>OY728155.1:1125885738-1130885738 GCA_963277665.1 Viscum album | reverse complement strand
CATATCTTCTAGAGTTTGAATTGTTCTCTCAGACTGACCGTCTATCTGAGGATGATAAGCAGTTCTAAAACTCAAATCTGTATCCAGAGTATGCTGAAGACTTCGCCATAACTTCGAGGTAAATCTCAGATCCTGATCAGATATAATAGAAACTGGTACTCCATGCAATCTTACCACTTCCTTTACATATATCCTGGCAAGCTAATCCAAAGAGAAATACTCTCTAATAGCAATGAAGTGTGTCGATTTTGTAAGACGATCAACAATGACCCAGATAGCATTATTGCCTTTGGATGTTTTAGGAAGTCCTGTGACAAAGTCCATAGTGATGTTTTCCCATTTCCATTCGGGTATGGGTAATGGTTGTAACATCCCCTTAGACTTCTGTCTCTCAGCTTTAACTTGTTGACAAACCAAGCATCGAGAGACATATTCAGCAACATCTCTTTTCATGCCATCCCACCAGAAGTATTCTTTCAGGTCCCTATACATCTTCGTGCTTCCAGGATGAATAGAGAATGAAGAACTATGAGCCTCATCCAGCAGCTCCTTCTTTAATTCGGGGATGGGAGGAACACAAACCCGATTCTTGAACATTATTATCCCATCACAATCAAGGATGAATTCATGAACATTTCTCACCTTCTTTTGTAACTCGACATCTTCTTTCTGTGCATCTTTAATCTTCACATGTATAGATGGTTGAACATTCATTTGAGAAAGATACAATTTTCCCCTTTCATTATAATTCCAAGATCCATCCTTTTTATATCCATAAATATTGGATCTTTTGTGATCCTCATCATGGATAAACTAGCATGGTCTTGTCGACTACATGCATCTGCCACCTTGTTTTCTTTCCCAGGGTGGTAATGGATTGAGCAGTCGTAATCTTTAATCAGCTCCAACCATCTTCTTTGGCGCATATTCAAATCCTTTTGTTTGAAAATATACTTTAAACTTTTATGATCAGTATAAATGTCACACCCTTTCCCATAAAGATAATGCCTCCAAATCTTTAATGCAAAGATTACCGCAGCTAACTCCAAATCATGAGTTGGGTAATTTTTCTCATGTATTTTCAACTGTCGTGAGGCATAAGCTATCACCATATCATTTTGCATAAGAAAACACCCCAATGCCTTCTGGGATGCATCACTGTAGATCACAAACCTTTCTCCACTACAAGGCAGTGTGAGCACAGGTGCACTGGATAACCTTCTTTTCAACTCCTTAAAATTCACCTCACATTCCTCCGTCCAAACAAACTTTACTCCTTTCTGAGTCAACTTGGTGAGTGGATTAGATAATCGCGAAAAATCTTTCACAAAACATCGATAATATACAGACAAACCAAGAAAACTTCAGATCTTGGTTACTGTTGTTGGTCTTGACCATCTTTCGACAACCTCTGTTTTTGCTGGATCCACAGATATCCCCTCCTTTGAGATTATGTGACCCAAAAATGCAACTTTTTGAAGCCAAAATTCATACTTGGAAAATTTGGCATAAAGATTCTCCTTTCTCAGGGTCTTCAATATAATTATCAAGTGATCTTCATGTTCTTCCTTGCTCTTTGAATAGAAAATAATATCATCTATAAAGACTACCACAAACTGATCAAGATAGTCTCTAAAGACTCTACTCATTTGATCCATGAAGATAACAGGGGAATTAGTACCACCAAATGGCATCACTATAAATTCATAGTGTCCATACCTTATACCGAAAGCCGTCTTTGGTATATCCTCCCTTTTGACCCTTAATTGATGATACCCTGATCAAAGATCAATCTTGGAAAATTATTGAGCTCCGCGTAGTTGGTCAAATAGGTCATCAATGCATGGGAGAGGATATTTGTTCTTTATAGTAATCTTGTTACGTTCTCGATAATCAATGCAGAGTCTCATTGATCCATCATTCTTCTTAACAAACAGAACAGGTGCTCCCTAAGGTGACGCACTTGGGCGTATGAACCCCTTATCAAGATTCTCTTGGAGTTGCTTCTTCAATTCCTGCAACTCAATTGGGGCCATTCTATAATGTGTCTTTGAAATAGGCAAAGCACCCGGTATGAGTTCTATTGAAAACTCAACTTCACGATTCGGTGGAAGTCCCGGTAATTCCTCTGGAAAGACATCATCAAACTCCCGTACGATAGGCATATTCTTAATCGTGAGTTTCTCACCAACCATTTGAGATAAATAACCTTCATTTAGGGGAATCAATACCCATAAAATGGAAGAAATTTCCACTGGAAGGTTATGTTCATCCTTGCACTGATAGACGATCATAGATTGATCTGTAATATGAAATGTGACTTCCCTTATTTGGAAATTGATATGAGCTCCATGTAGAGAAAGCCAATCCATGCAAAGAATCACATCAAATTCCACTATAGGAAGGATCACAAGATTTGCAGGAAGCACTTTCCCACAAACTTCAATCGGAGAAGAATTATAAACTTTTGATGCGACTGTTGTGCCATTAGGTGTTGTCACAGCTAACTCAACATCTAATTGTTGAGGTAATACGGTGATACCCTTAGAAAATTCTTTAGAAAGAAAGGAGTGGGAGGATCCAGAATCAAATAAAACATTTGCTACTTTAGAGTGGATGGTAAGTGTACATTTCACCACATCGTTATCGTACTCCACATCGCTGATAGAAATTGCATGTGACTTTCCTTTGTCTGTAGCCTTAAGAGTTTGTTAACATCGACCATCATCATCAACCCTTGGATTAGGGCATTTATTGGCATAATGTCCCATCTCCTTGCACTTGAAGCATTGAAGTGTAGTAGGTTCATTCTGTGTATCCCTTCCTTTGTTTGCATCATTAGACATCTTCATCCCATCATCGCGGCATTCAAATGCCCGATGAACTTCCTTTCCACATTTGAAACATTTACTTGTCCCTTTAAGACAACTCCCTCCATGTTTCTTTCCACACTTTGAGCATAAGGGAAAGCTCATCTTCTTTTCAGTGCGCTCTTTATATTTTCCTTTGAATTCCATTTTCCTCTTCTTATCAAGCTCATATGACTTATGGGTTACTCCAATCTCCATCTTAACTTTGAGAGCACATCGAATGATTTCCTCGTAGCTATTGAAGTCCCTTATGGCTAAGGCCCTTCGAAGACTTGGTTTTAATCCACTAAATAATCGATCGATCTTACTCTCAGGTTAGATAATAATACCAGAAGCGTACCTTGCAAGTCTTGTAAAATTTGCTTCATAGGTACCAACAGATTCATCATCCTTTTGCTTCAGTTCAAGAAACTCTTTCTCCATCTTTGTTCGGTGAATACGAGGGAAGTACTTATTGGAAAATATGTTCTTGAACTCGTCCCATTCAATGGACTCAATTTCATCCCTTTGCCTCATATTCTTAATAAGATTCCACCATTGATCAGCATCACCTTCCAACCGATACACTACTAAGATGACTTTATCATGCTCATAACATTGAAGAACTGAAAATATCTTTTCAGTAGTACTAATCCACTGGTCAGCAACTAATGGATCAGTAGACCCGCTGAATGAAGGTGGACGTTGTCTCATGAAGGATTCAACAGAATGTTGCTCCTTCCTTTGCTCGTGTGGAGGTCATGCATGATTCATAGCTTGAGAAAGTTGTGTGAGCATGGCTACAAGAATTTTCATTCCAGATCCCATAACGTTTGGTTGCTCAGGGGGACAATCATTGCATTGCCCGTCGCATTCCGCATTAATATGTTTCCTTCGGGTTCTAGCCATTGACTAAAACCAAGAAGAATAGTGTGAGCAACACTAATTATAATTGGAAAACCACATAATCATGAATAAAATTTCACAGTTAAGGTCTTATCCTAGGTTATTCATGGCCATTTCTAAAACACTAAGATTGTGTTCTATGCTTAGACTTATCCTTAGGGTTCTTACTAAGGCTTTCACATCCTAGATTCCAATGGTTGACTATACATTTCCTCTGATACCAACTATAACGACCCATACATTACATAAATTGTTACTACTTCAGAATTGAAACACACTTATTACAACATATAACAAAACCAAGAAAGGACCGTATAGGTATAGTGTCTTTAGAAACTGGGAAACATAAAAAACTGGTTCATAAAGCATCTACTTTCCCTCCCATTTATTTCATCATATCTAGAGTCCCCTTTTGGAATATTCTACATAATAACCTTCTTCCTGACCTGGGGAAATAAAACATGCAAAAGGGTGAGCTCAAATGATCAGTAAGGATAAACAAAAGAAATATCAATCACATCATATTCATAAGAACATAACATTTTGGAAATCTTAACCTGCAAAAGGGAGCATAATTTCATAACATCGGATAAATCATAGTAGGGAAATGAAATCCCAATAATCATAACATAAAACATGAAACTTTGTGGCATACACACATAATCATAGAGAATCATATCTCATTAGTCAAGACTCATTGCCAAGACTATCTTAGTGTACAAAGTCCATTTCTGAACCGAGTCACCCTCGTTTCAGTCCTATTTCACTGAACCGGAATAACCTACCATTCCAGCCATGTCTATCTCATGAGATATAAAGTCGTTACCCAATGCATTGGAGGGAGATATAGGTCCCACCCATCTCATAATGATACCATTCTTATGTGTGCCACAATATCATAAACCATACATCATAGCATAACCCATATAATAAAAATGGGAATCTTTAAACATCGTGACATCATAAAACAATTCATATAAGATAAAAAAATTCATAAAAATATTTCCATCACAAAATAATCAAATCCATGTAATAATTGGGATAGAAACAGAACCCTTTATTATCTTAGATGGAAAATAATTTTGATAAAACACTTGAACTCCAATATTGAGGAAAATATCCTTTCTACTTCAAAAACATTTTTCCTTTCTTAACATGTCATACAATTTTAAACTAATAGAATTTGATTATAAATAAACTTGAAAACTTGTAAATGAAGATTCTTGGAAATTTTGTTTTAAAAATCCATTCATGCCGTATAACTTAAAAAAACATTTTTCTCGTACTTTTGTCGAAAAAGTCAAAAAAGTACCTCATACGAAAAACGACAAAAGATTCATATCATATCATTTACTAAAAACTCACCGAAGGGTAAAATAGGTTTTAAACAATTGTAGGTGAATGGAAATAATATTACATATTGAGGAAACACGGATGTGGATGATAAAATACACCCCAGTAAATGCCAAAGTATAAACAATCTCGGATAAAAATGAGATTGTGATATTTCCGTTACCTTAGGTCCGATATGCTTTGTACGTGTCTAAACCTCCTGTATAATGATTTAAATAATGTTATTGACTTATTCCAGAATCATAATTATTTTTATGATATCATATTTGGTCATATTCTTAGCTTCTTAGTAGTAATATTTCATTGCTACTTGTTATTCGGGTGTTTATAACTTTTTGTTCTTATGCTTGTTTTGTCGAATAAATTCTTATTATTATCTTTAGGTTATAGATACCTCATTTAAAGAATGGTATTAGTTTAATATATATAATATTAATTCATTCAATTCATTTATATAATCATTATGAAATGACGATCATGTAGAACGAGTCGCATCACATCATGGAGACGGTATTCCGTACGTACGCACGAATGATGATATCATTCCTATGATCGTGGAATTGTATTGGAGTGTATGTATACTATTTCAGAATTAGTATCACTTTATAATAGTCATATGTAGTCATTATTTACACCATTATACTCATCCAAGTAAGGTGGTGGTGGAAAATAGATTACACCACGGCATGGAGACGGTATTCCGTATGTACGCACGCGCGGTGATTTCTTTTTCCGTAGGATCGATAGATGGTGAAATAGGGTTGTTTCGTACTTATAATAACATATAAGTATATGAGTGATACTGATGTTATTACTTCATAATGAAACAACTAAAGAAGAAGAAGTGGAAGAAGAAATAAAGATGAAAGAATCGGTAACATACATTACCTCTTCTTTGAAGTGCTTCTTTGAGACCTCCTTTTAGGGCACTAAAATAGGACATTGAAGAAGAACAGAACCTCTAGGATGTCTCTAGGGAAGTTTATAGGAGAAATTGTCAGTGGTTGGCCGAGCTTGAAGGCTCAAAGTGGTGTGAGGAAGAGAGGGAGGAGGTGCCCTTTTATAAGGGAGGAGAGGGGCACCTTTGGAATAACTAAAAATATTATTTCATTATAAAGTCATGTTCGGTTTAAAATAGCTCCAAATAGATTTATTTCGAGGCTAAGGTGGGGATGGGTCTAAATCCTCTCATCCAATATAATTTAGACAAGTTTAGGTTCCTATTTTAACCTTATCATGTAGATTTAACCTTAAGTTAAATAATTTTACTTTTACCGTGTCTTCTTTTGTTCTTATACTATAAGGTTAATAAACTTACTATAAGCAACCAAATGAACCCCATGTTGTTTACTATTAATATATATAACCTTATCTAAGTAATTTGGCCGAACCATAGATTTTTTTGAATAAAATAACAATTACTAATATAATATTTGTTTTAAAAACTATGTTATGTCAATTTTGACACTATTTAGTAATTAATTTTTGTGAAAATCATAACAGAATGATTAGTTCGAAAAAAGTTAATTAAATCAATAATGACATGTCATGTTAATCTATAAAATTAGTGTAATTCATAAAAGGTGTCAAATTACATTTATTTTGGTGTTTATAACATCCATTATGTCAATATTTCATTAATAAGATAATTACTACATCATCTTTGTGTCATAAATAAATAAAATTATTTAATGTCTAAAAATTACAAATAAAATACCATTATGTAGGAAGAATTTTTAGATTTCTAATGAATATTAATAGTTGAATTTATCTTCTGTATAACCCCATGTTAAAAATTATTTACTTATTAAACTTTGATTTTAACTATTTTAACCCTTCTTTAAATAAATTAATAATAAATGTCCTAATCTAATCCAAGTAGGCCTAAATGGTCATATTTTATTCGTAAGGTTGTTTTTGTTTGAATTACACTTTTCCAATAGAATTAGTACATGTGTTAGGGTAATAATAATATCATTTTTACCCTTAATTACCCTATTTACTTTTAACCGTGGTAAAAAAATGTAAAAAGTTACTATTCACCAAAAAATTATTTTCATCTCATTGAACTAAATTTTACTTACTAACATCAACCATGTCTCTCAGATTTTTGAAATACCACTCACAGAAGCGGAAAAATTATGTTTTATGAAAAATTCAGTTTTTTAACTACCACTTAGTGGTTTCACTATTCATAAAAAATTGAAAGTTTTCAGAAAAATACCAAAATTTTACCCTAGGCTAATTTCGATATTACGAATCCAAAAATGAAGTCCATTTTGAAAAATAAAATTTATAAAATTTCACAAAGTGGTTATTACTATTCATAACGGCTAGTTTTAATAATATTATAATAGTATATCGTTGTTTAGTGAAACTCTGTATTGTGTACGACACAAGCAATCAAGGAAGCTCGTGATTTCGTGTAAAGCAAGACAAGCAAGTGTTGTGGGTAGAAAAAGATTCCTTTGATGATTTATATAACATAAAAGTCTCGAGTGTTACAGCTACTCCCCAAAGCATGAAATATTTTCTCTAAGGAACTTATCCATTGCTCGGCTACAAATGGATTTATAGTCCCATTGAGTGTTAGGGGTTGTTACCTCATGAATCAGTTTAACATTGATCCTCTGCATTGTGGATCAGGGTGATCCATATGTGTAAGGTTATTCATCATAACCACAGTGAGTTTTCCCAGTATAGTGATAAGTTGATCAGCACTAGTTGCTTCACCAGGTCCACTATAATTATCTTGAGTAGAAGGGAAATCCCTATGTGGATTACGTGCATTGATATAGTTTCCATTCCTTCCCCTAGGATTATTTCTAAACAATGGAATATACTAGATTAGTTTATGAATTGCAATACATAATTACAAACATGTAAAACACTTAACATTAATTTGAATAGTTTATGGATACGATCCATAATCATAAAAAAGTTTTCTTTGAGAAATTATATACTTCTAAACCCTTTATAATGGTTTGTAAAAAAAATTTAATTATCCTAATCATGTCCCTCGAGAGTGTTGTAACCAAGAGAGTAGCAAGGCCCATTGTCGTTTACCAGTTTCTGTTTGAGTCTAGCTCAAAGCTGTTTTTTTGGGTTTTATCCCTAGGTACATATATTCCAGATCCACCTCTACCTACTCATATCTATATAGGGATGTATTTCTTGGAAAACTCACAAAATATCTACAGTTCAAAAATTCTAAGAAGTTCTTCTATACTAATCCTCAAAGTCTATCTTAGGGTAATGTTCTCTAATCAGAGTTTATTTAAATCTAGATTCCATGGTTTGTAATAAACTTCCTCTGATACCAAATGTAATGCCCCGACCCTAGTTACCCAGATTCAGTGCATTATTACATGACATTGGCATGATAAAAGGAATCATGTCCCGAAATACCATTCAGTTTAGTAGCCTTGGAAGTACTAGATACATTCATAAGTTTCACATTACATCATGAAATAAAAACAACAACATCATTTTTCCCCTTATAAACACACTTATATCTGTAGCCAATCCTAGAAGGTCAACCATAAAATGCATCTTCACATCCTGGGAAAAAAAAAATATAGATAGGGGAGAGCTCAGATGCTCAGTAAGGATTAAAATATAGAAAAAACGTTCATAAATAAGCATAAACATTTAAGGAAATTTATAAGACTAAAACAGAAGCTTTTTAAACATAAACTTCAGAATAATATGGAAAATATAAAATCAAATAATTTCGTTTAATTATTCACATGGATATTCTACTAATATAATAATTACATGAAATATCAATAGTAACTGTCATAATGATGTAATGCATAATTCCAGACTTCATAACCTCATAGTCAAGGCATTGTGCCAAGACTACAAATAAGATTCTATCATGGCCTTGTGCCAAGACAGTAGTTTGTCTCATTAGACGTACCGATGCATCAAGAAGATATAGTGGGCTCCACCCGTCACTTACTTAGTCAAATACATTCCTCATATGAAAAGGTTTAAACATAACATAAACATTCGTCTTAAAACAAGCATGAAAATGTCAATAATTTATCCATAAACCATGAATGGTGTAAAAATAACACATCCATAGTAAAATATATCCCAAAACCTTCAATACAATCTGGAAGATTTTTATCATAATAAATCAATTTCAAACAAGTGTAAAATCCATCAAAGGTTGCTGACATAGATGAAATCAATACTATTTGAGAGAAATATCTCTTTCATTTTTAAATTCATTTAAAAGTCACATAATTATAAAAGAAATTATTTATTTTGAAAATATTCTTATAATATTATATGGGAATATTTGACGATGTTATAATGGCGTAAAATAGCCACACCCACTGTATAAGTTAAAAAAAGGAATTCTTTCCTTAATTTTATCAAAATGGTCATAAAGTACCTTGTTTGGAAAATGACAGAAAGATTCATTTCAAACAATTTTATAAAAATTCAAACAAGGGTATAAATTATATAAACCCATAGTCTAGTTAATATTAAATGTGTTTTGAAATACATTTTTAAGAAACATGGATGTGGATGAAATATAGATCCCAGTAGATACTTACATAAAAACAACCCCGGATAATAAAGAGATTATGAAATTAACCCTAACCTAGTACTTCTCTTTAGTCAATGGTATGTTAACCTCCTTTATAATATTTAATCATTGTTATAAAATTATACAAGAACCATATAAATAAATACGATTTCATATAATATCATATAATATTACATTGTTTATAATATTTTAGTATTATCGTTGTCTCGGGTGTTTATTGATTAGTTTTACTTTATATTTTTTGTGACATAAGTTGTGTTTGTTATTGATAGGATGTAGTTGATTCATATTCGTAATGATATTACGTTCTTAAACATTATTTTTAATCACCAAATGAAAATTATTCTTGAATGATTACGATGGGTAATGAAACTCATCGCGTTCGTGGATACGGTAAACCCTACGTACGCACGAGCGACAATATCATTCAATTGAATGTCTAATAATATATAACTAAATGTTATATAATATATAAAAAATCATTAACATGTTATCTTTATTATTTATTTCAATTATACATCATTGTTATACCCATCCAAATAATGAAGTGTTTGAATTATAACCTACACCAAGACTTGGTGACGGTAAGCCATACGTACGCACGTATGATAACTTTGTCATTACTATGATGGATAGAATAATGAATATGGTTGTGCCATTTTCTTAATAACACCACATATATAGAAGATATTGTATTTATTATTTTAGAATAGAAACAACAAAGAACGAGGAATTGGAAGAAGAAAAACACTTGAAAGAGGAGATGAAATATTTACCTCTTCTTCGAGTTCTTCCTTTTGATTTGATCAAAAGGAATATTTGGGTTAGCTTTATGACCAAATAAATGACTCTAAGATTAATGGACTAATGTTTGGAGGATATTTGGGTTGGGTTCAGTGCATCCAAATGGCTTTGGAGGTGAGAAATTAAGATAATGGAAAGTACCCTTTTGTGAGAGATGTGAGGGTCACATTAGGAAAACCTTGAAATATTATTTTATAATAAAATCATTTTCAGCATCTAAAGGCTCCTATATAATTTATTTTGAGTATAAGGTGATAATGCGTTTCAAACATCTCAACTAATAGGTTTTAGACATGTTTAGGTCACCATATTAACCATATCTTTTTTATTTAACTCTTAGTTAAATACTTTTACATTTATCATGTCTCTTTGTATTTTTATATTATATGGTTAATAAACATACTATAACAATCCAAGATAACCCCAAGTGGCTCATTATTAACATATATAACCTTACCTAAGTCCTTTTGCTGATCCTAATATTGTTTATAGGATTATATCAATTAATAATATAGTATTTGTTTTTATAACTCAATAATGTCAATTTTGACACTATTTAGTATTAGGATTTTTTGAAAATCATAACCGCATGATTAATTAGAAAAAAAATTATTTAATAACCCCTAAAATGTCATATTAACCTATTAAATTAGTGGAATTCATAAAAAGTTTTAAATTACATTTATTTGGATATTTATAATATCAATTAATTTAATCTTTCATTAATAAGGTAATTACTGCATCATCATTGTGTCATAAATAAATTAAATTATGTAAGGTCTAAAAATTATAAATAAAATACCATTATGCTGATAATTGTGTTATATTTCTAATAAATATTTATAGTCTAATTTATCTTCTATGTAACCCTATTTTGAAAATGGTTTAGTTATTAAACATTGAATTTAACTCTTTTAACTCTTCTTTAAATAAAATAAAAATAAATGTTGTAATCTAATCTAAGATGACAAAAAAGGATTATATTTTATTCCTAAGGTTGTTTTTGGTCGAATTAAACTTATAAAATTGAATTAAGACATGTGTTGTGGTAATTATAATATCATTTTTACCCATAATTACCCCATTTTACTTTTAACCATGGTAAATAAGATTCAAAAGTTACTATTCACCAAAACTAATTTTCATCTTATTGAACCTCATTTTACTTACAGATATCAACCATGTCTCTCAGATTTTTAAAATTCAACTCACAGAAGTGGTAAAATTATGTTTTATGCTAATTTGTAAATGCTCATAGAAGGTGGGTAAAAGACGGTAAAAAGTTCGATAAAAGTTTATATATCTAAACTTTTTATAAAACGACTCCAATGAATTAAGTTGAACATATTATGTATCTATTTCTACCTAAAAAAATTAAAATAAAATAACTAATTATTTAAATAAAAATTTGGTTTTAAACAATAATGCAGTGTTTTTTCACTATTCATGAAAAATTGAATAATTTTAGAAAAATACTAAAAATTCACCCTAAACTAATTTTTATATTTTGAATCAAAAAATAAAGTCGATTTTGAAAAATAAAATTTATAAATTTTTAAAAAGTGGGTATTACTATTCATAATGGCTAGTTTCATTGATCATGGTGTGTTAAAACTCCAAGTTGTATACAACACCAGCAACTACATTATTCTAAGAGAAACATATGCTGGAATCTTGGGGTGTTATAGAGACAGTGTGTTTAATAGACATACCCACACTCTTCTCAAAAATTAATAATTTAATAACACAGTAGAGATAATATTATAATATTGAGATTAGAAAGCTCTATGTGTTTGCAGTTCAGCTCTTGACTCCTTGGAGTGAAGAAATTGCAGTTCGAATCTTTCTCTGGAAGTTGTCCTCAAAATAGAGTGTCACAACTCCAGATTCTAGCTTTCAGGAACTGAGTCTTCTACTTCTTGTTTTTGACAGAGAGTTGATGAATCATATATGGAAGCCTTTAATTTTTTCTCTCGAAATGATCTTCTTGAGGCTCTTGGGTTCATAGTGTAAGTGATGGATGGTCCTTCATTGTTCTCTTTGATCTTGTGAGTATGCTCTTTCTCGTGTATTCCTCTATCTTTACAGACTTTTTAATCTTTCTGGTTTATTTTTTGGTCTTCTATTTTATATTTTAGGATCAACAATATAAATAAGTAAACCACATCTAGTCCTCCTCGTACCTTATATTATCCCCATATGTGTTCTATTGATATGTCTACAATCAACATTAATTAATGTTAGAAGCATTAAATTTACCAAATATGAATTTTAGAATAATAATAAGAATTTGAGAAAGTATGGAGTAGAAGAGTGAGAATTGGTAGGCTGGTAACAGTAGCATTCAACAGTAGCCTTCTCAACCGTAGCTGTCAGCAGTAACCTTCTCAATGGTAGCCTTGCATCAGTGACCTTTCATCGGTGAACTTTCATCGTTGACCTTTCATCGGTGACCTTTCATCGGTGATCTTTCATCGATGACCTTGCATCGGTGACCTTTCATCGGTGACCTTGCATCTGTGACCTTTTTACATAGATAAATATTGCACTGTAAGACTGACCAAGAGAGTGGTTAGATTAAGATTATATGGTTATCACTTGATAAAAGCATAGAATATTAATGACACAATATTATAAAAATAATGAAGACATGATTATCACATAAATGAAACATGATTTGGGATTTTCAAAATAGGTGAGTCCAATAATCTCCCCCTTTTTGATAATCACAAATTATGCTAGGGAAAATTGATATTTGATTATAATTGAATCAAGGATATGCACATTTTCTGATATCTTCCTGGGTGTTTGCATAAATATATTATGTATAATTTTTAGTCAACTTAAAATTTATACCCCCATCGGAAACTTAGAACTTTTCCACCTTTTTTATTAACAAAAATAAAGTAATACAAAAAGTGACAAAAGATTATTTTATTATTAATGAAGCAAGAATACAGGATACCATAATTTTACAAAGATATGTATCAACTAAGACATCCCACATTCAATCCACATCAGATATATCCAAGGGAGATTTGTCTTGTGAAGCTTAGGAGACAGGTCTAAAAAATGGAGGTACATGCCTTGGTATGGGAGTCAGTAGGTGAGGAGGAGCTACTATAGAAGAATAAATAGACCTATAATGAGTAGATCATTGAAGAATTATAGGGGTCAAGCTTCTGATAGTCTATGCAGGTGTCATCAACAGGGAAACACTGGTAGATCCAGAGGTAGCTAAGGAAGAAGGTAATGCTGGAGGAATAATTAGGGGAGTGTAGTCCACATGGAGGAATGGTAAAGGAAGATTTCTGAAATCCATAATAATACTTCCTCCTCCTTCCATGGATAAGATAAAATCATCCATATTCTCCATCAATCTCTCTAAGGAAGGATTCAACTATGTAAGCCTAATAACATGGTCTTTAAATGCATGAGTGAGAGGTGGGATCCACAAGTTTTCCAACAAAAGATTAAAGTGACCATCCATCTAATGCTTAGTGTACATAATTTTGTAATAGAAATAAACTTGATCTTTTATTGCATTATGATCTTCATAAGATTCCCTTAAATAGTCACCCACAAGTTTGTGAATTTCTCTGGTAGTAGAAATGACTTGAGTCATAGAATGAGGATCGGAGGTGCTTTCACTAGAGAACTTCTCCACTTCTTCTCTGACAACCAATCTAAAAGCTACTTGATCAACTGGAGGAGAGGATGAAGAGGAAGAAGATTCACACAATGTTTCCATAGTGGAAGACATTGTCTCCATAAATATTTGGTTTGACCACTGATTAGACTCTTCACATCATTATCATGTCCACTCACATGTGCCTCTATAGACTTCTTAATGTCTTCATACATAGTGACCATCTGGTGAACCACACTTTAAACATATCTATGATATATATCCACTTGCACCCTTAAATCCATATAGAAGTATAAACTAGAAATTGATTTCTTCACATATTTCGTAGGCTTCTCTAAGTCTCTGATCTGAATCTGGAAATCCTTCACTTCATGTAGGAAGTTGAGTGAGATGTATAAATGACTCTTTCTAAGGAAGATGGTACAACTTCTTGACTGTGACCCACTAATCTTTATATCCCAACAGATCTCTCATCAAATATTCTCTTCAAATATCATTTCAAATATTCCAAATCATCCTTATTCATATATTATCGAGGTAAATGCACAACTTGCAGCACAATAGTAGTCTTTGTAATAAATGTAATTGGATGACTTCTAATAGGCTTTTCATCATCATAGTCTCCATAGTCTAATACCAAGACCACGAATCCAGAGTCTTCTGACTAGTATTCTATTCTATGAGCATCAACAACTGAACTTGTGGAAATAGGATCCTCCCCCTCACTTGGATCATTCTTGTGATGAATTTCATCAATCTCAGTTATACCTCTTTGATCAAATACATCAACAGGAGAGTCCACTGCCACTTCTTCTACAGAATCTTTAAATACTACTATTGAAATTCAAGCTTCAACTGAATCAGCAACCTCTTCATCTATACATTATACCTTTTTGTATTTCCTATAAGAGGACTAAGATATATTCATTCCTCTTCACATTCATTAGAATCTGTATCAAAGTCATTAGGACTAGATTCAACATCATATTCCTCCTATGAGGTATCTCTAATGTACACTAAGACATTTTATTCCACTTCATCTTCAATAGTTTCCTAATCATCATTTTCCCTTATGATAGTCTCCTTTCTACGCAATGTTTTTAGTGGTCTAGGCTCACCAAATGATATAGCATTGGCAGGAGGGCTTGAAGGAAGGTCAGGATCACCCCTACAATCTATAGGAGAATCCTCTCTTGAAAAAATGTGGCCCATTCTTCTTCATCTGGGTATAATGGATCCACTTCATCAGGAACTAAATGAGGTTATCTTTTATTCAATATCCTAGTTGGATGTGTGACAGGGTTAAACTCTTCATACAAATTATCCTCATCATTCAACCATTTTATTTTCCAAGGGTTCTACCTGATTTTCATAAACTTGCAGATCATCTTGGTAATTCAGAAATTGTCCCTTACTATAACTATTTCCTTATTATTTCTAGCAACTCCTTTTAACTTCAACATCTGGGATATAAATCTGGCATGAAACAAAGCATTGGATTTGGAACTGGTCTTTTTCATATCCATTAATTGAATAATCATCAACCTACAAAATTTTTTCTTCAATCTATTCTTCAAGAGATACAAATGAAACATGTCTTGATACATCAAGGTATCAAATTATCCTATCCTATGGCTCAAAACATGTTGAACAAACTTAAACAAAAAGATTTATTCTCCTTCCATTTCAAAATCAGTCACTTTTCTTAGGATCGCATTCCCTATCAGTTTATCCAAAGCTTTTTCATAATTGAAGAACTCACTAGTTGGAGGAACCACTCCATAGTATTAATCAAAAATCACTTCATGTGAAACTCTTAAACAATAAGCCCATTAAATATAAGAGAATCTCTCACATACTCTATTTATCATTGAAGATATTTAGTTCCCATTTTCTGACTACTCGAATTTCAGATATTCATAAAATTCCTTCACTAAATTCGGGTAATAGGGTCCATTGTTATTTTCCAAGGATTATACCCAACCTTGATCTTCATGTACATGCAGCACTAGAGACCTGCTTGACATCAGCCATTCCGAGCTTAGTTACTTCTCAACCATGATTACCCTCTTCGACAAATGTGGGTGGATCAGCTTTTCCAATGTCTGGCTTCCACTACTAGACCCTGCTCGTGGCCTCTTGGGGTTCGGTGCATCTCCTTCATCACTGATCATCAGTCTCTTCGTTCATTCCATGAGATCTAAAGCAGTTCCAGGGTTTCAGTAGAGGGTTCGGTTCCAAGGATTTTAGAGAAAGAGGATCGAGTGAGGTTTAAAGGGGAACAAAATGTGGTTTTTGATTTGTTTTTATCATTTAGGGATCTAAAAACAAATCATGGAAAAGAAATAAGTAATACTATAAATGTTTCACATTCCAACAGACAAACGCAAACTCCGGGAAAAAATCAACTATCGGTAAGGTGGCAACGGTGAGGTCTTTACGGAGAGGTCCCAACGGTGAGGTCCAATAGTGAGGTTCCAAATAGTGATGTCCAATGGTGATGTTCCTAACGGTGAGGTACAATAGTGTGGTTCATAACGGTGAGTTCCAATGGTGAGGTTTTAAATAGTGAAGTTCAATGGTGAGGTTCTTAATAGTGAGGTCCAATGGTGAGGTGCCAAACTCAATAGTTTATCATACCAAACTCAAGTTTGATGTAATTTACCCACTCAGAACTCAAAGAATTTTTTAATATATTAGCCAATTGGGGTTTAGTGCCAATGAATTCAAGATTAATATCACCTCATTGATAATGATCTCTCAAGTAGATACGTCTCAAATAAATGTGGTTTTTCTTAGCATGAGATACTGGATTTTTAGAGATGTTAATAGCACATGTATTATCATAGTTTATAGAGACATGTTTGAATTGATATCCATAGTCTAGTAAAGGTTGTTTCATCCAAATAATTTTAGCACAACTACGACCTGCAGCTATATATTCAGCTTTGGTAGTATATAATTCCACAAAATTCTGATTCTTACTACACCATGATACTAGGGACTTACCCAAAATGTGACATGTTCCAGAGGTTCTCTTTATATCTATATTTCAACCTAAAAAGTCATGGTTTGAATAACTTATTAAATAAATTTATTGTCCACATGGATATAATATGCTTAAGATTGTAGAAAACTCGAGATATTTATAAACCATTTTAAAAGTAGTTAAATTAGACTCTTTGGGAATTTCTGGAAAATTAGCGCACACGCATACACTGAACATAATATCAGGCTGGCTAGAAGTAAGATAGAGTAGACTCCCAATCGTACCTTTTTAATGGGTTTGATCCATTGATTTACCATTTTCATCATCATCCAACTGACAAGTGGTACTCATAGGTTTATCACTACCTTTATTTCTATCCAAGACAAAATGTTTCAAAAGATCTTTGGTTTATTTAATTTTATTTAAAACAATACCATTTTTATTTTAAAAAAATTTAAATCAAAGGAAAAAATTTAAGTTCCCCCATTAAACTCCTTTCAAATTCAAATCGCATAATTTTTGAGAAATAAGTACATAAAGAATTTGTAGAGGATCCAAAAATAATGTCATCTACATAAATCTATTTTATTAAAACATATTTTTAAATAATTTTAATAAAAATAGTAGGACCGTCTATCCCTTTAATAAAACCTTTTGAAATAAGAAAATAACTAATTCTATCATACCAATATCTTGGAGCTTGTTTTAGACCATATAGAGATTTATAAATTTTAATGACATGATTTGAAAAAAAGAGGATTTGTAAAACAAGGGGGTGTTCAACAGTTACATCCTCATCTATATACGCATTATGAAATGCACTTTTGACATCCATTTTTTTAAATTTTGAAATTCAGATGAGCTACATAAGCAAGTAGTATCATAATAGCTTCTAGTCTGGCTACAGGTGAAAAGGTTTCTTCATAGTCTATACCTTCTTCATGACTATAACCTTGAGAAAAAAGTCTAGCCTTGTTTCTAAATATGTTACCAGATTCATCAACTTTATTTTTAAACACCCATTTATTGCATACGGTTAAAGTGTATTTATGTCTTTATACTAATTCCCAAGCCTTGTTTCTTTCAAAATAATTTAATTCTTCTTGCATATTTGTCACCAAAAATTAATCACTGATAGAATCATTGGTATTTTTAGGTTCAAGATCTGAAAGAAAGGATTGATGTTCAACCTAGTTTCTTAGAGAAGCTCTAGTTTGTGTTATTCTATTTAGATCACCTACTATAGAATATAAAATATGATTCTTGAGGGTTGTAATACCTCTAGAAAGAGTTGAACTATACTCTTCATGGTTGTCTATAGCTTCAAATTCATCATGCAAAGATTCTGGAAAATATTCAGAAATAGTTTTTTTCACTAAGGGTTCAATGAATTTAACATTACGGTCCATAATTGACATATCTTACTCAATATGTTCAACTGAGATTTTGGGTTTATGTGGATCAGTCTCATCAATTTTTACATGAACTGATTCTTCCACACATTTGGTTCGCTTATTGAATATTCTATAAGCTTTACTAGATATTGAGCAGCCTAGGAAAACTCCATCATCACTCTTGGAATCCAATTTTTCAAGATTATACTTAGTTTTAAGAATAAAGACTTTGTAAAAAAAAACTCTAAAGTAATTTAATTACATATTTTTATTCTTCTAGATCTCGTAAGGGGTTTTCTTAAGAACAGGTCTTATAAAGACTCTATTAATGATGTAACAAGTTGTATTAACATCTTCATCCCAAATATAGATTGGTATATTATACTCATTTATCTTAGTCCGGGAAATCTGTTGAAGTGTACTATTTCTTTTTTCTACAACACCATTTTCGTGAGGTGTTCTAGGAGCAGAAAAACTGTGATTATATACATTTTGTGAGAAAAAAGATTCAATCTCTTTATTTTCATACTCAAGACCATGATCACTTCGGAAGGACTTAATTCGATGTCCACTAAGATTTTATACAGACTAGGAATATTTAATGAAGTAATAACATGATTTAATTTTGTGAGCTAGAAAGTATAACCAAGTATATCTAGAAAATTAATCTACGAGAACATAAACATAGTGCTTCACAATTAAACATCAAACACTAGATGGTCCAAACAAATCCATGTGAACCAACTCAAGCGGTTGAGAAGTGGAATCTATTTTCTTTGGTTTGAATGAAACACTGTGTTGTTTTCCTTTTTAAAAAGGATTACCATATTTGTTATGTGGGAATTACAATTTAGGTAAGTCTTTAACTAACCCTTTCCAAGATAGTTTCCTAAGTAGTGCACATTGTAGTGTCCTGATGTTCTATGCGATAACTAGGATTCCTTATTAAAATCATTTAAACAAGAAACAATTTTCTTAGCTTAAGATTTTAAATCAACAGTATATACATTTTCATTTCTAATATAAGTAAATATTAAATCATTTTTATAACTAAAAACATTTCATGCATCGTTTTCAAACTTAACATTAAAATCATCATCACACAACTGAGCGATACTTAGTAAATTGTATTTTAACCCACCAACAAAAGGTAATTTTGAAATTTATATAGTATTAGGGTTACCAATTTGGACTAATATTATGATTTCCCCTTTGGCATTATCAACGAATGTGAAATGTCCACCATCAAATTTAAATAGACTCTTGAAGCATGAATAGTCTCCTACCATATGTCTTGAACATACACTATCAATGTCCCCTTGAGTTTTAAAGGAGATATTTAAACAATTTTCCTACAAAATAGATTACGTGTAGGGTAACATTGGTACCTAGGTTTTCTTGGGTCCAGAGAGGTTAGAATGTAAAGATCTTAGGACCCATACTAGTCTCACATTTTTCCTATAATCAACATATACGTTTTGAGACATGAACAATTTGTTATGTCTTTTAGAAAAGTGTTTATTAAAAGATGGTACAGAAATTGAACTTGTAGTGAATTGTCCTGATTTTGGAACAAATTTATTTTTAATAATCTTTATTTGTCCTCGTTGATATCCTAGACCATTTGTATATTTTGGAGCAATTTTTTACCTAGAAATTGAGTTAAGGTATCTCCCCTAGCAGTAAACTTTTCAATATCTCTTTTCAATTGCTCATTTGATAATTTAAGTTCGGTATTTTCTTTTAACACCTAAGAAAATTTTTCATTCTCAATATCTAGATCTGACTTATAATTATCATTTAATGCATATTTTATTTTCAATAATTTATATTTATCCTTCAGTTCATTAATGGTATCCTCAAGCATTCAGAATATTCAAATAGTTCATCATTTTTCCTGTTTTTATAATTATTTGATTCACTTTCATCCTCATAATAGTAAGCATTATGTATAGAAAAATTTGTTATTAACTTAGATGTTTCTGTCATGAAACACAAATTTTCATGTTTGTTATATTCCACATCCGATGTTTTAGATCCACTAGATCTATCTTCTGATGCACCCTATATATCATTCATAGCCTTTTTATATCCATTTACCTTATCTTCATATTTATTATTAAATTTATTCTTTGGGAAATCAGCCTTCACAAGGAATTTTCTTTTACACTAATAGCATACTATCTCATTTGTGTTATCATTCCATTTTCTTTCCTTTTTCCACTATCCTTTACTATCAAACCTTCCTATATAGTTTTATTTTCTAAATAAATTCTTCTTATGGTATAAATTCTTGAATATCCAAAAATGATGAGCCATATCAACATCATAATCAACGTTTGAGTATTAACTAGTAGATGTGTCTACAGAATCTTGAACGTTTTCATTATCCTTTCTCTTTGATGTAGCTGTCTTGAATGCTACAGATTTCATTCTTGGTTCTTCATCTGATTATAGATTTAACTTATTCTTCTATTCGTTCATCATAAGTTTTCCAATTAGTTCTATCAATGGTATCTATCCTATGTCACATGATTCTCAGATAGAAATAGAAGTTCCTCTCTATCTGTCATATAGGCATCAAAGCAACCTCATAATCTAATCTTTGTTGTCCCCTGGTTTCCCAAGAAGACTCATGGTATTTACTATTTCATTGATCCTGAGATACATTTCATATATAAGTTCATCAGGCTTCAATTTAAAATTATCAAATTTAACAGTATAAGTATTTAATTTCATCTCATTAATATTGGTGGTTCCCTAATCAGAAATAGCTAAATTATCTCAAATATTATATGCAGTTTAATAGGAAGATATTCTATTGAATTATTCATCACCTAGAGAATAGTAAAATGCATTCATTTATTTACAATTATGGTTATATGTAGCTTTAGTCAACTGACGTCATTTGTACTTAGAAGAAAGAGGGAAAGAATGTTGTTCTTTAGTTGTGTCCCAAATTTTTGGACCAATGCTCTCTAGATAAATTTTATTTTTTATTTCCAATGAGCATAGTGATTGACATTAAACAACGGTTTCCTTTTAGCAGTGTCTCCCACAACTCTATTATCCATTTTTAATTATAATTTAAAAGAAAATAAAATTTAGATATGACATAAATTTTAAGATCATTAAGATACATCTAAAATCACAGTTGAAAATAATTTGACAATTTTCACAACAATTCAGATGGTAGCAATAATAATTTAATCCTCGGATACAAAATGTTGGTCATAGTGGAAACTCAAGTGGGAGGTGAATTGAGCTCCTAGTTAAACTTTTAGTTTAAAAAATTATGATAAAGCACCCCCAATTTTGAAACATCCCAGTTAACTATGTATGTAGAGATATAAATATTTAGTTGGTCAACAGGTTTCTTGATAGTTGATTAGTCCTCAATTGAATAACTCTAAAACACCTAATAGAGTTTTAAAAAATATAGTACCCACACAGAATTAAACAAATGTTTCAGTATCAAGCCGAGACTTTATCCTCTCCACATGGTGATTACCTGCCTCCAAACAGTTTATATTAACAATAAACTTGATACACAACCCGTAACGGGATTTACAATAGTTTTCACAAACTGTCCTAGGAGCACACCCTCTAACATAGTTCTTCATGGTAAAAACAAACAATACAAACCGCACTAGGTATCAGCCGAAGTAATGTGTGGGTAACAAGGTGTAATAATGATTGGTGTTATGATTTTCAGTATCCTTCAGTTCAAGCACAAGAGACAATGTTTTTAACAAACAGACACACACACTTCTCAAAAATGTATAATAAAATAACACATTAGAGATAATATTATAAGATTGAGTTTAGAAAGCTCTATTAGCTTTCAGTTTCGCTCTTGAATCCTTGGAGTGACGAAATTGCAGTTCGATTCTTTCTCTAGAAGATGTTTTGAAAACAAAGTGTCGCAACTCTAGGTTCTAGCTTTTAGGAAGTGAGTGTTCTGATCCTTATTGTTGACTGAGATTTGATGAAGCATATAAGGTAGCCCTGAATTTATCCTCCCAAAATGATCTTCTTGAGGCTCTTGGGTTGACAGTTTATGTGCTGGATGGTTCTTCCTTGTTCTCTTTGATCTAGCAAGTAAGCGCTTTCTCACGTGTTTCTCTGTCTTTTCAAACTTTTTACTCTATCAGGTTTCTTCCTCGATCTTCTCTTTTATATTTGAGGTTCCATAATAGGAATAAGTAAACCATGTGTGGTCCTCCTCATACCAAGTATTGTCCCCAGATATAGTATCTTGGTATGTCTACAACCAGCATTAATTAATGTGAAAAGCATTAAATTTACCATATATGACCTTTAGAATAATATTAATAATTTGAAAAGTTATGGAGTATAAGAGTGAGCATCGGTAGGTTTGTAATGCTAGACTTCAGCAGTAGCCTTATCAACTGTAGCCTTCAGAGGTAACCTTCTCAATGATGGCCTTCTGCAGTAACCCTCTCAATAGTATCCTTTAGCGGTAACCTTCTTAGTGGTAGCCTTGCATCGATATCCTTTCATCGCTGACCTTTCATCGCTGACCTTTCATCGATGAACTTTCATCAGTGACCTTTCATCGGTGTCCTTTCATCAGTGTCCTTTCATTGGTGACCTTGCATCAGTGACCTTTCATCAGTGACCTAGCATCGGGGACCTTGCATCGTTGACCTTTTTACTTAGATAAATTTTGCACTGTAAACGTGAACAAGAGAGTAGTGAGATTAAATGTATATGGTTATCACTTGATAAAAACAAAAAATATTAATGACACAAGATTATCCTAATAATGAAAATATGATTATCACATAAATGAAAAATGATTTCATATTATCAAAATAGGTGAGTCCAACAGGTTTGAGTGGAGCTCTTACATAGGGGTGAAAACCCATACATGATGGTTGTTACTACATGAGACCCCACAAACCCTACTCATATATACGTACTATTTTATGAAGAAGAAGTGAAGCCTACCATTACATAAACGAGATATAGTGGGCCCTCCTCGACACATACTAAATACAATGCAGTTCTCATTTTAAAGGTGTGAAATAAAATCAACATATACATTAATATTGAAACTATCATATGAAATGTAAATAATTTTCCCAATCGGTAAACACAATAAAAAAATGTCAAGATTTATATGATGAATGGTATCAAAATAAAACATACACAGTAAAACTAAACATAAAAAATTCAACAAATTTTGGTAGATGGTATCATAATATTTCAACCAAAAATAACAAAAATATCAAATAAATAGTGTTGATAAGGATGAAAATACTCAAATAAAATCATTGAAAATTCCTGAGAGGAATACCAGTACTACTTTGAAATCATTTATTAAAAAAATTAAATAATAAAAGAAAAAATTAATTGAATATGAAATTATAAACTTTTAATGTATTCCCCAAGACATTAAGGTGTCATGAAAGTACGAAAATCAGTTCATACATTATAATTTAAAAACAATTTCATTTAAACATTGAAAAAAAATATTTAAAAGGGAATTTTTTTAAAAAAGTGTGAGAGTTATCCAAATATATTCCTTTTTTGTACAATCTAAAAATAAAAATACAAAAAGTGGTGATACGATATAAGGTAATAAAAATTTGTTTCACAAATAATCATGGAATCTCATAATCATTTGTGTATATGTTTATCCCAAAGAATGGAAATTAGGTTTATAATTTTCATACCACTGGTAATCAGTGATATTGTATGCCCTATAAATTAATAATTATCAAGTGAAACATTGAATACCATTAAGATATATGGTTAGAAGATATAATATATCATATGTAATTATAAATACACTACACACTAGGAATAAGAGGTGAATAAGGATATCTCATAGAAATAAAAGTGTTATGAGAAAACCCTTACCTTATTTTTGAATTCATTCTACACTTATACATAATATCATAGAAAAAGAAATTATATTCATTAATTAATTAAGTCAGATTATATATATCATATATTTTATTTAATAAAATTTTATTACGTTCATTTATAACCATTTTTATGGGTTATAATTTTTAGTTGTTTGGTTTCAGGTGCATTCACATTCTGGGATTTCATGATCGGTTTGCTTTTATACTAGTATAGAAGTTAATATAAAATGAGAATAGTCCTCAAAAATTAAAATTATATGTTATTAATGAATTTTTTAAGTTAAAATGGTGCTATATATCATCTAGTTATTTGGTATGGGGATGATTCATTAGATATAATGTTAATGAAAATGATTTTATTTATTTTGATGATTTTTACAACCATCTCGAATTATTATAATTTTTTTTAATAATATGTTTATAAAATGGTTTCATAACATTAAATAAGTTATAATAAACATTTTATAATCTATTTTAACCATAAGAATGGTCTTATGACTAGCCAAGAATGCAGTAATGAAAAATGAAAACTCATCTTCTTTGAAGGCGGTGAATCGACACCCCAAGGATGGTGTTTTCATTTTTAGAAAGAGAGGGTACGAGTGGAGATTTGAGTATGGATATTCCATTAACACAATAAAATTATAGTATATATCTATGACACTAGAGAAATCAAATTAATATTTATACAATATTTTAAGGAAGGATGAGAGGATAAAATAAATTAAAAGAGAAATGGGAAGGGTTTTACCTCTTGAGTGTCATCTCCTTGAGAACCTCCTAAAGGCACTTGGAAATTGACTTATCAGTGAGAATAGAAAGAGAAAAACATGAAAAATAGTCTTTGGATAGTAATTGGGTATAATATAATCAAGATTAAATGCTTTTAAGGTGTAAGGATACAGGGTGGTGGAGGTTGGTATTTATAGTGGAGGAGAGGGGTGTTTTTTGATTATTTTATTCATTTTATTATTATTCTAGCTCAAGACTATAAATAGTGTTGATTCTTATGAATATGTACAATATATAGTGCATTAGAGTTCTAAATAATGGTTCCATTATCACCCATGACTCAAAAACTCACATATTTGGATTATATTTTTAAATACTATAAATTACCATATTTCACTATTCATCAAGAATTCAACTATTTTAGAAAGATTCCAAAAATTCACCATAAATTTTTTTTGAATAGTGGGTTTTAAAAATAAAGTTCATTTTATAAAAATTATTTTCTAAATATAACACTTTTTTTAAATAAATCATTATATATTCGAAAAATATCGATTTAAATATTATAACTGGTTTTGTAAAACTTTGAGAAATAAATTATGGTATCATAAAATTATCTTATTTTTATAATTCATTAAAATAATAATTTATGAATATATTTTATGAAATTAATTTTTCATTTAAATCATTATATTTGTTATAAACTCATAAATAAGCATTTACAGTTCACAAAAATACCAACAATTAATATATAATTTTTAAAACATTTATTTACATATTCAATGATATAATTATATCATATTTACATTTATGAGATACATAAATTTAAGGTATACATTTATATGTGATATTATTATTCTAATAGCCAGATTACCATTCCCAAAGGTCAAATTACTATTCCAACGGTCAATTTAATATTTAATAGATATCGTGGCTTTAAACTCAGTGTTTCATAAAATATATTCTATCAAAGATGTTAAATTTAGAATACACAAACCATGAAATATATAGGTGTTGCATGTAGATCAAAATAAATTGAATAAACTTCATTATGACTATTTTTAGCTAAAATTTAATTATCACCAACCCATAAAAAGTTGGGTTCATTTGGGAGATTGTTGAAACCTATAAATATCACATTTTATACATAATTGTGTGAGGTATAGGTTATATATTTAGATATTGGCTATATTATAAGTATTTTTTCCTATTTTAGTAGTTTTTTGTATAGTTTTAGTTTATTCTATGTACTAGAGAAACTCTAATAAAAAAAATTCCTTTATATTTTGTAAACTAAAAATTTATTTGGGTTAAATATATTTTAAAAAACTTATTATTGTGTTTATTATTATTATTTTAATTTTACTTTTAGATTTTTATTTATTCATATAAGAATATTATTTTAAAATATATTTAAGATCATTGTAGACGTCTAATGAAAGTGGTTAATTTTAAAAAAACTATCATATAAGTGATCCCATTGGGTTTTCATAAAATTATAGACTACTTATGGTGGCCAAAAATGGACATATATGACTAACCAACAACAACCACCAAAAGTATTCATTGGTAAAATTATCAAAATATTCAATAATAAATTATGTTGGTTAGGAATAACATTTTCTCAACTGGTGTGAAAATATTTTGGATAGTGATCATTAACTCATTTTTCACATGTGGGAAAAATCACACATCAATATTACATGAGAAATTTAATGAAATAACAAAATTTTTGTATAATTCTAATGTTTTTGAGTTTTCTTAAATATCTATCAAATGATCAAAATAGAGAAAATGAAGATGAATTATATTTAAAATTTAGGAAAATTATGTTTGATGCATTTTGTGAATAGTAGGAAAAACCATTCCATCAATCTGATATGTGATTATATAAATATGATAGTAAGTGTTTTTTCATTTAAAAGTCATTATGGTGCTATTAACATGTATCCTATGATACTAACAATGTAAAAAGACTAAATTATTATCAACATTTAAAACAATGACCATTAATTCATTTAGGACTGGTAAGAAAAACATGAAAAATAATATATAATGTGATGTGATTAGATTGATTAAAATTCTGTTTTTATATTTTATAAATTTGTATCAAATGAAAAAAACACATAAAAATAAAAACAGGTTATTTTGAAAAAATAACAAAATGATCATTTATTCATTTTCATACTCTATAAAAATTATAAACATTAATATAATGTTTTATGTTAATGAAATTATGAAAAGATCATATTTTCTATTAGAAGTCCTTATAGAATTATAAACATGTTTCAAATGATCATAAATATGAAAACATGGATTTCTATAAATAATGAGGACACTGATTTACAACTCATTTTCCACATGTAAGAAAACAATGAACATCAACGTGATGTTTTATATGACATAGCTGACCCAATGTTATTTTTCAAAATTCAAAGTCTTATATTTTATACATTTCCATTAAATTATAAAAACAGATCAAATGAACATGGATTACGATAAAGAAAAGTATTAAGATGATTTTTTATACATTTTTTACTAACAAAAATAAACCTCACGTCAATCTGTCATATGTTGTGCCTAAAATACTTCTATGTCTATTTTTTCAATTATATTTAATTTTTAAAGTTCCATAAATGGGTTACATAATTTCAAAATGGCCAAATGATATTTTATTTTAATGAAAAAGATTTTAAAATACTCATTGCATTATTAATGATCTTTAAAATCACATTTCATGTCAATTTGACGTGTGATTTTTCTAAAATGACCCAAAATATATTTTCAAAATTGCAATAGAGAAAACTAGTCTGAATTTTCATGAAATGTTTTGAAAAACAATTCTAGTTATTCTATTACATATTTGATCAAAAAAATATCCATTAAATATGTGATCTACCTAAAATAATTCAAACAGAATTTTTACAATTCTAACTTATAGTTATCATTATTTTTTAGTATTAATACATAATAATTCTTCCCCTTTCATGTTATTAATTTTTTAGAATAATATATGTTGTCCCATTAATAAAAATTGTTGTGAGTTAATTAAATTCTATCATGTTATTATATAACTACACAATTATGAATAGTTTTTATATTTTTTTGGTATTGATTAAATAAATTATTTTTATATTACATGTACAAAATTAATTAGTATGGATAGAGTCTATGGATAGTTGATCCCTATACATTATCTCTTTCATGTGTTACATTATTTAAATATTGATTATAATTTTTATACTTTAGTGAAACTAATTTTTTTAATTTTTATACCAATATAAATGATACTATAATTTTACATAACAATAGTAAGGTAATAATATATTTATTATTTAAATAATTGGGTTAGTATTGTTGAATTAAATTTTTCCCACTTATTGGCTATTTCTATTTGAACTTATGCTAAATAAATATTTATTTTCTAAATATGGCCATTATCAATGCTTGATTTGAAAATTTATAAAACTATCCTTGAAATCAATTATCAAATAATGTAATTAATTTTTTATAAATAAGGATATTGTAGTGATAAAAGGCCCTTCTATCAATATTTTTTAGCACTAATAAAACATGTTTGGTTTTTTAGTTGAATGCATTATGAACACTTCAAAAATATTAATAAAGGAGATTTGACCACTAATAAAAGTTTGTTATTTTAGTGAATTAAATACTATTTAATAATTTCAATAATAATATTATCTTACTTTTAAATAATAAAAATTATATTTTAAATTATTAAATATTATAAATTTATTCAAAAAGAATAAAAATATATATAGTAGTAAGAATATTATAATTAATAATATCATTAATAATAATAGTGTAATTGTAAAAATGTTTTACATGGATGGTAAAAATTAATCTTCCAGGATATTTTCATCCCTAGTTGAGTTTGGGTAATGTTTTCAAATATTTAATAAAATTATTATTGAATATAATAACAGGTATCCACTTTTTAAAATATTGTTATATATACAACAAAATGAAATTAAAGTTAACAAATAAATAAATAGGAGGGTTTTATAAAAGATATTTTCCTATTGGAAAGACTTTGTTAGAAAAAATGCTTTGAAGCCCCATTCTCGATAGAATCTCTTTCATTCTGGCGTACCTTATAAATTTAATCCCTATATCCCTTAGAAGCAATGCACATACTATTATTATAGCCACATTACCAGAAAATTCTCTTTATTCGACATCCTCTTGAAGTAAAATTGCATGATCTATTAGAATGTAAGTATGGGGGAAGTTATCTTGTGTTGTGCTACCTCATTTGGTGAAATGTTGGGTAGAAATTAAAAATCCAAAAGAGATGTGTGTGCTGATGAAAAATCATTCTGTTGAAAGCTATGAATTTTCTGTAGCTTTCATGATAAGAAGAGAATTTCCTTTTCTAGAGCTTCTGTTAGAGGAAGTAAGCTATGCCTTTTTTAGAGCTTTCAGGAGAAATCATGTTTGAGAAGATTGATATATTTGTTGTCGAAATGCTAAGATGTTTTAACATTCCTATATTTTTCATAATTATGGATCTGAATTGCTACTAATGGGAGTGAGGAGGATACCACACTTGAGTGAAAATTAGAATTGGTCAATTTTGCTTCAAAAAGAGCCAAGCCCTCCTTATTCGACCTCAAAATTTTTCATATCAAAATCCGACCAAATGAAAGCCACAAAACAAAATTTAAAATTTTTCATGGTAAACAGATGTCCTTGATTCACATCGGGTGGAGAAGTATGATTTTTTCAAACCTGTGGTGATCCTTGCATTGGTTTGGATGAGAACAACATTGTTGAAAATTGATATTTGTGAGATGAGAGATATTTCATGTATGGTTGGTGTCCTGTGTGAATTGGAGGAGAAATGAAGAGGAAAAATATAGAATGATCTGATTTGAGAACATTAAATAATGGTTATGGATGTGGCATGATATCTTATATTTCTTGGTGTATAATTGGTTTATCTCATAGGCATGTGTTTTGAATTTTCCTTGATTTGATTTTGATTTTGACTTGTCTGGGAGTACAAGTGATATGTGTGGTGGAACTGATAGAGATAATATTTCAATTATTTTACATATGTGTTTCCATGATTCAACCCTTTCCAATTAATCAATTTGAGCTGATTTGCATCATTTTAGTGTTTTGGTGAATTATGGGCTTAATTGTGAAAATTGTTTAATTTTGAATATTTAACAGTTTTGTGGGACTTCTATATTTTCGGAATATCCTTTTAAATTTTAATCCAAATTGATTGATTCCTTTTATTAGGATTTCCATTATAATGGTATTTATCTTATTCTTCTAGTCCAAGGTCCAATTCGACACACAATTACCCATGGAATTTAATTAAGTGGAAAAAGTTTGATGGATGATAGAATGCACACCACATTAATTAATGAAGCATATCTCTTCCTAAAAATGTCCAAATGATGTTATTAAAACTGTAATAGAATGGATACTTCCCTCATCAAATTTATATTAAATTTCATGAATATATTAGGTCATTAAAAATCCATTAAATGTGTCCAAAAAGAGGAAGTTGAAGAGTAACCTCGGGCAGAAAGGGATTTAATTAGTAATTTGAGGATAACTTTTGTTACACCAATCCAAATTCACAGAAATTTTGAGGAATCATTCACAAGACATACAGGAACAACAATAATTAAGACACCTTCCTGAGATTCTTTCATTTAATATTCTAACTGGACTCCAACTTTTGGTGGAGTAATTTAAGAGGGAAATTTTCTACTCCACAAGCCTATAAATAAGAGTGTTCACTACCATTAAAAGAGTTTGAAGAAGGTGCAGAAGGTCTGTGATGGAGGATTGAATTCTTGAAGTTCGTTCTATTTTCTATTTTTTTATTTTCATTGTTCCATTATGCTCTCTTCTTCCCCTATCAACTCTATTACCCTTTACATGGAGGGGTAAAACCTTTGATTGATCGGGGATGGGGGAGTTTCACTTTTTTAATGTATGAGTTTTGTGTTTAAATGAAAACCCCACTTTTTCTTTTCAATGAATAATATAATCATTGTTTTTTAAATCTCTTAATGTGATCTTTTTTTGGGCTCAGTGTATTCTTTTTTAATATCTTTGGTTAAATACTTTTAATCTCCCTCTTCCTGGTGCAGTTTGTCTCGATAGAACATATTATGTTAAGTGGTGAGTGTCTAGCGATCGTTGGAATGTGTGTGGAACAAGTGGAATTTTTCTAGAGTTCTAAGGAGAAAAAATTATTTATTGGTACTTTCCTTAGTTTTATACGAATTTTTTATGAACATTCATGCACATAAAAGTGACTTACATTTCTTTCTTCAACCAAAGGTGATTGATAACTTGAGTGAGGAGTCTTTCATTTGAAATTCAATAGGAAGAGAGGGAAGACGATATTTAGGACTATGATGACATTTCAAAAGTTGATCCTACCTTGACCCCAACACTCTCTTCATCCATTACTTTTCAGCCTTTCTTTTTATTGATTTCTATATTTTTCAACCCAAACATTTTCAAAAACAAACTTATCTACTTTCATAAATTTATGTGACAAAAATACTTATTTTTCACTCCCCTTTAGAGAAAACCTAGGTTGACTAATTTAATGCATTTTAACATAGGTTTTATTTGTTTCTGTCACACCCCATGATAGGGGCATTCCAAAACATAGTGTCATTGCTGGGGAGGTTGTTCCAACAATCCAAATGTAAATATTTGACTCTTTTCAAAATTAAAAAAAAACATACATTTTTTTTGTCCATGATGTTCTCAAATTACTTTTTATTTAATTCGTGGAAGAAATATTCCTGAGTTAAAGAACCCATTATTGAATCACCTTTTTCTATAGAGGATAGTGTTTCTCTCTTTTCTAAATAGATCAGGGAGCTCGAATCGAAATCAACAAGGAGGATGAATTCAAGTATCTCATTCAAGACCTTAAAGAAAACCTTGAATATTATTTATTGAAAGTATTGGCTAGTGAATTAGTTTAACTCCATGAGTATTTTCCATTAATTTTTAAAGAAATGGTCGAGGTTAAATCAGAAGAGGAAATTCCAACAAAATGTCAATTTAAAGGACTTCGGGTAGAAATATATAACCTAAATAGGGGAATGGAATTGATAATTGAATATGATCACACATCCCAAGAGAAACCTAAACGTAAACATAATCCATTAGTGGTATTGGATTCCTCTCTATTACTTGATGTTGAATAACCTGAGGAGACCTTGTGAGAATTAAAAAAAGTTCCATTTGTCCCTTCACAACCATTTTTGAGGATGATTAATGAATAATATTTTCCTTATGAAGTGCCTACAAGAGATCAAAATGATATGGATGACATCTGGAATGAGTGTGAGGAACTACTTAATTCTATAGTTCCTCATAATGTATACGATCCAGCACTATTGAAAGAATACACAACCAACCTGGTGGAATTTGAAGAGAATGTTGAGGATTCTAACTACCCGTCTCCATCTGATACTACTCTAATTCAAGAGGCACTTCCCACTAAAGAAGCAATAGATTCCATGAAAACTCAGGGAAATGATCTTTTCTTAAACCCATTATCTTCTAATTTTATTGAATCTAAATAGATTATCACCTCCCCTTGCATTAAATTTTCATATTCAGACAAATCATGTATTGTCTTGGAAGATGAGGAATAAAATGAATATGCACTTAAAGAGAAACCATTGGAGCTCCTCGAACATGTTGATTGTTATTGGAGGGAGTTCAAGGGGATATCCACATGGCATTTATTGAGGAAAAATAGACACAAGATAGTTACATCGAAAGGGAGGAATTATATATTGACACTTCATGCTTTAATTTTTTTTCTAATTTAATTACACTCTAACATTCACTTTCGTATTTGCAATAATTCAACACACTTTCAGCAACCACTGGAGAATAAATAAGATATTGTGCAAGTTGACAATATGAAAATGGATTATTCATTCATAGTCCTACCCCCACCAAGAATGTTTTATCTTATTTTCCTTGGGGTGGATTTTGTGTACTATACCCATGGTGTCATCAAAAAAAAAGGATGAAGTTCATGATGTAAATAAATAGTTTTGTTGGTTCATGAAAACGAAACTTCACCCACCATTTGATTGTGGATAACCAACTGGAACTACCGATCTGGAGGCAGTCAAATGTCATGTCTCACTTGGGGGGATTAAACCGAGATCTATCCTTCTTTTATCATCCTATATACTTTTTTGTTTCTTTAAAAAAATTCTTATGTTTTCTTTTGTTCTTTTTCTTGTAGGTTTTCAGTGTGCAACACTTAGGATATTAACTCAATGTCACATTAACAATAAGTTAGGTTATACCTCTCCTTTACACTTACTTGATTATTGTGATTCAATTTAAAATTATCTTAGATGTTACATCCATTTAAATGCATTGAGGACACTTCACCATTTAAGTGTGAAGGAGGGAACCTTTATAGTTTAGGATTTTCATTTGTTGTTTTTTTTTTCAAAATAAAAAAATTTCATGTTTTCAACTTTTTGGGTGTCTATTTTTCTGTTTTTGGTGTGTTTTTTAAACTTCTGTGTTGAAATGATTATCATTTCCATTTTTGAAACCCATGTCTTTGAGGGAACCAATTTTTTTCTTGAAATTGAGCTTAAATGAATGTTAAAAATGATTTTATTTCAAGTACAATTCTTTGGAATTTCATAAAAAGTACTCACATTTTTTGAATCTCATGCCACATTTCACTATCTTTATCTTTGAAATCGCCTTCCTGTGAGGCTTATGAACCAATTTTTGTCATATTCTTTTCATTCCACTCAATTATTGAGAGAACCAATCAATGCTTGTTTTAACCAAAATTTGATTTATTCCTTTCAAAACATGAGGGTTTGGGTGCATGTGTCTTAAATGATTAAGGCATTTATTTTGATTTAAAGCCCACTTCTCAAGAGATTTTCTTTCATTCCAGCCAACGTTATAAATTTAATACGTTGAGCCATTAGAATCCATGAACATCCCATTATGTTAGCCACATTAAAAGCCAATTTTCCCTTTCCAACCAACTTTTAATGTGAAATTGCATGATCTAGTTGAACATAAGTGTGGGGGAAGCTATATTGTGTTATGTTACCTCATTTGGTGAAACATTGGCTAGAAATTTAAATTCTAAAGAGGGGTGTGTTCTGAAAAAAAATAATTTTGTTGAATATTGTCCCATTTATAGAGCATAGAAGTGAAATCATGTTTGAGAAGATTGAAATTTTTGTTGTTGAATTACTGACATTTTTTAACATTTTTATAGTTTTTATGATGATGTATCTTAATTACTAATAAGGGGAGTGAGAAGGATACCACACATGAGTGAAAATTGGAATTTCTCCATTTTGATACAAAAAGAGACAAGCCCTCCTCATTAAACCTCAAGAATTATTCACATAAAAAACCCACTAACTGAAAGCAACATAACATCCTTGCAATGTATTCATGACAAACACATTTCCTTCACTTACATCAGGTGGAGAAGTATGAGTTTTTCAAAACAATGGTGACCCTTGAATTGTTTTGGATTAGAAAAACTTTGTTGAAAATTTATATTTGTGAGATGGGAGAAAATTCATGTGAGGTATGTGTCTTGTGTTCATGAGAGGAGAAATGAAGACGAAAAATATTGAATGATCAGATTTGAGAACTTATAATAAAGGTTATGGATGAGGCATGATATCTTTTATATCTGGGTGTCGATTTAGTGGATTTCATTAGCTTGTGTTTGAATTTTCTTTTATTTGATTTTGATTTTGACTTGTCTAAGAGTCCAAGGGCTATGTGTGGGTAAATTGATAGAGATAATATTTTAATTATTTTTCATATGTTTTTCAATGATTTAACCCCTTTTAATTAATAAAATTGAGCTAATTTGTATCATTTTTTTGTTTTGGTGAATTATGGGATTAATTGTGAAAATTGGTTAATTCTGAATATTTTTAAAAAAAATTGGATCTTCAGTATTTCAGGAATAGCATTTACAAATTTAATACAAATTGATTGATTGCATTTTTTAGGCTTTCTAGGCTCGTGGGATTAAACGTTTTCTTCTGGACCAAGGTCCAATTCGACACACAATGACCCAAGAAAATTAATTAAGTGTAAAAAGGTTGTTGGTCGACAGAATGGACCCCACATTAATTAATGAAGCATGTCTCGGCCTAAATATGATCAAATAATGTGATTCTAGCTGGAATAGAAGTTATAATTCTCTCATCTTTCACATTAAATATCATGAAGAAATTAGGTAATTAAGGAATCCATTTAATGCATCAAAAAAAAGAAGTTGAAGAGTCACCTTGACCAGAAAAGGTTTTCATTAGTAATTCGAGGATAAATTTTGTTACACTTGTCTTAATTAGTTGAGATTTTGAGGAAGCATGAAAAATATATAGAGGAACAACATTTATGAAGACACCTCCCCAATATTCGGACATTTAACATGATAACCATACTCCAACCTTTGGTGGAGTAATTTTGGAGGGAAATTTTCTACTCCACAAGCCTATAAATAAGAGTGTTCACTTCCATTCAAAGAGTGTGAAAAGGTGCAATAAGGGATGTGTTGTCGGATTTACTTCTTGAAGTTCTTTATATTTTAAATTTTTTTCTTTTCTTTGTTTCATCATGCACTCTTATTCCCCTTTTAACTCTATTACCCTTCACGTGTAGGGGTAAAACCTTTGTGTGATCATGGAAGGGGGGGTTTTACTTTTGTAATATCATAGTTTTGTGATTAAATGTAAAACCCTCCTTTTCTATTGAATGACATCTACTATCATTGTTTCCCAATTATCTTAATTTGATTGGGTTTTGGGTTTTTTGTATTCTCTTTTAATATCTTTTTTTAAAGAATTTTAATCTCCCTTCGCCTGGTGCAATTTGTCTTGATCGATCATATTGTATTAGAAGGTTAGTGTCCAGCGATCGTTGGCATGTGCGTGGAAGTAGTTAAATTTTTTTAGAGCTATAAGGTGAAACAATTATCAAATGGGACTTGCCTTAGTTGTTTAGGAATTGTTTATTAACATCCATGTACAAAGGAGTGAGTTCCATTTTGTTCTTCAATTAAAGGTGATTGATAACTCGATCGAGGAGTCTTTCATTTTTCATTCAATATGAAGAGAGGGAAGATGATCATTATGACTATGATGTTTTTGAAAAATTTAATCCTACCCTGACCCCATCACTCTCTTCATCTATTAGTGTTAAACCTTTATTTTTATGGATTTATTTATTTTTCAACTCAAACAATTTAAAAACCAACCTTTTTTACTTTATTAAATTTAAGTAACAAACATAATTTTTTTGCACTCCCCTTTGGAGAAAACCTAGGTTGACCACATTACTACATTTTGACTTAAGTTATATTTTTTTGTCACACCCCACGATAGGCACGTGTCACACCTCTCATGGTTGGTTTTAATGAATGTTTAATTTTTTATGTAAGAATATTTTGATATAATTATTCTTAGGAAAATCTAATATAAAACCTTCCTTCATTCTTTCCATTTTATGGTCGTATGATAACATCGCTTTTGTGCACAACGAACTACTGCCTCGAAAAGTGTTGAGATCCATTCCTGCTTTACCTAAAATATATTATTGATGGGTTTAATAAATATTAGTGACATATATGATAAATATATATTATATTTATATCATGGTTATCATTATGGAGATTATGGAACAATGATCAAATAAACAAGTCCAAAAATATATCAAATCAAAAAATATACCAAAACCCTTGAGATTATTGCCCGAAACATGACCTTAACAAGAAATTTTAATTAATGGTTAATAAAAGGTCATAAGAAAATAATATTTGTGAATATGGTTATTTAATATATTTATAATAAAATTATATTTATTATACTATAGTTTTTAATGAGTACGATGGAAGTCCAGACTTATGTTAAGGTATATTTGTCTCAGTTTTCCTTCGTTGAGACGTACGTTATATTATGAACCTATATTATTTAATGATATGTGTATATAAACCCATTAATAGTTAATATCATGAATTTATTCATACTCATGATATTTTGAGATTCATTTTTTGTTATACCTTCATGGTTCTTATGATTCAAGGTTACCAAAGTACTAAATATTTAATGTTATAATCTTATCATTTATCGGGATTATTTTTTATTATTATTCCAATGATAAGATATTATGATAAATATCTCAATAATGTCATTAAGTTTATTCTAAAATGGTTTTTCATTATATTTTCAATTAATATTACAATTTTTCTACTCTTTGGTACTTAGGATTATTAAAAAATATTTTTAAGAAAATTAGAATTTATTTCTCTCTTCGATCAAAAATCTATTTTCATTTAAAACCAAGTTTTCTAAACATGTTTTCAAAAATGATTTATTAATCAATTATTATTTCTAAATTTAACACTACATGATTTTATGGTATTTATCTTTTTCAAATTTAGTCTTTTTTATATCTTATGTTTCTTGTAACATCGAGCTTAAACGATCCATAATATACTATTAATATTATTGTTTAAAATGAAATTAACTACTCGACATTAAATTTGTGGCCATTAAGATGTTTAAATAAATTATTAAAATATATTATTTAATTCATTGGGTACATGTTATTTATAATTAAATATAAAAAATAATTTAATATAAAGGATATGTATTTAAAAACTATTTAAATGCGCACAAGTATGTTTTATACCAATAAAATAAAAAAATAACACTTTATAAATTATACTAATAAAATATATATATTTATATAATATAAATTCATTATATTATTTAATATTCTTCATATGTGATTTCTAGACAAGATATAAGAACAAATCCAATTTTACGCATAAAATATTTGTTTTTATAAAAAGATAGTCATACCACCTTTTGATGGTTCCCTTGTTCTAAATATATTTTTTGAAACCGTTATAAATTCTATTTTGAAAAAACTTTTTATTTTAAATCATAAAATAAAATTATACTTTGGTTAATTTTTTTATTTCTCTGATAAGTTTCATTTTTCGATGAATATTGATAACATATTTATTTTTAATTGGAAATAGGTTATTCATTTAAATAATTTATTGTGTCAAATAATATTATTAATTTATATTAGATAATAGTTATATAAATTTAATGTCATTAAATCCAATTTATGTAATTTTATTAAATTTCACATTGAAATTGGATGTAAAAACATTTCAATATTTTGAACATTTTCAATTTAAAACTTGTTTTCTGGTTTCATCAACGGGATTATTTTTAAAATAATTAAAACAAAATCTGTATTTTGGATTTTAAATAAAGTATTCCAAATTTGTAATTATTGGTTCCAAATTTTTTATATAGTTTCTTTTTATATTTTTACAATATGAATAGTAACTTTTGTATTTTTTTTAAATTACCATGATTAAGGGTAAATCAGGTAATTAAGGGTAAAAATAATATTATTAGTATTTTAAAATTACCCTAAAACTTATCCTAATTTTATTTAACATGTTATTTTTGACTAAAACCAACTTTGGGATGAATTTAAGGCCACTTGGAGCAACTTGTATGACATTAACCCAATTATAGTATTTTATTTTAAGAAAATACAAATTTGTCATACTCATGTTTTAATAAGTATTACATTTTTAATATGTGGTTATTCAAAAAATATATTGGATTGTAAACAATAATTTTAAATATAAAATATTTATAATCTTTATGATAATTTATTTTTATTTTTTAATAATTAAATTAATTCTTTAAATGATTACACAATGATGATGAAATAATTCTTTAATTAATAAGAATATCAAATAAATGATTATGATAAATTGAAAATAAATATTATTTTACATAATTAATATCATCAATGAATTTAATAGAAGAATTTAAAATTTTAGGGATATGTTATAAATTTTGTTTTAAAGATATCTTATTGTGTTGATTTTTTTAAAATTCAATGAAATGAATTGTATCAAAACTGGCATTAATGTAATATTAAAACAAATAATATTTTATTAAATGATATAAATTTAATAAAATTATAAAATTATTCAAAAAATTTGGGATAAATTTTAAAATTTCATCCACGAATCATTTAATATTTTTATTCATTTTATAGTATCTATATTTACCTTCAAAGAGTAAAAATTCATGTTGTCATTGTAATAGTTAATGGGTTTAAATAAGGCTTAAAACCAAAAGATAAAGGTACGAATGTGAAATAAAAATACCTAAAAATTATTGGTTGAGACAATTTAGAGACAAAATCATCTAATATTCTAAATAACTCAATTTGGAGGCATTTTGAATTTAAAATTCATTTTTTTAATAGATATTTTAAAAGTTTCAAAAAATACCTCTCACCTCAATTATAAAAGGGATCCTCCTCCCTCACTTGCTAAAAACAATTTTATTCTTCTAGATCGACCAACCCCTACCCATTTTTTCTCCCTACATCTTTACCAAGGTTATAAAGGTACCTGCCTTCAAAAAATACCAACTCTAGATCTCTTAAAGAAGATATCTAACTGAATCCCATCGAAGAATAGGCAACTGTTTTACCAACTCATTCAATATCATTTATTCTTAAATATCATGTTCTTGTGTTGTTTCCATAAAAAAAAGTAACAAATCCAGTATCATATATTTTTGTAGATGTTATTATGATTATTTTAAAACCATATGATACCATATTTTCCATCCAACAAAATATGAAAGGACCATGTGTGCATATGTACTGCTTAACGTCTCCACGTCGTGGTGTGATTTTTTTTCATCACCACTTTATTTGGATGGGTTTAGTGATGGATATAATAGATATAAATAATAAATATGACATGATATTTATTAGGAATAATTAATATAAAATCTAATTTTTTACCCTTTCACCATTAATGGAATGATATTGTCGCTCATGCATGTGTATGGCCTGCCAATCTCCACAGTGTGATGTGATTCATTTTCCTTGTCAATACTTCAGTAATGATTATAAAAATATATATAATGAGTTAGTATAAAATATATGAAATTATTCCCATTCTTAAGAAAAAATAAATATATCCTATTCATACGAAACAGGACTTACAAGACAAAACATGCATAGGAAAATGAAGCAGTTAACACCAGAAATAATGATAATAAAAAAAATATTATTAACAAAATGATATAAGAATATAAAAAAAGATATCATAAATTAGTATAGGGTTCTATAAGAAATTAATAACATTCTATAAACAATTATATTTAAAGTTACAGACATTCAACTGAAATAAATTATAGTATAAGGGTTATTTCACAATCTCATTATTATTCTGTATTTTTTATGTCTAAGTATCGACAGGGGAATATTTTCATCCATATCCATAATTTCTAAAAAAAATCCCAAAATATTTTTTCCATTATCCTATTATTTTTTAAATAATTTTTTACCCATGTTTTACTTTTAATAAAATCGTTTGAAAAGAATATTTCTGTTATTTTCCAAATGAAGTACTTTATGATCTTTTTGATAAAATGCGGAAGGAATGTATTTTTTAACTTATAATAAAGGAGTGGATTTTAACATTTTTATGAGAACATAGTGTTTTGAATATTCTTCTACAATTTTACAAGGTTCTTTTAAATAAAAATGTTTTCTTTTATAAATTCGAAAAAAAATTAATAAATGATTGCAAAGTAAAAATGGGTACTTCTATCAAGAAATTTATAAAGATTTTATTAGAAAATTTTCGTATATGTAAACATTTTTTGTTGGATTTCATGATTAATTGAGGTTGATCTTTTATGATACCATATAAATAATAATATAAGGGTATATAATCAATTTGACTATGGATGAGTTGTTTTGATACCATTCATAGTTTAATATTAAATTATTCACATTTCATATACATGTTTTTCAATATGAATGTTTATATTGTTCATTTTTTTAACCATTAAATATGAGGAATGCATTTGAATTATTAATTGAGGGGTATGTCCCTCTATATCCCCTCAATTAATTGATAGGTCTTGTGAGACAAACTAGTTTTTGTAGGTGAGGCCTTACCCATTTATGTTTTGTGTCATGGAAAATGCCTTATAAGTATGTTTATGATGTCTGACACCATTAATTCCCTCATTATCAGATTAGTAATTTATATTCTATGTGATTATTCGATTAGTAGAATTTTCATGTGATTATTTATATGGAAGTATTTGATTTTCATTTATTCTTTCTATATTAGTCTCAAGATAATTTTTAAGTGTTTTGTGTTTCAGTTATACACTTTGACTTAATGTTTATTCTTATTTATTCATAACAAATTCCATTGTATGCTTACACTTATTGTGCATCTGATTTCACCCCTTTATTATGTTTTATTTTGTTGGATGAAAAAATGTATATTATGAATGATATAAAGGGTAGAGTTGGGAGAATAATGGTAATCTAAAAGGATTCTATATATTGTATTTTATATTTTTAATTGTAATGCATATATCAAGTATAAATATAGTGTTCCTAAACTATTAAATAATTTTGTCCTTTGAGATGGGATTCCTTGTATAATATTACAATGTAATAAGGTAACCGTTGACTCTGGGCTACTGGACTTGGGGTCTTTAAAGTAGTTATTATCAGATGTTTAGTAGAAACATTGTGAACTGGATTTAAGAACACATATAATAGAGAATGAAACCCTATAAATGAATTAGAAAATATATCGAAATAAACTTATCTTCTGATTTAAAGATTAGTTATACCTAAATTATCAATTTAGGTTATGATAATTAGTATTTTTGAGATTATAAATTATGTTTCACAATGTAATGATCTAATTTATTTTATTCCGTTTTTTTATAAATGGATACTAGTAGAAGGAATGAAAATTGTATCAATGTATATAATCCATGAATGGATTTCCCTCCAATGAAAGACAATTATGTTAGAGCTGGAGTGGTAACCAGTGCTAAACAATTTATAATAATACTGATATAGATGAATCAGTTTATGAACAATTACCTTACCTGTATGTATCATCCTAATATGAAACATAAAGTAAAATTGTTTGATAACTTCATGAGATAAAAACCTTCACCATTAAAGGGGACTAAAATCCATTTATAGTGGAGAATTGGATAATTTTCATAGAAAATATATTTCTCACTTTGGGAGGTAAATAAATGGAGACAGTTTTCATGGAATTTTATCATCTTTCTAGAGATAAGGATCCATTTTGGATATTGATTAAAAACACTAAAGAGGATGAGGAAATAAAAAACATGGAATAAAAGGACTTTAAGGAAAAAATTTTATAAATAAAATTTCCTCACAAACAGATAGTCGATATGGAGAGAAACTTTTAATCCTAAGGAAAAATGAGGATAACGATGTTAAAAAATATGAATCAAAATTTAGAAGGTTAGTAAAGATTTATATGGACTATATAAGTAACCTAATGTGTATGATTGATCATTACTTTGATGGGATAAAGACATTCCACCGAAAGTCATTGGTATCCCAAAATTTCTCATCAACAAAGATATAGTCTCATGCATTATCAAGATAGAGAAACAATTATCTAAGTCATAAAACATTAAGTGAAATATGTAGAAGAATAAAATTTTGTATCAAGAGATGGATAAATGGAAAAGGGGAATGAAGGATTTTTTTTACATGTAATAATTGTGGGAAGAAAGAATGTGATACTTTCTTGAAAGGAATGATATTTTTTTATAATGTCGAGAGAAAGGTCTTGAGGATCGATATTCTAATGGTAAAAAAGAATATATAAATGTGAAATGTTTCAACTTTAATGATATGGGGAACTACGCAAATAAATATCCCAATAATAAATAAAATATATATTAGAAAAAGATAAGGGATCAATGTAAATCTTATGTTTTTACTATAGTCAAAGTAGAATTATTAATGTATTTTTGTTTTTTGATTCAAGAATTATTCTATGGTTATAAGAATCATGAGATATATAAGGGCTGAACTGTATTACTCCTTTAAGGATTTGGAAGAATGAATGTTATCATTAAGGCTTTACAGGTTACAATGGTTTTCAAATATTTCATGTGTGAAGATAATATCTGCATTACGTTATTTATAGAAAATCTGATATTAAGTTGATTTTAGAAAGTGAGTGAAATTTCATAAAAAAATTAATAGTGAATTTAGATTGATGTATTTTGTATGAGTTATAAGGTTTCAATGGTTATTGTTTCAGCTGAAATTATGATTTATCAAATACTTTGTGCAAAAATATTTATTTTAGTAAACTTATAGATAATAAAGTACATAATTTCAGACCATAAGATATATAAAAAGTTCCCAAAGCATAAAAATCATCATGAATATCCACCTTCAAATGTACGAAATGAAGAGAAAATAGATTGAATAAAAACTAAAGGATATGATTATTATTATGACCAGGAATGAAAACTAGGAAGTACTTAAATATATAGTAAAATAATCCATCATCTCTATGAAAGTAATTTGGAGGAAAAAATAAATTCATTTAATTTTCTTATCAATAAATCAATTTCCGCTTCAACTCATCACACATTTTTAGTTTTATGATTCTTAACATCCTAATGACCCTATTGTATATCACACTCCATAAAAATGATTACTATATTTTTCTTACTTGTCCATGTATTTTTATTATACAAATGATTTCCTATTTCAAATCCTAATTTTTTGGTGACCATCTAATTTCTATTTTCCTCTTATTAAGATGATTTTTATTAACTAGATTTCTGATGTGTGTTTACCACAAAGGTATTTTCAAGTATCAACCATTGATATTTGAAGTGAAATTTATAATTATAAGGACAAAATTTATTAATTGATGGGATAATTTAACACCCAAAGATTTTATGGTATGTATCTTTTTTAAATTTAATCTCTTTGATATCATTCATTTCATTCAACATCAAGATTAAACTAACCAAGATATACTATTAATATTATTATTTAAAATGAAATTATCCACTAGACCAAAAATTGATGGTTAGGAATGGGATTGAAAAACTTATGAAATTATATTATGGAATCATCCACTACTAATTATTTAGAAAAATATTATAAAAACCAATTTAATATTAAAGAAAATGTTTTTATAAAAACTATTTAAATGAGAACAAGTTTGTTTCATACCAATAAAATAAACAAATCATGATATTTGGATAATATAAATGATATATATATATATATAATATTCAGTTTAATATTTAACAGTCATCCTATGTGTTTTTCATATATGATATAAGAAAAAATTCAAATTTTACTCATAAAAGTAGTATTTTTAAAAAAAGATTGATTTACCACCTTTTGGTGGTGCACTTGTTTTAAATATAGTTTTTAGAAATTTTATAAAATCTATTTGAAAAAATAAACTTTTTATTTTAAATCATGATATAAAATTTTAATTTAAATTTATTTTCGATATTTTTCTGATAAATTTTATATTTTGATGAATAGTAATAAAATATTGAATTTAAATTGATAATTGATTTTTTTCTAAGTAATTTATAATGTTAAATATTATATTAAATTGGTTTTAAAGTATAATAAGTTCAATTTTATATCATTTATTTCAATTTCGTTCATTTTAATCAATTTCTCTTTGAAATTGGATGTAACAACATTTCAATCTTTTGAACATTTTCACTTTTAAAACTTGTTTCCTCATTCCGTCTATGAGATTTATTTTTACTCTATTTCAGCATCTTATGTCTTTTAAATTTGGAAAATGGATTACATATTTAGAATTAGTGGTCACAAAAGAATTAAATATGTTCCTTTTATTTGTGTACAATATGAATAGAAACTTTAGTATTTTTTTAATTAATACGATTAAGGGTAAATATGGTAATTATGTGTAAAAATAATATTTTAATTATAATGAAATTATCTTAAAACTTCTTATAATTTATTTTATAAGTTATTTCCAACCAAACCCATCCTTTTTATGATTTTATGGACTTTTGAGGCACTTATAATACTTTAAACCTTTTATAGTATTATATTTTATGAAATGCCTAACATGTCTTACTCATGTTCTTAATAAGTATTAAATTTTTAATATATGTTTACTCAGAAAATATCTTGAATATAAATATTACGTTTAAATATATAATTTTTTATTTACTATTATTATTTAATTTAATTTTTTACGGATAAATATTTAACTTAAAGACTTACACAATGATAATACGGTAGTTATTTAATTAATGAGAATATCAAATAAAGGATTATAAAAAAAATATACTAAATATTATATGAAATAATTAATGTCATATATGAATTTAATATATATCTATGACATATTAGGTATATATTATAAATGTTTTTTTAATACATCTTGTTTTGTTTATTTTTGTAAAATTCAAAGTAATGAATAGTATCGAAATTGCCTTTAATGTTATATCAAAATAAATAATATTTTATTAATTGATATAAAATTGATAAAAATATACAATTATTCCAAAATTAATTTAATAAAGGATAGATTTACATCCATTACTAATTTAATTTTTTTTGGCATTTTATAGTAACTACATTAACCTTAAAAGAGTAAAAATAAATGTTCTCATGGTAAGAGTTAAAGGGTTTAAAAAAAGGGTTAAAACCAGAAGATATGGGTAGGAATATAACCTAAATTAGTATAAAAATTATTTTTTTAGAGAATTTAGACCCATACTCATCTAATATTTGAAATGAATCACTTCTTATCTCTTTTTAATATAATATTAACTTATATTTATTAAATATTTTTAGAGTTTCCAAAAGATCCCCTCACCTCAATTATAAAAAGAAACCTCCTCCCTCACTTCCTCAGACAATAGTTATCATTATATCTCAACAAAACCCTACCCATTTCTCCCTAAAACATCCTTATCCAAGTTATGGAGGTCGTGTTAATCCAAAACTACATTCTTTGGAGCCCTTAAGAAAATATCTAAAGGAAGTCCTTTGAAGAAGAGATAATAGTTTTACCGACTCAATTAAGATCATTTCTATTTTATACTTCCTATTCATGTGTAATTTCCAAAATAAAGTAATAAATAAAATATTATATATATTCTTATATGTTTTTAGGATAATGGAGAACCCATATTATACCTTTTATCCATCCTAAAAAAATCAAAAGACCATGCTTGTGTACATACTACTTATCGTCTGCATCTCGTCGTGTAATTTTTTTAATCCCCAATTTATTTGGATATGTATAGTGATGGATTAAATGGGTATAAATAAAAAATATAACATGATATTAATTATTTATAATAAATATATTATAAAATTCCATACCCTTTCATCATTAAAGGAATTATACCGTCGCTCATACGTGTGTACAGTTTATCATCTCCACGATGTGATGTGATTCATTTTCCATGTTAACCATTCAATAATAATTATATAAATGTATATAAAGATGAAATTTAATATCTATGAACATAATATCATTAAGGATATAAAATAAATATATCCTATTTATAATAAATATGAAATACAAGATAAAACATGCATTGAAAAGTGAAGAAGTTAACATCCAAAATGAGGGTAATAATGAAATATGATTAAAAAACAATATAAAAAGATCATATATGATATCATAAATTTGTATATGGTTTTGGAATAAATTAATAAAATTCTTTAATCCATTATAAAAGAGTCTATGTCACATTACTCTAATTAAAATTACATGGTATGGGATACTTCATAATATCATTATCATGTGGAATTTTTTATATTTAAGTCTCGACTAAGGAATATTTCCTTCCACATCCATGTTTTCTAAAACTGTTTTCAAAATTATTTTTACAATTATACTATGATTTTTTAATGGATTTTTTACCAATTTTTGATTTTTCATTAAATAGTTTGAATTGAATTTTTTTTATTATTTTCCAAAGGATGTACTTTATAGCCTTTTCAAAAAAATAGGGAAGGATTGTTTTTCTAACTTATATAGCAGGAGTGAATTTTATCACTCTTAGGATTCCTAAATGTTTTGAAGCATCCTTTAGGATTTTAAAATGTTCTCTTAAAAGAAAATTTTTTCTTTTATAACTCTACAACTTTCTAAACAAATGATTTCAATGTAAAAATTGGTATTTCTCTCAAGAAATTTTTAATGATTTTATTAGACTATTCTCAACTATTTAAACATCGATTATTGTATTTTATACCTGATTGAGGTTTATCTCCTCTGATACTAGCTAAATAAATTTTATTAAAGTGTTTATGATAAATTTTACTATGTATGTTTTATTTTGAAACCATTCATGGTTTATGATTAAATTATTAAGATTTTATATGCTAGTTTTTTAATACAATTGTTCATGTTGTTTATGTTTAACCATTTCATATGGGGAATATATTGGTCTTAATTAGTAGTGGGTGGGTCCAGATATAACCCCTAGATGTATTGAAAGGTCCTATAAGAAATACTGGTTTGGGTATTGGTTGAGTCCTTACCTTTTTATGTAAAGTGTCTTGTTCGAAGCCTTAAAAGTATGTTTATGATGACTGACATTATGCATTCCCTCATTATAAGACTAGTTATTGATATACCCTTTGATTATTCGATTATTATAATATCCATGTTATTTTTTGTTTAGAATTGTTTTATTTTCATTTGTTCTTTAGAACTTATCCTCTATATTATATTTAAGTGGATTGCATTTCAGTAATACACCTTGCATTAATATTTATTTTTATTTATTCATAATAGCTTAGGTTTTATGATTACCCATTTTGAGCATCGGAACTCACCCCATTCTTATTATTTATTTTCAAATGATTCCAAGATTTATATAATGAATGATATGCAGGGTTAATCTAGTATAATAACAGTTTTCTCAAATGATTTTCTATATTATATTTTACTGTTTAAATTGTAATGTATTTCTCAAGTATGTATCTAGTTTTCCCAAAATACTAAACTACTAGGTCTTACGGGAAGTCATTCCCTTTATAATATGCCTATAAAATAAACGAACAACTAAATCGGGACTACTAGTGTTTGGGTCTTTACACTAAAAATAAATATAAACCCATGTTTTACTTTTTACATATATTTTCAAAAAGATTATTCTTTTGATTTTCAAAAATAATCCCCATTTGTATTTTAGCAAAAATGTGAAAGGATATTCATTCAAACTTTTACATCTTGAACATAATTTTCTGACATCATGAACAGTCATTAATTAAAATCATCCATTATACATTTTCATGTTTATTTTGAAAGGAAATTGTTTTCAAAACTTCAGACATTTAAAAAAATCCAAAGTGTAAAGGATATTTTCCATAATAAATATTTTAAATGATTTATCATAATAATTTTCAATCTATGATTTAAATAGTGGATATTACCTATGCCTTACTAGGGATATGATCCAAGAATACCATTACTATTCCTTCTTTAAATAGTTTATGTTTATTATAATAATGTTTTTATGAAACCTGTTTCTCATCCACAAGTTATAGCATGACTAAATGATTATGAAACCCGTTTACTTTTATGGGTTATGCTATGATGAAATGATAATGAAACCAGTCTCTTTTCCACATGTTATGGTATTATTAAATGGTTATAACACCCATTTCATTTTAGGGGTTATGATATGATGAATTTTATAATCTATTGGTATACATAAAAATGGTTTTCATTATGTGATCGGTGAGACCTATATATCCATAAAATGCATTGGGTAAAGATTTATATCTCATGAGATAGATGGAATTGGACCAAGGAGTGAACCAAATTCAGCAAGGTCGGGTTGGAACGAATGGTGAACCCTATTTAGTAAGGGGATTTTCCACTATGATGGTCTTGGGAGTGAACCTTGATTACTATGAGGGTTTGGGGAGTGAACCTATTCAAATATGATAGCTTTGGTAATGACCCTTGACTAAGTTGTAAATTAATCTCTATGCTTATGTGTATTATACAAGTCTAGTTCCTCTACTAATGTTCTGCTGTTATGGATCATGTTATTTAATTTCCTTATGATTAATGTCTTATGAAGTAAAAATATTTATTGCATGATTCAAGATTATGATATTTTATATACATGATATGATTTTAAAATGAAATTCTCCTATCATCTATACTAATTATCTTGTTATGATTATGTATCTTCCATGTTTTCCATTACTGAGCATCAGATATCACCTTTTCTTATGTTTTATTTACCCAGGTTATGAAGAAATGTATTATGTATGAAATGTCTAATAAGGGTTCTCATTGTGAATAACATAGTTGGAGATGATGTAGCTCACTTATAGACAAATGTTTATGTTTTTATGTTTCCAAATGCACAATAAAAATACGGTCCTCAAGTGTGTGTTTGTGTAATTTCTTGAAAATTCATCAAGAATTATGTAAAATATATGAATTATAATATTCTATCACAATATTAATAAAAAATATACACCCTATGAAATTGGGCCCTTTCCCTTACCATTATCTTGCAAAAAAATATGAAAACTCCCAAAAAGGGACCAAGATGGGAGTGAGGTATGAATCCCAATAGGATACAACCATGAATAAATTTAAATATTTAACTCATTAAACCATTCAACTAGCTTGAAATTTTTTTAAAAAAACATAAAACACTTTCAAATACAAAATTTCCAAGTAAATTTTCAAAAATCCCTTTGGTTTTCCTCTTCGAGACAAAACCCAACATTCAAAAGAAAAGCATGGCTAAAATATACCATAATACATAATTCAAAACATGAACAATATAACTAAAAAGTAATAAATAAGGGATAGAATATCATTAACATCATATAACTATATCAATGGATAATTAAAAAAGGAGAATAGTACATATCATCACATCAAATGGCACTAATCCAATGAATAAAGAACAAAAATCAATCATGAATGATTAATTTCACCTATGGGATCTAACCATAAGGCCTACCATGATTGATAAAACAATTGATTCACTAGTGATGGAATCTCACAATGTCTTCCCAACCATGGGCTCACTTGGTCCCTTGGATACTAATTGAGACTCACACAGTCCTACCTTTGAGGCACACACGGTCACTCAGACATACTAAAATGGAATTTCACATGGTCTTTCTTCTGAGGATCAAATTATTTCATGAAAAAATACTCTCACTCACACCACGGTTAACCCATGGACCACTCCATGACAACATATTAGATTAAATTAACCAAATCAACAAAGCTATAACACAATACAAATCATAAGAAATGTATCCCAACTGAAAAAACAATACCTTCCTAAGGTAAACTACTTTAAAAAAATCACTTTGGAAATACATTTAATATAAAAAAACATAATTTATTAATTTAATTAAACACTTATCAGTCATACAATCCTCACCCATTTGAAATAACCAACTATAAACACCAAATTTCCATAACAATCACTAAAACACATAAAATATGGAATAATCGCAAATAATAAATCATTTAGATGTAAATCTAAAACAAACAAACAAGAAGTGATACCAAATTTAATGGTATTCTAGAAAAAATTGACTTACATTGAGACACTTATCATATATTTGGCCTAAAGCACATCGTCCTCGATGAAGACCACTTGAATGTGGTATAACCAAGCCTCAAACAGCTAACCTATAAGAAATAAAAACAAAAAACCCACATCATCAACCATATATTCATTAAAAACCAACCCTTGGGTTCCAAAACTCTATAAAAATGGAAGAACAAGTATTGAGGATGGAAAATAAAGAATAAATCAGTTTACCTCAATCCAATCCACCAAGAAACAAATGAGAGACCACCAAGGAGGTAGGTGGAGAACTCCATGGACAATGGAGGAGAGTCGAGCAAACTGTAGAAGGAAAAAGAACCCCAAGAACATAATAACCTGCTAGGGTAAAAATTTTAAATTTCCAATTTTTAATGAGCTTCATAGGGTTGCATGGTTTGGTCATACTATTTGGAAAACGATGTTCCAACCATGCGGGTCCCACTATTCACCGAAAACAAGTCATGTGGTTTTCTCTAGGGGATCCCTTGGTTTGAAAATCCAACTAAAACCATGAAAAACATTATTATAAAATTTGTAGCACTATCACATGGATACCACATGGTTTAGATAAATCATGCACTAAACATTAAACATGTTCTTTCATCCCAATAACTTTCAATTTTGACACCATACACCCAGGAATTCCATGAATTCACCCAAAGATTAATCAAAATAAAAATAAAATATTTATGTTACTCGGTGGGTATCACAAACACCCCACCATGCCAATATATCCCACAAAAATTCATCATACTATTCTACAATAAAATAACGGAGGCCACCACTCCCTCCCCCATCCTTCTGACTCCCATGTCTCATGGCTATCACCACCATAATACCAGATCCCATGGATCAAAGGAATATTTTTCACAAAGACCACCTTTTTTCTAACCATCCATGATACAATAAATTTCCTACACCATTGTAGAATTAGTCTTAAACTCTAAATCATACCCCTCCCACATATGAGATGGGTCTGGATGGTATCGCTTCAACTGGGATATGTGAAAGATATCATAGATCGAGGTCAGTTAGAGTGGTTACTCGAACTATTATTCTACCAAAACAAGACTCTCCACAATATGAAATTGACCAGCATAGTTTTTTACCAACTTTCTATGATTTCACAAACAACATTGACCTAATTGAATTGATACCCAAATAAAAACCTGATAACCAGCCTCAAACACCAACAAAACAATGATGACTATTTTCATATGACTTCAAGAGGCTTATAGTTAGCAATAGTCATTCATAAATTAGTCAAATTTTCTTGGTCATATCCTAAATGAGGCATAGTCCAAGTAAAGAATGTAATACTGCCGCATCCCAACACAATGGTAATTGGCATGGTCTCTCACACAATAACTCAAATGGGGTTGTACTTATCTAGGCTTGGTATCTTTTATTTTATGAAAACTCATGAAAAAAATGTGCATATCCCACGAACCACTAAAATCAATCACAGACACATAATACATATCCTCATTGATATTGATGTCCCACTCAAACTGGCCATTTTTATGGGAGAGATATATGATACTCAACCTCAACTAGATTCCCAACGTCTTTTGGAGTCCCTTCCAAAAGAGGGATATGAAACTGGTGTTCTGATCTTACAATATAACTATGAGAACTCCATAAAGCTGAAATTTTCTTATAAAAATAGACATAATAGGTCCTCTACCTTTTTTGACTCCCCAATAGGTAAGAAAAAAATCTTATTTCCTAAAAAATTGAAAAACACCCATATACGATACATACCACTCAGAGTACAAGGAAGCTTGATCATGAAATCTATAGATATATCATCCCAATTATACTCTAGAATGGGTAGTGGATGTAACAAATTAACAGGTATCTAATGCTCATATTTAATTCAATGGTAGGTCATGTACTAAAAAACAAAATCTTCTGTGGAATATATCAACTTGGGAAACCAATACTGGACATTCAAGGTATAAAACATCTTGGTCTCACCATGGTGAATTGGACAACTATAATGATACACCTCATGAATCACATCCTACCTAAGGATCAAATAAATAACCAACCACTTTTATACATGAAGAGAATAATCTAGAGATTGAGACTAGTCAACTGCGGTCTCCCCGTCATTATTGAGAGACTAAGACCAATAATCTAAGGTCTCCCTGCCATTTAAATCACTTCTAATCATCCAGAACATGGGTTCAGATGTCTTCTCAATCCTCACCTAATCAATAAGATATGGATTAAACTACACATTATCCAAAAATACCTACCCTATTTCTATAAGCATGTATGGTATTAGATCAGTGAACAATCCAATAAGACCCCACCCATCCACTGATTTGTGAACTTCCTACACTAGAATATTCTTTTTCAATGTGTCACCAACCACATTCCACTTACCCAACATATAATCAATATTATAATCAAAATTATGAAGGTACTCCATAGAACCTTAGCCTAAGATTCAGGTCCCTCTGAGTACATATATACTTTTAGGCTCTTATTATTTTAATACATTGTGAAATTAATCCCAAAGATGTAATGTCTCAAGGTCTTTAGTGCATACATAACTGCTACCAACTCTAGGTCATGGGTGGGATAATTATTCTCTTTTGGGTATAGAGACTGTAATTTATAGGCCACCAAATGGTCATCCTCCATTATCACACACCTAAAACCCACACCAAAAGCATCGTAGTACACTGAAAAATCTCTCCCAATCTTAATTTGAATCAAAATAGGATTGAATTTCAAACATTCCTACAGCTGCTCAAATATATTCTATCACATCTCATCCCACTAAAAACTTACCCCTTTCCTTGTCAAATAATACAAGGGGATAGCTAGTATGGATATTTCCTAGAAAAAATTCTAATAATACACAATTAAGATTAGAAATATACAGATCTCAAACACATTATTGGGATTCTCCCAAGACATGACTACTTGAACCTTCTCTAGATCTACTAAAATTACTACAATATAAATCAAATGACCTAGAAACATCACTTCCAAAATCCAAAAATGACACCTTGGAAATTTATAATATAGTTGTTTAACTATTAAAACACCCAAAACAACCCCTAGATGGCTTGAATACTCTTCCTCCATATTGCAATACACCAATACATCTTCAACAAACAAGACCATGAAGGAGTCCAAAAATTTGTATAACATTTAGTTCATTACTCCATGAAAACATTAAGAGCATTGTTAATCTCAAATGGAATAACCAAATACTCAAAATATTCATTCCAAAATAGAAAAGTGGTCCTTAGAACAACCTATTCCAGAACCATTAACAGATGATACCCTGACCACATGTCAATTTTCAAAAACCAATAAAATCATTTAAGTTGGTCAAACAGATCATCAATTCTAGGTAGTGGTTATTTAATATTTACTTTAAAATAGTTAATATTATAGTATTATATGAAATTTTGGAGGCTATCATCTGCCTTTTTTAAAAATAGCACTGCTGATGCTTGTGGTGACACACTGTGGTGTATAAAACCCCTTCCGTCAAGATCCTCTAGCTAAAATTTCAGCTGCTTTAGAACATATAGATTCTTTAAATAATATAGAAAATAAATCTCTCTCTTCTCAGGGATAATATCAACTAAAAACCCAACCTCTCACTAGTTCGTCACCATTACATAATCCTCAAGAAATACACTTGGGTAACTATCCTAAACTATTGGAATTCAACCTAAAAAAATGTTCAACAGCCTCTAGGAATAACCTAGAAAACAATAAATAGATTAATCCTAACTCATAATAATCTCTTCCTACCCTCCCCAAACATGAATTCCACTCACACTAGAAGATGTGGGAGCTCCCATCTAATGTAATTAACTAGAACCTTATGTGACAACATTTTACTATAAAATTGAATGGAATCATCCAATCTAATATGATAATGAGGTCGAAAACATCTTGGTCCAAAATAATGATGTGCCAAATCTAGAATAGCCCAAAGGCCTTCTTTTTTATTGATTTTTGATTACCCATATTTCAAAGGATGACGAGGAACCCTTACAAGGCCCGTATGCTTATAGATTACATTTCATGTATCCTTGGAGATATTACAGGACTTGTAGGTCTTAAGGAAATCACACTGAATATGAATATTGGAACTACCCCTCCCCAATGTCTACATCGTGATCAGATCTCCACCTTTGCATGGTTTTTCAGCTAGCTTTCCTATGAAGATATGCATAGACCTGGTACATATGGAAATTCCATACCCTCTAATTCTTCCAAATCTATTATCACTACTCTAGTGAATGTGACATGTCCTTGAATCCTCCTCTGGAGTTGGTTCCTTATAGAATCTATCTATGTGTCTGCATATAAGGTGGCCTTTGAAGGCCTTGAGGTGGCCCAAAGGCCTTAGGTTGGCCTAAAAGCCTTACTTACCTGAATTTCTAGGTGGCCCAAGGGCCTTAAGGACACCAAACCCAAACTGTGGTGGCCCAAGGAGAATAGTTCTGGCTGCTACAATACCGAACAGTACCTACTAAAGTACCCGCACAATGCTACTACAGTACTTGTTGTAGTACCTACTATAACACTACTATAGTAACCCAGAATTATTCCTCTGCCTGGATTTGAATGTGGGTCTCATGTATTCACTTAGAGAGACCTCACCAACTAGGCTTAGGATCATGTGAAATGAAGTTCCAAATGAACTCCACACTAGCTACTAAAACATGGAACATTGGGAACTTAAAGCTTTTCTCCTTCTTCCAACCCAATAGGGATATTTTGTTAGTGTCAAAAGGAATAAAATTGGATTTCATACACAAGACACTATTAAAATTATGTGAAATTAAATAATAGGATGAACCTATGTCAAATAAAACTGATCTCATAGATGAAATAATAAAAATATTTCCTAGAATACATGAAGGCCTAGAATTTGAGTCCTCTAGAATGACCTACATTCCATAGAGTCACCCTAGATCAGATCCAATCTGAGTCTTATTCCCTTAGTAAGAATCACCCTTAGCATGAGGATGATATCCTCCATCTTTATATGTCTCTAACTTTACCTAAACTCCTTCCAAGAAAATGGATCATACACCGTGTGACATCCTCGACTCTGATGCCACATAACCAGTGCCCTAATCTTGGTCAGTCAAAATGACCTCAAGAACATCTCCCATAATGCCAAAGGCTTCTAACTAGTTGTGATGGCCTCTGGTGTGTCCTCGGGGAGACTATTCTATCATTACTAGAGTTTAGCACAGTAGATAAATATAAACAAAGGTAAATAAAGGAATCAATGAAAGTAAAAAAGTGGAAGTAGAAAATTGTAATAGATTGATAAGGAAAAGATAATTGAATCAGATAAAATAATTGATAATGATATTTCATGTCACTAGAAAATGGAAAACATGGATACAAGACTATAAGAATAATATGTTCCACAAATGTATAAAGGAAATAAAATGAATTTCCCAAGCATTCTGAGCTCTGGCTTAGGCAGCTACTATCAAGATCCACCCTAAATAGTACACAACCATGTGTTCAAAGCTGTGTGCTTACCATTATCAACACCTGCAATGATGTGGTGTGCCTCAAGTTCCAAACGGTACCAAGAGAGGGTGTGAGATATATCTCAGTGGGTCACCACCAACGGTGTCTATAACATATTTCTCACAAAATAGAATATAAAAGTGTGGAAGCATGCATATATAATGTAAATCAGAAAAATATATCTAAATACAAAAGCACCTATTTCATCTATTAAATAGTGTTTTATCATGTAACCAATTCATTATTTTATTATTAACATTTTATAATTAATTCACATGTTACCAATAGTAAAGGTTCCAAGTTATAATGTGGATACCTTTAATGATATTAAATAATGAAGTTCTATGCTAATAACCAAGGAAACAAAGACCTCAAGCATCGCCAAATCAGTAAAAACTATAACTTGTCTAATGGTAAGAATTTAATCCAAAGAGAATAGTCTAACATATTCCATAATGAGATTATTACCGAGTCCAAGTAGTTCATCCCAGGAAAAATGGGGCTAAGCAATGATTGGGCCTGATGCGCTTTAACTACGGAACCTACATGTCAATTTTGTATCCAAGGAGTATAACCAAGGTATCATGGAGTAAAACATGAGGGATATTATGGTGTCATAAAAGGTATCCAAAGTTTGAAAAGTATCAGGTTCTAGGTGGGTCTCTACCTAAGCAAGTTGTATCCTTGAATTCGGAATGGGGTCCTCGATAGCTCAAGGCATTCCCTCAGAAATCCTAGGCGAGCTCGAGTAAGGCCACCCCAATTTTGATAATGATGTCATATATATAATTCATAAGGTTCAATTGATTACCATTAATTAGTGTGACAAGGTTAATTTAGGAATAACCATTTAATCAGGTCATGATTAATTAATAAGTACATTTTGATCAAGCCTTTACTTTCATTAGTGAGACAAGGACAAGTAGCATGCAACCATTCATTTAATCCATTTAAGGCATTTTAATAATAAATGTTAACTTTGATACCTACCATAAGCATGTTAAGGGGTTCTAAGGATGTCCCACCTATTATTCAATTATATTTAAAAAGGTTAACACATATACTTAGTATACTTTCCTATTTCCATTTAACATTAATTTGTCAATCGAAGAACATACATTAGGAAGGTAAAGTGATGAGAATACTTGGTACTTGAAATTATGAATTTCACAATATAAATAAATCTATTTATTATATAAAAGATTAACGTTATGAATTTCAATCTAAGGCACATCTGAATAGTGTCTCAAACATTTCAAAACACTAAAAATACAATTAATGAATAACATCCAACATGAGATGGAGAGATTTGTGTGTGAAACCACTAATAACTAGCAACATATTTTTAATTATCATAACCATATGGTTGTAATGATTATAATAATGGAAAATAAATTCAATAAACTGTACCCAATGAAATCGACGGGCTGTAGACGACAATTCCAAAGTCAATGAACTTGAGGAATGAGTTATAGAACACCCACCATTGGCATGTACGACTCTCCTATTATAGTAGTATCATTTTATTTTTGTTTTATTAGATTATATTTGTGAAAAAGGTGAAACTATCACACCTTGGTTACTAAGTCAAGAGAAATATAGATGAATAACGACTCAAACGAAATCGATTACATACTGTTCTGCATCCAACGTGATGAATGGAAGCTCGAACGAATCCCGGATGAAGGAGATCTATTGATTCCTAGATTAAGACTTTGAAAAGCTCCAAAATGAGAGAAATAGAGGCTAATCCCATTAAAAATCCTAATAGGGAAGAATAAGGCTCTTAATAAGATCATTAAGGGTAAAATGATAAAATTAACCTAAATTAAACCTATGCCCGACTTGTCCACAGAACTTTCAAAACCACGCACAAACCATGAATAGGTAATTGGATAAAGGGGAATACTATAATGTTCTTCTGTATGGTTAGTGAAACAGTACAACAACCATGTGATATTTCTCTACCTAAAAATACATATCATCCGCATGTTTAGATATAATTGTGTGACCTACCAACATGGTTTACTCTAACTATGTGACATGCCCTTTTTTTTAAAAAAAATTGGTTTTTGATCTCCAAAAAACAGGCGGAAACCCTCGAGGCCTTCACTAACCAAATAAGCATCCATATAAGGTCCAAAATAAATAATTAGACCTAAATTTAAATGATCCATAGCTGAGTGAAAAAATGGGTTCTTAGAGTCTTCCCCTGTTAAAAGAAGTTGTCTCTATGTTCACCTTCCAATGGCGGTGAAACCCTTTTTTGAGAACAACTCTGGCCACTGGGCACATATGTTAGCCTATGAATCCAAACTTTTATCCTTTATGTGGTTTTTCTTCCAAAGTATCCGTACTAGAGGGACAAACTTGCCTCGTAGAGCCTTCGTTCTATTTTCAATGATGCATATTGGATACTCCTCAAAGTTAGCATCATAATTTAACTCAACTTCATCATGATCAAATGTATGAGATGGGTCATAATGAAATTGGTTATGTTGTGAATGATGGAAGACATCATGCATGGCACAGTAACTCTTAGGTATTATAAACTGATAGGTTACTGGTCTGAATCTCTCTAGGAGATCAAATAGCCCTACGTAATGAGAAAACATATTACCATTCTTTTGTAACCATCTATACCAAAGTCTAGGCGATACTCGAAGGAAAACACGATCCCCAAACTCGAACTCCAGAGGTATTTTATAGAGATCAGCATAATATTTCTTTCTAGATTGGGCATTATTCATATGATTTCTGATCAGCTAAACCTACTATGAAGTCTTCTAAACAATATGAGGAACTAGTAGGTCTTTCTCACATAGCTTTAGCTAGAACAGTGGTGAAGGACACGACCTATCATAAAAGTTCTCAAAAGCAGCCATATGGATTGAATCATGGATTCTATTATTATAGGTGAACTCAACGATAGGGATATGCTTCTCCCAAGAACCACTGAAATCTAGGACACATGATCAGAGTATATCCTCTATAACTTGAATTATATATTATAATTTTCCATCGGTCTAAGGGTGAATTTTTTTTCTTAGAATCACATGTGTACCCAGATCTTTCTCCAATCCCTATCAGAACCATGATTGGAATCAAGTGAACCTATCTAAAATGATAGTATTAGGGACCCAGTGTAGTCGTATGATCTCTTAGACATACAATCTTCTCATCTCATCAACTGAGAAAGTGTACCAAATTATAACGAAGTGCGATTCTTTCGTTAGTCGGTCAACAACTACACATACATTTCCTCTACCCCTTGGTGACCTAGGTAATATGACTATAAAGTCCATGGAAACATATTTCAATTTACATTCTCGGAATGGAAGTGTCTATAACAAGACTTCAGGTATCTGGTACTCCACCTTCACCTTCTTAAAGGTGTAACACCTAGTGATAAATCCTACAATATGACATTTCATCCCAGGCCACCAATACTCGAATCGCATATCTCGATGCATCTTAGAGATACCTAGATAATCCTCCCATTGAGAAGCATCAAAATCGCACATAAACTTCTCTCTCATATGTGTAGGAACCTCGACACATCCATGTATTCACATGTTTCTATCACTGTCCAAATACCAATTGGGAGGTCGGTTATCTCGTGACACACTCTCAACAAGAACCACGCCCTCGGGATCTATAAATTTTCTACCCTGAATCATCTCAAGAAGGGTAGAAGTAAATGTCAAATATGAGAGGTAAGACTACTCAAGAGTATCATGAAACTCCATATGTAGCTCATGGAATAGTTCCATCAACTTCTATTTATCTCATGATTCTATCTTAGTGTAAGCATAATGATCCCAAGGTGCTTTTCCTGGTCTCTATGAGTATAACAGTACACTAAGACGTCATCCACAAATACTAAAGAAAAATTATCCAAATAGGGGTGGAACACCCTATTGATCATGGCCATGAAAATGGAGGGAGTGTTAGTATGACCGAATGGCATAAATAGGTACCCATACATACCATACCTACTATAGAAAGATGTGTGAGGTATGCCTAATAGCCTGACTTGAACATGGTGATATCCTGATCTCTACTTGATAGTAGAGAAACCCCTCTCTCCTCTAGGTCTGGTCATATAGATCATCTATATGAAGTAATGGATACCACTTCTTGATTGTAAGCTAGTTCAACCTTCTATAATCCAAGCATAGATGTAAGATTCCATCTGCCTTCTTCGCGGAAAACATAGGAGAACTCTAAGAGGATGTACTAGGCTGTATAAATCCCTTGTCCTCTAGATCCTGTAACTACCACTTGAGCTTCTAGAGCTTAGTGTGTTCCATGCAATAAGGAGTAATGGACACTATAGATGCTCCTAGAACAAGCTTGATTGTAAAATCTACCTCTCTCTTATGAGTTAATCCAGAAAATTCATTGGGAAAGACATCCCAATAATGATCCACTATTGGAGGGAAATAAACTTGACATAAGCCCTGATCTTGCATGAATATATTTACAATATTGGTGGTCACTCCACCTAGCCCATAATTCATTGGTCAAGCTATACCAACCTTGAAATCCGACTGAGCCTTATATAGATAATTGTTTCCCTGTAGTGATGTAAAATATACCCTATGGTGATAGAAGTCTATAAAATCATGATACTGAACCAACCAGTCCATCCAGATAATGAAATCGAAGCCCATAATCTCAAGAAGAAAGAGGTTCCACAATAAAGGGTAACTTCCAACCTCAAGGGGATAGTCCCTATACTAGCATATTCCCTCTAACTATATCCTAAATTGTGTATCTAGGTTCAATAAACCACAATAATATTGTATCTAAACCCCGAGACATTCCACAAAAAATACATAAATAAAAGAGTTCTAAGCACCTATATCAAATAAAGTAGATACTATAACAGATGCCAATAGAATAGTACATCGAACTATGGATTTGTATATAGCCTTATCCTCGGTTATTGGTTGTAGTTCATGAAACTGACCTGATCCATGGCCTTGTACAACAGCTGTACTACCACGATCATAAATAAATTTTAGAAACTTCTAGGGATCAGGTGTTAGAATACTGTGGCCATGAATTTCTCCTCGGCCAGTCCTACCGGTAATATTCCAACTCCCTGCTTAACACGGTGCAAAAAACCTGCTCCTGAATGTGGATTTGGCACCAATCATTTTCCACTCGATGCAAGTGGAAAGGCCCTACAAAATCATTAAAGATGCCCCAAATGGTCATAATACTAGAACTCTACTGGGTCTCTACCAAAATGAGGCTTCATGTGCCTCTATTTTCTACACTGATGACACACTATAGAGCTATCTAAAAGGGTACTATGATTGTCACTACCCTAAAAATAATACTTATGGGAACATGTCCTGCCACCATGATAACTACTAGCCTCCCATGGCACTGATACTCTATGCCTCATACTATTTTTGTCCCTCAGGTTTCACTCACTGATAAGAGCCAAATTGACTATTTCAAAAAATGTATGTGGGATAAATTTGTTCACCTACGTATGGATGGTGTACTATAGCCCATCATTTAAGCATCTTGCACACAAAATCTCATCACTGACTAGAATTAGTAAAAACGATTCAACTCTGTGAAACACGTTGAATATTCCCTACATAACATTGAACCCATATTGAGATGAATGAACTCTATAGCACTATCATCACTCATCATTGGATGAAAGAATTGATCATAGAAAATAATGTTAAAGTCTGCATATAAAATGTCTTGATGGAGATCATTTTGGGTAACCATATTCCATAATCTTTTGTCTGAATCCGGAATTATATAGGTATAAATCCTAACCATCCACTCTGTAGGCATTTCCAGATTCTCAAACATATATAGGATGACCTATATCTGATACTCAGTAGCCTGTGTACAGACAACCCCTGAGAATGTAGGAGGATGATGCAACTAGAACTCACGAGTCATATCATTCATCATAGGATTAAGTTGTGGAGCACCATGAATAGACTGCATCAGATGTTAGAAACTATTAAAGAACATGGGAGCTAATATCCAAATCTCATATAGAAATTGATTCTTCAAGTGTCACTCTGGGAGGTAAGACTTGTGGCTTAGGGCCCACCATGTTTGGAGCATGATCATCACCACCCTCATGGAATAAGATATGAGGACATCGAGGAGTAATTGGTCTAAAAATTCCAAATACACACCTCATAAAAATATATATGATGATATATAACATCAATAGTAGAAAATGAATGTATGAAAACTCACTACCCAGGGCACATTAACCAAAACAACCTGCTTAGACAGACTAACATCGATAAGTTCTCAAGTATAATCTTCATTTCATTTTCCCTTTAATTACCAGGTTCACTCATTTACCTTTAACAAACATGACAATGTAGGATAAGGATGTTTAACCATTTCATTTTATAAGTCTTTTTTCACTCAATAATGGATAGTCATTCCCATTTAATTAATGCTCATACACCTCATCAATGAAAATGACACCCATTTATTTATATCATAATCCCTCAATTTAGTAAATTACCTATCCCAACCCATGAGGACCCATACACCTTCTGAATTGAGGCCTTCGATTACTCAATTGAAACCAACAGAAATACAAGCATAATGTATCTATCAAAGCATCACTCAAAAATCATAGGCATATCAAGTAATGAAAATAAGTGAAATTCACCTATATGGAATTGAAATATCTATAAAATTCGAGTGCTAGGTGCCAAATATGATGTTTGTAACAATGATCCTAAACCTCATATCATCAGTCCATTGATGAAATATATCATTAATAAGAGTAATATTAATTACTGTAACACAACATGTGTGTCACCCAATGGTGAAAAATTGTCAACATTAATTGGGAAAATAGAACAAAAATTATATTTTGGGTATCTTGGAATTTACCACAAATATGAGTTCATGACACCCAAGAATGTCTTATGACCATGTCATATAGCTTTCAAATTATCTAATATATTGTCTCTAAATTGTAAATAAATAAAGGAACCATCCTTTTATACCATGTTGGGATGTCCCGAGCCCAAATTCCAATTAATAGGTTCCCAGATCTCAATGTGCCACATGGCCTCAAGCACATCTCCGCAAAAATCAAAGGCTACCAACTAGAAGTAAGGGCCTAGGGTATGTCCATGGGGAGACTATTCCCTTATTACCAGAGTGTATCATAGTGGATAAATATAAATAGAGGTAAATAGAGGAAGCAATATAAGAAAACATCGAAAGAATACAAATGTAATAGATAGAAAATGATTACGATAACTCAATCAACTAGAATTACCGATGCTTATATGTCATGCCATTAGAAAACTGGAAAATATGGATAAAATTTAAGTGGAACAACATGTTCCACAAAAATATAAACTAAATCAAAAGACTATTACAAGAATCCCAAATTCTGTCTCGATCATTTTCTATCAAGCTCCATCCTAAAAAAGCAATCAATTATTTGAAGTTTCATGCTTCTCGTTGTCAACACCTACAATCATGTGGTGTACCCCGAGTACAAAACAATGCCAAGAGTGGGTGTGAGATATATCTCAGTGGGTCACCACCAATGGTTTCTATAAAATACATCCCATGAAATGGAATATAATATTGTGCACGAATTCATAAAAAATGTTAATCAGTAAAGTGTAACTAAATACCCAATAACATTCTTCATCTCACAGTTGGTTTGTAAAAATTTAACCAATTAGTTGGTTTATTGTTACTAATTTATAATTAATTCACATGTTAACAATTTTAAAGGATTCAACATGTAACAAAGAAAAATTTAATGATATTTAATAATGGTTTTCCAAGGTAATAACCATGGAAATATAGACCTAAAGGGTCACCAAATCAGTAATAATTGTATCATGTATAAGGGTAAGTGTGTAATCTATGTAGAATAGTCCAATTCATTCCATAGTGAGATATAAAATGAGTCAAAGGAGTTCATATAAGGTAAAATTGGGCTAACCAATGACTAGGATCGATGAGCTTCAACCATTGAACCTACTTTTCAATGTTATATCCAAGTAGTGTATCTATGGAATCCTATTGTACTACATACTCTAGTTTCATGCTAGGCATCCAAAGTTATACAAGGGTCAGGTTCTATGTGGGTATCAACCTAAGAAATTCATATCCTTGAATTTAGAATAGGATCCAAGAGAGATCAAGTCATTCCCTCATAAATATAAGGCGAGCTCGAGTCAGGACACTCCTATTTTCATAATAAAGAATATATATAATTCATAAGGATAAATCAATTACCTTTCATTAATGTGACCTATTTTATTGATAATGTAACCAATTAATCAAGTCAGAATTAACTAATAAGTCCATTTGATTCAATCCTTTCCTTTCATTAGTGGGGAAAGACCAAGTATCATGCAACCATTCATTTAATCCATTTAAGGTATCTTAATAATCAAGTATCACTCTTCTTCCTTCCATAATCATGGTAAGGGGTACTATATATGTGAAACATATTATTTAGTTATATTTAAAAAGGTCAATTAATTTACCTAGTATACATTCCAATTTCCATTTATCATTAATTTATCAATTGAAGCACTTACCTTAGGTGGTTCAAGTGGTGAGAATACATGGTACTTTCCATTATGCAATTCACAATATAAATAAATCCATTTAATATAGAAAATCTTTCCCTTATAAAGTTCCATCCAAGGAATCCCTAAATGTTGGATCAAACAAGTCAAAACACTAAAAAGATGATTATGGAATAACATATTACATGGGATGAAAGTGGTTATGGGAATAACCACTAACAACTAATCATATATTTGGAAATATCATAACCATAAAGTTCTAATGACTATAATTGTGGAATATAAATTCAATAAATGAAACATGATGAAATCGGTGGGCCACAAAACAAATACAAAACCAAATAACTTGAGGGATGAGTTATAGACCACCCACCTTAGGTTCGTATGAATCTCCTTCTCTAGTAGTAGCCTTTGATTTGGCTTGTATCAGAGTATATCTAAGAAAAAATTAAAAATGTTCACACCTCGATACCTAGGTCAAGATCAATAGAGATGAAGAACGACTCAAAAAGACACAAGTACTTATTGTTGCACATCCAACTTGACAATAGAAAGATTAAATGGATCCTAGATAAAGGAGATATCTTTATTCCTATATTAGTCCTTCAAACATACCCAAAATGAGATAACTAGAGGCCAATCCCACTAAAAATTATAATAGGAAAAAGGAGGGGCTTAAATTGATCATTAAGGGTAAAATAGTAAAATTATCCAAAATTTAGCATGTACACAGTTTGTCCACCATGTTTTCCAAACCTTGTGAAAACCCTGCACATGTACCTCAAGAATGGGGAATATTGTGTAGTTAGGCCACATTTTTAGAGAAACCATTTTCCAACCATGTGATATGGATCTTCCCGGAAATGAAGACCATCTGCATAGCTAGATCTTATTGGGTGACCAACCCACACAGATTACTCTAACTATGTGACATTCCTAGTTTTCCACAAAATATGGGTTTTGAGATCATAAAAATCCATTGACACCCTTGGGAACTTTGATAACTCATTAGGCATCTATATTAGGTCCAAAATAAATAATTTGACTGGAATTTAAAGGATCTATACCTGAGTGAAAAATAGGGTTCCTACACACTTGTCCCAAAAGAATTCAATAGACAAAAGAATTTAGTATTCCCTGACAGTCAACACTAGAGGCACATATTCAAAGTCTCTAACAAACTGGAATCGATGTCTCCTTCTTTTCCACACAAATAATGGACAACTGGTCTACTCCCCAAATAAACCATGATATTTTATCCTGATGACAGCTGGACACTCTTTCCACTTCCACTTTGAGACTCATATCTTATTTACTTCTATCATATAGAATAATGTTTGATACCAACAATAAAAGGAACAAAAATAAGACAATTCTTTGTAGTCTAATCTACCTCTTGAGTCCTTACCATCTCAAACACTTCTAAAAAGTTCTATAGACACAAAAGAATGAGTATGGATCTGGTCTCTAGCCTCAAACCCATATCAAAATTCAAAGTCTTGAGAAAATTATTTGCGAGGATTTCGAGAGAAACATTAACAAATTCAGTAAATATGGCATCATACTTCATCACTAGATAATAACTCTACTCAAGATTTAGAAACTCATAGGTTGTTCTTGTTTCTTAGGGTATACTAGTTGAACTATATATTAAACTCTACTTTAAAAGTGGTCTACATGAGATCCTTGTGCTTTCCCAAAATAACTATTGACCCCCATGACTTCCTACTCAATCCCTCTAGAACATACACATAAAATACACATTTGGAGGTCTCAAGGGTATTTAAAAACATGATTATCTATTTCATATAGTCCAACCAGTCCTTAGGATCATATGGTCCTTTTTCGACATGGAAATCAGTGGATTCAACCTCAAAAACAATTTAAGATCATCCACAATTTGTTTCTTCTCATGACTACCCATTTCAACCATGTTTTGGATCATACACTCTCTAGGCTTAGACAATGTCCTTCTAGGAGGCATTGTCCCCAATACAATGAAGAACAAGCTACATCAAGTACAATCGAACATCAAATTAAAAAAATGTAAAAAAGTAAACCCCCAACCTAGGAATCACAAAAACTTCATCTAAGGAGATAAAAATTTTAAAAACCCATAATTTGGATCAAAACATAACTAAAATACAAAACCACAATTGGAAACTTGGGGTTTAACATAAAAAAAACCTAGCCAGGCACCCCCCCCCCTCAATTCCTACATCTTGAGTCCCAATGGTCCTTTCTCCAAAATTCCATTGACCTTAAATAACAACCTCTAATAGAAATTTATAACAATCTACCCTTGGATGACCAAACCCTTCACCTGATCTGACCAGGTATATGTCCCGAAGAGTGTTCCTAATTGTCGTGGGTGGGAGAAAATCACCAGTAACAAACTACTATCTCTTGGGAATGATTGGACCATGGGTAAACTAGAGTGACCCATCCATTAAAATGGTATGTCCAATCCAATATCAATATATTCAATGGAATAATATAGGAACATACTATATATAATGAAATACATAAGTTACAAACATGACACAATAAGAAATATATATGATATCTCAAGATAAACAACCCAAACTCAAATTGAAAGGGAGGTACAATGCTAAAAAAGTCCCAAGAACAACCCAAATGGTAAAAAATATCCAATAAAAGTCCACATGAGTCCATAACTATGAGACAAAATCTCCACCACAAAACATTGGGTAGTGGTAATCAAGAAGTGCCACCTGGGAACATGGTTCCATTCCCTTACCTTGGTCAAGTAAAATAAAATCTTCAAATGTCCAAAATGGGCCTATGAAGGGTGTGAGGCATGAAGCCTAGTAGGATACCACAATGAATAAATTTATGTATATTGCCCATGAAACCATTAAACCAATCTAAAAACATTTTTCAAACTAGAAACCACTTAAAAATATAGAATTTCCATGTAAATTTTCAAAAATACCTTTGGTTCCCATTTTTGAAACATGACCTACCATTCCAAAAACAATTTCCAAACATAGATAAAATCATCCAAAATCCACAAGACATGACATTCTCCACATAACCTAAAATTAATAAATAAGGGTAATCATGACATCAATGTCAAATAATGATATCAATAAAAAATGATCCAATGGTAATAATACATTCCATCACATCAAATGGAACTAATCCAATGGACAAAGAACATAAATCAATCTAGAATAAGAAATTTCACCTAGTATCTCTTACTGTATGGTCGAACATGAGTGAGTAGACAAGTTTGATAGCTATCGATGAAATATCACATAGCCATCCCGCCCAATGGATCATAAGGTACTTTGGAAAACAAATGGAGGCTCGTAAAGTCCGTCCTCTAAGGGTCAAACTGTCACTCGAAAAACACAAAATAGAAGCTTTCTTGTTATTCCCTTTGAGACTCACATAATCACTTGAAAAAACCCTTTTATCGAACACCAATTAACCGATGGGCCGCTCCATGCCGACTAATCACAAGAATGTGACCAAATAAACCAAGATATAATATAATCCATATCATAAGAAAATAAGATCAACTAGAAAAATATATCCTTCACAAGGTAAAATAATTTTAAAACCCACTTTATAAATATATTTAATATCACATACCATATTTTATCCATTTTACCAAATACTTTCTAAGAATACAAGCCACACCCATATAGAAGCTCCCACATTAAACACCAAGTTGCTGTAATAATCCCTGAAATACATAAAATATAGAATACACACAAAGAATAAATAATTAAAATAGAAATATAATATTAAAAACGGAAATTTAAAGGAACTCCATGGAAAATATACATAAATTGAGTCACCTACCACATATTTGGTCCAAAACACATCGTCCTTGACGAGTACCACTCAAAATATCTAAAACCAAGCCTCATGAAACTAATCCATAAGAAATAAAAGAAAAACCCAAAATAAAAACCCTATATTATTCCAACACCACCCCTAGGTTTCCAAAACTCCACGAAAATAGAGAAATAATTCTTAAGGAGTTAAAATGAAGAACAAATCGATAATAAATCAACTTACCTCAAGGAAAAGTACCAAGAAAACAAGGATAAACAACTAATGAATGAGGGGGAGAGTTACGTGGATAAGGGAGGAGGGATTTTCATGATAGAGGAGGAAAAATAACCACCAAAATAAAAAAACATGAGGAAAATGGTAAATTTACAGTTTTTAATGAGTAGGGTAGGTTCGCACAGTTTGGTCGCACGGTTAAGAAAACCATGTGCCAATTGTGTGGGTGCCACTGTCCACCCAAAAAATTTCCTACATTTTTCTCTAGGGTGTCTTGTGGTTCGAAAAATCATTCTCAAGCCATATGAAACTGCATTACCCAATCAACAACACCCCTCTAATAGTTTCTACAAGGTTTAGAAAAATAGTGTGCTAACCAAGTACCATGGTCTGTATTCCCAAAAACATTTAGTTTCAACCCTCGACACCGGAGAACTCCAAAGAAACACCCAAGGATAAATATAACTAAAAATAAAATATACTAGTTACACTATAGGTGTCAAAAAATCACCTATGTGCCACCTTATACCAAAAAAAATTCTACATGATTTATTAGATGAAAACAAATGAGGCCACTGCTCCCTCACCAAACCTTCCTACTCCTATGTCTAAGGGATATCGCCACTTCACTAATATAGTACATAATCCAATGAAATTACCTTCCTATTGAGAACCTTATTTTCAACATCAATAATCTGAATACGCATCTCCACCATAGTCACATTTGGATCCAACTTCGAGTCTCCCACTCCAGCATGTGACATAGATCTATATGGTATAGATTCAGTTTAGAGACACAAAAGATATCATGGATCAATGTCCGACACAATGGTAACTAAAACTACAAGGATACCTTCCCAAGATGCTCTATAACATGAAAGGAATTGACATAACATTGTGTTACTTGACTGTTCTCTCTCAAAATATGCAGACCCAATGGAACTGATTTCTATAGAACACCTAATAACCGACTAGAATCTCCAAAAGATGATGACGATGGTTAGTATGTGATTTATCATTTCTGAGGTAGCAGAACTATCTCGGTCATCTTTGAGATAAAGCTTGGTCCAACTAAACAATTTTATCCCACCTCGTCCCAGCACAATAGGGATTAGAACATCCACCCATACAACACCTCAAATGGGGCCATCTTGATCAAGGAATGGTTGTTATTATTATATGAAAACTCATCAAATGGAATGTGACTCTCCAAAAAACCACCAAACTCAAGAACACAAGTGCACAACATAACTACAAAGTTTTGGATAGTTCACTCAAACTAGCCATCCTTCTATATGTGATATATACTAGAAAACCTCAACTGGGTTACCAAATAATCTTGGAGCTCCTTCCAAAAGTGAAAGGTGAAATGGGTATCCATGTTCGACACTATCATTGAGAGAACTCCATGAAGATAAAAAACTATCAAACATAAAAAATTGAATGTCCTCTTCCTTCATTGACTCCCTGGTAGGTAGAAAATGGGATGATTTCATCAGATAATTGATATTCACCCAAATAGTATCTAGACCACTCATAGTATGAGGTAGCTCGATCATAAAATTCATAGATATCTCAACCTACTTCCACACAATCATGGGAAGTGGATAAAAAAATTTCCTAGCCTCTTATGCTCAATATTAATCTTCTAGTAGTTCAAGAACCTGAAAACAAAATCTTCCATGGAATGTATCATTCCATGCAACCAATACCAGCCTCTCAAGGTATTAAATATCTTGGACTCTCAGGGGTGAATAGACCGACTAAAAATAAGATCCTCATGTATCACCCCTTATATTAGGATCAAATGAAAAACTAGCCACTTCTAGAATAAGAGAACTATCTAGAAGCTGAGAATAATCATCTGTGGTATCCCCTCCATTTAAATTACTACTAATAGTCTAGCACTTGGGGTCTGATGTTTACTCAATCCTCAGCTAATTTATTAGAGAAGGAGTAACATACACACTAGCCAATAATACCTCCCAACATTCCACATGCCTATATAGTCTCATATCAGTGTACATGATATCAGATCCCACTCATCCACTAATTCCCAAAATTCCTACACTTGAAGATTCCTACTCAATGTCTGGGCAACCAAAATCCCCTTCCAATGTGTATCTGCATTCTCAAAATCAAAAGTAAGAAGGTGATCCACCAAGTTCCTCCACCTGGGATTCAGGTCCCTATGTGTGAAAATATACCCCTGATTATTATGAGATTAATACACTATAAAATTATCTTCCAAGTGGTAATTTATCCAAATCTATAGTTCATTTATAATAGCCTCCAACACTAGGTCATGGGTGGGATAATTCTACTCATCTGGGAATGGCTACTATGAGCTATAGGCCACCACATGGTCATCAGGCATTAGTACACACCCCAAAACCACACCGATAGAATCATTGTACATTGCATAATCTCTCCCAAGCTTAGGTAGAATAAAAATAGAAGAAGATTCCCAACAGTTTTGTAACTACTAAAAATCATTCTATCACTTCTCATCCCAATGAAAATTCACCCAGTTATGGGTCAAATTCATCAAGGGATAAGCTAATCTAGATAAGTCCTAGTCACACCAACTATTATACTAGTCCGTGATGAGAAATATATGGATCTAAAATACATTTTAAGGATTATCCCGCGACATGACTCCTCAGACCTCATTTAGATCCACTAAAACTCATTCCTCAAAAATCATGTGACCCCAAAACATCACTTACTAAATCCAAAACTGGCACTTAGACAATTTATAATATAGACTAGGATCTCTAAAAAACCCCCAAAATATCTAGATTTACTAAATTAACCTCTATTGTTTTTTAATACACCAAGATGTATTTTATAAACACTACCAATAATGATTCAAAAAAGCGATGGACGATCTGGTTCATTATCTCTGTGAAAATAGTCATAGCATTGGTAAGACCAAATAGAATTATCAAATACTCAAAATGTCTATATAGGCTTGGAAAATAGGCCTTTCGAATAATCTCTTCCTGAATCCTTAATTTACAGTACCCTGACCTCAAGTCAAATATTGAAAACCAAAGGCCTCATTTAAGCTGGCCAAATATATCATCAATTTTGGGAATGAGTATTTATTCAATTCTATCACCTGGCTAATATTATAGTAGTCTATGTAATGTAAATGGATTCCATTCTAATTCTTCGAAAATAGATCTATATAATCCAATGGTGACATTTTGGTGTGAATAAAACCCTTTTCCTCAAGATCCTCTAGAAAAACATTCAACACCATCAACTCAGACAGAGCCATCTGATAAGATAGAAGGGGAATCAAAAGATTCCTAGGGAATAGATCAATAGTAAACTCAACCTATCATTAGGGTAGAGATCCCAAGAAAACCTCAAGACCCATGTATGGGTACCTATCTACAACTATTGAAATTTAACCAAAAGAATGCTTCTCAATAGCCTCAATGAACAAACTAGAAAACTGGCCCAAATTCAAACCCAACATATAAGAATCCATTATTTCCCTCCCCAAATGCATATCACACTCGCCATGGAATATTTGGGTTCTCTATTCTGAAGTAATGTATTATACCCTTAAATGATAACAGACGAGTTCCACCTTCATCATAATAAACTAATCTATATCGATAATGAGGCTAAACATTTGTAGGTCTATAACAAGGAAGTCCCAAAAAACCTCCACACGAGCTCCCAAAACATGGAACTCAGGTCACATAAATTCGTACTCCTTATTTCAACCCAACAGAGTTATAAATACATGAAATAAGGTATCTAATCATCTTACATACCCATGACACCAATCAACTTAAGTAAAATAAAAGAATTGGATCTACTTGTTTCAAAGAATTCTGATTCCAAAGAAGAATTAATAAACACCATACCTCGAAAGGTGGATAGCCTAGAATTTGAGTCATTTGGAATGACCTCCACTACATGGAGTCACTCTTTCTCATACCCACCTTGAGCCTTTTTCCCTTAGTAATAATCCAACTACCATGAGGATAATATCATACACACTTATTAAAATATAACTAAACCAGATATAATTTTGATAAAATATATCCTACACCACTCCCATATGAATCCAATGGAAAAATGTGCTGAATACGACTTGAATTTGCAAATCGGTGGAACATCATTGAAGTATTTGGGAAACTAGAACCAATGTGTCCATAATTACCACACTAATAGAAAATAACTAGTTTATTCCCCAAAGAACCCACTAGATCTAATCCTAAAGTCTATGGAAACACATTCCACTACCTCTCTAATACTTATCCCACTTTTACTTTTATCCTGAAGAAGTAATCTGGATATAAACCATGATAAAAATACCACCGAGACCTTTCTTGCCATCTAAATCTATCTCTTTCATCGCTCCTTTTTCAACCACCTCTGAATAGGTTGTTTGAAATAGAATAATGAACAAAGATCTAATCTCAGGCCTCAAACCCATCATAAACACCAAACCTTGAGATAATCATTCGTGAGAAGATATAGAGAAACATGAACCGGTGGAATACTCTGTCACTAAATGATCACCATGATCTAGCTTTAGAAACTCATGGGCCTTCACCTCTCTCAACGTGTCTAGGAAAAAACATTGATTAAATGCCACATTGAAAGTGGTCCATGTGAGATCCTCATGCTTTCCTGAAATCACCACTGACTCCCAAAACTTTATTCCTGGTCTCTATAGAATGTACATAGTAAATCCCAATTTTTATGTCTCAAGGGTATTCAAATACTATAATATACTCTAAATATGGTCCAACCACTCCCCATCTTCATTGGTTTCCTTGTCTCCGTGAAAAATAAGGGGATTCTTCCTCAAAAACTCTTAAGCACGGTCCACTATTTGCGTCTTCTCATGAGTACCCATGTTTCTCAAGTTTTTGATCGTACGAATCAATAACTCTTCCAAAATAATTTCAATGCTAGGATTCTCTTGTGGGGTTCTCTCCATTCCACCCTCTCTATACCTAGATGAGTTTCTTTGAGGGAAATTGTCTACAAGGAAAAAAATCACCACATTCATCAAGCACAATCCAACACCAAATAACAACAAAAGTATAAAAATAGCCAACCTAGGATTAAAAATAAAATCAATTAATAATCAGAAAAAACATCTTAAAAACAATCCATAACTAGGCACAAAACAGAAACACAATCATGAACCACACATGGAAAATTGAGGTTTGACATGATGAAGAGATGGCCAGACACTCCCACATTCCTATTTTTCTGGTCCCATTGGTCCTAGATCTAAAATACCACTAAACCCCAAATAAAAACTTGTGAACCCATTTTATAATGAACAAACCCTGGCTAACCTAATCTTTCACCCCTGTCAGCCATCCACAAGGGATGAAGTGTGATTATAATCACCATAGGCTAGCAACAAGCACCAGGTATAAAAATTATGACTTGGTAATGATTTCTATATTGGTAAACTAGAATGAACCATCCATTAAAATGGTATTTCCAAAAAATATCATCATTCTAAAAAAAGAAGATAGGTAGATACCAGGAACAATAATATAAGTCAAGTAAAAACCTTCCACAATAAGACATAAACATGGTATCTAAAAATAATTATACCAATCATAAAATTAATGGTTTATAATGTCCAAAAAGGCTAATGAAAAACTCAAAATGTACAAAATAAAAACAATGACTCCACATGAGTCCATCCCAATGAGACCATGTCTCCTCCACAAAACATTGTATTATGGTAATCAAGAATATCCACCATAGAACATGGTTCCCTTTCCCTTACATGTGTCCTAGAAAATAAAATAGGCAAACTCCCAAAGGGGTCCCAAGAAGGGAGTGAGGCGTGAAGTCCAATAAGATACAACCTTGAATAAATTCATGTCTTTTACCAATGGAACCATTAAAACAGTTTGAAAACATTTTTCAAACCTAAGAACCACATTAAAAATACATGATTTCCAAGAAAACATTAAAAAATCCATTTTGTTTTCCTTTTTCAAACATAACGCATATTTCAAAATACGGTTTGCAAACATTGCTCAAATTAACCACAGGACCCAAGGAAAAACATTCTCAATATAACCAAAAATTATCAAATAAGGGTTATCATAACATCAATATGATATATCCATATCAATGGAAAATGAAACAATGGGCATAATACATTTCATCACATCAAATGGAACTAATCCAATACATAAAGCATATAAATTAATTCGGCGTGAGTATGTGAACCCAAGGTCTCTAACTATAAGGTCTAACGTTAGTGAGTAAAGAAGTGTGAAACCTAACAATAAAAGATCATGCAATCTTCCCACACAAGGGCTCACTTAGTCCCTTGGAAACCAAAGGAGACTCACAGATTCAAACCTCTGTGTCTTACATAATCACTCAAACATCCTAAAATATAAGCTTACCAAATTTTCCCTTTGATTCTCATGAAATCACTCAGACAAACCCCTTGCTCACACCCCAATTAACCATTGAGACACTCTACTCCAGCACATCACAATAATTTTCCCACATTAACCAAGATATAACACAATCCATATCATAAGAAAACAATCCCAACTACAAAAACAAACCCTTAAAAAGGTAAAATAATTTCCAAAACAACTTTAGAAATACATTTAATATCACATCACATCATTGATCCATTTTATCAAACACTTCGTGGGTATACAAACCACACCTATTTTGAAAACCCCACTTTAACACTAAATTTCAATAACAGCCCATGAAACACATAAAACATAGAATATGAACCAATAATAAATCATTTATATGGAAAAATAAAATAAAGAAACCCAAGGTGATAAGAAATTTAAATTTATTCCTTGGAAAACACCTTTAAATTGAGAATGATACCACAGATTGGGTCCAAATATTGCATCCCTAAATGAAGACCACCCAGAAGAGGTAAAACCAAACCTCACACACCAAACCTTTAGGAAACCAAACCAAAAAAACCCATCAGAAACCCTATATTCATCCAACACCACCCATAGGGTTCCACAACACAATAAAAGTGGGGGAACAAGTCGTGATGAGTGAAAGGAAAGAATAAATAAAGAACAAATTGAATCACCTCAAGATAGAACACAATGAAAACAAGGATAATGCACTAAATAAGGAGTGGGAGAGATCCACAACCAATGGAGGAGGGTTGTGTATGCTGGAGGATGTAAAATAACCCCTATATCATACAAATCTCAATGGTGGAATGGAAAATTTCTTATTTTTAATGAGCTAAAAAGGGTCTCATGGTTAGGAAAATTGTGTTCCAACTGTGTGGGTGCCACTATCCACCCAAAACAGGCTACATAGTTTTCTCTAGGGTGTCACATGGATTAAAAAAATTATTATACTATATTAAACCATAATATCTAAACCCAATCTCCCCTCATACAGTTTCTATACAGTTTAGACAAACTGTACGCAAACTGTGTTCCCTAGTCTGTCTCCCCATAAAACTCCCAATTTCTACCCCTGACAACTTATAACTCCAAGAACGCACACAATTATAAATAAAACTCAAAATAAAACATACCATTGACCCAATGGATGTTGATGGTCATAATGTTAAGCATTTAATATTCATATAATAATATGTAATGTTTATGTATACAATTATTGGTCAGTATAGTTTCCATTCATTTATTTATATGTGTGTTCCTATATTTTTTGAAATAATTAAATTTATTTACTTTCAGGACATTTCAAACAAATTCACTTTAAATATGGTGACTTGGGAAGTAAAATTTCTCTCTCAATTAGGGAGAATTTTCCTTATTAACTCTATAAATAAATCTATGTTTTTTATTAATTTCAAATTTATAAATGTACTCTAGGTATTATCAAAATATTATAATGGAAAATTAGAAATGTCATCTACATTGGATCAATTCACGAAAAGAATCTAGTAATTGTGGCATGGTCTAAATGTGTCAATCCACCAAACATGGTGGTCTTGGTGTTAAAAATCATATAATATTTAATGAATCACTGTTAAAAAAATTGTTTGGACTCTTTGTGGTAGTAATACAGAATCAAATAATTTACTAAGGGGGGGATTCATTGACATAATCATAAAGGGAAACAAGTTCTTTCTCAATTATTCATTTTGGACTATTATTTTGGATGCTTATGAAGTGATTTAATTTCACATTCAATGGTTCCTGTCCAAAAACTCCATGATTAACCTTTGGAGTATTAGTTGGAAATATTATTTTATTATTGATATTTTCTAGGTACATGAGGGTTGTAAAGGAAATTTATTCCTAATACTCTTAATCAATGAGAGATGGTGTCCGACCATATCCCTACTCAAGTTTCAAAACAGACCCATCCCTTCCAATTCTTAAAGCCTGACCATAAGATTTGGAAACCTACCTAATTGGGGTTAGATTATTAAAATATTTAAAACATATATTTAGGTGGATTCTATGTCTCGCATCCCAAGGATTTTAGTTACCTTATTGGATCCTTTATTCATTTGAGCCATAGCTTACTCATCTAAAGAAATATACATAATTTTCTTACCATCACTGAAAAACTCAATGATTCAGGTATATGTGTTCGCTAAACCTAATCCTTCTGTCTTTCGAGCCTTGAAAGATAAAACCATATATCTTTAGAAATTTATTCTTTTAATCATATTTAGAAATAAGTCATAGAATGGTTTCATCTTGTGTTACATGTTTTTTAAAATATGAATGAATTAATGAATCATATTTACATGCTTAAGATTAACAAATAAACTTTCAATAAATTATTTGTTCACATTATAGCATGATTCCACCATATTTTGATAGCCTAGAACTTACCCATATTTAGGGAAAGCCGAACACTCTCAATATTCTAATCTTAGTATTATAATAGAGGTGAAACTTGTTGTGAATGTTCAAAATGATTAAATTAATAATTATATATCCAATTTTATTATCTTGAACAATCATGGTGTCTCTATAATTCATAGTAAACTGATAAATATTTTATATATTACATAGAATATGCCTCTGAATAACTAGATTAAGGTTAATATTGATGGTTTGGAAATGGGAGGTCTAGGACTAGTGAGTTGTGGGGGAATGTTTTCACCTATTAGGGTTTCATAAAAGTATATTTCACTCAGTCCTGTGGGAACTAAATTACTTATGAGGCTAAATTTGTTTCATAAAAAATTATACTAACTATGCGAAGAGGTTCATTGGAATTATCTTTGGATTGAAATTGATACCATGATGGTTGCACATGCACTTGATGATAGAATCCATTCAGTCCAATGGGCCATTATAAAAAAATAGACTCACTGATTATGATCATTAAAGAATATGTAGATCAGAATAACACATTACTACTAAGAAGGTAATGAGTTTTTTCCCCTTTCAAAAAATGAATTTTGGGAAAGTGTCAACTTTTGATCTTTTTCTCTTCCTCAAGAATTTATGTGCCTCCAAAACTAAAACATTATTGGTCAAGTGTATTCTAGTATTCATCATCCACCATTATAGTCACTCTTTCAAATTTTTATATAATTTTATGATTCTGGGTCTCTTGATTCATCAAGAAGTTTTTTTTTTGTGAAATTATTAATTACATTATTATTTGTTAATACAAATAACTATTAAAAAATTTATTAATATTGATAGATTTTAAATTATATTAATTTTTTTGTTAATTATTAAATATATCGATTATATTATGTATTATTTATTATTTATTATTTATTATTACATATATTAATAATTAATATTAATGTTGGGGTTAGGGAAAAAAATGAGTTCGAGGGAGGGTTCCTCTAACGATTCCATAGAGAGCGATAAGGAGATCCTATTAGGGTTTGTTCATATGATATTCCAAGAGGTGATGTTCTATAAATTGATAACATCATCATCAATGGATGCCTCAAGTCTACTTAGGATACTAAAGAGAAAGTAGGTTTTATGAATAAGGGTTTTAGTAATAGATTATTTACTAAATTTCATGAAGTTGAATCAGGAACATTTTCCATGAACGGTTGTACTAGTAGTGCATTTGAACGAAAAGAGGAAATCTCAAAAGTATTAGATCTCTATAAGCATTGTATTATTCAATGTATTCTTATTAGAAGAAATATATTTCATAGAAAAATAATGACGTGGTGCACCAATTGTACTCAATTAATGGGTTTTAAAATTGGAAATGAATTCTAATTGATTTTTTTCACACATATTATTTCTGAGTTATGATTTGAAAAGTAGGGAGTTGAGCTTTGGAATGGTATCTCTAAAATCATGGACCATGAGTATTCAAGAATGGAGTTTCAAATTCAATCTATTAAAATTTTATATCACTTTTACATAACTATTGGTTAATATTTTTATACTTAGGTAGATTATTATGCACCCTAGGATTAGGTTTGATGTTGCCTCTATAATTGGAGTTCCCATTAAAATGGATTAGAAAACTGAGTGGGCTAGATTTTAATATTCTTTATGAGTTCTTCTAGAAGTAAATTTGAGTTTGAATTTAACAAATAATGTTGGTTTTTCTACTGAGGATGATAAATTGTATATGATTATTAGGGTAATAAATTTTTTTTAGTGTACTTCTGATGGGGGAAATAATAATACTCAAGATAATACATTCCAGAATGCAGACTCTATAAATAATTCTTTGGAATAATTCTCATGGTTGGACAAATTAAGAATCATTTCTCTATCAGTTGTTTATGAGATTGTTAATGTTGAGACTAGAGAGAAGGACATAGTTGGGGAGGTACGATAAATTATGAATCATTTCTCTATCAGTTGGTTATGAGATTGTTAATGTTGAGACTAGAGAGAAGGACATAGTTGGGGACCTGAATATTGTTTCTAATATTCAATAGAATCCTTAAAAGGGGTTGAATGGTTCTCTTGAGAAATGTAAAGGTAGTATGCAAGGTGAGGATAGATCTTCACTTGGAAAGTGCAGTGATGTATAGGTACAAATGGGATCTCAGTTTGACATGAAAATTCATACTATTACAAGCCAATAAATTTCTTAATAGGAAATGGATAGTGATGAAATAATGATTAAAGGGTCCTTACTGGTGATTTGAATGCTTTAAGAAAAATATTCATTTTCAATATCAACCTAATTATCTGAATGAGAGTACATCTGATATATGGGTGAATAAAATTCCTTGTAAATTTTTTGGGGATGGCTTCAAAGGGTGGGATCTGATAATGGAATTCATTTCTAATTAGGAATTTTTAAAGAGTGTTCATGGAAAATATCAGTATTATAATTTTAATAAGATATTGATTATGGATGAGGATGAAAGGGGTTTAATTCTAGAAAAAAATCATCAACTATTAGAGATGATGTTGTTGAAGGGAAAAATATAGATGATGGGGAATTTATATGTCTTAAAGAAGAAGTCTGAGATAAGAAAGGATTATTATTAGGACCACTATGTACACTAAGTCTAATTTTTTTGTAGAAAATTGGATTAATCGGTCTAATTAAATTAGATCCATGAATGGTGACTTATATTGGTATAAATATTTTGAACATTAAAATCACTAGGAATATGACATATGATGACTTCATTTTTTGATTTTAAATTTTATTTCAAATAAGTGAATATAAAATTTATGTGCCTAGTCACCTCTTCAAAATGTTTGATTCTCTCCCATTATTTTTTCTTGTAAAGGTACAAGACCCCATTATTAATTATGTGGAGCTGTCAACTATGGAAAAAAGAAATCCTTGGGAGTAGTTGAAACCGTGGATAGGAGTTCAATACTCATGTGGTCGAGGTACTCCCCAAAACATGGGTAGTCAGACTCAACCAGAGAGAGGATTATTTTAAGGGTTGTTTGTATGTTTGGAACTCTACTCATGATTTTTTGATGTTACAGCACTACGGATAGAAGATCTTAGTCCCTTATCCTAGTGGTCTTATAGTGCTATTTATTTTTTCATCAGAATCAACATGTTTTTGTCTTTTTATGTTGGTTTGGTTTCATATGCTATCTCTTTTTTGTGAAATTTTATGTCACCTTTCTGTATGTCATGTTCCCTTGTAAATTTATCTTTTTAGAAATGGGATCATGGGTTTTTCCTCCAAACACATGGTTCTTTCGATTCCTAATTATTAATCATATTATTTATTATTATTTAATCATGTTATTAATTATATATTAATTACATTTTTAATTATATTTTCAATTAATTATAATATTTTTTATATGAATAATTATTAACTATATTGAAAATTATAATTATTAATTAAATTAATTGTGCTTTATTATTAATAATTTGTTATTATTCTAATGTCAGAAACATTGAACAAAAATCCAACATTAAAAATACATAACGGCTTTCATAGACCACTACCTCATAAAAGGAAACTCTAGGAGGGGTTTTAGTTATATTATGGGACTACATTAATTTGAGTAAATATGAATAAAATAATAGTTGGATATGGCTTAAAATTTGGTTAATAAATACATATATACTTATATTCATGAATACATACATATATATATATATATACATATTCATTAAAAACCATACATACAAAACAAAAAAAATAAAAGCATCATTTTGGTTGAAAAAAAATGCATGAAGAGTTTTCATACTTTCAATGCATCTATGATTTGAAAAAATCATGAAAATATGAATTAATATATCTTAAATAGAACCAATAAAAATTCAGAAATTTAAATAGATATTTTTTCCTTTTGGAGGATATAGTCACACACATAATTCATGATATTTCATCTATTTATGTTTAAATTCAATGCCAGCACCAATAGCACAGATGATAGGTCATTTAAAGAGTTTTTCAGGATTTCTTGAAAAAACAATTTTTACTAGATTTAGGTTAAAAACCTTTCGAATAAGGCATAAAAAAATTTAATGACACTAAACCCCATTAAAAGAGGTAAATTTATTAACACATTTTTATTAAATTATAAATTAAATATGATAATGAATTTAATACTTGTAAAGTATTCCCCGAAAACCGAAATTAAAATAAAATATCCACTTTCTGAATTTTATAAATTGAATTTCTAAAATAAGAAATACATAATAACATATTTTTAAAATTCAGAATTAAATTTATTTATATATATCTTATCTTTGATTTTTTAAATTGAACTTGAAAATCAAGATGATTACTATATTATTTAAAATAAAAAATATGTATCTACATAAATTATGATGGATATATCATATTTTTCTCAATTTTTTTATTTTACCAATAAAAATGTATTAATAATTAATTTATTATTATTTTTGTTAATATTATTAATCGAGATAGTTGGGAGGTTTACCCGAGAGGTATATCTGCCCCATAATTCTATATTAGGCTAGGGTTAAAATCATGGAATCCCCCTTTGAGAGATTTTTCAAAACCAATTATGGTATATGAAGCAAGACGGGGGTGTAGAACCAGGTGCACACTGGTGTGGTGTAGTATGTAGGTAGGGGCCTTAAGAATAAGTATAAAGGGTCCTTCGTACCATCAAATGGTAAGACATCGGGCTTCAAAAGTGTAATACACTAGCTATTAAGTGGTTCAACCCTTATTGGGTGATCTGATCGACCCTTTTTGTCCCATGGGTGTTTCTTTTGTTTCATTTCTTATAACATTCATGGTCTTAAATAATTTATTATTTATTAAGTGATAATAACTAATGAATTATTAATTTTTATTAATATTATTATATATAATCAGTACTAGTTATTAATAATTATTATAGTTTATTATAAATTAATTATAAAAATAGTATTACTAATTATTATAATTGTTAATCTCATTATAATTAGTATTGTTGTTATTATTATATTTACTATTATTTCAATAAATAGATCATATTATTTTGATTATATGAAAATTTTTAATAATTAAATATAATAATTAATAATTTTTGGGTTGTCAAGTGAATCTACTGTTATAGTGGTGAGATTAAACCAATATAGGTCATTGAGTGTGTGAGTGTTGTTTGGATTTTTCATTTCATTCATTTAAACCTACATATATTAAAAATAAATTAATAGTTTGCAAAAATAACTAGTAATAAGATAGGTCAACTGGGTTTATAGAAATCTGCAGGGGGAGGAATGTGCCATGACCCAATGAGTTGTCTGAGTGTGTGTGTGTGTTGTTGTTATTATAACCCCCTATGAATAATATAGATTATTATTACTTATTATTTTTATTAATTTTGAGGGTAAAAAATTTGTCACACTTGAGGGGGAACCTAAAGAGATTATCGAGAATATTGAGGCTGGTTTACAATATCAAAATATGTGCATGCAAACTCATAAGCATGGGGATAGGATGTCAGAACATCATGATTATTTCACTATTATTGAATCAAAAAATGACCAAGGAAAAACATGGAAGATAGATAAATCCTAGTGTATTGGTTGGCATCTGTATAGAAGCAGTTCTTCTAAGAACACCAATAATGACAATCAAGTTAAAAAATGATTTTGATGTTTCTAATTGATCTATATTTTTTTGACATTTTATTTTGATGATATTTTCTTTTTTTGTTTCTCTAGTCCCATTAGTGTATCTTTTTATGTTGGTTTGGGCTCGATTTTAGGTTTTTGTGACATTTTATGTCTTACATTTACACATGTCATCTCCTTCTATAGGCTTTTTCTTTTCATTTAATAATGGAACCACTGGTTTGGTTTTCCAAAAAAATGGTTTTAGGATTTCATGATTTATTATTATTATTATTATTGTTATTATTATTATAGTAAATATCATAGAATAATTGTTCTATCAACCTATATTTCTTGGGATTGAGTCTCATCGATGACTATTTTTTATGTTAATAGTACAGTATTTGGATTTTGTAGAGGTACTATCGAAGAAATTGGTGTAGGTGAATTATAGATCTGAGTTTTGTATGAATATTATAACCTTATAGTAATTTATTATTATTATTATCATTATTACACCTTATATTGGTGCATAATCTTTGTATGGGGGGAAATGGGGCATTTCTTTGGTTTAAACCTAATATTTCTTATATTTGTGTGTGTGGGTTGTAATATACCTTTATTATTATTATTATTATTACTATTACAATTCTTATTATCATTATTAATGATAGAGGGTGATGGGGTTCATGAGATCTGGTGATCAAGGAAACTATGGTGATGAATGGGATCTATTATAAGATATTCCCTTCTCACAATATTTTGAGGTTTATTTGCAAGTTGGGGGAACCCTTACTGGTTCTTCAAGCTTGGGTTCCTCGAAGAAAGGTAGGGTGGATTCTTTGGTATCCATCACTTGTAACCCCATAGATGGTAGTTGGAATAGTTGAAATTTATCCTCATTAGATAATAGTGTTCCTGGTATAATCATTAAGAGATAAAATATGACCTATATTATATCTAATAGGGAAGTGATTTCATATTAGTTTAAGCCTTGAAAATTTCTTATTATTTCATGAATGATTCCTTCTTTAGGTGGTAAGATATAGGAATTGTATGAAATTTTAAATTATATTTTTTAATATCTAGATATTTTAGTAACATTTGGTAATTATAATGGGGTGTGGTTATTTCAATTTGGTGTTCCATTTTACTTAGTTAAGGATGAGAGCATAAGGCTTTAGTTCAATCTCTCTTAAATGTAGAACCCTCTATATTCAAGAATGGGATCCTTGATTCCATCCATTTTCTATCAAGAACACTCAAGTTCAATTTTGGCTTCATGGGTCTTCTTTTGAATATGATCTAATTGCATCCAAGGATTATATTTTATATAGCTTTAGTGGTGGGTTTTCAAATTAAGTTAGATAAATTCACTGAAGTTTCCAGGTTTGGATACATTTCTATATTCTTAGATTAAGTGTATTTGAATTCCACTATAATCGAGAAAGTGGATCTCCCCACTACTAAAGATGATCTTAATGTGAAAATTATTTATGACCACTTGTCCTCTTTTTTCACTCATTTCCAGTCCCTAGGGAATACCTAATAAAATTGTTTCAAATGTATCATTTTTTATTTTTTTCATAAAAGGGGAATAAAATTGGGAACTATCATAAGAGGAGAATGAAAGATATCATGGATATGGGTGGTCCTAACTTGGATAGTGTTAGTGGTGGTTCGTGAAGTGTATAGTGTCTTGATGAAAATTCCACAAGTTTTCTTCAAACTATAGAGGGAAGTGGATAAATGGGATAACATTATCATTTTAGAGTAGAGAAAAAGACTGTTGAGAAGCACATACAATCCACTATTCATGGAATTTATAGAACTAAATCTATTCTGGATCAAGAGATAATAAATTATCGTTCAAAATATGGGATTATAATGGCATGGGATTTAGTTCTTCTTCAGATAGGGGATCCTGACCTTAGTGTTGGATATTTTCATGATGTATCAGATGGTTCAGTGGATCATGGAATTTTACTGGACAAAGTAGTTGATTTTTTTGGTCTATGAGGGAATTTCTGTTAGTTAAAATTTATATATTTATTTCTTTGTTTCCTTTATTGAAGGGTCTCATAATCATAGGTATAGAACTCGTTCCATTGGAGGGGTTCTTCATGATAGAATTTTTAAAGGTGAAAATAACTCATTTGATTTTTTTATATTGGAGTGCAATTTGGAATCACTGAGAAAGAGAAAATACAACTGAATCTTGGTTTTCAAATGAGAGAGTTTTTTTATGATATTTATCTGATCTAATAATAACTCAATAGGCTAATGAATACCAATTAAATCGATGGGACATGAGAATATACTAATTATTATCATGAACCAACCCTATTCATCCCCGATATAGGCACCTGATCTAGACTATTGCATGGTCCAAATGGAATTCTTGATCCCCAAAGCCTACAAACTATCCCCTGGGCCTCAGAAGTATTTATTTAAGAATGGTTTCCCCTAAATAAAATTTAACTGTAATGGTTATAACTAAGGACATGGAAAAGTCACTATATATCTTGGCCAGAAATGTTGAAAAAATAAATGAACATTCATAAACATCTCATCATGGAATAAATAAAATGGTAACTAAATCAGGAAAATAGCATACCATAAATATGGTAAACATATGCATACAATTCTGTAATCTAAAATAAAATAAATGGGGTGGGGAGTAGAATAGAATATACATGATTAGAAATATCAACTATAAACTGAACTATAAATAAACAAAAATTTCTACTACCCATCTTTATGTGACATAAGGCATCACCCACCATGTCACATCCACTAACAAAGATGATACTACCTTGAATAACAACTGCATCGAAGTGGTGCATTGTTATTTCATGCAACAAATATATCATTGTTTTTTACACCCAATGGTGCATGAAATTTTCAAGCATAGCAAGTGTAGTATGATCCCCTCAAGTGTTCCATATTCCACCATTGTTAAAAAACCAAAGCATGCTAGTTTTATAATAGTTATATGAAAGTAGTGTTTAAACAATTCTATGAATGGAAATAATAATAATTATATATTTCTCTTATAAAATTAAACCAATCAATAAACTAAAAATAAACATTCCTTTAAAATGTACAACATAGAATTACACCATATGATCACTATGGTCTAGATCACTGAATTAAGAACTTCACTATCAAACTAGTGGAATGGATAAACATGACTTCACCAGCCAGTTGAATCGGATTACACCAAATATACACAAGAGGGGGTGAATTGTGTCTTTTCAAAACTCTTTAAGAGATTGTGTTTTGCCTTTTAACTTTAATCAGATAAAATGATGCATCGGAAATTTAAATAGGATAAACACAAGATGTATAGTGGTTCGGGGAACAGAAGGCCCCTAGTCCACTCCACCAACACTCTACTCCACGAGCTTGGTTAGTTTCACTATTTGGTCCTCTTTTCAAAAGACCAGTTCACAACTAAGAATAAGCAGTTGACACCTTTACAATCCAAGGAAAAATAAAGCCTTCTGGTTCACTTACAGAACCTATACAGCTTAGTATGAGAAGCTGATCACTCAAGAATAGAGAATAAATATTTTCATATTCTGAAAATACTTTCAAGATGTTCTTCACAATTGCAACAGCATGCAGTTAACAGTAGGTAGATCGTCACCTTCAGAAATTATAATCTCCACATAAGAGATGCTCTAAGTCGATCTCGTTGTTGTAAATATAGAAAAAATAATTCACAACATTAGTAGAGACATATCCATAGTTGATCTTCGATATAAAACAATTGAATATTCTATCGTGTTCCTTCCTCTTTAACAAACAGAGCTTTGACGCTCATTTTGAGACAGAAGATTGGTATGTTTGAGTAGTCTCTGTTTTCCCCCTTTTTTTCAGAATAATCAAAAGATCACACGTGATCAATAAAAACTCTATGCAGTTTCAAAAATCCCATATAAATAAATAAACTATAAGAACTTATCCTGTAAAATTAGATCCACAAAATTCTCTGTTTTACTCACGATATTCAAAAATTTGAATTTACAGAGTAGTCGTAACTTCCCAGAAGACTCGGCATAAAAATCTCTATTTAATTTGATCAAAGCATTGATAAAACGGTTTTGAATCATTCAAAATCGTACTTTAAAATCAGCATTAAATATGGCTTGAACCCCACCTAATAATCAGTGTACTGACCATTGCATAAAAATATCGACTTTAAATTCTCCGACACCAAATGTAAGGTTGAGTTTAACTGTATGCATCCTCTAAATGTAAGGTTGATGACGCAGTCTTCAAACATAATGTTCACAATGTACGGTTGACAACTTAAATTTGACAATGTAAACTTGACAACAAATGTAAGGTTCTTTCCAAACGTAGGGTTGGTCATCCATACTTTTCTCTTCAACATTCAAACATACGATAAAAGATCCACACTTTTACTTGTTCCATACTTTTCCAAGAACATATGGTTGTTTACAAAAGTAAGGTTGATGAACCATACATTTGAGAAATAAACTTAACATTAAATATTTATATATGGTTCTCCTTCCATACTTTTCTGATATCCCAAATGTAGGGTTCCTTTCTAACATAGGGTTCTTCTTCCATACTTTGCTGATAAAGTATGGTTGATTAACCATACTTTTTCTTTATCTCATAAGTGTACACACCTTTCATCCTTACACAATGTTTATCCACGTAGAGTATGAAAATTGTTTCCAGAACATGCTCAAGAAGATTCCGAGTAAGTAGCACATGAATAGTGTTTCCAGAACATGCTAGATACGAATACTTTTGAAATAAATTCCTGTTATTTCAAGAGTAAAATAAAATAATAAATTCTTGAAAAATAATTTACAAATGAAATCATTAGAAAATAATTACGGGTACTTGTGAGCATCAAAATTGCCATAAATAGATAGAGTATTAATATAAAATAACCCTTTAAATAACAACATTATGTATTGTTGAAAACCACATTTGCTCAATAATCTCCCCCTTCTTAATAATCAATAAAACCATAAAATAATTAATTAAATTAATTTAACTTAATATTAATTACATATAGTTTTCAAATTTTGAAAATATAAGTTTTGAATTTGGAAAAGATAAATATCTCCCTTTAATTTATCCATGTTTTAATTTCTTCCCCAATAAAATGAATTACTCCCCCAAATGAAAATATGTTTGTGTTTATCCAAATTTCTCTCCCTTTTTGTGATATCAAAAAGAATGATAGAATATGGAATAGAACACGGATTAATGTAGAACTGAACAGAAGTAAATTCTATTATTAACTGTTTAGTAGTAATTCAATCTGGATTACTGGCATATCGAAATAAGAAAAGTAAAACAAGTAAATGTAATGTAATAGATTTTTTAAAAAGTACAAAAATAATAAATACAGGAATCATGGTTTTGGCAGTTAACAGGTACGTTTTATCTTCTCTGGACTGTAGACTTGATTTCTGCTAACTGTTCTCTAAACCTTTTCATTAATCCATAACTGATCTGAATAATAAGATCTCCGACCTCTTGAGTCATGTGAATATCTTCAATGATATTGGATCTAAAAAACTGGTGAAGTCTTTCTTATTTCTCTATAAACAAAGACAGCTTCTTTGTGAATTTATCTTAGACAGAGTGGATTCCTAGCTCACTGGATGTCAACTGATCAACCAAGAATTTCTGATTATCTTATAGAACAGATAATGGACCACTGTGGCACTAATAATCTTACAACCTATCATTAATTTTTTTCATTGTGGCTTTGATAGCTTGAAATCTTCTGATTAAATCTGGTGAAGTACCTGATCCACTAGCAGCACTATTCCCAACTGATGAAAATTGTGTCTCCATAAAAAACATAAGATCTAAGAAATATGATTTCATAATAATTTCATATTTCAATTTGGGAAAAGCATTTTTCATATCATCTTTAGAAATTTCAACTTCTTTCCTTGAAATAGAACTCTCCATAAGCTTTTTAAATTTCAATTGTTTTGATGCTAAGGTGCTTCTCAGAGAATCATTCTCATATTGCAGTTGAGATTAATTTTTGTACAACTCTTCAACTTCCCTATTCCTTGAATCAGAAGAACCTGATGTTTGATTCGCATTCTCAGTCTCTGTGTGATGTAGCAGTACTAAAGGTAATGATTCAGCATCAGATTTTTCTTTCTCCTTATCGTGAGTATGTTGGTCCACATATTTTTCCTCAGAGTCCTTTTCAGACTCTTCCATAGATAAATTCTCTTAATGAAATTTTGTGTGAGCTTCAGAAGCATCCTCATCATGAACATATGCAATTTTTTCTTCCAATGAAATATCTAAAATGATATCCTCCAGAGTCTCTTGAGGTCTGGCCACTTCCTCACCAGGCTCTGCCTCCTTTTATTGTTGATGTAAAATGGCAACATCATCTACAACCTATTGTTATAATATTTCAACTACAATTCTTTTAGGATCAGGATCTGTAACAGTGACATTATGTTCTTGAGGTTGGTCAACAACCATTTCTCTAAAAAAGCTGTAAGAGAGTAAATCTCTTGTAGTTAAGTCAGGAGAAGTAAGTTCCTCAATAACAGGTCTTCTCCTATGAGACTGAAGTCCCTCCTGATTTCTTTCTTCCTCAGTATCTTCCACATCAAATCTGATCCTTCTTGTCGTAGTGCTGACTCTAGATTCAGCCTGTCCTTCCTTGGACTTTGCAAATTGATCTTGAGCACTCTCAGATTCATCATCTGCTCCTACTGGAAAATGTGTTCCTTTGATAGTACTCCATAAATAGCCAATATTTCTTATAGTTCCAACATTAAACACATTACTGTGATGAAAGCATACTATGGAATCCACCAGTCTCACAATGTCCTTCAAAACCAACAGCTTGGAGATGAATCGACTAAAAGGATAAAAGTTCATTCGGGCATCACTCAAACAACAATATCTTATATATCTAACCATATACCTAGGAAAATTTAGTTTAACATCACTGAGAAAAGGATACATTAAATAAATTTTAGGATATAATATCTTTTCCATTTCAGACATCCTCGGTGCAATCCATGTTTGCACCAATTTGACCAAACTTTTATGATCATACTCTAAATCCTTGAAAAACAATTTCATTACAGTCTTAAAACCAAAGAGAAACGACATTATGTCCTCTGATTTATGCACATAATCTACAATATTTTTCAAATATAAATGAAAAACTCCCTTAGGAGGGCAGTTAAGAATATGACCAATTTCTACTGACGAGATTGAGAAATCCATATCCTCTATTTTATCCATCTTACTATCCTCAGTATTTCCCAGACTAAACTATACAGATTTGAAGAAGTATCGAAGCTTTACCTCATACAGAAATTCTGTATTCTCACTATTGAAAGTCTGTTCATGATTTTGAAATGATAGTGCTTGTTTTAATTGGAGATTTTTCTGATAAATCCATTCGAGATCAATCACCTTGCCCTGTAAGATTTTTCTTCCTTCTGGACGTTATTTCTTGGCACTGCTGGTTTTGGCTTCATCGGCTCTTTTAGACTTTTCCATATTTGCGAGAATCACTAAATGTTTCAAGGTTATGGTTTCAGAGGTTCGAAGATTAGGGTTGACGAGTAGAGGTGTGGTTTGCGGGTTCGAAAAGGTTTTGGTAGAAATGAAATGGTTTAGAAGTCGAAAGGGTTTCTTACAACCTTGATTCTTCAGTTTTAATAATCATTACATATATTTAAAGATAAATAAAATAGATTATGCAGGGAAAAAATTTATTCTATTTGAAAAACAAAATAGCTAAATTATTTTAAGCATAATTAAAATAAATAACTACTATAGTAAAATAAAATTTTATTTAAAATAAAATAAACATAGCTCCCCCTTAATAAAATCAAACATTGCAGTGGGAAGTGGTCTACTAAAAATATCATCTAATTGAATTTCAGTACGTACAAATTCCAAAGATATATCCTTTTTAATAACATGATATCTTATAAAATGATGTCTGATATCAATATCCTTGGTTCTAGAATGATTAATTGGATTTTTTGAAATATTTATAGCACAATTATTATCATGTAAAATAGGCATATTATTAAAATTTAGTCCAAATTCCATAAGAGGTTTTTTCATCCACAACACCTGTGCACCGTAACTGTCAACAGAAACATACAATGCCTCAGCTGTTGATAGGGAAACTGAATGTTGTTTCTTACTTGACAATGATACTACAAATTATCATAAAAATTGACAAGATCCTGAAGTGCATTTCTTATCTAATCTACAACTCCCAAAGTTTGCATCTGAATATGAAATCAAATTAAAATCATAAGTTTTTGGATAAAGAAGAGATTGAAAGACAGTTCCTTTTAAATATCTAAAAATTCTTTTAACACTAGTTAAATGTGATTCTTTATGATTTTATTGAAATCGTGCACAAAGACATACTGAATACATTATATCTGGCCTGCTAGCAGTAAGATATAATAAACTAACAATCATACCTCTATATAACTTGTTGTCAACTGATTTTCCAGTTTCATCCAAATCAAGATTTATATTAGCGCACATAGGAGTTGTATATTTCTTTCTATTTTCAAGTCCAAATTTATTCAATAAATTAGTAATGAATTTTCTTCGATTCAAAACACTTCCAAAATCATATTGATAAATTTGAAGTCCTAAAAAAATTTAGTTCTCCCATCATACTCATTACAAATTATATTTACATTAACTTTGAAAAATCATGACAAAGGGTTTTATTAATTGATCCAAAAATTACATCATCAACATAAATTTGAACTAATAAAATTTTAGAATTCATAGATTTCTTAAATAGTGTTGGGTCTGCCATTCCAACAGTAAAATAATTTTTCAAAAGAATAGAGCTTAATCTTTCATTCCAATCTCTAGGTGCTTGTTTATGGCCATAGAGAGCTTTAGTAAGTTTAAAAACATAATCTGGTTTTTGAGAATTTTCAAAACCAGGATGTTTCTCAGCAAAAACTTCCTCCCTTAAATAAACATTTAAAAAGGAAGACTTAACATCCATCTGATATAATTTAAAGTTCATATTAGATGCATAGTCTAAGAGGATTGTAAGGGATTCTAGTCTAGCTACTGGTGCAAAGGTCTCATCCTAATCTATACCTTCTTCCTAATTATATCATTTACCTACATGTCTAGATTTATTTCTAGTTATTATTCCTTGATTTCCTTTCTTATTTCTAAAGACCAATTTGGTTCCTATCACTGGATAGTTCTTTGGTCTTTCAACAAATTCCCAGACTTTATTTCTTTGGAACTATTTTAATTCTTCTTGCATTGAAATCATCTATCTTTCATCATCTAAATATTCTTCTATAGTATTGGGTTCTAATTGGGATAGATAGGCATAGAATTCTACAAGATTTCCTATATTTCGTCTAGTTTTTATTCCTGTATCTAAGTCGCCTATTATTGTTTCTAAAGGGTGATTCTTAAGGGTTCTAGTCTATCTAGGCAACACTCTTACTGGTTCTTCAGTATCCTGTTTTTCTGAACTGGACTGAATTTCATTTATATCTTTTTCAAAATCATTTTTCATGTTCTAAAGCCAAATTTTATAATTAGAGTCATATTCATCCATTTGATCTGTCCTTTTCTCAAAGGGATCGGATTTATCAAATTTCACATGAACTGATTCTTCAACAATCCTTGACTTCTTATTATAGATTCTATAATCTTTGGAGGTATCTAAATATCCTAATGAGATTCCTTTATTAGATTTTTGGATCGAACTTACCAAGATTATCCCTGGTGTTCAAGATCTAAATCGTGCATCCAAAAACATTAAAGTAGTTAACATTAGGTTTTTTGTTATTCCAAAGTTTGTTGGGTGTCTTTTTTAAAATAACTCTAGTTAAAATTGTATTCATTATATAGCAAGTTGTTCTTATAGCTTCTACCCAAAAGAAGGTAGGAAGACTGTATTCATTTAGTATAGTCCTATCCATTTCCTGAATAGTCCTATTTCTCCTTTCAACAATTCCATTTTGTTGAGATGTTTTAGGTGTAGAGAAGGTGTGTTAATTCCCATATTTGAGCAGAAGGAATTAAATTCCATATTTTAAAATTCGCCACCATGATCACTTCTTAATGAAATTATTTTAAAAACTTTTTCATTTTGAACAGCTCTACAAAAACATTCAAATAAAGTAAAAGCTTTATTTTTTAAATTGAAAAAGAAAATCCATGTATATCTACAATAGTCATCAACTAAAAAAAGTACATATAATTTACCAGCCATGATTTATACTCATGAAGGTCCAAAAAAACCATATATATAAGTTCTAGAGGTTTAGATGTAGCAATTTTGTTAATAGATTTGAAGGATGATTTGTGTTGCTTGCCAAGTTTACAGGCATCACAGAATCTGTCACTTTCAAATTTGAGACTATGAAAATCAGAAACTAAATATTTCTAAGATAACTTATTTAAAACATATACATTACAATGTCCAATTATCCTATGCCAGATTCAATATTCCTTCATTTTAGCAGTTAAGAAATTTTCGTGTCGTTTACACAAGGAATTTAAATCCAGGGTTTACAAATTATCAGTTCTTCGTGCTCTAAATTTAAGCAATTTATTTTTGAAAACTGAACAAAAATTGTTAGAAAAATAAGCAGCATAACCATGATCACATAGTTGTGAGATACTTATCAGATTGTGTTTCAATCCTTGTACATAAAGTACATTATTCATTGAGAAATCTTCTAGATCTCCAATTGTTCCAATACCAATGAATTTTCCTTTGGCATTGTCACCAAAGGTGACAAGTCCACCATATTTTTGAGTGAGTGTAGATAAATTCAATGAGTATACACTCATATATCTTGAGAAGCCACTGTCTATATACCATATGTCCTTTTTTCTCTTGTGAACTTCTTCCTGCAAAAACATTTGCACAGATTTCTTTGGTACCCATAATTTGTTGGATCCTGTGGTGTTAGATAGCAAAGATCTGGGAATCTAGACTTGTTTTGGTTTTCTAATTTCACATGAGTCTAATAAATAATTTTATACAAAAGGTTTCTTAATGCCACTTATTTGGGATTATCTTAAGAAATAGTTTTTATAAATATGTCCCCTTATTCCACAGTAATTACAATTTAGTCTTTTTTTCACTTGGAATAAAATAGTTTTTGTACAGCATGGGTTTTTCACCTTTACTTCCAATTCCAAATATTTTATTTTTAATGACATTTTTCCAAAGTATTTGATTCAAAGTATTTTCTACTTTAGTAAAAACAAGGGCTTCAATTTTATAAGTTTCTACTTTAGTTTGCAGTGATTATATATTTGATTCCTAATCTGTATTGTTAGAACTAATTGAATCAAATTTTTCAGTTAACTCCTTATATTGTTTCAGCATTGTATCTCTTTCATCAGAAATGGCCTTATGAACATTCTTTGAAGACTTATGCTTCTTAAATAGAGAGTCATGATTTTCTTCAAGAATATTGCAGTAGGCTGCAAGTTTTTCATTCGAGTAATTAGATTCAGAACTAGAATCAAAAGAGTAGTAAGACTGTACCTCATCTATTTCATCCATAAATCACATGTTGGCTTTCATATTTGCTTCCTCCTTCTCTGAGTCTGATTTACAAGTACTACTAGAGTCTTCATATACACTCCATGTAGCTTTCATGGATTTCTTGTCCTTATTCTCATAGTCATTTCATTTGAAAAAAAAGTTCTCTTGTCTTCTTTTAGCCGAGGATAGTCAGGTCTGATATTCCCCATTTTCTTGTATTCATAGCATCTGACCTCCTTTTCATCCTTTTTGAAGGATTTTATGAAGCCCTTATTCTTTCTATAGAATTTTTTGAATCTTCAGTCTAGCTGAGCCAATTCCACATTAGAATTAGATAAATCAAAACTCTATGACTTCTCTTTTACATTTTTCTTCATCGTTTTGTTTTTTCTCTGTGATGATTCTTTCAAGGAAGTATCATATCTTTTGATAAGCACTTTATGTTCATTAGCTTCATCAACCATCTCATCATCAGACATCATTAATGTTTCAATCAGTTCTCTCATGGTTAAATCTTTGATAGGTGTCGACTATCTAATTGTTGTAGATATTCCATTCTATTTTGTAGGTAGTACTCTCAATACTTTGAAAGCATGATCATGTTGTTTAATGAGATCTCCCAAGGCAGTTATATTATTGAAAATATCGGTCAATATTCCATTCATTTGAGTAATACTATCACCATTAACCATTCTGAATGTATCAAATTTAAGATTAGCAGTTGCATATCTCATTTCACGGATATTTTAAGTTCCTTCGTAAGCAACAGAAATAGTTTTTCACATTTAATATGTTGTTGGGAATTGAGATACTCTGTTAAACTGATCAGGTCCTAGACCAGATATAATTGCATTCATTGCCTTCGAGTTCATGCCGTAATCTGATTCTGTAGCTGCACCCAATGTTTCAGGTTTTTCTGGTATTTCATATGGAGTCAGAATCTTGGAATATACTCTATATCCAAGGTTTTTCAGATAGATAATCATTCGTGACTTCCAGCATCCATATTTTTCTCCATTGAAGTACGGTGCTCTGACCATAGACATTCCCTCTCTTGTATAAGTCATCTTGCTCTATGTATAATCACTTTTAGATTGTTAAATCTTTGTCAGGAATCTCCCCCTCTAATACCAATTGTTGGATCAGATTACACCAAATATACACAAGAGGGGGTGAATTGTGTCTTTTCAAAAAACATTATGAGATTGTGTTCTACCTTTTAACTTTAATCAAATAAAATAATACATCGGAAATTTAAATAGAAGAAACACAAGATGTATAGTGGTTTGGGGAACAGAAGGCCCCTAGTCCACTCCACCAACACTCTACTCCACGAGATTGGTGATTTTCACTATTTGGTCCTCGTTTCAACAGACCAGTTCACAACAGAGTACAGGAAGATGGCACCTTTACAATACAAGGAAAAGAAAATCCTTGTAGTTCACTTACAAAACCTATAAATCTTAGTACAAGAATATGATCACTCAAGAATAGAGAAGAAATATTCTTGTATTCTAAAAATACTTTCCAGATGATCTTCAAAATTACAACAACATTCAATTGACAGTAGGTAGATAGTCACCTTTAGAAATAATAATCTTCACACAAGATACGTTCTGAGTCTATCTCGTTGCAGTAAAAGTAGAAAAAAATAATTCACAACTTTAGCAGAGACAGATCCACAGTAGATCTTTGATATATAACAAGTGAATCTTCTATCGTGTTCCTTCCTCTTTAATAAACAGAGCTTTGATGATCCTATTGAAACAACAGATCTGTATGTTTCAGTAGTCTCTTTTTCCCCTCTTTTTTTCAGAATAATAATAAGATCACACATTATCAATAAAAAATCGATGCAGTTTCAAAAATCCTATATAAATAAAATAACGATAAGAACTTTTCCTGTATAATTAGATCCAAAATGTCACTTTTTTACTCGTGATATTCAAACATTTGAATTTATAGAGTAGTCATAAATTCCCTGATGAATCGACATAAAAATATCCTTTTAATTGGATCAACACATTGATAAAAAGGTTTTGAATCAGTCAAAATCTTACATTAAAAAAGGCTTTAAATCTGGCTTGAAATTCGCCTAATAATCAGCGTACTGACCATTGCATAAAAATATCAACTTTAAATTCTCTAACGCCAAAAAAATGGTTGATTTGAACTGTATGCATCCTCTGAACGTGAGTTTGATGATGTAGTCTTCAAATGTAAGGTTCACAACGTAAGTTTGAAAACGTAAGGTTGACAATGTAAACTTGACAACAAACGTAAGGTTCATTCCAAATGCAGGGTTGGTCATCCATACCTTTCTCTTCAACTTTCAAACATACGATAAAAGATCCATACATTTACTTGATCCATACTTTTCCAAGAATATATTGTTTTTTACCAAAGTATGTTTGATGAACCATACTTTTGAGAAATAAACATAACTTTTATTATTTATGTATTTTTCTCCTTCTATACATTTCTGATATCTCAAACGTAGGGTTCCTTCCTAATGTAGGGTTCTTCTTCCATACTTTGCCGATAACGTATGGTTGATTAACCATACTTTTTACTTATCTCAAAAATTATACACGCTTTTCATCCTTACACTACGTTTATCCACATAGATTATGAATAGTGTTGCCAGGAAATGCTCAAGCTGATTCCAAATAAGTAGCGCCTGAACAGTGTTTCCAGAACATGCTAGATAGGAATACTATAGTAATAAATTCACGTTATTTCAAGAGTAAAATAAAATAATAAATTCTTGCAAAAATACTTAAAAAATAAAATCATTTGAAAATAATGAAGGGTATTTCTGAGCATCAAAATTTTCATAAAGTGATAGAGTCTTTATATAAACTCCCCCTTTAAATAAAAATATTATGTATTGTTGAAAACAACACTTTCACAACACAGCTAGTGGGGGAACCATAAAAATTATGACACTAGTTAGGTAAATATTCATAAGTAGTGGAAATTACATCATATTTATTAAGGTTGGCCTACCCAAGTACCTATGGTTTACCATTAACTTTAATCAAACCAACAAATCATTTTTTTATTAATCATTTTAATCAAGAAAAATTTTAAATAACTTCATATTAATTTTTTTTACAAAACTATAAATCCATTTTTATCACTTACAAAAAAGGAATTAATTTTTAAAAAAATATACATATAAATTGGTCTTTAAAATATCAAAAACATAATTTATATAATTTCAGGAATTTAATTTAAATACCATGTATCAAATGATCAACCAAAAATTGGAATGAAGCAAAAGAACTTACCTTTATTAATGATACCTTAAGAAACTGAGATGAATCTATTCAATAAGGGAAGTGAGGGTGTTTATATAGAAAGAGAAATCCCAAAACACTAAAACCTATACATATAAAATTGATCAATGCGGCCCACATGTTTCCATAACCATTGGGTGGAGGGAAATCCTTAAAATAGGTAAGAGTTAACCCAAAGGAGAGAATAGGAGTCCCTTAAATATTTGTTTTTGTAAAAAACGTTCTGGAAAATCACCAAAATCAATCCCTAGGAGGAGGGATTGTTTTAATTAATGAGTTGGATTTAGGAGTAGAGTGGGATAGAATAATGGGGGTTATGATGTTTATTTCAACTAGGATATAGATAGTAATTTCATAATCATTATTAATTGGGAAATCTACATGGTTTCACTACATGCAATTTCAAACCATGCACCAACCATATGGGTGATACTGGAATAACACACTAGAATATAATTTATTCACATATTTTGTCAACACAATTAACTAAACCATTCACTAAATGTATGAATCACCATTTAAACAATTACAGTATTTTCATGTACTTTTTGTAGCTTTTGGAAAAGCATGATGCAAATGTGAAAAAAACTAATCTTTCCCCATTTTTAGTATCTTTTAAGTAGTAGATACCTAAAATGAAGGGATAATGTTAATAAAAAATGAAAATATCAATTTACTACATAAATAATGCATCTGGGGTGTGATAATTCTCTCCACCATAACACTTTCCACCTTTGAAAAGTATTTTTAATTCTCATAGAAAAATATATCATAGACCATATACTCTTAATTATAATCATATGATAGTATTTCTCCAAACCATAATAATATTCTTCTTATATTAAAAAAATATTAAACTCATAGATCTTTAAGTCAACAAATAAACATTAGGACTCAAATACCTTATAAAATCAATAAGTGAGAATCCAAAAATTCATATCAAATAATTATACAATCAAAAATAATGGTTTATATACTAAATAAACTTAAAATATGAAATCCATTAAATAAGATCTCAATCACAAATATTGTAACCAAAATAAAGAACACATAATCAGAATTTGTTTTATGAAAAATCAATATTTTGTATCACAAAACTGATTTAATAAATAAAGAAGATATACTAAATCATTTGTCAAATAAAAATAACTGTAATTAATTCAGCTACCATAGATTTAAATTTAATCAACAATTTAATGTAAATGTAATCACCAAAATAAAATCTAATTCTAAAACATCATTTTTTTTCCAAGGTATCCCCCTTTGAAACAAAATATAGTTATCTTCAGATTAAGGGAATAAGATTGATAATTAAATAGTAATTTAATTAAAATATTTCATTCATTATTTAATAAAACAAGAAATAAATCTGTAATAATCATTACTTGTAACATCCCAAGTACGTAATGAGTAATAGATATTTTTATCTATGTCTATTAATGAATTAGAAAGTGTTTTAGGGGCTTAAAATGAAAATAAATCCAATCTTAAGCATGGAATACACTAATATTTTTAAAAGATTGTTTTATTGCCTTTTGATGGAAAACCATTTTAAATATATATTTTGACAATTTTATAAGCTATGTTTGCCAAAATAAACTTATTATTTATGATTGGTACATAAAAATTTACTTTCTGTGAATTTTTGGTATTTTTCAGACAATCTTCATTTTTTAATGAATAGTGAAAAATACTGCATTTTACATCAAAACTGCTTTTTAATCTAATTTATTTATATTATTATATTATCTTTAGAATTGGTTTTTAAGTGAAATTAGAATATATTTTTACCCTTTATTCCAATGGTGGTCATTGGAATCAATTTTACTTTGAAATTGGACTTAAACTGGTGTCAATCTTTTGATACTTATTATTTCATAAAAACACGCTATTTGTCATGACAACGGGAATTAATTATTAAATTAATTAATGTGTCTTATATGTTTTGAATTTTTTAAAATAGGATTTATTTTTGAATTCAGAATATCAAATATATCTTAGGGTTAATTTTTGGTATTTTTCTGAAAAACTTCAATTTTTGATGAATAGTGAAACCACTAAGTGGTACTTATAAAAACAGATTTTTTGTTTAAATGAAATTTTACCACTTCTGTGTTTTGAATTTCAAAAATCCGACATACATGGTTGTCATTAAGAAGTAAAATGTGGTTCAATGAGATTAAAATAATGTTTTGGTGAATAGTAACTCTTAAGTTCTTAATCGCGATTAGAGGTAATTAGTGTAGTTTAAGGTAAAAATAATGCTTTAATAAAATGAGATGAGCCTGACACATGTCCTACCCTAATTGGATGTGTCATGGCCGACCAAGAAAATACATGGGTCAACTTGGGGACCCCATGAAGCCACTTTGGTTGGGAAATGACATAAATAACTTTTTATTTAATGTAAAAGTAAAAATGACACAAACATGAGATGTTTTACTAAAACAATTTTTACATGGGGATATAAAGATAAGATTTTTTATTATAAATAGTCATTGGAAATCTAAAACGATTTCCTACATCATAGTATTTTTTTTATAATTTTTATACTTTAAATAAAGTAAATTATATATGACATCATGATGATGCAGCGATGACCTCATTATTTAACGATTAAAATAAAATGGAATGATAATGTAAAATCTAAGACCTATACATTTCTACAACCTATTAGATGGGTGTATGTTGAACCCTTATCACCTTATCCTCGAAAAACATCAATATGGGACCTCTTAAATCCGAATATCATTTTAATATAAAGTGACTTCTCCTTACCTTCCAAGAGTGCCCCTCCTCTCCTCTTATAAAAGGCCCCCACCTCTACCTCCTTACCCACACTTCCAAAGCCTTTAGCTCAGCCAACCCCTGCCCATTTTGGCTCTCCACATCCCTCTATTACTGCTTAAAGCCTCACTTTGGGTAGAAGTCTTCCCAAGGAATCCTTTGAGCTCAAATCTAAGAGAGTTACCCTATTTTAAGGTAATGTCTTCTTTTGAGTCCTTTTGTTTGATTTTTCTTCTCCAACCCCCTAAACTCTTTTTATTATTTTCATTTGTAACAAATCCAGTATCCTCAATATACTAGTATGTTTTTATAAGAAGGATTATAGCTACACTTACACACACCTACATCTAATGGTTAAAGGACACACTGTTTCCGTGGATGGTGAATTTATGCCTCCCGAAACGATGATTGTTCAACATTCTTTTAACACATTCAAAGGTGGCCATTAATATGTCACTATATTTATATATGATATATAATATGTTTATGTTTTCCTTAAGCTTATGTATTTTTCATTTTGGGCATACCTTTATGGTTTCCATTATGGGTAAACGCGATATCTTCATTTAAGGAAGTGCGGACTACCTCCCCCTCAAAGTGATATGATTCGTTAAATACCATATGTGGGACGTATAAAGGATTGAACTATGATATTATATATGATATTATACTGGAATTATAATATACCTTTGTATCATTATGATTCCATTCTATAAAATACGAAATAGAAATGAAAATAGCGTTCATGCGTACGTACGGCTTACCGTCTCCATGAATGGTGCATTTCATTTCGTACCTCTAAATGATTATGTAACATTATAAATGCATGTATATACTGGATATATATGATATATAAATAATGATAATAATTCTGTATATAATGGATACATGAACAACATGTGATTATAAAGGGTTTATTTTTGACTCAAGTACCAATGATTGTTAAAACGACCATTGTTAACTTAAATAATTACATAGTGTTAATGACATGGCAATAAGTGATATAAAAGGAATAATAAACTTGAAAAAGGTTCTTAAACAAGTAGAAATTAACTCATGTTTATTATTCAGCACATTAATGAACGATCGAGTCAAGTCAGACCCGAGGTATGGGACTTCGTCTCAAATCTCCTTTCATTGAGGCGTATTTTGTTTTATACACAACCTTCATTTATACGGTGTATAAACCCCTTTGAATTTTACATTTATCCAAAAGGAATCTTTTTTATACGAAGAGTTTTACTAAAAGACAAAAGGGAATTTTTTTGTTGTACGTATGCGGTGACAACGACTTCTCCGCCGCCGTGACCATTATTTGAGTTTCAGCTTCCTCTACAAGCGATAAAATTTTTTTAAAGAAAAATAAATACCATGCTTTATTTCAATTTTTTTCTGGTATTGAAAATGGTTTTCATAATGTTTTTATATCAATGTGTTGAATTCATATCTTTTGATTGAAAGGTTGAAATGTTATGTTTCCTTTATGCATGTTTTATGTGGTACAAATATGTTGAGGTTCTTGGGAATTATTATGAAGACGGGTGGTTCTGTGATAAACTAAGGGCGGGTGAGCCCAATATAGCTCTCAAATGCATTGGGTAACGCGAAGGTGTGTAACTTTAAGGTTTCTCCTAAGAGATTTGGGGAATATATTGTGATGGGTATTCCAAACGTAACCAAGAGGGTTACTCCCTACGTAAGAATGTTATGAATGCCTCAAGTTACCTTTATGCCTTATGATTTCTATGATTTATTCATGATTTGATGAGGTATGTTAAAGTCCTTATGTTTTATGGGTAAAGTAGGATTTCATTCTTATGTATATATGTACCCATGTTTCCTTTCCATAATTTTATATACCTTACTGAGCTTTGTATGCTTATCCCAAGTTTTTTTGAAATGTTTTTCACAGGTCAAGGGAAAGGTACATGATATGATGATAGTGTCAAGGAAGTGTCAAGAAAGAATCCACGTTTTATTTTAAATATGTTCCCATTGATGGGAAAGAAGAATACTATCTTTATGTAACCACTTTGTTTATATGTGGAATGTAATTCATGTTTTATGATCTCATTCTCTAAAACACTAAACCTGAAAAGATCCTCAATGTGTAATCTTGTAATAACTCAAGATTAAGTAAGGTTTAAGGTTGCGGCCTTATAGTTGGTATCAGATGTCATTTTAGATAACTTTAGGAGTTAGAATTCTATTAAATGATTATCCAAAAATATTTTTTATGGTCAATTTGAAGTGATATAGTATTTGAAGATTACCATGTTTCTTCATCTAGGACATGTTTTTTCAGAATGGTTTTCCGCATAGGAAATAGGGAAGCAGTGCTAGGAAGGCATGCAGAAGGAAATAACCTTCTGAATCAGCATCCTGAGATGGTCGGAATTGAAACTGAACTGTTTGTTGCAGTAATGGAGCAGTTGACTCAAGCAAAAAATGGTGGTGGTATCCATACACGAGATCAGCCAGATCAACCGCCGAGGAACATGTCAGTGGTGGAACATTTAATGAGGCAACATACCCCATCATGCAAGGAATCATATGACCTTGTTCTAGCTGAAGGGTGGATTAAAGCACTGGAGAAAATTTTTGATGTCATGGGGTGTTCAGACAATCAAAAGGTTAGTCTTGCTATTTATTGTTTGGAGGGTGAAGCAGATCAGTGGTGGTCGATGGTTAAAAATATCAGGGACGCTGATGAGATTGATGCTCTCGACTGGGATGAATTCAAAGGTATGTTTCATGAGAATTATTTTCCTAAGGATGTTCGACTTAGGATGGAAAATCAATTCTTATAATTGAGGCAAGAGGAAGACTCAGCGGCTGCCTATGAAGAAAGGTTCACTCGATTGGAAAGGTATGCTCCAAATTTTATCTGAGACCTTGATAGTAAAATCAATCATTTTTACTCAGGATTAAAGCCAAAATATCGAAGGGCATTAGCATCTCGTGAGTTTAAAAGTTATGAAAATCTTGTTTTATGTGCTGAGAAGGTGGAAATGGAGTTTGCCGATGATCAAGTGTTCTATAACAACCAACAGAAGAAGAGACCGAGGTGGCAGGAGAAAGGTAAGAATTCTTCAAAAAAGTCTGATGGTAAGAAATATAAGTTTCCCGTTTGTGATAAATGAGGAAAAAGGCATGCTGGGGAATGAATTCTGAATTCTGGAAAGTGTTACTGATGTGGTAAGATGGGACATAAGGCTCATGATTGCACTGAAAAAGATCAGGGTGATGGTAAGACCAAATTTGATTTACAGATAGTGAAATGTTATAAGTGCAATGAGATGGGTCACTATGCAAATGAGTGTCCGACAAAGAGCTTGAGTGATGGGAAGTAGTTAGACTACAAGCAGAAAGGGGTGCTGAGATCCTTTGCAACTACTTCAGCAGATGTCAGGCCATCTAATGAAGTTGTATTAGGTACTTTGTTTGTTTTTTTAGATTATGCTAGTGTGTTGTTTGATTCGGGGTCTACACATTCCTTCATCTCTGAAACCTTTTCTAGTAAAATGGGAATACCATCTCATGAAATGACTCCTGAACTTTTGGTAAAAACACCTAGGGGAAATGTTGAGGAAAAAATAATTTATAAGAATCTTCCTATCCTTATCTGTGGAAAGAACCTACTTTCAAACCTTATTGTTCTACCTCTAGTAGAGATTGATGTTATCCTGGGTATGGATTGGCTCTCTATTTACCATGCTAAGATTGACTGTAGATCTAAAGAAGTTTCTTTTCAGAAAGACTTTCAGTTAGTGTGCAATAATGAACCCTTACTTTTGATAACTTATCAAGAGGCCAAGAAACTTGTTAAAGATGGAAATGAATGTTACCTTGCACACATCATTGAAAATAAAGGAACTGTTCAGATAAATGATGTGCCAGTGGTAAATGAGTATCCTGATGTATTTCCTGATGAGTTTCCTGGAATAATACCAGATCGGGATGTTGAGTTTACTGTTGACTTAGTTCTTGATGCTAAGCCAATTTCAAAACCCCCTTATCGAATGGCTCAAATTGAACTTTTAGAGTTGAAGGAGAAATTGCAAGATTTAATAGAGAAAGGTTTCATTCGACCTAGCACATCACCATGGGGTGCTCTTGTTTTATTTGTTAAAAATAAAGATGGTTCTATGAGACTTTAAATTGATTATAGAGCCTTGAATAACATCAGTGTTAAGAACAAATATCATTTTCCTCATATCGATGATTTGTTTGATCAGCTCCAGGGAGCTCAGTATTTTTCAAAGATTGACTTGAGATTAGGGTACTATCAGCTGAAGGTAAAGGAAGAAGATGTTCCTAAGACCGCGCTCCATACAAGATATGGACATTATGAATTTGTTGTAATGCATTTTGGGCTAACCAATGCACCTGCTGTATTCATGGTATTAATGAATAGAATTTTCCATGAGTTCTTGGATAAGTTTGTGATGGTTTTCATTGATGATATTTTGGTGTTTTCTAAAAGTAAAGAGGAGCATAAAAGACATTTAAGGGTTATCTTGAAAACCATAAAAGAAAATAAACTGTATGGAAAATTCAACAAGTGTGAGTTTTGGTTGCAATAAATTTCTTTCCTTGTTCACATTGTTTCTAAAGATGGGATAACAGTTGATCCTGAAAAAACAAAAGTTGTGGAAGACTGGACAAGACCCACAAATGTAACTAAGATTCGTAGCTTCCTTGGTTTGGCAGGCCATTACCGAAGGTCTGTTAGAAATTTTTCACGGTTATCTAGTCCAATGGCTAAGCTAACTCAGAAGGGTGTTAAGTTTATCTGGACAAAAGAATGTGATGATTGTTTTCAGGAATTGAAAAGAAGATTGGTGAATGCTCCAGTTTTGGCACTACCTTCCAGGAATGGTGTGTTTGTTATATACAGTGATGCTTCATTGAAAGGACATGGTTGCGTCCTAATGCAGAATGATCAGGTAATTGCTTATGCTTCACGACAGTTGAAAACTCATGAGGTAAATTACCCTACACATGATTTGGAATTAGCTGCTGTTGTTTTCGCTTTAAAAATTTGGAGGCATCATTTTATGGAGTAAAGTGTGAAATATATACTGATCAAAAAAGTTTAAAGTATATATTCACTCATAAAGAGTTAAACATGAGATAGAGGAGATGTCTGGAATTAATCAAGGATTATGATTGTACAATTCACTACCATCCGGGAAAAGCAAATAAAGTGGCTGATGCTTTGAGTCGAAAAAGTAATGATTCATTAACCATGTTGCGTTTGGAATGTGATCCTTTGGTTAAGGATTTAATGAACTTTGGCATAGAACTTGTTGGTGCAGGATGTTCTTCTGTTTTGTTTCAGTTATCATTGAGATCATCCCTTTCAGACAGAATCAAGCAAGCACAAAACCAAAACAGTGAGTTTCAGAAAAAGGTAGAGCTGGTTCATAAGGGTAAGTTTCCTGAATTCAACATTGATAATGATTGTGTTTTGAGGTTTGGGAAGAGATTATGTGTGCCTTGTGAATCATAGTTGAAGAATGAGTTGTTATGTGAGGCTCATAGTTCCCCGTTTTCAGTTCATCCTGGCAGTACTAAGATGTACAGAGATCTGAGGGAGTATTACTGGTGGGATGGAATGAAAAGAGATATTGCGGATTTTACTGTGAAGTGTTTGACATGTCAACAGGTTAAAGCAGAGCGGCAATTACCGAAAGGGATGCTTCAGCCTTTACCAGTTCCAGAGTGTAAATATGTGAATATATCCATGGACTTTGTTGTGGGATTACCGAAGACATCTCGAGGTGATAATCCAATCTGGGTTATTGTTGATCGCTTGACTAAATCTTCTCATTTCCTTGCTATACGAGATACTTTTTCCCTAGATCAGCTTTCCCGTTTGTATCTTGAAGAGATAGTCAGGTTAAATGGAGTTCCCTTCTCCATTGTATCTGATTTTGATCCCAGGTTCACTTCTAACTTTTGGAAAGGCCTTTAGAAGTCTTTGGGTACTGAATTAAATTTTAGTACAGCTTTTCATCCTCAATCAGATGGGAAGTCAGAATGAACAATTCAGACATTGGAGGATATGCTACGTTCTTGCTCTATGGATTATCAGGGAAGTTGGGACAAACATTTTTCTTTGGTTGAATTTTCATATAATAACAGTTTTCATTCTAGTATATAGATGGCACTATTTCAGGAATTATATGGGAAGCGGTGTAGAACTCCAACTTTCTGGGATGAAGTGGGTGAAAGGAAGTTGATGGGACCAGAATTGGTAGAAGAGATGGTAGAAAAAGTTCAGCTGATTCAGAAGCACATGAGAACAGCTCAGAGCAGGTAGAAGAGTTATGCGGATAACCGGAGGAAGGATCTATCTTTTGGGGTAGGTGATCATGTTTTTCTCAAGGTTTCTCCTTGGAAAAGTGTGATGAGATTTGGTAAGAAAGGAAAGCTAAGTCCATGGTTTATTGGACCATATGAAATTCTGGAGAGAGTTGGATCAGTTGCATACCGGGTGGCTTTACCTCCGATTTTATCTCAGGTACACAATGATTTTCATGTTTCGATGATGAGAAAGTATATGCCAGATCCATCTCATGTTTTGAGTCCAGAGGTAGTTCAGCTGGAAGAGAACCTATCTTATGAGGAACAACCGGTCCAGATTCTTGACCACAAGGAGAAAGTGTTACGGAATAAGGTGATTAATCAGGTAAAGGTTTTTTGGAAAAACCACATGATGGAAGAGGCAACATGGGAATCTGAAAATGAAATGAGGGATAAGTACCCCCATTTATTCGATAAGTAAATAAATTGTGGGGACACAATTTTCAAAAGGGGGAAAGGATGTAACATCCCAAGTAGTTAATGAGTAATAGATATTTTTATCTATGTCTATTAATGAATTAGATAGTGTTTTAGGGGCTTAAAATGAAAATAAATCCAATCTTAAGCATGGAATACACTAATGTTTTTAAAAGATTGTTTTAATGCCTTTTAATGGAAAACCATTTTTAAATATATCTTTTGACAATTTTATAAGCTATGTTTTCCAAAATAAACTTATTATTTATGATTGGGACATTAAAATTTACTTTGTGTGAATTTTTTGTATTTTTCAGGCAATGGTCATTTTTTAATGAATAGTGAAAAATACTGCATTTTACATCAAAACTGTTTTAATCAAATTTATTTATATGATTAGAATATATTTTTAATTTGGTTTGAAGTGAAATTAGAATATATTTATACCATTTAATCCAATGGTGGTCATTGGAATCAATTTCACATTGAAATTGGACTAAAACTGGTGTCAATCTTTTGATACTTATTGTTTCATAAAAACACGCTATTTGTCATGACAACGGGAACTAATTATTAAATTAATTAATGTGACTTATATGTTTTGAATTTTTTAAAATAGACTTCATTTTTGAATTCAGAATATCAAATATAGCTTAGGGTGAATTTTTGGTATTTTTCTGAAAAACTTCAATTTTTGATGAATAGTGAAACCACTAAGTGGTACTTATAAAAACTGATTTTTCGTTTAAATGAAATTTTACCACTTCTATGTTTTTAATTTCAAAAATCCGACATACATGGTTGTCATTAAGAAGTAAAATGTGGTTCAATGAAATTAAAATATTTTTTTGGTGAATAGTAACTCTTAAGTTCTTAATCGTGATTAGAGGTAATTAGTGTAGTTTGAGGTAAAAATAATGATTTAATAAAATTAGATGAGCTTGAAACATGTCCTAACCTCATTGGATGTGTCATGGCCGACCAAGACAATCCATGGGTCAACATGGGGACCCCATGGAGCCACTTTGGTTGGGATATGACATAAATAACGTTTTATTTAATGTAAAAGTAAAAATGACACAAACATGAAATGTTTTACTAAAACAATTTTTATATGGGGTTATAAAGATCAGATTTTTTATTATAAATAGTCATTGGAAATATAAAAATATTTCCTACATCATAGTATTTTTTTTATAATTTTATACGTTAAATACATTAAATTATTTATGACATCTTGATGATGCAGTGATGACCTCATTATTTAACGATTTAAATAAAAAGGAATGATAATGTAAAATATAAGACCGACACATGGCAAAAACCTATTCGATGGGTGTATTTAGAACCCTTATCACCTTATACTTGAAACACATCAATGTGTAACCTCTTAAATCGGAATACCATTTTAAAATATAGTGACTTTTCTTTACCTTCCAAGAGTGCCCCTCTTCTCCTCTTATAAAAGGCCCACACCTCTACCTCCTTACCCACACTCCCAAAGACTTTGTCTCGGCCATCCCCTGCCCATTTTGACTCTCCACATCCCTCTATTACTCCTTAAAGCCTCACTTTGGGCATAATTCTTCCCAAGGAAGCCTTTGAGCTCAAATTTAAGATAGTTACCCGATTTTAAGGTAATGTCTTCTTTTGAGTCCTTTTGTTTGATTTTGCTTCTCCAACCCCATAAACTCTTTTTATTTTTTTATTTTGTAACAACTCAAGTATCCTAAATATACTTGGATGTTGTTATAAGAAGGATTCAAGCTACACTTATAGACACCTACATCTAATGGTTAATGGACATACTATTTCGGTGGATGGTGAATTTATGCCTCCCAAAACGATGATTGTTCAACATTCTTTTAACACCTTCAAAGGTGGCCATTACGATGTCACTATATTTATATATGATATATAATATGTTTATGTTTTCCGTAAGCTTCTGTATTTTTCTTTTTGGGCATACCTTTATGGTTTCCATTATGGGTAAACGTGATATCTTCATTTAAGGAAGTGCGGACTACTGCCCCCTCAAAGTGATTTGATTCGTTAAATACCATATGTGGGACGTATAAAGGATGGAAATATGATATTATATATGATATTATACTGGAATTATAATATACCTTTATATCATTATGATTCCATTCTATAAAATATGAAATAAAAATGAAAGTAGCATTCATGCGTACGTACGGCTTACCGTCTCCATGAACAGTGAATTTCATTTCTTACCTCTAAATGATTATGTAATATTATAAATGCATGTATATACTAGATATATATGATATATACATAATGATTATAATTCTGGATATAATGGATACATGAACAACATGTAATTATAAAGGGTTTATTTTTTACTCAAGTTCCAATGATCGTTAAAAAGACCATTATTAACTTAAATAATTACATATTGTTCATGACATGGAAATAAGTGATATAAAAGTAATAATGAACTTGAAAAAGCTTCTTAAACAAGTAGAAATTAACTCAAGTTTATTATTCAGGACATTAAATAACGATCGAGTCAAGTCGGACCTGAGGTATGCGACTTCGTCTCAAATCTCCTTTTATTGAGGCATATTTTGTTTTATACACAACCTTCTTTTATACGGTGTATAAACCCCTTTGACTTTTATGTTTATCAAAAAGGAATATTTTTTATACGAAGATTTTTACTAAACGACAAAAGGGAATGTTTTTTTCATACGTATGCGGCGACAATGACTTCTCTACCGTCGTGACCATTATTTGAGTTTCGGCTTCCTCTACAAGCCATACCGTTTTTTAAAAGAAAAATAAATACCATTTTTTACTTTTCTTTTGTTTTGGTATTGAAAATGGTTTTCATAATGTTTTTATATCAATGTGTTGTATTGATATATTGTGATTGAAAGGTGGAAATGTTGTGTTTCCTTTATGCATGTTTTATGTGATACGATTATGTTGAGGTTCTTGGGTATTATTATGAAGACGGGTGGTTCCGTGATAAACTAAGGGCAGGTGAGCCCAATATAGCTCTCCAATGAATTGGGTAACGCGAAGGAGTGTAATGTTAAGGTTTCTCCAAAGAGATTTACGGAATATACTATGATGGGTATTCCAAACGTAACCAAGAGGGTTACTCCCTACGTAAGAATGTTATGAATGCCTCAAGTTACCTTTATGTCTTATGATTTCTATGATTTATTCATGATTTGATGAGGTATGTTAATGTACATATTTTTTATGGGTAAAGTATGATTTCATTCTTATGTATATATGTACCCACGTTTCCTTTCCATACTTATATATCCCTTACTGAGCTTTTTATGCTCATCCCAAGTTTTTTTGAAATGTTTTTCACAGGTCAAGGGAAAGGTACATGATATGATGATAGTGTCAAGGAAGTGTCAAGAAAGAATCCATGTTTTATTTTAAATATGTTTCCATTGGTGGGAAAGAAGAATACTATCTCTATGTAACCACTTTACCCAGAAATTCCGATCCAAGCAAGCTTGGACCACCAAATTTATTAATAAAATAAAAGTGCAGAAACAGGAGAAAGAAGAGAGAGAGATTACAAGTCAAAACATTCATAGTCACCACCCCCATACCCGATCGTGTCATCAGCATCAGCTGATTCCCATTCTGATTGGGTCTCGTATTGTTTAAGAAGCTTCTTATAGATCTTCCGTTTTTCCATCTGCTCCTTTGATAGCTTCTCAATCTCCTTCTTGGCAGATGCCCTAGTGGTCACGGTCTTCGGAACTGCAGAGTAGTCCTTCCTTGGTTTCCTTGAAACAGGGGCAGATCTGACACCCTCACTGTCAGAGCCTCTTTTCTTTTCTCCTCGGACAATATCACTATATGATATCGTAGTTGCATCCATACCTCTTCCCTTGGTCTCAACATGAGAGGCACCCCCTTTGCAGAGGGTTAGGTCCCCAACTCCAGGAGTGGGTTCCTCCGCCCTTCCTTTCTTAGTAGTCTTTGACTTGTCACCATTGCCCGAGACCCTGATCGGTGTACACACCCTCCCCTGTTCATCTTCAGAAATGTTCCCCCATTCCTCATGTAACTCAGATATCTGAAATTGCTTCTGGATTTCATGATGATAATCAACATGTAAATGCACATCACCCTGATTATAAACATCAACCTGGTGAGAGTCAGGGATCAAATTATCAGAAGTGATAACCTCCTGATCTCTGGAAGGGCCGCTATATGATCTTTTCGGAGTAGAGTCAACAATCAACCCTTTTCCCTTTGAAGGAGTCGGCACATCAGGGACTGCCTTCATAGGAGGGTCTCTGTCCTTGGTGACATGCTTTGGAGAGGACAATTCCTTCAAAGTATCCTTTCTTCGACAGAGATTGGAGGGGTGTCCTCGCATCCCACACTCTTTACAAGAGTTGTTTTTCCGACCCAACTCCAAAGAGTGCCCCACAATCAAGCATTTAGTGCAGAAAAGAGGCATCTTTTCATATTCAACATCAATTTGAATTTGATCAGACGGAATAGAAAGAGTTACCGTATCAATGAGAGTGGATCTGAGATCAACTTCCACCAGCATTCTAGCAAAGTGCCCAAATCTGACATTAGTTGTTTCCTTGTCAAGGCGGATGGGAGTTCCAATTGTCGTTCCAATATCATGCAGGATCTCTGGATGCCAAAGAACCCAATTAAGACCATGAAGACGCACCCATACTTGTGCGAAGACGTTTTTTGCATTCGAGACATTAAAGTCAAGTGACCATTTGTGCAGATGAAGCCATCCCGGTTTTAGAAACATGGAACCAGAACTCCATGCCCTAATCTTGAGATCCGCCGATGGAAACAAGCATTGAAAGAATCCCCGCCCAAGGGAGACACATTTCCAGCTAGCAAAGCCCCACAACATCGAAATTCTACGGAATAAATCTTCACATTTCGAGGGTTGCGCACCTTTAGGAAGAACAATGCGAGCAATCAATGAGTTCTCACCCAAAGCCAACCTTTCAGCAATCACACCGGGGTTTGCCTCAACGTGAGCCAAAGATCCCTTTCGGAGAATCCTTCTAAAGCAGGAATTGTCAATCTTTTTCTGATCCGATAGCGAATCCTTCATCACATCAACAAATGAACGTTGTCCACATGATGCGGCACCAGAAGGAACCCTCATAGATTCCTGAAACTGACCAAAATTGACATCGGAAGAGGAAAACTTCAAAACCTCCTTTACCTTGGACCTTGAAGAATCCCAAGCAGACTGATTAAGGGGTTTGCCGGACGGCGATTTCGCAGCGTTCAACCGGTCCACCCTCGCCGCATCATCCTCCGATCTCAGCAAAGCAGTCCCACAAGAGGAGACCTTTGCGCCACCAGTCGATGCAACATCAGCAGAGGAATCCTCCAAATTTCTGAAGCTGCTCGGATCCGCATCCTTCCCAGAAGGCCGTTGCTCTCCGGAGAAGACCACCCCACCAACCGACGCGAGCAAATCACGGGAGGAAGCCGCTGGTTTTCTGACATCGGAACTCGGCGCTGGTTTTCTGAAATCGGAACTCGGCGCAGGGGAAATACCGCTCAGAGCCGGATCCCTCCCCACCATTCGCATGTCGAGGCGATTGTAACCACTTTGTTTATATGTGGAATGTAATGCAAGTTTTATGATCTAATTCTCTAAAACTCTAAACCCGAAAAGATCCTCAATGTGTAATACTGTAATAACTCAAGATTAAGTAAGGTTTAAGGATGGGGCCTTATATTACTATCGAATTTAATTCATTCACAACCCCAGAGCACAAATAAAGGAAATGAAACTACAAGAACGAAATAATACTCCTCCAATATTCTCAAAAGATAATTTAAAACAAAATCCTTTTCAATATAATCACAATATGACTCAACCTCTAAATCATATAATCACATATTTATCTAAAATATTAAAACCACCATTAAGAAATAAAATAATGATGAAATCTATAATTAAATGAATCAAAAGATGTAAACATCCCTTAACCAAAAAGGTTTCTAAATACCATATTAATAGAAAATATGATATCACAAATAACTGCACTAAATTATTAATAATTTTCTAAGATAAAGAAAAAAATAACATTTTACAAATAAATTAATTAATTATAATATAATCAAAGGGGTCCTTGAGGCTTGAAACCTTAATAAACTTTCTTTATCAATCCATCTCAAAAATTATTACAGTAATATATATTCCTCAATATTTCATTGAAACATAACAATATGCTTGATTAAATAATCCTTCACATGTAGTTTTTACCACACAATTTTGTAATTTTCTCCATCAAAATTAAAATATCCCTAATTTATGTAGCATAACATGATGAAATTAAAGGGAAAAACATTTTAATAATGAAATAAATTTTAAGAAATTAATCTTACCTTAAATTAAACATACAACAAGAGTAAAATGATCATTTAAATTTAAATCATTATTAACACCCAAAACATATATGAGAAAAATGAAATAAAAAAATATTAGGAACTTAATCATGTTACTTTAGGATATTCAATAAATATTTCTGAAATATGAATGTACCCCATTGATATTCAATAATTATTTTGAAAATTATTCTAAAACATCACTCAATACCATAATATCATAAAATGTAATTAAAAAATCATAGATATAGATATATATATATATATATATAGGCCCAAGATAGAAATCCCAGTTTAAATGTCTAATCACAAGATCTAACTGAAAATTATATTTTTTTAGTGGTCCAATCAGACCAAAAAACTACTTCCACATTAAAATAAGATCATATTAACACTAAAATAATTTACTATAACCAAAAATAAGGATAAGTATATTGCATCCAATATTCACTATTTTATAATCAAATGTAAGATTACACATCCATAAACCACTTTCTTATATAAAATTATATTAATACATTACCTTTGAAAAAACTCAAAATCAATTAGGACTAAGCCAAATAGTATAATTATAAAAAATAGTCAAAATATTTCAGTATAGTTCTTATAACATAAACACATCTAATGTATCCTTCTAAATTGAAACATATAATAAAAAATATGAAAACCTAAATCTCAAAAACATTAGAAATTATTCAACAAATCTTATTATATAATAATATTTTTTATAATAAAACTCTTTAGCACAACCAACGATATATTTTAAATTCTATAACTATAAAAGAAATTCTAAGAACACTATTTAAATGTAAAGTAATAGTTATAAAGGTTTCATCTCAATTTTGGAATCAAATATTTTTTCCATGTTTAGTCAAACTATATTCATCCCAAATCATTTATAAGGAAATATTTTATATAAGAAAAGCAAAACAATATTCATTTCAGAAAACCAAAATAAAAAGGTACACAAGGAGTAGTTTGAAATTAATCTTCACTAAGTTCATGGTTTGAAATAATAAATTTAAATAACACTAAATATATTTCTACCCCCCTCCCTTTTTAAAATAGTCATATTTTTCCCACACATATCAATCCTGTTAAAACCAAGAAGAGTTCAAAATTATTTTAAAGGGGAATGACTAAAAGTAAAAAAAATGGTTTCTAAATCACAAAGGATTCACATTTTCATTTAATGATAACATGGAGTGGAAAATAAATTAAAATAATACATGAAAAAATATTTGAAAATATGTTATCATAGTTAAGAAAAATATAGCATGAGAATAGAAATCGATATCTCGTTATCAATTAGATTGCTACGAAAATAAGTCATTTATATGGAAGCATAGAACTCATATGGTGAAAATTAAATTTAAATAAGTCCCACTTCATCACTTATTACATCACAATATTCTATTTAATAACTATTACTACTATAATAACAAATTAAATATTCAGAAAATATATATTGAAGGTGATCCCCATGGTTGATTATAATTATAAGTAAATAAACTAGTAAATGAAAAAAAATAAAAACAAAAAGTTTTTTATGGATTTACAAAAACATTTTATAGCAATTTAAACACCTTTATACTTTCAAAAACTAATATTTTAATTATTAAAAAATTAAATATTTTTATTTGTAAACCTTCACTTAAAACACCCCACTAAACATTCATTATATCATAAAGCATCAGAAATAATAAAAATATCATATTCCATTCATTAAAATTTTTCAAAATACTAATTTTTGAAATAACTTCTCTATTTATCAAATATAAATTTATATAAATCTTAATAAAATCATTAATTTTAGGCACATAAGTGGATGAATAGAATTTATCAACATAAAAAAGGCTAATAAAACATTACACTCTATTGTAAAAAATTTATCTAAGTCAGGTTACCCTATATTATCTTAAAACACTTTTCACTAATCTGAGATGAGGAAAATAAAATCAAAAAGTTATTTAAACTATTAAAAAGTTTATAATTAATACCAAACATAATAAATACTTACAAAAAGAATATGAAAAAAACATAATCCCAAAATTGCACTACTCTAATCCAAAAAGAATATCATTTCAAAGAAATCATCTCAATATATTTTAAATTTCAAACCAATTAGGATAAGTAAACTTAAGTCCTTATAAGTATCATTAATTTAAATCATAATAAATTCATTTCATCAATATAATGTGTAAAAAATAGTTTTAATGAAAGACCCATATCATCCATATCCTTTAATGATGTCTAGTCTGGGATTGAAATTTTTTACACACAAACCATATGGAAGCATTTACAGGAAATCTATATAGGAATTATGATTTAAATCCCTAACTATAATGAAACATCCCATTAACCAATAAAAATATAAGGTTTAGTGATATTGGTTTTGTCTAGACACCCCATTGTAACTACCCCCATTAGTCTCAATAATCCACTCTCCACTTTTCCAAGACACTCTAAATAATATAAAATAAAACCAGTTTCTAATACAATTTTTTCATGAACGAATTTGGATTCTCATGAACTAGGAACTTGAACCAGCACCTGGTAAGGCATGAAGGGAATTCTAAATCTCAATTGGATAGAAACAAGTTCCTATTACTCAATTAATATTCCTTTGGGAATGATTTTACCAAAATATAATTTAACCATAATAGTTATAAATGAGATCCATGCATTACCACTCCATAACGTAGTGAGAAATACCATAGAAATAAATAAACAATAATAAATATCTCAAAAAGGCATAAATGAAATGAGAAAAAAAATATTATAAAAATACCATTCGACCAATCAGATAAACATATCCATACAATTTCAAATTTCAAAATAAAAAAATGGGATAGGGATCCAATTAAGAGATACTTGAATAGCAACAATCAAGTAAAAACAAAACCACAAAAAAAAATAATGCCCGTATTTGGGTTGCAGAGGGAATCAACCACAATTTTACCTCCACCAACTTAGATTATTCTACCATGAATACTCACCACCTCCAAGTGATTCCATTCCATTTCAAGTATCATATTAAACAATTTTTTTATACACCCACTAGTGTACACAAGGTATGATAATATTAATCCCAGTAGAATCCCATTAAGTGTTCACCTCAGTTCGAAAAACAAAATAATTATAGTTTAAATATAATTGCATTATATTAGTCTTTAAACATTTTAAAGAATCAAAACAAGTATAAATATACATGTGTTTTTTCTATTGAAACCAATTAATAAACTATCAATGAAATGTGCCTTTAAAATATATAACATTGGAGCACATCATATAGTCACTAATATTGGGATCACTAAATGAATAACCTCACAAACCAACAATATTAATGGATATTGTTTACTTTGTTGGGAAGATGAATGTTGATCCAAATATTTCAATTGATTTATCATTTATTTTAATTCTCATAAACACCCTCATATGTTTTACTAATGAAGTTATAATATGTATATTTCAGGATTATATTTATTGAAAATTTTATGTTATTTACTATTATGTTTTTGAAGTAATTGGGTTAATGTTTTTTAAGTATTATGGACATTTATAAGAATTTTACAGTCACTTTTTTTAACCCTATGTTTGTGGAGAATTTTATGTTTGGGAACCTAACTTTTGATAAGGAATAGTACTTTTGAATCCAACATTGAAGATGAATGTTAGGATTATAAAACTAACTTTTATGAAGAGCCCCAATGTAACACCCCAATCTTCCGCAGTACGTTTCCTTTCGAATAATGCAATGGCGTCCATTGTACGCAACTTCATGATTTTAACACACCATAACCAATAAAACTAGCCATTATGAATAGTAATAACTACTTTTTGAAATTTTATAAATTCAATCTCTCAAAATGGACTTCATTTTTGGATTCGGAATATCAAAATTATCCTAGGGTGAAATTTTGGTACTTTTCGGATAACTTTCATATTTTGATGAATAGTGAAAATTACTAAATTTTAATTAAAAACAACTTTTTTAATCAAAATAATTAATAGTGATTAATTATGAATTTGAGTGGTTTTAAAGTATATTTAGAATATATTTTTACCATGTAATACAATGTGGGTCATTGAACATAATTTCACATTTAAACCAGACATAAACAAGTGCCAATCTTTTGATATTTATTATCTCTTAAAAAACATTTTTCGTTTTAACAACAGGAATTAATTTTAAATTAATTTCTTCCACTTCTATGTTTTGAATTTGGAAAAATGGATTCTATATTTGGAATCAGGATGTTAAAATTGTGTAAATAGGTAACTTTTATTTTTAGACATTTTGGATAATTACTTCGGTAAATATTTTATTTACCATGGTTAAAGGGTAAATCTGGTAAACAAGGGTTAAAAATATAATATTATAATAATACTAAATTACCCTAAAACGTGTATTAACCCTATTTGTTGATACATGGTCGACCATGGGAATCTTTGGGTCGATTTTGGGACCCCATGGATCCACTTGTAAGTGATAAGGACACTTTATTTTAATTATGTTAAAATAAATACAAAAATGACACAAGCATATATCTTTTAGCAAAACAATTGTTAAATAGGGTTATATATGTTGTATTTTAAACTATAAATATTAATTAGAAATATAAAAATATTTCCTACATAATGATATTTTATTTATAATTTTTAGACATTAAATAAGTTAATTTATTTATGACACAATGGTGATGCAGTAATTACCATAATAGTGAAAAATTAGAATAATTGATATTATAAATACCCTAATAAATATAATTTGATACTTTTATTGAATTAAAATAATTTTATAGGATAAAAAGACATATTAGGACTGATTTAATTAACAATTTTTGAAGTAATCATTATGTTATGTGTTTCACAAAAATCAACTATTGAATAGTGTCAAAATTGACATAAAAGTGTTTTTAAAACAAATATTATATTATTAATTGATATTAAATTCAGATAAATATAAGGTTCGGCCAACAGACTTATCTCATGATAGGTATATCATTAATGGACCTCTTGTGGGTCTCTTGTATGTATATATATGTTTATTAACTATATAATATAAAAATACAAAGTGACATGGTAAATGTCAAACTAATTAACTAAGAGTTAAAACTAAAATATAAGGTTAATATAGTGACCCAAACCTGTATAAATTATATTGGATGAATGGTTTTAGACCTATCCCCACCTTAAACTTTTAATAATCAACTTTTGAGCCCTTAGAAACCGAATATGAATTTATTATAAATTAATATTTCTAGCTTTTCCAAAGGTGCCCCTCACCCCTCTTATAAAAGGGCACTCCTACTTCTCATTTCTTCACACCTTCAAAGCCTTTTGGTTCGGCCAAACCCTGCCCAAATACTCTCTCAACTTCCCTCACTACAGACTAGAGTCCTTAGTTTGATCAGAAAGCTAACCTATGGATCCCTTTTGATCAAATCAAAAGGAATAACCCGAAGAAGAGGTAATGTTTTCACCACCCCTTTTCAAGTTCCTTTCTTCTTCCACTTCTTCTTTCTTTGTTATTACCATTATAAAATAATAAATCCAGTATCATATATATACTGTGATGTTATTATAAATATGGCACAACCATATTCAGTATTCTATCCATCCTTTGAATAACATGTCACCATACGTGCGTACGTACGGCTTACCGTCTCCACGTCGTGGTGTAATTGTTATTCAATATATTATTTTTTGGATGGGTGTAATAATTATGTGTAACTCATGTAAATAATAAATATAACATGATAATGATTCTTTATATATGATATAACATCCAATTATATATTATTTTAATATCAAAAGAATGATATTGTCGCTCGTGCGTACGTACGAACTACCGTCTCCACGAACGCGATGAGATTCATTCCCCATCATATCCATTCAAGTATAATTATAATTTGATGATTTAAAAACAGTATCTAAGGACTTGATATCATTATGGATATGAATAATATGCATCCCATTAATAACGAATATGGATCATATAATAAATAATATAATGTAAAATGAACTCGTTAACAACCGAAATGACGATAATTATAAGATATTATTAACAAATCAATGTTGAAAGATCATATATGATACCATATTAATGTATATGATTCTTGAATAATTAAATAACAATTATTTCACCATTATACAGGAGGTTAACCTACTGTCGACCAAGGAAAAAGTACAAAGTAAGGGGTTTCTTATCTCACTTTTAATTCCGTGAGAATTCCATTGTTCACCACTTATTTGTTGCATATGGTGTGTGTACTTCCCATGATTGTATTCATTGTGTAATATAATTTAATTTATGGGTATTTACATCATCATGGTATGATACTTCTTTCATGGTTTAATGTTTCGTAAGTTACCTAATCGATAAGGGAATTTGAGATTTCAATTTCCACTCATTTGGCTTTACGCATATTTCATTGATTATATTACCCCAAGATTATGTGTGGAATATCAATTCATTTGATTATTTCATAATTTACACTCCCCTTCATGTGGTTATACTTTTTATACACATAATCACTCCATTGATAATTCTCAAGTCATTGATATGAATTTGATAAGAGTAATTTTAACTCATTCACCATTTTTTGAGTTAAACATCCAATTCGTTGGTGTTGTTTTTACAAGAATATGTGTGAATATACTTTGATTGTTTTACACTTAATATCCAATCATATTTAGTGTATTTATATTTTTCACACATAATTATGTCGTTGATTTTTCCTTATCCTAAGGATACGGCCTTTATGAGAGATTTCATCTCAATTTACATTCTATTGAGACTTCTTCGTTGATATACACCAAATCACTTTTCTGTGGTGTATATAATGTACTTTGACATAGTATATCATGAATCCCTTTATTCTCATGATATTACAAAGTTTTGATTACCTCAATTATTTTTATTCAAGTGTCTCTCTTTTGGTTAGAATCTCTAAATAAATACCATTTTTAAATGTTTTAAAGACTTATTCATCTAAATCTTTCTCATTAATTTCCATGTTTTAAAAATGGTTTTAAGGATTTATTTATATGGAAATTAATGTTTAGAAATTAAATCTCCTTTTAAAATGTTTCAAAGTGGTATGGGACACTTTGATTCAAAAATCTATTTTTAAATGGCTTCTTGACAAATAGTGTGACTTTTAATTGATTTCAAGAAAAAGGGGGATATTTCTCTCAAATAGTTTTGATGATTATTTTCATCTATGTCAACATCCTTCATTATTCTTGATTGAGGTTAATGTGATACAATAAAATATTCCATATTGTATCAAATGAGTTATGTTCGACTGTGGATGTGCTATTTTTATACCATTCATGGTTGGTGGTAAAAGTATTGACATTTCGTATGCTAGTTTTAATATGAATGTTTATGTTATGTTTAAACCTGTTCATATGAGGAATACATTGGACTTAATAAGTGACGGGTGGATCCCGCTATAGCTCCTCGATGAATCGGTAGGTCTCATGAGAAAAACTAGTGTCTTGGCACAAGGCCTTCGAAAAATCTTATTTGTAGTCTTGGCACGAGGCCTTGGCTATGTGGTTATGATAGTCTGGAATTATGCTTTCCATAATTATGAAAGTGGTTATTGATATTGCATGGGATTGTTCGACTAGTAGAATATCCATGTGAGTACGTAAATGGCATTATTTTATTTTATCTTTTCCATTTTATGCTGAAGTTCAAGTTTAAAAGGCTTTTGTTTTAGTTATAAACTGCCTTAAGTGTTTATGCTTATCTATGAAAGCTTCTGCTATAATGTTATCCTTACTGAGCATTTGAGCTCACCCCTTTCAATGTTTTATTTTTCCCAGGATTATGAAGAAGTAATTTATGAATGACCTTCAGGGATAGTATGAGGGGATAGGAAGACAAGTTGTTTTTTATGATGTAATGTAAAACTTTTTGGATGTATCTAGTTATTCGAAAGCTACTAAACTAATTGGTCTTTCGAGACTTGATCTTTCTTGTGATCATGCCAATGTTATTTAATAATGCACCAACTCTGGGAAACTGGGGTCGGGGCGTTACACCTACATTTGAGGATATAATGTTTGGTTGGTTAACCAAACATTTAGAATCAATAGTACGCTGAGAGTTAATCTTTTGAATATATTATACACAAATAAACCCATACATTGAAGTAGTCATATGAAGAATTTTAACTCAACATATTTATTTAGATTTTAGTAATGGTTTAACTAGAATAAATATCTCGTTAAAAAAAATTTAAAGACTAATCTAAAGGATCATTAATAGAGGATTAAACAATTCATATTTCTTATTGATGTTATGATATTTAGTGGAAATTTTAATTTTAACTTCAAATGTGATGAGAATTTTTAATATCATGATTTATCTTGTGATATTTCTAGATCAGTTTGAAAAGGATTAAATTAGTGTCATAATTTATTATCAATAGGTTTTATTATTAAACGTGATAACATAAGTTAGTAATAAAAATATATTATAGAAATATAAAAATGGATAATTGCTCTTTTGTACCGAAGTTATACAATTATATTTATCTGGAGTCATTCATTAAAGGTTTCAGGACTACGTTTAGAGACATCCATATTATAATCTGTTGTTGTATATTCATCATGCAATTGTGAAAGGTTATTTTTTTATTATATAATTTTTTTTTATATTATACAATAATTATCACCTTATATCTATAATTAATTTAATATATTATTCACTTAAGGATAAGATCTATCATTTTTTAGTTTTTGTTACAACTGTGGGCTCAAGATTCTTAAATTTATACATCCTATCTTATTCATTTATAGTGTCAACTAATTTTACTCAGTCATGGTGGAGTTTCATATTATCATAATTATTTTTTTCTTACAATTTTCCCTATAAAATAATATAACCTATTATAAGGTGTCAACTACCTGCAATTAGTTATATGGGTCCCGGATAAAAGGACCAGTTTATTGAAATCATCATACACATAGAGAGAGTATTAGTGGAGTGGAATAAATGATATATATTCCCTAAACCACTATAAAAAACCTGTGTTATTGTTCTTTGTTTAACTTCTAAATCTATTTTAAGAACATAATATTGAATCGTATCATAAAGGGGTGTTGATTTTAATTTTAACAAGTTTTTTTAAAGTACACAATTCCCCTCCACCCTTTAATATTCATTTTTATTCACACCAACAATTGGTATCGAATAAAGTGATCATTGATTAATTTTGTTAAGCACAATAAAGATTGTTTTTAGTTCTACACGAAGAAACAATGTATATAGATAAACTCATAGAATAGATGAAATTTATTAAACTTATATATTTCATTAGAAAGAACTATAGTTTTGGAAAATCATGAATGGTTGTCAATTTCAAAAGTATATTCTTCAATGTTTCTATTAATACTATCAAAACATATGAAATCCCTAGAAATGAAGAAAATTGGGATGCTACGAAAGAATATAAATATGATATAAATTCAAAATATATTAATGTAATCATATGTTGACTTGTTCCTGATGAGTTTAATCATGTTCTCAATGATCTACAGCCTATGAAATATGGTATACTATAATTGTTTCTTATGAAGGTACTAAAAATGTCAGAAAACTACGGATAAAAACTATTGAATTAATTGCTCATAATTTCATAATGATTTATTTTGAAAGTATTACTCAAATGAATGAAAGATTGGATGAAATAGTTGATGGAGTTGCAGCCTTGGGAACCTAAATTCCAGAACTTGATCAATATTTTAAAGTAGTTATATATTTACCATTAAAATGGAATGGAATCATTGTTTCTATTAGAAAATTCACACCTGTTAAATTTCTAGTAATGAAGTATTTGAAAGGTACATTAATTATGCAGGAGGATAAAATAAATGTTGATGTATATAGTCATTGAATTATCATGGGTGAGAACACTTCTATAAAATTTACTACTCTAAAAATGGAAAATATGATTAAAGAGGATTTTATATCCTTAAATGATTCTAGTTCTTAACATAATGAAGAATAACTAGATCACCAATACAAAAGATTTAATAAATTCTATAACAATAAAATAGGCTTTAATAAGTTTTATAATTATTTTATAAATCATAATTATGGAAGGAAATAGGTTTGATTCTATAAATTTAATAAAATTGGGCATATCAGACCTTACATCCCACAAAAAAAGATGATAAATGAAGAATATTAAAGAAAAATAGAAGTATCGTATAAAAATTGATTATGTGAAGAAAGGTAAAAAATTATAATAAGTATACATGGGGTTATTCTAAAGACTTCAGCAGCTCTTCATGTTCTGATTCACAGAATTAGAAATAAAATCATAAATCTAATATCTTTTTTATATTAAATGAAGATGAGGTGCAATCAAACTTGTTTTCTTTATCTGATTCTGAAGATTCCTCAATTGTTAACCTGGATAAATATTGTTCTATTCTTTAGTAAAAATATGAATTCCTATTAAATAATCACAAATACCTAAAACAATATTCATAATGTTCTTCTTGATGAAAAATATTGCATGTTAAAAGAACACATAGGTTTGAAAGAAAATTTAATTAAATCTACATCAAGTTACACATTTCATAAACCTTGGTTCAAATAATTTCATGCTGAAATAGAATCATTTAAAATTCCTAGTAGAATATTAACTAAGGTACAATAATGTTTAAATCAGATCTTTTGAAATACTATTTGAAAAAGGGAAAAGCTTCCATAGGTAGTAATAGTGAAAACCATAAGTAATATAATATTTATTTTGGACCTAGCTCAAAAAACCAGAGCATATATAGGGTTAATTGATTTTCTATGGAATTGAAAAAAATATGCTAATAACTATTAAAGGAGGATTCCTTATATTGGTGCTGAAAAGAAATTTGTTATTTATATAAATTTATATAAGGTTAATTACGTAAATTATAGAAAACTTTGACAAATATGGTTACCCATATCTTAATTGGCTGATGATATTGGACCCAAGAGGATTTTGAAACCAAAAAAAGTTATTTTTGTACATTTTTTTATATAAATATCCACAAGGATAGAAATGTGGTATGGTATGTGGTTAATAGATACTCTAGGAATATGAGTGATGGATTTTGAAATTCACATGCACTGTCAATAATTATATTGATGCATGTTTTCCATTGGAGATAATTCTAAAGGTAATATCATTATAGTTAGATGTGTTAGAGATCCAAAAACAATTATAGTCAACAAATTTCTATATTTTTAAGGTATAAAAAAACATAAAATTAGAATTTATCAAATCTTTGATGATGAATTTGTAGTTTATTTTTAAAAAAATACATTCTATATTTTTAAAAATATAAACTACTTAATTTTAGAGCACCCAGGACTGAAAATGTGTATACTCTAGACCTTGTTACTTGTGTGAAAAAATTGAAATGATTAACTAATTAAATGAATTAATCCTAGATATAGAATATGAGACTTTTATATTGTAATATATTTTCTCTATCAAAGTTATATAATAAAAAATCTATTTTAGATATTCTTAGAAATAAATTTGATCAAAATAGAATATGTGATACATGCCAAATTAGAAAGTATAAGAAGTCATATTTTAAATTTATTAATAGGGTATTTATTTCCAAACCATAAAACCTTAGATATTTCTATTTCTATAGACCCTCAAGAGTATCATTCATTAAAGGAAGATTCTTTGTTTTTTTCAGTGGAGGATTTTTGAATATTTACTATGTTTTATTTTCTAAAATTTAAAAGTGAATATTTTTTCAGTTTTTTTGAGATTATGTAAAATTATTCAAAATAAAAAATATTTCAAAATGATTTCATTAATAATTGAACTTATATTAGAGTTTTAGAATTATGAATTTAATTTTTATTATCAAAATTTTCAATTGAACATACTTTCTCTTCTCTAAGACCACCTCAAAAGAATAGAATTATATAGAGAAAAAAATTATTTAAGAGATAGAAATAATTATATTGTATAAATAAATTCTTCCTTCCAATTTTTTATAAAAGTTATGAACACATATTTCTAGGTCATTAATATAATTTTATTTGCTCCTTTTATTAAAAATAAATCCTATGATAATTGGAATAATAAAAAAACATAAAATTGGATACATTAAGGTCTTTGAATGTAAGATGTATGTCTTGAACACTAAGTAAACACTATGTAAGTTTGTTCCAAAGGCTTATGAAAGAGTATTTCATGGATATTCTTCTACATCTAATGTTTTTAGATTGTTTAATAAGGATTCAATGGTAGCTGAAGAATCTATTCATGTGAATTTTTATGAAAGTGATACATTTTATCATAACAAGAATAAAAAAACTAGGTCACTAATTCTTTGAATACATTTGGTCTTTTTTATTCTAAAGATTTATTTGAAAATAAATTAGAATGTGATCCAAATCATTCTAGTTATGAAGATAATTAAACTGTGGAATATGAAAGTGTCTCAAATAAACAGCCTATAACCTTAATGGACCATACATTAGAAACTATTATAGGAGACATAAAATAAGGAGATAGTACTAAATAAAGCGCATGAAATATAATTGATTTTATGTACTTTACTATCTCAGTCAGAACCTAAATATATAGAATAATCCTGAGAATATGAAATTTGTTTGATAGCTCTGAGGGCATAAAAAACTGGTTTAAAAGAAATAAGAAAGATGAAGAAGGTATAATTAATAGGAATAAGGGTATACTATTTGTTGAGGGATATAATAAGGAAGGATAAATAGATTATGAAGATACTTTTTGCCTCATTTATAAACTAAAATCCATTAAAATTATGTAAGATAATGAATCTCATATGATTTTTAAATTATACCAAATTGATGTAAAATATGATTTTTAAAATGTGTATTTTATAGAGGATATTTATTTGGAGAAACGTCTAGGTTTTGAGATCCCTAGTCCACTAAAATCAATTTGAAAACTTATTAAATATTTTTATGGAAAAAAATAATCCCCAAGGGCTTGGTATGAAATATTTATTTTTTTTTCTATAGAAAATGGTTTTTTATTGGTATTATAATATCCCAATACTTTTAAAAAAACTCTTTTTTTGATATTTACTAGTACAATTTTATATATTTTATTTTATTTTTGGGTGAACTAATTAAACTTTTTAATGATTTTACAAAACTGGTGTAAAATGAATTTGAAATGACTATAATGGGAGAATTGGATTTCATTCTCAGATATAAAAGTTATCAAAAACATTTTTGAAATGTATTCTATAAAAGAAAATTCATTATTGATTAATTGAAATAAATTCTCTTAGTAATAGTATTTCATATACAACTCTAATGTGTACAAATATAACACTTGATTCGGATGAAGCTAGAAAATTGGTGGACAAAAATTTAAAAAAATGTGTGATTGGTAGTTTGATATGTCATACTACAAGTAGACTAGACATTATGTTTTATGTTTTATATTGTGAAATATTTTAATCAAACCCAAAGGAATCCCATAAAACTAATGTTAAAAAGATATTTATATATTTAAAAGGAACTATTTTCTATCTTTTTTAAACCCAAAATTTCTGGTGTTAATTTAACTTCATACCCAAATTCAAACTTTAGAGGGTGTACATTAGATATAAAAAATACCACAACCATATATCACCTTTTAAAAAAGTACCTAGTTTCATAGTCTAGTAAAATGTAACATTATATTTATCTACAAATGGTTTAGGAAGAATATATCTCATGATAGTTTTTGTTCACATGTGTTGTGGATGGGATGTTCTCTTTTGGACTTTAGAATATGTTTTAACCACATTGCTATTCTATGTGATAATACTAGTGCTATTAATATTTCATAAAATCTTGTGAGTTACTTTAGGACTATTAATATTTATATTAGACATCATTTTCTAATAAATAATGTACAAAAAGATGATATATATTTATAATTTCTAAGTACTGATTATAAACATGCAGATATTTTCACGAAACAACTTCCCACTCCTAGTTTTATTTTATTATGGTGGGGTTAGGTTTATTAAATTTTAAGTAATGATTTTAATTTTTTTATTATTATTTATTACATTATTTTATTCTTTTAAGTTTTTTTTATTTAATTCTATTAATTATTTGATTTTTAAATTTTTTAGTTTATGTTATTATTTTCATAATTTATTTTGTGAAATTATCTTTTAAATTTTAAAAATCCTAGGTGATTACACATCAATTATGGATAAAGAAAACCAAATTTCTCTTTAAAACCATTAGTGTAAAACCATTCTCTGTCATACCATCAATCTTGAACCGTTTTTATCTCATAATCTCAAGATATCACTCAAACCCTTATCTTTGAACACTAAATATTCCCATTTTGACCATTTAAAAAATAAAAAGAACCCATAAAACTGGTCTCAGTTTCCCAAATATAAAAAATCCCCCTAGTTTAGAAATAAAACATTAATAAAGGAAAGTCATGGTCCTGAAATATCTATTCCATACAAATATCCTATTAAAACAAGAATTCTGTTTTCAAGGATTGGAATATATATTGAATAGTGAAAATACAGAATATATTTTTCAAAAGAAAGTGGAATAATTCTAATAAAACGTGTTGTTCAATTTTTTAAATATAGAGTATATTGATTAATTAAATGTAAAAGATAATGATTTGTATCTTTCCATGGGTGATATTGATCAAATGTTAAAATTCCCCCATGATTGAAGTTTTTATTTCATCTTGAAATTGATTGGATACAACACTCACAAGTCAAAGGGAATAATTTATTTTCTATTTCAGACCTCCAAATTTAATAATATGTTAATAAAGTATATAAAGGAAAATAAAAAAGTTCATGTAAATTTTATTCAATCTATATTACATCCCAAAATGTCCAAGCTTGAGAAAATTCTTTTTACATATATGGATGTGATATTTTTTATGTTTAAAGACATAAAATTTAAATTCAGTGGGTTTAAGTTAAGTTATATTCATCAATGTTTCCATAAATATGAAATGATGTCATTCAATATGTATATGATACTAGTTTATCTTATTCTGTATAATAATAGAATGATTTGTGATATTCAAACAATCCCCAAATTTTACCACAACTATATTTTATACGCTGAAATTCTCAAAAAAAAATATACTTTTCTCGATTATAACCAACGGTAAGTTAATTTCCAACGGTACGGAGGAGGAAGAGACATCTATCACTCATTCTCATAGGGAGAAACAATGTTTGAAATATCCCAACTCTTCTTGAAGAGGTGTTGAAGGGTAGGTGAATCATGTTTTGAAGGAGAATCGAGAGGAGCTCTATTGGGTGGATATTTGGAAGATGTTTATGTTAGTGCAACAAATATTCAAATATGTTAGGTCTAAAAGGGTTCTAGATACCCTGAGATGGGGGAGAATCAGGGTTTGGATAATCACTTCTAAAAATTCAGGCTATAGCCACGGTTTAGTGGACCATGGCTCCTATTGGTGTGGAAATAGTGTCATGACAATAACCACGGTTCAAACCATGGCTATAGGGATATATCTATAGTTACCACCATGGAAGTACCCCTATCGCCACGGTTTTTAACAGTGGCTATATCTTCTACCCTTTTGACATATAGACATTGTTTAAAATCATTACTACATTTCTACTACCACAGTTTAAACCATGGAAATATGTCTATTTCCACAATTTAAAACTATGGTTATAGCCTACCTATACCATACAAAAACTCCCTCTACCACAATTTCATCATGAAAATTCACTAATATAATTTTCAGAATACTTACATACAACAAATAAAGATACAAAAAAAGATAATGAATAGCAGTGAGTTAACAAATACAGTGACTCAACAGAAAACAGAAAAAGATAAAAATGGTAGTAAGTACTGGATAAAGAGCTCGATCAAATATCTCTCTTCTTCATGGATTCACTATCACACTGATGTATCTTTAGTAGCTTAGGACCCTAGCCTTACGATGAAATTATACAAGGACACATGCCCGCAGGCTAAAGATATCATCAAACATCAAGTCAGCCTTTTGTACAAGAGACACAAAAAAATGAATTCTCATGGCTAAGGAACATCTTCCATGACTGTGTTGTCCAGTCATGTGATGCTTTACTACTACATGATAATTTGTCTGACACACCACAATACTAAGACTTCTCTTCATTGATAACAAAAAATAAATAAAAAATAATAAAAAACATATATCACTTTAATAGATAGACAAAATTACTTTCATTATGTCACAACTCACTATACAATAGCTTTAATTCCCTAATAAATATCTCCCAAACCCCTGAATTTCTTCATAAGAATGGTCCTGAGCTTCCAAGACAGGTTTTACGAATGCATCCTAAGCTCAGTGAACACTGAATATTTTTTAGTGCTTGTTGCAGCCTACCATTGTATACCTTGACATGTCATTTGGGGCCAACTATTGTCTATCATCTATGAATCACTATTACCTCTCACAACTCCTCAGAGTCTCACATATATCATTTTTCATCTCATCACATGTCAATATCCAAACTGAAACATCATAAAAAAATTTATCATATAAATAATGTCAAAAATGATCATTAAATGTCGTTTCAACCTTCATAATATAGTTCTCAACACAATAAACAAGTCAAAGTATATAGATAAAGAGAGACCAAACATCAAATAATGGGAAAATTTTCATATCATGAAAAAAATGAAAGGAGCAGCAAAATATGGCATAATAGATTTTCATAACCTATATTGGAAATTGTACGGATAATAAAAGGAGTTTATATTGTGGTTTGGACTCATTAATGATTAACTAGAGTAGGATTCTAGAGTACCCTAATAGAATGGTGATAGGACCTACTAAACAAAACCAAACGAAATGGTTGAGCAATTAGACAATTGATAGCAGAATACATACACATTTCACTCTCCTTTTAATAAGAAAACTCTATTATGTCTACCAAAAAGAACATTCAAACCATTAAATGAAGCTAAAATTAAGCAACTAAAAGAAACCCCAAAAACTGGATTTTATGGTTCCACAGTGTCACATGCTTCCATTCCCCATCAACCACTTCTTTCCATAGTGTCACATTATTTCTACAATCTACCTCCACCTATATATTTCTTTTCAGCAACTAGGAGACTCTCTAAATAAGAGTCTTGAAATCCTTCAGAACAGTCCCCTTCCCTAACCACCATAAAAATCTCCACACTCCCGTTTTCTAAAGTACATACAATTTAGGACATGGGAAGACCTAGGTTGGGTGCCCACACCACATTCCATACATAGGCTATGTGCATCTATAGTGTCGGGAAGTAGTACATCTTCCAATTCCCATTTTTATGATCCCACACCTTTATAGTGTTTTCACAACCACCAGAAGCTTGGTTCTGAATGAGATATAGGGAGACGGATCTGAACACACCTTCATGGTGTTTTCATTCTTCACATGATCAATAATTTTCCTTATTATAATCAATGGATTGGTTACATAGCTGGAATGTCTGTTTTTTGTTGAGGACTTTATAGAATTCCATCCATAGTTTGTTATCAAAAACATTTCTAGAGTCATTATATTATAAATAATCATTAAACACCGAATACTAAGTGTAATGTTTTTTCTAATAATTTTAAATATCAAATAAAACAATCAAAAATAAAGATTTATTTCATTTATCAACTAAACCCTATATTATTTCAAAAACTAAAAAATTTAATATTAACACATGATCTACTAAAAATGGTGTTTAAGATCATTTAAACTCATTATAATAAATATATACACAATCTCGAGGAGTGTTATTCACAAACTATTTAAGATCATTAGATGTCTCAAATGATCTCTATGACAAGGGATATTCTTTCAAAAGAGTAACAATTAGAGACCAAATATTCATGGATGTGAAAAATTGGTTTACCTATGGTGAAGAGGTTTTCTGAGATTCCTTGATGAAATCATGAAGTGGGGAATTGTTAGGAATGAGAATAGAGATTTGTATTCTGATAATATATCGAAAAGAGAAACTCTATAATATGTTTTGGTCTATTTAGCATAGCGAAACTGATTGACTCCACCCAAGATAGTCTTCTTAGATAATGGTATCTTATGATTAGTTATCATGAGTTCAGTAGTCCTAAAGGTGAAAAGGAAAGGCATGATTTATTATGGTAGGGGTGGAATGAGAGGTGGGATTTATTACTTAATAGACATTCTTTGTAGTCCTATGTAAAAGGGGAGGAATGAATGAGTCACAGTAGGAACTGAATACGAATATTTCATTATTCATCATAATTTATCACTAGGATGCATTTTTAAAGAATATTGGAAACCACCTTGGTAAAATTTTATGATGTCCATAAATATTATAAGTTAGTGTAAATTGGGTTACCAGTTGTGACTCACAATAAGTGAGTGGGGCTACATGTACACATTTTCTGATAAAATTCATGGAATAATTATAATTAGTGGTCAAAATTCCATACATGGATATAGTGAATGTTAATATTTTTGAATTCGAAATCAATTAATGATGGAAATATTGTACACTCATAGAATTCAAACTTAAGTATAAAAAAACTAATCCTAATGTTTTTTTTTCTTCCTTTTTTTCAGATATAAATGTTTATGAGTTCTTGATTGAGTTTTAATCAGAAGGTAGACTTGGTTCGGTGATTGAGGGAAAGGATTTTCATTATCCTAAATTCAGATATATCTTTTCTGGGGGATTCCTATTGATTGAGGATGATTTGGAGGTTAGGTTAATCTATTGTGGGGGGTTTTATATGGATAAATTCTAGAGATAAGAATTTATATGGATTCCCAACACCATTATATATTTTCTAAAATAACAATTATATAACTAAACAAGATAAATATAAATGGTTATTTAAAAAGGTTGAAAACCTTAGTGAAATGATGTGGCACAATGCAAGAATAAACTAAATCCATATGAAAAGTTGAAGAATAACCTAAAATGAAAACCATAAGTATAATCACAACATTGAATAAGAATATATCCAAAATAATAGGGATTACTTAAAATGTCTATAGAAATAATAGGTTATATAAAAATAAATCAAACCACGGTGAGGTGATCCTCATGAGAATCAATATACGATAAGGACATGAAGTAAATTGTACCTTCCAAAAATTATTTTTTGTTGTATCTATTAAAAAACCAATCTATAAGATATTGTTATAAAACATGTTCATGATACCTCCAATAACATTCATTTGATGTTAATATCAAATATATTTAATACATTTAGAAGGTTTTTTCATAGTTTACTATTAACAGAGTGTGTCCACATCCTTGCATAAGCGGTTTTTTATATCAAGATAATAGATATCACATAGGAGAATATTGTTACATAACAATGATCTCACCCAGTTTTTATTTAATGTAATTCAATATTTTAGAATTAAAGAATTTGTTAAATATAACATCATATTTATTTTATAGTTATGATAAATTAAGAAAATTGTCTCTTTTTTTCAAGAACAAGTGATTATTATGAAAAAGGATATAAAAGATATAAATGAAATATATTTTTGATATTTTGTTATTTCATTCTATAATTACAAGTGATATGAACACTTCTTCTTGAAATGTGATAATTTATAGGATTATAAAGTAATATTCTTCTATTGATAATGTTGTACCAGTATACGTAGCTATATACCATATTCTTCAATTATTAGTACTAATTATCCCTTCCTAAAAATAAATCAATGGTCTATTGTCCAAACATTCTTAGAAAAAAAATATTTGAAATAAACCATTTATACTTAATACTATTCTTACTCAATAATGTTAAAAAGATTTAATTTTTTTTTGAACTATATACATTGAAGGTTAAAAATGATTGAATAATGAGTGGTGGTTAATCAATCTACCTCCCTTTAACATTTAGTGAAAATGGTGGAATCATCAAAAAATATAGTTAGTCTCATAATTTGACAAATGATAAGATATATCCTTAACATATGATGATTTCATATATTGTTTTAACTATCCTATAGGGTTATAAAATCTATACCCTATCAAAATTAAGTTATAAATAATTTTATTAACACTCCCAACATTGGAATTATGCTCTAAAACATCGTTATGGTCATTAGAGGTTGAAAATTTATATTTTACATTCATCTAAAAAGTATGTTTTGAAACACTCTCATTTCACATAAAATGATAGATCATATATTGGTAATATTTTTTAATTAGATTTTATATTATTTTTCTAGGATAGTCATAAATTCAAAATTTTCATCAAATGATGTATCATTATAATCATTTAAAATTAATATGAGGAAGAATCAATAGAATAATTCATAAGTGAAATTATTTCTACGTTGGCCAGAGATTTTGATTGAATCTAAGGAATTATGGCATAGAATTCAATGATATTATGATTATCATCACTTGAAAATTAACCTTAATAAATTGATCTACACTCAAACTCTAGGCATCTATCACCTTCATAAAAATGTTTCATTTCCATTTTATGGATCTTATTTATTCAATATACTTATTCATTAATATTAGATATTCCAGTTTTATATTCCTTAGTTTCATAAAAAGTGTTGTACTCTAAAATTAATAATTCATCACCCAAACACGATTATCAAATCTATAGAAAAATAAAAGAACATTTAATGGAGGTGAAAATGGATACAAATTGAACCAATAATTTAATTTGAAAATGAGAGAAAACAATGAAATTTATAATCATAATTTGTGTTCAACAATAGACGGAATATCAAAATAAGCTATAAGTATACTGATTCTTTATGTTCTGAAAATAACCTAGTAGTGATTCTACAAATAACCCCAATCAATATGACTACATGTAGAGCCAATAAGAGACTAGTTATGCAATAAAACTCACAGATGGAAAAATTTTAAGTGTAAATTAAGGTGAGAATAAATAAAGAGGAAACTCATAAATGGAATGAATACAAACTGAACGAAACAATGGTTGAGTATCACATCAAAAATCCCTTTTAACAACAATTTTAAGCTTTCAACAAAATAACTAAATGAACTTGAAAGAACCTTCAAGAATATATCACCATTGGAAAAAAATCACTATTGTATTTTTTAACATGTAGTCATTCTTTGGATTTCTATAAAATTGAATTTGTTTACAAAATAAAGCCTTGACATAAAGTATCATTAGAATTCATGTGAATATCAATTAAAATATGGTGTCATAACAAAAAACTTTTCAAAGTGAGATTGTTCCTTTTCACGCTCTAAAATCAATTTTGTAGCTGAAAGAATATTTTCATCAAAATATTCCATTATTGAAGTATGTTTTTCGGGAAGGCTACAGAATTTCAAATATCATATTATTATTCAAATTCATAAATTAAATAAAGGTTACCAAAATGTAAAATTACAACAAAGATTGAAAACAACTCACAGATTGACTAAATCTTATTATAGATAAATATAATATTTAAAAAGAATTAAAAACAATCAATGATCCTAGAAAGGAAATAGTACTAAAAAATAATGTAGAACCAACCAATAATATAATTATATGGGTTCTAATTCTAAAAAATCAACAAATAATAAACTGAAAATAAATAAATTTTTGATTTAGGAACATAAAGTATGTCCAACCATCCAGCTTTCCTTTCCCACCATTCCATATCCATCAAAATATAATACATATTATATTTTATAACAATATAATAAATATTATCATTCTTAAAAAAGAATAATATACCCACAAAAATAAATTTTTGATATTTGAATTTTGAGCCCGAACAACCATTATATTAACAATAACCATCCCTCAAAATACAATCCTGCATAAATTTTGAATCATATATAGGTTAGAAAACATTAATTAGTATCCATTTAATAGCCACATAACTGCACCACTCATCATCTTAAGTTAGATTACTCATAGTCTAATCACTCGACATCTATGTTTTCTTAATGTCCACTCTAAAGAAAAACAAACACAAGGTGAAACTAAAATATACAAGAACATTTTGGGGACTATACAGTGGCATAAATAATTGAAAAAAAACCTTCCAACATTGTAAAATTATTTGAGTTAATCATATAATATCTCAAAAGGCTCTATAAATGATCCACTATATTATCCATAGTTTATAGCAATTCATCCAAGCGTTGCCTAAGTATCAATAAAATCTTTAGGCTCATCATTGCAATGGAGTTCATTCTATATTGAATGCATTATTTATTACTATAAAATAAAAGATGATAAATTAGATGAACATTTAATGGTGCAATAAAATTCAACCCAAATGTTATTAAATGTAATTCATCGTGAGACCATGAGGGATATAATTCGGATGAGCAATGTATTTGATCTGAGTGAATGGGACAGATATAGTAAATTTTATTTTAATGGAAGGAAAACATGGACGAAGGTGGGGTGGTTGTGTCTGATCTATATTGGACCCTTTTCATAGGAGGATTGCGGTGAATTGGGGTGGTCGTATCAGAGGTATGTTAGACGACGAGGTGGGGGAGTGCGGGTCAGAGCAGCGTCAGAGCATCATTCGAGGAGGGGGGACTCCGCGTCAGAAGAGCTTTGGTGGAGAGGTGGGGTACCCATTTTGGACGAGGTTCATGAGGAGGATAAGGGGATTGAGGAGGGGGAGGGTCACAAAAGCATTGGGTGATGAGGGTCACAATGAGGAGAAGCGGAATGAGGAAGAGGATAAGGGGAATCCTCGGGGTAGGAAGGTAGCGAGGAGGGTGCGAGGGTTGCGATAAATGGGGGTGTGGGGGTGGGATACTTCCACTAATTTTAATAGTGATTATTTTCTAAATTCTGCATGCCCCACTAGATATTGACCTCTTTATTATAAGGGTCACTTTTTCTTCACTTAAGTGTTAATAGTGATCTTATTCATTTATTCTTTATTTGATGATGATTATTTGAATGTAATTCAGGAAAGAAAGCAAAAAGACATAGTGAAAGTGTCCATATTCACAATTTACTAGCAAATAATAAAGAGCTTATTCAAAAAATAACCTATAAAAATAGAAGAATTTAAATTTTTATCAACCAAATGAATGAAATGATGGGAAAATACATTGATTTGGATGAGTCTATTTGGAATTTTCTGAAATTGAAACTGGTCGAGTCACTAAAATTGTTACAATACTCACGGTTGTGGAAGAAAGAATGGGAATGGAATATGGATAAGAATTTATACCATTGATGAAGGAGTTTCATGCAGCGTATCATAATATAAAAGATTCATTGACCACTAAATACAAATCCTTAGAAGATCATAGGCTTGAAATGTCTTTTTATCCTACCCCTTATCCTTTTGAAACCCTTATCCCAATTTTTTTTGTAATATATTATGATTAATGGAAGAAATTATTCTATTTAAATTATATTATATGTTATCCTTTCATACTATATACTGTTTTCTACTATTTAATTTCAGATATTTTCCATTTTTTAGAAAATATTTTTTCTATATTGACATAAGAGTTTAACAACTGGTATATACAACATTAAATGTGTTTTAATCTATCTATCTATTTTTTTATCACAAAACTGGAGATAAATTTAGATAAAAACAACATTTCTATTAAATGATTTATTCTGTTAATTTTGAAATGTATTTATATTTATATTTTAACCTATTTACAATTATATATGAATATGTTAACATTTCCATATAAACATTAAATAAAAATAAAATATTCTTTTGTTTGAATTAATAGATCTCTATTTCATTGATTAATTAATTAAATCATGTGTTCTTTCTGATTATATTTCAATTGTTTTTTATCATTAAAAAGGGGATATTTTGTGTATAGGAATATTGATCAAAATATTTCATTTCTTTTCTCATTTATTTTTCTACTCGTAGACACCCTCATTGGTTTTACATACGAAGTTTCTTCATTTTAATTTCAAGATTATATTTATTGAAATATTTATTTTATTTCCAGTAAAAAAATTTGATGTAATTATGTTGAAGTTTTTCTAAGTATTATAAATGTTTTTAAGGATATTTGAATCACTTTTCTCAACCCCGTATTTATAGGAAACATTTGGTTTGTGATCCTAACTTTTGATAATGAACACTACATTTATATCCAATATTTAAATTGAATGTAAAGATTGTTAACCTAACTTTTATAATGAGCCATAAAATTGAGTATCTAGCTTATGGTAGGTTAACCTAACATTTAAAATCAACAGTACATTGTGAACTTTAATTTTACAAATTTTGTAGGTAGAGTAATACCAACATTGATACAGTCACCCAAATAATTTGAATTTAGGATACTTATCTACATTTTAGCAGCGGTTTTTCTGGAATAAATATCACATTAAAATCTTTTTGAAGAACAATTTAAAGGCACATTAAAATGAATTAATTCTTATTTATAAGGGAATATATGACATTCATTGGTAATTTAAATTTAGATTTTAAATACACTGAGTGTTTTGGATATAATTATTTATCAGGAAATATTTTTAAATCTATTTTACAATGATCAAATTGGTGCTCTTATGTATTCTTATCAGATTTTAACATTCTAAGTGATAAGATAATATAAAAAGAAAAATGTGAAAATATTAAGCTAAAAAAGAAGAATTGTTATTTTATAATACTGTAATAAAATCCTATCTATATGTAGTCATTTTTATAAGCTTTTAAGACTAAACATTAGAGGCATACATATTATAATATGTTGTTTTGTGTTTATCCTACTACTCTGAAAGGTTATTATTTTTACTATAATTAGGTATATATTTTCTACAATATGGATTAATTTATATTTTTCATTATTTAAATATATTATTCTTCAAAGAATAATAACAATCATTAGTCAATTATTTCTACACCTATGTGTTAAAGTTTCTTAAACTTATATATCCTACCATATTCATTTTAAGTGACAACTACGTGTACTCTGTCATTGTTAAGTGTTAGCATCTTGTATTACGAGATGGATTTTAAGGATCACTATAAAAAAACTGACATATTTTATGGTTTCAACTACCAAAACGTTTTTGTAGAGGTCCCCAGTAAAAGGACATGATAAGTGAAAATCGAAAAGCTCTCAGATTGGGTGTTGTTAGAGTGGACTATTGGATATTTGTGCCCATAACCACTACAAAAATTGTTGTGTTATTCTTATTTTTTCTCCATAAAATATTTTTTGAATAAAATAATGCTGCATCACAATATAAAAATGGATTAATTTTAATTTAACCATGTGTTTTTAAAAGGAAACAATCCCCCATCTCTTGCATCTTCATGCTTATTCTGAACAAAAAACATCACTAGCCAGTGGGGGCCCACATAAATTACACCGTTAGTCTGCATGATATTTATAACTAAGAGAAAGGAATTTTATCTTGATCTTGGTCAACCTGACCATGTAACCAGGGTTTCCCATGAAATATAATCAATCTAATTAACCATTCATTATTAATTCATTTCATTAATAAATGTGTAAAAAATTCAAAAGTACTATTCTAACACAATTTAAATCCATTTCCATCACTTTCATCAAAATAATTTATTGAAAATATTAGGATTCATGTTAATCAATATTGAAATTTTCAAAAAAACATATTAATTTAATTTTAAGATTTTAACGTAAAAACCAAGAATCAAATGATCAACCTTATAAATGTATGATATATAACTTCATACCTTTATTGTTCAAACAATAAGAAACAAATATGAATCCCATCAAGAAGATAAGTGGATATCCTTTTTTTATAGGAGTAAGACTTTAGCATTAAAACATGTACTTAGAAAGTCATGAAATATGATCCCTTGTTTTCTATGACATTGGGCTAGAAGAATGTCATGAAATAGTGAATGGAGAAAACAAAATAGTGGATAGGAGGACCTTAAATAGAGTTACTTGAAGAAACATAATGGATAAAACAAAAATTGGGAATTATGGGGTGGGTGATGAGGCTTTCATGCATAAAAGGGTGATGGGAGTTGAGTGGGGGAGAAAAATGGGAGTTAAGGTGTTAATTTATACTGGGGGGTAAGATAGTAATTTCATTTATTTAAAACAAATGTGCAATCTGTAAAGTTTGGATACATGGTATGTAAACAGTTGTTCCCATGTTGGGGGTGGAACTAGAAGAAGACCCCTATGTATGAGTCATCTGTATGGTTTAGCTATAAAGATAGTTTAATTAAGACCTGACTATGTAAATCACCACTACTAAAAACTATAGTTGTTTCATTTTTTTCAAATGGTTTAGTAAATCATGCATTAACCACATAAGGCCCACCCTTTCCCCATTTTTAGTATTTTTTTATTTACTTAAGGCCCAACAAATGAGATATAAAGTTATAAACCAATTAATAACCAATTAAATATCTAAAACACTATTTGTGTGATAATGATGGTGGTTTGAATTATAGATATTCTCTTATTAATGTATTTTATGTGATGGTTGTTGTAAAAATAACTCTCTTAGGTGATTTTAATTGTCACAAATAGCCAGTTATGCTTCAAACCATTTAATTTCATGAATTAAAGTGTTTCTATTTTTGGCATTATTCTAAGAGGTTTTTTCAATTAATTGTGGAATTAAAAGGCATAATAAGGATTCATTGGAAGCATCAAGAATTATTTAGAAAGTGGATGACTAGGAGGATGGAACTGGGGAGATAGTCAGTGATAGATAGAAAACCTATTCAATCTAGGTTCCATCGGCTATCCGGTGACACCCGCCAGATACTCAGGGTCCCTCTTCCAAACAAAAAATTAATCTATTGGTGGGGTCCCCACAACATAAATTTTGAATTGAAATGGATATATTCAATCCCCAACACCTCATAAATATTAATAAATCAATTTTAAGTAAAAAAATAAACCTACAATGTTTATTATAATGTTATAGACAACATTAATATCATTATAGATCTCTATTATTCAACATTTATTAATTGTCGACATCTCTTTACAATTGTCTCAAATATCTCCCACTCTTCAGTTGTTGTATCTTTCAGGGAGTATCATGAGTGTGCTTCAAAGGGAATTCATAAATAAATTCAATTCGTTTATATTTTATTTGGTGATCAATAGCCTTGAGTGTGAGTGGATAATTGCTTAAAACCTTGAAAGCAAGGAGACTTGGGTTTTTATCCCCAACCACTAAAATTCAAGTCGTTTAATTTGGTTTCTTGTTACAAAAACTAAAAATAAATGGTATTACACTTGTAAATGGGTTTCTTACTACAAATTATAAAATGAAAGGGGCATTGGTTTTCTTAATGCAAAAATTTCAAAGAAATATTTTAAAACTAAACCTCTCAAGGATATTGAGGGGAGGATATATTGGGATCCCTTTATTGATTATTTCCAAACTACTTTATCAAAATCTTGTGCCATATCTTTTAATTTTATATTTTTATTATTCATAACTATACAATTTTTAGTCTTTATATTTAATTGTTTTAATCTATATTATTTCAGTTTTAATTCCAACAAAATTAAAAGGCAACCCCCCCCCCCACCTCTTTACACTTTTACTTGGACCAACAGATAGTAGTGATGATGCTATTGGGGATGGATGGACTACTAAGGATCATTCCTCTTAAGAGGTAGTTTATTCCTAGATATTATATGAGAGTAAATTTATGGACTATAGTGATTATAAAGGATAAAATATTTTTAAGGTTATTCCTATATCTGTGGGAATTCCATGAATGGTTTAACAAGGATCGTAATGTGGGTGGAGAAAGAGTATATTGGTCATTTATTTAGTTAGGAACAATGTTTTTAGTAAAATCAAGATGTTATTACTAGTGAAAGAATTTGGTAATTTATGACTCTTCTATGTGTTCAGAAAAATGGACTATTAATGGAACTTTAATGGAAGTACAGGAAGTAAGGAATGTAGGATCCATTAAGGAGGTTCTATGGGAAAAGAAAGAATATAGCAATTTCTCAACCAAGAATCTTGCAAGATCAAGATATTCTTATCGAGAGAGTTTCCTTATGCATAGAAGTTTCATCAAATTATGATAACTTTAATTATTGATAAATAGTCCCATGGAGTTTGGTTCATTATCCAAGAGTTTAACATTCCAAAGTTTAGATATCCTTTTATTTCTTTTTTATGAGGTCTATATTTGATATCATTAGAAATTATAATATATATATATATATATATATATTCGAATATTATTCCATACTATAATTGGATGTAGGTTAATGTGATCTCACATATATGGTGTTCCAGATTACATCTATGGTGATTTGTTTTTTATTTTTTTTATTTTATGAAGTGTATTTGAAGCATTGGATAGTTTCATTTTTTATATACTAATTAAACAGTTTAAGTGATATCGATCCTATTGATGGTTATTTTGAATTTTTTTCATTATGCTTTATTGTTTGGAGGTTTTTTTTGGTAAATATAAGGGTGGTGATGACTTATCTAACCCCATCTGCTCCCCTTGTACCTCATTCCCTTTACCTTTTTTAATAAAATGGGAATAATGTCCTCATAATATAGATCATCCCTATTCGTATTATTATTATTATTATTATTTACAATAATTGTTATTCTCTATGGATTAAATTTTTAGAGACAATCTATTGGTACTATCATGGGCAATATGGTGGACCCAACAGTAAAATCACTACAGATCTTATTTAGGTAGGGAAACTATAGCAGTACTAAAGATTTAACAACATAACAGTTTATTTTATTAGTCATCTTTCAGTGGATTTTTGGATTTTGTACTTTTTTTTTATTTTAGAGCTCATACGAAATCTTATATAATATAGGTCAACCTATTAGAGTTAATAGTCACCTAACCCAATTGGGTATTGTGGGTGAGTGTGTGACTTTATTATAATGTATGCCTTTAAATAATTGTGTTAATTATAATAATTCATAACATTAGTACCTTTATTGTTATTAATTAATAATTATTATCATTATTATTAAATATTATAATTAATCAATTATGAATAATTATTAGTATCAATTGTTATTAAATAATTATTTTTTAATAAATATAGAAATTATTTTGAAAATATGATATATCCATTGAAATATAGGTAGACAGATTATTTTTATTTTAAATTATATATGTATTATTTAAATTTTCAATTGTTAATATCAAAACTAAAATATAATGTATATACTGGTGAATTTCCTTATAAATTTTAAAAAATTGTTTGTATTTATTTCATATTTTTTAAACTAAATTTTGAAATTTTAGAGAGTGAAAAATGTAACAAAATGTCTACATTTGGGGGATAATTGGGCAATGTGTAAATGTATAAAAACGTTCTATTTAAAATTAAAAAAAATGTGTTAATGGAATTAACCCATTTTTAATGGATTTATCAACCAATATTCAAAAATAATTTTATCATAAAACTATTAAAATAATATATTTTTTAAAAAAAAATTTTAAAAAATAATTGAATTTTTAATAGATCTTTTTAAAAGAATTTTTAGAAAAATGGTTAAGTTAAAATCCCTTTTAAATATATGTCGATGAATGCACCAAAATCCCAAAAACATTATACTTTAATAAAATTAATAAAGGGATTTCACATATTTTCTTTAAAAAATAACATAAAGTGTTAGTGCCTTTAATGATTTCAATTAAAATTTAATAAAAATGTGGTTTTTTTGTTTTTATTCACACAACAAAAAATTTAATAAAATTTCACTACTATTAAATTAAAAATTACATTAATTAATGTAATTAAAAAATACAACTAAAGACATCACTCATGGATACCATTTATAAGAGGAGGTTAATGAAATATATTAAAATTTCCAAGGTAGGGCTCAGTTTTTCATTTTATAGCATTGGGATTTAACTTCATGACTGGCCTTTTGATTTTACCCATTTTTTCAAGGGTTCCATTTCACATGTATAGGTTAATATCTGTGGCCTATATTGGATCCTATGGAATACTAATATCTAATATTACATTTCATCTTCAGTTGGATTATTAATTCTTATGTATATGGTAATAGAATTGGTATGGTTTGGCTATTTTCTAGGGTTTTAGTCGAGATTGGTATCAGTGCTACTCTAATTGACAAGGTTAACTTATATATGAAAAATGATGCTATCAAACCAAATATAATGTGGGATAAATTTCCTTTTTTTTATGTTGTCTATAATGTGGTTGTAAACTCAAAGGATAAATGTTTCAAATCCAAAAATTTTGAATTATACATTATGAGATAGAATGTAGTGTTGTGGTTAGTTTCCTCAAAGAAAATATATTTTTATTTTTCTTACCTATATATTCAAAAACTTAAATATTAATAAATATACTATCATGTGATGATTTTTACTCTACCTAAAATTATTATGATAATGTCTTTAGAGTATCAGTCACATCTAAAAGTCATAGTAATTCTCTGTTATGATGGGAACCTTCAAGTGATAGGATAATATTATTAAATATAGTTTATATGGATATATGACATCTATCTGACTAAAAAATGATGTTTGAATATCAAGTACGGGGGATCGTAAGACATTAATACTTCCTTTATAATTTTAAAGAGAGGAGGCTATGAGAATAGACCTTCCAAGAGAAATTCGACATGTTTTACATGTCATTATATATTCCTAAATATGAATCACATAATTACTTTTATTGATAAAACTTATGATGAAATGTTCTTGAAGTGAGGTGGGATACGTCAGGTGAGCCATTAGTTATATGACATTAATAAATATGTTAAGAAAGGATTCAATTTATTGTAATTAGACATCTTTGGACATTTTATTGGAATGGAACTATCTAATAACTCCATGAACATGGTCAAATATCAATGAATTAATTTCAAGGAGTCAAATAATGAAATCAATAGAGTGTATAGTTTGATGACATGAAGTGTGGAACCAACTTGATGAGGTATTAAGAAAAGGGGGTTATATTATATAGTGACTGTTCATATGTGGTTATTGTGAATGTAACACTAACATCATTATATCTGGGTTCCTTGAAATGTTACTAAATGCTATGCTTGGAATTTAAGTAAGATTGTCTAACTTTATAAAGAAAAGGGCATATATGGTTATTAACAAATTGTTTCCAAATATCTATAAAATTGTATTTGAATTTAATAGTTTGAATAAATATTATTTTTGGTTTCCTGTTTAATAATTATTCAGGTTTTTTTTATTGCTTTAATTTAATAATTAGTTATTTTAATGAATATATATGTGGGTTTAATATTAAATAACTATTTATTCCTAAAGTAACATATAATTACCTGAATATATAATATTTATTTATCTCTTTTTTATTTTCAAGGTAAAAAAATGTTTATTTGGTTATGTTAATATGAAATAAATATTTTCTTGCTAATTTGGTGAATTTAATATTGATTTATTTTTATAAAAATAGTATATTGAAATTTATTATTTAAATAAATATTTATTATTCAAAATTCGAAACCTGTCGACGATGATTAATGAACCTATTTAAAGGGTCTCAATGAAATAATATATTTTATTTAATATCATTTTAGAAAATAAATATTTAATTAATTGATTAATTATATTTAAATATTCATATGTTTTCACATGTCAATGAAATAATAATAATAATATTTTAATTATTATACAACGTGGGGTTTACGTAGAATTAAGAAATTATTTAAGGGCCATTTTTAATAACTAATTCTATAAAAAAAGTATATAAATCCATTTTTATCAATTATATCATTATGTTTTGTTGTTTATAGCTCATTTAACCAATGATAATTCTATCAATATAGTAGAGTAAAATATCTAATAAAACTCACATGAGACGAGAGGGTATCATCATCCTCCTTCCTCTTAGTGAATGAAAAAATAATATAGAGTATTATGGGAATAACCATCCTATTTATGGGGATCATTATCCTCCTTCCTCTTAAATATGATGATATGTATATCATCTATACCACTATTATTATATAATTTCCATAGTATTTTGGGAATATTTTATATGACTTATACACCTTGTTCCCCTAAACTATGAGTTAGTAAACACAAGTAGAAAATCGATCTCTAAGGAGATGAGGTTTTTTAAAAGTTGATCTAAGGTAAAACTGACAAAGAAGATACAATGTTTAAAATAAGGAACACTGTAACTTGAGCCAATATTTTATCAAGGAGTTATTCCCCTAGGATAAAGAGTTGGTTTATCATCCACTCAATAAACTAACCAATAGTAAAATCTCACGATTGTTCCACATATTCATTTTATTTTTTTTAATGCATGTTTGTTTATTTATTTGATGTATGATTATTTAAACACAATCAAATAATATTAAAAAATAAGTATGATGGAAAGATAAAATAAAATAAATGGATTGTGTGTAAATTATTTTATCAAGATAATGTTAATTAATTATTTAAAAGTAATATATTATTGACAAGCATGTAAAAGAATAAGATAAAAGAAAATATTTTCAATAAGATAATAGATCCCACAAATAACATATTTCATGACTAAATCCTTTCATTCATAATTTTATGAATGAAATTATAGTTTAATGAATTTGCATGTCCTAGGTCAAGGTGATTTTAATTATTAGGGAGTCATAACTAAAATTTTCATTAAATTTAAAAAATTTAGCATCATTGTTTGACTTCCCAAGTAGGACTCTATATAAATTGGATATAAGTATTGAGGAAATATGAGTCTTGGATTTCAAGGATGTGGAGTCTAGTTAATAGACTGAGGAACTGTAATTTAATGTAGCTTTCATGATCTCCTACCTAAATACCATGAAATATTTTTTCAGGCACAATTATGGATTATAAGAAGGTAAATATGGATTCTTTCAACTAGAATATCCAAGTGATGTGATATTTAAAAGTCAATGGTAATGGATATGATGATTTAATCAAATAGTTGGATATTGACTAATTAAATATATTACAATGCATTGGGAAATCAGTATAAAGTACTAAAAATTGTATTTCATATATTATAGAAAATTGAATGCAATACGATGAAAACACTATAATCATTTCTAGATATAAACCATGTCCTATACAATACAAATTTCCAAGAGTGGTATAATCATGTATATACTATAATACTATAGAAAAATTTATACTATTATCTGGATTCTACTATTTATCGTCATCCACCTCATCATGCAAATAGTGGGAAAAAGGAAGCCAAGTTGAGATTTATAGAGGATGGCACTTAATTATGTAATATCTTGTTATAAACTATATATGGAGATATAATAATGAAACATAAGGATAGGGATGTTTAGATCAAGAAAAAAACTCTCATTGAGCTTTAAAAAGATAAACATATCCTTAAGATAAATAAGATTATCACTTCACTATTCTAGAGTAACTGGTATATGCACACCTAGCTAGTGATCATGATATCAAAATGATTGAGTATATTGATTATTTAGAAATTTTTGGCTTCTATATGGATAATAACTCATCCATTGATATCATATTTTAATAATTACCTCATATGTTCTCTATATTCATCACGAATTATGGTATGAACATTATGGATGATTCAATCAAGAATACTTTGACAATGATTTTCCATGTATATATGGATTGTTTGGAACATGGATCCACACCCCATATGGTGATAAATATAAAATTTCTGGATGCAAATCTCATGAACAATCTAAATTAGATGGTTCACATATAATGACCTTCAAAGAGATAAAATAATGTGGTGGGGACAACGAAGGAAAGGCTATTTTATTCTAATATGGCCACAAAGTTCAACAGAATATGAACTATAATGAATTTAGGAAGAATGTAATGGTAGAATCTACTATAAGTATGTTCATTATTTCATATTATATTTTTGTTTCACTTTTTTGGTATTAAATATACTATGTTATTTATATACTTGAATTCAAATATGGGAACTGAGGATGTTTCAAAAGTATTACAAGAAGTAAGTTTAACTCTTTGAAAGCTATGAAAGGGAGATTCCCAAGTTATCCAGGAGGATGACATGGAATCTAATTTCCAGCTGGATTAACTCAATTTTTACTTTTTATATTAATTATTATCAAAACATTTATCTTAGTGTCTATTAAGACACAACGAAACAATATTTCAGGTTTGGAATGAATATTGTTATGATATTTCATACCTAACTAATTGTTTAGTAAATCTTGAATCAGAAATATCTAATGTCTTCAATCAATGATGTATATAATATATAATACTCATTCCAAATATGTTAGGATAATTCTTAGTCAAATAAAAGTAAAGGAAATGATAAAACCCTAGTTTTATATACTAATTATGTTTTTCAAAATGAACCTTTGGAAATAATAATAAACCACATGGATTCTTGTGTAAGATTAGTTAGAATAATTTAAACTACTCAAAGTAGAAGCATTAAGAAAATTTATATACATCATGAGAAGACTTAAAAACATTTATAGTGAATATTGGATCCTCTAGTATGGCTTATTAGTTAATATTTTAATTAAGTATTCTCCAATCATTTAAAATGTAGAGTGAATGTTTTCCTGAACATGCATTGCCTTGTAGACATTAAATGGGTTATGGTAGAACAAGGTAGATCTATGATCATCCTTATTTTTCAAGATAGTATTTCAAGACATGATTTATAAATAGAGACATAATAGTTGAAAATATTACAAAAAATGACTAATTGATATTATATATGTTACAGTATAATAAGTTTCAATTATATCACAGCCTCAGGTGTTTGATGGGGGAATTTTTTTAAATATGGTTATAAGAAAACATACATAAAAGGAATCACAAAGTGAATATCATTTAATTATTATATATCCACTAAAAATAATAACATCATCAAGATAGAAATGTATTATTCCAAACTGATTGGGCCTCTATGAGGGTAGAACATATTTTTTGAGATAATGGGTATAAGGCCCCAGCCTTAAACCTTACTTAATCTTGACTTATTAGATGATTACACATTGAGGATCTTTTTGGGTTTAGAGTTATAGAGAATTAGATTATAAAACTTTCATTACATTCCACATATAAACAAAGTGGTTACATAAAGATAGTATTATTCTTTCCCATCAATGGAGACGTATTTAAAATAAAACATGGATTCTTTCTTGACACTTCCTTGACACTATCATCATATCATGTACCTTTCCCTTGACCTATTAAAAACATTTCAAAAAAACTTGGTATGAACATAAAAAGATTAGTAAGGGATATAAAAATATATGGAAAGGAAACATGGGTACATATATACATAAGAATTAAATCATACTTTACCCATAAAACATAAGCACTTTAACATACCTCATCAAATCATGAGTAAATCATAGAAATCATAAGACATAAAGGTAACTTGAGGCATTCATAACATTCTTACGTAGGTAGTAACCCTCTTGGTTACGTTTGGAATACCCATCACAGTATATTCCCTAAATCTCTTCGGAGAAACCTTAACGTTACAGTCCTTCGCGTAACCCAATGCATTGGAGAGCTATATCGGGCTCACCCGCCCTTAGTTTATCACGGAACCACCCATCTTCATAATAATGCCCAAGAACCTCAACATAATCGTATCACATAAAACATGCATAAAGGAAACATAACATTTCCACCTTTAAATCACAAGATATCAATACAACACATTGATATAAAAACATTATAAAAACCATTTTCAATACCAAAACAAAATAAAAGTAAAACATGGTATTTATTTTTCTTTTAAATAAAAGCTATGGCTTGTAGTGGAAGCCGAAACTCAAATAATGGTCACGGCGGCGGAGAAGACGTTGTGGCCACATACGTATGACAAAAACATTCCCTTTTGTCGTTTAGTAAAATTCTTCGTATAAAAAAGATTCCTTTTGGATAAACTTAAAAGTCAAAGGGTTTTATACACCTTATAAAAGAAGGTTGTGTATAAAACAAAATATGCCTCAATGAAAGGAGATTGAGACGAAGTCCCATACCTTGGGTCCGACTTGACTCAGTCGTTCTTTAATCTCCTGAATAATAAACTTGAGTTAATTTCTACTTGTTTAAGAACCTTTTTCAAGTTCATTATTCCTTTTATATCACTTATTTCCATGTCATGAACACTATGTAATTATTTAAGTTAATAACGGTCGTTTTAACTATCATTGGTACTTGAGTCAAAAATAAACCCTTTATAATTACATGTTGTTCATGTATCCATTATATCCAGAATTATAATCATTATGTATATATCATATATATCCAGTATATACATGAATTTATAATATTACATAATCATTTATAGGTAAGAAATGAAATGCACCGTTCATGGAGACGGTAAGTCGTACGTACGCATGAATGCCACTTTCATTTCTATTTCGTATTTTATAAAATGGAATCATACTGATATAAAGGTATTTTATAATTCCAGTATAATATCATATATAATATCATAGTTACATCCTTTATATGTCCCACATATGGTATTTAACGAATCAAATCACTTTGAGGGGGCGGTAGTCCTCACTTCCTTAAATGAAGATATCACGTTTCACTATAATGGAAACCATAAAGGTATTCCCAAAATGAAAAATAAAGAATCTTAAGGAAAACATTAAAATATTATATATCATATATAAATATAGTGACATCTTAATGGCCACCTTTGAAGGTGCTAAATGAATGATGAACAATCATTGTTTCAGTAGGCATAAATTCACCATCCACGGAATTAGTTTGTCCTTTAACCATTAGATATAGGTGTGTGTAAGTGTAGCTAGAATCCTTCTTATAACAACATCCTAGTATATTTAGGATACTGTATTTGTTACAAAAGAAAAGAATAAAAAGAGTTTAGGGGGTTGGAGAAGCAAAATCAAACAAAAGGACTCAAAAGAAGACATTACCTTAAAATCGGGTAACTCTCTTAGATTTGAGCTCAAAGGCATACTTGGGTAGACTTCTGTAACATCCCAGGTAAATAAAGAATATGACATTTCATATTTATCCATATTTGTGAATAAAATATTTAAATGACTTTAAAGGGGACGCTATGCTCGATGGCGTACCCAACACGCAACAACGAGTTTCTTGGGAATCTTACGTTGCACTCTAATAATAAAATAATATTATTTTAAATGGTAGTTAACTTGTAGCCGTTGTAATGGCGGGAATGGATAGAAATAACTGAAATATGATTATATATGTTTTTAAATGTTTTTACAATTATCCAATAAAGGATAGAGGCTTAAAATACGGAAAGAATTCGATTTTAGGCATATATGCCCTAGTTTTCACTAAAGGTTCACTTATCGCCTTTTGATGGCGAACTGTCATTAAATATAGTTTTTATCACTCTTATACATTCTTTTGGACCAAATAAAACTCTTATTAAGAATCGGGACATCAAATTTTTACTTTGTGTAAATTTTTGGTATTTTTCTGATAAAGTTCATTTTTTTAATGAATAGTGTAAAATGTTGTGTTTTAATTCAAAACCTCTTTTTAATCTAATTTATTTATATGATTAGATAATATTTTGAATTGTTTTTAAAGTTAAATTAGAAAATATTTTTACCATTTAATCCAATGGTGGTCATTGGAATTAATTTCACTTTGAAATTAGACTTAAACTAGTGTCAATCTTTTGATACTTTTTGTTTTATAAAAACACGCTATTTGCTCTGACAGCGGGAATTAATTATTAAATTAATTAATGTGACTAATATGTTTTGAATTTTGTAAAACGGACTTCATTTTTGAATTCAGAATATCAAATATAGCTTAGGGTGAATTTTTGGTAATTTTCTGAAAAACTTCAATTTTTGATGAATAGTGAAACCACTAAGTGGTAATCAAGCAAACTGATTTTTCAGTTAAATGAAATTTTACCACTAATGTGTATTGAATTTTGAAAATCCGACATACATGGTTGTCATTAAGAAGTAAAATGTGGTTCAATGGGATTATAATAATTTTTTGGTGAATAGTAACTCATTAAGTTCTTAATCGCGATTAGTGGTAATTAGGGTAGTTTAAGGTATAAATAATGCTTTAATAATATAAAATGACCTAGACACATGTCCCAACCCTATTGGTTATGTCATGGCCGACCAAGACAAGCCATGGCCTAACTTGGGGACCCCATGGATCCACTTTTGTTGGGAAATAACATAAAATACTTTTTATTTAATGTTAAAGTGAAAATGACACTAACATAGTATGTTTTACTAAAACAATTTTTAAGTGGGGTTATACAAGTCCAAATTTTAATTATAAATAGTCATTGGAAAGATAAAAAGATTTCCTATATCATAGTATTTTTTTTATAATTTTTAGACATTAAATAAATTAAATTATTTATGACATAATAATGATGCAGCGATGACATCATTATTTGACAATTTAATTAAAATGGAAAGATAATGAAAAATATACAATATACACATGGAAAAAACCAATTGGATGAGTGGATTTCGATGCCTTATCACCTTATCCACGAATTCTATCAATGTGGGACCCTTTAGAACCGAAAATCATTTTCAAATAATGTAATATTTCATTGCTTTCCAAAAGTGCCCCTCCTCTCCTCTTATAAAAGGCCCCCACCTCTACCTCTTTTCCCACACCCCTCAAGCCTTTGGCTCGGCCAACCCCTGACCATTTACTCTCTCAACATCCCTCTCCTCATCCTAGAGGATCCCCTTTGGGCAGAATCCTTTCAAAGGAAGCCTTTAGGCTCAAATCAAAAGGAGATTACACTTTTAAAGGTAACTCATTCTCTCTTGTTCATTTGTTTTATTTTGCTTCTCCAAACCTATAATCTCTTTTTGTTTACTTCTTTTGTAACAACACCAGTATCTTCAATATACTAGGATGTTGTTACAAGATTTATTTTAGCTACACTCTCACACAACTACATCAAATGGTTAAAGAACATACGGTTTCCGTGGACGGTGAAATTCTGCCTCCCGAAACGATGATTGTTCAATACTCATTTAACACCTTCAAAGGTGGCCATTATGATGTCACTATTTTTATATATGATATATAATATGTTTATGTTTTATTTATGCTTCTGTATTTTTCATTTTTGTCTTACCTTTGTGGCTTCCATTATGGGTATACGCGATATCTTCATTTAAGGAAGTGCGGACTACCGCCCCCTCAAAGTGATTTGATTCGTTAAATACCATATGTGGGATGTATAAAGGATGGAAATATGATATTATATATGATATTATACTGGAATTATAATATACCTTTATATCATTATTATTACATTCTATAAAATACGAAATAGAAATGAAAGTAGCGTTCATGCGTACGTACGGCTTACCGTCTCCATGAACGGTGCATTTCATTTCTTACCTCTAAATGATTATGTAATGTTATAAATGCATGCATGTACTGGATATATATGAAATATATGATATCTACATAATGAATACAATTCTGGATATAATAAACATTTGGCCACATGAACAACATGTAATTGTAAGAAGACCACTTTCGACTTAAGAACCAAATATCGGCAAAACAAATATTATTAACTTAAATGATTACATAATGTTTATGACAAGGTAATAAGTGGTATAAAAGTAATAATGAACTTGAAAAGGGTTCTTAAGGAATTAGAAATTAACTCAAGTTTATTATTCAGGAGATTAAAGAATGATCGAGTCAAGTCGGACCCGAGGTAAGGGATCCTACAACTCTCTTTCTTTTTAAGTACATTCTTTTATGTAATTTCTTTTAAGCTCATCTTTATTATGATTGGGATGTTATTTTATATTACTCCTACTGTAATTTTTATTTTCATGTGATGAGAGACCCTATTCTCTCTCATCAATCCTTTTGGAAGTTTTATGTGGCGCCGTTAGGCTGCCGAGTTTTCGTAAGGGATTTTTCATCTCACTTTTATCCCCGTGAGATTTATGCTACATTTGCCACAATTTCCTTTGAGTGGTGTATGTACTTCCCATTATTCTACTCTTTGTGTAATATACTTTCGTTTATGAGTATTTACATCAATGATTTATTTCCCTTCTTTCATGGGGTGTATGTTTTGAAAGATACCCAATTCGGTAAGGGAACCTTTCACCCTTCCTCTTTTTAAAAGACTTCTTTTATTGGGTCTTTTAATTTACATATTGTTATGTTGGGATATGTTCTCATATATCCTTAATGATGTAAATTTTGTGTCCAAGTGATGAGATACTCTTTTTATCTCTCATCAACTCATTTTGATGTGACGCCGTTAGGCTGTCAAGGGAACTTCTTAACCCAATTTCGATTTCTTTGGGTTCAACTTGTAGTCATTAAATATGTCATCCATTGAATATGTGTGAATGACCTTTTATTGTTTTACACTTAATATCCACTTATATTGGGTGTCTATATATTTGTCACACATATTTTTTTGAGATTTATTTGTCCTTAATTTAAGGATACCTTCTTTATAAGGTATTTCATCACATTTGACATTTCTATTGAGGGTTCATTGTTGTTATGCACCAATTCACTCTTATATGGTGTATATACTGTCCTTTGGAGTATTATATCATGAATCCTTTTATTCTCATGATATTATAAAGTTCTGACTAAATGTTATTCCTTGATTATTGTATTCAAGTGTCTCTAATTTTGGTAAAACCCCTTTAACCAAAATATCGTTTTAAATGTTTTAGTTATTTGTTCTTATTAATATCCATGTTTTCAAAATGGTTTTAAGGATTTATTTATATGGATATTAAAGGTTTAAAATGTTAAAAGCTTCAAGGTGGTATGGGACACTTTGATTCAAAAATCTCTTTATTAAATGTTTTAAATGGTTTTGGAAATGGTTTCTTTTTGAATGGATTCATTATTTCAATATCCTAATATGTTATATTGTGATTGAAATGTGGAAATGTTATGTTTCCTTTATTCATGTTTATGTGATACGATTATGTTATGGTTCTTGGGCATTGTTATGAAGAACGGGTGGTTCCGTGATAAACTAAGGGCGGGTGAGCCCGATATAGCTCTCCAATGCATTGGGTAACGCGAAGGAGTGAAACGTTAAGGTTTCTCCGAAGAGATTTAGGGAATATACTGTGATGGGTATTCCAAACGTAACCAAGAGGGTTACTCCCTACATAAGAATGTTATGAATGCCTCAAGTTACCTTTATGTCTTATGATTTCTATGATTTATTCATGGTTTGATGAGGTATGTTAAAGTGCCTTTGTTTTATGGGTAAAGTATGATTTCATTCTTATGTATATATGAACTCATGTTTCCTTTCCATATTTTTATAACTCTTACTGAGCTTTTTATGCTCATCCCAAGTTTTTGAAATGTTTTTCACAGGTCAAGGGAAAGGTACATGATGTGATGATAGTGTCAAGGATGTGTCAAGAAAGAATCCGTGTTATATTTTAAATATGTTCCCGTTGATGGGAAGAATGAATGCTGACTTTTATGTAACCACTTTGTTTAAATGTGGAATGTAATGCAAGTTTCATGATCTAATTCTCTAAAACTCTAAACCTGAAAAGATCCTCAATGTGTAATCTTGTAATAACTCAAGATTAAGTAAGGTTTAAGGCTGGGGCCTTATAGTTGGTATCAAAGGTCGGTTTAGATAACTTTAGAGGTTAGGGTATTCTTTAAGCATAAGTGACATTACCATAATGGTTAGAATTTCAGAAAGAGTCCTAATTTTAGATAATGTGAATGAGTAAGTATATCTTAGAGTCTACCTTCCTCATTAGTACATGATGTTTTTGTTGATATACTCACACTGACATTTATGTTTTTAGTGAATGGATGGATCTAGCAGGCACCAAAGTGACAATGGGTTTGAAGGAAACTGTGGTGGTTCTCTGATTATGATACTAGATGAGATAGGGGATTCAATGAGGAATCTCATAGTTGTTCTAAACCAACTATCAAGGATCCATGATCAATCACTTCAACCTTCGTGAGTTCTCTAATGCATCATTTACGAGATGGCCAACTCGATGTGGAAATTCAGGTAATAATTATTAAGGTAACCATTAGGGTTTATATGATCCTTACTTTTTAGGTAATTATGGGTTACTCTATGATATGATGGAAAAGGAATGGAATGAGATAAACTTGAGGTTAAAATATGTTATGAATATTTTTGAAGATTTTATCTCATTTTGGGGAATGTTTTGAGAATTATATAGTTTTGGAAAAAGGACAACACGCAGACCGTGTGACATCCCGTCGCGTCGGACAAAGCTGCGGGAATCGAACCCACAACCAAAGTGCGACTGGTATTTATCGCCTACCACTGGACTACGTGAAGTCCCTGGTTAGTTTGACTGATTATTTTTGGTTATATGATTTTATGAATTAAGAGTAAGTTGATTTTGGGTTATTTATAAAAATGATTAACCTATCATGGAGGATATGTGATTAGGTTAATTACTTTTCAATACTAGACTTTAGGAGCAACTAATGTTGTTTAGAGATAAATGTTACGATTTAACATGGAAGACTGTGTGACTAAATCCTTCAAATATTTGGGTTTCAATATTATATTAGGTTTACTTTGAAGAATTTTAGGGACAAATTGTTTATCGGATGGTCCTCGTTGAACTTTGGGTTTTGTTGGACAAATTTTGGAGATTAAGAATAGATTTTCTTTTTATAAGGGGTTATCCTTTTCTGGATTATCTGATCTTGTACTAAACTTTTTGGTTTTGGCTCTGGTTTAAGCCTAAAGACATAGGATGTACATAGTTCTCTTTTGTGGATTAGGTGATTCTCTAGAAGTTGATTATAGTACTCTTAATGTGAACAAGTCTTCCTAAATACTCGTCTTTTGGAGAAAATATGAGTTTGTGAAAGGAATATAATAAAAGTTGAAAGTCAATATGATAAGTGATTATGTTTCCTTATGAATAAATTCCTCAATAAAAAGTAACTTAAAACAAAAATGTTGTATATTAACTTTTCCTACTGGGGAATCGAATACCGTTTAACCCATCACAAGTTTGTGATTTTCTCATTGTTAACTTTCTCCTAAACATGTTTTCTATCACTCTCCATAAGAACGTGACCCTATGTTTTCTCCTCCATGTCCATATTTTCATACTTGGAATCCTAGTATGGGTTAACACGAGTGACCTTTGTACTTATCTTTCTTTATTTTAAAGTGTTTGTTTTACCGACTTTTGTTCCGATGTGGGACTTTCAAGGATGTTTCCAAGCACAATTTTAAAATTGCGAGGACGCAATTCCCAAAAGGGGGGAAGGATGTAACATCCCAGGTAAATAAAGAATATGACATTTCATATTTATCCATATTTGTGAATAAAATATTTAAATGACTTTAAAGGGGACGCTATGCTCGATGGCGTACCCAACACGCAACAACGAGTTTCTTGGGAATCTTACGTTGCACTCTAATAATAAAATAATATTATTTTAAATGGTAGTTAACTTGTAGCCGTTGTAATGGCGGGAATGGATAGAAATAACTGAAATATGATTATATATGTTTTTAAATGTTTTTACAATTATCCAATAAAGGATAGAGGCTTAAAATACGGAAAGAATTCGATTTTAGGCATATATGCCCTAGTTTTCACTAAAGGTTCACTTATCGCCTTTTGATGGCGAACTGTCATTAAATATAGTTTTTATCACTCTTATACATTCTTTTGGACCAAATAAAACTCTTATTAAGAATCGGGACATCAAATTTTTACTTTGTGTAAATTTTTGGTATTTTTCTGATAAAGTTCATTTTTTTAATGAATAGTGTAAAATGTTGTGTTTTAATTCAAAACCTCTTTTTAATCTAATTTATTTATATGATTAGATAATATTTTGAATTGTTTTTAAAGTTAAATTAGAAAATATTTTTACCATTTAATCCAATGGTGGTCATTGGAATTAATTTCACTTTGAAATTAGACTTAAACTAGTGTCAATCTTTTGATACTTTTTGTTTTATAAAAACACGCTATTTGCTCTGACAGCGGGAATTAATTATTAAATTAATTAATGTGACTAATATGTTTTGAATTTTGTAAAACGGACTTCATTTTTGAATTCAGAATATCAAATATAGCTTAGGGTGAATTTTTGGTAATTTTCTGAAAAACTTCAATTTTTGATGAATAGTGAAACCACTAAGTGGTAATCAAGCAAACTGATTTTTCAGTTAAATGAAATTTTACCACTAATGTGTATTGAATTTTGAAAATCCGACATACATGGTTGTCATTAAGAAGTAATATGTGGTTCAATGGGATTATAATAATTTTTTGGTGAATAGTAACTCATTAAGTTCTTAATCGCGATTAGTGGTAATTAGGGTAGTTTAAGGTATAAATAATGCTTTAATAATATAAAATGACCTAGACACATGTCCCAACCCTATTGGTTATGTCATGGCCGACCAAGACAAGCCATGGCCTAACTTGGGGACCCCATGGATCCACTTTTGTTGGGAAATAACATAAAATACTTTTTATTTAATGTTAAAGTGAAAATGACACTAACATAGTATGTTTTACTAAAACAATTTTTAAGTGGGGTTATACAAGTCCAAATTTTGATTATAAATAGTCATTGGAAAGATAAAAAGATTTCCTATATCATAGTATTTTTTTTTATAATTTTTAGACATTAAATAAATTAAATTATTTATGACATAATAATGATGCAGCGATGACATCATTATTTGACAATTTAATTAAAATGGAAAGATAATGAAAAATATACAATATACACATGGAAAAAACCAATTGGATGAGTGGATTTCGATGCCTTATCACCTTATCCACGAATTCTATCAATGTGGGACCCTTTAGAACCGAAAATCATTTTCAAATAATGTAATATTTCATTGCTTTCCAAAAGTGCCCCTCCTCTCCTCTTATAAAAGGCCCCCACCTCTACCTCTTTTCCCACACCCCTCAAGCCTTTGGCTCGGCCAACCCCTGCCCATTTACTCTCTCCACATCCCTCTCCTCATCCTAGAGGATCCCCTTTGGGCAGAATCCTTTCAAAGGAAGCCTTTAGGCTCAAATCAAAAGGAGATTACACTTTTAAAGGTAACTCATTCTCTCTTGTTCATTTGTTTTATTTTGCTTCTCCAAACCTATAATCTCTTTTTATTTACTTCTTTTGTAACAACACCAGTATCTTCAATATACTAGGATGTTGTTACAAGATTTATTTTAGCTACACTCTCACACAACTACATCAAATGGTTAAAGAACATACGGTTTCCGTGGACGGTGAAATTCTGCCTCCCGAAACGATGATTGTTCAATACTCATTTAACACCTTCAAAGGTGGCCATTATGATGTCACTATTTTTATATATGATATATAATATGTTTATGTTTTATTTATGCTTCTGTATTTTTCATTTTTGTCTTACCTTTGTGGCTTCCATTATGGGTATACGCGATATCTTCATTTAAGGAAGTGCGGACTACCGCCCCCTCAAAGTGATTTGATTCGTTAAATACCATATGTGGGATGTATAAAGGATGGAAATATGATATTATATATGATATTATACTGGAATTATAATATACCTTTATATCATTATTATTCCATTCTATAAAATACGAAATAGAAATGAAAGTAGCGTTCATGCGTACGTACGGCTTACCGTCTCCATGAACGGTGCATTTCATTTCTTACCTCTAAATGATTATGTAATGTTATAAATGCATGCATGTACTGTATATATATGAAATATATGATATCTACATAATGAATACAATTCTGGATATAATAAACATTTGGCCACATGAACAACATGTAATTGTAAGAAGACCACTTTCGACTTAAGAACCAAATATCGGCAAAACAAATATTATTAACTTAAATGATTACATAATGTTTATGACAAGGTAATAAGTGGTATAAAAGTAATAATGAACTTGAAAAGGGTTCTTAAGGAATTAGAAATTAACTCAAGTTTATTATTCAGGAGATTAAAGAATGATCGAGTCAAGTCGGACCCGAGGTAAGGGATCCTACAACTCTCTTTCTTTTTAAGTACATTCTTTTATGTAATTTCTTTTAAGCTCATCTTTATTATGATTGGGATGTTATTTTATATTACTCCTACTGTAATTTTTATTTTCATGTGATGAGAGACCCTATTCTCTCTCATCAATCCTTTTGGAAGTTTTATGTGGCGCCGTTAGGCTGCCGAGTTTTCGTAAGGGATTTTTCATCTCACTTTTATCCCCGTGAGATTTATGCTACATTTGCCACAATTTCCTTTGAGTGGTGTATGTACTGCCCATTATTCTACTCTTTGTGTAATATACTTTCGTTTATGAGTATTTACATCAATGATTTATTTCCCTTCTTTCATGGGGTGTATGTTTTGAAAGATACCCAATTCGGTAAGGGAACCTTTCACCCTTCCTCTTTTTAAAAGACTTCTTTTATTGGGTCTTTTAATTTACATATTGTTATGTTGGGATATGTTCTCATATATCCTTAATGATGTAAATTTTGTGTCCAAGTGATGAGATACTCTTTTTATCTCTCATCAACTCATTTTGATGTGACGCCGTTAGGCTGTCAAGGGAACTTCTTAACCCAATTTCGATTTCTTTGGGTTCAACTTGTAGTCATTAAATATGTCATCCATTGAATATGTGTGAATGACCTTTTATTGTTTTACACTTAATATCCACTTATATTGGGTGTCTATATATTTGTCACACATATTTTTTTGAGATTTATTTGTCCTTAATTTAAGGATACCTTCTTTATAAGGTATTTCATCACATTTGACATTTCTATTGAGGGTTCATTGTTGTTATGCACCAATTCACTCTTATATGGTGTATATACTGTCCTTTGGAGTATTATATCATGAATCCTTTTATTCTCATGATATTATAAAGTTCTGACTAAATGTTATTCCTTGATTATTGTATTCAAGTGTCTCTAATTTTGGTAAAACCCCTTTAACCAAAATATCATTTTAAATGTTTTAGTTATTTGTTCTTATTAATATCCATGTTTTCAAAATGGTTTTAAGGATTTATTTATATGGATATTAAAGGTTTAAAATGTTAAAAGCTTCAAGGTGGTATGGGACACTTTGATTCAAAAATCTCTTTATTAAATGTTTTAAATGGTTTTGGAAATGGTTTCTTTTTGAATGGATTCATTATTTCAATATCCTAATATGTTATATTGTGATTGAAATGTGGAAATGTTATGTTTCCTTTATTCATGTTTATGTGATACGATTATGTTATGGTTCTTGGGCATTGTTATGAAGAACGGGTGGTTCCGTGATAAACTAAGGGCGGGTGAGCCCGATATAGCTCTCCAATGCATTGGGTAACGCGAAGGAGTGAAACGTTAAGGTTTCTCCGAAGAGATTTAGGGAATATACTGTGATGGGTATTCCAAACGTAACCAAGAGGGTTACTCCCTACATAAGAATGTTATGAATGCCTCAAGTTACCTTTATGTCTTATGATTTCTATGATTTATTCATGGTTTGATGAGGTATGTTAAAGTGCCTTTGTTTTATGGGTAAAGTATGATTTCATTCTTATGTATATATGAACTCATGTTTCCTTTCCATATTTTTATAACTCTTACTGAGCTTTTTATGCTCATCCCAAGTTTTTGAAATGTTTTTCACAGGTCAAGGGAAAGGTACATGATGTGATGATAGTGTCAAGGATGTGTCAAGAAAGAATCCGTGTTATATTTTAAATATGTTCCCGTTGATGGGAAGAATGAATGCTGACTTTTATGTAACCACTTTGTTTAAATGTGGAATGTAATGCAAGTTTCATGATCTAATTCTCTAAAACTCTAAACCTGAAAAGATCCTCAATGTGTAATCTTGTAATAACTCAAGATTAAGTAAGGTTTAAGGCTGGGGCCTTATAACTTCTGCCCAAATTGAGGCTTTAAGGAGTAAGCGAGGGATGTGTACAGCCAAAATGGGCATGGGTTGGCTGAGCCAAAGGCTTTGGGAGTGTGGGTATGGAGGTAGAGGTGGGGGCCTTTTATTAGAGGAGAGGAGGGGCACTCTTGGAAGGTAAAGAAAAGTCACTTTATTTTAAAATGGTATTCAGATTTAAGAGGTCCCACATTGATGTGTTTCGAGGATAAGGTGATAAGGGTTCGAAATCCACCCATCCAATAGGTTTTGTCCATGTTCAGGTCTTATATTTTACATTATCATTCCATTTTATTTAAATCGTTAAATAATGTGGTCATCGCTGCATCATCATGATGTCATAAATAATTTAATTTATTTAAAGTCTAAAAATTATAAAAAAATACTATGTTGTAGTAAATCTTTTTAGATTTCCAATGACTATTTATAATCAAAAATCGGATCTTTATAACCCCATGTAAAAATTGTTTTAGTAAAACATCTCATGTTAGTGTCATTTTTACTTTTAAATTAAATAAAATGTTATTTATGTCATTTCCCAACCAAAGTGGCTCCATGGGGTCCCCATGTTGACCCATGGATTGTCTTGGTCGTCCATGACACATCCAATGAGGGTATGGCATGTTTCAAGCTCATCTCATTTTATTAATGCATTATTTTTACCTTAAACTACACTAATTACCTCTAATCGCGATTAAGAACTTAAGAGTTACTATTCACCAAAAAATTATTTTAATCTCCTTGAACCACATTTTACTTCTTAATGACAACCATGTATGTTGGATTTTTGAAATTCAAAACACAGAAGTGGTAAAAATTCATTTAAACGAAAAATCAGTTTTTATAAGTACCACTTAGTGGTTTCACTATTCATCAAAAATTGATGTTTTTCAGAAAAATACCAAAAATTCACCCTAAGAAATATTTGATATTCCGAATTCAAAATTGAAGTATATTTTAAAAAATTCAATACATATAAGTCACATTAATTAATTTAATAATTAATTCTCGTTGTCATGACAAATAACGTGTTTTTATGAAACAATAATTATCAAAAGATTGACACCAGTTTAAGTCCAATTTCAAAGTGAAATTGATTCCAATGACCACCATTGGATTAAATGGTAAAAATATATTCTAATTTCACTTCAAAACCAATTCAAAAGATAATATAATAATATAAATAAATTAGATTAAAAAGCAGTTTTGATGTAAAATGAAGTATTTTTCACTATTCATAAAAAATGAACATTGTCTGAAAAATACCAAAAATTCACAAAAAGTAAATTTTGATGTCCCAATCATAAATAATAAGTTTATTTTGACAAACATAGCTTATAAAATTGTTAAAATATCTATTTAAAAATGGTTTTCCATCAAAAGGCAGTATAACAATCTTTTAAAAAGGTTAGTGTATTCCATGCTTAAGATTGGATTTATTTTCATTTTAAGCCTCTAAAACACTATCTAATTAATTAATAGACATAGATAAAAATATCTATTAATCATTAATTACTTTGGATGTAACAATGGGAGCGTGGTATACTTTAATGAAATCTTGGCATATGATTTAAATTAGTGAGAATATGAACACTAAAATACAATAGTCTTACTTGGGGGAACTATTATATAGATACATATTTCATGGGAATGTTAAAGTGATGGTGGTGGTTTTGTATTCCTAGAGATATGTGATATATTATTTGATAAGAACAACTACTCCTATAAAGAGGTAGTAAATGAATAAAATGATATTATTGGGAAGATCAAATGAATTCATTATGAATTCCATGTACCAAAATCAAGTTCTCTTTTTGGATGTTTTTTCATTCGATGTAATTTTTTTCTGGGTATTCAATGGAAACCAAAAAGGAATGGTATAAGCAGGTACCAATAAATTTTGAATAATTAGAAATTGTTTAATTTAAGTCAAGATTTATCCTATGAAAACCCATTATTTTATTAATAATGCTAAAATCCATTAGAATTCAATGTGTCCAATAAAATTTCAATGATCATAGAATATTCATTTAGAATGAATGTGTTCTGGGATTCTTCATGAGATTACTGTAAACTCCATCATTTTCCAAGATATATTTGTTTATAATATATGAGAAAAATGATTCAACTTGTAGTTAATTAAGACCAAGAATAATTTATATAAGATTTACTTAAATTATTAACCTAATTCCAGGGAACAATAAATATAGGAATATATTTATTGTGTTACTTAGATCAATTGTGGTGTATAAATTGATAGGGTATTAGAAAATAAAATAGGGAATAATTCAGAACTGATTTATTTCTAATGTCACATGGCATAAAATATATATTTGTGGATGTATAAAAGCATGAGAGAAGATTTTTAATATTAATAGACTAAAAATACCTAACAATATTTTGGAAATATATCTCACTTTCCAGGATATGTACTAATGTTTTATATTACATATGTGTAAATCATAGAGGGAAAAACAATCAAACAATACTACGGAAAAATAAAAATGACTGGTAGTAAAAAATATCTTAGGTACATGAGAAATTAAAATTCATGAGCCCCTAGTATTTAGAGAAATTGTAATAATAGTTATCAAGGGGATACAAAAATTGTCTTCTTTTTGATCAATTTTATTCGATTATCAATGTTAGGATTAGGTAATAAGAAAAAATATATTATATCTAGTGGTTTCCATATCTTTATATATTAATTGAGTTTCAACCTCTATTGAAGGTTAATAAATTTTTTATGAATGCTTTTTTATACTAATATAATAAAGTAATATCATAATATGGTTAACATTAAACTATTATATTATCCAAGTTGTTAATAATGATAAATAAAAGTGTATATATTCTGTAATATCACATCTTCAGACATTTTTCCAGAGAGATAAAGTTTCAGTAATAAGAATAACTATCGAAACATGGTAGGACTTGTAGATAAAACCATACCTCATCATAAGAATGTCTATCATTTGAGGAGAACTAATTAAGTTAGTATTTGGTCCAAGTACAATTAGAATTATATTAGAGTTGGTTTTCTAAAACCACACACTTTTTACTTTTGATTACTTTTATATTCAAATACTTGAATTTTAATAAATTTTCCATCACATTATAATTGTTTATCTATGTATAATTAAAGTGATAATGTCCATTTATTATATAGTGTATTGATAGGTCATAACAGACCACCTGATATGATGTGAACCTTAATGTGCTTTGAAAATATTCATAATTACATGTTTTAAGGTCCAATGAAATTAACAAAATGGGCCATAGATTATTTTTTGATATTAAGTGTTGGATGATCGTAAAACATTGAGGCTTATTCTAATAGATTTAACACTTGTTAATACTTATGAGCATTGATTGTGAGAACAGACACACCAATAGGAATTCTACATGTTTTATATGTCATTGGATATTCCTATCTATGAACCTGTGTATTGGTACTTATACTTGTGAAAATTATTAGTGTGTATCCTGAATAGCATACTAAGATCCATATATGTAAACTATCATGACATATACTCATATTGAGGTAGGATGAATTTGGTGCATTATAAGTGATACGATATTAATGAATAAGTCAAGAAAAGATCTGTCTCTTCAATTAATTAGATATATATATATATATCCTATTAATTTTAATAGAAAATTCTCATAAATCCATGGTTATGGTTTTATATTGACAGGTTAGTTTCAGAAAGTCAATGAATGATAAATCAAGCATATAGGTTGAACACATGAAGTGTGCATCATTCTTGATGATATATTGATGAAAAAGAGTTATATTACACAATGAGAAACCTTCAGAGGTTTTTATCATTGTGATAGTAAAAACTATCTCTATGTGTGCCTTTTTAGGTTGTGAGATATTGTTCATAGACTTTAGGATAGATTTTATAATGACACCAATAAAAAGTCCTTTAGGATCACAGAAAAAAAATTTCTACAATCTCGGATAAATTCTATTTGAACTAAATAGTTTGAATAAAGATTATTCTAGATTTTTTGTTCAATAATTATCCAGTTTATATTGATTGCGTTAATACTACCACTAGTTTTTTAAAAGAATATATATGTGAGTTAAATATATAATAAATATTTATTTTCTGGGTAACTAATAATTACATAATGATAAAATATGTATTTATCTTTTGTTTATAAAAAGAAAAAAGAACAGTTATTTTTTTTTATGTGAATATTAAATAAATATCTGTTTTCTGGTTTAGTGAATATAATATTTTTTATGTATTGAAAGATTAGTACTGTGATATTTATTTAATTAATTAAATATATATTATTTGAGGTTTGGAAAATTATCGGGACGGTTTTCTTACTAATTTAAATGGTCTGGATGAAATGATATGTTTTATTTTAATTTATTTAAATCAACATTAAATATTTTATTTATAAAATATATTTAAAATAATCTTTAGTTACAACAAATCAATATTTTATTATTATTATTATTATTACTATTATTTTTATTATTTAATGTACGGGTTACTTAAAGTTAAGAATAGGTTCAAGGAATTTTTGTGAAAACTTATTCTTTAAAGTGAGTATATAAACTTACTTATATCATTTCTAGGCTTATGGATAGTTGTGGACAATGCATTATCCCTAAAAAATTATATCAAGATAGAAGAGATAAATAATCAAGACTGCTCTCAAAAAATGGGAGGTGATCATCATTATCCTCCCTCTCAAGGATCGAGAGAACAAGGGATAATATTTCATGTCAGCAAAGATACTTTTTCACTCAATGGATAATGATTCTAGTGGTCTGGATCCTGCACTCTAGTACCAATAGTTCCAACAATAACATTCCAACATTCATGCAACATGTGTGGATACTACTAGAGGGAGTCTGCCCTTAAATCCTTTATAACAATGATTAAATGGAAATAGTGGCCAACATATTCAATAACTAATATAGAATTGTAATATAAGGTAAAAATTATTTATATAAATTAATTACAAATTATATGTGAAATGATCCAATCTATGAATATTTTGAGGTTAAAATCATCCAGTTTTGAGGACTTAATCCAAATAAATCAATGGAAAACATTATTGGTAATGGGATCAACCACTTATATTAGCCCATAGATCCTTCATGAGGAACATGATTTTAAGAGGAAACCTATAAAATCTAGAATTTCATTGAACGTTGTTAGTGTCTTCTCTAGGGGGGTTAGCATGGGGTTTCCCCTATGAGAATTGGGACTTGGAGGCATACATTCATCTACATCAATTGGGACTTAAAGCCTCAATATCTATGTCTTCAAACATTGAATAGGTTTAGACTATAGATTGGATAGATTTCGATTGAATTCTAGAGTGGGTTGGATATGGACATGGAAAGGGTGATTCTCTAGCTGTCACTAATTTTGAGCAATGTGTTGGCATTCTTTAAGGTATGGTTTTGGAAAATCTTCCCATTTCCTTAGTGGAATCAATAAGACAATAGGGATCGATAATTTAGTATTATTTTTAATATTTTCTTTATAAACCCACCTATTTAACCTATCTGAGTGATTGAATATCTAATTTAAATACGTGCATAGGACCACACAAAAAGGTATAGTATATTTTCATGGTTCATCTATCAAAATAGTAAGACTAATCCCCGTTATGATTTAAGTTCATTAAAGATCATATAGCCCACTAGTATCAATATGTGGATTATAAAGATCATGTTTATCTATATACTCATGTTTTATGTATTTCGATAGTGTATGTGTGTTCCACATGGTTATAATGTTAAACATAATTTTGAAATAATAGGAGAGTCATTAACCAATTTATACTTCAATCACATTTTCACTAAGCTAATTTTTCTTCTTTTTGATGAAATCTTGAATGTATATCCTTCGTCCACTAATTTATATTATTCACTAAGTATTAAGAATGAATATTATTCTCCAAATAATATGTCTATGATAACAAATGTTCATCTATGATTTGAATTATTAGTATTTATTCCTCTTTTAATACTCTATGAAGAAAACCACTAATATTCTTATATATTTCCTCCTTTAAAATTCATAGTATTTTGGTTAGTGTTACTTCATTAAACATTTTATGAGATTCACCATGACTTTATCCAATTTCATAACTTAGGCCAACTGTTCCTGAAAAATTCTATTTTTTCACATAATTTAAAGTTTCAAATATTTATTTTAAAGCTCCCTCTAATATTGAACCATAATATTCCTAATTTAAATATTCCACAAATATTTGAAAATTATTCTCTTCAAAAACACCGCCTAATAAAAAACAATTAACTCTATTATTTCACCTCCATGTGTTCATGGAATCCACCAACTTCATGTTGTGGAAATATCCTTTTTGTTTTTTGATACATCAACATTAATCAAAATTTACCATTTTGATGTTTGATTTTGTGAAGTCAGTTACATAGAGCATCATTAAATTTAGTCTATCGATTTTTCACAAAGTATACAAACCTTTTGATGTTCCCTAGTAAATAGTCTGTAGTACCTAAAATATTTGGTATGTACCCCTTTCATTGTGTTTTTATGGATATAAAGTATAATATGGAAATTTGGGAGAGTTTAGTGAACTTTCAGTAAGTTTTTGGGGCTAAAGGAGAGGCGCACAGGCTGCATAAGGTTTATCCTAATCATGCGGCCATCCTAGTAGAAACCATGATAAAGGGAAGGTTTGAGGTAGAGAGATTTGGAACGGTGTGCACACATTTACGGAGACCATGCAATGAGGTCGTGGGAGGGTCTTCCTAGGAAATATTTGACACATAGTTAGCACATAATTTGTCTAACTGTGTGAACTAACCATGTGAATGGTTTACGTGAGATCCTAAAAAAGTGTATCTCATGTGTTTCTACCTCTAAGTGGCTCATTTTCTTCCTAAGCGGCCATAACCTTGGATGTTTCTTCCTTGAAACTAGAAAAAAACACTACCAAGTGTTTTGGAGTCAATCCTTAGGCTTCCCTTGTTGTTTCACACACAGATTCTTGTGTTATGTGATCGTTCTTCGTCGTTCTGGATCGGTTTCATAAATCTACTTAAATATACTTATCCTCTATCCTTGGTTTCTCATATATACACCCATTATGGGTAGATCTATGAGAGTGGATGACAAATAAGCTTATATTTGGTCTTGATATTTCTATGATATTAGATCTAAGGTGGTTCTAATAAGATTCGACTTGGTTTTCTTAAGCGTTCATTGCCCATGTCTATTTCGTCAAAACATTCGAGGTAGGTGGCTTCTTTCTCGACTCCAATTAGTAGAACTATAGGGAACGCATTAAAATTTAATATCTTGTTTTTAATTTGTTGTGATTTGTTTTGTTTATCAATCATTGGAAACCCTTATTTTTGATGGTTTGGAAAATTAGGGAAATCTAGAAAATTGTGTGTTTTGAATAAAGTGCTTCTATTCTTGATTTTAAAATACGGATTTTGAAATTAGGATTTTTTTGGAATTGTGGAACATTGATTTTATTAGATAGTTTCGATAAAAAGGGGATTTTTATTCAATGAAATGGTTGTTTTGAAATTGGTTTATTATTTTGTGTTCAATAAAAGTGCAGTTTTATTGAAATAGTTATTTGGAATGGTTTTTTCATACATTGGGTTTTTTGTGAGTTCATGTTCAACATTAACCTGAATAAGGGATGTGTACCATTGGGGTACAAGGTGTGTGACCTTATATCAGGGGCATGCATCATTCGGACACAATGTAATTTGACAGGATACCGCTCATGTGTATGAAACTGTCAAACTAAGCATGCATGTGTTGTTGTGTTGTGAACTATGGAATGGGTATGCCAAAATGATAATAAGAATTGGTTTTTAAGACCATCATAGTTATTTTCTGGAAAATAACTTGTTGGAAATTGGTTTCATTTACTTTTGTTTTCAATTGGATATAATTGGTTTTCAATCTTGTTTATATTTGGTTTTAAACTATTTTGGTAAATTGTTTTACTAAAGCTATTTTATATAATGTGCTAAACCTTCTATCCAAGTGGCATGAGTAGGGAAGTCATTGGGAAAATCTACTAAGTTATATAATCACCCATTCTTTGGAACCTTGGTTCTATTGCAGATGATACCTTCCAGGACTCAGTCAAAGTTAAAGTTTCACACTTCTCTAGCACCATGTCGTGATACATTGGACTACTTGATGACATTGGAGCATGGATCTTGTGGATCTTGGAGTCATGTTGTTGTATAGGGTTTTATTCATTTTCATCCTTTTTTTACTTTGATATTGGGTTTTCTTCTGCTATATCATACTTTGGTTGGTTGTTTTAATGAAAATGATTTGAAATTTTAATGTTATTTCATGCATCATATTGTGTGTTTCCTTGTTGTTGGTTTACATGGTTATTGGTTTTATTCATTAAAGGGTAAATCGTCCCCCTCTTAATTGGAAACCCTTTGGTATTTATTTACAGCCATTGGAACCATGGCTTCGTCGCTTAAGGCCAACTAATAACTCTTTGTACACTCAAGAAAATGAGAACTAATGGGTCACTACAAATGGTATCATCTTGTTCGGTCCTTGCCTATGAAATAGTCATCATTGTTCTTGGTCTTGGAGTTGAAATTACATCTTGTCTATTCCTTGAGTTATAATATCAGAAAGGATTAGTATTGTCAGAACATGAAATATATAGCATAAATTTTTTCATCTAACCCATTTATAATGAACTTCAGGTTACCAGGGCGTTGGGAACATAAGTGTTTTGGAGACACTTCTAAAATGATGAAAATATAATTGTCATGGGTTTAACCTGTGCTGTTATCATGACATGAATTATAGAGGAATGGATTCCCCCTAGGAGTGGATACATAATTTTGGTAATGATTCATGAGTGAAGAAGTGTTTATTTTTGGAAAAGAATGAATTTTATATTCAAAGTAAATACATTGAAAATGGAAATTCTTATGGCATTTTGAACATAGTTGAATTTTCAAAAAGAAAGTTGAATGTTTTAAAAAATTGTTGAACATGGAAAAAGGTTGTTTTTTGAAAATAAAATGTTTTTATTTCTGATTTGATAGAATTTGAAATTCTAAGATATCAGTTTCTAGAGAGTGATATTGATGGAGTTTGTTGTTGGTTTAGAAAATGGTACCCGGTTGGCATCGTCGAAACGAACCAGAAGAATCTATAGAGAATGTGGTTTCACCTGAACCATGGGTGAACCAATTTCTAGTTTAGAGTATTTTCTAATATTTTCAAGGTGTGGATATGAAGAAAAATAGGAATGATCCAAGGTATGTGGATCATACCATCCAGTTCATAAAGTAGAATTTACCAAACTTCTGGGGTGACGTTGAACCCGAAAAAGAAGAGGTGTGGCTGAGTAGGATAAATTGTATCGTTGATTCCATAGGCACACCATAAGAGCTCAAACTCAATCTTGATACTTATATTCTCAAGGATCCTACACACTAGTGGTGAGATTTAGTAGTTCATGATAAATTGGATGAAGTCTTTACAAGGGAGGATTTTGAGGAACTGTTTAACAAACAATTCTATCCTCATACATTCAAAATACAAAGGACAAAAAACTTAATTATCCTGAAGAAGGATAATCTCTCGGTCATAGAATATGTGGCTAAACTCATGAATTTATTATGTTTTTCAATAGAATTTGTGGTAAGTTTATCATTAAAGGAACGCATCTTCGAATCGGGGCTAATGTAGGATATTAGATTGAATATTGTGGTGCTTTGTATTACGGATTATACAGAGAGGGTGAATAGAGAAACTATGGATGAGCATGATGTCACTAGATCTATGGGAGGATATATGATGATACCTATAGGTAATGGTGGTAACTCAAAATCTTGGAGAAAGTGGAAAAGGGAAACCTATTTTCAAGGGGGAAGTGGAAATCAGAATTAGACAACTGGATCAATGAACCTTCCTCCACAACCCAAGAGAAAACCAGGTTGTATTCATTGTGGTTCATTTGACCACATAAAATGAGAGTGTTTGGAACAACATATATCATGTCATAATTGCAATCATATGGGGCATCTTCAGTGCAATTTTCCCAATCCTCCAAGGTCGGGTTCTCGAGACACTTCTTAGGCATTGCTAGAATCGTATGATTCGACAGGACGAGGACAGAAGAATCAGTCTCATAAATAGGGAAGATCTAGACATCATTATTCTAGAAATACCATGACTCCTCAACCAGGGTAATCTCAATAAGGAAACAATGAGAAAACTACAGTGACGAAGCAATTTTGTGGAGATGAGCATATGATTGTCGATGATCAGGCTGGACCATCTACGGTGAGAGGTACAATTATTTTGAATTCTACCCTTGTGCAAGTGCCCTTTGATACTAGTGAATTTCATTATTTAATTACTTATCATGTTATTGATTTTCTATGTTTAAATATGGAAATTATGACTTCTATTTTAAAACTACAAACTCCTCTTGGGGAAAAAATGCCCATCCTTTATGTGTAGAGCATGTGCTATAACCGTTGATGGAGCCGAGATAAAATGCGAATTCTCGGTGTTAGACAATAATTTATATGATGTAATCCTAGGTATGGATTTCTTGACAGTGTTCAAGACTCAAATCAACTATTATAGGGGAATAGTTAGTTTCATGACTGAGGATGACATCAAGCATCTCTTCAGAGGAGAGAGGATGGTAAAGAAAGGTGCAACGGGATTGTTGGCATCATCGGTGTGAACAATATCTTACTATTATTTCATGTTTTCTTTGGAATCCATGGAAGAGTGTGAGGATGTTAGGTTTCAAGTAGTTTGGGATCTATTTCTAGATGTCTTTCCAAAGAACTTCTTAGGGTACCGACCTCTAAGGAAAGTCGATTTTACAATTGATCTCCTTCTGGGGACCAGTCCTATTTCCCATTCATCTTATAGGATGGAACCAACAAGGTTATACTAATTGAAATTACAGTTGGAGGAGTTGGAAAGAAAGGGTTTCATTCAACCAATTACGTCTTTGTGGGAAGCAACAGTTTTGTTCATGAAGAAATCAGATGTAACTCTTTGGTTTTGTGTTGATTATCGTAAGCTAAACCATGTCATGATAAAAAATTGGTACCCACTTCCACGCATTGATTATTTGTTCCATCAATTAAGGGGAGATCAGTGGATGTCTAAAATTTAATTGCAATCAAGATATCACTAATTGAGATATCAGAAAGAAGATATTCTGAAGATATCTTTCAAAATCCTATATGGACACTAAGAATATATAGACATGCCTTTCAATCAAATGAATTCACCAGTGGTCTTCATGGATGTGATGAATCAGATATTTCAGTGATATCTAGACTCTTTTTGTGCTATTTTTGGATGACATCATGGTGTATTGAAATCCAAGGGATGACCATGGGTAACACCTGGAAACAGTGTTCAAATCTCAAGAGATCACCTTTTGTATGCCAAGTTATCAAAGTTTTATTTTTGGATTCAGGAAATAAATTTTATTTTCCATTTCATTTATTAGAAATATGTTTTTTCTAATCCTAAAAATATATAAGTTGTTATCTCATGGCAACCACAAAATAATGACTTTGAGATATGAATTTTTCTTAGTCTAGTTGGTTACTACCGATGCATTGTGCATTATTTATCATGACTAGATTCACTGATGACGGCTATGAAAAAGAAAAATTCTCCATTATAATAGATATAGAAATGCTATAAGTACTTCCAGTAATTAAAATTTCATTTGAAATCAGCACCAATCATGATTTTTCAGAATCAAGACTGGGGTATGTGGTTGATAGTGATGCTTCAGGATCATGGTTGGTATGTTTTCTCATGAAAGGGGACTATCTGGTTTCTTATAGTTCACAGAAGTTGAGGGGGCATGAGAAGAATAACCTAACACATGATTTGGAGTTATCTGAAGTCGTCCATTCCTTGATAACATGAATACATTATCTCTTTGGTGAGAAATTTAATGTATTCATGGACCAAAAAATCATGAAACACATTTTCTCACAACGAGATTTGAATGTGAATCCAAAGGAGATGGATGGAGTATCTTCAAATGTTTTAATTTGACTTTATTTATACATTGGGAAAATTGAATTCGATGGCAGATGCATTGAGAAGAAATTCATATGCTATATTGGTGAAAGAAGATTCAGATGAGTGGATGTTAATGTCAGTCCTAGAAGACATGCATGTGGAATGAGAAGATCGAGGTGATATTGCGGTTTTATTTTCAGCTACGCTTGTTCCCGATTTGGTAAAAATGGTCAAAAGAGGCATAAACATATTATTCAAAATGACTAGTTATGACTTCAAAGCTCAATGGTGGGGAGACCCTTGAGGGTTTGAATCTTTATGGGAATTCAGTTTTGTGTTTCATAGATCAAGTAGTTGTACATATGGATTGTCTGGAACAACGCCTTTATGCTTAACACCCTTCAATATGGGTTTTACATCTAGGAACACAAAACATGTATAAGGCATTGAAGGCATAGTTTTGGTGGAGTGACATGAAAAAGAAAGTGGTTGAGTTAATCTCACCATGTTTAAATTGTCAACAGGTCAAAGAAGAGCATCAGAGACCAGTAGGAATGTTGCAGTCTATGCCTATTTCAGTGTGGAAATGGGAGAAGATAGTGATAGATTTTGTTTTTTCTCCTCCAAGATCAGTCCATAATCACGATTTCATTTGGGTGATAGTGAATCATCTTACCAAGATGTCACGTTTCATTCCAATTCTTGAAACTCATACGATAGTGGATTTGTCAAAAATTTATATCTAAGAGGTTGTAAAGAGACATGGTGTACTAGATTCAATAGTGTTGGATAGAGATTCAAGGTTTATCGATCATTTTTTTAAATCCTTACATAAATTCCTTGGGAATCAGCTGACTATGAGCACAACATATCATCCTCAGACAGAGGTCCAGTCTAAGCAGACGATTCAAACATTGGAAGACATGTTTTTGGCTTTTGTAATTGATTTTGGTGGCTCATGGGAGGATCACTTACACTTAGTGGAGGTCTCATATAATAAAATCTATCAGGCCTCAATACATATGGCTCTATTTGAAGCATTTTATGTGTGTCATTTTCGTTCTCCCTTATTCTCAATGGAAATATGTGTGACCTCACTAGTCGGGATGAGAATTTTCCAAGAAACAATAGAGAAGATCCAGTTGATCAGAAAAAGGATATAGATGGCTCATAGTCATCACAAATCTTATTCGGATCATCGTCGAAGGCCATTTTCATTTTTCATGGTTATTCATGTGTTCTTGAGGATCTCTCCAAGACTTGAACATCATCATTTCAGAAAGCAGGTCAAGTTATCTCTTTGATACATAGGATCTTTTGAGATATTGGAATGGGTTGGAGAGGTGGAATATCGGTTGGTATTACCACTATGGTTCAGTTCAGTGCATAATGTGTTCCATGTATCGCAGTTGAAAATGTATTAGCCTGATCCAGACCATGTGATCAAATGGGATCATATTGAACTAGAGTCGGGTGATTCATTGATACATATCATTGTACGAATTATGGATAGGCAAGAGAAATTATTTCTTTCAAAGATCATCGGCCTAGTGTGGGTTTTATGGTATCATCATCGCATTAAGGAAGAGACTTGGGAACATGAGAAGGAAATGAAAGGGAAATGGCTAGAACTCTTTCAGAGCAGTAACGGTTTTCTAATTTTTTGGGGATGGAAGGACATATGGTGGGGGGAATTTAGTACCCACGGTTATTGGTACATAACCCTTTCCATTTTTTATGTATATAATGTATAAAAGGGAATGTTTGCAGAGTTTGGTCAACTTCCAGTATGTTTGTGGGGATAAAGAAGAGGTGCACGGGTTGCACACGATTTATCCCAATTGTGCAGCTATCCTAGTAGAAACCATGCGAAATGGAAGGTTTGATGTAGAGAGCTTTGTCATGGTGTGAAAAAAAAGGTAGGGATACCATGCAAGGACTTCTTGAGAGGTTCTTCATAGGTAGTATATAATGCATGGTTACTGCATAGTTTGTCTAACCATGCGAACTAACTGTGCAGATGGTTTAAGTGAGATCCTAAAAAAGTGGATCTCTCACTTTTTTTCCTCTATGTGTATTGTTTCTCTCTTATGTGGTCATAAATCAGGATTTCTCTACCTTAAAGGTAGAAGAACCTCTTCCAAGAGTTTTGGAGTCAATCTGAAGGCTTCCCTTGGTGTTTCGAACCCAGATTCTTGAGGTATGTGATCGGTCTTCATTGTTCTTGATCGGTTTCTTAGATCTACTATGATCTACTCCTCCTCTCTTCTTGGATTCTCAGATCTACACACATTATGGATATATCTGAGTGTGGATGAAAAATAAGTTAATATTTTGTCTTGATCTTTCTAGGAAAAGATATCAAAGGAGGTTCCGTGAAGAATCGACCTAATTTTCATAAGTGTTCTTCTTCTATGTCTAGTTTCATCAAAACCATCAAGGTAGGTAGATTATTTCTCAAATCTACTTTGTAGAACAGATGGGCATGATTTCAAATTGAATATATTATGTTGAAATTGTTGTGATTTAGACAATTAGAAATTGTTGGAAACCCTTCTTTGTGATGGTTTGGAAAATTGGGGGAATCTGGAAAATTGTGTGTTTTGAATAAAGTGCTTTTATTCTTGGTTTTAAAATATAGATTTTGAAATATGGATTTTCTGGAATTTTGTAACATGGATTTTATTAAAGTGTTTCAACAAAAATGTGATTCTTATTAAGACAAAATGGTTATTTTGAAATTGGTTTATTCGTTGGTGTTTAATAAAAGTACAGTTTTATTAAAATGGTTTGAAATGGTTATTTGGAATGGTTTTGGAATACATTGGGTTTTGTGTGAGTTCGTGTTCAACATTCCCATGAATAAGGTAAGTGTACCATTGGGGTAAATGGTGCGTGACTTTGGATTGAGGGATTATATAAGTGGGACACAAGGTAATTGGATAAGAGACTTCTCATGAGTATAGAACTATCGAACGAATAATTCATGTGTGGGTGTGTTGTGAACTATGGAATGGGTATGCCAAAATGATAATAAGAATTGGTTTTTAAGAATTGCTTAGTTATCCTCTAGAAAAATAACTTTTTTTAAATTTGTTTCATTAAATTTTGTTTACACTTGGTTATAATCTGTTTTCAAAAACATTTATATTTGGTTATAAACTATTTTGGTAAATTGTTTTATATAAATTGTATTATATAAAACATTAACCATTATATCCTAGTGGCATGAGTAGGGAAGTCATTAGGAAAACCTACTGAGTTATATACTCACCCCTAATTTTTCACTTTGGAGCTTTTGTATATTCTACCTTCTGGGACTCGAGAAAAGGTAATGTATCACAGTTCTTTAGCACTGTGTCATGATACTTTGGACTACTTGGTGATTATGGAGCATGAATCTTGTGGATCCAGGTTTCTTATTGTCATCTTGGAGTTAATTATTGGTCCTCCACTATTTACTTTGATATTGGGTTTTCTTCCACTGTAGAATACTTTGGTTGGTTGTTTTAATGAATATTATTTGAAATGTCTTAGTTATTTCATGCATTATATGGTGAGTTGTCTTACTGTTTGTTTTCATTGTTATTGGTTTTAGTCATTAAAGGGTAAATCGTCCCCCACTAACTTTGAAACCATTCAGTATTTATTTCCAACCTTTGGAGCCTTGGGGATGTCACTTATGGCCCAGTAATGACTCGTTATACACTCAATCTAATGAGAATTAATAGGTCAATACATAGCCTTATAAAGATTCACCCATGAACGTTTTTATGTTTTCTTTCCCAAATTCATCCAACTAATATTTTCTTATAATCATTGTGAACTCATTCATTTTCTATATTATTCATACATGAAAATGTTTAATTAAGACATTTTATGACTAATGAACTTTGGGGAAGTATATTCAATTGGACTTCATTAATTTATTACTAACTAAGAAATCAAACGTGAAGATAGAAATTCTCATGAATTTTACTCCAAGTCATTTGGTAATTCATGAAGTCTTAATAAATAATCACCAATTATTATGAACATTAGATAATGTATTATGAAGTTTCTCATATAATTATGGACCTCCTTTAAAGTCTTTTGAAATATAATTATCCATGTTTCTAGACTCGTGAAATGTAATGTTCTCAATGACTTTTCCATTTTTGAATATAACTTCAAAATTATATATTTTCAACAAAAAAACAACGAACTTCCTCACCCATTCATGTACTTCTACAAACCCATTTCAAACACTTTTAAACAACCAAATATCCTTAATCTCACATAGTAAACATAATATCATAAGAGTATGAATATGATTTATGTATTTATAACAAAACCAAACCCAATAAACATATATAATCCTTCTAATGATTAAATTCTCACTTTCTTCAACAAGGTATCCACGTTCTTCCAAAAATATATCTTAGTATCAACAATCTCCCACTTTGGATTTTATTAGAAAACATGGAACATAAATCACTTTTAAACTCAACCAACTTACTAATAAATCATTATTTAATAATTTTAATGCAACTTGAGTAAACTCAGTGTAGGAAATAAGAACATTGAACAATAAAAACATGTATCTCGTAAAAGTATCGAATTATATTTTCCAATTTACATCCATTTTTATCATGATACCAAATTGAAAAAAATAAATATTTTCTAATCCATTTGTACCACTTTTGAAACCATTAGAAATAAATAGATAATCTTTAAATCTTTAAAAATTATATTCTTAAAGCTTATTCATAAGAATATGTGATAATTCATGAGTATTTATCTAATATTATGATAAAAATTTATAAGACACCAAAAAAACACCTAGTTAAATATTTGAAGAACCATAGAGGCCACAACCCCCTAAGATATGTGAATATAGATTTTTAACAAGACAACATAAACATAAATCTGGATAGATATGGAACTAATCTGGATGAACGCATTTTAAAGGGTTCTACAGGTGTTGGTTTAAACATTGACAAAAATCATATTCTTGATGTTACTATTTGTATTTACCAGTAGAGAGGAAAGAGATAGTGGTTAGTTTCAATGATAATCTAATGAAAAAATATCATAGAATATAACCTATGAATATATATGTATATAAATTTTCAATACAAAATAAATTTCATATTCTGAAAGAATTTTGCAGCTGATGCATTTTGGAAGCTCACAAGGATGAGGTATGCATGAAAAGGATAGAAGGTGAGTTTCATTATGTTATGAAAGGGAATAGGTTTAAAAATAATACCAATAAAAATTAATATGAAGTTTCTAGGAATAATAAGTTTTATAATTGATAATTGTTAGTTTTTTTCAAATCAATTGAAATTTGATAAAAAATTAGAAGAGTCTAAAAACATATTTAGGATAAATGAAAGAAATTGTTTTCATAAGGTAATGTAAAATTGGATGAGAATTTATCCACAACTGGAAAATTGAAGACTCGGAAGACTGATGTGGAAAAATGTATTCCACAAAAAAAGTATGTTTAATGGAAGAAAGAAGATGGTCAAACAAATAAGATTGAAAATTGGAAGAGGAATCCAAAAAATCTTCTTATATTGTGATTATGATAAATGAAGGGCCCAAATTAAAATGAATCTCTAAGAATGAATTTTATTACAAAAAAACAAGTGGTTCGTCCTTATTCCTTATTATTTTAGGTGTTTTGAGCTAACATGTAGTGAAATGAAATAAAAATTGAGGTTGTCACTTTTGGAAATAATGATGAGATTGCACTTCATGGTGTCTAATGAATTCTTGGGATTGTAAGAAAAGAGTTCATCCCTTAAGTGGGAGAAACCTTGAGAATAATATATCATTTTACTAAAATCTAGTGAATATAGGAATTATGAATAGATTTCAAACTTGTAGGTTGAGTCATTCCAATCACACGTTCATCCCTCATTCTTAATTAAATTATTCGTATCAATTGAGAGGGAGTGTTGGTTATCTCAAAATGAGATAAATGGAGAGTTATTCTAAAACATATGATATTTTAGATGTGATTTTTAAATTGTGTTTGGGATCAGGTATTTCTTCACTTAACAACCCTTATGTTTTGATTTTATAATTTATAAGAATGATTACACATTCATGATAGTTTATTGATATAATAGAAAAACATTGTTATATCTCCCCTATTTTTTACAGTCGGTTTTCTAAATAGACTTAAAGATGATTAAATAAATGATCTATTATAATAAAACCATGTGATATCATTATGTATCTTTTATATTTTCAAAAAATATTCTTATAATGGAGGATAAAATGTTTTCAAAAAATTTAGGAAATTAAAAAACAACTTATGCTTTGCATTTTATTATTGATAAGTGGAAGAAAGTGTTTAGAAAAAATATTGAATTCTAAATATTTGTTGATATATTGACAAAACAATATGATAGAGGATATTTTTGAGCCCATGAGTTTTATTTTTTGTCAATGATGTGTTAATATATGTTTGGTGAGTTCAAATGAAGTGGTTATACTTGGAGAATTGGTATAGATTCATTTAATGACATTGAACATAATTCTTGAGAAATTCTCCTTAGATTAATGTGATTATTGTTGGACTAAAATTTATTATCAAATAATTATTTCAAATATGATTCAATAATTTGAAACAATATAGAAATAATTGATGACTATGAAGGTGAGTATTTTTATGAATAATTTAAAGACATGAAATATATATATTGTAACATCAAAAGATTTTACGAAATATATTATATCAAGTTAATATAAATTATTTGATAACTTGAGTTTCACACAATGCATTTTTAACTTGAATTATACACAACCCCATGTTTATCTTGTGGTTCATGTAAAACTGTGTTTCATCAATAACTTGTGTTACACATAATGTCAAGTCTTACCAAAAAAAAAATATATAATTCTTACAATTATTTAACCTGATAGTAATCCCCTAGCTATTCAAATGGAAGTAATGAATAAGATTAACGAAATTTTGAAAATATGGTATATAAATTTTTATAAAATGAATTCATTGGTTACCAATTAATTATAAATGAAAATAAAAACCAATTTAATATAAAGGAAGTGTTTTTATAAAAAACTATTTTTATGTGCCAAAGATATATTATCTTAATAAATTAAACTAATTGCTATTATTGATAGATAATAAATAAATCTATATACAAGAAATTCAGTAAAATATTTTTAAATTAATAAAATATATTTTATATTCATAAGATAAGTATAAATCAAATTTTACGCATAAAAACATGTTTTTTTCAAAGGATTTTTCCACCTTTTAATGATGCATTTATTTTAAAACAAAATTTTAATATTTTTTATATTTTATATTTTATTTCAAAAATAAACTTCATTTTTATCAATTATAATGTCAAAATTATATTAGGATGAATATTTTGTTTTTTCTGAAAAGTTTAATTTTTTAATGAATAGTTAAAAATACTACATTTTAATTAAAAACTCACTATTCATCTAAATAATTTATAATGTTAAATTTTATTTTGAATTGGTTTTAAAGTCAATATAGTTCAATAATATATATATTAATCAATTTTATTTTATTTTATTCAATTGCACATTGAAATTGTATATAAAAACATTTTCAACTTTTGAATATATTCACTTTAAAAACACCCTTTCTTGTCCCATCTACGGGATTATTTTTAAATTAATTTTTTCCACATATGGGAATTGAATATGAAAATATAGATTCCATATTTATAATATTAATAATTTATATTTTCTATTAAGTTTAACTTGGTTTCTTAACAAAAATATTATAGAAATAAATTAAAATTAATTACAGTGATTTAGAGAAAAACGAGTTTATTTAGTGGTTAAACATAGATTATAAGGTGTAACAATAACCCAAAACTTGTCCAAATACACTTTTATGGACATATTTCGACCGTTAAACCTATATTATATAATTGTTTGTGTTATTGAATCCTCTTTTTAGGTAAAAATGGGTGTTCAATTAACTTTATTTCAAAAATGCCAAGTGTTCCCTTTCCCCTCCTATAAAATGTCATCACCTCTTCTCCTCTAATCAAACCTATCAATATCTTTGGATTAGCCAATTCCTTCCCAAAAAACTCTCCAACTACCATACCATCATCCTATAATCCTTATGTTGGGCATAAATTTATCCGATGAATTCCTTTGGTGCAAACCAAAAGGTGTAATCTGAAGAAGAGGTAATGTTTATCAATGAGCACCTTTGTTTTATTTCTTTATCAAACCAATTATTTTACATTTATATAATTATTATATAATAAACTAAGTATTTTAAATATATTGATATTTTTTATGTTAATTTTATAACCTAAAACTTCACACACTTCCATCAAATGGGATATGCAATCAACGTTCATGTGTGTGGAAGACTACCACATCTCGAACTGATATCGTTCCATCTTCCATTACCACCCATCAAGGTTGGGAATAATGATGTACATACTATTTTTATATGATATTTTTTATATTTATGATTTAATTATTAACCTATAATTAATATATAATTCATACCTTCATGATTTTTATTTTGTGGGAATATGATAACATCATTTTTGGACGTGTGTCTACCGCCTCCCCAAAGCGATGTGATTAATTCATGATTTACATGGAATATATTAAGGTTGATTTTAATAAAAATATATTTTATAAATTAAATATATATGGTATTAATGAAATAATTATATATCATAAAATATAATATTTCATTTTCTTTCTTACCTTTTCAAGCTTTGAAAAATTGATAACATCATTTGTGGACGTGTAGATTGTCGCCTCCCCAAAGTGATGTGATTCTTCATTTTACATCACCAAATAAAATATAATGATATATATATAAGTATAATTAAACAAGAAATATCCTGATTAATTCATTATTATTATTCTTTATATATTTAAATATTGTCCTCTTTGACAATAGTTAACCAACCAAATCCTTTTTGACACATAAGCGGATATGGTCAGAACATCGGATGGAAACATTATTAATTAAGTAACTATATATATAACTTGTTTATAAGTGAAATAAAATTAACAATAAAATTGAAAATTTTATAAATAATTTAAATAACTAATATAATTTTATTATTCAATATGATAAAGTAAAATCATGGTGAATCAGACACAGTGTAAGGGTTTTTAACATCTTACTTTTATTTCTATGGAATACATATCATATTAACCACATATTTTATTGTGTGTTGTATATACTTCCCATGAATGTATTTTATTATTTTAATACATAAATTTATTGAGATTTACATATCCATTTTATGATCTCACTTTCATGGGGTTTATGTTTTCAATGTTTCCAAATCGGAAATGGATTTTTGTCACAATTTTCATTCCTTATGATGTTCATTATGTTATACACCAATATTATTTTATAATGTTTATATACTTCCCATTTGATATTTTATATCATGAGTCTCCTTGCTTTCATGGTATTCTATGTTTCATTTAATGTAATCCTTTAATGGGGATGATGATACACTGTTACCAAAGTAGTAATAGTTTGATATCACAATCTCATCGATTATTGGGACTATGTGTGATTAAGTCTCCAATGTTGAAATCCTATGATATAACTCTAAATGATTATTTTTTATTTTTTCATCCTATGGTTATTACATTTTAATACATTTTCTCCCTCTATTTTCTTGTCTTTTTATACTCAAGAGTTTAAAATAATTTTTCATTAAAAAAATCCTTTCGGTCAAAAACTGTTTTCTTCAAAAAGTGTGTTTTATAAAAAAAATTAAAAATGTTTTAAAGAAGTGTTTTTCAAAGATGAAATAATAATTTCTTCAATAAATGATTTAAATTATTCTTAAAACTTCCGTTATATATTTCCAAGATCATTTTCAAATAAAATCATTTTCAATGTGTTTTATTTTTTAAAAAGTGATTTTCAAAATAAAAAGGATATTTTCCTCAAACGGTTTCTAATGGAATTTTAATGGTATTTATAATCATCAACATCAACAACCTTTTTGATACTTATCCTCCACCATAGATATTTTTTATTAATACCATCTTCATTATTTTTTGGATAGATTAATATTGTCTTAAAGATATTGTTATGGAACTCTTTTCTTTTCCATGGGTTAATTATGTTTCAATGATAATATTTTAGAACCTCTTTATTTTTAATAGGATAATAAAGTAATGTAAGTGATAGTTTTTGTTCCTTTGATTTTATTATGAAATGAAATATTTTATGTGTTATTATTATTTAATGGTACATGGTTATTTAAGGGGTGGTTAGGTTTTAAACCAATGATAGGTGGTTCTATGATAAACCAATGATGGGTGGTTTTGTGATAAACCAATGATAAGTGCGTCCATAATATACCTCTAATTAATTGGGTATGGGAGTTGATTGTGTGGTTATTTCATTTGCAAGAGTGACTATAAGAGTGAAGTGAAAATGATTTCCAGAGATACATTCATGTTTCCTTTATTCTTTCTATGTAATTATAATGCATCACATTATTGAGATTGATATCACAAGGCTCATGATTATTGATTCTAATGACTCTTTCCTTTTTCATGATTTTATATTTGATGATTCATTTATTTATGTTCAAGAGTTCTTTTATGATTTGATCATTCACTTTGATTATGTCATAATACAACATTGCACTCCTATGCTCTTTGATTACATTCAATTATAAATTATTATTTCTACCATTATTGATCATTTGATTTAAACCTTATTAAGTTTACCTTTCCTCAACGTATGGACAATTAGGTTGACCAATTTATATCTATAAAGTATTTCAAAAAAATTATATTGATGACCTAATGTGAAGTAAGAAAAACTGGGTTAAATGTGATAAATGTTCATTTGAAAACCTGAGTATTATTTATATAGGAGTATTCCAAATTCTATAAAACAATAAACCTAAAAGGTACTCTATAATTAAAGTTATCCAGGTTTTACTTTTGTTGTAGTCAAGTTTGGATGTAAAAATGTTGGTTACAAATGTTGGCATCATATATGGGAATGTAAAGTTTTGGATTTTAGCATTGGATCCAAGAGTGAAGGGAATGGTTTATTATATATATATATATATTACATGAAGATAATATTGGGTTTTGGTTTGTAATTTTTATCTATATGGTGGAATTTACACTTTGATATTTTTTTTATTGTTGCCAAACAAATTGTCCATTCAATACAAGAAAACGAAGCCAAATCAACCTTGCTCTTGTTGGAGAAGGATAAACATTTCATGTGATTCTCATAGGAAATCCTAGATTGTTCTATGTTGTGAGAACATAGTTCTAGTAGAGTGTGTGTAGTGGAAGGCAAGGGGTCAGAGGGTCTTCCCACCCCATGTGGTGTGGGAAGTGTTGTGGGTATTGAACCCCACTACCAGTTCGAATGATTATTGGAAATGTATTTTTTATAAATGATTGAATGTCCATGTGAATAATCCATGTGGTATAATGGGTTTCAAAATACACTTTCTCTTCCTTAAAAAGATAAATTTATATCATCACCCCGTGATCATATCCATCTGATCCATTTTATCACAAAAGGACATTATTTTCTTCATATGGATTAACCTTACAATAATAAAAACTTATATTATCTGGATTTTATGCATATTGTAAATTCCATAATCATGTAATGATTTAAGGGTAGATCTTTTAATCTTATTACATTAAGGACCTCCATGTATACAATCTTTTTTTCATGAGTGAATAAGTTTAAAGAAAACACAACTTTCAAGAATGATAATGGAGTTGCAAGAGGCTGATAATCTATTTTTTATACATGGATGAGTTCAAGATTATAAAATTATATATACTGTGTGAAAAGAAACATTCAAATGACTATCATATAATAAATTATTTATCATTAAGATTCTATATTTACCATAGTCGCATAAGAAACCCACATTTCAATAATATATTAATGTTGATATCTTCTGGCATTAAAAATTGTTGATTGAAAAGGATTAATTATTAAAGACTCGATGTGACATGATAATAGAATATGATATGTTGATAATCATTTATTAAATGAGATGATACAATGTTGATAATATTGTTTCTATTTGAGTGGCTCTTATTTTTTTGAATAAAAAACATTGCACCAAGAAACTACTATTTCATAAAAATGAGATCATATGTAGCACTCTACTATAATGAAGAATTAAAACTCCTAAAATACTTTTATTTGAAGTAAAATAGAAAACCATATACCTTCGACGTGTGTTACAAACACTCAAGGTGTGTTACAAATAATAATTTTTATGAAGCCATTTAGGTTTTCATCAAACTCTTACATAAGGGTTAAAACCCTTACACGGAGGCTGTAAGTACATGAAATACCACAAACCCTACTACCATTTACATACTATTTTGTGAAGAATAAGTGAGAAGTTAAAGTATTGTAAATGTGAGTTTCACACCACATTTGAGATGGACATGTATAGAGTTTACATGTGGAATCAATTTTATCACACGATACACTTGCGTGAAACAATAGTGTGCAATGTATGCGTACATGCATGGAACATGTGCATACATATTTTTAGAAGCACGTAGAATTATAATAATGGAATTTATATGTGCTAGTGTCATTCAATTATTATTCTTAAAACTTTTATGCATTAAAATAAACAAAGTTTCAAAAGTATATACAATAATTACATGAAGATAAATTTAAAATTTGTGTGAATCAATTACACACATCTAAGTTAGAATGAGACTTCAATAAAAAGAAATAATTTCCTAAAAATTTCTTTCACTGAGGAAACTGATCATTAATAGGTGATAAAAATCATTGATCCAGATTGACAGACCTAATAAATGGTTGTTGAAGGTACTTGATGTGTACATGTGCAAGTCAGATCCTAAAATATCATGGAGAAAGATAAAATATTATCCTACAGTAGAAAAAACCTATTGAAAGAAAGAATTAATTAAATTGCTACCAAAAGTAGTGAAGTATCTCAGTAAGATATGGGAGCAGTAGTAGTATTTATGTTGAAGGTGAAAGTAAAATACTCTTGGTTAGATCTGGGAGAATGATAAATCATTTAGTTGGAGCTAAAAAAAGAAGTATCTTAGTTAGATATCAGAGTAGGAGAAGTTTTATAGTATGTGATACAAGTAGTGAAGAAGTATCTATATGGAGATATGAGCATTTTAATCACATGTTTGATAGTGAAGAATCTGTAACTGGGGATAATAATTGGTTTAATCAAGGATTTGGATTTTTTTGAAGCTTGTAAATACTATGTGTTTATCCCTCCATTAAAAAAATGCACATGAGGTAAAATAGAGAGATAATATTGAGTGGATCAAGAGCCTTAACAAGTTCAAGAGGTAGAATTCAAAAGATAATATTTCATAAACGTAACCATTGATTCACCCCACTCTTAGTGGTTAATCTGGCATGGTGTTATGTAAAAAGTATTAAAAATATTCAGAAATACTCACACGCCAACTTATTAAAATCATAAATTGCCCCTTTTAATAACTCTCTATAAATATATTCTCACCTTAAATAAGATATATCTCCTTCACATGGTAAAACACATATCAATAGATATTCTCTAAAACATTTTTATTCCCCTTTGTAAATACAAAAAGGGACCAATATAAAGAGATTTATGTTGTCTATTTCTCCCCCTTTGAAAACAATATCCAAAGAACAATGCGAGAGAGGGTACATGATCACCATACATTTTCCTTGATTGAAATGATGTTAAATAACCATCATCGATGTTGATCTTTGAAAATAATACTTTAGATATGGTTTAGTGAAAACATTAGTAATTTTATCCTCAGTTGTATAAAATTCAAACGTAAAATATTTATTCTATACATGCTCTTTGATGAATTTATATTTCATATAAATGTTCTTTGATCTTGAATATTGAGAAGGATTTATAGATAAATTAATATCACATTGATTGTAATGTCCCATAAGTATTAGTGGCTTCACTTCCACATTTAGTCCTTCCAAATTAGTCCACATCCACATAATTTAGGTTGCGGATTGAATAATAGAAACATATTATGATTCATTAGTTCTTGAGGTTATATAATTTTTCATCTTGGTGTGTTAATATGGATTCCATTCACCTCCACCAGATATAGATCTCCTATCATAAATACCACCAACCCAATCAGGATCCATCTAGAAAAATAGATCAATTTTGTCATACTTAAATCCATAGTTGGTTTATTCCTTTATGTATTTAAGAATTATTTTTCTAATAATAAGATGAAAAAAATTGGACATTAAACCCTATAAAAATGGAAAAAACATAGAAAAAATGTAGTATAGAAGATGAAACATACATCAAACTTCTAATCACCTTTTATAATTCTTTTGGATCAACTTCCATTTATTTACATCATTTCATAGTTTTGTTCCCACAGAGATTGGTGGAGAAAATTTTTCGAATAATCCATGCCAAGCTTATTTATAATTTCCCTAATATACTTCTCTTGAGGAATAAAAAAGTGGTCTCCCTTAGGATAAAGTCATAAACCTAAATAGTAAAACATTTCACCAAGAATATTAATTTCAAATAACTTCTTCATCTCTATAGAAAACTCCTCACAATCACCTTCATAATTTTAATAAAAAATGATATCATCTATATAAACAATGATAATGAGTGATATTTTTTTCTAATCTTTATCATATATATTTCAATCCACTATTCTTTTATTAAATTTCAACTTCTTCAATAAAGTACCTAATGTGTAATACCATGGTATTGGGGTATTTTTTAACCCATAAAGATCCTTTTTTTAACTTCAAACACAACTTTAAACTTCACCAAGCTAGAATCCACTTGGTTTCTAATGGTATACTTTCTATTACATCTCTCCATTGAGGAAGATATACTTGAAATAAATATGAAAAAATTTATATTGCCTTTGGTTTGCAATAACAATAAAAATTTTAATATTTTTAAGTATAGAAACTTATGTAATTATCTAATAAAAATAAATCACTTCAACCAGGGAATACCCATTATACACAAGACATACTTTATTTATTAAAATTTATCCCTTTCATTTAAATTTTATATAAACCCTATTTATCCTAATAAAATTCTTACCTTCCAAATTGTGTACCAACTCTAATTTTTTGTTATTCTTTATTTGGTCAAACTCTTCATTCATTTCATCAACCCAATCTTGATGCTCCAAGTATTCTTCAACATTTCTTCATTCAAATTGTAAAAAAATGATGTATGTGTAGTTATCGGTAAACTTATCATGGTTTAAACCTATAATCCCTTTTATCCAATGATGTTTTGGACCTCCACTTATTTTCTCATCCCTAGATGAGATGTTTTATGTTTCTATTCATCGCATGATTTGGTTGAATCTTCATCTTCAACATAAAATCAGTTATAATTTTCATAATTTTTTTACACTCCATCCATCTATTTAACAAAACAACTTCATCTTCATCACTTTGGGAACTTGAATATTCATGTGTGTATTCTTTTATTAAATTTTCACACAATTTCATATGACCAGTATCAAAAATATTACCTATGTTATAATTCTAATTAAAATATCCCCATATCTTTTAGGGATATCACATGAATATATCATCAAAAATACTTTTATCAAGCTTCCCAGAAATTTTAAATTTTTCATTTATGATGCAAGAGATTTCATAACCCATTAAATATTTAAAATTTGGGGTCTATTTTTAATAAATCTCATATGAATACATATTAGGGTTTGGTCTGTATAGGAAATGATTTTGAATGTGAAATACTATTCTAATGAAATACCTCCAAAAATACTAAGAGGTATCATTCTCTATCAAATCGTATGATCCATATCCACCAAAAAATTATTCTTGTTTTTTATTATAACCATTTTTTTGTGTATATGGTGAAATGAGTTCATGGTGCATACTATATATGCTTCAAATCTTTAATTTGTATCTTATGTGCCATTATCTATCTATATATTCTATAAAGAGTAACTAAACACATTTTGATCACTCATTTTTATAGTCTTAGACATATTGAGATCCTATAATTTATGTTTCATAAATATAAGACAACTAATTATAGTAAATTCATTAATAAAGGAAATAAAATAATTATTTTCTTTTTTTGATTGCTTTCTCATGGGCCTAGAAATTTCTCAAAGAATAAGATCTAATAGAAGTGATGTACTAATATCAACACACTTGAGTGGAGAATTTATTGTCTTTATCTTATAGAAAGTGAAAGATAACTAGATCCTTCCTTTGATAGCCATAGTAACATCATAATAATATTCTCTTTAGGTTAGCTTAGTCGTATTCCTTTGAATACGATTTCCATGCCTTACATACCACAATTTATTTTCTCTTTTCATAGTCAAGTGGAGTGAATTTTAAGAAACACCCACTTTAAATTGTTTTTCATTATTCCACTATAAACATATAAAAATACTACCAAATTCTAGAATTTTACCAAATCACACATATTTTCTAAAAATCAATTCATTTCCTTTATCACGCAGTTAATAAATACTTAAAATATTATGTTTCAACCAATAACTATATAAGGTATTCTTTTACTTCATCTTCTCCTTCCAAAAAATAGCTAACAAAACACATTTAATCTTGAGTGACCTATCATTTATAAATGTTAGTGATGCTTATTTATAGTATTTAATATTCTTATAAAGAATTTAGCTTTTTATCATGTGGGAATAACATCAACTATCTAGTATCTATGGATATTTCTTCTTTGAAATGTTAAGGCTAACTTCAACAATAATATTTTTTCCTTGACTTTATTCTTATTATTTTAATACTTTGAGAATCACAATTAACTCTCAACTAGGCAAGTAATATGGTCATATAATCATAATAATGATGAATGGGCCAATTGAATATTTTATAGACTTCATCTAGTGATTCAAATATGTTCTTATACATTTTTCTTGGAATTTTAGACTTCTTATAAACGTTTCCCCATTGGGTAGACTGACTCCACCTCAAACACATCCTCCAAAACCATCTATAAATATGGCAATATTGTTAATTAAATTAACCAAACTTGTTTTTATTTCTATATCCTATACAATTCCAAAAACATCTTCAAAATTCATATTTCTATTTAAAAGTATTTTTATGTCCAAATGATTACAATTGTACTTATATTTTATTTGGACTAACAATATTGGCTCCTTTTATGGAACCAAAATATTAGGGCTTATAAACACTTAATTATTTTTTTATGAACTCTTTCTAGACTTTTCTGAACCACAATTTGTAGAATTTTTTTCAATCAATTTATTGTTCATAGAATTTCAAGAATTATAGGAGTCAATTGATTTTGTTAAAAACTTGATCTAATTCACTTGTTTCTTCAATTCAGACTTACCACTAACACATTCATGGTTTTTTTCACTATTTGAGTTTGATATTTATTCATGAACTTGAGAATCATTCTTCTTAGATTTATCTCTAACTTCTAGAATTGAATTATGAATGTTGAATTTTACATTTTCCAATTTATTTTTAGTGTTGACCAATTTCTATTGAATAAGTTCAAGATCCTTTTCCTTTTTAATAAATTAATTCCATATAAAATTTTAAAGTCATATTATAATCAAAAAAATTATTAAAATCATAAATTAAGGTCAATATCTTTGATGTTCATTCATTATAAATAAATTATTTACTACTAGAAGGTTAGTTTTTTTATTTAAATTTCTAATTTCTTTATCCAACATTTGGATACATTAAAGATAATAATTCAATTATATCTTCTAAATAAACATCATTTTATTTTATTCATCACTCCCATAAAAACTTCTTCCATTAGTAGTTTCATATTCCTTATTTACCTTAGTAATAATTAGGTTCTCATCAAAATCACTGGATGTTTTAACATCAATATTTTCATCACATCCCTCGCAATCATTAAACTTTTATAAGAAATTTATCATATTTAACTTTAATAAATTGTTACCATTTCCTTTATAATAAAATATTATTTTTTTCGTATTTATTTTAGGATCTTCTTTTTTGGTCATCTTAATCATCACTAAAATCTCCTCCTTTTAATTTTGAATAGTTTATTTCATAGTGTCCAATAGATCACCACTTGAAGAAATTTAGAAGAATTTTTACCATGAAATTTATCTTGGGTTTTCTTATACTTCTACAGATAATAGAAAAATTCCAATAAATTTTTTTATTAACATATTCCTATATTTTAGAATAATAAATTGGATAATAATTCATTTCCTTTATACTTTTTCATTCCTTTGAGTATTTAAAAATATTCATTTTTTATCCTTACTCTTGTTTTTAAAATAACTTTCCTTCCTCGTCTCATAATCTATGATAATACTATATATATTATTTAGAGGAAGTCTAATTGGATCTCTATATTTATGTTATGAGCGTTTATCATAAAAATAATTAGAGAAAATGCAAATAATATTCTTAAGAATAGTCAAATCCTATAACTTTTCACCAAAGACTATAATTATTCTCATAATTTCATTAACCCTTGTGAAGAATTTATATACAGATTCATCATGCTAAATCTTTCGGACATCATATTTCATTCTCAAAATCTATATTTTTACTCTCATCACCTTAGCAATTCTTTCAAAGATGATTTTTAGTTTATACCATATGTATTTAGTTATTTTAATCCCTTTAACCGTAAAAAATTAATTCTTTGACAAGGAATATAGTTTTTAATTATAATAATGGGAATGATTTCCAATATTATTTTTATCATTTGTGGTCATGGTAGCACTATTATAATAAGGATTAAATCTATCATTTGTAGCCTCTAATATAACTAAGATTATTGATAAACGATAAGGAAATATTTGATCATTCCAAATCTATTAAATTTTTTTCAAAGAACATGGGAATACCTTTATAATTTACTAAATTGTGACTTTCCATGATTCATGATAATAAATTCTATTAATTATTCTTTAACTAGAAAGAACTTCTTTTATTTAAACTCCAAACAGAAAAAACTCAATAAAGGGAACCTATACACTAATACCTCTTGAAAATTAACCCAAATGATAAGTGGGATCATTGAGAGTGGGGTGAATCAATTATTTTGTATTCCATTTATGATTTACTTCCTAAAACAACATTTTCTACCAGTTGGTGTTATTGAATATATCATTTAAACACACGCGTAAGCACACCGAATTGATACAAATTCTTTACAAGGTTCACCTATCAAAATGAGAAGGCTAGTCCTTAGTATGATTTGGGTTCATTATAGATCATACAATCCACAATTATCAACATATTTAACATAATTATTCAGGTTGTCCCATTTAGTCACATTACACATATAACAAATTTATATGATTTCCCCACACATTTATAATAATAAAGATTATTTTTCATTTATAAAAGAGGCTTTTACTAGTTCAGACTTCAACAATATTGTTACTATGCTACTTATTCTTCTCTGACTTGTGATGGTGAAAGTCTCTCCATCCTCCTCTTCTTCTACTCACTCAATCGTAATAAAGTATTCTTCTCTTCTTAACTTTCCCTCTCTCCAATACAGAATGTTCTTCCATATTGTAGAGTATAAAAAACTCTTCCCCTTTAAATTATATATGATGATAACTACCCATTTTATTTTTTCCCATTTTAAATAAATTTTAGTTTAGTGAATATAATTTCGATAGATTTTTTATCTAAAAACCCATGATTTTGGAAAACATCATATCTCTTATCTACTATTCTCAAACAATTCTTGGGTTTTATGACAATGATGAATTTTTAATATTTAATTTGAAATGTACTCTAATATTTTTACATGATATTATTTCTTTAAAACTTCTATAAATATTTTAATATTTTTCTTCTCAAAAAATTTTAAAATTCTACAGCAGCTAACCTTTTATTTCTCTTCCATGTGTGTATGGAATCCATATGCTTCATGACATGAAAATATAGTTTGTGTCATGGAATAAATCTTGTTAAATCACAATCTCCCATTATGATGTTATATTTAATTAAGATTAGTACATGTATCATTATCATATTTAGTCTTCATTGATTTTTCATTTTGTATATGAACCTTTTGAAGTACCCTATGAAACAACTTAAAAAGTTTCATAGATTAACCATAATATGGTTCCTCTTCCAAATTCAATTAAGTAATATTTCATAAGACTTGTGAATTCATAATAAATCCTTGTAAATATGTGACTTCATCGAATTATTCATACACATATTAGTTTGTATAAGACATGTAATCACTTACGAACTCTATGTAAGTCTTATGAATTGGCCTTTTTCAATTTTTAGCTAACTGTGAAATCTGAAATTCAGAAAGAAATTCTTATTTATTTTACTCAAAGAATTAAAATAATTCATTAAGATTTATAAAATCGTATCAACATATTATGAACATCCGAGGATGTATTATTATGTTTCATAAATACTTATTAACTACCTTTTATTTCTTATGGAATATGACTTATCAATTTTTATATACTCGAGAACCAAAGTCTTATAAAATTCAGTATGCTCAAGGAATTTTATATTTTCAGCTTCACCTTCAAAATTATATATTACCATAAAAAATATTCATAACTTATTTACTCCTATGAAATTATTTAAACCTATTTCAAACACTTTCAAATGACAAAATATAATTCACCTAACATAATAAATATGCTACCAAGTGTGTTTGAATATGATTTATACAATAATAATAAAATAAAATATACTAAACATAAAAAATACTTCTTTTTATTCACTTCTCACTACCTTTAATATAGGTACAATAATATGCCAAAAATATCTCTTGGGATCAATAATTTTGATAATTGGGTGGGAGTATGATTAAGGTCATGTTAACACTGTGGTTTCCCTGATTCGTTAGTAATTAATTTTGTATATAGATTAATATAATTAAAGGGTATTGGATCAGAAATAAATATTTAGGGAAATCCTTCAAGGATCCTCTTTTAAATAACATTATGATATATATTGGTAGTGATGATCATGAGGATATGTAGTATGGGTGAAGGTTTAAGGTATAGTTGAAGCAAATTAGGCTCATGCCTAATCATAGTTTTTTGTAAGAATTCAATGAAAAATTAATAATAACATGTAAAAGAATGATAGGTCTCATGATTATATCTAATGAATATTGATGAAGGAATCCCAAAAATAGATTTGAAGATATTTCATGAAAAATTTATAATTAATTCAAATTATAATAATTACGATGGTATTTATATTAAGTTTTCAGTGAAAATGTTAATCATTGATGATTAAGTTGATCGATCAAACCTTGTTATGGTTGTACCATTATATTAGTGATAGGATCCATCTATAGAACTCTGGTATTAGTAATCTGCACATCCACCTAAATCAATGAAATATTTTGATGGAACCTTGAATTCTAGCATGAATGATTCGATTTTCTTGTTTTGTTCATTTTGAACACAACATAATCCATCAATAATAATATTGTTTTTCTCTTGATCTCTGACTCTTGAGATGAAGGTATTGGTGGTGGAATCTATAAAAAAACATCCTGATCTACCATCGAACTTATAACCTAGCCTTATTCACTATAAAAATTAAAGGGTGTTCTCAATCCCCACAAGATAGTAACTACTTCTTAAGAATCACATGAATTGTTTTGGGAATGATTTCTCCCAAATCAAAGATAAATAAAATGGAATAAAAAAATTACAGATCCAAAATTAAATTAATACACCAAACATGCCATAATAGAAAGAAAAATAACCAAAAAATAACATCCAAAAATAAAAAATGAACATACCAACTTGATCTTAGCTCAGACCATCTCCATGCAACCTCTGGTTTCTCACCAACACTAAACTCACCCCAAAATGTCCATGAAGAACAATAAGATACAATTGAGAACCTAAAATGATATTGGTGTGAGTTAGAAAAATAGTTGGTCGTCACAACCCAACTAAACTATGATATTTGTTTTGTAAGGAAACTCATCAATTCTAGTTTCTAAATAAAGTAGAAATTATTCTTTATATATATATAACTCTATGGAAATAAAAAAATTCCATAAAAAACTTTCAAAACATTCCTCCATTTTTCTCCAAAACCAAAATCACACATTTTGAAAACACAACCAACAACCTAATACTTTTCAATTACCATTCATGATCCATTCATATTTTCCAAAAAAACACATTTATTTTATCTAAATGGAAAATGTAACTTTAAAACTTTTTACTATTTGAATCCATATTTAAACCAAAAAAACTATTCTAAAAATCACTTTAAAGCACTGAACCAATAGTTTTTAATTTCAAAACCAGTTTTCTAATGTCTTTGAAAAATCATTTTCCAATTAAAATGATCCAACACACATGGATCATGAATAAAAAATAAGGAACCACGCATATCACAATGGATATATCGGAATAAAAGGGTTACATAATAATTAAATAAGGGGAAATGATACAACTGAACACCAGATCAAACTCCCCTCTGTCTATAAATGCACAAGAAATCAAATGTATCATGGCCTCTACCTAAGGCCTCTAACAGTCTAAGAATTTAATCGTATAAGGGTATAACAACCCAAAAACAACTAGTAGCATGCATTGAAGTCCACTAAATTATCATTTATTTGTCCCAAAGAATCATCATTATGATGAAATCCCCCCATATATCCATTGTTCCTAGAATTACTACTGGGAAACTAGTTTTGTGGTAATTCTCCCTTAATGAACTTTAAGACACCCTGAGAGAAAAAAAGAAAATGACAAATTCAAAAATCCCAAATTAAAATAGGTCTAAAATACAAGGGAATAAGAACACCTACCCCAAATAGTGAAGGGTAAGCTAAAATGATCCAAAACACATCATATTCGGTAGTGGATGCTGAAAAATACAAGAATCCATCTCTGAGAGAATCACTGAATGCCCTAACAAAGGAAGATATTACCAATAATTCGGTCAATCCTCGACCTAGGGTTCGATTGAGCTAGGTGGGGTGAAGGGAGAATGGAAAATAATATAATAAGTGAAGATAGTTGGGTAAAAGTTATTGGAAGACTATTTTTATATTACAAAATGTTTTATGTTTGTAGGAGGTGTTGGTTTTTTGTCTGTGAAAAATCACCTCACATTGTATATTCTTGGTAATTGTTCTAAGGATTATTAGTCTTATATTATCAGACATAGTTTTCTTATTAAATTCTATCAATTTAATTCTTTGGTTATGAATTTTGTTTTCTAGGTGTTATTATTTTTTGTCTTATCATTCCAGAATGGAGGATTTTGGAATGTACAAGGGATATTTATCAGATCCATAATGTCATTAGATATGTTTGAAACATAAAATTAGATGATACTATATCAATATCAATGTTATAAGAACAATGAATAAGTCATTATATAAGTATTATTTTGTAGAATAAAATATAAATTTAAATTTCTAGTGTTTCTATGAATTTGATGTTTTCTGAATACATATCAGCGAATCACAATGAACCAAATGAAGAAGTGGTTTAAAGAATAGAAGATTTAATTTGATGAAGTTTAAAAAATTGAAATGTTTCTATTCAGACACGGTTAATTATATTAAATTCATCGAACACAACTAACTGGGTGATATCTAGACACGGATCCAGGGTGAGAAACATCCACCAATCCATCATATAGTTTTTTTACACTGATAAAGAATATGATATATAGTTTCATTGGATAAAAAACATTGTATTTATCAAATCTTACGAATTCCATCATATGGACTAATGTTGATGATTCTTAATATGAAAATTCTTTGAAACAGATCAATCATAAGAGTTGTTGGCACCGATTAATTAGAAGAGTTGGTGACACTGATAAATTAGAGGAGTTTCTAACACTAATCATTCAAAAGTGTTTTTTACACTGGTCTATTATATGAGCTTAATATGTCAATCCATTAGACATGATGAATTATATTGATTCATCAGATGATCTATTTTACATGGATAAGTCATCGTATAATAAGTTTTATCAGATTTCGTTTCATCAGACTGAGGATTAGTTGAAAATTTGAACAAAGTGGATGAAAATGTCTGACATATAAAATTTTCTGTTATAATGTTGTTACAATGTTTTTAAGTCTTTAGAATTTTCAACAATGTTTTCAAATAGTTTCAATTGTTTTAGAGTATTAGAGTGAGAAGTATTTTTTTACTTATTTTTTAATCGGTTAAGATAATAGGAATGATTAATAGTGCTTTGGTTTTAGATGTTATAAACTATCTCTTTCTAGAAAAAGTTTTCTTATGAAAATATTTTTATAGAAGAAATTTTTACTTAAGTTTCATTGTATATTATATAAGATTATATAAGTTTTGATCTGTTTTCAAAAGTCCTAATTTTAGAGGGAGTTATGAGATGTGAATTTTAATTGAGCAGGAAAATTATTTCAATTTCCTGTATTTTTTATTTTTAGGATGCCTATATAAAGGGTTGTAAGTACAATATACTATAATGTTGTTCGTGTTCTCAAAATGTTAAATTTCTGGAGTATTGGTTTTGAACTTGTTTCTAGATAGAAGAAGTGATCATAAAAGTGGTGGTCAAGATTCAATAGATCAGACTAAAAAATCAGACTAATAGATTCTAGAAAAATAAAGAAGAAGGAAATAGTGGGGTTCTGATTTTTTATGGGAAAACCAATTAGACTTATTTTGGATAGAATAATATAATAGACTAATAGGAAAGAGTGATTGGACTGAGGTTTGTACAAAGTCCAACTAATAAGTTCTTATCTACAACTTTTCTAAAGTTTGTAGAGAAGATGCAATGGATAGTTTCAATTTAATGAAGAGTAAGGGGATTCCAATTTTTATTAAAAGAACTATCATATTTGGAAAGGCATAATGTTATCATGTCTTGGTTGTGTTGTTCTAGAGGATTCTACAGATGGATTTCCTCCTCATGTTTATAAATTCCCTCTAATGACTATTGATAAGAAAAAATGTATAGAATAATGGAAGGGATAAAAATTCCCTACATTCACCTCTCTATAACAGGGAATTTTTTAAAGTGATGGGGGTAGAAACTTCCTAAATTAATTTGGACAAGTTAAAAAACTATCTATGAAGGAAATAAATAGGTGAACTAGGAAAAGTTACAAATCAATAGGTGAAAGTAGAAATATCTAAAAGTGGGTGAGTATGAGTCTATTGGTGTCTTATTTACAAGGGTGAATAATATTGTAAGCACCATAAGATTTATTGGTGAGAAAATGGAAGATTCAACTATTGTTGAAAAGATATTAAAATTTCTTCCTGAAATGTATGTTGCCAAAGTTTTATCTTAGGAAGAGAGTGATCTTGAAACTATAATTTGGTTGAATTACATAGCATTATCATTATATATTAAAATAGAAGATATAAATTTGTAAAAATCAAAGAAAATTTTGATCAATAAATTTCATTCAAAGCTACCATGAAAGGAAAATCAAATAAGATTCTTAAAGAATAAGAATTTGCTGACTCTGATGCCAAATATTAGGTTAGTAACAATTTTTTGAATTATTTTTTTATTTTATAAATATGTAGAACGAGGCACAAGAAAAAAAAGGTAAGTTAACCCTAAAATTTTTTGGCTGTGGAATTTTTGGGAATTTTTCTGCAAATTTCTTTTAAATAAAGGATAAATAAGAAAGAGATAAAGATGAAAAAAAAAGTCAAGAATATTTATTAATAAACAAGATTAAAAATATAAATCTTGTTCCCAAGGAATTTATAAAACACTATCCAAATCTAAAATAATATTTTTATGGTCAAAGGACGAAGAAGATGATGGTAGGGAAGTTGAAACTAAAAAATTCACTCAAGTTTCTTTAGAAAACATGTTTATTACAAAAGTAAATGATAAATATTTTTTTTATAAAAGTAGTAGTTATGATTAAGAGAGTCAATAATATTTTTATATATAATAGAGAACAAGTAATGTCTTCAAAATACTATAATAATTGAAATAAAAATAAAGAAGTTGAGAAAATAAATTTCTATATAAAACCATCAAGAATATTTTCTTGAAGTAGAGTCCATGTTTCTTTAAAAGGTTGTTCATTTGAAGAAATGTTTGGAAAAAGAAAAGAATCTAAATAAATATCATTAAGTAAAGATAAAAGTTATGGAGTAAGAATTAAAAATTGTTCAACAAATTTTCTCTAATACTAAGCTGGGAGTTATGAATTTTCAAAACACTATTTCTGAAATTGGAAAATGTTTTATGATGTATGAACTAGAAAAATATAAACAAAATATTAACTTCAAAGACTAAAAATAAAAATAAATACATTTATAAGAGTGAGAAATATGAGAAAATCATGAATATATCCAAATACAACAATGTTAATAATTCATAAGTTTCTTAAATTTCAAAGTCCAAATCAAATGTTTCTACTACTGGTGATTCTGTTGAACATGGGAAGAAATCCAAGTTGAAGAAGATGATTTCAAAATATAGAATAACTTATGAGGATCCATAATTTCCTATCATGAAAAATTAATAAAGTTATAAAAAAATAAGTTTAAAACTATCGATAGTAAGGAATTTCTAGAAGAAAATATTCTTTCTGTGAATAATATTGGTATTGAAGAATATTTTTTCATACATAAAATTTGTGTTGGTTCAATCAAAAATACTACAATAATCCCATGAATAATTCGAATTAGATTTTGATGGGAAATAAATCCTCTCAAATAATAAATGTATAGAATTTTTCTATGAATTTTTAAAATAGATTCCAACTATTGGTAACTAAATGTGAAAGATGTAAATCACCTAGACATCTTGAAAATGGATGCCTTGTTTTGTAATCAGCATAACAAAATTTATATAATAATTATCAAAAGACATATGTGAAGAAATATAATGACAAAAAAAATATCTTCATGTAGAAATTATTCTCAAATATATAAAAGGATAACAATCCTAGAATTTTTATTGTGGTTTATCTTATAATATTATAATATAATTGAAGATTTTGAATAATGTGAAATATTATAAACAAGGAATAGTGAGTTTTGGTGATGATGATTCACTCAAAATTTAATGTGTTGGGTCTTCTCTTATTTATGATGAAAAAAATAAAATAAAAAAGGCCTTATTTATTTATGGGATGAAAAGAAATTTTATAAGAGTTTCAAAACTTTTTAATGAAGGTAATAAAGTTGTTTTTAGAAAATATTTTTTTTCTTGTGAAAAGTGTAGATGATATAAAGGTTGTTACTAGAGGAAAATGTTGAAATGGGAACTTGTTTAAAGTTAGTGATATTAAAAATTCAGGTAACATAAATATGATTTAATAAAATAAATTTCAGAATAAAATTTTGGGAAATATGTGTCAAAGGAATATGATTAAGTTAACAAAATAATATAGTTTCCATGATATTATTGAATTTAAAAGAAAAATAAATTGGTGTTGTTATATTTTTTATAAAGGAAAAATGACAATAACAATGTATAATAAATTTTAATTTCATTTAACTCATCCCCTAGAACTAATTCATTCTGATATTTTCGGTCCAATGAGAAAACAATCAAAATTTAGAGATAAGTGCTTCATTTATTTCATTGATGATTTTACTTGCATTTCATGTATTATTAATTTGAAACATAAATCAAAGAATCTAAAATATTTTAAGAGTTATAGGAGAATATAAGAAAAAGAATATTATTATTTGTCAAATAAGTAATGAAATGATAATAGTGGTGAATAAAAAAAATTAATAATTTATAAATTTCCTTTAAAAATGGTATTCATCATGAGTTCAGTGCACCTTACACACCATAGAAAACTATTGTTGATAAAATAAATAATATAAGTTTTTTGGATATTGTATATACTATGTTAATCAAACACGATCATTATCACTATTTCTAGAGGTTGGAGGTGAGTATAGATAATTACATTCAGAATTGGTGTTCCAAAAGAAAGTGTTATGATGTGACTCCTTAAAAAATTTTCTACAATGAAACTCTAGGTTTAAAATACTTAAGGGATTTTTTGAATCCCTTTATTATAAAAATCAAAAGTTTAAATCTTGGAAACATTGATGAAATATTTGTATATAGAGTTTTTCTTAGATGTTATCATAATGGTAGATGATATATATGTTTCAACAAAGGAATAGGTAATATTGTTGATTCTACTAATGTAATGGTTCTTAAAACATATGAATAAGACCTTTAAAAAACACATTAAAATGAGGAAGATAGGGTAGATGAGAGAGTTTTTCTTTGGAAACATTAAAAAATACATAGCAATAATGATTCCACACAAGTATAAGCTTAGAAATTGTCTATTTATAGTGATGAGGAATAATTTCATATATCTCATCTTTGGTTGAGGAAATAGTAGGAAGTAAAAAACATCATTGGTGATCATCAACAAAATGTTCAAATAAAAATAATATAGAAGTTTGTTGCATATGCCTCTTTATATTCCAAATTTGAGCCAAAATGTGTTAATGAAACTTTCAAGCATTAGGAGTGGATTAATACTATGAATTAAGGGTTAGAAAAGATTGATAAGAATGATTCTTGATAATATATACCCAAACAAAACAATAAAAATATTTTTTGGTACAAAGTGTTCATTCTGATGCATGTTGAATGACTATGGTGAATTGGTATGAAACAGAACATAATTTGTTTTCAAAGGTTACTCACAAATTAAAGGTTTTGATTTTGATGATAATTTTTCTCCAATAACAATGTTTGAAAAAATAATAATCATTCTGGAAATTATAGAATAGTAAGGTTATAAAATTTTTCAGATGTATGTTAAGTTTGCTTTTCATAATATATAGCTTGATAAAAAAAGTTTATTTTGAATAAACAATAGTATTTTTAATTGGAAAAGATAAAATTTATGTGTGTAAGATAAGGAAATATTTATATGGGAAAAATATTTGACAGCTTGGTTTTCCAAACTAGATTCCTACTTAAGGATGTTGAACTTCAAGAAAGGAAGAGTTGATATTAATCTATACATCAAATAAAATTATAAGATATCTCTTATATTAATTTGTGTATTTTGAAGATATTTTCTTTGATGGGAATGATGAAAAAATATTTAAAAAGTTTTGTGAAGAGATGAATAAGTTGTTTGAAATGTCCATGCTTGGTAAAATAAAATGCTTTCACGGCTTACAAATCTCACAAAAGAATAAAAATATTTTTCTATCTCAAAAAAATTATGCTAAGGGGATTCTTAATAAATTTGGATGGAAAAATAAAAACCTATTTCCACACCAATTTAAGTGTGAATCATGTTTTTTAAATATATAGAAGGAATGGAAGGGAATTCAAAGGAATTTAAAAATATGATTGGAAGTTTTTTATATATGATTGCTTCAAGACCAGATATTGAATATGTTGTTACTTTATGTGAAAGATTCCAAATTGCTCCAAAATATCTCATACCTTAGTAGAAAAATTAATTCTCAAATATATCTAAGTCATGATAGAGTTTGGTATGAAATAAGACGGCTCAAGAAGAATTGACTTGTTTGGGAATAAAAATGTTTATTGGATAGGAAGTGTGGATGATACAATATATAATTCTGGTGGATTTTTCATTTGGGGTGAATGTTTTGTGAGTATTTATACTAAAAAAATTGTAACTATTAGAATTGATGAATCTGAATATGTATCAACCACTCAATTTGCAGTACAACTTATGTGGATGAATACTCAATTGGAAGATTTTCTAGTTGAAGTCTATTTATCTCTTCTCTTGGGCTATGATACTCAAAGTGTTATAAATCTCTCTAAAACTCTAGTTAAACAATCTCATTCAAATCATATTGATACAAAATATAATTTTATCAAATACCATGTGGAGAATAATGAACTCATGTTGGAATATTTTCCTACAATGGAACAAGTTGCTGACATTTTCACAAAACATTTTCCAATGGATGATTCTTATAATATAAAGTTGAATATGGGCATCCAACCTCCTTATATCAGAGGTTGAGGTATAGGTTTATATCCCCTATCTCATATTATCTTTAGATAGTGTTTTTTGGGGGGGAGTAAAATGATCTTTTATAAATCTATCCATTGGTATGTGTTAAACCATTTAAGCAAAGCATGTATTTAATTGTATTTGTTAAAAGGTTTAAGTTGTGATATCAATGTATGAATGTAAGAACTGTTTTTAAAAAAAGTAAGTGATTGTAGGAAAGTTATTTATTGTAAATTCAACAAAAATTGAAAAGAATATAAGTTGAAAATATGTGAAGAGAAGACAGTATGTTTTATGTTAAAGATGTTGTTTCCTAAGTCACTCCTAATAGAAAACATCCTTGTATTATTATATGATTCTTATTTCCTATAATGAATTCACTCATGTAGGCTTATAATTGTTCATTAGTGATTAATATCTTTATTTTCAATGTTTTAATGATTTATGAATCTTGGTTGAAAAAAAATCAAAAGGGGATAGTATAGGGGACAATTTGGCTGATAAGTGTATTTTGGATTAGTTGATGTTTGTTATTTTCTAAATGTGTTGGTTTTTTTCTTTCATAATGAAATATATTCTCACTTTTTATATTTTTATAATCAGATGAATGAATATTGGTTGAAAATGATCAGACATGATTTTCTTATGAAATTCCATCAAATAAAGTCTATGGATCAAAATGTCGTATTTTGGCTGTTCTTTTTTTTCAGTCTTATCTTTAAGGAATAGATTTTTTTGAAATGGAATAGGAAGATGTATTTGATATATAATTTCAATAGATATGTTCGACATAAAAAATAAAACTATTTTATTCTTATCAAAATTTTCTAAACGTTATAAAGTTGTCATGATACAAGTAGGATCTTGAATAATAAATGAAAAATGTGGATTTTTTATGTTTCTATGAAGTTGATGTTTTTTAAATGAAGGTCATTTGATCATGAAGAACTAAACAACAAAGTGTTTTGACTACTGTATGTTTGATTTTGATGAAGTTTAAAGGATTTAAATGTTTCTTCTTGGAAATGATTCACCATATACAAGTCAGCAGATGCAATTGACCAAGTGAGATGCTGACATTAATCCATGATGAGATGTAAACACCGATTCATTAGACTTTTGTTTTTCATTGATAAAACCTCATATATTTAGAACCATCAGATAAATAGCATCATACTACCAAAATTATATGATGTCTATCAGATGGAATAGAGTTTATGGTTGTGAATATAAAGAGTTATTAACACAGATCAATCAGAAGAGTTGTTGACACTGATCAATAATAAGTGTTGTTTGCAACAAACAATCAGAAGAGTTGTTGATACCGATAAATTAGAATATTTTTTGACACTAATAAATCATAAGATTTTTTGACACCAATCAATCAGAAGAGTTGTTGACACTGATCCATCAAAAGAGTTGTTGACCCTGATCCATCATAATAAGATTAAAGACTAATCTATTTAACAATATGAATGATACTATTTCATTATATGATGTGTTTAACATTGATAAGTCATTATATATAGAGTTTCATCAGACATAGTTTCATTAGACTGAGGATCGGCTCAACTGATGATAAAATTTGATCAAAATGTGTGACATATAGAATTTTATACCAGAAATTTGTTGAAGGGTTATGAAGTCTTTATAAGTTGCAACGATGTTGTTAAATAATTTCAGTTGTTTTGGATCATCAGAGTGAGAATTATTTTGTTTTACTTATTTTTAAATGGGTCAAGAGAAATGGAATGATGAATAGTAATTTGGTCTAAGATTAATTGAAAGATCTCTTTTCGAACAAATTGTTTTAATGAAAATAGTTTTCTAAAAGAAATTTATACTGATGTTTCATTGAAGAGTTAGCAAGAATCTATAAGTTTTGATATGTTTTTAGAAATCCTAATTTGAGAGGGTGTTTTGATTTGTGAATTTTCATTATGTGGGAAAAATATTTTGAGTTCCCGCCTTTTCTGTTTTGAGGGTACCTATATAATGTGGTGAAAGTACAATGTAATAAGACAATGTTCATGTGATTAAATAGTTAAAATGCTGGAGTTTTTTTTCTAACTAGTTTTCTTATAGAAGAAGTGATCAGCGAAGTGGTGATCAGGATTAATAGGATTAGACTGAATAATTAGATAGATGGATTATGGGTAATGAAAGAAGAAGGAAATAGTAGGGTTCTAATTTCCTACAGGAAAAAAATTAGGCTTTTTCTATATAGATGAATCAGATAACATAATCATACTGAGTGATCAGACAAAGGTTTGTACAAATTCTAGACGAGAAGTTCTTATCTTCTTCTAGATAAGAAAGTGAACATTTATTACTAAAGATTTACAAAAGTGAAGTTATTTTATGTAGCATAGTGATAAGTTATTAATCAATTTGTGAAATTCTATTAACATTTTACTAAATAATATATATATCTTTCATGCTAGAAGATGAACATGTATAGTTGTATTGATCATAGTGTTATGGAAGTTAAAGGGTATTTTCTACTTGTTTTATCCACACACAAAATATTGTATTCTAGTGGATTTTATGGTATATGATTACTTCAAAACCATTCCAAGTACTAGCTACTCTTGATGCATAGTGAAACTTGTAAATTATTGTGTTCTTTTGGATGTGTTTGAATGTTTAGTTTTAAGAAAAATGATAAATCTTTAATAGAAGGTGAATATTGTTTAAAAATAAATAAGGCATAAAAGAAAAAGATATCAATGATTCACCTCATACCCATCTCAGTGATTACATTGATCCTGCATGGGACATTTCAAGGAGGAGGAAAGCAGATACCTTACCATAATGGACTGACCAAGAAACCCTAATAATCCTGGTGAAATTTCCATGTATAGGGTATCTTGGGAGAGGGTGAGGTAAGAGGCATAGAGGGAGAATCGGGTTTTCCATGTAACAATAAAGAATGTGATAAAAGGTTTAAATTACTTATGGTAAAAATTGGTAAATAAAATGAAACAAAAAAAATAAATAGGCAGGTCACATGATATGGCCTCACGGTCTGCCAAACTATGTGTCAACCGTAAGTTGGCCCCTGACTAGGAAATGCACCCCTTACATATTTTTCTTGGGATGGAACATGGTTTGAAAAACACTACACCTCACCATTGTCACACCCAAGACCCTATATGGTCTTTAGAGATCTCCACATGGTTTGAAAACCCATTTGGGGCACTGAAAACGACTGTGTCACCACCTTCATTGTGACCACACAGTTACTCCTATACATGGTGTATAACCTTGATCCATCCAAAAAGGCCTATAAAAATTTAATTTCTATCCCAAAACCAACTGCAACTCAATGGAACTCAAGGAAAGAGAAACTAAAACTAAAACAAACAACAAAGAAACATGATGGGGGTCAGAAACTCCCTATTATTCCACTTTTCTTCCTTAAGAAATTCCTGGTCAAAATGAAAGAGAAAAGTGAGCTAAATGGATAAGGAGTACCTAACCAAAAAAACAAAAATATATTAACCTCAAATCCCATTTCTGAGATCATCAAAAACAATAGAACTGATCAACCATAAGGTACCAAACATCTTCAAGCACAACCAAAAAGAAATTACAAGATAGAATCCCCTTGAATAATGGGAGACCTAAAATATTCTCCCCACTATTTAGATTTTCTAAAAAATGGAATACCCACAATTTATAGTTCCTCCAAAATGGTATTCCCATCATTCAGAGTTCCTCAAACATGGTGGAACAAATAAGAACTACCATAAATACATCCTCGAACAACCAAGAAACCATGACAGGAACACACTTTCAACCACAAACTTATCCAAACATAAAAAAGGAAGAACAACCACAATTATCTTTAAAAGAAAAATGAAATAGTCACTCACTTTAGGTCATAATATGCATAGATAACCTAAGGTCAACACTAGATCACCCTCACATAGTGTATCCTACAAAAAGCCCACAGACAATGGTTGTTTGGTATACCACACTCAACTAGTCTATTACTATAAGGCCCTAGACTTAAACCTTACATAATCTTGAGTTATTACAAGATTACACATTGAGGATCTTTTCGGGTTTAGAGTTTTAGAGAATTAGATCATAAAACTTGCATTACAAAACAAAGTGGTTACATAAAGATATTATTCTTCTTTCCCATCAATGGAAACATATTTAAAATAAAACATGGATTCTTTCTTGACACTTCCTTGACACTATCATCATATCATGTACCTTTCCCTTGACCTTTGAAAAACATGTCAAAAAAACTTGGGATGAGCATAAAAAGCTCAGTAAGGGATATAAAAATATATGGAAAGGAAACATGGGTATATATATACATAGTAATGAAATCATACATTACCCATAAAACATAAGAACTTCAACATACCTCATCAAATCATGAATAAATCATAGAAATCATAAGACATAAAGGTAACTTGAGGCATTCATAACATTCTTATGTAGGGAGTAACCCTCTTGGTTACGTTTGGAATACACATCACAGTATATTCCCTCAATCTCTTCGAAGAAACCTTAATGTTACACTCCTTCGCATTACCCAATGCATTGGAGAGCATTATCAGGCTCACCCGCCCTTAGTTTATCACAGAACCACCCTTCTTCATAATAATGCCCAAGAACCTCAACATAATCATATCACATAAAACATGCATAAAGGAAACATAACATTCCCACATTTCAATCACAAGATATCAATACAACACATTGATATAAAAACAATATGAAAACCATTTTCAATACCAAAATAAAACAAAAGTAAAACATGGTATTTATTTTTCTTTTAAAAAGAAGGTATGGCTTGTAGAGGAAGCCGAAACTCAAATAATGGTCACGGTGGTGGAGAAGTCGTTGTCGCCACATACGTACAACAAAAACATTCCCCTTTGTTGTTTATTAAATGCTTCGTATAAAAAATATTCCTTTTGAATAAACGTAAAAGTCAAAGGGGTTTATACACCATATAAAAGAAGATTGTGTATAAAACAAAATATGCCTCAATGAAAGGAGATTGAGACGAAGTCCCAAACCTCGGGTCCGACTTGACTCGATCGTTCTTTAATGTCCTAAATAGTAAACTTGAGTTAATTTATAATTGTTTAAGAACCTTTTTAAAGTTCATTATTCCTTTTATATCATTTATTTCCATGTCATGAACACTATGTAATTATTTAAGTTAATAACGGTCGTTTTAACGATCATTGGTACTTGAGTCAAAAATAAACCCTTTATAATTACATGTTGTTCATGTATCCATTATATCCAGAATTATAATAATGATGTATATATCATATATATCCAGTATATTAATTCATTTATAATATTACATAATCATTTAGAGGTAAGAACCGAAATGCACCGTTCATGGAGACGATAAGCTGTACGTACGCATGAACGCTACTTTCATTTCTATTTTGTATTTTATAGAATGGAATCATAATTATATAAAGGTATATTATAATTCCAATATAATATCAAATATAATATCATAGTTTCATCCTTTATACGTCCCACATATGGTATTTAACAAATCAAATCACTTTGAGGGGGCGGTAGTCCGCACTTCCTTAAATGAGGATATCGCCTTTACCCATAATGGAAACCGTAAAGGTATGCCCAAAATGAAAAATACAGATGCTTGAGGAAAAGATAAAAATAATATATATCATATATATATATAGTGACATCTTAATGGCCACCTTTTAAGGTGTTAAAATAATGTTGAACAATCATCGTTTCGGGAGGCATAAATTCACCATCCACGGAAACAGTATGTCCTTTAACCATTAGACGTAGGTGTGTGTAAGTGTTTCTCAAATCCTTCTTATACAAACATCCTAGTATATTGAAGATACTTGAGTTGTTACAAAAGTAATGAATAAAAAGAGTTTAGGGGTTGGAGAAGCAAAATAATACAAAAGGACTCAAGTGAATACATTACCTTAAAATCGGGTAACTCCCTTTGGTTTGAACTCAAAGGCTTCCTTGGGAAAACTTCTGCCCAAAGTGAGGCTTCAAGGAGTAAGACAGGGAAGTGGAGAGACAAAATGGGTAGGGTTTGGCCGAGCCAAAGGCTTTGTATGTGTGGGTAAGGAGGTAGAGTTGGGGGCCTTTTATAAGAGGAGAGGAGGGGCACTCTTGGAAAGTAAAGAAATGTTACTTTATTTGAAAATGATTTTCGGATTCAAAAGGTCCCACATTGATATAATTAGAGGGTAAGGTGATAAGGGTTCGAAATCCACCCGTCCAATAGGTTTTGGCCATGTGTAGGTCTTTGATTTTACATTATCATTCCATTTTATTTAAATCGTTAAATAATGAGGTCATCGCTACATCATCATGATGTCATAAATAATTTAATTTATTTAAAGTCTAAAAATTATTAAAAAAATACTATAATGTAGGAAAGATTTTTAGATTTCAATGACTATTTATAATCAAAAATATGATCTTTATAACCCCATGTAAAAATGCCTTTAGTAAAACATCTCATTTTTGTGTCATTTTTACTTTTACATTAAATAAAAAGATATTTATGTCATATCCCAACCAAAGTTGCTCCATGCGGTCCCCAAGTTGACCCATTGATTTTCTTGGTCGGACATGACACATAGAATGTGGGTAGGACATGTGTCAAGCTCATCTCATTTTATTAAAGCATTATTTTTACCTTAAACTACACTAATTACCTCTAATCGCGATTAAGAACTTAAGAGTTACTATTCACAAAAAATTTATTTTAATCTCATTGAACCACATATTACTTATTAATGACAACCATGTATGTTGGATTTTTTAAATTCAAAATAAAAAAGTGGTAAAATTTCATTTAAAAGAAAAATCAGTTTTTATAAGTACCACTTAGTGGTTTCACTATTCATCAAAAATTGATGTTTTTTAGAAAAATACCAAAAATTCCCCCTAAGCTATATTTGATATTCCAAATTCAAAAATGAAGTCTATTTTACAAAATTCAAAACATATAAGTCACGTTAATTAATTTAATAATTAATTCCCGATGTCAGGACAAATAGCGTGTTTTTATGAAACAATAAGTATCAAAAAATTGACACCAGTTTATGTCCAATTTCAAAGTGAAATTGATTCCAATGACCACCATTGGATTAAATGGTAAAAATATATTCTAATTTCACTTCAAAACACATTCAAAGGATAATCTAATCATATAAATAAATTTGATTAAAAATCAGTTTTGATGTAAAATGCAGTATTTTTCACTATTCGTTAAAAAATGAACATTGTCTGAAAAATACCAAAAATTCACACAAAGTAAATTTTGATGTCCCAATCATAAAGAATAAGTTTATATTGGCAAAAATAGCTTATAAAATTGTCAAAATATAGATTTAAAAATGGTTTTCCATCAAAAGGCAGTAAAATAATCTTTTAAAAATATTAGTGTATTCCATGCTTAAGATTGGATTTATTTTCATTTTAAGCCCCTAAAACACTATCTAATTCATTAATAGACATAGATAAAAATATATATTACACATTACTTACTTGGGATGTTACATCCTTCCCCCCTTTTGAAAATTGTGTCCCCGCAATTTATTTACATATCGAATAAATGGGGGTACTTATCCCTCATTGCATTTTCAGATTCCCATGTTGCCTCTTCCATCATGTGGTTTTTCCACAAAACCTTTACCTGATTAATCACCTTATTCCGTAACACTTTCTCCCTGTGGTCAGGAATCTGGACTGGTTGTTCCTCATAGGATAGGTTCTCTTCCAGCTGAACTACCTCTGGACTCAAAACATGAGATGGATCTGGCATATACTTTCTCAACATCGAAACATGAAAAACATTGTGTACCTGAGATAAACTCGGAGGTAAAGCCACCCAGTATGAAACTGATCCAACTCTCTCCAGAATTGCATATGGTCTAATAATCCTTGGACTCAGTTTTCCATTCTTACCAAATCTCATCACACTTTTCCAAGGAGAAACCTTGAGAAAAACATGATCACCTACCTCGAAAGATAGATCCTTCCTCCGGTTATCCGCATAACTCTTCTGCCTGCTCTAAGCTGTTCTCATGTGCTTCTGAATCAGCTGAACTTTTTCTGCCATCTCTTATACCAATTCTGGTCCCATCAACTTCCTTTCATCCACTTCATCCCAGAAAGCTGGAGTTCGACACCGCTTCTCATATAATGCCTGAAATGGTGCCATCTGTATACTAGAATGAAAACTGTTATTATATGAAAATTCAACCAAAGAAAGATGTTGGTCCCAACTTCCCTGATAATCCATCGAACAAGCTCGTAGCATATCCTCCACGGTCTGAATTGTTCGTTCAGACTTCCCATCTAATTGAGGATGAAAATCTATACTAAAATTTAATTCAGTACCCAACGAATTCTGAAGGCCTTTTCAAAAGTTAGAAGTGAACCTGGGATCACGATCAGATACAATAGAGAGGGGAACTCCATGTAACCAGACTATCTCTTTAATATACAAACGGGAAAGTTGATCTAGGGAAAAATTATCTCGTATAGTAAGGAAATGAGTAGATTCAGTCAAGCGATCAACAATAACCCAGATTGCATTATTACCTCGAGATGTCTTCGGTAATCCCACAACAAAGTCCATGGATATATTCTCCCATTTCCACCCTGGCACTGGTAAAGGCTGAAGCATCCCTTTAGGTAACTGTCGCTCTGCTTTAACCTGTTGACATATCAAACACTTCACAGTAAAATCAGCAATATCTCTTTTCATTCCATCCCACCAGTAATACTCCTGCAGATCTCTGTACATCTTAGTACAGACAGGATGAACTGAAAATGGAGAACTATGAGCTTCACATAACAACTCTCTCTTCAACTGTGAATCACAAGGCACACAAAATCTCTTCCCAAATCTCAAAACGAAATCATTATCAATGTTGAATTCAGTAAACTTACCATTCTGAACCAGCTCTACCTTTTTCTACAACTCACTATCTTGCTTCTGTGCTTGCTTGATTCTATCTGATAGAGATGATCTCAGTGATACCTGAAACAAAACAGAAGAACTTCCTGCACCAACAACTTCTATGCCAAAGTTCATCAAATCCTTAACCAAAGGATCACGTTCCAAACACAACATTGCTAATGAAGCATTACTTTTTCGACTCAAAGCATCAGCCACTTTATTTGCTTTTCCCGGATGGTGATGAATTGTACAATAATAATCCTTGATTAATTCCATCCATCTCCTCTGTCTCATGTTTAACTCTTTCTGAGTGAATATACACTTTAAACTTTTGTGCTCAGTATATATTTCATACTTTACTCTATACAAATGATGCCTCCAAATTTTTAAATCGAAAACGACAGCAGCTAATTCCAAAGCATGTTAAGGGTAATTTACCTCATGAGTTTTCAACTGTCCTGAAGCATAAGCAATTACCTGATCATTGCTCATTAGGACGCAACCAAGTCCTTTAAATGAAGCATCATTGTTGATAACAAACTCACCATTCCTAGAAGGAAGTGCCAAAACTGGAGCATTCACCAATATTTTTTTCAATACCTGAAAACAATCATCACATTCTTTTGTCCAGATAAACTTAACACCCTTCCGAGTTAGCGTAGTCATTGGACTAGATAATCATGAAAAATTTATAACAAACCTTCGGTAATAGCCTGCCAAACCAAGGAATCTACAAATCTTAGTTACATTTGTGGGTCTTTTCCAGTCTTCCACAACTTTTGTTTTTGGAGGATCAACAGTTATCCCATATTTAGAAACAACGTGACCAAGGAAAGAAATTTGTTGCAACCAAAACTCACACTTGCTGAATTTTCCATACAGTTTCTTTTCTTTTAAGGTTTGCAAGATAACCCTTAAATGTCTTTTATGATCCTCTTTACTTTTAGAAAACACCAAAATATCATCAATGAAAACCACCACAAACTTATCCAAGAACTCATGGAAAATTATATTCATTAAGTCCATGAATACAGCAGGTGCATTGGTTAGCCCAAAGGGCATTACTACAAATTCATAATGGCCATATCTTGTATGGAACGCGGTCTTCGGAACATCTTCTTCCTTTACCTTCAGCTGATGGTACCCTGATCTCAAGTCAATCATTGAAAAATAATGATCTCCCTGGAGCTGATCAAACAAATCATCGATATGAGGCAAAGGATATTTCTTCTTAACAGGGATGTTATTCAAGGCTCTATAATCAATGCAAAGTCTCATAGAACCATCTTTCTTTTTAACAAATAAAACAGGATCACCCCATGGTGATGTGCTAGTTTGAATGAAACCTTTCTGTAATAAATCTTGCAATTGCTCCTTCAACTATAAAAGATCAATTTGAGCCATTCGATAAGGGGGTTTTGAAATTTGATTAGCATCAGGAACTACGTCAACAGTAAACTCAACTTCCCGATCTGGTATTATTCCTGGCAACTCATCAGGAAAAACATCAGGATACTCATTTACCACTGGCACATAATTAATCTGAACAGTTCCTTTATTTTAAATGATGTGTGCAAGGTAACATTCATTTCCATCTTTTAGAAGTTTCTTGGCCTCTTGATAAGTTATCAACAGTAAGGGTTCATTCTTGTACACAAACTGAAATTCTTTCTTAAAAGAAACTTCTTTAGCTCTATAGTCAATCTTAGCATGGTAAATAGAGAGCCAGTCCATTTCTAGGATAACATCAAACTCTACTAGAGGTAGAACAATAAGGTTTTCAAGTAGGTTCTTTCCACAGATAAGGATAGGAAGATTCTTATAAATTCTTTTTGCCTCAACATTTCCCCCAGGGGTTTTTACCACAAGTTCAGGAGTCATTTCTTGAGATGGTATTCCCATTTTAATAGAAAAGGTTTTAGAGATGAAAGAATGTGTAGACCCCGAATCAAAAAACACACTAGCATAATCTGAAAAAACAAACAAAGTACCTGATACAACTTCATTTGATGGCCCGACATCTGCTGAAGTAGTTGCAAAGGATTTCACCACCCCTTTCTGCTTGTAGTCTAACTGCTTCCCATAACCCAAGCTCTTTGTTGGACACTCGTTTTCATAGTGACCCATCTCATTGCACTTATAACATTTCACTAACTGTAAATCAAAGTTGGTCTTACCATCACCCTGATATTTTTCAGTGAAATCACGAGCCTTATGTCCCATCATACCACATCGGTAGCACTTTCCAGAATTTAGAAGACATTCCCCATCATGCCTTTTTCCACATTTATCACAAACTGGAAACTTAGATTTCTTACCATCAGACTTTTTTGAAGAATTCTTACCTTTCGCCTGTCACCTCAGACTCTTCTTCTGTTGGTTGTTATAAAACAATTGATCATTGGAAAACTCCATTTCCACCTTCTCAACACATCGAACAAGATTTTCATAACTTTTAAACTCACGAGAAGATAATACCCTTCAATATTTTGGCTTTAATCCTGAGTAAAAATGATTTATTTTGCTATCAAGGTCTCGGATAAAATTTGGAGCATACATTGCCAATCAAGTGAACCTTTCTTCATAGGCAGCCACTGAGTCTTCCTCTTGCCTCAATTCCATGAATTGATTTTCCATCCTAAGTCGAAAAGCCTTAGGAAAATACTTCTCAAGAAACATACCTTTGAATTCATCTCAGTCGAGAGCATCAATCTCATCAGCGTCCCTGATATTTTTAACCATCGACCACCACTAATCTACTTCACCCTCCAAATGATAAATAGCAAGACTAACCTTTTGATTGTCTGAAAACCCCATGACATCAAAAATCTTCTCCAGTGCTTTAATCCACCCTTCAGCAAGCATAGGGTCAAATGATCCTCTGAATGATGGGGGATGTTGCCTCATGAAATGTTCCACCACGGACATGTTCCTATGTGGTTGATCTGGCTGATCTCATGTATGCATACCACCGCCATTTATCGCTTGAGTCAACTGCGCCATTACTACAACAAACTGTTCAGTTCCAATTCCGACCACCTCAGGATGCTGATTCGGATGGTTATTTCCTTCTGCATTCCTTCCTAGCACTGCTTCCATGTTTCCTCTGTGGAAAACCATTCTGAACAAACATGTCTTAGATGAAGCAACATTGTAATCTTCAAATACTATATCACTTCAATCTGACCATAAAAAAAAATATTTTTGGATAATTATTTAATATAATTCTAACTCCTAAAGTTATCTAAACTGACCTTTGATACCAAATATAAGGCCATAGCCTTAAACCTTACTTAATCATGAGTTATTACAAGATTACACATTGAGGATCTTTTCGGGTTCATAGTTTTAGAGAATTAGATCATAAAACTTGCATTACAAAACAAAGTGGTTACATAAAGATAGTATTCTTCTTTCCCATAAATGGAAACATATTTAAAATAAGACATGGATTCTTTCTTGACACTTCCTTGACACTATCATCATATCATGTACATTTCCCTTGACCTGTGAAAAACATTTCAAAAAAACTTGGGATGAGCATAAAAAGCTCAGTAAGGGATATAAAAATATATGGAAAGGAAACATGGGTACATATATACATAATAATGAAATCATACTTTACCCATAAATCATAATCACTTCAACATACCTCATCAAATCATGAATAAATCATAGAAATCATAAGACATAAAGGTAACTTGAGGCATTCATAACATTCTTACGTAGGGAGTAACCCTCTTGGTTACGTTTGGAATACCCATCACAGTATATTCCAAAAATCTCTTCGGAGAAACCTTAACGTTACACTCCTTCACGTTACCCAATGCATTGGAGAGCTATATCGGGCTCACCCCTCCTTAGTTTATCACAGAACCACCCGTCTTCATAATAATGCCCAAGAACCTCAACATAATCGTATCACATAAAACATGCATAAAGGAAACATAAAATTCCCACATTTTAATCACAAGATATCAATACAACACATTGATATAAAAAATTATGACAACCATTTTCAATACCAAAATAAAAGAATAGTAAAACATGGTATTTATTTTTCTTTTAAAACAAAGGTATGGCATGTAGAGGAAGCCGAAACTCAAATAATGGTCACGGCGGCGGAGAAGTCATTGTTGCTGCATACGTACAATAAAAACATTCCCTTTTTCATTTAGTAAACGCTTCATATAAAAAATATTCCTTTTGAATAAACTTAAAAGTCAAAGGGGTTTATACACCATATAAAAGAAGGTTGTGTATAAAACAAAATATTCCTCAATGAAAGGAGATTGAGACGAAGTCCCATACCTCGGGTCCGACTTAACTCGATCATTCTTTAATGTCCTGAATAATAAACTTGAGTTAATTTCTACTTGATAAAGAACCTTTTTTAATTTCATTATTCCTTTTATATCACTTATTTCCATTTCATGAACACTATGTAATTATTTTAGTTAATAACGGTCATTTTAACGATCATTGGTACTTGAGTCAAAAATAAACCCTTTATAATTACATGTTCTTCATTAATCCATTATATCCAAAATTATAATCATGATGTATATATAATATATATCTAGTATATACATGCATTTATAATATTACATAATCTTTTAGAGGTATGAAATGAAATGCACCATTCATGGAGATGGTAAGTCGTACGTACGCATTAACGCTACTTTCATTTCTCTTTCGTATTTTATAGAATGGAATCATAATGATATAAAGGTATATTATAATTCCATTATAATATCATATATAATATCATTGTTACATACTTTATACGTCCCACATATGGTATTTAACGAATCAAATCACTTTGATGGGCGGTAGTCCGCACTTCCTTAAATGAAGATATCGCGTTTACCCATAATGGAAACCATAAAGGTATGCCCAAAATGAAAAATACAGAATCTTAAGGAAAAGATAAACATAATATATATCATATATAAATATAGTGTCATCTTAATGGCCACATTTTATGGTGTTAAAAGAATGTTGAACAATCATCGTTTCGGGAGGCATAATTTCACCATCCACGGAAACAGTATGTCCTTTAACCATTAGATGTAGGTGTGTGTAATTTTTGCTCAAATACTTCTTATAAAAACATCCTAGTATATTGAAGATACTGGAGTTATTACAAAATAAATTAATAAAAAGAGTTTAGGGGGTTGGAGAAGCAAAATAAAACAAAAGGACTCAAGTGAATACATTACCTTAAAATCGGGTAACTCCCTTTGGTTTGAGCTCAAAGGCTTCCTTGGGAAGACTTATGCCCAAAGTGAGGCTTCAAGGAGTAATAGAGGGAATTGGAGAGACAAAATGGGCAGGGGTTGGCCGAGCCAAAGGCTTTAGATGTGTGGTTAAGGAGGTAGAGGTGGGGGCCTTTTATAAGAGGAGAGGAGGGGCACTCTTGGAAAGTAAAGAAATGTTACTTTATTTGAAAATGCGTTTCGGATTCAAAGGGTCCCACATTGATATAATTTAAGGGTAAGGTGATAAGGGTTCTAAATCCACCCATCCAATAGGTTTTGGCCATGTCTAGGTCTTAGATTTTACATTATCATTCCATTTTATTTAAATCGTTAAATAATGAGGTCATCGCTGCATCATCATGATGTCATAAATAATTTAATTTATTTAAAGTCTAAAAATTATAAAAAAATACTATAATGTAGGAAATCTTTTTATATTTCCAATTAAAATTTATAATAAAAAATATGATCTTTATAAACCCATGTAAAAATGCCTTTAGTAAAACATCTCATGTTTATGTCATTTTTACTTTTACATAAAATAAAAAGTTATTTATGACATTTCCCAACCAAAGTGGCTCCATGGGGTCCCCAAGTTGACCCATGGATTGTCTTGTTCGGCCATGACACATCCAATTAGGTTAGTATATGTTTCAAGCTCATCTAATTTTATTAAAGCATTTTTTTTACCATAAACTACACTAATTACCTCTAATCGCGATTAAGAAATTAAGAGTTACTATTCACCAAAAAATTATTTTAATCTCATTGAACCACATTTTACCTCTTAATGACAACCATGTATGTTGGATTTTTTAAATTCAAAACACAGAAGTGGTAAAATTTCATTTAAATGAAAAATCAGTTTTTATAAGTACCACTTAGTGGTTTCACTATTCATCAAAAATTGATGTTTTTTAGAAAAATACCAAAACTTCACCCGAAGCTATATTTGATATTCTGAATTCAAAAATGAAGTCTATTTTACATAATTAAAAACATATAAGTCACATTAATTAATTTAATAATTAATTCCCGCTGTCATGACAAATAGTGTGTTTTTATAAAACAATAAGTATCAAAAGATTGACACCAGTTTAAGTCCAATTTCAAAGTGAAATTGATTCCAATGACCACCATTGGATTAAATGGTAAAAATATATTCTAATTTCACTTCAAAATAAATTCAAAAGATAATCTAATAATATAAATAAATTATATTAAAAAGCCGTTTTGATGTAAAATGCAGTATTTTTCACTATTCATTAAAAAATGAACATTGTCTGAAAAATACCAAAAATTCACACAAAGTAAATTTTGATGTCCCAATCATAAGGAATAAGTTTATTTTGGAAAACATAGATTATAAAATTGTCAAAAGATAGATTTAAAAAGGGTTTTCCATCAAAAGGCAGTAAAACAATCTTTTAAAAATATTAGTGTATTCCATGCTTAAGATTGGATTTATTTTCATTTTAAGCCCCTAAAACACTATATAATTCATTAATATACATAGATAAAAATATTTATTACTCATTACTTACTTGAGATGTTACAATTACACACCCTAGTTACCCAATAATTCACCCAAAATACCATCTAAAGTATGAGAAATGAGAACCATTGGGATCAACCAAAAGACTAGGTGAAACACAGTAACACCAAGAAGGGTTTTCCAAAACAATGATGCTCAACAAAACAACACTCTCTGCTAAGCATAAGCATGAGGCACCAGAGAAAAAACCTCAAATGAAATACCACACAAGGAAATCCACAAGAAAAATTCCAAAAGTGGGGAAAATCCAAAATATCCTCACAACCACAAAAGGAACCATCCTAAATATCTCTCAAGACAAACCATCAGGCAATAGAGAAGGGAACACTGATCCCTTCCAAACATGGCCAAAATCGATAAGTTAGCACTCAAATTTTCTCACCCACAGAGATTTATGTGTCCCAGGAGTATTAAAGATCACCTTGATCTCTTATAATAATCTCACTACTTTCGCTAACCCCTATCCTCTAAGAATACATAAGTTATTTCATCCACCACTCTACTCAGAGTCTAGGTAGGCACGAGAACTTGAGAAACTTTTTTGACCATTCTGGGGGACAACAATAGCAACCAACAGTAGACATGAACCACATCAATTCATGCCTTAAAAAATACACCAAATAATTCTTTTAAAATCCTAGAATCAATCCAAAATAATAAAGCCTAAAATTAGGCACACAACATTCACACCAAAAGAAATATTCATTTGAAACCACCATTTTAATGAAGGAATTTTAAAATCACCTTCAAGAAAGGATCAATGTTGAAAACCTATCCATGAAAACCATATAAAATAAAAAACCCATGGTGGAACACACACATTTCTTCAATAAGTAAATCAAACCAGAAATACCTTCCAAAATCCATTTTATTTAAAAAACAAAACACTTAAGGAATTATCATCTAAAACCCATTTTACACTTTAAAAACACTAAAAAACATATTATAAAAACAAAATCACCTTTCCAATCCTGAAGCATTCCAAAAAATCACTTTTGAAATCAATTTATATTGGGAAAACCTAAAGGAAAAAATTTGAAACACCACAAGGGAAACTACCATTTCTTAAAAGATATCTAGGAAACCATGGGAATTCACCCTAATATTTTGTAAATACTTCCATAAAACTTGTTTTTGAAAATTATAATTTTACAAAAATACCTTATTTCCCAAAATAAGAATTTTAAAATCCAGCCGTAGTCATGGAAGTACATAAACATCCAAACTGGGCTCACAATTACCAAGTGCACAAAGGCATTAACACACTCCTCTAGCCACCTCCATCCAATGGAAGAAATGTTTGGATAATCTAGATTTATGAGGAGTCTAAAACATTTTGACTAGGGAAGAAATAGTTTTATTAATTCATTGGTCACTTGGTTAGGGGACCACGTGACAATCATTTAAAACATGACATAAAATAGGTAGACATAATCACATGAGAACCACATGGTTTTCCAAGCTGTATGAGCGAACAACATAGCTCAAGTTTTCCTCCCTTTCCACCATGAATCCAGATAGTGATGCCAAACATAATGTGTATGTTCAAAGGGGATCCAAAAAATAATCACATCAAAATCCATTAGAAACAGAACAAAAACTCAAATTCCCAAATTTTAGGCCCAACTTCCCCTCGAAGATTGAGGATTGGAATGAGTAAGATCTTGCAAGACTCTTCCCACCCTTACCTATCAATCATTGAAATACTTAACTTTCTTCTAATAGAACAACCCCAAATAATAATGGTCCATTATAATAGCCTTTAAAACCTCCAACATAACTTGAAAACTCAAAAACAAATATCCTACTGAGGACCTAGGATCTGACACAATTTTTTAGCAAACCATACTAGGCTTTCATCGAACTCGGAACCCAACCTGATTCATCAAAAGGCCCAAATGGAATTCTATATCTCCATGGAGTGTAAAATAGTGCATGTGAATCATAAAAGTACCTTTGGGAATTATTTCTACCAAATTAAAAATAAATATAGCATATTTAATAAATAAAATATCCAAAATAAATAAACATGACAAATAAGCCATAACATATAGACAACTATCTAGAAAGTAATATCCACAAATAGAAAATAAAATATACCAAATTGATTCAATCTCAAACCATATTCATACAACCTCTAGTTTCTGAACAACACCCAACTCACCCCATGATGTATATGATAAACAACAAGATCCAACTGGAAACTTGAAATGATATAGGTGTGACCTAAAAGCCCGAGTAATTCACCACAACAAGAAAAAAATATACAATATGTTTCAAAAAAAATTAATTAGTTCTAGTTTAAAAATAAACTAGAGAGTAGTATACCATGCATATAAATTTATGGAAATCAAAAAATTCTATGAACATCATTTAAAACATTCTTCCTTTTTTAAAACTAAACTCACATGTTTTGAAAACAAACCCACCAGCCTAATCCTATTCCAAAACCACACATACTCCATTCAGATTTCCTAAAAACAACACATTTTTTAAAAGAAATGAAAATGGTCACTTTTATAGAGACCTGAAGCTTGATGTACATGGACATTACATTACTTTTTCGGAATACTTAGTACATAACAAAAACACACACACAAGGACCGTAATAGTTTAGTGTCTTTGGAAACTCGGAACGTAATCTTTTAATCATGGTGAAAGATCTTCAACATCTCTCATAAAGATCTTCCCCTTTTTTCTTACCTAAAACCTTTCTTTATATCTTGAGGAAAATAAAACATAAAAGGGTGAGCTCAAATGCTCAGTAAGGGTAAACAAAAGAAATATCAATCAGATCATATACATAAGAATATAACTTTTGGAAATCTTAACCTGCAAAAGAGATCATAAATTAATAATAGGGGGTAAATCATAGTAGTGAAATGTAATCCCAATAATCATAACTTAAATCATGAAACTTTGTGGAATACACACATAATCATAGATAATCATATCTTATTAGTCAAGACTCATTGCCAAGACTATCTTAGTGGACTAAGTCCATTTCTGAACTGAGTCACCCTCGTTTCAGTCCTGTTTCACTGAACCAGTATAACCTACCGTTCCAGCCATGTCTATCTCATGAGATATAAAATCTTTACCCAATGCATTGTAGGGAGATATAGGTCCCACCCATCTCATAATGATACCATTATTATGTGTGCCACAAAATCCTAAACCATACATCATAGCATAACCCATATAATAAAAATGGCATTCATAAACATCGTGACGTCATAAAACAATTCATATAAGATAAAGGAATTCATAAAATAATTCCAAAAAACATAATCAAATCAATGTAATAATAGGGATAGAAACATATTCCTGTATTATCTTAGATGGAAAATAATTTTTATAAAACACTTGAACTCTATTCTTGAGGAAAATATCATTTCCACTTCAAAAACATTTTTCCTTTCATAACATGTCATACAATTTCAAACTAAAAGAAGTTGATTAAAAATAAACTTGAAAACTTTTAAAGGAATTTTCTTGGAAATATTGTTTTAAAAATCCATTCATGTCGTATAAGTTAAAAAACTTTCTTCGTACTTTTTTCAGAAAAGTCAAAAAGTACCTCGTACGAAAAACGACAAAAGATTCCTTTCATATCCTTTACTAAAAACTCACCGAAGGGTAAAATTCGATATAACCTATTGTAGAAGGATACAAATATTACATATTGGGGAAACATGGATGTGGATGATAAAATACACCCCAGTAAATTTCAAAGTATAAACAATCTCGGATAAAAATGAGATTGTGATATTTCCCTTACCTTTGGTCTGATATGCTTTGTACGTGTCCGAACCTCCTGTATAATGATTTAAATAATGTTATTGACTTATTACATAATCATACTTATTTTTATGATATCATATATTTTAATATTCTTAGCTTATTATTAGTAATATTTCATTACTACTTGTTATTCGGGTGTTTATTACTTTTTGTTCTTATGCGTGTTTTGTCGAATAAATTATTATTATTCTCTTTAGGATATATATACCTTATTTCCAGAATGATATTATTGTAATATATATCATATTCATTCATTCAATTCATTTATATAATCATTAAGAAATGAAGATCATGTAGAACGAGTCGCATCACATCATGGAGATGGTATTCCGTACGTACGCACGAGTGATTATATCATTCCTATGATCGTGGAATTGTATTGGAGTGTATTTATAATATTTCAGAATCACTATCACTTGACAATAGTCATATATAGTCATTATGTACACCATTATACCCATCCAAGTAAGGTGGTGGTGGAAAATAGATTACACCACGGCGTGGAGACGGTATTCCGTACGTACGCATGCGCGGTGATTTCTTTTTTCGTAGGATGGATAGATGGTGAAATAGGGTTGTTTAATACTTATAATAACATATCAGTATATTAGTGATACTGATTTTATTACTTCATAATGAAACAAATAAAGAAAAAGAAGTGGAATAAGAAATAAAGATGAAAGAATCGGTAACGGACATTACCTCTTCTTTGAAGTGCTTCTTTGAGACCTCCTTTTAGGGCACTAAAATAGGTCTTTGAAGAAGACCAGAACCTCTAGGATGTTTCTAGGGAAGTGGAGAGAAGAAATTGGTAGGGTTTGGCCGAGCTTGAAGGCTCTATGTTGTGTGAGTAAGAGGGGGAGGAGGTGCCCTTTTATAAGGGAGGAGAGGGGCACCTTTGGAATAACTAAAAATATTATTTTATTATAAAGTAAATTTCGGTTTTAAATAGCTCCAAATTGATTTATTTAGAAGATAATGTGGTGATGGGTCGAAATCCTTTCATCCAATAGAATTTAGACTAGTTTAGGTCATTATATTAACCTTATCTTTTAGTTTTAACTCTTAGTTAATTAGATTGACATTTACCATGTCACTTTGTATTTTTATATTATATAGTTAATAAACTTACAATATACATCCAAGAGACCCCCAAGTTGTGTTTTATTAATATATATAACCTTATCTAAGTCATTGGGCCAAACATTAGATTTTTAGGAATAAAATAACAATTAATAATATAATATTTGTTTTAAAAACTATTTTATGTCAATTTTGACACTATTCAATAGTTGATTTTTTTGAAACACATAATAGAATGATTAATTCGACCAAAGTTAATTAAATAACTCCTAACATGTCATATTAACCTATAAAATTATTTTAGTTCATATAAAGTCTCAAATTATATTTATTTGGGTATTTAAAACATCACTTATGTCAATATTTCATTAATAAGATAATTACTGCATCATTGTTGTGTCATACATAAATTAAATTATTTAATGTCTAAAAATTAAAAATAAAATACCATTATGTAGGAAATCTTTTTATCTTTCTAATTAATATTTATAGTTGAATTTATCTTATGTATAACCCCATATTAATAATTATTTACTTATTAAACTTTGATTTTTTAACTATTTTAACCCTTCTTTAAATAAATTAATAATAAATGTCCTAATCTAATCCAAGTGGGCCTAAATGGTCATAATGTATTCCTAAGGTTGTTTTTGGTCGAATTACACTTTTACAATAGAATTAGGACATGTGTTAGGGTAATAATAATATCATTTTTACCCTTAATTACCCTATTTACTTTTAACCGTGGTAAAAAAAAGTAAAAAGTTACTATTCACCAAAAAAATTATTTTCATCTCATTGAACCACATTTTACTTACTGACATCAACAGTGGCTCTCAGATTTTCGAAATTCCACTCACAGAAGCGGTAAAATTACATTTTATGAAAAATTCAGTTTTTTTAACTACCACTTAGTGGTTTCACTATTCATCAAAAAATGAAAGTTTCCAGAAAAATACCAAAAATTAGATCTAAGCTATATTTGATATTATGAATTCAAAAATGATGGCTATTTTATCAAATTCAAAAAATATCAGTTGCATTAATTAATTTAAAAATTAATTCCCGTCATCAAAACAAATAGCGTGTTCTTAAGAGATAATAACTATCAAAAGATTGACACTTGTTTATGACTGGTTTAAATGTGAAATTACATCCAATGACCAACAATGTATTAAATTGTAAAAATATATTCTAAATATACTTTAAAACCACTCAAATTAATAATTTATCACAATTAATTATTTCTATTAAAAAAGTTGTTTTTAATTATAATTTAGTAATTTTCACTATTCATCAGAATATGAAAGTTAACCGAAAAGTACCAAAATTTCACCTTAGGCTAAATTAGATACTCTGAATCCAAAAATGAAGCCCATTTTGAGATCTAAAATTTCTACAATTTTAAATGGTGGTTATTACTATTCATAATGGCTAGTTTTAATAATATTTTAATGGCATATCGTTGTTTAGTGAAACTCGGTATTGCGTACTACACACGCTATCAAGGAAGGTCGTGATTGCATGTAATGCAAGGAAAGTCAAGTATGTGTGTTGAGCAAGCTCATTTTGGTGTAGTGTATAACACAAGACATTAATGAAATTAAAAAAGAATATTTTTTATAAAATCTCGGGCTGTTACATTCTACCCCCCTTAAAATGAATTTCGCCCCCGAAATTCGTCAGGGTTATAAACGGTTTACTACTCGAAAGTTACTTTTAAAGAAACCCACATCGTAATAAGTAATACCAAAACTTGTCTTTTAAAAACTAAAGTATGAAATGTAATGATTACCCAAATAAACTAATCACTGGGTTTCCACAGAGGTGAAAATGTGGATATGGAAGAGAAATCTAACCATCATGTTCTGATGGAGAGTGGTAGAGAACATGGCTATGGAAAAGCCAGAAATCACAAAGCCATAAATTTGTGACTATCTAAGTTACCATCTGATTCATCATATATAAGAGCATTAGGACAACATTTTTGGTTTTGAAGATCGTTTCCCTAAAGTTGATGAAATTGGAATTAGAAGAAATACTTTTGTGATTTCGGTATAGTCTCATCGTTGGTCGTTTTTTGGACAATTTCCACTTCATCTCTTAAATAAATGAAGTTGAATTTGTCATTCGTGATGTGTTAATATATCATGTGATAGAATGATGGGTCATTCCATCTGTCTCAAACAAAAGGTTATAAAAGTTATCAAAAAATACATAAGTCCATCTATTGTGAGATTAAGGATATATGGTACCTAAAATGGACTTATACTTCATATATCATACTGCTCAATAAAACTAGTTTCTACTAAACAGGGACTTCCTGTAGGCCAGTGGTAGGCGAAAAAGGCCAGTCGCACTTCGGTTGTGGGTTCGATTCCCATGGCCTTGTCCGACGCGATGGGTTGTCGCCCGTCCTGCAGGTTGTCCTTTTTCTAAAACTATATTACTATAACATCCCATCAATAATATCAAAAAAACTTCTATCCTTAAACAATACTAATTAATGTCCAACATAATCCATTCCAATCATTAGGCTTATCCATAATACTGTAGTCCACTCTCATAATATAGTGAAAACGCTTACCCGAGATTTAATACCATCATTGATCCCCATATATCATAAGATATGTCTTGTTGGTCACATTCCAAACATTCTAAGGCCTTAATCATGTATTCTCTTGAAATATTAATACTCATTGAACCATAGTGAAAACCTGAATGCAGTTAAAAGTTAACACTTTCCACATACCAAAATCCTCAAAATTCTATATACTCAAACCATGATATCACTTAGTCCTTATATCAATCATGAGCTCATGAATACTGTCAATCATTTCATTTTCTCGTTTTCCCTTCATTATGTGCATATCATCTTTTTTTCAAAAAATATCTCAATCCCTTTCCATGGTTACCAGTACTATAAAATTATTGAAAACCACAATAGACAAATACATAAATATTCCAATATTCCATGATACTATTTACAACATTATTTTGGAATCCCTTTATATAAACACTTAATCATTCCCCCACATCATTTCATATTCAACATCGCCAATAGTGATCGCATGTGACTTCCCTTTGTCCTTTTCCTTAAGTGGTTTCTCATGTTGATCATCACTTACCCTTGGATTAGGCCATTTATTAGCATAATGCCCCATATCCTTGCACTTGGAGCATTGAAGTGTTGTTGGTGCGTTCTCTGCAGTCTTTTCTTTATTCACATCATTAGAAACCCTTTTTCCATTACTTCGACACTCAGATGCTCGAAGACCTTCTTTTCTACACTTAAAACATTTTATAGTCCCTTTAAGATAATCTCCACCATGGTTCTTTCCACACTTTGAGCATAAGGAAATATCCATCTTCTTTTCACCATTATTCTGAGATTTCTCCTTGAACTCCATCTTTCGTTTCTTGTCAAAACTATGAGATGGAAAAGTAACACCAACTTCCATTTCTACCTTGATAGCACAACGCACAATTTCTTCATAGATACTGAAGACTCTTATAACTAATGCCCTTCTAAGATTTGGTTTTAAGCCACTGAAGAATCAAACAACTTTACTTTCAGGTTGGATGATAAATCCAGATGCATACCTTGCAAGCCTTGTAAAATTCGCTTCGTATATACCAACAGATTCATCATCCTTTTTCTTTAGTTCAAGAAACTCCTTCTCCATCGTTGTTCGAAGAATACGAGGGAAGTACTTATTGAAAAATAAGTTCTTGAACTCGTCCCATTCCATGGACTCAATTTCATCTCTTTGCCTTGTATTCTTGATAAGATTCCACCATTGATCAGCTTCACCTTCCAAATGATATACAACTAAGATGACTTTATCAAGTTCAGAACATTGAAGAACTGAAAATATCTTTTCAGTAGTACTGACCAATTGTTCAGAAACAAGTGGATCAGAAGACCCACTGAAAGAAGGTGGACGTTGCCTCATGAAGGACTCAATAGAATATTGTTCCCTTCTCTACTCATTTGGAAGTCCATAATGATTCATAGCTTGTGTAAGTATAACAATAAGATTTTTCACTCCATCTCCCATAACATCTGTTTATTCAAGAGGACAATCATTGCATTGTCCATTGCATTGATCAACATGCTTCCTTCAGGTTCCATCCATTGTCTAAAACCCAAAAAGAATAGTGTGAGAGGCAAAAATCATGCTAGGGAAAACAACATAATAAAGGGGGAGTACCCTCAATATCTAACAACTTAGTTTAAATTCTAGGATCGTTACCGTAGTTCTAGGACAATATCATATACGTATACTTATCCTTAGGAACATCCCTAGACATACTTTAGTATTATCTCTAGGGATCTCACTAACGTTTTCGTATCCTAGATTCCAAAGGTTGACAAATCCTTTCCTCTGATACCAACTGTAGAGACCCGAAGCTTGACGTACATGGACATTACATTATATTTACGGAGTACTTAGTACATAACAAAAACACACACACAAGGACCATAATAGTTTAGTGTCTTTGGAAACTCAGAGCGTAATCTTCTAATAATGGTGAAAGATCTTCAACATCTCCCATAAAGTTCTACCCCTTTTGTTTCTTACATAAAACCTTTCTTTATATCCTGGGGAAAAGAAAACATAAAAGGGTCAGCTCAAATTCTCAGTAAGGGTAATCAAAAGAAATATCAATCACATCATATACATAAGAACATAACTTTTGGAAATCTTAACCTGCAAAAGAGATCATAAATTCATAACATGGGGTAAATCATAGTAGTGAAATGTAATCCCAATAATCATAACTTAAATCATGAAACTTTGTGGCATACACACATAATCATAGAGAATCATATCTTATTATTCAAGACTCATTTCCAAGACTATGTTAGTGGACAAAGTCCATTTCTGAACCGAGTCACCCTCGTTTCAGTCCTTTTTCACTGAACCGGTATAACCTACCGTTCCAGCCATGTCTATCTCATTAGATATAAAATCTTTACCCAATGCATTGGAGGGAGATATAGGTCACACCCATCTCATAATGATACCATTCTTATATGTGCCACAAAATCATAAACCATACATCATAGCATAACCCATGTAATAAAAATGGAATTCGTAAACATCGTGACGTCATAAAACAATTCATATAAGTTAAATGAATTCATAAAATAATTCCATAACAACATAATCAAATCAATGTAATAATAGGGATAGAAACAGATTCCTATATTATCTTAGATGGAATAAATTTTTATAAAACACTTGAACTCCATTCTTGAGGAAAATATCCTTTCTACTTCAAAAACATTTTTTCCTTTCATAACATGTCAATCAATTTTAAACCAATAGAAGTTGATTAAAAATAAACTTGAAAACTTTTAAAGGAAGATTCTTGGAAATATTGTTTTAAAAATCCATTCATGCTGTATAAGTTAAAAAAAACATTATTCGTACTTTTGTCATAAAAGTCAAAAAGTTCCTCGTATGAAAAACAAAAAAAAGATTCCTTTCATATCCTTTACTAAAAACTCACTAAAGGGTAAAATTGGATATAAACTATTGTAGAAGGATATAAATATTACATATTGAGGAAACATGGATGTGGATGACAAAATACACCCCAGTAAATTTCAAAGTATAAACAATCTCGGATAAAAATGAGATTGTGATATTTCCCTTACCTTTGGTCTGATATGCTTTGTACGTGTCCGAACCTCCTGTATAATGATTTAAATTATGTTATTGACTTATTAAAGAATCATAATTATTTTTATTATATCATATATGGTCATATTCTTAGCTTATTATTAGTAATATTTCATTACTACTTGTTATTCGGGTGTTTATTACTTTTTGTTCTTATGCGTGTTTTGTCGAATAAATTCTTATTCTTCTCTTTAGGATATAGATACCTTATTTCCCGAATGGTATTAGTGTAATATATATCATATTCATTCATTAAATTAATTTATATAATCATTATGAAATGATGATCTGTAGAACTAGTTGCATCACATCGTGGAGACGGTATTCCGTACGTACGCACGTGTGATGATATCAATCCTATGATCGTGGAATTGTATTGGAGTGTATGTATACTATTTCAGAATCAATATCACTTTATTATAGTCATGTATAGTCATTATTTACACCATTATACCCATCCAATTATTGTGGTGGTGGAAAATAGATTACACCACAGCGTGGAGACGGTATTCCGTACGTACGCACGTGCGGTGATTTCATTTTCTATAGGATGGATAGATGGTGAAATAGGGTTGTTTCATACTTATAATAACATTTCGGTATATGAGTGATACTGATGTTATTAATTCATAATGAAACAACAAAAGAAGAAGACGTGGAAGAATGAATAAAGATGAAATAATCGGTAAAGAACATTACCTATTCTTTGAAGTGCTTCTTTGAGACCTCCTTTTAGGGCACTAAAATAGATCTTTGAAGATAACCAGAACCTCTAGGATGTTTCTAGGGAAGTGGAGAGAAGAAATTGGCAGGGTTTGGCCGAGCCTGAAGACTCAAAGTGGTGTGAGGAAGAGGGGGAGGAGGTTCCCTTTTATAAGGGAGGAGAGGGGAACCTTTGGAATAACTAAAAATATTATTTTATTATAAAGTCAAGTTCGGTTTTAAATAGCTGAAAATTGAGTTATTTCAAAGATAATATGGGGATTGGTCGAAATCATCTCATCCAATAGAATTTAGACAATTTTAGGTCATTATATTAACCTTATCTTTTAGTTTTAACTCTTAGTTAATTAGATTGACATTTACCATGTCACTTTGTATTTTTATATTATATAATTAATAAACTTACCATATACATCCAAGAGACCCCCAAGTTGTGTTTTATTAATATATATAACCTTATATAAGTCATTTGGCCGAACTTTAGATTTTTAGGAATACAATAACAATTAATAATATAATATTTGTTTTAAATACTATTTTATGCCAATTTTGACACTATTCAATAGTTGATTTTTTTCAAACTCATAACAGAATGATTACTTCGACAAAAGTTAATTAAATCACTCCTCACATGTCATATTAACCTATAAAATTAGTTTAGTTCATAAAAAGTCTCAAATTATATTTATTTGGGTATTTAAAACATCACTTATGTCAATATTTCATTAATAAGATAATTACTGCATCATTGTTGTGTCATACATAAATTAAATTATTTAATGTCTAAAAATTACAAATAAAATACCATTATGTAGGAAATCTTTTTATCTTTCTAATTAATATTTATCGTTGAATTTATCTTATGTATAACCCAATATTAAAAATTATTTACTTATTAAACATTGATTTTAACTATTTTAACTCTTCTTTAAATAAATTAATAATAAATGTCCTAATCTAATCCAAGTGGGCCTAAATGGTCATAATGTATTCCTAAGGTTGTTTTTGGTCTAATTACACTTTTCCAATAGAATTAGGACATGTGTTAGGGTAATAATAATATCATTTTTACCCTTAATTACCCTATTTACTTTTAACCGTGGTAAAAAAAAGTAAAAAGTTACTATTCACCAAAAAATTATTTTCATCTCATTGAACCACATTTTACTTACTGACATCAACAGTGGCTCTCGGATTTTCGAAATTCCACTCACAGAAGCGGTAAAATTACATTTTATGAAAAATTCAGTTTTTTTAACTACCACTTAGTGGTTTCACTATTCATCAAAAAATGAAAGTTTCCAGAAAAATACCAAAAATTAGATCTAAGCTATATTTGATATTATGAATTCAAAAATGATGGCTATTTTATCAAATTCAAAACATATCAGTTTCATTAATTAATTTAAAAATTAATTCCCGTCATCAAAACAAATAGCGTGTTCTTTAGAGATAATAACTATCAAAAGATTGACACTTGTTTATGACTGGTTTAAATGTGAAATTATATCCAATGACCAACAATGTATTAAATTGTAAAAATATATTCTAAATATACTTTAAAAGCACTCAAATTAATAATTTATCAAAATTAATTATTTCTATTAAAAAAGTTGTTTTTAATTATAATTTAGTAATTTTAACTATTCATCAGAATATGAAAGTTATCCGAAAAGTACCAAAATTTCACCTTAGGCTAAATGAGATACTCTGAATCCAAAAATGAAGTCCATTTTGAGATCTAAAATTTCTACAATTTTAAAAGGTGGTTATTACTATTCATAACGGCTAGTTTTAATAATATTTTAATAGCATATCGTTGTTTAGTGAAACTCGGTATTGCGTACTACACACTCTATCAAGGAAGGTCGTGATTGCATGTAATGCAAGGAAAGTCAAGGATGTGTGTTGAGCAAGCTCATTTTGGTGTAGCGTATAACACAAGACATTAATAAAATTAAAAAAGAATATTTTTTATAAAATCTCGGGCTGTAACATTCTACCCCCCTTAAAATGAATTTCGCCCCCGAAATTCGCCAGGGTTATAAATGGTTTACTACTCAAAAGTTTATTTTAAAGAAACCCACATCTTAAAAAGGAATACCAAAACATGGCTTTAAAAACTAAAGTATGAAATGTAACGATTACCCAAATAAACTAATCACTGGGTTTCCACAGAGGTGAAAATATGGATATGGAAGAGAAATCTAACCATCATGTTCTGATGGAGAGTGGTAGAGAACATGGGTATGGAAAAGCCAGAAATCACAAAGCCATAAATTTGTGACTATCTAAGGTACCATCTGATTCATCGTATATAAGAGCATTAGGAAAACATTTTTGGTTTTGAAGATCGTTTCCCTAAAGTTGATGAAATTGGAATTAGAAGAAATACTTTCGTGATTTCGGTATAGTATCATCGTTGGTCGTTCTTTGGACAATTTCCACTTCATCTCTTAAATAAATGAAGTTGAATTTGTCATTCATGATGTGTTAATAGATCATGTGATAGAATGATGGGTCATTCCATCTGTCTCAAACAAAAGGTTAGAAAAGTTATCAAAAAATACATAAGTCCATCTATAGTGAGATTAATGATATATGGTACCTAAAATGGACTTATACTTCATATATCATACTACTCAATAAAACTAGTTTCTACTAAACAAGGACTTCCTGTAGGCCAGTGGTAGGCGATAAAGGCCAGTCGCACTTCGGTTGTGGGTTCGATTCCCATGGCCTTGTCCGACGCGATGGGTTGTCGCCCGTCCTGCAGGTTTTCCTTTTTCTAAAACTATATTACTATAACATCCCATCAATAATATAGAAAAAACTTCTATCCTTAAACAATACTAATTAATGTCCAACATAATCCATTCCAATCTTTAGGCTTATCCATAATACTGTAGTCCACTCTCATAATATAGTGAAAACGCTTACCCGAGATTTAATACCATCATTGATCCCCATATATCATAAGATATGTCTTGTTGGTCACATTCCAAACATTCTAAGGCCATAATCGTGTATTCTCTTGAAAAATTAATACTCATTGAACAATAGTGAAAACATGAATGCAGTTAAAAGTTAACACTTTCCACATACCAAAATCCTCAAAATTCTATATACTCAAACCATGATATCACTTAGTCCTTATATCAATCATGAGCTCATGAATACTTTCAATCATTTCATTTTCTCGTTTTCCCTTCATTATGTGCATATCATATTTTTTTCGAAAAATATCTCAATCCCTTTCCATGGTTACCAGTACTATAAAATTATTGAAAACCACAATAGACAAATACATAAATATTCCAATCTTCCATGATACTATATACAACATTATTTTGGAATCCCTTTACATAAACACTTAATCATTCCCCCACATCATTTTCATATTCAACATCGCCAATAGTGATCGCATGTGACTTCCCTTTGTCCTTTTCCTTAAGTGGTTTCTCATGTTGATCATCACTAACCCTTGGATTAGGCCATTTATTATCATAATTCCCAATATCCTTGCACTTGGAGCATTGAAGTGTTGTTGGTGCGTTCACTGCAGTCTTTTCTTTATTCACATCATTAGAAACCCTTTTTTTATTACTTCGACACTCAGATACTCGAAGACCTTCTTTTCCACACTTAAAACATTTTCTAGTCCCTTTAAGACAATCTCCACCATGATTCTTTCCACACTTTGAGCATAAGGAAATATTCATCTTCTTTTCACAATTATTCTGAGATTTATCCTTGAACTCCATCTTTCGTTTCTTGTCAAAACTTTGAGATGGAAAAGTAACACCAACTTCCATTTCTACCTTGATAGCACAATGCACAATTTCTTCATAGCTACTGAAGTCTCTTATAGCTAATGCCCTTCAAAGATTTGGTTTTAAGCCGCTGAAGAATCGATCAACTTTACTTTCAGGTTGGATGATAAATCCAGATGCATACCTTGCAAGCCTTGTAAAATTCACTTTGTATATACCAACAGATTCATCATCATTTTGCTTTAGTTCAAGAAACTCCTTCTCCATCTTTGTTCGAAGAATACGAGGGAAGTACTTATTGAAAAATAAGTTCTTGAACTCGTCCCATTCCATGGACTCAATTTCATCTCTTTGCCTTGTATTCTTGATAAGATTCCACCATTGATCAGCTTCACCTTCCAAATGATATACTACTAAGATGACTTTATCATGTTCAGAACATTGAAGAACTGAAAATATCTTTTCAGTAGTACTGATCCATTGTTCAGAAACAAGTGGATCAGAAGACCCACTGAAAGAAGGTGGACGTTGCCTCATGAAGGACTTAATAGAATATTGTTCCCTTCTCTACTCATTTGGAAGTCCATAATGATTCATAGCTTGTGTAAGTATAGCAATACGATTTTTCACTCCATCTCCCATAACATTTGTTTATTCAAGAGGACAATCATTGCATTGTACATTGCATTGATCAACACTGTTCCTTCAGGTTCCATCCATCGTCTAAAACCCAAAAAGAATAGTGTGAGAGGCAAAAATCATGCTAGGGAAAACAACATAATAAAGGGGGACTACCCTCAATATCTGACAACTTAGGTTAAATTCTAAGATCATTATAGTAGTTCTAGGATAATATCCTATACGTATACTTATCCTTAGGAACATCCCTAGACATACTTTAGTATTATCTCTAGGGATCTCACTAACGTTTTCGTATCCTAGTTTCCAAAGGTTGACTAAACCTTTCCTCTGATACCAACTGTAGAGACCCGAATCTTGACGTACATGGAAATTACATTACATTTACGGAATACTTAGTACATAACAAAAACACACACACAAGGACCATAATAGTTTAGTGTCTTTGGAAACTCGGAACGTAATCTTCTAATAATGGTGAAAGATCTTCAACATATCCCATAAAGATCTACCCCTTTTGTTTCTTACATAAAACCTTTCTTTATATGCTGGGGAAAAGAAAACATAAAAGGGTGAGCTCAAATTCTCAGTAAGGGTAAACAAAAGAAATATCAATCACATCATATACATAAGAATATAACTTTTGGAAATCTTAACCTGCAAAAGAGATCATAAATTCATAACATGGGGTAAATCATAGTAGTGAAATGTAATCCCAATAATCATAACATAAATCATGAAACTTTGTGGCATACACACATAATCATAGAGAATCATATCTTATTAGTCAAGACTCATTTCCAAGACTATGTTAGTGGACAAAGTCCATTTCTGAACCGAGTCACCCTCATTTCAGTCCTTTTTCACTGAACCGGTATAACCTACCGTTCCAGCCATGTCTATCTCATGAGATATAAAATCTTTACCCAATGCATTGGAGGGAGATATAGGTCACACCCATCTCATAATGATACCATTCTTATGTGTGCCAAAAAATCATAAACCATACATCATAGCATAACCCATATAATAAAAATGGCATTCGTAAACATCGTGACATCATAAAACAATTCATATAAGTTAAATGAATTCATAAAATAATTCCATCACAACATAATCAAATCAATGTAATAATAGGGATAGAAACAGATTCCTATATTATCTTAGATGGAATAAATTTTTATAAAACACTTGAACTCCATTCTTGAGGAAAATATCCTTTCTACTTCAAAAACATTTTTTCCTTTCATAACATGTCAATCAATTTTAAACCAATAGAAGTTGATTAAAAATAAACTTGAAAACTTTTTAAGGAAGATTCTTGGAAATATTGTTTTAAAAATCCATTCACGCCGTATAAGTTAAAAAAACATTCTTCGTACTTTTGTCAAAAAAGTCAAAAAGTTCCTCGTATGAAAAACGAAAAAAGATTCCTTTCATATCCTTTACTGAAAACTCACCGAATGGTAAAATTGGATATAAACTATTGTAGAAGGATATAAATATTACATATTGAGGAAAATGGAAGTGGATGATAAAATACACCCCAGTAAATTTCAAAGTATAAACAATCTCGGATAAAAATGAGATTGTGATATTTCCCTTACCTTTGGTCCGATATGCTTTGTACGTGTCCGAACCTCCTGTATAATGATTTAAATTATGTTATTGACTTATTAAAGAATCATAATTATTTTTATTATATCATATATGGTCATATTCTTAGCTTATTATTCGTAATATTTCATTACTACTTGTTATTCGGGTGTTTATTACTTTTTGTTCTTATGCATGTTTTGTCGAATAAATTCTTATTCTTCTCTTTAGGTTATAGATACCTTATTTCCCGAATGTTATTAGTGTAATATATATCATATTCATTCATTAAATTAATTTATATAATCATTATGAAATGAAGATCTGTAGAACTAGTTGCATCACATCGTGGAGACGGTATTCCGTATGTACACACGTGTGATGATATCACTCCTATGATCGTGGAATTGTATTGGAGTGTATGTATACTATTTCAGAATCAATATCACTTTATTATAGTCATATATAGTCATTATTTACACCATTATACCCATCCAATTATGGTGGTGGTGGAAAATAGATTACACCACTGCGTGGAGACGGTATTCCGTACGTACGCACGCGCGGTGATTTCATTTTCTATAGGATGGATAGATGGTGAAATAGGGTTGTTTCATACTTATAATAACATTTCGGTATATTAGTTATACTGATGTTATTAATTCATAATGAAACAACAAAAGAAGAAGACGTGGAAGAATGAATTAAGATGAAATAATCGGTAACAGACATTACCTATTCTTTGAAGTGCTTCTTTGAGACCTCCTTTTAGGGCACTAAAATAGATCATTGAAGATAACCAGAACCTCTAGGATGTTTCTAGGGAAGTGTAGAGAAGAAATTGGCAGGGTTTGGCCAAGCCTGAAGGCTCAAAGTGGTGTGAGGAAGAGGGGGAGGAGGTGCCCTTTTATAAGGGAGGAGAGGGGTACCTTTGGAATAACTAAAAATATTATTTTATTATAAAGTCAACTTCGGTTTTAAATAGCTCCAAATTGAGTTATTTAGAAGATAATGTGGGGATTGGTCGAAATCATCTCATCCAATAGAATTTAGACAATTTTAGGTCATTATATTAACCTTATCTTTTAGTTTTAACTCTTAGTTAATTAGATTGACATTTACCATGTCACTTTGTATTTTTATATTATATAATTAATAAACTTACCATATACATCCAAGAGACCCCCAAGTTGTGTTTTATTAATATATATAACCTTATCTAAGTCATTTGGCCGAACTTTAGATTTTTAGGAATACAATAACAATTAATAATATAATATTTGTTTTAAATACTATTTTATGCCAATTTTGACACTATTCAATAGTTGATTTTTTTCAAACTCATAACAGAATGATTACTTCGAAAAAAGTTAATTAAATCACTCCTCACATGTCATATTAACCTATAAAATTAGTTTAGTTCATAAAAAGTCTCAAATTATATTTATTTGGGTATTTAAAACATCACTTATGTCAATATTTCATTAATAAGATAATTACTGCATCATTGTTGTGTCATACATAAATTAAATTATTTAATGTCTAAAAATTACAAATAAAATACCATTATGTATGAAATCTTTTTATCTTTCTAATTAATATTTATCGTTGAATTTATCTTATGTATAACCCAATATTAAAAATTATTTACTTATTAAACATTGATTTTAACTATTTTAACTCTTCTTTAAATAAATTAATAATAAATGTCCTAATCTAATCCAAGTGGGCCTAAATGGTCATAATGTATTCCTAAGGTTGTTTTTGGTCGAATTACACTTTTCCAATAGAATTAGGACATGTGTTAGGGTAATAATAATATCATTTTTACCCTTAATTACCCTATTTACTTTTAACCGTGGTAAAAAAAAGTAAAAAGTTACTATTCACCAAAAAATTATTTTCATCTCATTGAACCACATTTTACTTACTGACATCAACAGTGGCTCTCGGATTTTCGAAATTCCACTCACAGAAGCGGTAAAATTACATTTTATGAAAAATTCAGTTTTTTTAACTACCACTTAGTGGTTTCACTATTCATCAAAAAATGAAAGTTTCCAGAAAAATACCAAAAATTAGATCTAAGCTATATTTGATATTATGAATTCAAAAATGATGGCTATTTTATCAAATTCAAAACATATCAGTTTCATTAATAAATTTAAAAATTAATTCCCGTCATCAAAACAAATAGCGTGTTCTTTAGAGATAATAACTATCAAAAGATTGACACTTGTTTATGACTGGTTTAAATGTGAAATTATATCCAATGACCAACAATGTATTAAATTGTAAAAATATATTCTAAATATACTTTAAAATCACTCAAATTAATAATTTATCAAAATTAATTATTTCTATTAAAAAAGTTGTTTTTAATTATAATTTAGTAATTTTAACTATTCATCAGAATATGAAAGTTATCCGAAAAGTACCAAAATTTCACCTTAGGCTAAATGAGATACTCTGAATCCAAAAATGAAGTCCATTTTGAGATCTAAAATTTCTACAATTTTAAAAGGTGGTTATTACTATTCATAACGGCTAGTTTTAATAATATTTTAATAGCATATCGTTGTTTAGTGAAACTCGGTATTGCGTACTACACACTCTATCAAGGAAGGTCGTGATTGCATGTAATGAAAGGAAAGTCAAGGATGTGTGTTGAGCAAGCTCATTTTGGTGTAGCGTATAACACAAGACATTAATGAAATTAAAAAAGAATATTTTTTATAAAATCTCGGGCTGTTACATTCTACCCCCCTTAAAATGAATTTCGCCCCCGAAATTCGCCAGGGTTATAAATGGTTTACTACTCAAAAGTTTCTTTTAAAGAAACCCACATCTTAAAAAGGAATACCAAAACTTGGCTTTAAAAACTAAAGTATGAAATGTAACGATTACCCAAATAAACTAATCACTGGGTTTCCACAGAGGTGAAAATATGGATATGGAAGAGAAATCTAACCATCATGTTCTGATGGAGAGTGGTAGAGAACATGGGTATGGAAAAGCCAGAAATCACAAAGCCATAAATTTGTGACTATCTAAGGTACCATCTGATTCATCATATATAAGAGCATTAGGACAAAATTTTTGGTTTTGAAGATCGTTTCCCTAAAGTTGATGAAATTGGAATTAGAAGAAATACTTTCGTGATTTCGGTATAGTATCATCGTTGGTCGTTCTTTGGACAATTTCCACTTCATCTCTTAAATAAATGAAGTTGAATTTGTCATTCGTGATGTGTTAATAGATCATGTGATAGAATGATGGGTCATTCCATCTGTCTCAAACAAAAGGTTAGAAAAGTTATCAAAAAATACATAAGTCCATCTATAGTGAGATTAATGATATATGGTACCTAAAATGGACTTATACTTCTAATATCATACTACTCAATAAAACTAGTTTCTACTAAACAAGGACTTCCTGTAGGCCAGTGGTAGGCGATAAAGGCCAGTCGCACTTCGGTTGTGGGTTCGATTCCCATGGCCTTGTCCGACGCGATGGGTTGTCGCCCGTCCTGCAGGTTTTCCTTTTTCTAAAACTATATTACTATAACATCCCATCAATAATATAGAAAAAACTTCTATCCTTAAACAATACTAATTAATGTCCAACATAATCCATTCCAATCTTTAGGCTTATCCATAATACTGTAGTCCACTCTCATAATATAGTGAAAACGCTTACCCGAGATTTAATACCATCGTTGATCCCCATATATCATAAGATATGTCTTGTTGGTCACATTCCAAACATTCTAAGGCCATAATCGTGTATTCTCTTGAAAAATTAATACTCATTGAACAATAGTGAAAACATGAATGCAGTTAAAAGTTAACACTTTCCACATACCAAAATCCTCAAAATTCTATATACTCAAACCATGATATCACTTAGTCCTTATATCAATCATGAGCTCATGAATACTTTCAATCATTTCATTTTCTCGTTTTCCCTTCATTATGTGCATATCATCTTTTTTTCGAAAAATATCTCAATCCCTTTCCATGGTTACCAGTACTATAAAATTATTGAAAACCACAATAGACAAATACATAAATATTCCAATCTTCCACGATACTATATACAACATTATTTTGGAATCCCTTTACATAAACACTTAATCATTCCCCCACATCATTTTCATATTCAACATCGCCAATAGTGATCGCATGTGACTTCCCTTTGTCCTTTTCCTTAAGTGGTTTCTCATGTTGATCATCACTAACCCTTGGATTAGGCCATTTATTATCATAATTCCCCATATCCTTGCACTTGGAGCATTGAAGTGTTGTTGGTGCGTTCACTGCAGTCTTTTCTTTATTCACATCATTAGAAACCCTTTTTTTATTACTTCGACACTCAGATGCTCGAAGACCTTCTTTTCCACACTTAAAACATTTTCTAGTCCCTTTAAGACAATCTCCACCATGATTCTTTCCACACTTTGAGCATAAGGAAATATTCATCTTCTTTTCACAATTATTCTGAGATTTATCCTTGAACTCCATCTTTCGTTTCTTGTCAAAACTTTGAGATGGAAAAGTAACACCAACTTCCATTTCTACCTTGATAGCACAATGCACTATTTCTTCATAGCTACTGAAGTCTCTTATAGCTAATGCCCTTCGAAGATTTGGTTTTAAGCCACTGAAGAATCGATCAACTTTACTTTCAGGTTGGATGATAAATCCAGATGCATACCTTGCAAGCCTTGTAAAATTCACTTTGTATATACCAACAGATTCATCATCATTTTGCTTTAGTTCAAGAAACTCCTTCTCCATCTTTGTTCGAAGAATACGAGGGAAGTACTTATTGAAAAATAAGTTCTTGAACTCGTCCCATTCCATGGACTCAATTTCATCTCTTTGCCTTGTATTCTTGATAAGATTCCACCATTGATCAGCTTCACCTTCCAAATGATATACTACTAAGATGACTTTATCGTGTTCAGAACATTGAAGAACTAAAAATATCTTTTCAGTAGTACTGATCCATTGTTCAGAAACAAGTGGATCAGAAGACCCACTGAAAGAAGGTGGATGTTGCCTCATGAAGGACTTAATAGAATATTGTTCCCTTCTCTACTCATTTGGAAGTCCATAATGATTCATAGCTTGTGTAAGTATAGCAATACGATTTTTCACTCCATCTCCCATAACATTTGTTTATTCAAGAGGACAATCATTGCATTGTCCATTGCATTGATCAACACGGTTCCTTCAGGTTCCATCCATCGTCTAAAACCCAAAAAGAATAGTGTGAGAGGCAAAAATCATGCTAGGGAAAACAACATAATAAAGGGGGACTACCCTCAATATCTGACAACTTAGGTTAAATTCTAAGATCATTATAGTAGTTCTAGGACAATATCCTATACGTATACTTATCCTTAGGAACATCCCTAGACATACTTTAGTATTATCTCTAGGGATCTCACTAACGTTTTCGTATCCTAGTTTCCAAAGGTTGACTAAACCTTTCCTCTGATACCAACTGTAGAGACCCGAATCTTGACGTACATGGAAATTACATTACATTTACGGAATACTTAGTACATAACAAAAACACACACACAAGGACCATAATAGTTTAGTGTCTTTGGAAACTCGGAACGTAATCTTCTAATAATGGTGAAAGATCTTCAACATATCCCATAAAGATCTACCCCTTTTGTTTCTTACATAAAACCTTTCTTTATATGCTGGGGAAAAGAAAACATAAAAGGGTGAGCTCAAATTCACAGTAAGGGTAAACAAAAGAAATATCAATCACATCATATACATAAGAATATAACTTTTGGAAATCTTAACCTGCAAAAGAGATCATAAATTCATAACATGGGGTAAATCATAGTAGTGAAATGTAATCCCAATAATCATAACTTAAATCATGAAACTTTGTGGCATACACACATAATCATAGAGAATCATATCTTATTAGTCAAGACTCATTTCCAAGACTATGTTAGTGGACAAAGTCCATTTCTGAACCGAGTCACCCTCATTTCAGTCCTTTTTCACTGAACCGGTATAACCTACCGTTCTAGCCATGTCTATCTCATGAGATATAAAATCTTTACCCAATGCATTGGAGGGAGATATAGGTCACACCCATCTCATAATGATACCATTCTTATGTGTGCCAAAAAATCATAAACCATACATCATAGCATAACCCATATAATAAAAATGGCATTCGTAAACATCGTGACATCATAAAACAATTCATATAAGTTAAATGAATTCATAAAATAATTCCATCACAACATAATCAAATCAATGTAATAATAGGGATAGAAACAGATTCATATATTATCTTAGATGGAATAAATTTTTATAAAACACTTGAACTCCATTCTTGAGGAAAATATCCTTTCTACTTCAAAAACATTTTTTCCTTTCATAACATGTCAATCAATTTTAAACCAATAGAAGTTGATTAAAAATAAACTTGAAAACTTTTTAAGGAAGATTCTTGGAAATATTGTTTTAAAAATCCATTCACGCCGTATAAGTTAAAAAAACATTCTTCGTACTTTTGTCAAAAAAGTCAAAAAGTTCCTCGTATGAAAAACGAAAAAAGATTCCTTTCATATCCTTTACTGAAAACTCACCGAATGGTAAAATTGGATATAAACTATTGTAGAAGGATATAAATATTACATATTGAGGAAACATGGATGTGGATGATAAAATACACCCCAGTAAATTTCAAAGTATAAACAATCTCGGATAAAAATGAGATTGTGATATTTCCCTTACCTTTGGTCCGATATGCTTTGTACGTGTCCGAACCTCCTGTATAATGATTTAAATTATGTTATTGACTTATTAAAGAATAATAATTATTTTTATTATATCATATATGGTCATATTCTTAGCTTATTATTCGTAATATTTCATTACTACTTGTTATTCGGGTGTTTATTACTTTTTGTTCTTATGCATGTTTTGTCGAATAAATTCTTATTATTCTCTTTAGGTTATAGATACCTTATTTCCCGAATGTTATTAGTGTAATATATATCATATTCATTCATTCAATTCATTTATATAATCATTATGAAATGAAGATCTGTAGAACTAGTTGCATCACATCGTGGAGACGGTATTCCGTATGTACGCACGTGTGATGATATCATTCCTATGATCGTGGAATTGTATTGGAGTGTATGTATACTATTTGAGAATCAATATCACTTTATTATAGTCATATATAGTCATTATTTACACCATTATACCCATCCAATTATGGTGGTGGTGGAAAATAGATTACACCACTGCGTGGAGACGGTATTCCGTACGTACGCACGCGCGGTGATTTCATTTTCTATAGGATGGATAGATGGTGAAATAGGGTTGTTTCATACTTATAATAACATTTTGGTATATTAGTGATACTGATGTTATTAATTCATAATGAAACAACAAAATAAGAAGACGTGGAAGAATGAATAAAGATGAAATAATCGGTAACGGACATTACCTATTCTTTGAAGTGCTTCTTTGAGACCTCCTTTTAGGGCACTAAAATAGATCTTTGAAGATAACCAGAACCTCTAGGATGTTTCTAGGGAAGTTCAGAGAAGAAATTGGCAGGGTTTGGCCAAGCCTGAAGGCTCAAAGTGGTGTGAGGAAGAGGGGGAGGAGGTGCCCTTTTATAAGGGAGGAGAGGGGTACCTTTGGAATAACTAAAAATATTATTTTATTATAAAGTCAACTTCGGTTTTAAATAGCTCCAAATTGAGTTATTTAGAAGATAATGTGGGGATGGGTCGAAATCATCTCATCCAATAGAATTTAGACAAGTTTAGGTCATTATATTAACCTTATCTTTTAGTTTTAACTCTTAGTTAATTAGATTGACATTTACCATGTCACTTTGTATTTTTATATTATATAATTAATAAACTTACCATATACATCCAAGAGACCCCCAAGTTGTGTTTTATTAATATATATAACCTTATCTAAGTCATTTGGCCGAACTTTAGATTTTTAGGAATAAAATAACAATTAATAATATAATATTTGTTTTAAATACTATTTTATGCCAATTTTGACACTATTCAATAGTTGATTTTTTTGAAAATCATAACAGAATGATTACTTCGACCAAAGTTAATTAAATCCATCCTAACATGTCAAATTAACCTATAAAAAAAGTTTAGTTCATAAAAAGTCTCAAATTATATTTATTCGGGTATTTATAACATCAATTATATCAATATTTCATTAATAAGATAATTACTGAATCATCGTTTGTCATAAAAAAATTAAATTATTTAAGGTCTAAAAATTACAAATAAAATACCATTATCTAGGAAATCGTTTTAAAATTTTAATTAATATTTATAGTTGAATTTATCTTATGTATAACCCCATATTAAAAATTATTTACTTATTAAACTTTGATTTTAACTAATTTAACCCTTCTTTAAATAAATTAATAATAAATGTCCTAATCTAATCCAAGTGGGCCTAAATGGTAATATTGTATTCCTAAGGTTGTTTTTGGTCGAATTACACTTGTTCAATAGAATTAGGACATGTGTTAGGGTAATAATAATATCATTTTTACCCTTAATTACCCTATTTACTTTTAACCGTGGTAAAAAAAGTAAAAAGTAACTATTCACCAAAAAAACATTTTCATCTCATTGAACCACATTTTACTTACTGACATCATCCATGTCTCTCGGATTTTCGAAATTCCACTCACAGAAGCGGTAAAATTAAGTTTTCTGAAAAATTCATTTTTTCTAACTACCACTTTGTGGTTTCACTATTCATCAAAAAATGAAAGTTTCCAGAAAAATACCAAAAATTAGATCTAAGCTATATTTGATATTTTGAATTCAAAAATGATGTATATTTTATCAAATTTAAAACATATCAGTTGCATTAATTAATTTATAAATTAATTCCCGTCGTCAAAACAAATAGTGTGTTCTTAAGAAATAATAACTATCAAAAGATTGACACTTGTTTATGACTGGTTTAAATGTGAAATTACATCCAATGACCAAAATTGTATTAAATTGTAAAAATATATTCTAAATTTACTTTAAAACCACTCAAATTTATAATTTATCACTATTAATTATTTTGATTAAAAAAGTTGTTTTTAATTATAATTTAGTAATTTTCACTATTCATCAGAATATGAAAGTTATCCGAAAAGTACCAAAATTTCACCTTAGGCTAAATTCGATACTCCGAATCCAAAAATGAAGTCCATTTTGAGAGCTAAAATTTCTAAAATTTTAAAAGGTGGTTATTACTATTCATAATAGCTAGTTTTAATAGTATTTTAATAGCATATCGTTGTTTAGTGTAACCCGGTATTGCGTACTACACACGCTATCGAGGAAGGTCATGATTGCATGTAATGCAAGGAAAGTCATGGATGTGTGTTGAGCCAGTTCCTTTTGGTGTAGCGTATAATACAAGACATTAATGAAATTAAAAAGAATATTTTTTATAAAATCACGGGTTGTTACAACTTTAAAACATTTAACTGGCCTAGGCCATCTGTAAACTAAAACAACTATATTGAAAAGAACCTAAAATCACTCACCCAATAGTATTTAATTTAAAAAAAAATCAATTTATTTAAAAAATCGTTTTAAAAAGAAAATAATCTAATATAGACTAATCATGCATAAAAATTTAGGCACCACACATATCACAAGGCATATATTATAATAAGCATAAACAGTTCCATAATAATGAAATTAGGGGAAATGATATAACCAAACACTAGATCAGATTCCCCCAAGAAATATAATGTGACTTGGGCTCTACAGACGGTACCTAACTTGAAATGAATATAACCATATAAGTGTATGACCACCTGGAACCGGCTACTAGAATGAGTTTAATTCAACTAATTAGTCATCTGATTATCCCAATGAAGTATCATTGTGATGTCCAACCCCCACCTAACCCTTATTCCAAATATGACTGGTGGGAAACTAGAATCGTGTGAACCAACATGAGTAATAATATAGACCTTAGACGTAGAATATAGATTCCCCTGGCCAATAAAGTGTGACATAGTGAAAATAGAACAAGTCTAACACACAAAGAATAAAATTATCTACCCTCAATCCTAAAACTAAAAGATGAAAATTCCCATATATATAAAATGTACCCATGACGTAACAAGAACATTCCCATACAAGGGGAGCGAAAAATAATCACATAGTAATCAAGAACCCACACAAGGGGTAAAAAAGCAAGGGGAAATCAAGGTGTTTCACACGTCCTCCATTTAAAAACAAAATTTACAACCTGTCCTTAAACATCATAACATGGCTCGGAATTCCAAGACCTTTATCATTTCAAAAAGCATTGTGTAAAGATTTCCTTAAAAATGGTGGAAGTCACCCAAACATTTAAAAACATTTAAAAATAACCTTACCCAAGGTCCCTCTCTATTAAAATCAAAAATAAGTCCAATGAGGCTATCAATTTCCATCAAACACATTTTTGGAGTTATTAAGGAATTTTCAAAAAGGGGGAAATCATACACACATCAAATCTTTATATGAAATTTTAAGAAGAAACCCTTTGTAAAAAAAATTGAGTTAAACACATCACTTTAAAATATAATTCCTTTTACAACATTATTTTAACTAAATGAAAAATAGAACAGGTTAAAACCCATTAAATTGAGAAAACAGTTTCAAATATTCATACATGAATGTCATAAAATTTTGGGATCTTTAACCATTCTATTTCAACCATTAAAACATGGAATTCACAATAAAATTCATTTATTCTAATCTCAAAACATAAATAATTGGCTTCAAAACACTACAGGGATATCACGTATAATTATACTTTTATAAAAATGGAATTTAGAAAGAAAAATCACATTAGAATTCCAAAATGAAACAATTGGATAGTAAGGCCTACCTCAAAACATGTCCCCCTAATGATGGCCACTCTAATCCACCCCTTGACGCTTACATGAATATACACCTTAACATATATATAATCACACCTATCCCAAATATATATATATATATTGTCATTATCAAAGATGAATATGTAGAAGGGGTCTTTATATATATGACTATATTTTCATATACAGGTAAGGCACCGTCAATGAAATACAATATACCCTGACCAAAAAATAGGAAACAAGAAATAAAAAAATCCCTTATTAAAATGTACTCAAAAGAAAAGGTAAAAAATAAAACCTAACTCAATTGTATATGGGTAAGATAAAATGCCCAAAAACACTTTTCCTTCCATGGCAGTTGCCGACATGCACACGAAGCCATCCCAAGAGACTCATCGCATGTCATAATAATGGTAGAGATTACCTAAAATTGGGTCACCCCTTGACCTAAGGTTTCGTTGAGCTAGGTGGAGTTATGGGAGAATGAAAAACATTATAAGAAGGTAGAAGTAGGGAAGTAGAGACCTTACCATGAAGTATCTACCAAGAAACCACAAGAATCCATGTGAAATTATCATGGAGATGGGAGCTCAGGAGAGGGGGTAGAGCGTGGGATTTAGGGAGGATGGGGATGTCACGTGACAATGGATAGAGGATAAAAGGGATAAATTACCTTAATTTAAAATGAGAAAAGATAAAAAACAAATTAAATTAAATTTCTAGGAAGTTCGTATGGTTTGGCCACACGGTCTTCCAAACTGTGTATCAACTGTGCACTAGGCACTTTCTAGGCAAGGCACCCCTCACACAGTTTCCCTTAAGAGGCAGCATGGTCTAGAAAAACCATGTGCCTCAACCCTATCCCACTCATGACCCTATATAATCTCTGGGGATCTCTGCATGGTTTAACAGAATCATGTAGGAGCCATACAAACAGATATGTTACCAACTCTATGGGAACCCCATGGTTACTCCTAATCATGCGAGATAATCATTATCATTCCAAAAAGGAAACCAAAACATGAATTTTCATCCCAAAACAACCACAACTCAAATCCACTAAAGCTAAGATAAAATAATTTTAAAATAAACAATAATGTAACATAAGGGGATTCAAAAAATCATTTACATTGAGAAAACAAATACTAAATATATATTCATTTTATAGATAATTATCTTGGATAAAAATTCATTATACTCAAAAAAAATTCAATATGTTTTCAAAAATGATACAATCAGGTATATATGTAGCTAGTTTAAAGAATTTGAAATTGAAAAGAGTCCCTTATACAATCCCATTATATATAGAAAATCACAAGTCTTGTAATAATATTGTTGTCGTTTTTCTTCGACACACACATGTCTTGAAGATAATGTAAATATAATTAAATAAATTATTATTTATTTAAATGGTATTTAGTATCACATTTCCATCATGGAGTACATGACTCGAACTTATCCACCTTCATCATAATTTATCAAACCTAAGATAATAAATATATATTATTCATTCTGTAAATTCATGAATATTATTTATTCATGGTCTTGTAAATAAAAGTTATTTTATTATTCTCATAAAAAAATAAATTTTTATTTAATAAATAAATATTAATTACTACCTTACAAAAAAAATTAAGTGCTAAATAAATATTATATATTCATGTAATTAATAATTACCTTTTGAATAAATATTTATTTTGTATTAAACTCACATATATATATTATAATATAAATATAACAAGTGATTGAATATATTTATAGTCAGAAAAATTTAGATTAAATTTTATTCCTCAGTCTTGAGAATATATTTTATTTAATCATTAACTATAAATAGTATCTTATTGAGATCAATGGATACACTAAGTGTGTGACCCTATAGACCTATTCCTTAGTGGCATTATACAGCTATACCAAAACATTAATATTTGTGTCTAGCAACACAAAATGTTACTCTTAGAGGATTAAGTAAATGTTGCAAAGAGAACAATCACATACAAATTCTCACTATATATTATAATCCATTTGTCTTAATATTTAATCAATATGGTTTTATTCTTTGTTCATTAGCCTATATACTTGATATATTTTTCATTGACTTACTAAAATGAACCATTCAATACACCATTCCCATTGATTTTAGTTTGGAAGTTCCTTTTCAGTAAAAGGTATTATATTTCATCTTCCAAAGTTATGGAAGAGACAAATCCATTACTGACTTATTCATTAATTCTATATCAGTCATGACACACCTAGAAAGCCCAAATTCCCAATGAATATATGACATCGTGATTTTGGTTAATAAATCTAAGTACACGACTCATGATAGGAATTCATAATAATCTCAATTATAAGGACCATCACACACATTATTAGATAGAAATATCTAATTACATGTAACGTGTGGAATTCATGCTTGTGGTCCTTTTACCAAAACCTCTTGTTTTGTAGATTAACAATTGATAAATTCATGGTTTGAGGCCTCGTAAACTTATGATAATAAATCACCTTATATTCAACATATTATATTCCCCATCATAGAATTTTATCTGACCATAAAACTATATTTAAGAATATGTCATGGAACCTTAAGGATCCCATCATACTAAGTAATTTGTATTAACATTAAATGTGATATATATCCCATAGAAATTATCATATTAAATTAGTGCTGAAGAATATTAAATTTGTGGAAATATTTTTATTAACATTCAAGACTTTGAATATTGAGAGGTAATATTAAGTAATAAGTAATTAGATTTAGGGAAACTAATACAACAAACTCCACCTTGGACTAGATCCAACTGTTATCAACTCTAATCCACTAGCTCTAAGACAATAGTCGTTATTATTCTGAGATAAGTCTATAGTCAATGTATACACCTTTATTATTTCATAGATATTATAACTTTTGTGACCTCGTCACTCTAAAAAACATCAAGATATTATAATTTTAATTTACGCTCCTTCTCTACTAATATAACATCGGTTCCTTGGTGAGATCCAACTCTTCAATATTATCATGGTACAAAGTAATGGTATCTTTTCTAATAGGTTCCAAATTATGCTCCGGAATGAATTTTCATATCCTGAATACTTCTTTAGTTGCATTGAAAGACATAATATACTTGGAATATGCTACAGAATTTGGGATCATTTCTTTATTTGAGATATTCCATCCCATAAGGCCTTCATTAAGGGTAAATAGATGTCATGGTTATGATTTTAGAACATCCTGAACTATTTTTAAATAAGAATTGGAAAATCCCATGATAAATTACTCCTCACCACCTCAAAAAACTAGGAAAATATCTTTAGTATGCCTCAAATACTTCGAGATAGTATTAACCTCCATCCAATGGAGGACTCCTTGATATTCTTAATATCTAACTACCATACTAAAGGTGTAGGAATCATCTATCCTCATATATATCATAGAATACATGAATATCCCAATCACTAAAGAATATGGAATCCTTATTGTTCATATCCTTTCGTCATGGGACTGAGGGAATATTTTCCTAACAATATGAATTCTAGGTGACTTGGCAAACAATCTCCTCTTGGATTTTTTTCATATTGGACCTCTTCAGTATCCTGACAATGTATGTACCCTAACTAAATCCAAGATGCCTCTTGGATCTATCATAATGGATATTGATCCCAAAAATGTACTCTACTTCACCTAAGTCCTTCAAGAAAAATAATGTTTTCAACTACGTCATAATGGGTTCTAAGACTTGTATATCATTACCAATAAGTAATATGTCATCAAAATATACTATTAAGAAAATGAAAATAGCTTCACATACTATTAATATACAAATATCACATCTAATTAAATTAATATTCATTACTAACATTATGATTCAAGCCAGAACAATAAATGTTTCATATATTTGGAAACGTGGATTCATAAACAACTTGTTCATAAGTTATCTACATCATCTCCTACTAAGTTATTCATAACTAGAACCCTTCTTAGATATATCATATTTAAAACCATTCTTCATAACTTGGGGAAAGTAGATATAATAAAGGGTGAGCTCTGAGGCTTATTAAGGTTAAACAAGGGAGATATCAATGATCACATAAATATAACATGCTCATAAGGGTATGAGAACATGAGTATAGTATTTGAAAACAATTCCTTGGGTATCATAGATCATAATATTGTCTCACCACATAAATCTTGGAAGTTTATGAGACATGAATCATAAATGAATCAAAGAACATGAGCCACGAAATCATATCATTAGAATATGACATAAGTTTTTGGAATACACATAAGCACAGGAAATCATTTCCTTAGTCAAGGGTTAATTCCAAGACTATCATTGTGTATTGGGTTCACTACCCATTCCATTATATACATATTCAATGTTCATTCCCAATACTATCATAGTGGATAGTTTCCCTTATTTAAATGGGTTCACTCCCCATTCCAGTACGTATTATCTCATAAGATATATATCTTTACCCAATGCATTGGAGGGCCATATAACTTTGGTCCCACCCATCACATAATGAAAACCATATATGTGTGCTCGAAAATATCATAAAACATTCATCATAGAAAAACCCACGGAAATAAAATTGGTTTTATAAACATTTCATCACTTTATCACTGTATAACCCCTAGAAAGTAAATAGATTTAATAAATTTTTCTTTGTAACTTAATTAACTCATGGGAAAGAAATGGGTTTTATGGAATAATCCATAAATAATAATCATAATATTCCATATAAAGAATGAAATTGTATATTATCATGGTATCATAACCCATTAAATCATAATTAAAATCAAAATATGTTATCACATATGAAAAATACCATTTAAAATTTTCTAGAACATTTCTTGAATAAAATACCTTTTTCTCTTTAAAATTGCTTATTTAAAATCTAAAAATTTCCCAAATATTAAGGAAAATATTTTATTAAAAAAACCTCAGAATATTTTAAATTTATTATCAAATAATTGGTTGGTAATTATTGTGTAGAATTATTTTCATGTTTTATATGTTAAAACAAATATTCCTTTTACATTTACGGTAAAATGTAAAAAGTACCCCATTCAGAAAACGGTAAGAAGATTCCTTTTAAAATATTTCGTATCAAGTTACTCATGGGTAAAAATGAATTTAAAAATAATATTATAAGGATAAATAATTATAAAAAAAAATATTTTTGAAATTTTGGACATGGAGGAAAAATTATTTTCGACCAAAGAGATAAATAAAGTCTGTTTTTCTTAAAAACATTACTTTGGTATCTTGAGTTAATAAAGAGAGTAAAATGAATTTAAAACATGTATTATCAAAAAAATAAATATATGATAATAAAATTTATGATATTCTTGAGATTTATATCATGAAATTTCATCATTGGAAACTTAATTATAAACAATCCTGGTAAATAGTGATATTGTAACATAAAATCCATACCTAAAGTTCGACTTGCATCAAAAGCACTCTAAAATCTTATATATTAAATTTAAATTTATTATAATTATATCAATGATTAAATTAAATCCATATAATATCATATATTATCCACTTATAACATTTTAACACTAATTTATTAAAAATTCCTTATTAAAATCGTCATTTTCAGGTGTTCACTGTTTAATTTTTCATGAGAATTTTGGTTTGGATGTTTTCATGTTGATTTAATTTGATCATGGTTCCATAAAATCTATTATTTTAATCGTTTTATAAATATAATATATATTCATTATATATATAGATACATCTATAAAATATAGAGATAGAATAATGAACTATAATGTTCTTGGTTACGGTAGGTCGTAGAAATGCAAGAACACTATTTTCACTTTTTGGCTGATGGAATGAAATAAAGTTAAATGATAATTCACAATAATATAATCATTATTATATAATATATGTTAATTAAATATATCTTTTTTACCATCCATGTAAATTGGAATCGAAAAATGAATCACAACGCTTTGTGGTTGTCGTAGTCCACATGTACACATGAGCAACGTTATCATTTTCCAATGGATTGGAATGTAAGAAGGTAGATATCGCATTATAATTTTATAAGTATTATTATTTCATAAATATAATTTATAAACATTAAACCCATCATAATAATGATCCATTAAATTTTTTTATGGAGAATTATTTTTATTGCTATGTGGAGGTGGTAATCTACACATATGCATGATCGATACTTTCATGTGAAATTGGATTGCAAAGTGTTTAGATATTGGTGGTTAAAAAATCATAATAAACTTTTATTATATTAAAGATATTTTTTTATTTTATGATGTTAAAAATGGATTTATAAGGATAATAAGAATAAAAAATTGAAATATGCCATGTAAGATAATTACCTCTTCTTTGATTGGAATCTATAAGATCATTTCTTAAGGACACATGGAATGGTCTATTAAGAACACCAACACCTATAATTTGTGTATAGGGAAGTTAATAAGAAAATTTGGTGGGGTTTATTTGATCTGTAAGGATCAATTTAGTGTAAATAAGAGAGAGGATGGGTGTCCATTTATAATTGGGGGACTGGACACACTTGAAATTTATTAAAACCTTAAAATATAATAAATACATTCTCAATATAAATGATTCCAAATGGATAGATATTAGAAAATTTTATATTATGATGCATAAATAAGGATATAAAATATTATTTAAACAAATTTAAATGGAAAATTTAAACTTATCTCTTGCTTTAACCCCCCCCCCCCCCATGTGTAATCCAATTTTAAAATTAACTGCGATGAAAAATTTAAAGAGTTTTTACTATTAATTATAAAAAAATGAAAATAACATAATTAAAAAAAATAAAAATGTTAATTGAAAATATTAAATCCATTTTATGACTTTAAATAAATAAAATTGGAAGAAATTAATTTGAAAATAAACTCGTAAAATGTAATGAAAAATGATTTTGGAGAATAAAATGTTTTTATAAAAAATCCAATTAAAATTAATTCAATTGAATATGATAGTATTATTCAAAATACAAAAGAACTAATTTAACTTTTTAAACCATTTTTAAATAAAATTTAACTTTTTAAATTCTTTAAACGAAAAAATATTTTCAATAAAAATTAATATATTTCATTATTCATCGAAAAAATAATGTTTTCATAAAATTATCAAAACTCACTCTAAGTTAATTTTGACATGTAGATTTAAAAAGTTAATTTTAATTTTTCAAAAACATTTTCTAAAAGTGGAAAAAATTTATTTTATTATTTTTTCACAAAAATCCAGAAAAAATATTTTTGAGGAAAAAATACTTTTTTAAGAATATAAAACTTTACTAAAAATTGAGTACTTATTTATCAATATAATTTCATTATCTAAAATATTTTTAAATATTTTTAATATTTATTACCTATTAATAATTCTAGTATAATGGCTAGTTTGTAACTTTATATTATTTTATGATTCATTTTGACTCGGTGTTGCATGTATCACAAGCTACCAAAGAAATAAAAAATGAAAGAAATATATCCTAAAATCTAGAGGTGTTAAATTATATCCCATTAAAATGAATTTTTACCTAAATATTCATTCACTCTAATAAAAATAATGGAGGATATCTCTTTTTCTTAACATAATTGGGTTCTTAAGTAGCTTCTTTAAATTTCTAATTCCTCCGAAGTACTTTAAAAAATTGAGTAGTCCTATATTGTAGAAATTTATCTATAAGATCTAATATTTCTACTAGTTATTATTCATATGAAATATCATTCCCTAGTCATAAAAAATCTTATTTTAGTACATATTACGGATCAGTTATGTACTTACTAGGGATAGATACATGGAATACATCGTGAACTTTAGAGAGATCCAATAAGAAGCACCAAGTGATAACGTAATGTCCCTACTCGATCAAAATTATAAAATGAACCAATATACGTACTACTCAACTATACATTATTTATAAATCCAATAACCTTCTTCCATAGATAAATTCAAAGGAATTCCTTCTCAAAAACTTTTAATTCCATATATTTCAATTATTTTCTGCACAACCTTTCTATCAAATCATAGCTTCCTTAATGTGCTTCTACAAAGATCTAAATTTCTATATCATTTTCTCAGTTTTCTAAGGCCCTCATATCTTTATTTCTCCAAATTCATCCAATAACATCATATTTAAACACTTATTTCCATATATGGATTTATAATTAGAAATATTAATGCCCAAGTGAAATCTATTTTGTAATAGAACTCAACCGGAGGAAGGGGTTGACCCCAACCACCTTTTAAGTCCTTATAAAAATGCCTCAGAATATCCTACATGATTTGAATGGTTCTCTAAAATTGACCATATGTGTAAGGATTATAAGTAGTACATAAAAATTCTATGAATTAATTGATTACTGAAGACTTCATCAAAACTTCATGGTAAACCTTAGAACTGGATTAGATACAACAAAATGTTGCACTCCATGAAACCTTACCTCTTCCTTAGTGTATATTCTGGGAAACTGATTAAGAGAGAAATATTATTTGATATAAATGAATTGTACTGACTTCATAAGGTGGTTAACTATAAACTAAATAGATTTGTGGCATTTAGAAGTATTGGTGAGTCTTGATTACAAAATCCATATTGATATTTTTTCATTTTAATTTCGGCACGGGTAATGGTTAAAATACCCAAAGTATTATTTTTCTTATCTTTAATATGTTTACATACCAATCACTGAGATACATATTCTAAAATACCTCTCTTAATTTAGTCTCACTATAAATAATCCTTCATATCTCTATACATCTTTGTAATTATAGGATGAATAAATAATGATAAAATGAGATTAATCTAATACCTCATTATCCTAGTATAGCATTGGTAGGACACATACACGGTTCCTAAACATTATCATTTAATAACAATCAAGTAAAGGCTTTGGAATATTTTTGACCTTGTTTTATGGTTCTCTAGCTTCTTTTTATTCCTCTTAAATTATCTAGAAGATATTTGGTTGAACACTCATTTGAGAAATATAAAATTTATATCCTTTCTCTGTTATTTAAATATCCATCCTTTTCAAATACAGAAATATTGGATCTTCTCTAATCCTCATTACAGATAATATGTCATGATATTTTTTTCATAGAACATATGTCAACTTGTTAGCTTTCCCTATGTGGTAATTTATTAATCTTTCATAATCTTTAATCAGATACAACTATCTTGTCTGATACAGATTAAACTATTTCTCAGTGAAAATATTCTTTAAAATTTTATGATAGATATATATGTCTCACCTTTTGATATAAAGATAATTCCTCCATATCATCAATTAAAAATTACCCTTATAAACACCAAATCATGAGTTGGATAATTATTCTTAGGAACCATAAATTATCATCAAGTACAAGCTATATCCATATCATTCTACCTGAAGACGGATCCTAGTACATTCTTAAATGCATCACTAAATATTACAATCATTTCTCCATTTTAGGGTAGTGTATTTATATGTGGGTTGATTAACCTCATCTTCGATTCTGTGAAATTTTCATTACATTGGTCTTTACAAAGGAATTCGACTTCTTTCTGAGTTAACTTAGTGAGTGGATTAGATATACATGAGAACGTTTCCAAAAATTATCAATAATATCTATCCAAAATAAGAAAGATATTTATTTCAATCATATTTATTGGTCTAGTATAACATTCAATTACTTATGTAATTGATGGATCCATAGACATACCCTCTCTTAAGGTAATATGACCAAAAAATGAAACTCTTTATTGTAAAAATGTAAACTTGATAAATTTTTCATACATCTTCTCCTCCCTTAGGGTGTTCAGTATAATATTTTAGTGATATTCATGAATTTCCTTGATCATTGAATAAATTATAATATTTTCTAAAAATAATACCATAAATTGATCAAGGAAATCTAAAATGACTCTATTCATTAAATCCATGTATGTAGTGGGGTCATTAGTAAGACCAAATTTAATCACCATAAATTCATAGTGTCCATACCTTTTATGGAATGTTTCCTTGGGTATATATTGCTTCTTGACCCTCAATTCTTGATATCTAGAACAAAGTTTAATTTTTAAAAAGTATTTTTTCGCACACACATGATCATACAAGTCATTAATGAATGTTAAATGATATTTGTTCTTGGTAGTGATGTTGTTATGTTAATTATAATCAATTCATAGTTGCATTGATCTATATTTTGTCTTAACAAAAATAACAGGTGCACCCCAAGGTGGTTCACTTGGATAAACGAATCCCATGTCAAGATTCTCTAGGAGTTTATTCTCCACTTACCACAAATAAATTGGGTATATTCCATATAAATTCATTGAAATGGGTTAGTACTATATATTAATTTTATATAAAACCCAATTTTATGAATCAGTGGAAGACTATGCAATGATTCTCAAAATACAAAAACAAAATCCTATACAATAGGAATTTCTACAATGTTGATTTTCACACCAACCATATGAGACAAACACAACTTTTAGATAGGAATAAATACCCATATAATGGATGTTATTTCCATCATAATTTCATATTTATTATCGTATTGATAGACAATAATATTTTGTTTGTAATATCAAGTGTGACTTCCCTTCCTAAAAAATTGATGTGGTCCTTATATAAAGAAATCCAATCCATGCCTGAGATAATATCAAATTCAACTGGAGGTAGAATATATATATTTTTAGAAAGAACATTACCATAAATATAAATTATAGAATAATCATATACTTGATAAGATATCATCATTCTATTAGAAGTTTTCACTACTAATTCAACATATGACCATTGATAATAAGAATTAAAATTCCCAAAGGATTTTCATGATATAAAGAAATCTATATAACTAAGAAAAAAATATGGTACTTCAATATTTTAGCATACCTATAACCACCTCAACTTTATTATTCTATATTCAATCCCTTACTAAAACCAAAATGGTTAGAATGACCATCAAAAATCTTTAATTTGAGTGATCAATCCTATAATCATGAAAATCATTCATAGTAATCCTATATTATGAAACTTTCTTCTCAATCTAAGTCACTTCAGGTTTAACCATGTTTATTCATGGTCATAACCTATTCAAACCCATCATAATGTTTTATAAATAAAATGTGAGTTATCTAATAATATCCCCTAGGAGTGTCAAACCATTTGCATGGTAACGAAACACTCATCATGAACCAGATAGATAGCTAAGATATACCAACTAACCCTTTTCAATGTTATTACCCTCATATGCATCTATGAAAAAACGATGAAAACTTGTAGTCTCTATATAGGGATGTTTTTCTAGGAAAACCACACTCATTTCTATAACATAACATATGATTTTCTTCTAACATTAGGATTATCCTAAGGGTTCTCCCTAAACTTTTCTCATACAAGTTTCCAAAGGTAACTAAACCTCTATATGATATCAACTATAACATCCCATATTTTTTATACATAAATATCATTTATTATTAAATTAATATTAAATACATAACATTATGATATTTCTATAATGATAAAAGTTTGGTATCGTTGGAAACATATTTACACAAATAATATACTCGTAAGAGATCAGCATCATCTCCCCAAAATTTCTTCAACACTAAAAACGTTCTTAGACATATAAAACATAAAACCTTTCTTTATAACTAGGGAAAGGAAACATAAGAAAGGGAGAGATTTAATTCTCAGTATGGATAAAAAATAGAGATATCAATGATGACATAAATATAATATAAGAATAAAGGTACTTGAATATGAGAATAACATTTGAAAATGATACCCTGGATATCAAAGATCATAATCTTGCATCATGGAAGAAATCTTGGTAATTAATATGTCAAAAATCATAAAGGAATCAATGAACATAATCCAATAAATCATTACATTGGCATGACACATAAGTATTGTGGCATACACATAAGCATATAAATTCATTTCCTTAGACATGTATCAATTACAAGAATAACATAGTGGAATGGGTTAACTTACCATTCTATCATATTCTTAGTCATGTTTTACTCCCATGATTTTAATAGTTGATAGATTCCCTTACTAAACTGGGTTCACTCCCCATTCCAGTCCTTATTATCTCTTGAGAAATCCATCTTTTCCATATCCATTAGAGGGATATATAATTTTTGTTCCACCAATCACATAATGAAAATCAAACATATTTATTCCACAATATCATAAATAATTCATCATATCATGACTAGTTTAATGTAAATTGATTTCATGAACATTTCATCTATTTTTCATAGCATAACCCATCAAAAATAAATGGTTTTCACAAAAAAAAATCAAAACATAATTAACTCATATGAAAGAAATGGGTTTCATACTATCATCATTAAATCATCATCATTATAATCCATCTAAAGAATTAATTGGATTGTATCATTGAATTATAACCCCTATGAATAATAGGTAACATCAAAGGATGTTATCACAGATTAAGATTAACTTTAAAAGATCCCTAGAAAATTTCTCGACAAAAATACCCTTTTCACATTTAAATAACTTATTTTAAATATAAAAATTTCTCAAAATGTTAAGGAAAACTTTTTATATGAGAAGAACCCTCAAAAATTGTATACTATGTTACAAATAATTGAGTATTCACGATGGTAAGGAATTTTTTTCATGTTCTATATGTCTTCAATAATGTTTTAATATTATCATATGGTTGTTTAAATTCATTTTTATCCATGATTGAATGAAATAAAGGTAAATAATAAATAAAATTTAGAGAACAATTATTACATAAAATATATCACGTATATTCATAAATCTATCCATATAACCATCCATGTAAATAGGAATCAAAAAAATAAATTTCATCGCTTCATGGATGTGGTAGTTAGCACCAACACACGAGGGATGTTATCGTTTTTAAAATGATTGGAAGGTAAGAATGTAAATATTAAATTATAATTATATAATAATAATTATGAATTAAATATCCTATATAAAAATTAAAACCATTATAATAATCATCTACAAAATACGGTGATAGAAAATTAATTATATCGATATATATAGGTGGAAATCCACATGTACGAACGAGCGATTATTTCACTTCCCATTTGATAGAATTGTTGGTGGATATTGGTGGTTATATAATGATAATAAAATTATATAATATTTAGGATACAAAATTTATTATTTTATGATTAATAAAAAATTATAATATGGGGTATAAGAAAAAATAAATTGAAAGATGATGGGTAAGATGATTACCTCTTCTCCAGTAGGCCTCCTTTAGATCTGTTCTTAAAGACCCTTGGAATTGTATTTTAAGGAAATCAAGATCCTATAATTCATCTATAGATATGTTTTTAAGATAATTGGGTATTTTTTGTTTGATATATAATTCTTAATGATGTGTAATTAAGGTAAAGGAGGTGTGTCCATTTATAAGTGGGGGAGAGGATACACTTGAAAATAATTATAATATTAAAATATAATAAAGTAATTATCAAGAAAAATGTTTTAAAATGGCCACATATTCAAATGTGATATACTATGAGGTATAAATATGGAAAAAATTGTATTTAATAAAGTATAATTTTTAAATTTACCCTTATCCCTTAGTTTACCCCCCCCCCTTGGTAAGCCTATTTTAACCTTTACTACAGTGACACATTTTTATTATTTTCACTATTCATTATGAAGAAAAATAAAAGGGGAATCATTAATAAATTTTTTAATACTTATTCCAAATATGTAATATTTTTTATCAAATTAATTCTCTAAAACGTTTTTAAACTACTTTTAAAATGATGTTGAAAATGCGATGAAAAATGGTTTTTGAGAAAAAAATGTTTTCTTAAGCATTCATTGTTTTGATTCCAAAATCTACATAAAATTAATTCCAATAAATATAAATGAATTATTTAAAATATAAACTAACTAATTTAATTTTAAAACCATTTTCAAACAAAATAAAACTTTTATGTTCTTTAAATGAAAAGACAGGTTTCAATAAAATTAGTATTTTTCAATTTGCCTACAAAACTTAATATTTTTATAAAATTATCAAAAATACATACTAAATTAACTTCAAAATGTTGATTTAAAAAATTAAGCCTATTTTTTAAACATATTTTTAAAAAAATTTAAAAAATTATAAAATTATTTTATCACAAAAAGTAATAAAACCCTTTTTTGTGGAAAATGTGTTTTATTAAAGTATAAAAAGTTTTCACTAAAATTTGGTACTTAATTTTCAATATATTTACATTATCTAAAATCCTTTACACATATTTCTAAAAAAATATTACTATTAATACCATAAATGTAATAGCTAGTTTATAATAGTATGTTATATTATAGTTCTTTTAGACTTCGGGTTGTTTTTATTGTAAACTATTGAAAAAAATCAAATTTATTTAAAAGAAATATAAAAAAAATATTAGGGTGGTTTAAATAACACATTCCCACTAAACCATTATAGACACTAGGAACATATTAATTATTTATGAAACCAAACACCATAGAAGATTCATCAATATGAATGTTCCATGACTTGGATGCTTGATTTAATCCATAAATAAACCTCTACAACCTCCATACCTTGTTAGCATCCTTTGTAGTCATAAAACCTTTTATTTTTGTCATATAGAAATTTTTATAAAGTTTCCCATTAAGGATGTTTTTTTCACATCCATATGAAAAATACATTAATCATGGTAAGATGTTAAGTAATGTAGAATTAAAATGTATTTCAGTATAAATACTAGTGAAATGGTTTCTATGTAGTCTATGACTTGTTGTTGTTTAAATCCTTTTAAAACTAGTCATTACTTATAGGTACTAAATTGTCCATCCATGTCCATTTTCATATTAAATCCACAAATGTACACAAAAATATCTTAATCCTTTTAAGGATCTACCAAATTCTATATATAGTTTTGATACATGTAATTCATCTCAAGATTCATGGATTCTTTTCTTTGCAACCCGTTACTTCTCCATTGGTAACTGGATCATTATTATCAAATAGTAATGATTAACCATCCTTTATGACTATAAAACCAAATATTTTACATTCTTTAACCTATCTTTTACTCCTACTATGAATTTATTTGAATTTCCTCTTCTCTGGGGATTTTTGGAATCTATTCGTGTTCCAACTCATGTGTAACTTGAGCCTTGATTTCACTAATGTCTATCTCACTCCCAATATATCTTTTTGATATGTTCTCCCTTTCAAGATACACAAAATCTACTGACACTATTACCTTTTTATTTAAGTGTTTTTATATGAAAGAACCCCTTATTTCCTAAGGGTAACATATAAATATACTCTATGTGCCATGGGGTTCAATTTAATTACCTAAAGATTACTTAAAAAATTCTTTGTGTCCCCGTGCTTGTAAGTTAGACAACATAAATTTCATTACACACCAAATTTCATATGTAATATCATCTATGAATTTATTTTTCACTTGATTTTGTGTGTATAAAACTATATATGATGTGTATCCTCAAAAATATAAGAGAAACATATTTGACTCATCCTTGATCTCACCATGTCCGATTGGGTGCAGTTCAGCCATTCACCTTACATCATTCCATTGTGGTGTATATGGAGGAGTAAGCTAAGATAAAACCCCAAACTCATGTAGATAATCAATGAACTCTTGGATTATATATTCTCTAACATGGTCTAATAATAGTTTATTTATCTTCTTACCAATCTGATTCTCAACTACCTTATTGTACTTGTTAAATTTATTAAATCAATATGACATATACCTCATTAGTTATAAATATCCAAATATACTAAATCTATTTATAAAAGTTATGAATTTTGATTATCTAGATGTGTTGTTGTGACACGTCAAATTTATTATGTTTTTAAGGTTAATTTATAATATATTTTAGACCTTAGGTCATCTCTTAATGAGTGTTTATTGGTTTAGAGTATGCGTTTTTAATAAAAAGTACTAAAAGGGGCTATTTTGAAAATAGTTTAATGAAAATAACATAACATAAATAGTTTCATAGTTGATATATTAAAAATATTTTAAAAAATTTGAGACAAATAGGTTGTTGTGATTTCATTACACACATTTCATGTTCATTGTTCTTAAAGATTCATTTAGTTTTGGAGTAATTATTTAGTTGAAATTAATTAGAATCCCGATTAATTCCTAAGCCTTTGTTTCATTACTTTAAGAACTAAACATTGACATAACAATCATATGGTTAAGTTCCAGAACTTATGAATGGAATAATAGCTTCCAAAGTATATTGAAATCTGAAGAAAATGGGTATGCAAATGATTCTTATTCTTTCCAATCATAACAATGCAAGTCACGCACTCAAAACCTCACACTGATCAATTAGAAATTTAGAGAAACTCAATCACATGCATCAAAACAATAATTCAAATAAAAAATAGTGTGAGATAAAAGTAATGAAATTTTTTAACACCAAAATCACTCCAAACCATTTTCTAATATATGTGTCGGTAGTCCATTGACATGTGTGTATCTCCCTTACAACGAATGCCTACTGTTTAGCTCAACAGCAGGAGGAGGAGGAAGCTCAAGAGTAACTTATTCTTCATTATTGATCCCACTATGAGGATAGGGGACTAAATAACATATAGGATTAATAGGATACTCCCCCAGTAATCCAAAATGGCTGAGATTTTCTTCTGGTTCGAACTTCCAAATGAGGAGCCCAATGTTCCATTTTATACGCAAAGTGGGAGGTGGTTTTGGGCACACAGGTTTCATAAAACCACAAGGAACACGGTTTTAGCCCTCCATAAATTCTTATCATGCATTATAGAAAATTGAAATATTGTATCCCCACTTCTTTAATATCTCCACCCAAATTTCGGCTATATTTGGAAACCTACAACTCGAGATATGGACAGATCAAAGCACACCACTTTTTTATTTGTGTAGATTCAGTGTGCTGGATAGATAAGGTAGGGTGGGACACTATATGGACGAATGAGGCTTGTGTTTCTTCATATGAAATGTATAGAAATAAATTTTGGACAATCCCACAAATGTTCATACTATTTGGATGCTTGTTTTAGGAGAAGTGTGTGGTTTAGTGAACCCGTGTGCTTGGATCCTGCATAGCTTGGCCTATTTTACATGAAATTCATCATGGGCCCTCCAAATCACCTCCACCTTCAATGAAATTATCAAAACAGGTGACATTGACCTTTTTAACAGTAAAAAAATAAATCAAAAACAAATTTAAATTTGTTACTATTTTTAGAATTTTCAATTAAAAACTAGTTTAGCACAGTGGTGTAAGGGTGAAAATGAAACAGTGGATCGTGGTGCAATCACACCCCCCACCTAAACACTTTAACACCTGGGAAAATTCATATTTCCAAAAATTATGTAGGTAGATATTTCCAAATTAATTATGATTTAATATTTAATGAAAATTTAATTCCTAATAAAAATTTGATCAAATCAAAAATCCCATCGAGGAGTTATTCTTGGTGATCATGGAAAAAGACGCCTAAAAAATTGTATCCAAATGAAATTCTAATAGACACATGATACCAATAAAAGAAAGTAATTCAAAATTTAATCATGTCACCAATTCTCTATATCTGTGTGTGTGACAATAATATCATGATTTTCTTTAAACTTTCTATCAAGAAAATAAGGTTTATTTTAATAATTGTCTACTTACAAGATCCTTTACACTAAACATGTCCTACATCATTGGAAATCAAATTTTAAGACCCACTAACTTAATCATTCCCAGAAGTCAAACCATAATATCTCATCCTAGATATCCCCATATATTGTACATTTCATAAATCCCCTCATTTATTGTTTTTTTTAATTTGCAATTGGAACAAATCACACACTCTTCTCTCAACCCATGTTTGATCTCCCCACGACACTAATTGAAATAGTTTTTACCAGATCAAAAGTAGAGGAAGGGTGGTTTTTGACCTTCCAAATATGCATCCCTTTTTTGTTTGTTTGTTTTTTTTAGGGTTTACAATAGTCGAATAATAGGTACACATGCATAGTTCAATATGGTACAATAATTAAATAGATTGTATAAGGAACAAATTTATAGAAAAATGATTTTTTAAAGTAGATAAAAATCAACCTAACTTATATTTACCTACCATTATGTAATAAATTTTCACACTACAAGGTTGGGTGGAAATATGTGTGGAAGTATTTAGTGAAAAAATTATTCAATAAACTATTCACACAAAGTGTACCACTCTACTCAAAGGTTTAAAAATGATGCAACCATTTATATAATCAACAAACAACCAAATTTAAAGAGAAATTCACATCAAAATATTGAATTCTTGCTAAAATGCACATTTCATAAAACAATCAAATGTTAAAACAACATGAAATATAGAAATTCCACATGAATTTTCAATAACTTCCATTATTAATTGGGCATCATTTTCTATGATAAATTGGGTATAAAAATTTAATATTCTATCACAAAATTGAGTAGGAAAAAAATAGGGAAAAGTAACAATACAATTTAGTAAAATAAAAAGATAAAAAGAACAATGATAATGAAAATTCCAAACTAACCCATGAATATACCCATCCTTCCACGCATAGAGTATGTAGTGTCCTCACTATAATAAAATAGAATGTGGTAAGGAAGGCTAAAACATGTTGGATGTCATTGGAATGTTTCTTCTTGAGCATTGAGTTCCTCCCCCGAGAACTCTAGAAGGGCTTCTTAGAACTGCTTCAACCGATGCCCATTGACAGTGAAGGTTTTCTTGGTTTCTTCATTTCGAACCTCAACAACACCAAATAAAGATATATTAGTAATGGTTTATGGTCCAAACTAGTGGGAAAAAATCTTACCTAGATAAAACTTCAGCCATGCATTGTAAAAGAGGACCTTCTGGCGAATGGGGATCTGAAGATGAAGGATGGGACTATCATGGTCAACCTTAGTTCTCACCTTATAAATCATAGAGTTCTCATATACATCTCTATTCTATTCCTCCAGCTCATGAATTTGTAAGTTCCTTTGATAACCTACACTATAAATAATATATTTTCATTTTTTACTATCCCTGTAGTCCTGGTGGTCAATCTCAACTGGTAGGTGACCACGCTTTCCAAACACAAGCCGATATGGTGACGTTCCAATAAGATTTTTGAAAGTAGTTCGATAAGAATATAAGGAATCCTCAAGTAGAAGAATCCAATATTTTCTAATTCATTGAACATTTTTTAAAGAATCTATTTTACCTCCCTATTTGACACCTTACCTGGCCATTGGTTTGTTGGTGATAACCAGAATACACTCGATGACCAACCCAAGACCGATGTAAAAGAGATTTCATTTTTCAGATTTATAAATGATAACCCTGGTCACTTATGATTAACCTAGGTAATCCAAAGATACAAAATATTGGTTTCTCAAGAATTCTAAAACTACATTAGAATCATCAGTCCTTGTAGCTTTTCCCTCTACCCATTTTGAATCATAATCCACTGATAGAAGAATGTAATGGTTTCTACATGAATTGGGGAATGGTCCCAAAAAAGTTAATGCCCCAAACATTGAAAATGTAATGGAAGAGAAAGGGTTGTTGGGGAATTTCATTTCTTCTAGATACAAATAGTATTCATTGATAGTGAGCACAAGATTTAAAAAAAATCATGGGCATCACGAAAAAGTGTAGTTCAAAAGAGACAAGAATCAAGACCTTGTCAGCAGTCTATTGGGGACCAAAGTGGCCCCCACAATTAAGAGTGTGATAGAACCTAAAGACATAATGAAACTTGCTATCGAGAACAGAACTCCTGTGGACTTTATCACTACATGTACACTAAAGGTAGGGGTCATCCCAAATCTACCAATGGGACTCATGTTTTGGATGGTTGGCCTGGTTTTTGGTGAAATCAGTAGGAATGAAATATGCAACCAAATAATTTACAATTCCAGCATACCAATGAATTGAATCTTGAACTTGATACAATTTCTCATATGGAAACATTCCATTTATGGGAATATAGGGGGATGAGTCAATGTACAAGGATGGGTGGATCCTACTGATATGGACAGCTACCACATTCTCTACTCCTTTTTATCTCTAATTTCTAAATTGAATTCCTAATGGAGGAGCATTCAGTAAATGATATGTGGTTTGGATTCTGATTTCTGAAGGAGATACTGGAGGACTGCATGGTTTGAGAACACAATGACTTTGGACCCGAAAAGATATGACCTAAATTTAACCTTGCAATCAAAATGGAAATAAATACCTTTTCAGTTGTGGTGTAGTTTTCTTGGGCAGGGCCCAGTGTACGTAAGGCATAGGCAATGAAATTTGGAGCTCGATCGACCCTTTTTGATAATATTTCCCCAACTGCATAGTTAGAGATGTCACAGATGAGCTCAAATGGTAAATCCCACTATGGTGGTTGGATTTACAAGGGGGATGTGAAACTACATTTTAACTTATTAAAAGCTTCCTCATAATCTTTTTCAAAAAAACCCTTTTCATTTTAGAGAAATCGGGAGAGGGGGAGTGAAATTTTACTAAAGTAACGAATGAAACTATGGTAAAATCCAACATTACCTAGGAATGATCGCACATCCTGTACATTTTTGGGGACTGGTAGGGAAGAAATAGAATCCACTTTTGATTTATCTACTTGGATATCGTCCCCATAAATGGCATGTCCCAAAACTATACCTTATCGTACCACGAAATGGAATTTCTCATAATTTAAAATGATATTATTTTCAATACAGTGATGTAGGACTGAACCAATACTATTAAAACATTCATCAAAAGAGGATCCATAAATAGTGAAATCATCAAGGAATACATCCATGTAATTCTCTAGGTAATACAAAAAAATAATGACCATGCATCACTATAAAGTACCTAGAGCATTGCATAGACCAAAAGGCATACTCTTATTTGAAAATGTGCCAAATGGGAAAGTGAAGGTTGCCTTTCCCTGATCCATGGGGGCAATATGGATCTAAAATTATCCAGAATACCCATAAAGAAAATAGTAATAGGACTTCCCTGCTATCCTCTGTAGAATTTGGTCAATGAATTTCAATGGGAAATGGTCCTTCCTAGTGTGTTGGTTTAATTAGTGAAATTCTATACAGACACGCCAACTATTATGCACACGAGTTGGAACCAATTCATTATTTTCATTTTTAATCACAGTAAGACCAGTTTCTTTTGGAACTACTTGAAATGGACTGACCCATGGACTTTCATAGATGGGGTAAATGATTATATCATTTGATAATTTTTTTAAATCCTTTTTTAAAACATCTAAGAGGTTTGGGTTCATTCAACATTGTTCCTGCCTCACTGGTTTACCCTCATAATTAAATAATATAGGTTGTGTGAAAATTTATGGGCTAATTTCAAAAATGATAGCAATTTTCCATCCTAAAGATTTTTTATACTCTCTCAAATGTTCAAGTAGTATCAATTCTTACTCAGGGGGGAGTGAACTAGCAATGATGATGTCCAACTTGTTTATATTCTCAATATATGAATATTTTAAACCTTTTGGAAGATGTTTTATTTCCAATTCATGGGGATTTTGGATTAATGGGTGTGTGTGTGAAAGTGAGAGGTCACTAATCTCATCTAAGAGCTCAATTTTATCATCCTTTTATGGGGAATAATATTTTACATGCATAGTAGTATCATCGATGGTTAGTGGATCATCAATGTTCAAGAAATCGTCAATTATTAAACATAAATGACATTTTTCTAGACCACTACAAAAATCAATGATTGATTCTTACCCTATAATTTCAATCAAGGATTAAAATTCAGAAAATATATCATGGGAATGAAAAAGAAGTGTTTTTAGGGGAAGGGTGCACATCTATAGAGTTAATAAAGATATAGGAATGTTCTATTGAATGATGCATCATGGAATTAAGGATGTTGAAGTGGAAAATGTCACTACTAAACTCCATAGATAATATACCATTGTGGAAATTAATTATGGTTTTTGTGGTTTTCAATAAGGTACTCCCCAATATAATTTGGGCTTGTCTATTAATCATGTAATCTTATATTCTATGCACATAAGAATCAGTAGGAAAAATTGAATTTTTCACTCTCACAAGAACATCCTTTAACACACCAGAGGAATGTGAGGTACTCCGGTTGGCCATTTGACAAAAATTTCTATGGAATTCAGTTATCCAACCTTCAATGTAGAGTAAATAGAGTGAGGCATCACATTTATAGAATCACCTAAATTAATAATACCATTAGAAAATTAATACTCCCCTATGGTGCATGGAATCAAGAATGTCCCAAGATTATTTCACTAGGTGGGAAGTGATGGCTCTATTAATGCTCATACATTCCTCCCCAAGCTCACCTTTTTATCTCCACGAAGTCGCCTTCGGTGTGTACACATATCTTTTAGAAAGTTGGCATATCGTGGAGTTTTCTTCACGACATCAATAAAGGGGATATTGACCTGCAATTTTTTTAATGTTTCTAAGAATTCCTTATCAAGTTCTATTTATTTATATTTTTTTGGTTGGGTGGAACTTTGGGGAAATTGAATAGGAATGGTTGGGATAGGTGACTCATCAACAAACACACTCTTTCCTTTAGAAGGGATTCTATTAAGGAAATGATTTTCTTCTATTATACCATTTTCAGTAGTTGGGATGGTGGTATACTCATGAGTGGATGAATCTAATAGAGGGTTAATTTGGTTTTCAAGTTGTTTACCACTCCTAAGGGTGATGGTACAAAAAATTCACTTATCTCTTGGGTTAACTACTGGTTGATATGGTAGTTACCCGACCCATGACTTTGAGTTTATCCCACAGAGTTAGCGAGTATGACTGATTGGTTTTTTAGGTCCTATATGGATGATGGGGTGGTTTGTTGGAATTAGAGATTATTGGAAACAATTTTTTTCATAATATATTCCCAGCTAGGATTGGGTTTTGGAGGCGGTGGATGTAAGGGCCTTTTTGGTGGTAGTGTATCTCTCAGTGGTGGTGGTGGATGACTACTCTACCCCAGTTGGTCCCATTTTTTGTTCAGGTTGTTTTTAATACCCCCATTACATATAAGCTTTGTTTTTTTTTCATCCAGGGTTATATAGATAATATGGTTATTTCTTAAAGGGTTGGATATAGTGGAGTCCTTGAAAGATTTCCTCACAACAACCATAGGTTTCTCTCAATTGGGGGAATTGGTTGGAGTAGTGGGTGTCACAAGAACATATAACACAATGGATGGGAGGAGTAGTTTGTTATTTCCATTCGGAAAGAGTAAGTTCTCAAATAAGGGTACTTACTTCTTCAAATTTGGTGTCTGCCTTCTTATCAAATTTGGTAATTTTCACCTCGTGGACACCTCAAATGGGTAAACGAGACCTTGAACCAAATTGTTTATTGTTCTACACCATATTATCAATCAAGGTTCTTAAAATAATTGGGGTATTATCAACTAGTGCACCACCTATAACAACATCAATCATATTTTGATCAATAAGAATTAAACCATCATACAAATATTGAATTAAAAGTTGATCACTTATTTGGTTGTGTGGAAAGCTTGAACATAACCTCTTAAATAACTCCCAATATTCATGAATTGTTTCCCCTTGTCATTGCAAAATTACATAGATTTATTTTCTTATTATTTATATACAAGATTATAGGAAGTATTTTTTATGAAATAGGTTTTTCATGTCTTCCCATCCTCTAATTGGTGAATTAACATAGTAAAGCCAATATTTTTCAGTGTCCTATAATGAAATTGAAAATGACCTAATAACTAATTATTATTCATCTAAATTAGAATGTTTTAATGCATAACACGCAGTATGAAATTATTTCAAATGTTTGTGTGGATATTCTCCCACAAGTCCATGGAATCATGGTACTAATTGAATTAGACTGGATTTTAGTTCAAAATTGTGTGCCTCACCTTTCATTTGAATGTAAGTGGGTTGGATATCAACAAAATGAAAGGTTAGTTATTTTAGTTTTAAATTGTTTTCATCCATGTTATACAAGATAATTTCATGTTCTAATTTTGTTACAGAAGAAGAGGGGTTTAGAAAATTCTAAAGTTGTGGTGTGTCCTTCAAAAGGTTTTCTTGTGCATCTCGGTGTCGCTAATGTAGGATCCTCTTCTGTTCGAGTTTGAAAGGAGGTAATTCTCACAAAGTAGAATGCATCATGAATAGAACATAAAAAATAAAAAAGTTAGAAAACAAAAATATATATATATACAAAGGTAAAGATAAAACAAATAAATATTCACAAATTTTACAAAAATCTTATCAAAAGCAGGCACTAAAAACCAAATCGCTCCCTGGAAACTGCACAAAAATTTGACAGTGTTGTCATGAAACGCCAAATTGATTTTTTTTTTTTAAGTTTTATTTATAGTATAGGGTAGACATTAGTTCATATCTCAAGGATCATTGATAGGTTTAGAGTATGTGTTTTTATTAAAAAGTATTAAAAGTGGGCTGATTTTGAAAAACAAATTAAAGAAAATAACTTAACATAAAGAGTTTAATAGTTGATAGATTTCATGGATTTTGAAAAATATTATACAAAGGGGTTTTTGTGATTTCACTACACACATATCAAGCTCATTGTTCTTAGAGATTCATTTAGTTTTTGAGTAATTCTTTGGTTGAAATTAAATAGAATCCTGATTAATTCCTAAGCCTTTATTTCATTGCTTGAAGAACCAAAACTTAACATAACAATAATATTTTCAAGGTCCATAAATTATGAATAGCATAATAGCTTCTAAAGTAGATTGAAATATCAAGAAAGTGGGTATGAAAAAGGATTCTTGTGTCATCCAATATGAACCACACAAGTCACGCACTCAAAACCTCACACTGATCGGTTAGAAATTAAGAGCAAATCAATCACATGGATCAATATAAGCATTAAAATAAGAAATAATGTAAGGTACCAAGAAAGAAATGTTTTAAAACCCAAATAAGTCCAAACCAGTTTCTAATATATGTGTTAGAACTCCATTGACATGTGTGTAGCTTTCTCACAACGAACACCCACCATTTAGCATGACATCAGTTGGAGGAGGAAGCTCGGGTGGAAATCCTCTTCCTTCTTGATATCCCTATGAGGATAGTGGACTCAATAAATTTTAGGATGAATGGGAGAATCATATAGGACTCTGAAATGGAATATATTTTCTTCTGTTTCGAGCATCCTAATTAGGATCCCAAGGTTCCATTTTATAGGCAAAATAGGAGGTGGTTTTGGGCACACAGATTTCTTAAAACCACTCGGAACATGGTTTTTGACCTCTAGATAGACTTATATTACTTTTATAAAAATTAAAAAGTTTTAGGACCACCTTAATAATATATTCTTATAATGTTTGGATATATTTGTACACCTACAACTTGAGATATGGACAAATCCCATCACACCTCTTATGACTTCATGCAGATTCGGTGTACAGGATAGATTAGGTCAGTTGGGCCACCAGATAGATGAATGAGGCTTGGGTTCCTTCCCATTAAATGTATCCAAAAAAATTGGACCCACCCACAAAACTTCATCAAATTTTGATGCACTTTTTAGAATAAGTGTATGGTTTAATAAACTGGTGTTCTTGGATCCTACGCAACATGGCCCATTTTTCTTGGACTTCATCATGGGCCCTCCAAATCACCTCCATCTTTAATGAAATTATCAAAACAAGTAAAATTTCCATTTTTAACAGTTATAAACACAAAATAATTGAATCAAACATGAATTGAAATTAATTATTATTTTTATGGTTTTCAATCCAAAACTAGTTTAGCACAATGCTGTAAGGGTGAAAATAAAACAGTTAATCGTGGTGCGATCAATATCCACCCCTTTCTTCAATAGAAAATTCCCCATACACATCAGCATTAACCAACATAAGTAGTTCCCATACCCTTTTAACATTTCCAATAAATGAAGACTTTTAATTTTAACTTACAAAAAAGTTTTACATATTCCATGTGGTTTCAGTTCAATAAAATACAAATAAACATTTTTTAGGATTTAGTCATGTAATCATTGTTTACATGACTTATCTAGCGATGCGATAGTTGGGTGTAATATGATTCATGAAAACTTGATTTTTTATCAATTTGCAACACTTTTTTTGTGTAATCCAACACATAAAGACAATTATTAATATGTGAATTAACATAACATATGGTATATTTTTAAATTAAGTAAATTTTATTCCCAAATTTGTTAATAAAACCATCTATATTAAGAAAATATATATAAATGATGTTTTTGGTAACAAATTTCAAATAATAACAGTTTTTGAAAACCAAGAAAAATATAATTGGCAATGTGAGGTGACAATATCTTATGACCACCATAAATATTCTATCTCTATTAACATCCCATAAATCCAACACAACCCATACAGGTATTCAAAATATTATTGGATCCTATAATTAGATAAAAATATGATAACTATAAGGTGTATTTAATATCCAATTTGTAGAAATAGATATATTGAACTCAATAATGAGTTCACTTGAAGCGTACCCTTGCTTATTTCCATGGTGTAGTTTTTCTTCTAATTTTCTTTTTACCCAACGTAAAATAGAATGTGTCATGCTCCCTATATTCCTCCCTTTATCATCCTCCTCTTCAAATGGAATTGTAAAGAGGCATTAGAATTGGTTTTGATATTTGGTCATTTTATATTTCCCTAAAACTTATTAACTATAAAGACTGAATGATTTTCATGATTAATATCCTTATCAACTTCACGAATGATAGTGGGGATATTTTTGAGATACTTATTATTGATTTTCCTGTAAAAATTCACAATAGAACAATATAGTCTTTGAGGAAGTGGTGGAAGTATAAGATTAGTGAAAAATTATTTAGGCAGATTTAACCTAGGAATTGCAGGTTACTCAAATTAATCAATACTATTAACTAATTGAGGATATACCTATACTCCCTCTATAAGATTTACCATAAATATTTTTCTAGATATCTAATGAGACTATTTTCTTTCCCTCTCCTACTAATGACCATGAAGATGGTTGAGCATGATGTATATATCCATTTTCTCATGAGACTTTTGGAGTTCACTAGACATGGATGACAACATAATTCATTTTATATCTATCACATCATCCAAGTATTTTTCATATATAGTGATCTCCTCTTCACTCACCTCTTTAGATGGAGAAATAGGAATTATAGACCCAAAAAAATAAATCTTTATTTATTAGTACAATAATGTTTGAAAGTTCCTAAACCACTCATGAAAGTTACTATCTATTAGGAGGTTATATTTATACAGTATAGATCACAAAGATGTCAATTTCAATGATAATTTCATTTTATACAATAATATAAAAGCAGATATTTAGTACATTATTCTTGATTTCCAAAACATATGAGATAAAATAAATTTAATTATTTCATAAAGTCCTTGTTATTTTATAAATTCTAAATATCCCATTCCATTAGACTCATAATTTTCTATCATGTGAACTTTATAATAGAAAGGATCTAAATTTTCACTCCCATAACCCAAGGGTTAGCCTGGTCAATTACTCAAAGGTATTTAGGTATGTGGTCTTGCAAATTGTGGTCTTGCAGCCCAATTATCAATTGAGTAGACCCCATAATCTATAAATCCTAACTCATATTTCCACAGCAATTTCATCCAAGATACATCAAGTCCAGTGATGGATACTTCCCTTTATGTTAACATGGTTACGTTTACCCAAAACCTTCATAAGAATAAACTTATGAGATTTTGTTTATTAGGAATAAACTTTTTCATTTTATCCTTTTACATGTATTTTTAATATTATGTGGATTTCACATAAGTGATTAACTATATGTTGACAAAATAGTTAAAAATAAACTATTTATTTTAATTACATCTTGTATGCTTCTTACTTAATTTAACTGTGTGATTTTGGTTAAGCATCCATAAATATTGACACATACATCTAACAAAACTAAAAAACGTGATAAATTGATCATGAGATTTCTAATAGTTGTTTAATTAAGAGGTAACAAATCAACCAATGGAACTCGGGGAAAAGATCATAATTTTGGGCTTGAAGAGAGTTACAGTATTCCACCATCGACCTCCTTCCCTGGGAGATATATCCTTCAAATGTTTTACTCACACGAAAGTGAGGGTAACCATGGGTATAGGGTACATAAATAAACCATGGACATGTAATCCCAACATGATAAAGGAGAAGGGATGACTTACAGATCATCGTACTTAATTTAATAAAACATTTTTTCATTAAAAAACTTATTCATTAATATTAAATTAAATAGGAACCACAAACATACATTGATGATTCAAAACTCATGATCACTTACATATATGCAACACCATCACATTAATAAAAGATAGAAGACAAATCTAGTCGCACAATTAATTGAGTTAAATCTTTCTTGAATTAAAAATTAATGGTATTATTAATTAATTAATTAATTCCCTATATTAATTATTAACCCCAATAAGTTTTTAAGATACATTAGATAAACCATCAATTGTAATTTTAATAAATTGAAAGAATATATTTTTATTTAAAATTACTTTAGTACAAGATGTGTACTATGATTTAACGCATTGTGTACCCATCTTGGCTGTACAAAGTCATGTCTAGTTCTGTATAGTTTATTCACATGGAATATTAAGAATACATGGAATTTCACATAAGTACACAGTGTGTAAACATGCTTGTAACATGTAGGTCATGTACCGATATAAATTCCAGTGTAATGTGAATGGTGTGTACATTGACTACATGGTGTGGAGATTTAATTTTTTTAAAATAATTTAATTAGTTATTTATAATTTTGTAAAACTCTATCTCACTGCATGTATCCCAGCTAGATGTTCTATTATTTGGTTTTTAATGTTGTAATTACTTTAATCTAGGTAATTTATTTCACATGGTCTGTAGCCTGACTTGGCATGTGATCCATGTAAATGGGTACAAGATTCGTGGAATGTATGATGGCTATATGGCCTGTAAGTCCTTCTCTTTTATTCCACATTACATGCCTTGGGACATGGCATGTAATCTATATAGAAGAATACTACATTACATGATGCGTTTATCATCCACACTACATGTAATACATCATTCCACATGTTGTTTAGTATGCATTAAACAAGGAATGTGTGAATTAAATCAATATTTATTACACACTTAATGCATTAATCACACGAAAACCATGTCTCATGGCTGTTACATAGTGTATATTGTAGTTATATATCATGTAACCCACAAGATACATGCCTCTAAGATGTTTATACAAGGGGTTTACAAATAAAAATCATGTCATGGGAACCATATGATAACTCGTGATTATCCTGAGCAAATAATTTTGTGTTGATTGAGTCTATAATCATGTAATCAAGCTACATGTTATGTAACTGTGCCATAAAGCCTTTATCATCGGCACCTATGTATTTAATCTCCATGCATTTGTTACCTATTCATTTCATGTACTGGTTTATATGATAGAAATGAACTCATTAACACAAATTAATGGATTAAGAGTGATAATTGAACTATTAATTTAATAAAAGAATTACAATATCAATCAATAAGAAATTAAATGAATATAAATTTAAAAATGGATTCTCTGATAACACTTGAAGGTTCCATGTGTAGTGAAAGCCAGTCGGGCCCATGCCAAATGATGGTTTTTCATTAGAATCTGATGAAAAATGATAATAACATGTTGAAGAATGATGTGTATCATGATTATATCTAATGATTCTTGATAAAATATTCATTGAACCAGATGAGAGGATATTTCAAGTTAAATTTATAATTAATTTAAATACTAAGAATTTTATTGTTCTTGATATTCTTTATTCTATAAATATATTTATCATATAATAGTCTATTGATCGATTGAACTTATTCTAGGCCATTAGATTTTTATAATAAGAGTTTCCAATTGTATAACCACTCTATTAGTGATCCAAACATGCACCTTGATCTTTAAATTATGCCAGTAGAACATAGAGTCCTAGAAAAAATGATATAGATATCTTATATTGTTCAATTTAATAACAACACATCCATTCATACAGAATATTTGTATACTCTTGATCTCTCAATATTAAGAGAAAATTGGTGGTGGTTAAATCTCTCAAGATTGAGAAAATATACCCTAGACCATTCTGAACTTGAGATAGAAAGATATTGCCTATGAATTCATTGTGAAAAAAATTCCGAGGTTTGATGAAAATGATATAATCTGATATATATATATATATATGCAGGTTAGAGAATTAGTAATTGCGCATAGTCCCTTAGATAATCTCATAATCCAAATCAATCCCCACATCGAACTATATTATTATTACTATTATTGATGTGTACGTACCTCATGGATAATATAAATTTCATTAAATAAATTAATATTTATTTAAATTATATTTAGTATAACATTTTCATCATTGGGTGCCTGTTTTGGCCTCATCCACCTTCCTCGACATTCACCAAACCTCAAATAATAAATAAATATTAAGTATTTGATAAATTAATAACTCTTATATATCTAGAGTATTGTGAATAAATACTTATTTTATTATTTCTATGACTAGATAAATTTTAATTTAATATAGAGGTATCATTTATTACCATGAGAATAAATCGAGAGATAAATAAATATTATATGTTCACATAATTAATTATTACCTTGTAAATAAATGTTTATTTCAAATTAAACCGCATCTATATTCTTGTATAAATATAACGGGTGACTGAATATATTTGTGATCAAAAAATCCTGAATAAATATTATATTTTGGTCTTGAGAATTTTATTTATTTAACCATCAAATAAAAATGGTATCTAATTATGATCAATGGATACACTGGGTGTGTGAAACTCTAGGCCTCTTCCTCATGGGAATTACAAGGGTATGTCTAAAGCCCAATATCATAATCTAGAATCTTATAAAGGTACCCAAAAAGGAATAAGTAAAAGTTTCAACAAAAATAATAAAATATGAACACTCATGGTGAAATATAATCCATTTGTCACAATATCGCATCAAATTGGTTGCATACTCATGCTATAAAACTATATACTAGATATGTATTTCATTGATTATAGGAAATTAAACCATCAATGCACCATGACCATATATTTTAGTTTAACTATTTCATTCCAATAAAAGGGATGAGATATCAACTTACATAAATATAGAAGGGAAAACCCTTTTATTAAAATATTTATTAATTCTATATAACTATTGTGCACCCAACATACCCTACTTCCCAATGAACATATGATAACATGATTTTAATGAATCAATCTAAGTGCATAAATCATAATAAGAATTAAAAATAATATAAAGTCTAAGGACCATAATACACGTTTTTAGATAAGAATGTCTAAAGGCATATCACATGTGTAATTATTGTCAGCATATCCATTCTTATAACATCCCATTTTTTAGAATACCAAGTGTGAAATTCTTGATATAAAGCTACATCTGTTTATGAGAGTCAAGAACTCGACAGTAAATATACATATATTTCCCACCATAAAATTTTATTGGTATTATAATTATATTTACACATTCTTTAAAACACTTCAATGATCTCATCATAATGGAGAACTACTATATCCTTTCAATGCGATACTTTTCCCAAGGAAATAATCACATTAAAGTTAAATATAATAGTAATTAGTATAATATAATATTTTTAATAATATTTAAGTCTTTGAATATAAATAGGTAATCTAAATTACAATGTAGTTTTTTCTAGAGAACGAACTCCAACAAATAGATGGATACACAAACTGACGTTTATTATCAATTAATATAGGAGAATCATTTGTTACATTCAAGTGATCATAAAAGGAAATATTTTAAAAATAAGGTTCAGTTTGATTTATTAATAATATATTTTAGGGAATGGATTTAAAGAAATGGTTTAGGTAACTAGTGAATAAGAATCAGATTTCATTTTTAGAGGATTGTTATGGATACATCCGTGTTTGAGTTCTACAAAAATAAGTATTGAATATGTAGTTTTGAGTTTAATATCCTAGTGAGAAGTTTTATTTAATTTTTTAGTAGAAGAACGATAAATATACATATTTTATCATGATAAAATGGTTTTGGTAATTTTGTAATGTGTTGGAATGAGGTTTTAGAAAAATGGGCCAGGACCCTAGAATCCTGCTTGTAAGGAAGGTGGTCAGGCTCAGAAGAACCAACCAAGGTGGTGGAATTAGTGTAGATTAATGTTATCATGGTTCAGTAGTAGAATCTATGAAGGTAAAAAGTTGTGTGGGTCGGTGCACAGTATAGGAGGAAGCACTTGAGTGGGATTTCTCGAGTGACCACCCACCAGGGGTCAGAGAGTCAAAGATTGTTTAGGGTTATGATGGAATATTCATACTTATAAAAAAGAGGCCTCTTGATATATAATATAATGTGGGATTGTGAGAATACTATGTACTGTTAACTCATTAAAATTTAAGGGGTTTAAATGGATCAGTGTCATTTTGGTTAAATTTAAACTTTGGATGTATGGTCCTTCTCACCAAATCAAATAAGTGGCCATAGTCTTTAAAGAAATTAATGCATGAGACACTATTCATCTATTCACTCCATAGGATATATCATGGTGATTGAGAAACCCTCAAGAAGATATTACCATATCACAAATTAAGACCATGGTGTGTGAATAATTCATTGATGTAAGAAACCTGAAGAATTTATGTTATAAGGTGATATGTCGTGATACAGAGGATGTTTAGTGAAACTCGGAATATTGTTCCATATAAAATGAGTTATACTAAAAATAAATTCATAAGGATGACCTTCATAAACATAAGGATATATATGGAGGCCATATAAAGATACGCAAGGTGAATCTAAGGGTAGAAAAATATCTCTGTAAAGTTCTTATGAAGATTCACTAGGATACAAAAGGGTCATTAGAACTCTATGTTAAGGTAAGTGAACGCTCAACTAGAAGTTATTCCATAGGATATTTTTGTTTCATATTGTATATTTTAACAAGTTTCATTAGTTATAGAATTGTGTTTATACCTATGCTTTATGGAAGGATTCAATATTGTGTTATTAGATAAATGTATATATTGTAAATAAAGATCAAGAGAAATTCATTTTTGATGAACCTATAGAACACTGCACCATGGAAAGGTAAATTTGTCTCAACATATGTGGTATTTAAAGGTGAAACTTTCATATTACAAAGCCATTATTTATTTTATATTAAAATGTTATATTTTATTAGAAGATACAGGTGGCCTTATCAAAAATTATTGGAAGTTATATTTCTAGTAATTAACTATCTCATTCGAATTATATGGTTTGGAATAAATGTAGGTTGATCTAAAGGTTGAGTTTAAATCGAATAAGTTCTAAGTTATCTTAAATTTGAATATCAAATTTTAAATTAAAATCTTTATAAGGATATATTATCTACTATGTATATTTAAAGAATAAAAATATAGAATATGGAGAATTCTGAGAAGAATAAAGAACTTTTTATTCTGAGAGAGGAAATAGAAACTGTGTTTTCTAACAAAAGAAGAAAATATTGTCAGCCACATGATCATTAATTTCATATCATATTAAATATGATAAAGTTTCTTTTGATTTGTATCTCATTAGATATTAGTATTTTAATAGGATTGGTTTTTTTATAACATTAAATATTAATAGGAAGATAATTTCAATCTTGAAATTATTTTTTGTGAATATTTTCTACTGGTTAGAATTATATTGAAGATTAATGTGATAACAAATTACGATTAAATAAACATCTCTCATGCTAGGAGTTATTTACATATTAAGGTGAAATTAGAAACAATATTTGGTATTTATTGAACATAAATATCTAGTGTTCATGATTCAAATTTCATTTAAAACTCTTATAGTGACATTAATGTCAAACAAACTGAGGAAGAGACTTACTAGTCTATAAACTATTAACTTCACAAGAGTAGTGTGTGTATAAAAATAACAGAGAGTGACCCTTGGGAAGTAGTGGTCTATCCCTAAACCTGTAAAGCTCTTAAAATAATTTAGTTGAATATAGGAAGAGGTAGTGATACTTGGTGAGGAGTTCCCTTAACTAAACATTTTATTTTAAAAAAAATAGTGAGTAATAGTGGATCCTTGTTAAACTAGAACAATGTTAAGTGAATCCCCTTGGAGTATCCTTTTATAGGTAAAACAAGTAAAAGTATTTATGTCTCATGTGTTACATTTTTTCCTCTTTCTGGTTGTCTGTGAAGAATAAATCAGAGGTTGAATAGTCTTCTTTATTAATAGGTAATATGATTGTAACGTAATGAAAAATTAGGAAAAATGTTAAAAATAATTTTCAATTCTATTAACACCTTAATTTACCCCCACTCCCACTTAGGGTGTTTCAAGTCCCTATATGTCTAATCAGATCCTAAAGTTTTATTATTGATTCAACATTACAATTATATTTTGAATTTTTTTTATTATTTATGTATTTTATAGAACTATCAAGAAAAGATCATATATTTTATGGAAGTCACTTTTTTATTTGGAATATGCGGTTTATTTTAAATTGGTAATTACATATTGGAATACCTTATAATATATTGTTATCAATATTTTTATTTCTTTGTTAGTATGGTATGGTGTATGAAATAGATCAATTTAAATTGGATATCTACCCATGTGTCTAGGATATTTTTAAATAGACCCTCGATAAAATGCTTAAGGAGAATTTACTCACTGTAAAACTTCTAAAGATATGTACATGAATTTAAAATAATCATATGGTGAATAATATAAATTGATAAAAGAATATAAAATTACCTCTATTGGTATAGGGTGGAAATTATTTCATGTTTTAGGAATAAATTATATTGAATAATAGTTCCACAAGATAAAAACCAATAATAAGGAAACGAATAAGAAGAAAGAAATTGAGAAGTTGGGTATCTTTAAGGAGGTGAACAAAACTAATTCATTGTATATATCATAATCCTACAATAAAATAGATGCTTTTCTATAAATCTAAAAATATTGGTTATATTTCACCTAATAGTTTGAAATATGATAGAAATTATAGTGCCACATCATATGGTAAATATGAAAATTGTGTGTGAATTAAAAAATAGATGCATTAATATGTGTGGACAGAAATAAAATTCTTAAGGGATGAATGTGATAATATTTCTAATTATATATAATATCTTAAGGAATGTAATTTAAAGTTGATAGAGGAATAGATAGAATTAAAGGATACTATTACAAGAATTAAAGAGAAAATGAAGGATCATAGTGATATAATTGATAAACTTGTAAATGAGATGGATTTAATAATAGAAATGGATAATCTACATAAATAATCAATTTCTTCCTTCAGAGAGAAATTTAAAAGAAAATGTTAACATTTTCTATGAATAAAACAATTCACGTATTGAGATTTTAGATGGAATATTAAATAATAGGGACTTCAATATTGAGGTGATTCAGTGTATAAAATTTTTATATAAGGAAGAAGAAAAATACTGAAGGTTATCACATGGAGATTTAAATCAATAGTAAGAAAAATATAAATTTGGATTTATTATAGAAGAGGAATAAGAATATAATACTTTTAAATAAAACCTCATTGATGAATGGTTTGAGGTTATTCTATTTTTGTGGGATCAAGGGACACAAAATTAATGTGTGTAGTGAGAAATTGAATATGGGAGGTCAAATAAGACATGTCGATACTCCTTACCCATGGAAATATTTTGAAAGGTATGAATATTTTATTAGAAGATGTTATATTTTTACCAAACCAATCCACTTTGTAAGGTATTACAGTAATAAATTTTATGGAATCACCAAGATGAGATCCCCTCCTTAGATGACTAGAAATATTCATGAATGTAAGAATGATAAATCTATATTATTCAAAAAGAGATTCAAGGATTGGATGGTTATGAAGTGGAAAGGTAAAGGATAGTTCTTTAAGTATCATTGATGGATTATACACAACATCCATCATAGAAATAAAATGAAATAGTATAGAGAAGAAAAAAGGAAGAAGTGGTTTATCCCATGGTCATAAAGAACAAGAAAGATTCATGCTTATGTGGTTTCATTTATACCATTACAAATTAAGAGAAGAATATTGGTGGAGTTTCCTTTACATGGAGAAAGAATATCATAAATGAATGCAAAGTTTATGCATTGAAAAAGGAATATTTAACTAGTTGAATCGTTAAGAATATTACCACACATAGAACTGGGAAAAAAATAATGTAAAATTATAAGAAAGAACATTTTTAGGGAGGCAATTTATTAGTGATTTCATTTAAAGAAATGTCACTGTGAAGGATTTGAATGAATATTGGAAGAATTGTTTGGATTTTTATATTTAACCATAGTCCTATACTTGATGATGTTTAGTGGTACCCCAATACCATTTTAATCTATTTTAATATATGATAATTGTATTAATGAGTCCTGAAGGGAGATATGCAATAAAAGGGGTATATTCATTCAAAGGAGTTAGATACATTCTGAAAGTGTGTGTTTTAAAAATTTGGAAATGAACTATGTGTCTATTAATAATTATGTTGGATGTGAGGTGATAAAATTTAAGAATAATCAATATGGATTTGGAAAGTCATGTTGAAATGGAGTCTCACGTAAAATATGAAATTAATTAAAGTAGTTTGATGAAGAATATTTTTTAATATAAATTCACATTTCGAAATGAAGGGGGCTAGGCATTTTCTGCACTATCCTTAAATAAGAATCTATGTAAATATGTTGAATATTAAATATTAAATATGTATCAAGGTAGAACATATCTAATAATCTTTTTAAAATCTATCATCCTGAAAAAACCATGCTAAAATTTTTAAAACATACTAGAATATATATGAACATGCCATAATTTTTTACTTTAATAGGTATCAAGTCTATTTTGGAGTGTATTTGGATTCAAATAAAAACGTGAAATTTATCATGTTCATAATAAATTTTCATGAAATATTAAGAGTTGTTCTAGGGGTTTATTAAAAAACTAATAACCCTAGAATTTGGATATTTTAGTACAGCATCTTTGTCTTTAAACTAACTATTGTATTATACGTTATCAAATTAACATGATAGTATCATCTTAGTGATTTTTAAGATATATAGATGTTTTTTTAAAGGATAAAAATTATAATAATATAAGGAGTAAATGTAACACCCCTAAACTTTAAAAAAAGACTTTATGTTTGATAATGTGTATGACATGTAACACTAAGGTTAAACAAAACACAAAATATTATTATTTAAATTGGATCATTATAACCAAGTGATTGAATTGGTGTGTATAAATAGTATTAACTGCAATATGTAAAATAAATAATAGTCCAAATCAAAAAAAATAAGTAATTAATTCTTCAGAAATAAGCAGTCAGTTTTAAAAAATAAATTTTATTATTCAAAAATTTGTTTTCTTTAAAAATGATAGTTATTGTTCTTTGTGAGGAAATATTATAACTGAATCTTGAAACAATTAGAAATTTAATTTTATAAAAATTGAATTATTTTTGATATTATCATATCAAAATTATCTTATGGTGAAATTTTTATATTTTTCTAAAATGCTTGATTTTTAAATGAAGAGTGCATAATAGTGATTTTTAATAAAAAATATATTTTCTTTTAAAGATTTTAGAAAGTAAAATTTTATTTTGGATTAGTTTTAAAATTTTACTCGTTTATTTTATTAATAATAACCCAATTGTATTATTTGTATTGAATTTTATTATTTAATTTAGTATAGAAACATTTTTGAACTTAAAAAGGAATTTTTTTAAAAACCAGTTTTCAATTACTTTTTATTGGTTTAATTTTGAATTGAATTATACCACCTATATTTTTTGAATATTAAAAAATTTTATCCATATTTTTTATTAGGAGTTACAAATTTTTTAAATATTTCCCATTTATTTTTAGTCATTATGGATAGTAATCATACTAAAGTGGTTACCATGGTAAAGGTAAAATGGGTTAATTAAGGGTAAGAATAATGTTATCAGTATTATAAAGTAACCCTAAAGCTTTCCTTGATTTTATTTTATTATTATATTTCATCCATAATCATTAAAAATTGAGATATTTAACTTTTTATTGCCATATTTCAATGATTTTTACCCTTATAATATTTTGTGAAAATAAAATCCAAAAATGTCATTCTCTTTGTTTTGTTATCATTAATTTTTTTTATAAATAACCAAAAGAAGTCATGTTAAATAATAAATATTCATTTGAAATATAAATTTTTTTATTTATTATTTTACTTTATTTCTAATTTTTAGTTAAATAATAATTAACTTAAATTTCTACGCAAGACTGATCCCATTATTATTTAATTAATAGAAAACCAAAAAATGAATTTAGAAAATTTAAAAGTTATATGACTTTAATTAACTAGTATTTTCAAATATTTTTATAGAAAAAAATTAAAAAATAAAGTTATTTTAATGGATTATATTATAATTCCATTTTTTCTTGTAGTTTTAAAAGTCAAATTATAAGTATAGTTCTAAAATTAAAATTAATTTTATTTTTTAATAAATAAAATTTTATTAAGTGATTTAAATTTAAAAAAAAATCCTATTATAGGTCAATTAATTGTGATATTTTTTTAAAATATCAATCATGGTCCATTTTTTTCTATTTTTCTTTATATATTATCTTTTTTGACCCCTATGTAGTAAAATCTTTAATATTGCAATTATGTTCAAAAAGGGTTAAAACTTGTTGAAACAAAAATATAAGGGTAAAAACATCACATATATTGTATAGTATTTTATTTTATTATAATATTTAGAATACTACTCATACTATCTTCAAATATTACCATTTTGGATTCATTTTAATATTAAAAAATATTTTATATTAATTTATTTGTATAATAAATTCCAATAGTGAACCTCCCTTCTCTTATAAAAGAGAACTTATTATTCCATTTTATTTACACATAAATAACCATTTTTATTAGATAATAACTATCCAAATTACTTCCATACATCCCTACCCACATCTTAGAATCCTTTTTGTATCATAAAACCACCCTAGGAATGATTTTTGTGTTAACCTTAAGAGGTTCGCTGAAGAAGACGTCTAGTTCATAGCCAAGAATTTTCATTTTTTCATTTTATAACATCTTTATATTATTTAAACATTAGGAAATAATGAAAAATATATATTCCATATACTTAGATGTTATTATTTTAATTACATAACCTATAAAAATCTACTCTTCCATCAAATGAGAAATGAAACAATTCTTCTTGTGTATGGCAGACTACTACCTAGAGAACTGATGTAATTCTTTTTCCATCACCTCCTATTATGGATGGTTATAAAAATAGATTTAATATATATATATATATATATGAAATTTATAAAATATTTATCATTATAAAAAAATAATATATCATTTAATTTCTTTACTTCCCATTCACTAAAAATGATAATGTTGTTCGTGCGTACGTATCGACTTCCACCTCCCTGAATCGATGTGATTCATTTTTTATCACTACATCTCATGGATAGTATATATATGTTTTTTTTTAAAATAATATGGTATTTATTATATAATTATTAGTTTTTCAATATAAAATAATTCTTTCCTTCTTTCCATAATGATCATTGAAAAATGGAAATGTTACTAATGTGTATGTACAACCTACCGTCACCATGATTGTAATGTAGTTCATTTTTCATAACCGTATCTCATGGTTTGTTTTAAAGTATAATGGATATATAAAAATTATTATTAATAAATTATTAGTATTCTAAATATTATGGAATAATGACCTCTTTTACCATATTCAACCTACCAAAATCATTTTAGAAATATGAGAAGAATATCATTAAAATGTCCGACATAAACTCCAATGATTAAGTAATTGAATATATCATTGTAATAATTAATATAAAAAGGGAATAATAAACTTCTAAATTTTCTTAATAAATCAAAAAATTATAAAAAATTTATTATTCTAGAATATAAAGAACATACTTTATGAGTTGAACTCAAGGTAAGCGACTTTCTTTTAAAAATCCTCTTATAATGTTTCCCTTAAAACTATTTTTCTTCCATGCCCATATTTCCAAAAATATCTTATTAATGAATTTATATAGAAATAAAAGATTTATAACTTACATATTATGTATCTTTTAAATTTATTTAAAAAATAAAAATTAATCATTTCTATTAAATGTTTTTACATTCTTAAAAAAGACAAAATGAATGTTTTATTTTAACATATATGGCGACAATGAATTTTCCCACCACCATAACCGTTATTTTATTTTTGGATTCCATTACATGTTTTCAGGTTTTTGTCAACGAATGTTGTCTTTCAATTCCTTCTAAATATTATTGTTTTGAAAATTGGTTTTTAGAAAGAAAGGGTATTTCAATATCGAAAAGTGTTTTTCATATGGGTTCAAAAGATATTTTCAAAGGTTTTATGATGAAAAGGTGCAAGAATAAAATGTTTAATTCATGATATGGTATTTAAAAATTATATTTTATGATTGGGTGATCCCAATATAGTTTATATAATTATTTTATCCCTATTATATCTCATGAAGATGGGTGAGACTGATATAGCTTATATGATGGCTGAGCTCTGTTATAGCTCTCCAATGCATTGGGTAATATTCCTTATTTTCAAAGGAAAGAAGGAGAGAGTTAACTAGTGTAGTTTACCCTATGGATTTAACTAGTATCCAATTATTTATAACATGGTTTCAAAATAAGTTATGAATATGATTCTATAATTTTCCTACAATTGGTTTCAATTTTCTTGTTATGAGTTTTAATGTTTTATTTTAGAAAAATGTGTGTGTCCTTCATGTGGAAATGATTTATTTCATGTTATAAAAGAATAATGTGATAATGGTAATTATTTTATGGGTTTTCATGAATGTAAATGATCTATTATATTTCTTCTTTTTTGTTATTTTCTAATCTTTTTGGGATCATCCCTCATTTTAAAAATATTTTTCATAGGGTTTAAGAATGTGTAAGAACAAATAAAGAGTCAAGTTAAAAGTCATGAAAATTTTTCAAAAAAAGAAAATTTGTTTCATTTTAAAAGTTTCATATAGTGGAAAAATTAGATACCACTTCTAAGTTTCCACTTATAATGTATGGGTTTATTATGTATGAGTTATAACCTAATGCTCTAAAATTCTAAACTGTAAATATCCTCGAGAATGTAAAAAACTGAATTACTGAATAAAAACTTAGGATATTGTAATTTTTAAGGTTGGGTCCCAATAGTTGGTATCAGATTAAGGTTTTGATAAATATAAAGACTATAATATTTCTTTAAGAGTTATGGATTCCATATTTGGATAATAAGTCTAAGTTTGACCATAAATTCAATGGGAATGACAATTTTTTTAGGTTTTCAGTTATGGTATTTTAAAGTGGTTAAAAATATTTTTAAAGATGTTTTATTTTATTTAGGTATATATAACCCTTAGGATTATCATAAAGGATTATTTCATAATAATACTGTTACATTTTTTAGATGTAAGCTGATAGTTATGGGATAAACTTTGAGGTTAAAACATTCTTTAATTTTGAAGTTATTAAGGTTATTTTTGAGGATTTGAACGTTAATGTATTATAAAATTTCTATGGGTATTTTATTCATATAGCTGTAATTTTATTTTAACATTTGATAATTCATTTCATGTTTTAATGATTTTAATTTCTAAAAATTAAAGATCTGTTATCAATATTAAATGAAAAGAACCTTACATAACATTCTTATCCCTTCTAGATGATTTAATCATTACTATCATGGAAAAATATCAATCAAATTATTTTGAAATCTTTTTGAACATCCAAACCACCAGAAATAAAATATTTAATCTAAACAATACATTTTCATTTATCAAAAATTTATATGGACCATGGTATTTATTTTATTTTATTTCAAAATCTCAACTCGTTCATCTCATCAAATAATATAAATTCCACCAAGGACTAGACACTTTCTCTTCTAGAGATATAGACTTCATGAAATAAGATAAAAGGGATATAAATATCATAAAGGAAGACCCTGATGTCTAAATTTATGGTATAAATTATATTATTAATTTATAATCATGGATCATGATTTATTTGATATTGAAAAATCATAAGTACATGTTTCGTATCATTAATTAAGATGACATAGCATGGTTAAAGGTTTAATAAATAACTTAAATGAATTATGTGTTTATCAATGATATTAAAATATATTCTAAATATCATGATAGTTATGAAACATTATATAGAATATTGTGTTTTAAAACTTTGGAAACATATGTCAGATGAAATTAATATATTCAAAAAATAGAGAAAATGTGATAATTTTTTGAGAGACTCATTTATTGATAAATAAACCTTTGATTTAATATATGTTTGATGATAGTCAATTATATGGATTTATTTGGTGTGAAATGAGATATATAGAAAACCATAGAGGTTAAAAAGTGATTTGATGATTAATGATATTTTTTATGATGTTCATCATGTTCTTGGGTTTTTTAAAAGAATTATATTAATATAGTTTTAGTAAAAGGGAAACCCATGGACTAATTGATAACCCTTTATATCTAGTAAGGATTCAAGGCTTAAACCCATACCACTAGTCTATATTATGTCCTAGTTAGTATGAAATTATGTAAATGACTTGAAAAATAAAGATTTAATTGATGATGGGAACATATATTTTATCATATAGATAACCATTGAATTGAAAATTAATTTTTTGATTAATTGATTTATGTTATTTTGAATAAAGTTAATTATTTTTGAAACCATATATTATTAAGGTAAATAGAAATATTTTTTTATAATATTAGATTTTATTTGAGGAATAAAGGTTAGATTATCTTTTAGAATCATTATGATGATTCAATTTATTTATATAAATAATTATCCTATATTAGAGAATATATAACAATGGAATTAACATTTTTGGTATGAGCCTTTAAGATAAATTGATGTAATTTAGAGAAAGATGTTAAATTTCACTTGGAATAATGTGTGTTTAAATCATTCTAAGATTTGGGTTTCAATATTATTCAGGAATATTTTGATGAAATTTAAGGATAGTTATTTATAAAATGATATATGTTGAACCTTTAGTGATATTGTTGAATTTTGGAGATAAATGTATTATTTTTTAATATGAAAGTTTATTCATTTTATGAGTTATATTACCATGTGCTAACAATTTTTGTTTTTTTTAATGTATAAATATATGAAAAATATATTATTATCCTTTTGTGGAAGTAAATTATCTAATGGAATTTGATTTTAGTGCTTCGAGCATAAAAGTTTCATCTTAAATACTCATTATTTGAAGCAAAAGATGAGATTGTGGTGTAAATTTATTAAAGGATGAAATTATACCTATAAAGTAATAATATTTCCTTATATTGTTAGTATAGATTGTAATGGAATTCTTCAACACTGGGTAAAGGATTTGAAACAAAAAATTCATCTTGTTATCTTTTTTTCTGATGAATCGATAGTCTTTTTCTGACCTCTTTAATTTATTATTTTGTGGTCGTTAATTTTCTCATGACCATTCAATTTCTTGAAACCAATTATCTTTATCACTCTCTATAATTATTTAGACCTTTTTTTCCAACCATGTCCATATTTTCACTTCTCACTAATTTTTTCCTATTTTAAAACTAGTTATTTCATATGAACATTGTATTACACTTTCCCTCTTTTCAATAGAAGTTTTATTAACCTTTTTTACTATGTAGGATATCAAAAAATGTATTTTCATATGAACAGCCTTTGAATACTAAGATTAAGCTAAAATTTCGAGGATTAAATTTTTTAAATGGGGGATAATTTAACACTTATATGTTTTAAAAGAATGATATTATGTTCAACAACATATATGACATGCACCATCGAGCTTAAACGAACAAAGAAATATTATTATTTAAAGATGAAAATTATTTTCTAGCTATTGAATTAGGGGGATGAATATGATTAACCATAATATGGAAAGTATATAATGGTCCTAATCAATAAAAATTTATTTATTGATTCTTAATAAATAAGTACTCAAGATTTAGAAGTCATTTTATTCTTTGAAAATAATTTTTCTTATAAAATTGAATTTATTTGTTTTTATGAGAAAATATTATAATTAATTTATGAATATATTTTAAATTTTATAAAAAAATAATATCATTTTGGAAATTAGTACTCCAAATTTAATTAGGTCCCTTTTATTAAAGATTATCCAATTTTAGTCTTCGAAATTATTTATACTTGAATTTAGTATAATAACATTTTTGTACTTAAAAAATTCATTTTTCTGAAACATTGTTCTTCATCAAATTTTAAAGGTTTAATTTAAAATTTAATTGTACAAAATATTTGTTTTTAATATTAAAAAATTTATTCCATTTTTGGAATTAAAATTTACAAACTTACTAAATATGTCTCTTTTATTAGTAGTCATTATTAAAAATTAATATAGTAAATTTTGTTAACACGGTAAAGGTAAAATGTGTTAATTAAGTGAAAAACTATTATGATAAAGACTATAAAGTAACCCTAAAACATTCCATAATTTTTTTATATGAGTATATTTCATCCATATTCATCCCTAATTTAAATATATTACCTTTTTCCATATGTCCATGATTTTGACCTTAATAATATTTTATATAAAGAAAAGGCAGAATTTCCATTCTCTTTGTTTAATTATTTTATACTTTTTACGTAAGGATAAAAAGAATGTAATTTGGGTTATAAGTATTTATTTCAAATATAAATAATTTTTATTAATCATGGTAATTTATTTATAATTTTTAATGATGTAATAATTACATTAAATGACTATGCAACATGGATATAGTATTTATTCTTTTAATTGAAAAATAAAATAAATGATTTTAAAAATGTAAAATGTAATTTTATTTGGATTAATTATTTCTTTATAATATTTTTTAGATAAAAATGAAATAAAAAATTATATTTTAATTCATTATATTCTAATTCCTTTGTTATCTTGTTGTTTTAAGATTCATATTCAATAAATAGTTCTAAAATTGACATTAATGTTATTTTATAGTAAATAATATTTTATCAAATGATTTTAAAGTAAAAAAATCATATTTTTAGTCATTTTATTAGGATATTTTTCAAATATCTGAAAAAAAATCCATTAAAGTTTTAATGGTCCTTTTATAGTAACATTCTTGACCCATGTGGAGTAAAATCCTCAATACTGTAATAATTGTCAAAATGGGTTTAAACGGATTAAAACAAAAATATATGGGTTAAAAATGACCTAAAATTGTTTTATTTTTATTGTATCCGAGTATTTATATTCACATTAATTTTTTATTCAAATATTATCAATTTTTAACCATTTTATAATGGAAATATATTTATATTAATTTAGTATTTAAATAAATCCCAAGAGTGCCCCTCACCACTTTTTAAAATGGAACTGCTTATTATCATTCATTGACCCTTAAAGAAACATTTTTTTAATTCTATAACTACATAAATAACTTCCTTAAATCCCATAACACATCTTATAGGATTTAGTTTTATCATAATCCCAATCTAGGAAGTCTTTTGCTGCCAATATTAAAACGATGTCTGAAAAGGAGGTATAGTTCATAACAAAGCATTTTTATTTTGTTTCTTTTTATAAATTCTAAAAATATTATTAAAAATGGTGAAATAGTGATACAGTTATATTGAATATATTTATATGTTATTATTTTAATTTAATAACCAATATCCATCTCCTCTTCCATCAAATGGAAATCAAATCATCATTCGAGTGTCTGATATACTACCTCCTCATGAAATGATGTAATTCATTTTCTATGACATCCTCTTAAGGATATTTATAATTATGGATTTAATATATATATTATATTCATGAAATATTTATCATTATTAAATTATAATATATCATTTGATTTCTTACCTTTCCAATCATTGAAAAATGATAACATCGTCTCTGTGTACATGTGGACTACCGACTCCACGAAGCGATGTGATGTGTTTTTCATCACCACATCACATAGATGATATATATAAGTATATTTAAATAAATATTATGTTATTTATGATATAATTATAATTATCTAAATATAAAAAAAATATCTAACTTCTTTTCATAATGATATTTAAAAATGGAAATGTTGCTCATGCGTATGTATAGTTAACCGTCTCCATGATTGTAATGTGGTTCATTTTTAATAACAACCTTTCATGGTTGGTTTTAAAATTATAATTGATGTATAAAAATAAAAATAATATAATTATTATTAATATATATCTGATTTAATAATGACGTCATTGACCATAGTCAACCTACAAAAATGATTTTGGATATATGAGCCGAATATCATCAAAACGTCCAACATAAACTCAAATGATTAAGTAGTGGAATATAACATCATAATAAATAAGATAAAAATTTAATAAAATTTAAAAAGTTTATTAATATAGTAAATAATTATCCTAATTTTATTATTAATGATGATAAATAACATATGTTATGAGTCAGACTCAAGATAAGGTATTTTCTTTTAAAAATACTCTTTTATAGTTTTCCTTACAACTCTTTTTATTACATGCCCATATTTTTAGAAATATATTAATAATGAATTTATATAGATATAAAATAATTATAAGTGAAATTTTATATATCTTTTGACTTAATTTAAAAAAATCAAAATTAAGGTTTTTTACAAAATGTTTTGACTTTCATTACAAAAGACCAAAGGAATGTTGTATTTTAATATATACGGTGATAATGATTTTTCCCACCACCATAATCATTAGTTGATTTTTGGATTATAAAACAATTTTTTGTGTTTTATTCAAATAAAATCCTCTTTTCCATTCCTTCTTTCTATTTTAGTTTTGAAAATAGTTTTTAAAAAGAATGATTATTTCATTTTCCGAATGGGTTTTGCATATGTGTTTAAATGAGTTTTTTAAAGGTTTTATGATGAAATGGTGTGAGCATAAAATTTTTAATTCATGATATGTTACTTGAAAATTATTAATGAGAAATGGGTGATCTTTATAAAACTTATATTATGGACTATGCTTCATTATATATAACACCATGAGATTTGAAAATAAGACTATATTTGACGGAGTACATAATAAGCGATATTGAGTTTATGCAAACAGTGATATATTATTAAAATATTATTATTAATGTAACATTTATTACTTATCCATTTAATTAGGGGTTATTAATAGTGTTAACAAAATTCATAAATACCTATAAATGAACAACTTAATAAAAATCCATTAATTATTGCTCAGGAAATAAGTACTCAATTTTTACTAAAGTTATTTTATCTACAAAAATATAATTTCGTAAAAAAAATTATTTTTTTTAAAATTTTGTGAGAAAATATTATAATTAATTTCCAAAACTTAAATAAATTTTATTTTATATAAATAATATCATTTTTTAAATCATCATATCAAAATTGGCTTAGTGTGAAATTTTTGGATTTTTCAAAAATGATTGTTTTTCCAGTGAGTAGTGAAAAATATAGATTTTTATTGGAAATTATATTTTTATTTAACCCATTTATAAAGTTTAATTTTTTTTTAAAATAATTTAAAAATAAAATTACATCTCTTATATTATTAAAAATATAATTAAGTGTTAGAGTTGGTTCCCTATAACCAACTTTTTTGTACTTTCTGATAAATTGTATCCATTGTTTTGAATACTAATAGACTAATTGTCACATTATGATTGTTATTCTGTCTAACATAGTATGTGATAACGTCCTAGGAATAGTTTTCACACTAAAATTTCATAGTAGTTCGTCACTATAATTAGAACACAAAAGTGTTACAGCACTATTTTTAAATATATATTCTATAGCTAGTTGATATCATTTGATGGAAAAAAATGATATAGGATATTAGGGGTGGAAACTCATAGGGATATGAGGAACCTTCTTATGGTGTGCGCCTTTGGTAATATCCAATGTAGAATATTGTGAGAATGAAACTCGCGTGTAGGAAGTCTGCATTTACATTTGTCATTAGATATTCCTATCTATGGAAATTTGTATTGATCCTTAGACTTTATGATTATAATTAATGAGTATTATTAATGAGGCACTTCGATGTATTATTGAAAACAATGATGACTTATGTCAATGTCAAGGTAGGATGCATTGGGTGTTTCATGAGTAATATTTAATTAATGAATAATGTGAGATAGGATATTTCCCATCACTTGTTTAACAGAAGTTGATATGTTAGGCCCTTTGATGTAAATAATATAACCTAAATAAATCCCTGGACATGGTGTTCTATAGGAAAGTTTGATTTCTAGGAAGTTAAAGAAATAGACATAAAGCACCTAGGTTGATGGCTGCAGCATGCAACCTGCTTGATTAGAAATATCACTTAAAATAAATTATTTTACAAAATATGATTTCGTATGATATATTAAGTGGTTTTGGTTTTAACTTATTTCTCTATGGGTACATTGGCATGTTAATAGATGCTAAACATAGACTTTAGGTAGCTTCGTATAATTCCATTTAGAAACAGGTCTAGAGGTTCACACACTATGTGTATCCTGAATCTCAGTTAAATAATATATTGTTATTTATTTTTTAACATGTTGAATAAATATTATTCCCACGTGTGGTTTAATAATTATTCAAGTTTTCTTGATCACACATATTTTTTCAATAGTTATTCGATAGAATATTATATAAGAAAAATGTGTAATAAATATTAATTTTTTATTTAGTAAATATAGTATTTATTTATTTATTAGGGAATAATACAATGATATTTATTTAATAAATAAATAGTCTTTATTCAATACCTGATAAATATTGTAGAGGAATGGAGGACAAAGTTTAATGGTCTTGAGAGAAAAATATATATTTAATATTATATGAATAAATAATATTTATTTTTAATTTTCAGGTCAAGCGTATATCAAGAAATATTATTATTATTATTATAGACATGGGGTTCTATAAGGGATTAAATATATAATAAGCGGAACTTGTGCAATTATTTATTTCAAACCCTAGTGATATATAAATTCAATTATATTATTTTCTAAGAGAGTAAATTAATTTTTTTGGTAGTGCACAAAAAATTTGGAGAATGCTCTCAAGCCCTAGAGAGCTTCATTCTCCAAGAACACTCCAAAGAATGGACAATGACCTTCCTCCACCTACCAATCTAAATTCAAGATAGAATAAGAATAATGTAATTGAAGAAATTTTCGTGAAAATCAAAGGTGGATGACACAAGTGATATGAACATCCATGCTACCAACCGTAGATTCCTACGATGATGTTCAGTGATTTGTGGATCACTACTAGTGGGAATCTACTCTTGATTCCTATAACTCAATGACAGTACAATACAGATCTATTGTCAGATCCATAAATGAAAAAATAATTACAATAGGGTAATTATTTATTTGATTATATTAATTATAAATAATATGTGATGGCCCTACCTCTGGTTCCAACGTATTATTTAATCAATTTCATTGATCATGGTGTTTATCATCATGTAGGTCTCGGATTGATCATCAATCATGACAAAAAGCAATGTTGGACATGACCAATCACACACTTCCTCTATGTCTGGATCCTACAAGTGGTATTAAATGGAGGTTACATAATTATTTATAATTATTTAATGATCATGATTGATTTATTAATTTTTCATTTTGTTTTTAATTCATGTTTAATCATTGTTTTAATCCTAATTGTGAGATATGATTCTTCCTCCTTCATTTCTCATATATATAATCAAAATTATTAATTTTATAAATGAAATTAAAGTTAAGGACTCATCTGGATGTTCCATGGATTTTTTCTGGACAACATAAGAGTACATGTCGTGTAACTAGATTTATGCACTGTGTACTTGTGTTCAATACACCTGGAATTAATTCAGACTTAATTCAAATTGTGTGCATTAATGAAATGTGGTGCATTTATTTCTTACACCGTGCGTTGACCAGGAATTCCTGGCACACAGTTATCCAAAGCACATTTAATGTATCCCATGTGCACAATGTATATTTTTTTAAGTCATTATCAAACCATGTAATTCCATAACACGGCCTACCTAACTGGTGATAATGTTACTCAGAGACCACAAGTGGTGTAGTCCTTTATACATGTCATGTACTCTAATTTTTTAAGTCACAACTTATGTACCAATTCGTTATGTTTATTCCATAGATATATGGAATGAGACATGCATAAAATGTAGCATGATTGTACTGGCCATTTACTTATACCAAATTGTGAAGAATTAAAAATAATTCATTATGCTGAGTAAACCTTATCAACATGTTCTTGTGTGTGGTCATTAAGTTTATCAGATACACCAAGTGATAGGTTTTAATATATATATATATATAATTTTATAATAAATGTTTAATTAGTTTTTTTGTAATTTTCTTATATGTATATCATATGTGAGTCATATAACAGATATTACTCTACATGCATCAAATCATAACATGTTGTAGAAAAATCATATAATTTGGTTAATCATTAAGTTTATAGTACATTTCCTGAAAGTACATGAAAATTTTTTTATGCCAATGTATGATCATTATATATGTTTGGTATATTTAGATGGTTGATCACTGTGTTTCCTCCAAGGTACAATTTTGTACACATTTATGTTTAAATACATTTATTTAAATTGCTTAAAATTATGGTGGTTGAGAATCTCAAGGAAATTCAAATATAAATTAATTGGAAATAATTGATTAATTAAATAATACAATTAATTTATTTAAGCGCCACTTATCTTAAATATTAATGATTAAGAATTGAATTCTAGTTTTATTAAATGCATACTTAATTTCAGGAAGGTTGGTGATCATGAGCATAGAATAAACCTTTTTATGTGATTAGTTTCATTTAGTTTCTTATTAAAGTAAATTACTGACTTGTGTGCCTTCTCTCCTCTTATTGTGTAAGGATTTCTCTGTCCATGTTTTAATTATGTAAACCCTTTTCCCCTCACCTAATGTGAGTAGAATCGTATGTAATAGATGGAGATCCAAATATAGTGGAGGTGGTTCAAGTGTGGATCCAAGGAAAATTCAATCTAACAGAGATACATAGGTGGACAGGCGGAAAGCTATAACACAAAACATAATTAGTTTAAGGTGTTTTCCCCGAGGTAAAAAGTTAGTTTATCAACCACAAAGTAAAATAAACATTAGTAAAACCTCATGATCGTACCACTTAATTATTTTATTTCTGTCAAGTTCTATAGTTATTTCATTATGTTTGTTTTATGACGATCACATGAAGTATTCAAATTAATAAGCATGCAATATAGAACTAAAATAAATTGGATTATGCATAAATATTATAAAATACTTGGTTAATCACTTAATTAAATCCACTTAATATTAACAAGCATGTGATAAAGATAATAATTGGAAATATATTCATAATGATAAAATCCATCAATTATATATATTAAGATGGTTTATCCTTTTACTACATTAGTTAAAATTGAACCATAGTTCAAAGTGATTGACTAGAAAATGTTGTGGTGCTTTCAATAATCAATGAATTCTAACTTTAAGTTTTGGGTTTACTTAACATAGTTCACATCAAGGTTTGATAGAAAAATTAGGACTTGGTGTAACTAAGATTAAAGGTTGAGGAAATCCAATTTTAGGATTTCATGATTGTGGATTCCATTCACCAGATCAAGGAATAGTGTGTTAATAGAGTTGAAATTTGTAATTCCTACATAAAACCATTCGAGTTTCTTAACAAACCAAACATAGAGTAATGGGAAGGGAAATATCGATCCTTGACATTATAATGTCAAATAAATGGGATATTCCAATGATAATGGTGAGTTATATTGGGTTTTGATAAAATAGTGAGAGACTAATAAATATAATATTTATTTATTTGCCTAAATTTTATCAGAGAAATTAATAAAAAATTTCCCATCTAATTTTGTAGAAATAGAATTAGAAGGAATTAAAACGCGTCATTATGATCCAATCATGACCAATCCCAGAGGGGCTCATGCTCTGACTACCCCAAGGATACCTCTGATAGGCCAGGGGATGGTGACTGGCACCGAATAGGAATATCCCACAAATAAGAGGAATTTTCCTAATTACTTATACAGTTGCATAAATCTCCAAACCCAAAATGATAAAATGTAAAAACACTAAGTAAATAAGCATTCATATCACTAAGATACCAACAACAGAATATGACAGTAGGAAAACTGGAAAGTAAATAGGGCCAGAATACAAGCCCACCAAATGTAAAGTCTACTAAAGTGAATGCACAAGTTCCTAAAACTGATTCACAAAAAAACTCCACCTAAAGGGTATGTGTAGAAAACTATCTGATGTCTTAGTAGCACACCTAGCCTATCTAATCACTCTAATAACCACCTGGTCCTTGTCCTTCTAGGTTTCCATCATCAGTCGTCTATACAAGGCACGACACGTGTGGAAAAATCCTGTGCAAGGGTGAGTAAAAAAATACTTATTAGGAAACCCCGAAACCAAAAAGGTAATACCACTAAAAAACACATGATGTATACTAAAAATCAAACAATCAAAGTCCATCACAAAGAAAACACAAGAAGTATAGTCAAATATGGCCAGCTCACATAGGTATAAGTCTAAAGTATGAAGAGAAGGATTTCCAGTTTTAGTCTGTAGATCTACTAGTCTACATGATAATATAATTTTAAATGGTTCATGGAGTGTTGATGGTTTATGGAGCTTCCATAGAACATAGAGCGTCCATAGAGCACTGAGCGTTAGTGGAACTTGGAGCGGCGATAGCACATGGGGCATCGATGGCGCACAGAGAATCAAGGACACATGGAGCATTGATGGTGCATGAAGCATCGATGGTGCATGGAGAATCAATGGAACATAGAGCTTCAATGGTTCATACATCCCCAAAGTCACATAGTCACCAAGATCACACAGTAACAGCCGGCTATAAGATTCCACTCATGTGTGCTTATTTTGGGAGAACCTACTACTCAATCCATTAGGTCATAAACCAACTTCGAGAAAAACTCACTTATATTATATTAAAAGGATACTCTCATCACAAGGGTCCCGACACTAGAAACTGCTCATCAAATGGAAACATTCTTTAAAAGATATGGTCAATTTAGTAAAAAAGGTTTGGTCTGGTCCGGTACTACCCAACCCAGTCAAACCAACCTGACCCGACCCGATCAGTCTGGATTGGCCAGAACTGGCCTAGACTGATGGGATGTTGGGTTGCATGGTCCAGCCCACTAGGCCACTTGAGCATCCCAATTCTCCATCCCAGACCACATCGCGTGAGCCAGCCTTTCTTGACCAAACGCGGCCTGCCCTTTCCACATCTCTCGGGTCCACGCGGTCATCGATCGCGTGGCCAGCCAGCTCCACCTATTAACATGGTCGGTCGTCGCGTCACAATGAGTCCAATCACCTTCCCTCATAGACTACATCCCTAGTTACTGTATGTGACCTCCACCACCAAGGTCTCCTCCTCTAGAGCAGCCCTTCCTAGACCGCGACTGCACACCCCACTGAAACCCAGCCTCCCGTCGGGTTGCATGCTATCCTCACCACCAATTTCCCTTTCTATGGAACACTAATCATTGTGACATCCACTTTAAGTCATCACCAACCTTCTATTATCCCATATCACCTCCTCAATGTCTTCATGGGTCAAAACCTTCAGTCTCGGATCATTGTACCCTAAATCATGGGTGTGATGATCAATCGTTCACATAGGGTTTCAAAACGGTGAAAAACACATAAAGAACATGATAGATTTAGAGGGAGAGATTAAGTACATAAACAAAAAAAGAACGTATCTTGGCCTTTTTCATTTCATCCATGATTAGTTCAAGTTAGTGGGATCACGAAGAAATAGCAACAAATAAATCACCAAGATTTAATACACCTTTTTAAACCGACAACAAAATCCATCCCATAAGAATGATCTAACCATGTATCAAACTGTTCTTGGGTTAGTCTACATTCACCAGTTGAATCTAATAAGGGAAAATAAATCACAAATAGATCAACATACTACCTCAAGTTTGGATCAATCATTGAAGAAGAATGGTGTTTCACATCATCATCGATCCTTAGTCTTCGAACGTTCATCTTCCTTCGTCAGAGAGGTTTCTGTTTCATTACCTCAAAGGAATTTTAGGTTTATGGGGATAACCCTATATTCCTAACAATAGTCTTTATTTAAAAGAAACCAACACACATTAAAAAATATATTTTTATTAAAATAATTTAATGACGGTTATGTCCAATTTCTAATTTTCATAGTTGACCAGCGCCAGTAGATATTAGGCCCTCGCTAAAGAATATCCACTACTCTAAATGCAACAATTCCCTTGTATTTATAATTTGGGAACCCGTTTAGAATTTATTCCTATTTAAAGAATAAATCACCCATACACTTTATTAAAAGCTTAAAATTTGTTATCGTATCATTCCAAGGACATTGGGCCTCAGAATCTCATGCCATCTCAGTTCCTAGTCTCGGAATTTTCCCAATTAATTTATAAAAGTTAAAACTGAGAAAATCCAAGTCATTACATTCTACCCACCTTTGATCTATACATCCATGAAATCCAAAACAAGGGATACTAAACAAAAATGTGACGGTACTAAGCATGAATCCAGGAATTCCTCTCCCAAGTGGTCTCCCCAAGATTCCTATGATGCGACTGAATATGCACTAGAAGAATAAACCACCCACGTAGGATCCACTCTTTTCAATCCTCGATCTCCACTAGGTATTTCAAAAAATTCACCCCATTGTCAATGTCCAACTTTCCCCAGTCAATGATGTGTGATGGATCATGCACATGCATCCTCATCTATGACACATGGAAGACATCATGCACTTAGCGTAACTACGGGGGTAGATCTTTGCGGTATTGTACCTTTCCAATTCTATTAATAATCTGAAAGGGAATGATGTATCTCAATGATAACTTTCCACTCTTGTCAAATAACTGCAATCCCAATCAAGGTGAGACCCAAAGGAAGACATGGTAACCTTACTCAAACTTCAAAGGCCTCTATCTCATATCATAATATGATTTATGTCGGCTCTGTGTAGTCCTTATCCGCTCCTGAGTGATATGCACCTTATCGGTGGTATCCCATAATAACTTTGGACCCATGAGTTCTGACTCCTCTGGATCTTTCCAGCATAGTAAGGACCTGAATGGTCACCTGTACAAGGCCTCAAACAGTTCTATACCCATGGTGGAGTGATATACATTTTTGTGGGAAATATTCACCATTGGTAGGTGATCCTCACAACCGTGGGAAAAGTCTAGGATGCAATCACGTAACATGTCTTCAATAACTTGTATGGTCCTCTCTATCTGGCCATCTGTATAGGGATGAAACACAATTTGCAGGTGAAACTGAGACACAGAAACCACCTTCAATCCCTTCCACTATAGAGATGTGAAATGAACATCATAGTCTCAAATGATCTTCGATGGCACTCTATTAAGCCAAACAATATCCTATATGTAGAGGAATCTCAAGATCTCTAATGACCTCTTCTCACGGATCAGTAGGAAGTGGGCCGACTTGGTGATTTGTTCAACGATCACATTGATGGTATCATGTCCAATGGACGTGGTTGTAAACCCATCATGAAATCCATCGATACCCCATCTTACATCCACTCTGGAACCTCATGTGGTTTGGTTAAGCCCTCTAGAACCCTGTGCTCATCCTTCACTTACCAGAAAGTGAGGCATAGAGAAATGAACTTTACTACCGCCTTCTTCATCCCTGGCCACCAAAACTAACATCAGAGGTCCTAATAAATCTTTGACACTACTATATGTACAGATAAAGGGGAATTATGGAACTCCCTAAAGACCACCTCCAACAATATCACTGTACTACCGTCCACCCTTAGAATATACCAACATGCTCCCCACCATTAGAATCTCCATCACGGCCATGCCTTATGGACATCTGAGCGCGTAAAGTGTCATAGTCAGTGTCTCTCAGCTATGCCTCCCCAACTCGATGTAAGAGTGTAGGGGAGAAAACCATTGACTAAAATTATAATTATCCATCTACATCCACATAGTATATCAATAATGTGTCAACTGCTTCGATGCCTCATTCAGTAATTCTAAGCTGGATCTCCTTCTAAGAGAATCCTCCACCACGTACCCCATCCCAAGAGTATATAAAATCTCAAAGTCATACTCCTAGAGGAACTCTATTCATAATCTTTATCTCATGTTCAGATCCTTATATGATAATATATACATGAGACACTTGTGGTCAGATTATATGGTAAACCACTCGCCCAGTAGGTAGTATCTCCATATCTTCAATGAGAAGACTACCGTTGCAAGCTCAAGTTGATGGGTCATGTAGTTCTGATCATGTTGGCTAAACTAGTACAAACTGTAGGTATTCGTAGCTTTCCCCTGTATTAGGACACATCTAAGGCTGGTTCATGATGCATCATATAACACCATGTACTCAATACCCTCCTCTAGTACTCTCATGATGGGGGAACTCTTCAATCTCTACCTCAACTCTTGAAAGCACTGTTGGCACTTCTCTATCCACACGAAGAGATTCCCCTTCCATTTCAAGGCCATAAAGGGTGTTTCTACCCTAGAAAAGTATATTAAACACCTCTGATAGTATCCAACGAAGCCCAAGAAACTCCACACCTTAGTAACACTCCTAGGTGACTCCCAAGAAAGCATTTCTTCAATCTTCACAAGATCTACAGAAACTCCAGCATCTAAAATTATGTGTTTATGAAATTGGTCCTCCGTAATCTATAACTGACACTTTGAGAGATTCAAATAAATCTAGTTCTCTTGGAGTGTTCCCAGGACCATCCTAAATTGTATCATGTGCTCCTCCTCATACATCGAGTACACAAAAATGTCATCAATGAAGACAACAAAGAACGGGTTTAAGTGAGGATGAAAGATCCAATTAATCAGTCCCATGAACACTGTCAGGTCGTTCTTCATACCAAACGGAATCACTATGTACTCATATTGGACATATCAACATCTGAAGGCTATCTTCATGATTTCCTCATCCCATACATGAATCTTGTGATAGCCTGATCTGAGGTCTATCTTCGAGAACAACCTTGCTCCCTTCTGTTGGTCGAAGTGGTATTCAATCCTCCGTAGTGGATACATATTATTCACGATCACCTAGTTTAGGTTATGGAAGTCTACACATAACCTCAAGCTCCCATCTAACTTTTTGGTAAAAAAAACTGGGGCCGCCCATGGTGAAACACTAGGTCTCACAAAGCCTTTACTCTGAATGTCCTCTAATTATACCCTCAACTCACAAAGATACTAGGGATCGATATGATATGAATGTATAGATATCATAATCATACTAGGGTATAGGTCAATTCAGAATTCCACCTCCCAACTGGAAGGTAATTCAAGGACATCCTTAGAAAGTGGTTAATATACTCCTCCCCCATGGCAGGAAACTAACTCATCTAATCTACTTTGATGAGGGTCAGGATAGCTAAATGATGTGTAATCGGTTTCACCCTATTATGAATAAGTCCATTATGCACTACATGCATTTCTTTTTCACAAAAAAAAAAAGAAAAATTGGGCACATCTTCATAGACACACCACACTCTGCACCTAAAACAGTAAATATGGGCATTAACTACGGATAACCAGTCCATACCAAGAATGACGTCGAAAGGACTTGATGCTGCTAACAAGAAATATAAACTGAAACTATTGCCCCCTAGATTAAAGGAACTCTATCAGAACCAGTGTTTGATCATATAATCTCCCCCTATAGGTTTCACTAAGAATAGATATCGAGTCAACAGTTCCACTAGAATATATGAGTCTCGAGCAAGGGTCATGGTGAGAAAAAAGTGATTCGAACATTCGTCAATAAAAATTAAATATTGGGTGGAAAAGACGCAGATCATACATCTAATAATCTCTGGAGAACCAGGGTCATAATCCGCCATTTCTTGAAGCTGGTCGTATCCCTATCCACCAGTACACTATACCCGTGGTGGACCACCTGAGGGTGGTGGTGGTAGTACGTCGAACCTCCACCCACCGCCTACAACTCTACCTACTCCTCTTCCATGTATGTAGCCCTTGATACCACCCTTCCCCTAACTCCTCCTCTACATCAGCAGTCCCTCTATTGTCTATTGATTTTCTTCATGGTAAGTTGAATGATCTTGATCCATGTGTCCATGACCGCTTCACGCTTAACCCAGCCTGTTCTTCAGTTGACTCTCTCAACCTTGGGATCCCTGCACTGATCCCTTGTCCATTTTTCATCCCCAAGAGTTCCTGACACACTTGGGTCCCTGTGTCTACTATTGGTTACCACCATGGATGAATCAGCTGTCTGGTGCCTTCTGGTAGCTCCCACTCCTGTTGTTTGCTCCTCTAAAAAGATCTCCACAAGAAGGGCTCACTCTAGTATCCCATTATATGTTGGGATCCTAAGGGATATCATGGATGCCCTGATATCTTGGTTTAGATACTTCTGGATGGTCTATCTCTTAAATAACATGTCCTGCACAATATCTGTGGTGTAGCGAGAGAGATCCGTAAATATTACCGAGTACTCTGCTACTATCTGGTTGTCCTACTACAGTTGTAGGAGCTCATGTATGCACATTGAGCATAACATCTCTATAAATAACTCCTCCCTGAAGATGGGCTCAAATTTTTCCCAAGAAAGAGTCTTCTTATCATGTGTCTGGATCACTAATCTCTACCATCACTCTGTTGAGCCATGAAGAAGGCTCACGGCTAGAACTATCATCTGGTAGGAAGGTTACCTCACAAGGTAGAAGACATGCGTAACTGCCTCAATCTAATCCTCAACTACTAAGGGGCATATCTCAACCCTAAACCCAGGAGACATATATCACTGGAACTCATTCAATGAAATCATGCTACATGCATCCATTACAGATAGTGCTGGTAGGAACTGCTACTCTTCAGGGGGTGGTATCACTGGTACACCACCCAGGGGTGCTATCTTTGGTATTGGTCCCTATACCAATGCCTTATTGCTAGGCAGATCATCCTCATGATTATGCATTAGAATCATGGCTGGATGTTTGCGTGGAGGCATCCGGAAATAGATCATGATGTACGGAAATCAATACAGTATACCTAGTGAGATGACTTAATAAGGACATGAGAAAACACTCAAAATCCTATATGATGCATGTACCACTTATTTTCCCTAAAACTAGTGTTTTCATGAACTGAGTTGAAAAGTAGAATCCAGAGTCATAATGTACATATATATCGGCCACCGCACCAGCACGGGATTCCCTGGCCTGAAATCCAAACATGAAACACTTGACACTATTTCCCCAAACCAATATTTTAGACTCTTGGTTCGTTAGGTGTAACTGACATTCTCTAATACCACTCTTTCATGATCTGTCCCATATGGGCTCATTTCCGAACAACCCCATGCCTGCCTTCAAGAGGCTAGGGGCTGGTGACTAGCATCGAGTTGGCATATCACACAAGTGGGAGGAATTTTCCAAAGTACCTATACACACACACACATATCCCCAAGCCCAAAATGTTGAAATATAAAAACAATAAGTAAACAAGAATTCATACCACTAAGATACAAATAATAGAGTTCGACAGTAGGAAAACTAGAAATTAAATTGGGGGAAAATCCAAGTCCACCAAAAGTAAAGTCTTTCAATGTGAATGCACCTGTTACTAAAACTCATTTGTAGGAAAACTTACCTGAAGGGTAGGTCTGGAACAACTATCTGAAGTTGTAGGAGTGCACCTCGCCTGTCTGATCAATCTAAGAACCACATGGTCCTGGTCCTCCTAGGACTCTGTCAAAGCGTTGATCTTCTGTGCAAGGAACAACATGTGTGGCAAAAGCCTATGCAGAGATGAGTAAAACAATACTTAGTAGTACACCCTGACACCACAATGGTAATACCACTAAGAAACACAAGATGTATACCACAAAGTAAAAACGCGAAGTAAACCACAAAAGGAAACACAAGAAGTATAGTCAAATATGGTCAACTCACACAGGTATAACTCTAAAGTATGAAGAGAATTATTTCCAGTTATATTCCACAGATCTCCTAGTCTCTATGACACTAGAACTATCAATGGTGCACAGAGCATCCATGGTGCATAGAGTGTCGATGGTTCACAGAGTGTCGATGGAGCATGGTGCCTAAGGAGCACAGAGTGTTACTGGCTCTTGGAGAAGCAATGAAGCATGGGGCATTGATGGATCATTGAGTTTCGATGGCGCACGGAGCATAAATGGGTCATATAGCCCCCAAGTCACATAGTCACCAAGATCACATAGTTACAACATGCCATAGGATTTCGCTCGTAGCACGCTTATTCTGGAAGAACCTACTCTTAAATCCATTTGTTCATGAACCAACTTCCACAATAACTCATTTAGATTATTCTAAAAGGACTGTCTCATCTCATGGGTCCCAATTCCACAAACAGATAATCAAACAGATACATAGTTTGAATGATATGGCCAATTTAGTAAAAAGTTCCTGGTCAAGACTGGTCTGACCCGACCTAGTCTAGTCGACCCGACCCAGCTCGGTTGGTCTAGGACAGCCTAAACAAGCCCAGCCCAATGGGCCACTGTTCCACCGACGTGGCCCGGTTCTCCATCCTAGACGACATCGTGTAGGCTGGCCTTGCTCCTTCAGATGTGACCCACCTTATCCACGTCCCTCTGGTCCACGTGGTTTCCCAACTGCCTGACCGGCTGTTGTATCTTCAACCCCACAGTCACTACTGTGGGTTCTGTCATGGTCCCGCCTAGACCACAGCTATGCTCCTTGCTGAAACTCAGCCTCTCGTCGGGTTATATGCTCCTCTCACCACTGTCCGCCCTACCAGCATCCCACCATTCGTTGTTCCCTCCACTGTATGTTGATGTCTACCTTCTACGCTCCCATCACACCTCCACATTTCAATCATGGGACAAAACATTCAGTCTCATACCGTTGCACCATGAATCGTGGGTAGAATGATTGATCGTTCACATAGGGTTTCAAAATGGTGTCAAATGCATGAAGAACACGATAGATTTATGGGGAGATATTAAGAACGTGAAAATCCAAATAATAAATATTGACCTTGTTCATGTTGGACTTGATTCATTTATGTTAGTGGGATCACGAAGAAACAACAACAGATTAATTACCAAGATTTAATCCCCTTTTTAAACCTACAAAATAATCTATCTCGCAAGAACGATCGAACGACATATCAACCTGTTTGTGGGTTGGTGGACATTTGACATTTGAATCTAAGAAGGGATAAGAAATAATAGAGATATCAATATCTTACCTTGAGGTTGGATCAGTCGTTGACAAAGAATGTTGTTTGGTGTCATTGTTGATCCTCGATCCGCCGATGTTCGTCATTGTTGGTCGCATAGGTTTCCATCTCCTTTCCATAGAGGAATTTCCAAGGTTATTGTGATAAGCATAGATTCTTGAAAATATTCCTACATTAAAAGAAACCAATGAAACTTCAAATAAAATATTTTAATGATGGATACGTCCAATTTCGATCATTCACAGTTGACCTGTTCCAATTGATGTTTGGCCTCGCATAAGGTAAAGTCACTACTCTGAATTCAATGGTGCCCTCAGATTTCTTATTCAGGTAACCTTTTAGAAGTAATTCCTATTTAAAAAAGTAATTTTCTATTCACTTTATTAAAAACTTAACATTTTTCAAATTATCATTTTTGGCACACTGGGCCACGGAATTTCACATCGTCTCATCACCTGGTCTTAGATTTTTCCCAAATAATTTATAAAGAAAATCAGATAAAATATGATTCATTATAGATCCATACCTGATAAGGATAAAATTATCACTGGCACAAATTTACAAGAGTTTCAAAGGCTCTTATGAATCATCCTACACCAAGATAAGAAAATTATATGCACTAGAAGAACATATTCCTAAAACACCTGGTAAATAGGCCAGTGATAAAGAGTTGTCTCTCTGTGAGAAATAGTTGGATGATTCCATACATGTTCAGTGTTTCATGCTATCATCCATGTCCATTGATATTTTGAAGTATCATGAGGACATGGTTGCGTATAGCATGATGTCTCACCTATGAGGCCTCCATCAAAAGAAGGAGAGACAAGAAAGGTATTAGATATCCCAAAAAATTACAACTAATCTTGAAGAGTCTACACTAGATGGTCCTTGTATAGTCAATATTATTGGATACATTGAATGATTATACATATAATGTATTAAATTACTAGATGAGTTGTGTACAGATCTCATACTTTCATCAATTCCCAAGACCTTCTATAGTTTTATTATTAATTAAATTTTGATAAATAATTAGAAGATCCTTTTGGTACTTTTTACATTGATTCACCAAGTGTATATAGATGTGGGTTATGATAAACCCACGGTCCATTATATTTAATAAGAAATGGAAGAACAAGGAAAATAGGCCCAAGAGTCATAAAAAGTCTAAAGATCCCGAGCACCATCCTTCTAAGAATAATATTATCCATAGGTAGGGTAAGTAAAATGTGGTAGTAATTTTTTCATGTGGATAACTTGTACATAAGAAATAAAACTGCACCTAGAAGTAAGAGTAAGTTAAAGGTGCATTCATTTTAAAGTGTAATATTTCAATATCTACACATTGGGCATTGGATATAGCTTTTGGTTCTCACATCTATATCCAAATATAGAGACCATGTAGATTTTAAAATATTTATAGATGGGAGGTGGATCTGAGAGCTACTAATGGTACAAGTCCAGCTACTCTATCCATTTATGACCACCACCTTTCATTGCTAATGTAAATGATTTTGGTTTTAAAATATTGTAATTATGTACAAATGGTTACCAAGAACATAATTTTTGTATCATGCCTAAATACAGATGGGTTTATTTTAAATTTTAGAAATAAATGTTATTTAATTTATAAAGGCATAATATGTTTTGTTATGGCTCATTTAAGTAATGGAATTTATGTAATAAATTACAAAAACCAAGTATTGTATATTGGTAATGAATCATGTTCACACAACTCATCTAAAACCCGGTTATGGAATCATCATCTTGGTCCTATAAATGAGAATCATTTGTAGTAAAGACTCTATTAAGATGGATATTTTTTATTCTTATAATATAAACCCACCTAAAATATTTTATGCTTGTTTACAAGTAAAAATAACAAGACTACCATTCGGTGTACATGGTGAAAGGGCCACAAAGATTTTAGGATTTGTATACACTGATTTGTGTGGACCATTTCCAGTAGAAGCTAGAGGTGAATATTTTTACTTCATAACCTTTACATATGACTTGGGTAGATATGGCTATATCTACTTGATGAGGTATAAGTCTAAGTCCATTGATAAATGCAAAGAATTCAAGGATGAAGTAGAGAATGAACGTGGAAAGAAGATAAAGAAGTTTCAATCCGATCGAGGAGGTGAATATCTTAACCAAGATTTTATAAAATTTCTATGGGAGTTTGGGATTCTATATCAACTCACTCCGCCTTACACACCATAGTGGAATGGTGTTAGTGAAATTAGGAACCATATCTTGTTAGATACAGTAAGGTCAATGATGAGTCATGGAGATATTTCATTATCATTTTTGAGATATGCATTAAAAAATGTGGAATAAAAATTAAACCAAGTACCAACTAAAGTACAAAATGGAATTTCCTTAAAGTTATGGAGGTGAAAGAAACTTGTTTTTTGTATACACATGTATGGGTTTGTGATACACTTTTTAAGGCCTTCTTTGGCAAAACAATAGAACCTTGGGGCACAAATTGTATCATTATAGGGTATCCCAAAGAAACAAAGGGATAATAGCTATACAACCCCCCATAAAAGAATGTGACTATTTCCAGAAAAGTACTCTTTCTTGAGAGGGAGATCATACTATAAAAGGATAGTGGGAGAAATCACTACAAAATATTTTTCTTTTTCCAACATGGGCATATCTGTTGTTAAATGCACATTTTCTATTGGTAAAACATTTAACCAACACATATGTCCCTATCAATAAATTGTTGGTAAAAACTTGGTCACTAAATGTTATTGTGATAGATAAAATGATTCTATTATAATTTTAATAATACCAACATATAATATCTATGTTGGTTAAAAAGTTTAGCAACAAGTTAATACGACTAATATATTTGTTCCTAATATTATTAATATTTATAAATAATACCAACAATTAATATAGGCTTATAAATTATATTTCAAATAATTACGTGTTGGTATTAGAATATTTGTTGATAAATTTATTTAATTTATTTACTAATATAATAATTTATAATATATTTATTATATATATTATATAATAATTATAAAATTAACTTATATGAAATGCCAAAAAACTGAGACTTTACATGAAAAAACATATTCAAATATAATTTCAATACATGTTAAAACTATCTAACAAGACAAGAAGTTTCAAGAAACATATTGAAACTATGTTTAAACATGTTCAAACACTAAGATAATTTCCATTCAACTCAACAAAACTTCTTCCCCTGTCTATTTTTTCCAAACATCAAACATCACTATCGTGGAGTCTCCATCACTTCACATGAGCTATTAGTGGTGAATCTAAACAAGAACAAATTCACCAGTATTCCTTTAATTGCAGTGGACCACCCTTCTATTTGAAGCAGCACCTGACCCATCACCCTCCACTTTAGGCATACATCATCACAACCAACGTGTGTTTCCTTCCACATTAGACATGAATCATCACAGCCAATGTTCTGATCACACAAATACAATAATTAGAAAATAATTTTCATTTTAAAAAATGATATAAAAATAATAATGCAAGATATATCATGTAAAAAATGTAGTATATAATCTAGTGAAGCTACTTTCAATTTATAATGGTTCTATTTTTCAATTGAGAATTCATAGGCTATGGAGACCACATTAATATAAGATTAAATTCCAATTAAATATTTTATTATCTAGACTAACCATGTTTAGGGGTTTAGTGGGAACCCTCACACATAAACCTTTCCAATTTCAAAATGCACAAAAACTATTCAAAAATCTAGACTATCAAGAAAAAAATAATCTAATTCCAACATCATACTAGATCATGATTAGAGGATTCATAAGGACAAGCAACCCACTGTCAGTTGTGATAAACATGCTAATTAAGTTCATACCATCATGAATCTATCATCTTCCAATAGACATATAACCCATATAACATCCCTCAAGGAGGGGAAAACCATAGGAGAGAAATGAAAAAATATAATGACCGCCATTTGGTGGTTGACAATACCATCAATAGTGACGACTAAATCGAGATCTCTCGAATCCCCCCTTCACTAATGCTCAAAATTCTGAAGTCACTCTAGCATAATTTATAGGTATGAGAAGTTTATAAATTTGGTTACCCTTTTGTCTAGGTGACCCATGGGGCTGTAATAATCTTCTAACAACTTCTCTCTTCATAGAAGGTGGCCATGTGTCTATATTTGGTTATAGAATTTGTGCTAGAAATTTGATGAGGGTAAGAATGGGATGAGTATGGAACTTGACTAACATTTTTTAGGCCTGTTGTCGATAGGTTGTGAAAGGTAGAATATAAATGAGTTGTTATACTCTTTATTGCGAACACTTTCATTGAAAAATCAGTGTGTTATAGGGAACCTGCTTTGGCATACCTCTATTGAAGTAGTCCATAAACACAAACTTCTACAATAGTAAACAAGCATGCAGTATGTATAAAATAAGTAGTGATACAATCCCACCCAATAGAAAAACAGTGGAGAATGACACATAAATAGTAGCGCCCAAACCCACATAGCAACATCTTCGAACCAGATTAGCATTCCAATGAGCATCTCGTATTTAAATGAAAAGGTATGGAAGGTCTATGTAGAAGTCATTCTATTAATGATCTGACGAGTAATATACAACTAATCTTCTATTGGGTACAATTGAATAGGGAGTACATGCACCCAATCTATACATTCTTTAAATAGCTCCTGAAGGTGTGGATATCAGAGAATCTTTTTTTATCTTCAATTTGGATATGATTTCATTGGTTTTACTTCTTTAGAGATCTTATTTTCAGCTGTTAACTGGATCTACTTTCCTTTACTCTTTTTTATATTCTTTGGATTAATGCCTACATTAGACGATCCATGATAGGATTCCTTTTTATGATTCATAGTGCTCAAATTGACCAAAATCAAATCTTCCTTTGTTGTATTATTCTTACCAAGACCACCGTCTACCTTTCCAGCTTCTTGATTGCCATATGAATCTGCTAATAAATCTATAAATATGTCAAACACTATATGATTATAGTTGTAAAAGAATGAAACCTTCTTCAAATCATCAAACAAGCCACTCTCGCCATCTTCCCCTGTAATCACACAACCATTACAGACTACAGTATCCCAAGCCTCCTTCAATATAGGGCCTTCTCCACCAGTTGTTCAAGAATCATAGGCTCTCCTAAGCATTCCTAGTTTTGGCTAACTACTGACCATGAGTAAAATTCAAGTCACCTGACCCGAACTAGTATAGGCCTTATTTTAAGCCCCTTGATTATAATACCAGCCACATCACTATTTGATTTTCCAAATCCTTCACTCTATGGGCCTAAAAGATAGATCTAGTAACCTATCATGTGAGGTAAATAGTATCTTCATAAAAAAAATATTTTTTAAATATTCTTATAAATATCCACCTCAAAACAAGATTGATTCCCCTCCATTGATTATCACTTATTCCTAGAACACTAAGAGAGGCCTCGTATGAATAGGTATGCTTGGGGAATTTGAGACTCACATAACATTTCTACTTACCAAAAAGGTAGAATTCGGTATAAGATTTAAAGATGACTTATTTCTTGAAACGATGCTCAATAAAAATACCAATACATATGAAATCATAAAAAAAATCCACAAATCTACTTCCAAGAAACTTGAGTATAACCTGGAGACAAAAAATCACAAGAATGAATATATGAACAGAGAAATATTCCACAATAATTTCTACCAAGAATCAAGACCATTGAATTGAATAAATTTAAGGTAATCTGTAACTGTCATACCCAAACCACAGTAATAGTAGTATCATGTCCCATGTGAAATTTGATAGTCCATATTATGTGAAGATACTAGAATAAATCAATGAATTGTGAGGATCTAAACCAAGACTTCATGAAATTCTCTTCTAGAAAATGAATAAGGGAGCTTTGCAAGTCGAGAAAACCTACAGAAATATTTTTCTTAAATCCCCAATTTCTATTCACATGATAAGAGAAATATTGAATTAATAGATTCATGAAACTGAAATGATCAACCAACAATGATCGATTAAGATCTAAATCATTCGATAATACATAAGAAGAAATATCTACAAGCATGAACCCACCCACAAGTCTAGTGACCTTCAGACCAACATCAAGGGCATGAAACTTCAATGTATAATACTAGAAGGCGAACAAGCATGTTAAAGAGGGAGGATGCCCCTCCCCTAATTGTGGGGAGTGCAGGGGTGGATGTTGTCGATCCAAGCATGGACAGTTTAGTCATTGTAAGATAGAGAGCGAGAGAGAGAAAACTTCTATTTGAGATGTGTTCTCTTCAGAAAATAAAAGTCATAAATTTATTTAAAAAATTATATTGTATAAAGATTATGTGTAATATTACTAAATTATGGATATTTTAATTAATTTTATTTTTTAAATATCAATATGATATGTCTCAAATGGGTTATATATATATATAATTTTTTATAAAATAATTTTTATTATTGAAAAATTTATTGCACCATATTTTTATAATGGAAAAAAATAGTAATAATAATTAATAACAACATATTCATTTATTTATAGATCATTTTTGATACTATAATGATAAGACTGTAGATTTAAATGTTAGTATAAGATGTGTTGGTATTTAACTACAAATATAAATGGATATATTTGTTGGTAAAAAGAAATGTTGGAACCTATTGTTAATATCAGAAAAATTAAATATCTGTTGGAATTAATCATTTTTACCCACAAATATATTATATGTCAGTAATTTTTTTTGGTAAATGTCCCCTTTATTATAGTGAATATTTACTTCTATGAATTTCATGCTCAAGCAAAAAAAGAGTTGGTAATGTAACAGATGTGATAGGTCCCCACGGAAGAAGTAGTTCATGAAAGACAATAACTGTGTATGAGTGAAAGATAGGTAAGAGAACCATATAGATATGGTTTTCTTATCCTTGAATATGGTGACTCGTTATTGTTTGACAATGATGAACATATCTCTTGTAAAGTGGAAGTACAGAGCTCCAAAGCCACAAGATGGTAAGAAGCCATGAATTTTAAAATATATTACATGTATCGGAACCAAGTTTGGGTTTTAGTCAATGCACTAGTTGATGTAAATCCCATTGGGTGAAAATGGGTATTCAAGAGAAAACTAGACATTTAAGGTATATTAAATACCTATAAATAAGGGGTAGTGGCTAAAGGGTGTAAATAATGTCAAGAAATTTACTATAATGAATCCTTTTCACCAGTTTCCACTTTTAAATCCATCAGAATTATAATAGTTATAGTATCATACCATGAATATGAGATTTAGAATATGGATGTCAAAACTGCATTCCTTAATGGAAACCTTTAGGAAAATGCCTATATGACACAACCAGTATGGTTTGTGGATCCAGGTGATGCCCAAATAATTTTCAAGTTACAGATATCTATTTATGGATTGAAGAAAGCATCTAGGTCATGGAACATTGAATTTGATGAATCTATAAAAGAAATTGGTTTCATTAAGTTCAAATGTGAGCCATGTTTTTTCAAGTGTCTTAGTGGAAATGATTTTTTTATCCAAGTATTATATGTTGATGGAATATTACTTATTGGAAAACATGTACCAGTCTTATGGTCTTTTAAGGACTGATTAAACAAGTTTTTCTCAAAGAAGGACTTAGGTGAAGTATCTTATATTATATGGATCAAGATCATCCATTATAGATCCAAGAGGATTCTTAGACTAAGTAAATTTAAATATGTTGACCCAATACTAAATATATTTAGTGTGGAGAAATCTTAGAAAAGATTGGTTCCAATGTCACATAGTTTTCTTATTTCTAAAAAAATGTTTCCTCATACACAATAAGAGAAACAGGGAATGATTAATATCTCATATCGCTCAATGATAGGATAAATCATGTATTCCATTTAATGTATTGGCCTTGATGTTTCTTATGAATTGATCATGGTTGGTAGATATCAAGAAGATTAAGGAGAACAACATTGGTCTGCAGTTAAGGCTATCCTTAAGGATCTGAGAACTAAGGATATGTTCATAGTTTATTATGTAGATGAGGAGTTGTTAATCAAATTTTATACTGATGTTAATTTTTAGATAGATAATAATGATCTAAAGTTACAGTGAAGATATGTTTTATGTCTTAATAGATGATTTGTGACCTAGAAAAGTTCAAAACAAACAATGGTCAATGATTCTACAGCGGATTCTGAGTATATAGCAGCTTCTGATGTAGCCAAGTAATCTATTTTTATATATAACTTTGTCCAAGAGATTGATGTGGTACCTATAATTAAATAACATATCAAATTGTGTTGTGATAATACTACAGTGGTGGATCTTTCAAAAGAACCAAGATCACACCAACGGACAAAGAACATACTCGGAAGTATCACCTCTTGAGGGATTTTTATCAGATGGGTGATGTAGCAGAAGTAGAGTACCCATGGATGAGAACATGGAAGATACCTTGAATAAAGTCCAACCTCGGTAGAAGAATGAGTATCATATGAGAGTTATCATACTGAAGGTTGTTAGTAGTTGTCTCTAGTGCAAGTGGGAGTCTATTGGTGTTGGTTCCCTAGAACTAGCATCTCTGTACATTATAATAAACTATATTCATAGTTTTGAATATTAATAAACCACTTTTCACATCATAATTGTCATTATATGTAACATAGTATGTTATAATGTCCTAAGAGTAGTCTTCGCACTAAAAGGATACAACATTTCCCTACTACGATTATAACCCATAAGTGTTATGACACTATTCTTAAATATATGTTCTATAATAAAATGATATCATTTGAGGGACAAAATGATATAAACTCTCTGGGGTAGATACTCATAGGACTTTGAGGCACCTTCTCATGGTATACACCCTTGGTAATATCCATTTTAGAATATTATGGTAATGAGACCCGCTAGTAGAAAATCCACATTTACATTTGCCATTAGATGTTCCTATATATAGAAATGTGTATTGATCCAAAGGCTTTAATATTATTATTAATGATTATTATGAGTTTCTTACTTTTATGTATTGATGAAAACTATGAAAACATATGTTCGCAGTGAGGTAGGATACGTTGGGTATATCACGAGTAATATTTCATTTATTAATATATCGAGATTGGAATTTTCCGTTCTATTCTTTAACATAAGTTGATATCTCAAGACCTTTGATGCAAATGATATAGCCTAAGAAAATCCATGGCCATGGTGTTCTATAGGCATGTTCGATTTCAGTGAAGTAAAATAAAGATAAATCAAGCATATAGGTTGATGGCACCAACATGAAACCTTCTATATTAGAGATATCACATTAAATGGATTATATTACACAGTAAGCATTCTTATGAGGTATTATGAATTTGTGGTGTTAAATTCATTCTATATGGGTTCCTTGGTAAGTTTCTAGATTCTAATCTTGGACTTTAGGCATCTTCTCTTAATGACACTAAGAAAGGGGACTAGAGGGTCACACACTGGTTAAAAAATTGGTTTTCACACCGGTTTGTTTCAAATTTAATATCAGTTTTTAACTAATGCTTATAAAGGTGATGTTATAAATATGGGTTTTATAGACTAATTTTTTAAAATGGATACAGAATATTATTTTTCTCAATTTTTGGTCTTGCTTTTAGAGTCATTTTCCACTATAAAACAACACAAAAAATAGTTTTTAGCATCGATTTTAAGTGGAATCTAACGCCAAATTCCTCCTTTTTTGAGTTTCTAAGTCATTTTTTGTTTAAAACTGATGCAGAAAACATTAGCATTCATATTTTTTGTGTCAGTTTATTTTATAAATTAACATCAAAAACTGATCTTCATTTTTGGTTTATAAAAAACCTGATGCATAAGATCATCTATAATTTCTTTAAAATATTTTCGACGTCAATTTTGAAATTAACCGATGTCAAAAGTTTAAAAAAATAATAATTGGAAATATTACACCAAAAAAGGTATTACCATTCTTGTAAAATAAAACACAATACCCAGAAATAAAATAGAATGTATCATTGAAAAAATCTATAAAAACAAACATAATTTAACAACTTTATCAAAAAAAATAATATCTACATAATTATATTTTAAACTAGAATAAAAAAACACATACATGATAATTTATAAAATAATAATTCATTTTTGTTGAATAATTATTTTGAGATCATTTAGTTAAAACAATTATGATAACAAAAGAATTATATTTTGAACACTCTATATTTGTAAAATTCAATATTAATCAAAAAAATTAAAAGATACATACATGATAATTTAAATTTCAATCATACTTAACAAATAGTTCACAAAAAAGATATAAGATAAGTAATTTCATCATTTTTATATGACTCATAATCATTTAATGTCTACAATAACATAGAATTTTATAAGAATAAAATACAACTATGACATATATTAAAAAATAATTAATATAACCAACCATATCAAATTCAGTTGTTAGCCCAGTTTTGATTATATAATAGATAAATCATAAAACATAATAACCACATTCCACATTTACATGTTGATGAGGAAACTACAATTATAAAATAATAACTAGATAATAAAAAATAATATATATATATATATATCAAAAATCAGAATAATATCTAATATAAAAAATATTTATCTTTACTTCAATATATTAGATTACACTTGGGTTCTTTATCGATAAGTGATCTTTGTTTAAAAAAACCCTGATCTGCATTTTCATATATATCAATGAACAAAACATGTATAAATAAATATAATTAAATATAATGAAAATATAAAAAATAATTAAATTTACTTTTCTAACAATGTGCTAAGATTTTTACAAACACCGCCTAATAAAGAGAAAACCCAATATAATATGCATTCACTTGGACAGAATACATTTAATATCCAATTTCCCATATATAAAAAAATTAAAATTAACGAAATTATAATGAATATTATTTCATAATTATATTAGTGTTCTTACCTATCAAGGAATGGAAAAAAACCAACACTCGGTCTTTATATTTGACAATCTCTGGCATATATACATGTAACTCTATCCGCAGTCTTCAAATATTTTGTAGCCGTTGAAATGAATTATGGATATATAAAACCATAAACATGAGTGGTCTCATTTTAAATAAGATGCATGTTTGTATACCTTGTTAAATAAGTAATATAGTAAGTTACTAAAAACCGTCTTTAATTAATGAAATAAAAACTGAAATATAAATTTACTTACATATAAATAAACTGTAACACATGAAAGTTGAGATCTTAAAAAATATTCAAATACATGATATATTTTTTGAATATTTTTAACGGATATTAGATTCTTAAAATATCAGACATCATATGAAACTCATATGAATTATTCAAGGAAGAAGAAGCATGAGATAATCTTTGTGTCCCATCATAAATATCATAAGAATATAAAGTTTGTTCCTAAACCTTTTATTTTATTTTGTTTCATTTATTTTGAATTTAGATACTCCTATATAAATTAAATTTCACAAAACATTATAAGTAATTTTCAATAAAAGGTAATTAATATTAAAAAAACTCATACTTCATACTAAAGATAACGAAAAAAGATATATGGAAAAAGTAAATAATGACACATAAAATCTCCAACTCCACCACGAAAGGAAATGGTGGTAGAGAATTATGATCAATGATATAATGTACTCATAGACTGACCTGACCCATATGTATAAGCTGGTAATGTACAGAATCCTCCAAATTTGTATGAATATGAATGTTATAATATGTATATAAGGATCACTAGAATATAACTCACAGTATAAGGTTGGGTCTGAGTTGGAAGATGGAGGATTTGAGTAGGTAGGCTGGGCAGTCTGGTCCAAATGGGTGGTTTATATGGGCTGCATAGCTAGCTGGGAAGGTTGGGCAGGCTGGGAAGGTTGGGACTATCTTGTTAATTTCTCTAACATATCCTGTATAGATGATTGAATTTTATCACCCATAGATTGTTTCATATCATTAAACTCACCTTTTAAGTATTTTATTTCTAGGTCTCTTGACTTCTTACTGTGATGACCAAAACCATTCCATATACTAACACCCACCTCATATTCTCTTATTCAGCAGGGTGTTCTGGATTTCCTAAAGCAGTGTCTGGGATTTCCATTCTGTCATTAGGGATAAAAGTTACCTATGTTGATTTCTCTTCAGGTTTATCCACAAATGAAAATTTAAAATGGTATATTAGTGTTTTTGATTTATAAAATTCAAAAATTCATGAGAAATAAAAATTATTTACTTACAATTATTTTAGCTACATCCTTAGCATGCTCTGTAAGATACTTTTCTTTTCTTTTTCTCACACTTCCATTTTTCATATTGGCTGTGGGAGATGGAGGACCTAACCAAACCTTATCTGATCAACGGGTAGAATAAGATCATAATGCTTCAAAAAAATTCAATCTTTTTTTCTCTAATAAATGATACCCTCCACATAATAAAGTATGAGGGTATACATTCTATAACTATATGTCTTGATGGGATTTCCTGTGGACCTATTATATATAAAATAAAATAATATTTAATTAGGTACATATAAAATAAATTTTATGATAAAAAATAATTATCATACCAGAGATGCTTCATCATGTCGACTAGAAACAAATTTATTCCATGTATCTACATCTAAAAACTCATACTTGAGGCATGGGTTTTCATTTTTTTTCTTTCTTAAAATATAATTTTTTTTATCAATTTTGTTTTAAAATCTCTCCATTGAACTGCCACTAAAGAAAGATATCTTTTCTTAATAGATTTTATTTCTTCCAAATTTAATATCATATATAATTGAATAGATAAAATATAAGTCATTTGAAATATATCATATTCAAAAAAAGAGATAAAATAAATCAATTAAGATATTTTACCATTATGGCCCCCAAAATCTTATCAATAGTCATCTTTGTGAAGGACTTCCAATCAGGATGTAAAATGATAATACTACAAAGGCTCTGTATGATGATATAGCTAATAATCTTCATTGTATTTGGGCCAGTTGCATTATTATTATAATTAAAACTACTATATAAATACTCTTTTATTTAAGAAATTGATAGTTTTGGTAAAATTTTAATGACACATTTACCAACTTGATAAATCAATTTTTGAATACAAAAAGAAGAAGAATTCACCATTGAAGTATCATCCATAATCATGTAATTATTTTTGGTAAATTAAGAGTTTTATATCATTAAATAATTATATTATTAAATATTTAATCATATGAAAAAATACATATACACTATTATATGTTCCTTTATCTCTATATATGCTTCTTTCATTGAAACTGGTAAATATAATGATATTCAATGTACCTGCATATTATCAAAAAAGTGAATAATTAGAAAATAGGAAAACAAAAGTATGTATGTAAAAAAATTATAACACATGTGTATGTTTTAAAAAATATATAATTATGTTATGATTATTAACCAAAAAATATGAATGATAAACTATTAAATATAAAAAATAATTCTAAAATGATAGAAACATTTGTAAATATAAATATAAAAGTTATGAAAAGTGTATTTATATGCATAAATTTTACCTATGCTAGGTATTTCAATGAAAAATGTTTAACCATGAATGTGGAATATAAAATTTAACACAAAAAATAATATAAATAATTAAATATATATAATTAAACATCCAATAGTTATTAAAAAATAGAGTATTTACACATGAAAATTTAAAAAAATTAACTTTAATGTAAATATTTTCCAGATTAATTAGAAGAGTAATTTTTTTTATATCCCTTCAACATGATCATTTCGTACTACATGCACTATGATTGTGTTATAGTCATTGCTATCATGAAGTCACATAATAGATGAATAAGCCTTTTAAAAAATCAATAAAATCATCATCACCCTCATCACCTAAATGGATTATTTTTCCTTGAAAAATGATGGACCATTGATCATTCGACATATTAATGCATAAAATAATTTCTTTTCATGTGTTTACATGATAAATTGTTCCTCATTGCAACTAAATATTTTCAAATAAACCATTTTAAACCTATATTTATCATGTTTCAAACGATCATTATAAGCAACCCAATTACAATTAAAGAGGGTGACTCAAAATTTAATATAATCAATTTCTCATGTGTATTCAAGAACTCGAAAATATGTTGTTGATATCGAAATTTGTATTTTATCTTTTAAACTCATTAAATGAAATTATTCAATGAAGATAATTACATCACTATTTTGAATGGTACTCCTTTCATATAGACATTTGTGTAAAATGTGTACCCAATAATTTTAATACTAGACCATGTTATCATATTAGGATATGGTCCCCTGCCATCCATTTAATATTTCAGATACAGATATATATATGATGACTCTCTCATTAAACCATGAAACCAAATTCTTTTTATGATCAACTATCAACCACTTTTGATTTATTTTTAGATATCATACCTTTAATTCAGCAATATGTGATGATATATATCATTGAACTCATCTATGTTTTTCAAAAAGTATAAGTGTTCCAACATCACTTCATCAGGTGGAATGAACATTACCTTTAAACCTCGAATCCCTATACTATCAATATCAACTGTCATATGTTGAAATATAGAGAGATCAATATGTTTCACTTTATACAAATAATCACCATAGAACTTAATTACCTTTTTCAATACATATTTTGGAATAATAAAGGCCTCTGGTCAATTAGTATTTTTAAAATATCCCTTCAAAAATTTCTTATATCTTTCAAATGAATGCATCCATCTTAAATAAGCATTCCCACATATTCTTATGTCCCACACCAAATGAATAACCATATGAACTATTATATCAAAAAAAGAGGTGGGAAATATATTTCTTGTTGAAAAAAGTATAAGAGAATATTCACTATCCAACACATATAATGAATTAGGGTCTATAACTTTGTTGAAAAAAGATTTGAAAAAATTACATAACCTAATGATAGTTTTTTTGACAGTTTTCGGCAATATACCATGTAGGTGACTAGTAGAAGTTGTTGCATCAATACAAAAAAAGTCATGATATTTCATACCTATAAATTTACAGTCCTTCAATGGAACCCAATTCTTCGCATTTTATTAATATCCATTGGGTATTCTAACACCATAAATACACTAATAAAAATTCATCTTCTTGGTCTTACTTAATGTGTGACAAGTTTAAGGTAAATATGTTTCGTTTCCTTTCATAATGGGAGCTAATTCCAAATGTATTTCTATTGATATCAACTTAAATCTATTATGAAATCTAAATTTTTATTTTCCATTATGTCTAATAAAGTTCCAATCATACCATCACATATGTTTTTCTCAATATGCATCACATCAATGTTATGTTTTAACTTTAAATATTCAATATGGTAGTTTGAAAATTTTAGAATTTTTCTTCATGATATTTTTTTGAAGACCATAACTTATTTTTTTTCAAAATGTTGAATCAATAGTTTTTACCCTACCATAATATTCTTCAACATTAAATGGTTATATGAAAATATTGTATTCTTTTAAACTATTAAATGTCTTTTTCAATCTATGATAAGGATGATCGATTCACAAAAAACATTGATTTCCCATGTATGTTGTCTTTATTCCATTCTAAAATTGATAATGTGAAGTATATTCTTCACAAATTAGAAATGATATATACCCCTTAACATTGTATCTAGATAAGTTTTCATATGTATGAAATTCATTTATAGTGAACATTATAATAGCATGCAAAAGAAAATATTATTTCTGATATACATTGAAAACCTTAACACTTGTCTCCCATAGAAGTTTCAAATCATCAAATCAATTGTGAAATATGCACATGAATATCATTTACTAATTTTTTTGGTCTATAAATCATCAATATCACAATAATATATTTTTTATTCATACATATCTATGAGAAATTGAAATAAACTACCAAAAAAATAGGCCTTGAACTAATTTGGATACTTGGGCTCTGATATGGATTAGCTTCATCAGTACACAATATCATTCTGAGATTCCAAAATTCACTTCCAAAATCAGGAAATTTTTTTGTCAAATCATTTCCACTATGGTAAATCATAAGGGTAGCATAAGTTACCAGTAGAGATACTCTAATCTGAATGTCGTCTTAACCTTTTTACATCAATTGAACTTGAAAAAACACACTTCAGATGATGAATTATTGGAAGGTACAAAATTTATTTTTTAGGAGTTTTGATTCTAGTACCTGAGAATGAATAAAAGTTGAATTTTTGGAATTAAATGAAAGAATTATTGGATGGAATTATTATAAAGTTCCAAATTGATTTGGAATATGGTAATATTCCACTTCCTGAGAATGAATCTGAGTTTTATTTTTCATCCATCTTATATCATGATGTCCCAAATGTAAGACATTGTGATAAATATTCATATTCCTTTCTATACAACACATAATCATATGGGTAAGCATGTGTCTTGTTATACCACAATCCTATTAGGTATAACCTTTTCATCACTCATAATTGGAATTTGGAAGTCATTTTCCTTCTAAAAGTAACACTTTAAATTGATCAAGAAAGGTAGAAAAACTTTTATCACTCCAAAAATTTCTTTCTTTCACGTTATCTAATCTCAAAGCTAATAATAACATAGTATATTTAGTGCAATCGGAGAATAATGGTTTCTCAAAATCTGTATAAAATTGTTCAAAAGTTTTTTTTATAGATGCAGCACCTAAATCATGAAATAATTATTTAATACGATCCTCTGTCTCCTTATGAGTATTTTCATCAACAGAAGATGTTTAATTTTTAGTTCTTTCACCATACCAGATCCAACCTGTATATTTAATGCTAAAACCATAGAAAATGAGAAGATCCTTGATTTCTCTAGAATTTAACTTTCTCATATTCAATCACTTCACACATAGACAGAAAATCAAATCAATGCTCTTAAGATTTTATTTAGAAAATTCAAAGAAATCATCAACTCATTTTTCATATTCACTAGTTGTTATTTTTATATTTATCCAATTATGATCCGTCAAATACCTAATATCTCAATATAAAAGGTGAATATATTAAAACATATAAACATTTAAAAATATTTATAAATAGATAAATATTAAACATAAAAAGATACAACAAAATTTTTTGTGGTAATGTGGTAAATATAAATGATTATTATGAATAAAATCATAAAAAATTACTCTAGGAATTTGTTTTATTTAAATAAATAAATATAAACTATTATTTAGGATCCTAGTAAATAAATAGGGAAACTTTTATCAAGTATATAAATATTTTTAAAAATTACTATCACACAACACTACTTCCATTCTATCTATATACTTTATGAAATATATCAATATTCCTATTTAGTTAACCTAGAATAAATAACATTAAACATAAATTCAAATTTTCATTATAAAAAAAATTAAATTTTATAAGGAAAAAAATATTAGTCAAATGAAGCATATATTGTAATAAAAATCAAATAGAAAAAATTCATTAATTTGAATCCTAAAAAATAAATAACATGTGTTTAAAGTAATGTATACATATGATCAAAATAATCTCTTAAATTACCATTTGTATGATTAATCATATATGTGTTGGCAAAAATTATTCAGTCTATTGCATATCATAAAATATTTTTTAATAATATATAGTTAATCTTTTCATAAACTATGTGATTGAAAAATTATTTTATTATAAATATTCTATTAATTCTAACATGTAAAATTTTATAACATAACTTTTCATGGGAGGGAAATCAATTAATAATTTAATTTAACCATAGCATAATATGTAATCATTTAGAAAAAATGAATCTTATAATATATTAAACCCCAAATTTTATCCAATATATTTTTTATAATAATCTTTACGAAAACAAATTACTATATTATAGTACGGTTTTCACCAATATCAAGATGTAATTAAAATAAGTAGATTACATCTAAAAAATTTATTTAATATCCATAAATTATGTGATTACTTATTATTTACACGTGTAAATTTCAAATATATATATATATATATATATAAATTTTAAACATTAAAATATATAATCAAAAAAATCAAATGTTTACTTTGATCCTTACAAACAATTATACATATTGATAAAATAATATTATACATAATTTATCTTAGTAAATAACACATAATTATACATAAATTATCGTCAAAAAAACATGAAAATATTATCTTCAAAAATAAAGAAAATAACTTACACACTTATACATAATATAAAAAACATTAATAACACAAAATAACTGACATACAATTACTATAATGATTAAATATTAAAAATACTTACAAACAATTATGCAAAAATAGCGCTTGAATTCTGAGCAATTATAAAAACCATTATGAAAATATAACTTACACACAATATCATAACAAACAATTATACAAATAATTATATGGAAAATTATACAAACCAATATACATAAATAAATTTCAATTAATTATAAAAACAATTAAGAAAAATATCATATAAACAATTATCATAAGACATAGTTGAGAATAGAAACATATAATAACATACAAACTATTAACATAACAAACAATAATACCTAATTTATTTTAAAATTTTAAAAAATTAAAAAATTAGATTTTAATATTGAAAAATGTCTCATCAATTCTGATAAACTCAATAGAAGTTTGTGGAAATAGAGTGAATCCAACACAATTCAAGAAAAATGAGTGAAAAAATGAATAAAAATAGAAAACCAAAACAAACCTTGAATATTATTTTTGGATCAGTCGTAATAGCTTTATGATTAAGAAATATGTATAAAGGATAGAATACTCAAGAGAAATAATGATAAAAAAGTTGATCAAAAATTCCTTCAATGGTTAATCCACTGCCATTGAGGGTGGTGGAGGGTTGTCAAAGTTGTTTGGAGCCACCGTCCATTGATATTGTTTTGGGAAAAAGAAAATTAGGACATTAGGAACATGATATAATTTTCAAAATATTTATGGTGTTAGTTTTCAATAAAATTGATGTGGTAAATATAAAGAAATTATTTTTGGCATCAGTTTGAAGAAAAATTGTGGCCACAATTTTTTCCAGTTATATCTTTGGCATCTGTTTTCTTTATAATTGACCCCATAGACTATTTGGAATCACCTTTTGGATTAGTTTTCAAAATAAATGATTCTATAAGTTTTCTTTATTTACTTTTAAAATATATTTTTTATAAATTGAAATCAAAATACCAATGTTAAAGCCTATATTACTTCTAGTGACACTATGTGTATCCAGAATCTCTATTATATAATATATTATTATTTATTTTTTTAAAAGTTTTAATAAATATTATTCTCACACATAGTTTAATAATTATTCACGTTTACTTGATCGTATATATTTTGTCACTATTTATTTGAGAGAATATAATGTGAGAAAAATATTTAGTAAATATTTATTTCATATTTATTGAATATAATATTTATTTATTTATTGGAAAATAATGCAGTGATATTTATTTAATAAATAAATTTTCATTATTCAAGGATCAATAAATATTATGGAGGAATGGTGGACTGAGTTTAATAGTTAGAATATAAATAAAATATATTGAATATTATTTGAATAAATAGTATTTAATTTTAATTAGCAAGTTAAGATCATGTTGAGATATATTATTATTATTATTATTATTATTATTATTATTATAGACTTGGGGATTTTCATGGGATTAAATAAATAATTAGGGGATCTTGTGAAATTATTTATTTCTAAACCTAGTGATATATAATCCCAATTATAATTTTTTCTAAGAGAGTCATTTCATTGGTTTGGTTGTGCACAAAAAATTTGGAGAATCCTCTCAAGCCCTAAAGATCTCCATTCTCTAAGAACAATCCCAATAACAGAGAGTGTTGTTCCTCCACCTCGCACTCTCAAGACAATAGAGATTAAAGACAACACTTCAGATGTCATTCTTATGTTGATCAAAGGTAGACAACACAGGCGATAGGATCTACTGTACTAGAACCTAGAGATTCCTACAGTGATGTTCAGAGATTTTTTGATCACATATAGATCACCGCAAGAGGGAATCTACTATTGATTCAAACAATGCAATAATGGTACAATACAGATTTGTTATAAAATCCATTGATGAGGAAATAATTTCAATAAGTTAATTCTTTAATTGATTAAATTTATTATAAATAAAATATGATGACACTCCCTCGGGTTTTATGGTATTACCCATTGTTTGTTTTAATTGATTCAATTATTTTGATCACACCATTTGTCATCGTGTAGATCTCAAATTCATCATTGATCATGACAAAAAGAAAATTTGGGCATGACCAACCACACGCTTCGACTGTTACCAAAACAAACATTAATTTCATTAAAATTAATTTCATGATTGAATTTTTTATAGAAACATTTTTATACAGAAAATAATTTTTTCTGAATAACTGATTTTCATCGCATTTTCCACATTTATTTTAAAATTAATTTATGAAACATATAGAAATATAATTTGAATGAAATTTTTTCCATATTTGGAATTATGAGGTTAATATTTTGTAAATATTCCCCTTTTATATATGGTGAATATAAATAGTAACCTTGATAAAATTTATCACCTCGATAAAGGGTAAATTAGATTAATCTAGGATAAAATTAAGTAATAAGGTCATAATATTTCATGTTAATTATTCTTGTATAAATTAATTTTGAACCTTATGATATTATTCTTAAAATTTATTTTTTTAATGGACACCTTTCTATGAAACTAAAATATATAATATTTAAATAAATTAAAGTTACAAAATCTAACTCTTTTAGTTTTAAACATCTGCTATGTGTTCACATAAGTAAAAAATCAAGTGGGGAACGAATATTAAGGGTAATTTAATTCATAGTGAAATTATCAAAATGATGGTAATTTATTTATAATTTTTATAGATTAAATAGTTAACTTACATTCTTGTGAAATTCTAAAACAGTATTTATTCAATTTAAATAAAAATAAAATAAATGATTTTAGAAATATTAAAAGTAATATAATTTAAATGAGTAATGTGTCCCAACAATTTTCAAGATATATAGGACATTTTAGAGAGTTTTTACGTCTTTTATTCTAATTTTTCCTTTTTCTTGGTGTATTTAAAATCAAAATAAATGAATTGTGTTAAAAATTACATTAATGATATTTTATAATAAATAATATTTTATTAAATTATTCAAAATTAATACAAATATTATATTAATATAAATGAATGGTACATGGTTTTAGACATAAAACATGGTCCATTTATGAGTTTTTTTCATTTTATAGTTACATTATTAACCCTTAAAGGATAAAAAATAATAATATTACTATAATTATCAAAAGGGTTAATGGGGGTTAAAACTAAAAGATAACAGTGAAAACATACCTAAAAATTGTCCAAATTTTATTGTATGAGATTATTTCAAATTATCCTCATCTTATATTCAAATTATATCAATTATAACCATTTGGGAATGAAAAATAATTTATATTAATTTAATAATTTAAGAAATTTAATGAATTCCCCTCCCCCCAATTATAAAAAGAACGCATCTCCATTCTCTTCTTTACACAACTTTGGGAAATATATATTGACCAATCCCTACCTATTACAATTATAAACGACCTTATCCAAGTTATATAGGTTATTTCCATTCCAAAATACCAATCCTAGGTCCCTTAAGAAGTGATCTAAAGTGATTCTAAAGAAGAAGCGGTAATCGTCTTTACCGAATATTTCAAGTATATTTATTCGTATACTTCCTATTAATGTGCAGTGACCATAGTTAAAAAATAAATCAAGTATAATAAATATATTTATATCTTATTATGATTATTCTACATCCATATTCTATCTCTTTTCCATATCATTAAAAGCAAAAACCTCAGTTGAGCATACGTACGGCTTTCCATCTCCATGAAGCAGTGCAATTCATTTTACATCACCACTTTACAAGGATGGTTATATAGATGTAACTAATTATTATAGTGATATTTATGATATGAATATTATTCTAGAACTATCATATCATATATACCTTTTACCTTCTAATCCTTTAGAAAATAATAATGTTTCTTATGGATAGGTGTGGACAACCACCTCCATGAAATGATGTGATTTTTATTTATTTTCATTTTACATGGATTGTAATAAGTATATATTTAATAAATATTTTTTATATAAATGATATAATAATTATTTTTAAATATAAATTATTATTTACCTTTCTTTTATTCCATCCGTCAAAAAATGAAAAAAGTATTCATGTGTACATACGGTCTACCGTCTCCATGAACTGTGTAATTCATTTTTCTTTCTATAACTTTTATAGATTAATATAAATTCATAAATCATGAATATATATGATATTTATATAAATTTAAACATAATTTAAGTTATTTTACCATGATAAAATTAAAAGGACCAAAACTACTAAATCAAAACATCCATGAAAAAGAAATAAGTTATTACGCAAAATATGGATTTAAAATAATAATTATTAATAAACGAGTGATAAAAAATAAAAAGAAAATAATATGTGGTATTATTTATATGATTATGGTTTTGGAATATATTTATAATAAATATTTATTTATTATATTGGATTTTTGGACACATATGAAGGAATCCGAACTTGATGTAAGGGATTTCATCTCAATTTTCCTTCATTCAGGCATATTTTTTATGCACCTAATTAATTTTATATGGTGTATATAATTACCCTTTGAAATTTTATATCATTATTATTTTTATGTTCATGATATTTAAATTTTTATTTGTAGTTATTCTTTCATGGGTCTTATGATTAAAAAGTTACCAAAGTGGTAAAGGTTTATTTCACAATCTCATCATTATTCGAGATTGTTAATGTTTAAATATCCCTTGGGGGGATTGTTTGAAATGTATATATTAAACCCAATATATTTTCTTAAACTCTGGTTATTCATGAATTTTTCTTATAATGTTACCATTTTCCTATATTTGTTACATAAAATGATTAAGAAAAATATTTTTAATAAATGTTGGCTTTATTTCTCTCTTTGGTTAGACATTATTTCTCTTATAAGTCTATATTTTATAAAAATGTTTTCAATAATTTTCTCATTTTTCTCAAATTATTTTTTAATGTCATTTTTACCCATGTGTTACTTTTAAAAAAATGTTAATGATATACTTTTTGACATTTTTACAAAATTGGGATAGGAGTGTTTTTTAACTTATACGGCATGAATATAATTTATTGACATCATGACTACTCATTTATTTGAAGATTATTTTATAATTTTACAATTTTATTTTCAAATAAAATAATTTCCTTAATATTTTTGAAACATTTATATTTTTAATAAGTTTTTTCTTAGTGAAAAAGGGTATTTTCCTCAATAAAGTTTCCAGCAAACTTTTGAAATAATTTTCATCTATATCTAAATCCTTTGTTGAATCTTATAATTTAATGATGTTATAATAGTATGATAACATCCACCATATTTATTTAGATTTTTTATGATCATATTAACTGGGGAAATTATTGATATCCACTATTTTATTTCATCCAGTTAAAATAGTTTTTAATTTTTAAGGCTTGTTGATTAGGTTGTATTTTTTATTCATATGATGAATGGATTAGACTTAATAATTAATGGGAAGGGCCTACTATAACCTCTAAATTAATCATTAGGTATCATGAGAGATTTATATATATTTCTTAGAACAATTCCTTCAACATATTTTCAATCTTATTGGCACAAGGACTAGACAGCACGTTTCAAATGACTAGAATTACACATTCCAGTATTATTAAATTACTTAATGATTTCAATGTTATTATATGATCTTTTATAATATCCATGGATATTTTTCTAGCTTAGGAGAATATTTATAAATAATTATTTGATCATCATTTATTCTTTTCATTTTATTCATGAATTATTTAACTTCCATAATATGCATACCCTTACTAAGAATTTGAGTTTACCCCTTTCTCATATTTCCTTTCCCTAGGTTTCTAGAAAGTGTTTTATCGTTGATATTCTAGTATATGATAAGTTTTTCTCAAATAAAATTCTATAATGTATTTAATGATTTCAAAAGTAATGTGTAATTTAAGTATGTATCTATTTTTTTAATACTAATAAAATATTTCGTACTTTGGGATGTAATTTCTTTTATATATGTCAAAGTAATAAAGTAGCCACAAATTCTATGTTTCTGTCAACAGGGTCTTTATAGTTGGTATCAGAGCCTCTTTAATATAAAACTTGGAATTATATAAGGGAAACATAGACTAGGGAACCTAACCACACGATAAACCCTGAGAATATTCCCATAGAAACCAAGTTCATCATCTTGAGATTAGTTATACATAATTTTTCAAATTATTTTAATTGTTTATCAAGTTTTAAAATTATAAAATATAATTCATAATGTTATAATCTGATTTAATGTGTGCCATTTTCTAGAAATGGTTCCTAGAGGAAGGAATATAAACAATACCAATATATATAATCCTTGTAGGGATTTCTCTCTAGGGAATGATAATGAAGTTGGAGTTGGAGTAGCAGCTAGAGATAAAAAAATATTATAACTATTTTAAGATATTTTTCTTAGTTTATAATCAATATCCTTTCATATAAGGATCAGCCTATAGATTCACAACATTTTTTAACAATTTCATACTGCTTAATGTTCTAGAAACTTCCATCATTCCTTGGAACTATGAATCCATTTGTAGATGAACAATGGATAATTTCTTTAGAGAAGAAATTAATCTCTTTCATAATTAATGAAAGGGATAAGGATTTCATGGAATTTTATCATCTCTCATGGGATGTGGATCAATGGTGGTCATTTATTTAGACACTAAGTAAGGATAAAAATACAAAACATGGAGTGGATCGATTTTAAGGTACTCTTCATGGAAAAATATTTTCCTCACATGCAATAAGAGGATTTGAAGAGAAAATCCTATCATTAAGAAAAAAGTATGATTAAAATGTTACTAAGTCTAAAGATAACATTATAGGGATATCAAGGCATGTTATGGAGAATGTATGTAAATTAATTATTAATATTAACCATTTATTTGATAGGATTAATCCAATACATCAAAGGGATCTAGTCTTCTAAAACTTCTCATCATATGAATATATAGTATCATGTGATATCAAGATATAGAAATAATTATCCAAATCATATGTCTATGAATGAAAAAAAAATAAGAAAATAAGAAAAGATCAAAAAATGTATAAGGGGAAGAAGAGAAAGAAGGATTTTCCCACATGTGATAATTATGGAAAGAAAGACTATGGTACTTTCATGAAGAGAATGGGAGTTTTCTTAAAGTATAGAGAGAATGTCCATCAAGTGTGTGAATTTAGGGGTAAGAAATAAAACTAGAATTTTTAGTGATTCAAATGTAAGGATCTGGGAAACTATGCAAACAAATTCCCCAAGCATCAAGGGAATTTACCTTAAAAGAATCTAAGGGTTCAAGTTCAATCTTTTCCTATTACTACTACCAAAGTGGAATGATTAAAGTTATTATGTATTTGGATTCCATAATTTTGTAGTAAAAATATTTAATCAATGATATTATAGTTATAAGAATCATTAAATGAATAAAGATTGTACCAAAATAGTTTTTCTTTAAGGATTTCAAATCTTGTGTTGAATGGTACTGATTACCAAGTAAATTGATATATTGGTAATGTGACATTTTAGATAACACATGAATGACAGAAAGATAACTTTTAATATGTTCCTAACATTGAGTTAATAATGTTTAGTTGAGATATCTTTGGTGTCTTTAAAAATGAATAATAATTTTTTTATGATAGATTTTACAACATTTTTCAATTATTAAATATACTTGATAATATGATATTTTATTTGAGGATTGAAGATAGTTAATTTATGGAAGCATGTATGTTTTCATTGAGGATTTATGGTAATTACCATGTTTTAGGGGAATGTGTGATCAAGTTATTCATCTATTTTGTATGTGAAAATTTAGATCTACCTTATGGATTAATGTTAATTTCATTTTGAATTTGATCAAAAATATTTTGTAAGGGACTTAAGGTTACCTATTTATAAAATGAATTAAGTTGAACTTTGGATATAACTGTTGAGGTTTTAGAGATTCATGTAATATTGGATTACTTATACTAAAAAATTTGGATTTAGAAAATAACTAAATATATGAGGAATGAATTTTAATTTATTTATAGATATTAAGATTCATTTTGAGTTCGTTATAGTTATTTATGAATAAAAAATTACCTTGAAAACTATCATTTGGAGTGACATATTAGATTGTTGTGTAAATTGATTAAAGTATAATATTCAACTTCCCAAGTAAGTATATTTTCTTATATTATTACTCTAGATGGTAAAATAATTTCTCAAAACCTGGATAAAGATCTTGAAATAAATATGTTATCATATTACCATCATGGTTTTGTGGTCGTTAACTTTCTCATGATCATTCACTTTCTTGTGATCAATGATCTCTTTCACTGTCCACCATTATTTGGAAAGTACACTTTTATTCCATGTCAATATTTTCACTTCCCATTGATTTTCTCCAATTTTTAAACCTATTTAAGTGTTATTCAATATGACCATTGTATTTTTCGTTCCTTTTTTTCAAGGATAAGTTTTATTTACCCTTTTTATGATGTAGATTTTTCACAAAGGAATTTTCATATATCCAACCTTGATTATCAAACACAAATTTAAATTGCAAGGACACAATTTATAGAAGGATTTGAGAATGTAACATTCTGATAGTTTAAAAAAATACTATGTTTGATAGTGTACAGGATACACAACATCGAGTTTAAGTGAACCACTATATACTATTAAAATATTATTACTTAATGTAACAATTATCTCATAGCCATTGAATTGGTGGGTGTGAATAATATTAAACAAATTTTGAAATATATATATATTACATACTAAATAAAAACACATTTATTAATTCATAAGAAATAAGTACTCAATTATCACAAAAGTTAATTTATGCTTTAGAAATACATTTTCTTCGAAAACGGTTTAATTTATTTTTTGGGAAGATATTATAATTAATTTCTATAAATTAGTTAGAATTTATTTTATAAAAAAAATATCATTTTCAAAATCATCATATCATAATTATCTTAAGTTTAAATTCTAGTATTTTTCTGAAAAAATTGATTTTCAAGTGAATAGTGAAAAAAAACCAATTTTTATTTAAAACTGTATTTTTGTTTCAAGTATTTATAAAGATCCATTCTATTTTAAAATGATTACAAACTAAAATTATTTATATTATACTATTAATTATCCAATTATGTTCATTGGAATCAATTTCATGACTGAATTTAGTATAAAAACATACAAAAAAGGAAATTTTCTGGAAAATTGTTTTTCATCTTGTTTTGCGTGGTTATTTTAAAATTAATTTTTGACACTTATGGAAATTAAATTTGAAAAAAAAATTATTCCATAAATTTAATTATGAGGTTAAATCTTGATAAATATTTCCCTTTTATTTTTGGTAAATATGAATAATAACCTTGTTAAAAATTATCACCTTGGTAATGGGTGAATCGGGTTAATCTAGGTTTGAACTAAGTGATAAGGTCATAATAATTTGTATGAATTCTTATTGGACAAATTTAATTTGAAACTTATCACATTATTCTATAATTTTTTTAAATGGATAATTTTCCATGAAAATGAATTATAAAATATTTAAATAAAGGAATGTTACAAAATGTTACTCTCTTAATTTTAAATAACTCTTATGTGTTCACATAGAGAAAAAATCAAGTGGAGAACGAATATTAATGGTAATTTTGTACATAATAAAATTATATTCATGATGGTAATCTATTTTTAATTTTTATTTATTAAATAGTTACCTTAAATTCAAGTGCAATGTTAATATCGTATTTATTCAATTAAAATAAAAATCAAATAAATGATTTTTAAAATATTAAAAGATATATAATTTTATTGATTTAATAAGTGCCATGAATTTTTTAGATCTATATGACATGTTAGGGTGGTTTGAAAGTATTAAATTCTTATTTACCTGTTATATTTATGTATTTAATGTCAAATTAAATGAATAGTGTTAAAAATTACATTAATGATATTTTATAATAAATAATATTTTGTTAAATGATTTAAAATTCATAAAAATATTATATGTGTCTAAATGAATAAGATATGGTTTAAAATATTAACCATGGTCCATGAATAGGCCGTTTTTTATTTTATAGTAATATAATTAACCCTTAAAGGGTAGAAAACATTAATAATACGGTAATTATAAAAAGGGTTAACAAGGGTTAAAACTAACAGATAAAGGTGAAAACATACCAAAATCATGTAAACAAATTATTTTATTAGATTAATTAAACTTATACTCACCGTATATTAAAATTATATCAATATGGATCCATTTTGTTGTTACATCCCGACCTAAATCACCAGGTCCAAGATATAATTATAGATGACCTCATGAAAGCCTCCCTGTATGCAACAGGCTGCCGACTAGAAGCGATGGTCTAAGTGGAATTTTTTGGGGAGACTATACCCACTATATCGAGTTATAAGAACAATAATCCACAAAAACAATATAAATAATCGTAGTAAAATTAGGAAATGTAAAGATGACATATATATATATAATGTATCAGCCCCCAAAGTGGCAAGAAAAAGCAAGCAATAAATTGAAAATTTAGAAAGTAAATGAAAATCATCCACGAAGTTCTTTGGTTCCTGTCCTAGTCTAGTTCCTCTCCATACTCCACCACTCAACCATCTGTCATAGGGCCCTTTACCTTCACTGGATCTCTAGTCACAAAATTTAGAAATGCACCAAAATAGCTGAGTAGGGTGTGAGTACAAGTCTCATTAGGATACCACCAATGCGTCCTCAACCTGATGTGCTAAAAATACCAGAGTATGCCATAATAAATATTGTGCAGTAAACACACAATTCAAAACTGAGTAGTTCTGTGTTAACCGAGCTGGAACAACCCCTAGTCGTACCAGCTTTGTCTCTATACCAGATGGATAAACAAGGTGTCATATGAATCAGAGATTATCCGCTAGGCTAATGAATCATGTTTCTCAGCATCATCATGCGACATGATATTAATGGTCTATGAGAAGATATGTTTCTCTATATGTGTGGGGAAATGAGAGTTAATCATCTTCCCTTAATCGTTGAGTTTACATACTTTGGACCAAGAGCTAATCGGGGTCCTTTAGTCATCGAAGAACACCATTGAGAAAAAATAATAGCGACCAAGAGCTAATCCTCATCCACTCTTCATTGGGTGCAACCCAAGGCATCAACGTGTGCCTTCCTCGTGCATTGGACCCTCATCATCATTCATATTCATCCCTCCTCAAATGGATAACACAAGTCCTGGTGATCCACTACATGGCATCCCCGAGGCATCTTTGTGTGTCTACCCCATGCATTGGACCCTCATCATCAGTCATGCACATCCCTCTTCAAAAGGATTAGACAAGTTGACAGTCCACCTGTCTTGACTCCAAGAATAAGATCGCAAGGAATACAGAGCAGGGAAGGATATATATATATATATATATATATATATATATGCAATAATAACACATCATCATGAGTAAATTAGCACACAATGTACACACAATCACACAGTAATGTGAATAATCAACTACAAGTACATGTGAAATTAACTTTAATATAGAGTTTATGGGGATACACACATACCCAGATGCATTCACTATCTAGCATGGTCATTAAACATGTCTACGCATAATCACATTAATGGAAAACATTTGTAAGAAATCACAAAAGGTTAAGGAAATTCCTACCTCAACAGTTGGGAAAACCCACTTGTAGTTTTTCCTAACATCTGAGTATCACATCAATGTCTCAATCTATTGACACATTAGTGCATGAGGTTTTTCAGAGGTTTTTCTGGAAACAAATATTTTATTTTATTTTAAAATTGGTAAAACATCACATGTGATAATTCTTTCAAGAAACAATTCTCAATTTATCCTTAAATTTACCATGTGCACTGATAAATTTTAATTATCACATTACCTATTGAAAGTCACCTGAAATAACTATTCATTACTTTTAAATTAATTTTATCAGATGAACTAACAAATTAAATTATTATTTTATCATTTCTAAAATATCCCATGAAAACATAATTTATCCCTTTTAGTTTTATTTTATTACATGCTCTGATAAATTAAATTATTATTTTATCATTTCATAATTATCCCATGAAATGATACTTTATCAATTTTAATTTAATGATATCACATGATCTGATAAATTGAATTACGATTTTATCATTTCATAATTATCCCATGAAATGATAATTTATCACTTTTAATTTTATTTTATCGCATGTCTTGACAAATTAAATTATTATTTTATCATTTCTTAAATATCACCTGAAATGATAATTTAACTCTTTTAATATAATATTATCACATGCACTAATAAATTAAATTATTATTTTATCATTTCATAAATATTACACGAAATGAGAAAATTAAGTCACATGTGTTTATTATTTAAATTATCATTCTGTCACATGAAATGATTATTAAAAATATTAAATTATCCATTAATTCATCATGTGTAATGACAATTACAATTTTTATCATTGACCTATATTATACATTAATATTTATAACTTCAAATTATAAATAAATTTTCATGTGCATAGATAATAATAATTTTGAAATTATCTCTAAATTACCATGTGTTTTTTATAATTATAAATTCAAATTTAATTATAATTTTACAATGATAATTTTAATATTATTATTTTTGAAATAAAATAATAAAACGAAATAAAGAAAAGGAGGGACTCACTTCCCCTGGAGGCCCGTCCCCACACACTTCAAGAGGAGAGTCACACCTTACGAATCCCCAATTTGTGATTATTTTATCTCCAAAATTCTTCAATCGTGAAGTGGTGAGGATCTTGGTTGGGGTTTGGAGTTTATATAGGGGTTTCGCCGTCTGAATTTTCATCTATTTTTAGCCCTGAAATAAATTTTCATGGTGAAATTAAAACACCCTTTTTTATCTATTAATCACCGAAATTATGGTGGTGGATTCATTTAATCCTATCTAGAAATGCATTTTTGGCTTTTATTGCGGTCGAAACGGACGGAAATGGAGCTTCCATGAAGCTTTCAATTCCTCCCATAGAGGAAATGAGGTGTGAAGCGTGGGGGGGGGGGAAGAAGGTGGATGAAATTTTTTTTCTGGGTTTAATTAAATTATATAAATAAAAACTTGTTTTTAAGGGAAAGATAACCATATCCCCATTGCGTATGAGTGTAATACCCTTTTAAAGATAAACCCCCCGTTTCAGACATAATGGAAGTCTTATAATTTTCATGTGACGTATTGCTCACGAGATATAGAATTATTATCTAATAATTTAATATTTTAAACACTTTATTTAAAACTTCATTTATTGAGTGGGGCATTCAAATGCATGCTTCCTTCGAATGTTATACTCCCACTAGGGTAAATACCATATTCCAGATCCAACGGTGGTCTCAGTCTTATCACCCAATGCACCATTTGGAAGATATTAATTTATTTATTCAAAAACAGAATAAATAATAATTAAATATAAAAAGGGGTTTTCTCGCGAGCGAGACAACCATATATCTAATTAATTCGAATTTTACACCTCATATAGGGTAAACATTGCAATCTGGACCTAACTGTTGTCTCATTTTTATCATATAATGCATCGTTCTGAAGTTATTCATTTATTTTGAATAAATCTCCCATGCATAGAAATAATATGTTTTTTTCAACATCATCAAGGCTTTTCATACCTCAAAAACTCATACTTACTCAATGTTTAGCTTATAAAATATTTAATTGAATATTCCAAAGTATTAATTTAGTGTTTACCCTTCTATGATGCATTTAACAAAAAAACGAAACTTTCTTGCTGATAATTTTTTTCCCCGCTAATAATTTATCATAAGGGGGATTTATGATTATTTTAAAGACCATGATGTTACAATTGTCCCCCTTTATTGACTTCTCATCCTCATGAATCATCTATTGTGGTCTTGGTCGAATAACGCATACCACTGAGCTCGAAGATTAGACACATGTTCTCTTGTCTCTTTATAGACTCGTCTATGTTTTCTACGAATCTGGACTAGTGGTGTCATATTTCCTCTCAATGCCGCATCACTTCGAAATATGTTCCAGACTGAAGTTCCTCACAATATGAATCAATATGCAACCCAATATCCTTACATTTTGTGACACGTTCAGGGTTGAGTATGAACTTCTAAAACTCTGACACATGGAACACGTCATACATACCTTGATAGCAAGAAGGTAGGCCTAGATGATACGCCACTACCCCTATCCACTAATTAAGTCCCTTATTAGTATCTTAACAAAAGAAGTATTGACCACCACCCTCTAATATAATAAGGTCTCATGTCAACGTTCAATGACGTATTAGATAAATAGTATGTTTAGGTAAGCATAACTCTACTGGTAAATCAAGTCCAAAGATGGCTCGCAAATATAAGGAAAATAATAGTACTAAATGAGGAAAAAGATCAAAAGGACATGATTTAAGACATACCTCACACAAAAAAAGATCATTATCACCATCAGTTGGTGTTAGGTCTATTGCCTAGCTGGGGCCTACCATAGGAATCCTATTGGAAAACATTGATCGGAAGCATCTAATATGGTCAACCTTTCCCCATTTCTTGAATTTTAGTATTAGAATTATGTAAGTGATATTATAATGTCCCTATTTCCCAAAATTATAACACTTTCTTGAAAAAGTTCAACTATGATCTGACTGTCCACTAGTCTTTGGATGATACATCATGCTCAATCTTAGCTAAGTCCCTAGTGGTTTCTGAAATCCCTGCCAAAAGTTTGATGTGAAAAGTGAATCTCTATCAAAAATAAGGCTCAAGGGAACTTTGTTTAAGCACACAATCTCTCGGACATAAATTCTTCCCAACTCCTCCACCAAGTGAATCTCTCTGATTGGTGAGTATTGGGGAGACTTTGTTAACTAATCAACGATCACTAAAACTATATCACGACTCCTTGGGGGTAATTGTTAATCCAATCAAAAATTCCATTGTAATGTCTTCAAAATTCCACATCGGTATTGGGAGTGGCTGCAAAAACCCTCTAGGGAACTGGTGCTTAGGATTCACCCTCTGGCATGTGAGGCATTGAGAGACAAAACATGTAATATTCCTCTTCATCCCTGTCCACTAGAACTATCATCTAAAGTCATGTACATCTTCGTTTCACCAGGATATACCGTCCACCTAGAGGTAGGGTAATCCCGCATCATTTCATCTATAATGGATGTATGAACCACTAGTCTTCCATGGACCAAGTTAATTTTATTATTGTCTATCGACAATCTGGGTATTGAGTCACCTCAAGTGAGTGGTTCTGTCATCACAGTACACTCTGGGTTTAAATCCTGACCAATCCTCACCCTTTCCATAAGAGAGGATGTAATCATAAAATGATATAAAATCATAAATTTGTTATCCTCTGAAGCATAAACCATCCTATCATCCAATAAACACATCAAACGCCATTGATCCTCTTAGTATTTCTCATTAAGTTCTTACTCATTCTGTGTCCTACAGCTAAAGGAATTTTCTATGACATTTCCCTTTACATGGTAATATGTCATCTCGAATTCAAATTTCTATAGATACATGACCCAATGTCTCTACCTCATATTCAGGTCCCTCTGAGTGAAGATTTAGTGAAGGCACTTGTGATCCTTATAAACAATAAATCTCTCATTGAAGAGATAATGTCTTCAAAATTCCAGTGAGAGGACCACTGCTTCCAGACTAACTTCCAATGCATCACAATACACTGGATAACCAATCCTAAGCTCCAAAGGTGTCAATATTAGAGTTGTTTTCATCCTTTTATTTAGATTAAAGAAGAAAATTTACACTGTTCTGACCATTATAAAATTTTACTCACTTATCATTCAATGCTTTCATGGGTGCCAATAATCAGAAGAATTCCTGGATAAACTGTCAGTAATATCTGGCTAAAGCTGGGAAGCTTCTAATCCCAAACACGTTTCAAGGACATGTCCAAGAAATGATTGTTTCATCCTTCTTTGGGTTTACTGATATACTTGTTTCATACACCAAATTTCCAAGGAACTTCACCTATTTAATCCATAAGTCACATTTTGACAGCCTAGTGAAATTTCTTTGATCTCAGAGCGTACTCGGAACTATCTCTATGTGCCTATCATGTTGCTCAGGTGTCAGTGATTAGATGAGGATATCAGCTACAAACTCCATGATGAATGATTCCATGTATTTATGAATGATTTTTTTCATAAGGTCCATGAACATAGCTGGTGCATTCATCCGTCTGAAAGGTAATACCAAATACTCATATTGTTCATTTCTACTTCAAAAAGATGTCTTTGGTATGTCCTCCTCTCTAACTTGCAACTGAGGGTATCTTGTTAGAATATAAATCTCTGGGAAACATTGGGCTCCTTGTAACTGATCAATAATATCGTCGATCCTTGGAAAAGGATATCAGTTCTTCATCATCACCTGGTTTATATTTCAATAGTCAATACATATTCAAATAACTCCATATGAATTTTTAGTGAACAAAACATGTTCACCCCATGGTGATGTACTAGGACTGATAAATCCTTTTCCCTATAATTCTTCTAGTTGAACTTTGAGCTCATTTAGTTTGGTTGGTACCATACAACATGGGTATTGAAAAGGATATGCTTCCTAACATGATATCAATCTCTGCTTAACATGTCAATCCTTCAAATTCTATATTTGGTCCTATATTTCCCAAAATATTTCATTCCATTATTCATCATCCTGAAATCCATCAATGCTCTTGAAGGATAAGGAATTCTCGAGTTGAATGTCATGGAAAACTCAATGATATTACTGAACTTTTATGCCTACGAAAGAATTAATGAAAAACTTTCAATTGAAGAAACCCTACTACCTGCGCCACAAAAAAAGTGTTGGATCATGCTCAATTTCATTCTCCATCACATGTTACGGTAATGCAGACACATACTCCCTTGAATAAATCTTTTGTCATACTTCCCAAGTAGTCCTATAAGGATTTTTAGAGGAATCGTCTTCGATAAAATGAAGGAACACACTTCCAAAATAAAACAGAGTCATTAGTATCAATCATAATTAGTCTATTGGATCACATAAGGTTTCACCTAACTAGTCTATGGGATCAAAGAAGGTTTTACTATGAGTTTACTCTTAAACTAAGGTATACCCCTCCTATAACTAACCCATGTTTCCATACCTACACATTAGTCACAGTCATCCTATATATACTAACACAACAACATGCTCTATTCAACTAATCAATTATAATAAAGATATATCACAATGTATTTCAACACAGATATATCACACAGAACAAACTGTCCTGAATAGATAGCACAAATCAAGGCATCTAATTAATGAACTAATATGATGTACAACAAAAGGTATATACATGGAATTTAAACCTACATGCCTAGTCATGATGTAAGAACATATAAAAAATCTTCTAAATCAAATATAACATCATGCGCATCACACTGGGTGAATGTAATCAGCAATAACGAAAAATAAAATTTCCCACTTTTTTTGAAATTAGGAGGTCCACTATGTAGTGTTGGCCAGGCACTGACATAGTTCCCCTTCCTGATTTGAAACCATCCCAACTCTTGTATAACCTATCCCAACCCTAGAAAAAGAGAAGAAACAAGTTAGTAAAAACCTAATCCTCTTATACCATTTCATAATATCCCTTCCCGAACCACCGAGTTCGAGCTGGAATGCTATATGACCACATGAATGCATCCTCATATGCAAGAGGCTTCCAAATATAATTGAGGCTCTCAAGTGGAATTTTTGGGGAGACTATACCCTCTGTATCGAGTCATAGGATCAATATCAACAACAACAATATAAATAATCAGAGTAAAATACAGAAATGTAAAGATGACATACATATAATGTATCAGCCCCCAAAGTGGCAAGAAAAACCATGAAGTAGAAAGAAAAATGAGAAAGTAAATGATAATCATCTATATAGTGGTCTGGTGCCTGTCTCGGTCTTCTTCTGCTCCATGCTCCACCACTCAGCCATCCCCTATAGGGCCCTTTACCTTCACTCGATCTCTGGTCAAAAAAATCTACAAGCGCATTGAAAATCCAAAGTAGGGTATGAGTACAAAACTTAGTTGGACACCACCAATGCATCCTCAACCTGATGTGGTAAAAATATCAGTGTATGCCATAATAAAAAATGAGTAATAAACAGACAATCCAAAACCAAGCGGTTGTGTGTTAACCAATATGGCACAACCCCCGGCCGTACCTACTTCGGGTTGATGTTGGATGGATAATCATGGTGTCAAATGAATCAACAATTTTACACTAGGGTAATAAATCATGTTTCTCATCGTCGTCGTGTGACACGATATTAACGCTCTATAAGAAGATATGTTTCTCTATATGTTCATAGAAATGAGAGCTAATCAACTTCCCGTAAGCATCAAGTTAACTTAATGATGAAAAATAGATAATTTCTATCCTTAAGTCATTAAATCACATCGTCGAGAAAAATACTAGGGACCAAGAGCTAATCAGCGTTGAATATTCATTGGGTGAAACCCAAGGCATCATCTTGCGCCTTCCTCATGTATTGGACCCTCTTCTTCTGTCATGTGCTTCCCTCATCTAAAGGATAACACAAGTCCTGGTGTTCCACTACATGGGATCCCTAGACATCGGCATGTGCCTACCCCATGCATCAGACCCTCATCATTAGTCATGCACATACCTCCTCCAAAGGATAAGATAAGTTGATGGTCCACCTTTATTAACTCTAAGAACAAAATTGAAAGGTATAAATTGCATGGTTGGATATATATATATTCAAGAATAAAACATCATCATGAGTAAATTATCACACAATGTACATGCAATCACACAGTATTATGTATAAACATCTACATGTACTCATTGTATTAAGTGTAATATATATTTTTTGGGGCTACACACATACCCACATGAATTCAATATCTATAATGGTCATTAAACTTGTATTTTTATAACCACATTAATGGAAAACATTTGTAAACAAGCCCAACAGGTTAAGGAACATATTACCTCAATAGTTAGGAAGATCCTCTTATAGTTTTTCCTGATGTTAGAGAGGTATGTTAAGGTCTCAAGCTTTCATCACGTCAGTGATTGTGGTTTAGTAGAGGTTTTCTAGAATCATAACATTTATTTTATCTCAAAAGAGATAAAACATCTTATGTGATAATTCTTTCTCCAAAAAATTCTCAATTTATCCTTAAATTTATCACGTGCACAGATTAATTTTAATTATCACTTTACCTTTTGAATGTCACATGAAATGAAAATTCACGACTTTTAATTTAATTTTATCACATGTGCTGATAAATTAAATTATCATTTTCTAATTTATAAAATATCCCATGAAAAAGATAATTTATCCCTTTTAATTTTATTTCATCACATGCTCTTATAAATAAAATTCTTATTTTATCATTTCATAATTATCCCATGAAATGATAATTTATCACTTTTAATTTAATTTTATCGTATGCTTTGAAAAATTAAATTATTATAATATTATTTCATAATTTTCCCATGAAAAGATTATTTGTCTCTTTTAATTTTATTCTATCACATGCATTGATTAATTAAATTATTATTTTATCATTTCTTAAATATCTTCAGAAATGATAATTTAACATTTTTAAATTAATTTTATCACATGCACTAATAAATTAAATTATTATTTTATCATTTATTAAATATTACATGAAATGATAAAATCCTATCACATGCATTTATTATTTAAATTATCATATTTTCACAGGAAATGATAATTAAAATTTTAAAATTATCCTTTGAGTCATATTTTGTAATCATAATTACAATTATTATCATTGAACTATTTTATAAATTGATAATTATAACTTCGAGTTATAAATAAATTATCATGCGCAATGATAATAATAATTTGGAATTTATCTCTAAATTATCATGTGTGTTTTCTAATTATAAATTCAAATTTTCATTACAATTATGCAATGAAAATTTTAATATTATTATTTTTGAAATAAAATAATAAAACAAAATAAACAAATGGAGGATCTCGCATGCCCTGGAGGCCCACCCCCAAACGCCGTAAGAGGGGAGTCGCCCTGGTCGGATCTCTAATCGATGATCATTTTCTCTCCAGAATGCTTTAGTCATGAAGCGGTGAGGACCTTGGTTGGGGTTTCGGGTTTATATAGGGGTTTCACCGTGTGAATCACCAGCTATTTTTAGCCCTAAAATCGATTTTCCTGGTGAAATTAAAACACCCATTTTGATCTGTTAATCGCCAAAATTTTGTTGTTGGATTTTTTTAATCCTACCTAAAAAAACGTTTTTGGATTTTATTTTGGTCAAAACGGAGCACAATGGAGCTTCTATGAAGCTTCCAATTCCTCCCATGGAAGAAAATGAGGTGGGAAGCGTGAGGGGAAAGAAGGTGGCTGAACAATGTTTTCTGGGTTTAACTAAACTAATAAATTAAATTGTTTAATTCAATTATATAAATAAAAACATGTTTTCATCGAAAAGATAACTGTATTCCAATTTTATATGAAAGACGTACCCTTTTAGGGTAAACCCCCCGTTTCGGACACAATGCTAGTGTCAGTATTTTCGTGCGACATGCCGTTAGTGAGATGTAAAATTATTATATAATAATTTAATATTTTAAACACTTTATTTAAAAATTTTAATTAGCGAGCAGGACATCCAAATGTCTGCTGACTTCAAATTTTATACTCCCACTATGGTAAACATCATATTATAAATCCAACGGTGGTCTCGGATTTATCACTCGACACACCCATTGGAATCTATTAATGTATTTATTCAAAAAACAGAATAAATAATTAATTAAATATAAAAAGATTTTTCTCATAAGTGATACATCCAAACATATAACACTTACAAAATTTATAACTCATATAGGTTAGACATCGTGTTCCAGGCCTAATTATTGTCTCATTTTTATCATATGATGCACTGTTCTGGAGATATTCAAATATTTTGAATAAATTACATAGGCTTAAAAATAATATATTTATTTCTTTTTCACCAAGGCTTTATAGACCACATAAAAACATAATTTATTAGTGTTTAACTCCAAAAATATTTAATTGAATATTCCAAATAATTAATTGGGCAATTTACCCTTCTGAGATGCATTTAACAAAAAAACAAAACTTTTTGCTGATAATTTTTTTCCCCTCATAATTTATCATAATAGGGATTTATGATTATTTTAAAAATGAGTAAGGTACATTGGTGATGAAAAATAATGTATACTAATTCAATACTTTATGAAATTCTAAAAAATCTCCTCCCCTCAATTATAAAAGGATGCCTCACTTTTCCCTTATTTACTCCACTTTAACCCATATAGTTCATATAAACCTTACCCATTACTCTTATAAACATCCTTATCCAAGTTATAGAAGTTTCTTTCATTACAAAATACTAATCATAGGTCCCTTAAAAATATATCTAAAGGAAGTCTACCAGGGAAGATGTAATCATCTTTACCGACTCCTTAAAAGCTACTTCTTCTTCTACTTACTCTTAATGTGATGATACCATCATAAAATAATAAATCTAGTATCATAAATATATTGATACATTATTATTATTATGGGATAACCATATTTTATCTCTTTTTATCCTACGTAAAGTGAAAACATTTCTCGTGCTTATGTACAATTTGTCGTATCTATATAGCTGTGTAATTCATTTTTCATCACCACTTTACTTGGATGCTTATAAATATATAATTGATGATTATATATGATATTTATTATGTAACTATTATTTTTACACTATAATATCATAAATACATTTTACCTTATATTTTTTTGGAAAATAATAACATTGCTCCTACGTACATTTGGACAGCCACCTCCATGAAGTGGTGAGATTTTTTTTCATTTATGTTCTACTTGGATGGTAATAACGATAGATTTAATTAATATGAAATATATATATGATATAATAATTATTTTTTAAAATTGAAATTAGTATTTACATTACTTTCATTCAATCTATCAAAAAATTAAAATAGCTTTCAGGCATATGTATAGCCTACCATCTTCATGAACCGTATAATTCATTTTTCTATCTATAACTTCTATAGATAACTATAAATCCATATATAATTAATATATATGATATTTATATAAAGGTAAAAATTATTTATATTATGGAATCATGACAAAATTAAAAATTACTAAAACTACCAAAACAATATATATATATATAAAGAAAAGTATTTATTACCTCAGACAATGATTTTAATGAACAATTGTTAAAAATAGGTGATAAAAGATAAAAATTAAATCATATATGGTATGATATATATGATTATGGTTCTAAAATAGATTTATAATATATCTATATTTATAATATAGGATTTTTGTACACATAAAAAAAGAATTTTAACCTGAGGTATGCTATTTCACCTCAATTTTCCTTCATTGAGGAATATTTTTGTTAAGTACCTAATTTATTTTATATAATGTATACACTACCCATTTGAAATTTTATATCATGATTCTAAGTATCTTCATGATATTTAATGTTTCATTTGTAGTTATTCCTTCATGGTCATTAAGATTCAAAAGTTACCAAAGTGGGAAGGGTTTATTTCACAATCCATCGTTATTCAGGATTATTTAGGGTTAAGTACCCCTTGGGGGAATTTTATGAAATTTCTATATTAAACCTAAAATATTTTATTATCCTCTAGTTATTAATTAATTTTTTAATTTATATTTTCATTATCCACTCTTTATCACTAAAAATTAATGATAAAAAATTTTAAGAAAATATGACTTTATTTCTATCTTCGATCAAAAATAGTTTATCTTTCATGTTCATGTTTTAGAAAAATGTTTTCATGAATGTTTTTATTATTATACAATAATTTTTTAAAGTTATTTTTACCCTTGTTTTAATTTTTATAAAATGATTTTAATTTAATCTTCTGTTTATTTTTTGAAAATAGTTCTTTTTGACATTTTTACAAGTATGAAGGGAATGTTTTTTAACTTATACTGCATGAACAGAATATCCTGCTCTTATGGAAACTCATTGCATAAGATGTTTCCTTTAAAATTTTATATTGTTTTTTTCAAAAAAATCATTAATATTTGGGAAAATTATATATTTTAAATAAGTGTTTTCAAAGTGAAAAGGGGTATTTTCCTCAACAAATTTTCCAGTGAGATTTTTAAAATATTTTCATCTATATCAACATCCATTATTAAATCTTATTCTTTACTAAGGTTATTCACTTATGATACCATACACCTATGTATTTGGATGGATTATGATCAACTTGACTGGGGAAAGTATTGATATTATGTGTGTTATTTATTAAAATAAGGACAGTTATTAATTTCTAAGTCATATTGATTAAATTGAATTATTTATTCATATGATGAGTGTATTAAACATAGTAAGTGATATGTGGTTATTTATATATCCCATTAATTCATTGGTAGGTATCCTGAGATAAACTATATTGTGTTTTCTCCAATTCCATACCCATTTTTATAGAATTCATGGAAAAATTCCATTTCGATATTTTTATATGTCTTGGAAAAAGGCAGTGGTGGTACATTTCAGATGATCAAAATTATGCATTCTATAATTATGAAATTAATTATTTATTTTCATTTGATTATTTTATTTGTAATGATATCCATGTATAATTTTTTATATCATGAGATTATTTATATATAATTATTTGATCATCTTTTATTCTTGTCATATTTTTCATTTCTTCTTTATATTTCGCTATATGTATACCCCTTTTGAGAATCTGAGCTCACCCATTTCTTATGTTTCCTTTTCCTAGTATGCTAAGAAGTGTTTCATCATTGATATATAGGGATTTTAAAAAAGGTAACAATGGTTTTCTATAAGAAAATACTATGTTGTATTTTATGTATTTAAGTGTAATGTGTAATGAAAATATATATCTAGTTTTCCAATAAAAATAAACGATTTTGTCCTTTGGGATGTGATTTATTATATCTATGTCAATGTAATAAAGTAACCACCAATTATGGTATACTTTAGTTGGGGTATTTACATTATAGCTAATTAATATGGGTGATCCCTATTATAGTTATCTAAGGCATTAGGTAATGTTTATTATATTTATAGGTAAAAATGAGGGAGTTAACTGGTGTGGTTTCTCCTATAGATTTAACTCGGATCCAATTTATCGTAACATGGGTTTAAAGTGGGTTATGAATAATATGATATAGTTAACTAAAAAAAATTTATATTCATTTTTTTAGTTTTAAAGATTTATTTATGAAAAAAGTGTTTTCTCATGCAAAAATGATTTATTTCATATTCTCATAGTATAATGTGATAATGGTGAGTATTTTATGCTTTTTCATTATTCAAATTGAACTAATGGATTTATTCTTTTTATAACCCCTTTCCAATATTTTTGTGCTTATACTATGTTTTTAAAAAAATTCATAGGGTTTAAGTATGGATAATAAGAAACAAGAAATCAAGTTTAATGTCATACAAATTTGACATGAAAATAAAACATGTTTCATTTTAAAAAAATTATATTGTTGGAAAATTAATATTGAGTATATGTGTCCACTTTTGATGTATGGTTTTATTATTTATGAGTTAGGACGACATTCTATAAAACTCTAAACCATAAATATCCTTAATAATGTTAGAAAGTGAATTGTTGACTAAAAAATTGGTCTCATGTAATGTTCACGCTCGAGTTCTTATAGTTCAAGTAGTATCACTTGTTTGGTATTAAAATGTGGTATCAATAGATTCTCATGTGGTATGATCCTCACCCATGTTCATTAGAGTTTATATACTGACTGTTTTGTAGAATGTTTTTTAAATTCATTATATTTTTTCATTCTACTTATGGTTTATGGATATTCAGTGAGTAATATCACCACCATTGATATTGAAAACTTTGAATCTTATTTTATATATTGAGATATAGGGTAATAATCTTAGAGGATTTGTTAATAATCCATTCCTATGTGGTGAATATCCCTTATTATAATTTGAAATGGATAATAAGTCTTTTATATAAAAGTGGTTTGTCCAAATGTTAATGTTTTAATTTAATTGGAAGTAAAAAATTAAAGAAATTTTTAGTATTGATAAATGGAGTATGAGGTAAGCATTAAGGGTGCATGTATATCTCTTCATCTGGGATTCTAAAAGGTGTGATATGATGATGATTTCTCTTGAAATATTTGGTGAAACAAATATATTGAATATTGGGGAGTTAAAATGAAATGTTGAGATCATAAGAGAAGAAGAAAGGACCATTTGTATTTTATTGAAAAAAGTGGGGAAAGATAGGTGGTATGGTATGGGATATTGTCAACCAAAATCCAATGGGAGATATTGTTGTAACCATAAGGTTGTGTTGAATTTTTTGACAATATATTGTAAGTAATGGATTTAAAGAAGGGTTTTAAGGGATTGGTGAGTAATCATTGAATATCATTATTGTAGGATTGTCATCTATTCATGGTAATAATTTGAGGATTTTTATGAATCCACCGGTATTTTATCTCCACGAAATAAGTATTGAGTATGGGGTTTTGAGGTTGTTGTCCCTTTGAGAATTTGTATTTGAAATTCTTGGAAGAAGAATGGAAAATACACATATATGATTAGGAGGAAATGATGTTAGATACTTCAAAAAGTTTTGAAATGAGGTTTAAACCAAAAAAATGGTCCATCTTGTGAGCAGCATGTCAAAAAATTTGGTGGCCAAGCTGAAAGGTTCTAATTGAGGATGTGGCATATGTGCAAGTTAGTTCTACCATAGGTCAGTAGTAGCATGTTTTATGGCATACAAGTGTGTGGGTCAGCACATAGGGGAGGAGGGAGCACATGATTGGAATGGATCAAGTGACCTGCCACCATGAGTTGATATTTAAGGGAATTATTTTTTGTATCTTAGTGCATCCATGCTGATAAACTAGTGGCCTCACAAAAAATATTACATTGTGGGATTTTGAAAATCCCAAGTACTATGCACACATTAGAACATGCAAGATTTAAATAGAATGGAGTCATTCCAATTATCTTCAACCACCAAATTTTTTAAAAATATTTTATAATCTATGTATGAGTGTTTGTTTCATTATTATAAAAATGACATAGAGTAATGTATCAATTCAACTCAAAATAGTTCTAAAAACTATTCATTTTCACAAATAAATGTTTGAAGGAAACCCAAAAAAATATTGATAGGAATAAACAAAAGATATTTGAAATATATATTTAAGTTATTATATATATAAATATTTTAAGTTAGTAAAAAATAATCATGCTCACCATGTCACATAAGAAACAGTCATGTATGAGATCTAAATGCATGAAACACCAATCATCTCTCTATACTGCAGTACCGGTCATGGGGATTGAGACACGCCCATGAAGATGTTATCATGTCAGAAATGAAGAATATAGTGTGTTTATAATTGTTTTAAGTGTGAAACACGATTAATTAATGTTTCAATATGATATGTTTCAATGTAGAGGATGTTTAGAGAAACTCATGTTGATATACCATTGAAAATTAGCAACACTATAATGGAATTTAGAAGGATGACCTACCTAAAGTTAATGCAGTATGTGGAGGCTGTGTAAAGGTAATCAAGGAGCATGTAAGTGTAAAAAATATCTACATAAAGGACTTATGAGTATTTATTAATCTACATAATGGTTATTAGATCTCTATGTAAAGGAAAATATAAATTCAACTATAAGTTATGTCATTGGATATTTATATTTCCATAGAGGATATTTTAAAAAGAGTTTTGGTTATATATGAATTATGGTTATTCCTATACTGTAGGAAATGAGCCACACTAAAAGGGGTTTATTATTGATAATTTGAGGATTCCCTCACTATAAGTAAAATGGTTTCACCATAAAGGAAGATTGGGATAAATGAGTTTTTATTTGAACTTAGAAAACACTTTGTTGTGGAGAGTCTTGTGTGTTACAGCCTATATGGAAGTTAAAGGTTAAAATACCCTATTACTTTTCAAGGGATATTTAATATTTTGAAGGTATATATTTCTAGAATTTATAAGTTTCCTTATCATAATGGATTTAAAGTTATTTTTCAAGAAATTAACTGCTTCCTTTGAATTCTATGGTTTAAAATAAATAGAGGAAGATCAAAAGGTTGTTTTTAAATTGATGAAGTTGGAAGTTATATTATATTTTAATTTAAAATTGTAAATTCAAATATTTCCAAGTGTATATTATATGTAGTGCTGATTAAAATAATAAAAAATAGATAATAGAGAAAATATAGGGAAGAATAAGGGACTATATTGCCTATGATAAGAAATAGAAATTATATGTTCTAATAGAAGAAGAAAACAGTGTTAGCAACACGAGCCTTATTTTCATATATGATTAATGAGGATAGAGTTTTGAATGAGTTGTATTTCCTTGGATATATTTTTTTGAAGGGGAGGCGTCTTGTTCATAACATTAAAGATCAGGTGGAAGATAACTTTAGTATTGAAATTATTCTTTGTGAATATTTTCTGCTAGATGGAATTATCTTAAAGATTTATGTGGTGACAGATTAAATATTAAAGATACAGCTCTCATCATAAGATTTTTTTACATAAAGTTGTAAAATTGGAAGAAATATTTGGTTTTCACTAGAGAATAAACATCAAGAGTTTATGATGTGAATTTATATCATAGAACTTGGAGTGACCTTTATGTTAATAAACTGAGGTAGACACCTAAAATTCTATAAACCAATACCTTTGATGAAGTAGTTAACATATGATAATAATATGGAGTGACCCTTGGGAAGTAGTGTTCAATCTCTAAACATGTAACCGTCCAGAAATAAGTGAGTGTAAGTGAAAAAGAGGTAGTTATCCTTGATGATAAGTGTCACACTCAGATCATTAATTTATTCCTTTGTTTCAAATCTTATTTTGGTTCTTAGTTTTCTCTTTGTTTTTAGGTGTTTTGGGATTAGATTTGGTGTCTCAGTTGTTTTTTATCTAATTAATTAGTCCTGTAAGTCTTGGATGGTATTTTTCCTTGACTTTTATTAAATGTATGTTATGAGGATGCGGTGACTTTGAATTGAATTTGTGACACTCCTAGTGGAACCTTTTGTGGGGTATATTGTTGGGGTTCTTCATACCCTTGAGTTAGATGAGTCTTGGGGTGAAAATTGGGTTGTATTTTGGGTATTATTTAACCCTATCCTTGTTCTATCTCTCCCCTTTGAATCCCCCCAATCCCCCCCTTAAAACTGGAGAAAAATTGATAGTTTTGGTGTGGGTAGAACAGGCCACATGGTTTGGCCGCATGGTTTACTAAACCATTCTGTCAAACCATGAATGGTGTTCAACACATTAAAAATATTTTTGTAATTCCATTTTTTCCCTTTCTAAATAAACCCTACTGCACTGATTTCTTCCCTATTTCGTGCCACACAGCCATTGAAGATCTCTAAGCTTCCTCAAGTTCCCATGGAACACATTTTTTAAGGGTTATTTGATGGAGAAAAGTTTAAAATTATGCAAGTAATTGATTCTATCTTTGTTTTTTTCCTTCTACTTGGGGTTTCCTCCCTCCTTCTTGATGTTATAAAATGTCCAGTAGCTAGGCTTCATCACTAGGGTTTGAATTTGAGTCTTTTTCATGCAATATTTTGGATTAGGGTTTGTTTTCATTCCCTTGTGGTGCGGCGGTGGTGTGGTTGAAGTTTTGCACAATGATTGGGTTTAATTGACACAAAAGGTAGGTGATTCCAGGTGTAATATTTCTTTGATGAGTTAGAATTTATTTCATTACATTTTTAGCATGTTACTTACTTAATATTTTTTGTGTAAAACCCATTTTTGATTGATTTTGTGGATATTTTGTTTTTAAAGTTTCATTTTTTTCATAAACTTGTGTGTTTTTCATGTGTAACTCATGTGATATCTTTTCTGGTCGTTTCATTAAATATAAAAGTGATTTATAAATTGTTTAAATGGATGAAAATTATGGTTTTGTAGTGTTTAATTGTTCTTTTTTCCTTGAAATGGTGTTTTTAGATGGGTTTTATGTGAAAAAAAACATGTTATACTTCTTAAAAGTGTTTTATGGAAATTATTAATGGGTTATTGAATTACATAAAGTGTGAAAAGAATGTTTTTGTGCTTTTTTGGTGGGTGTATGTTCTTAAAATGGGTTTCTAAAAGGGATAGTGGTGATTTTTGATGTAAATCATTTGGATAACATTTTAAAAATTTTGGAAATGATTTATTAAATTTTTGAGAAATGTGAGAGTCATGTTTATGGGTTGTTTTCTGTGAATAGGATGTTAAAATTAATTTGAATGTGAAAGGGGTTTTTTTAGAAATGTGTATGGGCTGCATGGTTTGTGTATGATTTTGAAATAGAATTTTCATTTGAGAATTGTATTTGATAACATGTGGAACATGATTGAGTGCAAAGAGGGAAACCCAGGTATCTAGGTGGGTGGATGTGTATTAGTATGCTAGTGATCTGAAGTAGCTTCATCCCTATTTCATGTAGAAAATTTGACAATAAAAACACTAACATAGCAATGATGATGATTTTTGGGACCACTAGGTTTTGGGTATGTTCTCTACTAGTGGCTCGTGCATGAGAAGGATATCTGTAATCGTTAATTTTCAACAAGATATGAGGTACCTGGGGCCCAAAACTAGCTAGTGCCTTTGGGTATTCCCTTGACTAGTGATCATTGAATATATGATACTCACCATAGGTATATAGTGTGTTTGGATAGAAAATTTATTAGCTTGTTCATTTTATTTAAAAGTGATCATCATTTAAAATAGCCCCCTTGAAAACTGTTTGCATTTAGAGTTGCATCCTTTAAAAAATTACTGCTGCCTTTTATTGCTTATGAAAACATGAAATATTTTTATCTCATAATGTTTATCACATGGAATATTTTGGGAAGAATCATATTGTCTTAGGCTCACACCCTACTTACACCCTTGGGTATAAGTATACTTTTTAATCATTGTCACAGGTAGGGACAAAGTTTTTAGTGTCGGCGGTTCGGGTTGTTAGCTTCCATTCTTGGTGTGGTTTTTAGAGAAGGCATAAGGATGATGGATCCTTGTCATCTGGTGGTCCTTGAGGTATTTTTTCTGCTACTTTTGAGTTTTTTCCCTCTTGGTATTTTTATAAAACCATGTTTTTCAATTCTGAATTTTTGTTAGGACTTGTCTGGTGTAAATTTTCAGATTCGGTTTTTTCATCCTTGTAGGTAGTTTTAAGTTTATAAACTCGATTAAATCATTCCCAAACAATTTTTTATGATACCTGGGCACTTGTGCTAGCTTGTGGGGATCAAGAACACCCTTCAGGTCTTTCCACTGACTAGTTTGGGAAATATTTTCGAAGGTGACCTGATCCGGTTCCTGACAAAATGGTATCAGAGGAGGTTTTCTCTTTTTGAGTCATGTTATTTTGAGAAAGAGTCTAGGTAGACCAGATCTAGGATTTTTGGGACATGACATTCCAATTAGGAGTAGTGTGCCTCGCTAGAACACCTCATGATGGGATTCATGTTGCTAGGGGAAGTTGTGTTTTATCTGAGTTCTTTGGTTCTCATGGTTCGTTGATTATTGGGGAAAATAAAAGATAGTTGGGTCAATGGTCTCAGTGATCTCGCATGGCCAAGCAAGACATGTGAAGCTGAGGATATTGACCTTGAACAGTATCTGTGATGGTTAAGTGATTGGCGTATGGCCACCAAGCATATGTTCAAGCCACCCTCCAAGGCCAATTTCCCCTTACAATGTATTATGTCTCTTTGTATTTGGAATCTTGGAAACTTTTCCTTAAATCAAAGATAACTTGATTTTATGAAGTGTGAATTTTTGTGAAATAATTTTCTATTAAATAAGAAATGGTTTGATTTATGAAATTGCATAATTGATATTTCATAATTTTTTTGAAATGGTAATGGTTGTGTTTACTCCACTTTAAAAAGTATGAATTATGTTAATGTGGGTTCTAAAAAAATAACTATTTTAAATAGAATTTTCCATACTATTTTAAAGTGTCTGTAATTGAATTATGTGTTTCGGAATTAATGTGTTGGTTTTAAAGATGTATTTCCATTTGGTAAATAGTGATAATTTTAAGAGTTTTGTTAATCATTGTAATCTTGTTTTAAAGAAGGGGAGATTCGTTTTTAAATGAATGGGTGTTAATGAAATTGAGTTTTCTATAATATTGGTAGTGTTTTAAAATGGGCTGAAAGGTTTTGAAATTAATGTGTGTAACATAAAAGTGATTTTTTATTTGAATTATTGTTTATTTTCTGAAATGTTTTGTAATGTGTAAATTGGGTTTTGATTTTGTGGTTAGAGGTTTTGAGGAAAGGGAAGTGTTGGTTGAATGTATCGGTTTTGAAAAGTGGAATGAATTCTTGTTTTAACCTTTGGTATTTTCATGAGAGACCAAATGCATGGATTTATCTAGAAATATGTATGTTTAATAGTATGTCTTCATGAGTGCTGGTATGGATATGATGAGGGTGCTCGGTGTGGCATGGAAACAAGCATGTGTGAGGCCAATGGGGTACCATTGGTGAATGCCAAAACCACTGACTCGTTTATTTTCAAAGAGATGATTTTAAAGAAAAATTTGATGTCTTGATAACCGGTTTGGGTGGTGTGTCTTTTGTTTTTGTTTTTTTTTTAAATATTTTTTTGGAGTGTATTTATTTCAAGAACACCACTTGTTTGAAAGATGTTTTGGGTTTCTGTTTTGCTGGTATTTTGCGTTGAAGTTTTTATCGGTGGCCATTTTTTAGAAATGTTTCGGGAATCCCTTGTGGTTGCTTCTCTCATGTGTTCAGACCTGGTTTATGGTAAATTTTGACCAATGGACCATCTTGGTTTGGTCCATGGGTTTTATTGTTGGCTAGGGTACACACCCCATAAAGAGTTCATGCATTATTGAAGTGCAGCCATGGGTGATTCCACATTGGTATCTCCTCCAGTTGATCAATGTATTAACTCTCTTCACAGGTTTTAGGGTGAGTTTTAGCTCTCTCCCTTTTTGGATTTCGTAGATCCTCTCATAGGAAAATAGTTAATGTGGAGGGATTTTAAAGGATTCTCGGTTTCTTAGGTTCTTGAATATTCAATGATGATATCTGACATCATTGTGTCTATATGTTTTATTTGGAAGTGTTGAAGGGGAAATCCTAGGGAGAAATGTGAAAGCAGTTCAGGGTTGTCAGTGTAGGATGGTTTCCTAAAGGTCCGTTGGGTCTTTCCCAGTCTCATCAAAAAAAGGGTTCCTGATGGCCACCGGTGTGTAGAATATGGTCATTCGAGGTTATTATGGTTTCCTATGATGATCTCATGCTACTTGGAACAATGTTAAAGGATCCAATCCATGTAGTGTCTCTATCAATTACAAGGATGGTGTATGTTGATGCTTTGTGGTGTTATGTTTACTTCCAAGGGAAAAGGTACATGTTGGGGAACCTTTAAAGGTATTATTCCTATATGAAAGTGTGTTTCTCTTCTGTGAATTTTGAATTCCTTATTCAATGTTATGGTGTCTTCCTTGTGTCCTTTCTTCTACTGTTATTTAATCGGGGTAAAATAAGGGATGCATGTGCATCTTCCAAGTCCCTGTTTGGGTAAAGGTGTGTTGTTTGAGCTAGTGAATTTAATGGGTTGTTGTGATCATTATCTCCTTACTATATCACAGATTATTCTTCAACATCATGGCTCCATCCATTGGCCTCAGAGTGAATATTTTCACTCATTCATGAAATTTCTAGGGTTGTAAGGGATCTTGGTTCAACTTCTCTCTCTAGTGTGGGGATGGATATAGTGTGAGGTTTCAATGTGGTGGATTCATTTCAAGAGGTCCCCTATGATGAAAAGGGATGTGTGGACCCTATCACTCAAGGTTTTAATCTTTATCGGTAGAGAAGTACCTCCTTGGTTATAAGGAGGCAGGGTGGTTTTGTTTTCTCAACCCCCGGTGTTTGAATCCTTATGGGTGAAACTCTCTGTATGATTGTTTATGTATGAATAACCTGGTAAGATCTTTTTATCTTATTCCTGGTTGGGATCAGACAAGGATGGTGATGCCCGTGGTAGTGGTGAACCATGTAGTGTCTTCGGTGGTTTGGAGTCTCATTGATTGACCTCCTTGTAGTGAGGATTTGGTCTTATGGGGTCTTTTTCATGTCATCCCATGTTAATCGGTTAAGATGGTTGGTTTTTATAGTGGGGAGGACCACCATGGGTCTCATATAGTTTTTTAAGGAATAAGTCTAATGTTATTCAATCCCTTATAGTGTGGAGTCTATTCGGGCCTCCCCCTATTGGTGTCTCGGTTTTTTCTCAAAAAAATAAAGTTATCTCTTATGGTGGGGATTTCATCCAGACCTCCTCGTGTTGGTGATCTGGATCAGACTCGGGTTTTAGTTGATTTCTTTGGTGGGATCCCACTCGGGTCTCCCCGTATTAATGCTTTGGTTATGTTTCTAGTGTTGGCTTGGTAGTAGGTAGTACTATTCAGAGTTGTCTAACCACCAATTTATTCCTTGGGTAAACATGGGATTGGAGTATGCCCAATGTTTTAGTTGAAGTAAGGTTGTGGTAACATTGTTTGAGTTCATAGTTTATTTCAAGTAGATTTCTTGAGATTCATACGGTAGTGTTAGAGGTGTTTTTTTGGGATGTGGGTTGAATATGTTTGATCATTTTAGGTAAGTGTGGTAAATTTTTGTTGGTGAGAGTGTCGCTTCATTTTTTTAACCAATTAAAGGTGTTTGGGCCTTTTGGGGGCGAGTGAAACATGGTAAGGGAGTCCATCTTGGTATTTTGGTTAGGTTTTGTTTTTTTATATGTCATTTCTATGCCTTTCCGGGGCATTAAGCTTTATGGTGGGTAGAATTTTCACACCCGGATCTTCAATTCCATGCTTTGTTTCAAATCTTATTTTGGTTATTAGTTTTCTCTTGGTTTTTGGATGTTTCAGGATTAGAGATGGTGTCTATTGTGTTCTTAGTCTAATTAATTAGTCTTTGAATTATTGGATGGTATTTGGACCTGTATTTTATTTAAGTGGAGTTATGGGTATGTGGTGTCTTGTAATTTAATTTGTGACACTCCTAGTGGAACCTTTTGTGGGGTTTGTTGTTGGGGTGGTTTATAACATTGAGTTAGATGAGTATTTGGGGGAAAATGGGGTTTTATTTTTGGTATTATTTCCCCATATCCTTGGCCTATCTCTCCCCTTTCAATCCCCCCTAGTCCCCCATTAAAATTGGATCAAAATAGGGAGTTTTTTTATTGACAGAACTGGTCGCACGGTCTGGCTGCATGGTTTACTAAACCATACCTCCAAACCATACAGGGTGTCCATCAAATTAAAAATATTTTTGTAATTACAATTTTCCATCTCTGAATAAACCCTATTACACCCATTTTTCCCCATTTTGTGCCTCATGTCCATGGGAGGTCTCCAAGACTCCTCAAGCTCCCATGAAACTCAATTTTTAAGGGAGATTTGATGGGGGGAAACTTCAAAATCGTGAAAGTAAGTGATTCTCTCATTGTTTTATTCCTTCCCCTTAGGGATACCTCCCTAATTCTTGAAGTTATAAAATTTACATTAGCTAGATTTCGTACCTAGGGTTTTAATTTGAGTCTTTTTGTGAAATATTGTTGATTAGGGTTCGTTTTCATTCCCTTGTGGTGTGGTGGCGGTGCGGTTGAAGATTCGCACAATGATTGGGGGTTTTTTGTCATTAAAGGTAGATGATTATATGTGTAAGAATTATTTGATAAGTTATATTTTCTTTATTTAAATTTTTAGCATGTTCGTTACCTAATATTTTTTTGTGAAACCCCCATTTTTTATTTAATTTGTTGATCTTTTGTTTTTAATGTTTCATTTTTTCTTGAATATGTGTGTTTTCATGTGTAACTCATGTGACATATTTTGTGGTAGTTTTATAAAATATGAAAGTTATTTATTAATTATTTCAAGGGATTAAAATTATGTATTGGTAGTATTTTAATGTGTTTATTTCCTTGAAAGGGGATTCTTGAATGTTTTTTATGGGCAAAAACTTGTTATACTTCTTGAAAGTGTTTTATGGAAATTATAATTGGGTTATTGAGTTACAAAAAGTGTGCAAAGGATGTTTATGTGAATTTTTGGTGGGTGTACTCTCTTAAAATGGGTTTTTTAAAGGTAAAGTCGTCATTTGTGATGTTAATCATTTTGAGAATGTTTTATAAATTTTTGGAATGATTTATTAAATTAAGAGAAAGGTGTGAGTCGTGTTTGTGGGATGTTTTGTGTGAGTATGATGTTAGAATGAATTTGAATGTGAAAGGAGTATTTTTTGACATGTGTATTGGTTGCTTAGTTTTTGTATGATTTTTAAATAGAATTTTCATGTGTATATTGTATTTGATACCATTTGGAACTTGATTGAACTCAATGAGGGAAACTGGGTATCTAGGTGGGAGGACGTGTGTTAGTATGCAGGCGATCCGGAGTGGTTTCGTCCTTGTTTTATGTAGAAAGTTTGATGATGAAAACACTAAATAAACTATGATGATTATGTTGGAGAACACTATGTTATGGTTATGTTCCGTACTAGTGTCTTGTGCATGAGAAGGATATTTTTTATGGTTACTATTCACTGAGATACAAGGTATCTGGGGCCCACAGCTAGCTAGTGCCTAGGGGTCATCCCATGACTAGTGCTCAATGACTATATGATACTCACTATAGGTATACGGTGTGTTTGGATGAAAAATTTAGTAGCTTTTTAATTTTATTTAATATTTATCATTCTCTAAAAGTCCACCCTTGATAATTGTTTTCATTTAAAGTTTTATCCTTTAGAAAATTGTTGCAAACTTTTCTTGTTTATGAAAAATTGTAAGCTTTTTATATTATAATGTTTATCATATGGAATATTTTGGGTGGAATCCTATTAGTCATAGACTCACACCCTACTTACACCCTTCAGTTTAAGTAGACTTGGTAATCTTTGTCATAGGTACGCACAAACCATTTAGTGTTAGTGGTTCAGGTTGTTAGCTTCCATTCTTGGTGTGGAATTGTGGAGAAGGCTTGGGGATGATGGACCCTTGTCATGTGGTTGTCTTTGATTTTTTTTTTCTTCTACTTTTGAGCTGTGTCCCTATCAGGCTTTGTACAAACCATGTTTTTTAATTCTGAATTTTTTTAATACTAGTTTGGTGTAAATTTTCAGATCGGTTAATTCATCCTTATTGGTTGTTTTAAGTTTCTAAAATCAAATAAATCATTACCAACATGTTTTTATGATACCTAGGCACTTTTTCCAACCCATGGACATTGGGAACGACCTTAGGGTCTTGCCACGGACCAGGTCGGGGGACAACTTTGAAGGAGACCAGATCTAGTTTGTGATAAGAAATTCCCTTACCTAAGCATTGTATATTCAAAAATAGTGAGTTGTCTTAGATCATTGGTACACTAGTATAATGTTTATTTTATACTCTTTTGTGTAGCCTATTATAGGTGAACCAAGTAAAAATATCTATTTCCCTCTCATTGTATTTTTTCATCTGTGTTGTTCTGTGTGACGAAGAAATCAAAGGTTGAATAGTGTTCCTTAGAATTAGTAAAAAATGTCCTAAATTAAATAAAATAGAGGGATGAAGTTAAAATAAGTTATAATTATAAAGAAACCTTGATTAACCCCCCTCTTAGTGTGTCCCGGGTCCCTAAGGCAAGAAGAAAATTGAAGCAAATTCTTCATTGAAACTAAATACCACGTGGGGATATGATATGTGAATGGTGATTGTGGATTTTTAAGTTCCTATCCAAAAGATAATGGTGATGAATTTTATAGCAATTCCAATTGTAGTAATCATTCTGAGTTTACTTATATCCATATTGTCGCCAAATGTGGTCATATCGATATCCATATTTTATATATTATTATTTTTCTATTAATAATATGTTAATATTATATCATTGAAAATGGGAAGATGGACCTCATATTACAAATTAAAAAGGATTTAAAGGGATCCTCCTTTATAAAAAGGAGTGATTTTTTTAGTTATGTTTTCATATTATTTTAATAAAAAATAATACCAAATATAATTGCACTTAAATTGTACTAAAAATTTAGTTTTATAAAAATAAATAAATCAAATAAAAATGAAAAATAAATCTTCAAAATCATATATTCAAATACCTTAAAAGCTAAAAAACCAATTAAATTTTATATCTAATTTTAATAGATTATGTTGATTGATTTAACCTATCCCGTTATTTTTTAATAAATGCGTGTTTGAGGCTTTATCCCATTTTTTATCATTTTTTTAAAATAATTTTACCCACAACCCATTCTAGGCGAACCTTGTTTATTCCTGGATGAAATACCACTGGCTTGATTGGCGTATTTTCATTACACAAGATTGGATAACCAAAAAATCTAATTTTTTGTTAAAACAATATTAACCCATGGTCATTAAAATTGGCTTGAAAAAAAATTCAACTGACATAAAATCTTGATATAATTTTTTTTAGAAAAATATTAGATTTTATTGTTGTTATTTAATACAACATAGATGGAAACTCTTTTACTATGTCATTTATATAGAATAAATTATATAGTAAAAATTATAAATAATTATTTTTAATTATTTACCATATTATTTGTAATAAATACCAATATGGAAAATAATTAATGATATTTTTTAATAACCGGTGCTAAAATGAATGTTTATTATGTCACTAGTACTAAACATTATTATAAACTGATGTCAAAACTAAAAAATATTTGTTAAAAATATAGAAGACCATAGTTGATTTCTATAAAATTTGATGAAAAATTGATAAATATATCTTTTTTGTATATTTAATATCCACATTATTCTTTTAATCATAACCAACCATCAATGGTTTGGGTTCATGTCCTACATAGTTTCTTTAAAAAAAATCAATATATTAAACTTTTTTTGTCTTTTTTTTCAAATGATTGTTTGTTCTATTCTCATATAGAAACTCTTTTTTATAACATATTACAACTCTTTAAAAATAAAAAATAAAAACATAAAAATAATAAGGATAAAATTGACTTAATTGATTTAATGAGGAAGGAATAACTAAAATTATTGTAACATTTTATTTAAGTTTTTATAGAATAAGTGATGACATTACATAAAGAGAACTCAAAGAATTATTATATTGGCACATACTCATCAATAAAAAATGTCACAAGATATTTTATTTTGGTAGAATAAGTGTATTAATCTTTATCCTTATATAAAATACTCATCAGGCACACCAGATTCACAAACCTCTCAAGAACTAACATTGGAATAGCTATTAGTTGAAAACAATCATCATTTATATATCCTTCCAAGTAACTTTCACTCATTTATAGAATTCACCTAATGTTTCCTGCTTTGAATCACCAAAATATTTCATAGTACATTCCACTAATAACACCAAATTAACCCTTTTTTAGAACTACAAAATAAAGAAAATGTATTTCCATCATGAAAAAATTGAAAAATAATTTAATGTGTCGTTGTTGAAATTGTTGTCTTTTTTTATTTTTGTAAAATATATTTAAAATATTTATCTAATGTGTGTTTAGAAAATATAATTTACTAAATTAACAAAAATTAAAATATAACATATATATTTTAATTCAATTAATTTTTATCTATGATAAACATATACTTTTTTACTTGTCTTTAAAAACATTCATAGTTCATTATAAAATCAATTAAATAATTTCTATTTTCCAAGAGGAAATAAAAATATATATAATATCAACCTAAAGATAAAATACATGATTCATGTACCTTATGAGATACCATGTAATCCATCCACCAATGAATAATTTTTGAATCTTATAAAATCTTTAGTTTTCACTGAGTCCATTTAAAGGTGTCTTGAGTTATCATATCCCAAATTCCAATAAAAGATGCATTTTCTAGTACTGGGTATCCTATAGAAACATTTTCTACCTTAATATACTCTTTAATTATGTAACTTGATTTTTTCACATCCATTCATGTTTCATCATATGTGGTTTTGTAATAATTTTCAACTATAATTTATAGAATTATACAAAATATTTTTTTTACAAGAAATTAATAAAATATATCAATTCGTTTTATTTTTTTAATTACTCAATATATGTATATTTTTATTAGTTGTATCTTATAATGAAACATTTAAATTGTAATTTTAGAACCTTAAAAACATTTTAAATAATAAAAGTTTCAGTGGTGATTGTATATATCAAGAATGATGTTTTAGACATAAATGTGAATGAAGAATTTAAAACCCTTTTAAAATATATTAAATCAAATTCTTAAAAAATATAAAATAATTATATATTCAAAAAATTAAAAAAATGAATGGGAGATACTATAAGTATTTGATTCCACTTCATTCACATTATCCATTTCAATAAAAACATATAGAAATGCATGATAAATTAAACTCAAGTACTCTGGAAATAATTATAATGCATTGATATACCATCTAGAAATGTTATAATTTGAAATAATCAATATTATTAATTTAATAAAAAAGGCATAAAATACTAAATTGAGAAATTAATAACAAAAATGAAGCTAAAAATTTGATGTCAAACTTTTGGATTACTTTAGTGAGTAATTAGACTTCTTCTAGTGTTTTTCAAGTATCAAATATATCATCCATATATGATACCATTATTATGACCTTAGTAAAAAATAAATCTAGTGGGAGAATATTGAAGCTCAAAATTTACCCATAAACAATAAACATCATGGATTAAATAGTCACCACCGAATATTTTTGACATGGAAACCCCAAAAGGGGAAAATCCATGGGATTTACTCCCAAAAGATGGATCCAATAAAAATGAAGAGTACACAATAGAGACTCCCAAAATTAAAGAGGATATAAAAATATAACTTTTAAATTAAGAATGAAAAACACAAAGAATATATAGAAGAAAATAAAATTTATCAAATGAATGTAATCCAGGAAAGAGGGGAAAAAATAAATTTGACCGTACGGATTTGAAGATCACTGACTGAATAACCAAGTGAAAAAAATCAACTAGGTGAGAAGAAAATAAATCACTGATCAATGCTAATTAAAATTTGAATACCAATATTAATTTGGATGCTTCATTCAATGACCAATCCATAGAAGAGGGATACTAAGAGAGGAGTGATGTACAACCCAAATCCCAAGCCATGAGAGAGACAGAGTCACACCACACACCTCCTTTAAAATTCATCCTTATATCCCCTAAAAGTCGTGATTTTTTTAAAAAATATGCCACATAAGGGCCCCCAATGAGGTAGTGTAACATCCTAGTTTCAGGTGCCGCCCAAAGGTACCCCGAACCTGGTTGGTCACATAACCTCAAGTGCATTTCCCCAAATGCCAGAGGATACTAACTAGAAGCGAGGGAAAAGGTGTGATAATGGAGAAACTGTGCCCTCATTAGAAGAGTATACACAGTGGTAAACAAATAGTAAAAAATATAAAAAGTAGTAATACCATACAACATAAGTAAGTAGAGGAATACTGATAGTAATAAAAAAACTGGAGCATATATATAAATAATGTATGTCATATGTGCCTAGGAAATCATCCACACAATTCAAAATGCTGGAAATACAATATAGAAACCAAAGTACAGAAATGATAGTAAAATCCAATAGCATCGTAAGCCTCATCTTGGTCACATGCTCTCCATCTCCAACAACAATCAAGTACCTGATGAATAAGGGTTCCTTCCCTTATCTATACCTGCAATTATATAATCTGTTTGGGTCCAAAGAATGACCCAAACAGGGTGTGATAAGAATCCTAGTATGCATTCAACAAAATATATGTGCCTAACTGTTAGTGAATATATATATATATATAGCAGCTAATAGGAAAAATGAAGCAATAAACTAATAATTAATCAAAATTAAACAATCCTACAGTTTTCAATTACATTTATTTAAATTTAACAATTATTCAATCCATTGAATCATGTAACCCAGGGATCTAGCCTGAGCTCTATATCTCCTATGTAATGTATCAAAATAGATGTCTCAAAAGACCATCTAAACAGTCATGAAAAATCAAGTCCAGGATTGTGCTTTGTCTTGGAAGACTCATCATAATTATACAATTATTCCTAAATGACCCATTGGAAAAGTTCTCACATTATAACCCCTCTGGTCTAACATAACATCAATTCATTAGATAATGACCCTCTGTGAATCTCTCACGGTCTATCCTCTTTGGTCTATCTCAACATCAATCAATTAAAATAACAAACCTCTGGGAAGCCCTCATGGTCTATCCCCTTTGGTCTAATATAGCACTAATCAATAACAAACGACCACCTGGGTAGCTCTCACAGTCAATACCCCTAGGTCAACATGGAATCAATAAATTATAAACAACTTCTTGGGTATCTATCATGGTCAATACCCCTGGGTCCACATAGCATAAAGTAATTATAAACAACTTCCTGGGTAGCACTCACAGTCAATACCCGTGGGTAAATCATCTACACAAATGCTCTCATGGTCCATTGGAAAAACAGTGCGCATATAATATCAAAGCATCTTATGTAATCTAAAACATCTACATAGATAATCATTCAAAATCATATCACATGGATTTTATATAATCAATCAAACTCCATCGTAATCAACCAAGGCATGGAAAACAAGGCAAGACTAATAGGCATCCTAGACCAATCGGCCATAAAAAATCAGTCGAGGGGAAATACACTCATGGGGTGTCCCAATAACAAGGGATCTAACCTTATGCATAAGAAATATCCCTTTGCCAATCAATGAAACCATATCTGGTAAAAAATAGTGTTAAATTCCAAATTAAGCAATATCCAACACATGGGTATGTTGCACTTTTAGCATATATGATACAAGACAAACAACAAAAGGCACACCCCACCTACCTTGATGTCATATGATCGATATACATGAACATCGGTCCTTGAATCAGCCTAGATCAGTATAGATCTACAAAAGTGTGAAAAACTCCCAACCTTGAATAACTCATAAGAGAGAAGGAATCAGGAAGAAAGGATATAGGGGTTTTGAGAACTCACAAGTGGGATTCCAACGCACTTGATGGTGTCTCAATCTGATCTCAGATAGAGAATTGGGAGGGGTTAAGAGTTCATCAACACTTTTGCAGTGCTCCTATATGAAATATGGGAAGAAGAAGATGGTTCTGAACATGATACGTGACCCCACTCCGATATATCAAATAAAAAAGAAAACTGCATGGCATGTTCATTAAATTTACATGGTGTGTAGTAACCTCAATTGGCCCCTGACTTAAGTGGTCTTATAGGTAACCACACAGCCATGTACTCAGCCAATACACGGTCATCACGTGGTTGTATGCAACAAGTTAGGTACACAGTTTGTACAAAGAAGTACACGGCATGTATATAGAAAACCCCCATTTCTTCCTTTTTCCTAAAAAACAACCCGAAATTAAGATCCATACTTGAAATAGTGATCTGGGTTCTTAAAAACTTCCCCCATTAAAGTTATTCATCCTCAAATTTCCCTTACAATGGGGGTGAATAAAAATCTAAAAACAACTCTATACACTATGATCATACGTCATCCTCCCTCACCCAAGTCTCGTTCTGCACTCGCCCATGCTGCCATAGCACTCGTACTAGAGGAAAAGACCAGCTGCGAAGATCCTTTGTGCTACGATCCACAATCCGAATAGGGTTCTCCTCGAAGGATACATCCACATCCAACTAAACCTCCTCGGGTTGAAAAATATGATTTGGTTCTAAAAAGTATCACCATAACTGAGAAACATGAAAGACATCGTGCATAGCTCAGTATCTCTAAAGAAACTTTAATCGATATACAACTAGCTTGACTCTCTCCAAAACCTCAAATAGCCTGATGTACCATAGTGAAATCATCCCCTATCTCCTAATCCCCATGCGCCCCAACCTTGGTGTGACATGCAGTAAAACCTGATCTCTGAACTTGAACTCCAGAGGTTGTCTCTATAGATTATCATAAGATTTATAGCGATACTTTGTGGTATCCATCCTATTCCGAATCAACTCAACCTACTCAGTGGTCTCCTGGACTAGATGAGGTCTTCGCAGAGCTTCATCTCCTACCTCCATCCAATATATGTGTCATCTTCATGGCCTACCATACAAATATTCATAAGTTTTCATCTGAATCGTTGCCTAGAAATTGTTATCATAGGCAAACTCCACTAGGGTTATGTGTTTCTCCCAAGATCCCCCAAAATCCAGGACGCATGCTCGAAGAATATCCTCCAAAACCTGAATCGTGTGCTCAAACTGGCCACTATCTAGGATGGTACATTGTACATAGAAGTACTTGCGTACCCAAACCCTTTGTAGTCCATGTCAGACACGAGAAGCTACCGGGCATCCCTATCTGAAATGATAGAGTGTGGAACCCCATGAAAATGTACTATCTCTCATATGTAAAATATTTCAATATTGTTAACACTGAAGGTTTCCTTGATCAGAAATAAATGTGAAACCTATATGAATCTATCAAAAACAATTCATATTTCATCATTTCCTTGAGGCGACATTGGTAGGCTCGTTGTGTAATCCATCACAACATCATTCCACTTCCACTTGGGAATGGGTAACTTTTGTAATAGCCTTGTCGGTCGCTAATGCTTTGCCATCACCTACTAACAGTTGGAACATCTCATAACAAAACCAGCTACATCCTTCTTAATACCTATCCACCAATACTAAAAATATAGATCTCGATACATCTTGGTGACTTCAGGATGAACTACCCAAACTAAGGCACAAAAATCTCATAACAAATCCTCATGTATATATTTTGACACCCATATGCACCCATGAAAATGAAAAACCTCATCCTTTTCTATGGTCAACCCTAGAGTGGGGTCCTTTCCTGATACACTATCCCATAGGAATAGGCCTTTGGAATCTGGTAGTTTACTCATTCTCCCTCGATCTTGTAGTGTAAAGGTAACATTTATAGAAGAAAGAAATGTATGGCCCTATTTTTCGGGCACCACCAAAAGCATCTCATAGAACATAGCCATAAGCTACCACTCACTACTGGCCTCCTGAACTACCTATATATGAGTCCTCCTACTCAACGCATCAGCCACTGTGTTGCCTTTCCCAGGCGTGTAGGAAAAATCAAAGTCAAAAGACTGAAGGTACTCAACCCACCTTCACTATCTCAAACTCAAATCATGCTGAGTAAGGATATACTTAAGGATTTTGTGGTCAATGTACACCAAAAAATGATCTCCTAAATGATAATTTCTCCAACAGTTAAAAGAATGAAAAACTACCGATAACTCGAGATCGTCCATCGGGTAATTCATCTCATGTGGCCTCAACTATCGAGACTCATATGCAACGACTCCTTCCCCCTAAATAAGCACTACACCCAGACCGATACTTGATGCATCCCATTAAATGGTGAAAATCTTTCCCAGTTTCTCAATAATCAGTATTAGTACTGAAGTCAGCCTCCCTTTTAGCTTTTGAAAGGTTGAATCATAGGAATCATTCCACAAGTACTTCGTCACCATCTTATTCAGACCCTTGAATAGCACTTCTATGCGTGAAAAGTCCAAAATAAAGCATTTGTAGTAACCAACCATCCCTATAAAACTCTATACCTCTTAGATGTTCTTCGGTTTCTCCCTAGAAACTACCACTCTCACCTTCTCTGAGTCTATTAATACTCTTGTCTCTAAGATGAAATTACCCAATAAGTGGATATATTCCATCCAAAAGTGTCACTTTGAGAGCTTAGTATATAATTGATGTTCTCTCGTTGTACTAAATAAAATTTCAAGATGGATGGTATTGTCGTTTTGAGTGTGAGAGTACACAAAGATATCATCCATGAAGACTACCACAAAAGAATCCAATTAAGTATGGAACAATCGGTTCATCAGTTCCATAAAAATTGTGGGTGCATTCATGAGATCGAATAGCATATCCAAAAACTCATATAGACCATACCTACTCTGAAAGTATATAAGAGGTATATCTGATGGTCTAATACGCAACTGATGATAACCGTATCTCAAGTGGATCTTCAAGGACAACCAAACTCATCATAGATGATCAAAGAGTTCATCAATTATTAGAAAGGGGTATTGTTTCTTGACCATTAATCGGTTCATCTTCCAATAATCCACACAAAGTATGAGGTTACCATCTGCATTCTTCGCAAAAAGGACAAGAGAACCCCAAGAAGAACTATTAATTTAGATGAAACCCTTTGCATGCAACTACTTTAACTGCTTCTTAAGCTCTTGTAACTCTGGTGTAGCCATCCTATAAGGAAAAATTGACACAAGTTATACTCCTAGAAAAATCTCAATAGAGAAATATACCTCTCACTCCGGAGGTAAACCTAAAAAGTCATCTAGAAATACATTTCTGAAATGATCCACCACTATAGGAAAGTCCATCTGGGAAGCCCCCTGGTCTTCCAGATATAAATTGGTAATCTGGGGTGTAGTTCCTCCCAACCAATTATTCACGAGTCTAGATCTACTTGCCTAGACATCCCATTCGCCATTGTGTAGAAAACACTCACCCTCTAGTGATGTGAAACTCACCCTGCGACAATAGTATTCAACAAAGGCATGAAAGGAGACCAACCAGTCCATTTCAAGAATGACATCGAAGCTGGAAATCTCTAAGACATAGATTTCCTATAGTAATTGACACATACAAACCTCTGGAGTCCACTCCTTGCAACTAAATAAATTATCCTTCCTAATCCCCAATGGAGTTTCTACTATCAAAGCATCATCATAATTAAAGATACAGGGCCTAGGGATCTTCAAAATATCAATAGATATAAAACAATGGGAATCCCCTTTATAAAAAAGAGAAGAAGCTAAAACTTATGAAACTAGAATCATACCTATGAACGTAAAGGGTATGGGATCCCACTTTTATTGGGTTTGTTCCATCACAAAATTCAGACTTGTACTATGGCCTTACCACGTTGCCTGGATACCCTGTGCCGATCCAACATGTTTTCACAGGAAACCATCCATCTTGCTACCACGACCATGACCACCTCCTCAGCCTAAATAGACTGATGAACTCCAGTTCCCCGATTGATGAGAAACTAGTGGAATCACACTACTTGGATACTTGAAAAAACATCCATGCAGTGCATCCTGCAATAGGTAGAAGGAGTATCATCCATGGATGCTGAACTTCCCAAACTCACAAATCCAAACTCCCTCCTATTGTGCTTGGTAATTAGCGTATGGTTTACTATATCAGTCATAAAAGTCATCCTGAAAACATTCACCTTCGATCAGATCTGGTGCCTTAGTCCATACTTAAATATCTTAGCTAGTGATAACTCATCACCTCCCAAAACAGGTGGGAAGCACTGAACCTCTGTAAAATGAGAAGAATAATCAATCACTGAAAGAGCACCCTACTCCAAATGCATAAAATCACGGGCTCAGTACGCCCCTAGCATCTCGAGGTAGAAATAATCATAGATGGTCCTTTGAAACTCTTCTCAAATCATATCTTGATGACGTCCCACCTGTGAGATAACATCCCACCATCTCTTGGCGGAATCACGAAGCATGTAAGTCATGAGATTCACCCTCCTCTCTGGAGGTGTCTCTAGATGCTCGAAGATAGAAAGCATGGCCTCCAACCATGACTCTATAGCATGTGGTCCTCTATCCCTTAAAAAAGTCGGAGGATGTTGCAGCTAGAACAACTGTGTCAACTCTTCCATAGTTGGGGGAGGATGTAGTGCTCCCTAAAAGGTATGCATCATCCTTATAAATCCTTTACAGAACTATGGATCAAAACTTATGTTTGGTATAATAGCTGGCATCAAGATGGGAACAACGGGAGGATCTACTGTTAGTCCTTGATCTACAGTTTCTAGAGTCTAGTCATCACCCTATACCTGGCGTACAATAGAAGGATGTCTCGGTGGCATGACTCTGCAAGGTCAAGTGCACACATCAGTACAATCTTATCAAGGGACGAAACTTATACGTGAACGAACAGAAAAAAAATAAGTAAAACATTCATGTTTTACAAGAGAGGGTTACATGGTGTGTAGAACCACTACAAAACATGTTCCCTTTAAACCTTAACATGGGCGTGTACCTCTTCCATTCAGGTCATGTAACGCCCATACACACAATGTGTTCCTCTTGAGACACGGCGTGTACTTGAATATTCCCTCCTGCCCAAGTAATTATACATGGATAGAACTACATGATCCTACTAGTGTAACACTACACGGCATGTTCACCCTAGACATGGTGTATACTCAGAATTTCTAGCCACCCATGTCGTTAGTCACACAGCCAGATACATGGCCGATTATAGAATAGCGTGTACTCCTAGTACACAGCGTGTTCTACCAAAATTTACAAACCCTGGGTCTCTTCTCACATAGTCAGTCACATGGTTAACAACTAAATGGCGTGCACCAATGATAAACAGCATGTACTTAAGAAAATTCATTTTTTCATATAATAGAAGAACACATATCATGTGTTCATAACATCACACATCGTGTTTTCTGGGTTTTCCAAATAGTAAGCCTTTAAAATTCTCTAGAACCCCAAAATCATAAAATTTGGCTAAGGCATGCCATGTTCCGATCTGTGAGAGCCCAAAATCCCTGTGAATCAAGGTTTGACATCCTTATTCATACCATATCTTAACAGAATTCAATTAATTTTCAAAAATGATCCACCAAATTCTGATCTAAGAGAGCTCATAACAGCCCAGGGACAAAATCTTGGAACCCACCTAAATGAAACTTTACATAAACCAATACCCTATCAAAATATATGGTATTTTATCACGACATATATCACAATAGAATGAATATATAGAACAACATATATCATAATAGCATGCAATAAGTAATGCTCTCTAAATTGCATGGAAAGATTGTATTAGATGTGATCTCTAGAAAGTGTCTATATGTTGCATGAGATGGCATACCCTCATCTCATTAGGTTGAAATATAAATAGAACCATAATGATATCAATGATAGCGGCACAAAACAAGTGAATCTCCCAATGGTGAAATCAAATAAACTGTAATAGTTCCAAAATCCAAAAAACACAATTCAATTTCAGGTAATTTGGATTTTCCCTATACATAGGTTAGCTAATCCGGAGAATAGATTATTACCAACTACATATTCCTTCTTATCCCAGTCTATTGGTTCCAAATAGTAAGGAAAAGTAGGAAACAAAATGATCTAATACCACTTTGTAACATCTTGGACCCAGGTGCCGCCCAAAGGTGCCCCGAACCCAATTAGTCACAAAACCTCAAGCACATTTCCATAAATGTCAGAGGCTTCAAACTAAAAATGAGGGCCAAGGTGTGATAATGGGGAAACTATGACCTCATAGAAAGAGTATACACTGTGGAAAACAAATAGTAAACTATAGAAAAAGGATTAATATCATACAACAGAAGTAAACATTAGAAGACTGATATTAATAAAACAACTGGAGCATATATATAAATGTTGTATGTCACATGTGTCTATGAAAGTATCCAAACAAGAATAATGTTGGATATACAATATAGAACCCAAATTACAGAAATAAAATTAATCTTCAACAGCATCACAAGCCTCATATTAGTCTCATGCTCTCTAGATCCAATAGAAATCAATTACCTACTGAAGAAGGGAACTTTCCCTTCTCTATACCTGCAATCATATAATCTTTTTGGGTCCAGAGCATGACCCAAACAGGGTTTGAGATGAATCCTAGTAGGAAACCACCAAAATATCTATGCCTAAATGTCAGTGAATATATTATAGCAGGTAATAGAAAAAATGATGAAATAAACTAGGAAGTAATCAAAAGTAAACAATCCTACAGTTTTCAATTACATTAATTTATATTAAAAAATTATTCAATCCATTGAATCATGTAAACTAGAGATCTAGGATGAGCTCTATATCCCCTGTGTAAGGTAACCAAATAGATGTCTCAAAAGATCATCAAAACAATCAATCAAGACTAAGTCCAATCTTGTGTATTGGCTTGGCACACTCATCACAATTATACAATTATTCCTAAAGGACCCCTTGGGAAAGTTCTCATAGTCTATCCCCTCTGGTCTAACATAACATCAATTCATTAGATAACAACCCTTTAGGAATCTCTCAAGGTCTATCCCCTTTGGTCTAACATAACATCAATCAATTAAAATAATGACCCTCTAGAAAGCTCTCACGGTTTATCCCCTTTGGTCTGACATAGCACTAATCATTTACAAACAACCACCTGTGTATCTCTTATGTTTAATACCCCTGGGTCAAAATTTCATCAATAAATTATAAAAAACCTCTTGGGTTTCTCTCATGGTCAATACCCCTATGTTAAAATAGCATAAGGTAATTATAAAAGACCTCCTCGGTATATCTCAGGGTCATTACCCCTAGGTCAATCATATAAACCAAGGCTCTCACTGTCCATTGGAAAAAAAGTGCGCATATAATATCAAAGAATATCATGTAATCTGAACCTTCTATATGGATAATCATTCAAAATCATATCACATTCATTTCATATAATCAATCAAACTCCATCCTAATCAACCAAGGCATAGAAAACAAGGCATGCCTAATAGGAATCCTAGACCAAATGTCCATCAACAATCAATTGAGGGGAAATGCACCCATGGTGTGTCCCAATAACAAGGTATCTATCCTTTCACAAAAGAAATAACCCTTTATCAATCAATCAAAACATAGAAGGTAATAAAAAGGGTTAAATTCAAAATCAAGCAATACCCCAAACGTGGGTATGCGGCACTTTTAGCATATATGATCCAAGACAAACAATAAAAGGCACAAACCACCTACCTTGATGTTGTACAATCGATATACTTGAATGTTAGCCCTTGAATCATCCTAGATCAGCATAGATCAACAAAAGGGTGAAAAACTCCCTACCTTGAATAAATTTAAAGAGATAAGGAATTATGAAAAAGGATCTAGGGGTTCTGAGAACTCACTAGTGGGATTCCAATGCACCCAATGGTGTCTCAATTGGAGCTTGGATGGAGAATCTGGAGGGGTTTGGAGTTTTTTGGCCCTTCCATAGATCTCCTGTATGAAATAAGGGAAGAAGAATATAGTTCTGGACATGAGATGCAACCCCACTCTGATATATCAAATAAAAAACTACATGGAGTTTTCATTAAATGTACACGTTGTGTAGTAGACTTAACTGACCCGCGACTTATGCATTCTACCAGGTCACCACATGAAAATGTACTTGGTCGTTACATGGCCAGCATGTGGCTGCATGTGGCAAGCTAGGTACACGTCATGTACACATAAGTACACAACGTGTACATAGAAAACACGCATTTACTGCTTTTAACTCAAAAACAACCTGAAATCAAGATCCACACCTGAAATGGAGATCTAGGTTCTAATAGGTTGACCCAAAATAACTCCCCCTCTAACTCAAATATGGACCATCTACAACCTTACAATCATTAATAAAGTCTAAATTTTACCTTTCACTAAAATTTTAGTCAACATGTATGGCTCATTTAATCCATCTAAATCATCTCTAGATATGACTATATATAATAATGAATTTATAAAATTCAATGATACCGAATACATATATGCTTCAATATACCATAAAAAGTATTTTTATTTCCCAAACAAATAGCACTCTGACTATTAAAAAATAGAACATACCAATCCTAATAAAAACCAATCTTACAAATAAAATTCATCAATTATAACATTCATTTCTTTCCTCTTTCAAAAAACATAGAATCAATTGTACATAAACACTAATAAGAAATTTGACCTGCAAATATGGTTTTATATCCTTTGTTGGAAGAACTGTGTCCATAGGGTAGCCTACTGCCATGGTTAGAGTTAAACCATAGTCGTAGGACTGCCTGTGTCAACCTATAGCCACATCCCATAGAGACCATGGATCTAGTCTAACCTATAACCATGGTAATATAAAACTTTGGTGGTCGGTGGAGGTGGAAAACACCAAAATTTCATGGGAAATAAGAGGGAAATGTGTTGGAAAGGGATATTGCCATGGTCCACATCAACTGTGGTAGTATCTTTCATTGTATCCGCGATCTATGTAGACTATGATGGAAGAGAGGACCTATGGTCATAGTTTTGAAAAACGGTGGCCATGAAGCTTTGTTCTAACAACTTTCACCATGTTTAACTTGAACCATGGTTATAGGGGTTTTTCATAACATCTAAAACCACAGTTTCCAAAAACCATGTTTGCAACACTACAACAAAATAGGCCTTTAATAGCATTGTCCTTTATCTGTACTAGAAAAAAGCATTGATAAATGTTCACCTTATTAATGCTAAAACGCATGTTGATAAATGGTACATTTTATCAATGCTTTTTTAGTGCTTTTAAATGATACCATTTATCAACAACTTTTTTTAGTGCTGATAAAGGGTTCCATTTATCAATGCTTTATTTGTTGTGCTGATAAAGGGCCACTTTATCAATGCATTTTTTATCAATGATAAAGCTTACCCTTTATAAGTACTATATTTTTAGCACCCATAAAGGGATACTTTATTAGCACTATTTTAGAGTTAATAAAGGTCTGAAAATGATATAATTAAATAAAAAATAAAAATTACTTTATTAAAAAAATGACAATTTTACTAATTAAATAATTATTGATAAAATTGAATAAACTGATTATACAATATATAAATAATAAATACTACTAAATAGTATATATTAAATATATAGGTATATGTAAAATAAAAATTAAACAAATAAAAAGCAAAAATAATTAAATTGAGAAAAATATTAAACATTTTATTAATTAAATAATTATTCATAATGTTAATAAATACTATATATTAATTATATAGATATACATGAATATATAAAAATATTATTTATATAATCCAAATTATTTATGATTTTACATTAAACAGTAATATATTTCGTGAATAATGGTTTATAATTAAAAATTAATACGAATTAAAATTACTAACTAATTAAAAGTAATCGGCATAATTGAATGTCATTTGATTTTTCAATTTAACATAGACCAAATGTATGTTATATTTATTTCTCATTCATATACGTAATAAATTAATTTTTACATACAACACACACACACATACTTATGCTATTGATGAAATCTTATACATAAACACTTATAATATTTATGTAATTTATTCAAATTTTGGTTTTCTTTTTAGAAGTTCAATATAAAATGACAGATTTACTATATTATGATTTGAATTGGTAAATTTTATTTATTTATATTTATTATTTTTAAATTTAGGTATTATTTATTCATTTTTAGAATGTTTTATTTTTTATTTTTTTTTATTTTGTTTTTTGGGGAATTTAATAAATTTCAATTATTTATTTTATATTTATTTATTTACTATGTTTTAATATTTTCAATATGTATTAATATTTATTTCAATATATATCCATATTTTTTAATAATTTATATTTAATAAATAAAACATTTCCATTTTTCAATATTGTTAAATTGTACTCATTTTTAACTGTTCAATTTCACTCATTTTTAACATACATGCACTTAATATTAGATATTCGTAAATAATGTTAAAAATATATTTGTAAATAAATATTTATAAATAAATATATTTGTAAATAAATATATTTATAAATGTATATTTACTATATTTATATTTATAAATAAATAAATATAATTATTTTAAAGAGTATTTATATAATTATAAATAAATAATTATATATATTTAAGTGATTATAAGATTATAATAAATTTATTTAAATAATGAATATATATACTATAATTATATTTATATATATTTATTAAATATATATAATTATATAAAAATTATTATTATTTTGAAAAGTATTTATACAATTAAAAATAAATAATTATATATTTTAATAATTATAAAATTATAATAAATATATTTAAATAAAGAATATATTTACAATATATATATATATATTAAATATATATAATTATATAAATGTCGCTTCGGTGGTGGAGCGGTGGTGAAAGAGAGGCGTACAACAACCCCATTCCTTGGGAGGTGTAGGGTTCGAATCTTGGGAGTCCACTCTTAGGTGAATTTATCATTCCCCACGGATCCACTAATCTTGTTGGGTCACTTGGTTCCTTAATGGTTGGGTGAAATGAGTCTTGACCAACCTATGATGATAGATTTTTGTGTCAAACCATCACTTATCGGGTTATCACCATCCGGGACGCTCTACCGTCTTGGCTAACAATGACTCCTTCATTGCTGGGGCTCTCTATGGAGTTATCCCTTCATGGGGAGGGGGTTTCCTAGTATGGAGGGTTCGAAAAGGACACACCTATGGAATTCCCTTCTAAAGATAAAAAATATAATTAAATAAATATATTTTTAAAAAATATTTATAATTATAATTATAAGTCCATTATCACTGCTTAAGTAATAAGCGCTGATAAAAAGAATATTTATCAATTCTTTTTTATCACTTATAAAGATAGATATTTATCAGTGATAAAACTTTAGCATAGATAAAGATATATTTTATCAGTTCTTTTTAGCATTGAGAAAATGGATCTTTATGAGTTCTTTTTTTGGAAGCGCTGATAAAAGTGTTCCAATCTTTTTTAAGAACCCTACCCATCATGAACCAGTTCACGATATCTCAAGAACTCTATGAAAGGAACCTACTTCAGGAATTCCTCATTTTTGAGTCAAATCTAAAATCTAGGCTAGAATCAAGGGTCCAACTATTCCAAGGCTTGAACGATTCAGGGGTTGAAAGAAACAAAGGCTCAAATAAAATCCATGTTTTTCAATATCTCTACTTTTACTTGGTTATCCACTAAAACTTCTCAACCCACATCAGTGTATACCAAAAAATTGAGTTTCACTATCATATAATAAAACAACCCGAAATTCACTATTTTTTAGATATATTGAAGTATCACCTTCCCCAATAGCGTGTGGATCTCCTCAGGAAAACTCTGGTATTGTGCGACACGAAACATATCAAACCCAATGTTGGTTCATATTGTTGTGAGGTATAATAGGCTCCCAATACCTATATTCCATGACATCTACCTCTTTTAAATCATCAAATTTTGAAAAATTCATCCATATAGCAGTTGGTGTTGTCATTTGTTTGGAATATTCCATTGAATATCACTTGGGAATCTCTTTTTCATATTTTGATTGATAAATTAATCTGTTATGATTTCTTTGATTCACTTATAAACCGTGTGACATTTTTAACTCAAAAATCATATAAATATCAATATTTTCCCTTATATGATCCACAAAAAAATTGCATTTTACTTTTTACAAATCTCAAATATTATGTCTTCGACCTATAGGTATACCAACATCCTTTGATAATTATCCTTCTTGATATAAAAGTTGTGATCAACTCTACCTCACTAAAAATAAATCTTTCTTGGATATTTGTTAGGGATAATCTGAGGTTGAAGGTGTTTTGTATTCAATTGTTGTATTTTGTTTTCAAGGTAAGTTTTGAAGAAATAAAATCACTTCAATTTGTTTTTTGGAAAAAATTGTTTTGGGTTTTTTAAAAAGAATCGAACTCATTTTTTCTAAATAGTGTACTCATATATTCAAAAAGTTTGTTCTCGGGATGAGAAGGAAAGAAACTTTAGTGAATGTAAATTTATTATACCCTTTGATGTAATTGTGATGATTCATTTCTTATTTTTATTTCATATAAATCATAAGTTGGATTAATAACTTGTGATGTGAGCTTGATGGAAGAAAGGGGGAGTGAAAGATATACTTCCAATCGGAAAAGAACTGTATTTAGGTTTATCATATCTGAATTCCAGAGAGAAAGAAGTGGTGTTGATTGTTTTTCAAAACAATCATATCTAGATTTAAGAGGTGGTACCGATTGAAGAAGTCATACCGATAAGAATAGAAAGAGATGGTATCTATTATCTTTCAAAAAAAAGTGGATACCAAGTGTAAGTAAAAGATCCGATGTTGATTTTTTTTCAAGTGGTGCTAATGAAAAGTGGTTTCATTGGAATAGGTTATGCCAATTGAATAGGTGGTGCCGATGGATGATGGTGCTGATGAAAAGTGGTGTTGTTGAAAAGTGGTGTCGATTGGAAAGGGGTGTTGATAGAAGAGTAATATATGGAACTGGTTTTTTCTCAAAATGATTTTATGAGGGTAAAAGTGAAAGAATAGACATGGTACCAATCAAAGATAATTGTTTTCATATTGTATTGAATTATACTCGGGTAGATCATCCTTATCATATTGGTTTATATCGTACTCGATCAGATCACCCTTATCATATTGTTTTATATCATATCTGGATAGATCATCCATATCAGATTGTTTTGTATTGTATCCAAGAAGATCATCCTTATCAGATTGTATTTGATCATGCCCAAAAATTGATCATACCCAAGAAATGATCATACCCAGGAAATGATCATACCCAGAAATGATCATACCCAGAAACGATCGTACCTAATAAATGATTGTACATAGAATATGTATCGTTTTCAGATTGTAATGTATATTACCCAGTGATCGTACACATAAATGATCATACCCAACAATCGTACCCAGTAATCGTACCCAACAATCGTACCCAGTAATCGTACCCAACAATCATAACCAGTAATCGTACCTAGTAATCAGACCCAGAATTTTTGGTTTTCTAAATGAAAAATGGGTATGAAAATACAAATGAAAGGGATAAATAAGGATATGAACTTTAAAGAAGAAACAAGAATCTTCGAGAAGTGTTGATAAAGTCAAAATGTATCCCAATACTTTGGGGGGAAATTAAAATTTGGATAAATTTGAGTAAATGGTAATAAATTTTTTTATTCCCTCCAACTGTGTCATGGGTCACCTGTAAAAGATGAAATTACTTTGTACTTTCTGATACTTTCACTGTTTATGTCAGAAGAGAGAGAATATCTGAGTTTCTAGAGATAAGAAGAGATCAATTCTATTCGGCTTGACAATTGTTTTCGGGTGGTGTCGATTCATTCATATTCTATTCGTTTTGACAATTGTATTTTGGAATTGAAGTGTTGTCGATTCTACTCTATTGTATTCTATTGAAACAAAATTAGACTGATAAGATTTGGTTCAGTGTGAATCGTACTCGGAGGAATTATATTGGGAGAAACAGACTCAGGCTGATTGGACTAAGGTTTTATATCAATGTCGAGGAAGTTCTTACTTTTCTTATAGGTAAGGAATTGATGAATAGTATTTCAATTGAATACATCTTTTGAATTCCAAATAAGCGTGGGTAACATGTGTTGTTACAAAACAATTGTATTACCCTATTGTTCTAAGAGGATTTACATGAACTAGTTGTATTGTTTCATATTGCTACATGAGTGAATGGGTATATCCTACATGTTGTAATCCAAGGATTGATTTCTAGTGGATTTTATCATATTGAATCATTTCCAAATCGTACCAAGGACGTAGTTATTATTATTTAATAGTGAACCTTATAAATATTTGTGTTCTTTTAGATGTGTGTTGATTTTTTTCTCATCAAGGAATTGAAATGCTTAATAGGAGGAAAAGGTTGTTTCAATTTAAAAGAAACATAAAATAAAAATAGTATCATTGATTCTCCCACTCCCCCTCTCAGTGATACAGTACTCTGATTGAGCACTTTCAATTGGTATCAAAGGAAGGTTCCCTTCACTATTCTTTGATGATGGAGAATGTGAACTGTGTGAAAAGTAAAGGTATTCTGGTCTTTGATGGAAATAACTGTCATATCTAGAAAGATAGAATGCGGCCATAACATAAGTCTATCAGTTGTGATTTTCTTGAAGCTACAACAGTTGGGTTTCCTCTAATTGATGATAGTTCTCCACTTACACCTATTTACAAGAATTTTCTTAAGAATGATGGAAGGGTTAGGAATTTTATGTTATCATCACTATCTGAAAGTGAATTCTTGAGATTGAAAGGTCTTTCCACAGCTAATGGAATATGGCATAAATTGAAAAACATATATAAGGGCAATAAAAACGTAAAGAAGGAATGTTACAAATATGGATATTGAATTATGACGATTTGAAGATGGGTGAGCATGAATATTTTGGGGAATTATTTACGAGGTTTAATGACATTGTGAGTAAAATCAGATTTCTTGGTGAAAATCTAAAAGAATATATAGTTTTTGAAAATATCTTGAGAATCTTTTCTGAAAAATTTGATGAAAAAGTTTCTTCATTGGAAGATAGAGATCCTGAAACATTATATCTTGAGGATTTTTATAGTACTATTATCAATTATAAGATGAGAAGAGATAATTCTATGAAGAGAAAAACAAATATTGATAGAGAAATTTCTTTCAAGGAAATGAAGAAAGAAAATTCAAAGAATATTGTTATTAAAGATGAAGATGGTGATACTGACTCTAAAAATGAGGTATGTAAAAATTTCAAGGAAATCATATCATTTTTTTCTAACCATTTGAAAGAGGTACAAGGAAATACAAGTGGAAACTTCCCTTGAAATGTTTTTAATGTAGTGATGTTGGTCACTTGGTGGATAATTTTCCTTGAATAAATAAATAATTGTATAGTGATATTTAAAAAAGAAAGACAACACAATCGTGGAATAAAAATGGAGGAAAAGGAAAACAAAAGAAATTATTAAAATCAAAAAGAATAAGTTTCTTATCAAAAGATGATGAAGAAGAAGATATTGATGCTAAATCTGAAAAGTCCATTGAGTATGGTATTGAAAATACTTTTATTAAAACAGTGAATGATGAAGAGTTCAGAAGGAGTAGTTCTGAAGAAGAAGAAACTCAACTTGAACAGCATTTGAAAGAATAATTGAAAGTGTCTCTAAGAAAGATTATAAGTCTTGAAAAAAAAAGTTAGAAGATGAATGTTCCTCAACAAGAGATCTAGAATGTTTTTTTGATGAAAAACTAAAGCTGGTGATATAAATTGATGACTTGATGAAATCTCTTGAAGAATAAAAGAATCATAATGAGGATCTAGGGTGAAGACGAAAGTAAAAGAAAAAGAAATGGAACTTGGTCAACAAAAACTCTCATAATCTGAATTGAGAAACATGTGTTTTCAAAACTCTATCACTGATCTTGGTGAATGTTATCGATAAGAGAATTTGGAGAAGGTTCAACAAAAGTTACCCTAAAAGGGTGATAAGAAGAATGAAGTTGTTTCTGAAAAAATGAATATTGGAAGTTATGAAGTGTTATGGAAACCTATGTCCAAATTTTTTTAAAAACAATCTAAATATAAGAAGGTTTCGAATACATATAAATCCAATAAAGTAGAAAAAAAGTGGAATAACCTTGTTCATAATATAAAGGTTAGTGGCTCAAGAAATAAAGTGGCTGAAAACATATTCGTGATCCTGATCAGTACATGAGCTTCAGAGTAAAATAATCTTTCTATGGGTATTGTTGTTATTTTGGTGGATTCATACACACAACAAATATGTGTTGGTTTAATCAATATAATTTATATTTTCCATTAAGTTATGGAAGGTGGAGATTTAGGGGGAGTCAATCTCATCAAATAAATAAAAATGAGAAGTTTTTCTTGAAGAAATCAAAAAGGAACGAAGTAAATATTGAAAATAGGTTCCAACCCTTAGAATCTATTTATGAAAGATGTGAACAACCTGGACACCTTGCAAAAGGATGTCTTGTTTTGTTACCAACTCAGCAAAATATTCTCAATTTTCTGAAGATGAAGGTGAAGAATGAAAATATAGAAGAAAATGTGGTTGTTGTTGAAATTACCTTAAAATCCATGAAAGGATAACGACCTTAGATAATTGATAGTGGGTGTTCTTATCACATGACAGGAGACATGAAATTGTTAAAGAATGTGAAAAACTTTAATGAACTCTCAATGAAATTTGGAAATTATGAGTCCTTAAAATCAAAGTTGTTGGGTCAGCTATCATTAGTAAAGAAAAAATAAAATCCAAGAAAATTTGTATGTTGATGGGATGAAACACAATCTAATGCATTTTTTCACAATTGTGTGATGAGGTTAACAATTTTATCTTTATAAAAGATGGTTTTTTTGTGAACAATGAAGTATATGGAAATATTATTACAGGGGTCCAACATATAAAATGTAATTTGTTTCAGGTTTGTGAAATAAAAAACTCTTGTTACATGAGCATGGTGGAAGAGAATTAGTTGTGTAAAAAAGGAATGGATACATGTGTTAAAAAAACATGAGAAATTTATTTAAAAGAGATAGTGTTTGATACATTCTTAATTTCCCAAGGAGAAGATATTGGTGTTTCACTATCTTCTAGAAAGAAAATATTACAAATGTTTTTCATAGTAAAGTTGATATTTTTTCAAAACAGCACCTAGAGCAGATACACTCGGATATATATAGGCAAATTAGAAAACAATAAACAAATAGAGATAAGTATTTCATTACTTTTATTGATGATTTTACTCACATGACTTATGTCATGTATATGAAACACAAATCAGATGCTTTGAAAATGTTAAAAAGTTTTAGAAGGAATGTGAGTATTCTATGAAAAAGTTTCAAAAAGATTATAGTGGTGAATAAAAAATTAAAGAGTTTGAATATTATCTTCAGAAGCATGGAATTCATCATGAATACAATTCCTCATACACCCTCCAAAAAATGGGTTTATTGAAAGAAATAATTAATTCCAGGTGAATATGGGAAGAACCTTGTTACTTGAACATGACCTTTCTCATCACTTTTGGAGACAAGCCATGAGTACTTCTTGTTTACATTAAGAACTGATGTTTTTATAAGACTCAATTAGGTACGAATCCATATGAATTGTTTTATAAAAAAACTCCATGTTTGAAACACATGAGGGTTTTAGGGAGTCCACGTATTATAAAGAAGAAAGGTGGAAACTATGGTAAGTTTGAGTAGAGAGGTGAGGATGGAATATTTCTTGGCTATACTCCAGAAGGAAGAGGATATAGATTCTCCAACAATGAATCATGAAGAATTATTGGTACAATTAATGTAAAAGTTATTTGTATCTCTAGGAAAGATAAACATGTCCAAGCGGACAAAGAATTTGAGAAAGTTGAAGAAGATAATTTTGATAAGGATAGAAATGATTGTAATCCTAATAGAGGTGAAGAATTGGACCCAATTATTTCCAGTGAAGAGGAAGACAATCGATACTCTTATCCAAATATAATGAAACATGTGGAAGCACAAAATATAATTGGTAATCAGCATCAGAAGGTTCAAACAAGAAGAAAAACCAATTCCATTACACATACTTCTTTGTATTCAAAAGTGGAACCGAATGATGTGAAAGAATCTTTTGAGCATCCAGATTGGGTTCAATCCATGAATGAATAATTGGATCAGATTGAAAATAATAATTCATGGGAACTCATACCCAAGCCAGAAAACAAAAACATCATTGGCACAAAATTGGTTTTCCAGAATAAGATGAATGAAAAAGGTTAAGTAATAAGAAACAAGGAAATATTGGTTTAAAAAGGATATTCAACGATTAAGGGTATTGATTTTGATGAAACCTTTTCTCCAGTGGAAATACTTGAAACAATCAGAATCTTTCTTTCTACTATCACACAACGAGGCTACAAGATCATTTAAATGGATGTCAAATCTGTATTCCTAAATGGTGATCTTGAAAGAAATGTTTATATTAAAAAACATTGTGTCTTTGTTATTGGAAAACATGAATATTATGTGTGGAGATTGAAAAATTCATTGTATGGCCTAAAATATTCTCTGAGAGTATGGTATTAGAAATTGGATCCATTCTTAAGAAATAAGAATTTTAACAAATGAAGAGTGGATAAAAATCTATACATTAAATAAGGTTAAGATTATTCCCTCATTATAATTGTTTGTGTTGATGATATTATCTCTGTTGGAAACTATAAAGGTTGTTGTGAAATATTTTCTGAAGAAATTAATAATGTATTTGAAATTTCCATACTAGGAGAAATGAAATACATTCTTAGGTTAAAAATCCATCAAAATAAGGAAGACATTTTCCTCTCCCAAGAAAAGTATGCAAAAGAACTTCTCAAGAGGTTTGTCATGGAAAATTAAAAACCTGTTTCCACACACATTTCAGTGGGAACAAAGATGATTAAAAATAGATAACGAAAAAAAGTTTATCAAAAAGAGTATCGGAAGCTAATTGGAAGTATATTGTATTCGAGTACCTAAAAACTCGACATTCTGTATGTTGTTACCTTATGTCCAATATTTAAAAGTGATCCAAAATAATCACATTTACTTGTTGAAAAAAGAATTCTTAGATACATCAAACACACAATAAACATTGGAATCAAATATGATAGCTCAAATTCTATTGAATTGATTGAGTATTAAAATGTAGATTGGGAAGGAAATGTTGATGATAGAAGATTTACATCTGGAGGTGTATTATTTCTAGGAAATAATTGTGTTATTTTTCATTCAACAAAACAAAATTCTGTAACTCTCAGTATGGATAAATATGATTATGTTTCTTCTACTCAAGACACTACTCAACTTATGTGGATGAAAACACAATTATAAGATTTACTTGTTGAAGTGAAGTTACCCTTGCTATTGGGTGGTGACAATCAAATTACAACCAATCTCACCAAGAATCCTATGAAACATTCTTGTTCCAATAATGTTGATATCAAATATAATTTCATCAAATAGAATGTGGAGAAGAATGAATTGAAGATGGAGTATATTCCAACATAAAAACAACTTGCTGATATTTTAACAAAGCCTTTATCAAGGGAATCATTCTCAAAAATGAGATTGAACATGGGTGTCCAGCCTCTTTCTCTTTAAGTTTGTGGTATGTGTATCTATCCCCAGTCTTGTCTTGCCTTTGTATTGTTTTTTCAAGGGGGAGAATTTTTTTATTTCATAAATTGTTTTCATAAAAGAGAGAGTTGTGGGTAAGCTGTGAATTCAGCATTATTTTTTTGATTGAACTATTCTAACTGTTTATTAGAGTGGTTGTAGGAAATAAATTTTCTTTCTAGGTAACATGGAAAGATGAGTTAAAGTGATGGTAAGGAAGAAATATTTTTTAAGGAAGAATGTCCGGACATCATGGATTTTCTATCAAGGATTATTGTTTCATATAATGAGTTATCTCACATAGTATTAGAATTATTGATATGTAATCCATTGCATGAGGTTAAAAAGTTCAGTGATTTATAAAACATGGTTGAAAAAAAAATCTAAAGGGGTTGATTGTTTGGGCCAAGATGATGATGAAGGTGTTTTGTATTCAAGTGTTGTATTTTTTTGTCAATGTTAGTTTTGAATAAAGGAAATCACTTCTCTTTTTTTTGGAAATAATTGTTTTTGGTTTTGTTTTGAAAAAAATTAGACCCATGTTTTCTGAAAATTGGACTCATGTATTTAGAAGGTTTGTTCTCAGGATGAGAAGGAAAGAAAGAAACTTGAGTGAATGGAAAGTTATGATACCTTACAATGTAATTATGATGATGATTTTATGATTTTTATTTCTTATAAATCATAAGTTGGATTGATAACTTGTGATGAAAGATTGATGGAAGAAAGGGGGAGTGAAATATATGATGCCAATAAGAAAATAATCATATTTAGATTTATCGTATCTGGATGCCAGAGGGAAATAAGTGGTACCAATTATTTTTCAAAACAATCGTATCCAGATTGAAGAGGCGGTGCCGATTAAAGAAGTCATATCAATAATAATAGAAAGAGCTAGTATCGATTTTCTTTCAAAACAATTGGATACTGAGTGGAAGTAAATTATCTGGTGCCAATTTGTATTCAGTTGGTGCCAATGAAAAGTGGTACCGATGGAATAGGTGATGTCAATTGAATAGGTGGTGTTGATGGAAGATGGTGCTGATGAAAATTGGTTCTATTGAAAAGCGGTGCCGATTGGAAAGGGGTATTGATAGAAGAGTAAGAGATGGTGCTGATTGTTTCTCAAAATGATTGTATCAGGGTAAAAGTGAAAGAATAGACATGGTACCCATCAATGATTGTTTTTTCAGATGGTATTGCATTATACTCAGGAAGATCATCCTTATCATATTGTTTTTATTGTACTTAGGCAGATTATCCTTATTAGATTGTTTTTTATCATATCCGGACAGATCATCCTTGTCATATTGTTTTGTATTGTATCCGGGAAAATTATCCTTATCATATTGTATTTGATTGTACCCATAAAATGATCGTATTTATGAAATCATCGTACCTAGGAAATGATCATACCCAGAAATGATCGTACCCAGAAATTATCATACCCAGAATATTATGGTACATAAAAGAACGATCATTAACAGATTTTAATGTATCGTACCCAGTGATCATACACAAAAATGATCGTACTCACCAATTGTACCCTAAAATCATACCCATCAATTGGGCCCAGAATAATCAGTTTTCTAAATGAAATTTTTTTTTGGTATTTGGAATGAGAAATGGGTATGGTGATACAAATGAAAGGTCCAAAGAAGAAGATTAACATTGAAGAAAAATCAAGAAGCTTCAAGAAGTTTTGACGAACTCAAAATGTATCCAAATATTTTTTGATGAAATTAAAATTTGGATAAATTTGAGTAAGTAGGAATAAAATTTTGGATTCCAACCAAAGGTTTCATGAGTCGCCTATAAAAGGTGAAAGTGCTTTTTACTTTCTTATACTTTCATTATTCACTATAGAAGAGAGAGAAGCTCTAGGTTTCTAGAGAAAAGAATAGATTAATTCTATTCGGCATGATAATTGTTTTTGGGTGGTGCTAATTCATTCATATTCTATTTGGATTGACAATTATATTTGGGAATTTAAGTGGTACTAATTATACTCTATTTCATTTTATTGAAATAAAATATAACTATGAAGATTTGGTTCAGTGTGAATCGTACTCGGAGGAATCATACTGGGAGAAACAGACTCAGGCTGATCTGAATAAGTTTTTATATCAAAGTCCATGATGTTATTACCTTTCTTATGAGTAAGGAGTTTGATGAATTATATTTCAATTTAATACATCAGTTGAATTGAAAAAAGGCGTAGGTAACATGAGTTGTTACAAAACAATTTTGTTGCCATATTGTGCTAAGAGGATTCACATGCACTAGTTGTATTGTTTCATAGTGCTACATAAGTGAAATAGTACATCCTACTCATTGTAATACAAGGATTTATTTATATTGGATTGTATGGTATTGAATCATTTCTAAACCATACCAAGGACGTAGCTATTATTATTGAATAATGAACCTTGCAAATCATTATGTTCTTTTGGATGTGTGTTGATTTGTGTCTCAGTATATAAATGAAATCCTTAACTAGAGGAAAATTTTATTTAAATTGAAAAGAAATATAAAAGAAAAAGATTATCACTGATTCACCCCCACCCCCTCTCAGTGATATAATACTCTAAATGGGAACTTTAAATATTGAACCAACCTTAAATACCATGTACTCAGCGATTTATTTATCATATACAAATAATTATTTAATTGGAACACATTTCTATCATTTTTATCCATAATAAACCAATCCAAATTCTCAATGTATACCCCCACCCCTTGGAAACTCCATTGAGGAATATAGATTTAGCATCCATTTAGTATAATTTTAATTACATTTACCCTGAAATACCTACAAAAATAAAAATAGTTTCCAACTAGGATATGTGGGTAAATTTATCATAAATATAAAATTTTTTTGTAACACCCCAGGATTTCAGAGTGTGTTATTTCTTAAAAATAATTCAATAACTTGCACTACACGCAACACCGAGTTCAATCACACCATTAAAAGAGTTCATGAATAGTATTAACTACATTTTGAACTTTATATAATCCTTATAATTTTAGAATCCCTATTATGAGTTTCTTAGTCATATTGCAAGAACAGATTCATTTTCAGTATTATCAACTTCTAATAGTGAAACCTTTTTAAATACAATATTTTAATCTTTTTGACTAAATTGGGACATCAAAAATTTAAAATGAAACATCCCAAGCTTCCACGGTACGCTTTCTTTGAGTAATACAGTAGCGTGTGTTGTACGCAACCTTGAGTTTTAACACACACCACAACCAATCAAACTAGCCGTTATGAATAGTAATACCTAATTTTTGAAATTATATATATTTTATATTTAAAAATGGACTTCATTTTTGGATTCGGAATATCGAAATTAGCCTAGGGTGAAATTTTGGTACATTTCGGATAACTTTTATATTTTGATGAATAGTGAAAATTACTAAATTTTAATTAAAAACAACTTTTTTAATCAAAATAATTAATATTGATAAATTATGAATTTGAGTGGTTTTAAAGTATATTTAGAATATATTTTTACCATTTAATATAATGTTGGTCATTGGACATAATTTTACAATTAAACCGAACATAAACAAGTGTCAATCTTTTGGTAGTTATTATCTCTTAAAAACACGCTTTTTGTTTTGACAGCGGGAATTAATTTTAAATTAATTTCTGCCACTTCTGTGTTTTGAATTTAGAAAAATGGATTCCATATTTGGAATCAGGATGTTCAAATTGTGTAAATAGGTAACTTTTATTTTTAGACATTTTGAATAATTACTGCGGTAAATATTTTATTTACCATGGTTAAGGGTAAATCCGGTAAATAAGGGTTAAAAAAATAATATTATAATAATACTAAATTACCCTAAAACGTGTCTTAACCCTATTGGTTGATACATAGTCGACCATGGGCATCTTTGTGTCTATTTTGGGACCCCATGGATCCACTTGTAAGTGATAATGACACTTTATTTTAATTAAGTCAAAATGAATACAAAAATGACACAAGCATATATCTTTTAGAACAACAATTTTTACATAGGGTTATACTTGTTGTATTTTCGATTATAAATATTCATTAGAAAGATAAAAAGATTTCCTACATAATGATATTTTATTTATAATTTTTAGACATTAAATAATTTATTTTATTTATGACACAATGATGATGCAGTAATTACTAAAATAGTAAAAAATTAACATAATTGATATTATAAATACCCAAATAAATATAATATGAAACTTTTAATGAATTAAACTAATTTTCTAGGATAATATGATATATTAGGATTGATTTAATTGACTTTGTTCGAAGTAATCAATCTGTTATGAGTTTCACAAAAATCAACTATTGAATAGTGTCAAAATTGACATAAAAGAGTTCTTAAAACAAATATTATATTATTAATTGATATTAAATTCCTAAAAATCTAAGGTTCGGCCAAGAGACTTATATTATGATAGGTTAATCATTAATGGACCACTTGGGGGTCGCTTGGATGTATATAGTAAGTTTATTAACCATATTATATAAAAATACAAAGAGACATTGTAAAAGTGAAACTAATTAACTTAGAGTTAATACTTAAAGATAAGGTTAATATAAGTACCCAAACCTGTCTAAATTCTATTGGATGAGTTGTTTTCGACCTATCCCCACCTCATCCTTTGAATAGTCAACTTTGGAGCCTTTAGAAACCGAATATGAATTTATTATAAATTAATATTTCTAGCTTTTCCAAAGGTGCCCCTCACCCCTCTTATAAAAGGGCACTCCTCCTTCTCATTTCTTCACACCTCTAAAGCCTTTTGGTTCGGCCAAACTCTGCCCAAATACTCTCCCAACATCCCTCACTACAACCTAGAGGCCTTAGTTTGATCAGAAAGCCAACCTAAGGAGCCCTTTTGATCAAATCAAAAGGAAGAACCCGAAGAAGAGGTAATGATTTCATCACCCTTTTCTAAGTTCATTTCTTCTTCCACTTCTTCTTCCTTTGTTCTTACCATTCTGAAATAATAACTCCAGTATCTCACATATACTGTGATGTTATTATAAATATGGTACAATCATATTCAGTATTCTATCCACCCTTTGAATAACATGTCACCATACGTGCGTACGTACGGCTTACCGTCTCCACGTCGTGGTGTAATTGTTATTCAATATAATATTATTTGGATGGGTATAATAATGATGTGTAACTCATGTAAATAATAAATATAACATGTTAATGATTCTGTATATATGATATACCATCCATTTATATATTATTTTAATATCAAAAGAATGATATTGTCGCTCGTGCGTACGTACGGACTACCGTCTCCACGAACGCGATGAGATTCATTCTCCATCGTATCCATTCAAGTATAATTATCATTTGATGATTTCAAAATGATGTTTAAGGACTGTATATCATTCTGGATATGAATAAGATACAACAACCATGGCTTATGTAACAAAACATATAAAAGAAAATGAGTAAGTTAACTCCCGAAACGACGATAATTCTAAGATATTATTAACAAATCAATGTTAAAAGATCATATATGATATCATATTAATATATATGATTCTTGTATAATTTAATAACAACTATTTCACCATTATACAGGAGGTTAACCTACCCCAACCAAGGAAAAGTATAAGGTAAGGGTTATTTCACAATCTCTTCTTTATCCGAGGTTGTTTATACGTAATAATCTACTGGGATCTCGTTATCATCCACATCCATGTTTCTTCGAAATGTATTTCAAAACATTTTTACTATTTACAAGAATATGGGTTAAAGTCATTTATACCCTTGTTTGACTTTTTATAAGAGGTTTATAAAGGAATCTTTCCGTCGTTTTCAAAACAATGTTCTTTTTAACCTTTTCGACAGAATTGAGGTAAGAATGTTTTTTTTTAACTTATACGGCGGGTGCGGTTATTTTCCGCCGTTATAAAATCATCGAAGCTTTACATACAAGCTTATAAGAATATTTTCAAAGAAAATGTTTTATTTTATATGGATCTTAAATGATTTCAAAATAAAAGGAGATACTTCTTTAAAAAGAATTTTGATTTCATCTATGTCAACATCCTTTGATGGATTTTAAGATTATTTGAAGTTGATTTATTATGATACAAAAATTCTATATTGAATTGAAGGTTTTGTGATATGTTTGACTGTGGATGTGCTATTTTTATACCATTCATAGTTTATGGTGAAATTATTGACATTTCGTATGCTAGTTTTAATCCGAATGTTTATGTTATATTTCAAACTTTTCTTCAGATGAATGTGCTAAACAAGTATGTTCCGGGTTGGGGACCGGTAAAAGTAAGCCCTCCAGGTTGGGGACTGGTAAAAGTAAGCCCTCCAGGTTGGGGACTGGTTAAAGTAAGCCCTCCAGGTTAGGGACTGGTAAAAGTATGCCCTCCGGGTTGGTGTCCGGTTATTAGAGGCACTCCGGGTTGGTGTCCGGTTATTAGAGGCACTCCGGGTTGGTGTCCGGTTATTAGAGGCACTCCGGGTTGGGTTCCGGTTAGAAGTAACCCCTAGGTCTTGGGATGAGGCCTAGACAAAGAAATTAACGTTTAGCATTATGCATTCCAACATTATGAAAGTGGTTATTTATTTTTGCATGTGATTATTCGATTAGTGGAATATCCATGTGAATAAGTAAATGGCATTATTTCATTTTATTTATGCCATACCATGTTGAAAGTTCATGTTTAAAAGGCTTTTGTTTTAGTTATACATTGCCTTAAATGTTTATTCTTATTGATGAAAGTTTTCGCTATATTGTTATCCTTACTGGGCATTTGAGCTCACCCCTTTTCTATGTTTTATTTTTCCCAGGAAGTGAAGATGTAAGTTATGAATGACCTGCAGGGATATTATGAGGGGATTGTAGTGTGGACTGTGGAAACATTATGTTGTTGTAGTAGTTTTTGATTTTATGATGTAATGTAAAACTTATGAATATATCTAGTGTTTCCAAGGCTACTAAACCAATCGGTCTTTTGAGATTTGATCTTTCTTGTGATCATGCCAATGTTATGAAGTAATGCACCGACTCTAGGTAATTAGGGTCGGGGCGTTACAGTTGGTATCAGAGGAAGTTTAGTACAAACCTTGGAAGCTAGATTTAGATAAACTCTGATTAGAGCACGTAGACCTAAGATGAACGTTGAGGATTAGTATAGAAGAACTTCCTAGAATTTTGGTATTGTAGAGATTTTGTGAGTTTTCCGAGCAATACATCCCTGTCTGGATACGAGCAGGTAGAGGCGGCTCTGGCACAGATGTACCTAGGGGTAAAACCCGAAAACACCGCTTTGAGCTAGACTCGAACGGGAACTGGTGCACGACAACGGGCCTTGCTGCACTCTTGGTTACGACACTCCCGGGGGATATGCTTAGGATAACTCTCATTTTCTTTACAAATCATTATGAAGGGTTTATGAGTATATACTTCCTCAAAGAAAACATTTTTATGATTGTGGATTATATCCATAAATAGTCCAATTTATGTTAAGTGTTTTATAAGTATGGGATTATGTATTTTGATTCATAAACTGATCTAGTTTATGCCATTGTTTAGAAATGGCGCCCAGTAGAAGGAATGAGAACTCCAGAAATACACATGATTCAAAGAGAATGAAGGATCATATCTTTCATGGTCTTAAGCTAGAATTTATAAGAGAAATAGTCTCACATGTATTATCATCATATGAAGAAATAATATCATGTGTTGATAAGATAAGTAAAGAGTTTACTGAGTCCTATGGCTTTGAAGGGAATCAAGAGAAGAAAAGGATGGAAGAGAGAAAGATGGATAAAAGGAAAAGGGAAAAGAAGAATTTTCCCATATGTGGTAACTGTGGAAAGAAACACCCTGGAACTTGCCTGAAAGGAATGGGAGTTTGTTATAAGTGTGGAGGAAAAGGGCACAAGGTACGTGACTGCAAGGGTAAGAAAATGGTTTTAAATGTACAATGCTTCATTTGCAAGGAGTTTGGAAACTACGCGAACCTATGTCCCAGTCATCAGACTATGCCGAAAATGATGTTATTGGATAATAATCAAGTTATGATACTACCACAGATGAAGAGGAATGATTAGAGTTCTTATGTTGATTATGTCAATTGAGTGTTGTATCAACAATGTACTTGTTACAATAATTATGGAGTATATAAGGATTGTACTGCAGTACTATTTCATTAAGGACTTGAGATTGTGTGGAACAAAGAAAAGTGACTCAATAGCAGGATAAATTTTTGGAAAATATATGGTTGAGAGAATGATAAATCATAACATAGTTCTGATACTGAGGTAGTGATTTTGGAATAATATGTGATTGTTTTGGATAAATTATATTGGATATTCCTGACTACCCTGGAACTGATTAATGATTTGTATATTCCATCATTGTTGGGGTTTAAAACATTTTTGGATTAATGAAGTATATCCAGCTTTCTATATGGAATAAGGGAGCATGAAGGTAATCAATAAGGAATATGGTAATTCAGGATGTTTCGGTGTATTAAAAGAATACATGATGAAGGTATTCATATGCTATTACGGGGTAAAAAGGTTCTACATTATGTTTACCTTACTTATAAATGTTGGACTGTGAGTTTGGATAGAAGTATTTTGGATAGTTCTAGTTTGGATTATTTTGGATTGCCATAAAAGGACAACCCGGAGGTCAGGCGGCAACCCGTCGCGTCCGGCAAGGCTGCGAGACTTGGACCCGAAACCGAAGGGTGACAAGGGTGTATCACCTACCACTGGCCCACGAGATGTCCTGGATTAAATAATGTAGTTTTTATTAAAAGATCTTGTAGATGAATTATAAATTAATTTATTTTGGAACCCTATACGAATAGTGTAAATAGAATTTTTCTTGCATTCTATTATCTTTTAGAGTGAAAGATGAGTTTGTGGTAGAAATTTATTAATGGATAAAACTATAATTATAAAGTAAGTATATCTCCTTATGATCTTAGTCAATCTCATAAATAGATTCCTCAATATTAAGAAAAGCAACTTAGAACAAAAATGTTTTCCTAGATGGTACCTTAAATCATCACTAATTTATGGCTTTGGGATTGTTGGCCTTTTCATAGCCATGTTCTCTACCACTCTCCATCAGATAATTGATGGTTAGATTTCTCTTCCATATCCATATTTTCCTAAATGGAACCCTAGTATGTGTTATTTTCGGTAATCTTCATACTTTCCACTCTTTATTTTAAATAGAGGCCTCATTAATTCATTTTTCGATGTGGGATTTCAACTAAGATATTTTGAAATGTCAAAAATGTGTTGTCCCAATACCCTATATTTTGTTGAACCGATGGTACTTCAAATCATCATAGATTGATGAGTTTAAGGACCTCAATTTTATACTTGTTTGTGATTGATGACCTCAATCACTACCTATAAATATTTACGTTTTTCCTCCAATTATATGTCTCTAATTGCCACCAATGTTCTCCTAATCGAGATCATAATTTGGTGGTGACCCTTTCATTTATCTTTTCCTCATATTAAGACTAAATTTTAGTAACCCAATTTCCGATGTGGGTTTTCCCACAAATATATTTTCTACTTTCAACCTTTTATTTTCGAAAAACAATTTCAAATTGCGAGGACGCAATTTATTGAAGGAGGGGAGAATGTAACACCCCAGGATTTCAGAGTGTGTTATTTCTTAAAAATAATTCAATAACTTGCACTACACGCAACACCGAGTTCAATCACACCATTAAAAGAGTTCATGAATAGTATTAACTACATTTTGAACTTTATATAATCCTTATAATTTTAGAATCCCTATTATGAGTTTCTTAGTCATATTGCAAGAACAGATTCATTTTCAGTATTATCAACTTCTAATAGTGAAACCTTTTTAAATACAATATTTTAATCTTTTTGACTAAATTGGGACATCAAAAATTTAAAATGAAACATCCCAAGCTTCCACGGTACGCTTTCTTTGAGTAATACAGTAGCGTGTGTTGTACGCAACCTTGAGTTTTAACACACACCACAACCAATCAAACTAGCCGTTATGAATAGTAATACCTAATTTTTGAAATTATATATATTTTATATTTAAAAATGGACTTCATTTTTGGATTCGGAATATCGAAATTAGCCTAGGGTGAAATTTTGGTACATTTCGGATAACTTTTATATTTTGATGAATAGTGAAAATTACTAAATTTTAATTAAAAACAACTTTTTTAATCAAAATAATTAATATTGATAAATTATGAATTTGAGTGGTTTTAAAGTATATTTAGAATATATTTTTACCATTTAATATAATGTTGGTCATTGGACATAATTTTACAATTAAACCGAACATAAACAAGTGTCAATCTTTTGGTAGTTATTATCTCTTAAAAACACGCTTTTTGTTTTGACAGCGGGAATTAATTTTAAATTAATTTCTGCCACTTCTGTGTTTTGAATTTAGAAAAATGGATTCCATATTTGGAATCAGGATGTTCAAATTGTGTAAATAGGTAACTTTTATTTTTAGACATTTTGAATAATTACTGCGGTAAATATTTTATTTACCATGGTTAAGGGTAAATCCGGTAAATAAGGGTTAAAAAAATAATATTATAATAATACTAAATTACCCTAAAACGTGTCTTAACCCTATTGGTTGATACATAGTCGACCATGGGCATCTTTGGGTCTATTTTGGGACCCCATGGATCCACTTGTAAGTGATAATGACACTTTATTTTAATTAAGTCAAAATGAATACAAAAATGACACAAGCATATATCTTTTAGAACAACAATTTTTACATAGGGTTATACATGTTGGATTTTCGATTATAAATATTCATTAGAAAGATAAAAAGATTTCCTACATAATGATATTTTATTTATAATTTTTAGACATTAAATAATTTATTTTATTTATGACACAATGATGATGCAGTAATTACTAAAATAGTAAAAAATTAACATAATTGATATTATAAATACCCAAATAAATATAATATGAAACTTTTAATGAATTAAACTAATTTTCTAGGATAATATGATATATTAGGATTGATTTAATTGACTTTGTTCGAAGTAATCAATCTGTTATGAGTTTCACAAAAATCAACTATTGAATAGTGTCAAAATTGACATAAAAGAGTTCTTAAAACAAATATTATATTATTAATTGATATTAAATTCCTAAAAATCTAAGGTTCGGCCAAGAGACTTATATTATGATAGGTTAATCATTAATGGACCACTTGGGGGTCGCTTGGATGTATATAGTAAGTTTATTAACCATATTATATAAAAATACAAAGAGACATTGTAAAAGTGAAACTAATTAACTTAGAGTTAATACTTAAAGATAAGGTTAATATAAGTACCCAAACCTGTCTAAATTCTATTGGATGAGTTGTTTTCGACCTATCCCCACCTCAGCCTTTGAATAGTCAACTTTGGAGCCTTTAGAAACCGAATATGAATTTATTATAAATTAATATTTCTAGCTTTTCCAAAGGTGCCCCTCACCCCTCTTATAAAAGGGCACTCCTCCTTCTCATTTCTTCACACCTCTAAAGCCTTTTGGTTCGGCCAAACTCTGCCCACATACTCTCCCAACATCCCTCAATACAACCTAGAGGCCTTAGTTTGATCAGAAAGCCAACCTAAGGAGCCCTTTTGATCAAATCAAAAGGAAGAACCCGAAGAAGAGGTAATGATTTCACCACCCTTTTCTAAGTTCATTTCTTCTTCCACTTCTTCTTCCTTTGTTCTTACCATTCTGAAATAATAACTCCAGTATCTCACATATACTGTGATGTTATTATAAATATGGTACAATCATATTCAGTATTCTATCCACCCTTTGAATAACATGTCATCATACGTGCGTACGTACGGCTTACCGTCTCCACGTCGTGGTGTAATTGTTATTCAATATAATATTATTTGGATGGGTATAATAATGATGTGTAACTCATGTAAATAATAAATATAACATGTTAATGATTCTGTATATATGATATACCATCCATTTATATATTATTTTAATATCAAAAGAATGATATTGTCGCTCGTGCGTACGTACGGACTACCGTCTCCACGAACGCGATGAGATTCATTCTCCATCGTATCCATTCAAGTATAATTATCATTTGATGATTTAAAAATGATGTTTAAGGACTGTATATCATTCTGGATATGAATAAGATACAACAACCATGGCTTATGTAACAAAACATATAAAAGAAAATGAGTAAGTTAACTCCCGAAACGACGATAATTCTAAGATATTATTAACAAATCAATGTTAAAAGATCATATATGATATCATATTAATATATATGATTCTTGTATAATTTAATAACAACTATTTCACCATTATACAGGAGGTTAACCTACCCCAACCAAGGAAAAGTATAAGGTAAGGGTTATTTCAAAATCTCTTCTTTATCCGAGGTTGTTTATACGTAATAATCTACTGGGATCTCGTTATCATCCACATCCATGTTTCTTCGAAATGTATTTCAAAACATTTTTACTATTTACAAGAATATGGGTTAAAGTCATTTATACCCTTGTTTGACTTTTTATAAGAGGTTTATAAAGGAATCTTTCCGTCGTTTTCAAAACAATGTTCTTTTTAACCTTTTCGACAGAATTGAGGTAAGAATGTTTTTTTTTAACTTATACGGCGGGTGCGGTTATTTTCCGCCGTTATAAAATCGTCGAAGCTTTACATACAAGCTTATAAGAATATTTTCAAAGAAAATGTTTTATTTTATATGGATCTTAAATGATTTCAAAATAAAAGGAGATACTTCTTTAAAAAGAATTTTGATTTCATCTATGTCAACATCCTTTGATGGATTTTAAGATTATTTGAAGTTGATTTATTATGATACAAAAATTCTATATTGAATTGAAGGTTTTGTGATATGTTTGACTGTGGATGTGCTATTTTTATACCATTCATAGTTTATGGTGAAATTATTGACATTTCGTATGCTAGTTTTAATCCGAATGTTTATGTTATATTTCAAACTTTTCTTCAGATGAATGTGCTAAACAAGTATGTTCCGGGTTGGGGACCGGTAAAAGTAAGCCCTCCAGGTTGGGGACTGGTAAAAGTAAGCCCTCCAGGTTGGGGACTGGTTAAAGTAAGCCCTCCAGGTTAGGGACTGGTAAAAGTATGCCCTCCGGGTTGGTGTCCGGTTATTAGAGGCACTCCGGGTTGGTGTCCGGTTATTAGAGGCACTCCGGGTTGGTGTCCGGTTATTAGAGGCACTCCGGGTTGGGTTCCGGTTAGAAGTAACCCCTAGGTCTTGGGATGAGGCCTAGACAAAGAAATTAACGTTTAGCATTATGAATTCCAACATTATGAAAGTGGTTATTTATTTTTGCATGTGATTATTCGATTAGTGGAATATCCATGTGAATAAGTAAATGGCATTATTTCATTTTATTTATGCCATACCATGTTGAAAGTTCATGTTTAAAAGGCTTTTGTTTTAGTTATACATTGCCTTAAATGTTTATTCTTATTGATGAAAGTTTCCGCTATATTGTTATCCTTACTGGGCATTTGAGCTCACCCCTTTTCTATGTTTTATTTTTCCCAGGAAGTGAAGATGTAAGTTATGAATGACCTGCAGGGATATTCTGAGGGGATTGTAGTGTGGACTGTGGAAACATTATGTTGTTGTAGTAGTTTTTGATTTTATGATGTAATGTAAAACTTATGAATATATCTAGTGTTTCCAAGGCTACTAAACCAATCGGTCTTTCGAGATTTGATCTTTCTTGTGATCATGCCAATGTTATGAAGTAATGCACCGACTCTAGGTAATTAGGGTCGGGGCGTTACATTTTTGATCTAGGAATTCCCTTACAAAATATCCATTCATTATTTTAATCCACTTTTCCATAGTCAATGAGTTTATTACAGAACACCCACTTGGTTCTGAAAACATTTTTGTCTTCCAGCCATGGAACAATTTCCCATGTCACATTGTTCTTATTTGGATCAATCTCCTCATGTATAGATTTGATGCAATTATCATCCTTGTGATCTTATTCAAATGATTTATTCTTCACTTGGGAAAAAATGAGGTTTTTTGTAGAGTCTTACTCTTTGAGTTTGCACTAAAAATGTCTGATCACTGATGTCATTTTATTCATTGATTTCATAATTTCTTGTATTTCTTAATTGATAATCCTATTTCATTTTCCTCAACATCAATGTCTTATTTTGATTCTACCTCATCCCCATGTTCTCTCCTACTATGCTACTCAATTCAATGTTAATTTCCTATGATGTTTCATCATTATTGTAATTATTAAAAATATCACCATTCTAATTAGTAAAAAATATCTATCAATTTTATTTTTTCATCATAAAAACATCTCAAACTACCCTTTTTAAATAAGTATTTAATTGTCTCATTATCTAATATGATCAATTTTTCACTACCACAAATCAATTTCCTCTTTCAAAAACAATTACCATTAATTTATACTAACCCCAAATCAAAAAATGGTTCAACTAGTTTTCTATACCTTTGTAAAAATATAGACATCATTGAAATAATAACTGAATAACTAATACTTCTTAAAAATCACTTCATCTATTTCATCACACATCTAATAAACACTATGTATGTTCTAATTTAATCTATCTAAAAATATATCATTATTTAACTATTATTTTTGGTTCCCCTCTTAGGAATCTATGATTACTATCCATGTAATTCTCAAAAATGGGAGGCATTACCGTTTTTAGACAACACAATGGAGTACAACTATCATCCTCATCGGTTTCATCTCCCAAATAGTTATTATTTCAATTTTTTGATTGGGACTCATCCCCTATCTCGTTTATGTTGCTTTTACTACTCTAAATAGTATTCATACTATGGATGACTACTTCTTTGAGTATTTCAGGCAACATAGGTGCATGTCCACAAGTGATGGAGTATGAGTTCCAAACAACAAAATGAAATGGTAACTATTCTGAAGATAAGTTGATGAGGATTAATGTTGTCAATAACTTTCATATTTGGATGAATTTAAAGGATAACACCATCCATAGTGGAATATTTATTTTCTAAAATTTAATTAACCATTTTCTTCAAAGCATGCTGAAATTATTTAAAATAATCAAATGTTTAGTTTCCCTTATTATAATTATCTATAACTTCCACCATTGATAATGAATGTATTATGTGAATTTATTTATTTATTATAAAAAATGAATATTTTATGAACCCAAGAGGATGGATATGAATTGAAAATGGATGTATTCAAATTATTTGACAAAATAAAATGAAGATGGAGTTAAATAGTTCATCATGTTTGCAATAGAGAAAGCATACAACCCTTCTCAAATCCTTTGTTCATTTTTACATTGTTGTTATTCAAGAAAAAATAGTCTGGAAGAGTTGGAAGAATGTTTTATTTTTTATAGAATGGATCGTAGCTATAAATGTTTGAATAAACATGTGAAAAAACTGAACATGAACACCAATCAGGGTGATACTATGGTTTACAAATCATTTTATATGAATACTGGTGTAAATGATGATAGATATCACATCGAAAAAATGAAAATTTCTATTAAAGATGACCTTCATGATTATAAAAATTTGTTTGAGTAGTTAAATAGTTTTTATAAGATACCATTTTATATTAGTTGTACTAAATACACAACATTTCTAGTTGTATTGAATTTATACAATTTGAAAGATGGCAGTGTATAGAGTGACACCAACTTTACCGAACTACTTTGTCTTCGAAATAAAATGCTCCCAAAATAAAATGAACTACCATGGAAAATATATGATGCTAAAATAATACTACATTCAATGGTAATGATCTCTAAAAAATAAATTCTTATACAAATTATTGCATATTGTTTCACAAGGATCGTGAATCACTCATAAAATACCCTAAGTGTGGTGCATATCAATAAAAGAAAAATGAATCGAGTCCTTCAAAATTTGTATGGTAATTTACTATCATTACATGGTTTAGAAGACTATATGGATGTCATGAAACCATGAGAAAATTTACATGGAATACCAATATAATAATTAAGGATGGGAACCTACGTCATCCATTACATTAGGGCCCATGGAAGAAAATTGATTACGAGTATCCAGAATTTGGAAAGGAGCTGATCAACATTCATATTGAATTATCTAGAGATGGAATAAATCCTATTAGTGTAAAGAGTAGTACTCATAGTCTATGGACCATAATGTTGGTATGTTATAACTTTCCTCTACGGTTATGCCTGAACCGCATATAAATTATATTGTCTCTGCTTATATTTGGACCAAATAAACTTGGTAATCATATGATGTCAATTTCGATACATTGATAGAAAATCTAAAATCGATGTGGGATACATGTGTTACAATGTATGATACTCATAGAGGTGATGAATTCACAATGAGGGCCATTTTGTATGAGATAATAAAAAACTTCCCAACTTATGTAAATTTATCATGCTATAACATTAAAGGAATGTTAGGGTGTCCCATTTTTGAAAAACACACATGGTCAGTTTGGTTGAAACATTCCTCTAAGACTTTGTTTTTAGGAAATTGGAAATTTTTACCTCGATGAAATAAATACCAATCTTGGACAATACTATTCAATGGGAATATCGAATAGCATACAACATCGTCTTCAAAAACGGGTGATTGACTATTCGATAAAGTAAAAGATATTGACACTTTTTTAGTAAAACATTTTCAAACAAACCTTATGAAATCAGGTTGAAAAAATAGATAAATTTTCTTTTAATTTCCATATTATAATTGTTTACATGTCAAAAATTTTCTTGATTCCATTCATATAGAAAAAAAATGTATTTGATAGCGTCATTGGAACATTACTTACTGTTCCTAGAAAAAAAAAGATGGCATTAGGGCTAGTATGGAAATGATTGACATGGAGATAAGGGAAGAGTTGGCCCTACTAAAGGATAATGGGTGGACTTTTTTTACTCCAGTAGTTTACAGTCTATCTAGACAAAAAAAATTAAATTTTTCATTTTCTTGAATAGTTTAAAATTTCAATAGGGGTATTCATCAAATATCAAGAATGTTGTTTCAAAGAAAAATTTGAAGCTAAAATGACTAAAATCAAATGACTTTTATGTTTTGATGTAAGATTTAATGTTTGTTTCTTTCTTTTGAATTCTACCTCAAAATGTATGGTATATATTAACCAAACTCTGATTATTTTTCAAATCTATATGAAAAAATTTTATAGACTTGATGAAGTTTCCAATCATGAATAAGGATGTTTTGGTCATATTGTGTGAATTAGAGATATTCTTCCCACTATAATTATTTGATATAATGTTCCACATGATGGTTCTCTTGGTTATAGATATTAAACTATGTGGTCTTGTCCATTACATATGGATGTACCCCATCAAATGGTATATGAAAATTTTGATAGGGTATGTCAAGAATTGAAGTCAACTAGAAGTTTTTATTGCAGAACAATATGTTGTTAAAGAATCTATTGAATTTTGTACTGATTACTTGTCTAATATGGATTGCATCAGTCTCTCAAAGACTCTTCTTTAGAGGATGCCTTATGGGTAAAGGGATTTCCAGAAGAAATTTTTTTACAATTACCTTGATAGAGTGGGAACAATTTCACCTTTACATTTTACAAAATAGTGAAGATGTTGATCCATACAATGAATCCTGCAAAGAAATTATTAGATATTTGAATCCATTAAAGGATGAAGGATGGATATCAAAAACATATAATCAAGAGTTTGTAGGATGGTTTCAAGATCAAATTTATAAGGATTTATCGGAAAATACAAATTCAATCTATGGGTGATTTCAATGGCTATCCAGGGGACTGGATGAAAATATTATATCTTAAACTAGTTTTTTAATCAAGGGTTATATGTTCTATATAAGAAAATATTATGACTATAGTACGATGAAAAATAGTGGTGTTACACTTGTTCCAGAAGTGATGAACATATCTAGTTCCAAGGATAGAAATTTATTTTATGAAAATATGTCATATTTTTTCATTATCTAATAGATATATGAGTTTTATTATACAACATTTCAAGTGCTGATTTTCTTTTGAAAATGGGTTGATAACATGATCACAGTGAAAGATGATGAGATGGGCTTTGTGAAAGTGAATTTTAGTTTGGAAGGGGGGAAATGATCCATTCATAATGGCATCACAAGTAGTGCAAGTATTTTATATCTCAAATATAATAAACAAGATTTGGTCGATTGTCCTACTGGTGACTAAAGAAAATGTCGGGTCTGATGAAAAATCAATCTAGGATGACCCTTTCTTTGGGAGATCATAATCAGTTCATGTTGGTCCCAATATAAAAAATGTCTTATACATTATAGGGGACCAAATAAAGTGGATTTGGATTCTTAGTAAAAGAACTAAATTCCTAAATCCTTTAAAAAAAGAAAAAGTTTTCAATGAGATGGTAAAATTCTTTTTTAATATATTATGTTTTCCTCATAATATTATATGTTCTCTAATACATTAATATAATCTAAATTAAATGTTCAGCTACTTAAAAAGAAAATTTATTATTAACATGATGATGATACCAAACCCTGAAAATAACAAAAAATAACAAAGGAAACCCTTTTTAATTATGTAAGTGTGCTGTTATGATATACTCTCTCTATTATACCAAAAAAATATAAAGAAATGTTGATTTAATTTTAATTATTCCTGGTAGAGGTTGTTTATTTTAGTAGATTTTTATCTATATTTCATGCCTTTATAAACCAAAACATCCACAAACTTATTCTCCTTTAAAACATTTTCACCCCTTTAGTGTTTCATTTATCACTTTACTTCAGGTTCCCTCCACTACCTTTGCCGGAAGAGCAACAACACTGCATCTTCTCAATCACAGACGTAGTCTCTATGTTTTCATAGTAAAATCATTGTACATAAAATTAATTTATTTTTTCACATATATGTTTAATTTATTTCTTTTTATTATTAATCACAAAATAATTGTTTTCTAATAAAGATGGATTATTTTGTTCGATTTGGGTTGTTTTGTCCATCTTTCAGGCCTTTCAACACAAAAACTTCCATAGACTTCTTCTCACTCAAAACATTTTCACTACTGTAGTGTTTGGATTTATCACTTTCCTTCAAGTTCCCTCCACTCCTCAATCATAGAGGTAATCTTGATGTTTTCACAGTAAAATAATTTTTCATAGAATTAATGTGTTGTTTCATATTTATGTTTTATTTATTTATTTTTAATATTACTCACATAATTTTTTTTCTTATATGGGTGGATTCTTTTATTTGATCATACAACTAAGATAAAACAATATAGAAATGAATCAAGAATACAAACAACCATTTATCATTTTTATCTTATACTTATTTAGTTTTTTTTTTTAAAACCTTTTAGGAAGTCGTATTTTTCTTTCAAATATCTTCAAAACGCCAAAAAATAGATTAAATGTTCCTAACTTCCAATGTTTCCATGATTTCTATTATGTTTCTTTGTCAAACTACCAAAACTGCATATTTACTCGATGTTCTTAGCTGAAAATTCTTTCCTGTTGTTGAAATCCAGAAAATTAGAGGAATATCATGTTCCAATTATGGTGACTTCTCATGATATAATGGGCATATGGGCTTCCCCTACTCATCTAACATTCAACAAAGATAAAGGTTTTTTTTTTGCTAGAACATCAAGTCAAAATACAATATTTTCAGTTCAATAAATAAAAACAATAGAAATCATGGTAACATTCTAAGTTAAGATTTATTTATTTATTATACATTGGGATATTCAGGAATCGGTTTCACCTCAATCTGACACACATTGTGACCATTATGACTCTAAGTGATTCTTTTTATTTAAAAATGACATTAATTTTAGTAAAAAAGACAAGTTACACACTCAAAGTTGAGAAAACATATTCCAATAGTTTAGATACTTTAATAAAACAATACATAGGTCATTTGGGATGTGTAGGAATCATCATCACCTCAATATGACACATAGTGTGACCATTATGACTCTAAGTACTTTTTTATTTAAAATTGACATCAATTTTAGTAAAAAGGACAAATGGCCTACTCAAAACCAAAAGAAACACATTCATATTGTTTTGATACATTAGTTAAATGATTCATAAGTCATTTTTCATGTATAGGAATTAGCCAAATCTCAATCTTATGCACAATGTTCCTGGTATGATTCAATGTGTTTTTTATAAGTTAAAAATTGATATTTTAGTTCAAAAAGTTTCACTCATTAGAAACATAGAAAATGTGATCATATTATATTGATAATTTAGTACATTGATTCATAATTCATTTTTTACGTTTAGGAAATGTTTTCACATCAAACCGACACATGATGTGATCGATATGATTAAAAGTGTATGTTTCTACTTTAAAATAATTTTTTAGTAAAAAAAGACAAGTGACATACTAAAAACTGATAAAATGAATTCAATTTATTTTTATACTTTAGGAAAATGATACATATGTCATTTGAGATGTTTAGGAATCATTCATACCTCAATATTATGCACAGTGTGATCGGTAAGACTCGAAGTGCATCTTTTTATTTAAAATTGACATCAATTTTAGTAAAAAGGAAAACTTACCTACTCAAAACTAAGAAAAATCATTCATATTATTTTGATAATTTATTAAAATTATCCACAACTCATTGGGGACATGTACGAATTAGTATCACCTCAATCTGATTCACTATGTGACCGGTATGACTCAAAGTGTCTATTATCAGTTTAAAAATGACATTTTAGTTCAAAAATTGCCAATCACTAAAAACCAAAAAATTGTGATCATATTTTATTAATAATTTAGAACATATATTCATAAATCATTTATAAAATTTATGGATTTTTCTCACATCAAACCGATACACGATGTGATCGATATGATTCAAAGTGCATGTTTTCAGTTTAAAATGACATTTTAGTAAAAAATACAAGTGACGTACTTAAAATTGATAGGACACATTTTAATTGTTTTTATAATTTAATAAAATGGTCCATAAGTCATTTTATATGTGTAGGAATGAACTGAATGTCAATTTGATGCACGTTGTTACCGGTATGACTCCAAGTGCATCTTTTTATTTAAAATTAACATCAATTTTAGTAAAAAGGATAGTTGACCTACTCAATACTAAGAAAAGGCATTTAGATTGTTTTTATACTTTAGTAAAATGATCCATATGTCATTTGGGTAATTTAGGAATCAACTAAATCTCAATCTGATGCATGGTGTGATTGGTATGACTCAAAGTGTTCGTTATCAGTTTTAAATGACATTTAAGTTTAAAAAGTGACACTCACTGAAAACCAAGAAAATGGATTAATATTTTCTAGATAATTCATTAAATATATTCATAAATCATTTTTTATTTATATTAATTTTTATCATATCAAACTGATACATGATTCAATCGATATGATTCAAAGTTCTTGTTTCCAATTCAAAATGAAATTTTAGTAAAAAAGACCAAGTGAATTACTCAAAACCAAGAAAATACATTTGAATAGTTTTATACATTATTAAAACAATACATAAGTTATTTAGTTTTTTTAGGAATCATAAAAACCTCTATCCAATGCATGGTGTAACTGGTATGACTCCAAGTGCGACTTTTAATTTAAAATTGAGATCAATTTTAGTAAAAAGGACAACTGACCTACTCAAAATCAAGAAAACATAATAGGGTTGTTTTGATAATTTGGTAAAATGATCCATATGTAATTTTGGATGTTTAGGGATTATCATCACCTCATTCTGACATGTGGTGTGACCCGTGTGACTCAATGTGCCAGTTGTTAGTTTAAAATCAACATTTTAGTTCAAAAAGTGTCACACACTGAAAATGGAGAAAATGCACTCGGATTATCTTGATAATTTAGGGAATCAATCCATTAGAAATTTATAAAATGATTTAATTAGTCTCATGTTAAACTGACACATGATGTGATTGATATTATTCAAAGTGTGTGTTTCTGGTTTAAAATGTCATTTTAGTAAAAAAGACACGTGACGTACTCAAAAACAAGAAAATGAATTCGGATTGTTTTGATACATTAGGTTAAAAATAAATAATTCATTTGAGATCTGTTGGAATCAACCACAAATTAATATGATGTATGTTGTGATTGGTATGACTCTAAGTTCATCTTTTCAATATATAAGTGTCTTTTTAGTTTAAAACACACATCACATCACCAAAACTGAGAAAACGAGCCTCGATTTTTTTCTCATCATTCTATCTACTATTACTTAATTAATTTCCTTATCATTTATATATTATACTTATTTAGTTAATTTTTCTATATATAATTCTTAAATAGAAATAATAAATGTTGTGACGTGCAAGAATCAGCCATAACTCAATATGATACATAGTTTTTCTAGTATGAATCAAAGTTTAGTTTAAAATTAACACTTCCTATTAATTTAAATTTTTAAATTACTTCAAATTTAAATTTTTTTCTTAGACAGGTGAATTTTTTTCTCTAGTAGGGGTTAGGAACAAAATACAAAGAAACATTGATGTTTTTTAATGTATGTAATAATTTTTACATAGGAAATTGTGTAAACCAATGTTTGAAATTTCTATAATATAGTGTTTTTTTCTCTTTTATTTGGGTTTTAAATTTTATTTAATTTAAATTTTTTATTGGTACTTGATTTTTATGATTTCATGGTGGTTTTTTGTTGTGGTGTGCTATTACATAACACTACAACATAACCCTTTATCAGTGCTTTTAAAATCACTGGTATAGGGGTCCTTTATGAGCACTTTTTTAGTGCTGATAAAATACTTGGTTTTTTAATCTTGTTATGGTAGTTAGCACTTCTCTAGCACTGATAAAGGCCATTTTTAATGTCATTAAAGGCATGTTTTTTAGTATTGTAGGTCTTGGGATGTTATTCATTTATTTACTTTTTTAAAGTTTAATAATAATATTTATAATTTTATATATAAAAATACATATAAATTTTCAAATATATATATATATATATGCATATATAAATAAATGTATAGAGTTTTAGGTCAATAGTAAGGTGTTATATGAAATTGGGAATATGTTGTGGGATCAAAACCCACTGGATATTTTTATTTTTGAATACCTATAGCCACGGTTTTAAGTCATGGATATTGATTTTGACATACCACCATGATTATAAACTATGCCACAATCACCAATCTAAATGGCTTAAAACCATGGAAACATACCCGTACCTCCATGGTTTAAAACCATGGTCATAGGTAAGCATCCTATGGCCACTATTTTAAATTGTGGTCATAAGCCTCTCCCTGTGCTATATGCCTTAATGACCATGATGGAAACAACTATGGTTATAGCCTACAGCCACGGTTTTTGTTCCTACAGCCATAGTTTTGGACTATGGCAATAAGATCATTTTCTAGTTATCAAAGTAATATATATATGTAATCTAAACTATCAAGATATATCTCCCTCTAAAAAATTTATAAAATAGCCTAAAGTTGACTTCTTCAAATCCATATCTCCAACCATATCTAAATCTATATATATAAAAAGATATAGTTTTCCACTACCAAAACACAATCTCAGACTAAAAGTTCAAAAAATATATCAAAAAATATACTTCACTATTCTCTAATGTATTATACATAGAATTGATATAAAATGATTAACTACACCAACTAAATAAGATATGTTAGGTATATTATATACCATCGCATACATGAAAGAGGAAAAGGCAGATGAATAAGTTTTGTGTTGCATTTTCACTATGTTCTCATTAGTAAAAGGTGGCTGACTTGAACTAGGCTTAAAATGTAAAGTAAGATGAGTACTAACCACTTTGTCTCTCTCCATATAAAATATATGAACCACATTCTCATTGTATCTCTCCTAATATATAAATGACTTCATAGCCTTTCTTTCATGGAATATTTTCATGCCAAGAATCTATCATTTTTTCCCAAAGTATTTCATCATAAAATACTTAAAAATCTCCTTCTGTTGAAAAAATAGTCAATTATAGGTGAAGAAGAACTGAGTGTATAATGACCTCAAATGATCAGGATAGCAATGGTGAAGTAAAACTGATTGATCATAATAAAATAGAAGAAAAGATAAATAACACAGGTATATGGCTAGAAAAAATTCACCCCATTTCATTAACATATCACCACAATTATAGAGTATATTTTCCTTGATCCAATGTTCAAATAAATTCCTTTGATTTATATCCAACATTATGAATACCAAAGGTTTTGGCCATATAAAGGGTTTTTTTGGGTAATGAGAAAAATACATTAATTATAATTTTTTGAAATCCACACCATAAATGATAATTCCTAACACTCCACCATTTGATGTCATAATTGTTGGAGTTGGTATTCTAGGACCAACTATTTGTACTTTGATTACATGTATATTCAATGTATTTAATATTAATTAAACATCTTATTATATATTTTTTATTGTTCTACATGTATTTAATGTAATAATGTCCTAAAGTATTTGTCACATTAATAAGGTCATAACAATTCCCCACTATGATGTGACCCTTGAAATTTAATGATAGTATTTGTAATGTAGTTATGCGGTTGGATAACGTACTATGATGGGACATATAGTATTTAGACCATCAACTGTGAGTACTCATTAGCGGATGAGGATTCTTCTCATGAAGTTTTCACCTAGTAATCTCCAATATGGGAGATTATGAGAACAGACATTCCAGTAGGAATTATACATGTTTTGGTGTCATCATATATTCCTATCGAAAAGTGTGTGTCATGGTCCTTATACTTTAACATTATCATTGGTTCATGTCATGACTCATGCACTTAGATTTATTAATGAAAACCATCATGCCATATATTGGTGGGAAGTAGGGTATGTTGGGTGAATCACGATTTACAAGTCATTAATGGATAATTTAGGGAAAGATTTTTCTCTTACATCTTTATGTAAGTTGATATCTTATCCCATTGATTAGAATATAACATTCACCTTAAATTCCATGTTCATGGTGTAATGTAAAATTTATTTCAGATATTCAAAGAAAGATATATCGGGCATATAGGTTGATGACACCGTCACATAACCTGGTTGATGAGATATTGTGACAAAGGGATTATATTACACGATGAGTGTTCATATGTGGTTATTGATGATGAAACATTATGTTTTTTCTCTTGGGTACCTTGACCCATTATTAGATTGTAATCTTGGACTTTAGGCAAGCCTGCTTAATGTCAATGAGAAAGAATCATAGAGGGTTACACACTAAGTGTTTCTATTGATCTCGATTAAATACTATTTTAATTTAATTAATGGAAAAATATTATTCTCAAGACTGAGGAATAATTTTATTCAAGTTATATTGATCTCATAAATTTTATAAATATTTATTCATAGGAATGTAAAAAAAATATGCTTATTTATTAAATTGAATATTTAATAAATTTTTATTCACTAGTATGTGAATTAAATATTTATTTACGAATAAAATATTTATTCAAGTATTCAATAAATACCTAGTATTTTAAATAGACCAAGACTGCGGCCGATGATAAATAATTATTTACAAGTCGTTAAATATTATTTATCAATTTGTGAAAGTTGGAATGCACCACAAAATAATATTATTTTTATTATGAGTCATGGGGTTTCATTAAATATTATAATATTATTTAATGGATGGATTGTAATTAAATTACTATTTTAACCTAAACATTAACTCTATAAATATATTTGTTATGTCTATTATGTGGAGAATCATCCTACAGTCAAAAAAGATAGAATTGTTGCACACAACAAATTCTTTATCAACTCCTCCTCCATCCCTCTTAAGAATGAAAAACATAAGAGATATTTCTTCAAGACTAAATAACAAGAGATCAAGAACAAATAACTCATGTCATTTGACTCATTGCGCTAGTACTCAATGATTGAGAGGCATTTCTCTAAGACCATAGGAGCACGTTTGGATCTCTACTAGTGGGATTCTACCCTTGGATCCTCATAGTGCAACGAAGGGAATCTAAAAGGGTCATTTCAAATGATCAATATTAGTCAATGAATAAAGTTCATAATCTCATTAATTTATTCAGATTTTAAAAATATTAATTACAAATTTGACGTGAAATATCCTCACTCATGGTTTTGGGAAATGATAATTAAAATAAATTTTAATATATCTCCTACCACAACATGCTTTCACTGCACCTAGAACAAACAAGTGGTATCAGAGGGGTCATGTTTAAATTTATAATTATTTATTTTATTTTTTATATACGCACAATTGTGTTTTAGATTTTCATGTCATGTTATTTGTTATTTAATATGATTTAAATTCACTTGATTTGACATATTAATCATGGTTTGTTCAGTGATTCATTTTCTTAATTGTTTAAGAACATATGAGGAATAACTGAAGATGTCATCAGGAAACTGCTAGTTTTTTTGTCGATAAGACAGGGTTACAAGGTGTGTACTCATAAGTATACACCGTGTACCCTAATGCACTACATCTAGACACGGAAAGGGATATATGACACACCATGTAGTAATTACACGTGGTGTATGTTGTATGTTGACCAACCAACTTGGCACATGGTTTTTGGATTACATAACGCGTATCCAACTACATGTCATGTAGTCTATAAGGGTTAGTGGTGTATATCGCGCAATCCATGTGGTCAATATAAATGGTCAAAATCTCATGAGACTAGAAACTTGGATCATTTATGATATATATGGTGTGTATTCATTGTACATAGTATGTATCTCATCAAATCCCATATCTGAAGTACACATAGAGCCACTTAGTGAGAAAAAGTACACATAGTTCAAAGAGATACATGGTGTGTAGTTGGCCAATAAACATTGTGTAGTCCCTCGAGACACATGTCGAAGACCCAGGTGTGCATCCTAGACACATGGAAAGTGGAAAAAACGGCATGTATCCAGTCTTTACATGTCATGTAGTATGGGCGAGGTACACACCACAGACTCAAGAGTATACTGTGGATACACAGAAATTGAGAAACATGGATGTTTCCTCTAGAATTGGGGATGACCTCGTTTGTTTAAGTTTAAAACATTCCAATTGGTTTCTAAAAGGTTTGTTCATAGAAATGGAAATATCCAATGATTCTATATCAATTTGGACCTACTATCCAAAGGTAGGCACTCATTAGCTGTGGATCGATGAGGCTTAAGAATTTTCATTCATCGAGAGGATGGGAGGTCGGACTCATCACACCTTTTTTGGGAAATTATTGTCTACTTCGGGCCTCTCTTTATAGATTTAAGTTCTGTTCGTGAATCCGTATTACACTACCAAGTATTAAAATGATATTTCCTTATATCTGACAATCAATGATTAATATGTATTAGATTTATAGAATCTTTCATATGTATTCGATGTTCTTAATCGATAGAGAATCATCTATATGTTTTGGAGATTCTTAGTCAATGGTATCCATTAATACATTATATAGATATCTCTTGGTCATTATGATGACCATATTGGTTTTAAATACACTCAGTGGGGAACTTGAAGTTTATTATCATTCAGAACGACATGGATTATTTCATGGTTGGGATCGTACCCGTAGAAGGGCTACCTACGTATCCTTGTTTAGAAAAAGGAATCAGAACCCACGTAGTTCGGGTAAATAAGTATAAGGTTTAGGCATGGTTGGTGGCTCAAAGAATGATGTCGTGATTACTTTTACACTATAAGCTTATGTGAGCCATTCTCGGTGTGATAAACAAGAGGTATTGGTAAAACCAGACAATTGTGCCACGAAAGATGCAATAATGTGGGTCTTATATATGTATGACTGCCCAGAATAAATGAGGATCGGGATTTACTTCAAAGAAGAAACCTGGGAACAGGGTCCATAAAGGTATATGTGCTTTTATGGAGATTTGGATACTCTAACTTAGGGATTACTCTTGAGAAGGATTCCCAAACTAGAGGGGACTTATGATTGGGTTTTACTCCTGAGAAAGAAGCCCGAATCAAAAGTAAATTAAGACTGTTTAAGAGAAATTATGACTGGGGATTATTCATGAGAAGGAGGCCCATGTTAAAGGGACTTGAGAACTAGGGATTACTCCTGAGAAGGAGGCCCATGTTAGGGAATTATGATTGGGGATTACTCTTGAATAGGAGGCCCAAATTAAATAAGCTTATGATTGGGGATTAATCCAGAAAAGGAAGCCTAGGTTTAATGGAATTTGGATTTTGGGAACTTGGGGCTTACTCCTAAGTAGGATTCCCATATTAAAAGAATTATGGTTGGGGCATACTCCTGAGGAGGATGCCCAAAATTAAGGGAACTTGAAGACTGGGGCTTACTCTTGAAAAGGAGGCCTAGGTTAGGGGACTTGGGGCTTACTCCTAAAGAGGATGCCCAAAATTGGGATTTTAAAATTGGGACTTACTCTTGAAAAGGAGGCCCAGGATAAATATCCTCTCATCTTTAAAGGATGAGGTTGAATGAATGAAATCTATAACCTTAGTAACATAAAGATATATAAATCACCAGGCTTTCAGAAATGTTCCACAGAATTCCTTTCAGATAAGGAATCCAACAAAGGAATCATGTCATAAATGACTTTAAAGAGGGTTTTGAAGGATGAATCTAGAAAAAAAGAGGTGGATTTGAATAAATAAAGTTTATAGGCAGGAGGGGCACTCAAAAAGAGAGAGGCACACATGTTCTGTGTGGGCGCGCAAGTCCTGGCCGCGCAAGTATACTTGCGCGTCACATGGGTACTTGCTTGACAGTCAACCCTTGGGGTAAAAATTGGGCGAGACTTGGCTCAAGCCCTTAGTATTATCCCTAAAGTATTCTAAAAGAGTGGCGTGCAAGTTTTATTGAAGGGATAAGGCGGTTCGCAAGTGTGGCCATTTCCCTTAAGGGCTGGCCACTTAGGCATGCAAGTGTTGATGAGTGTCAATACTTAGGCCTTTTTTCCCTTGTTTAGAGCTTCCATTCTAGGTAAGAAATTACCTTAGAAGTGTTTGGAAGACTTCCAGAAGATACTAGGGTTCTAGGAGCTCGAATCTGAGTTTTGGAATTTTCCATTGTCAAATGGGGGGGCCACAAGGGGTATTTGTAGGCCAGGGAAGACCTTGGGTGAAAATCAAAGAGGGCGTGCAAGTCACCTATGCGACCATTCTGCAGCACGCAAGTATACTTGTGTGACCATGATGAAACTTACGCAAACCAAGTGGGAAGAAATCCTTCTTCATTCCTTTGTCAATTTTTGATGTTTCTTGAAAGGATGAATCACTTTGGACTAAGGTATTTCCCTTTTTTAGTCGTTAGACTTTGTGACGGAAAGGAGAATCAACAAAATTCCCCCCACAGAGTTGGATCCAAAAGAAATGAGGATGTTACATTGAGGTAATGAAGAAAACCAAGGAACATGCAGCGCGCAAGTGTTGAGCGTTCAATTGACGGTGCGCAGGGGTGAGCCGCGCAGGCTTCGGCGCGCAGGGGTGCGGCCTTGCCTATATATAGGTGGTCATTCCTCACGCAAAGCACCGAATCTGAACACTTCTGAGCTCTCATCGCACATGTTTCCTTCACTGTGCAAGTTACTCGGTTTTCCGCTGCTTCCTTTTGTGTCGCGCTGCTGTAGAGGTATTTGGACTTGCGCGGTGATACCTGCACGCCAAAACTAGCGCAACACAACTATACTTGCGCGCTAAAAAAAGACTTTCATGCCTTAATGTCATAGACATTTTTTCACTTTTCTTCACAGATTTAATGAAAAATCAACTTACTTAAGAGTTAATTATTCGACCTTTGTGCAGATTAAATAGCTCCCAGGAGAATCGGAATAGCTGATGAACTGGCTAGTAAGCGAATTGATGATATGATGAGCATCATTGTCCATGATTATTATACTATCCGTGACATCACTCTTCCATATTTGGCCAAGTAATTGAAGAAGTATCATCTTGATTTCCCACAAATCATCTACTTACCCCTTTATGGCCATGGTCATCTTCAAGGAGTCAATGTTCTAGATGCAAAGAATAATATGCTCGAGATGCAGCCACACTGCTACTCCTCTATTTCGGTTATGTTGTGCATTAAGATCAGCAACAATGGTGTGAAATTTCAATTTTTTTCTTCGTGCCATTTCCTTGCAGAAATGAAAATGTAAAACCATCGGCTAATATGTTTTCCACTACCGGTTGATGGAGAGAAGACTATCAGGACATTAGAAACAATATCTGAAAAGAGTACTCTCTCCAAATGGCTCTTTACTTCCAATGCTCCATTATCAAATCCATGTATCCATCTTCCAAGTCTCTTGGACAGAAACAGAGTCACTGTTTGATCAGTAGAAAAGTTTCTCAAACCGTACTCAAGAAGATTCTTTTACAATTGTTCCAGGAAGATCCGGTATCACTGCATCTCTTATTGTATACAGTTGAATGAATGAATTCCAGGTGGTTTCTGATGAATCTCGGTATTCCGTAAATCAAATGAAGAGTCATGTTGAAATCCTCTTGTAATTCTTGAAAGAAAAAGAGACTCCAGTATGTGGATATCCTTATTACTCTTATGCATCAATTAAAAACACTTTCATCTTCAATCGTTTATGCTTTCATTCTTTTGCTACCTAAATCATACGAAATGTATATTTAGTGAGCTGGGACTTTACTTTTGTCCAGAGTTCCCTTGTATTTTGTGGGTAGTTTAAATTCATGCACATCGGACATAAAAAGGAAAATTTTTAAGGTCGAAATAGCTTTGAGAGAATTGATTAACAATGACTCAATTCCTTGATAATTTATCTGAAAACATATTACCTTGTTCAAGTATGAGGGAAAATATGTAAACTTTGACTAAAGAAATTTTGAATCTGAGAAATGATATAAAAATGGCTAAAATGCATTAGAATAAGTAGTTCCCAAGAATGAAGTTTCCACTATTTAACAAACTCGTTAGGTGGTTGAATTATGCAGGGCCACCTAAGGGCATTGGCTGTATAGTCAAATAATATCATCTTTTGGCTGATAGGTCTGTTATGTAGACTACTTATGCAAGGCTGCCTAAGGTCACATGCTCCATAGTCAGGCGAAAGAACTCTCAAAATTTTACTTTTCTACTGCTAAAACGCCCGTGGAAGTTTATGGGCATTCAAATTTTCCAAATCATAGATTTTTCTGTATGGAGAGAGGTACTTGAATATGGAGGATATATTTCCAAACAAGACTGTCTAGGAACTGGATGAATTTCAATCCCACAAAGGTTTGACCTAAACGTAGGGAAGGTAAAAATAAACCATAGACTTGAATACTTCCAGATCATGAAAAAGAACATGGGACAAATATGTTAAGGATGGATATTTTTTGTGGATCCTTACATATTTTCGATAAGAAAAATAAGGAAACAGTGGTTTTATTCCCAAGAATGAAGTTACCATTATTTAAAAAACCCGTTAGGGGGTTGAATTATGTAGGGCCACCTTAGGGAATTGGCTGCATAGTCAAATAATAGCATCTTTTGGCTGACAAGTCTATTATGTAGACTATTTATGCAAGGCCTCCTAAGGGCACGTGCTGCATAGTCAATCAAAAGAACTCTCAAAAATTGGACATTTTGTGACCAGAAGTCAAGAAAAAGGGTTATGGAGATCTAGAAGTATTTAAGGTTAGGAGAATGAAACATGAAAATGGGTATTGTCCAATGCATGAAAGAGATACATAGATCAATTTTAACCATAATCAAGTTGTGGCTGGGTCATGAATTGAAATGTTGGACTTCACTACGTATCCTATAAGGATGAGAATCAAGCCATACGTAGTTATTGAAATGCAATTTAACGTCATGTGGGAGGAGAGTATAGTAAGTCTCAGTTTAGGGTCATAGATCTTGGACCATTATATTGAATACACAGTGTGTGTTTTCATAGGGACTTTTCTGCCAAGGGAATGAAAGTAAAACTTGGTGTTAGGACAAAAGACTTGGGGCTGGGTTCGAGGGACACTTGAATGTTCCTATGTATCCCATAAGTATGGTAATCATGCCCACGTAGTTCTAGAAATACCCACTATATATATTTGGTTTGTACAAATTAAAGATGAAAGGGGACTTTAGTGCAATGATGGTTTGACCCACAATAAAAGGTTCGGGCATTTCCATGTATGTACGTAGTCTTTGGAATATAACATGATTGGAAAACAGTGTAAATAATGATTACCACTCAAGTGAGGGTATCAAAGAATTTTGTAGTTTATTGTCATACAGGAAAAATGTGATGTACATTTTAACGTCATATAGCAAGGACAAAGGTGAACCAATGTAAAAAATATTGGTTCTGGGGGATGTTTCAAGAATCAACATCGTATGAGATGGAGGTGAACCGATGTGAATATATTGGTTTTGGGATTGAACCTTGGGAGGTTGCCTATGTACCCATCCTAGAAGTCAAGGATCAAAGTCCGCGTAGTTCAATTAAAAAATGAATTGGTGATAAAATTGTTTTTAAGGAAAACGACCTAAAAAATGGTGTCGGGACTTACACAAGGTTAGCTGCCCAAAGAGGTTGTTATGGTTGATGTTTACTCTAAGCTCACGTGATTCATACTCAATGTGAGAACCAAGAGGTAGAAATAACCTTAACGATGCACAGTTTAATTTCATGTAGGACGTATTAAAGGACTTTGTTTAGTTTTACGTCATGTAGGATAAATGAGCAGTATAGTTTAACATCATGTAGGAAAAATATCGGGAGGCAGTTTAATGTCATGTTGGACAATAAGGGCGTTGTACAGTTTAATGTCATGTAGCTAAGATGATGGGAACAATATAATTTAACGTCATGTTGGATGAAAAGGGGACTGTGCAGTTTAATTTCATGCAGTAAGGACAAAAAAGGGCATAGTTTAATGTCATGTTGGATGTGTTACGGACTTGTTCACAGTTTAACGTCATGTTGGATGAATGAGAAGTAGTTTAAGGTCATATGCATGGACCAGCAATTATGTTGTTTAACGTCTTGATAGACGTAAGGGACTATGCAGTTTAAAGTCTTGCAGTAAGGATAACACAAGTTAACGTCATGTGGGATGATATGGATTCAAATAGTTTAAGGTCATATGCATGGACCGACAATTATGCAGTTTAACGTCTTGCTGGACGTAAGGGACAATGCAGTTTAAAGTCTTGTAGCAAGGACAACACAGTTTAACGTCATGTTGGATGATATGGATGCAAATAGTTTAAGGTCATATGCATGGACCGAGGATGTATTTTTTGTTTATACAAAATTCTTCTTTATAAATATGGCATTGGTTGGAGTAGTGATGAGTTCTCCATCCATTTAGATTAAAGAATAAGCTCCATTGGAGTAGACCTTATGTATTGAATAAGGCCATTCCCATTTTGGCTCTAGCTTGGGAGGTTACTTTCCTGGTATCATTGGAGTTCTAAGAACCAATACCAATTCTCCCTGAACAAATGAACGAATATGAAATTTTTTGTTAAAATCTCGTGCTATTCGATTCTGATAGACTTCCAAGTGGTGTAGGGTGCACAATCTTTTCTCATCTGGTCGTTTCAATTCATCCAATCGCTTTTGAGATTGTTTATCTGTAGATGAATGATCACAAATGGATACTCTGATCGAGGGTAATTGAACCTCAATGGGAAAGAATGCTTTTGTTCCATATACCAATGAATATGGTGTTGACTGCATTGTAGTGCGAGTGGTGGTCTGATAATCCCATAAATAATGAAAGAGTTTTTCAGGCCATGATTTCTTATCTTTATCCACCATCTTTTGTAGTATTTTTGAATGAGTCTTGTTAAAAGCTTCTATCTGGCCATTGGGCACTGCATGATACCAAGATGAATGATTGGATTTGATGTTGTATTCTTGATACAACTTCCTCACCAAGGATGAACAGAATTTGGTGCCATTGTTCGTCAATATGGTATGAGGGACACCAAATCTGGTAATGATGTTAGACTTGATGAAGCTAAAAATTCTTTTGGAATTGAATTCTTTGAGGGGTATTGCCTCTGACCATTTGGAAAATAAGTCATTAGTAGTAATAATATACTTAAACTGTTTGTCTGTAGCTGAAGGATAAGGTCCCACTACATCCATTCCCCATGTGGCAAATGGCCACAAGTATTTAGCTGTATGAATCAACTCTGGGGGTTGATGACTGAAGTTGGCATGTACTTGGAAAGAATGACACTTCTTTGTGAAATAAAAACAATCTTGTATCATTGAAGTCCAAAAGTATCCAAGCCTTCAAATTTTATCAGATAGTCTATGTCTAGACTGGTGGGCACCATATACTCCTACATGCACTTCCTTCATGACAGTCATTGTCTCTTCACCATCAATGTATCTGAAGAGAACTCCATCAAAACCTCTTTTGTAGAGAATTTTCTCTAGGTGGTCTGGGCTATCATAAAGAGTAAAATTGACCACACATCACTGGATTTGTTCTTTCCCAGCTCTATCAGGTGGAAGTGTTCCATTTTGAAGGTATTCCCTGATAGGTGTCATCCATCATGTAGTATGACCATATGGTTATGGAATGGGACTAATTTCATTGATTTCCTCTATTCTGATTTGAACATAAGGTGAAATTGTACGACGGTGGGCAATACTGATGGATGTCTCGTCCCGATTTGGATCTGCCAGAGCTGTGGCTATATTAGCCAGTGTATCATCTTGAGCATTTTGTGATCTCATGACATAATAAAATTTTGGTTCCAAAGGAAATTCCCCCATTAACTCTCTGACGTAATCATACAAAGGGATTAGTTCTTATTTTCTGATTGTATAATCCCCATTGACTTGTTTGATTACCAAGTGTGAATCACCTTTCACCATTAAGTGATTCACGTGTGCTTGAAGCGCCAATTCCAATCCTTCGATAAGAGCTTGGTATTCTTCTTCATTATTTGTACAGCTTCCCAAAAATGAGAAGGAATAGGGTAACACTGCCTTTTCTGGAGAAATGATCACAATTCCTAACCCAACTTTGTTGAATTTAGGATCTTCCATTTTTTCCCCTGTTGGACTTCTGGAAGCACCATCAAAGTACATTTCCCATGTTTGAAGACTATCTTGAATAGAAAAGACTTCATCATCGTGAAGTTCAATATCTGAAGATGTATCTTCTACTGAAGGATGTTCAGTATGGAAATCAGCCAGATCTTGGCCCTTTATTGCCTTTTGAGACATATATTGAATATCAAATTGCTGCAAAATAACTGCCCACCTTGCTAGACGTCCTGTACGAATTGGACGACTAAGGATGAATTTGAGCGGGTTATTGCGAGATACCAATTAGACCTCTTGATGTTTCAGGTAGTGTCTCAACTTTTGAACTGCAAAGATTAATGCTAAGAATCACTTCTCAATATTTGAATATCGGGTTTCTACCTCAAGCATTGTCCGACTGAGATAGTAGAGGTTGTTTTCATTCCCAGCATCATTCTTCTGAGCAATAAAGGCACCCAATGATCACTCTAAAGCTTTCACATAGATGATAAGTGGTCTTCCTTCAACAGGTGGAATTAATACTGGTGGACTCAAGTGATATTTCTTGATAATATCGAATGATTCTTGACATTCTTGAGTCCACTGGTAAGTGACTCCCTTCTTCATCAATTTAGTGAAGGGTAAACTTTTGTCTGCTAAATTGGCGATGAAATGCCGAATATATGATAAGTGTCCTTGAAGTCCTCTCAATTATTTTAAATTCCGAGGAGGAACCATACCAAGGATTGAAATTTTCTTCTCAGGATCGACTTCGATACCATGATGGAATACAACAAAGCAAAGAAATTTTCCTGAGGTTACCCCAAAACCCATTTTAAGGGGTTCATCTTCAAATTATGTTGCTGAAGTTTGTGGAATGTGATTTCTAGATCAACCAAATGATTAAAAGATTTCCTTCATTTAACCACCAAATCATACACATAACATTCAACAAACTTCCCTAAAAAGGGTTTGAAGATACAATGCATGGCACGCTGATATGTTGCGCCTTCATTCTTTAGACCAAAGGGAATTACCCGATAGCAAAACACACCCTGAGGGGCTCTGAAATATGTAGATTCTTCATATTCTGGAGCCATTCGGATTTGATTATATCCAGAATATCCATCCATGAAGGAAAGTGCTTCATAGCCAGCTGTTGCATCAATTAAGAGTTCTGTAATCGAAACTGGAAAATCATATTTAGGAAAATTCTGATTAAGATATCTGAAATCAATGCAAACTCTAATTTTTCCATTCTTCTTTTTCACAGTGAAAATATTAGCCAACCACTTGGGATATTGAACTTATCTGACGAAGTTAGATTTTATAAGCTTATCCACTTCAGCTTCAATTTTGGAAGCATAAGTTGGGTGTGTTCTTCTTGCGGCTTTCTTAAATCCTCTATGTTCTTCTAGAAAACCCACATGATGAGTAGAAACATCAGGATCAAGCCCTAGCATCTCTGTATAGTTCCAAGCAAATATATCTTGATTTTTCTTTAAAAATGAAATATACATCTCTTGCTCTTTAAGAGTAATGGCCGCAATAATTAAAGTGGGGTGTGGATCTTCTTTTATACCCAGATTTATTTCTCTGAGTTCATCCACGGTGGTAGAGATACCCTCTTCAAATTCTAGAGGAGCATCTCTGAGATCTTCCTATTCTTCTTCAACATTTGTTATTTCTTCTATTTCTACTTGCATAGTAGATGGTGAAGTAGAATTTCCATGATCAGAAGAGATGTTAAAATTTGAACATCTTGAAGAATAAGCTTCCATTTCTGACCCGATTGACGATGAAGGGTCTTGCTTGGGTAATAAAGAGGAGATGATGGATTGAGAATTGACATCATCATTCACCTCTGACATTACTATAACATCTTCTGGCCTGGTTGGCGAAGTATAGACTTGCTGTATTTCAGCAGATGAAATGAAGACATCCCTATTTGAGCTTTCATAATTTCTTGGTGAATCACCAATTTCTCCCATATTGTCTAGCTTAATTGTCATAATTGACATTATGGAGGTTTCTATAAGAGTATTTTGATTTGGTTCTATCATGTAAATTTGACTGATAGGCAACACATAATCTTCACTCACATGTGTAAATGGATTTACTGGAATCTTTTCCAAATCAAATGAAGCATTAACCTTGGTAACATTCCTTGCTGTGGATTTCTCCATACCCTTCATGTGATAGAATTCCACCTCAATTTATTGAGATTCACATGTTTTGAATGGTGATTTATCACCATACAATGTCCCAATTTGACCATAGAAATAATATTTGAGACATTGATGGTATGATGAAGGGATAGCCACATGCTGATGTAGCCAGGGTCTTCCAAGCAAGATGTTGAAGGCTGTGTCATGATCAACAACCATGAAATCTGAATTGGATACAAGATCTCCAAATTGATTTCTGAGTGTAATCTCACCCAATGGTTCTTGTTCATTTTTATCATATCCTTGTAACATAAAAGTAGAAGGAGATAAATCAGATTCCATGCAGCCCAATCGAGGAAGTGTAGGAATGGGGTTGAGGTTGACTCCTGAACCATTATCAATGAAAGATCTTCGGATGTCTACACCATTGACCTTTCCAGATGAATACAAAGGTCTTATATGTCCATGCACGACATCATCTTCATCTTCATCTTGTGAAAGATATCACTGTATGGCATTCTGCAGGATTATTCTCTACATGGTAGACTTCAGCTGCAGCAATTTCAGTTTCGAAGTCCTGAGGACTTGACAAAGCCTCGATGAGTGCCTCCCGAATATCCTTTGATAAATTCAAGGAATCCAAAATTGATAACTTGGCCGGTACTTGGGAAAATTGTTTCAAAACATCATTCTTTTGATCCAAAGGTCTGTGTTTCCCAACAGGAACATGTTGTTTTGCTGGTACCTTAGAAGTTTATGCTTTGGAAGTAGATGCATCTTGTATTGGGGTAGGAGTTGGAAATACTCCTGGCTTTGGAAGATTATAATGAATAGGTCTATTTACTTGCTGAGAGGAAGAATGTGGAATCTCTAACTGATCCTCCAAAATAATTGTGTCAGGACTGAGTCTTTTATTGGTGGAAGGATTTTCATGTTCTTGTTGAGCCAATTGAAGGGATCTACCAGGAGTTTCTACTGCATACACAGTTCTAACAGGGGTAGAATTGGAATTGTGGCTTCTGGGATATCCATGTCTTCCTCTGTATCCCAAACCTCTGGAACTCCCTCTAATTCCTTTATTTGATACAGGTAATTCAGGCTTATCAAAATAGAAACTGTGACTGGCATAAGGATCTGTTAAATGAATCATATTAACAGAAACAAAGATCAACTCTTCATCTGATGAAGACTCTACTTGATTATCCAACTTAGGTAGTGCCGTTTAGTGGGGCGGTGCCCCTGGTTTCGAAGTAGATGGAATAAAATCTGCCAGAGTCAAAGACAATTTTGGGCTTTGACATGATCTCATCTTCTTCTGATTTCTCTTCTTTCTTTGAATTATGCTGTTTCTTTGAGGATTTTCCCTCTAACGAATAGGATTTTTTTGTGGCATTCATGCCAGAAGAAACAATTTGTTTCTTCAATTGCGTTTGAAAAATGGCATGATTTCAGTTGATTGTTGTTCTGGTCATCCAATCATCATATTTTTGCGCATTTTTGTTCTTGAATTCTTTCCACTCGCCTTCTTCCTCTTTATTTGTAGCAGTAACACATGCTACCTGAGATGTAGAACCTTTCAATTTGACCTGTCCTGAGTCCACCATTTTTTTTCAGGAGGACTTTGAAGACAAAACACTCCTAAATGGGATGCCCCAACATCAGATGAAATGGGAAATAGTTGGGATGTTCTTCGTCTCCTTGCTTGTTCGGCCTCTTGGGCCTTGGAAATTGAACCAAATTATTTTCTAGAGACGAAATGAAGTAACCAAGAACTTGTTTATTTCGGAAAGAGTAAACTTTACTATTTATGTCTTCAAATTATTTTCATCTTTGATCTCTTTGATCATCTTGACGAAACGGCCTCTGTTGTTGACGCTCAGGAGGTGGATCCCTTAGAGAAGATGAAGGTCTTGAAGTAGAAGCAGGTACAGGTGCTTGTTTAAGCATAACTATAAAAGTCTCTGATTTACCCATTCTCATTCCTGGAGCTAATGGAATTACATGAGATTTATCCTTAGTCTTTATAAGAGAGTCTTCAATATGTTGAGAAATTTAAGTAAGGTCTCGAAAACCTCCTATGTATTTCACAAGGATCAACAGCGTGCGTAATTAATCACTCAAATTTGTCACACAGATTGGAAACAATTCTTCTTGAGGGAGTGATAAGCTCAGGGAATATGTTAATCCCTTCCAACAAGCAATGAAATATGAAACCCTTTCATTCTCCCTTTTCTTACAGTTTTATGATCAAAAACTATTGTCTTTGGCAACGTTGAGCTGAATTGAATAAGGAATTGTTTACGAAGATCCCCCCACCTGGTAATTGACCAGGATTGCAAGATTGTATACCAGAGAAAAGCAGGTCCTTGTAATGACTGTGCAAAACACCTATGATTAACTATTTTTTATTACTGAGGGGTTCCCATTATAGGATCGTAACAAGAAACAAAATGTGTTAAGTGTTGCTCTGGGTATCTCGAACCATTAAATATTTTAAATGTGGTACTTGAAAAATTTGATGGGGGAGGAATTGTGTCTACCCATTCTAGGTAAGATCTCTTCTCTGGTTGAACCGGTGCATTCTTTCCTTCCATATCTTCCAACCAAGCTGTTAATGACTCAATGGTAGTCATTAAATTTTGAGAAATATCCGGTTGAGCTTGGACCTATGCAGGTGTAATAATTGGAGCTTTAACATATGAGGTGGCTGGTACTGCAACTGATAGTAGCACCGTTGATTGTTGTTGCACATGAAATGTAGGATTAGACCTATGAGGGTGTACTAGTAAAGGAGGAAACTCTTGATCCATCTCAGTAGCTGCAAAAAATTCCCTTAGATGACTGACTTCAGCACGCTTAGGAGGAAGACTACTTTGATGTATTTATGTATTCAACCTCCTTAATTCCTTCATCTATTCCTCTTATTGTGTGAATATTTTCTCTAATGAGAGCGATTGGCCTTCTCTAGAGGAAGGGTATGTAACATGATTCTTTCCTTTCCCCTTATTAGACACCTTTTGGAGAGGGGGAAGTGGGTTATTTGAAAGATTACCTAGATTATAGGAAATCCTTTGATTTCATGTATGCACACCTTCTTCATTTGTGTCTATGCATACAACTTCTTGAGCAGGAACCTCTTCATCTGATCCCTCTAAGTGAGCCTCATCTGCGGAATTGGAAACAACGGCATTGATGACATTAATTGATGCATAATGCATTACATATATTTTATCGGCATTTCAGCGATATTGGCATCTTCCATGTTCTTGTTGAGACATTGCCTTTTGCTGATTTGATCCCTCGGGAACTTCTTGATGAACCGTAATTTGGAGGGAATCTCCTGATAATTTGGTTCTTTGTTCCTCTTGGGGATTCTTCCCTAATAAATAGAAGGTAGACTTTCTCTGAGGAAGAGATAGAGGATTTGAAAAAGTCCATAGTCCGGTGGACTGGGGCAGTTCCCGTTGTTCCTTCTCAACTCCTTGAATCCTATTTGTTGATTCTGAGGGTTGGGTTAAAATAGTCCCCAATCTGGAAAGCTAGGGTGGTTCTTGTGTTGCTATATCTAAGACCTTATTAAAAGATCTCCTGATCTTATGGACTTTAGTCTGGAAATTGGCTGGATACATTATCCTACATCCACTCTTATCACCCGGCTCAAAAGATCGTTGAATAATTTCTGACACTTCTGTCACTTGATGATGTGCATGCTCCAAACGAGAAGCCTGTTTGATGTTCTTGTTTGCCTGATGCAAAAGTAATTCAAAAACTTGTTCTCTATATTCCTAATTTGGAGAAGAAATAGTTGAGGAATGTTATTGAGTAAGCCTTTGATTACAAACAAAATCAATTGGTTGTGTCCGGCCATGGGCAATACCATTGCATGAAACCATATTCGGCAGGCTTTGCTAACTAGAGAGTACAGTGAAATGTAGTGCTCTATGGACACCCCATACCCTGATATGAATACCAGATGGGGCAATGTCAACTAACTGGCGCAATCTTCTTACTGCACCAAGGCATGAACGTTGAAGGGCTCTCTGCTGCTTTTCAGCCTTCGGATATCGAGAAACTCGGAGAGATGTCAAGTCAATTCTTCATTGTAACCCTTCTATTATCATGACATGATTTTCATATTCATCATAAGATAATATTTTTTTTTTCAACTAACAAATATTTTTCCATATGTTGAGACGAATATCATGAATTCTATCTTCCGTCAACATCTCTGGAATATCATACTGAGAGTCAGCCAAAGGCCAAAACATAACTGGCACATTACCTTTCGCTAGTTTTTTTCTCATATTCAGTACTTCCTCCTTTTCATTTGATGAAGATTCTTCTACCTGTTTAGACCAAAGCTGGTGCTTCTTTGTTTCTTAATCAGATTTGACTAGATCGGTAGAGAGTTCACTTATCAAACAAGAAGATGCATGACTCAGGGGTGGGTTGGAGAATGACCTACACCCTGGGCTATCTTCTGATTGAGAAAGTATTTCACCTACTATTGGTAAAGCATCAGACATGACTGGCTTCGCATTTTCAAGTGACTCAAGATAAGAGGGCTTTCTCATCACTACATTATCCATTGGAGCATTTTCTAGGTGATGTGAATTACTACTGCAGAGAGGAATTTCACAGCTAAATTCGTCATCATAGGGAGGACCACCATGGTGGGTTACAGTAAAAGATGAAACATTTTGCTCCCTGTTCTTCTAGCCACGCAGTGGATTATCGTGAGTCTCATCTGAATATGATACTTCAATATTGACTGAACTATCATGAAGCAAGCCTTCATGAGGAAGTGTCTGATACAGACCTTCGGAATTAATGTTCCCACTATTGGGAACTCAGATAGTAGAATCTTGAGTTGCAACATATAATTGTCTGAGTGCATCAAGAACATCAGCATCAAGCAAGGACTTATTATAGATTGGCCCTCGATTTCTTGACTGTGTTGGGCGGGTCTTCTTCTTAGACTCCTTATTACTCACTTTAGGAACCAATTATTGACGAAAGTGTTCATTATGGGTAGGTGTATGTGCCTGCTCGGGATAAATGATCAAGTTAGGCTCATTATCTCCACTCAAATCAGGTGTATGTGCCTGACTTGGTTGTCTGTATGATATGGGGGAGTATGCCCCACAACCCTCTTGGACTGGAACAGAGGTGTTTGTCTGTTCCAGATTGAATTGTTGATGTGTCACTCTACTGGAAGGGATAGATTTTCATTTCTTTCCTTGTGATGCTACTGAAGCTGTTATAATATTCTAGCAGGCATCCAAAATATGAGCAGGGATTTGCTTCTGCTCTTTCACCAATGAAATAATATGATTGGTAAATTCAGCTACCGGAATGGGAATATACGTCCATTCCATTCTTGGAGTAGGTGTGTGTTCCTGCTCCTATCCTCCTTTTCCTGTTAGTGAATTCTGACAGTACTCAAGTGTGGGGGAAGAGAGTTGAGTCTGCCTCTTATTTGTCGTCAGAGCTTTCCGACTGACTTCTCTAGGAGCTACAAAACAAGGCTTTTGGTAGGGTTGATCAATACTGGCAGGTGTATGTGCCTGTTGATTGCACTCCACCAAACGTGGTTGATGAACTTCCTCCAATACTGGCAGACGAGACGGCTGGCATGATTGAATATTGTAAGTAGGTGTATGTTCTTGTTTATCAGTTGTCAACACATTGGGTTAACGGGCTTCATCGTATGTAGTCAGACGAGCCTGCTGAAAAGCTGATGACTTATAAACAGTTGTTTGTTCCTGTCTATAGTACTCTGCCGAAATTGCCTGGTGGGATTGGCGTGTTGCTGCCAGACGAGTCTGCTGGACAGCAGAATTAAAACGGATTGGTGTGTGTGCCCGCTTGTTTCATGCCACCAAGTTAGGTTGGTGGACTTCTCCAGAGATGGAAAAGATAAGAACCTGCTAACTATTGATAGGTTATCACCTCTGGTGGTTCGTCTTGCCTTCTTGGGTTCTAGGAACCTGAGATGAATGCCTGGAGACGACACCCTCATCATGTTGAGGGTACACTACCGCACGAGTCTAACAGAGATTGTTGGTGGGAACCCTCATGAAGGACTCATGTTTCCTTGAATTAAGTCCTTGAGTGACCTTCTCATTCAGCTCCTTAGAATATGGGAGGGAATGGTTGTGGCGTTCTGAGGATAACGACCCAAAACGGTTGGAAATGGTGGTTGGCACCACCTGCTTTTTGATTGCTGGTCATCGCTGTCTGGATGACCGGGGTGAATTATTGACTTGGAGGGCTTGTCGAGCGGCCTATAGAGTCAGAATAGTACCTTTTTGATGGTATTACTTAACCAGTGCATTTGATACCCAATATTGAAGATGCTGAGTAGGTGATGTCATCCTCATAGCGAATGATGATCCAGCAGGAGTAGCAGCAGAGGTATTCACAGGTGTGAACTTAAGAGAAGCCATTTCTGTAACGCAGACGATCTTGGAAAAGAGTGCATGTTTGATATAACAGAAATAATCAAGATATGTTCGGCCACTACATCTTTTGGATGAGCACATATGTTATGTATTTCTTTGTTGGCCCTCTCATTGAGTTTAAATAGGGTCCTAACAAAATAAGTAAAACATCATTTTAACTTGGTTAAGGATTCACGTCGGGTTCACCATTTTTTGTTTCCTCTAGAATTGGGGATGACCTCATTTGTTTAAGGTTCAAACATTCCAATCGGTTTCTAACGGGTTTGTTCATTGAACCGGAAACATCCAATGATTCTATATCCATTTGGACCTACATTCCAATGGTAGGTGCTCATTATTTGTGGACCAATGAGGCTTAAGAATTTGTATTGGTCGAGAGGATGGGAGTTCGGACTCATCACACCTTTTTGGGGGAAATTATTGTCTACTCTGGGACTCTCTTTATAGATTTAAGTTATGTTCATGAATCCTTATTACACTACCAAGTATGAAAATGAGATTTCCTTATATCTGATAATAAATGATTGATATGTATGATATTTAGAGAATCTTTTATATGTATTCGAGGTTCTTCATCGATAGAGAATCATCCATATGTATTGGAGATTCTTAGTCAATGGTATCCTTTAATACATTATATAGATATATCTTGGTTATTATGATGACCATACTGGTTTTAAATCCAATCATCGGGGCAGTTGAAGATTATTGTCATTCAGAAGGACATGGATTATTTTATGGTTGGGATCGTACCCGCAGATGGGCTACCTACATATCCTTGTTTAGAAAAAGGAATCAGAACCCACGTAGTTCGAGTAAAGAAGTATGAGGTTTATGCATGGTTGATGGATCAAAGAAATATTTCATAATTACTTTTACACTCTAAGATCACCTGAGTCATGCTCGGTGTGAGAAACAAGAGGTATTGGTAAAACAAGACAATTGTGCCATGAAAGATGCAATAATGTGGGGCTTATATATGAATGACTGCCCAGAATAAATGAGGATTGGGATTTACTTCAGAGAAGAAACCCTGGAATAGGGTCCATAAAGGTATATGTGCTTTTATGGATATTTGGATACTCTAACTTAGGGATTACTCCTGAAAAGGATGCCCAAATTAGATGGGACTTATGATTGGGTTTTACTTCTGAAAAAGAAGCCTGAATCATAAGTAAATTAAGACTGGTTAAGAGAAATTATGACTGGGGCTTATTCCTAAGAAGGAGGCCCAGGTTAAAGGGACTTGGGAACTGGGGCTTACTCCTGAGAAGGAGGCCCAGGTTAGGGAATTATAATTGTGGCTTACTCCTGAAGAGGAGTCCCAAATTAAAGAAGCTTATGATTGGGGATTACTCGTGAAAAGGAAGCCCAGGTTTAAGGGAATTTGGATTTTGGGAACTTGGGGCTTACACAAAAGGGGGATGCCCATATTAAAAGAATTATGGTTGGGGCTTACTCCTAAGGAGGATGCCCAAAATTAAAGGAACTTGAAGACTATGGCTTACTCTTGAAAAGGAGGCCTAGGTTAGGGGACTTGGGGCTTACTCCTAAAGAGGATGCCCAAAATTTGGATTTTGAAATTGGGACTTACTCTTGAAAAAGAGGCCCAGGTTAAAGATCCTCTCATATTTAAAGTTTGAGGTTGAAAGATTGAAATCTCTGACCTTAGTGACATAAAGATATGTAAATCACTGGGTTTTGAGAAATGTTCCACGGAATTCCTTTCAGATAAAGAATCCAACAAAGGAATCATGTCATAAATGACTTTGAATAGGGTTTTGAAGGCTAAATCTTGAAAAGGAGAGGTGGATTTGAAGAAATCAAGTGAATAGGTAGGAGGGGCACTCAAAAAGAGAGAGACGTGCAAGCCTAGCGTGGGTGCACAAGTCCTGGCCATGCAAGTATACTTGCGCAACACATGGTTACTTGCGCGAAGGTCAACCCTTAGGGTAAAACATGGGTGAGACTTGCCTCAAGCCCCTAGTATTATCCCTAATGGATTCCAAAAGAGTGTCGCACAAGTTTTATTGAAGGGATAAGGCGACGCGCAAGTTTGGCCATTTCCCTTAAGGGCTGGCCACTTAGGCACGCAAGTGTTGATGATTTTCAACACTTAGGCCGTGTTTCCCCTGTTTAGAGCTTCCATTCTAGGTAAGAAATCACCTTATATGTGTTTGGAAGACTTCCAAAAGATTCTAGGGTGCTAGGAGCTCAAATCTAAGTTTTATAATTTTTCCGTTGTCAAATGGGTGGCCCACAAGGTGTATTTATAGGCCAGGGAAGACCCTTGGAAAAAATCAAAGAGGGCGCGCAGGTCACCTACGCAACCATTCTATGGCGCGCAAGTATACTTGTGCGACCATGATGAAACTTGCGCGACCCAAGTGGGAAGAAACCCTTCTTCATGCCTTTGTCGATTTTTTATGTTTCTTTAAAGCATGAATCACATTGGACAAAGCTTTTTCCCTTTTTTAGTCATTAGAATATGTGACGGAAAGGAGCGTCAACAATGTAATATAGATGAATATACATTTTTGTAGTCTCCCATTAATGGAAAAAATTAAAAATTACATTAAATTGAATTTTTTCATCATTAAAAACTTATTTTATTGATTGGAACACCATTGTATGTTTCATAATTTAATAATGGTTTTAAATAATTTTAAATTCTCAATTAATTTATTATAATAAATATATTTCATTATTGATCCTATTATTTATTTTCCATGAATTACATAATTGAGGGGTGTCTTCAATAAATTTCAGATGATCATTAATATGAAATAGAATTAATTAATTAAAGTGCATTCATCTTAATAATAAATAATGAATAATGAAATGAATGTTAGTCAGTTGATTTTTCATATCTGTTGCTTGTATGACCCTTTATGAGCATGACCAAGACATATGTATGTGTTTTATGTTTTAGTTTAATTTATTTCATGGGCTTTCAATTATTTATTATTAAATCAAATATGATGGCATGTGAGTCATCCCTCCCTCCATTATTATGCAGTACATGTGTGTCCAATGATATTAATGTAATCCGCTTTTAACCAATCATTTGCTTCCCCCACCTGCATGTGATTCATAAATATATATAATTAATAGAGTATCCCAAGGAGTGTAAAGGTGGTTCAAGATGGAACCATTATAATTTCAAACTAGGTGATACATAGGAGGACAGGTGGAATGTTGTAACACAAGCCAAGACTGGTAATATAAGTTATTTCTCCTAGGTAAAAGGTTGATTTAATACACACTCATTAAATAAACCATTTGATACATATCATGAATGGTTCATTTAATTATTTATTCATTTCTATCTATGAAATTAATTATTTTATGCATGCAAGGTCGTGATCACATAAATAAATGAATTTATGTTCCAATATGAAAATTAAATAAATGAATTGTGCATAAATTGTTTATCCAACATGGTTAATTAATTAAGTAGTTTACACTTAATATTAAAAAAAATTATAAAGGATAAAACAAGATAAAATATGTGCATAACAAATTAAAATACCTTAATTAAATATTAAGTTAGGCTTGGCCTTCCATTACTATATTATGAATGAAACTCTATAGAACTAAGTGTTTGAGCATCCCTTGTTGAAACACTTCATTTATTAAGGGGATTTCTTATGAAGATTTTGGGTTGACATGACCATTTTACATCAAAAGAAGTTTCCATTTCTATTATTGGTGTAATTTTGAGGTAACTGTTGAGGAAATCCAATTATGGATTTCAGGATAGGGGATTCCACTCAACGAATCAAGGAGTTTCAAGCTCGTAGTTGTCAATGACCTTCCAAAAAAATACCTTCAAGTAAATTGATAAAAGTAATAATATGTTCTTTTAATTGTAGATTAAAATGGAAATATCTTCATTCTCTTTATCCCTATGATCAATACCGGATAAATACAACCTCTTAACTAGCATTAACTTCCTGAAATTGTTCAGATGCCTTTGGGTTTTTTTGTGCCATGAACGGAAATCATACATGAAAGAATACTCATTTAATTATCCTCCTGCTAAAGAGGTTGGTGATGAATAGTTCCAAGTCTATGAGAAACATATGAATGATGTGGTAAATATTCAATGTTTTATGCTTTCTTATATGTCTATTTTACTCATTAAGACTCACAAAAACGTGGATGTGTATAGCATGCTTGAGCACCTCGGTGGTCTTTACTAGGACAAAGCTATACAGAAACAGTTTGATATTTACAAGGCTATTTCAAATAGAAATCATATAGAGTGTTCCCCATCTAGGCCACATGTAGTCATGATCGTTGGCTAAATTCAGCACCTAGAGGATCTAGGATTTAAAGTCACTGAAGAACTGGGCATTGATTTCATTCTAGCATCACTCCCACAGAGCTTCTTCAGCTTTTTTGTAAATTTTAATATGAATAATTTTCACTACCCAAACCAAAGGGGCTCAAGCTACAACTACCGCAAGCCTGCCTCCATAGGCCAGGGTAGAAACCAGCACTAAAAGGCATTGCCTAATTGGTGGGCCTTTTCCCAATGTACCTGTATGCACACACTTGACCATATCAGTGTATAAGTGTAGATAAATAATAATTAAAAGATTAAATATATAGAATGTAATCATAAATGAAAAATCAATAAGGTTTAAAAGAGTATTACAATGAAAACTGAAAGGAAAAAATAGTCAGAATACATTCCCAACCAGAGAGATGTTCCTACCTAACAAAACTTGAAAAGTAAAATGCTGAGAGAGCCTAGATCCTGATCACCAAACTCTGACCATCATACATGGTCCAATGCACCAGGTATCCCTGTTCTCCTCTATAGTCACCATTGACCTATCTTTCGTTTTCCTAAGATATGAAATGTGTTGAAAACTCACATGTAGGGGTGAGTATATACATACCCAATAGGATGCCCTGAAAGCTGAAAGGAAGAGAAGTAAAAGACATGATTGGAATATATAGTAGAAAACTCAACCAAAATCAAGAGAGTAATAAAATCCAATGACATGGATACAGATATATATATATATGTGCTCAAACCAAATGAGAGGACCAGTTTGGGATATATCTGACACTAATAGGGGTTGAATCAGTGTTGAGGAATTTTTAAACCAATTCAAACTTTTTATCCCTGTACCTCTTAACCAGTTAGGATCTTGATTCTATTATTCTCTTTTCCATATCATATGAAATTATAGAAATTAGTAAAAATATGGACACGATATTTTTACATGGTTCACTACTCAATAATAGCATCTACATCCTTTCCATGCATAGGAATGACTAGTGTATGGATTCTCCACTATAATGTGATAACTTTTATAGTGGATTGTCTAGGAAAACAATCCTCTATCAAATGTGGGTCCCTACAGTTTTGAGGGGGAATAAAACAATCATTCCCAGTGTGAGTCCCTACACTTTTCAAGGGGAAGGAAAAAAAATCCACTTTCTGAACTGGTGATGACCTAGTTCAACTTGAAACCTTTAGCTGGTTCTCTATATTACCTATGGAAATACTTTTATTCCTTCTTCAAAAGTTAGGTTCTTCTCTTGGTCTTCTTTAGTGCTCTTCGCTTGGTTACCTGCAAAGAAGTGGGTAAGAAACCTTATTATTCTTCTCTTATTCTTCATTTCTTCATCAGTGAAAAGCTAACTGCACAGAAACTTCTTCTTTCAACTTCTTATTTAGTGAAATGACTGAATGAACTAACATTATTCTTCTTCTAGTTAGAATCACAAACACTTTTGTGATTGTTCAAACAATTAAGACCATCTTTCTTGGCATAATCAAAATCAATTCTCCTTTCTTCTTTTCATATATTCATGAGATCATTCATGTAGAAATTTGGTTGAACTCTTCTTTTCTACTACTTCTTATTCTTTACACATGTGCACACACTGTTTTCATTCTTTCCTTAAATGTCTTCACATATGCATGTGCATTCAAGAGTTCCTCATATTTCTCTTCTCCACTTTTCACTTGGTTTTAGTGCTTTTAATTAATGCACATGAATGAAAGCATACAACATGAATCACAATGAAACACCAACCCTTATTGGTGTAGGCCTTTGATCATGTTCTTCTTCCTCCTTCACATGTGCGCACACACTCTGGCTTCTTTAAATCATGCATATGCATGCATGTATGAACTTCCCATCACTATGAAAATTCATTATTCTCCCTTTCTCAAAAAACACTATCAAATTTAATTTCTTTATGTTTGTTAGTATATGATTTTATCCAAACTCAAATGGGTGTATTTGGGTGTCTCTTCTTTGCACACACACACCCTCAGGTTTCTTTTTCTTCATATAAAGGGTGGGTGGTTCTTCTACGCACAGATTGTTTGAGTCTGATTTGAGAACCAAGAGTGGTTTGTAGATCCTCCTCACGAACCCAGAACGGTTCACGATTCTCCTTTACGAACCCTTAATTGTTATCATCTCTTCCTCATGAACTTTGAACGGTTTGTAACTCTTATCTTCACAAATCGTGATGGTTTTCATCTACTATTCATGAACCGAGAGTGGTTTGTGGTTCTATGTTGTACCATTGAGAACATAATGCTCAGGGAGTCTATGTTTTTCAAGAAAAATGAGAGCTCTCAAAATATGGGAGAAACAAAATTCTTTGGGCTTCGGGCTTCTCTTTTTATAGGCATTGATCATATCTCTTTCTACATATTCAAATCCTTCTTGAATGCATGAGATCTTCGACATTTTAAAGATCTTCCAACCCGTCGAAAAGTTATGCTAAGGTTTATGGGTGTTTCCTTTTGATGTGTGAATCCTTCTCCTTTCTTGTGAAAACATCATGTGCATGCATTAGGAGTTTCATGAAAATCCCAATCACAAATGCTCGAGCTCCATAACGTGGCATCGCAACTTTGTTTGCTTCCACCACATTCGAACTTCTTGATTTCATTTCATGCATCAAAATGTAATTGCATACATGATCTCATGACTCTCATATGGCCATAATGTAGTGGAGTGGATCATCATGGTGGCTTGGAAGCTTTATGGAGGTTTGGTCTTCATCTCAGGTGAGTAGCAGTGGTAGCATCGGGCGATTGGAGGAAGAAGACGATGGTGCGGGGGCATCGGACAGAACTAGTTAAAATCTAAATGGTGAAAATGATATGGAAGGAGGTGATTAGATCGTGGGACGTGGATGTGATGGACGGTGAGTATCACCCCCATGTTTTTTAAATTTCCACTATTAACCATATTTGTTTTCACACATTTTAATAGAAGTGTGGCTGGCATGCAGTATATCCACTAAAACATTCCAACCACTACCCAGATTACTCCATGTCCCTCAATGGTACCACCCCATACCATGTTCTTCGCATTCACACTCTACGTCCACCCTTTGTGCTGGCTTCAGCCCAACTATTCATTAGCTTTTCCCCATGTGCTCTTGTGGGCCTACACACAGCCCTACCACTGCAAGCTGGCCTAACTGGCTTCCCCTTAGGCATGATCAACTCTTTCCTACATGTGGCTCAGGTTGAGGTTGGTTGGTCGTCTCATCGCCTGGCCCAATTTTTTAAGTAAACCAATAAAAATACTTAGTAGAAAACTTAGTATGCACTAAAATTCTTGGCCATATTTAAACACAAACGAACTCATGCATAGTCACCTTTCATTTCCTCTTCTAATCTTATTCAACCACCATTATTCTTCTTTTCCTTTTGGATTGTCAATTCCAAAGAATACACTCCATCCATAATTGTTGTTTTACACAATGTATAAACTGTGATACAAGTTCATTGAGCTTCAAGATCAGTGAAACAATCGTCTGATTTATAACAACATGTAGAATTTCCCAAGCATGGAATCCAATGCTATGAATCCATAAAAATTTTCCAAGCACCATAACTTCAACCAATATCCATTTAATTTGGATTTCCTTCTTTATTTTGACCAATCTTGACAACTTTTGTCAAAAAATACAACTTCATACACAAAGTGGTCCCAAAAATCTCTCCCTTTGTATTTTTTGTAAATACTTCAAAGTTCATTTCCAAATTAATGTGTCAATATCAAAATGTGAATCTTCTCTCTCCACTTTCTTTCTCTAAAATTATCTCCCCATTATTGACAAGAAATACAAAGTTCATGGGAAAGGGTATCAATCCATACTTGAGAAATATGTCATCCATCATTTCACTCTAAGTCTACTTGAGAAATGCTCACTGTAGAAAACAAGAGGATTTGATTTAGATGACAAAGTTGTCCATTACCCACTGATCATGATACCTTATGAGATGAGAACTTGTATACCAATCTTCAAGGGTTTTCTACTTTCATTCTAGAATATTCCAATTAAATCCATCCAAATTAACTTTTTTAATTTTAAAACACGTTTAGGGGGAAGTGAGAACCCTACAAAAAAAAGGAATTTCAAGCATCAAAGGTTACAAAGGACTTATCAAATGCAAGTCTAAGGAGATTTGAGTCTCTTTCCCTAAGAAATTTCCAGGGCAGGGAATTTTCCTGGCAGTCAGGATCTTCCCCTAAGTGTTCTTCATAGTGCCTTTCTAGATACTCCCAATCCTGCATATATTCTGCTTTGCTGATCTTCTCCATGTTGAAACCTCTGATCAGAATTCGGTCCTACTTGTCAATCCAATCATCTTGATCTTTAGAAACTAACACTTGGATAAATCTTCCCATCATTTGATCAATATCTTCCATTGTTGCCTTAATCACTAGAACATCCTCCTTCATGTCTTCTCCATTGTGCATGAGGAGTTCCATATGGTAATCCAACTCCACCTCCTTCGAACTATGATGGTCATAAGACACTGTTTCACACTGCTGACCTGATAAAAGAGTATCCTCCCTTCCATGCATCATCATCTCAGGGTTCAGTTGCCCCTGGTGTTGATCACCCGCCTTGCGGTCTCCATCCGCTGGGGCTTGGGTAGCTAGGACATCATCCTGTCGAGTCTCCTTTCCTGATCCTTGCTGTCTCTCATGCTCCTTGAGTTTACCACCTTTTTTGTTTCCAATGACATGATCTTCAAACAATATTTAGAGTAATTTAATTTGATACCAACTAAAGTTGATACTAATTGGAATAATAACTCTGGAAACTTCTACATTTGTCTCCCCCCTTAAAAGAACACTTCTCACTACTGATTCTTAGGTTCTCCCCCTGATATCTTGTTTCCCCTTAAATTCCCAATATTATAAGAACAAATACAATACACAAAGATTTAAGGGAATAAGGAGGATCCTCCTTGCTTCATCAGTGTGAATAGGTAGGTTGCAATGATTCTCCCAACCAAGATGCTCCACTCTTCTATCTTGCACAATTAATCTATAATTTTGACTATGCTTGTATGGATCTCAATACTTCTTCCATTTATTTATGTGTGAGACTTATTCCTTCAAGTTCTTTTAGAGCAATAGAATCTTCTGGTGAAACTTTCATCCTTTTGACGAATTCTTCTTGGGTTGGAATAACTTCAATGCAATTTCTAAATATATGACCAGACTTATTTCACCTCACACACATAACGTCTTTATCTTCGTGTGAAATCTTATTCTTTTATTTTTTAACTCTCCTTAGCTTGTGTATCATTAATTTCCCTAATTATTTTCATATATTCTAGCTAGATAAGCAATAGTTCATTAGAATTTGAGGCATCAAGATTAGATCTTCCACATGGATTCTTTTGAGTGACATCCTTCTTAGAAGTTCTTGTGGATGCACCACCACTAAACTTCTTGAATTTAAAATCCAAGGACTTCTCTCCTTTCCTTCTTGGAGTCTTCTTGAAATAATTAGATTTTAAAACCTTTTTATGAATACTTCCCAAGGATGATTCTCCAATCTTATCCATATTATGTGATCTTGTTCTCTTGTCATCATTGGGTACCTGTTGAGATAAACATGTACCAACCTTGTGACAAATCCCATTGAATATATCATAGATGTTATCTATCATTCCAAATCTTCTAGCAGTATAAAAATTCTTTTGGATCTATGGATGTTGCAGCTTCATCTCTGGATTTCTCCACCTTGATATAGGTTTTCTATGTTCTTTTTAATTTAAGGGATTGTACCCACAATCCAATACACAATTCCCAAATCTATTATGGCACCAACATTGACCAACAAACCTTGTTTTCTGGATATCTTCTATATAAGGAAGCTGAGAATTCTTCTTGATTTTTTGTGCTCCCTATTGGAAATAATCTTCCAACTTCTTCTTCTTATCCACCCAAGCTATGGTGGTAGGTATCTCATCACCTTTACTCATCCATACTTGTTTAGAATTTTTATTCAACCATACACTTTTTATAGAAAAAAATTCAGAATAATTAGTAAAATATGGTATAGAGGCACCTGTTCTTTATCAACTGCTTGTGATAGATCATTGAGTGAAGTCCTAGTATTCCTGTCACAGAAAATACCTCTTTAACTAGGTAGAGGGAGACCCATTGCATAGCATGATTCCCTAGTGGGCATTTATCCCATTACATGGCCTGTAGGCCCCATTTTTTGTCCCAAGACCCATTCTCTGAATAGTATTGCTATATTACCCCCCTGCTGCTATAGTACCACATAGTACCTGCCACCTATACAGTGCTCTGTTGTCACTACAGTGCTTGTTGTTTCTACAGTGCCCGTCATTGCAATAATACGCTATAGTACTGCTACAGTCCTGCATCCAGTGGTTTTTGAACCCCCATTTTTCATGTAGAATTTTGAGGTACATACCACTAAGCCAAACCCCAACTACACTAGTCTTCTTATCACATGTTGTAGTTCTTTAAACTGTAAAATCCTTGAATGAACATTGAATACCAATAGCAACTACCACCTTCTTTTCTGAGGGATCAATATGTTTCTTCTCAATATTTCCACACTAAGATTCCAATTTTAGACATTCCATATTGAGGATGATCTTCTAGTATTCAATGAAGATAATATTCACTTCATAATTTTTCTTTAATCTTTCAACTTCCACTTCATGTATCAGACCTTTGTTTTGTAACAAATAGTCAAGTTGCTTTATCTTTTTGTAATTTTCATCCAAATATAAACCCTTGACATCAATGTTATTATTCTTCTCATTTTCAACTACATGGATCTTCCCTTTCAGAGTCTTATTTACTCTATATTTCTCTTCAACTTCTTTGATCCACTTTGAAGAAATTATTTCAAATTCTCTCTTTATTGCTTCAAAGGCTCTAACTTGTCTAGAGAGCTTTAGACACTCGACAATTATTTCTTGCAAACCCTTCTCCAAAACATCATTTTCTTCTTCCAGCTGGGTGATATATTCCTGTATACATTGAAGTACTCCAAAAACCAGGGATGCAATTTCTTTAAGAATACCATGAAGAATCAATCTTAATCTATCAATAGATAATTCTTTAGAGGTTGTAGATTGATCATCACCACTTGTTCTAGAATTTTCATCATGAGTATAATTTCCAAATGTACTAACACGTGCCTCTTGATCATTTTAGTTTATAATGTTGTCCATCTTCTTGGTAGAAACTTGAGCCACCTTCTCATTACTTTTCTAGATAGATTTGTCTTCATTGTGAGTAAGGTATGAAGAACCAGATACTTCCTATTATTTGGTTAAGAGGGACTTCTTCATCAAATTTATCTTCTCCTTATTTTTCCTATTCATCATGGTCTTGGTAGATATGGTCTTCTATTCAAAGACAACTGGATCATCAATAAAACTACACTTCATTGATTAATCAAGAAAGAAACTCAACTCTTTAAAAGAGAATAACTTCACTGTAGAGAATCCAATAGATGTGAATTATACCTTTGATACCAATTGAGAGAAAAAGTTTGGGATATACCTAACACTGAGAGGGGGGTGAATCAGTGTTGAGGACTTTTTAAACAAATTCCATCCTTTTATATTTGTATCTCTGGACCTATTAGGATCTTGATTCTCTTATTATATTTTCCCTATTGTATGCAATAATATAAAGAAGTAAAAATATGCTCACAATATTTTTACAAGGTTCACTACTCAATAAGGGAAGCTACATCCTTTCCATGCATGGGAAGGACCAGTAAAAGGATTCTCCACTATAATGTGAAAATTGTTACAGTGTATTGGCTAGAAAAACAATCCTCTAGCCACTATGGGTCCCTACACATTTAAGGGAGGAACGAAAAAATCCTTCCTAGTGTGATTCCCTACACTTTTGAGGGGGATTGGAAAAAATCCTATTCTCGAACTAGTGATGACCTATTTCAACTATAATCCTATAGCTGGTTCTCTATACTACCTATGGAGATAGTCTTCTTCCTTCTTCAAAAGGTAGGTTCTACTATTAGTCATCTTTAGTACTCTTCACTTGGTTACTTGAAAAGTTGTGGGCAAGCAACTCTCTTCTTATTCTCTTCTTCTTTAGTTATTCTTTAGTGAAAATCCAACTACACTACAACTTCTTCTTCCTTATTATTCTTTAGTGCAATGACTAAATGCAGTAACCTTCTTCTTCTTTTAGATAGAATCACAAACACTTTTGTGATTTTTCAAAAAATGAAGACCAGCTTACATGGAATCATCAGAACCAATTTTCCTTTATAATTTTCATATATGCATGAGATCATGCATGAAGAAATTTGGTTGAACTCTCCTTTTCTAATCCTTATTCTTATTTACACATTTACACACACTGTTTTTTGATTCTTTCTTTAAATGTATTCACATATGCATGTGCATGAAAGAGTTCCTCCTTCTCTTCCTCTTCTCCCATTTGAACTTGGTTTAGATGTTTTCAATTTATTCACATGAGTGCATGCATGAAATATGAATCACAATGAAACACCAACCCCTATGGGTATAGGGCTTTGATCAAGTTCTTCATCCTCCTTCACATGTGCACACTGTAACGTCCTGGTCCCAGGTGCCACTCAACGGGTGCCCCGAGGCCAATTGGACACATGACCTCAAGCGCATTTCCCCAAACACTAGAGGCTGCCGACTAGTAGTGAGGGCCCAGGTCTGATAGTGGGGAAACTATGCCCTCATTTGTCAAAGTGTAGCGCAGCAGAATAAAAAATAAAAATAAAAAGAAAAGTGGAAGTAGTAAACATACACAACTGAAATAAACTACAGCAGTGGATACAACCAACAGTATATAAATAATGATGCTACATTTCTCCAGTTCTAATAAAACATCTAGAACATGTTATACATCAATACAGTACAACAAAAGTACAGTACAACAAAACAAAACAAAACAGCTGGCAGCGGCATCGTGAGCCTAGGCTCGGTCCCATGCCCTCCTACTCCTCTATAATAGTCAAGTACCTGTATAGGGACTCTTTCCCTCTATCTATACTCGGAGCAACGTAATCTGTTTAGACCGAAAAACATAACCCAAACAGGGTGTGAGAAGTATATCTCAGTAGGCACCCACCAAAGGCTCATGCCTAACTGCGTGTAAGCATGCAACAATAGTGTGCAATGGTAAAATGCAATAAAGTAAGAAGTACTCAAAAGTGAAAAACTACCAGTTATATTTACATTTTTAATATTCATTTAATCTATTTAATATAAGAAATCACCACAGTGAATTTCTTGTAAACAACTACTGTCCTCAGACACGTAAACTCCTACCCTCTAGTAATGAGTATCCAACAAAAGAATTTTCCCTCAGGCATAATAGAGTTTTCCATCAGGTGTAGGTAGTGTCACCCACAGACACAGAATCAGCTGCACATAGGCACAGAAGAAGTTGCCATCAGGCCGAAATAACTATTTCTCACAGGCTAAATAGTGCAGTGCCCACAGGCTAATCACAACAACACCCTCAGGCTAAACAGGTAACTGAGCCATGCCCAACATATCAAAATGCAGTAAACAAGCAATTCTTCTCAAGGAAATTCTACAATTACTACATTAAAGGCATCCCCTCGGGTATCCTGGCCAAACGGCTAAATAGTGAAACACACCCCCGGGGGTGGTTCTGGATCCAAGAAACGATCCCAACCAGCATTTTATTATCACAATTTAATCACCTATGCAATTCTAGACATTAAATATAGCAACGGCCTCAGCCACACGACACCCCAACATGGGTTCGTGGCACGAAAATGCACAAAAACGCACGACAGTTGGAAATTTACACCAAGCCACCTACCTTATACGCCAAAAAACGTTATACCCGAATGCAGACTCCAGAAAATCCCAAGAACGGCGTAGATCTGACGAAGAATAGAACCCATTCAGACGTAAATAACTCCTATTAGGAGAAATATTGGTATAAACCAGCCAAAGAGGTGGAATCCCTTACCCGTGCGGTTCCAACAGGATTTTCCGAGGCGGAAACAGATTCTAGACGAACACCCGGTGGATCTTCAAAGTTCTGGCCTCCTCCTTTGGCTCCAAATCAGCTCAAGTGTCTCCTCTACCAAATGAGGAGGCTACTACCTATTTTAAGTTGAAAAAACAAAGTACACGGCGTGTACTTCTTTCATTTAACTGTTCCTTTGGAGGCACCACCACACTGTTCATCCGTCGACATGAGTACACGACATGTACTCCTGAGTACACGACGTGTACTGCTGCCCAGCTGGCGGCGACTCCACCACCTTACTGTTTAAGCCTGCCCACTTACTACACGACGTGTAAGGTACCACTACACGGCATGTAGTCGGTTCCTAAACCCCTCGTCACCGACATGGCTACACGCCCTGTGTACACATCCCACATGTCCAAAAGTACACGGCATGTGAAAAAGTACACGGCGTGTAGTTCCAAAATTTAGGATTTTTCCCCATTTTCCATATTTTCTCAAAAACACTTAAGGAAAAGGAAAAAGAAGAAACTCATACCTCAAAAAATAAGAACTGGGTTCTTACAAACTTCCCCCCTTATAGCAATTCTTCCCCGAATTGCCCTTCCAAGGGTGGTGAAGATAAAGCTTAGAATAGTTCTGGCCACTGAGCACGTACGTTGGCCTCCCGCTCCCAGGTCTCGTCCTGCACTCGACCATGCTGCCATAGCACCCGTACGAGAGGAACTGACCGGCCTCAGAGAACCTTAGTGCTCCTGTCAACAATACGAATAGGATGCTCCTCAAAGGATGCATCGACTTCCAGCTCAACCTCCTCTAGCTGAATGACGTGAGACGGGTCTGAATGATAGCGACGCAATTGAGATACGTGGAAGACGTCATGCAAGGTTCGGTACCGTTGCGGTAACTGCAACCGATAGGCAACCAGCCCAACTCTCTCCCCAATCTCGAATAGCCCTGCATACCTCGGTGAAAGCTTACCCTGTCTCTTGATCCTCTTGTGTCCCAGCCTTGGAAAAACACGTAGAAAAACCTAATCCCCGACCACGAACTCCAAAGGTCTTCTGCGGAGATCAGCATAAGACTTCTGACGAGACTGCGTGGTAGCCGTCCTCTTCCAAATCAACTGGACCTGCTCAGATGACTCCTGCATGAGTTGTGGCCCCAGTAAATCTGCCTCACCTGCATCTAACCAGGACAAAGGTGGTTAGCATGTCCTACCATATAAAGCCTCGTAAGGTTCCATCTCAATAGTCGCCTGAAAACTATTGTTATAGGAAAACTTGACTAAGGTTATATGGTTCTCCGAAGTGCCCCCAAAGTCTAGGACGCATGCGTGCAGCATGTCCTCTAGCACCTGTATCGTACACTCCAACTGGCCATCGGTCTGAGTGTGGTATGATGTGCTCAGAAGCACCTGTGTACTCAGCGCCCTCTAAAAACTCTGCTAGAAACGAGACGTAAAGTGGGTGTCCCTATCAGAAATGATAGAAAGAGGGACCCCATGAAGGCGTACGATCTCTCAGATATACATCCTTCTGAGCTCGTCCACACCAAAGGTCTTCTTGATCGGCAAGAAGTGATCTACCTTTGTGAGTCTATCCACAACAACCCACATGGAATCATTGCCTCGAGGTGACCTCGGCAACCCCATAATGAAATCCATCGCGACATCATCCCATTTCCACTCCAGAATGGGTAACTGTTGTAATAGCCTAGCTAGCATCTGGTGCTCTGCCTTCACCTACTGATAGGTGGAACACCTCGTAACAAAACCATCTATCTCTCTCTTTATACCTGGCCACCAGTACTAATGTCTCAAGTCTCGGTTCATCTTGGTAACCCCAGGATGAACTGGCCAAGCTAAAGCATGAAACTCCTGCATCATCTCCTCGCATATATCCCTTGTAACCCATACATGTCCATGGAAATGAAAAACCTCATCATCGTTTATCGTCCAACTGGGAGGAGGGTCCTCACTTTCCACCGACTACCGTAGAACTAGGCCTTCCAAATCAGATAGATGCCTCATCCTCACTCTGTCGAGGAGGGTAGAAGTCACAGCTAACGAGGAAAGATAAGTCTGTCCCTGACTGTCATGCACCTCTAGATGCATCTCAGAGAACAAGGCCATGAGCTGCCACTCACCACTGGCTTCCTGCACTACCTGCATCTGAGTCTTCCTGCTCAGTGCATCAGCTACTGCATTACCTTTACCAGGTGTATAGGCAATCTCAAAATCGAAGGACTGTAGGTACTCGACCCACCTTCTCTGCCTCAGATTCATGTCACACTGAGTAAAGATATACATGAGGCTTTTGTGGTCGGTGAAAACCACAAAATGCTCTCCCAACAGAGAGTGTCTCCAACAACGCAATGCATGCACAACTTCAGTCAACTCAAGATCATGCGTCGGGTAATTCCTCTCATGTGGCCCCAATTACCGAGACCCATATGCAACAAATCTGTCGCCATGCAAAAAAACGGCTCCCATCCCAATCCCTGATGCATCATAGTAAATTGTATAGCTCTTCCCCTGCTTTGGGAGTATCAGGATTTGTGCTGATGTCAACCTTCCCTTCAGGTCCTAAAAAGATGCCCCACAAGATTCTGACCAAATGAACTTCACACCCTTCTTAGCCAGTCCTGTCAACGGTGCTTCTAAGCGGGAGAAGTCTTGTATTAAGTGTCTGTAGTAACCAGCCAGCCCTAAGAAACTCTATATCTCAAACACGTTCTTAGGTTGCTCCCAGGAAACTACTGCTCTCACCTTCTCTGGGTCTACTGAAACTCCTTCCTCTGAGATAATGTGACATAGGAAGTGAATCTGGTCCATCCAAAAGTGTCACTTTGAGAGATTAGCATATAGCTGATGCTCTCTCAGTGTACTCAATACGATCTCAAGATGGGTGGCATGGTCGTTTTGAGTGTGAGAGTACACCAAGATGTCTTCCACGAATACTACCACAAATGAATCAAGATACTGATGGAACACACGATTCGTCAGAGCCATGAAAACTACCGACGCGTTCGTGAGTCCGAACGGCTTAACCAAGTACATGTACATACCATACCTACTCCGAAAAGCTGTAAGTGGTATATCCGATGGTCTCACGCGCAGCTGATGATATCCTGGTCTCAAGTCAATCTTCGATAACACTCGTGCTCCATGAAGCTGACCAAAAAGATCATCTATCCTTGTCAAGGGATATTGGTTCTTGACCGTCAACTGGTTCAGCATCCGATAATCCACGAAAAGTCTGAGGGTACCATCCGCCTTCTTCACAAAATGGACTGGAGAACCCCAAGGAGAAGTACTGGGTTGGATAAAACCCTTCGCCTGTAGATCCTCTAACTACCTCTTGAGCTCCTGCAACTCATGTGTGGCCATCCAATAAGGAGGAAAAGACACTGATGCTGCTCCTAGAACAAGATCTATAGATAAATCCACCTCACGAACTGGAGGTAGACCTGAAAAGACATTTGGGAAGACATCCCTGAAACGATCAACAACTGGAGGGAAATCCATCTGAAAGGTCCCCTGATCATCCAGATATAAGCTCGCAATCTGGACTGTGACTCCACCTCGCCCATGATTCTATAGTCCATCTTGACTCTCCTGAACATCCCACTCGCCCTTGTATAGAAACTCTCCGCCCTCTGGTGACGTGAAATACACCCTACGACGATAGTAGTCTACAAAGGCTCGAAAGGGAACCAACCAATCCATCCCGATAATGACATCATAACTCGTCATCTCTAAGACATAGAGTTCCCAAAGGAAGTTACACCCTCCAACCTCAAGGGGGAACTCCATACATTGACGCACACCAGCCATCCTAGTCCCCAACAGAGTGTCTAGAATCATGATATCGGAAGAAGTAGAAACACAGAGCCAAAGGCTCTCCACAACGGGTATAGATATGAAACTTTGTGTAGCACCCGTATCGAAAATTACTGAAGATAAGATAGAAGCTACTAAAATAGTACCTCTAACTGTATAAGGTCCGGGATCCTGCTCCTGCTGGGTCTGTTGCACTACATATTCCTACCCAGTGTCGTGGCCCTGTGACACAGCCTGGCTACCCTGAGCTATCCTGCCCTACTGCCTCTGTGATCCTGGTGTCTGGCTACCATGGCCATGACCACCATCTCTGCCGGCACGCCCTGACGCATTCCAGTTCCCTTACTGGTAAGAAGCCACTGGTCCTGTTCCCGTATGCGGAGTGTGCACAGAACCCCTCTCACTAGCCACTGGTGGAAACGCCCTGAAAAAATACTGCAGATGACCCATCTTTCCACAATCTTGGCACTACACTAGGTCTCGTTGACACTGCGGTCTCTTGTGCCCCTCTCTACCACACTGGTAGCACATAACCTGGCCACGTGAAGAATTCTTCTGACTGGTACAGCCGCCCTGAGAGAAGTCCATCTGTCTCTTCCTCTTGCCAGCAGAAATAACACCAGTAACTGCTGTTGAACCGCCCTGGCCCACACCACTCGATTCCCACAGGTTCCTCTCTGTAATCAACACCTAGTTCACAATTGCGTATACAGTAGGCAACCTGAAAACATTCACCAGCGCTCGGATGACATACCGAAGACCATCCCCAAAACGTCTGTCTCTCAACGTCTCATCACCCACCAGCACGGGTGAAAAATGTTGAAGCTCTGTAAAATGAGCAGAATAGTCCATCACCGACATAGAGCCCTGCTGCAGATTCATGAACTCTGGAGATCTATCTTCCCTCAGCGTCTCAGGAAAGAAGAATTCATAGAATTCTGCCTGAAAATCTTCCCACGCCATGTCCCTTTGATTCTCTATCGGGGTGGTAGCATCCCACCACCTCTTAGTCGAATCACGCAGTATGTAAGTCGTGAGCTTGACCCTCCACCCTAGAGGTGTCTTAAGATGCTAGAAAATAGTCTCCATAGATCCTAGCCAAGACTCTGCAGCCTGTGGTCCGCCATCCCCTGAAAACGTAGGCGGATGCTGCTATAGAAAGATACGAGTCAGCTCAGCCATAGATGTCACAGCCTGCGGTGCTCCCTAAAAGGTCTGCATGAACCGCATAAAGCCCTCACAGAACTGCGCATGTGTCCGGTATAGCAGGTGGCGCCGCATATGTCTCTACTATAGGATCAACTGGTAGCCCATGGCCCACCATCTCTGGAGTATAATAATCACCACTCTCCTAGTGAACAATTCACGGTCGTCTAGGCGGCATGACACTACAGGATCAAAAGCATGCCTTAGATTTAAGATTATTAAGGCTGAATGCGGAGAAACCACAAAGGAACAAGAGGAAGAAGGCATTCAAAATTTACAAAACAAGACTACATGACGTGTACACTGACTACACAGCGTGTAAAGTTCCCCTGCCCGGGTCCTTACACATGGCTAATCCACACGACTTCCATTGAACAAAACTACACAACGTGTATAATATCTACACGGCATATACGGTGTTATTTTACAACTGCCTGTGTCATTTGTGACACGGTCGACTAATCGGCTTGAAACTACACGGCGTGTTAAAGACATACGCGACATGTACAGGACCCTGTTTCCTAGCCACATGGCTAACACCACACGGTCTGTCCTCGGACAAGACTACATGGCGTGTCCCACAGGTACACCGCATGTTCAGGGAGAGGTGACACTGGCCTGTGTTTTTAGTTACATGGCCGAGTCCCCAGGTCACACTACATGGCGTGTTCATCATTGACACGGCGTGTTCTGTACAGAAGTTCACCGACCTGTGTTGTTAGTTACACGGCCGGACTCCAGGTCACACTACATGGCGTGTCCATTCGGTACACGGTGTGTTTTACCCAAGTATTTCCCTACCCCGTGTCACCGCCAACATGGTTTGTGACATGGGAAGAGACTACACAGCGTGTACTCTGGGTACACGGCATGTAATCAAAAAGTTCATTTTTCTTCCCGAACAGAAGAACATACATGGCGTGTATAAAAATACTACACGGCGTGTATACTGGGTTTCTGGACAGTATGCCTCTAAAAATTCTCCGGAACCCAGAAAATACTGAAACCAACACCTAAGTGTCAAATTCCGGTCAATGGGGTCCCATACTCCCCAAAAACCAAATTTTGGCATCCCTTCTATAAACAATCTTACACAAGAAAATTTCCTATCACAGAGAAGGTATGTATCAAGCAGCTATCACAACAGCATACTTTTCTAGCACAACAACTATCACAATAACATGAAAAATTCTAATGCACCTACATTGCATGGAAACTATGCATGAAAAGTGATATCTAGCATGTGCCTATATGATTCATGAGACGGCATACCCTCATCTCATCGGGTTGATACTAAATAGAACCCCTAGATAAAATATAAACTATACAATCCCAAAGTGAGTCACCCAACGGTGAAAACATAGCAACCGTAAAATTTTCCAAATCCAAAGAATTGAAAAAAAAATAGGAGGTAGACTGGCTTTTCCCTGTACACGAGTTAGCTACGCCTGGTCATATCTTATTACCAACTACCATTCGTCCTATCCCTGACTACGGATCCAAATAGTAAGTCAAGAAAAGAACCCCTCTGATACCACTTTATAACGTCCCGGTCTCGGGTGTCACTCAATGGGTGCCCTGAGGCCGGTTCACCACGTGACCTCAAGCACATTTCCCCAAACGCCAGAGGCTGCCGACTAGCAGCGAGGGCCCAGGTCTGATAGTGGGGAAACTATGCCCTCATTTGTCAAGATGTAGCGCAGCGGAATACAAAATAAACATACAACGAACAACGGAAGCAGTAAATATACACAACTGAAATAAACTACAGCAGTGGATACAACCAACATTATATAAATAATGATGCTACATGTCTCTAGTTCTAATAAAACAGCCAGAACATGTTATACATCAATACAGTACAACAAAAGAAGAGTACAACAAAACAAAACAAAACAGCTGGCAGTGGCATCGCGAGCCTAGGCTCGGTCCCATGCCCTCCTACTCCTCAGCAACAGTCAAGTACCTATATAGGGACTCTTTCCCCTATCTACACCTACAGCAACGTAATCTGTTTGGGCCAAAAAGCGTGACCCAAATAGGGTATGATAAATATATCTCAGTAGCCACCCACCAAAGGCCCGTGCCCAACTGCGTGTAAGCATGCAACAATTGTGTGCAATGGTAAAATTCAATAAAGAAAGCAGTACTCAAAAGTAACAAACTACTAGTTATATTCCCATTTTTAATATTTATTTAATCCATTTAATATAAGAAATCACCACAGTGCATTTCTAGTAAACAACTAGTGTCCTCAGACACCTAAACTCTTACCCTGGGGTAACGAGTATCCAACACAAGAATCTGCCCTCAGGCATAATAGAGTTTTCCCTCAGTTGTAGGTAGTGTCGCCCACAGGCACAGAATCAGCTGCCCACAGGCACGGAAGAAGTTTCCCTCATGCCGAAATAACTACTGCCCACGGGCTAAATAGTGCAGTGCCCACAGGCTAATCACAACAATTCCCTCAGGCTAAACAGGTAATTGGGCCATGCCCAACATATCAAAATGCAGTAAACAAGAAATTCCTCTCAAGGAAATTCTACAATTACTACATTAAAGGCATCCCCTCGGGTATCCTGGCCAAATGGCTAAATAGTGAAACACACCCCCAGGGGTGGTTCCGGATCTAAGAAATGATCCCAACCAGCATTTTATTATCACAATTTAATCACCTATGCATTTATAAGAATTAAATATAGCAACGGCCTCAGCTACACGACACCACAACATGGGTTCGTGGAACGAAAATGCACAAAAACGCACGACAATTGGAAATTTACACCAAGCCACCTACCTTATACGCCAACAAACCTTATACCCGAACTCCAACTCCGGAAACACCCAATAACGGAATAGATCTGACGAAGAAAAACCCCATTAAAATGTAAATATCTTCTGTTAGGAAAAGAATTAGTTAGAACCAGCCAAGGAGGTGGAAGCCCTTACTCGTGCGGTTCCAACGGGATCGTCCGAGGTGGAAACCGATTCCAGACGAACACCCGGTGGATCTTCAATGTTACGGACTCCTCCTTTGGCTCCAAATTAGCTCAAGTGTCTCCTCTACCAAATGAGGAGGCCACTGCCTGTTTTAAGCCGAAAAAACAAAGTACACAGCGTGTACTTCTTTAATTTAACTGTTCCTTTGGCGGCACCGCCACACTGTTCATCTGTCGACATGAGTACACAGCATGTACTCTTGAGTATATGGCGTGTACTACCTCCCAGCTCACGGAGACTCCACTGCCATACTATTTAAGCATGCCGACTGACTACACGGTGTGTAAGGTACCACTACACGGTGTGTAGTCGGTTCCTACACCCCTCGTCGCCGACATGGCTACATGCCCCATGTACCCATCCCACATGTCCAAAAGTACACGACGTGTGAAAAAGTACACGGTGTGTAGTTCCAAAATTTAGGATTTTTCCCCATTTTCCATATTTTCTCAAAAACACTTAAGGAGAAGGAAAAAGACGAAACTCGTACCTCAAAAAATAAGAATTGGGTTCTTAAACACACACACTCGGGCTTCTTAAAATAATGCATATGCATGCATGTATGCACTTCCCATCACCATGAAAATTCTTTATTCTACCTTTATCGACATGAATTTTCCACTTTAATTTATGTATATTTGTTAGTATGTGATTTTATCTAAACTCAAATGGGTGTATTCGGGTGTCTCTTATTTTCACACACACTCCCTTAGGTTTCTTCTTCTTCTTCATGCAAACGGTGTGTGGTTATTCAATGCACAAAGTGTCTGAGTCTCCTTCAAGAACTAAGAGTGCTTCCTAGCCCATCCTCAAAAACTCATAATTGTTCGTGGTTCTCCTTTATGAACCATTAACAGTTCATACCTCTTACTCACAAACTCTGAATGGTTTGTGGCTCATCTCTTCAAAAACTATGATGGTCCATGGCTTCTAATCTTCACAAATTGAGAATGGTTCATGGTTCTATGATGGCCCTTCACGAACTGAAATCTTAGGGAGTCTCTGTTTTTCAAGAAAAATCAGAGCTCTCAAAATATGGGATCAACAACATTCTTTCGGCTTCAGACTTCTATTTTTATAAGCATTGATCACATATTTCTCTACATTCAAATCCTTCTGAATTCATGAGATCTTCAGTGTTTTAATGATCTTCAAAACCATTTCAAGGATATGATGAGATTTATGGATGTTTCCTTTTGATGCGCATATCCTTCTCCATGATGTGGCCTCACAGCTTCGTTTTCTTCAGCCACGTTCGAACATATTGATTTCGTTGCATGCAAGAAAATGCAATTCCATGCATGATCATGTGACTCTCATATAGCCATAATGTAGTGGATTGGATCATAATGGTGGCTCAGAAGCTCAATGGAGGTTTGGTCTTCATCTCTAGTGAGTAGCAGCAGTAGCATTATCAGGCGCTTGGAGGAAGAATACGATGGAGAAGGGGCATCGGACGGCCCTGGTTCAAACCTGCATGGTGCGGATGAGATGGATGGCGGTGATTAGATCATGGGATGCGGATGTGATGGAAAAAGAGGATCACTCCCATGTTTTTTAATCTTTAAACAGTAACCAACTTCATTTTTCCCACATAAAAACCAAAACATGCCTGGCATGCAGTATATCAACTAAATCACTCCAACCACAACCCATATTACTCCCTCTCCCTCCAGAGTATCATCTCGTACCATGTTCTCTACGGGCATGCTCTTCACCCATCCTCTATGCAAGATTCTTCACAAATATGCTCAGGCTTTTCCCCATTTTCTCATTCATGCCTACACGTATCCCTGCCACTACGGGCTGGCCTGGCTAGCTTCCCCTTAGTTGAGGCCAAATCTGTCCAGCTTGTGCCTCGGGTTGAGGCTGGGTAGTTGGCTCTTGGGCTGGCCCAATTTTTTAAGTAAGACAATAAAAATATTTAGTAGAAAACTAATTATGTTTTAAAATTCATGGCCATATTTAAACATAAACCAACATATGCATGGCCACCTTTCATTGCCTCTTATAATCTTCTTCAACCACCATTATTCTTCTTTTACTTTTAGACTATTGATTCCAAAGAAAACACTTTATCCTTAATTTTTGTTGTACATAATGTATCAACTGTGATACAAGTTCTTTGAACATTAAAATTAATGCAAAAATCTTCTGATTTGTAACAACATGGAAAATTTCCCAAGCACAGAATCCAATGTTTTGAATCCATAACAATTCTCCAGGAATCATCACTTCAAACAATCTCTATTCACATTGGAGTTCCTTCTTAATTTTGACCATTATTGACAACTATTGACAATAAATACAAATTCATACACAAAGTGGTCCCAACACCAAAGAAACCCAAATGACAGAGAAGGGGATCTCCATCTCACAAGCCATCATAGTTAAGAGTGACAACAATTCTAGAATTCCATCTTCGATGCCCATCATCTTTCATGTTAGTCCAAAGAAGTGACCATGTGGAGGGACCACGCCTCTCCACTCTATTAAATATTCAAGGGGACACAATCTTCAAGTAGAGGACTCACACTCTAGTCCATTAGGTGGGCTACACTAAATGTTAGGAGGACCCCCACCCTATCCAATAGGGGGTACAACTTAGTGGGTGGAGGATCCATGCCCTAGTATGTCAAGGGGGTACCATTCAATAGAAGGAGGACCCAGTTCCTATTTGATAGGGGATACAACTCAGTGGGTATAGTGCCCAAACCCTAGTATGTCAGGGGGTACCATATAGTAGATAGATAGAGGAACCACACTCTAGTACAGCAGGGGTTTACCACTCAGTAAATATAGGACTCGCAACCTAATTCCATAGGGGTTACCACTCAGTAAATAGAGGACCTGCAACCTAGTTCCATAACGGGTGCCTCATAGTAAATAGAGGACCCTCACCCTAATTTCATAGGGGGTACCACACAATGGATAAAGGACCCACACCCAAAGGTCATAGGGGTCACCACTCAGTAGATAGAGGACCTTCACCCTAATGCCATAGAGGGTACCACTCAGTAGATAGAGGACTCACGCCCTAATTCCATTGGGGGGAACCAATCAGTATAAGGACGACCCATGCTCCCTCTAATAGGGTGGTCCTAATCCATAAGTAAATAGAGGACTCACTCCCTAGTCTGTCAGGGGGGTACCACTCTAATGATCATGTTTGGTCACTACCACCATCGCACACCACCTAAATAATCATCACACCCATAACATCTCACATCACATCTTAAATGCCACTATGGAGGCCACCCTCATGTTCTATATATAAAATCACTCAGGATAGGATACTCACTGGCCAAAATATGAGTCCAAACAAAAGAGATATGAGATGTTGAAGTTTCCTCAGATGGAAAGTAGGGATATACAGCGTGTTAGGGGACCCACAGGGCATGTGGTCCTGCTCCATCACCTGAAAATTTCCCTATAGGTACACGAATCACTACCCATGTATCCATACACAGTGTGTAGGAGGACTACATGGTGAGTCAAAACCACTCAGGGTACTACCCATCCTCCATGGTCAGGTCCATGTATCATGCCTGTGTTTGTGTACTTCATCACACGGCATGTGTATGGCCATGATCATGTCTGTGTAGTCCCAGAGCACATGTCGAGATTTTAGCACATGTTTCACAAGCTGTATGGAGGTCCCACATGGTGTGTGATACTTATAACCTTGTGAAACCCTAGCCACCGTAGTCAAGGCCCTACAAATCGTGTGTTCTTCAGACTACATGTTGTGTGGTCAATATTTTTTTAGAAACTCATATTCAAACTCCATGCCCTATATCTAGTCATTTTTTCTTCAAATCAATCCTCAACTTCTCCCAAAATTATAGGGGAAGATCTTTTTTTCATTTCTGACCATCTAGTGACTAGAAAATGGTACTCATTGATCCACAGTTAAGTGTCGCTAGAACTGTGTATCTCTCTTCGTTCTCCGTTCGGTCCCAGATCTCAAATACATGGTATTCATCACTTGTATCCTACAACACAACATGGACCATCATTAAATAATAATTCCATTTTTTTCATGTGAATCCACCATGAATCCTGGTGTCCAATCACATTTTGTCCTTCCTGGATATGTCAACCCATGGCCCCATTTTTTAATGATGAAGAACACAGATAACAGGTGGGGGAAAATCACAAGAAACAAGGGTGAAACAATTTTTGACCAAGAATTCTTGGACAAAAAATACAAATTGGGAAACATTGGGGTGATAAAACATGAAAAATGAGAATTAGTGGAATTAAACAATTATATTTGATACGTGGGCACATGGACAGGCTTGAACTTGATGCAGATCAATAAAAGGAGATATCATGCTCAATAAAATTAATCAATAAGGGCATTGGACACAAATTTTTGAGTTCTGTATAGTTTTGGATCATTCATCAATGAATAATTCACTCTCCAACAAATGAGAGGAGTCATTGTGTTTTTTGTGTGTTGATCTTCCTAGATCCATAAGTTCATCATTGTCTGAATCTAAATTACCAATAAGATGAGGGATAATTTGTTGCACCACGATCCTAGGGTTATGCAGATAACCCTATTGATCCTTCCACAATAATGAATTAACAGGAAAATTCAAATTAAGACAATTAATTTATTAATTAAATTAACTATTTAATTAACCCGTTTAATTAACCGCCAATGGTTTCTTTTATCTGAATTCACTGTAATGGCCTATTTTATTCCATGCCTATAGTAAACATCACGTTCCAGAATCAACTGTGGTCTCATATTTCTAATATGAGATTTCATTTAAGAGTTATCACATTTTCTGTAAGAAATTGAATGTGTGTAATATAAAATATATTTAATATTTTTATAAAATTAATGTTGGGCACACTAGGCCTCAGAATCACATGTCTTCATAGCACCTTTCTTAGAAAATATATGTAGAAATATTAAAAACTCAAACAAGAAAAAAAATAGGTCTCTAAATAATTCCATCCTTTATGTTTTCCATCACATTAAATGAAAAAATATGCAGAAATATAGGGATACTAAGATCATATGTAGATCTCTAATTCCTAGGAGTTATCCAACATGTTCTTATGCTACCATAACACATGAACCAAAAGAATGGTCTATCCATGTAGGGTCCTCTCCTGTTGATCCTTTGTCTCTATTGGGTTCTCTACAAAAGATTTTCCATCCTCGATGTCTAGATTTCCCTAATAAATAATGTTTGTGGTGTCATGCACATATCTCCTAAGCTTCGAAACATGAAATACGTCGTGAACCCACTCTAACTGTGGTGGTAGGGAGAGGCAGTAAGCAACCTAACCAACCCTTCACATGATCTCAAATTGCTTGATGAACCTCAGGGATAGCATTCCTCCCCAACCAAATCTCTTTAATACTCGTCATGGGAAGACTCTTATGATAATTTGTTCCCCCTACTCGAACTCCAAGATCCTATGACGTCAGTCTGTGTAATATTTATGCTTGATCTGAGATATATCCATCCACTTGTGGATGAATTGGTCCTTCTCCATAATTTTTAGCACCAACTCTAGACCTACAATAGATTCCTCACTGATCTTTGTCCAGCACAAGGGTGACCTACAGGGTCTCCTATACAGGGACTTTAAAGGTGTCATGATGATAGTAGAGTGGTATCTATTGTTGTACACAAACTTTAACAATGGAAAGTGATCCTCCCAACTTTGATCAAAGTCCAACATGCAAGCCCTCAATATATCCTCCAACACCTGGATAGTGCACTCAGTCTTCCCATCTATCTGGGGATGAAAGGTTGTACTTATCTTTTTCTGGTTCATGAATGCCTCTTGTGGGCCTCTCCACAATCATTATGTGAACCATGCATCACAATAAGAGAAAATATTAGAGGTAACCCCATGAAGATGAAAAATCTCAAGTATGTAAAACTACCCCCAAACTCTCCACCTAACTATGCTCCCTAATAGCAAAGAAGTGCATTGACTTCGTGAGTCAAGAAACTATCACCCAGATGGAATCATGGAACTTCTCTTTCCACAAAATCCTTGTCATGAAGTACATAGATATTTCATCCTTCTTCCACTATAGGATATCAAGGGGATGCAACAAGTATTTTGAAACTTGGTGCTTAGCCTTAACCTAATGAATAGTAAGGCACTGTAAGACGAACTCATCCATGCTCCATCTCATGTCATCCCATCAAAACTGCCACTGAAGGTATTTGAACATATTTACTACACCTGTATAAATAGATAATGGAGAAGTGTGAAACTTCTTCATCACCTCCTCCCACATCATGACTGGAACCACCATCTGCCCCTAGAAAAGAATGACATGATTCCCTCTTTTAGAAAATACATCAGGTGAATCTTAAGAGGATAACTAGTCACACAAGACCTCACAATTAATGTCTCCTAGCTGGGAATCTCTCACATGCTGAAGGAGTGGAGGAATCAACACCAGTGACTAAAGAAAATTTTCACCCTCCTGCTCAACTAGGGTCAATTGCAAGTAATGCAACTGCTCAGATTCCTCTTACACCAAACCATCCTGGGAATTCCTTATAAGGGAAGTTATTACAACATTTTCCTTCCCAATAGTATTGACTATATAAAATTCATCATCCTACAGAATCTCCAACAAGAACTTATGTCTCAGGATTAAGTCTCTCTATGTGAATATATATCTAAGACTTTGATGACCTGAGTAGACCACAAAGTGTTATCCTAGAATATGGTGCCTCTACATGCTAGGGGTAAAGATTACTACTGCCAACTCTAGGTCTTGAGTCATGTAATTATTCTCATGGGTTATAAAATGCCTCAAAGGCCCTATGTAACTGATAAATCTTGGTAAAAAAATTCCCTTTATATGTCAGGATGGTCAAAGGGGTTGCAATCTAGGAAAAGTATGCCAAAAACCATCTATAGTACTCCGCTAAACCATGAAAACTATTCACTTATGACATGATCTTGGGTGGATTCCAAGAAATAACTGCATCGATCTTCTCTGGGTCCATGACTAAACCATTCTCATAAATGACATACCCCATGAAGTGAACCTCATTAATCTAGAACTGGCACTTCAATAGATTTCCATAAAGCTTGTTCTCTCAAAGAAAATCTAAGACCATCCTCAAGTGATCTATACAATCCTCATCTTATGCAATGTAGATGAGTATGTCATTAATGAAGACAACCACAAATAATTCCAAGTATGGATGGAAAACCTATTTCACCAAGACATAAACATGAGGGGGTCATTGGTCACACCAAAGGGAATCACCAGGAACTCATAGTGTTCGTAGTGACATCAGAATTCTAGCTTTGTAATATCATCCTAGAAAATACTCAACTAGTGGTATTTCAACCATAGATCAATCTTTTATAACCATATCACACCTCACAACTGATTAATGAGGTCAAAAAAGCATAGAAATTTGTACTTTTTCTTTATTGTGGCCTAATTTGGGTGATGATAATCCACATGAATCCACAGGCCCCCATATTCCTTTTGCATGAACAACACTAGAGCTGCTTAGGGTAACATACTGAGCCTGATAAATATCTTCTCTCAATGGTCATCCAACTACAAATGAAACTCCTGGAGCTTGGTAGGGGTAATCCTATATTTCACATAAAATATCAAATCAGTCATGGGATTCAAGTCAATACAAAACTCCATCTCTCTCCTTGAAGGTAGTCTCGGAACGTCCTCCGGAAATTCATCCATAAAATCCACCTGAATTAAGAAATCCAGATTTTTGAAGATCTTTTTACCCTAAGTTCTACACTCTCCAACTGATGGGTAATGGGCTACAGTCTCTTTCTTATAAAATCCACTCATCACATCAAGATATTTCTCTCACCCACAAAAGATAATTGTGTCCCATCAGTGCGAAGGAATCCGAATCATATGTGGTGACAATCAATCTAGGCTCGAACCATGAATAACCAATCCATACAAAATATTACATCTTAGTATTCCATAATGATGACCAAAAGTTCCTACAATAACCTCTCTATACAAATTTATGGATCACACCACTAGAAGATAAAGATATAGAAGAAGCATTCCCTGTATGAACCTCAAGAAAAAGATGTTGGGCTAGCGCCTCAACTGGGAGCTCCATCTCTTGCACTAGGAGTAAAGAGATGAAGGAATGACTTGCAATTATATATACTAATACTGATGCAAGAGTTCAATAAACACATATTGTACCTTTGATTATCTCGTGTGTCGTGTGGTCAGAAGTCTCCATAGCCTTCAATTTCCCATGGCCCTGACCGCTAGTTCCCTATGCATAACATGGGCTTCCTGGTGGGGGTGGTGGAAGGATCTCAAAGCTTTATCCACCACCCATAGCTCCCCCTCCTAGATATCCACAAGATCCTCTACCAGCTCCGCCTCTCTGGGGGGAACCCTGCTCTCTCCTAAGAGATCCTTGATCATAGTGCTACCTTTTTCATGATGGTCCATCTGTTATCTGTCTACACTCCTCATCATATTTGGTTGGGAATTAATTCACCATGTGACCTCACCCATCACAAGAATAACATCGTCCCTCTCCTGGTTTACCTAGTCATATATGATGTCCCTGTTCCACATGACTAGGTTCCTAAGTCTAATCATTGGGAGCTCTTCTATGCTGAGATCCTATCGACTAGAACCTGATAGATGCTACAGATGAATCAACATTGTAATTACCACTAACAGCCCAAGATTCCTGGCGTCCCTCTGCCAAGAATCTCTCTATCACTAGCGCATGCTGTAACCCCCAACATAGGTTGGAATGCACAAGGGAACTACATTGTCATGGATATCACTACAAATACCCTTCTCAAACTTCCGTTCTCTAAAGTATCCATCCCAAGTCATATATAAGGAGTACCACGTAAGGTATGTGAATTGTATGGAATACTCTGTAACTGCCATCGCACTCCACTTCTACTCTAAGAGCTCCTGAATTCAGACTGATCACAAGAAGTAGGGGTAGTTATCCTAAATAAGTGTCTATTGTAAGTTAGTCTCTAAGAGTGTCGAATCATCATGAATATGTGTAATAATAATCCACCATTTCCCAACTACTCTATGGAAAATGATAGCTTCTAGTGCATCCACCTGATCTGTCAGTGTCTGGATAAGCCTGAAAACATGGATCACTGACTCTAGTCAACCCTCTACTACCTGGGGATCTATCTCACCATGGAACCTCAACATCCTAGGGCATTGGAATTAATGGGTTTCACTAATCCTTCATGCATCCTCATCTTATCCTGTTGGTATGATCTACTTCTCAACAATTTGAGTGTTACAAACTATCCACATAGAGGAAGGATATCACAGAATGGACCCTAAACTGAGGCATCATCACTCATTGGATCTTTGAAACGATCCAAAATGGGTAACCTATCTTTTTTTTATCATGGAGGCATCCTAAAAATTTAATCAAGACATACCATGGTCAGATGATCATATATATAAATTTAATGGGGAGCTGACTTAAGAAGTATATTCAAAACTCAATCATATATGATGCATGTATCATTGATCCCTACAGCCAATTTCTTGGTATGCCGAGTCAATAAGTAGGTAATCAAGGTACTAATGAATGGATAGGTTGGTCGTCGCACCAAAAATGGATTCCCTAGCCCAAAATCTACTCTCGAAACAGTTTGACAATGTTTCCCAAACTCCCAACTAAATCCTCCTAAGGGGATTACACAAAACATCATCCCAATGAATAAAATTCTCTGATACCAATTTTTCATGGCCCTTCCCAATGGGCTTCTATCCATAGCTACCCCAAGCCCACCTCCATAGGCCAGGGGTGGAAACAATCACTAGTCTCTCCCAAATTTACCCAATTTTTTAGGTTTTAGCGGTCTCTTTTAGTTTAGCTTGGGTTGTCTAATACTCAGAGACCTAAGAAGTAACCTACAGACACATACATTCTATGGATTGTGTTTGGATATCAAGTGGACAACATGGGTTGATTTTAGATGGGTTTAAGTGAATGATAAGAGACTTAAGTGAATTGAATTTAAAGTAATGAGTTTATCCTTAGTTATCCCTTGTGGTGGATTTGATGAAATTCTTTTTTTAACGGTTTCAATTTCATAAATTTGAGATGGGTTTATTAAATAATATAAAAAAACTTCATCAAGTAAAGGTTTAATACCAAAACACTAGAATAATAATAACCTATACACTTGGAGGATCAAATTCATGAGCACTCCAAGGTAAAGGTTCTTATTATCACTTGAAGTATGTGGCCTTAAAATTCAAAAAGGACGTAGAAGTTTTAAAATCATCAAATAGAAATATCAATTAAAAGAAGTGATTAGACATTAATGGGGTGATAAATAACATACAATATATCCCCATTCTTCTCCCTTGTATCAACTCATAAGATGTTTATCCCTCCATTGATTCTATGGTTTCAATGGAAGCGGGAAGTAGACTCGTGAGGGAGGAAATGGAGGAGTAAAAAAACAATAAAATGGAAATGATCACTCCACCATTGTGTGAATAATTTCACAAGGTTTGGTGTGAATAAATTCACACCTTTATCCAACGGTATCATCATGATATAAAGAAGAACAGAATAAGAGGAGAAGAATAAATTTTATTATGAACTAAGGTGATTCGAACAGCTTACATGACAAAGAAGAACGTCACAAAGACAAATCAACATAATAACATTTAAATGAACAAAAAAATCTCAAAGATGATTAAATACTCAAACAACACTACCTTAAATAGGAATTTTGGGAGCCTTGGTTCTATCCTATATCTTTCAAAGTCTCGTTAATTAATATTGGTAGGCCTAGGGTGGTGGAAAGTAAGGGAGAGAAGACTTTTCCACCCTTGACCCAAAGATGCAGCCAGCTTGCATCCACCGAATTGAGGCACCTAGATGACCTTCTAGATGGCAGAATTTGAGTGGTACATAAAATAGAAAAATTAATATCCTTAAATCTTATAACTCTCTGAAACATTTTAGCCCCAAATAATTTGTGGTTTCCGAGATATGATTAAATTGGTAGGATCTTTTTCTGGGACACAGAATCTGTCCCAAAATTTCATCTTCCACTTGGGCCACCTAGTTACCCATTAAAACATATGAATTATCTCTGTAGCTATTTTAATAAATGTTCCCCATTATTTCCTTTATCTTTAGTTAAATTTTTAGAATCATTGGTCTTGTATCTTGGACGCTACAGTCTCTTTATTTGGTTGATGTCCAGTTTACTTTTCCCAGAATGTGTTAGCATGAAAGCTCATTTTGGTGGTCTTCAAATGCGAATCTTCAGGTGCTCAAAAGTATTTAATTATTCATTATAGAAAGGGATACCTGAAAATAAAATATGAAAATAAAATCAATATCATTTTTATTTTAGGAGGTGCTCAAAAATGTACCATGTAATAGTGCATTTTAAGAGGGAATTGCAATCATAATGTGAATTAATGCTCAACGTGTAAAATGAACTAAAATGGTTTTTATGAATAATAAATCACATGAATATTATATATATGAACAATGAATATTATCCTCATTTAGTGGCCAATAACACCACCAACTTGAGTTTTTCTAGTCTCAAGCAAAATGTCTCTCAACAATATGAAATTCGAATTCCTTTTTCCAAAAACTTTTTAATACGCATTGATCACCAAGAACCCTTATTCCAAACAATCATGAAACCCAAAAAAAAGTTAATACAATATGGTTTCATAAGAATATCTCAATCCTAAGATCCTTCCTTTTTTCAAATTAATCACCACATTTCATCCAATTTAAATAAAGTATGATGATGTGTGTTGTGTCACAAAAGACATGGGAGTTCATTTTTATTCAAGGGTAAAATGATGAAAGTGATAGGTGGAATAACATTTCAATATTAAGATGAGTATTAAATTTATATATATATATATATATTATTTATTTATTTATTTGCAATTTATCCATGGTAATTGAAATTTCACTCAATAGAGTCAACCCATGTAGCGAGACTTTTCCGATTCCTCCTAGGCTCAAAGACTTTAGGGCACCAAGTGAAGCCCACATACTATGGCATCATCTAGAGTTAACTCAGTAAAAAACAAAGTCAAATTACCAAAATTAGAGATAAAATTACTAACTCTGGGCCAGACAACTAAGTAGTCACGATCCCCAAGTGTCTAAACCCACACATTAGGTCATTTAATTGCTCTACACGCAAATTTATTGTTTTATTAATATTATTTTTATTATTGAATACCCATATTAAAACTAAAATGATCACTAAACCTATTTTATTTATTTAGGGGATCCCATGAACTCAAACTAATTACCCACTATCCAAAGGACGTGTGTTGTGATCTTTTTTTAATTTGGATGAAAATATAAACGATGAAATTTCACATTAGAGGGCCACACTTTCCATAATCTATGCTCATGAAATTATTAAAGGATTAAAATCAGAATCAGGGCATGCTAAATTATTTGATATTCAGTTTCAAAGTGTGCAATGTGTATTATCATGTTCAAGGTTAAAGAAATGTTTCCTTCGACACAATTTTTTATCCACACAAAATTAATAAAATTTTTTCTTTTCAACCCCCCCCCCCCCACAACATAGAATAACACTATCCCTAGTGTTTAAAGAAAATAAAATTGAGAAGGGGATAGAGGTTGATGATAGGAGTTCTAAAAAAAATTTGAATATAAGGATCATGGAATTAAGTCACCTGGTGGTTGAAGTTGATGTTTTTGCTGCTCTAATTTAGTCCGTTGATATCTATGTCACTTGTAGAGCTCCCTAGTGAAAAAAGGAAAAAACAAAAAAATAAACAAAACAATAAGATATATATAGATATATATATTTATTTATTCATATAACAAAAAAAGTAAAATATAAGTATATATACAAAAATTATAGAATAAGGAAGCACTATAATTCATAGGTCAGTGGTAAGCGCGCAGCCCTGTCTCACTTTGGCCCCGAGTTTGAGTCCCCATGGCTTCTCCAGTTGTGAAGGGGTTTTCCCCATGATCTACGAAATGTCCTTTTAATTTTTTTTATTATATTTTTTTATTTTAACCTACAAAAACATAAAAATAAAATTAATTGATGATACATTGTCTTCTTTTTAAATTTCTGAGTAAGGTATTACTCAAGGATCACACCACATAACACAGATGAATATAGCACTCCCCTTTAGTACCCATCCATACTCATAATATAAGAACAAGTCAACAATATATATTTTTTAAATATCAAAATGGTTCATTAATCCTGTTTGAAAAATAAATATGATTCAAAAATATTGGAAATATAAAAACCACAGGTTGCCTTCCATGCAGTACTTTTGTTTAATGTCGCTAGCTCGACATAGACCCCTAATTGTTTAAAAATTTTCCTCATCTAAGGTTGGTTCACAGAATTCTTCATCTACTTCATATTTTTGGAATGGTTCAATGAATGGATTGAATCTATGAAAATTAACTTTAAATGTTTGACCATTAGTGGGATCTTGAATTTCTACAGCCTATGGGGGTACACCTTATGCACTACGTATGGACCTGACCATTTAGACCTCAACATTCTTGGGTGTAAATGATGTTTAGAGCTATAAAAAATAATAGGTTTACCCGGTACAATGTTTTGGGTTTTAAGATCTCGAGATTGGTAGGCTTGTACTCTATATTTATTTATCCATGAATTTTCATAAGCCTCCATCCTAAGTTCCTCAAGTTCATTGAGATCTAATTTCGTATTTTTAGGACAATGAGAGGTCATAATTTATTTTATTAATTGACCAAAAATACTTATGTTCAATTTCAACTGGTAAATTTCATGATTTTCCATAAACCAACCTATATGGGGACATTTCTAAAATGGTTTTATATGCGGTTCTATATTCCCAAAGAGCATCTAAGAGTTTTCTTGGCCAATCTTTCCAAGATGGATTAACCATTTTCTCAAGAATTTATTTGATTTCTTGATTGGATAACTCAGCATGACCATTGGTATGTGGGTGGTAAGTAGTTGACACTTTGTGAGAAATTACATACTTTTCCATGAGTGCATAGAATGGATGATTGAAAAAATGAGTTCCACAATCACTAATGATAGCCCTAGGAAGTCCAAATATAGAGAGGATGTTTTACTTGAGAAATATAATCACAGTTTGATGATCATTGGATTTTTTTGGAATGGCCTAAACCCATTTGGATACATAATAAACAAATAAAAGGATGTAAAGATATCCACTAGAGTTTCTGAAGGGACCCAAGAAATTGATTCCCCAGCACTCAAAGATTTCAATCACTAAGATGGGATTGAGTGGCATTTGATTCCTTTTTGTGATGGACCCTACTTGTTGACACCTAGGACAACTTTGAAAAAAATTGTAAGAGTCCCTTGAGAGGGTGGGCCAAAAGAGATCACACTGAAGAACCTTAGCATAGGTTTTTTAGAGGAAAAGTGACCTTCACTTGCCTCACTATGACAAATCTTAAGGATGGACTCTTGTTCAGATTCTGGGACACACCTCCTAATGACTTGGTCAGGCAGAACTTATAGAGGTATGGATCATCGAACACATAGTGCCTAACATTAGAATGGAATTTCCTTAGAGCATGAAACCCTAAGAATTTTTGAATGACTTTTGTAACTAAGAAGTTGGCAATGTTGGAATACCATGGGCAATCCCTCACTGAATAGAGGTGATCATTGGGAAATGAATCAGACACAGAAAGGTGATTTGAGTTGTCTTTTAATTCCATCCTAGAGAGATGATCAACTATAACATTTTTCAACACCCTTTTTATCCTTTATTGTGAGGTCAAAATCTTGTAATAGAAGGACCCACCTAATCAGACTAGCCTTGGCATCTTGTTTTTGGAAGATGTATTTTAGTACAGAATGGTCAGTGAACCCAATGATGGGGGATCCTAAGAGGTAGGACCTAAACTTATATAAGGAGTTGGTGTAGTTGATTTGGGAATCATTTAAGGATTTTCTTGCATAACCAATGATAGAAGGAGTTTTATCACAACGTTGTCCTAACACAGATCCTATAGCAAAGTCACTAGCATCACACATTATTTTGAAAGGAAGGTTCCAATTTGGAGATTTCATAATTGGAGGAGAGGTGATAGAGGATTTTAGGGTTGAGAATGAACCCTCGCGGCTTTCTGTCCAAACAAATGGAGCATAATTTACAAGGAGAGCACAAAGGGGACGGGAGATTGAACTAAAGTCCTTGATGAATCTTCTATAGAAACCAGCATGTACTAATAATGATTTCACTTCCTTAATAGTTCTGGTTGATGGAACGTGAGAAATGATGTCAACCTTTACGTTATCAACTTCAATCCCCCTTCCTGAGATTATATGGCCAAGGACTAACCCCTGTTTAACCATTAAATGGAATGTTTTCCAGTTTAGGACCAGATTCGTTTCTTCACATCTGGACAAACATCTATCCACATTCCTAAGACATCCCACAAATGTATCCCTACAGATAGATAATTAATCCATGAATACCTCAAGAAAATCCCCTACTATGTCTGAGAAGATTCCCATCATGAACCACTGGAAGGTTCTAGGGGCATTACATAACCCAAATGGCATGTCTTTGAAGGAAAAGGTGTCAGATGGATAGGTGAATGTAGTCATCCCTTGATCCTCCAGGGAGATCTCCATCTGATTGCACCCCAAGTACCCATCTAAGAAACAATATAACTCATGACCTTCCACTATCTCAATGACTTGGTCAATGAATGGTAAGGGGAAATGGTTCTTCTTTAGGAATGATTTTAGCTTCCTATATTCAATGCAGACCCTCCATCCACTACTCACCCTAGTTGGAAGAATCTCTTTATCTTTATTGGTTATCACTATGATTCCTACCTTCTTGGGAACCACTTCAATTGGGATCACCCACTCACTCTCAGCTATGGGATAGATGATACTAGCTTTTAACAATTTCATAAGTTCTTTCCTTACTACCTCCATGAGATTAGGATTGAGTCTCCATTGAGGTTGATGGCATGGCTTTGAATCATATTCTTGAACAATCCTATGAGTCCCGATTAGTGGGTAATCCAATGAATATTATATAGGGTCCAACCAATGGCTTTCTTATGTTTCCTAAGGACATATAGAAGCATCCTCTCATGATTGGCTTCAAGCGAAGAATAAATGAAAATAGAATGTGGTTGATTGTCCTCTAGGAAGGCATACTTGAGTGAAACAGGAAGTTCCTTCAATTCATGATCAGGTTGGTTCATAATCTCAGTAGAATATTGGGACATTGGATCAAGATCAATTTTGATTCCTAGAGTTTTAGATGGAATCGAATCTCCATGTTTATAAGTTTCATCTTGAAGATTGGTTTGATCAGATTTAGGGAAGGAAGTTTGATTGGTCTCCATGAAAGTGTTTTCCTGAAAGGTTTCACTGATTGTTGGACCTAAGAATTCATCATAAGAGCAATTTGAAAATGATTCATGCCATAGAGATAAACTTCCTTCAAGTGAAAAAAGTAAATAAATCTCATCCTGACTTAAACATCCATCAAATATTCCTTGATGTTCTATGGATTCATTTTCAATGCTTCCTATCATGTTTACTTCATGAATTTCCTCCTCATCCCCTATTTCTGAGTATTCATTATAGATGTTCAAGTCTAGACTCATGTTTCCAAAGGTGATGGTCATGTTTCTATTTTGAACTTGGATAATAGATTTCATTGTTACAAGGAAAGTATGACCAAGGATGATTGGGTTTTGTTCCTTCTTTCCTAAGTTTGGATTTTTGTCAAGGACAATGAAGTCATCAGGGTAGATGAAGTTTTCAACCATTACCAGAACGTCCTTTAAAATCCCCTTTGGAACCCTAATGCTACGATCATCAAGTTGAAGTGTGACAGATGTGGGTTGGAGATCTTCTAGGCCTAATTTTTAGTACAAAACATACGGAATGATATTGACACTGGCACCTAGGTCACACAAGGATTTGACAACATTGTTCTATCCTAATTCAACATTGATGTAAGGGAAACCCAGGTCATTCAACTTAGGAGGAATGGTCCCTTGAATGGTGGTACTCACATTAGCAGCCAAAAGGACTTGGTTATTATGTGAAATTTTTCTTTTAAAAGTGACCAAGTCCTTAAGGTACTTTGAGTAGGAAGGTATGGTTTGGATTTCATAGATAAGGAGAATGTTCAAATTGACTTGTGAGAAAATTTACCTCAATGTTTCACTCAATTCAGGCTTGTTTTTTCCCCTCATGCATTGAAGAAATGGTTTAGGTTGTGGGGTTGTTTTTTAAAGAGTTGTTTCTTTGACAATGTTATTGTGTTTTTCAGTTTGATCATTTGGTTCATTTGAATTTTCATCAGAGTTTGATTCGTCATATGGGTTCTGAATTATTTGTTCAGGTTTCTCAATTGATTTCCCACATCTTAAAACAGTCACAGTCTTTAGTTATTCATGAGTATTTTGAGTGCAACTTGAGTCTACCCTTATTGTTTGTTGTGGAATATCTTTTGTAGGAATGGGTGCCTTTCCGGTTTTGATGGTTTGAAGTTCTTATTTTAGGGAAGAGACTTATGAGTTCATCCTTTCCATTTTTTGCATAGTTTTTCTAGTAGGCTTTATTGAACAGTTTGAGTTGGTGCTTGAGAAGATTGGTTTATCCCAGGGGGATATTTTGAAGGTGGTATGGTTTTCTAAAAATGGACCAGTGGTTGTTGGTATTGGATATATTGGGTTTGGAATTGGTTATGGGTTTGGTAGTTATAATGGGGGTAAGGATTTAGTCCCTGTGGTTGGCTAGGTTGTTGGTTATCTTTCCAGTGGAAGCCTGAGTGGTCATTATACCTTGGGTTGAAGGTGTTTTGGTATTGAGGATTTTGAAAGTTCAAAGCATTTACTTCTATTGGGGCCCTTCTAAAATAACATCCTTGATGGATGGAATGTATGGGCAGTTGTCTATCTTATGGTCATGTTTGTCACAAATTGTGCAAATAGGGTCTACATTTTGGATTTCATGGACTTTCCTAAGGTCTATCTCTTCAACCTTCCTAGAGAGTGTTGTGGGTTTAGCCCTAAGGATTTTTTCTTCTCTAAGTGTACAAATTCCAGTAGTTCTTTGTGGCTTTTCAGAATAAGTTTATGTCCATGTTTGGTTTTGTTCAGAAAGGCTTTCCAGATACTCGTAAGCATCATGTGGAGCTTTTTTTTAAAAGGTCTATTACACATCATGTCAATGAATTGTTTGTTCCCCAGACCCAACCCTTCATATAAAATTAGAACTTGTTATGGGATTGTAAATCCATGGTTAGGTACCATGTTGAGTGTGTCTTTGAACCTTTCCCATGTTTTATAAAATGACTCTCCCTCTTTTTCAAAAAAAATATTGGATGCTCTTTTTAAGTGCAATTGTTTTGTGGTGTGGAAAGTATTTTTTGTAGAATTCTATTTCTAATTGGTCCCAATAGTTGATGGAAGATGTTCTCAAATTATTTATCCAATTTTTATCTCAATCCTTCAATTAATATGTAAATAGCCTCATCTTATCAGATTCTAGTTGATGTGGGGGACACATGGTTTCTACAATGCATTGAATCCCTTGACGTGAAGGTATGGCATCTCGGACTCCATTCTGTGGAATGTGGGAAGGTGGTTTAGGACATGGGGTTTAAAGATATAGTTGGTATATCCTAGGTAATTTTTTATAATTCATGAGTGGGCATTGGTCCAAGAAGGTGTGAGGTTGTCATTCATGGTTTGATCGACTGTATTTCCCAAGTTTGGGGCTGCGTCATTTGGATTTCCATTTTGGTTCCCACCCGGGTTTATGAGTTGGTTTCTTTGAAGACCTTCCATTAAAATGGGCTCAATTTTTGACTCTAGAGTATTATGAATATTAGTATCTAATTTAAAGAGTTCACTTGGTGTACTTGACTCCCCAACTCCAGGTCTATCCACCCTAACTAGACGATTTTATTGGTCACGAGTGTAGGCGTACATGCGCAAAAAGAAAAAAAACGAGAAAGGAAAATTATAAGAGAATTTGAATGAGAAAAGAATAAATGGGGGAGAATATAATGCGTGTTTAGATGTCTTAATTGGGTCCCCGGAAATGGTGCATAAATTTTTTCTCACCCAAATGTTCCCAAGTTTTTGGGGTTAAGTGGTCGCTTGTATTTTATCTTGGGTTGTCAAATCCTCAGAGACCTAAGAAGTAACCTACAGACACGTACATTATATAGATTGTTTTTGGATATGAAGTGGCCAACACAGTTTTATTTTATATGGTTTTAAGTGAACACTAAGAGACTTAAGGGAATTCAATTTAAAGGAATGAATTGATCCTTGGTTATCACTTGGGGAGGATTGGATGAAATTATTTTTTTAACGGTTTCAATTTCTTATATTTGAGATGGGTTTATTCAAGAATATCAAAAAAATCATCACTTATAGGTTTAATACCAACACACTAGAATAATAATCACCTATACACTTGGAGGATCAAATTCATTAGCACTCCACGGTAAAGGTTCGTATTAGCACTTAAAGTATGTGGCCTTAAAATTCACAAGGACGAAGAAGTTTTAAAATCATCAAATAAAAATCTCAATTAAAATAAGTGATTAGACATTAATGGGGTGATAAATAACATCCAATTAAGAACCTTTATACTCCCTTTTATCAACCCATAATAGGGTTATCCCTCCATTGATGCTATGGTTTCAATGGAAGCGGTAAGTAGACTCATGAGGGAGGAAATAGACAAGTAAAAATACAATAAAAAGAAAATTATCACTCCACCGTTGTGTGAATAATTTCACAAGGGTTAGTTTGAATAAATTCACACCTTGAACCAACAGTATCAATGTGATATGAATAAAAAAATAAGAGAATAAGAATAAATTTTATTAATAACTAATGTGATTCAAACAACTTACATGAGAAAGAAGAACGTTACAAAGACAAATCAGCATAATAACATTACAATGAAAACAAAGCTCAAATATGATTAAATCATCCAACAAAACTACCTTAAACAAGATTTTTGGGACCCTTGGGTCAATCCCCCATCTTTCCATGTCTCCTTAATTAATGGTGGTAGGCCTATGGTGGTGGAAAGCAAGGGAGGGGAGACTTTTCCACCCTTGATCAGAAGTTTCTCACAGTTTCATCCACCAAATAGAGGAGCCTATATGACCTTCTAGATGGACGAATTGGAGTGGGCCATATAATAGAAAAATAAATACATTGATGTATTCTAAATATTTTTAATATTTCAGCCCAAAATAATATGTGGTTTCCGAGATATGATTAAAGTGGTGGGATGTTTTTCTGGGCCACAGAATCTGGGCCAAAATTTCATCTTCCACTTGGGCCGCCTAGAACTCCATTAAAACATCAAAATTATCTCTTTTAACTATTTTATGAAATGTTCCTCATGATTCCATATATCTTTAGATAAATATTTAGAAACATTGGGCTTGTATCTTGGCCTCTATAGTATCTTTATTGGGATGATGTCCAGTTTACTTTTCCCAGAATGTGTTGGCATGAAAGCCCATTTTGGTGGTCTTCCAATGTGAATCTTCCAGTTCCCCAAAATATTTAATTGTTCCTTATAGAATGGGATACCTGAAAATAAAATATGAAAATAAAATCAAGACCATTTTGTATTTTAGGAGTTGTTCAAAAATATACCTTGTAATAGTGCATTTTAAGAGGGAATTACAATCATTTTGTGAATTAATGTTCAAAGTGTAAAATGAACTAAAATGGTGTTTATTAATAATAAAGAACATGAATATTATATATATTAACAATGAATATTAGCCTCATTTAGAGGCTAATAAAGCACTGAAATTCATAACCTAGATGGGAGTAATTTTCCTAATGTACCTCTACATAGACAACTGGCCATATCAATGCCTAAGTGTAGAGGAATATTAATAAAAATATGCAAACTCTTGAATGTAACCATGCATTAAAAAACTATAGGGTGTAAAAGAGTATAAAAATGAAAATTTAAAGGAAAAAGGTGAAACAATACACATCCAACCATAGATATTTCCCAACCTAACAAAACTAGAAATGTAAAATGCGGTTAGAGTCTATCTCATGATCTCCAAGATCGGACCACCATATGCGGTTTAATGCACTAGGTATCCCTATGCTCCTCTATAGTCATCTCCAACCTGTCTGTCATTTTCATCAGACACAAAACATGTGGGAAAAACCCCAAGCAAGGGTGAGTATATACATACCAAGTATGATGCTCTGAAAGCTGAAAGGGGGATTAGTAAGAGACATGATAGGAATAGATAGTTGACAGATCAACCTAAATCAAGAGAGTAAAAAAATCCAATTACATGGATACAGATATATATATGTGTGTGTTCAAACCAAATAAATTCAAACAAGAGAGAATGGGATTCTCCATCTCATGACCCGGACTAGGTAAGAGTGACAACAGTTCTAGAAGTCCATCCTTGATGCCTAACATCTCATGTATCAATCTAATGAAATAACCGTGTGGAGGGACCAAACCATGCCATTATGTCTCATAGTCAATTGGACATAATCTCCAAGCAGAGGTTATATTCTCTATTCTGTCAAGGGGTTCCACTCAGTGTAAGGAGGACCTACACCCTATCTGATGGGGGTAATACTCAATGGGTAGTGGACTCGAACCCTAGTAAATAAGGGGGTACCACTTAGTAGAAGGAGTACCTTCTCCCTATACGATATGGTTTACAACTTGGTTGTTAGAGGGCCCGCTCCTTTTTACATCAAGTGGTACCACTCAGTAAATAGATTGAGGGCCCTTTCTCTAGTACATTAGGGGGTACCACTCAGCAGATAGAGAACCCACACCCTAATGCCACATGGGGTACCAATCAGTAAATAGAGGACTCACACCATAATGTTGTAGGGGGTAACACTCAGTAAATATAGGACCTTCATTCTAATTCCATAGGGGGGTACCACTCTGTGTATAGAGAATCAACACTCTAATGCCATAGGAGGTACCACTCAGTGTATAGAGGACCACCACCCGAACACCATTGGTAGGTACCACTCATTAGATATAGGGTGTACCACTCAGTTTAAGGAAGACTCACACCCTCTCCAATAGGGGGTACAACTTTGTAAGTAGATAGAGGACTTGTTCCCTAGCACGTCAGGGGGTACCACTATAATGATTATGCCTGATCACTATTGTTGTCGAGAACTTCCTAAATAATATTCATGTTCGGAACATCATGAATCGTATCTCAAAGGCCACTACGTAGGACACCATTCCATTCTATGTGGAAAAACATTCAGGATAGGCTACTCATTTTACATAATATGAGTCTAAATGAATGAGATATGAGAGGTTGAAGTTTTATTGGAAGGAAAGCTGGGGTACACGGTGTGTAAGGGGACCCATGTGGTATGTGGTCTCGCTTCATAACTTGGTTGTGTCCCTGCTGGTACATGACTCACTTCCCATGTAGTCATATATAGTGTGTAGGGGAATTACATGGTGTGTCCAAGCCACTCAGGGTCATTCCCATGCTCCCTAGTTGTGTCCGTGTATCATGCCCATGTCCATGTACTTTGGCACACGGTGTGTGCCTAGCTATGCCCAAGTCTAAATGATCCTTTAGTACATATTGTGACTTTAGCATATGTTTCAAATGGTGTGTGGGGATCACACATGGCATGTGATAATTATAACCTTATGAAACCCTATCTACCATAGCCATGGCCCTACACGTCGTGGGTTCTTCAGACTATGTGACATGTAGTAAATATTTTTCCAAAAACTCATATCTGAACTCCACACTTTATATATGGTCATTAAACCTTTGAATTAGGCCTCATCTTTTCCCAAAATCGAAGTGGATGATCCTTGTTCGTCGTTTACAGCCATCTGATGGCAAGAAAATGGTATCCATTGATCCACGGTAAAGTGTCGCACGACCCACGCATATCCCACCATTCACCATTCGGTCTCGGATATCAAATCCATGGAATTCATCACTTATATCCTATAAAACACCCTAATCCATACCCAAATCATTTTTTCATTCATCACACATGAATCTACCATGAATATCGGGGTCTTATTGCGCTTGATCATGCCCAGCAATGTCAAACCATGGCCCCATTGTACAATGGTGAAGAACTTGAAGAACAGGTGGGGGGAAATCACAATAAATAAGGGTGAAATGATCATTCTCCAAGTTTTCTTGTCTGAAATATCCTAATTAGGAAAACCCAGAGTGATAAAAAATGGAAAATGAGAATTAATCGAATTAAACAATTAAATTGAATATGTGGGTTAATGAAAAGGTTTGAACTTAACTTATATCAATTGAAGGAGTGATCATGCTCAAAACATTTAATCAATAGGGTCATAAACCATGAATTTAAGGGTCATACCTAGTTTTTTTATCATTCATCATTGAATAACATGCTCTCCAAAAAATGATAGGAGTCGTTGTGTTCGTTGGGCATCCATCTGCTTAGATTCAAGGGTCCATCATCATATGAATATGATTTTCCAATGAGAGGAGGAAAAATTCATTGTGAAAATATCCCAAGGTAATATTGATAACCTTTTCAATCCTTCCATAGTGATGAATTAATAAGAAAATATGAATTAGGTCAATTAATTTATTAATTAAATTAATTATTTAATTAACCCGATGAATTCACCGTAAATGACTGTTTTTATCCTAACGCCATGAACCGACCTATTTTAGGTCACACCTAGGGTACAAATTTAATTTAGGACTCAACCATGGTCTTTTATTTCTAATCTGATATTTCATTTAAGAGTTATCCCATTTTTTATGAAACTGTGCGCACATAATATAAAATATTTTTAATATGTTTATAAAATTAATTCTAGACACATCAGACCTATGAATCGTATTTCGTCTCAGTGCCTAGCTCTAAAAATATATTTATAAATATTTCAAAGTCTTACAATGAAAAACTAGGTCTCTACAAGAACATTGATAAGTCACTGTCAGATCTTATCACTCTCCTTCACCAAGAGGATGAAGATACGAAGTGCGAAAAACCTTCTATATTTATGGTGAACAAACAGAAAGTTCAATAGAACAACTTTAATCCCAAAGGTTATTCACAACCTCCAAATCATAGGAAGATCAAGGGTAAATCAAGGGAATATGATTCTCTTTGTTTCTCATGTGGAAAGAAGGGTCACTGGAAGAAAAACTGCAACCATCCTAAGAAGAAAGGGGAAGCTTCAAGTGTATTAGTTATTAAGTTCAATTTACCTATTTCTATAAATTTTTTATTAGATAAATATTTTGGTGATAATATATGTATTAAAATATAGGAACCAAGTAGATTTAGAATATTTAATGAGGGTAGGTAGATCTATGAATATACAACATAGCTAAACTTGTTGTTTTAGTTATTGATAACTACCACCTCACGCAGCCAACTAGGATGAACATAGATTTAAAGGGTTGTTACTATGTGACTTCAGTTACCAAAAACATTATATTAGTATCTAGACTTAGTTCAAAAGGTTTTATTTTTAATTTTGGGAATAAATGTTGTTTTTTATAAAGATAGCATTTTTTATGGTAAGACACAGTTAAATAATAGTCTTTATGTGTTGGATTACACAAACCAAGTAATAGAAATCGATAATGAAACAACCTCGCATGACTCATACCACACCCAAATTTGGAATCACTGGATAGGTTATGTAAATGAAACCCACTTGACTAAACTATATCAAGATGGATATTTATATTCTTTTGAGCTAAAACCACTTGGTGTATGTCACGCATGTTTACAAGGTAAAATGACCAAAGCCTCATTTTGTGGGAATGGTGAAAGGGCTAAAGAGCTTCTTGAATTAGTTCATACTAATGTGTGTGAACCATTTCATATTGAATAAATGGGTTGGAAGTCATACTTCATAAATTTTATTGATGATTTTAGTATATATGGATATGTCAACTTAATGAGGTATAAGTCAGATTCTTTGGATAAATTCAAGGAATACTATAATGAATTTGAGAACCAGATTGGTAAGAAGATTAAGAAACTCCACTCAGGCCATAGTGGATAATATGTTAATCAATACATCATTGATTACCGTTGAGAGTTTGGTATCCTATCTCAACTCACTCTTCCTTACATGCCTCAGTGGAACAATTTAATAAAAAGGAGAAACCACACCTTATTATACATGATGAGATCAATGATGAGTTATATAAGTCTTCCATTATTTTTTTGTGGATAGGCGTTACAAATAGTTGCACACATACTAAACCATGTACCAACTAAATCAATATACGTTATTCCATATGAATTTTGGAGTGGAAGAAAAACCACATTATCAAATTTATATGTGTGGGGAAGCAAAGAATTTGTTAAGGCCTCTTTATGTGAAAAACTTGCACCTCGAGGCACAAATTTTACCTTTATAGGATATCCTAAGGAAACAAGAGGATATTAAATATACGACCCTTCAGACAAAAAGGTTATAGTGGAAAGACGCGCCATATTTCCTGAGAGGGACAACATTTCAAAAAAATATAGTGGGAGTGAGATAGAATTCGATGAATTCTAGGATCAAGGAACACAATAGTTGGTGGAGGAACCAATTCAACAAATCCCCATGGAAGAATAAACTATTCCAAACACAGTAGTACTGTGTAGGAGTACAAGATAGGTTAGAGAACCATAACATTGCAATTTTCTAGTCACTGAGGATGGTGACTCATTATGAGTTGATAATAATGATCTTCTAACCAATAAAGAAGCAGTGAGTGGAACAGATGCTACTAAGTGAAAAGAATCCATGAATTTTGAAATGGATTACATATACCAAAACCAAGTCTAGATTTTGGTTGACTATCCAGTAGATGTAAATCTTGTTGGTTGAAAATGGGTATTCAATAATAAACTGGACATGGAAGGACAAGTTAGTACCTATAATGCATGACTGGTTGCAAAAGGGTTTAAACAATATCAATGCATTGACTATTATGAAACATTTTCACCAGTTTCAATGCTAAAATCCATAAGAATTATAATTTCCACTGTATCCTTCCATGATTATGAGACTAGGAAAATGAATGTCAAAACAGCTTTCCTTAATGGGAACCTTTAGGAAGATTTCTATAAGACACAACCTAAAGAGTTTGTGAATCCAAATAATTCCAACAAGTTATGAAAGTTGAAAAGATTCATTTAAGGATTAAAGAAAACATTCGGGTCATAGAATACTCATTTTGATGAGGCCATAACAGAATTTGGTTTCATAAAGAACAAATGTGATCCGTGTGTCTATAAACGGTTTAGTGGGAATGTGGTTGTTTTTTTAATAATATATGTTGATGAAATATTACTCATATAAATTGAAATATCATTCTTACAGTCTGTTAAGACATGGTAGAATATATTTTTCTTCATTAAGAACATAGTTAAAGTGGCATATTTTCTTGGGATCAAGATACATCATGATAGATCAAAGAGGCTGCTCAGCCTAAGTTAGGGTACATACTTAAAAAGATAATGAAGAGATTCAGTATGGAACAATCCAAGAAGGGGTTTTTACCAGCATCACATGGCATTCATTTTTTCCATGAAAGTGTGTCCTTATACACATGAGAAAATAAATAGAATGTAAAGTATTCTATACACATTAATGATTGTGTTAGTCATTTATGTTATGTTATGTACTAGGATAGATGTTGTCTATATATTGATTTTGGTAGGTGGATATCAATTTGATCTAGGTGACCACCATTGGATGGTAGTCAGAACTATCCTTAAGTATATGAGGCATACTAAAAATGTGTTCCTAGACTATGTAAAAGATGAGGAACTATTCATTAGAGGATATTCATATGCTAGTTTCCAAAGTGATCAAGATGGCATGAAGTCACAAATGGGATACATCATCACTTTGAATGGAGGTGTTGTGAGCTAAAAGAGCTCAAATCAAGCTATGGTCTTAGATTCTACAGTAGATTCTAAGTATATTAAGTCTTCTTAAGTATCTAAAAAAGTAGTATGGATGCACAAATTCATCCAAGATATTGATGTGGTACCTCACGGTAAAGATCATATCACATTCTATTATGATAATCATGTAGAGGTGGTTCTTTCAAAAGAGATAAGGTCACATCAGTAGATGGAGAACATACTTCAAAAGTATCATATCTTAATGGATTGTTCTCATGAAGGTGAGTTTTTAGTGAGCAGTATATCCATGGAAGTCAACATGGTGGAACCCTTAACTAAAGCCTTGTATTTGCAGAAACATGATTATCATGTGAGGTATAGCGGACTAAAAGTCGTAGGAAATTAGATCTAGTCCATTGGGGAGTTTGTTAGAGTTTTAATCCTTAGACAAACTATTTTTACATCTATTACATGTATATTCTATGTATTAAACATTCATTAAACATATTATTACATATTTTTCATTATTCTTCATGGATTTTATGTAATAATATCCTATAGTACTTGTCGCATTGATAAGGTCATAATAGTTCCCGGTTATGATAATAACCTTGAAGTGCTATGAAAATATTCTAAATATATTTTTGTGGTTGGATAATTACTATGATGGTACATATAGTATTTAGACAATTGGGTGCGAGTACTCATAAGCAGATGAGGTCTCTTCTCATGAAGTTCACACTTATTAATCTCCAATACTGGAGATTATGTGAACAGACCCGCCAGTAAGAATTCTGCATGTTTTGGTGTCATTTAATATTTCTATCTATGAGCATGTGTAATGTTCCTTAGACTTTATGATTATCATTGGTGCATTTCATGAATCGCACACTTAGATTTACTGATGAAAACTGTCATGCAATATGTTGCTGGGAAGAAGGGTGTGTCACGAATAACATGTCATTAATGGATAAGTTGAAGAATGATTTTCCCCTTCTATATTTATAGAAGATGATATCTCATCTATTTGATTGTAATTGAACCATCGCACTAAATTTAATGGCCATGATGTAATGATGTGTTTATTTCATATTGTCAAAGAAAGACATATCGAGCATATAGGTTGATGACATCATTGTGCAACTTGCCTGATGAGAGATTGTGAAAAATGGATTATATCACACAGTGAGTGTTCTTATGTTGTTTTCGATGTTATATTAAGTTCTTTCTCTTAGGTGTCTTGACTCATTTCTAGAAAATAATCTTGGACTTTAGGCAAGCCTACCTAATACCGATGAGAAAGAATCCTAGAGGTACACAAACTAAGTGTTTCCATTGATCTCAATTAAATTATATTTGAATTAAATTAATTGAATAAATATTATTCTCAAGACTGAGGATTAATTTTATTCTAGTTATATTGATCGCATAACTTTGATAAATATTTATTCACTGGTATGTGAATAAAAATATTTTTATTTATTTTTTTGAATTTTTAATAAATATTTATTTGCTTGTATGTGAATGAAATATTTATTCATGAATAAAATATTTATTTGAGTATTCAATAAATACCGAGGAGTTAGAATATACCAAGACCATGTATGGGGATAAATAATTATTTACAAGCTAGTAAATATAATTTATCAATCTGCACAAGTTAGCGAATGCCACAAAATTATAATATTATTATTATTATTATGTGGCATGGGGTTTCATTACAGGTTATAATATTATTTATTGGTCAGTTTTCAATTAAATTATTATTTTAACCTAAACCCTAGATCTATAAATATAAAACTATGTCTATTGTGTGGAGCATCTATGTGTAATAAAAAAAATAGAGATTTGTTGCGCATAATGAATTCTCTCTCGACTCCTCCTTCTCTCTCACTCTCAATAATGAGAAACACAAGAGAGATTTCTTCAAGACTGAAGAACATGTGATCAAAAACAAACAACTCAGGATATTCGATTCACCATGCTAGCACCCAGATATCGAGTGGCATTTCTTAGAGATCCTAGGAGCATGTGTGGATCGTTGTTAAAGGGATTCTATCATTGGATCCTCATAATGAAATGAAGGGAATCTATTAGGGTCTTTTTGGATGATCAACATTCATCAACAACGAAATTTTCTAAGATTGGGTATTCATTTCTTCAAATATTAATCAAATTAATTATAAATTTTATGTAAAAAATACTCACTCAAGGTTTCGAGCAATGATAATTGAAAGAAAAGTTAATATATTTCCCACCACCGCACACTTCCTCTATGCCAAGAACCAATAATAATTCAATGGAATCTAATAAAAATATTAACTTAAAAACTTTTGTGAAAAACAATTAGAGCCAAATTAACATGATTCGATGTTATGCCGCCTCATTATAAACCATATCAGAAAACCCAATAAGAAAAACTGATGAAGGGAAAAAGAGTATGGCATTCCCAACTCCCCCTCATAAAGTAATGATATAATTTTAAGGCTTCACATTCCAATTTTATAAATTAATTTCTCAAATATTGAAGTTGGAAATGCCATTGTGAAAAAATATGTGAGATTTTCAAAAGAGCTTATTTGTGGGATATCAATCTCACCATTCTTTTGAATGTCATGAGTGAAAAATAATTTTAGTAAGAGATACTTTTTTGGTCACCTTTAATATACCCACCTTTTAACTATTCTATACTAACATAATTGTCTTCATATAATATGGTGGGAATATTATTATTCATATCTAATCCATAGTTACTTCTAATATGATTAATAACTGATCTTACCAAAAAAACATTCTGAACTTGCTTCATGAATAGCAGTCAACTCAACATAGTTGGCAGAAGTCGCAGAAATGGTTTATTTTGTAGAACGCTAAGAAATAGCAGTTCCACCATATGTAAATACATATCTAGTTTGAGATCATTCTTTTTTTGGAACAAATAAGTATCCATCATCAGCATAACTAACCAATTTTGGTTCTGAACATTTTGAATAAAGTAACCCTCAATCTTTTGATCCTTTAAGCTATATTAATACATATTTGATATTATTCCAATGTTGATGAGTATGAGAATAACTATACCTTTCCAATAAATTTATATAAAATGAAATATCTAGTCTTGTATTATTCACAAGGTACATCAGTGCTCCAATAGTATTTAGATATGGTACATCAGGACTAGTTAGTTCTTCATTATCCTCTAGTCGTTTAAAAGGATCGTTATCTCGATCAAGAGATCGTACAACCATTGGTGTTCTTAATGGATGTGATTCATTCATATTAAATCTATGTAGGACATTAGTAGTATATTAATATTTATGAACTAAATTCCATCCTTAAGATATTATATTTTTAAAACAAGGAAGAACTTTGTCTTTCCAAAGTCTTTCATTTCAAATTCTTTCATCAAATATTCTACTACCTTAGAAAGTTCATCATTGGTGCCAATAATATTTAAATCATCAATGTATACTGAAATGATAAAAATTCATATCTAGTCTTATTAATGAAGACACATGAAAAAATTGGATGATTTTTATAACCTCCCTTCATGAAATATTTTCTCAGAGTTTTATACCACATACACCCTGACTGCATTAATCTGTATAATGATTTATTTAGCTTAACCAAATAAAGATCTCAAGATTCAGGATATCTTTATGGAAATTTGAATCCATCTATGATTTTCATGTAAACATCATTATCAATACCACCATAAATATATGCACTCACAACATCTATCAAGTGTAATTAAATTTGGTTGTGTACAACAAACACCATGATCTACTGAAAGGTTATTACATCCATTACAAGAGAGTATGTTTCATCATAATCTATCTCGGTTTTTTATGAGAATCCTTGAGAAAATGGTCATTATTTATATCTCAAGTCTTTATTATTTTCATTTCTTTTTCTCACAAATACACATTTATATCCAACATGCTTGATCCCTTTAAAGTTTTTCGCAATCAACCTAAAAACCTTACGTTTAGAAAGTGAGTCTAGCTCAGATTGGATTGTGACTTTCCATTGATCTCAATATATTATTTATTTACATTCACTAATTGTTTTAGGTTCTTGAACCTCATCCATAATTTCAAGGGATATATTTAATGAAATTTTTTTATCAACAATGGTCTCCACTTGGTTCCAACATCTTCCGGTATTGATAAATTTATTGAAATTTCCTCGTGATCATGATCATGTAATTATCATACATTTACATACTATTCAGATTAATTTGTAAGAACCCGGATCTTATTTTCAGGTATGTTTTTATTTTCTTGTTTTTTTTTAGAAAAAGATGAGTTCTTAGAAATTTTAGGAGTACACGTCGTGTACTTATAAGTACACACCGTGTACTCGGTTTTCATGGGTGACTGTATACTGGTCGTGTAATGGAAGAGTATATGGCTATGTGGGGTGACCTAGAGGACACCTAAAGAGGGGCCTGATAAGGGAAAGTACACATTGTACACTTTTAAGGAACATGTCGTGTACTTTCTTTTTTTTCATTAAATGGACTGGGGTTGCGTTTGATGGACAGAACCATTTTCTTCTCGACCTAACTCATCCAGGAGCAACCGTATGGAATGATTCTTTTCTAGGAATCTGACTCATCATTTTTTTCAGATTCGACCATTGTCAATTGTGTTAGAATCGTCATAGTGAGTTCTTCCATCTTCTTGAACCTCATCTCTTGATTTCTCCTCTTTCAAGAGATATCTTTGGTTGAATGTTTTTAGAATTATTGTAGATCTACAGCATTCTAGGGTGATTCAAGGCCTGAGGTTCACGTATATCATCTGTAAAATGCCGAGGTCGGTGGTTTGTGAATTTCTGTAGATAGTATTTGAATTTTATGTGCAAAAGTGCCCAATACCCAAGAATGGGGTTTTGCGTGTTTGTGGTTTTTATCCCGGTTATTGCCTTTTATGCCTTGTTTGTCTAGATAGAGGTTAATTGTTTGTGAACAGGGTTAAATTTCCCATGATATGGATTTTTTTCCCATGTTTTCTTGTTTTGACCATTTGGTCAAGCTTTCTTGTTAGGATACTTTGTCTTCCATGCCTAGTATCGTTAGGGTGGAGTGATTATTATCTGACATGCAGTGATATGTTGTAATATATTTAGCCAAGTAGTTCTTGAGGTTTACTTTGGTTGCCACATATTGTTGTTCACAATTGACTTACCTAGGGCCGTGAGAACCCGGTGTAGTAGACCATAGGGAGAATGGACATTGAGGGCTTCTCCAAAGTGTCTATTTAATTTTATGTTGCGAGACCATAGGGGGTATGGACGTAAGTGCTCCCTCAGAGTGTCTGTAGTTCCACGTTGTGAGACCACAGGGGGAATTGGACATTGAGTGCTTCCCTAGAGTGTCTATAGTTACCGATACGAGAATGAAAGGGAAATTAACGTTGAGTTCTTCCACAGAGAGTCTTTGATAACGTTAAACCAGTGGGGTTAGACTGTGCGTACTTTCTAGAGGGTTTCCTATGATGTTTGGTTGAACTAGAGGGGTTATTATGTGAGTACTTCCCAAAGGGTTACCTATAGTGATTAGATGCTTACTTTAGTTATTAATATGGATGCATTGAAACATTAAGATTGTTTACATTTGAGTACTTACTTATTTACTGATTCTTTTTTATTATTTCTAGCCATATATATTTGCTGACTATTAGGCACAGATCTTTGGGTGGTTGCCTACTGATATTCATCTCATTCCCTGTTCGGGTAATGCTTTTGGGCCCAAACAGATTATATTATTGCAGGTCTAGATTAGAGAAATCACCCTTCTACTTCAGGTACTTGACTGCTTTGGAGTTGGAGAGCATGGGACTAAGCTGAGGCTTGCAATACTGAGGAGTTGTTTCCTTTTTTCCTTTTAATTTATTTTAGTATTGTATTTCAGAATTGTGACATGTTTGGCTTCTTTTATAGACATATATATCATACATCAATAAATATGTTCTTCAGTTTATTACTACCAGTCTTCTGTTATTTACTTGTGTATGGTATTGTTGTTGTTTCTGCTATTATTATCTGTTTGTTTCTACTGGGTTACTCTGCCAATGAGGGCATAGTTTCCCAACTATCACACCCAAGGCCCTCACTGCTATTTGGCATCCTCTGACGTTTGGGGAAATGTTCTTGAGGCCATGTGACCAACTGGGTATGGGGAACCTCTGGGCGGCACCCGAAACTGAGACGTTACAAAGTTGTATCAGATGAATTCTTTACTTTTTGACTTACTGTTTGGAGCATATAGTCAGGGATATGACAGAATAGGTAACTATTAATAAGTTGTGCCTGGGAGTAGCTAATCCATATATAGGGAAAAGCTAATTTACCTCGATTATTTCAATTTTTCTGGTTTTGCGATTATTAAAGTTGATTTCATTTCACCATTGGGTGATTCACATGTTTTCTGCTATTTTTTTTTGATATTATTGGGGTTCTATTTCTGTTGTAACCCGATGAGATGAGGGTATTCTATCTCATTCATCATATAGGCACTTTCTAGAGATCACATGTCATGCATTCTTTCTATACCATTTAGGATGAATTACTGATTTCATGTTTTTGTGATAGATGTTGTGCTAGATATGCATTCTATTGTGATTGACAACTTGATAGAATACCTTCTATTTGATACAGTATTGATTGTGTAAGATTTTGTTTGAATGAACACCAAACTCTAGTTATTGAGGGGTTATGGGCCCTCCTGGATCCGAATTTGGTGGATCATTGCCTTGTTTTTCCTTGTATATGAAATATATAAGATGCCAAGATTTAATTTGCAGGAAGTATGGGCCCTCACGGATCATAATTTGGCACTTTATTGTTCGTTTTAGTGTTTTTTTGGGTTCCGGAGTAGTTTCTAAGGATTACTGTCTGAAAAATCCCAGAATACACAATGTGTAAAGATAAATACATGCCATGTGTCCTTCTGTTTGGGGAGGAACTATTTTTCATAAGTACACACCGTGTACTTATGTACACACTGTGTAGTCTCTAACTGTGTCGTTGATTGTGTTGGTAGAGACACGGGGTTGGGAAATCTTTAGTGGAACACGATGGGTACTGGATGTACACATCGTGTTGTAGATACCATATGTCTGGACGTGTGACTAAAAAAATGGGTGGATGATGGGTAGCTAGTACACATTGTGTCTGGCACAAACACGCCGTGTAGAGTAAGCTGTGTAACCGGCCATGTGACTAACAACACGGGTTGGTGAAGTTCTTTCTAGTACATATCATGTATAGCACAAATATGTTTTGTAGTCTCATACTAGGAGAACCATGTGGGTTAGTCGTATATAAGAACTCGGGTAGGGGAACACAATTTAAGTACACGTCGTTTCCTTTTAGTACGTGTCGTGTGTATGGGGTGTTACACGACCAGGGTTGGAAAAAGTACACGCCCATGTGAAGGCTTAAGGGAACACGCCGTGTATGGTTTATACACATTGTGTATCCATGTTTTAATAAACTTGAATGCTTTCCTTATATTCCCTTCATGCACTTGTATGTTTCCGTCCTTGATAATCTTGAGCAAATGTGTGTGTTAGACCTTGTAGATTCATGCCACCTAGATGTCCTATGGTTGTATGCCAGTTACAGGGCAGTGATCAGACACCAGACATGGCAGATCAAGAACTGTCAGCAGATCCTCCTATAATTCTAGTATTGGAACCATCTGTTATCCCAGATATAGGTTCTGATGCACAGTTCTGAGAGGGCTTCATGAGGTTCATGCTGACCTTCCAAGGAGTACCGCCTCATGCCCCTTCTATGGCATAGCTAACATGGGTTTTCCAGCAGCAACATCCTCCCACCATCATAAGTGATGTAGGGCCACAGGCTGCAGAGTCATGGTTAGAAGCCATGATTTCTATCTTCGAGCATCTAGATATGCATCCAAAGAGGAGGGTGGGGATTTCTACATACATGCTATGGGAGTCCACCAAGAGGTGGTGGGATGTGATCTCATGAGAAGGATGTCATCAGTTTATGGCTTGGGATGAGTTACAGTGTGCCATCAATGAATACGTTTACCCAGATACTTTGAGGGTGGATCGATCCCAATAGTTCATGAGTCTAGTGCAGGGTACTCTTTCAGTTAGGGATTATTATTCTCTCTTCATAGAGCAGCATCGCTTCACACCTATTCCAGGAGGTGATGAGTTATTTCTGGTGAGGAATTTTGAGGATGGTCTCAGACACGACATCTGATCTCAAGTGAACATCTTCATGTTGACTTCCATCACCTATATAGTCAACCAAGTACTGATCATGGAGCGCAGTATGAGGGATTCTATAGTTATGAGCTAGGGTGGCTTGGCATCCGGGGTTGGTATCCCTCCTACTGACAACAGGAAGCGTCGCAGGGAGTCTACTTATAGAGATCAAAGGAGGTGAGAGACATCTTCTTGTAGCCATGTAGTATGTTAACAGTGTGGAATGGTCGGGCATACAAGGCCACATTTCCCGAGAGACTTAATGGAGTGTCGATCATGCGTCAAGATGAGTCATCTTCGACGCTTCTATCATATCTTCTCACCAGAAACTAGTGACAGTGGTTCTCCTATGACTCCTCATTCAGAAGCAGCACCACCAGTTTCTTATCAGATAGGGAATTGGAGTTCTTCTGTTCATTCAGGCCGAGGTGGAGGTTGTGTAAATGGTATCCAGTCGCCAGGCTTTCAGTGACAATAGGGTGGATCATCTCAGGGTGGATAGGAAGGGTCACAGGGTAGCAGTACAGGCCATACTTTTGTAGTGGATCAGACCGAGTAAGAGTAGGATTTGTGACCCTCTACAGTTCGAGGTACAATTCTAGTTTCCTCAGTTATAGCTTCTGTTCTCTTCTATACATGGGCTTCCCATAGTTTCATATATGTTTCTATAGTGGAGAGCCTTGGGCTCTGTTTCTTTTCTTCTACAGATATCTTGATGCAAGACACTCCGTCGGGTACTAGAATGGAAAGTTTATGTCAGTGTAAGGAGTTCCCTCTTGAGTTTGGTTGGTGTCACTTCTATGGGAACCTTATGTCTTAGAGATGATAGGATATGATGTCATTCTTGTAATGTATTGGTTACTTACCTTCCAAGAAGTTGTCGACTGCTATCATGGTAGGGTGAGTTTCACATCACCAGAGGGTAGATTGTTTCTACATAAGGGTGAATGGGATTTCCAAGCGAGCAGAGTAGGACCTGAGCACCATGGGTTGGGAAGAGTTATAGCCCAGATTTCTAGTCTATATCTGGATGACCAGGGGACTTCACAGATGGACTTTCCTCTAGTGGTGGATCGTTTTAGGGATGTCTTTCTATAGGAATTTTTATGTTTACCTCCCAAGTGATAGGTATACTTTTCGATTGAGCTTGTGCCAGGAGTGGCACTGGTGTCCATTACTCCTTATAGGATGGCTACACCAGAGTTACAGGAGATCAAGAAGTAGTTGAAGGAGTTGCAAGAAAAATGTTTCTTCTGACCCAGTACTTCTTCGTGGGGTTCGCCTATCCTGTTTGCGAAGAAGTTGGATGGTCCCCTCAGACTTTGTTTGTATTATCAGAAGATGAAGTAGTTGATGGTCAATAACTGATATCCCGTTTTGAGGATTGATGACCTCTTTGATCAGCTTTGAGGAGCCCGGGTGTTCTCAAAGATGGACATGAGATCTGTTTACCATCATTTGCACGTTAGACCATCTAATATAACTATTACAGCCTTCCAGAGTAGGTATGGTCTATACGAGTATGTTGTTATTCTTTTCGGTCTCACAAACTCACCTATAGTCTTCATGAAACTAATTAACCGAGTGCTCTATCCATCCTTGGATTATTTCATGGTAGTCCTTGTGGACAATATCTTGGTGTCCTCTCACACTCAACACGACCATTATACCCATCTTGAGATCTTTTTGAGTACACTGAGAGAGCATCATTTATATGCTAAGCTCTCAAAATACCACTTTTTTATGGACCAGATTCACTTCTTGGGTCATGTTGTCTCAAAAATAGAAGTATCAGTAGACCCAGATAAAGTTAGAGCAGTGGCTTCCTGGGAGTAGCTGAAGAACATATTTGGGGAACAAAGTTTTCTTGGGATGGTTGGATACTACAGATGTTTCATATAGTACTTTTCATGCTTAGCATTGCCACTGATGGGCTTTGCTATGAAGGGTTTGAAGTTCTTATGGTCAGATTCTTGTGAGTCCTCCTTTCAGGAGATGAAAGGGAGGTTGACTTCAGCACTGATACTAGTATTTCCAGAGCTAAAAAAGAGGTATACTATATATTGTGATGCATCAGGTATCGTGTTGGGAGTTGTGCTTATGTAGGGGGAAGGAGTCATTGCGTACGGGTCTCGACAGTTGAGGTCACATGAGAGAAATTACCCGACGTACGATCTCGAGTTGGCTACAGTTGTTCTTGCTTTACAATGTCAGAGACATTGTCTTCTGGGAGAGTATTTTATGGTTTTCAACGACCACAAAAGTCTCACGTATATCTTCACTCAGTGTGATCTTAATTTGATATAGAGAATGTGGGTTGAGTAACTTCGGTCCTTTGACTTTGACCTTACCTACATGCCTTGGAAAGGCAATGCAGTGGCTGATGCGCTAAGAAGGATGACTCAGATACTAGCAGTTCAAGAGTCCAGTAGTGAGTGGCAGCTTATGGATCTATTCTCTAAGATGCATTTGGAGGTGCATGACAAATAGGGGAAAATGTTTATTTCTTCTGTAGTTGTTACCTCTACTATACTTGATCGAGTACAAATGAGGAAGCTATCAGATTATAAAGTCCTAGTCCTATGGGAGAGTGTGTCAGGAGAGGACCATATTCCTGGATGGACCATAGGCGAGGAGAGATCTTGTGTTTTCATGGGCATGTATGGGTGTCAGCAGACATATGCGAGGAGATAATGCGGGACTTTCATTCCTCAGTTTGGGCAGTTCATCCTAGTCTCACCAAGATGTATCGTGATCTACACCGTCAGTATTGGTGTCCAGGTATGAAGAGATATGTTGTTGGGTTTGTCCTGAGGTGTTCCATCTGTCAGCAAGTGAAGGAAGAGCATCAAGGACTAGCAGGGCTATTGCAGCAGTCACCCATTCCTAATTGGAAGTGTAATGGTGTCACGATGGATTTTGTTTTAGATTTTTTGAGGTCCCCTTGAGGGAATGATGCGGTATGAGCCGCCATTGATAGACTCACAAAAGTTGCTCACTTCTTCCCGATTAAGGAGACCATCAGTGTTGTTGAGCTGGGAAGGTTGTACATCTGAGAGATTGTACATTTACATGGATTTCCACACTCCATTGTTTCTGGCAGGGATGCACATTTTACTTCTCGGGTTTGGAAGGGGCTATAGAAGGCTTTGGGTAGAAAAGTACTTTTCAGTACTGCTTACCACCCCCAAAAAGATGGTCAATCTGAGCGTACAATTCAGGTGCATGAGGATAATCTTTGAGCATGCATCATGGATTTTGGAGGTTCTTGGGAGAATCACATACCTCTTGTGGATTTTTTCTATAATAATAGTTTTCAAGATACTATTTAGATGAAACCTTATGAGGATTTGTATGGTAGGACGTGTCGATCACCCTTATGCTGGCTAGAGGCAGGAGAGGCAACTATGCTGGGACCTCGTCTTGTCCAGGACACCACAGAGTAGATATGGTTGATTTGGAAGAGGATTTATACGACATAGTCATGTTATAAGTCTTATGCTGATCAACGAAGACGGAATCTAGAGTTAGAGGTCGGATATCAGGTTTTCCTACATGTCACACTGAGGTTGGGACACAGAAGAATTAGGAGATATGGTAAGCTTTTGCTGAGATATGTTGGGCCATTTGAGGTTTTGGAGAGAGTCTGGTTGGTTTCCTATCGGATGTAGTTACCTCAGAGGTATCGGGCTATGCACGACGTTTTTCATGTTTCTCAACTTCGATGTTACTTCTTAGACACATCTCATGTTTTTCAACCCGAAGAGGATGAGCTAGAAATGGATGATCTTTTGAAGAGCATCATATCCAGATTTTTTATCACATCGTGAATGTTCTCCCTGGCTCGTATGTTCCTCTGGTGTGGGTGCTATGGCAACACGGGCGAGTACATGATGAGACATGGGAGAGGTAGGTTGATGTAAGATCGTAGTGCCCGGAGCTATTCGAGGATTCTTCTTCTATGCCACCTTTCTAGGGAAATTCGGGGATGAATTTCATTAAGGGGAAAAGTTTGTAAGAACCCAGATCCTCTTTATAGGTATGTTTTTCTTTTCTAGTGTTTTTGAGAAAAATAGGAGTTTCTGGAAATTTTATGAGTACACGCCATGTGCTTATAAGTACACTTTTTGTAGTTGGTTTCCACGAGTGACCATGTACTGGCCATGTAACGGTCGAGTACATGGCTGTGTGGGGTGACTTGGAGGTTGCCTAAAGCAGGGCCTGATAAGGGAAAGTACATTCCATGTACTTTTAAAGAACATGTAATGTACTTTTAAAGAACATGTTGTGTACTTTTAAAGAACATGTCATGCACTTTTTTTCATTAAACAGACCGGGGTCATGTCTGATGGACAAAACCATATTCTTCTCGACCTAACTCATCCGAGAGTGACCATATGGTGTGATTATTCTCTAGGAATCTGAATCAACATCCATTCTATGATTCGATCATCGTCGATTGTGTTAGAATCACCATGGTGAGTTATTCCTTCTTTTAAACCTCATCTCTTTATATCTCCTCTTTCATGAGATATCATTGGTTGAATGTTTTTAGAGTTTTTTGTAGATCTACAGAATTATAGGGAGATTCAAGGCCTAAGGTTCATGTATATCATCCGTACAATGCCAAGGTAGGTGGTTTGTTCCTTTCTGTAGATATTCTTTGAATTTTATGTGAAAAAGTGCCCAATACCCAAGAATGGGTTATTGCGTGTTTATGGATTTTAGCCCTATCATTGTCTGTTATGACTTATTTGTTTGGATAGAGGTTAATTGTTTGTTAATAGGGTTAAATTTTCCATGCTATGGATGTTTTTCCCTTGTTTTCTTGTTTTGACCGTTTGGTCTAGCTTTCCCATTATGCTCCTTTTCCTTCTATGCCTAGTATCGTTAGGGTGGAGTGATTATTATCTGATATGTTGTGATATGTTGTAGGCTATTTAGCCAAGTAGTTCTTGAGGTTTACATTGGATTCCATATATTGTTGTGAAAGGTTGACTTACGTAGGGCCGTGAGAACCGGGTGTTGTAGACCATAGGGAGAATGGACGTTCAGGGCTTCTCCAGAGTGTCTATTTACTTTTACATTGTGAGGCCATAGGGGGGATAGATTTAAGTGCTCCCTCAGAGAGTTTGTAGTTCCACTTTGCAAGACCATAGGGGGAATTGGACATTGAGTACTTCCCCAGAGTGTCTATAGTTACCAATACGAGACTACAGGGGGAATTGACGTTGAGTGCTTCCTCAGAGAGTCTTTGCTAAATCTAAACCAGATGGGTTAGACTGTGTGTACATTCTAGAGGGTTGCTTGTGTCATTTGGTTGAACCAGAGGGGTTAGACTATGAGTAATTCCCAGAGTGTTACCTATTGTGATTAGCTACTTACTTGAGTTATGAAAATGGATGCATTGAAACTTTAAGATTGTTTATTTTTTAGTACTTACTTGTTTACTGATTCTTTTTTATAATTTCCATCCATATATATTTGATGACTGTTAGGCACAGATATTTGGGTGGTTTCTTACTGGGATTCATCTCACACTCTGTTTGGGAAATGCTTTTGTTCCCAAACAGATTATATTGTTGCAGGTCTAGATAAGGGCATGTGGCCTTCTACTTCAGGTACTTGACTGCTTTGGAGTTGGAGAGCATGGGACCAAGCTAAGGCTTGCGATGCTGAGGATTTGTTTACTTTTTTTTATTTTACTTTAGTTTAGTATTGTATTTCAGAATTTTCACATGTTTGGCTTCTTTTATAGACATATGTATCATGCATCAATAAATATGTTCTTCATTTTATTACTACCAGTCTTCTATTATTTACTTGTGTATGGTATTGTTGTTGTTTCTGCTATTGTTATCTGTTTGTTTCTACTGGGTTACTCTACCAATGAGGGCATAGTTTCCCCACTATCAAACCAAAGGCCCTCGCTGCTAGTTGGCATCCTTTGGCAGTTGGGGAAATGTGCTTGAGGTCATGTGACCAACTGGGTATAGGGCACCTCTGGGTGGCACCCGGAACTGAGACGTTACAAAGTGGTATCAGAGGAATTCTTTTCTTCTTGACTTACTATTTGGAGCCTATAGTTAGGGATAGGATAGAATAGGTACACATTAATAAGTTGTTCCTGGTAGTAGCTAATCCATGAATAGGGAAAATCTAATTTACCTCGATTATTTCAATTTTTCTGGTTTTACGATTATTACAGTTGATTTGATTTCACCAATGGGTGATTCACATGTTTTGTCCTATTATCATTGATATTATTGGGGTTCTATTTCTGCTGAAACCTGATGCGATGAGGGTATTCCATCTCATGAATCATATAGGAACTTTCTAGAGATCACATGTCATGCATTCTTTCCATACCATTTAGGATGAATTAATGATTGCATGTTGTTGTGATAGATGTTTTTCTAGATATGCATGCTACTGTGATAGATGCCTTGATAGAATTCCTTCTATTTGAAACAGTATTGATTGTGTAAGATTTTATTTTAATGAACACCAAACATTGGTTATTGAGGTGTTATGGGCCCTCATGGATCAGAATTTGGTGGATCATTGCCTTGTTTTTTCTTGTATATGACATATATAAGATTCCAAGCTTTGATTCGTAGGGATTATGGGCCCTCACAGATCAGAATTTGGCACTTTATTGTTTGTTTTAGTGTTTTTTTGGGTTCAGGAGTAGTTTCTAAGGCTTATTGGCCGAAAAAACCCAGAATACATAGTGTGTAATGATAAATACATGCCATATGTCCTTCTGTTCAGGAAGGAACTATTTTTCTTAAGTACACGCCGTGTAATTATGTACACACTGTGTAGTCTCTAACTGTGTCGTTGGTCGTGTGGACAGAGACACGGGGTTGGGAAATATTTAGTGGAACACACCGTGTACTGGATGTACACATCGTGATGTAGAGACCATATGTTTGGTCGTGTGACTAATGAAATGGGTGGATTATTGGTAGCTAGTACACACTGTGTCTGGCACAAACAAGCCGTGTAGAGTCAGCTGTGTAACCGTCCGTGTGGCTAACAACATGGGTTGGTGAAGTTCCTTCTAGTACATGTTGTGTATAGCACAAACACGCTGTGTAGTCTTGTACTAGGAGAACCATGTGGGTTAGTCGTATAGAAGAATATGGGAAGGGGAACACAATTCAAGTACATGTCGTGTCCTTTTAGTACATGTCGTGTGTATGGGGTGTTACACGACCAGGGTTGGAAAAAGTACACGCCCATGTGAAGGCTTAAGGGAACACTCCATGTAGGGTTTATACACGCTGTGTATCCATGTTTTAAAACACATGAATGCTTTCCTTATCCTATTCCCTTATTTTAATTTTAAGTTTCAGTCCTAGATAATCTTGATCAAAGGTGTACATTTCACCATGAAAAGTCATGCCACCAAAACGTCCTACGGTTGTACGCCAATTACAGGGCAGTGATCAGACACCAGACATGGCAGATCAGGAACTGCCAGAAGATCCTTCTATAGTGATAGTCTTTGAACCAGCTATTATCCCGGATACAGGTGATGATGCACAGTTCTGAGAGGGATTCATGAGGTTTATGCCGACCTTCTGAGGAGTACTGCCTCCTGCCCCTTCTATGGCATAGCTGACGCATGTTTTCCAACAGCAGCATCCTACCACCTTCATAGGGGACGAAGGACCACAGGCTGCAGAGTCATGCATAGAATCCATGATTTCTATCTTCAAGCATCTGTAGATTCCTCGAGAGAGGAGGGTTAATCTTTCTATATACATGTTACAGGATTCCTCCAACAGCTGGTGGGATGTGATCTCACAGGAGGGATGCCAGCAGGTTATGTCTTGGGATGAGTTCTAGCATGCCTTCAATGACTAATTTTACCCAGATAGTTTGAGGGTCGATCAATCCCAAGAGTTCATGAGTCTGGAGTAGGGTACTCTTTCAGTCATGGAGTATTATTCTCGCTTCATAGAGCTATAGCGCTTCACACATATTCCAGGAGGTGATGAGTTATTTCTAGAGAGGAAGTTTGAGGATGGTCTCAGACACGACATCTGATCTCAAGTGAACATCTTTAAGTTGACTTCCATCACCTCTATTGTCAACAAATCACTGATCATCAAGCGTAATACGATGGATTCTAGAGTTATTAGCTAGGGTGACTTGGCATCCATGGTTGGTATCCCTCCTACTGACAACAGGAAGCAACGCAGGGAGTCTACATGTAGAGATCAAAGGAGGCGAGAGACATCTTCTAGTAGCCATGTAGTATGTTACAAGTGTGGAAAGTTCGGGAATACAAGGCCACATTTCCTTAGATACCATGTATAGTGTCGATCATGCAGCAAGATTAATTATCTTCGACGCTTCTGTCAGCTCTTCTCACTAGAAACTGGTGACAGTGGTTCTTCTATGACTCCTTATTCAAGAGCAGCATCACCAGTTTCTTATCAAACAGGGAACTAGAGTTCTTCCAGCCATTCTGGACAAGGTGGAGGTTGTTTCCATGGTATCTAGTCTCCATGATTTTAGTGAAAATAGGGTGGATCAGCTCAGGGTGGACTGGAAGGGTCGCAGGGCCACAGTACAGGATAGACTTTTGTAGTGGAGCAGACCCAGCAGGAGTAGGATCTGGGATCCTCTACAGTTTGAGGTACAATTCTAGTTATCTCAGTTCTAGATTTTGTTCTTTTCAATACAGGGGCTTCCCATAGTTTCATATCTGTTTCTATAGTGGAGAACCTTGGGCTCTATTTCTTTTCTTCTAGTGATATCTTAACACGAGACACTCCGTTGGGGACTAGAATGGAAAGTGTATGTTAGTGTAAGGTGTGCCTCTTGAGTTTGGTGGGTGTCACTTCTTATGGGAACTTTATGTCTTGGAGATTACAGGATATGATGTCATTCTCGGAATGGATTGGTTACATCCCTTCCAAGCTGTTGTTAATTGCTATCATCGTAGGTTGAGTTTCACATCACCATAGGGTAGATTATTTCTACATAAGGTTGAATGGGATGTCCAGGCGAGCAGAGCAGGACCCGAGCACCATGGGTTGGGAGGAGTTACAGCCCAGATTTCTAGTCTATATCTAGATGACCAGGGGACTTCATAGATGGACTTTCCTCCAGTGGTGGATCATTTCAGGGATATCTTTCTAGAGGACTTTTTAGGTTTTCCTCCAAAGTGATAGGTATAATTTTCTATTGAGCTTGTGCCAGGAGTGGCACTGGTGTCCATTCCTCCTTATAGGATGGCTACACCAGAGTTACAGGAGCTTAAGAAGTAGTTGAAAAATTTGAAAGCAAAGGGTTTCATCTGACCCAGTACTTCTTCGCGGGGTTTGCCTGTCCTGTTTGCAATGAAGTTGGAAGGTTCCCTCAGACTTTTTCTGTATTATCAGAAGTTGAACCAGTTGACAGTCAAGAACCGATATCCCATGTCGAGGATTGATGACCTCTTTTATCAGCTTTGAGGAGATTGGGTGTTCTCAAAGATGGACTTGAGATCTGGTTACCATCAGTTGCATGTTAGATCTTCTAATATACCTATTACAGCCTTTCAGAGCTGGTATGGTCTATACGAGTATTTTTTATGCTGTTCGGTCTCACGAACGCACTAGTAGTCTTCATGACACTGATGAACTGCGTGCTCCATCCATACTTGGATTCTTTCATGGTAGTCTTTATGGACGATATCTTGGTGTACTCTCACACTCAACATGACCAGGATACCCATGTTGATATCGTTTTGAGTACACTGAGAGAGCATCAGTTATATGTTTAGCTCTCAAAATGCCACTTTTGTATGGACTAGATTCACTTCTTGGGTCATGTTATCTCAGACACAGGAGTATCAGTAAACCTAGAGAATGTGAAAGCAGTGGTTTCCTGGGAGCAGCCAAAGAACACATTCGGAGTACGAAGTTTTCAAGGGCTGGCTAGATACTACAGACATTTCATACAGAACTTTTCATGCTTAGCATTTCCACTGATGGGCCTTTCTAAGAAGGGTGTGAAGTTCTTATGGTCATATTATTGTGATTTAGCCTTTTAGGATATGAAATGGAGGTTGAATTAAGCACCAATACTAGTATTTCCAGAGATGGGCAAGAGGTATACTATGTACTATGATGCATTAGGTATCGATATGGGAGTTGTGCTTATCCAGGGGGTGGAGTCGTTGCGTACGGGTCTTGACAGTTGAGGCCACATGAGAGAAATTACCTGATGTACGATCTCAAGTTGGCTGTAGCTTTTTATGCTTTATGCTATTAGAGACATTGTCTTCTGGGAGATCATTTTATGGTTTTCACCGACCACAAAACTCTCAAGTATATCTTCACTCAGCGTGATCTGAATTTGAGACAGTGAAGGTGGGCCGAGTACCTTTAGTCCTTTGAATTTGAGCTTACCTACACGCCTGGGAAAGGCAACGCAGCGGCTGATGTGTTAAGCTGTAGGAATCAGATACAGGAAGTTTAGGAGGCTAGTAGTGAGTGTAAGCGTATGGATCTATTCTCTAAGATGCATTTGGAGGTGCATGACAAACAGGGGAAGATGTTTATTTCTTCTTTAGTTGTTACCTCTACTCTACTTGATCGAGTGCGAATGAGGAAGCTATCAGATAATGATGGCCTAGTCCTTTGGGAGGGTGTGTCAAAAGAGGACCATATTCCTGGATGGACCATAGGTGAGGATGAGATCTTGTTTTTTCATGGGCATGTATGGGTGTCAGCAGACATACGCGAGGAGCTGATGCAGGACATTCATTCCTTAGTTTGGGAAGCTCACCCTAGTGTCACCAAGATGTATCATGATCTACACTGTCGGTATTTGTGTCCAGTTATAAAGAGATATGTTGCTAGTTTTTTCCTGAGGTGTTCCACCTGTCAGCAGGTGAAGGCGGAGCATCAGGGACAAACAGGGCTTTTTCAGCAGTTACCCATTCTTGAGTGGAAGTGGAATGGTGTCACGATGGATTTTCTAATAGATTTTTTGAGGTCACCTTGAGGGAATTATGTGGTATGAGTCTCCATTGATAGACTCACAAAATTTGATCACTTCTTGTCAATTAAGGAGACCATCGGTGTTGTTGAGCTGGGAATGTTGTACATCTGAGAGATTTTACATTTACATGGAGTTACACACTCCATTGTTTATGATAGGGATGCACATTTTACTTCTAAGGTTTTTCAGGGGATATAGAAGGCTTTGGGTACACAAGTACTTTTGAGTACAGCTTACCACCCCCAGACAGATGGTCAATCTGAGTGTACAATTCAGGTGCTTGAGGAAATTTTTTGAGCATGCATCTTGGATTTTGGAGGTTCTTGGGATAAGAACATACCTCTTGTAGAGTTTTCCTATAATAATAGTTTTCAAGATACTATTCATATGGAACCTTATGAGGCTTTGTACGGTAGGTCATGCCGATCACCCTTATGTTGGCTGGAGGTAAGAGAGGCAACTATGCTGAGACTTCGTCTTGTCCAAGAGAGCACAGAGCAGATATAGTTGATTTGAAGAAGATGGATACAGCACAGTCGTGTCATAAGTATTATACTAGTCGACGGAGACGGCCTCTAGAGTTAGAGGTCAGAGATCAGGTTTTCCTACGTGTCACACTGAGGTTAGGACACAGAAGAATTAGGAGACGTGGTAATCTTTTGCTGAGATATGTTGGGACGTTTGAGGTTTTGGAGAGAGTTGGGTCGGTTTCCTAACGGATGTTGTTACCTCCGAGGTATCGGGCTATGCATGATGTTTTTTACATTTCTCAAGTTCGACGTTACTTCTCAGACTCGTCTCAGGTTTTTCAACCCGAAGAGATTAAGCTAGAAATGGATGAATCTTTCGAAGAGAATCCTATCCAAATTTTTGATCTCTTTGTGAAGGTTCTCTGTGGACGATATGTTCCTCTGGTGCGAGTGCTATGGTAGCATGGGTGAGTACAGGAGGAGACATGGAATATGGAGGTCGATGTAAGATCGCAGTGGCTAGAGCTGTTCGAGTATTATTATTCTATGTTGCCTTGATAGGGAAATTCAGGGACAAATTTATTTAAGGGGGGAAGTTTCTAAGAACCTAGATCTTCTTTTTAGGTATGTTTTTATTTTCTGGTGTTTTTGATAAAAATAGGAGTTTTGGAAATTTCAGGAGTACACGTCGTGTGCTTATAAGTACACGTTGTGAACTCGGTTTCCATGGGTGACCGTATACTGGCCATGTAACGGTCGAGTACATGTCCATGTGGGGTGACCTGAAGGCAACCTAAAGCAGGGCTCAATAAGGGAAATTACACGCCATGTACTTTTAAAGAACATGTCATGTACTTTTAGAGAACATGTCGTGTACTTTTAAAGAATTCTCCATGCACTTTATTTTTTTCATTAAATGGACTGGGGTCATGTGTGGTGGATAGAACCATCTTCTTCTCGACCTAACTCATCTGAGAATGACCATATGGTGTGATTATTCTCCGGGCATCCGACTCACCATCTGTTCTCCGATTCGACCATCGTCGATTGTGTTAGAATCACCACGGTGAGTTCTTCCTTCTTCTTAAACCTCATCTCTTGATTTCTCCTCTTTCACGATATATCTTTGGTTGAATGTTTTTAGAATTTTTGTAGATCTATGGCATTATAGGGAGATTCAGGGCCTGAGGTTCACGTATATCATCTGTACAATGTCGAGGTAGGTGGTTTGTTCCTTTCTGTAGATATTATTTGAATTTTATGTGAAAAAGTTCCTAATACCCAAGAACGGGGTATTGCGTGTTTATGGATTTTTGCCCTATTATTGACAATTATTCCATGATTGTTTGGATAGAGGTTAATTGTCTATTAATAGGGTTAACTTTTCCATGCTATAGATGTTTTTCCCATGTTTTCTTGTTTTGATCGTTTGGTCTAGCTTGCCTGTTAGGCTGCTTTTCCTTCCATGCCTAGTATCGTTAGGGTAGAGTGATTATTATCTGACATGTGGTGATATGTTGTAGGCTATTTAGCCAGGTAGTTATTGAGGTTTAATTTGGATACCATATATTATTGTGCATGGTTGACTTACCTAGGGTCGTGAGAACCTGGTGTTGTAAAGCATAGGGAGAATGGACATTCAGGGCTTCTCCAGATTTTCTGTTTACTTTTACATTGCGAGACCATAAGGGGGATAGATGTAAGTGCTCCCTTAGAGTGTTTGTAGTTCCATGTTGTGAGACTATATGGGGAATTAGAGTTTTAGTGCTTCCCCAGAGTGTCTATAGTTACCGATACGAGACTACAGGGGGGAATTGACGTTGAGTTCTTCCTAAGAGAGTCTTTGGTAAAGCTGAACATGAGGGGTTAGACTGTGTGTACTTCCCAAAGGGTTTCTTGTGTCATTTGGTTGAACCAGAGGGGTTAGGCTGTGAGTACTTCTTAGAGGGTTAACTATTGTGATTATCTTCTTACTTAAGTTATGAAAATGGATGCATTAAAACTGTAAGATTGTTTACCTTTGAGTTCTTCCTATTTTACTACTTTTTTTTATTATTACCTTCCATATATATTCACTATCTTTTATGCACAAAAATTTAGGTGGTTGCCTATTGAGATTTGTCTCACACCCTATTTGGGCCATTCTTTTGGGCTCAAACAGATTATATTTTTGAGGGTATAGATAAGGGAAATCACCCTTCTAATTCAGTTACTTGACTGCTTTGTATTTAGAGAGCATGGGACCAAGCTGAGGCTTCTGATGTTGAGAAGTTGTTTACTTTTTTTTCATGTACTTTGTTTTAGTAATGTATTTCAGCATTGTGACATGTTTGTCAACTTTCCTAGACAATTGTATCATGCATCAATATATATGTGCTCTAGTTTATTACTACCAGTCTTCTATTGTTTACTTGTGTATGGTATTATTATTGATTCCACTATTGTTTTATGTTTGTTTCTGTTGTGTTACTCTGTCGATGAGGGTATAGTTTCCCCACTATCACACCCAAGTTCCTCACTTCTAGTCAGTAGCCTTTGGCATTTGGGGAAATGTGCTTGAGGCCATGTGACCAACTGGGTACGGGGCACCTCTGGGTGGCACCCGGAACCGGGATGTTACATCATTCATATCTTCAACTAACATAGGATGTTTCCCCTTATTTGATGGGGATTTTTATATTTTGAATCAATTGGTATCCAACGCTTTAGACATGGATTGGAAACATTATTGGTAATACCATCAGAATGTCCTTCAAGGCCATTTATCCTTACTGGTGCATTTGTTGCATGTATATATGATTTTGTATCCCATTTTGAATCATTGAATGCTTTAAGAAATTGATTTTATAAATTATAAAAATTAATGATATTTTGAATTTCATGATCACTCGTATTTGTATGAGGAACAATTTGTAACAATGAAGTTTCATTCCATGATATTTCATTTTAAGTCGATTGATTTTGCCCTTTGAATGATGGAAATAATTTTTCATCAAAATGACAATCAGGAAATCTATATGTGAGTATATCTCCTATCATAATCTCAATATATTTAATGATCAAGGGAGATTCAAAACCAACATATATTTCCAATCTCCTTTGGGGTCCCATTTTTGTTCGTTGTGAGGGTGCTACATGCACATGTATAGAACAACCAAATATCCTTTAGTGTGAACTATTTGGTTAAAGGACACAAGCCAATTGAAAATTGTAATAATAATGATATCTTGGTGGCCTTATTTGATGTAGTGATGTTGTATGAAAAATTTTATATCCTCAGGCTGAACAGGGTAATTTAGTTTTCATAAGTAGTGGTCTAGCAATAAGTTGTAATCACTTTATAAATGATTCATCGAGACCTTTTTTTGGTATAAACATAAGGTATGTTCAACACATATTCCAAATGACATGGAATAATTATTAAAAGCATGTAATTAATATTCAACATCATTTTCAACCCCCATATTATTGATTGAATAATCTAGGAATTGTGACTGTAACTTTATTTTTTGGGAAAGTAATTTTGAAAACACTAGGTTGCGAGTGGATAATAAACACACAAGGGGACCATCTAGGTTATGCATCAATTATGGTCATAAAATATGTAAATGGTCTATGTTGTGGGTGAATTGGTCTACATATATCACTATGAATTTGATCTAGGAACATCAGGAATTCATTCCCAATCTTTGATGGTTATAGTCTTATAATTTATTTGCCTTTAGAACAAGCAGTGCATTAGAAATCATGTGGTGTATGAACCCTTTTATCAACCAATGGATGATCAGGCATATATTTAATTATTTTCCTCATCATTATTGATCTAGGATGACTCAAAAGGTCATGTCATGCTTTAAATATATCATGGTCGGTAAGCTTATGGTTTAGCATGTTTGATTTTATTGTAAAATTGTTAACAAAGTACAATCTAGATGGATGTCTTAAAAGATTTTCTTGAAACAATTGGTGCTTGTTATATTGAGGTATTCAACACCTTCTTTATTAGTAGTCTCAATATGATATACATTATCATGAATCTATTTAAAACATATTAAATTTCATCGATACTTGGGAGAAAACAAAGCATTATTTATTATAATTTGTGTACTTCCCGATAGACAAATTCTGGAGCCTTCGATTAAATACACACTATCAGTTAACGTACATACATGAGCACTCTCCGTTTTAAGGGTGATAAAATATTTCTCATGTTTAAGAATTGTGTGTTTCGTGGTGCTATCGATGAGGTAAATATCTTCATTATGAAAATTATTCCCAATGGATCGATTTATACCATCCTTTTCTATTACAGAAAATAAAACAGACATATAAGGAATAAAATAAAAGAAACAAAATGAAACATATGATATTTATTTTAAAAACATTATGAAAAACAAAAACCAAAGTTCATATCTACCACAAGAAGTCATGAATTCTATATTTTCAAAACCTTCAGGGTGTACAAAATAATCGGAAATATAAAATTACATTATATCATCGTCATATTTTAATGTCTGGTCAGTAAAATTTTCTTCAGCACTCTTTTCCTTACCTTTGATAGATTATTGATAAGGATCAACAAAATGATTTTTCATGTGATAGGTACGCGACCAATTCCCCCTTCATGCCACATCGGAAGCATTCACTTTCATTATTGTTTTCTTTCTTCAGTTTTTGGTGTTCATTATTGGGCCACTTCTGGTGGTTCTCTTTCCTCTTCCCATTTGGTGTATGGCCACCACGAACAGATGACTTCCCTCGACCTCGATTACATAGATTCTTTCCATGACCTAGATTATGATTAGTTTCATTCAATTTGGTAAATAGAGTTACACAAATTGGTTGGGATTCACGATTCCTCATTAGGAGTTCATTATTTTGTTCGGGAATAAGAAGATAAGAAAGTAATTCAGAGTATTTTGTAAAACCTTTATTGCGATATTGATGTTGTAGAATGACATTTGAGTCCTAGAATGTATAATAGGTTTTTTTTCAACATATTGGTATCAGATATAGTGTCTCTACATAATTTTATTTTCTATTTTATTTAAAAAATAGCGGAGTTGTATTTACTTACCTATTTATTGTCTTGAAATCATAAACGACTCCACTAAAACCTTGTTTTTGGTATTATTACAAGTCAAAGGTGATCATACCGCTCCTTGAGATTCTATTATAGCACCAAAGGATAGTTCCCTGTGATGTAATCATTTGTTCAAATCCTCATGAAGGTGAAGGCAGAGGAATATTAGGTCTCGGGCATAGTCTTAACAGAAGCATGATTTCTAACTTTAATTATTTCATGAGGGTTGTTTGCATCGAGGTGAATCTGTACACCCATATTTCATGACAAGTAATTCTTCTTGGAAATGTCCGGAGGGAGAAATCTATGTTTCATAACATTCTCCATGAAAAAATTATTTTACCAATTTGACTATCCTTTTTTACTTTGGTGTAACAATCGTGTTGATTACATTTTATAAAACTAGTCTATTAGAGGTGAAACAAAATTGATCTTATAATGATGTTGAATGATCGAAATGATGATGGCGAAGTAAAAATGCTCGATTACAATAGAACAAAAGAAAAGAGAAATAACACAAGTATATGGCCATAAAAAATTTCACCCCATTTCATGAACATATCACCACATTTATAGAGTACATATGGCTTGATCCAAGGGTCAAAATAAATTCCTCTGAATCAGATCCAATGGTGGGAATTCCAAAGGTTTGGGCCATATGAAGGGTTTTGTTACATGATGAAAAGACTTAATTAATTATATTTTTATGAGATCCACACCATAAAGGAGAATTTATAACACCTTCAATATAATAATTCGAGAATTATCATGACTAATAATGGACATATCACCACCATAAATCACCAATATAATAAAATCATTCTCAGTAAATATTTGAACAAAACCATAATAAACATAACAGACTAAAACTTTTTAGTGAACTATATTAGAGCCTTTTTTAGACTGTATAAACTCTTCTTCAACGTGAAAACATATTCCCCTCTACCTATTTCAATAAAACCCTTAGCTTTCTCTATATAAATCTCATCCTATAAATCAATATGGAGAAAATTTGTCTTCAAATCCACCTTCTCAATTAGTAGATCCAAACAAATACTCAAACTAAGAACAACATGAATGGAAGACATTAGGACAAAATTTGAGACAATTTATTCAAAATATGTACTTTTCTTCTAAAATATTCCTCTAACAACTAGAATTGCTTTATATCTTAGAACATAACTGTATTCTTTACTTTTAATATGATAAATCCACCTATTTTAAATACATCCCTTACCAAGTAACATGCTCATTGTCACGACCCCCTCCCACCAAAGATGCCCCTCCTGAGCTGGAAATGGTGAAAGGAAGATAATGACCCTCGAGTCCCGCCTCCAGTAGGCCCCGGAGTGGAGACTAGCACCAAGGGTATGAGTTTTCAAAAATATGGGAGGTATTACCCTTTTATTATTTTAAGATCGGGAAATAGGATGAGTCAAACACCAAAGAAAAAGGAACAAGTTAAGGAAAAATAAACCCAAACCAAGCCCACATGAATGTTTAAACAATTTTATAACAAGGTGCAAGTACAAGAAATCTCAAAGTACAATACCAAAAGAAAACAAGAGTACATTAACTGCAAAAACTCCAACTGTCCGACTAGTAGGGTCTCGCACGGCCCTGGTAGTCCTCCAGGAAACCTGAAAGTAAACGTAGGGTGATCATACAAGTATACTTAGTAGGGAAACCTAAATCTCTCATGCACATGTGGGGAGACATCCTAATGTCCCATGAGAACAACAGAAGAAACCTAGCAAGGAAATCTATCCACCCAACCTCACCAGCCACACTCACAAAAAACATAAACACAACAGGTAGTAGTAGTATATAAGAACAAGAGTATTGGGTATCACACACCATTTCCCATTAGTTAGATACTCTTCCTAACGGCGAACATCCTGACGCTGCCACACTCTCCCCGCCCGCACACACTTGGGCCTCACAAACCGCACATCCCGCCCACACACACCTGGTCCTCACAACCACCTATCTCGCTCGCACACACCTGGGCCTCACAACCACGTATCCTGCCCGCACACACCTGGGCCTCACAACCACGTATCCCGCCCTCACACACCTGGGCCTCATCCTGAAGATTATTTGGAAATAGTAAAACCTGCCCGAAGAGTCTTGGGATAAAGCCACCCCAATCGAAACCTACCTGAAAAGTCTTGGGTGTATGGTCGCCTTAAGCTATCACAGCCTAGGGAAGAAGGAGCAGGAAGGATCTAGTAACTAAGGGGAAAACACCCCCTCTCATGAAATGGGAGTGTTTGGCACTAAGTGCTCAACATGGATGGGGTGCAATAAAACACAAAAGATACAGATACATAGATGTATACCAAACACACAGCCCAACCTATGGCTTCTAAACAGAGAAACTGAGCACGTGCCTCGGCACTGCTACTACGAATCATGCCTAAAACAAACAACCCCAACCCCATTTGGGTTTTCACATTTCAGCAGATATAGTTTATTTGTTCCTTAACTACTGGGAAACTATCCACAACCAACCACATCGATCGTTCGTAAAACATATCCCTACCATCCACAAATCAAGTTAGGAAAAAACAAGCAACACAACCAAGTCCTTCTTATTAACCAACCAACCCCATTGATTATTAATCTCGTTCCGTTACCATAACCCACCATTCATTAACTCTTCCACTTTTTTTATTTATTATTCAAAACCCATAGTTCGTTCACATTCAATCCCATCCCTGCAGCCCTACTGCCAACCACCATGACCACAAACACACCGAAACTCGTACATCATTATCCCTTTAATACCATTTATCGCAGCCCCACTGCCCATCAATAACATTGCATTCACACCAACCCACAACCAATCCAACCGCAGCCCTGATGCTCACCCGATCCATAACAACCCACAAAACACCCCCCCCCCTTCACATAAACAAACCCCATCACATTCCATGTATTCAAGCCAACATCCACATGTTCATTATTCCATTTTGTTCAACCGGGGTGATCACACAAGGGTTCTAGATTTTAAATAAGCCAACTTTATGTCATTAACCAAATTTCCACATTCAACAAAGTTTCCATCCACAAAAACGGTCTAGAAAGATAGGGCTACATTTAGTTGCGCATGAAAAGGCCCCCAACGACTATGTTTTTCAGTAGTCATAAGACTATTCAATTCACAACATAAAATTAAAGGATATAAAGATAAACATAACAACTTCCCCATCCCCGTTCTTTAACCAGTTATTATCTTCATTTATTGGTTCAACCGTTTCCCATGAAAACAAAAGGATACCCACCCCACATGATGCACAATTTAGAGAGATGAAGGTAAGATCCCTACATCAACAGGTTCTGATCACAACACTCCCCCGGATCAACTTTAGAAGACGCCCATCAACGTCCGTCACTTCTATCGAGCCCCAGAAAAACCTCCTTGGGTGGAATTTGGAAAGGAAAGGCTGAAGGAAAGACAACGGATCCAAGCTCAGAAGTTCTTCCTCGTCGTTATGATCCCGTGGCCACTGACGGATTGTAAATCTGAGCTCGGAAGAAGAAGTTATGGAAGAAAAGGAGCCTTCGAGTCTCTTGGGAGAGCTATGCTCAGAGGAATGGGGAGGAGATGGGTGAGTTGAAAAGGAGGAGGGAAAACCTCCTTTTATAGGTGAGAAAAACAAAATTACACGGTGTGTACTTTATGGTACACGACGTGTACTCTGCCATTTCACATGGTCACCACGCGGCTTTCAACACGGCCTTTAACGCGGCACACGGCCGTTGACTGGTCAACACAGGGTTTGAAGGTAATGCGTATGCGGGGAGGGACTACACGGCGTGTAGTATTGAATACACGGAGTGTACTCATTTATTTCACATGGCAAGGACACAGCTCCAACACGGCACATGGCCGTTGACTGGTCAACACACGGCTTGAAGCTAACGCGTACGCGGGGAGGGACTACATGGCATGTAGTATTGAATACACGGCGTGTACTCATTTATTTCACACGGAAAGGGCACGGCCTTCAACACGGGGTATACCCGGCAAGGTGGTACATGGAGTGTACTCACACTACATGGCGTGTACTTACAAAATTCTGGAAAGTGTGGGAAAAGTCCATTTTACCCTCCAGAACACTTCGTGACATTCTTTTTGACAATGGAATGGGCCGGAGAGGTCCGGGCCATTAAATCAAATACCTCTTAAAGCATTCTCATCCCCGATAATTCAAAAACCAACCTAGAGAAACCCAACAAGATATCTCTTAGGGTTCTCGTTATAACAGGAACCAAACCAACAACCCAAATCATAGGTATTAGGAATTCCCTATCCAAGGTCAAGATATTATCTACTTTAGGCGGAACTGACTCACCTGCACAGGTTTAATCGCATCCGCATTAATGCATCTCGATTAAGGATTGGGCCTTCCCACTTCCATATATTAGGATTTTCCAACTTGTACTACCCCCAACACCACACAACCAACACACTGCCCGAACATGTGGTTTGGGGAAAATTCCTTCTCCTATTTCGAGATATTATCCGCTTTAGGCGGCACTGAATCGCCCGCACGGGTTCAATCGCATCCTCATTAATGCATCTCGATCAAGAGTCAGGTATTTCCCTTTCCCCACACATCCGGACATGCTACACACTTCCAAAGGAAAAGGAAACAAAAGGTCTCATAACGGAAAAGCCAAGAATTCCATATCAAAGGTACAGAGTATAACATCAAAACAAAGCTCAGAAGAACAAGAGAAAACACAAGTAAAAACAACTCCGGGTACTGAGCGTGCATATGGGCCTCTTGCTCCGAAGTTCTCTCCTCGAGGCCGCCATGCCTCCACAACACACGAACCAACGGAATGGTTCATCCACAGAGCACCTTCTCTTTACGATACTCGATTCTGACTGGTCGTTCCTTGAAGGTCACGTCGTCTCCCATATCTGACTCTCCCCTGTCGATAACGTGAGAGTCGTCGTGTAAGTACCGATGAAGCTGGGAGATGTGGAAGATGTCATTAACCTTCTCCAACTGAGGTGGCAGGGCCAGCTGATATGCCACCTCGCAGACTTGCCTCAGCACCTCGAAAGGTCCGATGAACCTAGGGGAGAGCTTACTCCCCTTCCCAAACCTCCACTGCCCCCATCGAGGGGAAACCTTCAAGAACACATGATCTCCCACCTCAAACTCCAAGGGCCTCCTTCGACGATCAGCATAAGACTTCTGTCAGTCCTGATCTGCTTTCATCCTCTCACGCACAAGCTGGACTTTCTCTGTGGTGATCTGTACTACCTATGGCGCAAGAGCACCTATCTCACCAACCTCTGCCCAGCAAATGGGTGAACGACATGGTCTTTCATACAAAGCCTCAAACAGTGCCATGCCAATAGTAGAGTGGAAACTGTTGTTGTAGGCAAACTCTATTAAAGGAAAGTGTCATACCCATGATCCTTCGAAATCCATAATGCATCCTCGCAGCATGTCCTCCAATGTCTGGATAGTCCGCTCTGTCTTCCCATTAGTCTGGGGGTGGAAAGCAGTGCTAAGGCATAGCTGGGTACCAAAAGCATGTTGTAACCCCCCTCCAGACTTGTGAGGTAAACTGAGTATCCCGATCTGAGACGATAGTCTTCATAACTCCATGAAAACGCACCACCTCGTCTACGTACATTTATGCTAAGGTACTCACTGGGCCCAACTCTTTAATTGCTAAGAAGTGAGCTGATTTCGTCAGTCGATCCACCACTACCCAGATAGCATCATAACCACCCTGAGCTCTGGGTAGTCCTATGACGAAGTCCATTGAGATGTCATCCCACTTCCACTCGGGGACATCTAAAGGGTGCAACAAACCACAGGGAACACGGTGTTTAGCCTTCAATTGCTCACACACTAGGAATTTAGCCACAAACTCTGCCACTGCCTGTTTCACACCAGGCCACAAAAACTGTTGCCTCAGGCCTCGGTACATTTTTGAAACTTATGGATGTACTTCCAAGGCTGAGCTATGGAACTCATGGAGAACTCCCTCACGCATCGCCTCCGGAACAAACAACCTTCCATGGAAAAGCATCTGATGTCGGTTGTCCTCTGACCATCCTACTGGAGTGTTTCCCTGATCGACACGATCTTGCATTACTTCCGCCTCAGAGTCCCCCCACTGAGACTCTTCCACCTACTAAAACAAGGAGGAATGCACCTTCATCTGAAACAAATAGCCTCTAACACCTTCTACCCTTACATCCAAGTGCAAGGCGGCCAACTCTCCCTTCTCTTTCCAAGCATCAGTGGATTCTCGAACCACTTCCTTATGTGACTTCCTGCTTAGGGCATCAGCCAAAACGTTTCCCTTACCTTTAGTGTAATAGATCTTGAAGTCACAGTCTTGGAGGAACTCGACCCATCTCTGTTGTCGTAAGTTCAGGTCACACCGAGAGAAGATATAACATAGACTCTTGTGATCTGGGAAGACTACAAAGCGCTCCCCAAAGAGGTAATGTCTCCATAACTTTAGTGAAAACACTACTGCTGCAAGCTCTAGGTCATGGGCGGCATATTTACGCTCGTGAGGGCGTAACTGGCTAGACCCATAGCAGATCACTCCCTTCTTCTACATCAGCACGCACCCCAGACCAAGGCCAGAAGCATCACAAAACACCTCATACAACAACCCTTCCTCTGGCAACCTGAGTATGGGAGCACTGACCAACTTCTTCTTCAGGTCGTTAAAAGCCTTCTGGCACTGCTCTCTCCATAGGAAGACCTGGTTCTTCTTAGTCAAAGCTGTCAATGGAGCAGAAACTCAATAGAAGTCATAAACGATCATCCGATAGTAACCTACTAAGCACAGGAAACTACGAACTTCTGCCACGCTCTTGGGTACTGCCCAAGAAACAACTGCCTCCACATTCGACGGGTCCACTGACACTCCATGCTGAGACACTATGTGCCCAAGGAAGTGTACTTCTTGTATCAAGAACTTACACTTCGACAATTTCCCATAAATTTGGTGGTGTCGAAGGACTTCCAAGACTACCCTGAGATGCTCAACGTGCTCCTCCTCTGATCTTGAGTAGATCAGGATGTCATCGATAAACACAATGACGAACCGGTCCAGAAACTCTCTGAAGACAAAGTTCATAAGTCCCATGAACACAGCCAGTGAATTCGTAACTCCAAACGGAATCAATACAAACTCAAAGTGTCCATACCTGTACCTGAAATCCATCTTTGAGATGTCATTGTCCTTTACCCTCAACTGATGATATCCAGATCGTAAATAAATATTATAAAACCAACCTGCTCCCCTCAGTTGGTCGAAGAGATCATCTATCCTTGGAAGGGGTAATGGTTCTTGACCGTTACCTGGTTCAACCTTCGGTAGTATATGCATAGCCTAAGACCACCATCTGCCTTCTTCATGAACAAAACTGGAGCACCCCATGGTGATACGCTGGGTCGAACAAAACCCTTTTCCATCGGATCGTCAATCTGAATCTGCAACTCCCGCAACTCCGAAGGTGCCATCCGATAAGGGTCCATTGAAATCGAATGGGAACCAAGCTGTAAGTCTATCCTGAACTCAACGTCACGTCGGGGGGGGTAGAGTCACAACCTCCTTGTGAAAAACATCGAGGAATTCTCCCAAAACCTTTGGGACATCCATCATCTCAGTATCAGCTGGAACCACTGATAGCCCACCTAAAAAGGAAAGGAGAGGCTCCACATGCCATCTTCCCACCTGATAGCTCATCTCGCCAAAAAAAGATACATGTTTCCCACCCACGTCGAAGAACACAACCCTTCTTCGGAAGTAGTCGATAATGGCACTAACGGAAAACAAACAATCGATGCCTAGGATGACATCGTATGGATGCATCTGTAACAGAAGAAGGTCCCCACTAGATCGATGTGGTCCCAACGTCAGCCCACATCACCGGAAAACACAAGATATGCTGGTCTGGCCTCCAACTGGTGTACTCAGCACCAGTGGTATGGAAAGTCTCTCTACATCTAGTCCCAAAGCATGGGCTAGACTAGGTGCAATAAAGGAGTGTAAAGCTCCTGAATTGAATAAGGAAGAAATGAGAGTGCTGAACAAACAAATCGTACCTCGTACCACCTCTGATCCTGCCGGAGCTGTCAACTCTGCTGCGTGAAACTGTCCACACCCAGCTCATCTGCCTCTCTAATGTCATCCACCTCCCCGACCACGCCATGGTCAAGGTCCATGAGGAGCACCCTGAGGTTGGCCTCCTCCTGCAAAGTCTTCCCTCGGAGGAGTATGGTCCTGCTGCTATTGGAAGGGTCTCGCCGGCAACTGGTGCTACTAAGGTTGGTGTTGAACCTGCCCACCTCCACCGTACTGAGCTCGGGTCGGGCACCGATTCTGAATGTGCCCGAAACCTCCACAAAAAAACACTTCGGTCCTGGGCTCGTGAAAAAGGGACAAGGACCTGAAGATCTGAACTGGAACTGTTGGGGCTTGATCCCCACTGGCCAAAACCAGGAAGGTCCTGTCGCAGGAGACCTACTGCTGACTGCCTTCCCCTTCAACGAACCTAGCTGAATCCCCTCAAGTGGTGCACCTCCCTGCGAGTGCATCCTCTCTACAATATCTTCCTTCTTCTATACTGCCAAGTATTTTAGAAGGGTGAAGGGGGTGATAGCATATTGGAGAGAAGGACGAAGCGCCTCCTCCAAACGTCTCACCCAAGAATCCTCATCTGAAAAGAGATCCGGAGCAAAGCACAGGAGATCCTTGAACTTGATCCCCAACTCTCGTACTAACATACTCCCCTGCTGAAGGGAGAGTAACTTCGGCCGCTTCTTTGCCTTGATCATGGAAGAAAGTAATTCCTCTTGGAATTCCTTCTCAAAGTCAGCCCATGAAACCTCTTCCTCTATCCTCTCTCCGAGGTAGAGCATCGCGATCCCTAGCTCCATAATCCAACCCTCCGTCTCCATATCCAAAGTATTACCCTCGTACTTCTTGAGGGTTTGCCATTGGAAAGAATGGAGAGTCTTCTGCCACTGGCTACCTTCCTCCTCTCGGTCAATCCTCAACTGATCAACCGCCTGAATCTGCGGGGCCTCAGCTGTCTGAGCCACCCGGGGATGACGTCCAGGTACCATAGCTGTACGGTAAACAAATATCGCCTAAGCCCAAGTAGTAAGGAAATTTCTCAAGGTTTTATTTTATCATTTTTATTTCAATTTATTTCCTAGAACACCCAAATCAATTAAAACACAATCATGATGATGCATGTACCTTCCCTAGGGTCTCTACCCTGCAATCAATGTAGTTTCACTTGGTCGTTTGGTAGGCTTAGATTACTTGCATCGGATCATGGGGGGCCTAAAATACTGTGTCCTAGCCGTTTCTCCCTGGCCTATGTCACACACCAAGATTAACCAACACTGTTTCCCGGCGATCCCATGCAATCCTCATTGTGCCTAACTCCAGACTCCATCCTATCTCTCAACAACCTCCCTCTGATACCATTCTTTCACAACCCCCTCCCACCAAAGATGCCCCTCCTGAGCTGGAAATGGTGAAAGGGAGATAATGACCCCCGAGTCCCACATCCAGTAGGCCCCGGAGTGGTGACTAGCACCAAGGGTATGAGTTTTCACAAATATGGGAGGCATTACCCTTTTATTATTTTAAGATCGGGAAATTGGATGAGTCAAACACCAAAGAAGAAGGAACAAGTAAAGGAAAAAAACCCAAACCAAGCCCACATGAATGTTTAAACAATTTTATAACAAGGTTCATGTACAAGAAAGCTCAAAGTACAATACCAAAAGAAAAAAAGAGTACAACAAATGCAACAACTCCAACTATCCGACTAGTAGGGTCCCGCACGGCCCTGGTAGTCCTCCTGGAAACCTGAAAGTAAACGTAGGGTGAGCATACAAGTATACTCAGTAGGGAAACCTAAAGCTCTCGTGCACAGGTGGGGAGACATCCTAATGTCCCGTGAGAACGACAGAAGAAACCTAGCAAGGAAATCTGTCCACCCAACCTCACTAGCCACATTCACCAAAAACATAAACACAACAAGTAGTAGTAGTATATAAGAACAAGAGTATTGGGTACCCTGCACCATTTCCCATTAGTTGGTTTCTCTTCCTAATGGCAAACATCCTGACGCTGTCACACTCTCCCCACCCGCACACACCTGGGCCTCACAAACCGCACATCCCGCCCGCACACACCTGGGCCTCACAACCAGGTATCCCTCCTGCACACACCTGGGCCTCACAACCACGTATCCCACCCGCACACACCTGGGCCTCACAACCACGTATCCTGCCGGCACAAACCTAGGCCTCATCCCGAAGATTCTTGGGAAACAATAAAACCTGCCCGAAGAGTCTTGGGCTAAATCCACCCCAATCGAAACCTACCCGAAGAGTCTTGGGTGTAAGGTTGCCTCAAGCCATCACAGCCTAGTGAAGAAGGAGTAGGAAGGAGATAGTAACTAAGGGGAAAACACCCTCTCCCATGAAATGGGAGTGTTCGGCACTAAGTGCTCAATGTGGGTGGGGTGCGATAAAACACAAAAGATACAGATACATAGATGTATACCAAACACACATCCCAACCTATGGATACTAAACAGAGAAACTAAGCATGTGCATCGGCACTGCTACTACGAAGCATGCATACAACAAAAAACCCCAACCCCATTTGGGTTTTAACGTTTCAGCAGAAATAGTTTATTTGTTATTTAACTACTGGGAAACTATCCACAACCAACCACATCGATCATTCGTAAAACATATCCCTGCCATCCACAAATCCAGTTATAAAAACACAAACAACACAACCAACTCCTTCTTATTAACCAACCAACCCCATTGATTATTAATCATGTTCTGTTACCATGACCCACCATTCATTAACTATTCCACTTTTTTTATTTATTATTCACAACCCATAGTTCGTTCACATTCAAGCCCATCCCTGCAGTCCTGCTGCCAACCACCATAACCACAAACACACCGAAACTCGTACATCATTATCCCTTTAATACCATTTATCACATCCCCACTGCCCATCACTAACATAGAATTCACACCAACCCCCAACCAAGCCAACTGCAGCCCCGCTGCTCACCCGATCCACAACAACCCACAAAACACCCCCCCCCCCCTTCACATAAACACACCCCATCACATGCCATGTATACAAGACAACATCCACATGTTCATTATTCCATTTTGTTCGACCGGGGTGATCACACAAGGGTTCCAGATTTTAAATCAGTCAAATTTACGTGATTAACCAAATTTCCACATTCAACGAAGTTTCCATCCACAAAAACGGTCTAGAAAGATATGGAAACTTTTAATTGAACAAGCAAAGGCCCCCAACGGCCGTGATTTTTAGTAGGCATAAGCTTATTCAATTCAAAATATAAAATTACAGGACATAAATATAAACATAACAACTTCCTCATCCCCATTCTTTAACTAGTTATTATCTTCTTTTATTGGTTCAACTGTTTCCCATGAAAACAAGGGGATACCCACCCCGCATGATGCACAATTTAGATAGACGAAGGTAAGATCCCTACCTCAATAGGTTCTGATCACAACGCTCCCTCGGATCAACTTTAGAATACGTCCATCGGCGTCCGTCACTTCTGTCGAGTCCCAGCAAAACATCCTTGGGTGGAAGTTGGAATTGAAAGGCCGAAGGAAAGACAACGGATCCAAGCTCAAAAGTTCCTCCTCGTCGTTATGATCCTGTGGCCATTGACTGATCATAAATAGGAGCTTGGATGAAGAAGTTATGGAAGAACAGGAGCCTTCGAGTCTCTTGGAAGAGCTCTGCTCAGAGGAATGGGGAGGAGAGGGGTAATTTGAAAATGAGGAGGGGACCCCTCCTTTTATAGGTGAGAAAAACAAAAGTACACGGCGTGTACTTTATGGTACACGACATGTACTCTACCATTTCACACGGTCACCACACAGCTTCCAACACGGCCTTTAACGCGGCATGCGGCTGTTGACTGGTCAACACACGGTTTGAAGGTAACGCGTACGCGGGGAGGGACTACACGGCATGTAGTATTGAATATAAAGAATGTACTCATTTATTTCATACGGCAAGGACACGGCTCCAACACGGTACACGACTGTTGAATGGTCAACACACAGCTTGAAGGTAATGTGTACGCAGGGAGGGAGTACACAACGTGTAGTATTGAATACACAACGTGTACTCAATTATTTCACATGGCAAGAACACGACCTTAAACACGGGGTATACCCGGCAAGGTGGTACACGGCGTGTACTCACACTACATGGTGTGTACTTACAAAATTCTAGAAAGTGTGGGAAAAGTCCATTTTACCCTCCAGAACACTTCGTGACCTTCTTTTTGACAAAGGAATGGGATGGAGAAGTCTGTGCCATTACACTCATACACAGAATATCAAGTGTAATTGGTATCATGTGTATATGATCTCCTGACATTGCAAAAAATCTGATTTAACCATGTTTCAATTTGACATTTTTCATGTTTATAAGTATAACAAAACAATTTATCCGCATTTCATAAAAATGTGATTAAATAGTGTTTGTAAATTAAACCCATTTACCCATGTTTTAAGAAATGATTGTAGAGGGTGAAACACTTTCTCATGTTCATTAGAAACATGGATAAGTTTTTTAAAAATTAAAAAGGTTTTTTTGTTCCCCACGCCTCTTCACATGTGATGAATATTTTTGAATTAAATAATGTTTTTCTATCAAGGGACCCAATTCCCACTGAATATTTACACCTCCCACATGTCGTGTCTCTCCCGCACATGCTCCTCCCAACTCTACAAAACAACTATGTATCATGTGACTCAAACCCATGAAAAATATGTAGAAATACTCAGACCGCTCATTCCTGGAAGATTTCTTCATTTAATTTAGTATTACATAGTATTTATATGCAATTTACACACACACACACACATATATATATATATTTACACATATGTATTAATATATTTAGATATATATGGTTATATAAATATATAATTTATAATATACATATAATTATATATAATTGAAAATATTTAGTTATATATATGTGTGTAAAAAATATATAAATATATTATTATATAAATTAGTAGATAATAACATACAAATAATTTTATTACATATATACATTCACATCTTCATATATATTAGTATATAGATGTGTGTGAAAAAAAATTATGAAATTGTGTATTATAATATATAAATATATGTGTATTAACATATTAATTTATATATAAATATATAGATATTATTATAAAGATAATATATATATGTGTGTGTTTGAATTTCGATATTTATATTTCTTATTAATGATTATTTATTCAGTTATTATTAGTTAATTATAAATAAGTCTTGATGGGTGAGCTATCCCTTGGAGGAGCAATGATCTGTCTATCTGGTCAGTGTGTGTGGTGTGTGTGTTCAATATAATTGTACCCCCAAGAACCTACTATATATATATGCATTCATATATGTATGTATATATGTTTGTGTATATGGGTGTATGTGTATTAATTATAAATATGTATATATATGAATTTCTATATTTAAATTTATTATTAATGATAATTCATTTTGTTATTATTATTAATGAATTTCTAATGGTTACTCCCTTGAGGGGTTTCAGGGAGGTCTTAGGGCCAAGTCTCCCCGGGTACTGCGTAGATGTTAGCTTTTTTTTTGTATTTTCCCCCTTCCCCTAAACTGATGTAAATATACAATTGTATATGCCCCCTCTCTCTATATATATCATTCATTTACATTATTTTTACTATACATATATTAAGTAATGAAATAGTATAAAAATAAGTTTTAATTTGGTATTTAATTTAGTTTCATTTTAAAACCTGGTTAAAATAAAAATTCACCACATTTTAAATATGCAGATAAAAAATGTGACTAGATGTTCATTAGATAAATTTTATAACACAACTTAAAAACACAGTAAAATTAACTACATTTTTTACAAAAATCAACTAAAATAAAAATTCGTTACATTTTAAAACAAGGCTAAATTAAAAATTAACATTTTTTTAAGGAAAACATAGTTAATATCACTACAACAGATATAAGGCCTTTATCGAATTATAATTCAATTTTGTCATTACTGAAAAAATAGTTTTGTAAGAGCCTTTAAAAACTGGTTCCATTTATAAGTGCTCAAAAAAATTACTAACAAAAAGAGGGATTTATTAAAAATTATTCACATTTTAAAATGAGGCTAAATTAAAAATTAACAATTTTTTAAGGAAAACACGGATAATTTCTCTACAATTTATATTAGATGTTTATCGAACTAGAATTCAATTTTATCATCACTTAAAAATAAATTTTGTAATCTCCTTTAAAAACTGGTACCTCTTATAAGCGCTCAAAAAAAGTACTAATAAAAGGATGAATTCATTAGGAACATCACACACAACAGACACCACCCCCTAGGCCTAAAAAAGTACTAATAAAAGGTGGACTTCATTGGGAACATCACACACAAGAGACACCACCCCCTAGGCCTAAAAAATTATTAATAAAAGTTGGACTTCATTAGGAACATCACACACAAGAGACACCACCCCCTAGGCCTAAAATGATCCAACCCGCTTAACTATTAAATTAATTCATAGAGTAGATTTGAACCCCTACCCACCACCTTCTCATAAAATGCTTTTACCACTTGGCCAATGAATTTTAATTATTATATATTATAATAAATATTTATATATATTTATATATTTGTTTTCAATATATACTTATTCTAATAAACATGTTTATATTTTTTTTATTTACATATATTAAAATATATATATCTGCATATTGACACACACAAACATATATATTTATATATAAACATTATATATACATTTATATAGGTATATAAATATCCTTACATAATTATAAGGTAAATAAAATTGATATTTTTTTTATTTCCATACTGTTTATATATTTAAAAATATGTTATATGTAAATATGTTAAAATATTTATTTATATAGTTAAATATTTTTTGCAAATATATTAAAATATGCACATATATTTGTATTTAAATTTATAAATAACATTATTATTTGAAAAAAAATTAAATTTAAACACTATAATATCTATATGAATGTAAACTTAGGGAATAAATACAGTCTCCACTGAAAAAAGGCAAGAAGATCCTCTTAAATGAAGTTAAAATTCCATTAAATGTTAAAGAAATACGATATCCCAAATAAAAACTCAATTTTTCAGATCTTTCGAGCCTTTTTGATTGAGAAAAAACTAATACTAGGGCCCCCTCATTCCATAAGGTGTAAATCATTTCACAAGTTTTGAATTGACATCTCGTTGAACTCAAACAAACACCCTGATCAAAATTTATGGTCATTTTATTTTTAAATATTGTTTTCAACTTATTTTTAAAAATTCATTAATTTAATAAATTTTATATCACAAAATTTTTATTAAATGTCTATTACTCAAAACTGAGCACTCAATTTTTAATTAATATTAAATTTTAATTATTTTATAAACCATTTTTCACTAAATCTATTACATATTTAATATTATATAAATCATATTAAAGAAAATATTATATATATATATCAGTATAAATATATTTATATAGTAAAATATGATTTTTATAACATATATTTTTAATGAATGAAACCTTTTATCAATGCTAAAAAAAGTATTTTAGTGATGATAAGGACACACCTTTACCAATGCTAAGAAAAGTTTTGTACCTTTATAAAAGTTAAAAAGAGCACTGACAAAGGGTATTGTAATGGTACATACCATTCCGACCTTTACTTTGTGGTTTTCCAGGGTTTTTTGGTTCTTAGGATGAGTTTAAAGGTGTTTTGGAAGCATGGAGAGGGTTTTGGGCCATTTTAGGGTCACTATGCCCGGGTGATGGGTGTGGTGAAGGGTGTGTAGGTTGGGAGCTCGCCCTATGTAAAACAGGGAGCTCAGGAACCCTCAATGAGGGCATGGTACCGATCCTGGTGCCTTGGGGGATCACTTGTCCAAAATAGGTAGAATGAGCTCCCCATGTCGTGGTGAGGGGAAACAACCTATCTTTTGACATCGTACTATTGTGTTTGGTTGTGGAAGACGATTGAGGAAACACCATGACATGGACCACGCCATGGTCTTGGCTGTGGTGGGGGTCAAATATCCTTTTTTAAAATTTATGAAAAAGGAGGAAATGATCATGGGAGATACAAATCTCCCATTGACCGGAGCCACCATGGGTGTTTTGGTTGTCCACCACAACATTATGGAGTCCAGTGGGATTCACTTATAAAAGGGGTTTGGATATTCCCTTGGTTTGGTTTCCTTGATCTTCCTTTGACCTCCAGGTATCTTCTAGACCTTCCTAGCCCTCTCTAGTTATTCTTTTGTAAATATTAATCCCTTGGATCATTGGATCAAATCTTATAGATCGAGGTTTGATATCTCATCTTCTCTCTTCCCATCCTCCTTAGTTTATTCTTTTTCGAGAGGATCAGAGTAATGGGAGCTCTATTTTGGGTGTAGTTTGTGCATGGTTTGATGGTGGATTATTGTGGATAGGTTTGGTGATTTATCCTTCCACATTGGTCTATCTTGATCACTTGTTTCTTCCCCTGTGAGTGGTGGATCTCTTTGAGGCTTCAATCAAGTTAGGGGATCCTTCATCTATCCTTATTTAGATATACATGTGGGAATATCATGCTTTTTCCATCCTTCGGGTAGATATTTCACATCATCTTAATGAAGATAAATTAATTTTCTTATTGAATTAAAGGGGGTGGGAAAAATCACATGATTTTCACTTTTTCTTGTGATTTTCAAAATGGATGATCTTGTTTGATATTCCTTTCGATTTTGACTTATGTTGGGATTGTTATGTTATTGTGGCTATTGAAATCTTAAACCTTGTTGTCTTTTCTTAATTAAAATTACTGCATATGAAAAAGGCTATGAATGTATATCCAACTAATGAATTGGTTGTCTATGATATTTTAGATTTGTTTGAGAATTACCTTAAAAATAATTAAGTGTTTTTTATTAAATCCCCTTGTTAAACCTGAGATGCGATGTGTGGAGGTTGTGATGTGTGGTGGTTGTGATATGGGGTTTGTTGGTTTGATAAGGATAGACTATTATGTGTTGTATTGTGTTAGTTTTATGGTAGTGATGAATTGAAATGTTAATGAAGAATCTATAATTAAATGTGTTGTAATGACTAATGAACTCATATAATTAATGTGGTAAATGTGGTTAAAGTGGTTTTCATTAAACATAAAGGGAACAAGCTTGATAAATGAAGATAATTGGTAATTATAAAATCTAGGAATGGGTTAATTTGAAAAGGAATATGTAATTTGGTTTGTGTGAGGATTTATTTTGTGGTATGGTGCATTTAGAGGTGGCAGTGAATGTGGTGGAGGTTGTGAGACCTTTTGGTGGTGGTGTGAGTTGTGATGGTTCTCTTTGTTATGAACTCATAAGTTAGGATTGTGTGTGACTATTATATATTGTACTTTCCTTGTGATTTCTATTCGCACTCCACTCAAGTTTTGTGTTTAAACCAAATATTAATGGTTTTGGGTTCTGGGGGCTTTTCCCAAACATCCATTATGGTGAGGATGGATGGATGGCTACCCTATCTTCCCCACTCTCTCTTTCAGGTGATATTGTTATGCATGATGTCACGAACCAAATTTGGACACCACCAATATCGGCACTAAACCTAGGCTGTGGCAAGGCTCGAAGGGCGTTCCATATCCACATGGGCTTTCACAAGTGACCGAGTATCATTTATCTTGGTTTGGGAACGATTTACCTAAATATGTATACAAAAAACATCGAAAACATTTGATAAAATGAATCTGAAAAATTCATACCAAACAAAGTTTATACATAAATCCAGAACTGAATACATAATTTCAAACATAATACAATAGGTCCAAATACACAAAGAAACATCATAAAAATATCCCCAAGGACTCCACAAGACAAGGGTTCATCGCCCACAATCCGTCTCCACAACTCCTCACCAAGGATGGGAACTAACACCCCAAACCGCCATCACCCAAAGTCTTTCATTTACCTGAGTCAAGCATAATAAAGTCTACTTACACACAATGGGTGTAAGTATGGTGTGATCCTAATACCAATATGATACCACCCAATGATTTCAAAGTGCATGAAATACAAGGTAAAAAAGAAACCAGTTTTAATATGCAAAGAAAAGGGGTGACAAATTCTAAGAAATGCAACTTTCAATTGAAAACAGTTTTCAAGCTAAAACATTCATAATGTTAACACATTTAAATATTCATGTTATATATTGTAATATAATACCAAAAACACCATTATAAAAGGTAAAATACCAAAAATTCAATGATCAACAATACCGGGAACACCCCTGGGCACCAGATAGTCTCGGGCCCCATGTACCTCATACCTCGGTGTAAAGTAACCATAGTAAAAATATGTTCTCATGCACAATCCACTAGTTTAAAACATACCCATAACTTAGTGGCCCCAAATGATCATCCATATAGTTTAGTTATAGTAGTATTTATCCATTTTTTATGTGAAATAGGGACAAAACCTATCTGGTTCACTAGCCGTACTAGTACCCATCCGCCCCACCTAGGTACCCGGGCTTCCCCCTTTGTGCTCAAACAAATTCATATTTCCACATACATCCATTTTCATATAAAAACACCAATACGGGTCACTTAAAAACAAAAAAAATATCTATACACACTTTATACCATTTAAACCCCACAACAAAACACTTTTATTTCCCATAAAACAATTTCTCAAAAACCCTCATTGTTTTGCACTCAAAACTCCCTGAAAACCCTACTTAGCACACTATGGGCACACCTATAAGTTACAAAAATAGAAAATTCATCCTAATACATTTCAATGAAACCAATAAATCAATTTTATGGCAGCCCCATGTGAACTAAGAAATGTTATCTTTGTAAAACATCCATTTTTAAACAAACATAGCACTTAAAGTTCACAAGTTCAACAAACACCATTAAAACCAACTTTCATAGCAACAAAAAAAGGGGATAAATATTCAAAACAGTATTTTCAGCTCTAATAAATCCCAATAAAATCAAATAAGTACTGACAGTGTAGCCCCAAATGAACCAACAGGAGACTTCTTTGAAAACCCCCCAATTCCACCTAAAAATGGCATTAAAAATTCATTAGCATTACAAACATCACTAAAACTAATTTTTTTGAAACAATCAAATCAATTGAACAGGAAAATATCATAAGAAACAATTAAATTCATATAAATTTCATAGAAATGTAATTACATACCAAATTAAGGAGAACCCTTGAATATTTGTGCGAAAATCAAATCGCACCACCGCCGCACCAAGAGGGATCTCGATCAAAACTAAAACCACAATAATTGAAAAAGAAAACCCTAGGTTAAACCCTAGGTTAGAAACCCTACCCAATTTAAATTTTTTACTTCAATAAAATCATAATAAACTTCATGTAAAGGGGAGAAAAAGAGTAAGAATTGAAAGACTTACGAAGGAAAGAAGTTACCTCTTCAAATCTGGAAGATTTGAGAAACCCTATGACGTTCTACCCTAATTCGCAATGAATATGAGCTCCAAATAGAGGGAAAAGATAATGGGCGTGTGTATGGGTTCAATGGTCTTGTGTGAAATGTGGAATCACGAAAAAATAATAAAAATTGAATATGTTATTAAATAAACATTTTTTAAAAAAACCTCGAAATGGGCTTCTGGGCTAGCCCAATTCCTTAAATAAAAACCAAAATCCACCATTATCAGGGATTCCTAAAGGGTCCAAATTAAAATGGTGGTGTTAATAGGTCAGGGGAGGCCATTTAGGAATTGAAATGGATGAAAAATGTTGAAAAATGAAGGGGTTATAAATGAAGAAAAATTTATTTTTAAATCTGGAAATGGGCTCACAGTTTGGCCCAAATTTCAAAAATGTACCACTTCCACCAAAATGCAAGGAAAACCCCCAAAACAAAGAAATAATGGAAATTAAATGAAAAATACCTTTAAAATAATACACTTATGTGGCAATTCTCCCCACTATGAAAAATTTATGTCCTAGAAAGTCAACTTGAATCTTGATCGGAAAACAGGAACGTGTACTCTTCATCAACCCATGACTTTCGCTACCATGTCTCATGTGTATCATTCCTACACTACCAAAGAACCCAGACCAATGAAATATACTTTCCCCAAAGCACCTTTTCTTGGAAATCCACTATTCTCATTAGCTGCTCAATGATAGATAAATCAGGATATATATCCAACTCCTCCCAATTCAATACATGGGGTGGATCTGGGTTACCTTTCTTCAACTGGGAGACATGGAAGACGACATGGATGGATATCAACTGAGAAGGTAGGGCCAAAATGTATGCCACCTTTCCAATATGCTCAGTGATCTCAAAAGTTCTGATATAATGCGATGTCATCTTCCCTTTCTTTCCCAATCGACGATATCCTTGACAAGGGTCCATTATCAAAAATACCAAGTCGCACACAGAAAAATCTAGGTCTTGAAGCCTCTGGTCATCATAAGATTTATGGTGACTCTGAGCTGTCAATAAATTCAACCTAATCAACTTTTCCTTCTCAGACGTCTCTTGCACCAGACTCGGCCCCAGCAGTGAGGTCTCATCTACCTCAACCCAACATAGGGGGGACCGACATGGCCGACCATAGAGTGCCTCAAAAGGATCCATTTGAATTGAATATTGGTAACTATTATTATAAGAAAACTCAACCAATCCCAAATAGCTATCCTAGGAACCTCCAAAGTCCAATACACATGCTTGAATCATGTCCTCCAAAATCTGATTCTCCCTCTCTATCTGACCATCGGTCTGAGGGTGGTATGTCATGATCATCTTAATCTGAGACCCCAAGGCCTTTTTAAGTCCTTCCCAATATTGAGAAGTGAAGCGGGGGTCTCTATCTGAGACAATTTCTAATGGCACGCCATGGAGTCTCACCACCACCTGAAGATACAAATGGCCCACCTCATCCACTTTAATTGTATCTTCTATCGGAATGAAGTGGGATGATTTGGTTAGATGATCAATTACTACTCAAATGACATTCTTACCCCAAGGTGTATGAGGCAAGCCAATAATGAAGTCCATGGAGACCTTTTCCCAATTTCAGGTAGGAATGGGTAATGGATGGAGCAAACTGAAGGGCCTTTGATGCTCTGCTTTCACCTGCTGGAATTTGTAGCATCTCAACACACAGTATTCTATGTTCTGTCGCATACCTGGACACCAAAACTACTGATAGACATCATAAAACATCTTGGTGGCACCCTGATGGACAGCTCACTGAGATCGGTGACTGTCCTCCATCACTACCTTCTGTAGAGACAACGGCGCTACTGAACAACCCTTGAAGTACAAGATTCCCTCGGGGGATGACGACCAATCAGAAGAAGTCTCCCCACCATGAAGAAACCACTTTGACCACTGATAAATATCATCATTAGGATGTTCTAACTGAATAAACTCCAACGGAGAAGGATTCAACTGAATGATCTCCAAGAACACACCCCCATTTTGCTCCTTCGTCTCCACATGAATCTGAGCAAAGAGTCCCATCAAATCCCACTCATCACTGGACTTCCTCAAAGACTACACAGGAACTCTTATTCTAAAGGCGTCAGCCACCACATTTCCTTTTCCTAGGGTATAGACAATGTCAAAGTCGAACCCCTTCAAGTACTCGATCCAACGACGCTACCTCCTGTTGAGGTCATTCTATGAGAAGATATATGCTAAGATTTTATGATCAGAGTAGACCAAAAACTTCTCACCAAAGAGGTAGTGATGACAGGTATTCAAAGAATGCATCACCACTGCCAACTCCAAGTCATGGGTTGGGTAATTCTTTCCATGTGTTCAAAGTTGGAAAGATCCATATGCCACCAAGTGATCATCCTACATAAGCACGCACCCATGACCCATACCTGAAGCATCACAATAGACCACATACCCCTTCCCGGCCTTAGGAAAAATACACACAGGGGTGGTAACCACCACTTTATCTTCTCGAAGGATTCCTAACATTCTGGGGCCCATACAAACTTCACCCCTTTCCAGTTGAGCGCGGTCATCGGTGAAGCAAGCCGAGATAAATCCCGAACGAATCGCCTATAATAACCAACTAGTCCATGGAAACTCATGATCTAGAACACATTCTTTAGTTTCTCCCATGAAATGACCGCATTGATCTTATTGGGGTCCACTGAAACCCCCTGCTCCGAGATCACATGCCCCATAAATTTCACCTCCCTGATCTAGAAAGTGCACTTTGACAATTTTTCATAGAGGTGGTGATCCTGCAAAGTGCCCAAAATGATCCTCAAGTGATGTTAGTGTTCCTCCTCAGAGCCAGAGTATACCATAATGTCATCCAAAAATACTACAATGAAGGAATCAAGATACTGGTGGAGAACCCTATTCATGAGTTCCATAAAGACCACTGGAGCATTGGTCAATCCGAAGGGCATGACCAAGTACTCTAAGTGGTCGTACCTGCTTCAGAAGGCTGTTTTTAGGATATCTAACTCCTTCAACCGGAGTTGATGATAGCTCGAACGCACGTATATCTTTGAGAACCACTTTCCCCCATTCAACTGATTAAAAAAATCATCTATTCTTGGAAATTGCTATTTGTTCTTAATTGTTACCTTATTCAACATTCAGTAGTCAATGCACAACTGGAGGGATCCATAAGCCTTTTTCGCGAACAACACAGGAGAGGCCTAAAGATAGACGCTCGGGCAAATGAATCCTTTGGATTATAACTATTACTGCTACATCTTTAATTCCCTAAGCTCGATGGGGGCCATGTGATAAGAGGGATGAGATATCGGTTGTGTTCCCAGCACCAGATCAATCAAAAACTCCACATCCCGCTCTGGGGGAAAACCTAAAAAATTATCTGGGAATACCTCCAAAAGATCATTCACTACATGAGGTAGTGAATCCTTAATGGCAAGACCATCATCCTCTAGCGTGAGTGATGACAGTTGGAAGATAATTCTTTCAAACTCTGGGAGTAGAGATCCCGCATGACCCGACTGAGGATCCCATTATCCAAGAGAAACCTGATGACTCCCATCAGGTGCTGTGAAACTCACACACCGCCTGTAGAAATCGATGTGTACCTGGAAGTGTACTAGAAAATCCATGATGATTATTATGTCAAATAGTTATATATCTTGGACCAAGAGGTCCCACTCCATCTCAACCCCTGACACGGAAAGCGCACACAAGAGGCACCTGAGACCCTGCTCTTTCTTTCCCAGCAGTGTCACCAAATCCATCGCAAAAGACAACTCAATTGAAAAATTTAATGTGTCCACGAAATGAGAATAAATGAATGAAATAGATGCACCAGTATCAAAAAGAGCAGCGACTATTGAATATGGAAACAAAATGGTACCTCGAACTGTCGACGGTCCCACCTTTGATCCTACTGGTGCCAGTTCTACTACATGGAGATGTCCGTTCTCTACCTGGGGATGACCGCTAGACTATGGTTGTGCCCTGAACTGGCTCTGGCCAGAAGATGTCCCAACCCTACCACCACAACCACCAAAACATGATCCTCTTATCCTCGACAACTCTGACTGTGCTGAAACTCCTCTTGAATCCACTGAACCTACACTACTCAAAAGTGGGTGTGCCACCCCGCAAAATCACTGCAGATGACCCATACCTCCACACCGGTAACAAGGATTAAGGGGAAGTGGGCATGTTGGTAGGATGTGCCCCAGTTTCCCAGACTGGTGGCACACAACTGATCTCACATTAGAAGCCCCGTATGAAAACTGCCTGGAAGAGTGGCATGAACTACCACCTCCCTTCTTCACCTGATCCTCCTGCTTCCTCTTCTTCTCTAAAGAGCTGCCACTTCCCACTAAAGACATAGTTCTAGAAAAAACATCCCTGCCTTTATGATCAATATCTACCATAGACGCATGATCATCAACCTCAGCATAGGTCCTCATCTTGAATAAGAAGACATGGGACTATATCTCTGGTCGCAACCCTTTCTCAAACCTTTGGGCCTTTAATTGTTCATTCGAGACAATTTTAGGGACATAACGAACCAACTCAGTGAAACAGTTGGTGTACTCTATCACAGAAAGGTTCCCCTGAACAAGGTCTGTGAACTATCGGGGCCAGGAATATACCAAGACCTCTGGGCAGTATTGTTCATTAAAGATGCCTTGAAATCTCCCCAATGCTTCTGATCATTCTTCCAAGTCTGAAGCACTAACTCCAAATACTTACAGCTAGGACCCTCCAACAGAAAGGAGGTGCCGATGTTATTAATATTTTCATATATTTTTTACATACTCTCTTTACTGATTTTATATGAAATGTGCATAAATTTTGTGAAATATTAATGTTTAAATATAAAATATAATTTTTGAGCACTATTTGAATTTATCCAGATTCAAGTCTGTTTAATGTTTTAACAATAACTATCAACCTAATTATCCAAATTTTATTATTCTTGTTTTTTAGGGTCTAAAATTCCAATTCCAACATTTCATTAGAATTCACCTTTGGAAAATTCTTCCATTTAGAGGGTCATATGGACCACACAAGAAGGCCCAAGGAAACTGTGAAGAAACTGGACCATATATGAAGGTTGAATTACTGGGATCAATCCAGAAGTCCAAATACCTTAATTCTCCTCCAAAGTTCGTAGGACATTTCAAGGATTCCATGATAAAAATTTCAGAACCCAATCACAAATACAAGGGGGCCAACTGATTCATTGAAGTCCAGACCACCATTCTGTCCGGGAATTAAAAACAGCACACTAATATTGCAATATCTCCTGATGTATACATCTATTCGAGCTGATCTTTTCCAGTGTGAAATAGGAGCTTCAGGCCTCCAACTTTGTTGAAGAAATTATATTTATTTTAGGGCATATTCCTATTCAAAAACCCATTCACATTACGGACTTCTAAAAAGACTGTATTGAAATGGACATATCATAATTGTTTACTAACACCACCATAACTTTGGCTCAATAAGTCCAATGGTCTCCAAAGATTCCCAGTAGACAGAAGACATTTTTATCTACAAATTTTAAGAAGGATATTTCTCATTATTCGGCTGTCTAGATGTCCATATCGGCGATCCAAGTAGAAGGGTATTTCTGGAATATAAACAGTCCACCACCTTGGGCTATAAATACATCCTCTCCTCTCCTTTCAAGAGGGTTGGCACTTCAGAACTTAATGAAGAGGTTTGGCATTACTATATCCTTGACAAGGTTCTAGGAGGATATGCTTTGATCTTGTTTCAACAAGATAGACCTCTCCTCCACTCCTCTTTCACATTTGTTTATGTTTTCATTCAATTGTAATTGTGTAACTTTGTTTTCATTTCAATCAAATTTTAGTGCTTGTTTCTTCTTAAATACCTCTTATTATTATCCACCTTCTGTAGTATAATATTAATGATCTTAAAATAGTTTGAATCATTTTAAATTACAATCCCTTATTTTTCTTCCTCATTCAATTGAAATTCCATTTTTGATTCTCAAAATCTTTCGTGTGTGTGTTCGGCACACTACTCTTTTCTTGTCACTTTCTTTTTCTTCTCTTTATAATTAATCACCATAAACATATATTACCAGATTAATAACCATATTAATGTTTGATTAAATCTCTCATTGGGGTGAGTTTTAATTTAGGTATGTTAAGTGATTGAGAGCTTTCACTCGATGAGTATTCGTTGAATTAACATTGTGTATGTTGGACTTAGCATGTCATGGATTAATGACTTGTTTTGTTTGACGTGTGGTTTCCATGGATTATTGGAACCATAAATACACTACCATAAGCAATATATGATCAATATTAGTACCCAAAGTTAAGTTAAGTCTTGGATTAAAGCCTTAACACTTGGGAATTCAAATCAACGTCAACTTGTGACATGGGTGTTAATTTAAATGCAATATAATGCAAAGCTCAAGGATATCACAAGCTTAACTAACCTAATGATGAACTCACCCCAATCATTATCAATTTGTTAAATCGATCATAATAAATTAGTCATTTCAATTAATCTCTACAAAGAAACCCCCCCAATCAGAATACAATCAACTAAAAACAAATGACTATTTCAAAGTATCATCGCTGAGGATTCAACCCGAGTGCTGCTATACACATTAGAAGAGCACCGGATCTTTGACCGGTCGATAGGTGAAAATCGGCCGTGCATTTCAAATGGAGTCTTTGTTGGGGATGGTACTTTATGTAGTCATTAGTTTCTCATTATTATAAAAAAAATCCACAAAAACAAAATTTAAAAAAAAAATTGAAAAAAAACACGAAGAAAAACCCGTCTTCCTCTTAAAAATCATAAACCGAAAAAGTACAAAGAAAAACTCATCTTCCTCTTTCTTCAAAAGTCTCTCTGAATACCCCCATAGCCATCAAAACAATCCCTCGTATTTTTTTGACCCTGAAATTGAGCAAACACTTTGCCAACATTGGAGGAACATAAGAGATAATCAAATAATTCAAGAACTAGTCCTTGTCCAACCAGTTGAATTAGATATGGACAATCCTAGGGAACAAACACTTAAATAACATTCTACCCCTGATATGAATTACCAACCCCTTGGTATTCAATATCCAAACATAAAGGCAGACTTTGAACTCAAGTCAGGTTTGATTCATCTTCTTCCTCATTTCCACGGGCTAGCCGGTGAGGATCCACATCTCCACCTTAAAGAGTTCCAAGTAGTGTGCTCTACCATGATGCCTCAAGGGGTTTATAAAGAACAAATAAAACTTCAAGCATTCTCTTTCTCCATAACTGACACTGCTAATTCATGGCTCTACTACCTTCCTCCTAGTTTTATAACCACATGGAATGACATGAAGCGACTCTTCTTAGAGAAATTCTTTCCTGCTCCTCGTACTGCTTCTATCTGAAAGGAAATAAGTGGTATCCGTCAGTTCCCAAGTGAATCACTCTATGAATACTGGGAGAGGTTCAAAAAGATTATTGCAACCTGTCCACACCATCAAATCTCTGACCAACTCTTGATTCAATACTTCTATGAGGGGTTATTGTCTATAGAGAGAACTCTCATTGATGCCGCAAGTGGCGGTGCTCTAGTTGATAAAACTCCTGCAGCAGCAAGAGATCTCATAAGTAACATGGCTGCAAACACATAATAATTCAATACTTGAGAACATTCCCAAGTCAAGTAAGCCCCAGATAATCAAACAATTGATCCAAACAAGATGACCGAGTGGATGAGTGAACTTACAGGTCTTGTGTGACAACTAGTTGTGGTTACCAAATCCCCAACCTCGTCTTCTCCACAATCAATGTTTCTTGGACCTATCAAAAACTGTGGAATTTGCAACACTCCATCTCATCCAACTGACACATGTCCACAACTTCAAGAGGATCAATTTTATTCATCTATACCAATAGAGCTCAATGCAGCATATGCTCAGCAGAACACCAACCCTCAACTATCAGGTCAGTTTGTTAGAAACTTCAACCAAGCTCACTCTGAGGCCTTCTATTCTTCCTATAACCAAGGCCTTAGGTATGGTAATCCCATATCTCATCCCCCTAAATTCCCTCCTCAAAACCCAAACCAGTTCCAATATGGTCAAGGTGTTGGTAACTTCCAACAACCTTATCCTTTTCTTCCTCAACCTCAAAGGAACAATCCTCCTCCTGGATTCCATTATCCTAGTGAGCCTTCCCAATTCCAAAACCAATACAATATCTTTTCCAAGAACCAAAATCAAGGTAATCCCAATCCGAGACAAGCCTCTTCTTCCAAGCAACCATGGGAAAGTGCAGTGGAAGATCTTGCCTCCTTCACCCAATCAAGCCTCAAGAACATTGAAACCCAAATTGGTCAACTAGCATCCCACCTTAGTCAGCAGAAACCATCCAATTCTTCCCAACTTCCAGCTCAACCATTACCCAACCCCAAGGGTAATGTAAGTGCAATTTCACTTAGATCGGGAAATAAAATTGCTATGCCTCAAGAGAAGTCCTCCAAGCCCCATTTAAATGTTGACCTAGAAAATGAAAAGAAAAAGAAACTTGAAAAGGAACCTGAATCCATTCCCTAACCTCTTTCTATTCCACTTAGGAATCAAATTACTTTTCCACAGGCTGTCTCTAAGCCAAATAAGTCCTTGGAACTCGATCCTGAAATGCTCGACATGTTTAGACATGTTGAAGTCAACATTCCCCTCTTAGATTCCATCAAACAAATTCCTAAGTATACCATGTTTCTTAAGGAATTGTGTGCCCATAAGAGGAAACTTAGGACCTTTGAAAATGTTTCCACCCAGCTGTCTATTCCCATGAAGTGCAAAGATCCAGGGACATTTACGGTTCCATGCCAAATTGGAAGTTCCAACTTTGATGATGCACTCATAGACCTAGGAGCCTCAATTAATGTCATGCCCAAATCCATATTCTCTGACCTTGGTCTAGGTACCTTACATCCAATAGGTGTTGTCATTCAGTTATCCAATCTAAGCACAGCCATTCTTGGGGGAATAATTTAGGATGTCCTTGTCTGAGTCAATGATATTATCTTCCCTGTTGATTTCTATGTCCTTGACATGGAAGGTGAGACAAACTCTTCTCGATCTCCTCTAATTCTAGGAAGACCATTCCTCATGACTTTCAGAACCAAGATTAATGTCCATTCAGGAATCTTATCTATGGAATTCGGTGACCAACTGGTCAAGTTCAACATTTTCCAAGCCATGCGATATCCATTTGAGGATCATTTTTCATTCTCAATCCATGCTTATGAGTACACTTCTAAGAGTCAATGAAAACCCAATACACCATGTTCTTCATGTTCTAATGACAAAATATCTTGTGAAACCTTCACTATGATTAACCAATTCATAAATGGTGATTTTGATGTGGACCTCTCATTCATATACTCCATCAATCTAGAGGAACTTGAAAACTCTATTGAATCCCACATCAACTCTGATCTCTACTGCTCCACCTTGGACAGTATTACGGAAAATGAATCTGAAGCAATTGAAGTCCTTTCATCCAATCCTGAGATTTCTAACCCACAAATGAGAGATGAGACTGATCTGAAACCTCTTCCTAAACACCTGAAATATGAATTCCTTTTCCATGATCACTCTTATCCTCTCATTATCTCTTATTCACTTACCGAAACCGAGGAGTCCAAACTTGTTCAATTGTTCGAGAAAAACAAAAGGGCCTTAGGGTGGACCCTAGATGACATACCAGGAATCAACCCTGACCTTTGAATGCATCACATCCATCTTGAAGAGTCATCCAAACCAATTAGACAACCACAAAGAAGACTCAATACACTCATACTTGAGGTAGTTAGGGAAAAGATCACCAAGCTTCTTCAAGCTGGTATTATCTACCCAAATTCTGATAGTGAATGGGTTAGTCCAATTCAAGTTGTACCTAAGAAGGGTGGGATAACTGTTGTCACAAATGAACATGGAGAGGTAGTCACAACTCGAGTGAAGAAAAAATGGCGTGTGTGCATAGACTATAGTAAATTGAATGTTGAAACAAGAAAAGATCACTACCCTCTTCCATTACTTGATCAAATGCTGGAACGATTAGCCGGAAAGTCACACTATTGATTTCTTGATGGATAAACCGGCTACTTCCAAATCCCAATCGCACCTCAGGACCAATAAAATACTACTTTCACATGCCCCTTTGGAACATATGCATATAGAAGAATGCCTTTTGGCCTTTGTAATTCTCCTGCAACATTTCATAGGTGTATGATGAGTATCTTTTTAGAATTCATTGAACACTGCATTGAAGTCTTCATGGATGACTTCACCATTTATGGTGAGTCATTTGAGTCGTGCTTTCATTCACTCTCTCTAGTCCTTCAAAAGTGTGTCAAGTGTAACCTTGTGTTAAATTTTAAAATGTCACTTCATGGTTGCTAATGTAATTGTTCTAGGGAACATAGTTTCAAAAGATGGTATTGAAGTTGATCCTTCCAAAATTGAAGTGATCCAATCACTTCCTGAACCCACTTCTGTTCGGGACATCCGTTCATTTCTCGGTCATGCTAGTTTCTATCGGAAATTCATCCATAAATTTAGTAAAATTTCCATCTCACTCACTCATTTTCTCCAAAATGATTTCACTTTCCATTTTGATGAGGTTTTCAAGAGAGACTTCATTGAACTAAAAACTTCTCTTACATCTTCCCCAATAATCCAACCCCCAGATTGGTCCTTACCCTTTGAGTTAATGTGTGATGCTTCTGATAGAGCCGTTGGGGCTGTTCTTGGTCAAATAAGAGAAAATATTCCTCATGTCATCTATTATGCCTCAAAAACATTGGATAAATCTCAATCTCACTACACTGTCACTAAAAAAGAACTTCTAGCATTGGTTTTTGCCTTAGATAAATTCTGGTCATATCTCTTAGGTTCCAAAATCATCATCTTCACAAACCATTCTGCTATAAAGTTCTTACTCAAGAAAATTGATTCCAAACCGAGGCTAATAAGATGGATCCTAATGATCCAAGAGATTGACCTTGAAATCAAAGACAGACCAGGAAAAGAAAGCCATGTGGCTGATCACTTGAGTAGAATTTCTATTTCTTCTCATTCTGAATTCATCGATCCTGAATTCCCCATTGAGCACCATTCATCTCTTACTCCCCAGTTACCATGGTATGCCCCAATTGTAAATTACTTGGTTTCTTGTGTTTTTCCTGAAAAGTTTTCAAAAGAAAAAAAAAATGAAGTTGAAAAGTGATTCAAAATACTATTTTTGGGAAGAAAATAAACTTTGGAAAACTGGTGCTGATATGGTAATAAGGAGATGTGTCGATGAAAATGAACATTCTTCCAAATTAGAATTTTGTCACTCACTTCCCAGAGGTGGACACTTTCGACCAAAAAGGACCTCCCGAAAGGTTCTGGATTCTGGATTCTTCTGGCCTTCACTCTTCAAGGACTCACATGAGTTCTGTCAATAATATCCCCCTTGCCAAAAGTTTGGCACAATTTCAAAGAGAAATAAAATGCCCCAAAAGCCTTTAATTTTCTATGAGATCTTCGATGTTTGGGGTATAGATTTCATGGGACCATTTCCCCCTTCCAATGGATTCTCATACATTCTTCTTGCGGTCTATTATGTTTCAAGGTGGGTTGAGTCCAAACCCACTAGGAAGGATGATGCTCATACTATTACCGAGTTCCTCAAAACCCACATCTTCCAAAGATTTGGCATGCCTCATGCCTTGATCAGTGACTTAGGAACCCATTTCTATAATATAACAATGGAATCTATTTTGAAAAAGAATGGGGTTATACATAAAACTTCAACAGCATATCACCCCCAAACAAATGGCATGGTTGAACTTTCTAATAGAGAAGTGAAAAGAGTGCTTGAGATAATTGTAAATCCCACTAGAAAATACTGGCCTAAAAGACTTGGTGAATCACTTTGGGCTTATCGAACTGACTATAAAACACCCATTGGGATGTCCCCTTTTAGGCTAGTTTTTGGTAAAGCATGTCATCTACCAGTTGAAATCCAACAGAAGTCTTTTCGGGCTGTGAAAACCTGTAATTTTGATTATAAAAAATCTAGTGAAGAAAGATTATTGCAATTGGATGAAATGGAGGAGCTTTGACTTGAATCCTATGAGAATTCCAATATGTACAAAGAGAAGGCTAAGGTACTCCATGACAAACACATCCTGAGAAATGTATTTCATGAAGATGAAAAGGTAATTCTCTTCAATTCTCGATTTCATCTTCACCCAGGTAAGCTTAATTCTCATTGGGAAGGTCCTTTTATTATCACTAATGTTTACCCATTTGGTGCAGTGCAAGTCCAATACCCCTCCTCCAAAAGGAAATTTACGGTAAATGGACATCAGTTGAAACATCACCATGAGAGGACATTCAATCCTAGAACAACATCAACTTCCATTGGATCAACAGTAGACCCACCACTAAATGGAGATGGCAACCCACCAAATCCAAACCAGGGGGTACCTATTTCTCTTTGACTCTTCTTATCCCTCTCTCCCTATCTATATCTTTCTTTTTCCTCCCTCATTCTCATTTTGTTTTTCTTACCACTTTCCTCATCACAATTTTTTCCCTTTTACTCTTTCTCTTTTGTGTGGGTGTGTCTTTATAAAAAACTAAAAAAAACATAAAAAAACTAAAAAACAAAAACAAAGACTCATAATTACTCACCATTTAATGTTTAAATTTTTTCCAACCATTTTGGGGAGTCAATAGATATGTTTCATCTCAAAAATTGTGTGTTTTCATCATAAAATTGGATAATTAATCTTGTGTCAAAACCAACAAATTTTGAATGCTCTATTTTTTATTTGGAAAATGGTTTTCCCAAACCATGAGGAACAAAATTTGCTTTCATGCCAAGGCCACCTATGGCCATCTTTTCAAAATGTGTGTTTTTCACCACCATTTTTGAGTCTTGAGTTTATGGAGCTTCGAGATAAATTTCCTACTTTACTGTGCATTAATATGATAGAGGCATTGCTTTCAACCGCATGAGAATCACAATAGCCAAATAGCCTCTCATTACCCTTACATTAATCCTCCTTTTTAAATCCCCTTCATGCCTATAAAAACCTTTTCTTTGATAGCCACATTACAAGCCCAATACCTTATCCCACCCAATATCAACATGGATTTTAATTGCATAAGTTTTTGAAATTTAAGTGTGGGGGGAATGAATTTTATTTTTGGGTATCATTTCCTTACTTTCCGGTGTGTTACCATATGCTTGAGGGCATGGATCCATTTTAGTGTGGGGGGGAGGTTGTCATTCAGTGGGATTTGGGAATGTATTGTACAAATGATATTGAAAAGTGTTAAAAAAATTCAAAAAAAATCAAAATAAACAAAAATGAATATAAGAATGGGTTGTCTCTTGTATGGGTCAAAAATCACTCTTCCTCAACCTTTGATCTTGTTATAACTATTACAATTAGTGTCGTGAGGAGATCAAACATGCATTGGGATATGAGTGTGAGATCTCTTTCAAGTTCAACTTTTGAAAAAATACAAAAAAAAAAAGAACACTTTCCTTATATATTCTTATGTCATTGGGAGAAGATGTTGTGTTTTGTAAATATTCCATATTCACATTCCAATCACATTTTTCCCTCTTCTTCATCTTGATTCACACAATCATGCCCTTGTAAATATTTGTTTCCATGTCCTTCCATGTTTTATTTCATAATATTTGTGCATTTCTTTTCCCATGTTGGTATTTTACCCCTCTTTCCACTCTTTTGAATACAATATTCCTACCGTCCCATAGATATAGAAAAACCCCTAAAAAGACATCTTTATTTTTGAGAAAATTAAGATGGGTAATAGAATATGATAGCTCTTACAAACTCTTAGATTTTTCACTTTTGGTTGGTGAAAGAGTGAACCTCCAAAAATGAATTTTATCATCTTGAGAGGAGTAAGTTTTGAGTGCCAACATTTTCTATGTCTAAAGTTGAGCATGAAAAAATGAATTGTTTTTGGAACATTATTTCTGTAACAATTTGTGGTGGAATTCAATATGGATAAGTGAAATAGTCTAAACCTCCCCTGATTTGGGAGAACAAAATTTTAATATTTGTTGGTGAGTGAAAATGAGTTTTTCTTGTTTTTATATTTATTTCCCATGAGGACATGAAACAGACTAAGTGTGGGGGAGTTGATGTTATTAATATTTTCATATCTTTTTACATACTCTCTTTACTGATTTTATATGAAATGTGCATAAATTTTGTTGAATATTAATGTTTAAATATTAAATATAATATTTGAGAATTATTTGAATTTATCCAGATTCAAGTCTGTTTAATGTTTTAACAATAACTATCACCCTAATTATCCAAATTTTATGATTCTTGTTTTTTAGGGTTCAAAATTCCAATTCGAACATTTCATTAGAAGTCACCTTTGGAAAATTCGTCCATTTAGAGGGTCATATGGACCACAAAAGAAGGCCCAAGGAAATTGTGAAGATACTGGACCATATATGAAGGTTGAATTACTGGGATCAATCCAGAAATCCAAATATTTTAATTCTCTGAAAAAGTTAGTAGGACATTTCAAGGAGTCCATGATAAAAATTTCATAATCCAATCACAAATACAAGGGGCCCAACTGATGCATTGAAGTCCAGCCCACCATTCTAAACGGGAATTAAAAATAGCACACTAGTATTGCCATTTCTCATGATGTAGACATCTATTAGAGCTGAGATTTTTCAGTGAAAAAGATCAGATTTGTGTGGCCAACTTTGTTGAGGAAATGATTTTTATTTTAGGGCATATTCCTATTCAAAAACCCATTCACATTATGGACTTTGAAAAAGTATGTATTGAAATGGAAAGATCAGAATTGTTTACTAACACCGCCATAACTTTGATCAATAAGTCCAATGGTTGCCAAATTTTCAAATTATATAGAAGAAATTTTTATCTACAACTTTGAAGAAGTATAGTGCTCAAGATTCGGCTGTCTGGATGTCCATATCGGCAATCCAAGTGAAGGGGTATTTCTGGTATGTAAACAGTCCACCACCTTGGGCAATAAATACATCCCCTCCTCTCCTTTCAAAAGGGTTGGCACTTCAGAACTTAAGGATAAGGTTTGGCATTACTAGATCCTTGATGGTTCTGGGAGGATATGCTTTGATCTTATTTCAACAAGAGATACCTCTCCTCCACTTCTCTTTGATGTTTGTTTATGTTTTCTTTCAATTGAAATTGTGTAACTTTGTTTTCATTTCAATCAAATTTCAGTGCTTCTTTCTTCTTCAATACCTCATATTATTCTCCACATTCTATAGTATAATATTAATGGTCTTAAAATAGTTTGAATCATTTTAAATTACAATCCCTTATTTTGCTTCCTCATTCAATCGAAATTCCATTTTTGATTCTCAAAATCTTTCTTGTGTGTGTTCGGCACACTACTCTTTTCTTGTCACTTTCTTTTTCTTCTCTTTATAATTCATCACCATAAACATATATTACCAGATTAATAACCATCTTAATGGCCGAGTAAATCTCTCATTGGGTTGAGTTTTAATTTAGGTGTGTTAAGCGATCGAGAGCTTTCGCTCGATGAGTATTCGTTGAATTTACAATGTGTATGTTGGACATAGCATGTCATGGATTAATGGATTTTTTTGTTTGACGTGTGGTTCCCATGGATTATTGGAACCATAAATACACTACCATAAACAATATATGATCAAGATTAGAACCCTATGTTAAGTTAAGGCTTGGATTAAAGCCTTAACACTTGGGAATTCAAATCAACGTCAACTTGTGACATGGGTGTTAATTTAAATTCAATATAAAGAAAAGCTCAAGGATATAACAAGATTAAATAACCTAATGATGAACTCACCCAAATAATTATCAATTTGTTAAATCAATCATAATCAATTAGTCCTTTCAATTAAACGCTGCAAACAACCCCCCCCCCCCCCCAATCAGAATACAATCAACTAAAAACAAACGACTATTTCAAAGTATCATCACAGAGGATTCGACCCGAGTGCTACTATACACATTAGCAGAGAACCGGAACTTTGACCGGTCGATAGGCAACAATCGGACATGCATTTCAGGTGCATTTTAGCCTGATCTCCTCAGGTGTTAAAAGGAACTCAAACATGTGCTTGACCTTCTTGATCCATTCTTCTCCTTCCTAGGGTTCTGAGTTTTCTCAAAATGTAGGAGGCTTATTTTTCAGAAACTCTTATGATTTATCTTTTATAGGACCCATCTCTTCTACCCTAACAGGAATAGGAGTAGGATCTAGTCCCTGTCCCATATCTTGGATAGCCCATACCACAGCCTCAACTAGGTTCTGATGAATTGGTGTGGAAGAACTCTCTCTAGCTTCCTCCTGTGGGCACGTGGGAGATTTCCGGAGAGGCATGTTGCTATAAAATGAAATAGTCACAAAATAATAATCAATACCAAAATTCTGAAAATTTTAATCAAATACATCAAATATAAATAACATAAACACATTACAATAATAAAACAAATAACTACTCCACCCCCACCCGATGTCCACGGGTGGTCTGTAGCCCACACATCTCACCTAGAAGTGAAGTCAATCAGACAATTCCAATGTCCCCTAGTGACTCAAGGTCTACCATGAGAGGTGTGGGCCATGAACCCTACTCATGACCAAAACCCTGATCTTCAAAAATCTTATCTCCTCTCTATCCCGACTCATCCCAAAATACTAATATAACCCAAAAAAATTAACCCCTTTGATACCATTTTGTCATGAACCGAATCTGGTCGCCACCAATACCGGTACCAAAACTGGCCCATGGAAAGACTTGAAGGTCGTTACCTATCCCCATAGGGTGTAAAAAGTTATCAAGTATTATTTATCTTGGTTTGGGAATGATTTATCGAAATATTTATACATAAAACATCAAAAACATTTGATAAACTGAATCTGAAAAACTCATACCAAACAAGCTTTATAAAAAAATCCAAAACTGAATACATAAGTTCAAACACATTAAAATATGTCAAAATACACAAAGAAAAGTTAGAAAAACATCCCCAAGGACTCCACATGACAAGGGTTCATCGCCCACAAGTCATCTCCACAACTCCGCACCAAAGATGGGAACTAACACCCCGAACTGCCATCACCCAAAGCCTTTCCTTTACCTGAGTCAAGCATAATAAAGTCTACTTACACCCAAGGGGTGTAAGTAAAGTGTGAGACTAAGCCCAATAGGTTACCACCCAATAATTTCAAAGTGCATGCAACACAAGGTGAAAAAGAAAGCAGTTTTAATATGCAAAGAAAAGCGGTGACAAATTCCAATAAATGCAACTTTCAATTGAAAACAGTTGCCAAGATAAAACTTTAAGAATGTTAACACATTTAAATATTCATGTTATATTCTATAATATACTTCCAAAAAAACCCTAATACAGTGGAAAATATCACAAATCCAATGAGGAACAAAATCAGGAACATCCCTAGGCACGATATAGTCTCGGGCCCCATGTACCTCGTACCTCAGTGTAAAATAACCATAGTAAAAATCTGTTATCGTGCACAAGCCAATAGTAGGGAACATATCCATAACCTAGTGGTCCCTAATAATCATCCATATAGTTTAGTCAGAGTTTTATTTATTCAAATTCAAAGTGAAACAGGGACAAAACCCATCTGGTTCACTAGTCGTACTAGTACATATCTGCCCCACCTAGGTACTCGGGCTTCCACCATGGTGATCAAACAAATTCACCTTTCCACATACATCCATTTTCATATAAAAACACCAATAACGGTAACTTATAAAAAATACAGTATTTATACACACTTTATTCTATTTAAAACACACAACAAAACATTTTGATTTTCCATAAAACAGTTTCTCAAAAACACTCATTGTTTGGCACCCAAAACTCCCTGAAAACCCCAAATTGCACACTATGTGAACACCTGTAAGCTACCAAAATAGAAAATTCAGCCCAATACATTTCAATGAAACAAACAAATCAATTTTATGGTATCCCCATATGAACCAAGAAATGTTATATTTGTAAAACTTCCATTTTTAAACAAACATGGCACTTAAAGTTCACAAGTTCCACAAACACCATTAAAACCAAATTCTGCAGAAAAAAAGAGGATAAAAATTAAAAACAGTATTTAAAGCCCTATTAAATCCCAATAATATCAAATAAGTAGTGGTAGGGAAGCCCCAAATTAACCAACAATATACTTCCATGAAAAACCTCCAATTCCACCTAAAATTGGCATTAAAAATTTATTTGCATTACAAACACCACTAAAACTAATTGTTGCAGCTACAATAAAATGAAATGAACAGGAAAATATCATAAACACAGCAAGAAAATTCACAGAAATTTCATACACATGGAATCACCTACCAAATTAAGGAGAACCCTTGAATCTTTGTGGGAAAATCATATCGCAACTCCGCTGGACTAAGAGGGACCTAGATCAAACCTAAAACCACAAGAATTAACCAAGAAAATCCTTGGATAAACCCTAGGTTCAAAAACCTAGCCTCTATACAATTGGTACTTCAATAAAATGAGAAATAACTTCATTTAAAGGGGATAAAAATAGTAAGAATTGAAAGATTTATAAAGGAAAGAAGTTACCTCTTCAAATCTGGACAATTTGATAAACCCTATGAAGTTCTTCCCAAATTCATGATGCATAAAATCTCCAAAGAGAGGTAAAAGACAATGGGCGTTTTATTTGGTTCAATGGACTTGGGTGACACTTGCAATCTTAGGAAAATAATAAAAATTGAATAAGTTATTAAATAAAAAAAAATTAAAAAAACCTAGAAATGGGCTTCCGAGCTGGCCCAATTCCTTAAATATAAACCCAAATCCACCATTATTATGGATTCCTAAAGGTTCAAAATTGAAATGGTGGTGTTCATAGGTCATGGTAGGCCATTTAGGAATTAAAATGGATGAAAAATGTTAAAAAATGAAGGAGTTATAAAAAAACAAAATTTATTTTTAAATTTGGATATGGGCTCACAGTTTGGCCCAAATTTCAAAAACGCACCACTTCCACCAAAATTCATGGGAAACCCCAAAAACAAAGAAAGAATTGAAATTAAATAAAATATAAATTTAAAATAAGTTATGTATGTGACTCATGATCTGTGATGGATTTTAGTTATAGTGTACTAGAGGCGATGTTTGATGAGAGGATGATGAGGTTCGTAGTGGGGTCATTCATGGTAGGAGGATGGAATGGGGTTTATGTATTTCATGTTCATGAAACAATAATATTCTGCTTATATGGAAGTGGTTATGCATGATGTGTATGTGATGAAATGTTGCACATGGGGTGTATGGTACAATGTGGTTACCCAGGTGTCATTGGGTGGGATATGATGCAGTTTCCATGTGTATTTGGGAAGAATTTCTACGGAAGGAATGAGAGAACTAGGGTGTATGACATTGGGCTGTGAGCATGGAAAGTCAGTTGGAAAGTGGTTTGGGGACCTCTTATCAATATGTTTCTTATTATATTACTATACTTGGATGATTTATTTGGTGAGCGTTCCATGGTGAGGATAGTAGCGGTTAGTTGACCTACGTAGGTGCCTGTTGGTCCTACTATTTGTCCACTGACACATTAGTATGATCTTTTCACATATTCACAAGATAATTTGGGTATGATCCTACTAATTATACATGTTATGGTCACCCTGCATATATAAAAACTATTTTTCAGGTTTCCAGGAGGACATTGAGGACCGAGCTGGACATTACTAGCATATAAATCGGAGTTGTCACTAAGTCACTACCTTAAAATTTCTTTTGGGTATTTATTTGGAGATGAATTTTTATTTTTTTTACGTTACACATTCATTGAGGGATGGTTTTTATTTTCTATTTTGATTTTATGAGATGGATTTTCATGCAAGTTTTCTTTCTGTCTCTGGACCCTACTTTTATTATGAGTGTAAAACCCCAATGATTTATAAATAAATTTAATATTGAATGCATGAAACACTAAGTCTCCAGAAAACACCATTTTGTTATAAACTAGCCAGTAAACCTAAATTTTCCCCCTCTGTGATTTGAATTTCAAAAAACTGACATACACGATTGTGTTCAGTAAGATATTTAGACTCTAATAGGACAAAATTAATTTTTAGTGAATCGTAACACACCCTTATAAATAGTAATATGAATAGTAATATGACCCTTATGATATTAAATCATATTTTTATTTTATTTTCTTAAGGTTATAATATAATTAGATCTTGATTAATTTTTTAGGGTGATATAAAACGAATTGTAGTTTTAAAATTCTTATTTGTTTTAATAAATTATGATTTTATTTGAAAATTAAATTAATAATATTTTGGAAATTACTTTCAAAAAATGGAGTTCCTTTTTGAATTCTACATGTCGAAAAATGGTTAGGGTGAATTTTTGGGATTTTTCCGAAATACTCAAATTTTTCATGAATAGTAAAATACGGAAATTTATCGTATATATAAATTATCAGTTAAATTCACTATTCTTAGAATCATGGTTGATGTAATAACACTTAGTTATAACTCACATGCACTTATTACTATTATGGGACACATTAATCATCACTATTAGTTTCCTGGAGGGAAATAAAAAAACTATGAATAAGATATTAACAAATTACCCTTCTTCTCCACTGTAACCCCCTCACTCCATTTTCTCTTCACTTATATAAAGCCTTGTTCCTTGCCTAATTTCTGCCCAAATATCCTCCCAAGCTCCTTAAACAATTCCAAAATCCCTTGGTCTCAAAAAAAGACCACAACCTCTTCCCTAAAGAGGCTCTCAAGGAAGATAACTCCAAGAGGTAAATTCCCCTTTTCATTTATTTTATTTCAAGTTCCTTTCTTTAATTTTTCTATCCTCAAAATCTTTCATCCATATTTTGTGATGACTCCAGTACCTTACATGTAGTATAATTTTGTTATCATAAAGTAATAATTATTCATCATCTCTCATTTCCCATTCTTTTATACTAGAAATGAAAACACTATCTGAGATGTGTTAATTTATAACATTCATGGATGATGAGTTTTCAATTTCTATTATCATCTTCAATTATGGTCATGAAACCAATTTAATGGTTGAACCAGACTATAATATATGAATTATAACTTATTTAAGGTTATTAAATCATTTTTTTGCACATGATATTAATTTATAAATCAAAATGAGTTCGTTGTGATCAAGAATTGCTAATTAACCCAAACAATTTTCATTAAAGTTTTATATAATGATTCATCTTCCCCCAATAACCAAATGAATTTTATGACCATGTAATATTTTTTATTTTTACTAATAACATAAAACTTCTATTCTATAAAAAAATTCTCATTCTACATGTTTATTTGTACCCGAATAAAAGTAAACCGGTCATGAAGACCAATGAAGAAAACACTCCCAAATAATGAAGTTGAATCTCTTAACCCATCGAAAGGCCATGAATGAAAAAATAAGGTTATAATAAGTAAATTAAATGTATATAATTTTATGGAATCATTAATTTATGAACCTAAATATTATTATTCAGGCCATTAAGATCAAGTGAGGAACACCTTCTGACTTAAAGTAAGGGTTTTCTACCCGAACCTCCATTTTCATCCGGGTTACTCTTATTCTATACTTACCTCAATTAAATTATTATTTATTCATATGTACTCCTTATAAATTATGTGTGAATTTTTTATATGTGTGTACCAACCATAATATTACTTTCATTTATGGGGTGTTATATGTTTTAAAAGATCTTTCAAAAATTATTCCTGAAATACAAGCCCGATTCAAGGGAATTTCTCAAATTCTTACTTATTTTCGAGGGCACTATATAATTGTTTTAGAAACTATTACCTTTATAAATTAAATAATTTTATTATTCAAATAATATCTTTCTTCACTTCTGTTTTACACAAAGGCTTTTCCAAAATAACACTTCTTTTCAAAGTCAAAGAGTATTTATCTCAAGAATTGCTTGATGATTTTGTTAGAGAATCTTAATCTCTTTCTACACTCTTTTTGATTATTATGTATTATTGGTATTAATATTTTATTATATAATCTACCATATTTAATTTAATGGATTATTATTAGTTTGAATATGTATTTTCTATCTAAAACTATTCACCAAATTACTCTGAATGGTTATTGTTTATGCTTAATGTTCAGGGAAGTTATTTACATTTCATATGTTAGTTTAAATATGAATTTATATGTTGTTTATATTTATCCCCATTAATATGAGGAATTAATTAGACTTATTAAGTGATGTTTGGGGCCTTCTATATCCCCTCGATGCATCAGTAGGTCTCGTGAGACAAACTGGGTCTTGGCACGGGGCCTTGACAAAACAGTTATTTATGGTCTTCACACGAGGCCTTGACAGTATGGTTATGATGTCTCGCATTATTAATTTCATAATTAGTAAACTAGTATTGATAATTCATGTTTTTATTTGACTATTATAATACCCATGATTATTTTTTATCATGGAATTATTTATTCAACTCTAATTCCTACCATATTATGTTCAAGTTAATTTTTTTAAAGGCATGTTTTTTTAGTAATTCACCATGCCTAATGTTTATGTTTATAATATCTTCAACTATATTTATTACCATTAAGTAGAATTCGAGCTCACCCATTTATTATCATTTATTTTTACCAGGATGTGAATAAGTATTTTATGAATGACTGTAGGGATAACCTAGGTGATATGGATGTTTTCAAAGGAATTTCTATGTTTTATTTCATTTCAAGTTGTAATGTTGAACATATGTATGTATATTATTTCAAATATAATAAACTAATTGGTAATTAGGGACATATATTCTTTTTTTATATTTAAATGTAATAAAATAAGGCCTCGGATCTGGGAAATTGGGGTCAGTTCCTTATAATTGATATCAAATGAAGTTTAGTAGAAAACTTAGAAACTAGATTTAAAAAATGTAGATTAGGGAAAAAACTCAAAGATAGTATTTGAGGATAAGTATGCAATAATATCCTAGAATTTTGGTAAGGAATAGATTATGTGGATATTTCTATAAAATACATCCCTCTTCAGATACTACAAGTAGACATGGTTCTGGAACAAATATACCTAGAAGTGAAAATGCTGACAAGGAGTTTTGGGCTTGACCTGGTGTATCCTTTTACATGACAATGGTCCTTACTGTGAACCTGATTTAACACTCCTAGGGGACATGCTTAGGATAATTCACATTTTCTTTATAAGCCATTATGAAGGATTTAAATGTAAAATTTTCCTCAAAGAAACCATGTTTACGATTCAGAGATTAGCTATGGATAGGATTTCAATTTCTGCTAAGTATTTTTCTAAGTTGAGATTATACATTATGATTCAAAACCTAATCTACTATATTCCATTATTTAGAAATGGTGCCTAATGGACGGAATGGAAACTGCATGAACTTATATGTCCCATGTAGTTATTTCCCTCCGATGTAATATAATGATGTTGGATCTGGTGCTGCGATTGGTGCTGAGTAGCTTATAACTATACTGGGACAGTTGACTTAGGTTATAAACAATAAACTTACCTGTATGAAGCATACAGGTCTACAATGTAAAGGAGGTATGTTCGACCAATTTATGCGATAATAACCTCCATTATTCAATGGGACTACAATCCTATTTGTAGCTGATCAGTGGATAAGTTCTCTGAAGAAGATATTTATCGCTTTGTGAAGTAAAAAAAGAGAGAAGGTTTTCAGGAAAGATTATCATCTATTGGGAGATGTTGATAAATGGTGGTCATTAATACAAAACACAAAGGAGGAGGAAGAAATAGAAGATATGTAATGGAGGGATTTTAAGGAAATTTTCCTTAAAAAATAAACCCCTCATTAACAAAGAGAATATATGGAAAGATAGTTTATGAATCTAGAGAAAAAATAGGATGGGAATACTAAAAAGTATGAAGCTAACTTCACAAGGTTATCAAGGCATGCCACCGACTACATACATAATCCAAGGAGAAAGATCAATCAACTATTTGATGGTTTAAAACCATTCCTTCGAAGGGCACTAGTCTCCTAAAATTTATCATCATATGAAGATATAGTCTCATGTGCTATCAAGATAGAAAAAGAATTTTATATGTCTTATGACTTTAAAGGAGAGAAAGATAAGAAGAGGGATGATAAAAACTCTGGAAAAGGAAATAAGTAAATGGGGGAATAAGGGAATATTTGACCTTCCACCCTATAGTAATTATGGGACGAAACACCCTGGAACTCGCCTGAAGGGAATTGGAGTCTATTACAAGTGCCAAGAAAAAGGCCACAAATATCGTGATTGCACGGGGAAAAAAGAAACAACCAGTGTTCAATTCTATAGTTCTAAATATATAGTACATTATGGATATGAATGTCTTAAGTGTCAGGGAAATATTCCCCAAAGAAGGCCAAGGTTATGCAGCCATAATTGCTATGGTTGAAGTTTATAACAATGTGGTGTCATGTACTTTAATTGTTTCCTCTAACTTAGACAGTGCTTTATTTGATTATGGATTGTCTTATTCTTTTATATCTTCCCAGTTTTCCAAGAAAATTAGACATGTCCAATTTGATTTAATAAAGGAGTTGTTAGTCAAAACTCCTAGGTGATGTACCATTGTAACAAAGATGGGTCGATCTGTCCCCCTAATGACACATAAAGGTGATTTAGTTTCAAACCTTATCATCTCAACCATGATTTAATTTGATAAAATCCTTGGTATGAGTAGGATTTCACGTTATGATGTGAAGATCAATTGTAAGAAGAGGGAAGTTAAATTTTTTTAGAATGGTGATGTATCCCTTATCTTTATAACAGAAACCTTTCCATCTGATTCTCATATAGATCCACCCCCAATAGCTCTAATGAATTCAATTATTGTGGAGGAATAGAATGAAATATCTATGGGTGAGGAAAGGAATGTTAAAATAGAGGATGTACCTATTGTGCAAGAATATGTTGATGTGTTTCCATAGGATTTTCTGGGACATCCTCCATAGAGGGAAGTTGAGTTCTCTATTGATTTAATTCCTGGTTCAAGGCCAATATCAAACTCTTTATAGAATGACCACTGTCGAATTATTAGAACTGAAGAAACAACTAGATGAATTGAGTGATAGATTATTTATTCACCCTAGTGTTTCTCCATGGGGAGCCATAGTCCTTTTCCTTAAGAATAAATATGGATCTATGAGGTTGTGCATTGACTACAGGGTGATCAATGTTATAATAAGAAATAACAAGTATCCCCTACCTATCATTGATAGTTTATTTGACCAACTTTATGGAGCCCAATATTTTTCAAAGATTTAACTTCGATCTGGATATCATCAGTTGCTATTAAGAAAGGAATATATTCCAGATACATCATTTCAAATCAGGTATAGGCGTTACGAGTTTACAATAATGATTTTTGGACTGACTAAGGAACCCTCTATTTTCATGGATCTAATGAGTAGAGTTTTCAAGGAATATCTTGAGGAAATTGTGGTGGTATTTGTTGATGATATCTTGGTATACTCTAAAAGCTAAGAAGATTATGAAAATCACTTGTGCACTATTCTGAAGACTCTTAGAAGAAATGAACTATATGGGAAGTTTATAAAGTGTGGATTTTGGCTTTAATTAGTTTCCTTTCTTTTCCACATTGTCTCTAAGAATGCAATATATGTTAATACTATGAAGAAAAAGGCTGTGCAAGAATGGACTACTCTAACGAACTTAACTGAGGTACACCATTTTATTGGTTTAGTAGGTTATTATTGGTGTTTTTTTTAGAACTGCACCCATTTACCAACCCAATAACCAAGCTTACATGTAAAGGTGTTAAGTTCATGTGGACAAAAGAATATGAGGAATGATTTAAGGAATTGAAGAGGATATTAATGAATGATATGATATTGACTCTACTATCGGGGAATGGTGGGTTTATGATCTATAGTGGTGCATCAAAGAAAGGACTTGGTTGTGTCCTTATATAGAATTATAGAGTTATTTCCTATGCATAAAGGCTACTAAAAATTCATGAACAAAACTATATAACTCATGATCTTGAGTAAGAAGCTATAATATTTTCTATAAAGATATGGAGATATTATCTCTATGGAAAAAATATGAGATATATTTAGATCATAAGAGTTTGAAATATATCTTCTCACAGAAAGAAATCAACATGAGGAAAAGGAGATAGCTCAAACTACTCAAGAATTATGATTCTTTCATACACTGCCACCCAAGAAAGGAAAATAAGGTAGATGATTCATTGAGCAAGAAGGATCATGGATTTCTCAATAAAATGAGGATTGACATGGATCCTTTGTACGTGGATCTAGTGAGGATGGATATGGGAATTATCAAAGAAGGTGAAACATAAATAATTTTTCAAATTATTACCCAAACATATTTATTTGAAATAATTAAAACTTCACAGTATGATGATGAGAATCTTCAAAATAAAATTAAATGTGTGAATGATGGGAAGTTGGCTGACTTCATGTGTGAAGATGGAATTCTGAAATTTGGGAAGAGGCTTTGTGTTCCAGCTATACTCAACCAAAAAAGGAAGTTATTGGATGATTCCCAAAGTTTTAATTTTTCTATACATCCTGGTAGCACTAAGATGTATAGATATTTGAAGGAACATTTCTGGTGGGACAACATAAAGTGGAAAATTGTTGATTATGTATCAAGATGTTTAGTCTATCAACAAGTGAAGGCTGGGAGACAACATCCTATAGGAGTCATGGAACCTATAACTATTCCTACATGGAAATGGGAAGACATAACCTTGTATTTTGTTACCAAATTACCCAAAACTCCAAGGAAGAATGATAAGATATGGGTAATTGTTGACCAACTTACGAAATCTGCACATTTCCTTGGTATAAGGGATGATTTTACCCTAGAATACCTAGAAAGACTCTATATAAATTGTGTTATGAGACTTCATGGAGTGACTCTATCAATTGTGTCTAATCAAGATCCATGATTTGGATATTGAGGAAATCATAAAGCTTTGGATACTGAGCTTCGTTTGAGTACTACTTACCACCCACAAACTAATGGGAAATCAGAAAGGATGATCCAGACCTTAAAGGAAATGATTACATCTTGTTCACTTGACTTTCATGGTATACTGAGGACATCATAAATCTTTGGATACTGAGCGCCTAGTAATATTTTATATATAATTCATCATAAAGCTTTGGATACTAAGCTTCGTTTGAGTACTACTTACCACCCACAAACTAATGGGAAATCAAAAAAAATGATCCAAACCTTAGAGGACATGATTATATCTTATTCACTTGACTTTCAAGGTATTTGGGATCAATATTTACCTTTAGTGTAGTTTTCTTACAATAATAGTTTCCATTCAAGTATTCAAATGGCACCATATGATGCATTGTATGGAAAGAGATGTCATACACCAACTTGTTGGGATGAAGTTAGAGAAATGGGGCTTGTGGGCCAAGAGCTTTTGGAGGAAACAAAAACAAAGGTAAATACTATTCAAATCCATATCAAAGCAGCTCAAATCAGAAAAAAGATCCATGTTGATAATAGAAGGAAGTATTTGGGATTTCAAGTGTGAGATCATGTTTTCTTAAAATTATCTCCATGGAAGGGTGTTATAAGATTTGGGAAGAAAGGGAAATTGAGCCCTATGTACATAGGACCTTTTGAAATTCTAGAGAGAATTGGAGTTGTGGCTTATCATTTGGAAATGAATCCTAGAATTTCTAAGGTACATAATGTGTTCCATGTATCATTATTGAGAAATTACATGCCAGACCCAACACATCTCCTTACTTCTGATGGTATAGAATTGGAACCAGACCTATCATACTATGAAGAGCCTATTCAGATTCTAGACATTAAAGAGAAGGTGTTGAGGAATCGGATGAATCTAATAGTAAAGATACTTTGGAAAAATCATAAAATCGAAGAGGTAACATGAGAGCCTGAGGAGATTATGATAAAGGACTACCCAAATCTTTTTGTGAGGTAACATTATGGTAATTTTGAGGGAAGAATTTTTATAAGGAGGGGAGAATGTAACACCCCAAGGATTTATAAATAAAATTAATATTTAATGCATGAAATAATGAGACTCCACAAAACACCACTTTATTATAACCTAACTAGAAAACATAATTTTTCCACATCTGTGATTTGAATTTCAAAAAACTGACATCCACGGTTGCGTTCACTAAGATATTTAGAGTTTACAAAGACAAACTTAATTTTTGGTGAATAGTAACATACCATTATGAATAGAAATATGAATAGTAATATTAACCTTCTAAATATTAAATAATATTATTATTTTATTGTCTTAATGTTATAAGATAATGATATCTTGATTAATTTTTCAAGGTTATATAAAATGAATTACAATTTTAAAATTGTTATTTTTCAAATAAATTATGATTTTATTTAAAAATTAAATTAATAGTATTTATAAAATTATTTTTAAAAAATTGAGTTCATTTTGTAATTCTACATTTCAAAAAATGGTTAGGGTTATTTTTTGGGATTTTTCTGAAATACTCGATTTTTTGATGAATAGTAAAATATGATAATTTATCGTATATATACATTATTGGTTAAATTCACTATTAGTATCATCATTGATGATGTAAGAACACTTGGTTAGAATTTACATGAACTTATTACTATTATGGGTCACATGAATCAACACTATTGGTTGTCTTGTGGTAAATAATAAAATAATGGATAAGATATTCACAAATCATCCTTCTCCTCCTCTATAAAAACTCCCCCTCACTCCCTCTTCCTTTCACTCTTCTCAAGCCTTGTGCCTTGTATAATTTCAATCCAAATATCCTTCCAATATCCTCATCTACATCTATCATCCCTTGGTCTCATAAAAATACCAAAACCCCTCCCATAAAGAGGCTCTCAAGGAAGATAACTTCAAGAGGTAAATTCCTCTTTTCATTTATTTTATTTCAAGTTCCTTTCTTTTTTTCATTCCTCAACTCCTTTAATCAGAATTTTGTGATGACACCAGTACCTTAAATGTACTATAATATTGTTATGATAAATTAATAATTCTTTATCATCTCTCATTTCCCCTTCTTTTATACTAGAAATGAAAACACCATCCCAGATGTGTTAATTTATCACATTCAAGGATGGTGGGTTTTTAATTTATATTACCACATTCAATTCAAGTCATGAAACCATTTTTATGGTTTAAAAATACAATAATATATTAATTATAACTTATTTAAGGTTATGGAATCCTTTTTTACACATGATATTAATTAATAAATCAAAATGAGTTCGTTGCGATCAAGAACCGCCAATTAACCCAAACAATTGTCATTAAAGTTTTATATAACGATTTATCTTCACTCACAATAACCAAATGAATTTTATGACCATGTGATATTATTTTTTTACTAATAAAATAAAACTTTTATTCTGTACAACCATTCTCATTCTACATGTTTATCCATACATGAATATAAGTAAACTGATCATGAAAACCAAGGAAGAAAACACTTCCAAAGAATGAAATTGAATCTCTTAACCCATCAAAAGGCCATGAAAGAACCAAATAAGGTTATAATAAATAAATTAAATGTATAGGAGGTTATGGAATAATTAATTTATGAACCTAAATTTTATTATTCAGGTCATTAAGATCAAGTGAGGAACACCTTCGGACATAAGGTAAGGGTTTTCGACCCGAACCTCCAGTTTTATTCGGGTTACTCTTATTCTCTACTTACCTCAATTAAATTATTATTTATTAATATTTACTACTCATAAATTCTATGTTAATGTTTTATATATGTGTACCAATAATAATTATACCTTCATTTATGGGGTCTTATACATTTTAAAAGATCTTTCAAAATTTATTCCTGAAATACAAGCCCGATTCAAGGGAATTTCTCAAATTCTTACCTATTTTCACGGAGACTATATAATCTATTTTTATCATATATTATCTTTCTAAAATAACTAATTTTATTATGAAGATAAAATATTACTTCACTTATGTTTTTATGTAAATACTTTTCCAAATTCATTCTTCTTTTCCAAGTAAAAGAGTATTTATCTCAAGAATTACTCGATGATTTTATAAGAGAATCTTCATCTGTTTCAACACTCTTGTTGATTCTTATGTATTATTGGGATTAATATTTTATGATATCATATACCATATTTAATTTAATAGTTTATTATTATTTTGACTATGGGTGTGCTATCTTAAAACCATTCACCAATTTACTCCGAATGTTTTGTATTTATGCTTAATGTTCGGGGAAGTTATTTACATTTCATATGTGAGTTTCAATATGAATGTATGTGTTATTTATGTTTATACCCATTCATATGAAAAATTAATTGGAATTATTAAGTGATGGGTGGGGCCCGACATAGCCCCTCGACACGTCGGTAGGTCTCATGAGACAAACAAGGTCATGACACGAGGCCTTGACACAATGGTTATTTATGGTCTTGGCACGAGGACTTGACGTTATGGTTATCAGGTCTCACATTATGCATTACCTCATTATGAAACTAGTGTTTATAGTTCATGATGTTATTTAACTTGTAGAATACCCATGATTATATTTTATTATGGAATTATTTGTTCTTCTCTTATTCCTTCCATATTATGTTCAAGTTTATTTTTTTAAAGGCATGTGTTTTTAGTTATTCACCATGCCTAATGTTTATGTTTATGATATATTCCCATATATTGATTTACCTTACTGATCATTTGAGTTCACCCCATTATTATGTTTTCTTTTTTCCAAGATGTGAAGAAGTATTTTATGAATGAACTGCAAGGGTAACCTAGTAGATATGGATGTTTTCAAAAGAATTTATATGTTTTACTTCATTACAAGTTGTAATGTTGAAATTATGTATGTATCTTGTATCCAAAGATACTAAACTACTCATTCCTTTGGGATGCATATTCATTTTTTATATTCCATTTTAATAAAATAATTTATCGGCTCTGGGAAACTGGGGTCGGTTTCTTACAATGACGGTAATTCTTCCAAGTGTGATATTTTTATATACCTTCAGTGGTAGTCACCAACCATGGCCTACTGAAGACATGAATAAAGATACATTATATTTATTCCTTCATTTTTGGATTAGGAGGGTTACCATAGAAGGTGGGGGTTGTGACATAGTATTATCAAAGAAAATGTTGAAAGATACGATAGAGTTTGGAGTTATCAAATGTGAGGATTGAATTGTTTGGTGGAAAAACAATTCCAATCGATCTTGGTTCATGACATAGGTTAGGGAGACAAGCTGGGACACAATATTTTATCCTCCTCATGATCTGATGTGAGGACTCCAAGTAAACCAAATGACCAAGTGATGTGGTTCCTCTTGCAGGTTAGAGACCCGGGGAAGGTACATGCATCATGTTTGTTTGTGTTTATTTCTAAATTGGGTATTCTTAGGAAGTTAAAATGAATTAATTTAATAAACATTAATAAAATTCCATATTATCAAGATTAGGGAATATTTTTTTCGTTCATTCATAGATTCAAGATATAATTTGTGTGTGGTATGGGCTTGTGAGATTCAACAAGCTGACCTGATTGACTGTCGAAGGGTTGACCCAGCTTAGAAGCATGATAAATGGAATAGGATGTTGTGTGAATTTTAGTGGAAAGCTATAGTGAAGTATGAGGTAATAATCTATGATCTAGAGATGGAGCATTAGTGGGAGTATCTCAATGTCACCTTCAGTCTCATCTAAGCCCAGGTGTAGTACTGGGTCCCATTAGTAGTTAGTCAGATAAGGGGTGAAACACATCAGTGGTGGATGTTGTATCTCAAGTAGCGAAAGGAGGTTGATGTTTCTGGGATGGAATTCCAAAAGGAGTTCCAAGTGGATTTCCTATCATCAATTATGAAGGTAGTAAAGAGGTACGAGTGTCTTTATGTTCTGTAGGGGAGTATGTATTTGTGATATATTATCATCATGTTTAAAAATATTTTACATTTTCCCATGATCCTTTTCCCAATGAGGATTCCCATGCATGACTTCTTGAGGAGGAACTTCTCCCTTCTATCTAGTATGATGTTACATACTTTATATTTCCAACATATTTAGAGGTGTAGAATAAGGTAGAGGTGATCAATAATATTCACTCATTATGATATTTATAATGATATAGGAGCTGGAAGAGTTCTTGGAGGAGTATAGTTGTTAGTAAAAGATCTCATATTTCAAGGATATTGAGGTTTCGACCAGTGGGGATTCATCCCTAGAAACTTATTTTCCAGACCTTTGGGGTCAGTAGTTCCCATGATTTTCCTAAGGGTTATGGATCAATATTCTTTGTATTTACGGTTTTTTTTTCATCACTAAAATTAGTTCCTAGTAGTTCTTGGATCTCACCATAGTGGTGGTGGTCAGGTTCAACATCAGTTTTAGCTGCAGCTGCCAGCAAGGATGTTTCAGCAGTATGGTAAATAGGCTTATGATTCATCAAGAGGTGATTAGGTAGTTATGGGATAACATCAAGATATTAACAATACTTAGGGACTGCGAACTAATCATGTATATATAGGTGTCCATCAAAAGTGAGGCATAGAAGATAGGCATGGATAGTTTCATGTCGTGGAGATGCCAACATGAGAGGGGGAAGAGATCATAAAAGGTATGATTACCTTATCATCTACCCCCTTTTCCCCTGTTTGATTTAGGATCCTCACACTCCTTCATTTAACCCACCTTATTCCATGCAATGGGAATGGATGTGGAGAGGTTTCCCATTCCCCTTGTGTTTACTATTACAATCAAATTCTAGATCTACCTGTTTGAAGTGTGTAGGGGGTATAAACTGATGATGGGGAAAAATCAGTCATGTGGGGATATTTTATTGCTAAAAATTCAGTCATAAAAGTTCACCCTCAACATAGATTAGTGGTATTATATGCATATGGTTATCAACCAATTCTATAGGATATTCATGTCCTCTAATGAGGAAGGTCAGCATACAGTTTTTATTCATGAACAAGGTTTTCAGTGTTGGTTTTGGGCACAATAGAAGTGTTCATAGGAGGGAAATATATTAAAATTTATTTTAATAATAATTATATGAAACCAAGAGTGAGGATTTTTCACATCAAATTTATAATTAATTTATTTAATATTTGAATAAATAATACTCAGTCTTAGGAACTTTCTTCATTGGTGAATATTGATCTTCTGAAAAGACCCTTTCGGATAACCTTTGTTGTGCTATAAGGATCCAAGGATAAAATACCTCTAAAAGTGATCTACATGTGCTCCTATGATCTCCAAAAGACACCACTATATCTTTGATTGCTAGGATGGTGAGTTAAATTCTTTGTGTTGTTCATTCTTGATCGTTCATTATTCAATATTGAATAGATCTAGCTTTCAATTCTCGTTCTTGAGAGGGAGAGAGGAGGAGGATTTGAGAGATAATTTGTTGTGTGCAATAATTATCTATTCTCAATTTTGGATACTCTACACAATAGACATAACCGTTTATTTATAGAGTTATGATTTGAGTTAAAATATTATTTAATTTCATACTGGCCATTAAATAAAATTTATTACCTTTAATAAATCTCATACCACATAATAATAATTATATAAAATTATAATTGTGTGGCACATGCCAACTTGTGCAATAACAAATATTATGTAATGGTATTGTTAATTAATATTTGTCACCAAACTCATTCTTGGTCTATTCAAACTCCTATAGCATTTATAGAATAACCGAATAAATATTTTATTCATCAATAAATATTTTATTCACAATATAGTGAATAAATATTTATTAAAATATTCAATAAATAAAGTACACATTTTATTAACAAGCTGATGAATAAATATTTATATAATTTATGTGATAGATATAACTTGAATAAAATTATCCCTCTTACTTGAGAATAATATTTATTCCATTAATTAAACTCAAATATAATTTAGTCAAGATTAACAGAAACACTTAGTGTGTGACCCTATAGGATTCTTTCTGTTGGAATTAGTCAAAGTACAAGATTACTGTCTAGTAATGGGTTAAGGAACCCAAGAGAAAGAAATTAATGTCACAACATTGAAGGCCACATACGAACACTCACTATGTAATATAATCCCTTTGTCATAATATCTCATCAAACAGGTTGCACATCTATATCACCAACCTCTATGCTCAATATGTCTTTCTTTGAGAATATGAAATTAACATGCCATTACACCATGACCATGGAATTTAATTTGAAGGTTCTATTCCAATCAGAGGGTCGAGATATCAGCTTCTATAAATATGGAAGTGAGTAATCCTTCCTTTACTTATTCATTAATGACATGTCACTCATGATGCAACCAATGTATCTAAATTCCCCATGAATTGTTATTATCATGGTTTATGAAATACATCTAAGTACACATGTTTTTAAATGAATTAATAATAATATTAATTCTAAGGACCATTATACATGCCCATAGATTGGAATTTTAGATGACACCAAAACATGAAGAGTTCATACTGGTGGTTATATTATTATAATATCCCATCTTTGATATTACTAAGTGTGAACATCATGATAAGAAGCCTCATCTTATTACAAGTACTTGCATCTAAATTTCTATGTACTATGTGTCTCATCATCGTACATTATCCAATCAAAGAACATTATTTGAGAGTATCATCATAACATATCAAGGTTATCATCATAGCAGGTAAATGTTATGACCTTATCAATGGGACATATACTATATGACATTATTACATTATATTCATGCAGAAAAACAAACAATATATAATAATAAGTTTTATTAATTTGAAATACATAAAATATTCATGTAATCAAAGTAAAAACAATTGGTCCTAAGACTTCAACTCTAACAGAATCCCACTTGGATTAGAGCCAACTACCTAAGACCTTTAGTCTGCTAGACCTCACATGATATTCAGGTTTCTACCAAGTCAAGGATTTAGTCAAGGGGTATGCCACTTTGTATTATATATAAATACTTCTCACTGAAACTTTACTTATGTGATAAAAATCCCTCAAGAGATGGTACTTCCAAAGTGTGTGCTTCATCTGCTGATGTGACCTTGGCTCTTTTGTAACAGTCACTGATGTAGTATTATCACAAGAGAGTGTGATATGGTATTTACTACTAGGTACCTCATCAAGATCTTGGATAAAGTTTCACATCCATACTACTTCTTTAACTACTTTAAAATCCTCAATATACTCATACTCTACTATATAATCTACAACCATAGCCTTCTTTGAGCTTTTACAGCTCACAACACCTGCATTCAAAGTGAATATATATCCTGTTTGTGATTTCATTTCATCTTAATCAGTTTGGAAACTATAATCTACATATCCTATGATTAATAGTTCTTCATAACCTCCATAAACTAAGAATATATCCTTAGTATTCCTTTGATACTTAAAGATAGTATTGAATTCCATCCAACAACGTTCACCTGGATCATCTTGATATCTTCCTACCGAACTTAATGTGTTTCCTAATACATATCATAACATATATGACTAACCCAATCATTGATGCTTATGGAATCTTTTTCATTCTTTTTCTTTCCTCGTGTGTCTGAGGATGCATTTTTCTAGAAATATGAATGCCCTATGATGTTGGAAACAACCCCCTATTGGAGTGTTCCATACTAAATCTCTTCAGTATCATTTCAATGTATGTACTTTGAATTAGGCTGAGAAATCTCTTGGATATATCATGATTGATATTGATCCCAAGAATATATGTTTCCTTACCCAAGCCCTTTATAGAGAATCATTTATTCAACCACACCTTAATATACTATAAGACTAGTATTTCATTTCCAATGAGTAATATGTTATCAACATATACTATTAAGAAAACAACTTCAATCCCACTAACCCATTTATAGACACATGGGTCACATTTTTTCTTTATGAATCCAAATTCCATTATAGACTCATCAAAATTAATGTTCTACAATCTGGATTCTTGATTTAATCCATAAATGGATTTTTGTAACTTACATACCTTATTGGAATCCTTTGGAGTTACAAACCCTTTGGGTTGTGTCATATAGACATCTTCCTGAAGGTTTCCATTAAGGAAGGATGTTTTGACATCCATTTTCCAAATCTCACAATCATGGATATACATAATGGAATGTAGAATTATGATGGATTTCATAATTGAAACTGGTAAAAATGTTTCATTGAATTCAATGCCTTGACATGGTTTAAACCCTTTTGCTACTAGTTGCGCCTTATAGGTATTGACTTCTCCTTCCATGTCCAGTTTCTTCTTGAACTCATTTTCAACCCATAGGCATTACATCTACTAGAGGGTTTACCAAAATCTAAATTTGGTTTTGGTACATGGAATCCATTTCAGAATTCATGGCCTCTTACCACTTGGAGACATTTTGTCCACTTATTGCTTCCTTATAGGTTATAGGATCATTATTATCAACTAATAATGAGTCACCATCCTCAGTGAATAGAAAAATATATTGTTCTAGTTCTCTAACCTCTCTAGTACTCGTACACAATGATTGTGTATCTTGAATACTTTCTTCTTCTATGGGGTTTTTTGGATTTTTTTCTGTTCACACTCTTGTGTATATTGAGCCTAAACTTCATTAAAGTATATCTCTCTCCCACTATCTCTTTTAGATATAGTATCCTCCTCAAGAAATATTTTATTTATTTCAACCACAAAAAAAAATTCTGAAGGATTTTATAGGTATTATCCCTTTGTTTCTTTGGGATTTCTTATAAAGATACACTTTGTGCCTTGGGGTGAAAGCTTGTTACCTGAATATGCCTTAACAAATTCCTATATTGGTATTTTATACCATCTGTTTCTTTAGATGGCACTTGATTTAGTACATATGTCTTTTTTTGTATTGTGTATCCTCAAGGATAATGAAAGACTCACGTGACTCATCATTGATCTCACCATGTCCAAAAAGGTGCAGTTCTTTCTTTCACTTATACTATTCCACTGAGGCGTATAAGGAGGAGCAAGTTGATATAAAATCCCAAACTCTCATAGATAATCAATGAAGTCTTGATAAATATATTCTCTACCACTGTCTAAGAAAAGTTTCTTAATTTTCTTACCAATATGGTTCCCAGCTTCATTCTTATATTCCTTGAATTTTTCAAAATAATTCAACTTATACCTCATTAAGTATACATATCCATATCTAATAAAATCATCAGTAAAATTTATGAAGCATGAGAAACTACCCCTTGATTCAAATAGAAAATGGTCCACACACATCGGTATGAACTAATTCAAGAAGCTCTTTATCTCATTCACCTTTCCCACTAAATGGGGATTTGGTCATTTTTCCTTGTAAACACGTGTGATATAAACTATGTGGTTTTAGTTTAAAAGGATCTAAATATCCATCTTGATGTAAATTAGTCAAGTAATTTTTATTTACATGACCTAAACAATGATTCCAAAGTTGGGTGTAGTGTGATTCATGTGAATTAACTTCTTTATCTATTATTATTATTTGTTTCATGTATTCCAACAAATAAAGACTGTTATTTAAATGTGACTTACCATAAAAAATTATATCTTTATAAAATAAGAGAAATTTTTTCCCAAATTCTAAAATAAATCTATCTGTATCAAGTCTGGATACTGGAATAATGTTTTTGGTAACTGAGGTCACATAATAACAACCCTTTAAAACCAATATCATTTCAGTTGGTAACGTGAGGTGGTAGTCCCTGATAGCTACAACAACAAGTTTAGATTTTTTGGCTACTCAAAGATCTACCTCTCCTTGGTAAATATTTTTGAATCTACTTGGTTCTGTTATTTGAATATATATATATGAGAACCACATTCTATATATAATATCCAATTTTTAGAAATAGATAAATTTCACTTGATAACAAACCCACCTGAAGCTTCCCCATGCTTCTATGGATAGGTGTAGTTTATCTTTTAGTGGACCTTCTTTCCACATGTGAGACACACAACATCCTATTCCACTGCTTTCCCCTTGATCTTTCACTTCTAGTAAGGGAATGAAGAAGCTTTAGGATTAAATCTATTCACATTCCCTTTATATTTGTTCACTATAATGATGAAATGTTTTTCACTCTTTATCTACTTGGTGAAGAAGAGTAAGAATATCTAACCGAGACTTCTCAATGTTTTTCATATTAAAATTCACAACAAAGATGGATAAGATCTAAGGGACTAATAACATAACGAGTTTGATGCCTAGTTATTCAGAGAGTTTAAACCCTAGAACCCTCAAGCACTCAATGTATCCAATGAGATTAACTATATGAGGAACAACCGGGGATCCCTCTACAATATTTCTTGGATAGAGTTCCTTGTAAATCTCAAGCAGTTCCTCTCTAGCTCTCTCCTGGTAAAGACCATAGTGGTGATCAAGCATGTTATACACATCCATGTTTTCATGAGACTTAATTAGCTCACTAGAAATCAATGAAATCATTAAACATTGAACATCGACCTCATTGATCAAATGTTTTTCATATATGAGAAAATCTTCATCACTCGCCTCTCTAGAAGGTAGATCAAGAATTGAGGATTCTAGCACATAAGATTTCCTTTCATGGTGTAGCACAACCCAAAGTCATCTAAAACACTCCTAGAAGTTACTACCAGTTAATAGGTTATCTTTATTTAATATTGATCATGGGGATAGTGTGGATGATAAACTTTTCATTTTATTATACAATTAAAAAGATCATATTATTAGTACTTTTCTTGATTACAAAACAAGTGATATATAATAAATTAAATGTTTGTATTTATTAATTCTCCCACTATTTTATCAATCCTCAATATCCATCACCATTGAACTAGGAATTCCTAGTTTCTTTAACATTATAGTGACAAGGATCCCCATTCCTTTTATTAATGATCCAGACTCTGTCCATAAAAACCATAATAAAGTAATATGGTAGGTGGTCTTGCCAACTGCGGACTTGCAGGTCTTTGATCTGTTGGGTGGATTTTTCTATCTTGAAATCATGACTTGGAATTCCTTAACACTTGCCTCCAAATATTTATTTAATAGACTTTACCAGTTAAAATCAATATAATTTTAGTTAATTCAACCCAAAACTCTCATGAGAACTCCTCGATAAATGTAAGTGTCCATACTTTGTCCATGTACTAAACTTATTTCAATGGTTTCATTCACAATCAAGTAATGGAAGGATTATTTTGAATTAATATTTAATTGAGGGAATTTAATTTATTATACATAAAATTTATCTTGTTTTATACTTTACACATTTTTTTAATATTAAGTGTATGTTACTTAATTAATTAACCATATTGGATAAAACATTTATACATAACTCGTTTATTTAATTTCTATCTTTTCACATTAATTAATTTATTTATGTGATTAAATCCTTGCATCCATAAAAAAAATAGTTACATAGATAGAAATAATTAATTAAATAAATAACTCATTAATTAGATTTATCTAACGGTTGATATAATGAGATGACATTAAATCAACCTTTGACCTAGGGAAAATAACTCATATTTCTAGTCTTATCATGAGTTACAATATTCCACCTGTCCACATGTGTATCACTTGGGTTGAAATCATTATGGTTCTGTCTTGAACTGCCTCCACGTGGTTTGGGATGCTCCATTAATTACAAATATTTATTACTCACATGTAGGTGAGAGGAACCAAATGACTGATTAACGGGGTTTACATAAATATCTTTGGACATTAAGGTCCTATATAATAATGGAGGGAGAGATGACTTATAGGCCATCATTTAATTTAATATTAAATAATTTAAAACTCATGCAATATATTAAATTAAAACATAAAACACATACATATGTCTTGGTCAAGCTCATGAATGGTCATACATTCAAAGAATACACAAAAGTAAATGACTCGCATTTATTTCATTATTCGTTCTTTTATTATTTAAGATAAATTTGCTTGCATTAATTAATTAATTCTCTTTCATATTAATGATAATATGGTCTTATTTGGATATACCCATTATTAATGGCCTTCATGGAAAATAAATTGTAGAACCAATAATGACATATTAATTACAATAAATTAATCAAGAATTTGAAATTATTTAAAACCATTGTTAAATTGTCAAACACACAACATTGTTCCAATCAATAAAATAAGGTTTTAATGCTGCAATTTCAAATTTAATGTAATTTTAAATTTTTCCATTAATGGGTGACTGCAAGGTGTATACATGCTTCTACACTCCATATACCTCAGTTTTCATATATCAAATTCAAATACCTATATCTTAGGCATGTTGACTCAACCAGACTATATTGATTCTAAATTCTAGTTACACACCCTATATCCACCTCCCATGTGTTAGGTTGGCCTAGTCAACACATAGTGTGAAATAAAATCATTGCATGTAATTAATTTCTCAATATGTCTAGATATAATACACAAGGGTGTATGACCTGTGCTCGATGTGTAACACAATTTTACTGGCCAATGATTTAGAACTTTCCAATGGAATCTCTAGTCATTCTTCATTTGTTCTTAAAACTTTAATAAAATGAAACACGGAATGAAAATGATTAATATGTCAATAACATGTTAATTTAAATCAGCGTAAAGAAAAAATAACATGAAATGAAAATCTAACCTCAATTACACATAGATCAATAATCAAATAAATAATTATAAATTTAAATGTGACTGCTCTAATACCACTTATTGGTTCTAGGTGCAGAGGAAGCATGCAGAGGTGGGAGATATATTAAAATTTATTTTGATTATTTTTTATTGAAAATTAGAGAGGATCTTACATATCGAATTTATAATTAATTTATTTAATATTTTAAGAAATAAATACCTGGACTTAGGAACATTATTCATTGGTGAATTTTGATCATCCAAAAAGACCCTTTTGGATTACCTTCATTGTGCTGTAAGGACCCAAGGATAGAATCTATATAGAGGTGATCCACATGTGTTCTTATGATCTCCAAGCAACACCAGTAGATCTCTGGGTGCTAGCATGATGAGTCAAATGTCTTTATTTGTTTGTTCTTGATTGCTCTTTCTTCGGTCTTGAATAAATCTCTCTTTCACTTCTTTTTCTTGAGAGAGAGAGAGGGGAGGATGAGTTGAGAGAGAATTTGTTGTGCACAACAATTCTTTATTCTCAATTTTGGATTCTCTACATAATATACATATCCATTTATTTAAAGATTTGGGATTTGAGTTAAAATATTATTTAATTTTATACCAACCATTAAATAACATCTATTACCTTTAATAAATCCCATACCACATAATAATAATAATATATAATTATTATTTTGTGGCACACGCCAACTTGTGCAATAACAAATATTATATAATGGTATTCTTAATTAATATTTGTCACCAGAATCAGTCTTGGTCTGTTTTAACTTCTCTAGAATTTATTGAGTAACCAAATAAATATTTTATTCATAATCTAGCATATATATATTTATTAAAATATTCAATAAATAAAATAAATATTTTATTCATAGTCTGGTGAATAAATATTTATTTGATTTATGCAATCAATAGAACATGAAGAAAATTATTCTTTGAACATGAGAATAATATTTATTCCCTTAATTAAACTAAAATAAAATTTAATCAAGATCAACAGAAACACTTAGTGTGTGACCCTCTAGGATTCTTTCTCATTGGGATTAGGCAGTCTTTCTTAAATTACAATATTACTATCTAGTAAAAGGTCAAGGCACCCAAGAGAAAAAATTTAATGTTGCAACATTGACAACCACATATGAATGATCACTGTGCAATATAATCCATTTTTCCCAATAACTCATCAACAGGATTGCACATCTGTGTCACCAACCTGTATGATCGATATGTCTTTCTTTGACTCTCTAAAATAAACATGTTGTTACCCCATGGCCATGGAATTTAATATGATGGTTCTATTCCAATCAAAGGGCTGAGATATATGCTTCCATAAATATGGAAGGGACAAATCCTTCCTTATCTTATTCATTAATGAAATTTCACTCATGACACACCCAACGCATCCAAATTCTCTATGAATTGTTATTGTCGTGGTTTGAAAAATACATCTAAGTAAGCAAGTTGTAACATGAATTAATAATAATCTTAAAATCCAAGGACCATCACACATGCTCATAGGTAGGAATATTCGATGACACTAAAACATAAAAAATTCCTACTGGTGGTTATGTTCTCATAATCTCCCATCTTAGAGATTATAAACTATGAAATTCATGAGAAGAATCCTCATATTCTTACGAGTACTTTCACATGATGGTTTATGTTCCATGTGTACCATCATAGTGCGTTATCCACCTACATAACATTATTTAACAATATTGTTATAACACATTATGGTTCTCATCATAGCGGGGAACAACTATGAACTTATAAATACGATGTATACTCTAGGACAATATTATATTTCATTCATGAATAACAACAAACAATAAGTAATAATAAGTTTTATTAATATTCAATACATAAAATATTCATGTAATCAAAGTTAAAAAAGTTGGTCCTAGGATACCAACTCCAATAGTTGGATGGTAAGTCGGTATATGGAACCCCTTATTTCAATGAGGCAGAACTGTCAGTAAATTCAGTAATCACTAGGATGATAGAGGCTCTTAAAGTCATCAAGTAATTTCTTGATGTATTCTCAGAGGAGGTTGTAGCACTACCCCATTGGCATGACATTGAGTTGGCGATAGGATTATAGTTGGGTGCTTCTCTAATTTCAATGGATCCTTATCAGATTAAACCCTTTGAGTTACAGGAGTGTGGTATTTATATAGAAAGCTCGGTGTATAAGAGTTTCATCCGACATAGTGTATTTTCTTGGGGTACCCTACTGTTATTCACTAAGAAGATGGATAGTATTCCAAGTCTGTGTGTAGACTACCAAAGGTTGAATCAAGTGATGATCAATAATCATTACCCTCTTCCTATGATTTATTTTTTATCAGTGAAGATAATTTTGTTTGTTTTATAAGATCAATATGTGTCCTATATATCACAATTTGAGGTTAAAGGAGAAATATATACCAAAGAGGATCTTCTGGTGTAAGTGTGGACACTGTGAGTTTATGATCATGTCATTTGGTTTCATGAACGAACCATCTATGTTCATGAGAATCATTAACTCTATGTTTTTTTAGTTCTTGGGCCATTTTATAGGAATTTTTATTGATGAAATGATGATATACTTGAAGTATAGGGGGAAACATGCCTATTATCTCTGATTTATCTTTCAGGTCATTTAATGCCACTAGATCTATATAAACTTGTCCAAGTAAAAGTCTTGGATGTGGGAGGTTAATTTCGTTGTGAATATGGTGTCCCAAAATAGTGTATACATGGTCCCAAGGAAGATTAGATAGTTTTTTCTTAGGATACACCTAATAATGTAGCATAGGTTTATAGTTTCCTTGGTCTCATAGGCTATTATTGAATGTCCATATCTCAATTCTCATGGATCGTGACCCCTTTTAAATCTTTTATTATGAAAGGCCATGAAATTATATGTATTTTTTAGTGTTATTCGGTGTTGGAATACCTGAATAGGAGATTGATCAGTGCCCTAGTCCTTCTGTTTCTTGGAGAAAGGGTGGCATTTTAGGTTTTCTATGATGCTTCCTATTTGGATTTGGTATTCCTCTTGATCCAGCATAAGGAGGTTATCACTTATGTGTCTAGGAATTTGCATCCTCATGTGAATAACTATGTCACCCATGATCTAGATATAGTGGTGGTTTTTTTCACATTGATGTTTTGGTGACATTACATCGTCATAGAATTTTTTGCAGTATTTACTGATCACAAGAGTTTGAGGTATATTTTCTATTAGCATGACATAAATCTATGAAAATAGATGTGGATTTATTTTCTTCAAGACTCTGAAATTGTTATCTTTTACACCTCAGGAAAGGGTAATATTTTGGCTGATGCACTAGGCAGAAAGTCAACAAAGGATGTTGTTTAGGATTTTATGGATTTTTGGAGGTCACTGAAGAAGTTAGTATCCATACACCTAGATGAAAGGGTAGTTGATGGAAAAGGATGATTGTTTTATATGATTTTGAATTGTTCATTGATTCAGTAAATGTAGGATCCTCAGTGGGGATAATTATAGGAAAAGATTATGCATGATTTTGTTGGCCATAATGATGCCCCAGAGGGATGGTTGGAACCAGATGTTGTTTCAAGAGATTTATTTTATCCTGATGGTGATGCATGAGAGATTCCTTTGTGAGTTTAATATATCACCTTTATTAGTTCTCATAGTAATATCTAATATATACCATGGTTTGAGGACATAGTTTTGGCAGTCCAGGATAAAATGGACAATATCGGAGTTTGTGGCTCAGTGTCGGGTTTTACCATAGGTAAAGGTAGAACATTATGTTCCAAGTGGTTTGTTGAAACCCTTAGATGTTCTCAAGTAGAAGTGGAAAGAAATATTTATGGACTTCATCATAGGATTAACAAGATCTTTGGGAGGATATAATGATATATAGGTAACCATGGATCAACTGATGATGTCGGCTCACTTCCTAACAATCAAGGAGTCAAGCATTATGGATGAATTCATGTTTCTACATGGAGTTATAAGGTCCATCATCTTAGATAAGGATGATAATTTTACATCATTAGTCCAGAGAGGATTTCATCACACTTTTGGAACTTATTTATGCCTCAATACTGCTTTCCACCCTCATACAGATAGACTAGTGGAATGGATTATCAAGACACAGGGGGCTATGTTGCGAGTGTGAATATTATATTTCAGCAAATATTGGGTAAATAAATTACCCTTGGATGATTTTAATTATAACATAATACTCATCTGTCAACACAGATCGGTCTGAGGTGTTTTATGGGTGGTAGTTTCGATCCCTGTTGTGCTGGATCAGGTTTTAAGAGTCATCTATTATAAGTCCTGATGTGGTACAGAGCCTGATAGAGAAGGTTTAGTTTGTTCAAGATAGTATAAAAATTATTTATGTATGAAATAATTCTTATACCAATCACAGTAGGAGGCCCTTGGTGTTCAAATTTAGGGACCACATGTTCTTGAAGGTTTCCCCTCATTGGGTGTATTAGAGTTTTGGTAGGGGGGAAAGATATATCAAAGGTTTTTTGGGCCCTTCAATGTGTTAGAGAATGTTGACATGGTGGCATATTAGTTGGTTCCCCCAGCACTACTATATAGGATCCATGATGTCATCCATGTGTCCTAGCTTTGTAGATATCTTCATGATAACTCCCATGTCATTGACTAGGGATAGTTGGATATCAAGGATGAAATGATGTTCATGGAGTATCCAGTAGAGATCCAAGATCATGGAGAGAATGTGCTTCATAGAATAAGCATTCCCTTGGATCATCTTATTTGGATACATGGGGAATTTAAATATATTACTCAAGAGTGTGATATATAAATTCAATCCCAGTAACCTGAGTTGTTTTAATTTTTTCTTTGTTGTGTTTTTGTATGATGTGATTCTTTAATCTTGTTGATTTATGAAATCTTCCATTTTTCATTGCTAATGGTGTGTGTTAAGGATTCAGGCATATGAATAGGGGTAAACCCTTTTATATCAATATTTGTTATTTTTATGATATATTCTAAAACCATGTAGGTGAGTCCCTACCACACAGAGCCTAAAATATCTTGATGTAGAGGGTGGATTTCCTTGATTTTTGGGCTTGGGGATGTATTTTTTTATGTTTGTGGTGGTCATTGGTTTGGGATATGTAGAGGATGAAAATGTGGAATAAATTGTTGTGTAATAGATATGATTTTATGTTGGTTTAATATGGTTGTAGTGATTCATTTATAATGAGATCCCCAAGAGGTACCTCATGAGATTATTGTTCGGACCCCCTTCTTTCAATTTCTCAGTTTCATTTTTTATTCTTGAGGATGAGAATTGTTTGAGAGTTATCTGATGTAATGGTTTGAACATTCTCATCCTATTATTTATGGTTTTCTTAGGTTTGGTGGTTCTTATGAGGAACTTGAGGGTGTCCTGGAAGTAGGGAGAGGTATTTTATCGATTCTTTGGATCACCATGTGTGGTGAAGGGCATGTTGTCCAGGAGTTTTCCTTATGTAAAATAGGCATCTCAGAAGACCCTAGTAAGGGTGTTTCACAGGGCATGATGCCTTGGGGAATCACCTGCCCAAAATAGGTATAATAATCTCACCATGTCATGGTCTTGGGTATGGTGAGGGGAAACAACTAATATTCCGACAACATGTCATAGTGTCTGGTCATGGAAGACGATTGAAGAAACACTATGACATGGACCACACCATAGTCTAGGCTATGTTAACAGTCAAATCTCCTTTTCTTAAACTGTATAGAAATTGAGGAAATGGTTGTGGGAGATTTGGATCTCTCATTGACTAGAGTCACCATGGGTGTTTTGGCTATCCACTAAAATATGGTGGAGTCTCGTGTGCTTCACTTATAAAAAGGGAGTCACTTGTTCCATTGGTTTGATTTCCTTGATCTTACTTTGACCTCTAAGAGAATTCTTGGTCTTCTAATCCCTCTCTAATTGTTCCTTTATAATGCCTACCCCCTTTGATCATTGGATCAAGTCTTGTGGATTAAGGTACAATCTTTTATCTTCCCTCTTCCAATCCTCTTTAGTTTATTATTTTCTATGAGGATCACTATAGTGGGAGGAACCATTTTGGGTTTAGTTTTGTCATAGTTTGAGGGTGGATTTTTTTGTATAGGTTTTCATGATCTTTTCTTCAATCATGGTGGGTATTGATCACTTGTTTCCTCCCTTGTGAGTGCCATTTCTCTTTGAATATTCAATCAAGTCAGGGGGTCCTTTATTTCTCCTTATTTAGATGTACATGTGGGAATATCATGACTTTTAATTCATTAGGGTATATATTATGCATCACATTAAAGAAGACAAATTAATTGTATTATTTAATTTAAGGGGGTGGGGGATATCACATGAGTTTTACTTTTTCATATGATTTTTCCTATATGGATGACCATTATTTCTATTCTTCTTAGTTTTGAATTATATTTGATATTGTTCTATTGTTAGATCTTTTAAAATTTTGAACCTTGTTGAGATATATTAATTAAACATACTTCACATGAAAAAATATAAGAATGTATATCCAACTAATGAATTAGATTCCCATGAAATGTCACATTTGTGTGAAAATTCCCATTAAGATAATTAAGTAATTTTGATGAAATACCCTTATTAAATTTGAGATGTGATGTGTAAAGGTTGTGATGTGTGGGGGATGTGTTGTGTGATTGTTTTGATGTGGGGTTTGTTGGAATGATATGGATGAACCATTAATTATGTGTTGTGTTGTGTTAGTTACCCGGTAGTGATGGAATGAAACTTTAACGATGAATCAAGAATGAAATGGGTTGGAATGAATAATAAAATCATAGAATTAAAATGGTAAATATTTATGAAGTGGTTTTCATTAAATATGAAAGTAATGGGCTTGATAAATGAAGATGGTGGGTAATTAGAAAATATAATAATGGTTTAATTTGAAAATAAATATGGGATGTAGTTTTAATGAGGATTTATTTTGTGGTATGGTGCATTTAGAGAAGGATTTGAAAGTATAAGAGGTTGTGAGACCTTATAGTGTTATTTTAAGTTTTAATGGTGCTATTTTTATTGAATCCATAGGTTGGTCTTGTGTGTAACTATTATATATTTTATTTTCCTTTTAATTTTTATATTCACCCCACCTGAGTCATGTGTTTGTAATAACACCCAATATTTTTTGGGTTTCATGTGTTTTTCCTAAATATCCATGATGGTGATGATATATGGATAACTACCACCTCTTCCTTGCACTCTCTTCTAGGTGAGATTTTTACACACAAGATATGATGGATTGTGATTACAGTGCATTAGAGATAATTTTTTATGAGAGTATTATGCGGTTAATAGTGGAGGAATTTCATGGTAGGAGGAGGTCACAAGGATGATGCCTTTCATGTTCATGATACCCTATTATTCTGGTTATATAGTAGTCATTATGGAGGATGTTGATGTGATTACATGTTGCACATAGGATGCATGGTATGATTTGGTTTCCTATGTGTCTGTGGGAAGGATGTGATATAGTTTCTAGGGTGTCTCCTGGTAAGATTATTATGGAAGTTATGGGAGCATTAGGACACAAAATGATGGATCATAAGAACATAAAATTATTGGGAAAGTGATGTAGGGTACCTCTTATCGATATGATTCTTATTACATTAATATAATTGGATGCGTTATTTGACGATAATTCCATGGTGAGGATTATATTAGATAGTTGACCTACTTAAGTTCATGTGGGTCATGTTTTTTGTCTAGTAGTTCATTAGTAGGCTCTTTTCACATGTGCATAAAATAATTTGGGTATGATCCTATTATTTATAAATGTTATTTTCACCCTATGTATATAAAAACTAATTTTCAGGTTTCTAGTAGGACTTAGGGGATTGAGTTGGACATTATTAGCTCACACATTGGAGATATAATTGATTTGGTTCTTTAAGAATTTTTTGGGGTATTTATTTGTAGACTATTTTTATTTGTTTACATTATACATTCACTATGGGATGTTTTTGGTTTTCCTGTTTTCTTTTATGAGAAGTATTTTCTTGGTAGTTTTCATTCTTTCACTTGATCTGATATTTATTATGAGGGTAATGTGTTCCATGTGTGATATTTTTATATTTCCTCATCACAAGTCACCAACCCAGGGCCTACTAAATCTGGGAATCAATGGCCATTATCTCATTCCTTCATTATAGGTTGGGGAGGGGTAACTTTAGAGGGAGAGGGTTGCGACAAATTTACTTTTATCAATTATTTTTTTCACTAATAAAGGTCAACTTTATCAATTATTTTAGCTATCACTGATAAAATTCCCCAATTTATTAACAACTTTTTTTAGTACTGATTAAGGTAAATGCTTAATAAACATAAATTTATAGTAGTGTTTTCTGATTCTTATAGTGTTGATGGAACCATGGATTCTTTAATTACCCCTATAATTGGATCATCACAAATAAAAAGAGTAAAAAAAACATCAACTTCAACCTATTCACCCTGAATATCATTCTGCACAACAGCATGATCAACAAAATCTACAATTTGAGGTAAACATGAATCAAAAACTAACTCAAGACTAATAAAACCATAAAAATTGGGAGAAATATATTTGTATCCCAAATCAATGTATAAAATATTAAAATTCTCCACAAATATTTCATAATGAATTCTTAATGTTTTATTTAAAATGGGTTCATAAAGTCTATACCCAGACATTTTATTTATATAACCAATAAAAATAAATTATTTTTTCCTACTATCCAACTTGGATCTCTCATCTCATAGAACATGAAAAAATTCTTTGCAACCAAAAAAAACATGTGATTATAATTGATCTATTTTCTATACCAAAAAATGTTATAAGTATATACCTATAAAAAAATCATAGGTGATAAATTGATAATATATGAAATAGTAATTAAATCCACACCCTGAAAATTTATAATACACTTTGATTCAAAAAGTAAACATTGAACTCTTTCCATAAAATTAATATTCATTTGGTCAACTACACCATTTAGATGAGGTATTTTTAGAGGCATATCTTGATTTCAAATACCTTCATACCTTCAATACCCATCAAAAGGATCATAGCACTCACCCTTGTTGTTATTTCAAACACATTTCATCTTCTTACTAGTTTCCCTCTTAACTGAAACATGAAACTTCTAAAAATCACTAAGCACATGAATTTTTTCGTTCAAAAAATATCTAAATCTTATGTGATTAGTCATTAATAGATGTCAGAAAATAAATTATACCACTAAAAGTCTTAAATTTCAAAGGATTGCATACATCAAAATATACCAATTCAACTATTTGTGAATTTTTGTGTAAAGGATGACTGCTGAAACTAACCATGTTCTATTTTCTAACCGTACAGTGATAACATGTGTCCAATTTGATACCCTTAAAACCTAGAAGTAAATTTATCTTTTCCAGACAACCAAGTTCCTTCTCAATAATGAAGTTTCACCACATGTTCCATAATTTTGAAGAAACACTACACTCAGCAACATAAGCAGTATCATAATAAATAAAATATTTGGTCCAGTACAAAACTGATTTATTCTTACCTCGAGCCACTATTAAAGAACCCTTATATTTCTTCAAATTTTAATCTTCAGAATTATTAATAAAACAATAATCATTATGAACAATGGTAGAAATGATATTTGGATGAACCTTAAGAGAGTGTCAAACATACTTCAAAATCAAGTTACTTTCTATGCAGGTCTCTAAACAAATAGTCCCCATACCTACCACACCAATATGACCATAATTTCACATTTTCAAAATCTCAAAATTAAATGGGCTATAAGATGTAAATAAATCTTTCCTCACATGAAATTAAGTTCCACTATAAACAACCTAGAAAGAATCATCAAAATAAATATTAAAGGAATAATAAATAATTATAAGATTACTCCTTGTAGTGGTGATCATCATTATTTTTATTACAAAAAATATCATTCATTTTATTTTTCCTTTTCATATGATAATAAAATTTCATTGCATGAACTTTCTTACCATAATGATGATACTCATTTTTCTTATTTTACCTGGATTTTCTTCTGCCCATAATTTTACCTTGACTTATCTGTACTTGTATCCTTTCTTGACTTCTCCTATTATTCAATGTGATGAAAAAACTCTGTAGAAGATCTCTCCTGAGTACATCTCCTTGCTTATTCATTCAAAATAACAAACTTTACAAAAATAAATGTCATAACACCATTAAGGGTATAATTAATTAGAGTAATGGATAAATTTTCCCATGAATCAATTAATGTATTAAGTATCCAAAGAAATAAATTTCATCTTCAAAATTAATACACATTTCAAAAAAAGGATCAAAACAAACCTAAAATTCACTTAAATAATCATAAATGGATGTAACTTCTTTGTACCTCAAGTTCATCATCTATTTGTAAAGAACTAATTTATTATTTTATGTCCTAGAAACATGAGTGGTCTCAATATTCTCCAATAATGTTTTGGCATATGAGATGTGTTGGAGTTGGTGTTCTATAACTAATTGTTTGTACTTTAAATTTCATATATATTCATATAAGTGAATATTAAAAAAAATATTATTACATATTGTTTATTATTACATGTGGTTTTAATTTAATAATGTCCTAAATTATTTTCCACTTTAAAAAATGTCATAGAAATTCATTTTCATGATGATAACCATGAAATGCTATAATGATATTTTTAAATATTTTTCTATGGTCAAATAAAATTATATGATAAGACACATAGGATGTTCAATATAGTGTGTGAGTAATTGTAAGAATATGATAATTCTTCTCATGAAGTTCAGGCTTGTAAATCTCTAAGAAGGGAGATTATGATAACTGAACTACCATTAGAAAATCCACATGTTTATGTGCAATTGGATATTCCTATTTGTGAGCATCAGTATTGATCCTTAACCATTAATATTATTATCAAAACATGTCATGAATAATATAATTTTATGTATTCCCATAAGCCATGATTACATATGCTCACGGTGAAGTTGGTTATGTAAGGTGTGTCACAAATGACATCTTATTAATGAATAAGTCAAGGAATAATTTGTCTCTTTAATCTTTATGGAAGATGATATCTCATACCTTTGATTGAAATTGAACCATCATTATAATTTCCATGGTCATGGTTTATATGTGAGTTTATTTTAGATATTCAAATAAAGACTTATCAGACGTATTAGTTGATGACATTGGTGTGAAACCTACTTGATAAGATATTTTGATAAATGGATTATATTACACAATGAACATTTGTATGTGTTTGTTTTCATTGTGATATATTTTCTTCCTCCACGGGTTACTTAAACTATTTCTAGATAATAATATTTGACTTTAGACAAGCTCTCCAAATGCCACTAAGGAAGAGATCGAGAGGGTCACACATAAAGTGTTTCCATTGATCTTAGTTAAATATTATTTATATTTAATAGTTGTAATAAATATTATTCTCCTAAATGAGAAGCAATATTTCTTTGATTCATTAAATGATCACAAATATTAAATAAATATTTATTCATAAGGTAATTATTTAATTATGTGAATATATAAATTTTGTTATCTCATGTTATTCACATGGTAATAAATTATTATTTATTCATTAACAAATAATTTATTTCATTATTTAAATATTAAATAAATATTTAGTCTCCAGACTATGAATAGAATATTTATTTATTGAATGAATGAATAATGTTTATTTGAATATATATTCTAGAGTTCCATAAATTTTGAGGAGGACGGGCATACCTGATTTTTTCCAATGATAAATATTTATTTACTAGATTGTAATATAAATATTTATTATTGTCCAGGTTAGTGCATTCGATGAAATCAAATAAGATTATTATTTTATTACATGGAATGGGGTTCCTTTTGGTCCAAATATCATATTAAGGGCCATTAGAAAATTATTTAAATATTAAAACCTAACCCTAGGTCTATAAATACTGTTGACACTCTGTTTGTCAAGTGGAGTGAAAAGATTATGAACCGTACCTTAGAAATGTTCAGGAGCTAAAAATACTTAAGGATCATCAAAGGGACCTACCCAAATAACCATGTGCATGCACACCTATGCATCAGAAGGCTGGTTCGACCCCCTCCCCTGCATGGAATACATGTTTTTTCACCCTTGTGTGGGACACCAACGCCGAGCACCTATTCTCAGGACCTACGTGGACCATCTCCCTCAACTAGGATCCACTGTTTTCCTATAAATAGGAAACCATGGCTCCTCATTTTCATGACTGGGAAATAAAAAGAAGCCTCCAATCTCTAGTCGCATAGCCCCTTCCCCTAGGTTTCCAAAATCCATTTGGTAGCTCTATAAAACCCGAGATAAGAGAGAATTAAAAGGGATAAGGGAGGTAAAACCCCTTCAGGATCTGAAGCACAAGACACCTGGACGAGGACCCTTCCTCCCCTAAGTGAAGAACCACATGTGCAAGTACCCTCTCCCTACTCATGGACCTATTAGATACCCATTGAGGGACACCTAAGAAGACCCATGATGCCCCAGATAAAGCCTCACCCAAGTGTTGTTACCCATTTGGTACATTTCCAAAGGCATACCCAACTCATAGAGGCCTATAACCCCTACACAAAGGACTTCCAGTTCCTCCTAGGCCCTTCACGAGGCACCTCTACCCTCTAATTCATGACATATATGATCTTACCTTTAAGACCTCTTCCAAGCCACCAATGTTAGGGTTCCTCCCCCTTTGGATCCCTCGCCCAAGAGGGACTAATTTGAAACCTCCACCGAAGTCTTGAGACTTGCAATTCCATGAATAGGGGAACACCATCATGTCCCTCATTTGGATTTTAATTCCTATGATTAGAAGTTTCCTACACTTTTCCCACCTGAAGGTTAGGTTTCTCAGGGATTAATGTGATTTGTATTCCTATGGTCACAAGGACCCCAACCCTGAGGGAGGTTTTAGGGAGTTCCCAGTCTCACATAATAGGGTTAGTACCATAACCTACCCTTGTCATCTCTAATACCCATAGCCTCTAGTTCTAGTAGGTTAGGGTGAGGATCATACTTAGTTTTCCATTAAACATGGAATTAGATCATCCTCCCTTGTTGCAGAACCAATTTTAGGAAATCCCCCCCAGAGTAACCCCTTGGCCTTTCTTCTGGGAGGTTGCACTCTTGCTCCTCCTCACCCAAATGGCCATGTATGAATAGGTAGTTGTACCTAACTATCCTGAATATGAAATGATATAGGGAACGGGTGTATCTAAGATCCTCCTTTTTCTTTCATGCCCTTAGCCGCTTCCACCAGTGGAGGAGGAGAAGTGTATGGTTTGTCGTATCTTCCGCTTCTGCTTTTTTCTCAAATTCAAGCACGAATCATCATAACTTGTGTAGTACTAAGGGATATCCATGATCACAAAATCCACACCATCATATGCATATTTTGGAAAAAGTTCTTTACCTAAATATTTCTCCCGCCTTCCTTTATAGTGTCTCCATAAGAATGGGTCCTCAAGGTCATGTATCCAACCTTAGGGAAAATCATGTTGTGTGGTTTCTTAGATCATACATACCCTATTGTTTCTCACACTGATCATGAATCACATGGGCTTAGAAGAAAATTATGGTCATTAAATCCACATGATCCCAAACCTTTTTGGGACTCCTACTTGATATAAGCCCCAAAATCTCGTCCATGGGAATCCTCTTCTGGAGTAACCCAAATCATACTCATCCAGGAGAATTATTTTCAAGGGAAATCCTGAATCATATCACCAAACACACCCTAGTAATTCTCCTCAAAATTAATCCCTAGTCAAACCTATCCATGGGAAACATTCCAAGTGTAAGTCCTAACTCATCAATGGGCATCCTTTTTAGAAGTAATCCCCAACCAAACATTAAATCACCAGGGCATCCTTTTCAGGAATAATCTCCAATAACATCACAAAATTTATCCATGGTAATCCTCCTCAAGAGTAAACCCCAAACCAGATGACCAAATATCCATGATTCATACCACTTCTCATGGCCCCAAATTCATTAATCAAGGAATCATCCTCAGGAGTTAGCCTCAAATTAATCCTCTTGATGGGGAACATTCCCCAATAAGACAAACCTTTTGAGGGACACTATAGGAATGGGTCCTCACAACCAAACTATGTGGGATTTTTTTCCAATACAAACAGGATACATAGGAAGCCTCCTTGAGGTTCAAACCCAACATACCAAATTAACCCTACTCTCTCTGGGCCACATTCCCAGTATGGTCTAATTGAACCTGGAAATTCATATCCCTTCCCGGTTCCCTAGGCTACTTTGGAATAAGTCCCACACCAAACCTTAATAAGAAACCTTCTTCCGAGACATCCTTATTATATGATGCTAAACTACATAGTTTAGTCCTTATCACATGACCTTAAAAGTTATGATGTTCCCTATTAAGAAGCACATAACTACATGGGTTATGATTCCTTTCACAAGGATATGTAGGAAGCCCATCACATGGGTTCGATCCCAATATCAAAACAAATCATGTCTCCTTGGATGATGATACACTCCAGAGAACCCCACTTTGTGGCTAGAAAACCAGCACAATCATAATAACGACCAAAGAATATCTAATTAGTATGTAAGAGGATACCACCAATGGAGAACCTCTAATACATATAGATTTATCTATTGGTAAATAACCTCATATACATATATATGATTCTAAACTCCATACATGATAATAATTGAATGTTAATTCATGGGTGATCTATGCCATACATGATAATTAATAAAGGATTCATGAATATATCTTAAATATATAAGAGGGTCTTGGAGTAGGCGACAATTCCCCCCAAAAGGGTGCGATGAGCCCGACCTCCCATCTTCTCGAATAATATGATTTTTTAAGTATCATTTTCCAAATTCCCCAATGAGAACCTACCTTTAGAAAGGGGTTTCCTACAGATACAGAACCATTGGGTGTTTTTGGTTCTAAAAACCAACCCATTGGAAACCTTTTAGAAATAGTAAACCCGACATGAACGATTTCACAAAACCCAATACTCATAATTGAACATAAGGAAAAAAAGAATCTCTATATAAGGAAACAAAAATGGTGAACCCAACATGAATCATTAACCAAGATGATAATGTCACTCACCCTCCAGGCCCCTTTCTCTCTCAAAATGAAATAGGTCCAAACAAGAGAATCAATCATGCATGTGTTCATTCAAATGAGATACCACTTTGATAAAGTTTTATTGTTTTTATTTTTCATATATCAAGAACTCTCTCTTAGAACTACCATAAACCCAATAGAATACTTATATATTCTACTAATGCATGCCCTGGATACTGTTCATGACAGGTCTTCATCCAAGAAAAGAATGTCGTCACCAACCCAGCGTCTTCAATGATGGGTATCTAACACACTCATTCAGGTTTATCATCATCAAGACACCATCCTGACCCTAAAGGCCACCCGAAAATCCCACCATCTCACCAAGCCCCACTGCACATCTGGTCAACGATGACCAGTGGTCTAGAAGTAGATAGAGTCGACTGCCCTCTTCAACCATTTCAAGAGATTTTCCTCAGAATGTGACAACTAGTTCCTCCTGAATCTCAAGGGGGTGGATGAAGAGGCCTCATACAGACTCATCAAGAAGACACATGGGTCCTTCCAAAGGACTCTTGCCAATAATTTTCGCCACCAACACCACGCGGTTGTAATCCCTTAACAGGACGGGGGTGTTATCTTTAGATGACCGGCCCAGGTCATCTATACCAGAGCATGCAAGATGTCCCACCGAGGGTATAAACTGGTCACAAGGGAACAAGGACACACTCCTCTCCCCTCTGTAGAATCCCTCAAATCAATACTGGTAGCTAACTACGAGCAGGCACATTCACCCATCCTCCCTAATTAATCTAGCAACTAGACTCACCCAACAATATCAAAGTAAGCCCTCCATTCAAATTTGGTGGCATACTGTGATAAGAAACATACACCTATATGAATTCACCAAGCCTATATGTAGACTCATCTGGCAGCACCTGAAGAATACTAGTAACCAAGTTTGGTAGAAAACATCAAGTAGACACAGACACACACACACACATGCCTGCATTCATCAAGGCTACTGGCAGTTTTGTCTGGAAACATCTGGAGAAGTTAGTCGGAAAGTCCCGATGAAAAATAGAGGTCATACCCAACTCCCTACCCCCAAACATGAGTACTTTCAGTATCCACAGATGGGAAAAGGAGAACATGAGTATGAACATACACCTACTCCATATATATAATGGTCATATATCCCTATTCTAATCATTAAATTTACAAAGAATATCTTGAAAATCGTAAAAGGGAATACTCAAGTCCATGACCATGTCTTAGAGACCTATCAGGACATCATTACAGTGATAAACACAAGTCCATCCCAAAAAAATGGTGTGTCTCATCAGCATACCAACCCGAATCAGAAACTGACCTCTTCTCCCATCCATAAGGGTCATGGGAAAAACTACCCCATGATATACAGAAAACCAGATTGGGAACGCACACCTGTTCTAATTAGCGGTAATCAGCCTATCCTAATGGCCACTACAAGGTATGAACAATCCATTTCTTCGTGATCATGATCCGATTAATCTCAAGATCCCATCTCCTAATGAGAGTTACGACATCCCTCCACGTGTCCAGAAGATCTATTTTAAAGAGGGTTTACCCCTTACTATAATCCACTATGGTGTTCCTCCCCATGATGGTGACCACTATGAGAGTTCTCTCCATAGTAGTATTTCATGTTGACAAAAGAATCCTCCAATTGGCTGCATAGTGATGATAAAGACCTCCTATCACAAGGAACTTGTGAGAATATGGAGAATAATGTATGATACTTTGTAATTGATAGGTGTTTCGGTGCGGATGTGCGTCGGGTTACGCTGTTCCGCCAGGACGCGTTCGCGCGTGCACCCGTCAACCCGAGGGGATGGGCGCGCGGCTTGTGGTCCCGCAGTCCCGCTTTCCAAGGGCGGGCGGCATTCGTCCCTTATTCAGGGGCGTCTGCTCCTTGATCGAAACCGGGATGATGGGATGTCGGCTCCTCCTTCCTTGGACGTCTCCTCGGAACTCGTCGCCTAATCCGGGTCTCCCTCATAGACTTAAGAATGTTCGTGAATCTCGTTCCCGGCGCCATATCTTCATGGACACCGGTTAATTACGCTGCTTCCGCCCGGACGCTCCAAGGAGTCTGGGCGGGGCAGCAACCTGCGGTGAGAAGGCCGGGTGGCTCTGGGTGCTGGGGGCGTGTCGTAGCACTGCGGCTCTGCACGTCTATCTTCCGTCCCTAATAGGGCTTCTCGAAGGCATGATGGCCTGAGGCATCCCGTACTAGGTGCGGGGAATTGTGTCACCTGAGTTTTTCCTCAGCTTCCCATGTTTAACACGGGGTATGCCGCGAGTTTAACGTCCAGCGGGGACGGCATCGGACCGATCAACATGAAAAGTGGATCAGATGACAGAACCCCTTGCGGGGAACCTCCGACGCTGGGGCCAGCACATGGGCGGCTTCCCAAATGATGTGGAGTGGAGTGAAGTGGCATGACCCCACCGGGATGTGGCGGCCCGGGTAAAAATCAGGATGGATGATGGAGTGAAGAGCTTGGACCCCGTAGAGGCTTCCTACGTACCGCGCGTTAGCACGGATCAAAGTCAACGTAGTTCGGGTATACAGTTTAACGTCATGCTGGACGTCGGCAAGCCGACTCACGAAGAGGTCTAGGCCGCCGGGCGGAGGATTGAACCGGACCACCTCGCACAGAGGGGGGTGGAACGGCCGGGTGGATCACAGTTTCACGTCATGCTGGACGATGGAAAAAAGGGGGCTGTGGGGAGGCACAGTGGAGATGCACACGGGCAGTCTCCCACAGGGGCGGATTCATAGGTGAATCGACGCAAGCGTGAACCCTGGAGGGGTCCACTGATGGACGAACCGACGTAAATACGACCGGGACGACCAGGTGGCGGGCTTGGACCTCAGGGAGGCTTCCTACGTACCCTGTATAGAAGACAGGGATCAAAGTCCACGTAGTTCATTCTGTCAGGACTTACGCACTTGAGGCAGCCCGGATGCGGCAAAACTCAGTTGGAAGGGACTTGGACCGAAAGCAGAAGACACCTCGATCCCAGTCACACCCTCTACTGGCTTCGGCAGTGGGGAGGCGCAATGGAGATACACATGTGCAGCCTCCCACGAGAAACTAGGGGTTTGTAATACCCTGCCCCCGTAGGGAAAAGCCACTCCCATTAAATCGTCCCAAAAGGGGGACAATCCCGACATCCCTGCAGAGACGAGCGGGTGGGGGCCACGTCCAAACCGGGGGAGACCCTGCGTGCGAAGCACGGGATCGAATGATGCGGACGGTTTAACGTCTTGCCGGACGAAGTACAGTTTAACGTCGTGTGTTGAGGACGAAACACTTGGCAGTTTAACGTCTTGCAGTGCGGACGATGGGGGCTAGGCAGTTTAACGTCGTGCAGCCTGGACGTATACAGTTTAACGTCGTGCAGGACGTGGTGCAGTTTAGCGTCATGCTGGACGAATATGCAGTTTAACGTCATGCTGGATGAATGCGCAGTTTAACGTCATGCTGGACGTATATGCAGTTTAACGTCATGCTGGACCTATGTGTAGTTTAACGTCTTGCAGGACGAATATGCAGTTTAACGTCATGCTGGACGAATGATTGCCGCCGACGGGTCCGTGTCACTTCGCACGAGCCTAGAAGGCTGCACGGGAAGACAGCGCACGGTGCGGGCACCTGCGATGAAGACCATCGGGCGCCACGTAGGCGGGTACCCAAAGGGGGTCAAGGGAGGCGACCCTGGCGGATTGCGCGCAAAAGAGGAGCTTTGCGCGCAAAACCGCGGGTCTGCGCGCAAAATGGCGGGCTGGCGCACAATTGGGCCAGCGCTTTGCGCGCGGATGATTGGGATTGCGCGCACCGGGCTTCGGGTAGCGCGCGGGGGCAACGGCTCATTCTCTCACGAATGGCCACTTTGAAGATGGGGGGTGCGCGCAATCGGGTTGGATTGCGCGCACCCGGGGGGCAATTGCGCGCAAGAGGCTTCTTTTGCGCGCAAAGGCCTTCGGGTTGAAATTTATTCAAAGGAAATGAGCCAAGGGGATTGCGCGTGAAGGCGGACCCCAAGGCTCTATTGCGCGAAAGAAAGGAGGTTACCTGAAGATCGGCATTGCGCGCGGAAGGGGTTGAATTGCGCGCGCGGGAGATCGTTCGACTTCCAGCAACCTTTGAAACGTTAGGGGTCGCCTAGTATTTATAGGCAACCCCGGGCGCGGAATCCAAGGCGCGAGCGCGGAATTCTCCTCGCGGGCGCGGAATCGGGCACGGCGCGCAAGGGAGTTGCGCGCATCCCGGGGGTTTTGCGCGCGGATCATCATCTTTGCGCGCAGACCTCTGAAATTCCGCGCAAGGCCTCCGGGCCCTCCGAAACATTCTTCCGACTCCGAATATGACCTCGCTTTCCGCATCCGGAGCTTTGTTTGGGAACAACGGACTTTTCCGGCGTCTACAAAAGCCCCCCCTCGGAATCTGATCGGCGAGAGGTCGCAACGATCGGGTTCCGAGGGAGACGCCGGAATGCCGAAGTCCTGGGCGGCGCGGGACTTAGGCGCGCAAAAAGGGGCGCCGGTCGCGAAATTCGCCGCTGCGGTCACGCAAATCGCTTTCCACGCGGCGCGGACCCCGGCCTCGCCTATAAATAGGGGCACTGGGTCCCTCCGTGTCGTACACTGGCCTTCCGCGCGATAAGCATCTCTGCTCTCGTGCGCGAAATTGCCCTTTCCGGCACGGAATTCGCCCGCTCGTCGCGCAAAACCGTCCGGATTTCGCCTGTCTTTGCGCGAAAACCCGGAACTTTGTGCGACAGTCTTCCCAATTGCGCGCCGCCTACTTGGATTGCGTGCCGACTCTCAAACTTTTCCACCAGCCTCGTCCGATTCCGCACACTTCATCCCTTAACCCGCACGACTCCCGAAACTTCTGAGATGGCCGCGCACAGAGGAAATGAGGGGGATGCCGCCACTCGCAGGGCTGAGATGGCGACGAACGAGGAGGTTTACGGAGCCAAGGAGATTGTTTCCAACAATCAATCCTTGTTCGACTTACTGACGCCGGCCCAGAAGACATATCCACTGTCGGACAACCTGCCGCTCTGGAACTTCGGCATCCTAGATGAGGTTCCGGTGCCAGGGTTCGAGATTGATGCGCCGCGGACCTGGGTGACCCAGGAGGACGAGCTTCTCCGCTATAACATCACCAACAATGGGCATCCTGCCAGGGAGACCAGACACTTGGATGTCTATGTCCTGAACCCGAGGACGCGAACCATTGATGGGGGTGAGCCTACTGCGGAGAATTCTCCAGCCCTCTACTCGAGCATATATCGCCAGAGCGTCACGGACGACACCAAGGGCTGGCTGAAGGACTGGGACTTGCGGTCTGGGGGCAACTTCACCAGCGAGTGGGCCTGGGCGTTCTGGGTACGCCACACTTGCGATCACTTCGCAGAGGAGCTGCGGTACATCGGCCTGTTCGAGGCGGTGTGGACGTCGCAGTTCCACTTCTACCAGCAGTCCGAGCTCGGGCCGGAGCTGTTCACCCGATGGTCTCCGGATACCAACACCTTCCATCTTCACCATGGGGAGGTCGGCATCGGTCTCTGGGACATCCACTGCATCGGAGGTATCCCGCTGGAGGGCTACCAATACGATGAGTTCCTGCCACCGAAGAACATCTGGGAGGACAGGTCACGGACTCCCATCCTGACCTGGCATCTGCTTGACCTGGCTACGCAGCGGCTCGGGATCAAAGACTTCCAGAAGGACATAGCCTAAAAGGAATGGTTCTGCCAGTTCTTGGAGCATGACCCGGCGGTCAAGATGCCAGGCAGGGGGAAGCGGTGCCCGACCGCAGCTCAGAGGAGCCGGAACGGGTCGTACTGGCGGGTCCTGGAGACGGGCGACTACCGCTCATGGGGGTACCGCGTCATCGAGGCCCGGGACCCAAATGTCCGGTACGCGGCGTTCCTGGCCGCCTTTCTGAGTGGGTGGCTCCTGCCAGTGCGGGACGCGAGAATGGGCGTTCGCCCGGCGACACTGGCGGTGGCGGGCGCTATGGCCGCCAACAAGAGATACAACCTCAGGGTCCCAGTGCTGGCGAGGCTGTATGCCATCCTGGGACGCATCTCACGAGGGGGGTCGCCACGAAGGATCTGTGGGCCCTTTCAGTTCTTCCACGGCTGGGTGGCTGCTCACCTCGGTGGGTACACGTTTCCGAACGCCATCATTCTTCCGGGCAACGGCCTGCGACCCTCCCTGCTGAACATCGCGGGGGTCGCTCCGATGACCCTAAGTGAGGAGGGCGTGCGGATCCGGATTGGCAATCATGCCAACTTCAACTTCAGTCCGTTCCCCACTCCCGTTGGCCAAATGATCGACAACGGGCAGGGTCCGCTGGAGCAGCATGAGTACTTCCTGAACATGCGGGGCGGGGTGCTCGTGGCTCGGATCGACGGGAAGGTGATCTGCGAGCCTTACGTGCCGACCCGTTTCGCCAGGCAGTTCGGGTGCCTTCAACGGATGCCGAAGAGGGTATTCACTGCCGTCCGGGAGGAGACGAACCCTGGCGTCCTTCGCCAGATGTGGCTGATGTTTGCCGCTTTCGGCTCTGGCGACGTCATCACTCTCCCTCCTACCGGAGTTGACGCAGGCTTGGCAACCGAGTACTCCGAACACTGGGCCATCGCGTACCCTGAGGGGCTTTTGCGGAAGCTAGTTCGGCGGCTCGAGGTTACCCGTGCGGAGACCGGGCGTCAAGGAAGGAGGCGAGGCGCCGCCACACGGGGGAGAACGGAGGCGCGCCAAGCAGCGGAGCCGGCGCGGGCAGGGACTTCGGCGGCGGGCACATCGCGAGCTGCCGCTACGACCTCTGCGCCCAGAGAGGGGGCACGCGTGGTGGTCGAAGAGCGGCCCGGGAAGCAGGTGAGACGTCTGCTCGAACCCTCCCACGATGCAGTCTTCCCGGCGCTGTGGTCGGCCTGGATGACCCTGCGGCAGTCACTGGGGACCGACGCCATCTGGCGAAAGATTCTCAGAGAAGGAATCCATCTGCCAGAGGTCGGGCGCCTCCACATTGCCGACAGGGTGGACTTCAACCGGCAGTATGCGTATCTGACGGCCATGGACGAGTACGCGCGCCAACGTGGTCAGCGTGCGGAGCCATCCCTTCTGGTGAAGGTGATGCTCGGTCTCGAGCCCGCTCCGGAACAGATGCCGCCGGAAGAAGACGACAGTAGCAACGACTCTGAAGAAGAGGAGGAAATGGGGGAGGATGAAGGCTCCGAGGGAAGATCCCATCAGGGGAGCCCACGGGAGAGCGGCGAGGTGGCCGGCTCTGACAACGTTGATGTCACTGAGCTCCTCGAGTTCCGCTTCTATCCCTACTCAATCTGCTTCATCCACTCTCTTATGCAGCTTCTAACCCATTTCTCCATCTTTCTCAGGAGCGCACGGATGTTGGTCAGGCATCCTCAGCGGGAGTAGGAGGGGCGCCAGCAGGACAAGGCGGGGGCCAGACACCTATCATTGAATTGACAAGCGCTAAGGGGTCCCCTGCTGCAACTGTTCCTGCGGCGACCGGGGTAGCGGAAGACGACGCTCCGAACTCCCGTAAGTCTCCCTACTTTACTGCTGGTGCTTGCCGTTGACGATCCGTGACTAACCATGGCATGCCCCGCGCAGTGATCTCAACATTGGAGGCTCATCGGGCAGCCGAACCCGGGCCATCTACGAGTGGACCAGTGGTGGACATGCCGCCTGCCCCGGAACAGACTTCCCAAACCGAGCCGGCCCCACCAACTGCTGATCAGGGGGCTCCGGACATCGGCGGTGCTGACATCGGAGAGAGGTTGGGGGCTGACGAGGGTGTCAGCGCCACTGGGGAGAGAGAAGAAGGTCGCCCGGATGTCGGGGAACCTATCCCTCGTGAGGACCTCCCAGGGGCGGACCCTGCAGCAGACCTGCTGGCTGCCTTCCCTGCCTACCGGCCTGCCGATCCCGAGGAGATGGACGACTCAGACACAGAGGCGGTCGAGGAGAGCCGGATAACGCACCGTAGGGGGTGGAAGTGCATCCAGCGCTTCCTCAAGCGAGACCCATCGGAGTTGCTGGGGCGCATGGGATCACTTCAGACCTGGATGCGCTTCCTGTGTGCCGGGGGAGCTGATGCTCAACGCCTCCATCTAACGGTCCGTGATTTCATGGCCGAAAAGATGCGCGAGAGCTGCTGGCGTGCCGACGTCACACAAAGTCGGGACATGTCGGAGAGCACGCGGGCGCTCCTCGCGGTGGAGCAGGAAGTCCGGCGCCTCGAAGGGCAGGCGGCAGAGAAGGAGGCCTTCGTCGCGACGTGTACCGAGCTTGTGGAGCAACTAGCAGCTCAGCTGGTTGACGCCCAAGTACAGCTGACGGAGGCGGGCCAACAGATGGTCACAATTCAAGTCGAGCGGGAGCGTGCACAGGCCAGAATCGACGAACTGCGTGCTGCGACCGCTGACGAAGAGAGGGCACGCAGAGAGCGAGAAGCAGCTCTGGAGGCCACCAGCCAAAGGGTAGCGGCATTAGAAAGACTCATTCAGCACGCTAATCCCTAAGGGCTTTGTTTTGCCATTCCCAAAACATTTGCTTCCGCTACTTCGATCCATCTGTATGAATCAATATATTTATCTGCATCTTTTGGTTTAATATGCTCAACCACAATTCACTGTCTTGCGGGAGTGTTAACCAAGCATCAGGCATCCATAATTGGGCCTGGATTTCTGGAGAAAAGAGGGAGGTCATTCCTAGGAAAGGAGACCTCAGACCTAATCAATGTATCATCCCCCAACTTGTTCCAACACACGAGCGGGACAACGCTAGGGGCGTTGAGATTTTATCCGAACATAGGGAAATGAGAAAGGGTGAATCGCGTGTCCCGAATCCGGACATCCACAACGGTCGGCCTTCCAGGAAATGCCCAAGACGGTAGGCGGACAATGGATCGACCATAACAACTGCAATAGACGGACCGAAAAAGGCCATCATTCATATTGCAGGAGGCGGACCACATGTCATCATGAATACCGCTTTGGGGTTCCTTCAGACACAAGGGTGGAAAATCCAGATCAACAGGGCGTGCGAAGCGTGGGGCGAAGTGACGATTTGTTCGGACAGAATCCAACACTCTCAAAATTGCGCCACCGTGGGGAAAACGTATTAGGCGGATGCACTAATCTGGCCGTGAGTCACCTCAATTCTCAGACAGCACCTCTCTGACGAGGAAACCGTCGCTTCCCACCATTGCAGTGGGGCATCCCGAGCTGAATCGGGGAGAATATCACAACTGCACCACTCTACCCGAAGTCAGGCCAGACGGCCGGCGACGAGGAGGGGCGGGACTTAACGATCCCTGAGGCTGGACCCGAGTCGGAATGCCCGGGCGTTCCTACGTACTCCATCAGGCTGGAGATCAAGCCACACGTAGTTCTGAGAGTGCAGTTTAACGTCATGCAGGACGTAGAATCCCGTTTAGGGGAGATCTTAGTTTAAGGTCTTAGAGCTCGGACCATAAGGGGAGATCTTAGTTTAAGGTCTTAGAGCTCGGACCATAAGGGGAGATCTTAGTTTAAGGTCTTAGAGCTCGGACCATAAGGAGAGATCTTAGTTTAAGGTCTTAGAGCTCGGACCATAAAGAGAGATCTTAGTTTAAGGTCTTAGAGCTTGGACCATAAGGAGAGATCTTAGTTTAAGGTCTTAGAGCTCGGACCATAAAGAGAGATCTTAGTTTAAGGTCTTAGAGCTCGGACCATAAAGAGAGATCTTAGTTTAAGGTCTTAGAGCTCGGACCATAAAGACCTCAAAGTACGCCGCATCTGGTCATATCCCCTGGATATGCGAAGATGCACTGAGGGATAGTGTCGAGAGTGCCGAGGTTTCGCCTGGTCAGAATGGGAGGTGGGAAATGTGAATCATGCGGCCATTCACTTGAGGACCGGGAGCACCGGCATGACGATATGAGAGTACTGCCGACCGTGGCGGAAAAGCAGCATCAACATCGCACTAACCGTTGGTGGAATGAGGCAGCAAACGAGCATCGACCGCTCAATCGCAGGATTCATATCGATTTGCTGCCCGAGGCCATTGGGGGTACCGGCCCGAGTCGGTGGGAGAGCACTGAGGCATTGTGTCCGAACCGTTCACGGGGGCTCCACCCAGGGCGTAGACGATGGGTCCGAATGAAAGGGAGCACGAAGCCTGAAAAGCGGAGGAAACCTGACCAAGCGGATCCTGACCCTCCTGGCAATAAACCAGAGTACTCTTGACACCGGTGGACCACTGCAAGGGGTCGGGGAACGCGCCTTGAGGGTGACCTGAAGGCGGCGGATTCCCCAGAGAAGGGGGAATCTCTAAGAGGTGGGGGGCTGGACCCGAAGTTTCAAACATCCGGGCGTTCCTACGTATCCCATAAGGATGGGAATCAAGCCGCACGTAGTTCTTGAAGCGCGGCGCAACACAATCGGGCACCAGCGCGGGGAAGAGTGCGGGTCTGACCCTCGCACACAAAAGGAGCGGCATTTGATATTTCTTGTTTGTCCTTAAAGATGAATGGTTTTTCTTTGTGCGGCGACATGCCTGTGATTGAGAAATCTCTGGCATCGCCACAATAATCAAGCCACGGAAGGCATCGATGAATGGCGTGGTTATTAACCAGCGCCCAACATGAGTGTCCCCTGAGGGGAACATCACGATGCAGTGCCGTTTTCTCGTCGGGCGGCCAAGACGATCACAGTTTACGGTCGTGTGGTAGGACCAGACAACACAGTTTAAGGTCGTGTGGTTCGGACCATGGAGGAATCCGCTTACCGCGGTACGGAGGACACGGCGGAGGTGGGAGCATACCCAGCCCTGCGGTCACGCACGATTCCAGGAGAAGAGTCTTGGGATGGGGGTCTGCGTATGTCCATCACCCGAGGGGCAGAGATGCTAGCCTCCAGGCATACTGGGCTCAGAACGCGATTGTTCGAGCGACTCCTCCCTCCTTATGGGGACGAGGGTCCAGCTACGCATGGCCCTTGGGGAGAACATCCGCATATATCCTTGGTGCTCAGATCATGGGAGCCTCGAACGACATCATTACCTTGGTTGGTCTGCCTAACGTGTAAAGGTGTACTGAAGGTCAGTATGAAAAGAGTGTCCAGATTCCACTACAACGCATAAAGGCGGAGTGTGATGAGGACTGCGCAACCAATGTTCAGAGCCTGAAGGAGCTGACATGGCGATCGAGGATGTTGCTGACGCATTCGCAACACAACATCCGATCGCGTCAGCCTAAGACGGGGCAAGCAAACGAGCATCAACCGCTCAATCGCAGGATTCATATCGATTTGCGGCCCAAAACCTGCCGGTAAATCGACCCGGAGCGGTGGGAGAGCACTGAGGCATCGTACCCAAACCGCTAACGAGGATCCCTTTGAGTGAAGGCTCGAATAAGAGGAAGCGCGAGGCCTGACAAGCAACACAGGACTTGTCGGGGTTGAATCTGACACTACGAGTCATAGACCGAAGTACCCAAAACATGTTAACAAATCTCCGGAAAGGGTCGGAGGACTCACCCTAAGAGCAACCAAAAGAGGGCAGATTCCCGTGATCAACCAAGGGACGGGGCTGGACCTGAAACACAAGCGTTCAGGCGGTCCTACGTATCCCATAAGGATGGGAATCAAGCCATACGTAGTTCTTGAGAGGCAGTTTAACGTCATGCAGGACGATGAAGGGTGTGAGGTAGTCCCACACACGGGGGAGGCGTACGGCGCGGCCAGTAGACCGACGTGAATGAGGACATAATCCCCCGCTCACGCGATACGCCTCACACAAAAAGGGAGGGGAACTGCGGCCAGAGGCCCAACGCGGGATAGAGATTCCCGGAAAATGGGGCTGGGCCTGAAACATGAATGTCCAGGCGGTCCTACGTATCCCATAAGGATGGGAATCAAGCCATACGTAGTTCTTGAAGTGCAGTTTAACGTCATGCAGGACGATGAGGAAAAAAAGAAGGGGGGAGCAGAAGGCATCCCCAAACGTGGGGGGGCGTACAGCGTGACGAGAAAACCGACGTGAATGAGGGCATAGCCCCGCACTCACACCATACGCCGCACACCCGGGGGCAACTGGGCCAAGGGCCCGAGATGGGATGGAAATTCCCGAAGGATGGGGCTGGGCCTGAAACATGAATGTCCAGGCGGTCCTACGTACCCCATAAGGATGGGAATCAAGCCGCACGTAGTTCTTGAGGGGCAGTTTTACGTCATGCAGGATGAATGCTGAACAGTTTAACGTCTTGTAGCTCGGACGTAGTGCAGTTTAGCGTCATGCAGGACGAAGCACTTGGCAGTTTAACGTCTTGCAGCGCGGACGAATGCTGAACAGTTTAACGTCTTGTAGCCTGGACGAATGCAGTTTAACGTCGTGCAGGACGTATGCAGTTTAGCGTCATGCGGGACGAATGTGCAGTTTAACGTCATGCTGGACAAATGTGCAGTTTAACGTCATGCTGGACGTATGTGCATTTTAACGTCATGCTGGACGTATGTGCAGTTTAACGTCATGCTGGACGTATGTGCAGTTTAACGTCATGCTGGACGTATGTGCAGTTTAACGTCATGCTGGACGTATGTGCAGTTTAACGTCATGCTGGACGTATGTGCAGTTTAACGTCATGCTGGACGTCGGCACACTCAGACAAAGTACTGCTTGAGGAACCTAGCGTTGGTGGGAGGAGTGACACGCTCACCATCCATAGTCGCTAGGGAGTACGCGCCATTGGGATAGACCTTGTGGACAACAAAAGGTCCCTCCCACTTGGGCTCCAACTTGGGCGGCTTCCTGCCGGGGATCATTGGTGCTCTTAGGGCTAGCACTAGATCACCCTGTAGGAAGGAGCGGAGGCGAACCTTCTTATTGAAAGCTCGAGCCATCCTGCTTTGATGCCTCTCCAAGTTGTGCAAAGTGCGAAGTCTATTATCATCCAGTGCTTCCAACTCGACTAGACGGGCTTCAACAACTCTGTCCGGCGCTTGCTGGTCGTAGACCGCAGTGCGCAAGGACGGTAACTGGATCTCGATGGGCAGGACGGCCTCAGCTCCATACACCAGGGAATAAGGGGTCATCTGGGTGGAATTGCGAGTCGTCGTCCGATAAGCCCAGAGGGAGTTGGGGAGCTTGTCCGGCCAACTCTTCTTGTTCTGACCAACCATCTTTTGCAGAATGTTAGAGAGGGTTTTGTTAAACGCCTCGATCTGTCCATTCGCCTGCGCATGATAGCGAGATGTATGGTTCGAGCGAATGTTATACTTGGCGTACAACTTCTTCAACTCGGCTGCTCGGAAATTGGTTCCGTTATCCGTGAGGATAGCGTGAGGCACTCCAAATCGATAGATGATGTTGGAGGTCACGAAGTCAGCGATCGAACAGGATTTGACCTCTCTGAGCGGAATCGCCTCTGCCCATTTGGAGAAGAAGTCCGTAGCGGTCAGAATGAACCGGCACTGGCGAGCTGTCGCCGGCGGGTAAGGTCCCACAACGTCCAGTCCCCAGACTGCAAAGGGCCAGGAATACCTTGTGGTATGGAGAGGCTCCGGCGGCCGATGCACAAAGTTCGCATGAACCTGGCACGCATGGCACCTCCTGGCATACTCGATGCAGTCATGGATCATGGAGGGCCAGAAGTATCCTAACCTCCGAATCTGGTGGGACAGCTTCGGCCCAGTCTGGTGGGCGCCACATGAACCAGCATGAACCTCTTGCATGACTCGTGGGATCTCAACTCCCTGAAGGCAACGGAGGAGGACACCATCAAATCCGCGTTTGTAGAGGATCTGCTCCAGGCCGGGACTGCTCTGGAGGACGAACTGCGATGCGCGGCGTCGAACTCGCTCGCGCTCGGCCCGCTCCGATGGAAGAATGCCATGTTGGAGGTACTCAACCAAAGGCGTCCTCCAATCAGGGGCTGATCCGACTGTCATATCTGGGGTACTCGGGGCTCCGGGCATAGGGGCAACCGTGGTGAGGTTACTTACCAACGGGCCGCGATCTTCTTCCGGGATAACGGGAGCGATGAGCCTGCGGCGCGTCACGCGGACGATCAGGTTTTCCTGTTCAGGCTCCGCAAGTGATGCAGCGAGGCTGGCCAAAGCATCTGCTCGACCGTTCTGCGACCGGGGAACATGGACAATTTCCGGCCGAGAAGGGAACCGGGCCATCAGAAGGAGGGTGCACTCCAACAATGGCACAAGTTCCGGCTTCCTGACAATGTAGTCGCCATTGATCTGCTTAACGACCAGCTCGGAGTCCCCTTTCACGCACAGACGGGGCACGTCGATCTCGAGAGACAACTCGAGGCCGGTGATGAGGGCATGGTATTCCGCCTCATTGTTGGTACAGCCCTCTGACAACAGGAAAGAGTATGGCAGCACGGCTCGCTCCGGGGTAATGAAGACGATACCCAAGCCCACTCTGTTGAGCTTAGGATTATCGAGTCTTCTACCGGTGGGGCTCCGGGAGGCACCGTCAAAGTGCATCTGCCAGCATGGATCGGCTCGATCAACCGAGAGAATGGTCTCATCAGGAAATCCTAGATCCAGCGGCTGATCCGCGGAGGTCGGGTGAGCTGCCAGAAAGTCTGCCAACGCTTGCCCTTTGATGGCCTTCTGAGACACATACCTGATGTCGAACTGCTGGAGAATCACAGCCCACCGCGCTAGGCGGCCAGTCAACATAGGTCGGCTCAGGATATATTTCAACGGGTCTACCCGAGAAACCAACTGTACCTCATGGTGCTGCAAGTAGTGCCGTAATTTCTGTACGGCAAATACGAGCGCCAGGCAGCTCTTCTCGATGGGGGAATACCTAACTTCCGCATCGAGGAGCATGCGACTGAGGTAATAGAGGCTATTCTCCGTTCCCTCGTTGTTCTTCTGGGCGAGAAGGGCACCCAGGGACCGTTCCAGGGCGGTCACATAAAGGACCAGCGGCTTTCCGGATACGGGCGGCATCAGGACCGGAGGTTGAAGCAGGTACTGCTTGATTTCCTCGAAAGCGGTCTGACACTCTTTATCCCATACATAGGTGGCACCTTTCTTCATAAGCCGAGAAAAGGGCTTACACTTGCCGGCCAGATTCGCGATGAATCGGCGTATATAGGCTAAGTGGCCTTGGAACCCTTGCAGTTCCCGGACGGTACCTGGGGGAGGCATCTGGCTAATCGCCCTGATTTTCTCTGGGTCGATCTCAATACCCCGGTATCTTACCACAAATCCAAGGAAATTTCCGGAGGTGACCCCAAAGGCACACTTCAACGGGTTCATCTTCAGGCAGCGAGACCGGAGGAAGCTGAACACTTTCTCAAGATCTTTGAGATGGTCCCGACGCTGGCGCGATTTGACCACCAAGTCGTCGACGTAGCATTCCACCAGTGTGCCGAGGATTGGCTTGAATATGCGGTGCATCGCCCGTTGATAGGTGGCACCTGCATTCTTCAGGCCGAAAGGCATGACCCGGTAGCAAAAGGTACCTTGGGGGGCCCTGAAGGCAGTGAACTCCTCATCCTCAGGGGCCATCCGAATTTGGTTGTATCCGGAGTATCCATCCATGAAGGAGAGGGCTTGGAACCCTGCCGTGGCATCAATCAACAGCTCTGTCACTAGAAGGGGAAAATCATCCTTCGGGCAGTGGCGGTTGAGATCGTGGAAGTCGATGCAGACTCTGATCTGCCCGTTCTTCTTCCTGACCGGCACAATGTTGGCCAGCCATTTGGGGTACTGAACTTCCCTCACGAAGTTGGCTTTGATAAGCTTGTCAACTTCGGCCTCAACCATGGCACCGTGGGATGGGTGCATCTTCCTGGGAGGCTGCTTGAACCCGCGATGGTTCGCCGGGAGACCAAGGCGGTGGACGGCTACCTGAGGATCCAGCCCCGGCATCTCGTCATAGCCCCAAGCGAATACATCACGGTGCTGCCGGAGAAAGTCCACGTACTGCTGCTGCTCCTCAGAGGGCATGGTGGCACTAACCAATGTGGGTCTTGGATCGGCCTCGGTTCCAAGGTTCACCTGTATTAACTCATCGACCGTGGCGGGGACGCCCTCCTCAAAGGCTGGGGGTGCATCTTCCATATCCTCTCCGCTCGGGGAGGGATCGTCCACGGGAGAGACTGCGTTGGCAACTGCATTGGGGCTACCAGATCCTGCTGGGCCACTGGTGCTGGCGCGGGCGGTCGCGGCCATCACATCAGGAGACTCGCGGACCGTCAAGACCATGGCGACGTCCAACCGTTGAATCGGGAGGACGTAAGCGTCATCCAGACTTGCCCAGGGATCACTTGCAACAGCGACAGGCTCAACCTCACCTGCCAGGATCTGCTTATCCTTGCTCTTGTAATAGTCCGCGTCCAGATAGCGGGCTTCACACGAGGCAAAAGGAGAGGCATCTCCTTGAAGCACGCTCACTCGACCATTAAGGGAGTATTTGAGGCACTGGTGGTATGAAGAGGGAACCGCCGCGTGAAGATGGAGCCATGGCCTGCCCATCAATGCGTTGTACGCAGTGTCCTGAGAGACTACCATGAATTCGGTGTTGGCAACCAAGTCACCGAACTGGGTCTTCAAACGTATCTTGCCGACCGGGGTTTGCTCGGTGCGATCGTACCCCTGGATCCTGAGGTCGGAGGGAATCAAGTCATCCTCAGACAACCCCAATCTCCGGAGCGTCCGAGTTGGAATCAGGTTAATCCCGGACCCCGTGTCGACAAGACAGCGCCGGACTTCAAGGCCATTGAACTGGCCAGTGACATACAGCGGACGAATGTGTCCCTGTATAGGAGGGTCTTCATCCTTACCAGAGAACGAGATAACTGCCTGACATTCGGCGTCCTCGATCGTTTCGGCGTGAAAGGCCTCTGCAGCCGCAACCTCTGTCTCAAACTGGAGGGGGCTTTTCAGGGCTTCAGCGAGTGCCTCGCGCATCTCAGATGACATGCGCAGAGCCTCAAGGATGGAGAGCCTTGCTGGGATGTCGGCCAAGTGCTTCAGGACATCATACTTTTTGGCCAAGCGCGATCCCCTGGTTGCAGGAGGTTGCTCTGCGGTTGGTGGCATGACGGGCCTTGCCGGTTGGATCGGCGGCCGACTGGTACTTGGCGCATCTCACTGTTCACTGGTCGCAGTCCGGGAAATGGTCACCGTACTGGAGTCAGGAGGTTGGGATGGACTCGTGGCAGGGCGGAGCTGGTCGCGACGCGGCTAAGGCGGTTCTGCCTGGTCCCACACCACAAACAGTGGCGGAGGCGAATCCGTCATCCCCGGATGGGGGGGCTGCGCACGCTGAGCTCGGTTTTGAGCTTGCTGCCTAGTCTCAGTGGCGTGCACGGCCTGGCTGGAGGTATCAACAGCTGTGCCCCGGCGACTCCTGTTGCTGCGGTTCTTCCGACGGTGGCGACGACCGGGGACACTAGGGAGGTCCACCTGGTGTTCTTCAACGTCGGGAACCGAAAAGGGATTTACCAGCTCGACGGTATTAACCGAAGCGTACCCAATACCGTCATCGGACGAATCATCCATCACCGGGTGGATCCGAGGAGGGACCCCCATCTCCGGGGGCATGAAATCGCCGAGAGTGCGGGATAGTGGCGGAACTGGCGGGGCGCGCTCTTCCTTCTTGCGCTGCCACCGTTTGCTCCTCTTGGAAGAGGCAGGCTGGGACGACGATGCCGAAGCAGCACCCGCGGATTCTGGGGGCTCAGGCTGATTCAAGCACGCACGGATGATTCCGTGGGCGCGAATGGTCGTCTTGCGGGCCATCCAGTTATTATACTTCTGGGATCCGCGGTTGGAGACCAGCTGCCATTCGTCCTCGTTGCCACTATCGTCATCTGATCCCACGAACACGCCCGCCACTTGTGCTGGAGCTGGGCCCAACCTGATTACATTGTTGTTAATCTGGTCTTGGAGCCAATCCTTAAACACATAGCACCGCTGGATGGTGTGCCCCAGGGCCCGGTGGTAGGGGCAGTAGCGGGGGTTATTCGTAAGATGTGCCTCCTCTGGCTTCCAACACTCAGGCAGTCGCACAATCCTCTGCTCCAGGGCGCTCCGGAAATAACCGGGGACCTGATCCTCATGGAATGAGTAAGTCAGGTGTCGCGGGCCCCTGGGAGCGTGGTCTTGACGAGGGGCTGGAGGGGCCTGCCGAGGGGGTGGACCCTGATTATCTCGCCTGGGTTGCGGCGGTACATTACGCGGAGGGGCCGGCCGGTTCTGAGGCTGCCGCTGCTGGGCCGGGAACTGAGCCCGTGGAGGCGGATTCCTGTGAGGCTGTGGAGCTGGCCTCACCGGCAGCAGCTCCAACGGCCTGGGGGCCTCTATCTGGGCAACAGCAGCGGGCTCAGCCCTACTGACTCTCCTTGCAGGAATCATAGGAGGCAGCGGGTGTGCCTGGCTGGCCTGTTGCAGGGCTTCCTCAAGACGTTGAGCTTTGTCTGAGAAGTCCCTGAACCCTCCGGGGTAATTTTGAGTAATCAGGGAAGGGACCAGCTCGGTCTTGACGTTCCCGACGCACATTGTCAGCAACTGCTCCTGAGTCAATGGCATGTCAAGGGAATACGTGAGACCCTTCCATCGGGCGACAAAGTCCGCGACTCGCTCATCAGGCCTCTGCTTGCACTTGAAGAGGTCTGCGATACTTGTCTTCCGGGTCGTGGAACTGAACTGGTAGAGGAACTATCTACGGAGGTCCTCCCAGCTGGTTACCGACCCGACGGGGAGCTGGCTGTACCAGACAAATGCTGGCCCTTCCAGTGTCTGAACAAAGCAGCGAAGCTTAGCGGCCTCTTGCTGCGCCGGAGTCCCCAACATAGGCCCGCACCTCGAGTTGAAGTGGGCTAAATGCTGTGGCGGATCTCCAGTCCCGTTGAAGGGGGCAAAAGTGGGATTCCCGAATCCCGGAGGCGCCGGCATGTCATCCACCCATGCTGGGTAGGGCTTGCCGTCCGGTGGGATCGCCACCTGCCGAGTCTCCAAGGCTTCCAAGCGGGCAATGAGTGCCGCCATCGGATCGTCCAGACATGGGTTCCAGTCCTGGCGAGGATCTCTAACCACGAGCGCATTGCATGGCCCTTCAATCGGGTCGTCGACCGGGTCGTCGAACTCGGCAGCTCGTGGGATGGCGGGCGGAGCGGCCCTTGGGGCAGCGGGAGGAATCCGAGCGGGATCTCTCAGGTAGTCACGCCGCTCGGGAGGGTGTGGCGAAACATACCGCGCCCTCTTGCCATAGGCAATGGCCTCTCTCCTGTCGGCGAACACGGCGTAATCACGGTTGCCCGGGAGAGTCTCGTCGAGGAGCGGTTGTTCCGGTCCCTGCTGTCCTGGCCTAGGATCACCGTAGTCAGGCCGCCGTTCTGCAGCGCGCTCGGCGAGGAGCTGGTCAACCAGCTTCTTCTGTTCGGCGAGCTGCTGACGTAGCGTAGCCTTCTCGGGATCCTCCTCCGCCCTCTGCATGGAGGCAGATGGGTCGGCGGGCCTTATAGCCTCGCTGTGCTCTTTTCCTTTGCTGACGTTTCGGCCCAACGTCAGTGCTTCAGTGGGTGCGGGGAGCCCCAGGAGGTTTCTCTGATGACGAGTAACTCTCACTGATGGATCTGACGACGGCTTGTCTTCGGGGGGGAAGCCCCCGTCGAGAAGTTCCAAGTCGTTCCCCTCTCCCGACAGGTCAGCCATATTGACCGTTCCTGTCCCTGGGGATATACCCTCAGGGCCACCCAGCGAATCGGGCTGTCGGCGAATCACACTGAAGCGTAGGGCAGCGTACTGCCCCCATCCACGGATATACACGTGGGGAGTGGCTTCCTCAATAACTTTGCGGAGTACTTGAAAGCACTCAACGCATCGTTGTTGGAGGGCCTCGTGGCGCTCAAATGACCCGGGGTGCCGAACCGCGGGGAGCATGGCCAGGTCAATTTGACGGCACTGCTCACCAATATCCTCCAGGTGCGCTTGACTCCCGGGGTATGGCATTTGTAGGCGGTGAAGACAGGAGCGGGTCTCCCGGAGAGTTCGGCGGAAGCATTCGAACTCATCCGGGGTGAGTGATTCGGGTGCATCAAAGCCCGGTCCTGCGACTGGCCAAAACTTCTCAGGGAAGTGGCCCTCTGCAAGGACGGTCCAGAAGCTCCACGACTCAAACTCGGGACCCAGGTCTCCCTGGTCCTCTTCCATGGCTGGGAACGGACGGGGAACTGGTAGTGGTGCCGAGGCGGGCCGCCGGGCCGACGGGCTGGCCGACGGTGAATACGGCGAACAGGCTGATTGGCCTCCATATCCCGGGCCGCCCTCTGAGGGTGGCGGTGCCCTGGCTACCACATCACGATAGGACGGGCCGGCGAGTGAACATCCTGCCGTAGCATCGGTGCTCGCCGAGGGTGCACCAGATCGTGGTTCGACCGTCGATCCCCAGAAAAAGTCTCCGGCTTCTCCGATCGAGGCGGAAGGCACTTCCGGAGGGGCCGGTACCAACCGCAAGCTTGATCCTTGGGGGTCTACCAGGCCCTCGTTACTCCGGATATACCTTCGGAGAGAAGCGGGGATCACATCGATCTCGCTCTCGGGGAGCACGAGGCTGACGTGCCGCATTCCTACCCCTGCCCTTGACTGGCGGGATTGGGGAAGGGGCTCTGTCGCCGAATCGTACTCCGCCTCTGAGTCAGAGAAGCAAACCGGTCGGATCTCCGTCCGGAATTCCGTAACATTCTTCCCTCGGCGTCGACGCCTTGCCTTCCTGCCCCTGGGTGGTTCTTCGGGGCAGGGCTGATCTCTGTCCTGGCGTCCTCCGGCCGCACTGGTGCTGGGGCCAAGAGGACTGGGAACCAAGGTTCGAGGGGCACCGGGACAGATATCAAAGGGGACGCGGGGAGAGATGATTCCGGGCAGGACTCCGGGCCGGGATCGGAAGGTGGGATGACCCATGCCTCCTGGATCGGCCACACAGAGTAGATCCTGCCGGTGAATAGCGCTACCGCGAGGTGGTCCGCGGTGGCTACTGCCAGTGCCAGCAACCGGGAGAATCGACCCAACCTGCCTTTGGGGCGGTCGGGGCCTCGATCCAGGTCGGGCATAGGAGTTCCCCTGCTCAGGATGCGCAGAGGCCTGGCGACTGGAGCCAGCAGTGGCTTGGGCCAATGCGGCCGCTGTTGCTAGAGCCCCAAGGTGGGCATCCTCTTCCGCTCGTGCCCGACGTTGGCGTCGAGACAAACGAGTCGGGGTGAGCGGCGCGGGCAGGTGGAGAGCCCGCTCTTCGACTGGAGAGGCCTGGCGGCGGTGTCGCCGTGGCCTGGCGGGAGTCCTTACCGTAGATCCCTGGAGCGAATCCCGGATAGGGTGATCCCGGGCCTCTTCCACCTCATCCGTGTAGGGAAGGGAACTGTCAGAGCGCTCCAGGGATAAGCTCCCGAAGCGGTTGGACGTTGAGGTAGGCAGCGGTGCCTCCCTGCGCGGCCCTCGGGGGCGGCGGTGGTGGCGAGGCGCAGCCTCCTCAAGGTCTAGGCGAGCCATTTCCCTAGTGGGGATGACTCCCTCTTCCTCGTATCTCCGCACCAGGGTGTTGATCACCCTTCTCTGGATGACCTCCGAGGGGGAGAGAGGGCGTGGTCGTCCCGCAATTGCGGCTGCTGGGACGGCTGTGGAACGGGCGGGACCGCGCGGAGTAGCCGCGTCGGTGTTTCCCCTATCCCTACGCCAGTGGGCGGGTGGCGATCGGGCACTGGATCGGGCGACCTGATTTCTGAAAGCAGGGAGAATGACCCATTAACACTGACAGGAAAAAGGAATCGACAACCAACCATTAGCGCCACGACGCCTTCCGTGGGGGGAACCCAGGCCCTCGACGTTGCGAGACGGAGTGCCCGATGTCCCTTCCCCAGCCCCTGGCGGGTAAGACTGAATGCTTGGCCGGGCAACACGCCGGTCTTCCAACACCTCTGAAAGCCATCGGTCTTCGTATCGAGGAGAAGAGATTCACGTCGGGTTCACCATTTTTCTGTTTCGGTGCGGATGTGCGTCGGGTTACGCTGTTCCGCCAGGACGCGTTTGCGCGTGCACCCGTCAACCCGAGGGGATGGGTGCGCGGCTTGTGGTCCCGCAGTCCCGCTTTCCAAGGGCGGGCGGCATTCGTCCCTTATTCAGGGGCGTCTATTCCTTGATCGAAACCGGGATGATGGGATGTCGGCTCCTCCTTCCTTGGACGTCTCCTCGGAACTCGTCGCCTAATCCGGGTCTCCCTCATAGACTTAAGAATGTTCGTGAATCTCGTTCCCGGCGCCATATCTTCATGGACACCGGTTAATTACGCTGCATCCGCCCGGACGCTCCAAGGAGTCTGGGCGGGGCAGCAACCTGCGGTGAGAAGGCCGGGTGGCTCTGGGTGCTGGGGGCGTGTCGTAGCACTGCGGCTCTGCACGTCTGTCTTCCGTCCCTAATAGGGCTTCTCGAAGGCATGATGGCCTGAGGCATCCCGTACTAGGTGCGGGGAATTGTGTCACCTGAGGTTTTCCTCAGCTTCCCATGTTTAACACGGGGTATGCCGCGAGTTTAACGTCCAGCGGGGACGGCATCGGACCGATCAACACGAAAAGTGGATCAGATGACAGAACCCCTTGCGGGGAACCTCCGACGCTGGGGCCAGCACATGGGCGGCTTCCCAAATGATGTGGAGTGGAGTGAAGTGGCATGACCCCACCGGGATGTGGCGGCCCGGGTAAGGATCAGGATGGATGATGGAGTGAAGAGATTGGACCCCGTAGAGGCTTCCTACGTACCGCGCGTTAGCACGGATCAAAGTCAACGTAGTTCGGGTATACAGTTTAACGTCATGCTGGACGTCGGCAAGCCGACTCACGAAGAGGTCTAGGCCGTCGGGCGGAGGATTGAACCGGACCACCTCGCACAGAGGGGGGTGGAACGGCCGGGTGGATCACAGTTTCACGTCATGCTGGACGATGGAAAAAAGGGGGCTGTGGGGAGGCACAGTGGAGATGCACACGGGCAGTCTCCCACAGGGGCGGATTCATAGGTGAATCGACGCAAGCGTGAACCCTGGAGGGGTCCACTGATGGACGAACCGACGTAAATACGACCGGGACGACCAGGTGGCGGGCTTGGACCTCAGGGAGGCTTCCTACGTACCCTGTATAGAAGACAGGGATCAAAGTCCACGTAGTTCATTCTGTCAGGACTTACGCACTTGAGGCAGCCCGGATGCGGCAAAACTCAGTTGGAAGGGACTTGGACCGAAAGCAGAAGACACCTCGATCCCAGTCACACCCTCTACTGGCTTCGGCAGTGGGGAGGCGCAATGGAGATACACATGTGCAGCCTCCCACGAGAAACTAGGGGTTTGTAATACCCTGCCCCCGTAGGGAAAAGCCACTCCCATTAAATCGTCCCAAAAGGGGGACAATCCCGACATCCCTGCAGAGACGAGCGGGTGGGGGCCACGTCCAAACCGGGGGAGACCCTGCGTGCGAAGCACGGGATCGAATGATGCGGACGGTTTAACGTCTTGCCGGACGAAGTACAGTTTAACGTCGTGTGTTGAGGATGAAACACATGGCAGTTTAACGTCTTGCAGCGCGGACGATGGGGGCTAGGCAGTTTAACGTCGTGCAGCCTGGACGTATACAGTTTAACGTCGTGCAGGACGTGGTGCAGTTTAGCGTCATGCTGGACGAATATGCAGTTTAACGTCATGCTGGACGAATGCGCAGTTTAACGTCATGCTGGACGTATATGCAGTTTAACGTCATGCTGGACCTATGTGTAGTTTAACGTCTTGCAGGACGAATATGCAGTTTAACGTCATGCTGGACGAATGATTGCCGCCGACGGGTCCGTGTCACTTCGCACGAGCCTGGAAGGCTGCACGGGAAGACAGCGCACGGTGCGGGCACCTGCGATGAAGACCATCGGGCGCCACGCAGGCGGGTACCCAAAGGGGGTCAAGGGAGGCGACCCTGGCGGATTGCGCGCAAAAGAGGAGCTTTGCGCGCAAAACCGCGGGTCTGCGCGCAAAATGGCGGGCTGGCGCGCAATTGGGCCAGCGCTTTGCGCGCGGATGATTGGGATTGCGCGCACCGGGCTTCGGGTAGCGCGCGGGGGCAATGGCTCATTCTCTCACGAATGGCCACTTTGAAGATGGGGGGTGCGCGCAATCGGGTAGGATTGCGCGCACCCGGGGGGCAATTGCGCGCAAGAGGCTTCTTTTGCGCGCAAAGGCCTTCGGGTTGAAATTTATTCAAAGGAAATGAGCCAAGGGGATTGCGCGCGAAGGCGGACCCCAAGGCTCTATTGCGCGAAAGAAAGGAGGTTACCTGAAGATCGGCATTGCGCGCGGAAGGGGTTGAATTGCGCGCGCGGGAGACCGTTCGACTTCCAGCAACCTTTGAAACGTTGGGGGTCGCCTAGTATTTATAGGCAACCCCGGGCGCGGAATCCAAGGCGCGAGCGCGGATTTCTCCTCGCGGGCGCGGAATCGGGCACGGCGCGCAAGGGAGTTGCGTGCATCCTGGGGGTTTTGCGCGCGGATCATCATCTTTGCGCGCAGACCTCTGAAATTCCTTGCAAGGCCTCCGGGCCCTCCGAAACATTCTTCCGACTCCGAATATGACCTCGCTTTCCGCATCCGGAGCTTTGTTTGGGAACAACGGACTTTTCCGGCGTCTACAATAGGTTAAATCCTTTCTCAATTGGAAGATATCTCAAGGAGGTGGTCCTTCTTCGAACCACACTTGGTCCACCTTCCTTACAGTGTAACAGAGAAAGTACCCACCAATATTGTTACTTATGATAAATCGGTAGGAAAGAGTCCACTCTAGTCAAATTTAGTAAAGGAGCCTCTATAAAAAGATGAAGATGATATGATAAACATGAGAAAACAACTAGATAAATATGACATACCAATCATGTTTTTTCCTTTAACCACCCCCCATTATAAAATTATAGAGGTGTTTTTGGAAGATTATGCGCACAACATCTTCCTTAATATATGAAATAATTTTGTCAGTTGAAGGAAAAAAGTATTACCCTATGATGAGTATCAAAATAAAGTCAAGGTATTAGAAGGAATGTAACTAACAATTGACTTTTCATCCTTCTTAGCTGCATGAAATCCAAAGAAACAGCAAGGATCCCATCAATGTGCATGCCTAAGCGCATTAAAAATCTTGAAAAATTTGATCACTGATGGCCCCTCTAGTGTTCATATTAGAGGATGGGGTGGAAATAGAGCGTTTTATTTCAACACACTCCCCAAATAGAAAATCATGCAGAAAGTATTATCATGAAATGTAATAGCTTCAAGCCAACTTCAACAATTGGATCATATCCACTACTGATGATATTCTCAATAAAAACAGATCCCAACGGACTCCCACTGATACCATTCCATAAGAGAGAATTCTATTGAGAGACTTTTTTACCAAGAATATAAAAATATCAATAAATATTCTTATTTAGGAGAAATTGGTTATCAAATAGCACAAATTTCAGATATAGCACAATAGTCTTTGGAAATGGATGATCCAAGTGCATACCAAATGATATACCCAAAACATGCTTGGACAAAACTCTGTAAAATCAAAAGATCCACCATGACAGTAGTAGCCAAGATAGATGAGGATAAACCCCAACCCACAGGGTTGGACTCTTTTTTAAACAATCCCTCAAGGCAAGAAAAATAGGCCTATGGAGTTGTGAAAGTGGAATGGGAATAGCCCCATCCCTCTAGACTTGGGGATTTTTCACCTCAACAACACCCTCATCAATGAATATCAAAATTCTCCCGATTAGGGTAAAATCATCATAACAGATCCTCCTAATTCCTTCCATTCCATGAATTAGTACCCTGATTAGGCACATGCATGACCAAATAGTATGGAGATTCCATCCAGATCATTTTCCTATAAATATATCCTAGAGAATTAGCAAAGTAAAGGACAAGGCCTCGTGGAGGATGTAGAAAGAGGAAGTCTCAAAAGACATTGATATAATGACTTCAATGCATTATGCATCAATAAAAGTCATAAACTCTATTCTTGGAAACCCTACAGAACATGAGGCCAATTCAAAGGAGTGAGAGGAGGAAGCTATGGTTTATAATGTGGTCCATGCCGAAACAATTGAAGGAGGCATGTGTACCCAGAACCAGAATCTTTCCTTGAATCTGGGAATTCACTCAAATAATCTAGAATTACCTCCCTTAAAGGTATATAACAAGGAAAATGGAAATGGTTAGATTATACCTCACCTGCCTCCCGGGGAGGTTATGTCCATTTCACTGGAGGACATATTTTCTCAAAAGGAGGAGTAGATGAATGAATTGAGGATAATCAATGTTGAACTAATCTAAGGTAGCCTTCCTACTGGATATACCCTACAATAAGATCCTCAAATCACATCCCCAAATGGAGAACCTCGGCAAAGAGGGTTTTTCATTGCAACTGAAGTGGATATGGAACACCTAATCAATATGGGATACCAACTGCCAATATACTTGGATCCCTCAATAACTGATCAAGAATTTCCTCCATTGGGTGCACAACCAAAATAGGGCTAGGCACATCCTTACAGTCTTGGCCTTATGGTCTCCCAATAAGAGATACTAGTGGTACTGCCACCCATGACCCTACCAACTGTTGCACCCACTCAATCTCCGACTTAGCCATACATTCCTCAAGGTCTCATGAATACTCATGAGTCACTCACGACTCGATTGGAAGTCGTGGAGTAATGATGACCACATATACAAATAGATAATAATCCTTTCCCTAAATGGGTAGATCTGACTCCTCCCTCTCCAAATTTTAGGTGCCCATAATTTCCCATTTTTAATGGCTTGAGAGGCCCAAAACAAAATTTGATGCATTTTATCTCTCATTGTGATCCCATGATAGGGACCCCTAAACAATAGGTAGTAGTGAAACTCAGATGCTTAGTGAAATCACTTTAGGGGTCAGCCTTTATATGGTATACAAGTTTTAAGGCTCAGTCAATTACAAGGTGGGAATACCTCTGTTAGAAGTTCCTTTTCTAGTTTAGCTAAACACTATAGAAGAACACAGTCCTCAGTCTCTCAAACTACAAACAACAGAAGAATGAAAGGGTCTCATATTTCATTACTCAGTGGAAAGGATTGACATACTCCTTAAACCTAATAATCTATCAAGAAGAAATTGTTTCCCATATATATAGAAAATATTTGTGATGAGTTTTTCATTCCAATGATCCCTGTGAAATACAAAGGAGGGTTTCAAAACCTCACTGCAATTTCTCGAAAATTAGAGGACTCTGTTTCAGATAATAAGGAAAAATCCTAAGTAATTCCATAGAATCCGATAAAGAGAATAAGAAAAAAATAGTTTGTCACTATTATACTTAAGAAATCCTCTATACCCTCTCCTACTCCAAAGGTTGCACCATATCATGCAGATGCACCTCTTGAGCAACATCAACAACACCCACCTCATTAGGATGTTCAAAAGGAGCAGAGGAAAAAATAGTTTGAGGAGATGAAAAAATAAGGTATATTTTTTTAAATGACCAAGTTCTGATTACTTCATATCGACATTGGAAAACAACATGATAATGTTACCAAATCCAAAGAATCCCAGTAAAGAGGGTGAAGACGATATATCAAATTATTTCACCTTCCATAAAGTGTTGGGTCACAACATCCATGAGTGTTTTGTTTTTAAATACATTTTGCAAAATATGGTGGACTCTAGGATGTTGAATCTGAAAAATGCACCTACTCAAGTAGAATGTGTCTCTACCATTGATCTAGAGGAGAATAATGGATGATAGGAAGTTAACAGAAAGGGTACCCAAAAGTTCATTGATTGGATGGTTAGAAAAACAATCAACCGAGCTCATGTTATCCTCTAACCACAATTACAGTAGTTGATTGTACCTTTGGTTTCTTCTCCTACAACACCACCAACTTCATTGATAGCTCAGCCCTCTGAAAGCTAGTCCTCTATAAAGAGACATGCAAGGAAGGGTGAGAAGAAAACACATGAATGTGAGATCGTGTCATGGTTGAATTTAGCATTGACCTTATATTACTTCATGCCGATGATCTTAAAAGCACGGGTACCGCCCTACCAAATGGTACAATAAGAGTCACCCACCATATGGAATCTCTATCAGACAACGAGTTGATTTTCGGTTCCATTAACGTTATCCACTTAATGGGTCCCTTCTAAAATAATGATAATTATTATGAACATGAATTCACTACACTTGATTGGGGAACTAGGGGAAGTTGCCTCAGAGTCAAGGATATAGGGGAAGACATAGTCGTACCAGGAGTCACTACTTTAAACATTCCCCTGCTCGAACATTCTATGCGGTTGAAACTCATGGGAGACCTCTCCAAAAATATAAAAAGGAGAAAGAATGTTCTCCCACACATGACAGGGTCTGCTCTAACATGATTATCCTAGAAGATCAGTTAGAGAATATTCCACTTCTTAATCAACCTCGGTGTGTAGGAATACCTAGCTAGCCTAATCCACCAAGTGAGGAAGCACCTTCGATTCCTAGATCAAGGACTGATCTGTCTACATCAGGAACATCATATCCCAAATCAACTGTGAAAGAACACCCCTATGATAGAAATAATAGACCTTTGGACTAAAAATACAATGTTTTTAATCAATTAGCCTTGGTTCCAACCAATTTTTCACTCCTAGATGCCCCGAATCTATCAAAAGATTTCCATGAAGCACTTATCGAGGCCCTGTCAAGACCTCATGAATTTGAATTCAATGTTTTTTCTTTTGAAGTGTATCATGCAAAGAATGATCTTACATAATGCAATACGGTCATATATTTCACAGACTAGGATGCGGATGTCGTCATACAAGGTCACATCAGACCCTTGTATATATATGGAAAGATAAATGACTTTGATATCTGTCAATCATTAATTAACAATGATTTAGGATTCAAACATATCCCAATAAGAACAGTTATTCAATTAGGTTTCAATGAATCTCACTTTTCCCCTCTACCCTAATGTTACAAGGTTATGAAAAGAATAAGAAAAATCCTCTCAGGAAAATCAAACATCGCATGTCTGACTCCTAATTTATGGTTATTAGATATGATACAACCTTCAATGTTCTGCTGGGAAGACCTTGACTACATCATCATGTCGCTATTCCCTCATTGTACCACCAATTCCTCAATTTTTTTTATCAATGGTCAAATTTGGAAATTTCATGGTGACAATCCCCGATTAAAATAATGAGAGTCACAATACATTGATGCAAGATTCTGTCATAAGGAAGGGAAATAGTCCATGGTTGATAATATCACTTGGATCAATGCCCCAAATGGTATGGATATGGTTCCATCCAATCCTTTAAAAATATTAGTTAAGAGTACATACTCTCCATAAACCAAATCGAAGAGGTGGGTTCAAATTAGAGAACACACCTAATGAATTATAAGATTTAAATTATGAAAACTGAGCCTAAAAACATTGGAGAAGATGTCAACTCTCTAAGAAATAATGAATTCCTGAATGAAAATATCTTTATTCCATTCCTTGAGCTCCAATAAATCCAGGTTCATCCAACGAGGATAGAAGAATTTGTCATTTCAATAGGAGAAAATTAAGAGGCTCATTCTCAATCCATTGTTTCTCCTTCAGAGTTCCAAAAAGTCCTTATACAAGCAAGTGAGCCTGAAATAATTGCCGTATCCCCTGGATGTCCAAATGGTGACTCCTCTCCTCCCTTATAGGAACTTTCTCCATCTCCTACTTCCTAGGAATAGGCAAAGGAGGTAAAGAATTAGTAAGAGTTAGAGGAACAAGAGGAAGACCTCAGGGATTCCCCTCTAGTGTTTGAGGAAGGTGTCTCTACCACTGTTCATGAGATCAAAGAGGTAAATCTGGGTACATAAGAAGATCCACGACCCACATTGATTAGTGCAGCCATTAATCCTAAAGAAATGGGGGTGTATACTTCCTTCCTGAAGTAAAATTAGGATTTTTTCGCTTGGAATTACATAAATATTACATGCCTTGACCCTGAGGTGGCCACCCATCACTTAGGTTTTCTAGAAAACCATATTTTATATAAATAGGCGAAAAAAAGGACACGCCTAACTCATGCCTCCAAAATTGAGAATGAAGTGGATAAAATCATCAAGGTCAACATCATATGATAGGTACAATATCCAAAATGGATTTCCAACATCACCCTATTAAATAATAAGAATGGTAAAATCAAAGTCTTTATCAAATACATAGTTCTCAACTAGCACTATTTAAATGATGACTTCCTGGTTCTAATCACAAAACTTTTGATTGATGCAACAACAGTTTATCAAGACCTATTATCCATAGATGTATATTTATGGTATAACCAAATATGGATGGCCCTAGAATATAAATAATCAACATCATTTTGAGCCCCCTAGGGAGTATTCTGCTATCAGGTAATCTCCTTTGTCTTGAAGAACACTGATGCAATGTACCAACATGCCATGCATCGCATATTTAAACCCTTTATGGGAAAGTTTGTTGAATTATACATTGATGATCTAGTGGTCAAGTCCCAAAAACATTCTCACCACTTAGAAAACCTAGATACCATCTTTAATAAGCTATGAAAACATAGCCTGAAGATGAACCCTTTGAAATGTTCTTTCGATGTAATATGACAACCCTGTTTTTTATTACAATTTAAACATGATTTATTACATAAAACTTCACTTGATACAAAAAATAAGATCGAGAGGTTTAGTGTCTTTGGGGCTTAGGATCATTACATAAAAACTTAAAACAAGAAATACAACAACTTTATTGAAAACTTCCTTTACATGACCACTACATTCCCTCGTACTTAGCATTGCATGGGATAACCTGAGGACATGCATAAGAAAAGGGTGAGCTATAAAGCCCAGTAAGGGAGTACACATGGAATAACATGAGGAGTAAAATACATGTTAGACAATAGGAATATCAATGGAGCATAAAAGAAACATGAACATAAAGGCATGATAAATCATGATAATCATAGCATGGAAATGTGGCAACAACACTTAACGTGGAATTAGCATGAGCCAAGGATCATTGCACATAAAGCATGAGTGAACCCTCATTGCACATGAAGAACGAGTAAACCCTCATTTCACTTGAATTATAATGAGTAAGCACTCATTGCACATGACATATCATGATACTATACTTTACCCAATGCATTGGAGCGCTATAAGGGTGCACCCTTCTTAAACATTTCATTTCATGCATAAGTGTGCCACATGGATCATAAAATGTGGATTCATAAAACATAATCATTTATTCCACGATAAAGTAATGTGGAATTCATACATGAAACTATAAAATCAATAAGTAATGTGCATAAAGGTGAATACCCTTGATGGAGAAATGGGCATGGTATTCACTACACAATGACATTGGCTTAGAAAATCGGTGCGATTTCAGCAGCGTAACGACGTGACATAAGAATTCATAAAAATGGTTGATGAGAGAGAAAGGGGTTCCTCATAATATTTACATGTAATGGGTAGTAATTAGGTCATATAGATACATGTCCCAGCAATTGAAATGGAATTTAGATTCATGATACAAAAGTATTTCTTGAATGTAAAATAAGAGAGAGAAGTTCCTTTCGGAATTTCGGCATAGTAACGGGTGTACATGGGAGGCATTTAATGAGAGAGAAAGTGGTATCCCATCATTCAAACAATAAGAGGGAAGTATGGGGAAGGTGAGAAACCATACCCCAACATTCTTAATTGAAATTAAAATGGCAATATAACTTAAATAAAATTGACACAAAATGAGAAAGGAAGAAAAAACCCTTACTTGGAAGTGTGCTTCCAAAGGCTAGAGAGAGGCTTGTGAGAGGCTTCTTGGGAGATTGGGGAACCTTGGGAGGATTATAGAGAGAGTAGGGCAGAGTTTGGACGAACTCCAAGGTATTTTAGTGAGGAGGAAGTGGGATCTTGGGTGGGTTTATATAGGAAAGGTGAGATAATTCTTTATTATTTAGGGTTGGGTCCCCTTACATTAAATTAATCCAAACCACAAACCATACCATGGTTTTTTCCCATGGTTTTTGGAAAAGGAAAGAGGAAAACAATATTTTATAAGGACAAAGTCAGAACTTCTTAAAATATTAGGGTTGATTATGTGGAGGTGAGTTACACTCCCATGGAAATCAATTTAAAAAGGAAAAGTGTTGAATATGCCTTGAGGGGTCCATTAATGCTTTGAAAAGTAAGTCAAACAAACCCAAAATCACATTATTTTAATGATAAAACATATATTGGCCGAACATAAGGATTATGGTATTTTATTACATCACCATTGGGTCATTATGATGTCATAAAACACATTATATATTTAAACGGTATTTAATTTTTACCCAAAAATTTGACTGTCTCGGAAAATTATGAAAAATTCACCGTTGGATAATTTCGACGTCCTGATTCCAGAAATGACATTTATTTTATCTAGAAAATTTTCTAAATATGTTAATTTTCACTTTTAAAATAAAAACCAACATTTATCGAAAATTCATGGGTTTTTACAGAAATGGCTTTCAAACCTTAATATAAAATTTTAATTGCATTCATAAAATTATAAGATAATTTATTTAATAAAAATTAATTTAATAATAATATTATTATTTTATTAAAATTTTATTTAATTCAAAAATCCCTTAATTTAATAAAATAGATTTCTTAATTAAATAATAACTAAAAATGCCATTTGTACTTTAAAAACTATTTACAATGTATCAAAAATGACTAGAAATTATATTAATTATTATATACAAAAATAATGTACATGAACATAGTACTATTATTTGTTATATAACCCCTTAAAATAGCCGCATAAGGCCTAAGGGTAAGGTGTGTGATGGTGACAGACTCTTGGGGTGGCTCGGATAACATCGCTCGAGCGGTAATTTCAATCAACTTCCACTTTTCCCGTAGACAGTCACATTTGAGCATGACATGATAAAGCTCAGCTTGGGATTGGTCAAGAATGAAGCCCAAGGATGCCACCTCTTTTATAAGCTCTGAAAAATGGGCTTCGTATGGGGAAATTCTACTAGATGATGTCATCACTTCTTTTGTCTGAGTAAATTGGATTTGTTAAGGTCCTATATTTATACTAATCATGTGATCACAGTTCAACAGCTATATTAACAACGGTCAAAAATCGTAACATAAAACCAAAGAAGTTGACATCTTATAAAAACATTTTATATAAAGAGACATTTAATTAGATCAAGAGGGATTTCCATTAATGAAACTTTGGGTCGTTACAACATTCCCCCCTTAAGAAATTTCGCCCTCGAAATTTTCCTTTTCCCACACTAAAACAAATGTGGGTAACTCAGCTTCATCACTTCCTCTGATTCCCAAGTTTCTTCTTTAAACTTGTGGTTTCTCCACAACACCTTGACGAGGGGCATTGTCTTATTTCGTAGAACTTTTTCTATTCGATCTAAGATCTTCACTGGTTGCTCCTCATAAGAAAGATCGTCTTCCAATTGTACCACCTTAGAAGAGAGTACATTTGAAGGGTCCGGTATGTACTTCCTTAAGAGGGATACATGAAATACATCATGCACTTTGGCCATGGTAGGTGGAAGTGCTAGTTGATAGGCCACATCCCCAACACGATCAAGAATCTAAAAGGGACCGATATACCGTGGACTTAACTTCCCTTTCTTTCCAAACCTCATGACCTTTTTCCATGGAGATATGCATAGAAACACCATGTCTCCAGCTTTAAACTCAAGGTCTCGTCGACGATTATCTACATAACTCTTCTATCGACTCTGGGATACCTTGATATGCTGCTAAATGGTTTTCACCTTCTCCACCATTTCTTCGACCATTTCTGGTCCAAGCAGCTTACGTTCACCGACCTCATCCCAACATGTTGGTGTTCTGCACCTTTTCCCATACAGGGCTTCATATGGTGCCATTTGGATTCTTGAGTGGAAACTGTTATTATAAGAGAACTCAACCAGAGGAAGATGTTGATCCCATCCTCATTTAAAGTCCATTGAGAACGCTCTCAACATATCCTCAAGTGTTTGGATAGTCCGCTCGGATTGGCCATCATTTTGCGGATGATAGGCCGTACTGAAGTTTAGTTCAGTATTCAGAGCATGTTGAAGACTCTTCCAAAACTTAGAGGTGAATCTTGGATCTCATTCAGACATAATAGATAGTGGTAATCCATGCAACCTTACCACTTCACTGATATATATCTATGGCAGTTGATCCAAAGAGAAATCCTCCCGAATATCAATGATGTGTGCAGTCTTTGTAAGACGATCCACAACAACCCAGATTGCATTTTTTCCTTTTGGATGTACTTAGAAGTCCGGTGACAAAGTCCATGGTGATGTTCTCCCATTTCCATTATGTTATTGGCAATGGTTGCATCATCCCCTTAGACTTCTGCCTCTCTGCCTTCACTTGCTGACACACCAGGCACTTTGATGTATATTCAGCGATCTCCTTCTTCATATTATCCCACCAAAAGTTTTCTCAGAGATCTCGATACATCTTTCTGCTCCCTGGGTGAATAGAGAAATTTTAACTATGTGCATCATCCAAAAGTTCCTTCTTCAGCTCCGGACTTGATGGAACACATAGTCTTTTCCCAAACCGCACAATTCCTTCTTCATTAACATTAAACTTCGAGGATTTCCCTTTTTCGATAGCTTCCACTTTTTCCTGAATTCCCACATCATCCTTTTGAGTATCCTTTAACCTTTCCAAAATAGATGGTTGAGCAATCATTTGTGAAAGGATTGATGATGTTCCCTTCTTTATGATTCCCATGTCCATCTTTATCAAGTGTAAGAAGATTGGATCCTTCTCAATTCTCATCATTGATAGAATTGCTGGGTCCTTTCTACTTAGGGCATCTGCCACCTTGTTCTCTTTCCCAGGGTGGTAATGTATTGAACAGTCATAATCTCTGATGAGCTATATCCATATTCTCTGGCGCATATTAAGATCTTTCTGTGTGAATATATATTTAAGACTCCCGTGGTCAGTATATATCTCACATTTCTCTCCATAGAGATAATGCCGCCAGATTTTCAAGGCCAAGATCACAGCCGCCAACTCCAGATCATGTGTTGGATAGTTTCGCTCATGGATTTTCAACTGCCTTGAGGCATAGGATATCACTTTATCATTCTGCATCATCACACAGCCTAAGACCTTCTTTGAAGCATCACTGAATACCAAAAAAAGTTCCTCACTTGTGGGTAAAGTGATCACGGGTGCAGTGATAAGCCTCCTTCTCAACTCCTTGAAGCTTTCTTCACATTCATCACTCCAAGAAAACATTACTCCCTTTCGAGTTATCTTGGTAAGAGGGTTGGAAAATCATGAGAAATTTCTCACAAATCGTCGATAATATCCAGATAACCCCAAGAAGCTACGGATATCCGTTACCAATGTTGGCCTCGGCCATCCCTCAATTGCATATGTTTTGGAGGGGTCCACAGATATCCCATTGCTTATGATGATATGGCCCAAGAATGTGACCTCCTTCAACCAGAATTCACACTTGTTGTACTTTGCATAGAGCTTCTCCTTGTGCAAAGTCTCTAGTACAGTTTTTAAATGCTCCTCATGATCCTCCTTGGTTTTGGAGTATATTAGAATATCATCTATAAATAATACCACAAATTTTTCAAGGTAATCTCTAAAGACTCTATTTATCAAGTCCATGAATATTGTTGGAGCATTGGTGAGTCCAAAATGAATTACTATGAATTCATAGTGCCCGTATCTTGTACGAAAAGCAGTCTTGGGGACATCTTCCTTCTTCACCCTTACTTGATAATATCCCGACCGCAAGTCCACCTTGGAGAAGTATTGTGCTCCACGCAGCTGATCAAACAATTCATCGATTCTTAGGAGAGGATACTTGTTCTTTATCATGATTTTGTTAAGTTCACGATAATCAATGCAAAGCCGCAATGAGCCATCGTTCTTCTTGACGAAGAGGACTGGTGCACCCCATGGTGAAGCACTTGGGAATATAAACCCTTTATCCAGATTATCCTGTAGTTGTTTCTTCAGCTCTTCAAGCTCTAAAATAGCCATTCTATATGGATTCTTGGATATTGGTAGCGCCCCAGGTATAAGTTCAATTGAGAACTCAACATCTCTTCTTGGAGGAAGACTAGGCAGTTCCTCGAAAAACACTTCAGCGAATTCCCTCACAATAGGCATTTCTTCAAGGATGGTTTCTTCCTTGGACTCAATCATCTGAGCCAGATATGCGTGCTCATAATGCAGTAATATCCATGCTTGAGATGATGGATCTAAAGGAGATTCATCTTCCTCCTGACACTTGTAAAGAATCGGGGGTCGATTCTCCATATGGAGTGTGATTTCCCTCTCCCGATAATTTATATTGGCTCTATATAAGAAAATACAATCCATTCCAAGAATTGCATCAAATTCCACCAGAAGGAGTATGACAAGGTTCGCCGGGAAATTCAATCCACAGATTATAATAGGGGAGGACTTATACTCATGGGATGCAGTGATTTCCCCATTTTCCATACTCACCAACATCTTTACTTCCATGATTTGTGGTGGTGCTGGGATTGTTCTACTAAACTTTCGAGATATAAAATAATGCGTAGAACATGAATCAAAAAATATGTTCGCTATTCTTGAATGAATAACTAGCGTACCTGTCACCACTTCATTTTCGGGGTTCAGTTCGGTAGAAGTGATGGAAAAAGCTCTTCCTTGTTGTCTTGGAGGTTGTTGGTTTCCTCCGATAACCCTTGGATTAGGGAACTGATTTGAAAAATAACCTGGTTCTTTGCATTTGTAGCATTAAACAACGCGTTGAGGTTCGAACGGAGCATTCCTCTCCTCTGTCGCAGCCGCGGGTCCTTCTTGCCGATAGTTAATAGCTAGGTGCCCTTCTCTTCCACACCTGAAGAATTTTCTCGTCCCCTTAAGGCAATTTCTATGGCGCTTCTTTCCGCACTTTTGGAAAGTGGGGTGCTGGATCTTCTTAGATCCGTTGGATTTATCCATCGGACCACCAACATTGAAGTCCACCTTACGCTTCTTGTCCCCATGATACCCCTATGATTCCCCGATCTCCATTTCGACCTTGAGGGCACATCGGACAATTTCCTCATAGCTGTCGAAGTCACGGATCGCTAATGCTTTCTGCAAGGTAGGCTTCAGCCCACCAAAAAAGTGGTCAACCTTGCATTCGGGGGTAACGAAAAAGCCGGAAGCGTATCGTGCAATCCTTGTGAAGTTTACCTCATACGCTCCAACAGATTCTTCATCTTTTTTTCTTGAGGGAAAGGAAGTCCCTTTCCACCTTAATCCAGAGGGTGCGCAGAAAATATTTATCGAAAAACATCTTCTGGAAATCCTTCCATTCCAACGCCTCAATCTCCTCCTCAGGATTCGTATTTTTGATCAATGTCCACCATTGATCTGCTTCACCCTCCATACGATAAGCCTCCAAGAGAACCTTCTCTTGTTCAGAACATTGGAGGATAGAGAATATCTTTTCAATGGAGTTGATCCATTGTTCAGCGATCATGGGATCTAATGATCCACTAAAAGTAGGAGGCCTTTGTGTCATGAAGCTCTCGATAGAGACTTGTTCTTTCTTAGGGGTGTTGAACGTTCCTCTTGACCCGTGTTTCTATTCGAAACTTGAGTTATATGAGAGAGAAGCGTGACAAAGTTCACGATTCCCGCTCCCATTGGATTTCGCATCTCATTAGTACAGTCATCACACTGATCTTCACAACGGTTGTTAGCCTGAGTCCTCCTATTACCAGCCATTGGCTGGAATAAAAGGAAATTTAGGGGTAACACATAATGGGTAATCCAAAGAAAAAATTTAATGACTTATAAATAAACTTTCATTTCCTCAACTCATGAGTCTATAGGCTTCAATCTAGGCTTTTCATGATCTACTTTCTAACATATATTCTTAGGGGGATTTTTTTTAATTCCCTTAATAAGGGTTCATACTAAGCTTGTGAATTTATCAAAACATATCCCCCGGAAATGTCGTAACCAAGAGGGAAGCAAGGCCCATTGTCGTACACCAGTTCCCGTTCGAGTCTAGCTCAAAGCGGTGTTTTCGGGTTTTACCCCTAGGATACATATGTGCCAGAGCCGCCTCTACCTACTCGTATCCAGACAGGGATGTATTTGTTTGATAAACCACTTACACAGAACTTACCAAAACTTAGGGATGTTTTTATTATACTTATTCTTGTATCTAAGGCTTTACTAGGGTTTCCTAATCCCAAAAATAACTAAACCTATCCTCTGATACCAACTATGACAACCCTATTTTTTATTACAACTTAAACATGATTTATTACATAAAACTTCACTTGATACAACATAGAAGATCGAGATGTTTAGTGTCTTTGGTGCTTAGGATCATTACATAAAAACTTAAAACATGAAATATAACATCTTTATTGAAAACATCCTTTACATGACCACTACATTCCCACGTACTTAGCATTGCATGGGATAACCTGAGGACATGCATAAGAAAAGGGTGAGATATAAAGCCTAGTAAGGGAGTACACATGGAATAACATAAGGAGTACAATACATGTTAGACAATAGTAATATCAATGGATCATAAAAGAAACATGAACATAAAGGCATTATAAAGAATGATAATCATAATATGGAAATGTGGTAACAACACTTAACATGGAATTAGCATGACCCAAGGCTCATTGCACATAAATCAAGAGTAAACCCTCATTGCACATGAAGCACGAGTAAACCCTAGTTTCACTTGAATTAGTATGAGTGAACACTCATTGCACATGACGTATCATGATACTATACTTTACCCAATGCATTGGAGCGCTATAAGGGCACACCCTTCTTAAACATTTCATTTCATGCATAAGTTTGCCACATGGATCATAAAACATGGATTCATAAAACATAATCATTTATTCCATGATAAAGGAATGTGGAATTCATACATGAAACTATACAATCAATAAGTAAATATGCATAAAGGTGAATACCCTTGATGGAGAAATGGGCATGGTATTCACTACACAATGACATTGGCTTATAAAATCGGTGCGATTTCGGCAGCGTAACGGCGTGACATAAGAATTCATAAAATTGGTTGATGAGAGAGAAAGGGGTCCCTCATCATATTTACATGTAATGGAAAGTAAGGAGGTCATATATATAAATTTACCAACAATTGAAATGGAATTTAGATTCATGATACAAAAGTATTTCTTGAATATAAAAGAAGAGAGAGAAGTTCCTTTCAGAATTTTGGCATAGTAACGGGTGTACATGGGAGGCATTTAATGAGAGAGAAAGGGGTCTCCCATCATTAAAAAAATAAGAGGTCAGTATGGGGGAGGTAAGAAACCATACCCCAACATTCATAATTGAAATTAAAAGGGCAATACAACTTAAAGAAAATTGAAAAAAAATGAGAAAGGAAGAAAAAACCCTTACTTGGAAGTGTGCTTCCAAAGGCTAGAGAGAGGCTTGTGAGAGGCTTCTTGGGAGCTTGGGGAACCTTGGGAGGATTCTAGAGAGAGTAGGTCAGAGTTTGGACGAACTCAAAGAGATTTTAGTGAGGAGGAAGTGGGAGCTTGGGTGGGTTTATATAGGAAAGGTGAGAGAATTCTTTATTATTTAGGTTTGGGTCCCCTTACATTAAATTAATCCAAACCACAAACTATCCCATGGTTTTTGCCCATGGTTTTTGGAAAAGGGAAGAAGAAAACAATATTTTATAAGGCCAATGTCCGAACTTCTTAAAATATTAGGGTTGCTTATGTGGAGGTGAGTCACGCTCCCATAGAAATTAATTTAAAAAGGCAAAGTGTTGAATATGCCTTGAGGGGTCCATTAATGCTTTGAAAGGTAAGTCAAACAAACCCAAAATCACATTATTTTAATGATAAAACATATATTTGCCGAACATTAGGATTATGGTATTTTATTACATCACCATTGGGTCATTATGATGTCATAAAACACATTATATATTTAAACGATATTTAATTTTTACCCAAAAATTTGACTGTCTCAGAAAATTATGAAAAATTCACCGTTGGATAATTTCAACGTCCTGATACCAGAAATGATATTTAATTTATCTAAAAAAATTTCTAAATATGATAATTTTCACTTTTAAAATAAAAACCAATATTTATCTAAAATTCACGGGTTTTGACAGAAATGGATTTCAAACCTTAATATAAAATTTTAATTGCATTCATAAAATTATAAGATCATTTATTTAATAAAAATTAATTTAATAATATTATTATTATTTTATTAAAATATTATTTAATTCAAAAATCCCTTAATTTAATAAAATATATTTCTTAATTAAATAATAACTAAAAACACCATTTGTACATTAAAAACTGTTTACAATGTATCAAAAATGACTAGAAATTATATTCATTATTATATACAAAAATAATGTACATGAACATAGTACTACTTATTTGTTACATAACCCCTTAAAATAGCCGCATAAGACCTAAGGGTAAGGTGTGCGATGGTGACAGACTCTTGGGGTGGCTCGGATAACATCGCTCGAGTGGTAATTTCAATCAACTTCCACTTTTCCCGTAGACAGTCACGTTAGAGCATGACATGATGAAGCTCAGCTTGGGCTTGGTCAAGAGTGAAGCCCAAGGATGCCACCTCTTTTCCGAGATCTGAAAAATGGGCTTCGTATGGGGCAATTCTACTGGATGAGGCCATCACTTCTTTTGTCTGAGTAAATTGGATTTGTTAAGGTCCTATATTTATACTAATCATGTGATCACTGTTCAACGGCTATATTAACAACGGTCAAAAATCTTAACATAAAACCAAAGAATTTGACATCTTATAAAAACATTTTATATAAAGATATATTTAATTAGATCAAGAGGGATTTCCATTAATGAATCTTTGGGTCGTTACATGTAACATTGGGGTTATTTCTTGGATTAGTTGTACTCCATCACGACATCAAAGTTGACCCTAAGAAAGCAAAATCTCTCCTTATAATTTCACCTCATTGAAACCTCAATGAGTTAAGATTACTTCTGGGAAACATAGAATAAATCTCACACTTCTTATACAACCTCATAGGAAAGTGTTTACCCTTCAATAAACTGATGAAGAAAGGGGTCACGTATCAGTGGACCAGTAACTACCAAGAAGCATTTTAAAACCTCAATAAGTACCTATTAATCCCACTGGTGCTAATTCCACCTTGGGGGAATTATTCTTATTCTATATGTGATGGGCCTAGAGATATCACTATGCACCTTCCTTGTGCTAAAGAACGATAATGGGAATGAAAAAAACCTTTATTATCTCATTCAAATGATTATCGATGATGATACTCATTATTTAGATATTGAGAAGAGTTTCCTTCTATTAATATTCATGGTTAAGAAAATAAGGCACTACCTGTAACACCATAAAGTCCAACTATTCTCTAATAATAACCCTCTTACATATATCATCATCTATCCTATGTTGGCAGGATTTCTGGCATGGTGGGTGGTTATTTTTCATCATTTTGATATACAATTCATGCCTCAGAAAAAAGTGAAAGGTCAGGCTTCGGTGGATTTCCTATCAGAACATCCACCTACAGAAACAACTTCATTAAATACAAAATTTACAGATGAAGAGATATTCTTTATTCAAGGTTTCCCCCAAATGTGGGAAATGTATTTTCACAGTGCATCTAGGATCCTGATAGGGAGAAGGATGGAAAACCCAAATCTCAAAAAAGTTGGGTTAGGAATTATTCTCATTTCCCCAATGAAGTCAATATTACCTTACCCCTTACTACTATTATAAGGATATACCAATAATGAGGTAAAATATCAGGCCCTCATAGAAGGATGGGAACTGGAACTCCAAATACTGGCAGACCACCTAGAGGTGAGAGGTGATTCAGAGCTTGTAATCAAACTGATCAATTAGGATTACGCTACCAAAAAAGAAGAGTTGACCCATCCTTGTTGATTATGTCCAAATGTTAATAGAAGATTTCTCCTTAGAGCCAACATTGACTCACAATATGTGATCATCGAATACCCAATAATATGCACTGTAAAATTTAGATATAGCTCTGGCAGATCCAAACTCGAATGAAATAGTCATGAGCATTTCCCATCGCTTAATGGTATCACATTTTGTTCAAATTAGAATAGCGGAGATCAAAGAAGTGAGAAATATCTCTAATATATATTTTCCTACCATGGGATGGATTATGTCCATCATAGAATACCTCCAAATAGAGTACTTCCATTGAACAGAGTTGGGAAGGAGAAAATCTAGTGGCGAGCAGTAAATTTCAGTGGTGAGAAATAAATTTCACTCTTTATGATGGTCAAAATCATCAAAAAGTTCTCTATAGTCCAGGATTTGATGAAGTCCATATCAAATGTATCAATGGGGAAGAGAATGCGGCTATTATGTAATAATTAAATGTAGGAACCTATGGTTCCCACCAGTTAGGATATATACTTTCTAATCAAATTTGATGTCTTAGATACTTCTGGCCTTCAATGATATAGGATTGCATAGAATTTACCAAAAAAATTCATTCCTAGAAAGTACATGTCAAATTCATCCATCAACCCCCTAAGTTACTACATATAGTCAAATACACATGTCCATTCTTTATATGAGGAATGGATGTTGTAGGGATATACCCTCTAGCTATGGCCAAGCAGTTCAAATACATTTTAATTGATAATTAATTCTTCTCTAAATGGAATGAGGCAATACCCCCTCAGAGAAGTTTGGGTAAAAAGAATTATTGACTTCATGAAAGACAAAATCATTACTATATTTTGTGTCCCTCATACAATACTGGTAGAAAATAGAACCAGTTTCTATTCTGCTGAGGTAGAGAATCTATATCAGGAGTACAATATCAAATCCAACCATTCATATTTCTATAATTCAATTACTAATTAAAAGATAAAGGCCTTTAACAAGACCTTATTTAACATATTCCAGGATATTGTGGATAAATATAAAAAGTACTGACCTGATAATCTCTTTCATGCTTTATGGTATTACCGGACCACAACCCTTACTACTACACAGGTGACCCCATACTCACTAGTATAGGGAACGGAAGTAATCCTGCCCATTGAGGTCTAATTACCATCGTTTTTTGTTTCCATATATGATCATCTATCCATAGATGAGAAATCCTAAAAATGATTGGATAAATTGGAGTGTCTGGATGAAAAAAAGATTTCATACTTTTCATCACTTATAGGTATATCAAAATCAGATAGCAAGAGCCTTTAACAAGATGGTCCACCTCCATTCCTTCTACCAAGGAGAAATCGTATTGGCCCTCAGGACACCAATGATACTAGGAAATAATCATTTAATGCTTGAAATGGAGTGGGAGGGAATTTAATCCATACACAAGTTCCACACCAATTTAGCTTATTCCCTGGTCTCAATGGATGGAGAGCTCATTACGACCACAACCAATGTAAGGCTCCTAAAGAAATATTTCTTATAATCACATGATCTACATCCCAGTTCAAAGATGTTAAACTGTGTTGTTAGAATTTTTCACCCAACCTTAAAATCCATGACATAACATTGATGACACACAATGTTAAACTATGTGGCATCATCTTTCTTATTGCGCGACGATAAAATGCACGATATAAATTCCTAGTTGTATGACCTAAAACTACAAGTCATTATTCATTCTCACCACAAAAAATTAAAATGCATGGTTAACGTCCCTCTTAGTCGACATTAAACCCCCCCCCAAAGTACCATGAGTTGAGACACTCCTTCTAGGTCCCCTAAATATGGGCCTTCCTCTCATTTATATGTTCCAACTACATCATTGCCACTCCATAGTGGCACTTGGGACACCTGTATTATAAGGCCCCAGCCTTAAACCTTACTTAATCTTGAGTTATTACAAGATTACACATTGAGGATCTTTTCAGGTTTAGAGTTTTAGAGAATTAGATCATGAAACTTGCATTACATTCCACATTTAAACAAAGTGGTTACATAAAAGTCAGCATTCATTCTTCCCATCAACGGGAACATATTTAAAATATAACACGGATTCTTTCTTGACACATCCTTGACACTATCATCACATCATGTACCTTTCCCTTGACCTGTGAAAAACATTTCAAAAACTTGGGATGAGCATAAAAAGCTCAGTAAGAGTTATAAAAATATGGAAAGGAAACATGAGTTCATATATACATAAGAATGAAATCATACTTTACCCATAAAACAAAGGCACTTTAACATACCTCATCAAACCATGAATAAATCATAGAAATCATAAGACATAAAGGTAACTTGAGGCATTCATAACATTCTTATGTAGGGAGTAACCCTCTTGGTTACGTTTGGAATACCCATCACAGTATATTCCCTAAATCTCTTCGGAGAAACCTTAACGTTTCACTCCTTCGCGTTACCCAATGCATTGGAGAGCTATATCGGGCTCACCCGCCCTTAGTTTATCACGGAACCACCCGTTCTTCATAACAATGCCCAAGAACCATAACATAATCGTATCACATAAACATGAATAAAGGAAACATAACATTTCCACATTTCAATCACAATATAACATATTAGGATATTGAAATAATGAATCCATTCAAAAAGAAACCATTTCCAAAACCATTTAAAACATTTAATAAAGAGATTTTTGAATCAAAGTGTCCCATACCACCTTGAAGCTTTTAACATTTTAAACCATTAATATCCATATAAATAAATCCTTAAAACCATTTTGAAAACATGGATATTAATAAGAACAAATAACTAAAACATTTAAAACGATATTTTGGTTAAAGGGGTTTTACCAAAATTAGAGACACTTGAATACAATAATCAAGGAATAACATTTAGTCAGAACTTTATAATATCATGAGAATAAAAGGATTCATGATATAATACTCCAAAGGACAGTATATACACCATATAAGAGTGAATTGGTGCATAACAACAATGAACCCTCAATAGAAATGTCAAATGTGATGAAATACCTTATAAAGAAGGTATCCTTAAATTAAGGACAAATAAATCTCAAAAAAATATGTGTGACAAATATATAGACACCCAATATAAGTGGATATTAAGTGTAAAACAATAAAAGGTCATTCACACATATTCAATGGATGACATATTTAATGACTACAAGTTGAACCCAAAGAAATCGAAATTGGGTTAAGAAGTTCCCTTGACAGCCTAACGGCGTCACATCAAAATGAGTTGATGAGAGATAAAAAGAGTATCTCATCACTTGGACACAAAATTTACATCATTAAGGATATATGAGAACATATCCCAACATAACAATATGTAAATTAAAAGACCCAATAAAAGAAGTCTTTTAAAAAGAGGAAGGGTGAAAGGTTCCCTTACCGAATTGGGTATCTTTCAAAACATACACCCCATGAAAGAAGGGAAATAAATCATTGATGTAAATACTCATAAACGAAAGTATATTACACAAAGAGTAGAATAATGGGCAGTACATACACCACTCAAAGGAAATTGTGGCAAATGTAGCATAAATCTCACGGGGATAAAAGTGAGATGAAAAATCCCTTACGAAAACTCGGCAGCCTAACGGCGCCACATAAAACTTCCAAAAGGATTGATGAGAGAGAATAGGGTCTCTCATCACATGAAAATAAAAATTACAGTAGGAGTAATATAAAATAACATCCCAATCATAATAAAGATGAGCTTAAAAGAAATTACATAAAAGAATGTACTTAAAAAGAAAGAGAGTTGTAGGATCCCTTACCTCGGGTCCGACTTGACTCGATCATTCTTTAATCTCCTGAATAATAAACTTGAGTTAATTTCTAATTCCTTAAGAACCCTTTTCAAGTTCATTATTACTTTTATACCACTTATTACCTTGTCATAAACATTATGTAATCATTTAAGTTAATAATATTTGTTTTGCCGATATTTGGTTCTTAAGTCGAAAGTGGTCTTCTTACAATTACATGTTGTTCATGTGGCCAAATGTTTATTATATCCAGAATTGTATTCATTATGTAGATATCATATATTTCATATATATCCAGTACATGCATGCATTTATAACATTACATAATCATTTAGAGGTAAGAAATGAAATGCACCGTTCATGGAGACGGTAAGCCGTACGTACGCATGAACGCTACTTTCATTTCTATTTCGTATTTTATAGAATGGAATAATAATGATATAAAGGTATATTATAATTCCAGTATAATATCATATATAATATCATATTTCCATCCTTTATACATCCCACATATGGTATTTAACGAATCAAATCACTTTGAGGGGGCGGTAGTCCGCACTTCCTTAAATGAAGATATCGCGTATACCCATAATGGAAGCCACAAAGGTAAGACAAAAATGAAAAATACAGAAGCATAAATAAAACATAAACATATTATATATCATATATAAAAATAGTGACATCATAATGGCCACCTTTGAAGGTGTTAAATGAGTATTGAACAATCATCGTTTCGGGAGGCAGAATTTCACCGTCCACGGAAACCGTATGTTCTTTAACCATTTGATGTAGTTGTGTGAGAGTGTAGCTAAAATAAATCTTGTAACAACATCCTAGTATATTGAAGATACTGGTGTTGTTACAAAAGAAGTAAATAAAAAGAGATTATAGGTTTGGAGAAGCAAAATAAAACAAATGAACAAGAGAGAATGAGTTACCTTTAAAAGTGTAATCTCCTTTTGATTTGAGCCTAAAGGCTTCCTTTGAAAGGATTCTGCCCAAAGGGGATCCTCTAGGATGAGGAGAGGGATGTTGAGAGAGTAAATGGGCAGGGGTTGGCCGAGACAAAGGCTTGAGGGGTGTGGGAAAAGAGGTAGAGGTGGGGGCCTTTTATAAGAGGAGAGGAGGGGCACTTTTGGAAAGCAATGAAATATTACATTATTTGAAAATGATTTTCGGTTCTAAAGGGTCCCACATTGATAGAATTCGTGGATAAGGTGATAAGGCATCGAAATCCACTCATCCAATTGGTTTTTTCCATGTGTATATTGTATATTTTTCATTATCTTTCCATTTTAATTAAATTGTCAAATAATGATGTCATCGCTGCATCATTATTATGTCATAAATAATTTAATTTATTTAATGTCTAAAAATTATAAAAAAAATACTATGATATAGGAAATCTTTTTATCTTTCCAATGACTATTTATAATCAAAATTTGGACTTGTATAACCCCACTTAAAAATTGTTTTAGTAAAACATACTATGTTAGTGTCATTTTCACTTTAACATTAAATAAAAAGTATTTTATGTTATTTCCCAACAAAAGTGGATCCATGGGGTCCCCAAGTTAGGTCATGGCTTGTCTTGGTCGGCCATGACATAACCAATAGGGTTGGGACATGTGTCTAGGTCATTTTATATTATTAAAGCATTATTTATACCTTAAACTACCCTAATTACCACTAATCGCGATTAAGAACTTAATGAGTTACTATTCACCAAAAAATTATTATAATCCCATTGAACCACATTTTACTTCTTAATGACAACCATGTATGTCGGATTTTCAAAATTCAATACACATTAGTGGTAAAATTTCATTTAACTGAAAAATCAGTTTGCTTGATTACCACTTAGTGGTTTCACTATTCATCAAAAATTGAAGTTTTTCAGAAAATTACCAAAAATTCACCCTAAGCTATATTTGATATTCTGAATTCAAAAATGAAGTCCGTTTTACAAAATTCAAAACATATTAGTCACATTAATTAATTTAATAATTAATTCCCGCTGTCAGAGCAAATAGCGTGTTTTTATAAAACAAAAAGTATCAAAAGATTGACACTAGTTTAAGTCTAATTTCAAAGTGAAATTAATTCCAATGACCACCATTGGATTAAATGGTAAAAATATTTTCTAATTTAACTTTAAAAACAATTCAAAATATTATCTAATCATATAAATAAATTAGATTAAAAAGAGGTTTTGAATTAAAACACAACATTTTACACTATTCATTAAAAAAATGAACTTTATCAGAAAAATACCAAAAATTTACACAAAGTAAAAATTTGATGTCCCGATTCTTAATAAGAGTTTTATTTGGTCCAAAAGAATGTATAAGAGTGATAAAAACTATATTTAATGACAGATCGCCATCAAAAGGCGATAAGTGAACCTTTAGTGAAAACTAGGGCATATATGCCTAAAATCGAATTCTTTCCGTATTTTAAGCCTCTATCCTTTATTGGATAATTGTAAAAACATTTAAAAACATATATAATCATATTTCAGTTATTTCTATCCATTCCCGCCATTACAACAGCTACAAGTTAACTACCATTTAAAATAATATTATTTTATTATTAGAGTGCAACGTAAGATTCCCAAGAAACTCGTTGTTGCGTGTTGGGTACGCCATCGAGCATAGCGTCCCCTTTAAAGTCATTTAAATATTTTATTCACAAATATGGATAAATATGAAATGTCATATTCTTTATTTACCTGGGATGTTACATCCTTCCCCCCTTTTGGGAATTGCGTCCTCGCAATTTTAAAATTGCGCTTGGAAACATCCTTGAAAGTCCCACATCGGAACAAAAGTCGGTAAAACAAACACTTTAAAATAAAGAAAGATAAGTACAAAGGTCACTCGTGTTAACCCATACTAGGATTCCAAGTATGAAAATATGGACATGGAGGAGAAAACATAGGGTCACGTTCTTATGGAGAGTGATAGAAAACATGTTTAGGAGAAAGTTAACAATGAGAAAATCACAAACTTGTGATGGGTTAAACGGTATTCGATTCCCCAGTAGGAAAAGTTAATATACAACATTTTTGTTTTAAGTTACTTTTTATTGAGGAATTTATTCATAAGGAAACATAATCACTTATCATATTGACTTTCAACTTTTATTATATTCCTTTCACAAACTCATATTTTCTCCAAAAGACGAGTATTTAGGAAGACTTGTTCACATTAAGAGTACTATAATCAACTTCTAGAGAATCACCTAATCCACAAAAGAGAACTATGTACATCCTATGTCTTTAGGCTTAAACCAGAGCCAAAACCAAAAAGTTTAGTACAAGATCAGATAATCCAGAAAAGGATAACCCCTTATAAAAAGAAAATCTATTCTTAATCTCCAAAATTTGTCCAACAAAACCCAAAGTTCAACGAGGACCATCCGATAAACAATTTGTCCCTAAAATTCTTCAAAGTAAACCTAATATAATATTGAAACCCAAATATTTGAAGGATTTAGTCACACAGTCTTCCATGTTAAATCGTAACATTTATCTCTAAACAACATTAGTTGCTCCTAAAGTCTAGTATTGAAAAGTAATTAACCTAATCACATATCCTCCATGATAGGTTAATCATTTTTATAAATAACCCAAAATCAACTTACTCTTAATTCATAAAATCATATAACCAAAAATAATCAGTCAAACTAACCAGGGACTTCACGTAGTCCAGTGGTAGGCGATAAATACCAGTCGCACTTTGGTTGTGGGTTCGATTCCCGCAGCTTTGTCCGACGCGACGGGATGTCACACGGTCTGCGTGTTGTCCTTTTTCCAAAACTATATAATTCTCAAAACATTCCCCAAAATGAGATAAAATCTTCAAAAATATTCATAACATATTTTAACCTCAAGTTTATCTCATTCCATTCCTTTTCCATCATATCATAGAGTAACCCATAATTACCTAAAAAGTAAGGATCATATAAACCCTAATGGTTACCTTAATAATTATTACCTGAATTTCCACATCGAGTTGGCCATCTCGTAAATGATGCATTAGAGAACTCACGAAGGTTGAAGTGAGTGATCATGGATCCTTGATAGTTGGTTTAGAACAACTATGAGATTCCTCATTGAATCCCCTATCTCATCTAGTATCATAATCAGAGAACCACCACAGTTTCCTTCAAACCCATTGTCACTTTGGTGCCTGCTAGATCCATCCATTCACTAAAAACATAAATGTCAGTGTGAGTATATCAACAAAAACATCATGTACTAATGAGGAAGGTAGACTCTAAGATATACTTACTCATTCACATTATCTAAAATTAGGACTCTTTCTGAAATTCTAACCATTATGGTAATGTCACTTATGCTTAAAGAATACCCTAACCTCTAAAGTTATCTAAACCGACCTTTGATACCAACTATAAGGCCCCAGCCTTAAACCTTACTTAATCTTGAGTTATTACAAGATTACACATTGAGGATCTTTTCAGGTTTAGAGTTTTAGAGAATTAGATCATGAAACTTGCATTACATTCCACATTTAAACAAAGTGGTTACATAAAAGTCAGCATTCATTCTTCCCATCAACGGGAACATATTTAAAATATAACACGGATTCTTTCTTGACACATCCTTGACACTATCATCACATCATGTACCTTTCCCTTGACCTGTGAAAAACATTTCAAAAACTTGGGATGAGCATAAAAATCTCAGTAAGAGTTATAAAAATATGGAAAGGAAACATGAGTTCATATATACATAAGAATGAAATCATACTTTACCCATAAAACAAAGGCACTTTAACATACCTCATCAAACCATGAATAAATCATAGAAATCATAAGACATAAAGGTAACTTGAGGCATTCATAACATTCTTATGTAGGGAGTAACCCTCTTGGTTACGTTTGGAATACCCATCACAGTATATTCCCTAAATCTCTTCGGAGAAACCTTAACGTTTCACTCCTTCGCGTTACCCAATGCATTGGAGAGCTATATCGGGCTCACCCGCCCTTAGTTTATCACGGAACCACCCGTTCTTCATAACAATGCCCAAGAACCATAACATAATCGTATCACATAAACATGAATAAAGGAAACATAACATTTCCACATTTCAATCACAATATAACATATTAGGATATTGAAATAATGAATCCATTCAAAAAGAAACCATTTCCAAAACCATTTAAAACATTTAATAAAGAGATTTTTGAATCAAAGTGTCCCATACCACCTTGAAGCTTTTAACATTTTAAACCATTAATATCCATATAAATAAATCCTTAAAACCATTTTGAAAACATGGATATTAATAAGAACAAATAACTAAAACATTTAAAACGATATTTTGGTTAAAGGGGTTTTACCAAAATTAGAGACACTTGAATACAATAATCAAGGAATAACATTTAGTCAGAACTTTATAATATCATGAGAATAAAAGGATTCATGATATAATACTCCAAAGGACAGTATATACACCATATAAGAGTGAATTGGTGCATAACAACAATGAACCCTCAATAGAAATGTCAAATGTGATGAAATACCTTATAAAGAAGGTATCCTTAAATTAAGGACAAATAAATCTCAAAAAAATATGTGTGACAAATATATAGACACCCAATATAAGTGGATATTAAGTGTAAAACAATAAAAGGTCATTCACACATATTCAATGGATGACATATTTAATGACTACAAGTTGAACCCAAAGAAATCGAAATTGGGTTAAGAAGTTCCCTTGACAGCCTAACGGCGTCACATCAAAATGAGTTGATGAGAGATAAAAAGAGTATCTCATCACTTGGACACAAAATTTACATCATTAAGGATATATGAGAACATATCCCAACATAACAATATGTAAATTAAAAGACCCAATAAAAGAAGTCTTTTAAAAAGAGGAAGGGTGAAAGGTTCCCTTACCGAATTGGGTATCTTTCAAAACATACACCCCATGAAAGAAGGGAAATAAATCATTGATGTAAATACTCATAAACGAAAGTATATTACACAAAGAGTAGAATAATGGGCAGTACATACACCACTCAAAGGAAATTGTGGCAAATGTAGCATAAATCTCACGGGGATAAAAGTGAGATGAAAAATCCCTTACGAAAACTCGGCAGCCTAACGGCGCCACATAAAACTTCCAAAAGGATTGATGAGAGAGAATAGGGTCTCTCATCACATGAAAATAAAAATTACAGTAGGAGTAATATAAAATAACATCCCAATCATAATAAAGATGAGCTTAAAAGAAATTACATAAAAGAATGTACTTAAAAAGAAAGAGAGTTGTAGGATCCCTTACCTCGGGTCCGACTTGACTCGATCATTCTTTAATCTCCTGAATAATAAACTTGAGTTAATTTCTAATTCCTTAAGAACCCTTTTCAAGTTCATTATTACTTTTATACCACTTATTACCTTGTCATAAACATTATGTAATCATTTAAGTTAATAATATTTGTTTTGCCGATATTTGGTTCTTAAGTCGAAAGTGGTCTTCTTACAATTACATGTTGTTCATGTGGCCAAATGTTTATTATATCCAGAATTGTATTCATTATGTAGATATCATATATTTCATATATATCCAGTACATTCATGCATTTATAACATTACATAATCATTTAGAGGTAAGAAATGAAATGCACCGTTCATGGAGACGGTAAGCCGTACGTACGCATGAACGCTACTTTCATTTCTATTTCGTATTTTATAGAATGGAATAATAATGATATAAAGGTATATTATAATTCCAGTATAATATCATATATAATATCATATTTCCATCCTTTATACATCCCACATATGGTATTTAACGAATCAAATCACTTTGAGGGGGCGGTAGTCCGCACTTCCTTAAATGAAGATATCGCGTATACCCATAATGGAAGCCACAAAGGTAAGACAAAAATGAAAAATACAGAAGCATAAATAAAACATAAACATATTATATATCATATATAAAAATAGTGACATCATAATGGCCACCTTTGAAGGTGTTAAATGAGTATTGAACAATCATCGTTTCGGGAGGCAGAATTTCACCGTCCACGGAAACCGTATGTTCTTTAACCATTTGATGTAGTTGTGTGAGAGTGTAGCTAAAATAAATCTTGTAACAACATCCTAGTATATTGAAGATACTGGTGTTGTTACAAAAGAAGTAAATAAAAAGAGATTATAGGTTTGGAGAAGCAAAATAAAACAAATGAACAAGAGAGAATGAGTTACCTTTAAAAGTGTAATCTCCTTTTGATTTGAGCCTAAAGGCTTCCTTTGAAAGGATTCTGCCCAAAGGGGATCCTCTAGGATGAGGAGAGGGATGTTGAGAGAGTAAATGGGCAGGGGTTGGCCGAGCCAAAGGCTTGAGGGGTGTGGGAAAAGAGGTAGAGGTGGGGGCCTTTTATAAGAGGAGAGGAGGGGCACTTTTGGAAAGCAATGAAATATTACATTATTTGAAAATGATTTTCGGTTCTAAAGGGTCCCACATTGATAGAATTCGTGGATAAGGTGATAAGGCATCGAAATCCACTCATCCAATTGGTTTTTTCCATGTGTATATTGTATATTTTTCATTATCTTTCCATTTTAATTAAATTGTCAAATAATGATGTCATCGCTGCATCATTATTATGTCATAAATAATTTAATTTATTTAATGTCTAAAAATTATAAAAAAAAATACTATGATATAGGAAATCTTTTTATCTTTCCAATGACTATTTATAATCAAAATTTGGACTTGTATAACCCCACTTAAAAATTGTTTTAGTAAAACATACTATGTTAGTGTCATTTTCACTTTAACATTAAATAAAAAGTATTTTATGTTATTTCCCAACAAAAGTGGATCCATGGGGTCCCCAAGTTAGGCCATGGCTTGTCTTGGTCGGCCATGACATAACCAATAGGGTTGGGACATGTGTCTAGGTCATTTTATATTATTAAAGCATTATTTATACCTTAAACTACCCTAATTACCACTAATCGCGATTAAGAACTTAATGAGTTACTATTCACCAAAAAATTATTATAATCCCATTGAACCACATTTTACTTCTTAATGACAACCATGTATGTCGGATTTTCAAAATTCAATACACATTAGTGGTAAAATTTCATTTAACTGAAAAATCAGTTTGCTTGATTACCACTTAGTGGTTTCACTATTCATCAAAAATTGAAGTTTTTCAGAAAATTACCAAAAATTCACCCTAAGCTATATTTGATATTCTGAATTCAAAAATGAAGTCCGTTTTACAAAATTCAAAACATATTAGTCACATTAATTAATTTAATAATTAATTCCCGCTGTCAGAGCAAATAGCGTGTTTTTATAAAACAAAAAGTATCAAAAGATTGACACTAGTTTAAGTCTAATTTCAAAGTGAAATTAATTCCAATGACCACCATTGGATTAAATGGTAAAAATATTTTCTAATTTAACTTTAAAAACAATTCAAAATATTATCTAATCATATAAATAAATTAGATTAAAAAGAGGTTTTGAATTAAAACACAACATTTTACACTATTCATTAAAAAAATGAACTTTATCAGAAAAATACCAAAAATTTACACAAAGTAAAAATTTGATGTCCCGATTCTTAATAAGAGTTTTATTTGGTCCAAAAGAATGTATAAGAGTGATAAAAACTATATTTAATGACAGTTCGCCATCAAAAGGCGATAAGTGAACCTTTAGTGAAAACTAGGGCATATATGCCTAAAATCGAATTCTTTCCGTATTTTAAGCCTCTATCCTTTATTGGATAATTGTAAAAACATTTAAAAACATATATAATCATATTTCAGTTATTTCTATCCATTCCCGCCATTACAACGGCTACAAGTTAACTACCATTTAAAATAATATTATTTTATTATTAGAGTGCAACGTAAGATTCCCAAGAAACTCGTTGTTGCGTGTTGGGTACGCCATCGAGCATAGCGTCCCCTTTAAAGTCATTTAAATATTTTATTCACAAATATGGATAAATATGAAATGTCATATTCTTTATTTACCTGGGATGTTACATGTATGGTTATAATTCCCAACATTATCACATCCTTAATATATGACATAAAAATGCATGACCAATGTCCTCGTATCATGATAATAAACTAAACGATTATTTCAAGAACTACATGTGTCTTGATTATCACTCTAAGGAGATACGTAGTGACACCCAGACCTCCTGTCTGAGGTCCAACCATGATTAATAAAAAAAAACCCCCTTTTCCCCCTGTGTATAAATAATATCTGCATATGGAAGTTTTCCAGAACATATGGCTTGATTCTCATTACAATGAGTGGTGTAGTGATTCTTATAACTCATGTCTTGGGCCTAACCATCATTCTAAAAAATATTAAATCCCCTTTTCCACATCAAATCTTGATAAATGTGGAGAAAAATTTTCAAGAACCATGCATGGCTTGATTCTAATTTCAATGGGATATGTAGTGATTCCCAAATCTCCAATCTCAGGCCTATCCATAATAATTAAATATACATTACTCCCTATATATGAGTTAGATCTTAATAGGAATATTCACAAGAACTATGTGTGGATTGATTCTCATTCTAATGAGATACGTAGTGATGCCCATACCTTATGTCTTAATCCAATCCATCATTCTAGAGGATATCAAAATCTCTTTTACCTGTGTTAGAACCTAATTGATGTCGGTACCTATTTTCAATAACTACGTGTGGCATGATTCTTTATTCAACAAGATACGTAGTGAAACCCAGGTCCTACCCCCAAGTCCAGCCACAATACCTTTTTTCATGTTGGTAAGACTACAACATTTCCATATGACGTTAAACTACACCTTTATTTAAGAAATATTTGTGGCTTGATTCTTATTCCAATGAGATATGTAGTGATGCCCATATTTCCATCCATGGGACCAATTGCAACATTTTCATTCATTCACGGTGGTTCATCTTTATCCTCATCACATGATGTTAAACTTCATGGGATTTCAAGAACTATGTATGGATTTATTATCATCATAATGAGATAAATAGTGATGCCTGAATCATATCTCTTGGCCTATCCACCACCGAATCTAAATCCCCCCATCTTTCACTTGTGCTTCCTTTATGCCATATAAGAAATTGTTTCCACTTCTTGTTTCTCACACTGAGCATAGCTCACATGGGATTATGAGTTTTGGTAAAAGGATTCCATATGAATGTAAGGCATATCAATTCATATTAGGGTTACCATGGTCCTATATGCAAGACCATAAAAGGCACACCATATGACCTCATCGGTTAATAATAAACTACAGGATTTCCTCAAGAACTATGTGTGGATTGATTTTCATTTCAATAAGATATGTAGTGATGTTCAGATCTCCAATCTTGGGCCTAGACATAACATAATCCAATAAATTCCCCCACTCTCCCATGTACAAGTTAGAACTACATGAGAGGATCCAATATGGGTTCACTCCCTATGCATGAACCTGTATTCAAAAAAACACCATTTCCTCCACACATGAATTTAATTATTTCATGAGATCTTTATTTTAGAACTATATGTCACATGATTATTTCTCTAAAAATATGTGTAGTGATTAACAGGTCCCATGCCTAAGCCAATCCAAAACATTCCCTTTCTCTTCACGTAGATATGCCTTTGTTCTTACCACATGATGTTAAACTGCACAACTAATGTCCTAAACACAAGTCTTTAAACTGTATTGTACCTCAAAAACTATGTATAGATTGACTCTCATTCTAGTGAGACACATAGTGACACCTAGGCCTCATTTCATAATCCTAGCCATGGGGTAAAAAATAATTCCCTCTCTCCTGTATATGAATAATGATCTCCACAAGAGCTTTTAATTTGGGGTCCCCTCATTATGGTGTCCACCAATGAAATAGAGATGTTACCCTTATACATATGAGTCAGATCTATGAAAGGGACTCTACAATTCATGTCTAATATCAGGTCAAATTATTCCTTTGTGTTTGGACATATCCCTTCTACACATCATACATATAATCTTGGAAACTTTTGGATCTTCATAATCATTCTCAAGATCCTTGTAAAATAATGTATGATACCTGAGGAATTTTTTTCATGACTATATTGTAACATGACCTAGTTGTATTTTCATAAAGTATCCCACAAAATGGGTCTGTCGGCCAAAGGATGCCACTATTGACTATACAAAAAACATTCCCCAGTTGACTTTGCATAAAACAACCCAAAAATCAGTTTTTCAAATAATGGTAACTTTTCCATTGGGGGAAGCCTCTTCTGTCCATGTAATCTTTGATGACATTATGTTGGAACTCCCGATTAAAATTTAATCTATGGTCATCCCTTGAATACTTGCACCATATCCTTTCTACTGATCTGAAAACATTCAAGACCATGGTTTACAATTTCCCCCCTCATGTCCAAAGTATGCAGGAAAAATCTTGGTATGGTAGGCCACATATCACCTATCATTTCCATAATACTATGGTCCTAGGTATATGACCTAAAACTACAAGCACTATATTTCCTGTTTTTGGGTCAGACTTGCATGGGGAACCTTTACCCCCAATTATTGGGTAATTTTGACTTAAAATGATCCTACCTTATTCAGGAACCTCCTTCCACCAACCAAACTCTATGCCTGGGGAAATCCAAATCTTCATAATCTTCCTTCAGCCATCAACAATATAATGTTGGAATTTCTGAGAACTTCTTTGTGTGGCTATACTGTAACATAAACCAAATGGATTTTCATAATGTTTCCTACAAAATGGGTTTATCAGCTAAAGGATTCTACTATTGACTATGCTATAACATTCCCCAGTTGGATTTTCATAAAGTATCCCAAAAAATGGATTTGTCAATTAGTGGTAACTTTTTCATCATGAGATACCTCCTCAATCGCTATAATCCCTTTCTCCATACCAATTTTTAGATCCAAAAAATCCCAAATTAAATATTATGACATTTCCTTCCTCATACCTTAATATGATAGTACATTCGAAGATGGATTCCTAGAATGGAAGAATGATTAACGTTTTGGTCAAAGATAAAGACCTTAAATGATAGCCCCTATAATTTCTTTATTGTATGACTTTCAACTTAATAGAAAAATTTCCTTGCTGTATGAATTTAAACTATATAGCACCACATCCTAGTTACCATATGTTAAACTATAAAACAACATCCTCACCATAAGTTATTAAACTACACAATCAATGTCTTGGTCACATGAAATTAAATTACATGATATTTCAACCCATTATAGAGTTGGATCTCCCCCTAACATCATTCATTTAACAAAATATAACCTCCTCCATATAATCTAAATTCATGTAGGAGTGGTTTCCCAGTCCATGCCAATGAATATACAAATTTTTTCTTCATTCTTAGACATTTCCCCTTGAAAAAACCACCCATCGTGGTCTTTAGAAATCTGAATATCCATAAACTACCTTCGACAATCAATAATAGAATGTAAAAATTCTTTAGGACTCCTTTGTATGACTATGCTATAATATGCCCTAGTTTTCTTTGCATAAAGTATCCCAAAAAATAGGGTTGTTAGTAGAAGGATTCCCTTACTGGCTATGTAGTGACACACCCTAGTTGTCTTTGTAGATAATATCCCACAAAATGGACTTGTCAACCAGTGGTAACTTCATCCTTATGATATAACTCCTCTATTTCTAAATGTCATGTTTTAGATTCAGGAACCACAAAATTTTGGCTCAATATTCCCCATCGGATATCTGAATAATTTCATAACATTCTTGGATAACAATATTTGTTTGGGTCATTATTCCAAAACTTATAGTCAAATCTATTGGACCTAAAACACCTACCTCACTAGTCCAGCTTACATAACTCTAAACTTCCAAACAACAGACAAAATACTCACCAGATTGAAAACCTATAAAGGGAATTCCAGAAAAAAAATTTATTATTAGCCTGCTAGACCTACACTCTGTGTGTTTTAGGAAAAAAATAAATGAATAAAAGGAAATTGGCACAAAAATTATTAGGATAAAAACACTCAAAGGGAAACCTAAGAAAAATCCAATTTTCACCCCACTAAGTCATCTTTATATTGGACTTGGGTAAAAAAATTAGGTTTATGACATAAAAGATACAAAGTTTGTTGGATTGTCCATATGAACCTAGAAATAGTCAAACTACACTTTCTAGACCATATGTCTTAGGAAAAAATTAGAGTGCTTCCTCATCCTGGTCATTGTAATCATTACACAATGAAATTTAGTCAAATGATTCATTTTTAGTGTCTTATTACGAGAAAAATAATAATTTAAATGAAAGAACAAGTGATTGGGAAAAAAATAATTCTCATTTATGTTTCAAAGTGTAGGGTAATTTACACATTCTAGATCCTCTCTACCAAATTTTATAATTTATCCTCAATAAAAGCTTTGGTATGTTGAACTATACCCTGAGCAATTTCTATAGTTTTTTTAAGCTTTACCATTTTTGCATCAGTGGCCTCCTCGGATTTATGGAGCTTCACTTGTATTGCACCAATGACATCTATTATTTGTGATAAATACCCTAACAAGGAACGGTGGAGTTAGACTACATCTTCCTTGGAAACATTTAATTACTCTTCAAGATGCATTATTTAGAGAGACTTCTCATCAATGTGATCTTGGTACTCCTTCACCATCTTGGTGTGGTTGAACTCATCTTGGACTATGATAGCTCGTAGTTCCTGAAATTGTCCTACCAGTTGTTCCTTGACTTGTTGAAATTTTCACTCCTCCTACCTTTTTTGGATGATCACCTTTACCACATCATGGATCTCATGGTAATTAAATATTCCATATCCTAGTATTGAAATCTTTAATGGGAGTTGATGAAGTCATGATGGAATTTCTTCAAGAGGCATATCCCTAGTTATCTTCTAGATATCCCACCAGACCAAAAGGCATGTAGTTTAAAAATCCTCTTGTGTCTCCAAATCAAACATATAGACACTCTTGGAATGAGATACATAATCCAAAATCAATGAACTCAAAGAACTTCCTTGTTCCACTCCCTTAAAAAAACCTCATCTTCACCTACTAATATTGGTGGAGATGGCATGGAAGCCCCCATTTCAAGCCTAGTCACCGAAGCCAATGGCACTAGATAATAAGTGACACTTCTCATCAACACCAGACGGTCAACATTAAACAAAGTTAGTGAATTAACCAAAATAGTTAGCAACAATCACCTATTTTTAGATCAACTATTGGAATTGATACCTCTTTTACACCCCCAACCTCAACTCTCGGAGTGGGAACATTCTGATAGGGAGCATCCTTTTGTGTTGGCTCCGTAGTCGGGATCATAGGATCTTGATAATCTCTCAATTCTGGATTCCTAGACATCACTCCCTCAACAACAAGAGTAGGGTGAACTTGGATGCCTTTTTTAGTAAGTTCCATGGTGTTGTTCTCTACATACAAAGCTACACAATTTGAGCTTTGATGTGAAGCATCTGGTGAAAGGAAAACCAAATGTGTCTCGAAAATGCAAGAATGATATAACTCATGTCCATCCAATTCACTTTATAAATCCATGAACATATTTAGGGAAAATGGAATATCAATATCAAGATTAATTAGATTCATCATTTCATGATATATGACATCAATCCTCACAGCATCATCACGAGTAGAGGCATCTGAGGCGCGTTTCTTGGGACCCAAATTGGATTCACCATCGATATCCTATGATGTCTACTCAATCGGCATAGTATTTTCTGCATTTAGAGAGTCAGGGTCAGCATCAATACCTTCATCAAACCATCTTATATCCCGATTATCCTCTTCCAGTGTGACAATAAGATCAACATTGACTGTTACAAGGTCCTCTAGTGCTAATAATTGATCTGAAATACCATGAGCAGAGGAAATTCGAAAAAAGTACATGACAAATGATGGAGTGTGTTTGACATTAACACAACCCTATCCCCTCTCCTCGGGACTGGGGACATATGTAGCTACATCTCTGGATGCTTCTTCCATTATAATAACAGATTCATTAGCCTAAATTCATGCCTCCCCTGGCGCATCCTTATTGATCCTTGAAGGATCAACACCAGACCCCTTAAGGAAGGAAAGTGATGTAGATTCTGAAAAAATATGGTAAGAAATAGTATATCAATAAATTCATGATATCAAGATGCTTCATTGGTGGCATAGTGGTGAAGGAGATGGGCATAACCATATCGTTATTTGTGAGGTTTAGGGATTGAATCCTAGGAGTCTTCTTTAAGGGAAATCCTCTCCCTCAGTATCCACTCACCTTTTTAGGTCACCTGGTTCCTAACTGGGTGGAAAAAATGAGGCACTACCCACTTGTGCTGATAGATTGTTGTGTCGAACCATCGCTTCTCGGGTCATCACCCTCCAGGGCGCTCTTCCATCTCGACTGGCAATGACTCCTTCTCTGCTAGGTCTCTCTCTAGAGTGATCCCTTTGTGGGGAGGGGGGGTTTCCTAGCATGGAGGGTTTAAAAAGGCCACACATAGGGGATTACCTTTTAGAAAATAAGAAAGTCATGATATCAAGTGAAAATATGAATAATTATTGTAGCACATTCACCATGCCAACTTTAATGCCCTCTTTAACTCCCTCTCTTCAGATGGTGAAGGGTCCATATCAGTCCTCTTGGCAGCAGAGAATTAAGGTGATAGCTGAGGGGTTCCCATCGACATCTCCTCTATAATGGTCCTATGGTTTGGGGATGAATTTGGGGACCCAAGGGCATCATCCACTACTTCTATAAGAGTACCCTTAGGTCTGTATTTCAATGACTCAAGTTCCAATGTTGAAGCTCCTTCTCTAATAAGTTCTACTTCTTCTTATTATTCCCTCATTAAATATAAGATAAAATCCCCTCAAGATTAATGATGGTAAATGAAAGAGGAGAAAAGGGAAAGGGGAAGATAGAAATACATTTGTAGGGTTTAGGTAGATTTCCCATTCATCCTCGGAATGAATATCTACCCCCTCAAGCACTCCTCAGTCCATCATGTCAGATATTCTATTTTTGGCAGGGGTATGATCATTGGTTGAGTATATCAAAGCCTCCATGTTTTGACGGTACCTCATCACCTCATCCAAATCACTGTTAGGGTGGAGATCTAAGGGTAGTCTGATATTTCCCAACTCTAGGATTCGCAGGCTATCCTGGAGAAACTCCCATGTATCTCTGACATCATGAGTTATGCTCTCCCAAACTCAAATCACTAAGGGTTTCACATAATTTAGCTCTTGTGTGGTAGTTTGTGTAGATAAAATGAAACCCTTTAACTTGGAAACATTTTTATGCCTCTTTTCTTTCATGAGATATTGGGGGGATGGAGCACGAGTCTCCTCCCGATAATGATGACTAGACTGCCTTGGTGCAGGAGGTGCGGTCTTCTCAACCGTATCTTACCCATTGTTTTTTTCCCGAGATTAATTTGAAGGCTCCAGAACTTCAGCATCATCATCTCCAAATCAATCCTTTTTTCCACTCATACCAAAACTATAGGTTTTGTGGCCTTTACCTAATAAATGCCCTTTTCTAATAACCCATAAGGGTATAAAGAGATCCATGCCTTGGAATACCCAGCCTCCAACCAGATTGTTGTGTCTGATAGAGGTAACATAATTGATATTTTTTATACCTTTATAGACATCAAGGTACAAATCTATTTGGATACCATTGGATGCTTCTAAAGCCTAACATGAATATGGAGACAGATGCTTGACTGTTAAAGACATTTAAATTGGAGATCAAATCAATATGGAGCATGAGCATCGCAGATGACCTCACTTTCAATACGAGCCGCCAGTATTCTATCTTTGAATGCTATCATGTACAACCTTAGCTGATAATTATTATCCTTTACAACATTTGTAAATTCCCTATCAATGGTTTACCATGCATAAAGAATTTAAATTAACCTGACACATTCATCATACTCAACACTTTATCATACTTCATGTTCATAAGATAAATTCTAGAGACGACTTGGACGAATGTGCGTAATTGGATATCAGGGATTCTAATTGGGCTCAGTGATGCATATGAACTAAATCATGCTTCAATCTACCCCCAAAACACTTGAAACAACCCTGAAATTTTAAATAGATCCTTTCTATTATATGTATACAAGAATAAATGGTAAATTATTGTTAAAGACAGAGGCATCCAACCCTATGTACTTCCCCTATGCTAGTTTGGCCACTATAAAAAAAGTATATATCCTCACACTTCCATTCAACTCACAGAACGGAAGTAGATAAATTATTCACCACTTAGTAAGGAATTCGTCCATGTGATTCTTTTCATCAACCATAGGGTTAAACTTATAACCCCAATGGGTATTTTTTCCATTCTCCTGCATATGAAAAAATGTTCCAAGAGCACCTTTTTTTCTACAATGGGATATAAAGTAGGGATCCCAAAAGTGGGACCTTCTCTTACTGGTCCCAAAAAATCATTCACCCACATTGCAACATGGATGTCACCCCAAGGGAGAGGATCTATGTCCTACAATTTCTTTGCTATCTTAGAAAGCTCATGGGCTAACTATGGTGACCTTTTAGTGTCATCTTATGTTGTATTTAGTGGGATAAACTCGTTATAAATTTAATTAAATATGGGAGCTCTAGAGATTCCATAGACTTTCCACTACCTGATTCCAACTTCACCATGCATCAAGTGAAAGGAATTTGTCTACAGACTCCATCAGATCAACAATTCGGGGAAGATATATGGTTTCTTGTAGATATAGGTTTGTCCTGCCCAAAAAACTTCATAGATATAGATGTCTTTCGTCTCTTTTTTGAATTTTTTTCAAGTTTGGAACACCTAGTATTCCTACATCCACTCAGGCGTAACACCCCCTCCAGAACAGAAATCCCAATCCTCCTTCCAACACTGGGTTAGATTTGTTTGGGAAGCAAATAAGGTTGAGTCATAACAATGAGGCCACAATTTTTGGATGTGCAGATTCATATCTAAAGTAAAACCACTGTGATTCATGATACATCTAATAGAAACTATTTAATACTTAATATAAGCACTTTTAGATGATATGTTGGTATAAGGGTAGTTGATATACTTCATGGACTAGGATTTCCAGAAGTAACTTTGAACCTTGGGGACAAATTCATCCCTCAAAATTTTGTGATCATACAATGGTAAGTAATCACTTTTTGGGTACTCATGATGGTACAATACCAAATTCTTCACCAAATTTGGAAGAGCAGACTCAACCACATTGTAGTACTTAGGCCCATCATCTTTGATCATCTCATAATAATGCTCAACAACTTGTTCAGTGGAATTTATTAAGGCCACCATTGATAAACTACAAGAAGTCACCAAGTTCTACCACTAAGTTGAAATATTGACTTAAAAATGTGATAATTTTTACTTGGAGGAATTCCAAATTTTGGAAAAGGAAAGAACTTTCACATCACATTCAACTAGGTTCCATGCATAGCTCCTTCAACCAGGTTCCATGTGCAGCTCCTTTAACCAGGTTCCATGCATAGCACCATTGCTCAAGTGGTTGTACCTTGGGAAATTTATCAATAGGCCTTCATGAAAATGGAAGCACGGTAGAGCTAAAAGGACTATATTCCTGAAGAGAGTGAAAATCACAAACCAAAAATGAGAGGAAAATGAAAAAGGGGGATAGTAGTGTTTATAGATGTTGCTGGCATGCATTAGGGATCTATACACTTGGCTTGAGTTGGGGACCTACACACCAGACCCAAGCTTCTACCCTGCATGGAAACCTTGTGTGATTCTCCAACACACCCTTCATAATATTTTACCCATTCTACCTTAGGACTAGAACCTCTTATTTTTATTAGATCCAATCTTGAGGGGGTGATTTAATTGAAACTCAATTTGTAAATTTGAGTGAAAAAATTATGATGTGTACCTTAGGATTATTCAAGAGCTAAAAATCCCCAAGGAGAATCAAATGGACCTTCGCAAACCAACTTGCGCATGCAGAGCTATGGATTAGAAGGTCGGTGTAACCCACTTGTGTAGCCCATAAGTTTTTACCCCTATGTGGGATACCTGCATCGAGAAACTACGCCTGGGACTTGCACAAACAATATCCTTTGACCAAGATCCCCTATTTTCCTATAAATATGACCCCATGGATCCTTATTTTCATGACTAGAAAATCAGAAGAATCCTCCAAACTTTGGTCACATGGCCCTTTCACCCAGGTCTCCAAAATCCCTCAAGTAGCTCTCTAAAACACAAGAGAAGATAGAATTAAAATGGAAAAGGGATATCAAATAACCTTCAGGGTCTGAAACACAAGACACCTGTATAAGGACCCTTTCTCCCCTAAGTGAAGAACCGCATACGTGATGACCCTATCCTTATTTAGGGACCTATGTTAGATTCATCCAGGGAAACCTAAGGAGACCCATGGTTCCTAGGCTAAATCCTCAAACAATTTTTGTTACCCAGGTGGTTCATTTCCCAAGGAATACCCAACTCCTAGAGGCCTACCCCATGTGAAAATAACTTCCAATTCATCTCATGCCCTATGTGAGGTACCTCTTCCCTCTAAGATAGGGCATGTGCAAGCCTACCTTTAAGACATATTCCAAGCCACCAATGGCAGGGATCCTCCCCCTTTGGATCCCTCATATGAGAGGGACTAATTTGAAACCTCCACTGAAGCCTTCAGAATTGAAATACCATGAAGAGGGGCTCACCATCATGTCCCTCATTTGGATTTTCATTCCTACGGTCAGAGGTTTCCCAAAATTATCTCACCTAAAGGTTAGGGTACTTGGGGTAAATATGGATTTTCATTCCAATAGTTACAAAGACCCCGACCCTGGGGGCGGTGTTGGGGATCTCTCGATCTTGGATACTAGGGTTAGGATTTTATCCCACCCTTATTTTCTCTAAGACCCATAGTCTCTGGTTCTAGGTAGGGAGGGTGAGGATCGTTCTTGATTTCCCATTCAACATGGAATGGGATCCTCCTCCCTTGATATGAAACCAATTTTATGGAATCCCCCCTAGAGTAATCCACTAGCCTTTCTTATAGGAAGTTGAGCTATTTCTACTATTTTCCCTAAGGGTCATGTTTGAATAGGTAGTCAGACCTGAATATCCTGGATATGAAACAGGAGAGGGAACAGGCACATCCAAGCCTCTCCTTCTTCTCTCTCACCCTCGGCATCTTTCACTAGTGGAGGAGGAGAAGTGTGTGGTTTTCTAGATCTTCTATTTCCTGTTGTTTCTTACTTTCAAGAATGACTCATCATGACTTTCATGGGTTTAGGGGACATCCATGATCACGTTATCCATGCCATTGGATGAATGTTTTGGAAAAAGATCTTCACCAAAATATTTCTTTCACCTTCCTTCAAAGTGCCACCATAGAATGGGATCTCAAGGTCATGTATCAAACCTTAGGGTAAAGAAGGTCATGTGTTTTCTTGGATTATCTATCTCCTCTTGTTTCTTAGACCAATCATGATTCACATAGGATTAGAGGATAATAATGGTCATGACATCCACATGATCCCAATCCATTTTGGGCCTCCTAATTGGTATAATCCCCATCATCTCATATATGGGAATCCTCTTCAAGAGTATCCTCCAATCATACTCATTCATGGGAATACTTTTTAGGATTAATCCCCTAACATATCACCAAAAACAGAATGGGCGTACTCCTTGGGAGTAATCCACAGTCAAACCTATAAATGGGAAGCATTCCAAGTGGAAGTCCCAAATCAACAATGGGAATCCTTTTTAGGAGTAATCCCGAACCAAACTTAAATCACCAGGGCATTCTTTTCAGAAATATTATCTAATAACATCACCATATTCATCCATGAACATCCTCCTCATGATTATTCCCCAAACCAAATCACCAAATTTCCTTGAGTCAATCCACTTATCATATCCCCAAACTAATTCAGTAGGGCTTCCTCCTTAGGAGTAAGCCTCAACTTAATCCTCTTAAAGGGGTACATTCTCCTATGAGAAAAAATTCATAGGGAATCTATAGGCATGGATCCTCACAACGAAACTATACAGACTTTGATTCCCATCCTAATGGGATACATAGAAAGCCTCTCTGAGGTTCAAATCTAGCATCTCAAAAAACCCTACTCTCTCTAAGCCACATTCCCAATAGGGTCTAATTCAACCTAGAAATTCATATCCCATCCAGTTTCCCTAGGCTACTTCGGTATAATTCCCACACCAAACCTTTACTAGGAACCTTACACCTAGATGTCCTTTTTGTATGATGCTAAACTACACGGTTTGTTCCTTATCACATGACCTTAAATGGTATGATGCTCCCTATTATGTAGCAGCAAACTACGTGGGTTCTAATTCCTTTCATAAGAATATGTAGGAATCCCATCACATGGGTTTGATCCAAACACCGAAAACAACTCTCATCTACCTAGATGATGATACACTTCATAACAACCAACTGTGTAAATAGAAAACTAGAATCATTGTAATAATGAAAAAAGAATATCTAATCATTACATAAAAGGATACCACTAATGGAGAACCACAGATACATATAAATATCTCCATTTGTGAGGAAACTATGATACATATATATGATTCTAACCTCCATACATGCTAATAATTGATTGTTAATTCAAGGGTGATCCATTTCATGCTTGGGAATTAATGAAGGATTCATGAACATATCTTAAATCTATAAGAGAGTCCTAGATTAGGTTAAAATTCCCCCCAAAAGGGTTTTATGATCCTGACCTCACATCTTCTCAACCAATGTGAGTTATTAAGTGTTTTTTTATAAATTCCCCAACGAGCACCTTCCTTTAGAAATTAGGACCCTAAAGATACAGAACCATTGGGTGTTTCCAATTCCACAAATAAACCTATTTGAAACCATTTGGAAATAGTGAACCTGATGTGAATTATTGGACAATACTTAATCCCTACAATTTACCATCAAGAAAACATGAATCTCTATGGGGAAACAACTACTAACTTATTTCAAAAGTGGTTAATCATTTTGCACAACATTCCTCTCTATTTTTCTCTTCCTTATATCTTTCTCTCAAGACCAAAAGAACAAGAGAGATTCCTTCAAGGTAGATATAATGTGAATCAAGCAAGGTGAACAATTCAAAATTATTAATCAATTTATATATCACTCATCATTTTATTGGCGTTGTTTGGAGATTTAATGACCATGTGTGGATCACTGCTAAAGTAGATCTGCTTTGGGTACCTGTGACACAATGAAAATACACCAATCAGGTTTGAATGATCAACACCATCAATGAAGAAAGACCTCAAGTATGAGGTAATATTTCTTCTTATGATTTAAATTAATTATAAATTAACATGGAAATAACCTCACTTCTCTCAAATGAAAAATATTTGTCAATATTCTTTGAAAAAAAATTCATTGGTCATGGAATTCACTTCATGTACATTGTGGATAATCCATTGAATATGAAAAATGTTGTGTTGGTCATAGGCCCAATAGGTTCTTCCTCTATTTCTAAAATCATCATGTGGTATCAAAGAGTTCATGTTTAATTTATCATTATTTATTTATTTTTGATCCATTGTGTGTTTAAAAGTTAGTTTTCTTTGCAATAAATTTATTATTTTAATCAAATTGTCAAGTTATTATTCTTATTATCTCTGTTTCTCACTCATATAACCTAGATCTAGTTAATAATTAGTTAAGAACATTTAAATAATTCATCAGGGGGTGATAGTGGTTCTAGTTGGATAACATTAGAGTACATGACATGTATCCTAAAGGTACATGTTGTGTACCCAAGTTTGATACACAGGGATGACTCTCAAATTATTATGGAGTTTTATTAATTAATTAAATGGGGTATTCATTAAATTCACTCCATGTGTTGATTGGTCCAGGTTGGCACATGGTTATATATACTACACACCATGTAACTCTTTTACACACTGTGTATTCCATGTGTTTTTCATGGAAGAGAACACAGATTCCAAGCCATTTCATGTATTGATTGCATGACACGGGGACTAAAAGTCATATAATAAGGAGGTTACAAGATGTGTACTAGTTGTACACATTGTGTACTTTATAAATGTCCATGCAGTGATACATGCCCAATCCCTATATATGTATCACCGACCTGCAAAAAGTAATATATATAGTGTGTAACAGTATGTACACACCGCATGCCTAACCCATTTGTGTACAAAATTAAAACATAATTTATTACTCCTTTAAACTTAATAAAATTGTGTTTAATATGTCATTTATTGACTCATACACATCATGTGAGAGGTTATATATATATATATATATATTAAATTCTTAATTAATTTTTACATGAAAATTATGAACCAGATACCACGTATTGTCGTAATATGTCAACTAATCCATGTTCATTAAAATTATTACATTCTATGTTAATTAATATATTCTCCATGTATCATTTATTTACTCATATACACCATATAATTACATAAAAAAATTTATGCTCTATGTCGCTTGACTAGACTGTATACGATAGAACAAACACTCACTGAGTTTATTCAAAGTAAAATTTGTGTAATTATTTTTCTAAATATTAAATAAAATTAATTAATTAAATTTATTTAAAATCACAATGGATGGATATCTCTATGACATATTATATGGTTATTAAGATAAAATTAATAAATTGATTGATCATATAATTTTTCAATATTTTCACACACGTCTTATCTTAAAAAAAGAGTGAATTGAAATAAATGATAGATATTTATTTTGAATGTTTATTCAATGAACTAGTGGATAATCATGAGCTTAGACTGACTTGTGTATGTGCTTGGTTTTTTTAAATTTAATTATTGCATGGGTTTTTGAAATTATCTTATTAAATTAAATTGATGGTGTACGGATCATCCCTCCCTCCTTATTGTGTACGGACCTGCATGCTCATAGTTTCTTTTATGTGAACCCCATTTATGGTTACCTTAAATTGAAAGTGAGTTAAAATAAATGTAAGGATGGAGTGCTCGAGAACATGGATTTGGTTCAATATAGATCTAAGGAAAAACCAAGATAAGGATATACATAGGACAAAGGTGGAATGTTGTAACTTGAGCCCAGACTGACTCAAATGGTTTCCCCTTATGTTCAAGGGTTTGTTTATTGTCTTCTCAATAAACAAACCACTAGTTTATGCTCACGATAATTCCATTATTTATTTATATTATTTATTTTTTAATCATGATTTATTTTATTGATGCAAGAAAAGATGAAATTAAAATAAAATTATTATGCATAAATATTTTATCTGTACACAATTAATCACTTAAGTAAAATCTAATTAATATTAAAAAGACATGTAAAAGATAAAATAAGAAACTTTATGCATAATAAACAAAAATACTTCAAGTTAATAATATTTTATTACGTAATATATTATCTAAGTCAATATAGACCCATATTTAAAGTCTTATTTCATACCTTTGTTGCGGGAACATTTAATTATCTATAAGTCTAAACAAAGATGGCGGGTCTACTTAAAAAAACTTGTATTGTATTTAAAGACTTTTTTCTATTCAATATTAATTTTGAAGTTAATTATTGAATAAATATGAGTTCTAATTTCAGGATTAGAAATTCCAATCAATAGAACAAGGATCTACATGACCACATTTGGAAATATCTCTTAACTAAAAACCATCTTGTAATTTTTATGGCCTTTTTCTATATTATAAGAATGGAAATGTGGATCCTTTCCACTAGAATGTTATGGGAAATGGGACATTCCAATTTTAATGTTGATGATTGTTTAGAATCAATAAAGTAGTGGGAGACTTAATAAAATAAAATAAATATTATTTCTCACGTAATTTTTAATCATGTAAAGTACTAATAATATGGTTTTATATTGTTTTAGAATGTTGATAAGTTCACAACCACATTATCTTTGTGATCAATTTTAGGGAAATACCATATTCTCTATGGAAGTAACTTCTAGGTATGGTTTGGATGATTATGGGTTGTGTTGCACTATATATATAAGTCTTACATGCTAGAATCCTCAATCATTGACTCTCCTGCTAAGGAGGTGAGTGATGATAAGTTCACTCCATTCAAAAAACACCCAATCGATGTACTATATTTTTAGTTTTTAATGCTTTAATACATGTCTAGAAAACTCATGAAACCTCACAAGGACATGGATTCCTATAACAAGCTCCAGAATATCCTAGATCCTTATCTAGAGAGAGATGGGTAGGAATATAATAATATCTCAAAGGTTCTCTTCATGAGAAATCTTGTAGAATGTGTGTCAGATAGGCCTCACGTAGTCAAGATCATTGGATTTATTGAGTTCTTGGAGGTTCTATGATTTAAAATACTTGATAAATTTTACACCAACATCATTTTTTCATCACTCCCTCAAATAATCTCCATTTTTTATCAATTTCAATATGAACAACATATAGAAGTCTCTCCCATATCTTCTCACTATACTCCTCCATGATAAAAAAAGATATTAATTAGGAAAATCCATTTATCCTTATAGTGAATAAGTGTAAAGGATAGGATAAGAGATCCAAGACTGACTTGAACTCTAAATATTCTTCACAATTCCCTTCTAAGAAGAGGATGATTAACGGACACACAATGGAATAAAATACTATCTATTTCACATGTGGTAAGAATGGACACCGGAAGAAAAACTACACATAGTAAAAGAAGTATGGGGATGTTTTATGTGTGTTTATTATTGATTTAAATCTATCTATTTCTATAAATTGGATATTAGAAACAATGTGTGGTTCTCATGTATGTATTGAAATACATAAACCAATTATATTTTGGAATATTTTCTATGGTGAGGTGAATCTGTGAGTGGACAATGGAGAAAAACTTGTTGATGTAGCCATTGGATGCTACCACCTCACATTGATTAATGGAATGATATTTATTTTTAATGATTGTTATTATGTGCCATAAAATACCAAAAACACTATTTATGTGTCTAGAATTGATACAGATGGATTTATTTTCAAATTTTGGAATAAGTGTTGCTTATTTTATAAATAAATCATATGTTATGATAAGGAATATTTAAATAAAAATATTTATGAGTTGGATTACATGATCCAAGTAAAAACAATTGATAAAAAAATAGATCACAAGACTCATACCATACACATCTATGGAATCGCCATTTAGGCCATGTAAAAAAAGTGTTTGACCATATTAAAATAAGAAGGATATTTTTATTCATTTAGACTATAACCACTTAGTATATGTCATACATGTTCTTAATGAAAAATAACCAAAAAATCATTTAGTGGAAAAGTTAAAGGGCCATAGAGCTTCTTGAGATAGTTCATACTGATGTGTGTGGACCATTTCCAGTTAAAGCTAGGGGTGGGTACTCATACTTTTTATCTTTTACTAATGACTTTAGTAGATATTGATATATATACTTAATGAGGTATAAGTCAAATTCCTTTGACAGATTCAAGGAATATAATAATGAAGTTGAGAACCATCTTCGTAAGAAGATTAAGAAACTCTTCTCGGACTATGGTAGATAATATATTAATCAAGAATTTGATTATTTATAGGAGTTTGGGATGTTATCTCAACTCAACCCTCCTTATACATCAAAATGTAATGGTGTAAGAGAAAGGCGGAACCACACCGTACTAAACATGGTGAGATCAACGATGAGTCATGAAATTTTTCCATTATAATTTTAGGGATATACATTACAGATAGCAGAACACATACTAAACCAAGTTCTAACTAAATAAAAAATGGTATTCCATACAAATTGTTTTGTGGAAATAAACCCTCATAGAATTAAAGAGTGTAGGGTTGTGAAGCACTTTTTAAGCCTATTTATGGAAATAAACTTTCACCCTAAGGAACTAAGTGTATCCTTACAGGTTACCCTAATGAAAATAGGGTATATTAACTATATAATCCTTCAGATAAGAAATTTTGGGTTAACAGAAATTCTATTTATCTGGAAAGAGGTAACATATATAAAGGAGATAGTGGGAGTGATATTCACTTCAATGAAGTCCTAGCCCAATATTTATAAGATTTTTCATTGTAATGTGTTCCATAAAACCCCATGGAAGAGGAAGTTTTAGAGACACAAGTACTAATTAAAAGTATGAGAGACTTTGAAGAACCAGAAAAATATAGTTTTCTAGTCACTGAGGATGGTGACTCGTTATTAGTTGATAATAATAACCCTGTAACTTACAATAAATCATTAAGGAGCATAGAAACTACTAAATATAAAGAATACATGAATTCTCGAATGGATTCAATATACCAAAAAGAATTATCTATTTTAGTAGATCCTCTAGTGGATGTAAATCATGTTGGATGTAAATGGGTATTCAAGAAGAAATTGGACATGGATGATAAAGCCCACACCAATAAGGCTAGACTAGTTATGGAAGGTTTTAAACAACATAAATTTATTAAATATGATGAAACATTTTCACTGATTATGTTTAAATCCATCAGAATTCTAATTTTCATCTCGACATTCCATAACAATGAAATTTGAAAAATGGATGTCAAAACATCCTTCCTTGATAGAAACCATGAAAAATATTTCTATATGACACAACCAAAAGGGTTTGAGAATCTAAAGGATTCTAACAAGGTATTCAAATTATTGAGATCCATTTATGGATTAAATAAATCATTCATACCATGGAATATTCTATTTGATGAATCCATAAAGAAGCATATTTTCATAAATAATGAATTTGATATTTGTGAATATAAATGGTTTAGTGGGAGTGTGTTCATTTTCTTAATAGTGTATGTCGATGAGATAATACTTATTGGAAATGAAATACAAGTCTTATCACCGGTTAATTCTTGGTAAGACACTTTATTTTCCATAAATAACTTAGATTCGGCAACATATATTCTCTAGATCAATATTCATTATGATAGATCAAAATGGCTGCTTAGACTAAGTCAATATACTTACATTGATATGAGAGTGAAATGATTTAGTGTGGAACAACCCAAGAGGGGATTATTTTTAGTGTTAAATTACATTTATATTTCCAATAAAATGTTTTCTCAAATACACAAGGAGTAAAAAAGAATGAAAAATAACCCATACTCATTAGTGATTGGGTCACTTATTTATGTTATGCTATGTACTAGGTTAGATGTCACATACACCTTAATCATGGTACAGATATATCAATATGTCCTAGGTTACTACTATTGGATGGAATTCAAGAGTATCCTTACGTATCTGAGGCATACTAAGGATATGTTCCTAACCTATAGAGGAGACGAGGATCTATTCATCAGTGCATATGAAAATTCTAGTTTCCAAATAGATCAAGATGATTTGAAATTTCTATTAAGATATATCTTCACTCTCAATGGATGTGTTTTGAACTAGAAGAGCCCAAATAAATTCATGGTTATTGATTCTACAATAGATTCCAAGTATATTATGGATTTTGAGGCATCTAAATAAGTGGGTTGGATTTGAAATTTTATCTGAGAGCTTGATGAAGTTCTTAACTATAAAGACCCTAACCCTAGTAGCCTAAAGTCGATACCTTGCTTTATTACAATGGTATTATAAACAAGGAAGTCACATACCGAAGGACTGAATAGTTTAGTAGATTTGTAAAACCAAATACAAACATAATTTTTAAATTACAACTTGAAATGAAATATAGAAAAGTAACTCCATTGAAAACACTTCTATTCTCATAACTTATCCCGACATATCAGTCATTATATACATCTTGGAATCCTGGGGGAAAATAAAACATAAGAAATGGGTGAGCTCAAATTCTTAGTAATAGATAGTAATAAAACAAAAGCTATCATAAATAAACATAAACAATAAGGATATGTGAATATCTAACAACACATGCCATTACAACATAAACTTGAACATAATATGGTAGGAATAAAAGCTGATTAAATAATTCCAAATAAATAATCACATGATAATAATACTTAACCTTGGATATTATACTATTCAAATAATCACATTGATTATAAATAACTTATATTATATTGAGGTAATTAATAATGCGGAACATCATAAACATATCATTAAGGCCTTGAACAAGAAGTTAACATATTGGGTAAGGCCTCTTCTAAAACCCTATATAGTTTGTCTCACGAGACCTACTGATGCATCCATGGACTATAGTGGTCCATGACCGAAACTTACTAAGTCCAATGAATTCCTCATATGAAGGGGTGAAACATAATCAATATATATATTCATATTGAAATTAACATATGAAATGTAAATAATTTCCCCAATCAGTAATCATAATCATAAACTATCCAAAGTAATATGGTGAATGGTGTCAAGATAGTACATCCCTAGTCAAAATAATCATAAAAAATTCAATAAAATATGGAAGATGGTATCATAATAAAACAACCGAAATTAATCATAAGAAATTAAACTAAGGTTTATTTATAGAACGAAATGGGTATTGTAATCATGTTATAAGGCATAAAAAATTGGCATATCATAATGGTGTCCATGAAATAATAGATTTAAATTATAAATGGAAATTAATAAAGGTAAAATACTAATATATCATGATAATTTATTTCCAAATAAACTAAAAACATGTAAAAATAGGGTTTAAGAAACTTTAGAAATGATCCACTTTGGTGTGGTTTAAGAGAAAATATAAAAGAGTATTTAAAGTAGACTAAGGAATAATTGTTTTCATAAAACTAGAAATGAACTAAGATAGTTTTTAATGATAAAAAGAGTGTTTTTATAAAAAATTGGCTTAAAATAGATTATGGAGTGTACTTGAAAATTGGTAATAAATTGGGAAGTTCCCTTTAATCAGGCTTGCTTATCGGGAGGAATTAAATAGGAAACCTTATAAAACATGTATTTCCAATCAAAGAAAGAAAAATTAAGATAGAGAAATATGTTTTTTACATACACATATAATATAGAAAGATTACATAAGAATAATTAATAATTACATTGGGTTATAGTGAGATAAAGCATAACCCGAAGGAAAAAATGGAGGTTCGGGGAGAATTTCTTACCTTATGCGCGAAAGTGTTCTACACTTGCACTGAATGTTCTAGATAATGAAATTAGATTAATTAATAATTCAATAAAAAACCAATTTATTAGTTATTTGATTTATTATAATTTTATTAAGTTCATTTATGGCTTTTTTGATGAGTTATAAGATTCAATTTCATCATTTGGGAGTGTTTATTTCCATGGTTTTCATGATTAATTCACTTATATACATGTATGGAAGATCATAAAAAATCGGAATAGTTATCCAAAATTTAAATTATGTGTTTATAATGAAATTATATAATATTAAATGGTTTTATATATCATTTATATAAATATGAGGATGATTCATTAGATAAAATGTTAATGATAACCGTTTAGATTATTTTGGAATTTTTTCAATCATCACGCACTAGTTTTATTTTATTAATTCATATTATGTATATATATTGGTTCCAAAATACTAAATAAGTTGTGATAAAAATTTTAAAATCTATATTAACCATTATAATTGTTTTATTACTAGACTTTAAGGCGGTATTAGAAGTTGAAAAATCATCGTCCAAGAAGGTTGTGAATTGACACCTCATAGATGATGTTTTCATTTTTAGAATAAAAGGAAGAGGGAAAAGATTTGATGATGGATTATTCCATTAAAACAATAAAATGTAAGTATATAAAAAATAATAGAGTTATCATTATACTTTGGGATAGTAAGGTGATTATATGATAATAAAAAAAATAAATTGAAAAATAATTAAAAGAAAATGAAAGGGGATTTTACCTCTTGAACTTCTTCTCCTTGAGAATCTCCTTAGGAAAATTGGGTTTGGTCTTTTGTTGATACCAAAGGATCTTAGACATATGGTAGAGACTTGGGAAAAGTATTGGGCATAATTTGGATAATAATTAAGGCTTTGGGGGTTTGAGGAGAAGAGGTGGTGAGGGGTGGTATTTATAGTTGCGAAGAGGGGTATTTTTTGATTATTTTAATCATTAGTTTATTATTTTGGATCAAGAAAATAAATAACGATTATTAACATGACTGAATACAGTAAATAGAGAAGTATAGTTTTATATTATTGGCTTAAATCATCCATTCATCAACATTGAATCAATAATTCATGTTTTTGTTAAATACCGCAAAATTATGTATTTCACTATTCACCGCAAATTCAACTATTTAAGGAAAATAAAAAAAATTAACCCAAACAATTTTTTGAAATGAAGAATTAAAAAATGGTCTCCATTTTATGAAAATAATTATCTATTTATGGGAAATTTAATTTTTAAATAAAATCATCATTTACACGAAAAATACTGATTTTTATATTATAATTGATTTTATGACACTTTAAAAAATTAATTAAGGTATCATTAAATTATATTATAATCATAACACAACAAAATATTAATTTCTGAATATATTTCATGAAAATAAATTTTCTTTTAAATCATTATTTTTATTATAAAATTATGAATAAACATTTACATTTCACAAAAATAATAATACTTAATTTATCATTTTTAGAATATTTATTTACTTATTACATGATATTAATATATTATAATTTCATTCATAAGATACCTAAATTTTATTTATGCTTTCATAGGTGAGGTTACTACTCTATTGGCTGGTTTACTATTCCTAATGGTCATATTAATATTCCAATGGTCATGTTACTCTTCCATTGGTATAGGTTCCTTAATTTCTAGATTTACCTATTATTTAATTTATTATTCATTTTTAAAGTTTGTATTGTATTATCTATGTGATGTTATGTGATTTATACTATAAGAAATATTTATAAGAAGGGAAATTCCATTGATAAAATTTTGGGTTGTTACATTCTCCCCTCTTTCAAAAATTTCATTCTCGAAATTTCCAGAATTCCACATCATAAAAAGATTTGGGTAGTTATTCATCATAATTTCCTTTTGTTCCCATATCACCTCTTCAATTTTATGATTTTTCCGAAGAACCTTTACCATCCAAGTCATTTGATTCCTCAACACATGTTCTATAGTGTCCAGAAACTGGATGGGCTCTTCACAGTAAGATAAATCAGGTTCTAATAGTATTCCTTCAGAAGTGAGAACATGTGTTGGGTCTGGAATGTACTTCATTAACAAGGATATGTGGAACATGTTGTGTACTTAAGAAAGGCTAGGTGTAATTTCTAGATGATAAGACAAAAATCCAATTCTCTCCAAATTTTCAAAAGGTCTGATGTACATGGGGCTCAGTTTCCCTTTCTTACTAAACCTTAACACCCTTCCTTGGAGATACTTACAAAAGCACATGATATCCCACTTGAAACTCCAAATCATTTATCTGATTGTTAGAATAACTCTTTTTCCTACTTTTAGGTTCTTTGATATGGGTTTGAATAGTCTTTACCTTTAATGTTGTTTCCTCCACAATTTCTAGGTCTATAAGCTTCCTTTCACCAACTTCATCACAACAAGTGTACGATATATCCTTCTATATAATGATTCATACGGTGCCATTTTAATACTTGAATGGAAACTATTATTGTAGTAAAACTATACCAAAGTTAAATAATGACCCTAAATACCTTGAATGTCAAGTGAGCATGGTCTCAACAAGTGTTATAAAGTTTGGATTGTCCATTCAGACTATCCATCGATTTATAGGTGATAAGAAACACCCAAATGAAGCTCATTATCCAAATATTTATGAAGAATTTTCCATAATTTTGATGTAAATTTTGGATCACGATTAGACACAATTGGAATAGGTTCTCCATGAAGTCTTAATAAATCATTAATATAGAGTCGTGTAAGGCACTCCCATGGAAAATCCTCTTTTATAATGAGGAAATGTGAGGATTTGGTAAGTCAATCAACAATTACCCATATTAAATCATTATTTATAAGGCCCCAGCCTTAAACCTTACTTAATCTTGAGTTAATACAAGATTACACATTGAGGATCCTTTCAGGTTTAGTGTTTTAGAGAATTAGATCATAAAACTTGCATTACATTACACATTTAAACAAAGTGGTTACATAAAGATAGTATTAATTTTTTCCCATCAACGGAAACATATTTAAAATAAAACATGGATTCTTTCTTGACACGTACTTGACACTATCATCATATCATGTACATTTACCTTGACCTGTGAAAAACATTTCAAAAAAACTTGGGATGAGCATAAAAAGCTCAGTAAGGGATATAAAAATATGGAAAGGAAACATGAGTTCATATATACATAATAATGAAATCATAATTTACCCATAATACATAGGCACTTTAACATACCACATCAAATCATGAATAAATCATAGAAATCATAAGACAAAAAAGGTAACTTGAGGCATTCATAACATTCTTACGGAGGGAGCAACCCTCTTGGTTACGTTTGGAATACCCACCATAGTATATTCCCTAAATCTCTTCGGAGAAACCTTAACGTTTCACTCCTTCGCGTTACCCAATGCATTGGAGAGCTATATCGGGCTCACCCGCCCTTAGTTTATCATGGAACCACCCATCTTCATAATAATTCCCAAGAACCATAACATAATCGTATCACATAAAACATGCATAAAGGAAACATAACATTTCCACTTTTCAATCACAAGATATCAATACAACACATTGATATAAAAATATTATGAAAACCATTTTCAATACCAAAATAAAAGAAAATTAAAACATGGTATTTATTTTTTTTTAAAAAGAAGGTATGACTTGTAGAGGAAGCTGAAACTCAAATAATGGTCACAGCGGCGGAGAAGTCGTTGTCGTCGCATACGTACGACAAAAACATTCCCTTTTTTCGTTTAGTAAAACGCTTCGTATAAAAAAATATTCCTTTTTGGATAAATGTAAAATTCAAAGGGGTTTATACACCGTATAAAAGAAAGTTGTGTATAAAACAAAATATGCCTCAATGAATGGAGATTGAGATGAAGTCCCATACAAAGACGGTATCCTTGGTTTAAGGATAAATCAATTACATAATTATGTGTGAAAAACAAATACACCAAATATAAGTGGATATTAAGTGTAAAACAATCAGAGGTTATTCACACATATTCATAGAACGAAATATTCAAGGAGTACAAGTTTATCCCAAAGAATCAAATTTGGGTTAAGAAGTTTCCTTGCAAAAATTCGACAGCCTAACGGCGTCACTACAAAATACAGAAAATGACTTGATGAGAGATAAAAAGGGTATCTCATCACATGGGCCTAAAATTTAAATCAATAAGGATATATAAGAACATATCCCAACATAATAGTATGTGAATTAAAAGACATAACAAAATAAGTCTTTTAAAAATAGGAGGGTGAAAGGTTCCCTTACCGACATTGGTATCTTTCGAAACATACACCCCGTGAAAGAAGGAAAATACAACATTGATGTAAATAATCATAAATGAAAGTATATTACACAATGAGTAAAATAATGGGTAGTATATACACCACTCAAAGGAAATTGTGGAAAATGTAGCATAAATCTCACGGGAATAAAATTGAGATGAAAAATCCCTTACGAAAACTCGGTAGCCTAACGGCGCCACTTAGAACTTACAAAAAAGGATTGATGAGATCAAATAGGGTATCTCATCATATTAACATAAAGTTTACAGAAAGATGAATATAAAATTACATCCCCCATCATAAAAAAGATGAGCTTAAAAGAAGTGACATAAAGGAGAGTACTTAAAAAGAAAGAGAGAGGTTAGATCTCTTACGAAAATTCGACAGCCTAACGGCACCACTCAAAACATCCAAAATGGATTGATGAGAGAAAATAGGTTCTCTCATCATATGAACATAAAAGTTACATTAGGATTAATATAAATTAACATCCCAATCATAATAAAGATGATCTTAAAAGGAATGACATAAAAGAGTGTACTTAAAAAGAAAGAGAGGGGTAGGATCCATTACCTCAAGTCCGACTTGTCTTGTTCGTTTCTTTATATTCCTGAATAATAAACTTTGGTAAATTTATAATTTCCTAAAGAAATAATTTAAATATTATTATTCAGTTAATATCACATATTATAATGTTATAATAATTGTTTAATAATGTTAGTTCATATCAGACGTTTTTCCGATGTTTGGTACATGAGTCAAAAATGAACTTGTTTGAAAAATGATTGCCCATGTAGTTATAAGTAAATAATTTCAAGAATAGTATTAATGATTAAAATATCATATATATCCATTACATATTCATTTTATACTATTCAATATCATTTGGAGAAAAAAATGAAAAGCACCATTCATGGAGACGGTAGGCCGTACGTACGCATGAATGCTACTTTCATTTTTTTTGTCATATTAATGGAATTAAAAATAAATGATATAAATATATATATATATATATATTATAATTCCTGTATAATATATATGTTATATAGGTCACATATGTTCATTAATTTCATTCTTTATACATTCCATGTATTGCATGTACGAGTCACATCACTTGAGGGGGCGGTAGTCCACACTTCCTCATATGAAATTATCGCATTTGAACAACATGAAAAGAATAAAGGTATGTTTTAAATATAAAATTAATAAGAATATAGTAAACATAAATACCATATATATCATATATAAAATACAGTGGCATCATAATGTCCACCTTTAAAGGTGTTAAAAGAATATTGAACAATCATCGTTTCGTGAGGCCGAAAATCGCCAACCACAGAAACAGTATGTTCTTTAACCATTAGACGAAGTTGTGTCTAAGTGTAGCTCTAATACTTCTTATAAAAACATCCTAGTATATTTAAGATACTGGACTTGTTATAAAAGAAATGAATAAAAAGAGTTTAGGGGGTTGGAGAACCAAAATAAAACAAAAGGACTCAAGTGAAGACATTACCTTAAAATCGGGTAACTCCCTTTGGTTTGAGCTCAAAGGCTTCCTTGGGAAGACTTCTACCCAAATTTAGGATTCAAGGAGTTATAGAGGGATGTGGAGATACAAAATGTATAGGGGTTGGCCGAACCAAAGGCTTTGGAAGTGTGGGTAAGGAGGTAGAGGTGGGGGGGACTTTTATAAGAGGAGAGGAGGGGCACTCTTGGAAAGTAAAGAAATGTTCCTTTATTTTAAAATGAGTTTCAGATTTAAAAGGTCCCACATTGATATAATTATATGATAAGGTTATAAGGGTTAGAAATATACCCATCCAATAGGTTTTGTACATGTGTAGGTCATAGATTTTACATTATTGTTTCATTTTATTTAAATCCTTTATTAATGAGGTAATCGCTGCATCATCATGATGTCATAAATAATTTAATATATTTAATGTCTAAAAATTATAAAAAAACTATCCTCATGTAGGAAAACATTTTATATTTCTAATGAATATTTATAGTCAAAAATATGACTTGTATAACCCCATGTAAATTTTGTTTTAGTAAAACATCTCATGTTTGTGTAATTTTTACTTTAACATTAAATAAAATGCTATTTATGTCATTTCCCAACCAAATTGGCTCCATGGGGTCCCCAAGTTGACCCATGGATTGTCTTGGTCGGCCATGACACATCCAATTAGGGTAGGACATGTTTAAAGCTCATCTAATATTATTAAAACTTTATTTTTACCTTAAACTACACTAATTACCTCTAATCGCGATTAAAAACATAATAAGTTACTATTCACCAAAAAAATTATTTTAATCCCATTGAACCACATTTTACTTATTAATGACAACCATGTATGTCGTATTCTTGAAATTCAAAACACAGAGATGGTAAAATTTCATTTAAACGGAAAATCTGTTTTTATAAGTACCACTTAGTTGTTTCACTATTCATCAAAAATTGAAGTTTTTCAAAAAATACCAAAACTTCACCCTAAGATATATTTGATATTCCGAATTCAAAAATGATGTCTATTTTACAAAATTAAAAACATATTAGTTTCATTAATTAATTTAATAATTAATTACCGCTGTCAGAGCAAATAACGTGTTTTTATGAAACAATAAATATCAAAATATTGACACTAGTTTAAGTCCAATTTCAAAATGAAATTAATTCCAACGACCACTACTGGATTAAATGGTAAAAATATATTTTAATTTTACTTTAAAAACAATTAAAAAGATAATCTAATCATATAAATAAATTATATTAAAAATAGGTTTTGAATTAAAATACAACATTTTTCACTATTCATTAAAAAATGAACTTTATCGGAAAGATACCAAAAATTTACACAAAGAAAATTTTGATGTCCTGATTCTAAATAAGAATTTTATTTTGTCAAATATAACACATAAAATTGTCAAAAAGTTGATTTAAAAGAGGTTCGCCTTCAAAAGGCGGTTAATCGACCTTTTAAAGAATATTAGAATGTCTACGCTTAAAATTGGATTCATTCTCATTTTTAATCCTCTAACATTTATTGTAAAGAGTAAAAATATTTGACAAACATATATAATAATTTCGTAGTTAGTTCTGTTCATTCCTTCCATTACAACGGCTAGGCGTTAACTACTATTTAAAATAAAATTATTTTATTATTAGAGTGCAACGTAAGATTCCCAAGAAACTCGTTGTTGCGTATTGGATACGCCATCGAGCATAGAATCCCCTTTAAAGTAATATTAATATTTTATTCAAAAATATGGATAAATATAAAAATGTAATATTATTTATTTACCTGGGATGTTACATTCTTCCCCCCTTTTGAAAATTGCATCCTCGCAATTTTAAAATTGGGCTTGGAAACATCCTTGAAAGTCCCACATCGGAACAAGAGTCAGTAAAATAATCACTTTAAAATAAAGAAAGATAAGTACAAAGGTCACCCTAGTTAACCCATACTAGGATTCCATGTAGGAAAACATAGACATGGAGGAGAAAACATGGGGTCATGTTCTGATGGAGAGTGATAGAAAACATGTCTAGGAGAAAGTTAACCATAAGAAAATCACAAAATTGTGATGGGTTAAACGGTATTCGATTCCCCAGTAGGAAAAGTTAATAGACAACATTTTTTTAAGTTACTTTTTATTGAGGAATTTATTCATAAGGAAATATAATCACTTATCATGTTGACTTTCAACTTTTATTAGATTCCTTACACAAACTCATATTTTCTCCAAAAGACGAGTATTTGGGAAGACTTATTCACATTGAGAGTACTATAATCAACTTCTAGAGAATCACCTAATCCACAAAATAGAACTATATACATTCCATGTCTTTAGACATTAACCAAAACGAAAACCAACAAGGTTAGTACAAGATCAGATAATCCAGAAAAGGATAACCCTTTATAAAAAGAAAATCTATTCTTAATCTCCAAAATTTGTCCAACAAAACCCAAAGTTCAACGAGGACCATTCGATAAACAATTTGTCCATAAAATTCTTCAAAGTAAACCAAACTAATATTGAAACCCAAATATTTAAAGGATTTAGTCACATAGTCTTCCAAGTTAAATCGTAACATTTATCTCCAAACAACATCAGTTTCTCTTAATGTCTCGTATTGAAAAGTAATTAACCAAATCACATATCCTCCATGATAGGTTAATCATTTCCATAGATAACCCAAAATAAACTTACTCTTGATTCATAAAATCATCTAACTAAAACGAATTAGTCAAACTAACCAGGGACTTCACGTAGTCCAGTGGTAGGTGATAAATACCAATCGCACTTTGGTTGTGGTTCGATTCCCGCAGCTTTGTCTGACGCGACGGGTTGTCACACGGTCTGCGTGTTGTCCTTTTTCCAAAACTATATAATTCTTAAAACATTCCCAAAAATGAGATAAAATCTTCAAAAATAATCATAACATATTTTAACCAAAAGTTTATCTCATGCCTTTCATTTTCCATCATAACATATAATAACCCATAATTACCTCAAAAGTAAGGATCATATAAACCCTAATGGTTACCTTTATAATTATTACCTAAAATTACACATCGATTGGTCATCTCATACAGGATGCATTACATAACATACCAAGGTTCATGTGGTTGATCATGACTCCTTGATAGTTGGTTTAGAACAACCACGAGTTTCCTCATTGAATCCCCCATTTCATCCAATCTCTTAATCAGAGAACCACCACAGTTTCCTTCAAACCTATTGTCACTTTGGTGCCTACTAGATCCATCCATTCACTAAAAAAAGAAATGTAAGTGTGAGTATATCAACGAAACCATCATGTACTAATGAGGAAGTATACTTACTCATTCACTTTATCTAAAAACTATGACTCATTCTGAAATCCTAACCATTATGGTAATGTCACTTATGCTTAAAGAATACCCTAACCTCTAAAGTTATCTAAACCGACCTCTGATACCAACTATAAGGCCCTAGCCTTAAACCTTACTTAATCTTGAGTTAATACAAGATTCCACATTAAGTATCTTTTTAGGTTTAGAGTTTTAGATAATTAGATCATAAAACTTTAATTACATTCCACATTTAAACAAAGTGGTTACATAAAGATAGTATTTATTTTTTCCCATCAACGGAAACATATTTAAAATAAAACATGGATTCTTTCTTGACACTTCCATGAAACTAGAATCATATCATGTACCTTTCCCTTGACCTGTGAAAAACATTTCAAAAAAACTTTGGATGAGCATAAAAAGCTCAGTAAGGGATATAAAAATATGGAAAGGAAACATGAGTTCATATATACATAAGAATGAAATCAGAATTTACCCATAAAACATAGGCACTTTAACATACCTCATCAAATCATGAATAAATCATATAAATCATAAGACATAAAAGGTAACTTGAGGCATTCATAACATTCTTACGTAGTGAGTAACCTTCTTGGTTACGTTTGGAATACCCACCACAGTATATTCCCTAAATCTCTTCAGAGAAACCTTAACGTTTCACTCCTTCACGTTACCCAATGCATTGGAGGGCTATATCAGGCTCACCCGCCCTTAGTTTATCACAGAACCACCCGTCTTCATAATAATTCCCAAGAACCATAACATAATTGTATCACATAGAACATTCATAAAGGAAACATAACATTTCCACTTTTCAATCACAAGATATCAGTACAACACATTGATATAAAAACATTATGAAAACCATTTTAAATACCAAAATAAAAGAAAATTAAATCATGGTATTTATTTTTCTTTTAAAAAGAAGTTATGGCTTGTAGAGGAATCCGAAACTCAAATAATGGTCACGGCAGTGGAGAAGTCGTTGTCGCCGCATACGTACGACAAAAACATTCCCTTTTGTCATTTAGTAAAACGCTTCGTATAAAAAAGATTCCTTTTTGGATAAACATAAAAGTCAAAGGGGTTTATACACCGTATAAAAGAAAGTTGTGTATAAAACAAAATATGCCTCAATGAATGGAGATTGAGATGAAGTCCCATACAAAGACGGTATCCTTGGTTTAAGGATAAATCAATTACATAATTATGTGTGACAAAAGAGTAGACCAAATATAAGTGGATATTAAGTGTAAAACAATCAGAGGTTATTCACACATATTCATAGAACGACATATTCAAGGAGTACAAGTTTATCCCAAAGAATCAAATTTGGGTTAAGAAGTTTCCTTGCAAAAATTCGACAGCCTAACGGCGTCACTACAAAATACAGAAAATGAGTTGATGAGAGATAAAAAGGGTATCTCATCACATGGACCAAAAATTTAAATCAATAAGTATATAGAAGAACATATCCCAACATAATAGTATGTGAATTAAAAGACATATCAAAATAAGTCTTTTAAAAAGAGGAGGGTGAAAGGTTCCCTTACCGACATGGGTATCTTTCGAAACATACACCCCGTGAAAGAAGGACAATACAACATTGATGTAAATACTCATAAATGAAATTATATTACACAATGAGTAAAATAATGGGCAGTACATACACCACTCAAAGGAAATTGTGGCAAATGTAGCATAAATCTCATGGGAATAAAAGTGAGATGAAAAATCCCTTACGAAAACTCGGCAGCCTAACGGCGCCAGTTAAAACTTACAAAAAAGGATTGATGAGATCAAATAGGGTATCTCATCATATAAACATAAAGTTTACAGAAATAGGAATATAAAATAATATCCCCCATAATAACAAAGAGGAGATTAAAAGAAGTGACATAAAGGAGAGTACTTAAAAAGAAAGAGAGAGGTTAGATCTCTTACGAAAATTCGGCAGCCTAACAACACCACTCAAAACATCCAAAATGGATTTATGAGAGAAAATAGGGTCTTTCATCATATGAACATAAAAATTAAATTAGGAGTAATATAAAATAACATCCCAATCATAAGAAATATGATCTTAAAAGGAATGACATAAAAGAGTGTACTTAAAAAGAAAGAGAGGGGTAGGATCCCTTACCTTAAGTCCGACTTGTCTTGTTTCTTTCTTTATATTCCTGAATAATAAACTTTGGTCAATTTATAATTGACTAAGGAAATCCTTTAAAGATTATTATTCATTTCATATCACATATTATAATGTTATAATAATTGTTCAATAATGTTAGTTCATATCAGACGTTTTTTCCAATGTTTGGTACATGAGTCAAAAATGAACTTGTTTGAAAAATGATTGTCCATGTAGTTATAAGTAAATAATTTCTAGAATAGTATTAATTATTAAAATATCATATATATATCCAGTACATATTCATTTTATACTATTACATGTCATTTGGAGATAAAAACGAAAAGCACCGCTCATGGAGACGGTAGGCCATACGTACGCATGAACGCTACTTTCATTTTTTTGTCATATTAATGGAATTAAAAATAAATGATATACATATATATATATATATATTATAATTCCAGTATAATATATATGTTATATAGTTCACATATGTTCATTAATTTAATTCTTTATACATTCCATGTATTGCATGTACGAGTCACATCACTTGAGGGGGCGGTAGTCCACACTTCCTCATATAAAATTATCGCATTTACACAACATGAAAAGAATAAAGGTATGTTTTAAATATAAAATACAGAATAATATAGTAAATATAAATACCATATATATCATATATAAAATACAGTGACATCATAATGTCCACCTTTAAATGTGTTAAAAGAATATTGAACAATCATCGTTTCGTGAGGCAGAAAATCGCCAACCACAGAAACAGTATGTTCTTTAACCATTAGACGAATGTGGGTGTAAGTTAAGCTCTAATAATTCTTATAAAAACATCCTATTATATTGAAGATACTGTAGTTTTTACAAAATAAATGAATAAAAATATTTTAGGGGGTTGGAGAAGCAAAATAAAACAAAAGGACTCAAGTGAAGACATTACCTTAAAATCAGGTAACTCCCTTTAGTTTGAGCTCAAAGGCTTCCTTGGGAAGACTTATGCCCAAAGTGAGGCTTCAAGGAGTTATAGAGGGATTTGGAGATACAAAATGGGCAGAAGTTGGACGATACAAAGGCTTTGTAAGTGTGAGTAAGGAGGTAGAGGTGGGGGCCTTTTATAAGAGGAGAGGAGGGGAACTCTTGGAAAGTAAAGAAATGTTCCTTTATTTTAAATTGAGTTTCAGATTTAAAAGGTCCCACATTGATATACGTCGAGGATAAGGTGATAAGGGTTATAAATATACCCATCCAATAGGTTTTTTACATGTGTAGGTCATAGATTTTACATTATATTTTCATTTTATTTAAATCCTTTATTAATGAGGTAATCGCTGCATCATCATGATGTCATAAATAATTTAATATATTTAATGTCTAAAAATTATAAAAAAATATCATGATGTAGGAAATATTTTTAGATTTATAATGAATATTTATAGTCAAAAATATGACTCGTATAACCCCATGTAAAAATTGTTTTAGTAAAACATTTCATGTTTGTGTCATTTTTACTTTAACATTAAATAAATAGTTATTTATGTCATTTCCCAACCAAAGTGGCTCCATGGGGTCCCAAAGTTGACCCATGGATTTTCTTGGTCGACCATGACACATCCAATTAGGGTAGGACATGTTTCAAGCTCATCTCATATTATTAAAACATTATTTTTACCTTAAACTACACTAATTACCTCTAATCGTGATTAAAAACATAATAAGTTACTATTCACCAAAAAATTATTTTAATCCCATTAAACCACATTTTACTTATTAATTACAACCATGTATGTCGGATTTTTGAAATTCAATACATAGAGGTGGTAAAATTTCATTTAAACGGAAAATCAGTTTTTATAAGTACCACTTAGTGGTTTCACTATTTATCAAAAATTGAAGTTTTTCAAAAAAAACCAAAACTTCACCCTAAGCTATATTTGATATTCCGAATTCAAAAATGATGTCTATTTTACAAAATTAAAAACATATTAGTTGAATTAATTAATTTAATAATTAATTCCCGATGTCAGAGCAAATAGCGTGTTTTTATGAAACAATAAGTATCAAAAGATTGACACAAGTTTAAGTCCAATTTCAAGTGAAATTAATTCCAATGATCACTATTGGATTAAATGGTAAAAATATATTCTAATTTTAATTTAAAAACAATTCAAAATATAATCTAATCATATAAATAAATTAGATTAAAAAGAGGTTTTGAATTAAAATACAACATTTTTCACTATTCATTAAAAAATGAACTTTATTGGAAAGATACCAAAATTTTACACAAAGAAAATTTTGATATCCCAATTCTAAATAATAATTTTATTTTGTCAAATATAACACATAAAATTGTCAAAAAGTGGATTTAAAAGAGGTTCTCCTTCAAAAGGTGGTTAATCGACCTTTTAAAGAATATTAGAATGTCTACGCTTAAAATTGGATTCATTCGCATTTTTAATCCTCTAACATTTATTGTAAAGAGTAAAAACTTTTGACAAAAATATATAATCATTTTGTAGTTAGTTCTGTTCATTCCCTCCATTACAACGGCTAGGCGTTAACTACTATTTAAAATAATATTATTCTATTATTAGAGTGCAACGTAAGATTCCCAAGAAACTCGTTGTTGCGTATTGGGTACACCATCGAGCATAGCATCCCCTTTAAAGTAATATTAATATTTTATTCACAAATATGGATAAATATAAAAATGTCATATTCTTTATTTACCTGGGGTGTTACATTATTTATTAGCGACTTTTCTAATAAAGTGAATAAATCCCTAGTAATGTCATACCATTTTCATATAGAAATTGGAATAGGTTTCATGACTCCTTTATGATGTTTTCTTTCAACCTTCACATATTGAAAAATTAAGCATCTTGATACAAAATCATAAATTTTCTGCGTCATATTATCCCACCAAAAATGGTACTTCAAATCTCTAAATATCTTAGTTCTACCAAGGTGTAAAGAGAAATTATAGCCATGAGAATCGTCCAATAATTCACTTTTTAGCTTGGGTATAGAGGGAACACAAATCCTCTTCCCAAATTTCGGAATTCCATCCTCATACCTGAAGTCTTCCATCTTTCCATCATTCACAACTGTAATTTTCTTTTAAAAATTCACATCATCAGACTGAGAACTTTTTATATTTTCCAATAAAGATGGTTTGGAAACCATTTGAAAATGTAGTGATGTTTCACCTTCCTTGATAATTCCCAAATCCATACTTAATAGATCCATGTACACAAGATCCCTATCAATCCTCATTTTGTTCATAACTCCATGATCCTTCTTGATTAATGCATCTGCTACCTTATTTACCTTCCCTGGGTGGTAGTGTATTAAACAATCATAATCCTTGAGTATCTCGATGTAACACCCCAGGATTTCAGAGTGTGTTATTTCTTAAAAATAATTCAATAACTTGCACTACACGCAACACCGAGTTCAATCACACCATTAAAAGAGTTCATGAATAGTATTAATTACATTTTGAACTTTATATAATCCTTATAATTTTAGAATCCCTATTATGAGTTTCTTAGTCATATTGCAAGAACAGATTCATTTTCAGTATTATCAACTTCTAATAGTGAAACCTTTTTAAATACAATATTTTAATCTTTTTGACTAAATTGGGACATCAAAAATTTAAAATGAAACATCCCAAGCTTCCACGGTACGCTTTCTTTGAGTAATACAGTAGCGTGTGTTGTACGCAACCTTGAGTTTTAACACACACCACAACCAATCAAACTAGCCGTTATGAATAGTAATACCTAATTTTTGAAATTATATATATATATTATATTTAAAAATGGACTTCATTTTTGGATTCGGAATATCGAAATTAGCCTAGGGTGAAATTTTGGTACATTTCGGATAACTTTTATATTTTGATGAATAGTGAAAATTACTAAATTTTAATTAAAAACAACTTTTTTAATCAAAATAATTAATATTGATAAATTATGAATTTGAGTGGTTTTAAAGTATATTTAGAATATATTTTTACCATTTAATATAATTTTGGTCATTGGACATAATTTTACAATTAAACCGAACATAAACAAGTGTCAATCTTTTGGTAGTTATTATCTCTTAAAAACACGCTTTTTGTTTTGACAGCGGGAATTAATTTTAAATTAATTTCTGCCACTTCTGTGTTTTGAATTTAGAAAAATGGATTCCATATTTGGAATCAGGATGTTCAAATTGTGTAAATAGGTAACTTTTATTTTTAGACATTTTGAATAATTACTGCGGTAAATATTTTATTTACCATGGTTAAGGGTAAATCCGGTAAATAAGGGTTAAAAAAATAATATTATAATAATACTAAATTACCCTAAAACGTGTCTTAACCCTATTGGTTGATACATAGTCGACCATGGGCATCTTTGGGTCTATTTTGGGACCCCATGGATCCACTTGTAAGTGATAATGACACTTTATTTTAATTAAGTCAAAATGAATACAAAAATGACACAAGCATATATCTTTTAGAACAACAATTTTTACATAGGGTTATACATGTTGGATTTTCGATTATAAATATTCATTAGAAAGATAAAAAGATTTCCTACATAATGATATTTTATTTATAATTTTTAGACATTAAATAATTTATTTTATTTATGACACTATGATGATGCAGTAATTACTAAAATAGTAAAAAATTAACATAATTGATATTATAAATACCCAAATAAATATAATATGAAACTTTTAATGAATTAAACTAATTTTCTAGGATAATATGATATATTAGGATTGATTTAATTGACTTTGTTCGAAGTAATCAATCTGTTATGAGTTTCACAAAAATCAACTATTGAATAGTGTCAAAATTGACATAAAAGAGTTCTTAAAACAAATATTATATTATTAATTGATATTAAATTCCTAAAAATCTAAGGTTCGGCCAAGAGACTTATATTATGATAGTTTAATCATTAATGGACCACTTGGGGGTCGCTTGGATGTATATAGTAAGTTTATTAACCATAATATATAAAAATACAAAGAGACATTGTAAAAGTGAAACTAATTAACTTAGAGTTAATACTTAAAGATAAGGTTAATATAAGTACCCAAACCTGTCTAAATTCTATTGGATGAGTTGTTTTCGACCTATCCCCACCTCATCCTTTGAATAGTCAACTTTGGAGCCTTTAGAAACCGAATATGAATTTATTATAAATTAATATTTCTAGCTTTTCCAAAGGTGCCCCTCACCCCTCTTATAAAAGGGCACTCCTCCTTCCCATTTCTTCACACCTTCAAAGCCTTTTGGTTCGGCCAAACTCTGCCCAAATACTCTCCCAACATCCCTCAATACAACCTAGAGGCCTTAGTTTGATCAGAAAGCCAACCTAAGGAGCCATTTTGATCAAATCAAAAGGAAGAACCCGAAGAAGAGGTAATGATTTCACCACCCTTTTCTAAGTTCATTTCTTCTTCCACTTCTTCTTCCTTTGTTCTTACCATTCTGAAATAATAACTCCAGTATCTCACATATACTGTGATGTTATTATAAATATGGTACAATCATATTCAGTATTCTATCCACCCTTTGAATAACATGTCACCATACGTGCGTACGTACGGCTTACCGTCTCCACGTCGTGGTGTAATTGTTATTCAATATAATATTATTTGGATGGGTATAATAATGATGTGTAACTCATGTAAATAATAAATATAACATGTTAATGATTCTGTATATATGATATACCATCCATTTATATATTATTTTAATATCAAAAGAATGATATTGTCGCTCGTGCGTACGTACGGACTACCGTCTCCACGAACGCGATGAGATTCATTCTCCATCGTATCCATTCAAGTATAATTATCATTTGATGATTTAAAAATGATGTTTAAGGACTGTATATCATTCTGGATATGAATAAGACACAACAACCATGGCTTATGTAACAAAACATATAAAAGAAAATGAGTAAGTTAACTCCCGAAACGACGATAATTCTAAGATATTATTAACAAATCAATGTTAAAAGATCATATATGATATCATATTAATATATATGATTCTTGTATAATTTAATAACAACTATTTCACCATTATACAGGAGGTTAACCTACCCCAACCAAGGAAAAGTACAAGGTAAGGGTTATTTCACAATCTCTTCATTATCCGAGGTTGTTTATACGTAATAATCTACTGGGATCTCTTTATCATCCACATCCATGTTTCTTCGAAATGTATTTCAAAACATTTTTACTATTTACAATAATATGGGTTAAAGTCATTTATACCCTTGTTTGACTTTTTATAAGAGGTTTATAAAGGAATCTTTCCGTCGTTTTCAAAACAAGGTCCTTTTTAACCTTTTCGACAGAATTGAGGTAAGAATGTTTTTTTTAACTTATACGGAGGGTGCGGTTATTTTCCGCCGTTATAAAATCGTCAAAGCTTTCCTTACAAGCTTACAAGAATATTTTCAAGAAAATGTTTTATTTTATATGGCTCTTAAATTATTTCAAAAATAGAAAGAGATATTTCTCTAAAAAGTGTTTTGATTTCATCTATGTCAACATCCTTTAATGGATTTTACTCTTATTTGAAGTTGATTTATTATAATACAAAACTTCTGTATTGTATTGAAGGTTTTGTGATATGTTTGACTGTGTATGTGCTATTTTATACCATTCATAGTTTATGGTGAAACTATTGACATTTCGTATGCTAGTTTTAATCTGAATGTTTATGTTTTATTTCAAACTTTTCTTTAGATGAATGTGCTAAACAAGTATGTTCCGGGTTGGGGACCGGTAAAAGTAAGCCCTCCAGGTTGGGGACTGGTAAAAGTAAGCCCTCCAGGTTGGGGACTGGTTAAAGTAAGCCCTCCAGGTTAGGGACTGGTAAAATTATGCCCTCCGGGTTGGTGTCCGGTTATTAGAGGCACTCCGGGTTGGTGTCCGGTTATTAGAGGCACTCCGGATTGGTGTCCGGTTATTAGAGGCACTCCGGGTTGGGTTCCGGTTAGAAGTAACCCCTAGGTCTTGGGATGAGGCCTAGACAATTAAATTAACGTTTGACATTATGCATTCCAACATTATGAAAGTAGTTATTGATATTGCATGTGATTATTCGATTAGTAGGATATCCATGTGAAGAAGTGAATGGAATTATCTCATTTTACTTTTGTCATATTATTTTGAAGTTCATGTTTAAAAGGCTTTTGTATTAGTAATGCATTGCCTTAAATGTTTATTCTTATTTATGAAAGTTTCCGCTATATTGTTATCCTTACTGGGCATTTGAGCTCACCCCTTTTCTATGTTTTATTTTTCCCAGGTAGTGAAGAAGTAAATTATGAATGACTTGCAGGGATATTATGAGGGGTTAATAGTGTGGATATTAAGACTTTGTTGTTGTAGTAGTTTTTCACTTTGAAATGTAATGGAAAACTTTATGATTATATCTAGTGTTTCCAAGGCTACTAAACCAATCGGTCTTTCGAGATTTGATCTTCTTGTGATCATGCCAATGTTACGAAGTAATGCACCGACTCTGGGTAGCTGGGGTCGGGGCGTTACAGTTGGTATCAGAGGAAGTTTAGTACAAACCTTGGAAGCTAGATTTAGATAAACTCTGATTAGAGCACGTAGACCTAAGATGAACGTTGAGGATTAGTATAGAAGAACTTCCTAGAATTTTGGTATTGTAAAGATTTTGTGAGTTTTCCGAGCAATACATCCCTGTCTGGATACGAGCAGGTAGAGTCGGCTCTGGCACAGATGTACCTAGGGGTAAAACCCGAAAACACCGCTTTGAGCTAGACTCGAACGGGAACTGGTGCACGACAACGGGCCTTGCTGCACTCTTGGTTACGACACTCCCGGGGGATATGCTTAGGATAACTCTCATTTTCTTTACAAATCATTATGAAGGGTTTATGAGTATATACTTCCTCAAAGAAAACATTCTTATGATTATGGATTATATCCATAAATAGTTCAATTTATGTTAAGTGTTTTATAAGTATGGGATTATATATTTTGATTCATAAACTGATCTAGTGTATGCCATTGTTTAGAAATGGCGCCCAGTAGAAGGAATGAGAACTCTAGCAATGCACGTGATGCAAAGAGAAAGAAGGATCATATATTTCATGGTCTTAAGCCAGAAATTTTAAGAGAAATAGTCTCGCATGTATTATCATCGTATGAAGAAATAATATCATGTGTTGATAAGATAATTAAAGAGTTTACTGAGTCCTATGGCTTTGAAGGGAAGCAAGAGAAGAAAAGGATGGAAGAGAGAAAAATGGATAAAGGGAAGAGGGAAAAGAAGAATTTTCCCATATGTGGTAACTGTGGGAAGAAACACCCTGGAACTTGCCTGAAAGGAATGGGAGTTTGTTATAAGTGTGGAGGAAAATGGCACAAAGTACGTGACTGCAAGGGTGAGAAAATGGTTTCAAATGTACAATGCTTCATTTGCAAGGAGTTTGGACACTACGCGAACCTATGCCCCAGTCATCAGACTTTGCCGCAAATGATGCTATTGGATAATAATCAAGTTATGATACTACCACAAATGAAGAGGGATGATTAGAGTTCTTATGTTGATTATGTCAATTGAGTGTTGTATCAACAATGTACTTGTTATAATAATTATGGAGTATATAAGGATTGTACTGCAGTACTATTTCATTAAGGACTTGAGATTGTGTGGAACAAAGAAAAGTGACTCAATAGCAGGATAAATTTTTGGAAAATATATGGTTGAGAGAAATATAAACCATAATATGGTTCTGATACCGAGTTAGTGATTTTAGAATAATACATGATTGATTTGGATAAATTATGTTGGATATTCTTGACTACCTTGAAACTGATTAATGATTTGTATATTCCATCATTTTTTTGGGGTTTAAAACATTTTTGGATTGATGAAGTATATACAGCATTCTATATGGAATAAGGGAGCATGAATATAATCAATAAGGAATATGGTAATTCAAGATGTTTCAGTTTATTAAAAGAATACAAGATAAAGGTATTCATATGCTATTACGGGGTAAAAAGGATCTATATTATGTTTACCTTCCTTATAAATGTTAGACTGTGAGTTTGGACAGAAGTATTTTGGATAGTTCTAGTTTGGATTATTTTGGATTGCCATAAAAGGACAACCCGGAGGTCGGGCGGCAACCCGTCGCGTCCGGCAAGGCTGCGAGACTTGGACCCGAAACCGAAGGGCGACAAGGGTGTATCACCTACCACTGGCCCACGAGATGTCCTAGATTAAATAATGCAGTTTTTATTAAAAGATCTTGTAGATGAATTATAAATTCGTTTATTTTGGAACCCTATACGAATAGTGTTAATAGATTTTTTTTACATTCTATTATCTTTTAGAGTGAAAGATGAGTTTGTGGTAGAAATTTATTAATGGATAAAACTCTAATTATAAAGTATGTATACCTCCTTATGATCTTAGCCAATCTAATAAATAAATTCCACAACGTTAAGAAAAGGAACTTAGAACAAAAATGTTGTCCTAGATGGTACCTTAAATCATCACTAATTTATGGCTTTGGGATTGTTGGCCCTTTCATAGCCATGTTCTCTACCACTCTCCATCAGATAATTGATGGTTAGATTTCTCCTCCATATCCATATTTACCTACATGGAACCCTAGTATGTGTTATTTTCGGTAATCTTCATACTTTCCACTCTTTATTTTAAACAGAGGCCTCATTAATTCATTTTTCGATGTGGGATTTCAACTAAGATATTTTGAAATGTCAAAAATGTGTTGTCCCAATACCCTATATTTTGTTGAACCGATGGTACTTCAAATCATCATAGATTGATGAGTTTAAGGACCTCAATTTTATACTTGTTTGTGATTGATGACCTCAATCACTACCTATAAATATTTACGTTTTTCCTCCAATTATATGTCTCTAATTGCCACCAATGTTCTCCTAATCGAGATCATAATTTGGTGGTGACCCTTTCATTTATCTTTTCCTCATATTAAGACTAAATTTTAGTAACCCAATTTCCGATGTGGGTTTTCCCACAAATATATTTTCTACTTTCAACCTTTTATTTTCGAAGAACAATTTCAAATTGCGAGGACGCAATTTATTGAAGGAGGGGAGAATGTAACACCCCAGGATTTCAGAGTGTGTTTTTTCTTAAAAATAATTCAATAACTTGCACTACACGCAACACCGAGTTCAATCACACCATTAAAAGAGTTCATGAATAGTATTAATTACATTTTGAACTTTATATAATCCTTATAATTTTAGAATCCCTATTATGAGTTTCTTAGTCATATTGCAAGAACAGATTCATTTTCAGTATTATCAACTTCTAATAGTGAAACCTTTTTAAATACAATATTTTAATCTTTTTGACTAAATTGGGACATCAAAAATTTAAAATGAAACATCCCAAGCTTCCACGGTACGCTTTCTTTGAGTAATACAGTAGCGTGTGTTGTACGCAACCTTGAGTTTTAACACACACCACAACCAATCAAACTAGCCGTTATGAATAGTAATACCTAATTTTTGAAATTATATATATATTATATTTAAAAATGGACTTCATTTTTGGATTCGGAATATCGAAATTAGCCTAGGGTGAAATTTTGGTACATTTCGGATAACTTTTATATTTTGATGAATAGTAAAAATTACTAAATTTTAATTAAAAACAACTTTTTTAATCAAAATAATTAATATTGATAAATTATGAATTTGAGTGGTTTTAAAGTATATTTAGAATATATTTTTACCATTTAATATAATGTTGGTCATTGGACATAATTTTACAATTAAACCGAACATAAACAAGTGTCAATCTTTTGGTAGTTATTATCTCTTAAAAACACGCTTTTTGTTTTGACAGCGGGAATTAATTTTAAATTAATTTCTGCCACTTCTGTGTTTTGAATTTAGAAAAATGGATTCCATATTTGGAATCAGGATGTTCAAATTGTGTAAATAGGTAACTTTTATTTTTAGACATTTTGAATAATTACTGCGGTAAATATTTTATTTACCATGGTTAAGGGTAAATCCGGTAAATAAGGGTTAAAAAAATAATATTATAATAATACTAAATTATCCTAAAACGTGTCTTAACCCTATTGGTTGATACATAGTCGACCATGGGCATCTTTGGGTCTATTTTGGGACCCCATGGATCCACTTGTAAGTGATAATGACACTTTATTTTAATTAAGTCAAAATGAATACAAAAATGACACAAGCATATATCTTTTAGAACAACAATTTTTACATAGGGTTATACATGTTGGATTTTCGATTATAAATATTCATTAGAAAGATAAAAAGATTTCCTACATAATGATATTTTATTTATAATTTTTAGACATTAAATAATTTATTTTATTTATGACACTATGATGATGCAGTAATTACTAAAATAGTAAAAAATTAACATAATTGATATTATAAATACCCAAATAAATATAATATGAAACTTTTAATGAATTAAACTAATTTTCTAGGATAATATGATATATTAGGATTGATTTAATTGACTTTGTTCGAAGTAATCAATCTGTTATGAGTTTCACAAAAATCAACTATTGAATAGTGTCAAAATTGACATAAAAGAGTTCTTAAAACAAATATTATATTATTAATTGATATTAAATTCCTAAAAATCTAAGGTTCGGCCAAGAGACTTATATTATGATAGGTTAATCATTAATGGACCACTTGGGGGTCGCTTGGATGTATATAGTAAGTTTATTAACCATAATATATAAAAATACAAAGAGACATTGTAAAAGTGAAACTAATTAACTTAGAGTTAATACTTAAAGATAAGGTTAATATAAGTACCCAAACCTGTCTAAATTCTATTGGATGAGTTGTTTTCGACCTATCCCCACCTCATCCTTTGAATAGTCAACTTTGGAGCCTTTAGAAACCGAATATGAATTTATTATAAATTAATATTTCTAGCTTTTCCAAAGGTGCCCCTCACCCCTCTTATAAAAGGGCACTCCTCCTTCCCATTTCTTCACACCTTCAAAGCCTTTTGGTTCGGCCAAACTCTGCCCAAATACTCTCCCAACATCCCTCAATACAACCTAGAGGCCTTAGTTTGATCAGAAAGCCAACCTAAGGAGCCCTTTTGATCAAATCAAAAGGAAGAACCCGAAGAAGAGGTAATGATTTCACCACCCTTTTCTAAGTTCATTTCTTCTTCCACTTCTTCTTCCTTTGTTCTTACCATTCTGAAATAATAACTCCAGTATCTCACATATACTGTGATGTTATTATAAATATGGTACAATCATATTCAGTATTCTATCCACCCTTTGAATAACATGTCACCATACGTGCGTACGTACGGCTTACCGTCTCCACGTCGTGGTGTAATTGTTATTCAATATAATATTATTTGGATGGGTATAATAATGATGTGTAACTCATGTAAATAATAAATATAACATGTTAATGATTCTGTATATATGATATACCATCCATTTATATATTATTTTAATATCAAAAGAATGATATTGTCGCTCGTGCGTACGTACGGACTACCGTCTCCACGAACGCGATGAGATTCATTCTCCATCGTATCCATTCAAGTATAATTATCATTTGATGATTTAAAAATGATGTTTAAGGACTGTATATCATTCTGGATATGAATAAGACACAACAACCATGGCTTATGTAACAAAACATATAAAAGAAAATGAGTAAGTTAACTCCCGAAACGACGATAATTCTAAGATATTATTAACAAATCAATGTTAAAAGATCATATATGATATCATATTAATATATATGATTCTTGTATAATTTAATAACAACTATTTCACCATTATACAGGAGGTTAACCTACCCCAACCAAGGAAAAGTACAAGGTAAGGGTTATTTCACAATCTCTTCATTATCCGAGGTTGTTTATACGTAATAATCTACTGGGATCTCTTTATCATCCACATCCATGTTTCTTCGAAATGTATTTCAAAACATTTTTACTATTTACAATAATATGGGTTAAAGTCATTTATACCCTTGTTTGACTTTTTATAAGAGGTTTATAAAGGAATCTTTCCGTCGTTTTCAAAACAAGGTCCTTTTTAACCTTTTCGACAGAATTGAGGTAAGAATGTTTTTTTAACTTATACGGAGGGTGCGGTTATTTTCCGCTGTTATAAAATCGTCAAAGCTTTCCTTACAAGCTTACAAGAATATTTTCAAGAAAATGTTTTATTTTATATGGCTCTTAAATTATTTCAAAAATAGAAAGAGATATTTCTCTAAAAAGTGTTTTGATTTCATCTATGTCAACATCCTTTAATGGATTTTACTCTTATTTGAAGTTGATTTATTATAATACAAAACTTCTGTATTGTATTGAAGGTTTTGTGATATGTTTGACTGTGTATGTGCTATTTTATACCATTCATAGTTTATGGTGAAACTATTGACATTTCGTATGCTAGTTTTAATCTGAATGTTTATGTTTTATTTCAAACTTTTCTTTAGATGAATGTGCTAAACAAGTATGTTCCGGGTTGGGGACCGGTAAAAGTAAGCCCTCCAGGTTGGGGACTGGTAAAAGTAAGCCCTCCAGGTTGGGGACTGGTTAAAGTAAGCCCTCCAGGTTAGGGACTAGTAAAATTATGCCCTCCGGGTTGGTGTCCGGTTATTAGAGGCACTCCGGGTTGGTGTCCGGTTATTAGAGGCACTCCGGGTTGGTGTCCGGTTATTAGAGGCACTCCGGGTTGGGTTCCGGTTAGAAGTAACCCCTAGGTCTTGGGATGAGGCCTAGACAATTAAATTAACGTTTGAAATTATGCATTCCAACATTATGAAAGTAGTTATTGATATTGCATGTGATTATTCGATTAGTAGGATATCCATGTGAAAAAGTGAATGGAATTATCTCATTTTACTTTTGTCATATTATTTTGAAGTTCATGTTTAAAAGGCTTTTGTATTAGTAATGCATTGCCTTAAATGTTTATTCTTATTTATGAAAGTTTCCGCTATATTGTTATCCTTACTGGGCATTTGAGCTCACCCCTTTTCTATGTTTTATTTTTCCCAGGTAGTGAAGAAGTAAATTATGAATGACTTGCAGGGATATTATGAGGGGTTAATAGTGTGGATATTAAGACTTTGTTGTTGTAGTAGTTTTTCACTTTGAAATGTAATGGAAAACTTTATGATTATATCTAGTGTTTCCAAGGCTACTAAACCAATCGGTCTTTCGAGATTTGATCTTCTTGTGATCATGCCAATGTTACGAAGTAATGCACCGACTCTGGGTAGCTGTGGTCGGGGCGTTACACTCGAGCCATCACCTTTTCCCTATGTTGATTTATTTTTGTGGGAATATATATTTCAAACTCTTATGATTTTTATATATCTCACATCTTTCACCATAGAGATAGTGTCTCTAAATCTTAAGAGAAAATATTATAGCCGCTAACTCAATATCACGAGTTAGATAGTTTTGTTTATGATCTTTTAACTACCTTGATGCATAGGCAATAACTCTGTCATTCTACATAAGGACACAACCAAGTCCTTTCTTCCATGCATCACTATAAATCACAAATCTACTATTTCCCAATGGTAGAGTCAAGATCAGAGTATTCACTAATATTCTCTAAAATTATTTAAAGAATTCTTAACATTCCATTTCAAAATAAACTTAACCCATTTAAGAGTATTCTTGGTTAACGAGTTAGCTAATCGAGCAAAATTTTGAATGAAATGTCGATAGTAACCTACTAAACCAATAAAACTATATACCTCGGTTATGTTTGTTGGTGTAGGTCATTCCGAGATTGCCTTTGTCTTCACAAGATCAACTGAGATTCCATCATTGGAGAAAATATAGAAAAGAGCATAAACTATTTGAATGTAGAATTCCCAATTTCTAAACTCCCCATAAAACTATTTTCTTCTAAGAGTATCCAGAACAATTCGCAAGTGGTTCTCATTGTCCTTGTAGATTTTGGATTACACCAAGATATCATCAATAAATAACACAACAAAATTATCAAGATATTCCTTTAATACTCTATTCATTAGATCCATAAAAAAGAGGCTGAATTATTCATTAAAAATGGAATTACTATAAACTCGTAATGTTCATACCTTTTTTGAAACACTATCTTTTGAATATCTTCTTTCTTGACATGTAATTGATGATACCCAGAATGAAGATAAATATTTGAAAAATATTGAGCTCTATGAATTTGTTCAAATAAGTCATCAATGTGAGGTAGGGGGTACTTATTATTTATCTTAATAGTATTGATATCCTTATAGTCAATTCAAAACCTCATAGATCCATCTTTCTTCTTAATGAAAATAATTGGATCTCCCAAGGTGAAACTCTAGGGAGTATAAATCCCTTATCACTCAATTCCTCTAGTTATTTATTTAACTCTATTAACTCTGAAGTGGCCATTCTCTAGGGAGTATTTTATATAGGTCTCACATTGGGGATTAAATAGAAAGAAAACTCAATTTTCTTCTCTAGAGTATTTCTCGGTAAATCCTATTGAAATACATTAATTTATTCTTGAGAAATAAGTACATCCTCAATTTGATGATCACATTTTTCATCAGTAGTTCTAATCTACTCTTCTTCTCCAAGAATCTCATTTAGAAGAGCTACTGGAGGTGCATCCATTTATGACTCGTATGATGAAGTCTCCCCTATAAAGATGATAAATTCCATATCTTCATCATGAATCATAATTTCCTTCTCTTTGCCATAAATTTTTAAATTATATTTCAAAATACAATCCATACCAAGGATTATATCGAAATTAACCATACTTATGGTAATAAAATAATCAATTAAATAATGTTTATGTGTCATAATAGGAACAGATCAACACATCTTTATTAGAATAAGGTTTTCATTTGGAGATGATTAAATTACTTTCCACCACATCATTAGGAGATTTAACCTCAGCAATTTTGACTATATAAGCATGGTCTTTTACCTTTTACTTTTCTTGGGAAACTTACCTTGACATATAGGATATTTATGTGAATGGTTTCTTATATCCTTACAGCTAAAGCATTGCACATTGCTAACTTATTTATTGCCCTTGCAATCCTGAGCCTGACAGCCTTTCTCTCTACACTTGTAACAAATTCTCATCCTCAATAGGCATGTTCCATGATGTTTATTTCCACATTTATGTCAAGTTGTAAATTATATTCTTCCCTTATTACACTTTTCCATATTTTCTTTTCCAATGTACTCAGAATCCATCTTCTTATATTTCTTCCCTTCGAAGCCATATGGCTTGGGAAATACTTTATCTGTTATTATAGAACATGATAATATATCCTTGTATGATGTGAATGTATGGGAGACTATTTATATTCATAGAATAGGTTTATTACCATCAAATAAATGGTAAATATTACTCCTTGTATTATGTATGTAGTTTTCAGCATACCTTTATAACCTTGTAAAGTTGTCTTTATACTTAGCAATGTTTTTATCCTCTTTATGTCTCAGACTCAATAATTTTATTTCCATATCTTCTCGTTGTTCGTGAGGGAAATATTTTTCTAGGAAAAATTCCTTAAAATTCTTCCAATCTATATTTGAAATTTATTCCCCCTCTTTTTTATTTTGAATTAATGACTATCATTGATCTACATATCCCTATAGATGATAAACTACTATGATAACTTTATCCCTTTCGTTACTTCCCAAAGAAAGAAATATATTCTCTAAAGAACTTATCAATTTCTTGGGTAAAAATAGGTTTGTAGTGTTATTCAATAGTGGTGGTTGCTATCGCATGAAGTGGTATAACATTGTTACACCGTGTTGTAGATCAAGCTGCTCCATTGGAGTAAGGTTATTTCTTATAACCTGAGTTAGTTATCCCAGTATATTTATAAGTTATTCATCTCCAGTTGCGGTTCCCTCTCCAACATCATTATCTGACATAGGAGATAAATTCCTACATGGGATTTGTACATTGATATGTTTTTTATTCCTTCCACTAGGTGCTATTTCGAAACAATGGAATACACTAGATTAGATCATAACATTATGAAACATAATTTATAATCTAAAACTAGTAAAACACTTAATGTAAATTAAAAATTTAGGTATAACTAACATCTAGATCATAAGCTTAGTTACCTTAGGAATATTCTCAAAATCAGTAATAGAGTTATATTTACCTAATCTACATTTTCCTAAATCTAGTTTCCAAAGTTTTTACTAAACTTCTTCTAATACCAACTATAAAGACCCGACCCAAGTATCCCAAATCCAGTTCCTTACTTTATTACATTGGTTTAATAAATAAGGAACTATCGTCCCAAAGGACTGAATAGTTAAGTACCTTTTGAAAACCAGATACAAACATAATTGTTACATTAAATCTTGAAATTAAATACAACAAATTAACTCCATTAAAAACACTCATATTCTCATACTTATCCCTATATGCCATTCATAATATACATCTTGGCAACCTATAAAAAAATAAAACATAAGAAAGGGTGACCTCATATTCTTGGTATGGGTTAGAAATACCACATAATATATCATAAATAAACATAAAAAATAATATAAGGTGAATATATAACAACATATGCTATTAAAATATAAACTTGAACATAATATTACTGGAATAAGAGTTGATAAAATAGTTCCAAATAAATAATTGCATTAGAATAAAGAATAACTATGGATATTCTACTAGAACAATAATCACATGGATTATAAATAACTTATATCATAATGAGGTAATTCATAATGCGGGATATCATAAACATACCATCAAGGCCTCGACCAAGAATTCTACATATTGGAAAAGGCCTCGGCCAAAACCTGATCTAGTTTCTCTCATGAGACCTACCAATGCATCGAGGGGCATTAACAGGCCCTGCCAACACTTACTAAGTTCAATGAATTCCTTACATGAAGGGATGAAACATAAAAAGCATATAAATTCATATTGAAACTAGAATATGAAATGTAAATAATTTCCCCAATCAGTAAGAATAATCATAAACTATCCAAAGTAATAAGGATAATTATACCAAAATAGTACATCCCCAATCAAAACGATCATAAATAAATAAATAAAATATGTTAGATGATATCATAAGAAAACAACCTCAATTAAGAATAAGAAATTAAAATAAGGGTTACGCATGGAAATAATTGGGTATCGTAATCATGTCATAAGGCATAAAAAATCGGTGTATCATAATGGTGTGTATGAAATAATGGATTTAAATTATAAAAGGATATCCATAAGGAAAAATAGGAATATATAATGATAATTTATGTCAAATTTAAGTGAAAATTTGTAAAAATAATCTCTAATAAACTTTATAAATGAGCCACTTCAGTACAGGTTAAAGGGAAATATAAAAGAGTCTTTAAAACAAACTAAAGCCTAATTGTTTGCGTAAAAGCAGAAATAAACTAAGATAGTTTTTTATGATAAAAATATTGAATTTATAAAAAAAATTGTCTTAAAATTGATTATGGAGTGTACTTGAAAATGGGTAATATATTGGAAATATTCCTTTAATCGGGCTTGCTTATCAGGATGAATTTAAAATGAAACCATATAAAACATGTATTTCCGATAAAAGAAAGAAAAATTGAGCTATGTAAATATGTTTGGAAAAAAAATTGAAAATATATAATTATTTAATAATAATAATTAATAATTACAATTGGGTAAATAGAGATAAAGTGTAACTTGAATGAAAAAATGGAGGTTTGGGGAGAATCCCTTACCTTACGCTCAAAAGTGTTCTGCACTTACACTTAATGTATTGGGTAAAGAATTTAGATTCATTAATAATTTAATTCCAAACCTCTTAAACATTTATTTTATTTATTATAATTTTATTAAGTTCATTTATAGCATTTTTTATGAGTTATAATATTCAATTTCATCATTCATAAGTGTTCGTTTCCTTGGTTTTCATGATTGATTCACTTGTATACATGTATAAAAGATCATGTAAAATGGTAATAGTTATCCATAAATGAAATTATATGTTATTAATGAATTTATTTAATATTAAATGGTATTATATATAAATTTTTTCAAATATGAGGATGATTCATTAGATAAAATGTTAATGATAACCATTTATATTATTTTGGTGTTTTTTCGATCATCACGCACTAGTTTTGTTTTATTAATTAATATTATATATATATTCAGGTTCTAGAACAATAAATAAGTTGTAATATATATTTTAAAATATTTTTTAACCATTATAATGGTTTTATGATCATCCTTGAAGGTGGTATTAGAAAACTAAAAACTATCATCCATGAAGTTGGTGAATCGACACCTCACGGACGATATTTTCATTTTTAGAACAAAAGGAAGAGGGAAGAGATTTGATGACGTATTATTCCATTAACACAATAAAATTATAGTATATAAAATATAATAGAGTTATAATTCCACTTTGGGATAGGTTTGTGATGAGAGGATAAGAAAATGAAATAAATTGAAAAGTAATTAAAAGAAAACGAAAGAGGATTTTACCTCTTGAACATCTTCTCCTTGAGAACCTCTTTAATCCAATTGGGTTTGGTCTTTTTTTAGATAAAAGTATCAATGATTTTGGGGATATAATTGGTAAGATGATTGGATATAATTTTGATAAGCTTCAAGGCTTTGTAGGTGTGAGGAGAATAGGTGGCGAGGGGTGGTATTTATATTGGAGGAGAGGGGTGTTTTTTGATTATTTTATTCGTTAGTTTATTATTTTGGATTAAGACTATCAATAGAAATTTTCCCCATGACTAAATAGAATAAATAGAGATGGATAGTTCTATATTATGGTTTTATATAATCTATACATCATCCATCACTCAATAATTCATGTATATGTTAAATACTGTAAATTACAGTATTTCACTATTCACAAAATTCAACTATTTTAGAAAAATACCAAAAAATCAACCTAAAAATTTTTCAAAATGTAGAATTCAAAAATGGACTCCATTTTATGAAAATAATTTTCTAAATATGATAAATTTAATTTTTAAATAAAATCACCATTTACTCAAAAAAATACAAATTTTAATATTATAACTGATTTTATGACACATTCAAAAATTAATTAAGGTCTCATAAAATTATATTACAATAACAAGATAAAAATATATTAATTTATTAATATATTTCATGAAATTAAATTTTCTTTTAAATCATTATTTTAATTATAAAATTTTGAATAATTATTTACGTTTCACAAAAAATAACAACACTTGATTTATAATTTTTAGAATATTTATTTATTTATTCCATGATATATATATTTTATATTTTCATTCATAATATACCTAAATGTTATTTATACTATCATAGGTGAGGTTATTATTCTATTATCCGGTTTACTATTCCTAATTGTCACATTACTATTCCAATGGTCAAGTAAATATTCTATCAGTGTAAGTTCCTTAATTTCTAGAAATACCTCTTATTTATTTCATTATTCATTTATAAGGTTTGGATTGTGTTCTCTGTGTGATTTTATGTGATTTATACTATGTGAAATAATTATAAGAAGGGGAATTTTATTGATAAAATTTTGGGTCGTTACACTAATAGTAAAGAACTTATCACACTTTATTGTGATAATACACCAGCAGTGGATCTTGAAAAAGAGACAAGGTCACATCAGTTAATGAATAACATACTTTGTAAATATCATTTATTGATGGATTTTGTTTAGACAGGTGATTTCATAGTGAGCAGAGTTTTTATGAAATGTTATGTGACATACCCCTTAATTAAATACTTAACTCGGATGAAACATAATCATCATGTGAGAGCTACTGGACTAAAATTCATTAGCAGTTGGTTCCACTCTAAGTGGGTGTATGTTGCATTTGGTGTTCTAAAAAAACTATTTATAATTTAGATTGCATTTATATTCAAATAATTGAATATTAATAAGATATATTGTTATATATTGTTCATTGTTCTATGTGATTTTTATTTAATAATGTCCTAGAGTATCTGTCACATTGAAAATGGTCATAGTTGTTCCCCACTGTGATGAGAAAATTGAAATTCTATGATGATATTCTTAAATATTATTCTATAGTTGGATGAAATTTTATGATTGGAAACATATAATGGTGACTGTCAAGTGTGATTACTTATAAGAAAATGAGACTTCTTCTCATGAATTTCACACTTAGTAATCTCCAAGATGAGAGATTATGAGAACATACCCTCCAGTAAGATATACACATGTTTATATGTCATTGGATATTCCTATATGTGAGAATGTGTAATGAACATTAGACTTTATGATTGTTATTAATTCATTTCTTGACTCACACACTTTGATATATTGTACTACATCGTGTTTAGATATGATCGTAGTGAAGTTGAGTATGTTTGGTGCATCCTAAATGACATGTTATTAATGAATAAGTCATTGAAGTATTTTCCACTCTATCTTTATAGAAGATTTTATCTCAACCCTTTTATTGAAATGGAACTATCACATTAAATTCTATGGTCAGGGTGTATAGACAAGTTCATTTCAGATAATCAAAGAAATATATATCAGGCATATGGGTTTATGACATGGGTGTGAAACCTTATTGATGAGATATCACACTATAAAATATTTAGCTTTTTCAAATAGGGGAATATATGTTGGTAAAGGAATTTTTTTGTAAATATTTTTAATAATAAATATGTCCTTACACTAAATTTTTGGTAAAAACTCTATCGTTAAATGTTATTATGATAAATAAAATAGTTTTTTTGGCAATTATAATACTACCAAAAGATAATATATACATTTTGGTCAAAATATATAGAAATAGATTCATACAACAGACTTATATATTAATAACATTTATATTTATATTTATAATTAATGCCAATAATTAATAAATTATTTTAAATTTTATTTTAAATAAAATATTATGTGTGGATATTCCAATATTTTTTGGAAAAAATTTATATTATAATTATTAATATAGTTATATATGATATATATATATATTATATATTATATTTATTATATAATAGTTATTAATTATATTACATGAAATTCATACAAAATAATGGTTTATTTGAAAAAACATGTTTAAATTCCAAGAAAATGCATAAAGCTCTAAGTAACATGTTTCAAGCATGTTTAAACATGTTCAAAGTCCAAGATAATTTATATTAAACTCCATCGAACATCATCCATAATCTATTTCTTTTACATAAGTTTTTATAATCATGATTGAAACTAGTGGAGGGGTCCATGCATGTAGTTCATTCACTCATTCATGACATGTCCATAATAGTGGCAATCACCTATTGTATGCTGACATTGATAACATGAAGCAGGTCATCCCTAATTTTGGATGTAGGTGGATGGAAGCGGTTGATCATCTCCACCCATGTAATAAGGTCCTATTTTTTGATCTTGTGGATGGAAGTAATTCATCCTCAATCTGGTACTAGAAATAAGATGATGCATATAAAATAAAATCTTAGCATATTAGATGCATATAAAATAAAATAGAACATCATACTAGAGAATTGAATATTCAAATCAGACATTCTGAATAAGGTAGTTTGAAATATCTTGCAAAAATTGACTAGAAGAAAAGGATGGACCCTATTTGAGATTTCCATCTCACATCTCTAACAATGGTATCATGAATCCCCTTCCCTAATAGTATTAAACATGATCCAAGAAAAAATAAACTATCAAATATAAGATGGTATCTTGACATGAATCGTACATTTGACACAAACCAATGGTATTCTACAAAATTTACCCTACTAACCTCTAAATTTATCACCATCCCACCAAAAAAATATATGAAATGATCACTCAGTTACAATAGTAATGAATAATCCTATAGCGGATCGGACTTAGAACTTCATTCTCCACCCAATGTGAACCATCAATAAAAGCCACTAGATTTGGAATCTCCATCACTTCACATAAGCTATCATTTTCTACAGTGGATTTGAACATTCAAAAATTCACTACCATATCATATATTTCATTAGAGCACCCTTATTTGTTTGAAGCAGCACCTAACACAAGATCCCATCACTTTAGATAGCCATTTTCTTGAGTAACGTGCTCAACACCGAAACATTATCCTTAACAAATAGTTTTAATCTAAACATTTTAAATAAAAATAATAATTCATGATATCAATAAATAGAATATTTTCTAACTAGTGACCAAAATAACCTCCATAATACTTGATATAAAAATAACCAGTGACTGCAATGATAGAAAAATAACCAAAAGAGACAGTGACCACAATAAGAAAACAAATAGTGACCTTAACTAGACGACAACCAGTGACTGCAATAATAGAAAACAACCCATGACCACCACAATAGAAAATAACAACACGTGATAAAAAATAGCACAAATATTATCTAAACAGTGAACACAAACTATTGAGAATGAAATTAATTTCATTTTAAAATAACCCCAAACTCAAAATTCAGTAATCCAGTAATACCGCTTTTAATTCTATAATCTAGTAACACTAGTTTCAATTGAAAATGACATTACTTTCTATTGAAAATGACACATAACCCAAAATATGGAAACCCATTTAGTGTAATGAGAACATTAGGAATTCAGAATAGAGTTATAAAGAAAGTGTAGAATTTCTTTTTTAAATCATATGAATATAACTGGGAACTTATTGAGGAGTATAATTATCAAAAACTTACAATTGTTATTTTTTAACGTAAGGAATATAAGAGAGTTGAAACTATAAAGTTTGATGTTATGTGGATGTGTGGTTCCAAGCCTATCTACGAAAGATTATGTTCTAATGATATAGATATATAGATCTAACTGGGCCCTACAGGCACCAAAGTTTCCTCACAGACACGCATTTCCCCTCCCTAGGGCCCACCCACATGGCCAAAATGGGTCATCATACTAACGTTCATCCCCACGGGCCAACACATATTCTTTTATTTTGTTTTTCCTCACTCACACACACCCTGGGATACTTCCCAAGGGGTCACCAATCTTGATCACTACTCCATGCCAAACCTCTTTAACTATGGAGTTCTAATTAGGTAGTCTCTTGAAAATAAATGATCACATTGTTAACATGGTAAATAACATTTATCTTGTTAACCCTTTAAAATTATGAGGTGTTACATTCACCCCTTTATAGAACAACGACTCCATTGTGGACCTTACATCTCAACCCAGGTAGTGCCACCGCACTTCCATCTAGGTTCCTCCTTTGATACTAGTGTAACAATTGGGTCTTACAAGCATCGTAGTTTCACTTTAGACACTTTTTATCCCCTCTTAAAGGCCCACCCACATGCCCAAATGGGTAATCAGAGTAATGGTTGTACCCATAGTCCAATACATGTTCTTTCAGTGTGTTTTTTCCTCACATGCACACTCTTTGAGGAACTTCCCAGGAGGTCATCGATCCTTATAACTACTCTAGGACAAACCTCTTTAACTGTAGAGTTCTAATCAGGAAATATCAGGAAAAAAATATGCACCTTGTTGACATGGGTAATAACATTTACCATTTTAACCCTTTAACATTATGGGGTGTTACAGTTTTGGATAAATTTATGAAGACAATGTTGCAGGACCATTTCAAATACTATGAATATAACTGAGAACTTATTGAGGATGATAATTATTATAAACCTACAAATATTATTTTTGACTATAAGTAATATAACAGAGTTGAAATTAAAAATCTAGATGTTATGTGGATGTGTCGTTCCAATCCTATCTCTAAAAGATTGTGTTCAAAATAGAAAAATGTATTGATCTAATCTATGATGCATAACTCAATATATATTGATTATTTATATTATGTGAAAATTTATTCTTTGTAGATGGATCGTCACATTAAAATAGGAAAAACCATTCTAAACTTTAGTGATTCTGAAATTCATCCAAGGTAGAAGGAATTGATGGTTACTGGACTCTCAAGTTCACCTAGTTTGGTTTATTCTTAGCAACAAACATTATCTTCAAATGAAAAGGGTCCTTTCAAAATATTAGTGAAATATAAAAGTATCATAAAAATATAATTCCATTAGTGGATGAAATTGGTTTTGTGTGATTTCCTAAATTCATTAACATCCCATAAAAATAATCTACAAAAATACATATTTACCTTTCTCATTATCCTTGGTTGGTGATTAAGATTATTTTCCATGTTTTAAATGTGATTGTCCTTCATTATAAAATCCTTTTACATGTGCACATGAAACAAAAAGAGTGTTTTATTATACTAAAAAATATTTATTAAGTGAATAATTCCTAAGAGATTTCATTTCCATGAGTCAAATACAAATGATGAACCACTACTTCTATTGTCCAAATATCCCTATGAAGAGGTCTTCTGATAGAAAAGTTCTTAGACCTTTCATGTGAAATCTAATGAGAAAATTTATCAAATATTATGGGAGAAAGTGTGGTTGCAACATGTAATGTTAAATTTGAGTTTTGTATAGAGACACATGTAATTTTTGTGTTTTCTTCATTAAGGGAGTAAAATCATGGGATGATTGTACACTTGAGGGATTACCTCAAGGTGTATTTTTTATGATTATCTTGAAGAAATTTTAACCAACAACTAGTTTTATAAGAAAAATTATTTATAAATTCTATCCATGTAAGGATTCCTTATCCTACTCGATGAGAAATGGGGTTCAAAATAATTACATAGAGGCACATTGTTTGGATGTAAACATCATATGGTAATTTCGAGAGATTTTTAAACCATGGATGTGTTGATGAAAACCTGATTGAAGTTATGGTTACGATTTAGACCCTCGATCATCACTATTATCATGTTGCATTCTTAAACACTAGAAAATTTGATGCTCTGGAAGAGATAACATGGGATTATTGGTATTTATTTTGACCATCATGATCATCCTATCAAGTCATTTCAATGTAATTTTATAAGAACATGTTGTCATTACAAGATGTGAGATGCCTCAACATCAGTCCAGGGTAGAGGCTCTAGAAATAATAGATTGTAAGGAACCAATTAGTTTTTTATTAATATGTAAATGAATTTATTTCCATAACTTATTAGGTAGGGTGGTTTAATTTTTTGGCACTTGGATCATTGGTAGATTTCTTATTTTCTTTTGAATGCAACAAATTATAAAAAATTTATGATATGAATTTTAGATGTGTTTCTAGATTTATTATTGAAAAAAGTGTTGGAAAAATACTATTTCAAAATAATGAAAATAAAATTATATTTAGTAATATGATTCAGCTATGAAAAAACTATAAAAATGTTCAACTATAGCTACTCTAATTTCTATTTCCATTAATATCTCTTTTTGATAATATGAAACTCAATTGGAAAAGAAAATACATATACAAAAAATTACATTTCACTATATAAATTAAAAATTATGAGAATAATAAGGGTCATGGATATCATGAACATAAACAAATTCAATTTTTAAAGGGAGAAAATGGAATTCTTATAATAGATTTAATTTTTTTCCTATAGTAATAAAAGAAACTACAAATATATCTTTGAATAGTTATTTCCAAGAGATGATTTCACATTTCTGTAAGTTATTAAAAGAATACTCCACATGGATGAAACATCTTAAATCATAATTAGATCGCTTATAAGGTAGTATTTAATTACTCGTACTGGTCAATCTATATTTTGGTAATGGAAATAGAAATGAAAATGGTGGAATAAAATATGACAGTACTCCATATATCAAATTAACATGTACAGGATGTTCGGATCACCAATATTTATTCAATTAAAAAAACTGGTATTTGATATATATATATATATATATATATATATATCATATGATTCAAATAAAATCCAATAATAGAACTAATATTAATAATGAATCCAAAATTTTGAAATATAACACAGCCTAATTGTGTAAAAAGTAATCAATAATATACATAAATTTATGATAATAAATATTATATTTCATGGAAGGTTTAGTTAAATTTATTAATATAATAAATAATATGATATAAGAGATAAAATACTTTGTATTATAGAACAAAGTCACAAATGGTTGAAAAATGGAAAAAAATGATCATGTGGAGAATGTATGCTGAATAATTAAAATAGATTTATTTGAATTCATATAAAAAATTCCAAAAATTGGAGGGATGTGAGTCTTCTAGGAGTCAAAATACAAAATAAAATTTTAAAATTAAATATTAGTTAAAATGTTGCAAGGAAAAACAATAAAATCAAAATTAATATTGGAAAAAAATCATTACAAGGAAATAAAGGACATACCACTTATCTCGGAGAAATATTAGAGATAACATAGAAATACAAAAATATGATCAATTGTTTTCTTAATCATAAACTAAAACTATTAAATACAATATGAACAACCAATTAGAGTTTATGGAAGACCTCATTATAGTCTTTCCATGTAATGAGGTCACTATAACTATACTGAGTTTTCAATCATGCGAGTAGAATCACCATAAGATTTACAACTTTGGAAATACACAAATAAGAACAAATTCCAGACTCAAATCACTTCAGAAGATTTATATAATTATATCATTATTATTTTTAGGATCCCAAAAGAAAGCAAAAAAAGATAAATCAAACACATTTCAATTGAAATTCGCACAAAAACTAAAATTTAATTTAAAAAATATTAATAATATTGATAAATTACATAATATAATTTTAAAAATAATAAAAATGAATAAAAAATACAATTATTTTTTATGCGAAACGTATAATGTGCTTCAGTTTCATCTACACAATCTGAAATAGGAATGACAGTGGAATCAGGAAAAAATAATCATAAGATCATTCCAATGAAGTAAATGAAGCCTTTCCTAATAACTGGCCAACATAGATCATTTTGAGAGAATGAAATAGGAAAATACAATAAAAACCATACCCATACACCCCTTCAATGATCTTCCAACCAAGGAGTTTATGAACTTTATAGGAGAGTAGGATGGAAAAATAAACCTAGAATGCAACCATGTGAAACTATTTAGGGCCAGTGTTTTCCCCTACAGAACCCCCACCCAGCAAAAACCAAGGAAACCAGTCAAAATAAAAGATCTATTAACACAAGAACATAATTTCATTTGAAGTCTAGTAATTGGATTAACATCATTGAACAATGAAAATATGCCAACAAGAAATTATATCAACAAAAAACAAACCAAAGTTTTTAACAACCTCACTTTGATTGATTGACAGATCTAAGGTGAGGAAAAACACACACAAAAGAAACTAAAATTGTGATTGAGTTTTTCCATCGATGAAGAATGAACGTGGAAAATAAAATAATTAAATAATATTAGAGAAAACAAAATTCATTAGTAGTAAATCCTCACCTAGGGGACAGTAACTATGATAGTGATGAACTAAGCATGTGGGGGTAGGCAGCAGATCACCAATGTGGGGGAAGGAAAAAAAGTGATACAGGGAGAGTGGGGGAGGTAGGTATAAAAAGAACAAAGATATGGATGAAAAAAATTAATAATAGGTGATGAACATGAACCAACAGATCAGGCATCGAAATAATGTTGATAAAAAATGTATGGTCGAAAGGGTTTCAATGAACAAGTGATTGAAGAATCAATGTGGAAGAATAGGGGTTCTATTTAGGTTTTTTCAATACCATGGAAGGTGTAGTAATAGTGATGTTATCACTAGGGCATGAGACTTTTTATTTGGGGATGAAGGTGTAATATTAATGGTTTAATTTAAAAAAATTATAACGATGTATAATAAATTTTTATATAATTTATATATAATGAAATAAAATTAAATTTATATATATTTTGAATAAAAAATTATATTATATACATAAAATGAAATTATATATAAGTGGACTTATTTTTTCATTTTTATGAGCGCATGTTCGATTTGATTCAAGTATCCAAAAATTCTAATCATTTATCATCAACACTATATCAGATATGTATATTATGTATCACAAATATATAATTCATCAATGAAAACATATGACTATATTATTTTATTAAAATATTTATAATTTTTAATATTTTTTGAAAATATATATATATATATATATATTGGTAAAATATTTTATGTTATTGAATAATTTATTACAATAGATTTTTATAATGGTAAAAAAATTGTTGGTAATAACAATTAATAATAATATATTTATTTTTTGGTAAAAAAATATTAGTATTGATATGATAAAATAACATAATTAAACATTAGCGAAAGATTTGTTGGTATTAAACCATTAATACAAACAAATATATCAGTTGGTAAAAAAACTGTCAGTACTTATAATTAATACCAACATATATTTTATCTGTCAATAATTTTTTTTATTTTAAGTCACTTTCTTTGTAGTTTTATGAAAAATGAATTATATTACACCATGAGCATTTTTATGTGTCTCTTTTCCTAGAAACATATCTTCTTCCATTATGGGTATCATGACTTGTTTATAGACTGCGATCTTGGACTTTATGCAAGTCTGCCTAATGCCACTGAGGAAGATACCTAGAGGGTCACAAACAATGTGTTTTTATTAATACCAGTTAAATATTATGTATATTTAACAGTTGAAATAAATATTATTTTCCAGACCGAGAAGTAATATTTATTCTGGAATTATTAAAAGATCATAAATATTTATTCACAATGTAATTATTTAATTATGTGAATATAATATTTATTTATCACTTAATATTGCCAATGTAATAAATAATTATTTATTCATTAATAAATATATATTTCCTTATGCATATATTAAATAAATATTTATTCGACATAATATTAATAAAATATTTATTTATTTTTTGAAAGAATAATAATTATTTAAATATTTATTCAAGAGTTCAATAAATGTTGGGGAGGACAAGAAAACTAGATTTTATCCAGTGGTAAATATTTATTCACCATATTATAAAATAAATATTTATTATTGTGTGAATTATCATACACCATGAAATAAAATAATATTATTATTTTATTACATGAAAATGGGTTCCTTTTGGGTTTAATATATTATTAAAGGTATTTGTGCAATTAATTAAATATTAAACCATATTCATAGGTTTATAAATTGGATTCCATCTCATTTTATAAGTGGTTAATCGTTGTGCACAACATTCCTCTATATTTTCCTCATCACCTTTCTCTAAAAATTGAGAACATGATAAATTCCTTCAAGCCCAAAATAACATTAAGTGATCAAGGAGAATAACACAATATGATCAATAGAACAAGCTAGCACCCAACATTTCATCAACATTGTTCAGAGATAAAAGGAACATGTTTAGATCACCGCTAGTGGGGCTCAGTTTTGGGTACTCTTGATGCAATGATGATACACCGGTCCGGTTCGAACGATCAATAATATAAATGAAGAAATATCTCAAAACCATTGTAATATTTTTTATTATGATTTAAATTAATTATAAATTAGTTTGAAAATATTCTATTTTGGTTTCGGTGAAAAATATTTGTCAATATTTTTTAAAAAAATCATTGGTTATGACACTCACATCATGTACATTATGGATGATCCCTTGAATCCAAAAAATGTCAGGTTATCTATAGGCCCAATAAGAACTTCTGATACATCCATAACCATTAATATTTTGACAATATGGTTCATCACGTTGTCTTCAACACACTGAAGAAATAAATCAAAAACTATCTCATTCTCAAACTCGCATTCTTGATCAGATTTTCCTTCCAACTTTTGGGTACCAAACATTGGTATATGAATTAATTTGAAGAAAAGTGGATCCTTCATTTTTAATCACCACATGTGATAATTGGTGTTATTCAATAGGATCATCTATCCATAATCTGCATCAATGTTTTATCTGAATAAAAAAACAATGGTGAGTGGTGAACACACAAATGAACAAAAAGAGAATGCGTAGTCAAATAAAATTCCAATAAATCTGGTGAAAAGAAGATCTCACAAAAAATGTCATACTGAAAATAAGAGGAAAAATAAATCTGGCCGTACTGATCTAAAGATACCTAACTAAATAACCAGGTGTAGAAAAACAACCAAGATAAGAATAAAATCAATTACCTATCGAAGCCAATCACACTATGAATTCAACTCTTAGTTTTTATTCCACACCCAAAGACCTTTCCTCACAAGAGTATTCAAGTAAAAGGGTGTATTGTGAAACCCAAAATGTGTCACACACTTCCTGGGGAAATCTATAGAGACCCATTCTTGACATACATTACATAACATTTTTGGAATACTTAAAACATTATACAAACAGACATCCAAAGACCGTACTTGTCTAGTGTCATTGGAAACATGGAAACATAAACACTGATGCATAAGTTAGATACATTATCATCAACTAGGTTCTTCTTTAGTAGCACCCTTCTTATAAACATCAAACATAAAAACATATCTTCATAACCTGGGGAAGGAAACATAAAAATGGGTGAGCTAAAATGCTCAGTAAGGGTAAACAAGGGAGATATGTAAGCATAATCATGAGCATAAGAGTATTGTAACGTGATCATAAAAATATAAGATCATACCCTACATATTAAATATCATATATAAAAATCAATGAAAAAATATTGGCATTTCATAAGACATGAATCATAAGTAAATAAAAAATATTATCCATGAAAGCATAACATAGAAATAAAACATGGAATTTTGGCAGACACATAAGCATATAATATTATTTTCATAGTAGCCAAGGCATCGTTTCTAAGACCATATTGGTAGTATGGGTTCACTCCCCAAACAATCTTGGTAATCATGGTTTACTCCCTTGGTCATCTTAATAGCATGAGTTCACTCCTCATACCATCTTGGTAGTCATGGTTCACTCCCATGACCATCTTAGTAGTCATGGTTCACTCCCAATACCATATTAGTATATCTCAAGAGATATAAATCTTTACCCAATTCATTGGAGGGAGATATATGTCTCACCCATCTCATTATAAAATCATACATACATGTGCCAAAAATCATAAACAATCATATCATAACCCATGAAATTAAATGGGTATTATAAACGTGTAATCATATAATAACCTAAGGAAAAACATACAGGTTTCATAATCATTTTATCAAAATTATAATCCATTAAAAGAATTGGGTTTGAAAATCATATAACTTGTGAGAGAGAAACTAGTTTCATAAACATCATGCCATTAAAACATAATCCATTTAGAGAATGAATATGAATGGAAACACTTAATAATTTCCCTAAAAAGGAATGAGTAACACCAATAGATGTTATCTTAGATGGAAAATAATTTTTAAAGATCTTTTAAAACATTTCTTGAGAAAAATATCCTTTCTATATTGAAAATTTCTTTTTAAAACATAAAAATTTTTAAACCATTTTTATTTGAAAATAGATTTGAAAACTCATAAAGGAATATTTGAAAATAATAAAAAAAATTAAAATATGTTTCCCTTCATAATTATCTTCAATGATCATTTGAAAACATTTTTGAAAACATAGTTTTTGAAATAAAACAGGTTTCCAACCGAAGAGGGAAATACAGTCATATTTTATTAAAAATATTTTCTTAATTAACTTAAGTAAAAACGAGTAAACAAATGGTACTAATACATGGATATATATTGAATAAACAAAGGATAAGGAAACTCAAGAGTTTTATTGAGATATGGATCATAATATTTCATCAAAGGAATAATAAACATAAACAATCTCCAAAAAACGATGAGATTGTCTCAATAAACTCTTATAACTTGGTAACATTGGATTATACTATCCATGTAAGAAAAGAAATTTATATGAAGCCTAAAATTTCAAAAAAATAAATAATTACATTATATAAAATTTAAAATGGAAGTATATACACCTCAAAAAAGAATTTAAATTCATAACAAAACATGATTCTCATTGAAGACAAATCGAGACAAAACTATTTTACTGATTAGGTAACTTTTGAAACTTAAATCCCATGAATGAAATATCATAAAACATATATGTAAATACCAATAAATTTAAGTATAATAATCATTGAATACATATATGGATAGTATACACACCATACAAAAGTAATGTGTGGTGAATAAAGCATGTATCTCATATAAATAAAAAGTGAGATGAAATCCCCTTACCTTGTGTCTTGAATCTCTTTGTACTCATAAAAACCACATGTATAATAAATATAAATTTATTATAAAAATTTTAAAGAACCGTATTTTTATATATAATACCATATATTGTTTGATTATGACCTTATATTACCCTCTTGTTAACAATCCTATGTTAGGGTTTCACTTCGGGTAATATTCACATTATTCATCGCATGTGTCTTAATTTGTTATAACTTTGGTCCTTATAATTATATCATGATTTCCATAATGTAAACCCTTATATAAATATCATGTATATACATTATATTTTTATTATAATAATCTATATAATATATAAGTATGAAACGGAATACACTGTTCATGGAGACGGTAGGTCATCTGTACGCATGAATGTTATTTCTGTTTAATTGTTGTGTTGAAAGAAAGAAAGTAAAAGAAATATATGTATAAATATTTATATATATATATATATAATTATTAAATTAGCGGTATGATATCATATATATTCACTAAAACCTTCCTTAATACAATCTATATGGTGTATGAACGAATCATATTGCTTTGAGGGGGCGGTAGTCCACAGTTGCTCAAATAAAATTATCATATTAACACAAAATGGAATTTAAAAAAATATTTGTGTTGTAAAAAGTAATAAATAAGATTAATGACATAATAAATATAATATATTACATATAAAAATATAGTTTTCATCATAATGTCCACCATGAGAGGTAGTAAAGGAAAAATGAACAATCATCATTTAGTGAGGCGGTAGTTTGCCGTACAGATAAACAATATGTTTGTTACCTATTGGATGTAGGTGTGTGTGAGTATAGGTTAAACCATAAGCATAAAAAATCCTATTATATTGAGTATACTAGTTTTGTTATACAATAATTTAATAAAGTGAGTGGAGGGGTGGAGAAATAAAATAAAAGAAAGGAGTTTGAGAGAAGTCGTTACCTCTTAATCGGGTAACTCCTTTTGGTTTGTGTCAAAAGAATTCCTTGGAAGTGTTTCTGCCCAAAGAGAGGCTTCAAGGATGAAGTGAGGGAATTTTGGAAGCTATTTGGGTAGATATTTTTTGAGATAAAGGGCTTGACAGGTGTGAGGATGTGGGAGTAAAGGATCCCTTTTTATAGTGGAGGAGGAGTGACACTCTTGTAAATATTTGATGAGAGAATTCCATCCACATTTTTCATGTTTCAAGTGGATCCAATAATGATAAAAAATTAAGAAAAGGTGGGATAGAGTCTAAATATGGCCATAAAATGGATCTTGGAAAAGTTTATAGGTCATTTTGAGTCTTTATTTTAAGTTTTAGTCCTTAGTAAAACTTAATTTTACCTTAAGCGTTGTAATTAATTTTAATTACTTTCACTCATCTTTTTGGTCAAAAAATAATTTGACCTTATTAGGAATTATAAATTATGATAATACTAAATATGATATCCATTTTTTTAATCAAATCACATATGTGACAAAAATTAATTTAAAATTAATCCCGCAGTTAGGTTGACAATACGGGTTTTTAAAGTAAAAATGATCAAAAGTTTGCTAAGTTTTTATATCCGATCACAATGTGAAATTGGTTCTAATTACCTAAATTGAATTAACTGTTAAAAATATAATCTAATTAAACTTTTAAACCAAATTAAAATATAATTTAACCTCATAAATAAAAGATATGAAAAAACAATTTTGAATTAAAATCCTGTATTTTTTACTATTCATCCAAAAATGAAGTTTCTGAGAAAAATCTCAAAAATCTACCTAAGATAATGTTGAAATTATAAATTCAAAAATGAATTTAATTTTATCAAATTAAATTTATAAATGTTTCTAAAAATAATTTTATTATTTTTCACATAAGGACATTGAAAGGAGTTCATTTGAGAAAATGGTATTTTTAAACATTAAAGGGTTTTACCGAAAATCATATCTTTCATTATCAAAATGTTTTATTTATATAAAACGATTATAAAAAATATTTGAAAAGTATTTTTTATTGTTCATATTACTAAGTTTAGCAGCTATGTTATAATTATGTTATTTAAATAATTATAACAATAATATGGTGTTTCATAGAAACACTGGTGTTGTGTGTAACATACGACAAGTCAATGTTCCGTGTATCATATGTCGAGTTGGTGCCGTGTAACGTATAATAATTTGGTGTTGTGTGGAAGGAATTTTTGACCTAGTTCATTGAAAGACAATTGAAATTTTAATTTATTCGGAAAAAAGGTCCATAAAAAATCAGGGGGTTACACAATCGTTCACCTCGCCCCTTCGTAACCACTTTTATTGTTCTAAATAGGTCACGTGAGGCCCCCAAACAAGGAGAAGCCGACAAGAATCACCCTCGTTTGTGAATTTTATTCTAAAAGCATCCATGTGCCCTCAAAACACACCGATGATAAAATCACCTTACAATTTTCAAGCAGGTGGTGTTTATTTCTAGACAACATGCCACTGATGGCATTTTTTCAAGCCACTGGGTTTTCAATGGCACAAAGAAAAACTAATCCTACTTTATTTATTTTATTAAAAAAATTATTCCATGTCCATAAATACTTACCTGAAAAAAAAGTGATGTTATTACATAGAGAACTCAATGAATGCTTATATTGGAACATCATCAACAAGCAAGGATGTCACTAGATCTTTTGTAACTATTGTGGAATGAGTGTGGCCATCTCCATCCTTATATAAAAGATCTATCACACATGCTAGATTCACAATCCTCTCAAGCACCAGCATTGGCATAGCAGTTGGTTGAAGACAATCGTCATTTATATCCTTCCATGCATCTTCCACTCGTTTATAGAATTCATCCGATGTTTGTTGCTCTGAAGCATCGAACTCTTTCATATAACATTCCACTGACGATGCCACATGACTCCTTTTTTGTTCAAACTACAAAATAATGGAAATTTCTCTATTCAAGATAATATTGAATACTATATATGTTTTATTCATGAAATTGTTCCCTGCTTTTATTTTATTTATTTATTTATTTTAAATGTGATTTGTTGTGTGTTTGGAAAATATCATTTACAAATTAATGAAATAAAAATACAAAATATTTTTTTTCAAAGTTCATTTTTTTTCTCTAAGATAAAAAAGATTTAAGAGAAATCAACATATATATTTTTGAATTACCTTGTCAAACATTCATAGTTCATTACATTTTTTCCCTTTCCAAGAAGAAATAAAAAATTATTTTTTATGCAAGCTCAACCTAAAGATAAATAGCTTGATGCATGTACCTTATGAGATACTAAGTCATCCATCAATCGACAGATAATTGTCGAAGCTTCTAAAATCTTTGGTTTTTGCAAAATCCATTTAAAGGTGTCTTCAGTTATCACATCCCCCATTCCAATAAAAGATGTAGTTGCTAACATAGAGTAGCATGTAGAAACTTTTGCTACCTTCATATACTCTTCCATTCTAGGCACATGTTTTTTGCACATCCATTCATGTTCCATCATAAATGCTTTTGCAACAATTTTCAGCTGTAAATCATAAAATTGTTAAAAATAAAAGCAATCAATATACTTATTTTTGTTATCATTTAGGGCTTATAATGAAATATTTGAATTGTAATTTGACAAATTTAAAAACTTTTTAAATCTTCGAAGTTTATATGGAAATTATATATATCAAAAATGATTTTTTTTTACATAAATGTGAACAAAAAAAATTAACAACCTTTTCAAAAAATAGTTAATCAAATTCTTAAACCGCATAAAATAAGTATATATTCAAATAATTACCTGCTCTTTAGAATGGGAGACACGATAAGACTTGGTATCCTCTTCCATCACATTATCCATTTCACTATAAACATCTAGTAATGCTTGATAATATATACTCAAGTACTCTGGTGATAATTGTAATACATTGATATCCCATCTAGAAATGTTAGAATTTGAAGCAGTTAAACATAGTTGTTGAAAAAAAAGGCAGAAAAAATATTAGTCTGAAAAATGAATGACAAAAATGAAGGAAAAAAAATTGAAGTTAAACCTTTGGATCGCTTCAGTGAGTAATCGGACTTCTTCCAGTGTTCCATAAGCATCATATATATCATCCATATAAGATACCATTGTTATGACCTTAGTTAACATATATCTAGCGAGAGAATATTGAGGCTCGAAATACACTCCTAATACCCAAAAATACAATTCTACCACTCTATCTCTTCCAAATGGCAACTTTCTAGCAAAGTCCAAATCTTTCCACCACCTGCAATCACAAAAAGCTAAGAAATGTTTTATTTTGTAAATAGTACATCCAACATGTTTATGGTTATTAATTACCTTGTGATACATGCAAGCTCCTTCTGGTGATATTTCTGTAACAGATTGAAATCTTGTTTTGCAAATATCAGCAAGCCTTTATGAGAGTTGCTTTCAGCTTCATAAATTGACATGTAACGCCTCGCTTCCAACCTTGGCAACCTCTTACGAATTGATTGATTTAAGGCATCTTTTACTTGAACTGAAACTGATGCGTTTGGGTGGGATGTCATTGATTTTAGGTGCGACAAGGTAAAAGAATGTGCTTTATCTAGTATGTCTTCTCCATGTACTCTATATTGGGCAGCTTCATACAAGCTTACCATGCATCGTACATCATTCATCGTGGAAGCGCTCAGATTACCATCCATGTCTTTAAATTTGTTAAACACCTCTGAAATCAAACAATATAATATTAGATCATGTGACATAATAGTTGCTAAGAATAGATTTAAACACACACTTACCACAAGAGATATTATAGCCATTTTGTCTGAGCAATCGAAAGCGAAGACAAGCATTATAAAGCTCATCATTGTCGGTGTCACCATTGATGTGATAAGGAGTGTTGTGTATTTGTTGCAATGCTTGATCAATCTCTATTTCAAAGTGATATGCAACTCCCAAGCGTTGAATCGCGTCTATCAGACTTTTTTTTTTTTTTTGACAAGAAAAGACGGATCCATTAATGATGGAGATCAGCAGAAATACAAGTGCATAACCACGATGGGAAATGATTGAACCAGAGCACATCCTCATAGGGAGGGCCAATGCCTGCCATCTTGTGAGCGGCTTCGTTCGCTTCCCTTTTAATGAATGAGAAATTGCAGTATTTGAAGCCTTGTCTCCGCGAATGAATACACCGGATAATGGGACCGAAAGGTTGAAGCCCGCCGTTAGTGAGATTGATGGCATTGATTACAGTGAGACAGTCGGATTCGATGTGAATGGAGTCCCAACCGCAATCTTTTGCGAAGTTTAATCCAGCAAGGATGGAGGCGGCCTCCGCGACTGAGGGCTCCCAAAGTGCATGACGTGCTTCGTATTTGGCAGCGATGAGATTTCCCATGTTGTCCCGGGCCAGTAAACCTAGTCCAACTGGGCCATCCTTAGGGAGGGAGGCATCCACATTGATCTTAATAATCCCTTCCGGTGGGGGGCACCAATGTTGGGGAAGAGGAGGGTGAGTGGAAAGTCTTTGTTGTTCAGGGTGGTTCTGCCAAACCGCAATCCATGACAATGCCCGGTCAATCCAAAACCTGGGGGGCCTCCGGAAATGATTGAAGATGGCCTCGTTCCGCCTATTCCAGATAATCCAAGCCACAATGCACAGGGCGCCTACATAAGCCGGCGAAAAGGAGGAGCACCATCGCATCAGGAGAGCTGTGAGATCTGAGGCGGGGTCCGGGAACAGCTCTACAGTTGATCCCCAGCCATTCCAAATCTCCTGAGCCCCGGGACATTGAACAAGGGCATGGAAAGGGGATTCAGCCACAGAAGGGCAGAAAGGGCAAGAGTTGTCGTTTGAAAAGTGTCTGTAGACAAGGAGGCTCTTGGTTGGGAGGATACCAGTACACACCTGCCACCAGAAAAAGCAAACTTTAGGGGGAACATAAAGCTTCCAAATTGATGTCCATGGCCTCGCATCTCCTTCTGAAATCTGAGCAGAAAGAGCTCGCCGGTAGCCAGCTTTCACTGTATACTCACCTGAGCTGTCGTTTGTCCAGTAGAGATGATCTGGCCCTGCGTCTGATACACAGGGAATACTCAGAATAAGTCTCCTATCCCTCTCATTAAACCAGGAGTAGATTTTTTCCAGACACCATCCCGCCCCTTGATCATCAAAAAGACAACAGACTGTGGCTTGTTCGGATTCGGGATAAACAGGGGATGACGCCTTCGTGTCTGTCTGATCAACAAGCCAAGGATCGGTCCAAATCTTGACCGTGGAACCATTCCCAATCCTCCAGCCTAGCCCTTTCCTCAGTAGATTACGACCGCCCCAAATGCTTCTCCAGATAAAACTGGGTCGATAGCCAAGATGGGAATCCATAAAATCCTTATGTGGGAAATATTTAGCCCGGAGAACACGCGTGCATAGGGATGATGGGTTATTTATCATACGCCAACCTTGTTTAGCCAGCAAAGCATCATTAAATAGAGAAAGGTCCCGGAAACCCATTCCGCCTTCAGATTTAGGTTGACAGAGAGCAGACCAGGCGATCCAATGGACTTTATTTTTTCCGTCCTTTCGTCCCCACCAAAAGTTAGATGTACTGGATTGAATCTTTGAAAGCACCACATCGGGGAGTTTAAAAATAGACATCAAATAGCTGGGGACAGATTGAAGTGCCGCCTTGATGAGGATTTCCTTGCCGGCCTTGGAGATTTTTTTAGGGGTCCAGCCTTGTATTTTTCTTTCAATTCGATCCACAATAGCTGAACAGATTTCTTTCTTTGATCGTCCAACCACCGTCGGGAGCCCAAGATACTTCTGGTGCTTATCGACCCCAGGGATGCGTGCTAAAGAGCATAGATCTTCTCTTTTTGGCTGGGGAACTCCAGAGCTGAAAGAAATTTCTGATTTACTCTGATTGATCATTTGTCCTGAAGCCCGTTCATACTGTTGAATCGCCTGGCAGATTGCAGTACACTCATTAGGGGTAGCTCGAGAAAAAAGAAGGCAATCATCAGCGAAGAAGAGGTGGGAAATCGGGGGGCCCTTGCGACACGCTTTCGCCCCATGGATAATGGAAAGCGAGGCTGCCCTGGATAGGAGGTTAGAAAATACATCAGCCACTAAAATAAAAAGGAAGGGTGAAAGAGGGTCTCCCTGGCGAAGCCCACGGGATGGGGAGAAGCCTCGGGTGAGCACCCCGTTGACATTAATGCAAAAGGAAACTGACGAAACGCATTGCATGATCATGGCAATCCATTTGGTGCAGAAACCCATCTTGAGCATCACATATTCGAGGAAGTTCCATTCCACTCTATCATAGGCCTTAGCCATATCCAATTTCCACGCCATGATCCCTCTCTTCGCTCGTGTACGCGTTTTCATGGAGTGGAAAATTTCATGAGCAATAATGGCATTATCAGTGATTAACCTTTTTGCCACAAAAGCGCTTTGGTTCTCTGAAATGACGTCGGGTAGCCAAGGCCGCAACCGATTCGCCAAGATCTTCGAGAAAATCTTATACGAGACATTGCACAGACTGATCGGTCGAAAGTCCGAGACCCCTTGCGGAGTTTTCATCTTGGGAATGAGAGTAAGAATAGTTTCATTAAGAGAAGACAGGTCCGTTTTCCCCGCCCAAATATCCCGCATTAAATTGCAAATGTCTGGACCGATGATGTGCCAGTAATTCTTGAAAAAGAGAGCGTGGAATCCGTCTGGTCCCGGGGCTTTCGTAGAGTGGATTTGCTTTAAGGCCTTAAGAGTCTCGTCATTCGTCACATCATAAGAAAGTTGTCTGTTCATATCGTCAGAAATCACAGGTTTGATGCAGTCCTCAATCTCGGGAGAGATGTAGGAATGGCCTGCCGAGAAGAGCGTCTGAAAATGGCTCAGGAAAGCTTCTTGGATTCCCCCTGTGTCTGACACTTTACTACCATCTGAATTAAGAATGCCAGAAATAAAGTTTTTCCGGCGTCTTGCTGAAGCCTTCTGGTGGAAATAACAGGTATTAGCATCCCCCTTCTGCTATATGAATATCACGCGCTCGCATAGCCCAAAAACCTTCCTTATTGCGCAGGGCAACATCCAGCTCTCGTTGGGTTTCACTTATTTTGGAGAGAATGCTGCTAGACGGGGGTTTGCTAAGAAGATAGCCAATCTTCCTTTCAAGGAAATTGCATTGCCGGTCCGGATGACGGAATTTAGAGTAGCTCCATGTCTTCAGATCAGATGCTACTCGGCGAAGGTTGGTTCTCGGATCCGCTTGCCCCGTCTTCCAGCCTGAACGGATAACCGCCTCGCACTCGGGGTCATTTGACCAGAAGCTTTCGAATCTGAATGGTTTCCTGGATCTAGTAACGTGCTCATTATGGGTACAGTTAATGACAATTGGGCAGTGATCCGAGCAGTTGAACGAGAGATGTCTGATATGGTACATTTTGAAGATGCTCATCCAGTCCATTGAGCCAAAGAATCTATCCAGACGTTCAGCGATTCGAGTTCCATCATATCTGCCTCGGAACCATGTAAAGGGATTACCCGTGTAACCCAGGTCCATTAGCTCTGCCTTAAGGATCGCATCATTAAAATCAGACATAGACGTGGAGGAGCGCATAGCTCCACCAATTTTTTCCTTCTGGAAAAGGATCTCGTTAAAGTCCCCTCCAAACAGAATGGGGCTTGGCAGATCACGACGAAGTTTGCAAAGAAGATCCCAAGATTTCCACTTTTCAGACTGGGAAGGCCAGCCATAGAAGCCCACAAACGTCCAGGTGGGGTTGTGGGGATCACCAATGGAAGCAGCCACATGGCGCTGGGAAAAAGACAGGAGCCTAACATCGATATTATCCTTCCAGAGCAGACACAATCCCCCTGAGTGACCCTGTCGGGGGACCGGGAAACAACCCTGGAAACCGCACTTTAGGGCAATATGTGTGATGTCCTTGTTTTCCAATATGGTTTCGGACAGGAAAACCATATCAGGGCGACTTTGAGCGCAATAGCGCTGGAACATACGAACCGTTCGTGGGTTGCCAAGCCCACGGCAGTTCCAGCATAAAGCGATCATTGCTCTAGGCGGGGCCGGGCCTGACCCGCCTCCGCCTTTGTCTCGTGTGGGATAAATGACGAATCTGATGCTTTCCTCCTTTTGGGGAGACTGGTGTACATACCACTGGAATCGCTTTGCCGTTTCAGATCTCTTGGTTTGGGATTCCCTGGACAATCGCCTTTGCCACTGCCACGTGCCCTTCTCCAGGTTCCACGAGTAACGTGTCCTGAGGGTGAAGCTTCAGTCATCCCAAAATCGGCTTGCAGAAGGGCATCCGTTGTGAACTGATTTGGACCCTGCTCAGCTTCAGGCGGCTCCAAGGAAACATGTTTCTGCCTCGGAAGTTTCTCTGGAGGTTCTTTTGGTTTAGGTAGCGGCCCCGTTGAGGTAAGGAACGTTGAATTCGGTGCTGTAAGAGCGAAGTCGGCTTTTGTGGTACCCTGAGTCAGGTGACTGTCTTGCCGAGCCCCATCATTACATCTAACGATAATCTCATGGGAGGCGTTTCCATTTCCCCTGAGCTCGGCCGGGGATTCTTTAGGGAAAGCAGGTGGTCCCATCCTTATGATAGGAGGTTGTTCAGATGCCGGTCGCCTTAGATGGGCTGCACTGAGACGGTCCCGATCAATTTGTCTCTCCGCCTCCGGGATATATGCCTCTCTGAGTGTTTTGGCCCGGAGCCACGGACCGTATTGAAAGGTAATATTTTCGGTGGAATTCTCTGGCCTTGCCCCACATGCTTTCTCCATGTGACCGATACGTCCGCAAAGGAAGCAGAAGGTTGGTAGTTTTTCAAATTCGAACGAGATCCAAGTATTGGAATCATCAATTTTTAGGAACATACCTCGCATTAAGGGTTCAGACACGTCGATCTCAGTCTTTATTCGAACCCAGGGGCCCCATTGTATTGGGTCCGAGCAATCCCATTCTAGGAAATGGCCGATCCGGTCTCCAATTTCTTTCATCACATGTGTTGATCTCCCATGGAACGGAATTCCTCTGATTCTTATCCAGAACGGGGATCGGGTAAGTGTGCTATTCTGAATCTCGTCACCCCCTTTAAATTCCTCCATCAGGATGAGATGATTGTCAAAGGACCAAGGTCGTCCTCTGAGGACTTTATCTTTGTCTTTATCGCTGAAGAATTCAAACACGAGGAGTTTGTTCTCAAGTTCCCGGATAGCTACTCCAGCTTCCAATTTCCAGAGATTTTGAAGAGTGGTCCTGAGGGCCTTTAGATTAAAAGGTGCCTCGGCCGCCAGTCTTCCGACCACTAATAACGCCATTCGTTTTGTCAACGTGTTGTCTTCATTTCTACGGGTTGCAAGTGGCTCTTTTTCTTTATCTGTCAACGAGAGGTTCTTCCATTGGTTCAACAGATCCGTTTCCATGTTGAGGGCCACGTAAACACCTAGGGAGGGATTGGCCAAAACAGAGGGCCCCTATCAAAGGGGTGTCCAGCCCAAAAAGGGGATCCCCGACCCAGAGACTCCGGCCCAATCCGAACCAGCGCAAGCTCGTTCTTCACCACCGAAGTTTCGCGGCCAGGAGAATCACAATTTCAACCAGCCTTCCAGGAACCAAGCGAAAGTTTCACAGGCCGGATTTGGACAACAATTCATACAAGTCGGGCCCAACCCAAACCTTTCTCAGTTCAAACCAAGCCCGAAAGAAATCCTCCAAACCGGTGTGGCCACCCAGCCCTGCGCGGCCAACCAGTCCAGCGCGGCCGCTAAGACCTGCGCGGCCTCCCCTCCCTGCGCGGCCAACCTGCCCTACGCGGCCGCCAAAACCTGTGCGGCCAACCAGCCTTGCGCGGTCAATTCCTTCGCGCTGGTAGCACCGTCAGGACTCGCGCAAGTCCCTCACGCTTCGGGTAACGGCCTATCTGTGAAGCTCTTTCACTTGCGCGCCGGAGGACTCTCCTTCACGTTCACGCCCTCCGTGCCTCGGAGAACCACCGCACCTTCGAAGATCGGAGATCCCTTCGCGGACGGTACTTCACGATTCACCGCGTTGCAGAAGAGCTTCGAAACCGTGGTATTGCCACGGCACCCGACGGTCACCGCCAACCTTCCTTTTCCCAGAACTGGCTCGGAAGAAGGGACAGAGGAACGGGAAAAGCTACTGGGCAGCGGTGAAGGCCTGGATCTGCGTCAGATAATGAGATCGAGGGGATGAAGCCCGAAATCCAACGGAGACGCCGGTGACGGAGTCCGAAAAGGGGATCCCGAGCCCCTGTCACAGAAGCCGAAGACGATGGGGGAGAAGACCCAAAAGCTGAACCGGCGAGGACGACGCCGCCGAAGCCGAAGCCCCTGTCACGGAGCCCGAAATCAAAGGGAAGGATGGACAGAGAACGGCGTAGAAAAGGGGATCCCGAGCCCCTGTCACAGAAGCCGAAGACGATGGGGAAGAAGACCCAAAAACTGAACCGGCGAGGACGGCGCCGCCGAAGCCGATCGGACGAAAGACTCGATCCCTAGGAAACCCTAGGAGGGAAACTCTCACGCAGGAGAGACTCTTTGTAATTGATATTTTTCTATCAGACTTAATGATTCAAGATGATGGGGGTTTTGGATTGCTATTCGTAGGAGGTCTCTCACTTCTTCCTTGAGTTTTAGTTGCAAATTTTCTTTTATTTCATTTGTTTCCTGAAAAATTCAAAGTACAATGCGTGTGATTTCTCCTCTGTAAAGATTTAGGCACCCAAAAAAAGCATGCATAAAAACAACGTCAAATTGTCTTTATAAAACCAAAGGATAATTCAAAAAAATAATAATATGTGGTAAGAAAAATGATACCGGATGATAAGAATTGAACTTGAGAAAATAGTCTCCCCAGACGGATGGATGATAATCGGCAGAGGGACGGCAGCTTTCAGTGGCGATGAAGGGCGTGGAAGACATTGTGGCTCTGCGTTTTTAAGGCGGTGCTGGAATGCGTTATATATGGAGTGGAATGGGCAGTGTGTATTTTTATTTTATTTATTCGTAATGGATGATCTTCACTCGGCGAGTCCGAAAGGGTCCCAAGCCTGAGGTGAGTCCGTCAGTGCCCTCAATTATTGGACTACATGGCGACGTATATCCCACCCATTATTACGTGGCAACAGATATTTAAAACGGGTCGTCCCACGTTGTTTAGAATCCACCACTGCTATCATCCGGTCCACATCTATAATATTATATATTATATATTTTATACATTTTATATATTTAGAAATGCCCTCGTTGCTTTTTTATATTATGTATATATAATTTGTATTATATACATATATATTATAAATATATTTTTATAACGTTTTAATATTAAAAATTACAACGTCAAATACAAACACCCACATTGATAATATTTCTTTTTTTAATATTTACATACATACGTACATGTATTAATAGATAAATAAATAATGTTTATTTGCAAACATACATATGCAAATATTCGTCCATGTATGCAAGCCCTAAAAATCTGCGAAGTAAATTTGTACTGAAATATTAACCTGTATATTTATATCAATATATAGGTATAAAAATACATATATTTATGTATTCACTGAAAATTTGCAGTGTCACTACTGCAGATATGAGCTTTAACAGTGCTAAAAACACCATTCTTCAGCACTAAAAAAAACGCTGATTTTTTAAGTACCTTTAAAATTTGACGACTTTGATCAGTTGTGATAAAGGGACCTTCATTAGTGGTGATAGGGGGGTCCTTCATCAGCATTAGCTCAATGCTGATAAAGAGGCCTAATTAGTGTTTTTTTATAGTGTTGATATGTGGGGTGATTTGTCAATGTGTTTCTATTGCTGTTAAAAGTCATGTTGCAGCGGTGTAGTGCTAAAATTACAACACAGCACACAACCACAAATCTCCTTTTTATCAGCGCTAGAAAACTGCTTTTATGGGCGTTGATAATCTTAGCGCTATTAAAAGAGGTCCCTTTTATCATCTCTAAAAAATCACTGATAAAAGACCATTTGATTAGCGCTAAAAAAGTATTGATAACATGCCATTTTATCCACACTAAAAAAATATTGTTAAAAGTCAAAATAAATTGAAAGGTTTTTTTGAGCACTAGAACCCTACCATTATTATCAACGCTCGACGCCCACCCCCCTCTTTTATCAACACTCATTTGATCCTGTTTTAGCCTTATATTAGCTCTAGAGTTGCTTGCTTAAGCCCACACCCGCAGTCCTATGAGTCTCCACTCCTGATAGCCTATATCATTTGTGTCCCTCAAATGATATCATTCGGCTATAGAACTTATATTCAAGAATAATGTTGTAGCACTTCCGGATTCTCGTTATAACAGGGAATTGTTATGACCTTTTAGTACGACAACTACTCTTAGGACATTATTGCATACTATGTCATGCAAAAGAACCATCATGATGTGATAAATAGTTTATTAATATTTAAAGCAAGGTATACATGTTTATCATGAAGTACAAAGAAGTTAGTTCTAGGGGACCAACACCAACAGACTCCCACATGCACTGGAGTCAATTCCTAACAACTTTCAATCTGCTAGCTCTCACATGATACTCATACTTCTGCTGAGATAGACCTTTAGTCAAGCGGTCAACCACGTACTCTTCTATGGGTACACTGCACACTGCAACTTCACCCCTATGATATAAATCCCCTAAGACAGTATTAAATAAACGGGAAAGGGAAGTGCCACCTTTTATCAACACTAAGCAAAAAACGTTGATAAATGTAAATCTTTATCAGTGCTAATTAAAAGCACTGATAAAGGCTCTCCTTATCAGTACTTTTCTAGCACTGATAAAGAAGACCTTTATCAGCCATAAAATGGCGGTGATAAAGGAACCCTTTATAATCGCTGAAATTTTATCGCTGATAAATAATCCCTTTATTAGTGATGAGAAAACCATAGTCTCATATTTTATAAAATCGAGTGCACAATTTCCTCTGTTTATCGCGCCCTCAAGCTCTCACGATATTGTACCCCTGTGACAACTCCTTTCCCCCCGATCTTCTCTTTTCCAGACCTCCGCCGCTAGACATACTCCTTATCCTCCCCCTCAAACCCCTTTCACAGATCCTCCTCCCCGCAAACCCTACTTCTCCTCCTCCCTGTTGGACCCTACTCCCCGTGAACCCTACACCACCATTTCTCAATAGTTGGCGACTCCTCCTGAGCACCTCCCCCTCTGGTGGTCGCGCCTTCCCCTCCCGACGTAGCACAAAAGGCTCCCTGACCGTTCGATGCTTCTTCTCTCGCTCTATCGTGGGTGCGATCTACTCTAGGTAAGTCTCCCACTTCTCCTTTTAGGTTTATTTTTGGTAATTTCTCTCCCTTCTCTACATGTGTTCATCGTTTTAATTCTCATTTGGCCAATGATTAAATGAATTATTGGTGAATGGTCATTGCACATTCCATAGTTGGAATCATGGATCACTCTATGTGAAAGTGAGACATGGGCAGTGCTAGTCTTTTTTAGACACACCGTATACCCCTAGGGACACATCATGTCCTCCTTTGAGGGTAGTTTTGAGCACTATTTCCTTTTATTTCAGTTTTGTTGTGAGATTTTTGAGTTTCCATGGACTAGTATTGATGGATTGTGTTCCCTTGGTCCATTCCTATGAGAGCTTGATGTAGCTTCATGACCTCGTCCAAGGATATTGGCCCCTCTATATCTTCTTAATGATCACGATAGAGTTGGTGAGTTCCATTATTCTTGATTGAGTTGTCTTAGTCCACTTATATGAGATTTATTATGGAATTATGTCCCGTTCATTGGAACTCATACCCCTCAAAGACATGGAACATTTATCAATTCAAGGGACCTAGAGCGATCCTCATTTCATTCATGTTATCCCTATATTGGGTTAGTAGAATTTGAATCACCAACACTTACATAGAAATTGATCCCCTATATTAGAGGATGTTTCATGTAGGGTCTATTGTCCCCCAACAAGCCTTATGAATTTACCCCCTCTCTTTGTATAGAGATCTGATCTTTCAGATGGTGTATTAGTCCGATGGAGCGTGTATCTCAGATGAACTCTCTCAGTTTTCAATATACTTATTATATAGTGAGTGGTCTTAGTTCACTTTTATGGGGGTTAGTATGGAATATGATCCTAAGAAATGGACCACATGTCACTTAGTGACCTGGTGCTTGTATCCCTCACAGAGGCCTGAAGTAAACCTTATTTCCAATGTGTTTTCCCTATGTTGGGTTTGTTTAATTGGCATGACCAACACTTACACAAGTGTCTATCCCCTATCTTGGAGGATTATTGTAGTAGACTCTAGTATCCCCCCATCAAGCCTTGGGCATTGAACCCCTATATTTATATCATTAGCTGATATTTCTAATGAGGTATTAGTCTGATGGAGTGTCTATCTTGAGTGAACACTCTTAGTTTCCTATGTGATTCTTCTTGGCCAGATCGGATGAGTGTGACCTCTAGGATGAGTGTCGTCATTGGAATTATAGCTTGGGTAGCATTTCCTCTTGGACGAGTGTTACCCTGAAACCCTGAGTGGATCTACAACTAGAAGTGGTTGAGACATTTTTTGACTCAGAGTCTTTTGTGAGTATATTTGGGATATCCTTGGTTATCATTATGTCTCATATCTTTTTTGGAATACATGTGCTTAGTGACATGAATACTCTCAATGCTTTATGTATGGTGTTTTTGGGGTGTCCTATTGGGTATTGTAATACTCATTCCTACAAGGGATCTTCCCATACATGTCATGTCTTATACAGACGATGGAAAATTTCATAGAGTCCTTGGTGGACTAGGATAAGGTAGATATTAGTTTGGGATACACAGACTGAGGTGCATACTAATGGTGAATTAACATCTGTCCCCTCCTTCTATGTAGGTCATACATTATTTTCCATTTTTTCGTTGGATTGTATTTCAACTCTTTTTATTAAATCCATTAATTTATGTTGTTCAATTCATAGACCGACCTCTAGTGGTTTGGGGGAATTCAACATGTAATACTAAGCTTTGAATGGCTATATTAGTGTTCTATGACTATGCCTATGGTTTGAGTTTATATCACAATATTTTAAGGTAGTGATCTTATGGGATGTAGGGATAGCAGCACCCATCCACAGCAGGTGTGTGATGCAAGTCTCATCTCAGGAGGCACTGTCATTAATAAGTACCTCAAGGATAAGCCATTAATCCAAGGAATTTAATATGATTGTGATGAGTATAGACATATCACATTGCATTTTCTTAACATTCATGCTACAGTCATAGAGGCAGTCAATGAATAGCCTAGGCAGAGGAAGGAACTGGAGAAAGGAGGTCTGTACAGTACTAAAGTGATGGAGGAGATCAGGGAGCATCATAAGGTGAATAAAACATTGGTTTTATTCTACAAATACTACCCCTATGTAGACCACTCCTATATTGGGAAGTTAGTGGTTAGAATCTTTTATAGTTGTAGTCACTAGAGTATTTTTACCAGGAGGCTCCAAGAGTGTTTGGAGGTACGATCTATGTTCGTTATACTTTTCTTGCAGTACTATTAGAAATAGGTACAAGAAACTATTTTTCCTAATTTTTTCAATTATTTTCTATGTATATGATAGGCGTTGATAGAGCCCCATGTTAGTGATGTTTGGTATGAATTTGGACTTTCAAGGAAGATGAACAATTCCCCCATCGAGATGTTTCATTGAGTGGTGATCCAAAAATATGTGGGCAAGTTAGTGAATCCTAAAGTGGTTACTATATAGGTGATATAGACGGGGTCCTTTTAATTGTGTGTTTGAGGCCCTTTTTATATGCTAAGGTGTCATAGAAATCCATGTTTTTAGTGAACTAGTGTGAAATGAAAAAGGTGTGTTCCAAGCAATAGGATCCTATATAGGCTTCGAGTGCGGTTCTAGGTATGAGTTTGTGGAAGGTGAGGGAGAGTTATTGCATATCCTTTAGATGTTCATGATAGAATTTATGTTCACTAATGTTAATTTTCTATTTCTTATATTAATTTGGGTAGCAAAACCTAGGATATTCCATAGTAATTTCAGATAAACCTAGGTTATTTGTCTCCCCCAAGAACCCCTTTTTGTTTGGAAATGTATCTACTATATTAGTTTTCTCATCAAAATTGTTTTCATTTTATTTGAGTTTGGTCACTAGTTTTAGGCTTTTTAATGTGATTATTTTATTATGAATGAGGTGGCTGGTAGGGGTGGTTAGAATGATGTTTTGATGTTTTTCTGCAAGGGTGGTGGGTGCTAGAACTATTGGTAAGGGGGCCAGAAAGTGTGTTGATTTTAATGGGGGGGGGGGGTCTATCCTGGTTCTGTTGATTTCCAAATCATTACTGGAAATGGTTAGGCTCTATTAATCTCTATTTTTATAAGGAAGTGGTTCTCTTCTACTGTATTTTGAAGTCTTGTTTTGTGTATTTTAATAATAAATACTAATATTTGAGATTCAAATAGGATGGAGATGAATAAAGATTGGATGGATGCTAATTGTTTGACATTAGAGTATGAGAACAGAGTGAAAGAGTTCATCAATTTTACAAAGCATCACGCAAAGGATCCTTCTCAAATCCTTTGTCTGTGTATACGTTGTTGTTATTCTAGACTAATTACTCCAGAGGATTTGGAAGAACATTTGATATGTCATAGAATAGATCAGAGTTATAAATGTTGGAATAAACACGGAGAAAAAGAGAATGTAGCTACTGGCTAGGATAAAACTGCATTTTATGGATCATCAGATATGAATACAAATATGGATAATGAAGAAGACCGTATGGAGGATATGATTACATATGTAAATAATGATGAAGATCATATTGAAAGAATGATAAGGACAATTGAATATGAACTCGGTGATTGCCCAAATTTTTTTGATAAGTTAAATAGTTGTGCAAAGACACCATTGTATGTTGGTTGCACTAAATATACAGCTCTGTCAGCTATACTGGAGTTGTATAAATTGAAAACAGGAAACAGATGGAGTGATGTCGGTTTTACGGAACTACTTTCTCTCTTGAATGACATGCTCCCAGAAGATAATGAGCTCCCAATCTAGACATATAAAGCTAAAGGAATGTTACGCTTGATGGGTATGATTTTTGAAAGAATACATGCATGCTCGAAAGACTGTATATTACTTCGCAAGGAGAAAAAATCACTTACAGAATGCCCAAAGTGTGGTGCTTATCGATACATAAAAGATGAATCCAGTCCTATGAAAGTTGTATGGTACTTTCCAACCATTCCAAGGTTTAGGTGTCTATATGGAAGTGAAGAAACTGCAAGATAATTGTCGTGTCATGCAAATAAAATAATTAAAGATGGGAAATTACATCACCTGGATGACTCTCCTAAATGGAAGAGAATTGATCCTGAGTATCCTAAATTTGGAAAAGAGATGATAAAACTTAGTCTTACATTATCTACAGATGGAGTGAATCATTTTTTTTTTCAAACCAGTACTCACAGTACATGTCCTGTTATGTTGATAAATTATAACTTTCCACCCTGGTTATGCATGAAGCGGAAATTCATCATGTTATCTATGCTTATATCAGGACCAAAGCAACCAGGTAACGATATTGATGTTTATTTGGATCCTTTGATCGAGGATTTGAAGTTATTGTAGGATTCAAGTGTTATGTTGTATAATGCTTATAAAAGTGAATACTTCATGTTGAGAGTGACGTTGTATGGGACGATAAATGATTTCCCTTCTTATGAAAACTTTTCAGGCTATAGCATTAAAGGAACTCAAGGGAGTCCCATGTGTGAAGAAGATACAGAATCAATTAGGATGAAACATTCATCGAAATATGTGTTTCTAGGAAATCATTGATTTCTACCCCTTTGGCATAAGTACCGATCTAGGACAACATCATTCAATGTAAGTTCAGAACAATGCATAACACCATGTCCACTAACAGGTGATCAGCTGTTTGAGAAAGTAAAAGATGTGAACACTATTTTTGGTAAACCATTTTCGAAAAACCTTATGAATATCGGTTGGAAAAAGAGGTCCATTTTTTTTGAATTACCATACTAGAATTGTCTGTATGTCAAACCTTTTCTTGATGTGATGCTTGTATAAAAAAAATGTTTGTGACATTGTTATCAAAACGTTGCTAAATGCCCCTGACAAAACAAAGGAATGAATTAAGGAAAGGATAGACATGGTTGACATGGGAATACGAGAAGAGTTGGCTCCCGTGAAGGGTGAAAATTGAATGTTTCTTCCTCCAGCTACATACACTCTTTCTAGAGAGGAGAGATATCAGTTTTGAAACTTCTTCAATGATGTAATGGTTCAAGAGGGGTATTCATCAAATATCAAGAACATTGTGTCAATGAATGATTTGAAGTTAACAGGTTTGAAATCACATGAATGCCATATTTTTATGTAAGATTTAATTCCTACAACATTACGTTTTATTTTTCCCAAGAATGTTCGTATACATTAACCAAACTTTGTTTATTTTTCCAAGCTATATGTAACAAAGTTTTAGACACAGTGAAATTTCCAGCTATCGAAAGATAAATTGTCGTCATATTATGTGAATTAGAAATGTTTTTCCCACCAACATTCTTTGATATTATTGTTCATTTTATGGTTCACTTGGTGAGAGAGATTCGAATTTGTGGTCCTGTGCACTATAGATGGATATACCCCATTGAACTGTATAAGATGATTTTGAAAGGGTATTTCAAAAATCAAAGTCATCTAGAGGGTTGTAAAGTGGAGAAATATATTGTTTAGGAAGACATTGAATTATGTACCAAATACCTATCTGATGTGGAAAGTATTGGTCTCCCGAAATCTCATCACACTAGACGCATTGAGGGTGAGAGAATTTCTGGAAGAGATGTTGTGAAAATCAATATTACAGATTGGGAGAAGGCCCACCTTTATGTTTTGAATAACAGTTGGGAGGTTTCTCCATATATTGAAACCTACAAAAAAAATTCTTAGGTCGTTGAATCCATCAAGGGATGAAAAATGGATATCAAATCCACATAATCACCAGTATATAAGATGGTTTTGGGACCATATTTTTAAAAATTTATATGAAAATCTGAATTCAATTTCAGAATGACTTTGATAGCTAGCTGTCGGACCAAGTGTGTATGTTTTATCTTATAATGGTTATGTAATTAATGGTTATACATTCTATATAGATGAACATAAAGAAGATAGTACCATGAAAAATAGTGGAGTTACACTTGTGGATGAAGGAATGCATGTTTCTGGTAGTAAGGACAGAAATCCAATTTATGCGAATATGTCATACTTTGGCATTATCAAACAAATATGGGAGTTGGATTATACAATATTCTATTTGCCGATTTTTCAATGCAAATGGATTGATAATAATAGTGGTGTTAAAATATATGAATTGGAATTTTTGAAAGATGATTTTAGTAAAGAAGGGTATAAAGATGAATAATTTATAATGGTATCACAAGTGGAAAAAGTATTTTATATTCCAGATCCCACAAACCGAAAGTGGTCGATTGTTCTGTTATCATCCAAAACTACTAAAGATTCTGATGAAAATTCTGTTTAGGATGATTCTTTTAGTGGTACGTCACAATCATTTCGTAGTGGTCCAAATTTAGATGATGTTTTGTATGTTAGAGGATACCGCAATGGAGGGATTTTCATAGTCAATAGAGGTTTCAAATCCCTTCATCCTATGAAAAAAAGAAAGAGAGTTCAATAAACAGGTTATATTTTTTTTTGTAATATAGATCTTGTTATCTCATGTTATTATCTAATCTTTACTGAATTTATGTAGTCTAAATAAACTATTCAACCACTTTTGCAGATAATGTCTTCTGCACGTTCTGGTGCTCCTAACCTCGAGACTGAACAAGTCTCTCAAAAAGCAGCAGCAGCTGCTGCTGCGACTGCTCACATTACATAGAAACAACAAGTTTCTGAACCTGTTGCTGATCCTAGTGTTGAGGTCCAACAACCATCAGTAGATTCCATTTCTACCATTTCTGATGAACATATAGATAATATTGATATCGATGAAATGGTTGGAGATGAAGGACCGACATTGCAAAAAACACAGGTGCATCATAGTTTGATGGTGTTAGCCAAAGATCTTAAGGAAAAAACCAAAGGCATCAAATTTGATATCGGATGGAATGCATGAGGCCAACATGTGAATCCCAACAAGGCTATTTTTAGTAGTTACATTGGAATTGTCACTCGACAATGTGTATCGATTGACATAGATTTATGGCACCATGTTGTGTCTGGGCTGAAGGCTGTGATTTGGGAAGAAATTACGGTAACATTACGATATTATTTCTTTAATTTACTAGAAATTAAAATAATGAAACTATGTCTTACTCTTCTCAATCTCTCACAGAGTACATTTATAGTAGATTATTCACACAAGAATTAAGTTCTAAGGCTTTCAGGAAGGATTCATCGAGGTTTTTGCACTATTTTAACAAAATTTCACCTGAAAGATTCCAAAGGTAAAATAAACCCGCACCCACCCCTTTTCTACACTCATCTGATATCCCAAGAAGCATGAGATTCATTTATTGGCTGCTGTGGGTATGAGAATTTCTAGTTACATTGTGGTTGATAACACGTTGTTTGAGGATACATGTATTCATCGCTTTGGTTGTCAATATTTCATTTATGAAACAACAACTCAGTACTGAAAATAATGAATGTGAATCAAAACCAGCAAACCCCTTTCGTAAAGTAAGGATGGGGTATAGTTCACTAGAAAAGAAAATGGTACATAATTTAAATTTATAGTAATATTGTTAGGTGCCAAGAAACAACATCATAACTATCTTTCTATATTTATATGTAGACTGATGATTTCAAAACCAAATACACTTCGATCCCACATCATGTGCTATGGAAGGAGGCACATGTGAATAAGGAAGGGAAGCTAATAGATGAAAAAACAAAAAAGTGTGGAAGACATGAGTAAGTATGACATGATAAAAAGTTTTGTTTTAAATTGCTATTATATAATAATAATTACTTATTTTCCTATATCCAAGAGTCACAGGAATCATATACTCCTATAGCAGATGCAGACCTATTATCGATGAATTTGAAGCGGCTAGAACAATATGGTTGTGTCATAGGTGTGGGGTTTGGGGTGACACCCCAAGTATATTTTGAGAAAAAAAAAACAAATGGATGATAAAAATGAAGAAATGAAACAAATGAGCGAAAGACTAGCTACACTTGAAGAATTATTTCAATGTCCGGGAGAGTTGCTAGAAACTTTTATTAGTGGTAAGAAAGGATAAGACACAAGTCAGGAACAACCATCGCATGAAGATCCCACCACACCCACCCACCAACTTTGAGGTGAGCCATTCCCCTCAAAGAGTTATCTTAGCCATGGTAATCAATATTCTAATAATTGTTTCCATGAAATGTGAATCAGAAAAGAACTTATACTTTACCTATACAGATCTTCTACAGGGTGATAATGACTGTGATTTATATCTATCAACACCCACCTATCACCTTGTAGCGAGGGCTACGGTGTTCAACATCCCAGAGGAAAAGCTGTATAATAGACCAATTCTGAATGATCATTTGAAAGTGATGATTACTGTAGCTCATGAGCCAAATATAGAGCTACCTATTCCACTTGATGAAGATGATATTCATACGGTCAAAAAGGCTATTGGGTCATTCATTGCATGGCTGTTACAATTTGTAAGAGTACATGTGGAAAAAGAGGTATTTATTTCCATTTTTTTCAAGCTAAACCTTTAACAATTAATGAAAAAAAGGTCTGAACCAATTATTGTTGTTATATAAAAAGAAAGGAAAGGGGGTGAAAAAGAAACGTGGACTCAAAAGAATCTAAAGGATCGACCAACTGATCCCAAAGAGCTATTGAAAGCACAATAACACCACCTGTTCTCTATCCAAATTTACTAGCATTGAAGACTCATGTGGATGCAAAGCTAAAAAGTGGTAGTAGTCATATAGTGTTTTTTGGAAAGAAAATATACAGAGAGGAAATTCAATATTTTTTTTCTTCTGAAAATGTAAATGATCTCCTTGAATATGGTTGGCTAGGTGTCACAATTGAAAATTTATATTTGAGGTATGTTTTCATGAATTGATTTCATAAAAGCTGATATAATGTGAAAATTATAACTAAATACATTTTATATTATTAGCAGGTGTATATATGAAAAACAATTGAAAGAAATTTCCCATGAGCCAAAATTCGGACTCGTTAGTAATCATACCACATCAACACAACTACTGAAATTAGATCCATCAAAAAAGGATTAAATAGTGAATGACTTGCTGAACACATTTGAAAGCAAGATTACAGATGATAGAATCTTCCTAATACCAACCATGGATGGGTAAAACTCTACGATTAAGGCATTCCAATTATATTTTCACTTATTTTATTACTTATTCCTTTTTTTGTATTTAGGAAAAATTGGATGCTAATTGTGGTAAACTTGGATACTCCAAAGATTTATTTTCTGGATTCAATGCAAGGATATTCAACAAACCGACCACACATGAAGGAGTTTGCGAATCTGTAAGACACTACATCCTACATTTTAGGTCTAAACATCAAGTAATATAATTTATATTATCTTTTATTGAGGATTCTGTTATGATAGGGTGGTGTATCATTATCATCTTAAAAAAGGAATGAGGACAGGGGCTAAGCATAATGAGGTGAGCAAGTACTACGTCTGTACAAATATCAGGGTATATATAATAAAATTTCACTATCCAAACACATATCAAAATAAGTTACTTATTCTCCTAATGATCTATTTTTTTGCAGTGTGAAAAACAAACAAACGGTAATGATTTCGATAATTATGTTTGTAAATTTATTAAAGAGATCATTTCTCATCAACAAACTAGCATCCCTAAAGAAGTATTTAAAAAAACCACTATTTCATTTAAATTATTTATTAATTATTTATGTATATATATTGTAGTACTACTATAACTATCGAAAAGCCTCATATTCACAAGATGGTATAGATTTGTTCAAAAAAAAGTGGGTTGCATACCTGATGGAAGATTGTACACAAATAGAATGAAGATCTGACTTGGGGACGTGTACAATTGGTGACCATTTTTTAGAGGGGTTAATGAGATCAAAAGATGAAACATTATTGTATGTAAATGTTTGTAGGAAAATTGTAATTGTTATTAAATAAAACATCCTTTATCCTATGATTAATTTTCCCATTTTAACAGATGAAATGCACCAGAAACTTGCAAGAATGATGAACCACTTTTCTTTGGGCTTTGGATAAGAAAAAACAGTAAAATATAAAAAATACCTTCATATCCGAACAAACGAATTTGGATTATGTTGATACTTTAGGAGAAGGATCCATGGGTCATTTGTGATGTGTACAAGTCAATACTGTCTCAATCCAAGGCATGGTGTGGCCGATATCACTCAAAGTGTCTCTCTTTTGTTTAAAATGGACATAATTTTAAGTGAAAACAACAACTGACGTATGGAAAACTGAATAAACACATTCAAATTGTGTTGATAATTTAGGATAACGATCCATGGGTCATTTTTGACATGTAATATTCAAACCCACCTCAATCTGAGGCACGGTGTGGCCGGTATCACTCAAAGTGTCTCTCTTTTGTTTAAAATTAACAGAATTTTAAGTGAAAACAACAACTGACGTATAAAAAACTGACCAAATGCATTAGTATTGTGTTGATACTTTAGGATAACGATCCATTGGTCATTTGTGACATTTAAGAGTCACCCCATTCTCAATACGAGGCATGGTGTGGCTGGTATCACTCAAAGTGTCTCTCTTTTGTTTAAAATAAATAGAATTTTAAGTGAAAACAACAAATGACGTACACAAATCCAACAAAACACATTAAGATTGTATTTATATGTTAGTAGAATGATCCATGAGTCATTTGTGATGTTTATGAATCAACCCTACCTCAATCCGTGGTACGGTGTGGCGAGTATCACTCTAAGTGTCTCTCTTTTGTTTAAAATGGACATATTTTTAAGTGAAAACAACAACTGACATACAGAAAAATGACCAAACACATATTTAATATTCTAATACTTTAATAGAAAGATCCACAGTGCATTTTGGATGTTTACGAGTCAACCCCACCTCAATCCGAGGCACAGTGTGGCCGGTATCACTAAAATGGTCTCTTTTTTTATAAATTGGACAGAATTTTAAGTGAAAACAACAACTAATGTACAAAAAGCTGACCAAACACAATTGGATTGTGTTGATACTTTAAGAGAACAATCTATGGGTCATTTTTGACATTTACGAGTCAACCCTGCCTAAATCTGAGGCACGATGTGGTTGGTATCACTCAAAGTGTCTCTCTTTTGTTTAAAATAGACAGAATTTAAAGTGAAAACAACAACTGACATACAAAAATCCAAAAAAATGGATTCGGATTGTGTTGATAATTTATGAAAACAGTCCATGGGTCATTTTTGATGTGTATGAGTCAACCCTTCCTCAATCCAAGGCACATTGTGGCTGGTATCTCTCAAAGTGTCTCTCTTTTGTTTAAAATGGATTGAATTTTAAGTGAAAACAAAAACTAATGTATGGAAAACTGACCAAAAGCATTCATATTCTGTTGATAATTTAGAATAACAATACATGGGTCATTTTTGACATGTACGAGTCAAATACTCCATAATCCGTGGCACGGTGTGGCCAGTATGACTCAAAGTGTCTCTCTTTTGTTTAAAATGGACAAAATTTGAAGTGAAAACAATAAATGACGTATATAAATCTAACCAAACAAATTCGTATTGTGTTGAAACTTTAGTATAACTATACATGGGTCATTTTTGACGTGTATGATTCAACCCTGCCTCAATATGAGGCACGGTGTGGCCGGTATCACTTGAAGTGTCTCTCTTTTTTAAAAGAACAAAATTTTAAGTGAAAAAAACAACTGACGTACATAAATCCAAAAAAATGCATTTGGATTGTGTTGATAATTTAGGATAATGATACATGGGTCATTTTCTATGTGTTCGAGCCAACTTTTCCTCAATCCGAGGCACTGTGTGGCCAGTATCACTCAAAGTGTCTCTCTTTTGTTTAAAATTGACAGAATTTTAAGTGAAAACAACAACTGACGTACAAAAATCCTACCAAATGCATTAGGATTGTGTTGATAATTTAGGAGAACAATAAATGGGTCATTTTTGAAATACACTAGTCATCCCCGCCTCAATCCGTGGCATGGTGTAACCAGTATCACTCAAAGTGTCTCTCTTTTGTTTAAAATGGACAAAATTTTAAGTGAAAACAACAACTAACATACGGAAATCCAACCAAACACATTTGTATTGTGTTTATACATTAGGAGAAATATCCATGGGTCATTTTTGATATTTAAGAGTCAACCCCACCTCAATTAGAGGCACAATGTTGCCGGAATTACTCTAAGTGTCTCTTTTTTTTAAATGGACAAAATTATAAGTGAAAACAACAACTGACATACAAAAAACTAACCAAACACATTTGGATTGTGTTGATACTTTAGGAGAACGATCCATGGGACATTTTTGATGTTTATGATTCAAACCTGGCTCAATATGAGGCATGGTGTGGCTGGTATCACTCAAAGTGTATCTCTTTTGTTTAAAATGGACAGAATTTTAGGTGAAAACAACAACAGATGTACGGATTTCTGACCAAATTCATTCGTATTGTGTTGATACTTTAGGAGAATGATAAATGGGTAATTTGTGACATGTACGAGTCAACCCCACCTCAATCAAAGGCACGATGATGCCAATATCACTCAAAGTGTCTTTTTTAGTTTAAAATGGTCAAAATTTTAAGTGAAAACAACATCCGACGTATGGAAATCCACCTTCCTACCATACACACCAAAAGAATTCATTTTTTCCTAAATAAACACATACTATTGAAATAAAAACTATTCCAAAACCATTTTAAAAATACCAATTATCTTAAAATCCATGAAATTCATTCCATTAAAACCATTAAAGCCCCCCACCCCTGGATACCACCCCACCCCCTGAACACCACCCCACCCCCTGGACACCGCCATGGACAGCCCCCCCATCACGCAGGATAGCCCCCACCCCCTAGACACCCACCAACCCCCTGTACGGCCCCCACCCCTGGACGGCCCCCACACCTCCTAGACACCACCGCACCACCTAGACACCCCCACCCCCTAGACACCCCACCCCCATAGATAGCCACCCCACCCCCTGCACACCACCCCACCCCTCTTGGATAGCCCCACCAACCCCCTGGACCTCCCCCAGCCCCTGGACACCACCCCTGGCATCCCCCACCCCTCTATACATCCCACCACCCCTAGACACCCCCACCCCTTGGAAAGCCCCCCAACCCCTGGACACCACCCCACCCCCCGGACACCCCCATGGATAGCCCCCCCACACCACCCTGGATAGCCCCCACCCCCTGGACACCCCCACCCCCTAGACGAACCCACCATCTGGACGGACCCCACCCCTCTTAAACACCACCCAACCACTTGGACACCCCCACCCCCTGGACACCCCCACCCCTGGGCACCACCCCACCCCCTTGGACAATCCCACCAACCCCCTAGATTTCCCCACCCCCATGGACACCACCACACCCCGTGGACACCCCACCCCTATGGACACCCCCACCCTTAGAAAGTACCCCCACCCCCTAGACACCACCCCACCCCCTGGACACCCCCATGGACAGCCCCCCCACCCCCACCACCCTGGACAACCCCCACACCCCCTGGACACCCCCAACCCCCTGGATACCCCCACCCCCTGGACGGACCCCCACCCCTCTTAGACACCATCCCACCACCTGGACACCCCCACCCCCTGGACACCCCCACCACCATGGACAGCCAACCCCACCCCCTAGACACCACCCCACTCCCTGGACACCCCCACCCACGTGACACCCCCACCCCCTAGAAAGCCCCACAACCCCTTGGACACCACCCCACCCCCTGAACACCACCATGGATAGCCCCACCCCATCACCCTGAACCCCCCACCCCCCTGGACACACCCCTACCCACTGTGGACAACCACCCTAAACCCCTGAACAATCCCCAACCCTTTAAATTCTGAATTGAATTCTTTATGTATTTAATTATATTTTGAATTATGTGTTATTGGTGTATGGGTATACTTGTTGTCTGGGCATACTTGTTGTATGTGTATACTTTCTATAATTACATTATTAATTATGTGTTAATTTTGTATGGGTATAGGTGTTGATATGCTGATTCTTTTGCAGGTCTTGTTGGGGTGTGCTGCTGCAGAATTTTATGTTATAGTAGGCAGGGCATTTATCAGTGCTTTTTTAGCACTGATAAAGGGGACCCCCCTTTATCAATGATGAGATTTACATTGTTTTTTAGCATTGTTGATGCCCATTTTGAGTGCTAATAAATCATGTTTTTATAGTAGTGAGAGGTGATAATTCCAGAGTATGTGTCTTGTCCATTGGTGTGACCTTGCCTCTTTTTCAAGATCCACCACTACAGTATTATTATAATACAATGTGATATGGTCTTTACTGCTAGGTACCACATTAAGCTCTTGGAAAAAGTTCTGAATCCAAATGGCTTCCTTGGCTTCATCAAAAGCCACTATATACTCAGACTCCGCTATAGAATCAACAACAACTAGCTACTTTGAACTCTTCCAGCTCACAACTCCTTTTGTGAGACAGAAAGCATATCCTGATTGTGGCTTCATATCATTCTGATATATCTGAAAACTAGCATTAGTATAACCCCTGACGAACAGCTCCTCATCTCCTCCATACATCATGAACATATCCTTAGTTCTTTTTAGATACTAAAGGACAGTCTTAACAATAGTCCAATGTTTTTCACCTAGATCTTCTTGATATCTTTCTACCATGATCAGTGCATAGGCAACATCAAGTCTAGTACATAATAGGGAATACATGATTGATCCTATCACAGAAGCATATGAGTCCTTACTCATTCTCTCTTTATCATTTTTGTATGGGAACACATTTTCTTAGAAAGATGTAAACCATTAGACACTACAACCAATACCATATTGGATTGTTCCATACTAAATCTCTTTAGTTTATGGTCATAATATGTACTTTGACTTAGTCAAAGAGGAATCTTGAATCTATCACGAATGATCTTGATCCCTAGAATATAGGCTTCTTCACCTAAGTCATTTATGGATAAACACTTGTTTATCCAGTCCTTAATAGATCGTAAGACTGGTATGCCATTTACAACAATTAATATGTCATAAATATATAGTACTAGGATAATGGACACATTCCCACTAAACCTCTTTTAAACACACTACTCACATTCATTCTTAATGAAACCAAATTATTTTATGGATTCATCAAATAGAATGTTCCATGACCTAGATGCTTGCATCAATCCATAAATGGATCTATCCAACTTGAAAATCCTTTTGGCATCACCTGGAGTCACGAACCCTTCTGGTTTTTTCATATAGACATCTTCCTAGAGGTTCCTGTTAAGGAATGCAGTTTTGACATCCATCTGCAAAATATCATAGTCATGATAAGATACTGTAGAAAGTATGATTCTAATGAATTAAAACAGGGAAACTGGAAAAAAGGGTTCATCATAGTAAATTACTTGACACTATTTAAAACCATTATCCACTATCATTTCATTATAGGTACTTAATTTACCTTCCATGTCCAGTTTCCTATTGAATACCCATTTGTGTCTGATAGGCTTTACATCAACTGGTGTATCGACCAGAAACCGAACTTGGTTCTGATACTTGGAATCCATCTCAGAATTCATATCTTCTAGCTATCTTGCAGATTTTGAGCTTTCTAATGCCTCCTTGTAGGAGAGAGGTTAATCACTATCAATCAATAATGAGTCACTATTCTCAGTGACCAGAAAACCATATCTCTCTGGTTCCCTTACCTCTCTTACACTCCTACACAATACTTGTGTTTCAGGAACTACTTCTTCCACAAGGACCTGTGGAATCTCTTCTTGTACCAACTTCTATGTATCTTGAATATCAACTTCATTTAAGTCAATATTTCTCCCACTATCCTTTTTGAGAATGTGCTCCCTCTCAAGAAATATGGCTTATCTAGAAACAATCACTTTCTTATCTGAGAGGTTGTATAGGAAGTATCCCTTTGTTTCCTTGGGATACCCTACAAAGATAATCCTCATTCCCCGGGGTGCTAGCTTGTTGCCTGAGAAGGCCTTAACAAATGCCTTACAACCCCATACACATGTTTGTGATAAAATGGGTTTCTTTAAACTCTACAACTTTAAGAGAATTCCATTTATCCACTTTAGTTGGTACTCAATTTAATGTGTATACTGCAGTTTGTAATTCATATCCCCACAAGGATAATGAAAGATCCGCATGACTCATCATCGACCTTATCATGTCTAACATGGTATGTTTCTTCCATTAACTAACACCATTCCACTGTGGTGTTTAAGGTGGAGTGAGTTGAGATAGAATCTCAAACTCATGTAGAAAGTCGATGAACTCTCGGTAAATATATTCACCACCTCGATCCGATCAAAGCTTCTTTATCTTCTTACCAAACTGATTGTCTACTTCATTCTTGAATTCAATGAATTTCTCAAAGGACTCAAACTTATACCTCATTAAGTAGATATATCCATATCAACTCAATTTATCAGTAAAATTCATGAAGTAAGAATATCCAACTCTAGCTTCTACTAGAAATGGTACACACACATCAGTGTGTACAAATCCTAGAATCTCTTGGAGCCTTTCATCCTATCCACTGAATGGTGGTTTGCTAATTTTTCCTTATAAATAAGCATGACATCTATCAAGAGGTTTTAGCTCATAAGAGTCTAAATAGACATGTTGACAGATCTTCGTCAAACGCTTCTCATTTATATGACCAAGATAGTGATGTCACGACTGGGTGTAAAATGAGTCATGTGAACATGATTCATTATTGATTGAAAACAATTGGTTTTCATAATTTAATACATAAAAAATATTATTTAAATGTGCCATACCATAACATATGTTGTCCTTATAAAAAACTTTTATTTCAAAATTTGAAAATAAACCCATTTATATCTAAACATGACACATAAATTATGTTTTTGGTAACTGTAGGTACATAATAACAATCTCTTAAAACCAAAATCATTCATATTGGTAATGAAAGGTGGTAGTTTATAATAGATAGGGCATCCAACCTTGCTCCATTGGCAACTCTCAGATCCACCTCTCCTCTAGAAATCTTTCGAAATACACATGGTTCCCGCATCTAGATACCTATGTGAGAACCAAAAGTTGTATCTAATACCTGATGTGTAGAAATGGAAAGATTGCACTCAATAACGAACACACCTTTATCCTACCCATACATCTAGGTGAAATTCATCTTATAGTGGCCTTCCCTAACAAATGAAAAACATACTGGCTCCTTTTCCTTTCCCAGCCACTGGATCTTCTTCTTCTTGGAAGGAAAATGTTCAGGAGATTTAGACTATTTATAAGTCTTGGATTTCTTTTACTTGTTCTTCCTTTTCTTGTTCACCATAAGTACCATGGAGTTATCATGACCCATGCCTTTATCCACTTGGTGAATCAAGCTCAGACTTTTTGAAATAATCATATCATTATTGCTCATATTATAATTCACAATAAAGCTGGAGAAGATCATGGGAACTAATAAATGTATGAGATCTGTACACAACTCATTTGGGAATTTAATCCCAAAGATATCCAAGCATTCAATTTATCTAATAAACATGACTACATAAGGCCCAACTGGCATAGACTCTCCAAGATTAGTTGTGAATAAAGCATTGAATATTTCATACCTCTCTTGTCTCAACTTCTCTTGACAGAAATCTCGAAGGTGATACATCATGCTATAGGAATCCATATCCTCATGTTGCTTTAAAAGCTCATTGAACATGGATTATATCATGAATCACTGAACATATATATCATCATTCAGATGTTTCTCATAGAGTGATAGTTCTTCATCACTTGCCTTATTTCTAGGTGCAATTGGTAAAGGTTCTTCCAGCACATACAATTTCTTTTCATTGAGAAGGATGACACTTAATCACATTTTCCACTCTTGAAAATTAGTTCTAGTGAGAAGGTTTTACTTCTCATGTATAGACTGAAAAGATATGTTTGATGTCATTTTATTTTGGTTTCTACAATATAATATTAACATAATTTTAGTACATTATCTGATAAATTTAGAGAAATAAATAAATATTATATTTATTAGTATCCCACTATTTTATTGAAACCCAATATCCCTCAACATTGGCATTGGAATATCCTGTTTCATGGACATTCTAGGGGCAAGGATCCATATCCCTCTTCCCATTACCCCAAAATTGGTTTCTCAAGAAACTCTAGTGGTTTTAGGTAAGCATTCCAAAGTCCAACTACATTAAATCAAAATTTCTTGATCTGCTGAGTGGAATCCCCAATCTTTAAATCATTAATTTAGATTTCCTCAGCATTTTCCACTCAGTTACACCAAGTCCTACTTTTGTAGTCAACCCTTGATGTCAACTATGTTAAGTCAACCGAAAACCTCAAGTTAGAATTCCCTTATAATTGAAAGCACCCCAAATTTAGTAGGTCAAAACACTTTGAGCTATGGTTCCATTCTAACCGAAGTAATAGAAGGCTATACTGACTTAATATTTTAATGATGGATTTGATCCTTTATGCATAAATTGTATATTATTATATTTATCACATACTTGATAATATTATGTGTGATTTCTTAAGTGATTAACCACGCCTTAGATAATATTTATGCATAATTCGGTTTATTTTAGTTTTATCTTGCATGTTTGTTATTTCATTAATTATTTGACCATGATAAGACATACATAATGAAATAACCATGAAACTAAAAGAAATAAAATAAAGGTTATGATCATGAGCTTATACTCGTTGTTAGTTTATATAGTGGTTGATAAACTAACCATTGACCTAGGGGATAAACACCTCGAACCAGTTGAGGATCTTGTTTATAGATCTCCACCTATCCACCTTTGTATCTCCTTGGACTGGTTTCACCTCATCTCTAAACTTGAACCGCCTCCACTATCTTGGGAGCTCCATCAATTATATTTGCATTTTATTCACAAGAAGGTGAGGGGAAAAAGGGGTTTACATAAAAGAAACCTTGGGCACGCAGGTCCTACATAATAATGAGGGGAGAAGGCACACATGCCAATAATTTAATTTAATAATGAATTTAATGAAACCAATCACATAGAAAAGGTCTAGTCCATATCATGATCATCCACATGCACGAAACAACTTATACATTTAATAAAACTATCATTCAATTCTTAATCATTCTTTTTATGATAAATCATGCTCAAATTGATTAATTATTATCTTTAATTAATCAATACTTTTATATTAATCCTTATATAAATTTCCTTGAGATTCTCATCGATTATAATTTTAATCAAAATAAATAAATTCATTTAAAAGTAACCTTGTACATAAATGTACCATAGAGGAAACACGGTGAATACCCATACAACATGTATTATACTCATATACTATTTTACTCTTGTGACATATGGTATGCACGACTTATCACATAATTTCACAATGTGTACTTCACAGATGATTACACGAATTACCTGATTTTTTGGTCACATGTTGTCCTTCAATGAACATAGAGTAACAACTTGTAATACAACTCATACATGATATGCAGATCTGAACATTACACATATATTAATTGAACATGTAAGTATTTATGCATATTAAACCCCATCACATGGAGTGTCCTATCTTTACGAGCACATGCAAGTACATGTATCAAGGTTTTCATAGTAAAATAAATAAATTTTAAATCTTTGTAAATTTGTATAAGAACACGATGTATAGATCTGATCTACATGGCGTGTATATCTTTCACTGTCTATATGAGGTACACACCTAGGGACTCGGGGTGAGAAGTACACCTCATAATTTTTGGAGTACACGGTGTGTCTAATGGGTCACATGCTGTGTTGACTCCATGTAGGCAATGTATGGAATACACAACCCATCTCTTACACAAAGGGATTACACGCCATGTCCAATGGGCCACACGGCGTGTATTCTGGCTGACCGTACACCATTTAATTCTTGTCAACACGTGGTGCATTAATGGTGTAATTAATATGGTAATTAATGCATAATCTTGAATTGATTTTCTAAATCAATCATGATGAAATGAACATGACTACATGATGTGTAACTCTGGTTACATATTGTGTAGTCTGGTGTTGTCCCACCAGAAGCCTTGTCACCTCTATATCTGTTTCTCAATTTTATTTTAATCATAAAATTAATCATCATTATTAGATCTATGAGAAATGAAGGAGGAAGAAAAATATCTCACAATTCATATGAAAAGAACAATTAAACTTGAATTGATAAACAAAATTATAAATGTGTAAATCACCATTGATTTTTAAATAATTATAAACAATTATGTGTCCTCTCTGATACCCCTTGTAGATTCCAGACGTAGTAGAAGGACAGAAAGGGTTGTGCCTAGCTTTGTTTTTTCCATAACTGATGATCAATATGAGATCTATGCAATGATGAATACTGTGATCCATGGAATTGAATCAATGAAATAGACAAGGGATCATAACATTAGAACCAAATAGAGAAGATCAACAAATATTATTTATAATTAATTTAATTATATAATAATTAATTTAAATAGATAATAATTACCTTTAAGGAATTATTTCTTCATTGACAGGTCTAGTGACAGATCTATGGTGAACCATCGTTCCATTGTAGAAACCAAGTGTATATTTTCTCTAGTAGTGATCCACATGTGTTCCAAGAATCTCTAGACGTCACTAAAGGAGTCCCTGGGTACTGACATGGAAGATCCTTGTGCTTGCGTCATCCGCCATGATCGTCTTGATAATCACTTCCAAAGCGTTCTCCTTGAACCGATAGAGGAGGGTTTCTTACCATTCTTGAGATCATTCTTAGATAAGGGGGCTCTCTAGGCTTCAGTGGGTTCTCCAAGAATCATTGTGCACAACTGAATTGGTTCATGAGAAAAAATGACATAATTGGGTATTTATATTACTATGGTTAAAATAAAATAATTGCACAAGTGCCCTTATTATATATTTAATCTTAGAAAAACCCCATATAAAAGAATAATAGTAATATTATTATTTTTTAACATTCATTGAACATGAAAATTATAAATAAATATTATTTAATTAAATAATATTCAATATTATCATTTCTCACCGGACCATTAAACACGGTTCTCCATTCCCCCACCAAATTTATCAGATAGAAAATCACTTTTATCAGCACTGATAATCTAATCACTATTAAAAGGGGGTCTCTTTTATCCTCACTAAAAAATAACTAATAAAATACCCTTTGACCAGTGCTAAAAAAGTTATTGATAATAGACCCTTTTATCAACGTTAAGAAAAACACTGATAAAAGTCAAAAAAAATTAAAATCATTTTTTAATCAGTTTTTAAAACCCACTATTATTATCAGTGCTCAATGCCCACCCCCTTCTTTTATCAATACTCATATGATCCTATTTCAGTACTTTATCAGCTCTAGAGATGCTCTCTCAAGCCCACACCTGCATTGTCTCCCCTTGGATTCGAACGAGAGACCTCAACCTCGTGTGCCAGCTCCTTTACCACTCTTACATGTTGTTTTGTTCTCCATTTTATGATATATATATATATATATATAGTTATATTTCTTATCCATATATTTATTAATTTATTAATATATATTTATATGATTATTTTTAAATAAATTTATAAAATATTTTTGTTGTATGTGTTCATAAATAAATAAATAAATACATACATATATACAACATACATATAAATATATATATCTGTGTGTGTGTATTTATAAATATAAATATAGATATTTATATTTATTTAAAGATATTATATATTCATATTTGTATTCATATATTAGAATTTATAGATAATATATGTTAGTTTGTTAATAGAGGCACAATATATATATATATATATATATAAATATAAATACACACACACACACATTATATAACTATATAAATATTCATATATTTTTATTTTAAATAAAATTAATATTATTTTTCATGTATATATGATTTATATTTTTATAAATATATTTTATATGTAAATATTTTTACATATTTATTTATAAAATTAATTTTTTTTGTGTGAATATATACAAACATGTATATATTTTTATATATTTAATTATAAATAAAAGTGAAATATGAAAAATGATAAATATTGAACATCATAATATCCACATGATAGTAATCCTTGAGAATAAACTGAATCTCCACCAAAAAATGATAAGAAGACTCCATTAAACATGAATGAAATTCTAGGAAATTTTAAAAAAATCGGAGTACCCCAACAAAAAACTCAGTTTTGGTGGCCTTATAGGAATTTTTTACTTCCATAAAAAATGAGTAGGGTTCCCATGATTACCATAATGTATATCTTTTCACAATCTTCTATTTGATACATGGTAGAGCTCAATCGGATAGCCGAATCAAAATTTATGACCGTTTGAAGTTCAAGTCATGTTTTCAACTTATTTTAGATCATTTATTAATTTATTGATTTTTTATATCATCAAATTGTTATTAAATTACTATTACTCAATAATAATTATAATTTTTTTTAAATAATATTATCTTTTAATAAATTTATATACCATTTCCCAATAAATATCTTATATATTAAGTGTGATTACATATTTCATATTATATAAATCATATTTTATAAAATATATTATATTTATATCAACATCAATATACTTATATATTAATATAATATTTTTAATGATATATATATATATTTTTATGGAATATAACTTTTATAAGTGCTAAAGATAGTGGTTTTAGTGCTGATAAACGACATACTTTTATTAGCGCTAAGAAAAACACTGATAAAAGTACCCTTTATTAGCGTTAAAAAACGCTGATAAAAGTACACTTTATTATCATTAAAAAACACTGATAAAAGGGGTAATTTTATCAGTGCTAAAAAACAATGATAAATGGTTACGTTTATCAGTGTTTTTTAGCACAGATAAAAGGTGATTTCATCAGCTCTTTTTTTATCACTGATAAAATTACTTATTTTATTTGAGTTTATTAGCACTAATAAAGGGTTAAACTAGATAAAGATGAATCTATATTAGTGGAATCAGTAAATAAAAAATTTAATTTCAATTATATTTACAAAAAAAATACAGGAAAAAACACTATGTTACAAAAATTTTAAACATTGGTTTGTATAATTACATTAGTTCATACAATTTATCACGAACATTAACAAATTCAAAAACATTAATGTTTCACTGTCTTTGGACCCCACCCCCATCTCAAAAGACCTTGATCATGCTATCAGTTGCCGAATAAACCACCTCATCTTGAAAAAAAGAGTGTACATGTATAAAAAATAATTCTTATGTTAATATTACTATAAAGAAATAATATAAGTAAAAATATGAAACAAAGCATTAATAAAATGTCACTTCCAAACTGAAAACATACACTTGGTGTCATACCAGACACATCATGTGTCTAATTAATATGTGGTTGATTTATAAACATCACAAATGATTTATGAATCATTTTCCAAAAGTATCAGGACAATATGATTGAATTTTCTAAGTTTTAAATATGCGATTTATATTTTGAACAAAAATGTCAATTTTAAATAAAAATATGCACTTTGAGTCATACCAGCTACATCGTGTGTTAGACTGATGTGTGACTGATTCCTACAAATCAAAAATTATTTATAGATCATTTTCAAAAAATATGAAGACAACCTGAGTGTATTTGTAAGGTTTTCAGTGGGTGACACATGTTTTTAAAAAAATATCATTTTTGAATTGAAAATACACACTTTGAGTCATATTGGTCACACCATATATCACATTAATATGAGGATGAATCTTACACATCAAAAATGACTTATGTATCATTTTCCTAAAGAATGAAGACAATCCAAGTACATTTTCTCTGATCTCAATGACTAACACATGTTTTTAACAAAAATATCATTTTTAAACTGAAAATGCACATTTCTAATCATACAGGTCAAATTGTGTATCATATTGTGGTGAGACTGAGTCAGACACATCATAAATGAATTATGGATCATTTTTTTAAAGTTTCAAAATAATATGAATGTGTTTATTCTATTTTATATATGTCACACTTCTTCTGTACAAAAATGTCAATTTTAAATAACAACACAAACCTTGAGTCATATCGGTCACACCATGTGTCATATTGATATACAGTTGGTTCTTACATTTCAAAAATTAATTATGGATCATTTTCCTAAAGTATGAAAATAATTTGAGTGCATTTACTCATTTTTTGAGTATGTGACAAATGTTTTGAACTAAAATGTCAATTTTAAATAAAAACATGTACTTCGAGTCATACCAGCCACTCAGTGTGTCAAATTGATGTTCAATTGATTATCAAATGTAAAAAATAACCTATAGATCATTTTCGTAAAGTATTAAGACAATCAAAATGTGTTTTCTACGTTTTCATTGAGTGACACACATTTTTAACTAAAATGTCATTTTTAAACTAAAAACATGCACTTTGAGTCATATCAGTCACATCGTGTGCCATATTGACATAAATCTAATTCCTACACCTCAAAAATGACTTATAGATCATTTTATAAAGGTATAAATATAATACAAGAACATTTTCTTGGGTTTCAATGATTCGAACACATTTTTAACTAAAATTTTATTTTTTAAACCGCAAACACACATTTGGAGTCATACTAGTCACACCATGTATCAGATTGAGTTGAGGATGATTGTTATATTCCACAACTGACTTATGGATCATTTTCTTGAACTATCAGAAAAATGTAATTGTGTTTTATTATTTTTATTTATATCACATGTCTTTTGAACAAAAATGTCAATTTTAAATAAAAACACACATTTTAAGCCATACCGGTCACACAGTATGTTGGATTGACATGTAGTTTATTCCTACACATAAAAAATGACTTATGGATAATTTTCCTAAATTATCATGATAACTGAAGTTCATTTTCTTGATTATGAGTATGTGACATGTGTTTTGAACTAAAACATCAATTTTAAATAAAAACATGCACCTTGATTCATACAGACAACACCATGTGTTAGGTTGATGTGAAATTGATTGTTACGTGTCAAAATTGACTTATAGAAATATTTACTAAAGTATCAAGAAATTACAAGGGTCTTTTCTTTTTATTATTGAATGACTCATGTTTTTAACTAAAATTATATTTTTAAACAAAAAACATGAACTTTGAGTCATATTTGTCACAATGTGTGTCAAATTGACATGTGACTAATTCCTATATCTCAAAAATGACTTATGGATCATTTTATAAAAGTATCAAGATAATATAAGCATGTTTTTTTAATTTTCAGTGAGTGACACATGTTTTTAACTTAAATGTCATTTTTAAATTGAAAACATGCACTTTGAGTCATACTGGTCACACTGTGGGTTAGATTGACATAAATTTGATTCATACACATAAAAAATCATTTATAAACCTTTTTAATAAATTTTTTAGACAAATTGAGTGTGTTTTCTTGGTTTTTAATGAGTGACCCATTTTTTTTACTAAAATACTATTTTAAACTAAAAATATGCACTTTGAGTCATACTAGTCACACATTGTGTTAGATTGATGTGTGGTTGAATCTAACACATCATAAATGAATTATGGATTATTATCCTAAAGTATCAAGGAAATATTATTTTTTTCATGGTTTTCATTGAGTGATAAGCATTTTTTTAACTAAAATGCGATTTTTAAACTGAAAACACACACTTTGAGTCAAACCTGTCACGCCATGTGTTTAATTGAGGTATGAATAATTAATACATGTAAAAAATGACTTATGGATTATTGACATAAGTTATGAAAACAATCTGAATGTTTTTACTCATTTTTGAGTATGTCACGTGTCTTTTAAACTAAAATGTCAATTTTTAATAAAAACATACACTTTGTGTCATACTGGCCACATTGTGTGTCAAATTGATGTGTGGTTGATTATTACACATCAAAAATGATTTATGGATCATTGTTCTAAAGTATCAATATAATACAAGTGAATTTGGTCGATTTTGAGTATGTGACATGTATTTTGAACTAAAATTTAAATTTTAAATAAAAACATGTACTTTGAGTCATGCCGACCACACCTATGTCAGATTGAACTATGGATGATTCCTACACATCACAAATGACTTATGGATCATTCTACAAAAGTATCAAGACAAATTTAATGTGTTTTCTTTATTTTTAGTGAGTGAAAAACATTCTTATCTAGAATATAAATTTAAAATGAAAACACACACTTTGAGTCATTTGTGAACTAAAAAACACATACTAATAAAGATAAATAGATAAAATAAAGAATGTATTTCTCTATGGAGAGAGAAAATAGTACCTGAGTGCATCATCTTTATTAAAGAATATATCTATTATTTATTTTTCTATGATAATTTTGTTCTCTTTATAGAGTATAAAATGGCCAGAGAAAAACAATTCTCAATGAATTCATTTCTTCATGATCTCTATTAAAATTAACTAAATAATTTTTAGATAAGAATGATAAGGAAATTAACTCAAAGAAGTAGATAAAATACTGAGAAAATTAACTAAATAAGTAGTAGGAAGTCACATCTTCATGATGCCTTCATACATTCTGACACCATGTATTCTGCCCATTTGTTTCTAATAAAAACTATTTCCTTTTTTGAATTTAGGGATTTGGGAAATCCCTAGTATTAATAGAAAACTGTAAATAAAAAATTATCAATAAATATTTCAAATTAAATTGTAATTATCATTGTATGTACCCCTTCAATGATGCTAATTTGTTGATGTAATATGATATATTTCAAAAAATTTAAAATTTAATTACCATAAGCTTTTCCATTAGTTTATTTTAGACACTATTAAAACATTGAAAAAAATAATTAATTTTTTTGATATATGTTTTAATAGGGAAATATTAATATATATGTCATAATTATTATTCACTTATAGAATTCAGTAGTCTTCTTGTGCTCATGGACTGTCCTCATGCCATGATTTTGATGATATTTAAACATCTCCATATCATAACAAAATTTTCATTAAAAAATAATATAAAATGTATAACTTGAAGTTTATATGTAAAATATTACATTTAGTGTATTTAAAATTGATAAAAATCATCACGTGTGGTTGATTTGTTGGGTATTCATGCATTAAATCCAAAAAATAAATCTTTGGAGTATCTAAATTTAGTTTAATGAGCAACCAATTATAAAAAAAAACAAAAAAAAGTAATGAAAGGAATGAACTTATATTTGATATGATTAAATTATAGAGTTTTTCCCCTGCATCGTGGGTATCAAGAATTTTTTTTTCGTATGTACATTTATTTTCAAACATTGCAATCAATTTTTCCACCATTATTGTATAATCATATTCTTCCAATGAGTTTTTTGTGGATAAGTGTTGTGGGGACTAATGAGTTCAAATTTGTTTTACAGGGTTTTCCCTTCAAATTGTATTGATATATACACATACAAAAAATATGAATAGTATTTAACCATAATTTAGATAAAAGATCATATAATTGAAAAACAATTATCAAAAACACACCTCATTTATAGATTTACAGCTAAGATGTTGAGACATCCATTATTGAGGATTTAATATAAATTCTCATGACCAAAAAAGTATGTAACGATCTCTATATAAAATTTTATTTATAATTAATGATAGTCATATAACCATATTTGAACATTGTATTCACATGAACTTGTAATATTAGTGAATGTGAAAGTTGAAGTGGTAGGGTAAAGGTACTTTTTGATGGTCTATTCAATTGATGGGTGGATTCATTAAATTGTTTTGATTCGGCCTTTTGTTTATCCTTCCCTTTATCCATCTGTAACATTCCCTAGTACAAGAATTTTTTTCATTGATTATTATTTTTTTTATAAAAAAATAAATTTAAAGGAATAACTCTTTATCAACATGTATTTTTACAAGATCAAATGACCATGCTACAAAAGATTCAATAGAAAGTTCAACCATGTGAACATCCATATCATCAAGTGGAAAAGGTAAATCAACACTCAAGTCATGGGTTATGATAATCCCCACTCTCACATGACCTATTTGAATTTTTTATTATGTAAAATATCTCATTGGATATTGTATATTGTACCCCTCATAATAAGGTGATGAGTGGGTGATTATAGATATAAATCACAATCCTTTTTACCCAATATAATATTAGTATAGGAAAGGTATCATTATCTTCCTAATTCAAATTTCATAGAAACATCAATGAAAAAATTAATTACATATGGTTAGGAAGACCTTTGAGGGGAATGACTCACCTAAAAGTGTGTTTCCGTGTGTGTGTGGGGGGGTTATCCATGCAGTGGTTTCCATTGTGTTGTTTCTTATCTTTGATTCCTTCCCATAAAAATCACTAATAACTCATACTACCAATTATGTTTTCCTTTCTGAGTAGTTTTTCATGTCGGTATCTCCTCCATTTTCTTATATTTATCCCATTATGCATTTCGTTTCTCAAAATATGTTCAGGGAGACACTCCAAAAATGAACCTCTGATGTGACCATATTTTTTTGGCCACTTAAAGGCCATTGAAAGTAGTTTTTTATTAGGTTTGTATGATGATGATTCTTATATCTAAAATGGATAAAAAATACAACACAATAAGTATTAATTATTATGTAATACTGATTTAAAGTTGATTTTTTTATTATGTCATACTTACACATTCTTCATATTTTTTTTGTGTTCTCTCATCTATTAGTATTCCATATTTATTTAGATAATCCTCATTCCATAACACATGATGTGGGATGAAAGTGGATTTTTAATTTGATTCATCAATCTATATATAAACAAAGGAACACAATTATGCTATTGTGTCATGATACATATAAGTATAACTGTAAATTTAAAATACATACCATTTTTTTCAAGTACAGTATTCCCCATCTTTGCTTTATGGTAGGAGTACATTGGTTTTGAGGCATACTTCTTATTTTCAGTACTGAGTTTCTATTTCATAAATTAAAAATTATTAATCAAAGATATTAATACATATAATTTCAAGTAATGTATTACCAATTATAATGTACCTTAAAATATGCTTCCCCATGAAGAATAATAAACGAGTTGCATGTTTCTTTGTTTATCATGTGTGCATACATTTGTGGTGGGTGTGGGTTTACTTTACCTTCAGCATCCCCGAGAAAATGCTTTATAAGAATTATTTTAAACCCATTATGATCCTTTCTAGTGACCAATAATACAAATTTCATTCAAAAATAACATATTATTAATGTGCTCTTTAAGTGATAATAAAAAGTAAATCAATGTTTCATTATTTTATTTTTTAGAAAAATAAAGAAACTATACCATAATATTACCCTAATATCTTCCCAAATTAGTTACTTAACCATGATAAAAACATTATACCACATATCTACATTAATTTACATGTGCATTTGAGTGGTGATCCTAATGAAACTAATGAAAAATAGACTTTTTTGGTTATTAGGTTGTCTGTGTGCATTCTATCTAACCTTTAATTTGATTCATTTCCTTCCCACATTAATAATTTTTTTAACACTGTCATGCTACAATGCTCCTATTTTTTCTAGGAAATAAGTTTTTCACCTTCTTCTATTTTTTAGCTTTAACATAGTTTATATGTTGTTCATTAGGATTAGTAACATCAACACGTGGATAAATTTTTGTTCTTATAAATTATGAGCATCAACATGTCGAAGAAACCTATTGTTACTTGGTATTAGTAGCATTGATACAAAAAGAATCCATTATTTACAGAATTGTTTAGACATTTAAATTACATTACATAATTATAGAAGTGAACATATAATAATATGAGGTAACATAATGTATATTATAAAAAAATACAACCTAATTGTTGAACTCACTTTTTTTCTTTAAAGGTTTAAAGGATTTGAAACCTCTTTCGAGTTTCCAAATTCACGCATTATGGTCTCCATTGAAATACAATACCCTGTATACATTGAGACACTTTTGAAATGATTGTTACGTCCCAATTAAAGGGTCATCCTCTGTTGGATTAATATCTGACCCTTCAGTGGTTTTTTCTAATAATAGAATAATTTACCACTTTCTATTTATAGGAGGTGGGGCATAAAATACTTTTACTTCTGGTGATTCCATTATGAATGGTAAACTCCCATGTTTTTTTTATAATGTCATAGTATGACATATTCACATAAATTAGATTTCTATACTAGGTACAAATGCCTAAGAATTACTTTGTGAGTTTCAATATATGGTAAACCTCTAAAATGTTATGTAAAACATGAATTTGAGGCTAATACTACTCTCTAATAGTAATTTTGACAACATCTATTCGAAAAATTCTTTCACCCATAAGTCACCTAGTGTGATGATATTTTGGTAGAACAATGATTTTCACATCATACAAGTAGTTGGTATAGAATTAAATGACTTCTTCAACAATATATCTCTCGAAAATACGAACTTTTATATAACTTTTATTTTTCACATACCCTTTCAAAATATTCATATATCATTCAATGGGGTATATCCATCTATAATGTATAGAACCACATAGCTATATTTCTCTGACCAAGGGAGCTATGAAGTGAACCATTAAATCAAATAATGATTATATGAATAACATCTTCAATTCACATAATATAATAATAATTTTCTTTTACACAATTAAAAATTATGCCAGGTCTATAAATTTAATGTATATATATTTGAAAAGGAAACAAATATAGGTTAATGTATGATGTAAATTCTTAAGAAAAATGAAATGTAAAGCTACATGAATTAGATCTTGCATCAAAACATGACAGTCATGTGATTTTAGGCCCTTAAAATTTAAATTAGTCATTGACACAATATTATTGATATTTTAGGAATAATTCTATAGAATCATTACATCATTCAAGAAGTTGAAAAAATGATATCTATATTTCTTTGAAAGAGTATAGGTAGCAGGAGAAAGAAAATTCCATATTTCACCCTTCACTGGAACCAACTCTCCCCATATCCCCATGTCAATCATGTAAAACCTTGACCTAATGCTATCCTTTTTTTCACATTCATTTAGTTTCATGCCAATTACATCATTACATACTTTTTTCCAACATGCATGAAATCAAGATAATGTATGATGTAAAAAAATTATAGTATTATAATTAAAAAACAGATCTCTTTTTCCAATCAGTTTTCATAAGGTTTTTCAAAGTTGGTTTCCAATAGTGGTGGCCATATACTTCACATTATGAAATAATTGATTACCTATTAGTGGTGAAATTTCATAAACTTCTTTTAAATTCTAATTAAATGATGTCACCCAATATTTTTATTTATGTCATCAGGGTAGGAACCTATGATTTCCTAGGAAAAAAAATCGATTATGAATGTTTCAACTTAATTGAGTGTGTACCATGCTCACAAATGGGACACGCTTGAGTTACTTTAATACTATTACTTAAAAATTTCCATAAATATTAAATCTATTTATCATCCCATAAAACATGTCTCTTTATGTCAAATAATTATTTCTATAAATATCATACAATGTAGCACCAAAATCCCACATTAATTTCAAATCACTGATCAATGGATCCAAATAAACTTGAATATTATTACCCGGTTGTTTTGGTCTTGATATAAGAAGAGACAACATAATATATTTTCACTTTATGAATAAACACACTAGAAAGTTACAATTTACCAACATAATAGGCCATGTACTGTGAGTGCTTCTTTGTAAACCAAAAGGATTCACTCTATCTATATATAGTGCAAGATGAAGGTTTCTTGTATTGTTTCCAAATTTAGGATACTCTTGGTTTATTTTATTCCACTAAGTAGAGTCTGCTGGGTGATAAAGTTTCCTGTCTTGATTTATTATATATATGTGCCACATTAATTGCCTTACAGTCTCCTCACTTCCATATAGGTTCCTAAACCTTATAATTATTATAAACTATTGTACAATATTTAGAGGACTTTATTCATATTTCTTGTATAAAGATGCACAACACTTTGGGAATTTTTAAGGGATTCACAGTCCTTATGAAATAGTACACACTCATTTGGACATGCATGTATTATTTAAGATATAAAACCCATTGAACATAACATTTGTTTAGTGTCATATGTTCAGTAAGTAATCTCATTATCTTATGGGATCATATCATTCAAGAGAGAAATTAGATTAGTAAAGCTAGTATCACTCCATCTATTTATAGCTTTTACATTTTATAGATTTATTATGGCAGAAAATGTCGTATATTTAGTACAAATAGAATACAATGAATTCTTTTCACAACTCTTTAAATTCTAAAATAGTTTTGTACAATCATGAAGTTCATTATTAACTACCATATGTTCAATTCGATTTTCATCATTGTTCACACCTTTAATCATATCCTCAATATAGTAATAATCATTGTTCACACTTGTAATCATATAAAATGATCCACAAAATGTAGTGTTATCCCAGTCACTAGTTATATTTAGTTCTTTCCCATATTAAATCAAACATTTATAACTATTATCTATCCCATGATAGACCAAATTTTCTTCCAACTCATCTGGATTAATTAGTCTTGAATAAAAACAATGTAAACATGGATAATGGATTTGATAAGGTTCATATGCATGATATTTTTCAAACTTTATGAACTCTTTCACCCCATCCTCATACTATTTTGTCATATGATTGGAATGCATCCATTTTCAATTCATATCCATCATATATGATTTATTAATATTCATATTTAACAATACAAATAGACAAAAAGAAGGTATGTGCTTAATAACCTAAAATGATATTCTTTATACACACACACACATGGTCATCATATTTTATATAAATTCTCATTTCATCAATAACTTGTTAGAACATATAAATACCAAGAATTTTATGGATTTAAATTACTATAATAATTAATCTTATTACTAGATGTCACATGTCATAAATCACTCTTTTTTCAATAGATTCATCAAGGGAGATAATTCACTCCCTATAATTATCAATGTTCAAAAGTAACCTATGTATTTATATTTATAGATAAGTATTAAGGTATATATAATAAAATTTCCCAATCAAAAAATTTATCCAAACAAATTCATTCATTTTTTTCATAATGTTTCCACTGTGTTTGAAACAAATTAATCACATCAATTATAGTTATCACACTTTTAAATTTATAAATGATATCATTTTTGAATTATTTATTTTTTAATAATAAAAATAACCATTTTAATTTTCCATGAGATTTTTAGAAAATTCAATATTACTAGAATATTTGAAAAAATGAATGCTTTAATAAAAATAACAAAAATTTTCAAATTTCTAAACCATGAAGATGATGTATTTAATCATTAAAAAAATTAATGAGTATTGGAATTAACAAAAAATAAACAAACTTGTTTTCAAATATTGGGTAAATTATATTAATTATAATTTGGATTTTTAATTGATTTTAATTTAAAATATTTTCACATATTTTCATTAGTTTATCTCATTTTTTTGTTGTTTTAGAATATTTTGGAGTTAAATTTTTCAATGAATTAATTTAATTCTTTATATTGTTTTATAAATTTGAGAATTAATTTTTGGTACAATAATACACTTTAAAATGATATTTTCATTGATTTTTAGGTTTAAAGTGCAACTATGTATGATTTACTAGTAATTTCATGGGTTTTAGTTGACCAAAGTAGGAAATCTATACTTGTGTGTGATTAAAGTGAGTTTTCATGACTCACATCTCATTAAAAACACTCTCATAAATGATGTGAGATTCACCCACAATATTTAATTACATTTCAAGGATCATGTGAGATTAAAAGGAAGATAAAGTCAAAAAAATCTTGCAAAACATGTGAAAGATCAAATGAGGTTCCTTAAAAAAAATTCAAAATTTCATACATTCTATTTTGAGGTTTTATTTTTTCAAAAAAGATCAACTTAGGCTACATCAAACCTTCAGTTTTGCAAGATCGTGAGTGTGGTTCAAGGAATAAGCAATCTAATAGTGTTCTTGTAACATCCCATCCCAAACCACTGGGCCCAAGCTGGAGTTCCACATAACCCCATCCACGAATTCCTATATGCAAGAGGTTTTTGACTACTAGTGAGGGTCTAAACCCGTTAGTGGGAAAATTATACCTTTAGTATAATTAAATAAGATAAATAATAATATAATATAATATAATAAATATATCACCAAAGTAAACACATGAAAAAAATAAGTAAACACAAATTTAGGTGGCTTACATGTCATACAATAAATAAACAGGCTCCCAATGTGGAAATCCATATAGAGTAATAAAAGAAACAGATAAATAAATAAATAAATAATGAGGTCCTCTAAAGTCTATCTCAGTCCACTACCAGCTTCATGCTTCTCTACTCAGCCATCATCCATAGGCCGATTCCATTTACTTGTGTCCCATATACATTAAGTATTCATGTGTATTGAAATGATCATCCATGGTGTGAGTAATAAAACCCATTAGTAAACCAATTATGATTCCTTAGCGTGAGTTCATGTGTATAAGAGTGTTTAAAATGATAATAAGTAATGCACACACCAGTAACAATTTATGTTGAGAATTCATGAGCTAACCGGGTTTCCAAAAACCCTGGTTGTACCTACATTGAATCCTTGTTGAAAGATATCAGAGTGATTGTGGATTCATCACAATGAAGGATCTAACCTCAAAGCTACTCAATAGCCGTACATGGCCTAGGCCTCTAGGTCAGACCACAACAAACATCATACCCTTTCACTATCTCATAGGTCATGTCAATTATACCATCATTCCCCACTATCTCTATATAGGCCAGTTCACAAAAATTATCATGCCCCATTTTCGTCTCACAGGCGCCCCTAGGTTAGGCCACACAAGGCCATAATGTCCTGTCATCTATATCGGTCCTGTCACCATATTATATGTAGCTTCTAAATATTCCCCCTCAAGGTCTACTACTGTTCGATGATGGGTCTACCTTTCACATTGGTACAATGAACAATACAATAATGATATAGTATATACCAAAAACATCACAAGGTAACAGTGGTATAATATCAAGGAACACATAGAATATCATGAGTGTGAACAAAATCCAAAAACACACACATACATAAACAACTCAACATGGTCTAATCACATCGACACACAACATCATATCATGTTAACGATAATATACATGACCTTTACATGGTAAGGAACTTCCTACCTCAAGTTTTTCAACATCAACATTAAGGTTCTCCAAGGAATCATCACCCAAATCACAGACACATATTTTTTAGCTCAAACTTCTCTCCAATGATACCTAGAATTTATTCAGAAAAATTTATTTCCAAAATAAATAAATTACCACATGAGATAATAGATCCCCTCTCCTATATAATCCAGAATAAACATGATAATTAAATATTATCCTTCTTAATAATTTCATATTATTTCTTAGAGAATGATTACAATTATGCATATGATAATAATATTCCCTCTCTAGAATAGTCTAGATTATAGAAGAATAATAATAATAATTATTTTACATTATTATAGTTTATTATTATTTTAAGAAATATTTTTATTTTTCTATAAATATTTAAGAATATTAAACCAAAAACTTATTTATGATAAGATTTTATGGAATTCATAGCTGATTTTATCTTTTGGAAACACAATATCCAGAATAGAGGAGAGAGGGTAAGGTTCTTCCATGAATGGAAACTAGATGAAGAACTTAGTTTGGTTGAAAAAGGTATCACCAAACTTGATCAAATGAAATCTAGTCTTCTTGACTCAAGAGAACCACGAAAAACTGAAGGCAGCAAGGGTTTGTGTATTTTAAGAAAATTCTTAGGTGTTATAGTTCATAATAATTGGAAAAAAATTAAATTACCTTTTAAAATCATTTTTCACATGTATCATGAAATTATGGTGATTAAAATATTTAAAATTAGAGTTATGAACCTTAAATTAGTTAAGGGAATTAATTCCCATTATTTTTGGATTTTAAAATAGTAAAAAACATGTTACATAGTCAATCGAGGAAGAAGTGAAAAATAAGGCATTAAAAGTATTTTTCTCAAAAAGGGTGATGCATAAGGCCATCATGGTTTACCCTTACATAGCTTATATGTGCCACGTAAGGGTAAGGAGTATTATTCTTACATAGTGGATAAAATCTAGAATACCCTTACACATCCCAGCTTTACCCTTATGCAGCCTTTAGAAACTATGGGTTACACTTATGCAGGGTCTGGACTACCCTTAATCAATTCCATGGATCAACAGATTACCTTTACCCAACTTCTACTTTACCTTTATGTAGTAATATTTTACCCTTACACATCCTTTTAAAAAAGATGGATTACCTTTACGTATCCAATAGAAAAACCAATTACCCTTATATAGTGTATAGAATCCTTATCCCATGATAACAAAGTGCATGTTTACCCTTATGTAACCAAAGGAAAAAGTCCTTACCCTTATAAAACTCAAGGAAACCCCAATTTACCCTTATAGAGGGTATTTAAAACCAGCTTAAACTTAAACATGGTATAGGTTTTTCTTAAGGGTAAGAGTTTACTTGATTTTTTTTAATTTTTCATACAAAAGAGTTATAAATTATATTCAAAAGATAGTTTTAAGAACATTTAGAAACTGAGAATATTATAATTATACTCCTTTAACGATTTCTCATCTGAAAAAATTATTTATATCAATAATTCTTAAACAACTTTAGCCACTGAGCTCGAACATAAGACTCCTTCTTCCACCTCTCATACGGGATTCATCCATGAGGCTATAGAACCCAAAAAAGTGGCATGGTCTTCCCCCATAATTGCTTTGGTCTATAATCTATACTTGGTTCTCCTCATAAGATTAATTGGGATACAACTAAACATCCTCGCAAAAAAATAACATGTGTATGATTAGGCGTGTACCTCAAAAGATGAGAAATGTGGAACACATCAAACATCCCTCAATAATTTGGAGGAAGGTCTAGGCAGTACACCACTGTCCCAAATCATTCTGGTGATCTTAAAGTGTCTAAGAACCCACAGTAATAGATTCCCCTAATTTCATAAATTAAAATTCCCCTACTAAGGTGACAATAACAAGAAAAGTTAGTTTCCAATAGTGAACTTCCAAGGTCATCTCCTTCGGTCTGCATACAATCACTGCCAGATATGAGTAGTTACCAACCACTTCATAATCAACTGAACCCACTTTGAGGTCTCCTACACCATTTAAGCCCAACAAATATTGCCTCACCTACCTTATTACAGCAAATTAGTGAGCGGCATGACCTTTCATAGAGTTCCTCTAAAGGTTCCATCTATAAAGAATATTGGAATCTATTTTCATAAGCAAACTCTAACAAGGATAGATTCTCATCCTAAGGTCCATTGATGTCTAAAACACAAGATCAAGACCTATCCTCTACTATGTGAATTATTCTCTCTGACCGTTCATATATATAAGGATGGTATGATGTGCTTTATGTCAGATGATTCCCTCAGGCTTTCTGCAAACCCTAAAAAGAGCACAATGTGAAGCGTGAATCCCTATCAGATATAATTTTCAAGTGTACACTAGGTAATCATATGATTTGATAGACATGAATCTTTCCTAGCTCATACATTGAGTGATCCTCTCAGACTAGGAAGAAGTGGGAAACCTCTTCCAACCAGTCAATAATCACCCAAACAACTTCATGACTCCTAGGGGTCCTGGGTACCCACATAGAAAATTATATCATTATTTAATCCCACTTCTACATGGGAATCAGATGTGTATGGATAAAACTAATAAGAATTTAGTGATAGACGTTTACCCTATTTCATTAAAGTCATCAGGAAACAAACCCAGTTATGTCCCTCCTCATCCCTAGACACAAAAAATATCACTTGAAGTCATGGTACATCTTTGTCACACTAGGATGAACCACCCATCTAGAGATATGGAAGTCCCTCATATCCTCATATCTAATGGAAATAGGGATTACTACTCTCCCATTTACAAGAATCACATTATATTTTCCCAATGATCACCTGGGTATTGGGTCACCTCCATCTAGTTGTTCTCACATCACATAACACTCTAGGATAGTGACCTTTCCAACCTTTACCCCTATCTATGTGAGAATATGTGACCACTAATAGATCAAAATTTATCAATCCCTAATCACATGAAGCATCCATCCTCCAATCGACTAATAAGATCATCCTAAAACATTGATACTTAATAGGACACTCACCATTCTCTTGTTCAACATGCATCTTATAGACAAGAGTATTAGCAACGATGTTACCTTTCCCTAGTGAATAATATATATCGAAGTAAAATATATAAAGATAATCTACCCATCAACTCTACCAAAGGTTCAGGACATGATATAACAGAGGATTTTATGGTTAATGTAGACAAAAAACCACTCACCAAAGATATAGTATCACCAAAACTTTAGAGATTAAACCATGGATGCTAGCTAAAATTCTTGAGAGGGGTAGTTCCAATCACAGGGTTATAACTGATGAAACCCATAATCTAATAAAAAATATCTTAGTATCGGTGCCACACTCAAACCAATTCTTGATGCATCAAAATATACCATATATCCTACCTCAGTCTCAAGGAGTACCAACACTAATGTTTTAGTCAACCTCCTCTTCATCTTAGGAAATGCCTATTCACACAGATCCAACTACTAAAACTTCAATCCATTCTTTGTTATCACTTTCACAGGTTCTGATAATTGGGAGAAGTCTTAGATAATTTTTGTAATATCTTGTTAATCCTTGAAAGCTCTAGATATTGAACACATTATGGGGTCGTTTCAATGAAATCACTACCTCCACATTCTCTGGGTCCATGGATATATCTATATTAGACACCACATTTCCCAATAACATTACCTCTTAAATACAGAAGTTACACTTTGATAGCTTGGCGTAAATTAGATGTGATCAAATCATACTCAAGACTATCTTGGGATATATGGAATTCTACTTTGGTGTTGTCAAGTAGAGGAGGATTTCATAAAAAAACCCATGATGAACGATTCAAGATATGGGAAGAAGATCATGTTCATGAGATCCACGAACTCTACTAGTGCATTCATTAGTCTAAATGGAATCAATAAGTACTCGTAAAACATATACCTACTTTGAAATAGTGCCTTTGGGATGTCCTTCTCTATATCCTATAGCTAGTGATAGAACGATAAAAGATCAATCATAGAGAACCATTGGGATCCCTATAAATGATCAGAAAGGTTTTCGAACCTAAGAAAATAATAAATATTCTTCACCATCACTTGGTTAAACTTTTGGTAATCAAAATTGAATAAAAAACTTCCATAAACCTTTTTGGAAAACAACACAGGCACACCACCTAATGAAGTGCTATTCCAAATAAATCTATTCCACTCTAATTTTTCAAGATGCACGTTTATCTCCTTCAGCTCAACTAGAAACATATGATAAGGGGGTATCGAAAGTGGTTTCACACCTAGCATGAGATATTTCTCAAATTAAACTCCCCTATCAGGAGGAACTACTATGAATTCAGCTAGAAAGACATCATTCTAGAGATCCATGACTGGATGAAAAGTCAAGGAGGCTATCATTGATCATACTAAAAGAGACAATCCCACCATCCACGTCATTATCATTTATAGCTGAATCCATCCTGAACCAACTCTACCCACACTCAGTTCCCACTCTCCAGTCATCATGAACTTCTCTCCCTTCGATGAAGTAGACAACACTCATCTCAGATAGCATTAAATGCGATCTCATAAGTTGGTCATCTAGTTCATAATTATAATCACATCGAAGCTTGTCATCTCTAGAATCATGAAATCCCACATATGTCCATGAATAGTGATGAATATAGGAAACTATGGGCATCACTGAAGATGGTAAAATTTCATATCCAACAGTGTATCAAGGGAAAGTAGATCAAAGGATAAATTGAGTAGTGTTAACTACTTTTTTAGATATAAATAAATGGGAAACACTAATACCAAATGAGGCAAGAGATAAAGTAGACATGATCAAAACCATACCTCGAATAGTAGATGGTATTTCACCCCCACCTACTGGAGTCTGATCCACTGCATTGTCAGGGTCTTTCTATGCTCTATGATCCTATATTGGATAAGCATGACTCTCTTGAGTCTTCATACTATGGGCATGTTGCTAACAACCCTAGAAATCCCATGGCTCGATACCTGATTTTGTCTTGAACCCCAACAAGACCTCAATTGTGATGCTTAGAGTAAAATTGATGAAAAATCCCAATCTTTCAGCACCTATGAAACTTAATCTCAGGTCCATGGTATGAAGTACAATAATGCCCCCATAGTCTATATTTGTAGCATAGAGGACACCCTTTAATAACAAAAGGTGCTGAAGAACCTCTACTTAGCTATGGCTCTCTACCATCTCTCTAACGCGAGTCGTCCACCTTCCTCTTCCAATTTCCATAAGTAAATCCCATAGTAATTAGAGAAAGTTCAGCCATTGGCCCACTATGCACCAAAAGTAAATCAGTTTCCTTTCCATCTTCTAGCTCCTTCTCAAAGGTCAATCCCTTGTGAAGAACCTATGTTTATGTCATTAGATCAAATCCCCTAAACTAATGTCTGAGCTCTAGTAAAAGACAAATCTCAAACTTCTGATCATTCTATGATTTATTCATAGCTAAAAAAGAAGAAAAGTGATGTAACTCTATAAATCAGGTAGAATATGTAGTGATGATCATAGAACCCTACCATAACTCCATGAATGCCTAGGTGTGGTCCATATTAATCATTTTAGGGAAGTACTGCTTGAGAAAATGCACCTTTAAGGTCACCTAAGAAAGTCTCTCTTATCTCCAAAATTGACTCATGAAATTCCACAATCTTCTGCAAGGCCATTGGAACATAAAGGTTACTAGAATCACTGACTTCTCCTTAGGAGTCAGGACTAGATCAAAAATGATCTCAATAAAGTATAACCCATCATTTTGTGCCTCCCACTATATAATCAGGACAAAGACTCTATTTAATATATTGTTCATTCCAATGGAATGAGAAACTCTATGTCCTCCCACTTCATAGAGAGAGAAAGTCTATCATTGAGTGATTAATCCAAGAACACCTTCGACAGATCAACGAGATCTGATCAAGGTGATTGTCGTGATATCGAAGGATTTGTCGGAGCTTTATTCCAGCACCTAGAATTCAAATAATGGTGATTATGCAGATTTTTAAAGAATGTGTAGATAATCAAGAGGGTTTTAGGCTTGTATTTTTCAAGTAATGGTCACCAATGATGAGCTGCAATTGAGCATGCTTCGATTCGAATGAGGTAACCATTTTGTTATATTATTTTTTCTTATTAAATTCACGAGTGATCCTCATACCTTTATTAGGTCTTGGATTTTTAGAGAAAATATAGTTTCATCACTCTAGTGATGAGAAATTTTAAATCCCGATTACACCAACTTTTGTTGCACACCTTGATACCTTCAATTTTTATATGAGGGATCATTTTAATTTTATGAACCATGAAAAAATCATTTTTATTAAATTAAGTAGAGGTTTATAATTCAATCCCAATAGAATAGACCGTCTGTTGATCTTATTTTGAATGACTAAGTTATGATGATCCAATTTTTTTGATGTACATAATTTGTGGTTTGTTTCATGTATTAAAAATGATAAACTATATATATTTTTATAATTTTGTTCATTTTTTTGGTGAATTTAGATGAACCCAAGTTATTTCATCCAGGTATCGACCGAAATCTGGTCGCCTAATCAGCTCCTTTAATATAATTAACTCTAGACATTTGTGACGTTAATAATAAATCAAAAACCTATTTTAAATAGGTATTTGAAAATTAAAATCATATCACTGGGATTAAAAAAACTCCAAATTTTTGAAATCAACATCTTAAACCATGTACAAAAAAGGGGTCCTGTAACACCCCACCCCTCCTCAATGGCTTGGGAAGAGGTAGAGTGGTATTGTCCTTAAACGACATCCCCAAGACACCAAAGGCTAGCAATAAATGCCATGTTCATTATAGGATAGTGGGGATTGATTTTTTCTAAAGACACACAACTTTTGAAGAGACATAAAACATCCCAAAATAGACTAAATGACACATGAAAATAAACCACATGGCTCAGTACAATGCCAATATAGAATAAATCATTAATGTACAGTGGGAAAAAATGAAAGTGTAAGACTAAGATTCCAAGTAGAAATACATCGACACCAAATTAGAACTATCCCATAAAAACATGAAGACACTCCCAATCTCAAAAATTAGTGACCAAACCACGATGTCAAGGATCACCACTAGAGAATTATGAAACACGAACCTTCCCCATATCCTCATAGGTGGCATTTGAAAACAAAAAAAGTGACCAAGAAGAGAGTGAGTATAACAATTAGTAGGATTTCCCCAAATAATTCCCATAACATTCCACCAGGATAAGAACATGATATCATATTTTAATAAAATGATAGAAAATAAAGTGAGAAAAATAGGACAAACTATAAATAGATTTCATATAAAAAACATCAAGGTAAATCTCTTAAAACCATTCAATTTGAATTATAATAATTAACTCATTTCACACCCACACACACACACAATGCATGAAACCATGTACCTCTCTATACCCATGAGTGGTAAGTCATCCTATCTCTAAGCTATCACTTGGTGACAAACATGATGGTGGTACTTTAAACTATGATCCATCCCAAATTATCATTTTTTATGGTGTTACTTCCATCCATTACCCCTCCAAAATTATCATCATTTGAAATAGGTACTACTGAAAATTACCCAAACTAAATTATTATGAACACACAACACCCATTTATTCCAAAATTTACAATAAAACATTTATTTTAAAAAATATCATCTTTAAAAACCCACCCTTTTTAAATCACATCAATAGTGGTTTTACTATTATTTACATATAATATTTCCATCAAAATATTAATATGATTTAGAAAATATCAAGCCAAAAATTTCTAGAAAGTTAGAGTGGGATACAATCCACTTACCTCGATAAGATAAGTGAAAAGAATCCTAGATGATTCCATGGACTAAAAATTTTCCTCTGGTTTCTTTACCCAAACCAAGAAGTTCTCATAAACAAAAATATAAATACATAGATCTGGGTATAACAACACCGATCTACGGTACCAATTAAGCCAACATGAGAAGATCCAGTTCGATAAGCGAGAACTAAACCCTAACCTTTTGATTCTATAATTGACCACTCAATGATTCGATGTCATTGGAGTTAGGACGTTGAAAATATCTAGAATTTTCCTAAGTGAACCCTAGGAGTAAAGAGGGAGAAGAAAAGAACATGTGAGGAAAAAACACATGTTGTACATAACTTAACTTACTGGGCATGGGGATTTACAAAACGTGTAACTCATATAAACATCATGTATTTTCTCAAGGACACATACATCCAAAATCACATTTCCTCGATTTAATTTTATGAAAAAACCAATTACACGATGTGTAAATTTTAAACATCATGTATTTGTTCTACTGGTTTTTCCAATAGCCATCCCAAATGTTCGTACATCCAATTAAATTAATACCATTACACCAGGAAAAATGAAACAAATTAAACAATAGAATACCACAAACTGGGGGTGTAACCCTGTGACAACTCCTTTCCCCCCGATCTTCTCTTTTCCAGACCTCCGCCACTAGACATACTCCTTATCCTCCCCCTCGAACCCCTTTCACAGATCCTCCTCCCCGCAAACCCTACTTCTCCTCCTCCCTGTTGGACCCTACTCCCCGTGAACCCTACACCTCCATTTCTCAATAATTGGCGACTCCTCCCGAGCACCTCCCCCTCTGGTGGTCGCGCCTTCCCCTCCCGACGTAGCACAAAAGGCTCCCTGACCGTTCGATGCTTCTTTTCTCCCTCTATCGTGGGTGCGATCTACTCTAGGTAAGTCTCCCACTTCTCCTTTTAGGTTTATTTTTGGTAATTTCTCTCCCTTCTCTACATGTGTTCATCGTTTTAATTCTCATTTGGCCAATGATTAAATGAATTATTGGTGAATGGTCATTGCACATTCCATAGTTGGAATCATGGATCACTCTATGTGAAAGTGAGACATGGGCAGTGCTAGTCTTTTTTAGACACACCGTATACCCATAGGGACACATCATGTCCTCCTTTGAGGGTAGTTTTGAGCACTATTTCCTTTTATTTCAGTTTTGTTGTGAGATTTTTGAGTTTCCATGGACTAGTATTGATGGATTGTGTTCCCTTGGTCCATTCCTATGAGAGCTTGATGTAGCTTCATGACCTCGTCCAAGGATATTGGCCCCTCTATATCTTCTTAATGATCACGATAGAGTTGGTGAGTTCCATTATTCTTGATTGAGTTGTCTTAGTCCACTTATATGAGATTTATTATGGAATTATGTCCCGTTCATTGGAACTCATACCCCTCAAAGACATGGAACATTTATCAATTCAAGGGACCTAGAGCGATCCTCATTTCATTCATGTTATCCCTATATTGGGTTAGTAGAATTTGAATCACCAACACTTACATAGAAATTGATCCCCTATATTAGAGGATGTTTCATGTAGGGTCTATTGTCCCCCAACAAGCCTTATGAATTTACCCCCTCTCTTTGTATAGAGATCTGACCTTTCAGATGGTGTATTAGTCCGATGGAGCGTGTATCTCAGATGAACTCTCTCAGTTTTCAATATACTTATTATATAGTGAGTGGTCTTAGTTCACTTTTATGGGGGTTAGTATGGAATATGATCCTAAGAAATGGACCACATGTCACTTAGTGACCTGGTGCTTGTATCCCTCACAGAGGCCTGAAGTAAACCTTATTTCCAATGTGTTTTCCCTATGTTGGGTTTGTTTAATTGGCATAACCAACACTTACACAAGTGTCTATCCCCTATCTTGGAGGATTATTGTAGTAGACTCTAGTATCCCCCCATCAAGCCTTGGGCATTGAACCCCTATATTTATATCATTAGCTGATATTTCTGATGAGGTATTAGTCTGATGGAGTGTCTATCTTGAGTGAACACTCTTAGTTTCCTATGTGATTCTTCTTGGCCAGATCAGATGAGTGTGACCTCTAGGATGAGTGTCGTCATTGGAATTATAGCTTGGGTAGCATTTCCTCTTGGACGAGTGTTACCCTGAAACCCTGAGTGGATCTACAACTAGAAGTGGTTGAGACATTTTTTGACTCAAAGTCTTTTGTGAGTATATTTGGGATATCCTTGGTTATCATTATGTCTCATATCTTTTTTGGAATACATGTGCTTAGTGACATGAATACTCTCAATGCTTTATGTATGGTGTTTTTGGGGTGTCCTATTGGGTATTATAATACTCATTCCTACAAGGGATCTTCCCATACATGTCATGTCTTATACAGACGATGGAAAATTTCATAGAGTACTTGGTGGACTAGGATTAGGTAGATATTAGTTTGGGATACACAGACTGAGGTGCATACTAATGGTGAATTAACATCTGTCCCCTCCTTCTATGTAGGTTATACATTATTTTCCATTTTTTCGTTGGATTGTATTTCAACTCTTTTTATTAAATCCATTAATTTATGTTGTTCAATTCATAGACCGACCTCTAGTGGTTTGGGGGAATTCAACATGTAATACTAAGCTTTGAATGGCTATATTAGTGTTCTATGACTATGCCTATGGTTTGAGTTTATATCACAATCTTTTAAGGTAGTGATCTTACAGGATGTAGGGATAGCAGCACCCATCCACAGCAGGTGTGTGATGCAAGTCTCATCTCAGGAGGCACTGTCATTAATAAGTACTTCAAGGATAGGCCATTAATCCAAGGAATTTAATATGATTGTGATGGGTATAGAAATATCACATTTCATTTTCTTAACATTCATGCTACAGTCATAGAGGCAGTCAATGAATAGCCTAGGCAGAGGAAGGAACTGGAGAAAGGAGGTCTGTACAGTAATAAAGTGATGGAGGAGATCAGGGAGCATCATGAGGTGGATAGAACATTGGTTTTATTCTACAAATACTACCCCTATGTAGACCACTCCTATATTGTGAAGTTAGTGGTTAGAATCTTTTATAGTTGTAGTCACTAGAGTATTTTTACCAGGAGGCTCCAAGAGTGTTTGGAGGTACGATCTATGTTCGTTATACTTTTCTTGCAGTACTATTAGAAATAGGTACAAGAAACTATTTTTCCTAATTTTTTCAATTATTTTCTATGTATATGATAGGCGTTGATAGAGCCCCATGTTAGTGATGTTTGGTATGAATTTGGACTTTCAAGGAAGATGAACAATTCCCCCATCGAGATGTTTCATTGAGTGGTGATCCAAAAATATGTGGGCAAGTTAGTGACTCCTAAAGTGGTTACTATATAGGTGATATAGACGGGGTCCTTTTAATTGTGTGTTTGAGGCCCTTTTTATATGCTAAGGTGTCATAGAAATCCATGTTTTTAGTGAACTAGTGTGAAATGAAAAAGGTGTGTTCCAAGCAATAGGATCCTATATAGGCTTCGAGTGCGGTTCTAGGTATGAGTTTGTGGTAGGTGAGGGAGAGTTATTGCATATCCTTTAGATGTTCATGATAGAATTTATGTTCACTAATGTTAATTTTCTATTTCTTATATTAATTTGGGTAACAAAACCTAGGATATTCCAAAGTAATTTCAGATAAACCTAGGTTATTTGTCTCCCCCAAGAACCCCTTTTTGTTTGGAAATGTATCTACTATATTAGTTTTCTCATCAAAATTGTTTTCATTTTATTTGAGTTTGGTCACTAGTTTTAGGCTTTTTAATGTGATTATTTTATTATGAATGAGGTGGCTGGTAGGGGTGGTTAAAATGATGTTTAATGTTCTTCTGCAAGGGTGGCGGGTGCTAGAACTATTGGTAAGGGGGCTAGAAAGTGTGTTGATTTTAATGGGGGGGGGGGTCTATCCTGGTTCTGTTGATTTCCAAATCATTACTGGAAATGGTTAGGCTCTATTAATCTCTATTTTTATAAGGAAGTGGTTCTCTTCTACTGTATTTTGAAGTCTTGTTTTGTATATTTTAATAATAAATAATAATATTTGAGATTCAAATAGGATGGAGATGAATAAAGATTGGATGGATGCTAATTGTTTGACATTAGAGTATGAGAACAGAGTGAAAGAGTTCATCAATTTTACAAAGCATCACGCAAAGGATCCTTCTCAAATCCTTTGTCTGTGTATACGTTGTTGTTATTCTAGAATAATTACTCCAGAGGATTTGGAAGAACATTTGATATGTCATAGAATAGATCAGAGTTATAAATGTTGGAATAAACACGGAGAAAAAGAGAATGTAGCTACTGGCTAGGATAAAAATGCATTTTATGGATCATCAGATATGAATACAAATATGGATAATGAAGAAGACCGTATGGAGGATATGATTACATATGTAAATAATGATGAAGATCATATTGAGGGAATGATAAGGACAATTGAATATGAACTCGGTGATTGCCCAATTTTTTTTGATAATTTAAATAGTTGTGCAAAGACACCATTGTATGTTGGTTGCACTAAATATACAGCTCTGTCAGCTATACTGAAGTTGTATAAATTGAAAACATGCCACAGATGGAGTGATGTCGGTTTTACGGAACTACTTTCTCTCTTGAATGACATGCTCCCAGAAGATAATGAGCTCCCAATCTAGACATATAAAGCTAAAGGAATGTTACACTTGATGGGTATGATTTTTGAAAGAATACATGCATGCTCGAAAGACTATATATTACTTCGCAAGGAGAACAAATCACTTACAGAATTCCCAAAGTGTGGTGCTTATCGATACAAAAAAGATGAATCCAGTCCTATGAAAGTTGTATGGTACTTTCCAACCATTCCAAGGTTTAGGTGTCTATATGGAAGTGAAGAAACTGCAAGACAATTGTCGTGGCATGCAAATAAAAGAATTAAATATGGGAAATTACATCACCTGGCTGACTCTCCTAAATGGAAGAGAATTGATCATGAATATCCTAAATTTGGAAAAGAGATGATAAAACTTAGTCTTACATTATCTACAGATGGAGTGAATCATTTTTGTTTTCAAACCAGTACTCACAGTACATGTCCTGTTATGTTGATAAATTATAACTTTCCACCCTGGTTATGCATGAAGCGGAAATTCATCATGTTATCTATGCTTATATCAGGACCAAAGAAACCAGGTAACGATATTGATGTTTATTTGGATCCTTTGATCGATGATTTGAAGTTATTGTAGGATTCAAGTGTTATATTGTATGATGCTTATAAAAGTGAATACTTCATGTTGAGAGTGATTTTTTATGGGACGATAAATGATTTACCTTCTTATGAAAACTTTTCAGGCTATAGCATTAAAGGAACTCAAGGGCGTCCCATGTGTGAAGAAGATACAGAATCAATTAGGATGAAACATTCATCGAAATATGTGTTTCTTGAAAATCATTGATTTCTACCCCTTTGGCATAAGTACCGATCTAGGAAAACATCATTCAATGTAAGTTCAGAACAATGCAAAACACCATGTCCACTAACAGGTGATCAGCTGTTTGAGAAAGTAAAAGATGTGAACACTATTTTTGGTAAACCATTTTCGAAAAACCTTATGAATATCGGTTGGAAAAAGAGGTCCATTTTTTTTGAATTACTATACTAGAATTGTCTGTATGTCAAACCTTTTCTTGATGTGATGCTTGTATAAAAAAATGTTTGTGACATTGTTATCAAAACGTTGCTAAATGCCCCTGACAAAACAAAGGATTGAATTAAGGAAAGGATAGACATGGTTGACATGGGAATACGAGATGAGTTTGCTCCCGTGAAGGGTGAAAATTGAATGTTTCTTCCGCCAGCTACATACACTCTTTCTAGAGAGGAGAGAAATCAGTTTTGAAACTTCTTCAATGATGTAATGGTTCAAGAGGGGTATTCATCAAATATCAAGAACATTGTGTCAATGAATTATTTGAAGTTAACAGGTTTTAAATCACATGAATGCCATATTTTTATGTAAGATTTAATTCCTACAACATTACGTTTTATTTTTCCCAAGAATGTTCGTATACATTAACCAAACTTTGTCTATTTATCCAAGCTATATGTTTCAAAGTTTTAGACACAGTGAAATTTCCAGCTATCGAAAGATAAATTTTCGTCATATTATGTGAATTAGAAATGTTTTTCCCTCCATCATTCTTTGATATTATTGTTCATTTTATGGTTCACTTGGTGAGAGAGATTCGAATTTGTGGTCCTGTGCACTATATATGGATATACCCCATTGAACTGTATAAGATGATTTTGAAAGGGTATTTCAAAAATCAAAGTCATCTAGAGGGTTGTAAAGTGGAGAAATATATTGTTTAGGAAGACATTGAATTATGTACCAAATACCTATCTGATGTGGAAAGTATTGGTCTCCTGAAATCTCATCACACTAGACGCATTGAGGGTGAGAGAATTTCTGGAAGAGATGTTGTGAAAATCAATATTACAGATTGGGAGCAGGCCCACCTTTATGTTTTGAATAACAGTTGGGAGGTTTCTCCATATATTGAAACCTACAAAAAAAATTCTTAGGTCGTTGAATCCATCAAGGGATGAAAAATGGATATCAAATCCACATAATCACCAGTTTATAAGATGGTTTTGAGACCATATTTTTAAAAATTTATATGAAAATCTGAATTCAATTTCAGAATGACTTTGATAGCTAGCTGTCGGACCAAGTGTGTATGTTTTATCTTATAATGGTTATGTAATTAATGGTTATACATTCTATATAGATGAACATAAAGAAGATAGTACCATGAAAAATAGTGGAGTTACACTTGTGGCTGAAGCAATGCATGTTTCTGGTAATAAGGACAGAAATCCAATTTATGCGAATATGTCATACTTTGGCATTATCAAACAAATATGGGAGTTGGATTATACAATATTCTATTTTCCGATTTTTCAATGCAAATGGATTGATAATAATAGTGGTGTTAAAATATATGAATTGGAATTTTTGAAAGATGATTTTAGTAAAGAAGGGTATAAATATGAATAATTTATAATGGTATCACAAGTGGTAAAAGTATTTTATATTCCAGATCCCACAAACCGAAAGTGGTCGATTGTTCTGTTATCGTCCAAAACTACTGAAGATTCTAATGAAAATTCTGTTTAGGATGATTCTTTTAGTGGTACGTCACAATCATTTCGTAGTGGTCCAAATTTAGATGATGTTTTTTATGTTAGAGGATACCACAATGGAGGGATTTTCATAGTCAATAGAGGTTTCAAATCCCTTCCTCCTATGAAAAAAGAAAAAGAGTTCAATAAACAGGTTATATTTTGTTTGTAATATAGATCTTGTTATCAAATGTTATTATCTAATCTTTACTGAATTTATGTAGTCTAAATAAACTATTCAACCACTTTTGCAGATAATGTCTTCTGCACGTTCTGGTGCTCCTAACCTCGAGACTGAACAAGTCTCTCAAAAAGCAGCAGCTGCTACTGCTGCGACTGCTCACATTACATAGAAACAACAAGTTTCTGAACCTGTTCCTGATCCTAGTGTTGAGGTCCAACAACCATCAGTAGATTCCATTGCTACCATTTCTGATGAACATATAGATGATATTGATATCGATGAAATGGTTGGAGATGAAGGACCGACATTGAAAAAAACACAGGTGCATCATAGTTTGATGGTGTTAGCCAAAGTTCTTAAGGAAAAAATCAAAGGCATCAAATTTGATATCGGATGGAATGCATGAGGCCAACATGTGAATCCCAACAAGGCTATTTTTAGTAGTTACATTGGAATTGTCACTCGACAATGTGTGTCGATTGACATAGATTTATGGCACCATGTTGTGTCTGGGCTGAAGGCTGTGATTTGGGAAGAAATTACGGTAACATTACGATATTATTTATTTAATTTACTAGAAATTAAAATAATGAAACTATGTCTTACTCTTCTCAATCTCTCACAGAGTACATTTATAGTAGATTATTCACACAAGAATTAAGTTCTAAGGCTTTCAGGAAGGATTCATCGTGGTTTTTGCACTATTTTAACAAAATTTCACCTGAAATATTCCAAAGGTAAAATAAACCCGCACCCACCCCTTTTCTACACTCATCTGATATCCCAAGAAGCATGAGATTCATTTATTGGCTTCTGTGGGTATGAGAATTTCTAGTTACATTGTGGTTGATAACACGTTGTTTGAGGATACATGTATTCATCACTTTGGTTGTCAATATTTCATTTATGAAACAACAACTCAGTACTAAAAATAATGAATGTGCATCAAAACCAGCATACCCCTTTCGTAAAGTAAGGATGGGGTATAGTTCACTAGAAAAGAAAATGGTACATAATTTAAATTTACAGTAATATTGTTAGGTTCCAAGAAACAACATCATAACTATCTTTCTATATTTATATTTAGACTGATGATTCCAAAAATAAAGACACTTCCATCCCACATCATGTGCTATGGAAGGAGGCACATGTGAATAAGGAAGGTAAGCTAATAGATGAAAAAACAAAAAAGTGTGGAAGACATTAGTAAGTATGACATGATAAAAAGTTTTGGTTTAAATTGCTATTATATAATAATAATTAATTATTTTCCTATATCCAAGAGTCACAGGAATCATATACTCCTATAGCAGATGCTGACCTATTATCGATGAATTTGAAGCGGATAGAACAATATGGTCGTGTCATAGGTGTGGGGTTTGGGGTGACACCCCAAGTATATTTTGAGAAAAAAAACAAATGGATGATAAAAATGAAGAAATGAAACAAATGAGCGAAAGACTAGATACACTTGAAGAATTATTTCAATGTCCGGGAGAGTTCCTAGAAACTTTTATTAGTGGTAAGAAAGGATAAGACACAAGTCAGGAACAACCATCGCATGAAGATCCCACCCCACCCCCCACCAACTTTGAGGTGAGCCATTCCCCTCAAAGAGTTATCTTAGCCATGGTAATCAATATTCTAATAATTGTTTCCATGAAATGTGAATCAGAAAAGAACTTATACTTTAACTGTACAGATCTTCTACAGGGTGATAATGACTGTAATTTATATCTATCAACACCCACCTATCACCTTGTAGCGAGGGCTACGGTGTTCAACATCCTAGAGGAAAAGCTGTATAATAGACCAATTCTGAATGATCATTTGAAAGTGATGATTACTGTAGCTCATGATCCAAATATAGAGCTACCTATTCCACTTGATGAAGATGATATTCATACGGTCAAAAAGGCTATTGGGTCATTCATTGCATGGCTGTTACAATTTGTAAGAGTACATGTGGAAAACGAGGTATTTATTTCCATTTTTTTAAAGCTAAACCTTTAACAATTAATGGAAAAAAGGTCTGAACCAATTATTGTTGTTATATAAAAAGAAAGGAAAGGGGGTGAAAAAGAAACGTGGGCTCAAAAGCATCTAAAGGATCGACCAACTGATCCCAAAGAGCTTTTGAAAGCACAATAACACCACCTGTTCTCTATCCAAATTTACTAGCATTGAAGACTCATGTGGATGAAAAGCTAAAAAGTGGTAGTAGTCATATAGTGTTTTTGGAAAGAAAATATACAGAGAGGAAATTAAATATTTTTTTTCTTCTGAAAATGTAAATGATCTCCTTGAATATGGTTGGCTAGGTGTCACAATTGAAAATTTATATTTGAGGTATGTTTTCATGAATTGATTTCATAAAAGCTGATATAATGTGAAAATTATAACTAAATGCATTTTATATTATTAGCAGGTGTATATATGAAAATCAATTGAAAGAAATTTCCCATGAGCCAAAATTCGGACTCGTTAGTAATCATACCACATCAACACAACTAATGAAATTAGAGCCATCAAAAAAGGATTAAATAGTGAATGACTTGCTGAACACATTTGAAAGCAAGATTACAGATGATAGACTCTTCCTAATACCAACCATGGATGGGTAAAACTCTAAGATTAAGGAATTCCAATTATATTTTCACTTATTTTATTACTTATTCCTTTTTTTGTATTTAGGAAACATTGGATGATAATTGTGGTGAACTTGGATACTCCAAAGATTTATTTTCTGGATTCAATGCAAGGATATTCAACAAACCGACCACACATGATGGAGTTTGCGAATCTGTAAGACACTAAATCCTACATTTTAGGTCTAAACATCAAGTAATATAATTTATATTATCTTTTATTGAGGATTCTGTTATGATAGGGCGGTGTATCATTATCATCTTAAAAAAGGAATGAGGACAGGGGCTAAGCATAATGAGGCGAGCAAGTACTACGTCTGTACAAATATCAGGGTATATATAATAAAATTTCACTATCCAAACACATATCAAAATAAGTTACTTATTCTACTAATGATCTATTTTTTTTGCAGTGTGAAAAACAAACAACCGGTAATGATTTCGATAATTATGTTTGTAAATTTATTAAAGAGATCATTTCTCATCAACAAACTAGCATCCCTAAAGAAGTATTAAAAAAAACCACTATTTCATTTAAATTATTTATTAATTATTTATTTATATATATTGTAGTACTACTATAACTATCGAAAAGCCTCATATTCACAATATGGTATAGATTTGTTAAAAAAAAGTGGGTTGCATACCTGATGGAAGATTGTACACAAATAGAATGAAGATCTGACTTGGGGACGTGTACAACTGGCGACCATTTTTTAGAGGGGATAATGAGATCAAAAGATGAAACATTATTGTATGTAAATGTTTGTAGGAAAATTGTAATTGTTATTAAATAAAACATCCTTTATCATATGATTAATTTTCCCATTTTAATAGATGAAATTCACCAGAAACTTGCAAGAATGATGAACCACTTTTCTTTGGGCTTTGGATAAGAAAAACCAGTAAAATATAAAAAATACCTTCATATCTGAACAAACGAATTTGGATTATGTTGATACTTTAGGAGAAGGATCCATGGGTCATTTGTGATGTGTACGAGTCAATACTGTCTCAATCCAAGGCATGGTGTGGCCGATATCACTCAAAGTGTCTCTCTTTTGTTTAAAATGGACATAATTTTAAGTGAAAACAACAACTGACATATGGAAAACTGAATAAACACATTCAAATTGTGTTGATAATTTAGGATAACGATCCATGGGTCATTTTTGACATGTAATAGTCAAACCCACCTCAATCTGAGGCACGGTGTGGCCGGTATCACTCAAAGTGTCTCTCTTTTGTTTAAAATTAACAGAATTTTAAGTGAAAACAACAACTGACGTACAAAAAACTGACCAAATGCATTAGTATTGTGTTGATACTTTAGGATAACGATCCATTGGTCATTTGTGACATTTAAGAGTCAACCCATTCTCAATACGGGGCATGGTGTGGCTGGTATCACTCAAAGTGTCTCTCTTTTATTTAAAATAAACAGAATTTTAAGTGAAAACAACAAATGACGTACACAATTCCAACAAAACACATTAAGATTGTATTTATATGTTATTAGAATGATCCATGAGTCATTTGTGATGTTTATGAATCAACCCTACCTCAATCCGTGGTACGGTGTGGCGAGTATCACTCTAAGTGTCTCTCTTTTGTTTAAAATGGACAGATTTTTAAGTGAAAACAACAACTGACATACAGAAAAATGACCAAACACATATTTAATATTCTAATACTTTAATAGAAAGATCCACAGTGCATTTTGGATGTTTACGAGTCAACCCCACCTCAATCCGAGGAACAGTGTGGCAGGTATCACTAAAATGGTCTTTTTTTTATAAATTGGACAGAATTTTAAGTGAAAACAACAACTAATGTACAGAAAGCTGACCAAACACAATTGGATTGTGTTGATACTTTAAGAGAACAATCTATGGGTCATTTTTGACATTTACAAGTCAACCCTGCCTCAATTTGATGCACGATGTGGTTGGTATCACTCAAAGTGTCTCTCTTTTGTTTAAAATGGACAGAATTTAAAGTGAAAACAACAACTGACATACAAAAATCCAAAAAAATGCATTAATATTGTGTTGATAATTTATGAAAATAGTCAATGGGTCATTTTTGATGTGTATGAGTCAACCCTTCCTCAATCCAAGGCACATTGTGGCTGGTATCTCTCAAAGTGTCTCTCTTTTGTTTAAAATGGATAGAATTTTAAGTGAAAACAACAACTAATGTATGGAAAACTGACCAAAAGCATTCATATTCTGTTGATAAATTAGAATAACAATACATGGGTCATTTTTGACATGTACGAGTCAACTCCTCCATAATCCGTGGCACGGTGTGGCCAGTATGACTCAAAGTGTCTCTCTTTTGTTTAAAATGGACAAAATTTGAAGTGAAAACAATAACTGACGTATATAAATCTGACCAAACGAATTCGTATTGTGTTGAAACTTTAGTATAACTATACATGGGTCATTTTTGACGTGTATGATTCAACCCTGCCTCAATATGAGGCACGGTGTGGCCGGTATCACTTGAAGTGTCTCTCTTTTTTAAAAGAACAAAATTTTAAGTGAAAACAACAACTGACGTACATAAATCCAAAAAAATGCATTTGGATTGTGTTGATAATTTAGGATAATGATACATGGGTCGTTTTCTATGTGTTCGAGCCAACTTTTCCTCAATCCGAGGCACTGTGTGGCTGGTATCACTCAAAGTGTCTCTCTTTTGTTTAAAATTGACAGAATTTTAAGTGAAAACAACAACTGACGTACAAAAATCCTACCAAATGCATTAGGATTGTGTTGATAATTTAGGAGAACAATAAATGGGTCATTTTTGAAATACACTAGTCATCCCCGCCTCAATACGTGGCATGGTGTAACCAGTATCACTCAAAGTGTCTCTCTTTTGTTTAAAATGGACAAAATTTTAAGTGAAAACAACAACTAAAATACGGAAATCCAACCAAACACATTTGTATTGTGTTTATACATTAGGAGAAATATACATGTGTCATTTTTGATATTTAAGAGTCAACCCCACCTCAATTAGAGGCACAATGTTGTCGGTATTACTCCAAGTGTCTCTTTTTTTTTAAAATGGAGAAAATTATAAGTGAAAACAACAACTGACATACAGAAAACTAACCAAACACATTTGGATTGTGTTGATACTTTAGGAGAACGATCCATGGGACATTTTTGATGTTTATGATTCAAACCTGGCTCAATATGAGGCATGGTGTGGCTGGTATCACTCAAAGTGTATCTCTTTTGTTTAAAATGGACAGAATTTTAGGTGAAAACAACAACAAACGTACGAAAATCTGACCAAATTCATTCGTATTGTGTTGATACTTTAGGAGAATGATACATGGGTAATTTGTGACATGTACGAGTCAACCCCACCTCAATCCATGGCACGATGATGCCAGTATCACTCAAAATGTCTCTCTTTAGTTTAAAATGGTCAAAATTTTAAGTGAAAACAACATCCGACGTATGGAAATCCACCTTCCCACCATACAAACCAAAAGAATTCATTTTTTACTAAATAAACACATACTATTGAAATAAAAACTATTCCAAAACCATTTTAAAAATACCAATTATCTTAAAATCCATGAAATTCATTCCATTAAAACCATTAAAGCCCCCCCCCACCCATGGATACCACCCCACCCCCTGGACACCACCCCACCCCCTGGACACCGCCATGGACAGCCCCCCCACCACGCAGGATAGCCCCCACCCCCTAGACACCCACCAACCCCCTGTACGGCCCCCACCCCTGGACGGCCCCCACCCCTCCTAGACACCACCCCACCACCTAGACACCCCCACCCCCTAGACACCCCACCCCCATAGATAGCCACCCCACCCCCTGCACACCACCCCACCCCTCTTGGATAGCCCCACCAACCCCCTGGACCTCCCCCACCCCCTGGACACCACCCCTGGCATCCCCCACCCCTCTATACATCCCACCACCCCCTAGACACCCCCACCCCTTGGAAAGCCCCCCAACCCCTGGACACCACCCCACCCCCCGGACACCCCCATGGATAGCCCCCCCACACCACCCTGGACAGCCCCCACCCCCTGGACACCCCCACCCCCTAGACGGCCCCACCGTCTGGACGGACCCCACCCCTCTTAAACACCACCCAACCACTTGGACACCCCCACCCCCTGGACACCCCCACCCCTGGGCACCACCCCACCCCCTTCGACAATCCCACCAACCCCCTAGACTGCCCCACCCCCATGGACACCACCCCACCCCGTGGACACCCCACCCCTCTGGACACCCCCACCCTTAGAAAGTCCCCCAACCCCCTGGACACCACCCCACCCCCTGGACACACCCATGGACAACCCCCCACCCCCACCACCCTGGACAACCCCCCACACCCCCTAAACACCCCCAACCCCCTGGATACCCCCACCCCCTGGACGGACCCCCACCCCTCTTAGACACCATCCCACCACCTGGACACCCCCACCCCCTGGACACCCCCACCACCATGGACAGCCAACCCCACCCCCTAGACACCACCCCACTCCCTGGACACCCCCACCCACGTGACACCCCCACCCCCAAGAAAGCCCCACAACCCCTTGGACACCACCCCACCCCCTGAACACCACCATGGATAGCCCCACCCCATCACCCTGAACCCCCCACCCCCTAGACACACCCCTACCCACCGTGGACAGCCAACCCAAACCCCTGAACAACCCCCAACCCTTTAAATTCTGAATTGAATTCTTTATGTATTTAATTATATTTTGAATTATGTGTTATTGGTGTATGGGTATACTTGTTGTCTGGGCATACTTGTTTTATGTGTATACTTTCTATAATTACATTATGAATTATGTGTTAATTTTGTATGGGTATAGGTGTTGATATGCTGATTCTTTTGCAGGTCTTGTTAGGGTGTGCTGCTGCAGAATTTTATGTTATAGTAGGCAGGGCATTTATCAGTGCTTTTTTAGCACTGATAAAGGGGACCCCCCTTTATCAATGATGAGATTTAAATTGTTTTTTAGCATTGTTGATGCCCATTTTGAGTGATAATAAATCTTGTTTTTATAGTAGTGAGAGGTGATAATTCCAGAGTATGTGTCTTGTCCATTGGTGTGACCTTGCCTCTTTTTCAAGATCCACCACTACAGTATTATTATAATACAATGTGATATGGTCTTTACTGCTAGGTACCACATTAAGCTCTTGGAAAAAGTTCTGAATCCAAATGGCTTCCTTGGATGCATCAAAAGCCACTATATACTCAGACTCCGCTATAGAATCATCAATAACTAGCTACTTTGAACTCTTCCAGCTCACAACTCCTTTTGTGAGACAGAAAGCATATCCTGATTGTGGCTTCAGATCATTCTGATCTATCTGAAAACTAGCATTAGTATAACCCCTGATGAAAAGCTCCTCATCTCCTCCATACATCATGAACATATCCTTAGTTCTTTTTAGATACTAAAGGACAGTCTTAACAATAGTCCAATGTTTTTCACCTAGATCTTCTTGATATCTTTCTACCATGATCAGTGCATAGGCAACATCAAGTCTAGTACATAATAGGGCATACATGATTGATCCTATCACAGAAGCATATGAGTCCTTACTCATTCTCTCTTTATCATTTTTGTATGGGAACACATTTTCTTAGAAAGATGTAAACCATTAGACAATACAACCAATACCATATTGGATTGTTCCATACTAAATCTCTTTAGTTTATGGTTATAATATGTACTTTGACTTAGTCAAAGAGGAATCTTGAATCTATCACGAATGATCTTGATCCCTAGAATATAGGCTGCTTCACCTAAGTCATTTATGGAGACACACTTGTTTATCCAGTCCTTAATAGATCGTAAGACTGGTATGCCATTTACAACAATTAATATGTCATAAATATATAGTACTAGGATAATGGCCACATTCCCACTAAACCTCTTTTAAACACACTACTCACATTCATTCTTAATGAAACCAAATTATTTTATGGATTCATCAAATCGAATGTCCCATGACCTAGATGCTTGCATCAATCCATAAATGGATCTATCTAACTTGAAAATCCTTTTGGCATCACCTGGAGTCACGAACCCTTCTGGTTTTTTCATATAGACATCTTCCTAGAGGTTCTTGTTAAGGAATGCAGTTTTGACATCCATCTGCAAAATCTCATAGTCATGATAAGATACTGTAGAAAGTATGATTCTAATGAATTAAAACAGGGAAACTGGAAAAAAGGGTTCATCATAGTAAATTACTTGACACTATTTAAAACCATTATCCACTATAATTTCATTATAGGTACTTAATTTACCTTCCATGTCCAGTTTCCTATTGAATTCCCATTTGTGTCTGACAGGTTTTACATCAACTGGTGTATCGACCAGAAACCGAACTTGGTTCTGATACTTGGAATCCATCTCAGAATTCATATCTTCTATCTATCTTGCAGATTTTGAGCTTTCTAATGCCTCCTTGTAGGAGAGAGGTTAATCACTATCAATCAATAATGAGTCACTATTCTCAGTGACCAGAAAACCATATCTCTCTGGTTCTCTTACCTCTCTTACACTCCTACACAATACTTGTGTTTCAGGAACTAATTCTTCCACAAGGACCTGTGGAATCTCTTCTTGTACCAACTTCTATGTATCTTGAATATCAACTTCATTTAAGTCAATATTTCTCCCACTATCCTTTTTGAGAATGTTCTCCCTCTCAAGAAATATTTCTTATCTAGAAACAATCACTTTCTTATATGAGAGGTTGTATAGGAAGTATCCCTTTGTTTCCTTGGGATACCCTACAAAGATAATCCTCATTCCCCGGGGGGCTAGCTTGTTGCCTAAGAAGGCCTTAACAAATGCCTCACAACCCCATACACATGTTTTTGATAAAATGGGTTTCTTTAAACTCTATAACTTGAAGAGAATTCCATTTATCCACTTTAGTTGGTACTCAATTTAATGTGTATGCTGTAGTTTGTAATTAATATCCCCAAAAGGATAATGAAAGATCTGCATGACTCATCATCGACCTTATCATGTCTAACATGGTATGTTTCTTCCATTAACTAACACCATTCCACTGTGGTGTTTAAGGTGGAGTGAGTTGAGATAGAATCTCAAACTCATGTAGAAAGTCGATGAACTCTCGGTAAAGATATTCACCACCTCGATCCGATCAAAGCTTCTTTATCTTATTACCAAACTGATTGTATACTTCATTCTTGAATTCAATGAATTTATCAAAGGACTCAGACTTATACCTCATTAAGTAGATATATCCATATCAACTCAATTTATCAGTAAAATTCATGAAGTAAGAATATCCAACTCTATATTCTACTAGAAATGGTACACACACATCAGTGTGTACCAATCCTAGAATCTCTTGGACCCTTTCATCCTATCCAGTGAATGGTGGTTTGATAATTTTTCCTTATAAATAAGCATGACATCTATCAAGAGGTTTTATCTCATAAGAATCTAAATAGACATGTTGACAGATCTTCGTCAAACGCTTCTCATTTATATGACCAAGATAGTGATGTCACGACTGGGTGTAAAATGAGTCATGTGAACATGATTCATTATTGATTGAAAAAAATTGGTTTTCATAATTTAATACATAAAAAATATTATTTAAATGTTCCATACCATAACATATGTTGTCCTTATAAAAAACTTTTATTTCAAAATTTAAAAATAAACCCATTTATATCTAAACATGACACATAAATTATGTTTTTGGTAACTGTAGGTACATAATAACAATATCTTAAAACCAAAATCATTAATATTGGTAATGAAAGGTGGTAGTTTATAATAGATAGGGAATCCAGCCTTGCTCCATTGGAAACTCTCAGATCCACCTCTCCTCTAGAAATCTTTCGAAATACACATGGTTCCCGCATTTAGATACCTATGTGAGAACCAAAAGTTGTATCTAATACCTGATGTGTAGAAATGGAAATATTGCACTCAATAACGAACACAACTTTATCTTCCCCATACATCTAGGTTAAATTCATCTTATAGTGGCCTACCCTGACAAATGAAAAACATACTGGCTCCTTTTCCTTTCCCAGCCTATGGATCTTCTTCTTCTTGGAAGGAAAATGTTCAGGAGATTTAGACTGTTTATAAGTCTTGGATTTCTTTTACTTGTTCTTCCTTTTCTTGTTCACCATAAGTACCATGGAGTTATCATGACCCATGCCTTTATCCACTTGGTGAATCAAGATCAGACTTTTTGAAATACTCATATCATTATTGCTCATATTATAATTAACAATAAAGATGGAGAAGATCACGGGAACTAATAAATGTATGAGATCTGTACACAACTCATTTGGGAATTTAATCCCAAAGATATCCAAGAATTCAATTTATCTAATAAACATGACTACATAAGGCACAACTGGCATAGACTCTCCAAGATTAGTTGTGAATAAAGCATTGAATATTTCATACCTCTCTTGTCTCAACTTCTCTTGACAGAGATCTCGAAGGTGATACATCATTCTATAGGAATCCATATCCTCATGTTGCTTTAAAATCTCATTGAACATGGATTATATCATGAAGCACTGAACATATATATCATCATTCAGATGTTTCTCATAGAGTGATAGTTCTTCATCACTTGCCTCATTTCTAGGTGCAATTGGTAAAGGTTCTTCCAGCACATACAATTTCTTTTCATGGAGAAGGATGACACTTAATCACATTTTCCACTCTTGAAAATTATTTCTAGTAAGAAGGTTTTACTTATCATGTATAGAATGAAAAGATATGTTTGATGTCATTTTATTTTCGTTTCTACAAAATAATATTAACATAATTTTAGTACATTATCTGATAAATTTAGAGAAATAAATAAATATTATATTTATTAGTCTCCCACTATTTTATTGAAACCCAATATCCCTCAACATTGGCATTGGAATATCCTGTTTCATGGACATTCTAGGGGCAAGGATCCATATCCCTCTTCCCATTACCCCAAAATTGGTTGCTCAAGAAACTCTAGTGGTTTTAGGTAAGCATTCCAAAGTCCAACTACATTAAATCAAAATTTCTTGATCTGCTGAGTGGAATCCCCAATCTTTAAATCATTAATTTAGATTTCCTCAGCATTTTCCACTCAGTTACACCAAGTCCTACTTTTGTAGTCAACCCTTGATGTGAACTATGTTAAGTCAACCCAAAACCTCAAGTTAGAATTCCCTTATAATTGAAAGCACCCCAAATTTAGTAGGTCAAACACTTTGAGCTATGGTTCGATTCTAACCGAAGTAATAGAAGGCTATACCGACTTAATATTTTAATGATGGATTTGATCCTTTATGCATAAATTGTATATTATTATATTTATCACATACTTGATAATATTATGTGTGATTTCTTAAGTGATTAACCACGCCTTAGATAATATTTATGCATAATTCGGTTTATTTTAGTTCTATCTTGCATGTTTGTTATTTCATTAATTATTTGACCATGATAAGACATACATAATGAAATAACCATGAAACTAAAAGAAATAAAATAAAGGTTATGATCATGAGCTTATACTAGTTGTTAGTTTATATAGTGGTTGATAAACTAACCATTGACCTAGGGGATAAACACCTCGAACCAGTTGAGGATCTTGTTTATAGATCTCCACTTATCCACCTTTGTATCTCCTTGGACTGGTTTCACCTCATCTCTAAACTTGAACCGCCTCCACTATCTTGGGAGCTCCATCAATTATATTTTCATTTTATTCACACGCAGGTGAGGGGAAAAAGGGGTTTACATAAAAGAAACCATGGGCACACAGGTCCTACATAATAATGAGGGGAGAAGGCACACATGCCAATAATTTAATTTAATAATGAATTTAATGAAACCAATCACATAGAAAAGGTCTAGTCCATATCATGATCATCCACATGCATGAAACAACTTATACATTTAACAAAACTATCATTCAATTCTTAATCATTCTTATTTATGATAAATCATGCTCAAATTGATTAATTATTATCTTTAATTAATCAATACTTTTATATTAATCCTTATATAAATTTCCTTGAGATTCTCATCGATTATAATTTTAATCAAAATAAATAAATTCATTTCAAAGTAACCTTGTACATAAATGTACCATAGAGGAAACACGGTGAATACCCATACAACATGTATTATACTCATATACTATTTTACTCTTGTGACATATGGTATGCACGACTTATCACATAATTTCACAATGTGTACTTCACAGATGATTACACGAATTACCTGATTTTTTGGTCACATGTTGTCCTTCAATGAACATAGAGTAACAACTTGTAATAAAACTCATACATGATATGCAGATCTGAACATTACACATATATTAATTAAACATGTAAGTATTTATGCATATTAAACCCCATCACATGGAGTGTCCTATCTTTACGAGCACATTCAAGTACATGTATCAAGGTTTTCATAGTAAAATAAATAAATTTTAAATCTTTGTAAATTTTTATAAGAACACGATGTATAGATCTGATCTACATGGAATGTATATCTTTCACTGTCTATATGAGGTACACACCTAGGGACTCGGGGTGAGAAGTACACCTCATAATTTTTGGAGTACACAGTGTGTCTAATGGATCACATGCTGTGTTGACTCCATGTAGGCAATGTATGGAATACACAACCCATCTCTTACACAAAGGGATTACACACCATGTCCAATGGGCCACACGGCGTGTATTCTGGCTGACCGTACACCATTTAATTCTTGTCAACACGTGGTGCATTAATGGTGTAATTAATATGGTAATTAATTCATAATCTTGAATTGATTTTCTAAATAAATCATGATGCAATGAACATGACTACATGATGTGTAACTCTGGTTACATATTGTGTAGTCTGGTGTTGTCCCACCAGAAGCCTTGTCACCTCTAGATCTATTTCTCAATTTTATTTTAATCATAAAATTAATCATCATTATTAGATCTATGAGAAATGAAGGAGGAAGAAAAATATCTCACAATTCATATGAAAAGAACAATTAAACTTGAATTGATAAACAAAATTATAAATGTGTAAATCACCAATGATTTTTAAATAATTATAAACATTTATGTGTCCTCTCTGATACCCCTTGTAGATTCCCGACGTAGCAGAAGGACAGAAAGGGTTGTGCCTAGCTTTGTTTTTTCCATAACTGATGATCAATATGAGATCTATGCAATGATGAATACTGTGATCCATGGAATTGAATCAATGAAATAGACAAGGGATCATAACATTAGAACCAAATAGAGAAGATCAACAAATATTATTTATAATTAATTTAATTATATAATAATTAATTTAAATAGATAATAATTACCTTTAAGGAATTATTTCTTCATTGACAGGTCTAGTGACAGATCTATGGTGCACCATCGTTCCATTGTAGAAAACAAGTGTATATTTTCTCTAGTAGTGATCCACATGTGTTCCAAGAATCTCTAGACGTCACTAAAGGAGTCCCTAGGTGCTGACATGGAAGATCCTTGTGCTTGCGTCATCCGCCATGATCGTCTTGATAATCACTTCCAAAGCATTCTCCTTGAACCGATAGAGGAGGGTTTCTTACCATTCTTGAGAGCATTCTTAGATAAGGGGTCTCTATAGGATTCAGTGGGTTCTCCTAGAATCATTGTGCACAACTGAATTGGTTCATGAGAAAAAATGACATAATTGGGTATTTATATTACTAGGGTTAAAATAAAATAATTGCACAAGTGCCCTGATTATATATTTAATCTTAGAAAAACCCCATGTAAAAGAATAATAGTAATATTATTATTTTTTTACATTCATTGAACATGAAAATTATAAATAAATATTATTTAATTAAATAATATTCAATATTATCATTTCTCACCGGACCATTAAACACGGTTCTCCATTCCCCCACCAAATTTATTAGACAGAAAATCACTTTTATCAGCACTGATAATCTAATCACTATTAAAAGGGGGTCTCTTTTATCCTCACTAAAAAATTTCTAATAAAAGACCCTTTGACCAGTGCTAAAAAAGTTATTGATAATAGACCCTTTTTTCAATGTTAAGAAAAACACTGATAAAAATCAAAAAAAATTAAAAGCATTTTTTAATCAGTTTTTAAAACCCACTATTATTATCAGTGCTCAATGCCCACCCCCTTATTATATCAATACTCATATGATCCTATTTCAGTACTTTATCAGCTCTAGAGATGCTCTCTCAAGCCCACACCTGCATTGTCTCCCCTTGGATTCGAATGAGAGACCTCAACCTCGTGTGCCAGCTCCTTTACCACTCTTACATGTTGTTTTGTTCTCCATTTTATGATATATATATATATATTGTTATATTTCTTATCCATATATTTATTCATTTATTAATATATATTTATATGATTATTTTTAAATAAATTTATAAAATATTTTTTTTGTATGTGTTCATAAATAAATAAATAAATACATACATATATACAACATACATATAAATATATATATCTGTGTGTGTGTGTATTTATAAATATAAATATAGATATTTATATTTATTTAAAAATATTATATATTCATATTTGTATTCATATATTAGAATTTATATATAGTATATGTCAGTTTGTTAATAGAGGCACAATATATATATATATATATATATAAATATAAATACACACACACACACACATTATATAACTATATAAATATTCATATATTTTTATTTTAAATAAAATTAATATTATTTTTCATGTATATATGTTTTATATTTTTATAAATATATTTTATATGTAAATATTTTTACATATTTATTTATAAAATTAATTTTTTTTGTGTGAATATATACAAACATGTATATATTTTTATATATTTAATTATAAATAAAAGTGCAATATGAAAAATGATAAATATTGAACATCATAACATCCACATGAGAGTAATCCTTGAGAATAAACTGAATCTCCACCAAAAAATGATAAGAAGACTCCATTAAACATGAATGAAATTCTAGGAAATTTTAAAAAAATCGGAGTACCCCAACAAAAAACTCAGTTTTGGAGGCCTTATAGGAATTTTTTACCTCCATAAAAAATGAGCAGGGTTCCCATGATTACCATAATGTATATCTTTTCACAATCTTCGATTTGATACATGGTAGAGCTCAATCGGATAGCCGAATCAAAAGTTATGACCGTTTGAATTTCAAGTCATGTTTTCAACTTATTTTAGACCATTTATTAATTTATTGATTTTTTATATCATCAAATTGTTATTAAATTACTATTACTCAATAATAATTAGAATTTTTTTTAAATAATATTATCTTTTACTAAATTTATATACCATTTCCCAATAAATATCTTATATATTAAGGGTGATTACATATTTCATATTATATAAATCATATTTTATAAAATATATTATATTTATATCAACATCAATATACTTATATATTAATATAATATTTTTAATGATATATATATATATATTTTTATGAAATATAACTTTTATAAGTGCTAAAGATAGTGGTTTTAGTGCTGATAAACGACATACTTTTATTAGCGCTAAGAAAAACACTGATAAAAGTACCCTTTATTAGCGTTAAAAAACGCTGATAAAAGTACACTTTATTATCATTAAAAAACACTTATAAAAGGGGTAATTTTATCAGTTCTAAAAAACAATGATAAATGGTTACGTTTATCAGTGTTTTTTAGCACAGATAAAAGGTGATTTCATCAGCTCTTTTTTTATCACTGATAAAATTACTTATTTTATTTGCGTTTATTAGCACTAATAAAGGGTTAAACTAGATAAAGATGAATCTATATTAGTGGAATCAGTAAATAAAAAATTTAATTTCAATTATATTTACAAAAAAAATACAGGAAAAAAACACTATGTTACAAAAATTTTAAACATTGGTTTGTATAATTACATTAGTTCATACAATTTATCACGAACATTAACAAATTCAAAAACATTAATGTTTCACTGTCTTTGGACCCCACCACCATCTAAAAAGTCATTGATCATGCTATCATTTGCCGAATAAACCACCTCATCTTGAAAAAAAGAGTTTACATGTATAAAAAATAATTCTTATGTTAATATTACTATAAAGAAATAATATAAGTAAAAATATGAAACAAAGCATTAATAAAATGTCACTTCCAAACTGAAAACATACACTTGGTGTCATACCAGACACATCATGTGTCTAATTAATATGTGGTTGATTTATAAACATCACAAATGATTTATGAATCATTTTCCAAAAGTATCAGGACAATATGATTGAATTTTCTCAGTTTTAAATATGCGATTTATATTTTGAACAAAAATGTCAATTTTAAATAAAAATATGCACTTTGAGTCATACCAGCTACATCGTGTGTTAGACTGATGTGTGACAGATTCCTACAAATCTAAAATTATTTATAGATCATTTTCAAAAAATATGAAGACAACCTGAGTGTATTTGTAAGGTTTTCAGTGGGTGACACATGTTTTTAAAAAAATATCATTTTTGAATTGAAAATACGCACTATGAGTCATATTGGTCACACCATATATCACATTAATATGAGGATGAATCTTACACATCAAAAATGACTTATGTATCATTTTCCTAAAGAATGAAGACAATCCAAGTACATTTTCTCTGATCTCAATGACTAACACATGTTTTTAACAAAAATATCATTTTTAAACTGAAAATGCACATTTCTAATCATACATGTCAAATTGTGTATCATATTGTGGTGAGACTGAGTCGGACACATCATAAATGAATTATGGATCATTTTTTTAATGTTTCAAAATAATATGAATGTGTTTATTCTATTTTATATATGTCACACTTCTTCTGTACAAAAATGTCAATTTTAAATAACAACACAAACCTTGAGTCATATCGGTCACACCATGTGTCAGATTGATATACAGTTGGTTCTTACATTTCAAAAATTAATTATGGATCATTTTCCTAAAGTATGAAAATAATTTGAGTGCATTTACTCATTTTTTGAGTATGTGACAAATGTTTTGAACTAAAATGTCAATTTTAAATAAAAACATGTACTTCGAGTCCTACCAGCCACTCAGTGTGTCAAATTGATGTTCAATTGATTATCAAATGTCAAAAATAACCTATAGATCATTTTCGTAAAGTATTAAGACAATCAAAATGTTTTTTCTACGTTTTCATTGAGTGACACACATTTTTAACTAAAATGTCATTTTTAAACTAAAAACATGCACTTTGAGTCATATCAGTCACATCGTGTGCCATATTGAAATAAATCTAATTCCTACACCTCAAAAATGACTTATAGATCATTTTATAAAGGTATAAATATAATACAAGAACATTTTCTTGGGTTTCAATGATTCGAACACATCTTTAACTAAAATTTTATTTTTTAAACCGTAAACACACATTTGGAGTCATACTAGTCACACCATGTATCAGATTGAGTTGAGGATGATTTTTATATTCCACAACTGACTTATGGATCATTTTCTTGAAGTATCAAAAAAATGTAATTGTGTTTTATTATTTTTATTTATATCACATGTCTTTTGAACAAAAATGTCAATTTTAAATAAAAACACACATTTTAAGCCACACCGGTCACACCGTATGTTGGATTGACATGTAGTTTATTCCTACACATAAAAAATGACTTATGGATAATTTTCCTAAATTATCATGATAAATGAAGTTCATTTTCTTGATTATGAGTATGTGACATGTGTTTTGAACTAAAACATCAATTTTAAATAAAAACATGCACCTTGATTCATATAGACAACACCATGTGTTAGGTTGATGTGAAATTGATTGTTACGTGTCAAAATTGACTTATATAAATATTTACTAAAGTATCAAGAAATTACAAGGGTCTTTTCTTTTTATTATTGAATGACTCATGTTTTTAACTAAAATTATATTTTTAAACAAAAAACATGAACTTTGAGTCATATTTGTCACAATGTGTGTCAAATTGACATGTGACTAATTCCTACATCTCAAAAATGACTTATGGATCATTTTATAAAAGTATCAAGATAATTTAAGCATGTTTTTTTAATTTTCAGTGAGTGACACATGTTTTTAACTTAAATGTCATTTTTAAATTGAAAACATGCACTTTGAGTCATACTGGTCACACTGTGGGTTAGATTGACATAAATTTGATTCATACACATAAAAAATCATATATAAACCTTTTTAATAAATTTTTTAGACAAATTGAGTGTGTTTTCTTGGTTTTTAATGAGTGACCCATTTTTTTTACTAAAATACTATTTTAAACTAAAAATATGCACTTTGAGTCATACTAGTCACACATTGTGTTAGATTGATGTGTGGTTGAATCTAACACATCATAAATGAATTATGGATTATTATCCTAAAGTATCAAGGAAATATTATTTTTTTCATGGTTTTCATTGAGTGATAAGAATTTTTTTAACTAAAATGTGATTTTTAAACTGAAAACACACACTTTGAGTCAAACCTGTCACGCCATGTGTTTAATTGAGGTATGAATAATTAATACATGTAAAAAATTACTTATGGAATATTGACATAAGGTATGAAAACAATCTGAATGTTTTTACTCATTTTTGAGTATGTCACGTGTCTTTTAAACTAAAATGTCAATTTTTAATAAAAACATACACTTTGTGTCATACTGGCCACATTGTTTGTCAAATTGATGTGTGGTTCATTATTACACATCAAAAATGATTTATGGATCATTGTTCTAAAGTATCAATATAATACAAGTGAATTTGGTCGATTTTGAGTATGTGACATGTATTTTGAACTAAAATGTAAATTTTAAATAAAAACATGTACATTGAGTCATGCCGACCACACCTATGTCAGATTGAACTATGGATGATTCCTACACATCACAAATGACTTATGGATCATTCTACAAAAGTATCAAGACAAATTTAATGTGTTTTCTTTATTTTTAGTGAGTGAAACACATTCTTATCTAAAATATAAATTTAAAATGAAAACACACACTTTGAGTCATTTGTGAACTAAAAAACACACACTAATAAAGATAAATAGATAAAATAAAGAATGTATTTCTCTATGGAGAGAGAAAATAGTACCTGAGTGCATCATCTTTATTAAAGAATATATCTATTATTTATTTTTCTCTGATAATTTTGTTCTCTTTATAGTGTATAAAATGGCCAGAGAAAAACAATTCTCAATGAATTCATTTCTTCATGATCTCTATTAAAATTAACTAAATAATTTTTAGATAAGAATGATAAGGAAATTAACTCAAATAAGTAGATAAAATACTGAGAAAATTAACTAAATAAGTAGTAGGAAGTCACATCTTCATGATGCCTTCATACATTCTGACACCATGTATTCTGCCCATTTGTTTCTAAGAAAAAATATTTCCTTTTTTGAATTTAGGGATTGGGGAAATCCCTAGTATTAATAGAAAACTGTAAATAAAAAATTATCAATAAATATTTCAAATGAAATTGTAATTATCATTGTATGTACCCCTTCAATGATGCTAATTTGTTGATGGAATATGATATATTTCAAAAAATTTAAAATTTAATTACCATAAGCTTTGCCATTAGTTTATTTTAGACACTATTAAAACATTGAAAAAAATAATTAATTTTTTTGATATATTTTTTAATAGGGAAATATTAATATATATGTCATAATTCTTATTCACTTATAGAATTCAGTAGTCTTCTTGTGCTCATGGACTGTCCTCATTCCATGATTTTGATGATATTTAAACATCCCCATATCATAACAAAATTTTCATTAAAAAATAATATAAAATGTATAACTTGAAGTTTATATGTAAAATATTACATATAGTGTATTTAAAATTGATAAAAATCATCATGTGTGGTTGATTTTTTGGGTATTCATGCATTAAATCCAAAAAATAAATATTTGGAGTATCTAAATTTAGTTTAATGAGCAACCAATTCTAAAAAAACAAAAAAAAAGTAATGAAAGGAATGAACTTATATTTGATATGATTAAATTATAGAGTTTTTCCACTACATCGTGGGTATCAAGAAATTTTTTTCGTATGTACATTTATTTTCAAACATTGCAATCAATTTTTCCACCATTATTGTATAATCATATTTTTCCAATGAGTTTTTTGTGGATAAGTGTTGTGGGGACTAATGAGTTCAAATTTGTTTCACAGGGTTTTCCCTTCAAATTGTATTGATATATACACATACAAAAAATATGAATAGTATTTAACCATAATTTAGATAAAAGATCATATAATTGAAAAAAATTTATAAAAAACACACCTAATTTATAGATTTATAGCTAAGATGTTGAGACATCCATTATTGAGGATTTAATATAAATTCTCATGACAAAAAAAGTATGTAACGATCTCTATATAAAATTTTATTTATAATTAATGATAGTCATATAACCATATTTGAACATTGTATTCACATGAAATTGTAATATTAGTGAATGTGAAAGTTGAAGTGGTAGGTTAAAGGTACTTTTTGATGGTCTATTCAATTGATGGGTGGATTCATTAAATTGTTTTTATTCGGCCTTTTGTTTATCCTTCCCTTTATCCATCTATAACATTCCCTAGTACAAGAATTTTTTTCATTGATTATTATTTTTTTTATAAAAAAATAAATTTAAAGGAATAACTCCTTATCAACATGTATTTTTACAAGATCAAATGACCATGCTACAAAAGTTTCAATAGAAAGTTCAACCATGTGAACATCTATATCATCAAGTGGAAAAGGTAAATCAACACTCAAGTCATGGGTTATGATAATCCCCACTCTCACATGACCTATTTGAATTTTTTATTATGTAAAATATCTCCTTGGATATTGTATATTGTACCCCTCATAATAAGGTGATGAGTGGGTGATTATAGATATAAATCACAATCATTTTTACCCAATATAATATTAGTATAGGAAAGGTATCATTATCTTCCTAATTCAAATTTCATAGAAACAGCAATGAAAAAATTAATTACATATGGTTAGGAAGACCTTTGAGGGGAATGACTCACCTAAAAGTGTGTTTCCGTGTGTGTGTGGGGGGGTTATCCATGCAGTGGTTTCCATTGTGTTGTTTCTTATCTTTGATTCCTTCCCATAACAATCACTAATAACTCATACTACCAATTATGTTTTCCTTTCTGAGTAGTTTTTCATGTCGGTATCTCCTCCATTTTCTTATATTTATCCCATTATGCATTTCGTTTCTCAAAATATGTTCAGGGAGACACTCCAAAAATGAACCTCTGATGTGACCATATTTTTTTGGCCACTTAAAGGCCATTGAAAGTAGTTTTTTATTAGGTTTGTATGATGATGATTCTTATATCTAAAATGGATAAAAAATACAACACAATAAGTATTAATTATTATGTAATACTGATTTAAAGTTGATTTTTTTATTATGTCATACTTACACATTCTTCCTATTTTTTTTTTGTGTTCTCTCATCTATTAGTATTCCATATTTATTTAGATAATCCTCATTCCATAACACATGATGTGGGATGAAAGTGGATTTTTAATTTGATTCATCGATCTATATATAAACAAAGGAACACAATTATGCTATTGTGTCATGCTACATATAAGTATAACTGTAAATTTAAAATACATACCATTTTTTTCAAGTACAGTATTCCCCATCTTTGCTTTATGGTAGGGGTACATTGGTTTTGAGGCATACTTCTTATTTTCAATACTGAGTTTCTATTTCATAAATTAAAAATTATTAATCAAAGATATTAATACATATAATTTCAAGTAATGTATTACCAATTATAATGTACCTTAAAATATGCTTCCCCATGAAGAATAATAAACGTGTTGCATGTTTCTTTGTTTATCATGTGTGCATACATTTGTGGTGGGTGTGGGTTTACTTTACCTTCAGCATCCCCGAGAAAATGCTTTATAAGAACTATTTTAAACCCATTATGATCCTTTCTAGTGACCAATAATACAAATTTCATTCAAAAATAACATAGTCTTAATGTTCTCTTTAAGTGATAATAAAGAGTAAATCAATGTTTCATTATTTTATTTTTTATAAAAATAAAGAAACTATACCATAATATTACCCTAATATCTTCCCAAATTAGTTACTTAACCATGATAAAAACATTATACCACATATCTACATTAATTTACATGTGCATTTGAGTGGTGATCCTAATGAAACTAATGAAAAATAGACTTTTTTTGGTTATTAGGTTGTCTGTGTGCATTCTATCTAACCTTTAATTTGATTCATTTCCTTCCCACATTAATAATTTTTTTAACACTGTCATGCTACAATGCTCCTATTTTTTCTAGGAAATAAGTTTTTCACCTTCTTCTATTTTTTAGCTTTAACATAGTTTATATGTTGTTCCTTAGGATTAGTAACATCAACACGTGGATAAATTTTTGTTCTTATAAATTATGAGCATCAACATGTCGAAGAAACCTATTGTTCCTTGGTATTAGTAGCATCGATACAAAAAGAATCCATTATTTACAGAATTGTTTAGACATTTAAATTACATTACATAATTATAGAAGTGAATATATAATAATATGAGGTAACATAATGTATATTATAAAAAAATACAACCTAATTGTTGAACTCACTTTTTTTCTTTAATGGTTTAAAGGATTTGAAACCTCTTTCAAGTTTCCAAATTCATGCATTATGGTCTCCATTGAAATACAATACCCTGTATACATTGAGACACTTTTGAAATGATTGTTACGTCCCAATTAAAGGGTCATCCTCTGTTGGATTAATATCTGACCCTTCAGTGGTTTTTTCTAATAATAGAATAATTTACCACTTTCTATTTATAGGAGGTGGGGCATAAAATACTTTTACTTCTGGTGATTCCATTATGAATGGTCAACTCCCATGTTTTTTATGATGTCATAGTATGACATATTCACATAAATTAGATTTCTATACTAGGTACAAATGCCTAAGAATTACTTTGTGAGTTTCAATATATGGTAAACCTCTAAAATGTTATGTAAAACATGAATTTGAGGCTAATACTACTCTCTAATAGTAATTTTGACAACATCTATTCGAAAAATTCTTTCACCCATAAGTCACCTAGTGTGATGATATTTTGGTAGAACAATGATTTTCACATCATACAAGTAGTTGGTATAGAATTCAATGACTTCCTCAACAATATATCTATCGAAAATACAACCTTTTATATAACTTTTATTTTTCACATACCCTTTCAAAATATTCATATATCATTCAATGGGGTATATCCATCTATAATGTATAGAACCACATAGCTATATTTCTCTGACCAAGGGAGCTATGAAGTGAACCATTAAATCAAATAATGATTATATGAATAACATCTTCAATTCACATAATATGATAATAATTTTCTTTTACACAATAAAAAATTATGCCAGGTCTATAAATTTAATGTATATATATTTGAAAAGGAAACAAATATAGGTTAATGTATGATGTAAATTCTTAAGAAAAATGAAATGTAAAGCTACATGAATTAGATCTTGCATCAAAACATGACAGTCATGTGATTTTAGGCCCTTAAAATTTAAATTAGTCATTGACACAATATTATTGATATTTTAGGAATAATTCTATAGAATCATTACATCATTCAAGAAGTTGAAAAAATGATATCTATATTTCTTTGAAAGAGTATAGGTAGCAGGAGAAAGAAAATTCCATATTTCACCCTTCACTGGCACCAACTCTCCCCATATCCCCATGTCAATCATGTAAAACCTTGACCTAATGCTATCCTTTTTTTCACATTCATTTAGTTTCATGCCAATTACATCATTACATACTTTTTTCCAACATGCATGAAATCAAGATAATGTATGATGTAAAAAAATTATAGTATTATAATTAAAAAACAGATCTCTTTTTCCAATCAGTTTTCATAAGGTTTTTCAAAGATGGTTTCCAATAGTGGTGGCCATATACTTCACATTATGAAATAATTGATTACCTATTAGTGGTGAAAGTTCATAAACTTCTTTTAAATTCTAATTAAATTATGTCACCCAATATTTTTATTTATGTCATCAGGGTAGGAACCTATGATTTCCTAGAAAAAAAATCGATTATGAATGTTTCAACTTAATTGAGTGTGTACCATGATCACAAATGGGACACGCTTGAGTTACTTTAATACTATTACTTAAAAATTTCCATAAATATTAAATCTATTTATCATCCCATAAAACATGTCTCTTTATGTCAAATCATTATTTCTATAAATATCATACAATGTAGCACCAAAATCCCACATTAATTTCAAATCATTGATCAATGGATCCAAATAAACATGAATACTATTACCCGGTTGTTTTGGTCTTGATATAAGAAGAGACAACATAATATATTTTCACTTTATGAATAAACACACTAGAAAGTTACAATTTACCAACATAATAGGCCATGTACTGTGAGTGCTTCTTTGTAAACCAAAAGGATTCACTCTATCTATATATAGTGCAAGATGAAGGTTTCTTGTATTGTTTCCAAATTTAGGATACTCTTGGTTAATTTTATTCCACTAAGTAGAGTCTGCTGGGTGATGAAGTTTCCTGTCTTGATTTATTATATATATGTGCCACATTAATTGTCTTACAGTCTCCTCACTTCCATATAGGTTCCTAAACCTTATAATTATTATAAACTATTGTACAATATTTAGAGGACTTTATTCATATTTCTTGTATAAAGATGCACAACACTTTGGGAATTTTTAAGGGATTCACAGTCCTTATGTAATAGTACACACTCATTTGGACATTCATGTATTATTTAAGATATAAAATCCATTGAACATAACATTTGTTTAGTGTCATATGTTCAGTAAGTAATCTCATTATCTTATGGGATCATATCATTCAAGAGAGAAATTAGATTAGTAAAGCTAGTATCACTCCATCAATTTCTAGCTTTTACATTTTATAGATTTATTATGGAAGAAAATGTCGTATATTTAGTACAAATAGCATACAATGAAGTCTTTTCACAACTCTTTAAATTCTAAAATAGTTTTGTACAATCATGAAGTTCATTATTAACTACCATATGTTCAATACGATTTTCATCATTGTTCACACCTTTAATCATATCCTCAATATAGTAATCATCATTGTTCACACTTGTAATCATATCAAATGATCCACAAAATGTAGTGTTATCCCAGTCACTAGTTATATTTAGTTCTTTCCCATGATAAATCAAACATTTATAACTATTATCTATCCCATGATAGACCAAATTTTCTTCCAACTCATCTGGATTAATTAGTCTTGAATAAAAACAATGTAAACATGGATAATGGATTTGATAAGGTTCATATGCATGATATTTTTCAAACTTTATGAACTCTTTCACCCCATCCTCATTCTATTTTGTCATATGATTGGAATACATCCATTTTCAATTCATATCCATCATATATGATTTAGTAATATTCATATTTAACAATACAAATAGACAAAAAGAAGGTATGTGCTTAATAACCTAAAATGATATTCTTTATACACACACAAACATGGTCATCATATTTTATATAAATTCTCATTTCATCAATAACTTGTTAGAATATATAAATATTAAGAATTTTATGGATTTAAATTACTATAATAATTAATCTTATTACTAGAAGTCACATGTCATAAATCACTCTTTTTTCAATAGATTCATCAAGGGAGATAATTCACTCCCTATAATTATCAATGTTCAAAAGTAACCTATGTATTTATATTGATAGATAAGTATTAAGGTATATATAATAAAATTTCCCAATCAAAAAATTTATCCAAACAAATTCATTCATTTTTTTCATAATGTTTCCACTATGTTTGAAACAAATTAATCACATCAATTATGGTTATCACACTTTTAAATTTATAAATGATATCATTTTTGAATTATTTATTTTTAAATAATAAAAATAACCATTTTAATTTTCCATGATATTTTTAGAAAATTCAATATTACTAGAATATTTGAAAAAATGAATGCTTTAATAAAAATAATTTTTTTTTCAAATTTCTAAACCAAGAAGATGATGTATTTAATCATTAAAAAAATTAATGAGTATTGGAATTAAAAAAAATAAACAAACTTGTTTTCAAATATTGGGTAAATTATATTAATTATAATTTGGATTTTTAATTGATTTTAATTTAAAATATTTTCACTTATTTTCATTAGTTTATCTCATTTTTTGTTGTTTTAGAATATTTTGGAGTTAAATTGTTCAATGAATTAATTTAATTCTTTATATTGTTTTATAAATTGGAGAATTATTTTTTGTTACAATAATACACTTTAAAATGATATTTTCATTGATTTTTAGGTTTAAAGTACAACTATGTATGATTTACTAGTAATTTCATGGGTTTTAGATGACCAAAGTAGGAAATCTATACTTGTGTGTGATTAAAGTGAGTTTTCATGAATCACATCTCATTAAAAACACTCTCATAAATGATGTGAGATTCACCCACAATATTTAATTACATTTCAAGGATCATGTGAGATTAAAAAGAAGATAAAGTCAAAAAAATCTTGCAAAACATGTGAAAGATCAACTGAGGTTCCTTAAAAAAATTCAAAATTTCATACATTCTATTTTGAGGTTTTATTTTTTCAAAAAAGATCAACTTAGGCCACATCAAACCTTCATTTTTGCAAGATCGTGAGTGTGGTTCAAGGAATAAGAAATCTAATAGTGTTCTTGTAACATCCCATCCCAAACCACTGGGCCCAAGCTGGAGTTCCACATAACCCCATCCACGAATTCCTATATGCAAGAGGTTTTTGACTACTAGTGAGGGTCTAAACCCGTTAGTGGGAAAATTATACCTTTAGTATCATGTAATAAGATAAATAATAATATAATATAATATAATAAATATATCACCAAAGTAAACACATGAAAAAAAAATAAGTAAACACAAATTTAGGTGTCTTACATGTCATACAATAAATAAACAGGCTCCCAATGTGGAAATACATATAGAGTAATAAAATAAACAGATAAATAAATAAATAAATAATGAGGTCCTCTAAAGTCTATCTCAGTCCACTACTAGCTTCATGCTTCTCTACTCAGCCATCATCCATAGGCCGATTCCACTTACTTGTGTCCCATATACATTAAGTATTCATGCGTATTGAAATGATCAACTAGGGTGTGAGTAATAAAACCCATTAGTAAACCAATTATGATTCCTTAGCATGAGTTCATGTGTATAAGAGTGTTTGAAATGATAATAAGTAATGCACACACAAGTAACAATTTATGTTGAGAATTCATGAGCTAATCGGGTTTCCAAAAACCCTGGTTGTACCTACATTGAATCCTTGTTGAAAGATATCAGAGTGATTGTGGATTCATCACAATGAAGGATCTAACCTCAAAGCTGCTCAATAGCCGTACATGGCCTAGGCCTCTAGGTCAGACCACAATAAACATCATACCCTTTCACTATCTCATAGGTCATGTCAATTATACCATCATTCCCCACTATCTCTATATAGGCCAGTTCAAAAAAATTATCATGCCCCATTTTCGTCTCACAGGCGCCCCTAGGTTAGGCCACACAAGGCCATAATGTCCTGTCATCTATATCGGTCCTGTCACCATATTATATGTAGCTTCTAAATATGCCCCCTCAAGGTCTACTACTGTTCCATGATGGGTCTACCTTTCACATTGGTACAATGAACAATACAATAATGATATAGTATATACCAAAAACATCACAAGGTAACAGTGGTATAATATCAAGGAACACATAGAATATCATGAGTGTGAACAAAATCCAAAAACACACACATACATAAACAACTCAACGTGGTCTAATCACATCAACACACAACATCATATCAGGTTAACAATTATATACATGACCTTTACATGGTAAGGAAATTCCTACCTCAAGTTTTTCAACATCAACATTAAGGTTCTCCAAGGAATCATCACCCAAATCATAGACACATATTTTTTAGCTCAAACTTCTCTCCAATGATACCTAGAATTGATTCAAAAAAATTTATTTCCAAAATAAATAAATTACCACATGAGATAATAGATCCCCTCTCCTATATAATCCAGAATAAACATGATAATTAAATATTACCCTTCTTAATAATTTCATATTATTTCTTAGAGAATAATTACAATTATGCATATGATAATAATATTCCCTCTCTAGAATAGTCTAGATTATAGAAGAATAATAATAATTATTATTTTACATTATTATAGTTTATTATTATTTTAAGAAATATTTTTATTTTTCTAGAAATATTTAAGAATATTAAACCAAAAACTTATTTATGATAAGATTTTATGGAATTCATAGCTGATTTTATCTTTTGGAAACACAATATCCAGAATAGAGGAGAGAGGGTAAGGTTCTTCCATGAAGGGAAACTAGATGAAGAACTTAGTTTGGTTGAAAAAGGTATCACCAAACTTGATCAAATGAAATCTAGTCTTCTTGACTCAAGAGAACCACGAAAAACTGAAAGCAGCAAGGGTTTGTGTATTATAAGAAAATTCTTAGGTGTTATAGTTCATAATAATTGGAAAAAAATTAAATTACCTTTTAAAATAATTTTTCACATGTATCATGAAATTAGTGTGATTAAAATATTTAAAATTTGAGTTATGAACCTTAAATTAGTTAAGGGAATTAATTCCCATTATTTTTGGATTTTAAAATAGTAAAAAACATGTTACATAGTCAATCGAGGAAGAAGTGAAAAATAAGGCATTAAAAGTATTTTTCTCAAAAAGGGTGATGCATAAGGCCATCATGGTTTACCCTTACATAGCTTATATGTGCCAAGTAAGGGTAAGGAGTCTTATTATTACATAGTGGATAAAATCTAGAATACCCTTACACATCCCAGCTTTACCCTTATACAGCCTTTAGAAACTACGGGTTACACTTATGCAGGGTCTGGACTACCCTTAATCAATTCCATGGATCAACAGATTACCTTTACCCAACTTCTACTTTACCTTTATGTAGTAATATTTTACCCTTACACATCCTTTTAAAAAACATGGATTGCCTTTACGTATCCAATAGAAAAACCAATTACCCTTATATAGTGTATAGAATCCTTATCCCATGATAACAAAGTGCATGTTTACCCTTATGTAACCAAAGGAAAAAGTCCTTACCCTTATAAAACTCAAGGAAACCCCAATTTACCCTTATAGAGGGTATTTAAAACCACCTTAAACTTAAACATGGTATAAGTTTTTCTTAAGGGTAAGAATTTACTTGATTTTTTTAATTTTTCATACAAAAGAGTTATAAATTATATTCAAAAGATAGTTTTAAGAACATTTAGAAACTGAGAATATTATAATTATACTCCTTTAACGATTTCTCATCTGAAAAAATTATTTATATCAATAATTCTTAAACAACTTTAGCCACTGAGCTCGAACATAAGACTCCTTCTTCCACCTCTCATACGGGATTCATCCATGAGGCTATAGAACTCAAACAAGTGGCATGGTCTTCCCCCATAATCGCTTTGGTCTATAATCTATACTTGGTTCTCCTCATAAGATTAATTGGGATACAACTAAACATCCTCGAAAAAAAATAACATGTGTATGATTAGGCGTGTACCTCAAAAGATGAGAAATGTGGAACCCATCAAACATGCCTCAATAATTTGGAGGAAGGTATAGACAGTACACCACTGTCCCAAATAATTCTGGTGATCTTAAAGTGTCTAAGAACCCACAGTAATAGATTCCCCTAATTTCATAAATTAAAATTCCCCTACTAAGGTGACATTCACAAGAAAAGTTAGTTTCCAATAGTGAACTTCCAAGGTCATCTCCTTCGGTCTGCATACAATCACTGCCAGATATGAGTAGTTACCAACCACTTCATAATCAACTGAACCCACTTTGAGGTCTCCTACACCATTTAAGCCCAACAAATATTGCCTCACCTACCTTATTACAGCAAATAAGTGAGCGGCATGACCTTTCATAGAGTTCCTCTAAATGTTCCATCTATAAATAATTTTGGAATCTAGTTTCATAAGCAAACTCTAACAAGGATAGATTCTCATACTAAGGTCCATTGATGTCTAAAACACAAGATCAAGACCTATCCTCTACTATGTGAATTATTCTCTCTGACCGTTCATATATATAAGGATGGTATGATGTGCTTTATGTCAGATGATTCCCTCAGGCTTTCTGCAAACCCTAAAAAGAGCACAATGTGAAACGTGAATCCCTATCAGATATAATTTTCAAGTGTACACTAGGTAATCATATGATTTGATAGACATGAATCTTTCCTAGCTCATACATTGAGTGATCCTCTCAGACTAGGAAGAAGTGGGAAACCTCTTCCAACCAGTCAATAATCCCCAAAACAACTTCATGACTCCTAGGGGTCCTGGGTACCCACATAGAAAATTATATCATTATTTAATCCCACTTCTACATGGGAATCAGATGTGTATGGATAAAACTAATAGAAATTTAGTGATAGACGTTTACCCTATTTCATTAAAGTCATCAGGAAACAAACCCAGTGATGTCCCTCCTCATCCCTAGACACAAAAACTATCACTTGAAGTCATGGTACATCTTTGTCACACTAGGATGAACCACCCATCTAGAGATATGGAAGTCCCTCATATCCTCATATCTAATGGAAATAGGGATTACTAATCTCCCATTTACAAGAATCACATTATATTTTCCCAATGATCACCTGGGTATTGGGTCACCTCCATCTAGTTGTTCTCACATCACATAACACTCTAGGATAGTGACCTTTCCAACCTTTACCCCTATCTATGTGAGAATATGTGACCACTAATAGATCAAAATTTATCAATCCCTAATCACATGAAGCATCCATCCTCCAATCGACTAATAAGATCATCCTACACCATTGATCCTTAATAGGACACTCACCATTCTCTTGTTCAACATGCATCTTATATCCAAGAGTATTAGAAACGATGTTACCTTTCCCTAGTGAATAATATATATCGAAGTAAAATATATAAAGATAATATACCCATCAACTCTACCAAAGGTTCAGGACATGATATATCAGAGGATTTTATGGTTAATGTAGACAAAAAACCACTCACCAAAGATATAGTATCACCAAAATTTTAGAGATTAAACCATGGATGCTAGCTAAAATTCTTGAGAGGGGTAGTTCCACTCACAGGGTTATAACTGATGAAACCCATAATCTAATACAAAATATCTTAGTATTGGTGCCACACTCAAACCAATTCTTGATGCATCAAAATATACCATATATCCTACCTCAGTCTCAAGGAGTACCAACACTAATGTTTTAGTCAACCTCCTCTTCATCTCAGGAAATGCCTATTCACACGGATCCAACTACTAAAACTTCAATCCATTCTTTGTTATCACTTTCACAGGTTCTGATAATTGGGAGAAGTCTTAGATAATTTTTGTAATATCTTGTTAATCCTTGAAAGCTCTAGATATTGAACACATTATGGGGACGTTTCAATGACATCACTACCTCCACATTCTCTGGGTCCATGGATATATCTATATTAGACACCACATTTCCCAATAACATTACCTCTTAAATACAGAAGTTACACTTTGATAGCTTGGCATAAATTAGATGTGATCAAAGCATACTCAAGACTATCTTGGGATATATGGAATTATACTTTGGTGTTGTCAATTAGAGGAGGATTTCATAAAAAAACCCATGATGAACGATTCAAGATATGGGAAGAAGATCATGTTCATGAGATCCACGAACTCTACTAGTGCATTCATCAGTCTAAATGGAATCAATAAGTACTCGTACAACATATACCTACTTTGAAACAGTGCCTTTGGGATGTCCTTCTCTCTATCCTATAGCTAGTGATAGAACGATAAAAGATCAATCATAGAGAACCATTGGGATCCCTATAAATAATCAGAAAGGTTTTCGAACCTAAGAAAATAATAAATATTCTTCACCATCACTTGGTTAAACTTTTGGTAATCAGCATTGAATCAAAAACTTCCATAAACCTTTTTGGAAAACAACACAGGCACACCACCTAATGAAGTGCTATTCCTAATAAATCTATTCCACTCTAATTTTTCAAGATGCACGTTTATCTCCTTCAGCTCAACTAGAAACATATGATAAGGGGGTATCGAAAGTGGTTTCACACCTAGCATGAGATATTTCTCAAATTAAACTCCTCTATCAGGAGGAAGTACTATGAATTCAGCTAGAAAGACATCATTCTAGAGATCCATGACTGGATGAAAAGTCAAGGAGGCTATCATTGATCATACTAAAAGAGACAATCCCACCATCCATGTCATTATCATTTATAGCTGAATCAATCCTGAACAAACTCTACCCACACTTAGTTCCCACTCTCTAGTCATCATGAACTTCTCTCCCTTCGATGAAGTAGACAACACTCATCTCAGATAGCATTAAATGCGATCTCATAAGTTGGTCATATAGTTCATAATTATAATCACATCGAAGCTTGTCATCTCTAGAATCATGAAATCCCACATATGTCCATTAATAGTGATGAATATAGGAAACTCTGGGCATCACTGAAGATGGTAAAATTTCATATCCAACAGTGTATCAAGGGAAAGTAGATCAAGGGATAAATTGAGTAGTGTTAACTACTTTTTTAGATATAAATAAATGGGAAACACTAATACCAAATGAGGCAAGAGATAAAGTAGACATGATCAAAACCATACCTCGAATAGTAGATGGTATTTCACCCCCACCTACTGGAGTCTGATCCACTGCATTGTCAGGGTCTTTCTCTTCTCTATGATCCTATATCGGATAAGCATGACTCTCTTGAGTCTTCATACTATGGGCCTGTTGCTAACAACCCTATAAATCCCATGGCTCGATACCTGATTTTGTCTTGAAACCCAACGAGACATCAATTGTGATGCTTAGAGTAAAATTGATGAAAAATCCCAATCTTTAAGCACCGATGAAACTTAATCTCAGGTCCATGGTATGAAGTACAATAATGCCCCTATAGTCTATAGTTGTAGCATAGAGGACACCCTTTAATAACAAAAGGTGCTGAAGAACCTCTACTTAGCTCTGGCTCTCTACCATCTCTCTAACGCGAGTCGTCCACCATCCTCTTCCAATTTCCATAAGTAAATCCCATAGTAATTAGAGAAAGTTCAGCCATTGACCCACTATGCACCAAAAGTAAATCAGTTTCCTTTCCATCTTCTAGCTCCTTCTCAAAGGTCAATCCCTTGTGAAGAACCTATGTTTATGTCATTAGATGAAATCCCCTAAACTAATGTCTGAGCTCTAGTAAAAGACAAATCTCAAACTTCTTATCATTCAATGATTTATTCATAGCTAAAAAAGAAGAAAAGTGATGTAACTCTATAAATCAGGTAGAATATGTAGTGATGATCATAGAACCCTACCATAACTCCATGAATGCCTAGGTGTGGTCCATATTAATCATTTTAGGAGAGTACTGCTTGAGAAAATGCACCTTTAAGGTCACCTAAGAAAGTCTCTCTTATCTCCAAAATTGACTCATGAAATTCCACAATCTTCTGCAAGGCCATTGGAACATAAAGGTTACTAGAATCACTGACTTCTCCTTAGGAGTCAGGACTAGATCAAAAATGATCTCAATAAAGTATAGCCCATCATTTTGTGCCTCCCACTATATAAACAGGACAAAGACTCTATTTAATATATTGTTCATTCCAATGGAATGAGAAACTCTCTGTCCTCCCACTTCATAGAGAGAGAAAGTCTATCATTGAGTGATTAATCCAAGAACACCTTCGACAGATCAACGAGATCTGATCAAGGTGATTGTCGTGATATCGAAGGATTTGTCGGAGCTTTATTCCAGCACCTAGAATTCAAATAATGGTGATTATGCAGATTTTTAAAGAATGTGTAGATAATCAAGAGGGTTTTAGGCTTGTATCTTTCAAGTAATGGTCACCAATGATGAGCTGCAATCGAGCATGCTTCGATTCGAATGAGGTAACCATTCAGTTATATTATTTTTTCTTATTAAATTCATGAGTGATCCTCATACCTTTATTAGGTCTTGGATTTTTAGAGAAAATATAGTTTCATCACTCTAGTGATGAGAAATTTAAAATCCCGATTACACTAACTTTTGTTGCACACCTTGATACCTTCAATTTCTATATGAGGGATCATTTTAATTTTATTAACCATGAAAAAATCATTTTTATTAAATTAAGTAGAGGTTTATAATTCAATCCCAATAGAATAGACCATGTGTTGATCTGATTTTGAATGACTAAGTTATGATGATACAATTTTTTTGATGTACATAATTTGTGGTTTGTTTCATGTATTAAAAATGATAAACTATATATATTTTTATAATTTTGTTCATTTTTTTGGTGAATTTAGATGAACCCAAGTTATTTCGTCCAGGTATCGACCGAAATCTGGTCGCCTAATCTGCTCCTTTAATATAATTAACTCCAGACATTTGTGACATTAATAAAAAATCAAAAACCTATTTTAAATAGGTATTTGAAAATTAAAATCATATCACTGAGATTAAAAAAACTCCAAATTGTTGAAATCAACATCTTAAACCATGTACAAAAAAGGGATCCTGTAACACCCCACCCCTCCTTAATGGCTTGGGAAGAGGTAGAGTGGTATTGTCCTTAAACGACATCCCCAAGACACCAAAGGCTAGCAATAAATGCCATGTTCATTATAGGATAGTGGGGATTGATTTTTTCTAAAGACACACAACTTTTGAAGAGACATAAAACATCCCAAAATAGACTAAATGACACATGAAAATAAACCACATGGCTCAGTACAATGCCAATATAGAATAAATCATTAATGTACAGTGGGAAAAAATGAAAGTGTAAGACTAAGATTCCAAGTATAAATACATCGACACCAAATTAGAACTATCCCATAAAAACATGAAGACACTCCCAATCTCAAAAATTAGTGACCAAACCACGATGTCAAGGATCACCACTAGAGAATTATGAAACACGAACCTTCCCCATATCCTCATAGGTGGCATTTGAAAACAAAAAAAGTGACCAAGAAGAGAGTGAGTATAACAATTAGTAGGATTTCCCCAAATAATTCCCATAACATTCCACCAGGACAAGAACATGATATCATATTTTGATAAAATGATAGAAAAAAATGTGAGAAAAATAGGACAAACTATAAATATATTTCATATAAAAAACATCAAGGTAAATCTCTTAAAACCATTCAATTTGAATTATAATAATTAACTCATTTCACACCCACACACACACACAATGCATGAAACCATGTACCTCTCTATACTCATGAGTGGTAAGTCATCCTATCTCCAAGCTATCACTTGGTGACAAACTTGATGGTGGTACTTTAAACTATGATCCATCCCAAATTATCATTTTTTATGGTGTTACATCCAACCATTACCCCTCCAAAATTATCATCATTTGAAATAGGTACTACTGAAAATTACCCAAACCAAATTATTATGAACACACAACACCCATTTATTCCAAAATTTCCAATAAAACATTTATTTTAAAAAATATCATCTTTAAAAACCCACCCTTTTTAAATCCCATCAATAGTGGTTTTACTATTATTTACATATAATATTTCCATCAAAATATTAATATGATTTAGAAAATATCAACCCAAAAATTTCTAGAAAGTTAGAGTGGGATAGAATCCACTTACCTCGATAAGATAAGTGAAAGGAATCCTAGATGATTCCATGGACTAAAAATTTTCCTCTGGTTTCTTTACCCAAACCAAGAAGTTCTCATAAACAAAAATATAAATACATAGATCTGGGTATAACAACACCGATCTACAGTACCAATTAAGCCAACATGAGAAGATCCAGTTCGATAAGCGAGAACTAAACCCTAACCTTTTGATTCTATAATTGACCACTCAATGATTCGATGTCATTGGAGTTAGGACGTTGAAAACATCTAGAATTTTCCTAAGTGAACCCTAGGAGTAAAGAGGGAGAAGAAAAGAACATGTGAGGAAAAAACACATGTTGTACATAACTTAACTTACTGGGCATGGGGATTTTCAAAACGTGTAACTCATATAAACATCATGTATTTTCTCAAGGACACATACATCCAAAATCACATTTCCTCGATTTAATTTTATGGAAAAACCAATTACACGATATGTAAATTTTAAACATCATGTATTTGTTCTACTGGTTTTTCCAATAGCCATCCCAAATGTTCATACATCCAATTAAATTAAAACCATTACACCAGGAAAAATGAAACAAATGAAACAATAGAATACCACAAACTGGGGGTGCTACATTCTCCCCACCATTGGGATTTCTATCCTCAAGAAGCTAGAATAAATGTGTCTATTTGTCCCTTATAATCCTTTCCCTTTCTTATGTTTCCTCTTGAACCTGACCCCACTACCATAACACTCATATTAGGGAGAAAGATTTCCCTTGAAGGGTTTTCCCTACCTATCCAAAACCCATAATGGTTCATGGATAAAAATTGCATCTTGCTCAAGAGTAACATGATCCCTACTGATCACATGATGAGGATCCAAATGATATTTATTAAATTGAGAAACACATAATATTTTATGAACAAAACCGAATCTTGGAGGTAATTATAACTGATACACAACAGTTATAATATTTTATATAACCTTGAATGGTCCCATATACTATGGCACTAGATTACTTTGTTTCCTCAAGCACCGATGACCATGTCATGGAGACAAATTTAATAAAACATGGTTATTGACATCAAAAGATAAAGTTCAGTGATGATTATTTTTATACAACTTCTATCTAATTTGTGTTGTTTCCATTTATTTTAGAATCATCTAGATTTTCTCCATAGTATCATGCACAAGACTTGGTCCAACCTGGATGATTCTCTTGTTTCCACCTAATATAAAGGAGAACAACAAGGATGACCATACAAAGCCTTAAATAGAGCCATCTAAATTGTTTCTTAATAACTTTTATTATAAGAAAATTCAACCAAAGACATATGATCCTCTCATGAGCCACCGAAGTTCATAACAAATTCTCTAATCATATCTTCTAATGTTTGAATATTGCATTATAAATATCCATACATCTATGGAAGATAATCTACTCTCAAGGTCAATTGACTTCTAAGAGTCTGTTTTAATGATTTCCAAAATCAAGAAGTGAAGCAGGGGTCTCTGTCAGATACAATCAAAACTAGAACTCCATGTAAGATGACCACTTCTCAGATATATAAATTCACCAAGTCCACTACTGTTTTTGATTCTCTAGTGGGTATAAAGTGTCTGACTTTGTAAGTCAATCCACTACTACCCATATAGCATCATTCATGCATAACGTTCTTGATAGGCTTATAAAAAATCCATCACACTTTTCTCCCACTTCCATGTTGGTATATGTATAGAATGCAGCATACCCACGGACCTTTGATGATTTTCCTTTACCTATTTTCAAGTGAATCATTTAATAACATACTCTATGATCCCGCATTTCATACCCTCCCACCAGAAACATACATTCATTGACTTGTAGATTTTTTAACACCTGGATGAATAGCCCATTTTGAATAGTGATACAACAAAATAAGTTGTTACTTAGAAGATTGATGAACTACAATCTGTTTCTAAAAACATATCAAGGAGTTATTATCCATTGTACAATTATCCAGAGTATCCCCACTATTTAGGCTTGAACTAATAGTGATATAGTCAATAAATAGATAATAGATATTGTTTTACAACATTTCCCATGTTTGGAATGAGACTTAATGTAAAGAAACTATGTATTCACCATATACAACACAATATAAACACATATAAGAAATTATTCTCATTATCTTCCATTGGTCATGAACTTCTAGGACCACTTCAATATATGATTTATGGATCAATACATCAGCCGAAAAATTCCCTTTACCGACTGTGTATATTTGAAATCGAACATCTAGAGGTACTCCATCCATCTTCATTTCCTTATGTTCATGTCTAGCTGAGAAAATATGTATTTAAAACTCTTATGATCAGTGAAAACTGTGAAATTTTCTCCAAATAGATAATTCCTCCTTTTTTTAAAGGCGTGGATAACCATAACTAATTCTAGGTCATGCATAGGATAATTCCTCTCGCACAGTCATAAATTTCTTGAATCGTAGGCTACAACATGATCTCACTGCATGAGAACACAAGCAAGACTAGATCTAGACACATCAAAATATACCAGAAATATAATACCTGGTTCTGGAGAGATTAGGATCGCTGTTAATGTGTCTTAAGTTCCAAAAATAATTTCTAACATTCATCATTCCATATTAATGGAACACTATTCATTTTCATATTAGTCATGGGAGATGGAAGCCTAGAAAAATCCCAAAAAAGTAGGGATAGTAACCTGTTAATCCTAGAAAATTGCATACATAAAAAAAATTCTTTGGCATCTTCCAAGAGACACCTGTTTCATTCTTTCTATGATCAAAAAATATTCTTGTTTCAGAAATGAAATGCTCGAGGAAATTAACTTCTTATATCTAGAAGTATCACTTAGAAAACATAGTACATAAACAATGTTCTATAAAGGTACTCAACAGAATTACTAAGTGATCCTCATGGTCATTTTTGCTCCCCTAATAAACAAGAATATCATCAAGAAACTCCACAAAAAAAGAATCAATGTACCTATGGAATATATGGTTCATTAAATCCATGAAAAATTTCAGTGCATTCGTTATACTAAATGGCTTAGTGATATATTTATAATGGCCATAGAGACTCCAAAATTTTATTTTCTAGATATCCTCTCTTCTGACTCAAAGTTGATGATATCCTGTATAACACCCCAATAATTTTTGTAATATTTTTTTGAATTAAATTAATCTCTTTTCTAATGACTCATAAGTTACATACATAGATATTACCTAAAAATTTGAATAATATTCATTATAAAACATAACAAAACCATTCCAATACCATATAGGTTTAGTGTCTTTAGAAACTGGAAAAAAATAAACTACTATTTTATAAGACATCTACATTGTCTCCTGCTTATTCCTTTATATTTAAACACTATTTTGTCATATCATATTAATACTCTTCTTCACAAATTGGGGAAAATAAACATAATAAAGGGAGATCTCATATGGTTAATAAGGGTAAACAAGGGAGATATCAATCATATCATAATCATAAAACATAAGAACATAACATTTGAAAATCTTATCCTGAATATGATAGATTAGGATATCAAGTCATGGGATAAATTATAAAATTTCATAAATAATCAGTGAAAATATTCTCAAAAGTAATAGCATAATACATGGAATTTTTCACATACACATAATCATAGAAAATCATTTCATATTATTCAAGGATCATTTCCAATACCATAATAGCAGACAAATTCCATTACTAAACTGGGTTTACTTCTCATTCTGACCCTGTATTATTGAACCGAGATCATTTCCCATTCCAGCTCTATCTATATCATGAGATATAACTCCTTACCCAATTAATTTGAGGGAGATATAGTCCCCACCCATCTCATAATTAAATTATTCTTACATTTTCCATAAAAACATAAATCATCCATCATTGCATAACCCAAAGAATAAAATGGGTTTCTTAAACATCATTCGATCATAAAATAATCCATATAAAACTAATGGATTTCATAAATAGTTTTTTATTATAAAAATAATAAAACATAGGAATAATAGGGATAATATACTTGAAGCATAACCCTATTAAATAATTCCATCTTAGATGGAAAATAATATTGATAGAACACTTGTAATTAATCCTTGAGGAAAATATCCATTCTTCTTTAAAAACATTTTCTTTTCTAAAAATAACACAAAATTTTAAAATAAAATAATTTTTTTAAAAATAACCTTTAAATCATGTAATGTAAGATTCATGGTAATACAGTATTATGAAAACATAAAAACCTGTCAAACCGTATAAGTTAAAAGAAAATATTCTTCTCGTAATTTTGTTGAATAAGTAAAAAAAACTCATATAGAAAAATGAAAAAAATTATTTTAATACCATTTAAAAATTAACCAATGGATAAAATTAAATTTAAAAAATAATATTACATATTTAGGAAACATAGATGCAGATGATAGAAATACCTCATTAAATACTTACGTATAAACCATCTCGGATAATAATAAGATTATGAAATTACCCCTTACCTTAGGTCTAATATTCATTGTATGTACTTGAACCTCATGTATAATGATTTAAATAATGTCATAGACTTATTCCCTAATCATCGTAATTTTTATGATATCATATATGATCATGTCATCATCCATTTTTAATAACCGTTCATTATTACTCGTTGTTCGAGTATAAACAGCTTCATTTTCATATGCATGGTTTTTCGAATAAGTTCTAATTATTCTTCATTTTTTATAGTTATATCATTTACAAAATAATATTAATATAATATATATCATATCTATTCATTATAAACATTTATATAATCATGATTTAATGGATATCCTGTACAATGAATCACATCACATCGTGGAGACGGTAAGCTGTACGTATGCACAAGCAATGATATCATTTCTTTAATTGTGAAATGGTATGGAAGTGGATGGTATATATATTCTTCAAGAATAAATATATTTCTATAATAATCATATACAATTATTTTTTCAATAATTATAAACATCCATGAAAAGTGGAGGTGAAAAACAGATTACACCACGATGTGGAGACGGTAAGCCGTACGTACCCAGGCGTGGTGATTTCATTTTTCATAGGATGGATATAAGGTGGAATAAGGTTGTTACATAACCATAATAACATCTCATTATATAGATGATATTGTATTTATTACTTAATAATGTAGAAAAAAATGTAAGAGGAAGTATAAGAAGAAATGATATTGAGAGAGTTGATAAATAAGATTACATCTTCTTCAGCGAACTCCCTCTAGATCTCCTCTTAAAGGAACAAAAGTTGGTCTTTTGAGAAGACCAATAACTCTAGAATGTTAGTAGGAATGTTTATAAGGTAAATTTACATAGTATGGATAAAAATTATGGCTCAATGAGTTATGAATAAATGAGGTATGAGGTTCCCTTTTATTGTTGAGGTTAGGGTCACCTTTGGAATTTCAAAAAAAAATATTAATTTATAATAAATTCAAACCAAATCCAAAAACATACAAAATGAATTATTTTATAATATGATATTAGATAAGGTTTTAATATCATAAAAAAAATTTGTATTCATGTTTTACGTCCATTTAGATCTTATCATTTTCATTTAACACTTATTCTATTTACTTCTAACTAAGGTAACAAATATTTCAATATTAAAAGGGATCAATATTTACTTTTATGATACTAATTAGACCATAAATGAATAATTTAGAAAATTTTAAACAATTACACAATTATTATATATTTTATAAAAATGTTTTTTTAATTTTTAAATAATTTAATAAAACATTATTTTGATAAACAATCAATAGTGTCAATTTTGATACTATACAATTAATTTATTACAAAAAATATAAATATAACAAGTTAAATTAGAACCAAATGTTTTATTATTTTAATTAGAGGTTAAGGTAACCTAGAAATATTTTTGGATATATTAATTATCCCAGATTATATTTATTTTAACATTTTTAATGGAATTTATTTATTATATCTATTAATAAAATAATTACAACATCCGTATTGTGTAATTATTTAACATAATTATTTATTGAATAAGAATTAAAAATAAAATATTTAAAAAAAAATAATTCCTCTATATTTCATAATAATACTTCTATTTAAATATATTGTCTAAAAAATCCTTTATTAAAAAATTTATATTTATTAAAATACGAATGTGACAACTTTAACTTCACTTTAAATAAAATATTATTAGGGTCCTAATCTTTTCCATCTGGCTCAAAATGGTCAATAACTTAATCCTAAGATGAATATAGTTGAGATATATTCAACGAATAATATTTGATCTAGTGTTCTTGTCTTGTAATGGTTTTTATCATTTAAATAAAAATTATTTTTTTGATTTATCATCAATTAAATAATTTATACATCATTAATGTATAAGCCATTAAGATAATTATTTATTTCCTAGAAATAAATTTCCATGATAAATAAAAACATATTAGATTTAAAATTAGTATTTATAGTCGAATTTATGTTCTTTATAACCTTATATTAAAAATGATGAAGTTATTAAAATTTGAGTAAGTCATATTTAACTTTTCATTAAATATATTAAATTAAATGTCCTAATCTCATCCATGTGGCTTCTAAAGGATACCATTTCAACCCAAGGATGATTTAAGTCTAAATACACTCATAAAATATATTAGGATAACTATTAGGGTAATTTTATAACATTAGTTTTACCCTCAATTAACTGATTTACCCTTTTACCGTATTCATAAAAATCATCAAAGTTACAATTCATAATGTGTAAAAATAATAGAAATATATTTAGATAATTTGGAAGTACCAATTCCTAATGTCGAATAAATTTTTTAAAATTCAAAAAAAATATGTTGAAATAATTAATTTAAAATTCATCTCTTTTTTAGAAATAGGAAACAACTTTTAAAAGTTAAATTTTTTTAAAAGATTGAAATGTTTTTACATCTAAATTAAATGTAAAATTAATTCCAATAACCTACATTATATTAAATGATAAAAATATATTTATTTATACTTTTAAACCATTCTATAATATAATTTTACCATAAAAATTAATATGATGAAAAAAAGTTGTTTTCAATTAAAATTTAGTATATTTTTACTATTTATCAAAACATGAAAGTTATCAGAAAAATATCAAACATTCATCAAAAGTAAGTTTTTGTATCCCACATCCAAATAATAAGTTTATGTTGTCATATAAAAATTATTAATGTGTCAAAATGTTAATTTGAAAAGGGTTCTCCATTAAAATGCGGAAAAATTATCCTTTAAAAAAAGGTTTTTTATAAAATAGGATTTATTCATACCCTATGACTAAAATATCTATTAGATCAATATAAAAAATGTTTTATTAAATAATATATATATATATATAATTAATTTCATTTAATAATTTTAATTCACTTAATTTATTAATACAAAGATAAAAATATTTCCTTTATATTTAATTAGTTTATATTTTTCATAAATAATTGGTAGCCAAAGAATTCATCCTACATTTTCAAAAGTTAGTTATATTAATTCCCGTTAACTTAAATGATAGGTTATAATGTTAATTTTATACCAATGACATCTCATGGTTCATTTAAACTCATTTTTACATTAAATGCAAGCTATTGAAGAATTAAAATTATTTAAAGAAAATATTTCATAAAAACATTTGGGTGTTACATCTTTGATATTTTTCATTTCCCAGCACACTGAAAATAGTTTATTTTGTATTAAATCAGTATGTATAGATTGAGCTATATTAAGAAGAAAGTTAATCATTCACTACACATAACATAAATGTTATCTTTCTATAAATGGAACACTGATGTTAGCTTACGTTACATGTAAGATTAACTTTCCTCAATGGCTTACATAACATACAAGACCGAGTGTTTCCAAACAATAATTCATTATTAAAATATTATTATTTTTTAGGATATAACATTAAAATTAAATTAAATTTTATAATATTAAATAACTTTTGAATATATATAGTTTAATTAATTGGTTACATAATAATTAGATAAGAATATTAAAACCAAATGAATATAAAGGGACTGATTCTATAAAATTTTATTTTTATGCGAAAAAGAGAATTTATATGAATGAGTTAAATTATTCACTAATAGTGAAAAATATTAATTAAATTAATATTTTATATATTCAAAAAAATATTTTTTTATAATCATTCAATATATTTGATAGATATAATATAATAAAAACCCAAATTTTATGCTTAAAAACCTATATTTTTATAAATGTAGTTTTACCACCATTTAATGAAAAACCCATTTTAAATACAAATTTTGGAACTTCTATAGGTTTAATATTTCAAAATAAACTTCATATTTGAAATATAAACATAAAAAAAATTATCATAATTTTTTGGTATTTTTTTGTAAGGTTTCATTTTTTAATGATTAGTTAAAAATACTGAATTTTAATTCAAGACTGTTTTTTCATCAAATTCATTTATATGGTAAAATTATATTTTAATTTTTTTTAATGTCTAATTAGAAACTAATATTATAATTTAATCTAATTTATTTTATTGGAATCAATTTCACTTTGAATTTGGGTTTAAAAACATAGCCAATGTTGGGATGTTTTTACTTTAAAAACCTACAGTGTTGTCCCGTCAGCAGGATTATTTTTAAATTAATTTATGAAATTTATTTGATTATAAATTGGAAAAATTTATTCCATATTTTTAAACATTATAATTTATAATTTATAATAAGGTCAAATTTGTTTTTGACCAAAAATATTTGTGAAAACGATTATAATTAATTACAACGATTAAGAGAAAAATTAGGTTAACAAAGTAATAAACCTTAAATTTAAGACCCAAAACGACCTAGAAACTTGTAAAAAACCCATTATATGAACATTATTTGGACATTAACCTTCCATTATTGTGTTTTTTTAGTTTTTTTTATGATTTTTAGGTAAAAAAATGGGTACACCTAACTTGTTTTCAAAAATGCCATGTGTGTCCTTTCCCTTCCCTATAAAAGGCCACCACATATCCCTATTCTTCAAAGCTATAAAAACAATTAGGTTCAGAAAATATATGACAAATTAACTTCCCAAAATCCCTAAATTCCTCCAATAATATTTCTCTTATGAATAATGAAATCCAAGGAATCCTTTTGGCACAAACCAAAAGGACTTCTCTTATTAAGAGGTAACGAATTCTCTCAATCTTCTTTCTTTTATTTTATTTCCCCACCCATCCACTCCCTTTATTCCATGATTGTATAAAAAAATTGTATTCAATATAATTGGATGTTTTTATTCTAATGGTTCAACTTATACTCACACACACCTCCAACTTATTGTTAACGAACATACTGTTTATATGTACGACGAACTACCACCTAACAAAACGATGATTGTTCGTTTTTCCTTAACGCCTCTCATAGAGGAAATTATGATGGAAAATATGTTTATATATGTTATATATTATATTTTTTTATTTATTTTAATCTTATTTAATCCTTTTACAACACCTATATTTATACTTTCCATATGTTGTAAATATGATAATTTCGTTTGAGGAAGTGTGGACTATTTCCCCCTCAAAACGATGCGATTCGTTTACATGCTACATGTATTGTATTAAAGACCCATTTATTTAAATTATATGATATATATGAAATAATAATTATACTTTAATTTTAATATATATATATATATATACATATATGTAATTTTATTTCTTTTTTCAATATGATAATAAAAACGGAAACTACGTACATTCGTACGTACGACTTATCGTCTCCGTGAACAACGTATTACATTTCATACATATATATTTTATATATTATTATAACAAAAATATACAAAATATAAATAATATTTTTATCATTATTGAAATTATGGAAATCATGGTATAAGTATAAGGACAAAAGATATAACAAATTAAGACACATACAAGGAACAAAGCGAATATTACCTGAAGTCAAACCTTAACATAGAATTGTTAACAATAGTGTAATATAAAATTATAATAAAACAATATAAGGTATTATATATAAAATATATTTCTATTATGAATTTATAATAAACATAAATTTCGTATACTGGAGGTTTTTACAAGTACAATGAGAGTCAAGACATAAGGTAAGATAATTTCATCTCACTTTTTATTTCTGTGAGATACATGCCTTATACAACACTCATTTTTTGTGGTATATATTTATCCCATGAATGTATTATATGAATATTATAATTAAATTTATGGTATGTTAAATATCCATTTTATGATCTTTCTCTCATGGGGTTTATGTTTCAAAAGTTACCAAATCAGTAATGTATTTTCATATCAAATTGCCTTCATTGAGACACATGCCATGTTGTGAACCTATATTATTCCATGAGTTGTAAATAATATGTTTTACATGTTATATCATGAATATAACTGTATAAATTATGTGTTAATAACCCTGTAATGTTATCATTTCCATTATTTTTTGATTCAAAGTTATGAAATTGGTAACAGTTTATAGCTACAATCTCACCAGTTATCTAGATTGATTATGATTATGATCTAATTGATGAAATATTATGACAAATAACTCAATAAATCTCATTAGTTTTCTTACCCTCTGTTTATTCATGTTATATCTAAGTAATGGAACCATTTCCCACTCTTTTTTACATAAGATGATCAAGAAAGTGTTTTAAATAATGCATGACTTTACCTCTCTCATCGGTAAAAATCTATGTTCATTTTAAATAATTTTTTATAAAAGGCTTAAAAAATATATTCAAATTTTATACTATGATCATTAATATACATTTTTACAATGTTTTACCTTTTAAAAAATGGTTTTTTTAAAAAGGAATCTTTTTTTATTATATGGTCAAAACACTTTACTAAACTTTTTATTGTGTAAAAGGAATGTTCGGCATGTATAGATTTACACATCGTTATGAATGCCATTACCTTGAAGCTTATTTTAAAAGAGTACAAAGTTATTTTTATTTAAAAGTAAAATTTTTATTTATATTCTATAAATTTGTTTTTATGTGTTTTTTATAGAAAAAGGTTTTCAAAAAGGTTTTATGTTTAAAAAGTGATTTAAATGATTAAAAAAAAATACTTTATATATTTTCAAAATATTTGTTCTCAAAGAAAAGTATTTCATTGATCTCAAAGATTATTTTATATGTTATCAAATTGTTTTCAAGGAAAATAGTTTTTAAATTGTTTTTAATCATGTTTTATAAGTTTTTAAGGGAAAAGGTTATCAAAATGTTTTCATGCTTCTTTTAGAATTTTTAAAGGGAAAATGTTTTCAAAAAATTTTCAAGCTCTTGTTATATGTTTTCAAAGAAAAATGTTTCCAAAATGTTTTCACATCTTTCGTCATAAGTTTTCAAGTTTATTTTCAAGAAACTCATTTTCAAAAGGTTTTATATTATAAATATACTTTTCAAAGAAGAAATGTTTTAAAAATACACTTCCAAGTTATTTTTAATCTAAGATAGAATCTGTTGATGTTACTCATTCCCTTATAGGAAATTATTCAAAGGTTCCATTCATATTTTTTCTTGGATGGTTTATGTTTTGATGTAATGATTTTATGACACCCATTTATCTTCTAGGGGTTTTAGGGTTATACTTTCATGAAGTGGTTATGAAATCTATCTATTTTCATAGGTTATGATGTGATGAAATGTTAATGATACCCATTTGATTTCATGGGTTATAATTTGATGTTTATAAAACCTATCTCTTTTTATGGGTCATGAAATGATGAAAGTTTTATTTTTTAGAACATGTATGAATGATGTTATTATGATATGTTTGGGACCTAAATCTCCCTCCAATGCATTGGGTAATGATAAATGTTTTACGAGATCAAAGGGTACACAAGAGGGTATCCCAATCCTAAAACAAGAGGGTACATGGGAGGGAATCCCATGATCGAAACAAGAGGCTATAGAGGAGAAAATTCCAAGACCAAAACAAGAGGGTACACTTAAGGACATCACAAGCCCTAAATAAGAGGGTACACGAGAGGAAATACCAAGACCAGGACAAGTGGGTACACGAGAGGATATCCTAATAAAAAAAATAAGAGGGTACACGAGAGGGAATCCCAAGATTGAAGAGGGTACATATGTGATTAACACAAGCCTAACGTTTTTCTATGTTCATGTTAGGTATCCTAGAAAGAATATTTTCTATCTTTATGAGTTTTCCAAAATTTTACATTTTATTCCTATATTATTCTTTCATGGATTATGTTCTTTATTTCTATATGATTCATGTCTTATGAACTACTAATATTTATTCCATGATTCATGTTTATGATCTTTGATATGTAGGGTATGATCTTCTATTTTTATGATTAGGTTATCATACCCTTATAATCATGATTATGCCTACATATCTCCCTTGTTTACCATTACTGAGCATATGATATCACCCATTTTTATATTTCTTTCCCCCACGTTATGAATATATGTATTATGTTTGATATGTCTAATAAGGGTGCTAGTCAATAAGAATCTAGTGTGATATGAATTAGTTCATTTATATATTAGTGTTTATGTTTCTATGTTTCCAAAGGAACTAGACTAGTATAGTCTTTGGGCATATATTTATACAGTGTTTTATGTATTCCACAAAAGTTATATAATGTTAATGTATGAAAATCATGGGTCACTATATCCTAGGCATAATTTAATTTTATAGAATCATTTGGCTCACTTTAATTGGTGAAATAGGTAATCAATTCTAGGAATAGGATATCGTTTTTTATTATTTTCATGATTCAATTTACAATAATCATCATACATAGAATACTATCTACCTTTTTTACAAACAAAATAGGTGAAACCTAAGGTGATGTGATCAGTATGATAAATCATTTACTTTAAAATTATTTATGATGAGCCTTTTTTATCGCATCTCTTCTAGATCCATTTTTTAAGATGGTAAATAAATAGGAATTTTTTTCAAGAGTAGGTCAATAGTAAATTCAATTTACCTCTAGGGTGGTAACCCAAATAAATCATTCAGGAAAACACTAGTGTATCAATCCAATGTGACATGAAGAATCCCATACCCAATTTCCTATTAGATACCAAGGTCATTACCACTAACTGGCATGATATTTATCTGTCTACTACTACTATAAGTCTTACTCTACCTGTATTTATCTTCCAATATCTCTTGAATACATGAATGGATACATATGGGGAGGTAAATGTCTTATGCCGTGCATAGAAATCTATATAGGCTCTAAACCCTACAATCTAGTCCACATAAAATATCAAATCAAATACATCCATCTCCAAGACAATATAATCCTAGATAAACTACATTGCGTCAATGGCAATAGATCATTCTGGGCATTTATATCCTATACACTCCATCCATCCAAGGGGTGTCTTGATATTCATTACACGAGGCATCATTTCCAAGCGAAATCCCAAATTTTTAATCATAGAAGAAGCAATGGATGAATGTTATGCGCCGGTATCAATAAATACATGCATAAGGGTGGATTTTAGAAGAATGGTACCTCGCACTGTAGAGCAACCTGGTTTCTCACTCATAATAGCTTTCTCTAATCCATAAAGCTGTCACTCAGATTTCATAGGATAGATATTGCTTCTCTACTGATGTGTTAACTGAATATCCAAAGTATTCTTGGAAGCATCATGGTCTATCTATGTCTATGGACATGAACTAGTTTGATGGGACTATTCTGTCTGAGCATACGAAGGCTGAGGGTGCAATGAGCCTAATATACCCACTAATTTCAGAAGTTTATGACAATACTTCTTGATATGATCTTTCTTCCCACAATGGTAGAAATTTTATAGTGATGCAATACATTCATTCCTTCTTATTCTCAAAAACATGCAATGAAAATAGCCTGGTTTGATATCAGATCTTGGAGGAAAATTAACCGATTTTGTAGTCTGAGTCTTTGGTGCACTAACACAATATGAGTAAACATCCCTTATTATATTATTTCCACCATTAGAGATGAAACCTATCACCATTGGATAAAAACTAACTACCTCCAAAATAATTCTGAACAAGATCCCTTTCACCCCCTATTTCCTTGTTTTCCATATCTATATAAACCATACTACATAGAACTGCTATTTTGGATCAAATCTCTGGGTGTAATCCTCACTTAATGATGCATGCCTTCAAGGAGGCACTAGTAGCTACCTCTGGAGTGAAACAAACAATGTTCATGAAATTTTCTTCATGCTCTGTCATAGAGTGGTATTCTTTCTTTAAGCTAAAGAAATATGTGTTTTTTCTATTTTGAAAGTATGGGGATAGAATTGTTTATTGATAATTTCCTCAAAATTATCCCACATAATTCACTGATCAGCTTTATCTTGAATAGATAAATCCCACCCTTGGAATTCATGATATTATTACATATAGTTTTCCAACTTAATATTCAGCTCTACCAGTGTACCAATAAAATCAAAAAAATTATTTATTCGGTTTATCCACACATTTACTTTTTCAGGTTTCAAATACCCTTGAAACACTGGTGGATGCTTCTGAAATTATACCTAATGTTCCATTTTCCTTGTTTTATCATTTTTTTCCACTGTCAATAGTTTGAAATTATTTCACAATACTCTATAAAAGTTGATGGTTCACCTACAGTTCAGGTGAAACCAATTTTCAACAGCTTCTTCTTGCTGGTTTCTACAGTGTATTCCAGAATCCATTTTCTATAAAGATAAAAATACACCATTTAGACTATTTCTATCTAAGAACTAAAAGAATTAATAAATTCCAAAACATCATAAAAAATTATCACTATGATAATCAATAACTAATGTAATAATCATTTCAAAGATAAACCATTATTTTTCAAAAATAATTTTAATAACATATGAAAAATGCAGTCCAAGTGGTAATTCTTATCACAATGTATGGTATGAAACACTCATCATCCAAACCAATAACATTGAGATAAAAAAATCCTAGAAATGTCTTTTAACACTTTTTTACCCAACCAACATGTTAACTTAAAGTTTATTATAAAAAGGTTAGCTACATCTTTTTATACTATACATTTCAAGTTTCAATAGTCCTATATCTTTTCTACCAACCCAATTCAAGTATTGAACAAAATAATTACCATATGAAACTCATGTATTGAAAAAAAATTATACCATTTGTTTCAAAAATATATTTAGACCGACCGAGACTGATACCATTTATAACACCTCTCCCCTCCTGGCCTTAGGTGACATACCCAAGACACCAAAGAATGAAAATAAATGCCAAAGGAAGTAGAGGATAGTGGGGGATTCTTTTCCATGAAATACACACAACCATTCAAGAGACACACAACATCCCATAATAGACTAAATGATGCATGAAAATAAACCACATGACTCAATAAAATTACAATATATAATATATCAGTAGAGTAAAACAAAAAGGAAATAAATGTGCAATACTAATACTCCATGTAGAAAGACATTGAAACCAAAGTGTCATTATAAAAAAATAATATGAAAAAACACCCAAGCCCCAACTACAGTAACCAAACCAATAATTCAATGATCACTACTTGAGAAGTATAAAATATGACCCCTCCTTGTATCTCGGTAGATGACATCTTCAAATGAATAAAATTTACCAAGAAGGGGTTGAGTATAACACTCAGTAGGATTTCCCAAAATAATTCCCATCACATGCCACTAGGACAAGGACATGTTAGCACATTTTAATAAAATAGAATAAAATCAGGTAATAAAAATAAGAAAAATTATAAATAGATTTCATATAATAAAATATTATGGTAAATATATTAAAAAAATTATATTCCCATTTGCATGATTAACTCATTTCAAACCCACACCCACACAATTCATGCAACAATGGACCTCCCTATACTCATGAGTGGTATGTTATCCTATCACAAAGCTGTCACTTGGTGACCAACTTGATGGTAGTACTTCTGAACATGATCCATCCCAAATTATCATTTTTATGGTGGAACTTCCAGACATTACCCATCCTAAACTATTGTCATTTGAAAGTGGTTCTACCAACAATTACCCATCCTAAATTATTATGAACACACACAACACCTTTATTCGATAATTTCCAATAAAACATTTATTTAAAAAAATCACAGCTTTCAAAACCCACCCTTTTGAAATCACATCAACATGGGTTTTCCTATTAATTCCATCCAAGATTTCAAAAAAAAACATCAATATGATTTAGAAAAGATAAATACATCATGTTCTATAATGGTGGAGTGGGATAAAATACACCTAACTCAATAATATTAGCGCAAAGGATCCAAGATGATTTCTTGTAATAAACCTTTTCCACCAATTCCATTACCACAACCAAGAAGATCTCATCAACACAAATCCAAACACATAGATCTAGGTATAACAACACTAATATATGGTACCAATAAAGACATCATGAGAATATATAACAAGATAAGGGAGAATGTAACTATAACCTTTTGATTCTATAAATGACCACTCAAAATTTGATGTCATCGGAGATCAGATGTAAAATGTTTCCAGAATTTTCCTATGGGAACCCTGGGAATCGAGAGGGAGAAAAAAAGGACTTGTGAGGAAAAAGCATGTGCGGGTCATAGATTAACTTTCTAGGCATGGGGATTTACATTATGCATAACTCATATACATCTCGTGTATTTTCTTGAGGCCACATACACTGAAAATCTTGTCACCTAGATTTAATTTTCTAAAAAAAAAAATTACACAATGTATAAATTCTACAAACCATGTATTTGTTCTTATGGGTTTTACTATAGCTAACCCAAATGTTCATACAAGAAATTAAACTAAACTTTGACCCCAAGAAAAATAAAATGCACCAAACGATGGCAAAACTCAAACCGATGGTGATATAGGTGCCTTTAGGGGCTGTATGACCTGTGCGATTAAAAAGGAAAACTTAAACAAAAAAAGGCTTTGAATTTTTTTAAAAAATAATATAAAAATTTAAAAGCTTTGCTCGGAAGCTTATTTTCTAATAGTATACATATCATGGTTATCCATAGGACCCTCCTCTATTTTCCACACTACTGCGATGCCTTGTTTGAACCACTAATGCGCCTCACATGCCCCCTCTCATGTCTCCTATGGCCAAGCCGGATACCATTGTCGCCTTCTATGGAAAATCCAAACACTTCCGTTACCACCCACAGCCAAGCTAGATGGCATAATTTCTTCCTACGACCTCCACCAATTGGTGTCGTCATTATGGATTTCCAATGCCAATCCACTCATCCTAGTCAACCATCTTCATATGTGGCCTCCAAAACCCTAGTACTACGTGAAATCCTTATTTGGTAGTCCCCTCAAGAACCTTGCCATGTAACCCATGTTGATCAGGTGATCATAATTTCAAATTTAGTACTTCTTGACTGAAATCACTCCTGAACGGGTCTTGTATAACCTATAATGGTTATGGGTTGGTTTTCCCAACCTTGATCTTCCCTACATAGGGTTTGATCAGCCTGAATCTGCCTACAATGGGTCTTCCTGGTCCAGAATGGGCTTACACGGGTTTGGCCCAACCCAAAATTGGTTTTGATGGGGTTTCAGAGAACATTTTTTTAAATATAATCAAAATTAATTTATAAATTTTGGGTTAAAAAAATAATTTTAATATTTTTAAAAAATTAATTTAATTTGGTATAAAAAATAAATTAATCTTCAAACCAAAGTAAATTAAATAATTTGAATTAAAATAATTCATTGAATTTATTCAATTTCCTTGATACTTAAATTTATTTCATTTTAATTTTTATCACACCTTTATATTACTCATAGACTATTCTTGAGCATCAACCATGCATGAATGATTTTAGTTATTTATTTATTATAATTTCATATGATGTTTGTAATAATTAGTTACTTTTATGATGATCTATGAATCAACCTATTTTATCCAATATGTATAAGGGTCTATGAATACATCCTTATTTATATATATATTGTACTTCTAGATACCCTCTCACATGCATGCTAGTATTAATGTATTATTGATGATGATATTGTGAGTCAAAAACCATACCAATCAAGGCGAGATCCAGATGAGAAGTGAAAAAAACTAAAATGTCGATGAGCTATATAATGAGTCCAGACCTGAATTAGGTATGATACCCCTGGGTGAAAATTGATCAATTGAGTTTAAATGTATCACCTAATAATAGATACTCAAGATCACTTATGCAATTTTATTTCCTTTATGCAATGTTTATTATTTTATGCATTTTCTTGTCTGCGGGAAACATATAAAATAATTAACATAAAAATACATAAAAAAGATATGAATGTATTTTATTAATGTTAATTTCTGATCATGACAACATAGTATAAAAATATTTAATATAAAATTATCACATTCTTCAATAAATATTAAAAACCCTCAATGAAATATTAATTCACAAACACCATTCATCATTTGATTTTGTACAAAAATAGGTGTACATGGTGCTCGTCATCCAAAGTTGAGAGTGCGTCATACTATTAGAGAGTTATTATGAGATTTTAAAAAAAGTATCCAAATCTATATTGTTTTAACTTTAGAGAAAATCATTGAGTAAATCATGTTTATTATTTTAGAAGTAGCGACGTCACTCAATAGATCAAGGAACCATGAGTTAATATTGTTTTCTAGTCAAACATTTACCTTGAACTATCCAAGAAGTGGTGTATCCATATATTGAATAATTTGAATATAGGTTCAAGTATCCATTCCACTAGAATAATCAAGCAACAAAGTATTTTGATTATAGTACTAAGGGTTGATAGAGTTGGATAAAATAGTGAGAGATATTTAATGATATAAATAATCTGTAATATATAATCAGTAATCAAGATAAAAGTAATAATATTATGGATTTTTTCTCCCAAAAAATAGAAAGTAATAACCGAAGTATTTTGTGATTAATTATGGAAAAATTAAATGTACAAACTCCCATGAATTTCCAAGAGTATTATCGATGCTTTCTCAAAGTAATACGATATCAGAAATTCAAGGTGTTGGCATCCCTAAAACCTGGTAAGCCTCCTCAGGAAGTGAGGGTGAGAAAATTATTATAGGAGACTCATATATGACTCATACGATTGTTATTTCACAATTATATCATCAACATTCCATTTGAATTGTGGATACAACATGGGGAAATGGATGATTTCACATGTTGTCTCACCTTCAAGAACATTATGAAGAGAAAGTGAAGCATGATATGGGTACGTGGTGATCACACTAGTTATGTGTAAATTTAAAGATGGGTCATAATATTTCAATACAACCCATTATTATATAATTTTCAATAATATACTCCAGTTTCATTTAAGATTAATAAATGAATAGTATGTGGAGAAAATTCTATATTACATTTTAGGTAAGGTACATAAAGTAAATAAGAACTTAAAGAAATAATTAATTTTATGGTGAACTAGTTGAAAGAAAAGGTGAAAAGACCAATGGTAAGAGTGAAATTAAATACCCCATTTAAATGGACGTCAAAGAAAATAGGTAAGACATTAAACAAGAGGTTATTTTTTTACATGTCATAAATGTGTATGTGAAAGTTTAAATGAAACTAACTAAATCAAAGAAGAAAGTAGTCGATTCTTCTTTAGATATATTCGTCAATTTTTTCTGATGTTATACTTCTTGGTATTAAATACAATATTCCATTAACAGATTTATATTAAAATACAATAACCAATAATGAAAATAAAAATTATAATAATTAAGGTGTGGTCTCCAAGAAGTTGAGAAAGGGTGGTTCCTAAGTTAGTGGTGAGAAGCACAAAACTTTTAATTTCCAAGTAAAAATTTTTAGTTGAAATTTTGTTAAGTATTGAAAAATCATTAATCTCATGTGTTCATTTGAAATAAAGATACATTATTCTAGTTCTGGAATGAATGTTTTTTCTGTGTTTATACTCAAACAATAGTTCTATAATTCTTGAATCATTAGAAATATGTGATGATTATAAAATGTAAGAATTATATACCCAGATGTGGTAAGATAATAAATTTTCAAGAAAAACTAAATATTTTTCAAGGATATACCCAGTATGGTTTCAGTCTCTTCGGTGTTAAAGACCTTATGTATTATTAACACACTTAGATACCTAGTTTTGTAAAAATAAACTATTAGAAATAAAGGTAATTCACAAGTCTTTTGAAACTAGTTCAACTAGATAGCATGAACTATTCCAAGGGTAGGTTAGTAGTAAATATAATTCATATGATTATTTTAAGTTTTATTAAGGAATGTAAAAGTGAATTATGGTATATTCATGTTTAGAATACATGAGTTTCTTTGGGAATGTGTGTTGATGAGTATCTTTACCAAGAATTAATTGATCAACATAATGTTTCATGGAGTAATTCCTAAACATACATTACCTTATCCACATCAATGTTTTGATGATAATTAGGAGGATTGATGATGTTTATTACTTGAAAACATTGATCAATTAAATGTTGCATGGAGTAGTTCCTAAATTAACATTTCCTTATACACACTAGAGTCATGATGCAAGTAAAAGGAGCATCAATGATGAGATTTCAATGCATTATAAAAAACATATATTTTGAGACATGCTTCACAAATAATGGAATTATCCCACCACCATATACCAAATATCATGAAAAATGGGTATCATATGAGTTATATTATTATGGAAATCCATTGTGTAATAATAACATGTGTTTAGTTTAAAAGTTTTTGTTGAGGATATCAAAAAACTTAAATTAAGAAAAACACATTGTGTATCTAAAGTAATTATCCTAAAAGATTATTTTGATATTAAAGAAATCCATAAGATAGAATAGTGATAGTCATGTTATGGACCATACTTATATAAATGGGATCACATATCTATTTGAGACAGTTAGTGAAAGATTTACTTGGATTTTTCTAATTCTAGAGATGCACAAATAGTTGACATGGGATCCAGTTCCACAAGAGTTAGTGGAAAATTACTATTTTAGTGACATATACTGTGTAGGAAGGATGAAACCATAGTGGTGGTTTTATATTCACTATGTTCAGTGATAAATTATTCATTGTGAATAATAATTCTTAAAAATAATCATTATATGGAAATTAGTTAAAACTGTGAAGAACAATTAAAATTAAATAATGGATTCCATGTATTATAGTGTAGGGGATTATTATTTTGAATATCATGGTGGGTAATCAAGTGATACTATAAATGGATGATAAAATCATTGTACCAATATGGCTTGATTGGTAACACAAAGTTTTTATGCCTAGATCCATTATAATTTTACTTATCATAGCTGCTTCCTTTGATAATTTTATTGATAATTGGATGTCAAGTCCACCAATCATGGAAGGTGTCTATATGAAACAAATAAAAAGGGATGGTGACACCATAGAATTATAATAATGGATTCAAGTTTCTAAAATAAAATTTTGGATTGAAGTAAGAGTCCAGATTATATAATATTCATTTGGAATGAATCTTTTCCATGTGTTGGCAAGATGTTAGTGGGAGAACAACTATTTTTCCTAGTGAAACGTGTTTGATAACATATGTAAAACAACTATTATTATTATAGTTAGTTAAGACAATGATGAAATTATCTCTCTATAAATTGACTGAAAGTATCAACCTATGTTCTAGGGAATTGGATCTATTTAGCTAGATATAAATATTTCTTAGATCTAGATAATAGTAAATATACTAACACTGTATTGAAAATACTAGTTGGAATAGTTCTAGATCTAATTATTATTAACTCCACGTGGTATAAATATCTCCAAGATGAAATGAATGTGAATAGGAGGATTTTAATTTTATAAGTTAATTACTATATGTTTCTGTGATGGATCAATCATGTATTCTATGATATGTATAAGAAATGATACTGTCAAAATACTTTTTATGGTAGTAAAATATCAGTTACATTTAGGAGAACTGAAAGACTTTTATGATTTAAATTTTTTTTTTGTATTCATTGAAAACTAATATTTTTAAAACATTTTTCATGAAAATAAGTGAAAGTTTCTGAGTGTTCAAACCCATAAATAATTAGGGAGAAAAGTTTTGTTTTTGAGAATTTTTTTCCATACTAATAGGATCATACTATGAAACACCAGATATAGAGTATTAGACTGAGTAACACCGATCATAGAAGTCATTAGAAAGATAATGTTGTTGATCAAACACATCATCTGTCTCAGATTTATTGACATGAATTTCAAGATCTATTAGACACAATATTTGTAAGAATGAAGGTCATGAGTTTGAAAGTCATATTTTTATTAAAGAGGATTAATTTTGACAATGATTTTTGGAGTCAGAAAGTTATTAAACTTTATAAACTTAAGTAAAAAGATGCATTATTGATCATTGAGTTCTTAAAAATCATGATAAAGTTTCATGATAATAGATTTTGAATAATATAGGTTGTTTAAGGACTCTAAATAGTTTGTATTGATTTCAAAAAACCATGACACAGAAGATCAGATCGAGAAGTACTGAAATATTATTTTTCAAAAGTCTATTTGAGTAAAGCTGAAAATGTTTGAAGAGTATATAGGTAAAGTTTCCATTAGATTTAGAACATTGGAGTAACAAAAGTTTTTAACATTTATCCATTATATAAAGATGATTTTTGATAGTATGAAGAGTCAAAATGTCTTATTTTTACTTGAGAAAAAAAATAGTGTGTTCAATTTTAATACCGGTCCATCTGACCAAGAACAGACACCGATCAATTGGAGGAATGTTTCGCACTGATAAATATTATGATGTAGTGGTTCAAGAAATATAATTGGTCTAAGAAACTATATTAAGGATTCTCTCAAAATTATATGAGGAAGTTCCTTTGTAATGAGATGCAGAAGTTCCATTGTACTGAGCTGAAGAAGTTTCATTTTAATAAGCTAAGGAAGTTCCTTCATAATGAGATGAGGAAGTTCCATCATACTGAGATGAATAAGTTTCATCATAACAAGTTTATGAGGATCCATTGGACCCATAAAAGTTTAGGGAGTCTGAATTGGCTGATTATAGATAAGACACAAGAAGATTCTATAATATTTGTGATGATTTTAAGTGTTCAAACCTAAAATTTAAATATGCATAAATCTTAGAGATTTTGAATTTGAGATTGTGGGGAACATTATCAAGATTCCTAACTTTTACAATCTGAGATAGTTATAAATCAAAGAATAGTGCATTCGTGCTTTGTAATATTTTCACGTGTAAAAAAGGTGAAGCACTTCATAGTTTGAGTAAGAGTTTATTTCTAAACAGAGATCCTGTTAGAAGATCAGACAATTGATTTTTTTATTATCGAACTGAGGAAGATTATACTGAGCAGTTTTGAAAAGTTTGAGAAGTTTATTTTGAGAAAAGGGTTCACTATAATGAGTCCATTATAATGATTTCATCATAATGAGTGAATTGGACTGAGGAAATTAGACCTAGGGTCATCGTATTGAGGTTCAAGAAATTTTTTTGAGGATAATTGTTTTTTGTGATATATTATTTTGTGGCTCAATTTTTTTTAATAGAAAATTTTGAACTGTTGGGAGTCTGTATAATCATTATTATCAGGAGATATAATTTGTATAATGAAAGTTGACATAAGTTTTATTCACTTCTTCATTATAGTAAATTTTCATAGACCCATAAGAGTGGCTATGGAAAGGATGTAGGTTCTCACACTGAGGATGAAACTCGTATATCTTATGTAATTTAATTTCTTCCTTACTTTTTCATGCATGAGTATTTTATAAAAGGTGATAAGGTAAAAAAATTTAACAGGTTTTAGGGGTTAAGTTTCTAAAAGTCTTGAATATTATAAAAAGTTAACAACTGATTCACCCCCTTCTCAGTTGTTATTTGATCCTTTGAAACTTAAATTGGTATCAGAGGCAAGGATCACTTATTGAATCCTTATCATGGATAAGATCAATTCTGTCAACAGTAGAGGAATTCCTATGTTTGATGGAAAAAACTATTATGGATGAAAAAATAGGTTGATTTCTTATCTCCAACCTATTAGCCTATAAGTTTACAATTCCACTACAATTGGGTCTTCACCTATTGAAAACTTTTCATCAAAGACTTTTCTTGATAATAAAAATATTGAATTTTATGGAAATGATAGGAATTATTTTCTTATTCCTCTATCAGAAAATTGTTTTATGAAGGCGATGGGCCTCAAAACTTCAAAGAGTATGTGGGAAAATCTGTAAATTATTTTTGAAGGGAATACTAAAGTGAATAAAGCAAAGCTAAAAATTTGGCATAGTAAGTCTGAAGACAAAAGAATGAGATATGAAGAAAATATTGATGAATAATTTACTAGGGTAAATAAAATTGATTATAATATCAAAGGATTTGGATAAGTTTTGGAAGATTCTATAATAGTGATGAAACTTATGAGAATATTTTTATATAGGTTTGATTATAAAATTTACTACTTATAAGATAAATATGGTTTATTTCTTTATGAATTGAAGAAATTTCTTGCTATTTTTGAAATGAGGAAAGCTCCAACATTCAAAATGAAGATGAAGGATGAAGTGGATTTTTATGCTATGAGAAAAATGAAAAATCAAGATGTAGAATATGTAGATCCTTATGATTATGAAGATAAAGAGGATGATGAGTTGAATAATAAAATCATGTCTCTTATCTCTAAGAACTATAGAAGAGGAAGAGGAAAGTATGGTGGAAAAATTCCTCTCAAATTTTTTGAGTGTGGTGGAATTAGACAGCTTTCTTTGAATTTTCCTATGATGATATTTTGTGAGTATCAAGATGATTATGATGAAACACCATGATGGAAGAATTAGAACAAAATTTATAAAGAATAAAAGTCATCCAACAAACACAAGAATATGTTTAATGTAAACAATAGAAGAATGTTGGGTAAGAAAGCTGAATTAGACTCAATTGACAATAATTATTTGTGTTGGACCCTTTATGAGATAGCTATTTTAATAATCACAAATCATGCCCATTTACAAATCACGATAATTCAAAGATTATATTAGAACTAATTTTAATCATATCAATGAATATTTATAAATGAATAAATTATGTCACATGGTATAATAAATTTCAATAAGTCAATAAATTATGGGTATTTGTGTTTAAATATATTTAAATGTTTATATTTACATGCAATTATGAATTTCACTTAATTTGGTACTATTATGTATAAGACAAACAATTTGTAATTTTTTCAAAGTATCTACCAACGATTTTTTCAAAGGAGTCACTGAAGTATAAATCACCGATGAGGGATCACTGATCGAAGAAGACATCGATACAGGACTCACCGATAGAATAAAAAACACACAGATGGACAAGTCACTGATGATCGGTCACACTGATAGTTCAAGCGACTCACAGATAGATGACTAACTGATGGGCGACGTATCGATAGTTCAAGGGACTTACCGATGGATGACTCACTGATGGGTGACACAAAAATAGTTCAAAGGACTTACCAATGGACGAGTCACCGATATGAGACAAATTGATATTTCAAAATGAGTCACCGATGACAACTCACCAATAACCAGACAGACTAATAGTAAAAATGACTCACCAATGCCCAGAGTCACCGATACCGATGGAGAGGACTCAACGATATAGAGTCACCAATGCTGATAGAACGATGCAATTGACCCACCAATAATTATGACTCATTGATAGTCAGAAAAAATATTTTTATTTTATTAATTCAAAATTATATCTAATGGTCATATTTAGAAAAATTAATGTTTCTGACATTATTTAATATTGTTTATAGGAAATTTAGAGGATAGTACAAGATACATGCACGTGGTGAGATCATTATGTCTGCTGGACCTCGAAGTATAAAAGGATAACAAGCTGGATCTCTGCAACAGATAGAATATTAGTGAGAAAAGAAAACCTAAGAAATCCTAAAACTCTTGATCATACTTACTAAACCCAAGAACTCAAAAGTAAGAACACATGGGGAGATCAAGAAACCAAGAAAAACCTACTAAGCTGATTCGAACATTTTTCACACAAGAAAATGAACATTTCATAACTCCTAGAATCTAGAACATAGTGGCTTAAACACACTATTTTGGAGTTAAATTCCATAAAAGGACTTCGACTTCAATTTCACTACATCAATCGAGTCCAGAGTTTCACTACATAACACACAGAGTCTTCTAAACCTAACTCTATATGTCTAGATATGTTGTGTTCATTTATTTACATTTCTGAGCAGTGTGTGTATCTGTCTGTCACACACACACACTGACTCCTTTTCATAACTGGAGGATACTTGTTATCCTCAATCTCATACTCTATTTATCCTTTTGCAACCCACCTAAAAATGTGGAATAGCTCGTGTGTGACCTGTTTTTTGTTTTTCTCACAAAGAACTGTGGTAGAGGTTAAGGGTGGCCTTGACCCCCTTATGTACTGCTGTGAACCCCGATCTAGGGTGTGGATCAAACTTGTTTATTAATTTAAACTGCTTGGTGGTGGGTGATCACCGAGTAGAGAGGAATAAGTCTCAGCTTGAGACCGAAACTCTACTTTTAAATTCCACTGTGCCAATTGTTATTTTATTTTACTTTGTTTTATAAAAAATTTCATTCAAAAAAAGTCAAACATTGATAGTTAATTTAGCATGTTTTTATAACTGTGTTGAAATAGTAGGTTAGTTTCAAAAGTTATATTAATCTTTAGGTTAGTATTGCTGAAAACTAATCGATATCTTGAGAAATTAGTTGAACATTCAGGACTCTTAAAAATTCAATACAAACATACTTGAATTATATTTTTAATTGGGGGAAATTTTCAAAGAACCAATCCGAAAAAATTTTTTTTATAGTTATTCAATTCACCCCCTCTTGAGTAATCTAGTCTAAGTGACATTTGGTATCAGAGGAATTATGAATTTTTCAGTTTTCAGATCTTTTTCAAACTTTTTCTACTGTGATTGTAGTTATATTTCAAAGATCTTAAATTTTTTTTAATACTATGTTTTTATCTCATTGAAATATTTTCCAAATTTATATTATGGAAAATAGACTATAAGGAGATGCTAAGAATTGAACACCTTTTTTCAGTGGAACAAATTATGCTCAATAGAAGATTAAAATGAAAATACATTTAGAAAACATGGGATTTGAAATTTAGAGTGCTATTGAAAGTAAATATGTACTCACTGAAACTGCTAAAAACACTTGGAATGAAGCTACCAAGACTACCTATACTAACAACTGTAAAAAAATGAATGCTCTATACTATGCACTAGGAGATGAATAATTTAATCACATTTCTACTTGTAAAACTGATCATGAGATTTGGGACACGTTATCTGTTCCCATGAGAGAACAACTAATGTGAAAGATATGAGATTAAATAATTATACTATTAAATATGACACTTTTAGAATGAACCCTGATGAATCTATTTTTGATATGTATCTTAGGTACAATGAAATTGTGAACACCATGATTTATTTAAGATGATTTGTCACAGAAAAGGAGCAGATCACGATGATTCTGCGATGCTTATAAGAGAGATGGTGTGGGACATTAGTATCTATAAGAGAATCATCTGACATTGATAAAATACTAGTAATGAAAATAATTATAAAATCAATGATGTATGAAGAGGAAATAAAGGTGAATCAAGATGAGGAAGAGCCAAATTAAAAATATGTATCCTTAAATAGTACCACTTCCAAGATAAAAGACAAAGAGAAAGTTCAAGTTACTATTGAGAGCACAAGTAGTGAAGAATCAGCTTCATATATTAATGAGAAAATGGCCTTGCTGGCCAGAAGATTCAAAAAATATTATAGAAAGAAAAGGATCTTAAAGAGACCAAACTATGAAGGTAAATATGTCAACAAATGAAATTGGAAAAAATATTTGATGAATCTTGATAAATCAGAAGAAATAGTTTTATATGAGTTAAAAATTATAGGAGATGTCAAAGATTGTTGTCCTACATTAAAGTATAAAAAGAAGTATGAGAATAAAGATAGGAAATATAAGAAAGCAATGAAGGCCACATGGAGTGCATCTGAGGATATCTCTAGTGAATCTTTTTCTTCTCAGAATGAGAAAGAAGATATGGAAAACATGTGCTTTATGGAAGATACCTCAGAGGTACTCTTAAACTATCCTATAACTAATGACTGTTATCATAGAGATGAATCTGAATATGAAAATATGACAATTTATGAACTGTTTGAGTATTGAAATATACTATAAGAAACATTTAACAAAACTAAGTATAAGTATAAATCATTAAAAAAATAGCATGCAATATCTACAAATATTAAATCTAAACTTATTGTTGATAAAGAGAAAAATGAAAAAATGCTAATGGAAAACAATGACCTAAAGTTATCTAATGGTCAATTAAAGAAGGATTTGGAAAAGTTTACCAATACAAAAAACAATCTTACTCAATTACATGGTAAAAAAATAGCCCATAGGTATACTAATAGGATAGGATATCGGCCAGGACAAATAAATGTATCTAAAACACATTTTATAACTGAATTTGGAAAATCTACTTCTCTATCTAAAAAGCAAGATTTTAGTGCATGTTCCAGTTCTGAAAAATCATTCACTGCATCAAGTTTTTCAGGACCAAATAATTTTTATTTTTAAAATACTTTACATTCTACATATAAGATACCCATAAGACAATTGTGGGATCCTAAAGCCTTTATTACGAATGTTTCTGGACCCAGACAAATATGGGTACCAAAATCTTTTCTTGGATGAACTGTTTTATAGGTAAATTGCCTAAAGAGTTCTTGTAAAAATATTTCGTACTTGGATACTTTCTACTCAGGACACATGATAGGATATTACTCAAGCTTCAATAATATCATCAATATTGATAGAGGACATGTCACATTTGGTGACAATGGTAAAGAAGAAATCATTATCTTAAACCAGATTGGTAACCTTAACTCTATTTCAATTTCCAAAGTACTATATGTTGGTGCATTAAAATATAACTTGATTATCACATCTCAAATCTGTGATGATGTATTTAATGTCAAATTTAAAAATGATTCATTACATGTTTTTTATGACAAAAATAACTTAGTATTTACTACTCTTAGAAATGATAATATATATGTTGTAAATTTATACACGCTAGCATCACAGAATGTTTCCTACCTAAGTGCCTTTCAAAAAGAGTCTAGAATCTATCATAGGAGACTAAGACATTGTAATGTATAATCCCTTAATAAATTGACCAGAAAAGGTTTAGTGAAAGACATACCCAAACTAGAGTTTCCAGACAATAGAGTGTGCAATCCTTGTCAAAAGAGAATGCAACATAAAATATCTTTCAAAACAAATAAAGAAGTTACATCTTCTCAACCTCTTGAGTTGGTTCACATTGACATTTTTGGACCATCTAAAGTTTCAAGTCTCAATTGGAAGCACTATGTATATGTTCTTATAGATAAATGATCTAGGTATACTTTGACCTTTTTCTCAGCTCCCAAAAGTGAAGCTTACTCCCTTTTTACCATGTATGATAGGACTGTAGAAAATCATAGTGGACTTAAAATTAAATCCTTAAGAAGTGACCATGGCCGTGAGTTTAAAAATCATGACTTTGAATCTTTTTTTCTAAAAAATGGCTATCATCATAATTTCTCTGCCCCTAAGACACCTCAACAGAATGGTGTAGTAGAAATAAGAAATAGAACCCTACAGGAAATTTCCCGAAATATTCTCAATGAATATGACCTACCAATTTTTTGGGATAAATATACAATACATCCTATTATATAATAAATTGAGTCTTAATTAGACCTATCCTTAAGAAAACTCCTCATGATTTGTGGAATAATAGGAAACCCAACGTAAATTATTTTAATGTGTTTGGATGCAAAGTTTATATTCTTAACACTAAAGATAATCTAGATAAATTTGACTCTAAAAGTGAAGAAGGAATATTCCTTGGATATTATAGATCAAGAAATGTATATAGTGTCTTTAATAAAAGAACCAAATGTTTAGAAGAATCTGTATATGCCAAGCTTGATGAAACAGATCCACATGAACCTAAGACATTTCTAGAAAATATTGAACAGGATATGTCCAATAGGGACATTGATGCTAAACTCTCTGACCATCCTATAATGGAATCTGTTAAAACTTCCAGTTCCATAAATTTTCTATATTCTAGCCATAATGAACCAAAACCATGTGATGAACCTGAAATAACTATTCCAACTTTTACTAGACCAACTAGAACCCTTAAAAACCATCCATTAGATGCTGTTGTTGGAGATTTAGATAGAGGAACACAAACTAGAGATTCCTTGAGAAATCAGGTTGAATATCAAGCATTCTTGTCATAACATGAACCTAAAAAATATCAATTATGCAATCAATGATGAATTTTGGGTGATGGCTATGCAAGAAGAGCTTAATTAATTTTAGAGAAATAAAGTCTAGAAGTTTGTTGATAGAACAAAAGATAACTTGACCATAGATACTAAATGGTTGTTTAGGAATAAATTAGATGAAGCTAGAAATTTAGTTAGAAACAAATCTAGATTGGTTGAACAAGGAAATAATCAAGAAGAAGCAATTTATTACGAGGAGAACTTTGCACCGGTAGCTAGGCTTGAAGTCATTAGAATTTTACTTGCCTATATAACACACTTGGATTTAAAAACTTATCAAATGGATGTCAAAACTGAATTATTAAATGGTTATATAATTTGGTATGTTTTTTCAAAAAACCCATAGTTTTTACATATACACTTTCTCAAAATCAAGTTTTCAAATTATCTAAATCTTTATATGGTTTGAAACAAGATCCAAGAGCATGGTATGATATGTTAAATAACTTTCTTATTTCTAAAGGTTTTACAAAAGGAGTTACAAATCCTACATTATTTCTAAAATAAATTTCTAAAGATGTTTTAATAGCTCAACTATAAGTAGATGATATTATTTTTGGATCTTTGAAAAATTCTTTATGTAATGATTTTTTAAAAATGATGAAAAGTGAGTTTGAAATGAGTTTTATGGGTGAAATTAAATATTTTCTTGGATTTCAAATATTTAAAAACCAATAAGGTATTATTATAAATCAAAGTAAACATGATAAATATAATTTTAAAAGATATGGATTTGATGGCATTAAGAGCAGCGAAACACCTATGAGTTCTACATGTAAGTTGGATCTTGATAAAAATGGAAAATCTATTGATCAAACTGCTTACAAAAGAATAATTGGGAGTTTGATTTACATAAATGCTAGTAGGACAAAAATAATTTATAGTGTGTGTATGTGTGAAATATTTCAAGAAACTCTCAAAGAGTCACATTTAAATTTTGTTAAATTAGTATTCAAATACCTCAAATATTCAACAAATTTAGGACTTTTCTACCCAAGAGGATAACCTTTTGATATGGTTAGTTATTCTGATTATGACATTAGTGGGTGTAAATTAGATAGAAATAGAACCTCTGGAACATGTCACTTTTTGGGAAAGTCTTTAATTTTATGGTTTTGTAAAATGAAAAATTCTATTGCATTATCAACTTCTGAGGAAGATTACATTACCACTGGTAGTTGTTGTGCACAAATTTTGTGGATGAAAAAAACTTTATTAGACTATGGATTTCAATTCAGACATATATTAATAAATTGTGACAATACAAGTGGTATTACAATTTCTAAAAATCCAATTTCTCATTCTAGAACAAAACATATTGATGTAAGACATCACTTATTGAGAGACCACTATAAAAAACGTGACATATCTCTTGAGTTTATTGGGACTGAACACCAACTTGATTTTTTTTACCAAACCCTTAAAATCTGTGAGAATGAGATATATCATACATTAACTTGGAATGATAAATTTATAAAGACTATTATACCTTAACCCCTTAGAAAAATATGTTTTTCTATGAAACTGATCACTGTGACACTGATCATGTGAAACCAATCAGGTTAAACTGATTAGGTGAAACTGACCATGTGAAACTGATCTAGTGAAACCAATCAAATGTGACCAATACTGTTAGAGTGAAACCGATGCCTATAAGAACTTTTTAGTAAATATATTTGTCTGTATATTTTAAGTAAAATGACACAATTTTGTTTGTTTTTTATTTTACCATTATTCTGTTTTATGTTTTTACAATGTATAACCCCTAAATGATAAAATTAAATCAATCCATGACCCATCAATACCCTCACTACATTCGAAACTTCAACCTTTAGACTTCCTTCTTTGAACACGAACCTCCAGAATAGCGAGGACAAATCGCATGATGGAAGGACCAAGTGAATCATTATTGGCCAAGATTCAGAAAGGAGAATCAAGCAGTGACACATATTCTATGAATCCAGAGTTCAGAATCCGTGTAGTATATCATGAGAAAGAATTGTCTACCAAATGGTTTTTTTCAAGAATCTCCATCTTTCTAAAATTTATAGAATCACAAGGGTGGATTAGTTGGATTGTGGAAAATGAGAGAATTTTCTTTACCAAGTTGGTACACCAATTTTAACTCTACTTGGAAGTGTTATTAGAAGGAGATGAGGAGGCTCAGATGAGATCAGTGGTAAAGGTAGATGAGATCTTAATTTCCTCAAGAGAGTGGGCCGAATTCTTAGATATGCCTCATGAGGGAATATTTACTAACTACTTGGGTAACATTCCACCAACTATAGATTTATTTTCTTATGAAAATGCATTGAAATAGTTGACTATAAATGAGGATTCAAGGAGGCTAATAGGTTCAGAATTATATGGAGAGGATAAAATGTTGTTCAAGTTTATCGAACACCAAATCTGACCAATAGAGGGAGATTTTTCATCCATGAAGTATCAGGATATTTTCCCAATTTATTTGTTGAATTATGAGGTGAAAGTGAACCTATGTAGGTACCTTATAGTACACATTTGTGACATGATCAAAAATTCCATGAATGAAACTTATCTATATTATTAGAGTATTATTTATACAATGTTGATGAGGCAAGGATGCATGAATGATGAAAATGAGGTGATTACTTGTTGTAGTTCCTTATTCCTACACAAGGACATCTGTAAAAGGATGAAAATATTTTGGAACACATGGAGAAGATGTTAGGTAGCATATGAGTGGAAATTGTATGAGGATTATAATCCAATTGTTCGTTCTAACATACCCTAGGATCAAGCTGATCTAGGTCTTAAACCTGGAGAGCAGGTTGTGAATTAATATGGAGAACAAGCTAAGTTTGAGCTGGAAAGAGAAGAGGGGTCTCCTATATATGATAGGGGTGACGTAGATATTGCTGAAATCCCTATAGAATTGACATATGGACATACAGGTCCACCATTATAATTAAATTATACTAAAATTTTGTTATATGATGATGAAGATGTGGAGGATACTGATGTCTCTAGAGTTAACGGTTATGTGAGCATGACTGATGATGATGATGAGGAGGATGATGATGATGAGGATGATGATGGTGAGCTTGTGAGTGACTCACTAAAAGATAGAAAAGATTTAGTCAGTTCAGGTGAGGAGTTTGTGCATAGAGATGATGATGATTCTTGTAGATATGATGATCTTGATCCTGTTGGATAGGTTGACGTTTATGGTGTTAATCATAATGATAGAGATGCTGGAAATGTAGATGGATATGACCATCTTTAAGATTATCAAGGCATCATTTATAAACTTTCTGATATTATGGATGGAGTTCAAGAAGAAGAAGATGAAGTTCAGATTGCACCTGTGCCTCAGAATGAGGGGGATCCTCAAGTGGTTGGAGGATTAGAGGAAGAATCTCATGTTCAGAATGTACCAGTGCCTCAGAATGATATTATGGATGGAGGCCAAGAAGAAGAAGAAGAAGCTCATATTGTACCTGCACCTCAAGGTAGAAGAGTAATAATTGATACTGTGGAGCCTAGATAATGGACTTGTTCTGGTGAGTGGAACAAGAGTCCAAGATATATCCTGTTTGTGCTAGATTATGATTCAAATGAGGAGATAGTAGCTCCTCCTTCTCCACATGCTGATGTGGAACCGACTTCTCCTACTTCACCTAATTTGACCACCAGTGATGAGCATGTTGTACCTTCAGTGCCTAGTGACTATGTCACCAAGGTTGATCTTGAATAGTCAAGGATGATTTGTTTGTGTCCTTGAAATATTCTATTCCAGTAAGAAATGAAGCTTCTACTTCTATGAGTATATTAGTGGCGGATGTTCCTAGGACTGCAAGAATCGTAATTCCGGAGATACAACCCAACCTAATCACTACAACCGAGACCATTGTACAAAAAAATACACTGTTGGGAGAAGAAGTAAAGAAAATGAATAATGATATAGTATCTCTATCCAATGATTTTAGAACCACACTTGGTGGTGTTATGGAGGTTCTTAAGAACCTTATTACACATCCAATGAGTGCATATTTGAAAAACTTGAAATATGATCTTGGAAAACTGATTTCTGGAACATCCTGTTCTAGAGTTTCCAGGCCTACTGCTGATATGGGGTCCTTTTGGATTGTCGTAAGAGAAGGTATGAGATCCATTCAGATTGACTCTAATAAAGAGGCTCCTTCCAATGTGAAAATGAATAGTGTCCATATATAAAACATGGTGAGACAATGTGAAAATGAGGCAATTGCTGCTCAAAAGGAGATCAGGGACAAAGTGTACAAGTATTTCTCTAAAATATACACAAATCATGAGTTGAATAACAACTTTAAATACTTGGTTGAGATCCTCAAGATACTACCAGTGACTAAGGCATTCAAAAAGCAATCAATCCAATTGAAATAGGTTACTCTCACATTGGAAAAGTTCATGGAAAACAAGGAGGATTTTGAGAAGGCCATATAGTATGAGGGTGAAATCATTAATGATTTCATTAAGCTTTTGAATCTCTACCTGCATGTATAGTCTGAGGCTATAGTGGTCGCTGTAGCTGCTTCCATCATCCCCACTTCACTACCTCTTTCTCTGATGATAGTGTCTCAAGATTTATCTTAGATCCGGACAGTGATCCAAGAGAAGCCTCCCAGTCTTATTCTGTCAGAGAAGAGACCAAAACATACATCTACTGTTCCTATAGGCATTACTTTACCTAGTGTAACAATTTGATCAACCTTCCTATATCCACAACACCACCTCCTAACCCCACTATTTTCCCCTTCAGACAAAGGGAAAGCTCCTCAAAATCCCAAGCCTTAGCTGTGGATCATTTTTTGATAGGGCTATGTAATTTTATTTTTGATGAGTGTCTTTTGATGTTTGTACTCTTTTGTACTTTCATGAATATATGTTTGACTTCAATGTGTTTCAAATTTCCTTGTTTTCTATTTATTTATCCTTTATGTTTCTTTCCACCTTTTCGCTAATCCTAAAAGGGGGAGAAATATATGGATTGAATCAACTCTTAAACTAAGGGGGAGACTAACAATGTCATAGGAAAGATGGCATGTAATCAATAGAATATATATATATATATATATATATATATATATATATCCCACCTCTTATATAAATCACTGAGACTGCTCTAATACAATTATTGAGGGGGAGCATAAAAGGAAAGACCTTAAGTTAAATTGAGAATTCACACTCACTATTGGTATGCTAAGTTAAGTCATTTTTTATTTCTTAACACCTTCTATAAATCATTAATTCCATGATTTATGGTAATTTAAAAGGGTGAGATTGTTGAATCCTTTGTGAGACAGCTATTTTAATAATCACAAATCATGCTCATTTATAAATCACGATAATTAAAAAATTATGTTATAACTAATGTTAATAATATAAATAAATATTTATAAATTAATAAATTATTTCACATGGTGTAATACATTTCAATAAGTCAATAAATTATGGATATTTGTGTTTAAATATATTTACAAGTGTATATTTACATGAAATTATGAATTTATCTTAATCTGGTACTGTTATATATAAGACATACACTTTTCATGTTTTTCTAAGTCTATGTCACTGATATGTTCAAAGGAGTCACTAAGGGATGACTCACTGATGGGGAATCACCGATCGAAGAAGACACTGATGCAGGACTCACTGATAGAACAAACGACACACCAATGGAAAAATTGCCAATGATCAGTCACACTGATAGTTCAAGAGACTCATTGATGGACAACTCACCGATGGGTGATGCACCAATAGTTCAAAGGACTTACTGATGGATGACTCGTCAATGAGAGATGCATCTTTAGTTCAAAGGGCTTACCGATGGATGAGTCACCGATGGGTGAAAAACTGATAGTTCAAAATGAGTCACCGATGACGACTCACCGATACAAGAATAGACTGATAGTAAAAATGACTCATCGATGCCCAATGTCACTGATATCGATGGAGAGGACTCACTGATATAGAGATTTAATGATGTTGATAGAATAATGTCATTGAATCAAAGATACTTATGACTCATCGATAGTCATAAAAACTATTTTAATTTTATTAATTAAAAATTATATAGAATGGTCTTATTTAGAAAAATTGATGATTCTAACAATATTTAATGTTGTTTGTAGGATATTCAGAGGATATTACAAGGTACATGCACCTAGGGAGATCATTATGTCTACTGGACCTCAAAGTATAAAATGATAACAAGATGGATCACTACAATTGATATAATAGTAGCAAGAAAAGAAAACCTAAGAACTCTATAAACTCTCAAGCATACTTTCAAAACCTAAGAACTAAAAAGGAAGAACATATGAGGAGATCATCAAACCAAGAAAAACCTGATAAGTTTATATGAAAATCTTTCAAACAAGAAGTTTAACATCTTATAACACATGGAATCCAAAACAAAGAGGCTTCAATTGTCTATTTTGGATTCAACTTCTAGAAGAGGACTTGAAATTAAATTCCACTACATCAACTGAGTCTAGAGATAAACTGCATAACATACAGAGCCTTCTAAACTAGATACACATCTCTAGCTCTATTGTGTTTATTTATTTACCTTTTTGAGTAGTGTGTATATCTATCTGTTACACACACACTGACTCCTATACATAACTAGATGATACTTATTATCCTGAATGTCAGACTCTATTTATCCTTTTGTATCCCACATAGAAATGTGGAAGATTTCGTGTGTGGCCTTTTTGTTTTTTTCTCACAAAGAACTATGGTAGATGTCAAGGGTGACCTGGATAGCCTTGTGTGGTGTTCTGAACCCTGATTCAAGGTGTGAATCAAACTTGTTTATTAATTTAAACTTCTTGGTGGAAGGTGATCACCATGTGGAGAGGACTAAGTCTCGACTTCAGACTGAACCTCTAGTTTTAAATTCTGATGTGACTATTGCTATTTTATTTTACTATGTTCTATAACAAATTTCATTAAAAAAAGTAAATCTTTGATAGTTAATTTAGAAATTCTTTATAATTATATTGAACATGTAGGTTAGTTTCAAAAGTTATATTAATCTTTAAGTTAGTATAGATGATAACTAATCAATATCTTGAGAAATTAATTGAATATACACGACTCTTAAAAATTCACTACAAACTAACATGGATTATAATTTTAATTGGGGGAAATTTTCAAATAACCAGTCATAAACATGAATTTTTACAGGTACTCAATTCACCCCCCTTGAGTACTCTACTCCAACCAACAATTTAGAAGATGAAGGTTTAGAAAAATTTGAATCCTTTATTGAAAAGTTGAGAAAACATTATTTAGATAGTAAAGAAGGTGTGAAGAATCATATAGGGATTATCAAATTGGAACAGAACATTTTGCATGTCTTGAGAAAAATAAAACTCTCAAGAAAGAAATTAGAGTAAGGAAGAAATATTATTTAGATGTTTTTGAAGGAAGAAAAGATGTCATCAAGCAGGAGTGTAATGTCCCAACATGGGTTTCACACACCGATTCCCCAAGATAGTTGGTCACATGACCTCAGACATGCCTCCCTGTACACTAGAGACTGCTCACTAGTAGTAAGGGTCTAATAATAATCATGGGGAGTCTATACCCTATTTATCAAAGTATCACAAAAACTGAAATAATATAAAAAATAACTAATGATATAACCATAAACAGAACAATACCATAATGACATGATGCCCAAAATAGAAATACAATATCCAACACTAAACAATAGATATGTCTTTCCAAATTCATGTCTATTCAATATGAAATTCCCAAAATAAATTAAGACATTGACTACTCCCAAGAGGGTTCTGACACCAAGTTTGGTTCCCCCATCCATGCTCCCTCCCATATCGGTTATCTAACATAGGGCCCTTTGCATTAACCTGTCATTCAATCATGAAATATATTTAGGTACCGATCAGGAAACCCATGTAGGGTTTAAGTACAACTCAGTACACCACCACCAATGGTGTCTAAAACAATATCCAGTCAATAACAGTGCGTGCAGTTGTATAAATAATAAATACAATCAATAATGTAAAGAGTTTACATTAATTCAATTACTATATTAATTTAACCACATAACTCCCAGGTTATCGATGAAACCCGAACCATTAATAACTTCTTTATCATATTTTGGATTCTAAACTATATCACATATCAAAATCACAATTCATTATAACAAATGGGATTTAATTATCCATTTCATTTCAATTCATTATCATGGAAAATTGGAACCATAGGCCAATTCAAATATTTTGGGTCTAGATCGCCATAACTAGGATCCCTATGGGATTTTGAAGTATTAGTCCCTATCCCACACACTTATATCAATTTATTATAATGGAATTCTGAGCAGTAGACCATGTCCCACACTCATATATAAATTTACCACTATGGGATTTTGAGGCAATAATGTAACAACCTGAGACATTATAATATTTTTATTTCTAAATAAATTTAATTTTGTTTTTTATTTATTGTTATGCAACACCATTTTGAGCTTATTCTACACACAATAATGAGTTGTCTTGCATTACACACAAGGCCCAGTTTTACCAAACAACAATATATTAATAATATATTATTTTTTAATATAATATATAAACTAGCCATTAAATTAGTGGTTATGAATATTATTACACAAATATTTAATTTTATATATTACATATAATTTTAACATTCATATTATGTATTTTATATACTTGTTATAAGAAAACAATTCATTTTTTTTCGAATAAAATAATTATTTAAAAAAATGCAGTTCTTCAACCTTTTAATAGAGAACCCATTTTAAATTAAATATTTGACAATTATATATATTAAATTTGAAAAAATAAACATATTCTTTGAAATAATAAAATAAAAATTTACTTTGGATCAATTTTTGGTATTTTTCTGAAAAGTTTAATGTTTTTATGAATAGTTAAAAATAAAAAATTTAATTGAAAACAACTTTTTAATCAAAATAATTTATAGTGTTAAATTATAAATTTTAAGGGTTTTAAATTATGATTAGATTATATTTTCATCATTAAATCCAATGTTGTTCATTGGAAGCAATTTCACATTGAACTTTGATATAAAAACATGTCAATCTTTTGATGGTTTTTACTTAAAAAAAAATCCATTTTCTCATTTTGACAACATGGATTAATTTTAAATTAATCACAGAAACTTATGTGTTTAAAATTTTGAAAAATTAATTCCATATTTGGAATCAGTGGGTCCAAATTATATTAATTTTTTACTTTTATTTTTTTGAATATTATGAATAGTAGCGTTAGTAATAAAATTTATTACCCCAGTTAAGAGTGAATATGGTAATTAAAGGTAAACATTATATTATTAAAATATAAAAATTACCCTAACACTTGTCCTAATTAAATTGGATGTGTTTATTCTGATAAATAGAATCCTTGAGTCTAATTTAGGACCACTTGGTTCATCTTGGATGACTTTAATGCATTAATAATATTATATTCAATGAAAAGTCATTTTTATTACACTTTTATTTTTAACAAGTAAAGTGTTTTTAATGTGGGGTTATAAAGAGGATCTATTGGAATATAAATAGTCTTTAGAAATATAATACAATAACATACATCATGTTAATTTATTTATAATTTTTAGTAAATAAATAACTAAATTAAATGGTGACACAACGATGATGCAGTAATTGATTCATTGTGGAAGAATCAAATAAATGATATTAAAAATATTTAAATTAATATAATTATATATAATTGACATCATCCAAAAATTTTATGGATGAATCTTTTATGTATGTGATGATTTAAAAAATCTGGTTCAAACCTATCTTGCTATAATGAGATTTTTTAAAGTCAATTAATGAATAGTGTCAAAATTGACTCTATTGGTATTTTAAAATATAAAATATTTTATAAAATGTTATAAAATTATTAAAAATATATAATTTATCCAAATAATTAGGATAATTTCAAATATATCACAATTATCTATTTTTTATCTTTTAATGAACACTTTTCTATGAAAATAACAAAGATATTATTAAAATCAAATAATGTAACAAAATGTCACACTCTCATTTCTTAAAAGTAAAATAATTTAAATATATGAATAACCTAAAGATAAATTATATCATGAATAGTATATATAAATATAAATGAAATATCTATATCATAGTAATTTATTTATAATTTTTAGAGACTAAATAAATACCATAAATAATGACACAATTGTAAAGAAGTAAATATTTTATTAATTGAAATATCAAATAAATGATCTAAAAATATTACAATAAATATAATTTGGAATAATTGAGGTGATAAAATAATTTTCCAGGTTACTATTACATGTTATAAGTATATTAAATGATTTTTTGGAAGTTATCTTTCTATTTTGATTGTATTTAAAGTCAAATAAATGAATAGTGTCAAAATTGATACTATTGATATTTTATAAAAATAAAATTTTATTAAATTATTCAGAAATTATAAAAATATTTAAAAACCACAAAGTGATAATTATAAGGTATAAAATTTCATAAATTTTACAATTATGGAAAATTCACACCACATAAGTAAATACTTATACCATTTTAATATTTAGAATATTATTACTACAATTAAAATAAAATTGATTAATTAAGGATAAATGAAAATGATAAGGTTTAAAATAAAATAAAAACATGTCTAAAATTAATTAGTTGAGATTATTTTGACACATACTTATCTTATCTTAAAAATAAATCACTTTTGAGAAATTTGGTATTGAAAATCAATTCATATTATATTAATAGTTTTGGAGTTTCCAAAGATGCCCCTTCCCTATTTTATAAAAAAGAACCCCTCATTATCATTCATTCACAACAATAAATCCCGTTATCATAGAAAAAACCTACCCAAATATCCTCTAACATTCCCTAACATCATTCTAGAGGAAATAATCTGGGAAAAAAACTAACCTAAGGAGTTATTTTGTGAAAATCTAAAGGAGATACTCAAAGAAGAGGTAACTGTTTTATCAACTCTTTCAAAGTTCATTTATTATTATACTTAATATTACTATATTGTTTCCATAATAAAGTAATAAATCCAATATAATATATATTGTGAGATGTTATTATTATTATTTTACAACCATATTCCTCCTTTTATTCATCCTACAAATAATAATATTACCATGCGTGCGTATATACGGTTTGCCATCTCCACACGATGGTGTAATTTTTTTGATCACTACTTTACTTAGAAGGGTATCACGATGAATATAATGGATATAAATAATAATTATGACATGATAATATATCTATATAATTAATATAATATTTAATTATATACTATTTAACTATTAATGGAATGATACTGTCGCTCAAGCGTACGTACGACCTACCGTCTGCATGAAACGATGAGATTCATTCTCCATGTTAACCATTAATGAATGAGTATACAATTAATATGATGAGTAAACATAATATTTATAAACTTAATATAATTATTTATATAAATAAAATATATCCTATTCATAATAAATATGACTTACACGACAAAACATGCAGAGGAAAACAAAGTAGTTAACACTCGAAATAATGGTAATACTGAAATATATTTAATAAAATGATATAAGTAGATCATATATAATATAAAAAATATGGATATATTCTTACTATAATTTAATAACATTATTTAACCATTATAAAGGAGGTTAACACACCCTCAAATAAAAGAAAGTACAAGTTAAAGGTTAATTTCGTAATCTCATTTTTATCTGAGATTGTTTATGTGTATGTATTTACTAGGAAATATTTATCACCCATGTCCATGTTTCTTGAAATTTTTTCCAAAGGAATATTTTTAATGTTTTATGTAAGTTAATCTTTAACTAAAACATCATTTTAAATTTTTTAGTGATTTATTCTTCTAAATCATTCTCATTAATGTTCATGTTTTCAAAACAGTTTTAAGGATTTATTTATATGGACACGAGTGTTTTAAAATTTTAATTACATTAAAAAGTTTCAATGTGGTATGAGAAACTTTGATTAAAAAATCTCTTTTAAATGTATTCTTTTATAAATTATGTGACTTTTAATGTTAACAAAGTATAAAGGGATATTTCTCTCAAAAAGTTTTAATGATTTTATTAGATTATTTTTCATCTATGTCAACCTCCTTTGATGGATTTTATGATTAACTATGGTTTATTTGTTATTATAAAATATAAAATATTATATTTAAGGGTTTATTATATATTTTAATATGTATATTCTATTTTTATATCATTCATGGTTCATGGTTTATGTATTTACATTTCATTTTCTAGTTTTAATACGTCTGTTTATGTTGGTTTTTTTTTCTACTTTCATAAAAGGAATTCATTGGAAATAGTAGGTGATGTGAGGTTTTGACTATATCCCCCATATGCATTTATAGGTATCATGAAAAAAACTGGTGTCTTGTAATGAGGCCATGCTGGTGTGTTTTTGTATGGTCTTGGCACGAGGCATTGACGATGAGGTTATGATGTCTGACATTCTGTATTTACTCATTATGAAATTATTTATTGATATTACATGTGATTAGTAGACTAGTAGAGTATCCATGTGAAAGTTCAATTGGAATTATTAGATTTATTATTTCTAAATTATGCTGAATATTATGTTTAAAATGATTTTGTTTTAGTTTTATACCTTGTATTAAAAGTTTTTCTTATTTATGAAATCTTCAGTTGTAATGTTTACCCTTTATGAGTATCTGAGCTCATGCCTTTCTTATGTTTTATTTTCCTAGGATTTCAAGAAGCATTTTATGACTGATATACAAGGTTAATCTTGGAGAATAATGACGTTATCATATAATTATCTATGGTTAATTTATACTTTGAATTGAAATGTAATGTTCATGTATGTAATCTATTTTCCAAGACTACTAAACTTATTGGTCCATTAGGATTTGATTTCTTATAATAATTCTAATGTATAAAAATAATGAAGTGGCTCTGGGAAACTACGATCGAGGCATTATAGCTAGTATCAGAGGAAGTTTAGCAATATCCTTGAAAACTAGATTTAGAAATCATGTATTAGGGAACATTACCCAAAGATAGACATTAATAATAACTATCGATGAACATCCTATAATTTTAGTAAAATATAAATTTTGTGGTTTTTCTAACCAATACATCTCTATCTGGATACTACAAGTGGACGTGGTACTAGGAAAGATATACCTAAGAGTAACAACTCTGACAAGGTGTTCTGAGTCTGACTCGGGGTAACCTGGTACATGACAATGAACCTTACTGTGCACCTGGTTTGACACTCCCATGGGATATTCTTAGAATAATTTACATTATTTTTTGAAAACATTATGAAGGATTTAAGAGTAAATATTTACCCAAAGAAATCATGTTTATGATTTAGAGATTAGTTATTCCTAAATTTTTAATTTTGGTTTTATGATTCCTTAGTTCTGTGATTATACATTATGTTTCATAATCTTATGATCTAATATAATGTTTGTAATTAATTAGAAATGGATCCCAGTTAAGGAAATGTAAATCATATTAATGCACATAATCCTAACATGGATTTACCTCCTATACAAGATAATGATGTTGGTGAAAGAGCTGAAACTGGTTCTGAACAACTGTTAACCATATTGGGACAACTAACTCATGTTATGAAAAATAACCTTACCCATATGGAGTGGCCTAATCCACAATGAAGAGGAACAATGTTAGACCGATTTATGAGACAACAACCTCCAAAATTCAGTGGGACTACAAATCCATTTATAGCATAACAATGGAAGAAATGAAAGGGATTAGATTGTCATAACATTCTATCATCTCTTAGTAGATACAGACCAATGGGGGTTGTTGATTCCAAACACCAAAGAAGAGGAAGAAATTTCAAGTTTGGAATGGATGGATTTTAAGGAAATTGTCTTGGAAAAGTATTTCCCTTGTGAGCAAAGAGCGAATATGGAGAGGCAATTTTTGAGTCTGAGGCAAAAGTGGATAAGAATGATGAAAAGTTTGAGTCTAACTTCACAAGGTTCTCAAGGCATACTACAGAAAACATAAAAAACCCAAGAATTAATATAGATCGATCCTTTGATGGGTTAAAACCATTCCTCCAACTGGCACTGGTCTCACAATCTTTCTCATCATATGAAGATATAGTATCAGGTTCTATGAAGTTAGTAAATGAATTCTCTAAGTCTTATGACTTTAAATTAAATAAAGAGTAGAAAATAATGGTGGATCAAGAGATGGATAAAGTGTAAAAAGGAAATAATTATTTTACCTTATGTGATAATTTTGGTAAGAAACACCCTGGTACTTGTTTGAAAGGAATGGGAGTTTCTTACAACTGTGGAGAGAAAAGCCACTAGACTCATGATTTTAAGGTAAACAAAGAATCTATAAATGTGAAATGCTATAATTGTAATGAGATGAGACATTTTGAAAATGATTTTACAATGCGTCAAGAAAATATAGCTCAGAAGAAGAAAATGAATCAAAGTCAATTTTATGTTGTTACTACAATTGGTGTCGAATAATTAATGAATTTGTGCTTTTGGATTCAAGAATTATGTTATGATATGAATTATGGACATAAATAAGGATTGTATAGTAGTACTTTTTCTTTAAGTATTTGGAAGCATGGAAATTTTTCTATTGTTTATATGGTGATAAAATATTAGATATTTGAAAATAAGATCCACATTATGTTATTTGGGGAATTTGATGTTAAGAATGATTTTGGAAAGGTAGAGACCCTATAGGACTGTTAATTTAGACAAAAGTATTTTGGATGAGTCTCAAGGTTGAAATTAATTGGATATTATTTCTTAAGGTTAATTTTTTTAAGGATATTTTTTTGAATGCTAGAAATGATATAGTTTTAGAAAAAGGAAAACCCACAGGATGGGCGATAACTCGTCTCATCTAGAATGTCCGCGAGACTTGAACCCACAATCAAAGGGAAACAAGGGTGCATCACCTACCACTGGCCTACGTGATGTCATGTTTATTATATCATAGTTTTCTTTATTTAAATAGTATTAAAGATGATGTATAAGTTAATTTTTGGAACCCATTAAAATTAAGGTAAATTGAATATTGTTTAATTTTATTATCTTTTGGAGAGATAAAATAGTTTTTGGTAAAAATTTATTAAAGGACGAAACTCTATTCATCATGTAACTATTTTTCCATAAGTTATTCATCTATGAAGTAAATTAATTATTCAACTCTAGGGAACGTATCTTGAAATAAAAAATGATATCCTAGAATTTTTTTCCAATGAATCAAATGGTCTTATATAACATTGAATATTTAGTGCTTTGTGATTTTTAACTTTCTCCTAATCATGTTCTATATCACTCTCATTTAGAACATGATGGTTAGATTTTTCTTTCTTTTCCATGTTTTCAAAAATGGATCCTCTGTGTGTGTTATCTCTATTGAACTAAATACTTACCATTATTTATTTTAAAGTGGGGTTATCATTAATTCATTTTCTAAACTGGGATTTCAATAAAGAAGTTTTGAAATGTCAAACCCCTAGTTTTTGATCCTTAGTTTAAATTGCAAGGACGTAATTTATTGATTTAGGGAAAATGTAAAACATCGAGAATTTATACTATTTTTATTTATAAATAAAATTTATTTTTTTGATTATGTTATTTTTAAGAAGAACCATATTGAGATTAAGATATACACAACAATGAGTTGGCTTGCGTTACACACAAGACCCAGTTTTACCAAACAACTATATATTAATAAAATATAATTATCTAATATAATATATAACATAGTCATTAAATTATAGTTTATGAATATTATTAACCAAATTTTGAATTTTATATATTACAAATAATTTTAACATTCATCTTATATATTTTCTATACTTGATGTAAGAAAAAAATTCAATTTTTCGTATAAAAGAAGTATTTTTCAAAAAATATAGTTCTGCCACCTTTTAAGAGAGAACCCACTTTGAAATCATTATTTGAAACTTTAATATATTAAAATTTATAAAATAAACATATTATTTGAAAGGTTAATATCAAAATTTACTTTGATTCAATTTTTGGTATTTTTCTAAATAAGTTTCATGTTTTGATGAATAGTGAAAAATACTAAATTTTAATTGAAACAAATTTTTTAATCGAAATAATTTAAAGTGAAAAATTATAAATTAGAATGGTATAAAAGTATAATTAGATTATATTTTTATCAGTTAATCTAGTTTTGTTCCTTGGAGGTAATTTCACATTGAAATTTTATATAAACACATGTCCATCTTTTGAAGATTTTTACTTAAAAAACGAGTTTTCTTATTTTGACAACGAGGATTAATATTAAATTAATTACTGAAAATTTTGTATTTTAAATTTTTTGAAAAATTGATTCCATATTTATAATCAGTGTGTCCAAATTATAGTAATATCTTACTTTTATTTTTTAGAATATTATGAATAAAAACTTTATTAATAAAGTTTCTTTCCCCGGTTAAGGGGGAATTGGGTAATTAATGCTATACATTATATTACTAAAATATAAAAATGACCCTAAAACTTGTACTAATTTAATTTTATGAATTTATTCGGACCAATAACATTCTTGGGTCAAATTTAGGACCATTTGGTGCCACTTGGATGACTTTAATGCATTTATAATATTATATTCAATGAAAAGTTGTTTTTGTTACAATTTTTTTAACAAGTAAATTAATTTTAATATGGGGTTTTACAAGGGATATATTATACTATAAATTGTCTTTATAAATATATAATAATAAACCACATCATTTTTATTTATTTATAATTTTTATGAAATAAATAATTAAATTAAATGGTGACACAATGATGATTCAGTGATTGCTTCACTATGGGAAAATCAAATAAATTATACTAAAAATATTAAAATAAGTATAAGTATAAATAATTTGTGCCATCCACGAATTTTAGGGATGAATTTAATTTGTATTTAATGATTTAATGGAGTTTTTTTGAACTTATATTTCGACAATGTTATTTTTAAAAGTCAACTAATGAATAGTGTCAAATTTAACACTATTACTATTTTAAAATATAAAATATTTTATTAAATGTTATAAAATTAATAAAAAACAATAATTATTCCAACTAACTTGTATAATGTTAAATATATCATAATGATCTATTTTTAATCAGTGAATTGATATTTTTCCATGAAAATGACATAGATGTTATTAAAATAAAATAAATGAAAAAAGTTCACACTCTCATTTCTTATAAGTATAATCATTTTAATATATGGATAATCTAGATATAAATTTGATCATGAATTGTATATGGAAATATATAACAAATATCTAAATCATATTAATTTATTTAAAATTTTTAGAGACTAAATAAACAACATAAATAATGACACAATAGTGAAGAAGTAAATTTTTTATTAATTGAAATATCGAATAAATGATTTTAAAAATGTCAAAATAAGTATAATTTTACATAATTGAGATTAAGAAAAAATTTTATAGGTGAATTTTAAATTTTAAGAGTATATTAAATGTTTTTTTCAAAGTTATATATCTATTTGAATTTTATTTAAAGTCAAAGAAATGAATAATGTCAAAATTGAAACTATTGATATTTTATAAAAATAACATTTTGATAAATTATTTAAAAAACATAAAAATATTTAAAAACTACAAATTGATAATTATAAGGTCTAAAATTCTATAAAGGGTTCGATTATGGACAATTTTCACCACATAAGTAAATTTTTATAACCTTTTAATATATAAAATATTATTATTGTAATTAAAATTAAATAGATGAATTAATTATAAATGAAAATTATAAGGTTTGAAATAAAATAAAAACTTGTATAAAATTAAATTGTTGATATGTTTTTGAACCATCCTCATCTTATATTATAAATAAAACAATTTGGAGCTATTTGGTAATGAAAATAAATTTATATTAAATTAATAATTTTGGAGGTTTCAAAGATGCCCCTTCCCTCTCTTATAAAAGAGAATCTATCCTTATATTTCATTCACACCTCTAAATCCATTTTTCTCTGTAAAAAACTAACCAAATATTCTCCAATGTTTCCTTAATTTATCATAGATGACATAATTTGTGCAAAAAACCAAACTAAGGAGTCCTTTTGTGGAAATCAAAAGGATATACCCGAAGAAGTGGTAATTGTTTTATCAACTATTTAAAAGTTATTTTTTAATTATACATTCTATTCCTATTTTGTTTCCATAATGAAGTAATAAATATAGTTTAATCTATATTTTTATATATTATTTTTATTTTGGGACAATCATATTTTTCATTTTATACATCCTATGAATTACAATATCCACATGTGTGCGTGTGTACGACTTACCATCTCCACGTTGTGGTGTATTTTGTTTTTCATAACTACTTAACTTGGATGGGTATCATGATGAATATAATAAATATAAATAATAAATATGACATGATAATAAATATTTATAATTAATATACCATCTAATTCAATAATATATAACCACTAAGAGAATGACACTGTCGCTCGTGCGTACGTACAGTCTGCCGTATCCACGACATGATGATATTCATTATCCATGTTAACCATTCATAAATGATTATAAAATTAATATGATGAGTAAATATAATATTTATTAACTTAATATCATTCTTTATATAAATAAAATATATCATATGAATAAGAAACATGACTTACATGACAAAACATGAGTATAAAAATGATGCAGTTAACACCTAAAATAATGGTAATAATGAAATATTATTAAAGAATTGATATAATAGGATCATATATGATATAATAAATATGGATACAGTCTAGGTATAATCTCATAACATGATTTAACCTTTATACATGATGTTAAATCACCCTTGATTAATGGAATGTACAGGGAAAGGGTTAATTTTACAATCTCATTATTATCCGAGATTGTTTATGCGTAAGTATTTACATTGAAATATTTATCATCTATGTCCATGTTTCTTGAAAATGTTTTCAAAAGGAATCGTTTTATGGTTTTATGTAAGGGAATCTTTAAATAAAACATCATTTTAAACGTTTTGATGATTTATTCTTCTAAATCTTTCTCAATAACTTCCATGTTTTCAAAATGATTTTAAAAATTTATTTATATAGACACGAATGTTTTAAAATGGAAATTATTGTCAAAAGATTTAAATTGTTATAGGGAAATTTGATTAAAAATATCTTTTAAATATATTATTTTGTAAACTACATTACTTTTAATGTTTTGAAAGATAAAAGGGATATTTCTTTCAAAGAGTTTTAATGATTTTATTATATTATTCATATATGTCAACATCCTTGGATGGAATTTATGCTTAAATAAGGTTGAATTGTTATGATAAAATATACAATATTATATTGAAGTGTTTATGATATGCTTGATTGTGGAGTTTTTATTTTGATTCCATTTATGGTTTATGGTTGATGTATTAACATTTCATATGCCTGTTTTAATATGAATTTTTATCTTGGTTGTGTTTTAATTCTTTCATAAGAGGAATGAATTGGAATTAGTAAATGATGGGCGGGGCTTGCTATAGCCCCTCAATGAATAAGTATATATCAAGAGACAAACTATTGTCTTGGCACAAGGCCTTGATGGTATTCTTATGTATGGTCTTGGCATGAGGCCTTGACGATGGGGTTATGATGTCCAACATTATGCATTCCCTCGTTATGAAATTAGTTATTGATATTACATGTGATTATTAGACTAGTAGAATATCCATGTTAATGTTTAAATGAAATTATTAGATTTGTTATATCCATATTATACTGAGGATTTTGTTTGAAAGACGTTTGTTTTAGTTTTATAACTTGCACTAAAATTTTATTCTTATTTATGAAAGCTTCTATTGTATTGTTTAGCCTTAATGAGCATCTGAGACCACCCCTTTCTTATGATTTATTTTCCAAGGATTCCAAAAAGTGTTTTTTGACTAATATTAATGGTTAATCTAGGATAATAATGGCATTATCAAATAATTATATATTTTTTATTTATTCTATGAATTGTAATGTAAAGTTCATGTATGTAATCTATTTTCCAAGACTGCTAAACTGATTGGTCCTTCATGATTTGATTCTTTATAATCATGTTAATGTATTAAAATAATGCACCGTATCTTGGAAAATAGGGTCAAGGAGTTACAAATAATCTCTATCCCACACTCATTTATAATTATGGACTTTTGATGTAGTAGACCATGTACCATACACGTTTATCACACAATCACATGTATCACAGTATCACATGTATCACAATATTAGATGTATCACAATATCACATCAATTAAGGTTAATCAACATCAATCCTAATATCACATTTCAAAATCCCAACAATCCATTAATTAATTCACAAATTAATTACTCCAATTCAATCAATTCCATAAACATGAAAATCTCATTAATTAATTCAAAAATTAAATTATCCAATTCAATAAATTTCTCAATTTGAACAATCCCACTAATTAATTCAGCAATCCCAATATCCTGATAATTAATTCAATAGTTAACTAATTCTAATTTCTTAAATCTTACTATTCCATTAATTAATTAATTAATTCCAATTTACAAAATCCTAATATCCCAACAAATCAATTCAATTATCAATGAAATCATCCAATAATGAAAATTGAAATTTCTCAAGTACATATTTGTAATTAAATCAATACTATGGGAGTATAATTTAGACCACCTATCTCAAAATGTTGATGAGTGATCATACAATGAAAAATCCCCAAATTGAAATGGAAAACTCAACCCCATTATGAAGACCAAAATCTTGAATCAAATATAAGAAATACGATCAAATAGATCATGATCAATCATACCTATATCTAGATCCAATACCAAGAGGGGAAAATATCATTTCAAAGGATGTTAGATGGACTAAAAATAGAGAGGAAACCACATGGGATACAGATCTCTTTCTGGGAGAGGTACATATCTTCGATATAGACTTTGAATCTTCAAGAGCAGAAGTTAAAATTTCTTGGAATCTATCCTGGAGCCTCCAAATATTTGTGAAAATGTTTATAGACAAGTTGGGGTTGATTTGAGGTTAATACCAAGGTTTATAAATTTAAAATATATTTTTTTGTGTTAATTAAAACCGCATGCATGGTTTCCTAGGTAGGGGAAATGATTTCCCAAACCGTTCACCTTAACAATATGACTCTTCTAGGGGGTGCACAGTTTCTCCTAAAAGGGTGCATGGTTTGAAAAACTATGTTCCAATAATGTGAATTCCCTATGTTTGGGTTCTCGTGGTTTTCTTAGCTGGGCACCTGGTTTGGGAAAACTGTGCTCCAACCATGCACTGACCCTATTCCTTTCAACTTTCTCAAATTTTCACCCAAACAAACCCAAGGTAAAACCCAAACAAGACATACTCTAAAAAGGAAAAATATTACATGAAAACAAGCTTGATACATATCAAAAAAAGGTCAAGATACTATAATATCCCCACCTTATAATATCTCAACCTTGAGTTTTACTCCCAAGCATCTATAAGATTCCAAGACAAAAATATTGGTCCAAGAATCTCACATATCCACCCCTATATCCCAATTTTCCTCCTGAACATAACTCTATTTCCACAGTACATGAACTATAGGAATGGTCTTCCACCAAAACACTTTGTCACTGTGATCCGACACACATATCAGATGCTCCTCAAAGTATGCATCAATCTCAAACTCAGCATCATCCATAGAGATCACATGAGATGGGTCGGGGTGATACTGTTGAAGATATGACTCATGAAAAACATTGTTCACAAAATTTTCCCTATGTGAAAGATCCAATCGGTAAACCAATGGCATGCTTATCTCCACAACCTCAAGTGGTTCAATAAACCAGGGTGCTAAATTACCATGTCTCCACATCATACAGTGACACAATCTAAGAGAATCCCTAAGGAATATAGGATATCCCTATGTTAAATCTATGGGTTATTGATGTATATCAGTATACGACCTATGTATACTTTGATCCGTTGAAACACACTTTCAAATCATCTAAACCAGCTCCAATGTCTCCTATATGACACTTAGTCCCAACAGTGCTGACTCACCTACCTACATTTAACATAGAGGTGATCTACATGGACTACTATAAATTGCCTCATATGGTTCCATCTATATCGTATCGTGATAACTATTATTATAAGTGAAATCCACAAAATCTAGGTGATTCTTCCAAGGCCCACTAAAGTTTTGGACACACGCTCGTATCATATCTTCAAGAACCTATATAGTGTATTCTGATTTCCCATCTTTCTATATGTGGAATTACATACCGACTAAAACCTATATACCAAGCACCTTCTGCAAGCCCTGTGATAAGTGTGAAGTAAAACACAAGTATCAGTCTAAAATTATTGTCCATGGTACCCCATGCAGATGGACTACATCCCAAATGTACAAATATTCCAAATGATCTATTGAGATGGTCTCCCACACCGGTAAAAAATGAACTACCTTTTTCAACTGATGAAAAATATCCCAAATAACATCATTCCTCCAAGGTATTTCCAGGAAACCTACAACAAATTCCATGGTAATGTCATCCCGCTTCCATTCCGTAATGGGAAACATTTGTAGTTAACCACTAGGTTTTTGATGATCAGCCTTCACCTGTTGAAAGGTGTAACATCATTTCATGAACCCTGGTATCTCCCTTTTCATGACCATCCACCAAAACCATAATCATAGGTCACATTACATTTTGGTCACACCAGGATGCACCTCCCACTTCAAGGCATGAAATTCATGCATAAGCTTCTATCGTAATATTTTAGGAACAAAAACCCATTTCCTAACATAGATGATCTTTTCCTCATCTACAGTCCAATCTGAAGGAGACTCCCCACCTTCAAGGATTTTCCTCAAGGATATACATTATGGATCCTCATACTCCCTGAATCTAATCTGGCTCAAAATATTATACTCCACTAAAAGTGATACGTGAGTCATCTTCTCCTGATTCTGTTGAACCAAGATATGCATCTCATCCAGTAAATCCATCATATTCTACTCATCACTAGAATCCTAAACTTCACGAGTCCGGGTTTTCATGATCAAAGCATCAACAACATTACTTCCCTTTTCATGTGTATATTCTAGCTCAAAATAAAATGACTACATATAATCATCTGTTGACGCTCCTTTCCGTCATAGAGTCAAACGACTGAAAAAAGGGAAATACCTTAGTCCAAAGTGATTCATCCTTTGTAGAAACATCAAAAATCGAGAAAGGGATGAACAAGGAGAACATTGCCCATAGGTCGCGCAAGTTACCTCATGGCCGCGCAAGTACACTTGCGCGCCGCCTAGTGGTCTTGCAAGTCTACTTGAGCGACGCCTTATGGTCGTGCAAGTGACTTGCACGACCTAAGTGATAACCGCCTGGTAACCGCTCGGGGTCTTCTTCTGCCTATAAATAGACCATGTGGGCCCCCCATTCTAGAAAGGATCTCTTTCCAGAAACTTAGATTTAAGCTCCCGATACCAAAGTCTCTTCTCATATATTTCGGAAAACTTCTAAGGTAATTTCTTACCTAGAACGGAAGATCTAAAGAGGAGGAGGGAGGCCTAAGTGTTGAAACTCATCAACACTTGCGCGCCTAGGTGGCCAACCCTTAAGGGAAATGGCTACACTTGTGCGCCGCCTTACTCCTTCGATAGAACTTGCGCGTCCCTTTTCTGGAAGAACCTCAAGAGGATTCTAAAGGCCCTAATCAAGAGTCGCTCACGTATTTCAATGCTAGTTGAACATCGCGCAAGTACCCCACACATGTCGCGCAGGTATACCTGCGCGACCAATACTTGCGCGCCCACGCAGTACCTGCACGCCTTCCAAGACTTGCGCGCCCCTTCTTTTTTGGGTGCCCATATTGCCCATTTTACACCTATTAAGCTATTACACATTTCCTATTCAAGATTCAGTCTTCAAGACACTCTGCAAATCCATTTATGGCATGATTTATTGATTTGAATTTCTTATCTGAAAGGAATTCTGTGGAATATCTCTCAAAACATAGTGATTTACATATCTTTATGTCACTAAATATTGAGAGTTCATTCATTCAACCTCACCCATTAAGATGAGATAATCTTTAACCTGGGTCTCCTTTTCAGGAACAATCCCCAGTTATAAGTCCTTTAACCTGGGAATCTTACTCAAGAGTAATCCCCAAATTCATAAAGTTACCAACTATGGGCATCCTCCTCAGGAGTAATCCCCAAACCTTAATCCTAAAATATGGGCATCCTCTTTAGGAGTAAGCCCCAGTCCCCTAATTTGGGCATCCTCCTCAGGAGTAAGCCCCAAATCATAATTCCCTTAACCTGGGCTTCCTTGTCCGGAATAAGTCCCAGTCATTACCTGGGCTTCCTTGTCCGGAATAAGTCCCAGTCATAACCTGGGCTTCCTTGTCAGGAATAAGTCATAGTCATAACCTGAGCTTCCTTATCAGGAATAAGTCCCAGTCATAATTTTGGGGCTTCCTTGTCAGGAATAAGTCCCAGTCATAATTTTGGGCTTCCTTGTCAGGAATACATCCCAGTCATAATTTTGGGCTTCCTTTTCAGGAGTAAGCCCCAAGTCCCTTAATTTCTCTTTAACCAGTCCTAATTTACCTTTGATTTGGGATTCCTTCTCAAGAGTAAAACCCAATCATCAATCCTCTCCTAATCTGGGTTTCCTTTTCAGGAATAAGTCCCATGTTAGAGTATTCAAATATCCATGAAGCACATATACCTTTATGGACCCTGTTCCTGGATTTTCTCCCAAAAGTAAATCCTAATCTTCATTTATCTGGGCAGTCATACATACATAAGCCCCAAATCATTTCTTATGATTTCATCTTTCATGGCCCAATTGTCTATTTTATTACCAATGCCTCTTGTTTCTCACACCGAGCATGACTCACGTGAGCTTAGAGGGTAGAAGTAATTATGAAATCCTTCTTTGAGCCATCAATCATAAACATCATACTCCCTTACTCAAACTACGTGGGTTATGATTCTTTTTCAAAATAAAGGATACGTAGGTTGCCCATCTACAGGTTCGATCCCAACTCTGAAATAATACATGTCCTTCTGAATGTGAATAAACTTCAAGTGCCCCACTGAGTGGCTTTAAAACCAGCTTGGTCATCATAATGACCAAGATACTTTTATATAAATGTTTTGAAGGATACCATTGACTAAGAATCTCTAAATAGATACAAATGATTCTCTATTGATGAAGAACCTCGAATACATATAAAATATTCTCTAAATTTCTTACATATATAATCATTGATTGTCAAAATTGAAGGAAAAATCATTTTATACTTGGTAATGTAATAAGGATTCACAAACATAACTTAAATCTATAAAGAGAGTCCCAAAGTAGATAATAATTCCCCTCAAAAAGGCGTGATGAGTCCGACCTCCCATCCTCTCGACCAATGAAAATTCCTAAGCCTCATCAGTCCACAAACTAATGAGCACCTACCTTTGGAAAGTAGGTCCAAATGGATGTGGAATCATTGGATGTTTCCGGTTCTACGAACAAACCCGTTAGAAATCGATCGGAACGTTTGAATCTCCCATCCAGGAGGTCATCTTCGAATTCCGAGGGAAACAAAAAATGGTGAACCCGACGTGTATCCTTAACCAAGTTAAAATGAAGTTTTAACTATTTGTTAAGCCCCTATTTTAAACTCAATAAGAGGGCTAACAAAAACAATCATTGACATGTGTGCTCATCCGAAATATGAAGTGGCTGAATTTATCTTGATTACGTCTGTTATATCAAACAAGCACTCTTTTCCAAGATCTTATGTATTTCCATAATGGCTGCTCTCAAATTCACACCTGTGAATACTACTGCTGCAAATACCACTGCTGCTATTCCTACTGGATTATCATCCGCTATGAAGATGACATCACCTACTCAGTGTCTTCAACGCTGGGTATCAAATGTGCTGGTTAAGGAGTACCGTCAACACGGTACCATCCAAAATATGGAGGCTTCCCGACTATCCCTCCAAGTGAACAAATCACACAGGTCATCCGGAAAACGATGACCAGTGATCAAGAGGCAGGTGGTGCTGACTACCGTCTCCAACCGTTTCGGGTCGTTATCCCCGGAACGCAATTTCCATTCGATCCCTTACTCTAAGGAAGTGAATGAGCAAGTCCCTCAGGGCCTTAATTCAAAAAGACAGGAGTCCTCCCTGAGGGCTCCAATCAACAATCACTGCCAGACTCGTGCGGTAGTGAACCCTCAACATGATGAGGTTACTGACTCCAGGCATTCGACTCAAGTTCCTCGAACTCGAGCAGGCAAGACGAACCGCCAGAGGTAGAATACGGTTAACAATGGGAAGGTTATCATCCCTGCCATCTCCAGAGAAGTCCACAAACCTAACTTGGTGGCACACAACAAGTAGACACACACACCTATCCGTTTTAATTCCACTGTCCAACAGACTCGTCTTGCAGCATCACGTCAATCCCGCCAGGCAATTCCGGCGGAGTATTATAGGAAGGAACATACAACTGATTATACATCATCAGTTAGTTAGCAGGCTCTCCTGACTACATATGATGGATCTCATCAACCACATTTGGCGAAGTGTAATCAGCAGGAACATACACCTGCTAGTACTAATCAATCTTACCAACAGTCTCGCTTGGTAGCGCACAGGGAAGTCAGTAGGAAAGCTACGATGACAAACAGGAGGCAGACTCAACTCTCTGCCTCCACACTTGAGTACTGTCAGGATTCAATGACAGGAAAAGGAGGACAGGAGTAGGCACATACACCTACTCCAAGCCCGGAATGGACGTATATCCCCGTTCTGGCAGCTAAAGTCACCAAGCATATTTTGTCAATGGTGAAAGAGCAGAAGCAAATTCCTGCTCATATTCTGGATGCTTGCCAGGATATTATAACAGCTTCAGCATCATCTCAGGGAAAGACACATAAATATATCCCTAGCAGTGGAGTGACACATCAACGATTCACTCCAGAACAGACACACACATCTGTTCCAGTCCAAGAGGGTTATGGGGCATACTCCCCCATATCATACAAATAACCAAGTCAGGCACATACACCTGATTTGAGTGGAGATCATCAGTCTAACCTGACCATCTTTCCTGATCAGGCACATAAACCTGCTCAGAGCAACCACTTTCATCAACAAGTGGTTTCCAAAGCGAGTAAGAAGGCATCTAAGAAAAAGATCCGCCCAGCACAGTCATGAGATCAAAGGCAAATCTGTAACAAGTCCTTGCTCGATGCTGGAGTTTTTGAAGCCCTCAGACATTTATCTGTTAGAATTCAAGATTCTACTCCCTCAGTTCCCAATAATGGGAACATTAATTCTGAAGGTCTTCAACAGACACTTCTTCATGAAGGCTTGCTTCATGACAATTCGGTCAATCTTGAAGTTTCGTCTTCAGATGAGAGCCACAGGAACCCTCTGTGTGGTCAGAAGACCAAGGGGCAAGAGATCTCATCTTTTGCTGTAACCCATTATGGTGGTCCTCCCCATGATGATGAATTTCGCTACGAAAGTCCTCTCCGTAGTAGTGATTCACATTTCTTGGAAAATACTCCAGTGGACAATGTAGTGCCGAGAAAGACCTCTTATCTTGAGGCACTTGCAAATGCAAAACCAGTCATGTCTGATGCTTTATCGCTAGCAAGTGAAATAATTTCTCAATCAGAAGATAGCCCAGGGTGTAGGTCATTCTCCGAACCACCCCTAAGTCATGCATCTTCTCGTTTGATCAATGATCTCTGTACCAATCTTGTTGAATCCGATTAAGAAACAAGGAAACACCAACTCTAGTCAAAACAGGTAGAAGAATCTTCATTTAACGATGAAGAGGAAATGCTGAACATGAGGAAAAAACTGGCGAAATGTGAGGTACCAGTCATGTTTTGGCCTTTGGCTGACTCCCAGTATGACATTCCAAAAATGTTGATGGAAGATGAAGTCCATGATATTCATCTCAACATATGGAAAACTCTTTGTCAATTGAAGAAGAAGGTATTATCTTATGATGAATATGAAAATCATCTTAAGATAATAGAAGGGATACAACGTCAGATTGATTTGGCATCTCTATCAGTCTCTCGGTATCCGAAGGCTGAAAAGTAGCAGAGAAACCTTCAACGTTCATGCCTTGGAACACTAATAAAATTGCATCAGTTAATTGCCAATGCCCCATCTAGTGTTCATATCAGAGGATGGGGTGTTCACGGAGCACTACATTTCACAGTGCTTTCCAGTTAGCAAATCCCACCAAAAATGGTCGCATGCAATGTTATTACCCATGGCCGGCCACAGTCAATGGGTTTTGTTTGTAATCATAAGCTTTCTCAAGAACAGGCTTTAACTAGTTCCTCTCAAAATCAAGCATATAGAGAAAAAGTTGTTGAATTGATCCTACATCAAGTAGGAGAGAATATTGCACAAGCCTCTCGTATGGAGAAAAAACGTCATCAAATGACAGAAGTTTCGGAAATCATCCAACGGTCTGTTGAACCAGGTGATAAAATTGGATACAGGTCAACGCATCTAGCTAATTTCCGAACTAAGATTCGCAAGATCAAGAGATATTTTAAGAATATCTCAGACATAGCATGTCAAGAGCCACCCCATCTTGTCAAACTGGGGACTCCTTTAACCCAACCCTCAGAATCAACAAATGGGATTTGAGGAGTTGAGCAGAAACAACAGGAACATCCCCAGTTCACGAGACTATGGACTCATTAAAATCATCAATCCCCTCCTCAGAGAATGTCGGTCTTTTCTCGATTGGGGAAGAAGCCCCAAGAGGAATGAAGATCCAAATTATCAGGAGATTCCCTCCAAGTTATAGCTCTTCATGAAGTTCCTAAAGGATTGAATCAACAAAAGGAAATGTATCATCAAAGACATGAAAGAAGACAATATCACAGAAATGTTGATAGAAGGGATGCGATGCATTATGTATCAATCAACGTCATCAATGCCATTGTTGCTAATACACCATAGGAGGCTCACTCAGGGGACTCAGATGAAGAGCGTCCTGCTCAAGAAAATGTACGCACTGATACAAATGAAGAAGGTGTGCGTACACGAAGTCAAAGGATTACTCAGAACCTAGGTAATCCACTTCCCTCTCTCTAAAAAGTATCCAACAAAGGGAGGGGAAGGAATCAGGTTACATATCCTTCCTCTGGAAAAGGTCAATCGCTCTCATTAGAGCAAATGTTTGCACAACAGGAGGAAGAAATGAAAGAATTAAGAAGTTTGAATGCAGAACTACTTCAGAGTAGTCTTCTTCTTAAGAATGCTAGAGTCCGACAACCGAAGGAATTTGTTGCAGCTACTGAGATGGATCAGGAATATCATCCTTTATCAGTACACCTTCAGAGGTCTATTCCTATGGGTCAATCGCAACAACGGTTGGCAGTGCTACCATCAGTTGCAGCACCAACCACCACATCTATCCAAGCTCCAGTCATTACACCTACCCAAGACCAAATTCAACCGGATGTTTCTCAAAAGTTAATAACTACTATTGAGTCATTAACAGCTCAGTTAGAAACTATGGAAGGGAAACGGGCGCAAGTTCAACCAAAAAATAAATTTTACCCTGAATGGGTAGATTTAATTTCTCCTCCATCCAGTTTTGGAAACCCTATTTTCTCTACTTTTAATGGATCAGGTGACCCTGAACAACATTTGACACATTACGTGTCTTGTTGTGATCCTATGATGGGAACTTCAGAGCAGCAAGAATCAGTGAAACTCAGATGATTCATGCGAACCTTACAAGGACCAGCATTTGTCTGGTATACAAGCTTGCAATCCTGATCAATCATCGGATGGGAGGATCTTCACCGAAAATTCCTTCTTCAGTTAAGCTCAACTTTTCCAAAAATGACAGTTTTTGATCTTAAAAACTGCAAGAAAAGGGAGAATGAAAGAGTCTCTGATTTCATTGCTCGCTGGAAGGGATTAACATATTCCCTGAATTTAGCACTCCCTCAGGAAGAGCTATTTCCAATCTGTGTGGCAAATTTGCGTGATGAATTACACACGCCATTGATCCCTGTGAAATATACAGGAGGGTTTCGAGACCTTACTTCAACCGCTCAGTAGATTGATGATTCCCTTATACAGTCTGAGGCTAAATCTCATGTAATTCCATCAATCCAGAAAGGAGAATGGGTAAAGCAGAAACTGCTACAGTTATGCTTAAACAAGCGCCTGTACCTATTTATACTTCAAAACCTTCATCTTCTCGAAGGGCTCCACCTCCTGAACACCAACAACAAAGGCCGTTTCATCCAATTGATCAAAGAGATCAACTACGAAAACCATTTGAGGATTTGAAGAGTAAAACATACTCTTTCCAAAATGAGCAAGTTCCTGGTTACTTCATTTCCGCTCTGGAAAATAATTTGGTTCAATTACCAGTGCCCAAAAGGCCAAACAAGGAAGGAGATGAAGACCGTCCCAATTATTGTCCCTTTCATCAAATGTTGGGGCATCCCATCCAAGAGTGTTTTGTCTTCAAAGACCTATTGAAAAATATGGTCGACTTGGGATAAGTCAAGTTGAAAGGTTCTTCGACTCAGGTAGCATGTGTTACTGCTACAGTTCTAGAGGAGGAAGGTGAATGGAAAGAAGTCAAAAGAAGAAATGCACAGAAGTATGATGATTGGATGGTCAGAAAGACAATAAATCGGACTCATTCCATTTTGCGAACACAATTAAAGAAACCAATTGTGTCTTCTGCCATGAATATTGCGGTAAAACCCTCTTCGTCAGAGGGAAAGTCCTCAAATAAACGGCTTGATTCAAAGAAGGAAAAAGAATCAGAAGAAGATGAGTATTTGTCAAAGCCTAAATTTTCATTGACTCTTGCAGACTTTATGCCATCTACTTCAAAGCCACGGGCACCGCCCCACCAAACGGCACAACCTAAATAGGCTAATCAGGCAGAGTCTTTATCAGACGAAGAGTTAATCTTCGGTTCTATTAATATGATTCAATTAACAGATCCATTTTCCAGTCGTAATTTCAATTTTGATGAGCCTAAATTCCCTGTATCAAATAAGGGAATCCGAGGAATTTCTAGAGGTTCAGGATACATGGGAAGACGTGGATCTTTCCGAAGCCACTACTCCAATTCTACCCCTGCTAGCACTGTGTATGCAGCAGAAACTTGTGGTAGAGCCCTTCAGCGAGCTCAAAAAGAACAAGCAAGTTCTTCTGCCAATAGCCAACTCAGTCTTGGCATAGTTATTTTGGAAGACCGATTGAAGGTTCCATCTTCTTTATCTCATCAAGTAAATGGATTTAATTGGTCTAAACTTCCAAAACCAAGGATGTTGCCTGCTTCTATCCCAATAGAAGATGCATCAGCTTCCAAAGCATCTGCTTCCAAGGTACCTGCTAAACCGCATATTCCTGTTGGGAAACACATAACTATAGATCAAAAGTATGATATATTGGAACACTTGGCCCACGTACCAGACAAGTTATCAATTTTGGATGCTTTGAATCTGTCAAAAGATCTTCGAGAAGCACTCATCGAAGCTTTGTCAAGTCATTAGGAGTTTGAAGCTGAAATTGCTGCAGCTGAAGTCTATTACATAGAGAATAAACCTGCAGAATGCCACCCAGTGATATCTTTTACTAATAAATATGAAGATTATGTTGTGCATGGTAACATAAAACCTCTGTACTTATCTGGAAAAATCAATGGTGTAGATATCAGAAGAGCTTTCATTGACAGTGGTTCAGGAGTCAACCTCATACCCATTCGTACGCTTTGTCGATTGGGCCTCATGGAATCTGATTTATCTCCTTCTACCATGATGTTACAAGGATATGATAAAAATGAACAAGAACCACTGGGTGAAGTTACACTCAGAACTCAGTTTGTAGATCTTGTATCCAATTCGGATTTCATGATTGTTGATCAAGACTCAGCTTTCAACGTCTTGCTTGGAAGACCCTGACTACATCAGCATGCGACTATTCCTTTATCATACCATCAATGTCTCAAATACTATTTCAATGGTCAAGTTGGAACATTGTACGGTGATAAGGCCCCGTTCAAGACATGTGAGTCTCAATACGTTGAGGCGAAATTTTATCACATGAAGGGAAGAAAGAAATCTACAATAAAGGAAATTACCAAAGTTAATGCTCCATATGGTTTGGAGAAGAATCCAATAAATCCATTCACACATGTGAGTACAGATTATGTGTTACCTATCAGTCAAATTGAAAAAATAGGCCCAAATCAAAATACTCTTATGGAAAGATCCATAATGTCAATAACGGCAATCGAGCCAGACAACATGGGAGAAATTGGTAACCTACCAAATAGTGATGAAAGCACAAGTGGTGACATTTTCATTTCATCTACTGAAATCCAACAGGTCTATACTTCGCCAATTAGGCCAGAAGAAGTTATAGCAACATCAAAGGCGAATAATGATATCAATTCTCAATCCATCATCTCCTCTTTATTTCCCAAAGAAGACCCTTTATCATCAATAGGGTCGGAAATGGAAGATTCTTCTTCAAAATATACAAATTTTGACATCTCTTCTAATCATGAAAATTTCGTTTTGTCATCTACTATGCAAGTAGAAACGGAAGAAATAACACATGATGAAGATGAAGAGGAAGATCTTAGAGACGCTCCTCCAGCATTTGAAGAGGGTATCTCTACCACTGTGGATGAACTCAGAGAAATAAATCTGGGTACAATGAAAGATCCACGCCCCACTTTAATTAGTGCGGCCATGACCCTTGAAGAGGAAGAGATGTATATTTCTTTTCTAAAGAAAAATAAAGATATTTTTGCTTGGAATTATTCAGAAATGCCTGGGCTTGATCCTGATGTTGCTACTCATCATTTGGGTTTACTAAAAGAACATCGAGGATTTAAGAAAGCCACAAGAAGAACACATCCAACTTATGCTTCCAAAATTGAAGATGAAGTGGATAAGCTGATAAAAGCTAACTTCGTCAGAGAAGTTCAGTATCCCATGTGGTTGGATAATATTGTCCCTATAAAGAAGATGAATGGACAAATTAGGGTTTGCATCGATTTCAGAGATCTTAATCGGTATTGTCCTAAATATGATTTCCCAGTTCTGATTACAGAACTCTTAATTGATGCGACGACTGGTTATGAAGTACTTTCCTTCATGGATGGATATTCTGGATATAATCAGATCCGAATGGCCCCAGAAGATGAGGAATCTATAGCCTTCGGAGCCCCTCAAGGTGTGTTTTGCTACCGGGTGATGCCCTTTGGTTTAAAGAATGCAGGTGCAACATATCAATGCGCCATGCATCGTATCTTCAAACCATTCTTAGGGAAGTTTGTTGAATGCTATGTAGACGATTTGGTGGTTAAATCCAAACAATGTTCTAATCACTTGGCTGATTTGGAAGTCATATTCCACAAGCTTCGACAACATAATTTGAAGATGAACCCCTTAAAATGTGCTTTTGGGGTAACCTTAGGAAAATTCCTCAGCTTTGTTGTATGCCATCGTGGTATTGAAGTCGATCCTGAGAAGACCAAGTCAATCCTTGGTATGTCACCTCCTTAGAATTTGAAATAATTAAGAGGAATTCAAGGACACTTAGCCTATATTTTGCATTTCATCGCCAATTTGGCAGGAAAAAGTTTACCCTTTATCAAATTATTGAAAAAAGGAGTCACTTACCAGTGGACTGAAGAATGTCAAGAAGTGTTTGATGTTATCAAGAAATACCTCTTGAGTCCACCGGTACTCATACCACCTGTTGAAGGAATACCACTTATCCTCTATGTGACAGCTCTAGAGAAATCATTGGGTGCCTTTCTTGCTCAAAAAAATGATGCTGGGAATGAAAATAGCCTCTACTATCTCAGTAGAACTATGCTTGAAGCAGAAACCCGGTATTCAAGTATTGAGAAGTGGTGCTTGGCATTAATCTTTGCAGTTCAGAAACTGAGACACTACCTACAACATCACGAGGTCCAATTGGTATCTCATAATAATCCGCTCAAATTCATCCTTAGTCGTCCAATGCTTACAGGATGTCTAGCAAGGTGGGCAGTTATTTTGCAGTAGTTCGACATTCAGTATGTATCTTAAAAGGCAATAAAGGGCCAAGCTCTGGCTGATTTCCTGGCTGAGCATCCTTCAGTGGAAGACATGTCTTCAGATATTGAACTCCCTGATGAGTAAGTTTTCTCTATTCAAGAGAGTCCTCAAACATGGGAAATGTATTTTGATGGTGCTTCCAGAAGTCCAACAGGGAAGAAAATGGAAAATCCTAAATTCAATAAAGTTGGTTTAGGAATTGTGCTCATTTCTCCATATAAGGCGTTATTACCTTATTTCTTTTTATTATGGGAAGGTGGTACCAATAATGAAGCTGAATACCAAGCTATTATCACAGGCTTGGAGTTAACGCTTCGAGCACAAGTGAATCACTTAAAGGTGAAAGGTGATTCAGACCTGGTAATCAAACAAGTCAATGGGGATTATGCCAGCAGAAAAGAAGAATTAATCCCTTTGTAAGATTACGTCAGAGAGTTAATGGCGGAATTACCTTCAAAACTGACATTTTCTTATGTCCCAAGATTACAAAATGCTCAAGATGATGCGCTGGCTAATATAGCCACAACTCTAGCAGATCCAAATCGGGACGAGACAACCATCAGTATTGCCCACAATCGTGCAATTTCACCTTATGTTCAAGCCAGAACAGAGGAAATTAATGAAATTAGTCCCATTCCTGAACCATATGGTCATACTACAGGATGTATGTCACCTATTAGGGAATACCTTCAAAATGGAACACTTCCACCTGATAGAGCAGAGAAAGAACAAATCTGACGACGTGTGGTCAATTTTACTCTTTATGATAACCCAAACCACCTAGAGAAAATTCTCTATAAACGTGGTTTTGATGGAGTTATCTTCAGATGCATTGATGGTGAAGAGACAATGGCTATCATGAAAGAAGTGCATGCAGGAGTCTGTGGTACCCACCAGTCTGGACATAGATTGTCTGATCAAATTCGAAGGCTTGGATACTTTTGGCCTTCAATGATACAATATTGTGTTAATTTCACAAAGAAGTGTCATTCATGACAAGTACACTCTAACTTCATTCATTAACCTCCAGAGTTGCTTTATATAGCTAAATACTCATGGCCATTTGCCACATGGGGAATGGATGTGGTGGGACCTTACCCTCCAGCTACGGCCAAGCAGTTTAAGTACATTCTTAGTGATACTGATTTCTTTTCCAAATGGGCAGAGGTAGTACCTCTTAAAGAAGTCAATTCTAAATGTATTGTTAGCTTCATCAAGTCTAACATCATTACTAGATTTGGTGTCCCTCATACCATATTGACAGACAATGGCACCAACTTCTGTTCTTCTGAGGTGAAGAAATTGTATCAAGAATACAACATTAAATCCAACCATTCATCTCGGTATCATGCGGAGGCCAATGGGAAAATATAATCCTTTAACAAGACTCTTACAAATATACTGCAAAAGATGGTGGATAAAGATAAGAGTTCATGGCCTGATAAACTCTTTCATGCTTTATGGGCTTATCGGACTACCACCCGCAATGCAACGCGGTCAACTCCATATTCGTTGGTATATGGAACGGAAGCAGTCTTGCCAATTGAAGTTCAATTGCCCTCACTCAGAGTATCCATTTGTGATCGGTTATCTACAGATGAGCAATCCCAAAAGCGATTGAATGAATTGGAATGGTTAGATGAGAAAAGACTGTGCACTTTTCACCACTTGTAAATCTATCAGAATCGAATAGCACGAGCTTTTAACAAAAATGTTCGTCTTCATTCATTCATTCAGGGGGAATTGGTATTAGTTCTCAGAACTCCAATGATACCAGGAAGGAAACCTACCAAGCTTGAGCCAAAATTGGAAGGACCATATTCAATACACAGGGTCTACTCCAATGGAGCTTATTCATTAATCTCGATGGATGGAGAACTCATTACTACTCCAACTAATGCCAGATTTTTGAAGAAGTATTTTGTATAAATTACAAAGTATTCAAAATATGTCCCTGCAACATGACACTAAACTATACGACACCAATTTACCCTTGCTATATGACGTTAAACTATACAACAAAGGTCCAGTATAACCTTACACTCCTCTTTGGTCCAGTATGACCTTAAACTATTCACAAGATGTCCCCGCAACATGACACTAAACTGTGCGGCACCAGTTCGTCCTTGCTATATGACGTTAAACTATACAGAAATGGCCCAGTATGTCCTTAAACTCCTCCTTGGTCTAGTATGACCTTAAACTATTCACAATATGTCCCCGCAACATGACACTAAACTGTGCGGCACCAGTTTGTCCTTGCTATATGACATTAAACTATACAGCAATGGTCCAGTATGACCTTAAACTCCTCCTTGGTCCAGTATGACCTTAAAATATTCACAAGATGTCCCCGCAACATGACACTAAACTGTGAGGCACCAGTTTGTCCTTGCTATATGACGTTAAACTATACAAAAATGGTCCAATATGACCTTAAACTATTCATAAGATGTCCCCGCAACATGACACTAAACTGTGTGGCACCAGTTCGTCCTTGGTATACGACGTTAAACTATACAACAATGGTCCAGTATGACATTAAACTGAAACTTCATCCCACACGACGTTAAACTATGAATTTTTTTTCCTAAATGGTCCAGTATGACCTTAAACTGCAACTAGGTCCTGTATGACCTTAAACTGCATCTTCAACGGTCCATGCATATGACCCTAAACTGTTTGCAAGTCCCTTACGTCCATCAAGACGTTAAATTGTGATGTCCTAACTACATGATGCTAAACCGTATAAAAGTCCCTTACGTCCGGAAAGACGTTAAACTACATAAGCATCAAAGGTCCTGTATGACCTTAAATTGCACCTTCCACGGTCTATGCATATGACCTTAAACTATTCGCACTTTCGTCCAACATGACGCTAAACTGTATCATCCATTTTTCGTCCAGCATGACGTTAAACTATGGAAAAAATCCCCAATGCATCCAACATGACATTAAAATGGTTCACTCTTTTGTCCTCACTGCATGACATTAAACTGCACAGTTTCCCCCCTTTTCGTCCAACATGACGTTAAACTCTATTGTCCCCATCGTCCAAACTACATGATGCTAAACTATACAGAAAGTTCATGATATTTCCTACATGACATTAAACTGTACTTTGTCCCTACTACATGACACTAAACTGTGCAACACCAATAGTCCTAACTGCAAGACTTTAAACTGCATAGTCCCTTCATATTATCCCTGCTACATGACATTAAACTGTGCATCGTTAAGGTTGTTGATACCTCTTGTTTCTCACAACGAGTATGACTCACGTGAGCTTAGAGCAAACCTCAACCATAACACTGTCTTTGGGCCGCTAACCATGTGTAAGTCCAAAAAACATTTTTAGGTCATTGTCCCCAAGAACAACTTGATCATTAATTCATTATTTAATTGAACTACATGGACTTTGATCCTTTCCTTCTAGGCTGGGTATGTAGGCAACCTCCCAAGGTTCAAGAAAAAAACCAATCTCTTTACATCGGTTCACCTCCATTTCATATGATGTTGATTCGTGAAACCGCCCCTAGAATCAATATCTTTACATTGGTTCACATTCGTCCTTGTTATACGATGTTAAACTATACAACACTTTTGTCCGGTATGACAATAAACTACAATACTCTTTGATTTCATCATTTGAGAGGGAACCATTATTTATGTGATTTTTCAATCATGTTTCACTTCAAAAAGACCACGTGCATACATGGTAATGCCTAAACTTTTTATCTCGGGTTATACCATCATTGTACTAAAGTCCCCTTTCACCCTTCACATGTACGAACCAAATTTGTACAAAGGGTATATCTAGAACTACGTGGGCTTGATTACCATCCTTATGGGATATGTAGGAACGTTCGAGTATCCCTCGAATCTAGCCCCAAGTCTTTTGGGCCTAACCCCAAATTTCACTTTCAGTCCCTTGGCTGAAAAGTCCTCATGAAGAAAGACACTGTGTATTCATTATTATGGTCCGAACTCTATGACCCTAAACTAAGATCTCTCATACTTTCGTCCTTCATGACGTTAAACTGCATTTCAAGAACTACGTATGGCTTGATTCTCATTCTTATGAGATATGTAGTGAAGTCTAAAATTTCAATTTAGCACCCAACCACAACATGATTATGGTTATCATTGACCTATGTATCTCTATATACATTGGACAATACCCATATTTATGTGTTATAATCCTAGCCTTAAATATTTTCAGATCTTTATAACCCTTTTCATGACTTTTAGTCACAAAAATGTCAAACTTCTGAGAATTCTTTTGCCTGACTATGCAGTACGTGTCCATAGGTAGCCTTGCATAAACAGTCCACATAACAGACTTTTCAGCCAAAGGATACTATTTATTTAACTATGCAGCCAATGCCCTTAGGTGGCCCTGCATAATTCAACCCCCTAACGGGTTTGTTAAATGATGGTAACTTCATTCTTGGGAAGAATTCCTCTTTTGTCCTTATTTGTCTTAAATGACAGTATGTAGGGATCCGCAAAAAATAGCCATCCTTAACATATTTGTCCCATATCCTTTTTCATGATCTGAAAGTATTCAGGTCTATGGTTTATTCTTCTTCCCTACGTTTGGGTCAGACCTTCGTAGGAGTAATATTCATCCAGTTCTTCGATAATCTTTTCTGGAAATATCTTCTCCATATTCAAGTACCTCTTTTGATACAGTAAACTCTATAATTTGGAAGAGTTGAATCTCCATAAACTTTCACTGGCTTTTAGCACTAGGAAAGTAAGTTTCTGAGAGTTCTTTTGCCTGACCATGCAGTACGTGCCCATAGGTGGCCTTGCATAAACAGTCTACATAACAAACTTGTTAGCCAAAAGATACTATTTTATTTAACTATTCAGCCAATGCCCTTAGGTGGCCCTGCATAAATCAACACCCTAACAGGTTTGTTAAATAATGGTAACTTCATCAATGGAAATTACTTCTTCTAATGCCTTTTAGATCTTTTTCATATCATTCCTCAGATTCAAATATTCTTAAGTCATAGCTTACATATTTTCCCTCATACTTGAGTATGGTAATATGTTTTCAGATGAATTTTCAAGGAATTGAGTCAATTCTAATCCATTTAGGTCAAAGCTATTTCGACCTTAAACATTAGCCTTTGTATGTCCGACATGCATGAATTTAAACTGCCAGATTTCTTGTTTTTCTTTTCACCTCAGAGTCAAATCCTCTTTTCTCTCTGGATCCAACTCTGAGGGGGGACTTTTGTTGACGCTCCTTTCCATCACAGAGTCTAACGACTGAAAAAAGGGAAATACCTTAGTCTAAATTGATTCATCCTTTGAAGAAACATCAAAAATAGACAAAGGGATGAACAAGGAGAACATTTCCCATAGGTCGCGCAAGTTCCCTCATGGTCGCGCAAGTACACTTGCGCGCCACCTAGTGGTCATGCAAGTCTACTTGCGGGACACCTTATGGTCGTGCAAGTGACTTGCGTGACCTAAGTGATAACCGCCCAGTAACCGCTCGAGGTCCTCTTCTGCCTATAAATAGACCCTGTGGGCCCCCCATTCGAGAAAGGATCTTTTTTCAGAAACTCGGATTTAAGCTCCCGACGCCCAAGTCTCTTTTCAAAGCTTCTAGAACACTTCTAATGTAATTTCTTACCTAGAACGGAAGATCTAAAGAGGAGGAGGGAGGACTAAGTTTTTAAACTCATCAACACTTGCGCTCCTGGGTGGCCAACCCTTAGGGGAAATGGCCACACTTGCGTGCCGCCTTACTCCTTCGATAGAACTTGCGCGCCCCTTTTCTAGAAAAACCTCAAGAGGATTCTAAAGGCCCTAATCAAGAGTCACTCAAGTATTTCAATGCTGGTTGAACATCGCGCAAGTACCCCACACATGTCTCACAGGTATATCTACGCGTCCAATACTTGCGCGCCCACGCCGTACCTGCGCGCCTTCCAAGACTTGCGCGCCCCTTCTTTTTTGGGTTCCCATCTTTCCAATTTTACCCCTCTTAAGCTATTACACCTTTCCTATTCAAGATTCAGTGTTCAAGACACTCTTCAAAGCCATTTATGGCATGATTTCTTGATTTGACTTTCTTATCTGAAAGGAATTCTGTGGAATATCTCTCAAAAATTAGTGATTTACATATCTTTATGTCACTAAAGATTGAGATTTCATTCATTCAACCTCACCCATTAAGATGAGAGAATCCTTAACCTGGGTCTCCTTTTCAGGAACTATCCCCAGTTATAAGTCCTTTAACCTGGGCATCTTACTCAGGGGTAAGCCCCAAATTCTTAAAGTTACCAACTCTGGGCATCCTCCTCAGGAGTATGCCCCAAACCTTAATCCTCAAATATGGGAATCCTCTTCAGGAGTAAGCCCCAGACCCCTAATTTGGGAATCCTCCTTAGGAGTAAGCCCCAAACCATAATTCCCTTAACCTGGGCTTCCTTGTCAGGAATAAGTCCCAGTTATAACCTGGGATTCCTTGTCAGGAATAAGTCCCAGTCATAACCTGGGCTTCCTTGTTAGGAATAATTCCCAGTCATAACCTGGGTTTCCTTGTCAGGAATAAGTCCCAATCATAATTTTGGGCTTCCTTGTCAGGAATAAGTCCCAGTCATAATTTTGGTCTTCCTTTTCAGGAGTAAGCCCCAAGTCCCTTAATTTCTCTTTAATGAGTCCTAATTTAACTTTGATTTGGGATTCCATGTCAGGAGTAAAACCCAATCATCAATCCTCTCCTAATACGGGTTTCCTTTTCAGGAATAAGTCCCAAGTTAGAGTATTCAAATCTCCATGAAGCACATATACCTTTATGGACCTTGTTACTGGATTTTCTCCCTAAAGTAAATCCTAATCTTCATTTATCTGGGCATTCATACATACATAAGCCCCAAATCATTTATTATGATTACATCTTTCATGGCCCAATTGTCTATTTTATTACCAATACCTCTTGTTTCACACACCGAGCATGACTCACGTGAGCTTAGAGGGTAGAAGTAATTATGACATCCTTCTTTGAGCCATCAATCATAAACATCATACTCCCTTACTCGAACTACGTGGGTTCTGATTCCTTTTTCAAAATAAAGGATACGTAGGTAGCCCATCTTCGGGTTTGATCCCAACTCTGAAATAATCCATGTCCTTCTGAATGACAATAAACTTCAAGTGCCCCACTGAGTGGCTTTAAAACCAGCCTGGTCATCATAATGACCAAGAGACTTTTATATAAATGTTTTGAAGGATACCATTGACTAAGAATCTCTAAATAGATACAGATGATTCTATATTTATGAAGAACCTCAAATACATATAAAAGATTCTCTAAATCTCTTACATATATAATCATTGATTGTCAAAATTGAAGGAAATCTCATTTTATACTTGGTAATGTAATAAGGATTCACGAACATAACTTAAATCTATAAAGAGAGTCCCAGAGTAGACAATAATTCCCCTAAAAAAGGTGTGATGAGTCCGACCTCCCATCCTCTCGATCAATGCAAATTCCTAAGCCTCATCAGTCCACAAACTAATGAGCACCTACCTTTGGAAAGTAGGTTCAAATGGATGTGGAATCATTGGATGTTTCCGGTTCTACGAACAAACCCGTTAGAAACCGACCAGAACGTTTGAATCTCCCATCCAGGAGGTCATCCCCGAATTCTGAGGGAAACATCATCCTACAAACACTTTCAGATATTCAAATATCATTGTTAAAATATATACATCAATATCTTATGATAAATATAAATAGTAATCTTCTCTCCCAAAAAATAATTCAGCCAACACTGCAAATCATAAACCACTACAGCTAATTATAGGTCATGTATACGGTAATTACATTCATGTGGCCTCAACTGCTGAGATCCGTACACCACAACTCAATCTTCCTACATTAATACAAATCCAAGAATGATTCTATATGTGTAACAGATTACCATATACTCTTCACTTGGATTGGGTAAGATCAAGATTGGTTACGATTTCAAATGGTTCTTTAACTCTTGGAAGACATTCTCACATTATCCAGACCATTAAAACTTTATCCCCTTCATGGTCAAGCCCAAATGAGGTGTTACCAAATGGGAAACATCCTAGATGAACCTCTAATAATATCCAACTAATCCTAGAATGCTACAGATATTGAAAACATTCTTGTCCAGCTGTTAAGAAACAACTACCTGAACCTTCTCTTGGTACACTAACACACCTTCTTATGAGATTATGTAACCCATAAAGTGTACTTGATCAATCAAGAACTGAAATTTGATATCTTGGCATATATCCAATGATCTCCCAGTGTAGTTAGGATGATTTCAAGATGAATGGAATGATCATCATGAGTCTTAGAGTACACAATGATGTCATCCAAAAATGAAAAAAACAAACTAATATAGGTATTGAGGTAAAATTATATTTATGAAGTCCATAAACACTATAAGATTATTCTTCAACCCAAACAGCATTACGAAGAACTCATAAAGTCCATACCTACTTCTATAAGAAATCCTTAGTATATCAGAAGATTGAACTCTCAAACGATGATACCCCAATCTTAATTCAATCTTATAAAAAATGCAAGATCCCCTAAACTGGTCAAATAGATTGTCAATATGAGAAATATGATACTGATTCTTCATTGTTATCCAGTTCAAATTACGGTAATCAACACACAAGCACAAGATCCTGTCATCCTTGAAAAAAATACTGGAGAACCCCAAGTTGATGTACTCGGATAGATAAAACCCTTATCCATCAACTCTTATAGTTTAATCTTAAGCTCATAAATCCCTGTGGGTTTCATTATGTATGGTGGAATAGAAATTGGCTTATCCCCCAGCACAAGCTCAATAATAAATTTCACATCTCTCTTAGGTGGCAGCCCTATGAAGTCTTCAGGAAACACATCTAGGATAATATCTTATATGTGTGGGAAAAAATTATTTATTATACCTATATCATCTAGTAATAAACTATGAAAATGGGTGGTGAGATCCCCATGTTTCCAATGAACTGGCCCTTCATGGCCTTCTTGGATATCCCATTCTCCATGACGGATATAGTTGTCACCATTAGGGGATGTAAAGGTCACTCTCATACAGTAACAATCAATCTGGGACCAGTACACTACTAACCGGTCCATACCAAAAATTAGGTCAAAGCCTGACATTTCATGTATATGAAGGTCCCATAAGAAACAATACACTCGGCCCTCAAGAGAACAACCATTGCACAAATCAATGTCTCTCAATCGTACTACCAATAGTAAAATATCATCATCACCCCATTTAAAAACACCACAAGCAGGATTAAACCATTCACAATTTGCATAGAAATAAAATAATGAGAGGAAATAGTGTCAAATAAAATACTAGTAAGCTTTGAAGCTGCAAGGATATTACCTCTAACTATTGATGGCCCGACATCACTATCCACCAGTGTAGGCTGAGATGAATGAAACTATCCTGGCCCTCTTTCATGTGATGTAGTCTAACTCCCTTGAGTTGAACCACTTTTTGGATATGGCCACTCTTTCCCAGAATCACCACATCCACTACCTCTATCACCATGACTAGTATAACTACAACATCTAGACTAGTATGATGTATAAGTCTCTCTTCTCATACTCTGATTATACCTAACTACTCAATCAATACCCATTTGTCATGGGATTCTACAGAACCTCTGTAGATGTCCCATCCGACCTCAAGATCATCACTCAACCAGTGGTTAGGGGTACTATCTTCAAAAGTTACATGACCAACCACACTAGTGACAGTTCACCAAGGAAAGTTCTTATGTAACTGACCTTTCCCCTTGTCTACTCCTCTTTCTATCACCCTAGATAACACCTTCATAGTGATGCTTCCTACTCTCAAAATTCATACCTCATGAACGTCAAGAAGAAACCACTTATCCACCACTTGAAGTTTCCTTTAGTTTCTCCTCAGGTATGAGATCCCAATTCACAACTTCTAAAAACTTATTCATTCGGAGGATATTAACTCGAGAATTAATTTCAAATTTAAATCCATCTAGAAACCACTTTACCATCACATCCTCATACCCTTCCAACACCGGAGAAAATCACTACAAATCTGTAAAGCATCAAGCATAGTCCATCAAGGTGATACTCCTCTGAGTCAATCTCATGAACTCAACTACTCTCTCTTTCTAGAATGTCTTCGAATAAAAGTGATCAGGGAAATTCTATAAAAATTATTTACATAATATACCATCATCATGTTTGTTCTGAGTCTTAACATCCCACTAGTGCTTCTCATACCCTCGTAACATATAAGTAGCCAACTTAAACCTATTATCTTCCGGAGTCTCCAAATGGACAAGTATAGTCTGGATAGAAGCAATCCAAAATTCCACTACATCAGGTCCACCCTCTTCGATGAAGGTAAGAGGGTTATATAATTGAAACAATAAGTTCAGGTCATACATGCTCTTCACAACCTTTTCTGTGTATCTCTCTATAATTTTAATGAGGTGATGAAAGTTCTCATGGAACTAATCTCTTTCTTCCTCACCTAGCACTATTGGTTCCTCAGCTTCTGCTACAGGAGGATCATCTCTAGCCACATCCTCTTTTCATTCTCCCAATATTCCTCTTAATGGATGCATGTATCTACAATTAAAAACACACATATTAGGACACAAAACAAAATATTAACACCCTTATGTAAGATAAATTCACAATAAACCATAAAAAATTATTTCCTCAAACCCTACAACATAGTCAAAATCGAGGTGTTATCACTACCCATAATCATCCTATATCTAGTCAGTGGATAAAAAATGGATAAACTCGTTGTCATATTCATGTTTCTTATTAGAAACCCATTTTTTATTCAATTTTTCATATCTTTCCTCATTTCAAAACATTCATGTTCACATTAGGAACCTTTTTTCAGTTTGATCAGAGAGGCTAGGGAAAAAAATTCAATTTCATCAACTTACCAAAAACCTATCATTTTGTGCATGCCTAAAATGATGCATGACACATAATAATTCTATGTGATTAGAATGATGCATGTATACACAAATATAATTTCATACCAAGACATGAGTCAAATCTTATAAATTTTATAATAATAATCATATCACACAACAAGTGCATCACTTGAGGTGAAATAACATCCAATTGTTACAACACACATCAATAACAACAATCCCACCCTGAGAATTTGGAGTTTACCACCCATACATGGGTCTAAAAATCCTATGAAAAAGCTCTTAACCAAGACCTAAATCATCCTATTATCTTCTCTACCTTTATCAAATAGTAAGAAAAAGTAAAATAAAAGAGACATATGATCTGATTGAACCTTTTAATCTCCCAAACTGGGTGCCACACACCTATTGGTCACATGACCTTAGGCATGCCTCCCTACATTCTAGAGGTATTCGATTAGTAGTGAGGGTATAATATCAATCATAGGGAGACTATACCCTCTTTATCAAAGTAGAAAAATAACATATGTAATATAAAAATTTCCAAATGATATACCCATAACTAGAAAAATACTAGAAGCACATGATGACCAAAACAGAAATATAATATCTAATACTAAACAATATATATGTCATTTCAAATGAATTTCAAATGTTAATATGAAATATCCAAAATAAATGAACATACTGACAAATCACAGTTGGGTTCCGACACCAATTCTGGTTCTCTCATTGATTCTCCCTCTCATATCAGCCATCTAACATAGGGCCCTTTCCCTTAACCTATACTGTAATTATGAAATCTATTCAGGTACCGATCAGGTAGCCTATGTAGGGTGTGAGTACAACTCAGTAGGCCACCACCAATGGAATTTTAAAAAATATCCAATCAATAATAGTATATTCAGTTGTATAAGTAATAAATAAAAGTAATAATGTTAACAAATTACATTTATTCAATTACTCTTTAGTAAACCACATAACTTCTGGGTTCCTAAGGACACTCAAACCCTCAATAACTACTTCATCCCATGCCAGAGTCTGTTCTATATCACATATCCAATTCAAAATTCATTATAACACATAGTATTTGACTATCCATTTAATTTCATTTCATTTTTTTAAAGATGATGCCTTGGACCAAAACAACCAAAGCAAAAAAATTATTAAAAGAAAGTTTACAAAAGTCTAAATCGCCATGCCTAGGACCCCGATGTGATTTTGAAGTAGTATTCCCTATCACACACATATCTATCAATTTATCACTATGGGATTTTGATGCAGCAGACTATGTCCTACAATCAAATATCAATTTACCACTATGGGATTTTGAAGTAGATTTCCCTAACCCATAGTCATTTATCATTATGATCTTTTGATGCAACAAACCATGTCCCACACACAATTATCACACAATCACATGTTGCACAGTTTCACATGTATCAAAATATCACATATATCATGATATCACATTATTCAAGGTTAATCAACATTATATTTGACAATTGCAAGAATCCATTAATTAAAGCATAAATTAATTAATCCAATTCAACCAATTTCATAAATACAACAATCTCATTAATTAATTCAACAATTAATTAATACCATTCAATAAATTTCTTAATCAGAACAATCACATTAATTAATTCAACAATTAATTAATCCAACCCCACAATACCAATATCCCATTAATTAATTCAATAGTTAATTAATTCCAATTTCCACAATCCTAATATCCTATTAATTTATTCAATAATTAATTAATTCTAATATCTAAAATCCTAAAATTCCAACAAATCAAATTAAATTTCAATAAAATTACCTAATCATGGAAATTTATATTTCTCTATTAAATACACATAATTAAATCCACACCATGGGATTGTAATTTAGACAACCTAACTCAACACATTGATGAGTGATCACCCAATGGAAAATCCCCAAATTGAAACAGAAAGGTCAAAACCCTAAAAAAGAACATGATCTTGAATCAAATCCTAGAAACTAGATCAAACGAATCATGATCCATCAAACCTAGATCTTGATCCAATACCAATAGGGGAAAAATATTTTAAAATGATGGGAGATGGATGTGAAAGTGGGAGGAAACCACACGGGATAAGGATCTTAGACTAGAAGAGGTGTAGACCTTCGATCTGAACTTCTAATTGTCAATAATGGGGGCTGGATGGTCTTGGAATCGTCTTTAGAGCCTCTAAAAATAAGATAAAATGATTATAGATGAGTTTGGGTCAATTTTGGGGTAATAACAGGGTTTTAGGGATTTTAAAATCTATTTTTAGGTTAATTAAAAGCATGTTCATGATTTCTTGGGTAGGGGTGAACAATTTTCCAAAGTGTGCATCTTAACAGTTCCCCTATTCTGGGGGGGGGCATGGTTTCTCCGAAGAGGGTGCTATATTTGAAAAACCATGATCCAGCTGTGTAAATCCCCTCTATTTGGGTTCACATGGTTTGTTGGGATGAACTATCAGTACAGTCTTCCCTTGCAACATTTTCTCACTGTGATCCAACACACATATCAGATGCTCCTCAAAGGACATATCCTTCTCAAGCTCAACATAATCTACATCTATCACATGAGAAGGGCTGTGGTGATACTTTCAAAGCTATAAAACATGAAAAAAATCATGCATATCAGCATATATCTATGGAGGAGCTAATCAGTACACCACCGACCTGATTCTCTTCACAACCTCAAATGGTCTAACAAAACTAAGTGCTAACGTTCCCTATCTCCGTCCCCTGTGGTGAACCAATATGGGTGAAACCCAAAATAATAATTGATCTCCATCTATAAACTCTAGGGGTCACAAATTTCAATTATTATATGATTTATATCTACTCTGAGCCGTATCCATACACTTTTGAATTAGCTGAACCTTCTCCAATGTCTCCTACACGAGACTCAGTCCCAATAATTCTGACTCACCTACCTCCATCCAACATTGAGGTGATCTTCATGGCCTACCATAACGTTCCTCATATGGTTCAATATATATCATATCCTAATAATTATTTTTATAGGTGAAATCCACTAAATATATGCGCTTCTCCCAAGACCAACCAAAGTATATAAAACATGCTAAAAACATATACCCAAGAACCTGCATAGTACGTTCCAAGTGGCCATTTGTCTGAGGGAGGAATTAAATAATAAATAAAACATGTATACTAATTTCATTTTGTAATCCCCACTAGAAGTGTGAAGTAAAACACAAGTCACAGTTTGAAACTATAGTCAGTGGAATCCTGTGCAGACGGGCTACCCCTTGAATGTACAAATCTCCCAAATGATCCATGGAGAAGGTCTTCCGCATTGGTAAGAACTGCTCTACCTTTATTAAATGGTAAAAAATAACCCAAATAGTTCCATTCTTCCAAGGAACCCCCAAGAGCTAACAAAATTTCCAGGGTAAAATAATCCCAATTACATTCTAGAATGGGTAACAGATGTAATAAACCACCAGGTCTTCGATGCTCATCCTTCAACTATCGACAAGTGAAGTATCGTATCATGAATCGTGCTATCTCCTTATTCATGGACGACCAACAAAACCATAATTGTAGGTCACAGAACAATTTGGTCGCACCAGGATGCACCACACACTTCGATGAATGAAATTCACACATCAGTTCCCCCCTCATGCTTGTAGGCACAATAACCCATTTCATGACATAGATGAACTCATCCTCATCTATGGTCTAATCTGAAGGTGACTCCCCACCTTAAAGGATTTCCCTCAAGGATAATAATTTTGGATCCCCATACCACCTACCTATAATTTATTTCATAAGATTAAACTCCATTGACACTAATATAAGAGTCATCTACTCCAGACTCTTCTAAACCCTCACATGAATCTTAGATAGTAAATTTATCATCTACCTCTCAGCACTAGATTCTTGAACCTCATGAGTCTAAGTTTTCCTGCTCAAAGAATCAGAAATGTTGTTTCCCTTTCTGAGAATATATCAAAGATCAAAATCAAATGAATGAATATAATCAACCCACTTATGATGCCGTATATTCAAATCTCATTGCTAAAATATATACTTTATGCTATTGTGATCAATATGCAGAGTAAAATTAGCACTCAATAGATAATTCCACCAACACTTCAAAGCATAAACCACTACAGATAATTAGAGGTTATGTGTAGGGTAACTCCATTCATGTTTCCCCAACTACAAAGTCAAATATTCCAAAAATCAATCTCTCTATATAAAAACATCTCCATTCCCGATTCTAGATGCATCGTAGAACAACGTATACTCCTCACCTGGCTTGGGTGGGATCAATATTGGTGTCAATGTAAAATTCTAATTCAACTCCTAGAAGGCATTATAACATGATCCAAACCATTCATAATTTATGCCTTTATTGGTCAATCCTGAAAGAGGTGCTTCAAAATGGGTAAAGTCCTCGATGAACCTCCAATAATATCTAACCAATCCCAGAAATGTACAGATATCAAAAACATTCTTGGACTGCTTGTAACATACCAGGTAATTATAGAATAAGACTTTTTGATATCTATTAATATTTATGAATTAGATATTAATTTTACTTTAAAGGTAATTCTATGTCTGATAGCATACTCAATATGCAATAATTTGATTCTCTGAAATCATACATTGCACAAAAGATTGAGTTATATTGAAAAATAATATATTCTTAATAATAATATTATAAGTGTTATTTATTGCATAGATTTTAGAATAGAGGGAATTTAATATGTTAATTAATTTATGAAAATACAGTTTACCCATGTTTATATAATGATTCAATGGTTATAAAATAAAAACCAATTGATTATAAAAGATGCGTTTTTACTAAAAATTATTTAAGTGTGAATAATTGTGTTTATAAAATATTCAAATCAGTATTTTTGGATTATATTAATGAAATATAAATTAAATATTATGTATAACATTCATATTATATGTTTTCTAAATATTATATAAGAACAAATACAGTTTTATGGATAAAATGCGTGTTTTTCTAAAAATACAGTTTTACCGCCTTTTGATAGAGAATCCATTTTAAATCTAGTTATTGACACTTTTATAAGTTCTATTTGACCATATAAACATATTCTTTGGAATAAGGACATAAAAATTTACTTTAATTTTTCTTGGTATTTTTCAAATTAAATTCATATTTTAATGAATAATAAAAAATACCACATTTTAATTCAAAACAGGTTTTTCATCTAACTTATTTATTTAGTTATATTGACCTTTAAATTGGATTTAAAGTATAATTAGATTAAATTTTTATCATTTAATCCAATATTGTCCATTATAAGTAATTTTACATTGAAATTACTTATAAATGCCTATCAATATTTTGATGGTATTTACTTTTAAAAAACATATTTTCTCATTTTGACAACGAGGATTAATTTTTAATTAATTTATTCCAATTCTGTATTTTGAATTTGGAAAAATGGATTCCATATTTGTAATTATAAGTTCAAAATAATGTAAATAGGTCCCTTTTTTTAGATATTATGAATAGTATCTTTGTTAATAAATGTTATTACCACAGTTATAGGTAAATCAGATAATTAAAGGTAAAAATAATATTATAATAATATAAAACACCCCTAAAAAAATCTAAATTTAATTGGATGAATTTATCATGACCATTAGTATCCTTGTATCTATTTTAGGACCACATGGATCCCCTTGGAAGACTTTAATGCTTTTATTATATCATATTCAATGAATAGTCATTTTGGTAACACTTTTGTTTTTTAAAAGAATATAGAATTATATAGGGGATCTCTTCAACAATAAATAGTTATTGTAAATCTAAAAATATTACATATATAATGGTAATTTTTTTATATTTTTTTATAAAATAAATAATTTAATTTAATTACGACACAAAGATGATGTAGTAATTTATTAATTAATGAAAGAATCAAATAAATGACTTTATAAATATTCAAATAAATGTTATTTGACATAATTTATGTCATACATGAATTTTATGGATATATTATAAATTTTTTTGATAATTTATAGCTATTGTTTTGAACTTATGTTGTTGTTATGATATTTTTTAAAAGTCAACTATTGAATACTGTCAGAATTGACACTATTGGTATTTTAAAATATAAAATAGTTTACAAAATGTTATAAATTCATAAAAATATAAACTTAATAAAAATTGTTATTATGAGACCTCATATTTCATAAATGACACTTTTTTTTGATTTTTTTTACTTGTTATGGTAATTACATTAACCCACAAAGTGTAAATAACATGATATCACTACAAGATTAAAAAGGGTAAAATAAGGATTTAATTAAAAAGATATGGATTAACAAATATTCAAAAATTGTCTAATTTTAATTGGACAATGGGGATTTGACCCAAAATTATCTTATATTTGGAATGAACTATTTTTTGACCATGTTGAATGGAAATTGAATTTTAATTAATTTAATATTTTAAGAGTTTCCAAGGTTGACCCTCCACTCTCCTATAAAAATGTACACAATCTTATCTAATAATCACAATTCAAAATCATTTTTGTTCAGAAAATATCTACCCAAAATCTTTTTATAATATCTCTCCCAAATTATTGAAGCCTTGGTTTAGGTATAACACCCTTCTTAGAGGTGTTAATGTGTTCTTCAAAGGTGATCAATCGAAGAAGTGTTATCGTTTTTTAAGTGATTCAATTTTATTTATTCTTCCAATTCCATTAAATATCCTTCATACATGATGAAATAATAACTCTAGTATCCTCAATATATTGAGATTTTATTATGTTAATATCATCACCTAAATCCATCTCCAATTTTATTGAATGGGAAATGAATATTTCATTCATGTGTAGGACAGACTATAGCCTCGCAAACATATATAGTTTTTTATTCATTACTGTCTATAAATAGTTGTTTTAATTATATTATAAATGTTTATATATGATATTAATGAAATATTTATCATTTTAAATTAATAATATTTTAATTATATTATAACTTTCCATGGACATAAAAATGATAACGTCATTCTTGCGTACCTTTGAACTATCACCTCCACAAAGCGAAGTGAATTGTTTTTATTCACAACATCACTTGTATGATATAAATGAATATATTTAAATTATTATTATGATTTTAATTATATTTTTATCATTTTGGAAATATAAAATAATAATGACCTTATTTCCATAATGATCAATGAAAAATGGAAACATTACTCGTGCATACATACGACCTACTTTCTCCATAATTATAATGCTATTCATTTTTCATAAAAAAATGAATGGATTTATTTTAAAATTATAATTTATGTATAAAATGGAAATAATGGTACTCTTTAGATGATTTAATTATGACCACATGGACTAGTGACATCAAACCAAGTTCATTTTTGACTCAAGTACCGAATATCGACAAAACGTCCGATATGAACTTAATGAATTGTGTGATTTTTATAACAAGATATTAAGTAATGTAAAATAAATAATAATCCTGAAAATGGTTCTCAAGAAAGTATAAATTGACCTATGTTTATTATTAAGATATAACAAGGAACATACATGACAAATCAAACTCAAGGTAAGGGAAGTCTTAACTCAATTTCCATTCATTGACTTAAATATACATGTCATTGGTTTTGTTTTTTCAAGAATATGTGTGAATGGCCTATGATTGTTTTACAATGAATATACAATTATATTGGGTGTATTTATATTTTTCATACATAATTATTTCATTTATTTATCCTTAATCTAATGATACGATCTTTTTAAGGGACTTCATCTCAATCTCCTTTCATTGAGGCATATTTTGATGTTATACACCACCATCTTTTATAAGGTGTATAATCAAACCGTTTTAAATTTTAATTAATTAAAAGGTTTCAAAAAGGAATATTTTAATATTAAACGTTTTTCTTTATTAACAAAATAAGAAAAGGAATGTTTTTAATGTATGCGACAACAACAACTTCTCTTTCACTGTAACCGTTATTTGATACTTAGCTTCCTCTATAAGACTTAATGTTTTAAAAGGAAAAGAAATCCCATATTTCCTTTTCGGGTGTTTTGGTATTGAAAATGGTATTAAAAATGATTTAATTATATAAATATCTTGTAATTATTCCTTGTGATTTCAAATTTTCTGAGTGAAATGTTGATAATTGAAATCTTTTATGTGTTATGATTATATAATGGTATTTGGAAATTTGATGGGTGGTTATGTGATAAACCAAATATGGCTAGTTATATGATAAAACAAAGATAGGTTGTTCTAAGATAAACCAAGTAAGGATGGTTACATTATAACCTCTAATGCATTGGGTATGAATGTTGTCCATATAACTATTCTATTTAGTGATATGTGTGGAAGTTGACCATATGGTTATTCCATTTAAGTATGATTATGTTTGAAGCTGTGTTTATATGTTATATGTTTCTTTCTATGGGTTTTATGGTAACATTTTGGTTACAAAAATGGTATTCAATGATCTTATATTTAGTGAAGATTATTTACTACTTCTTAAAGGTGAAAAGTATTACTTTATGATAAGGTATTCATGGTTTATAGTTTTTCACAAGACTAACATTTTTCCTTCTTTATGAATCCCTTAATAATATTTTTATGATCATCCCAAGTTTTGAAATGTTTTTCATAGATTTTTAAGAATAATGGAGTCAAGGAAGGTATCATGGAAATGATATGCTATTTAAATATGAAATGAAACCATGTATATTTTTAAAAGTTATTGTTTTATGAAAAATTAGATAGTGAGTAGAAGTGTCTGCTTTGTAATATTTAAGTTTCTATGTATGGGTTATGACCTAATTCTCTAAATAAATAAACCATAAAAGATCCCTGATGTGTATTAAAGTTAAATTATTGACTTATCACAAGATTATGTAATGTTTAATGCTGGGGCCTTATATATGGTATAAGAAGATGGCATAGGAAAATATGGAGATTAAGATGTTTTCTAAAGTGTTAGGGATATCATCTTGAGTTCATAATTTTATGTGTGATCATAAGTTCAATGTCTTAAAAAATCCTTTTGTGGCTTTATATTCTGAAATAATAAGGTGACAAATTGTGTTTTTTGAGACATTCACCTTTGAGGATATTATGGGTTATTAGTTTTTGGGACGAAGAATGTGAGGTATGAAATATCCTTTGATGTTAAAATAGTTTATGGTTATTTTTTATGTCATTATAATATTTTTGGAATATTATAATATTTATATTATTTTTTAAAAGGGACAACCCATAGGATGGGTGATAACCTGTCGTGTTCGGCAAGATCATGGAGATCGAACCCGCATTGGAAGGGCGAAAAGTGTTTATTGCCTACCACAGGCCTACATGAATTCCCTAGTAGGTAAGAATTTTTTTAGTTAAACGAGTTGATAGAATAACAAGGAGTTGATTTTGGTAACTTATTTTTTATCAAATATATATCCTTTGTATTGAAAAATTATTTGGGGATTACGTGATAAATGTTATTTTGGAAGACGTTCACTATTTTGGGAACTTTGTACGATTAAGATAAATAAAACACTATAGGATATTAACAGAGTAATGGTTGAATTATATTTTGTAATAATCTATGATTTTAATTTTGGACTTATGGGAATTATTTTATTTATTGAAATGATTAACCTATCATAGATAATATGTGACTAGGTTAACTACATTTCAGTATTAGACTTTAAGAGTGGCCGATGTCATTTAGAGATAAATGTTATGATTTATCTTGGAAGACTATGTGATCAAATCATTCTGAATTTTGGGTTTCAATATAAGTTTGTATTATTTTTAAGAATTTCAAGGATAGTTATTTGATGAATGGTAAATGTTAAACTTGGGGTATCAATGTTGAATTTTGTAAAATAATCTAGTTTTTTATTATATGACAGTTTATTCATTTATTAGAATTATCTTAACTTGTACTAACCATACTGGTTTTGGTTAATGTTTCAGGATATGATAAATAGATAGTTAATCTTTTTTGGATTATGTGATTCTATATAAGTTGATTATAGTGTTTTAGGGGTGAAAAATTCACCTTGAATACTCATCGTTTAAGAAAAAAAATACTATTTTGTGGTGGAATTCGATTAGTTGATGAAACTCTACATGTAAAGTAAGTATATTTCCTTACATTCTTATTCTAAGTTGTAAAATAATCCAAAAATATATAAAAACGATCATAGAAAAAAACATTATCTGTTTACTTTTCCTGCTATGAAATCAAAGACCGTTTAACCCAACACAAGTTTGTGGTTTTCTAATTGTTAACATTCTCTTGATCATGTTTTCTATCACTCTCCATCATAACATGATGGTTAGTTTTCTCTTCCATATCCATGTTTTTTGACATGAAACCCTAGTATGTGTTATCTAGGGTGATCTTTTTACTTCACTTTCTGTCTTTTAAAGTGGAAGTTTTGTTAATTGTTTTTTTAATGTGGGATTGCAATAATGGTACTTTGAAAAGTGAAACCATAGTTATCAAGCCCAAATTTAAAATTGTGAGGATGTAATTTCCAAAAGAGGGGAAGGATGTAACATCCCATGTAATTATAGAATAATAAATTTTGATATCTATTTATATTTATAAATTAGATATTTATTTTACTTAAATTTGTTTTTATGTTATATAGCGTAGTCGACATACAACAATGGTTTTCTCTAAAATCTTACGTTTCACACAAGATTGAGTTATACCAAAAAATAATATATTATTAATATTATTATTTTAAGTTATTTTTATTGCATAGCTGTTAGAATTGAAGGAATGCATGATATTAACTAAATAATAAAAATAGGTTTTACACATGTTTATATAATGATTCATTCGTTAAAAAATAAAAACCAATTGCATATAACAGATGTGTTTTTATCAAAAACTATTTAAGTGAGAATAATTTTGTTTTTAAAATAATCAAATCACTATTTTTGTATTACATTAAGGAAATAAAAATTAAATATGTTGTTTAAAATTCATCTTATATGTTTTCTATACATTATATAAGAACAAATACTATTTTTTCGGATAAAATGATTGTTTTTCTAAAAATGCACTTTTACCACCTTTAGATGGTGAACCCATTTTAATTCTGATTTTGACAATTATAAAAGTTCTTTTTGAAAAAATAAACTTTGTATTTGGAATATATATATATAAATTTACTTTGGATGGGTTTTTGGTATTTTTCGGATTAAATTCATATTTCAATGAATTGTGAAAAATATTGACCTTGACCTTGAAGAGTAAATTTTTATTCAAAGAAGGAGCAGAAATGAAAAATTCCTAGAGGGTAGTCCAGGGCTAGAGGACACAATAACTAATGGGGAAGAAATAAATTAATACCTAGGGCATCCCCTTTGATATTTTTAACCCCCACCGGCTTCAGGCTATCTATGTTGTGAAAAAATAAACGGTCCGAACCAGGGACGGTAACCGAAGCCAAGTAATCCAAGACTTTATTTCCCTCCAAACAAGTATAAATCACTATAATGTTAGATACTATTATTCCGATGCATTCCCTGACTACATAAGCAACCATCCAAGGGATCACCCCCATGCCGCGAAGAGCGTTAGGAAACAACATTGAATCTGTTTCAACCTCAGTAATATGCAGGCCCCTCTGGCTACATATATTGAGGCCCACATGCATGGCCATAGTCTCCACTTAAAGGAATGTTACATACCCTATCAAAATTGATAAAAATGAGTACACCAACCTATAATTGTCACAGACTATCCCGCCTCCTTGCATAACCATCGAGATGCACAAGCCATCGATGATGAGTTTCAGTCCCCTCGACGGAGGATGCCGGCGTATCCATTTTCTGGATGATGAACCACTACCCGCCTGAGGTAGGAAGGTCCCAGTAAAAAAATATTATAGAGATAGAGCATCTATCTAGTTTCTTAGCGCCCTGATCAAGCCAATTGAAATTAGATATGAATGCATGTCAATCATAGGATGGTTTTTAGTTTTGAAAAACAGTCTTTCTCATTTTCACAATAGGGATTATTTTTTAATTAATTTCTGCCAATTATGTGTTTTGAATTTGGAAAAATGGATTCCATATTTTTAATTATAAGTTCAAAATTATGTAAATAGGTAGGTTTTATTTTAGGACATTTTGAATAGTAACTTTGGTAATAAATTTTATTACCAAGGTTAAAGGTAAATCCAGTAATTAACGGTAAAAATAATATTATAATAATATAAAACTACCATAACACATGCCATAATTTAATTTTATGAGTGTATCCAGACCATGAAAATCCTCGGGTCAATTTTTGTACCACTTGGAGCCACTTGGATGACTTTAATGATTTTATAATATTATATTCAATGTATAGTCATTTTTGCTACACTTTTGTTCTTAAAAAGTAAATTATTTTTATATGGAGTTATACATGGGATATAATTAAAAATAATTAGTCATTGGAAATATAAAAATATTACCCACATCATGATAATTTTTTTATAAATTTTATAAATTAAATAATTAAATTTAATTATGACACAAAGATGTTGTAGTGATTTATTAATTAATGAAAGAATCAAATAAATGACTTTATAAATATTAAAATAAAAATTATTTCACATAATTTATGTCATAAAAAATTTTATTTCTATATTTGATATGTTGGTGATGATTTAAAGTATTTGGTTTGAATTTATCTTGCTATTTTGATATTTTTTAAAATTAAACTAATGAAGAGTGTAAAAATTAACACTATTGGTATTTTAAAATATAAAATAGTTTATTTAATGATATAAAATTATTAAAAATATAATATTTAGACAAATGGTTATTATAAGTCCTAATATGTCATAAATAACACCTTTTTTTTTATCTTTTTACATGTTATGGTAATTACATTAACCCACAAAGTGTAAATATAATGATATCACGATAAGATTAAAAAGAATAAAATAAGGGTTAAACCAAACATATAAGTATTAAAAAGTATTCAAAACTTCTATAATTTTAATTAAATTATTTTTATTCGAACTAAAATAACCTTATATTAGAAATAAAATATTTTTGAACCATTTTAACCGAAATTTAATTTATATTAATTTAATATTTTTAAAGTTTCCAAGGGTTCCCCTCCCCTATCCTATAAAAATGTACCCACTCTTCTCTAACACTGAAACTTCCATAGCATTTGGTTCGGAAAATAGCTTCCCAAAACCCTTCCTATAATCCCTCCCCACATTCTCAAGGAATTAGTTTAGGCATTACACCCTTCTTATAAGAGTTAAGGTGTTCTTCAAAGGTGATCAACTAAAGAAGAGGAATCCATTTTTTAAATACTTATATTTTATTTCTTCTTCCACATACTTTAAATATATTTCATACATGATGAAATAATAACTCCAGTATACTCAATATACTGTTAAGTTATTATGTTAATATAATCACCAAAATACACCTCTAATTTCATCAAATGGGAAATGAATATTACATTCGTGTGTACGGCGAACTACCATATCACGAACCGATATAGTTCATTTTTCATTACCATCTATCAATACTGGTTATAATGATGGAATAAATGTTTATATATTATATTCATTACATATTTATCATTTTAAAAGGATAATATTTTAATTATTTTCTTACTTTCTATGAACATAAAAATGATAACATCATTCGTGCGTTTGTGTGAATTATCACCTCCATGAAGCGATGTGAATCGTTTCTATTCACCACATCACTTGTATGATATATATAAATATATTTAAATGGTAATTATGATTTTAATTATATAATTATAATTTTTTAAAGATAAAATAATAATTACCTTATTTCCACATTGATAAATGAAAACCGGAAACGTGATTCATGCATATGTACGACCTACCATCTCCATGATTATAACATTGTTAATTTATATACAATAAATGAATGATTTTATTTTAAAAGTTTAATTGATGTATAAAAATTTAATTAATGTTATTCTAGAGATGATTTACTTATGATCACATGGACTAGTGACATCAAACCACGTTCATTTTAAACATATATACTGAATATCGGCAAAACATCCAATATGAACTCAAAGAATTGTGTAATTTTTATAACATGATATTATGTAATATAAAAGGAATAATAAACTCGAAAAATGTTTTCAAGAACTTATAAATTATCCAAACTTTATTATTCCGGAATAACAAGGATCATAAGTGATGATTTGAACTGAAGGTAAGAGAAATATTAACTCAATTCCATTCATTGAGTTAAATATCCATGTCATTGGTTTTGTTTTTCAAAGAATATGTGTGAATGAAATATGATTATTTTACAGTAAATATTTAATTATATTGGGTGTATTTATAGTTTAAAAAAATTAATTAATTTATTTATCCTTAATATAATGATACGATCTTTGTAATGGACTTTATCTCAATCTCCTTTCATTGAGGCATATTTTGATTTTAAACACCACCATTTTTTATAAGGTGTATAATCAACCCATTTTGACCTCTAATTCATCCCAATGTTTTCAAAAAGAATATTCTTATATTAAACGGTTTACTTTCTTTAAAAAATAAAAAATGAATATTTTTTTAACTTCTGCGGCGACAAAAACTTCTCTACCGCCATAACTGTTATTTGATTCTTGGCTTCCTCTATAAGCCTTAATATTTTAGAAATAAAAAGAAATAATTTATTCTCTATTTGGGTGTTTTGGTATTTAAAATTGTTTTAAGAATTATTTGATTATATCAATATCTTGTAATGATTCCTTGTGATTAAAAATTTTATGAGTAAAATTTTGATAATTTAAATCCTTTATGTGTTTTGATTATATAATGGTTCTTGGACATTTGATGGGTATTTATGTGATAAACCAAAGATGTCTTGTTATGTGATAAACTAATGATAGATGGTTCCATGATAACCCAAGTATGGGTGGTTACTTTATAACCTCTAATGCATTGGGTATGGAAGTCATCGTTATGGCTATTCCATTTAGTGATATGTACGGAAGTCGACCGTATGGTTATTCTATTTAAGTTTGATTATGTACCAAGTTACCTTTATATGTTATATGTTTCTTTCTATGGGTTTTATGGTAATATTTTGGTTACAAAAAGGGTAAGAAATGAGATTATATTCAGTAAAGAGTATTTACTACTTCTTAAAGGTAAAAATTATTACTTTGTGATAAGGTATTCAAGGATTACATGTTTTCACAAGTCTAACTCTTTTCCTTCTTTGTGTATCCCTTACTAAGATTTTTTATCCTCATACCATGTTTTGAAATTATTTTCATAGGTTTTAAAGAAGAATAGAGTCAAGGATGGGATCAAAGAAAAGTTATGTTGTTAGAACATTAAACGAAACCATATTTCTTTTTAAAAGTTTTTTGTTTTATAAAAATAATGGATAGTGTGTAGAAGTTTCTACACTATAATATTTTTGTTGTTTTGTATGAGTTGTGAACTAATTCTCTAAATCTCTAAACATGAAAAAATCTTTGATGTGTATTAATGTCAAATTATTGACTTATCTTAATATTATGTAATGTTTAAGGCTAGGGCCTTATAATGATACCAATAAATGAATTACTAAAAAATTTATGGCTCCACTAACACACCTTCCTATTGAAGTTCCCAATCAAGATCCAAGTATCACTGAGAGGGGGAGGGGGTGAATCAGTGATATCATTTCCTTTTTATATTTCCTTCTTTTTGAAACAACCTTCGCCTCCTATTAAAGATTTTATTCCCTTTTTAATACACACAACAACAAGAACACAAGATTTACAAGGTTCACTACTCAACAATAGTAGCTACTTCCTTTGTATAGTATAGAAACAATCCAGTATCATACAATCCACTAGAAAACAATCATTTGATGTGGAAAACAACAAGAAGGAGATTCCCCTACACTCGTGTAGCACTTTGAAAACTATCCAACAGTCTGTGTGATCCCTCCTAGCACTAATATGGTAATGTAATGTTTCTATACTTCTTAATGAACTTTCAAAAATCAAATATTTTAAAAAAATTCTCCACTTTCCTACCCAAAAGCTGGTAAGAACCTCCGGGTGCAAAAAGCTTACGCGCCACACCCTACTCGCGTGCCTCCATGCTTGAGCGCCACCTGCTTGCGCACCACTTAGACTACGCAACTACCTACTTGCACTCCACTAACTAGTTGCGCGGCACTTTTGTGAACATATAACAAGTTGTGCCCCACCTTTTGGCTTATACATAACACACTTCTTGAACACAACTCCCTACTTTCACTTGTCTTACAAATTGCGTTCCACTTCAACTTGTGTGCCAATCTTCTTACGCGCCACCCTACTTGAACACCTTATAAATAACTCCTGACTTGCACGTCACTTCAGCTTGCATGCCATTTTCTACTACTTGCGTGATTAGAGATCAAATTTTCTCTTAAGTTTTGAGAATTAAAAAAACGAGGAGGGTAGACATCTATTTATAGGCATTTTGGTGACTTGCGCACCACATACACTTACACGCCTTTCCTACTTGCACGCCACTCCATCACTTGCACATTGCTTAATTACTTGTGCGCCACTCCAACACTAGCACACAAATTTCTTTCCTTTGTCATATTTTGATAATATGATGTTGAAATATGACTTGTGCAGGACATACACTTGCACAACACTTATACTTTCATGCCACATTTTAACATGCGCACCAACCTTTAACTTGCACGCCACTTAATTTCCTTTGTTATATTTTGATTTCAATATCTTGAAATATAAATTTCACACAACATAAACTTGCGCGCCGCTTATACTTGCGCACCAGACATGCGCCCCACATATACTTGTGTGCCACTTTCTCTCCTTTTCCAAAAAACACTTCTTTTCTCCCCATATCCTTCATAAGGATTGCATCAAAAGTTCTCCAAACTTATGATATTTTTGAAATACAAATATAAAAAGAAACATCATTGCTTTCTAAGTCTTTTAAAAAGTGAAATGATTTATCCTCTTTGACAACAAAAGTCAACATCCTGCAAAATAAAACTCTTAAACTTCCTTCTCTATCCAACTTGGTCCCAAAAATCTACCCCTTTGGATTTTGTTGTCAATCAAGATTCATAAATCACTGAACTTTGTAACCTCAAGCAATAGATTACTTATCGACAATTCTAAGCCTACATGAGATAACTCATTATAAGAACATGAATTATTGATAGCCAAAACCATGCTGTACCCTCAGCCTTCTTCAGAACTTCTTCCAAGATTATACCTCAGTATTATTAACTAATTCAATTTTCCTGGAATAAAAAATCATTGTTTACAACAACCACTCTAACATACAGTTAGAATAGTTCACACACATACATGATGGACAGACAACTTACCCAAAAATCCCCCTTTATACATGCTTCCATAAGGATAGATTTATGAAACAATTATCCCCCTTGACAACATTATCCAAAGGTAAGATGAGGGTGGGGACAGAGACACATACCTCAACCTTGATGATATGGAGGTTGGAAACACATGTTCATCCTCAATTTAGCAAATCTTTACTTTTGTAATTATATTGTAAATATGTCAGCAACTTGTTCCAATGTAGGAGTGTACTCTAGCTTCAATTAATTATTCTCCACCTACTATTTGATGAAATGGTACTTTATGTTAATGTGTTTTGAACAAGAATATAGTACCAGCTTCCTTGTAAGATTGATTGCACTCTGATTATCACATCCCAAGAGTAAGGGTAGCTTCAATTCAACAAGTATATCTTCCAACTAAGTCTTTATCCACATAAGTTGGGTAGCAGCTTGAGTGGCAGCAACATAATCAGCTTCAACCATGCTAAGAGTCACTTAATTCTATTTCTTTGTATGCTAACTAACATAATTTTTCCCCAGAAAGAAAACTCCACCAGATGTGGATCTTCTATCGTCAACATTTCTGGCCCAATCAGGATATGAATACTCAAATAAATCAATATTTTCTATGCCATCATACCAAATTCCAAAATTTTTGTGCCTTTGATATATATGAGAATCCTTTTTCCAAAAATTAAATGTGATTCTCTAAGAGCACTCTAAAACCTTGCACATAAGGTAACATCACATACAATTTCAAGTATTGAGGTAGTCAAATGTAATAAGCTTCCAATCACCTTTCAAAAATATTTTTGATCAACTTCCTTGACTTCTCCATCTTTATAAAACTTGGTTCCCACTGAGATTGGTGTGGAAACTAGTTTTGAATTTTCCATGCCAAACTTCTTCAGATGTTCTTTAGTATACTTCTCTTGAGAAAGAAAAATGTAGTTCCTCTTTTGTATGATTTGTAACACAAGAAAGTATTTCATTTCTCCCAACATTGATATCTCAAACAACTTCTTCATCTATTTATAAAATATTTCACAAGATCTTTAATCATTTCCAGCAAAGATAATGTCATAAACATAAACAATTACAATGAGAGAAGACACCTAACATTCCTTGATGTAAAGATTGCTGTCAACTATTCCTTTCTTGAAACCCATATTCATTAAGAAAGTATCTAGTTTGGAATACCATTCCCTTGGGGCCTATTTTATCCCATACAAGGATTTCTTCATCTTACACACATAACTTTCATCTTTCCCAACAACAAAGCCACAAGGTTGTTTAATGTAAACCTCTTTATCAATATTTCCATTAATAAATTAAGACTTCACATCCATTTGAATTTTTTTTAACCTCATTGTGCAACAATAACAAGAAATATTATGATTTATTCTAATCTAGCCACTGGAGAAAAAGACTCATCAATATCAAAACCTTAAATTTGTGAGTAACCTTTGAACACTAATCACTCGTTGTTCCTTATCACTTTTCCTTATTCATTCAGCTTGTTCTGGAAATCCCATTTTGTACCAATAACATTTTTTTCATCCGGCATGGGTACAAGTTCCCAAGTATCATTATTTTATATCTGATCAAGATCTTCATTCATAGAATTAATCCATTTTGGATGCTCAAAAGCTTCATTCACATCATTTGGATACACTTTTGAATACAAATAAGTATGTGTGATAGTATTTGTTGTTCTTCTTGTTTGAACCCTCTGATTTTGATCACCAATAATGTTCTAATACTCCACTCTCTTCCTCAACTTATGATGAGATGTTCGAATTTCATATTCATCACTTGAAATTGATGAGTCTGATTCTTCTTCTTGAGTAGGATTATCACTATTGGTAGCATTATCAGAATCGTTAACAAGAAATTACTTATCCTACTCAACTTCTATATTGGAAAATGTATGGTTTTCTTTCTCAACATTTCAACAACTTTTACATCAGCATAATCAACAATTATTCATGCTTCTTTGTGGAAACATCTATATCCTATTTCTTCTAGAGAATAGACAAGAAAAATTTCATCATAACCTCTTTCTTCAATCTTTCTAAGGTTTACACCCTTTTCTTTATGATGCATGGACTTCCAAAAACTCTTAAGTGTTTCAAACTTTGAGTTTTTTCATAAAACATTTCATATGAAGTCATATCTTAATGTTTCCTATAGATACATCAGTTTAGAATATACACTACAGTACTCATGGATTTCCTCCAATAATAACGATAGAGACCATGTTTGAGTAACATTGTTCACCCCATTTCAACAAGACTTATATTCTTCCTTTTAGCAACCCCATTTTTTTGAGGTGTGTATGGTGAACTAAACTCATGCTGAATTCCATGTTTTTCATGGTAACGTTAAAAAATATTCATTCTTATACACTCCACTATTATCAGTTCTCAACTTCTTCACTAAATACTCACATTCCTTATCTACTTTTCTCTTAAAAGTCTTAAACATTTTTGGGGCATCTTACTTATGTCTCATATACATAACACATGTAATGTGAGTAAAGTCATCAATGAAAGTAATGAAGTACTTATCTCTATTTATTAATTTCATGATCATTAGTCCAAAGATATCAGAATTTATAATTTCCAAGGGTTGTTTTGAACGAATGTCAACTCTCTTATGCATAGAGTTTGTAATCTTCCCTTTTTCACAAATAGTGCAACACCAATCTCTTCTTCTTGATAAATAAGGCATATCTCAGACACTATCTCACGTTGATAACTTTCACATGTTCCACTGACACATATGTCCAAGCCTTTTATTCCATAACTAATTTTCATCCACCATGCCCATGTAATGAGATTTATGTACTCCACCAACTTGGAACAAGTCCCCTTTTGTACGTTGGTCTCTATAACTACCTTTCCATCATTTTCAAATTTCACCAAAAACCCTTTTTTTGAAGATAACTTATTTTGCTTCAACAAAGAGTTTTGAAACACTCAACATATTATGTTTCAATCCATCAATATATAATGTTTTCCTAGATTTCATTTTTTCTTTCCCAATGATGGCTGATCCAACACCTTTGATCGTCAGAGATTCATCATTTTCAAATGTAACTATTCCTTCTTTGAAGTCTTTCACATTCTTCAGCATCTTTAAGTCTCCTATAATATGAGAAGGAGACCCATATCAAGAATTCATGGATGTTATCCTTTTTTAGCTTTCAAGGCAGTTTCAACAACAAGAGCTTTCTGTTCTTCCTTTTCATTCTTCACCTCTAGCTTCTGTGATTTGTTAAGAACTTTTTGTTGTGCTAGAAACAAAACAAGAAATCCATTAGCAATATGTCCAGGCTGTTCACATATTTCAAAATTTTTTTCCAATGGTTGGAACCTATTTTGAACTTTCAAACTACCCCTCTCATATTTCTTCTAAACTTGCTTCTCGTACTTCCCCTTTTGAGATGATTGAATCCCCCTCAAACCATGTATTCCATAACTTGTGGAATAGTAGTAATGTTGTTGATTGAACCAACCCATGTTTTCTGTGTGTCTGAATCCACCACAATACCAGCAGTAATCGTAGAATGAATATTTCCCTCTGAAACATCTATACTGATCATAGTTGTGAACATGCTTCTCAACACCCTTCTTAATAGAAATCTGCTAACCATCAACCTTCATGTTTTCAATCGTTACATTCTTTTTCAACTCAGATTTCTCTTCAGACTTATCAGTACCATAAGTAGTAGAAATATTTCTAGACTCAGTATTTTTATGTACTTCTGATTTTTCAGCATTGCTGAATTTGGCCACATACATATCCTTTCCAGCTTTGTTCTTACCAGAACCAGTTCTGTCTTTCCTCTCAACCTTTGAAGGTAACTTTTGGGGATACTTTTTTGGTTCATTCTTACTATAACTTTTACTAACTTCTGAGATAGATTGTTTGAAACTGATATCCATTTCATCATCTTTGGAATGTTTCTGTTGGACAAGTTCCAACTCTTCTTCTTTTGCCTTTATCTTTACATCAAGATGATCATTACGATTCTTTGCATTCTCAAGAGAATTATTCAGAACATCTACCTCCTTTTCCCTCTTGATTTTTTCATTAGGAAAACCTTCTTGATTGTTTAATGTGGAATTTTCATTTATAAACTTCTTTTTTTCCTTCTCAAGCCTTCTGATCTTCCTCAAACATTCCTTCAACTCTTCTTCCAGATGATATTCAAGTTGAGTTTTTTCTTCTTCAGAACTGTTTCTCCTATAATCTTCATTATTCACTGCATAAATAAAGGTATTATCTCTAGATTTCTCAACAAAGTATTTATTGGATTCATCTCCACTATCTTTTTCTTCTTCATCTTTATATAAAAAGATTCTTCTTTTTGATTTAAAAAACGTTTTATCCTTCCCCTTAGAAAAATATTTATCTTTGTCAGTTTGTTTCTTCTAGAACCTTCTTGGCCTTTTGTTATCATAATAACTATATTATTCTTTATTCCTTTGAGTACAGTTAGCCACAAAGTGACCAACAGCTCCATACTCAATACATTTCAAGGAAAGATTCCCCTTGTATTTCCATGTAACTATTTTCACATTTTTAGAAAACAAGGATAAAATTTCATCAAATTTTTTACATGCATAATCTTCAGAATCGAATTCACCAGCATCATCTTCAATAATATTATTATTTCACTTCTCTCTCTTTTCTGCCCTAAATGAAATTTCTTTATCAGCTTTTGTTTTGATCTTCATAATCTTATCCCTTCTCATTTCATATATAATTCAAGTGCTATGAAAATCATCAAGAGATAATTTTTTAGGGTCTCTGCCTTCTAATGAATACACTTTAGAATCAAACTTGTTGCGTAGAATTCTTAAGATCTTTTAAAAAACAATAGAATCCTCCAACTTTTCACCAAGACATCTGATTGTATTGAAAATTTCATTATCCATGGTAAAGAAATCCCCAATAGATTCAGATTCTCCCATTTTCAAGTCTTCATACTTCAACCGCCATATTTCTAGTTTTTCCTTCATCACTTTTTTATTTCCTTCATAGATGTTCATAAACTTATTACAAATGCATTTAGCTATAGTGACAACTTTCACCCTTAAAAACTCACTTTCAGAATGTGATGAGAGTAATTCGTTTTTAGCTCTTCTATCATTCTCAAGATTATTTTTATCGGCATGTGTCAGAGGAACCTTGTCATCAATTAGAGGAAGTCCATCAGTTGTAGTTTCAATAACTTCATACCCGGGATACATAAGATAAGTCATCATTATATCCTTCCAGATATGATGATTGTTTCAATAAAATATTATAATCCCCTTACGGTTCACGCAATTTAGATTCTCTATCACATATTCTCTTTAAAACATCAGTAAAGAAAAAATGAATGTAACCTTCACTCTGATACCAATTTAAGTTCCCAATTAGGATCCAAGTATCACAGAGAGGGGGAGGGGTGAATTAGTGATATCTTTTTCCTTTTATGTTTCCTTCTTTTTGAAACAACCTTCTCCTCTTGTTAAAGAGTTTCTTCCCTTCTGAACATATAAAAACACAAGAACACAAGATTTATATGGTTCACCACTCAACAATAGTAGCTACGTCCTTGGTATGGTACAGAAACAATATAGTACCATACAATCCACTAGAAAACAATACTTTATGTGGATTATGAGTAGGATATTCCCTTACATTCATGTAGCACTTTGAAAACACTACAATAATGTGTGTGCTCCCTCTTAGCACAAATTGGGTAGTGTAATGTTTCTATGCTTCTTAATGGAATTTCACAAATCAAATCTTTCAAAAAAAATTCCTCACTTTCCTACCCATAAGTTGGTAAGAACCTCCTGGTACAAACAGCTTGTGCGCCACACCCTACTTATGCACCTCCCTACTTTCATGTCACCTTCTTGTGCACCACTTAGCTTATGCACCTACCTGCTTGCGCGCCAATAACTATTTTTGAGCCACATTTGTGAACATCTCACTGCTTGTGCACCGCCTTTTATCTTATACACAACACACTTCTTGAACAGAACTCCCTACTTGCACGCCTTTTACAACTTGTGCGACACATCTGATTACATTCCACTCTACTTGAGTGTCACCCTTCTTGCGTGCCTTATAAATAAATCCTCACTTTCACTTCACTTCAGCTTGTACACCACTTTCTACTACATGCGCGATCAGAGATAATATTTACTCATTAGTGTTGAGCATTAAAAAATGAGGAGGGTATCTATCTATTTATAGGCATTTTGGTTACTTGTGAACCACATACACTTGCATTCCATTCTTACTGGCATGCCACTCCATCACGTGTGCATCGCTTCATTACTTTCACGACACTCCAGCACTAGTGTTCCACTTTCTTTCCATTGTCATATTTTGATAAGATGATGTTGAAATATGACTTTTTCACAACATACACTTGCACACTGCTTTTACTTTCATGCCACTTTTTGACTTGCGTTCCCACCTTTAACTTGAGCTCCACTTTATTTCCTTTTTCATATTTTGATATAAAGATATTTAAATATGACTTTCACACAACATACACTTGCATGCCGCTTATACTTGTGCTCTACTCTTGCTCACTACATATACTTATGCTCCAATTTCTCTCCTTGGCCAAAAAAACACTTTTTTACTACCCATATCCTTCACAAGGCTTGCATAAAGAAGTCTCCAAATTTATGATATTTGTGAAATAAAAATCAGAAAAGCATCACCATCATTTTCTAAGTCATTTACAAAGTGAATTGATTTATCATATTTGGAAACAGAAGACAACATTCTGCAAAAGGAAAATCTTCAAACTTCCTTCTTCGTCGGGGTCATACATTATGATCTGATTCATTACATGTGTGTGAGGTCCTATAATGTGTTTCAATAATTGTGACCATTAATTATAAATCTCTATCCAAAATTCTATTATGTGATCTCCACTACAACATAAGGAAACACATGTGGTATGAAATATGGGTAAAAATTCTATAATGAAACATAAAATGTGTCATATTCAAAGGTGGAATATGGAGAAGATATTTTTCTCCCTTATTGATGTCAATTTTCATTATAATTGAATAATGTGATGTGATTTCTCACTCATTGAAGATGATAGAGTTCTCATATGATGTAATTATGATCTTATCTAGATCATAATGTTACATCATCCTTTGATATCATGCTAGGGCCACATCTATGTTTCATTTTATTACCATCCATAATTTTTGATACCTGACCACTAAAGGTAGATAAAATTCTTTCTGAAATATTATTTGAAATGGGTACTATATTATTGGATTCTTTTACACCATCTAATAATCTAATAGTTTATAATCCATTTCATTATTCAAATCCTTTCAATTTGTTCCTAAAGATTTATCTAAAATTTTACTTCAACTAGAGTTTTAAAACCTATGTAAGACCATTTGTTTTGGGGTGTCAAATATTTAATGGATTTTTAATCACCCAATACTAATATATTATGAAAGAAAAATAATAATTGAAAACTTTTGACCCATGTTTTGTCATTGTGGCCTTTGGTACACTAAACGGGTTAAACAAATATGAGACTGGAAAAAATATAATAAAACCCAAAAAGTGATAGTACGGGTGGTATGACAAGCACCATATTGTTAATATAATCATAAAAAAACATAATATAAAAGTAAAAAATTTATCTTGGAAAAAACCCATTAAATTAATTCTTAGAACATAAAAAATATCATATAATAATATTAGTTTTTGAGGTATCTCATATCTCTTAGAAATGATAAAAGTGTTATAGAAATGTGAGCATGACATACAAAGCAGAAATGCATAATGGAATAAGGTATGACCACAATATCAATAGTGTATATATTTTATATCTACCCTTTGAGTAATAAATTTCTAGACAAAATAGGGTTTATGAAAAAAAATATAGAAAATAAAAAAACTCTTGGATAGGATCACACCACATAATAACATTCTCACAAGACACATTATAATGGAATGGATCATCCCAAATATAAATTATTTTGAAATATATAAATTTTGAAATTATATTCTTTAGATTATAAATTATCTTTGAGGTGACATGAGATATAATTAAATCATCATTCCATGGGTTTATAAACAATATTTTATAAATATTCTCATCAGGATGGTTGTTATATTGTGAAAACAAGTCCAATGAGTCATCATCTGGTGTGTGAGTGATCCCACTCATTCTATATTCAAAAAAGTTATATATAACATTCTTATTATTTTCTTAACCTAAGAATATTAAAGGAGAATAATCAATAATATATGTATAATCATTGCATCTAGGTCCTCCAATACGTATTAAAAATTAGAATGGTTAGAAAAAATTACTTTGGACAAAACTAAATCTGAATGGAATTTATTTAATGAAACTATTATAGAAAGAAAATCATTTTATAATATTCTGTAGTTGTTTTTCCATGAATCTAATGAAATTGAAACATTGGAAATCACAGGTGGGTGTCCCTCCATCATTTGTGATAAGTTTGTTCCAACAATTTTCTTTGATGGGAAAAAAATATAATCAAATAGATGGTACGACATATGGTATTATTGGATTTGTAGTGTAGTGATACTCTTCTTTACTACATAAATTTATAACATATATGAATATTAAAAAATATATTCAATACATTTTTCAAGGAATTAGAAAATTAATGTAGTAATATTACTAAAATTTCAAATGACTCACTAATAGAAACAATTATGTACATGGACTAATCACACATCATATACATATGTAGGATATGGAAATGATGACATAATGTTTACCTTGGATCTGTCAACCATAATTCCATTTTTTGACACAACAAGACTTAGGAAAATAACCTTCTCTAACATGAAATTAAAATTTCAAAATATAAATGTATATTTTTCATAATACATTGATAAATATTTTTTCCCTGGATATAGAGAAACCGATCAATTGAAAATCTATTAACTATAAATTATTCAAGAGATACATCAATATGAATTTCATAAAAATACAAAAATATACTAACAATAAATTTCAATAATGTACATGGGGTATTATTAAGTTTAAATTACATCTATATAAAATAAAATTTACTGAATATAAAGGTAAATTTTATCATATGTTGGTTCTCTAAAACAACTAAAACCTAAAATTGATTGATAAAACATCTATGAAATTGTATGGTGTGATATCCAAAAGTCTCTACAACATAGAATCTATAATGTTAAGGGTAAATAATACTTATAACTAGATTTATTTATTTCCCTATACTCTATGAAAGGATACCAATTTTTTTTTAAATCTCAGTAGAACAAACTCATCATTTTTTTAGTAGTAGAGTTGTTTTCCTTCGGTATGGCCATTGATAGGAAAAACTAATTGAGGGTATGAAATATGTTAAATGATACATGAATCATGTAATTTTACATCATTTTCACTATAATAGTTTATATCCTAGGATTAGGTCTCTATTATTTGTTTTTATCTAGTATATCCCCATCCACTAATAGAATGCAATTAATGAAAATGAGGGAGTAATACCTAATATATTTAGGAATTTCTACATAATTTACCTAATAATCCCTCTTAGAAGAGTTAAATGTTTTTTTAATATACATGATGGATATTATACTAAAAATTATATTGAATTTTCCATTATTCAATTGGTAAGATAATTTAACATTTGGGAGAAATGGTTGAGATTTACACACAACATACATCAAACACATTATTGAATAATGAAAAAAATTCATTGTGAAAATCATTATCCATGTAATAATTAAATATTACCTCTCCTACATCAAAATAAGAATCAATATACAAATCATAGAGGAATTTGGTTTGAACATAATGTATTGGGGTTGAAATGTTTTGAGACATTATTCCATCTCCAATACACAAAATAATGTAAATTTTATAATAAATTAATTTTAGAAATGATTGAAAATAAATGATTGTAGAATCATTGAGATATTTGACATAATAAAAAATTAAGATGGTATATTTGTCTTGGGTAGTGTACTTTATAGATTAAGAAATATTAAATCTATACATCTTATATAAAATATTAATATAAGGTGTAATCTTGTGAAAATTTATAATTATGAAGATAGTTTCTTGGAGGGTCCTACAAATGATTATTTTAGTATGATATGTTAAATTGTCATTCTATATATCCACTATATTAAAATTAGGATGAAATAACCAATACCTCACCCAAACAAGAACATACTCAAGGAAACATATTGGGTATGTCATGGCCATTTTTTTAATTTTCACACCCCCTCATTAGCTTCACCTCTTTAATATCAATGTAATTGAATAATATGTGTTAGGTAACATCAATATAGGAACCCAAATCAAAAAAGGCATCAGGTAAATGAAGAATTACAATAGTGCATAGAATGGTTAATTCCCAATGGTATATTAAATTTGGAGTCATCACCAATATAGGTGTGGTGAGTGAATATATAATCATTTGAAGGTTAATCCAATAATTTCCCTTTATCCCTCTTCCATTCATGAATAATTATTTTAGGAATATAGAGTTCTAAGTATTTTTTTGAATACTTCAGGTAGATGATTTTTTCTCTCATATGCTTTAAATTATCTAAAATATAATTTCACATCAACCCTTCATCCATATTAATATATTTTAAAAAAATTATGGAATGTATTGGACTTAGGGTTGGACATCGTTAATATTATTTGTTACCTCTGTATTATTCTATTAGGTTCTAATTTATTGGTTTTGAATGTGGATTATTTGGTGTTGAGGTGAATATCAATAGAAATAAAAGAATAGATGTATCAACTGTTTTATTCCAACATCATAGTGTGATTACACTAAAATTATACTTTAGATATAAAGAATGTTATAAAGGATGTTTCCTTGAGTTCATTATTACTTATTATTGGAGGGAAGTGTCAATCTTTCTAATTTACAACATTATCTATGTCAACTACATACATGGAATATTTGGATTATTATATTTATTATAAAAAAATCATTTGAAAATAACATCTATATTAGAATATAAATATGGTATGGAATTCCCATTTTATTTCCAATTTTTTGTTATTAGCTTTCAAATATATTTTCGGAATGTTGAAATCTGTGTTCATAATACCAATTTAGTTGGAAGTATTATCTAAAAGTGGGACTTTATTGTCTTCCAGATCCATTCCTAATGTTATGGTTATCATTATATCATATTATATATGTTTTAGTGAATGAATCACACACTATTGAAGGGATATTAGTGTCACATCTTATTTGGAATCCTTGGGAGTTTGACTGTATGAACCTCTACCTATTTTAATTTTTGGAAACATCTATTTGGATAGTATAGTTTGGTGAAGATTCCAAAAGTACATATAATAGTGGTTTGTATTATATTTTGATCAAAGGTTATAGGTCTCAAATTTTACATAACAAGAACTACATATTATCAATTAAATGATTGTCTATAGTTGGATTAATTACTTGTTCTATCCTTTTCACATATGGCTTATCATGTTCAATGATTTTTTTGGAGTTTTTTGAGATAATTTGATTTAATTCCCTTGTTTATATTGAATATTTATTTTAAAAATGTCTTGAGCTATGGTATCCACTATAAGTCTCTCTAAATCTACAAGGCCTTCAAAGATATGTGGAATGAATAGTTTCTCCGGGATATGGTGAGGTGAGTATCTTGAACACAAATTCTTGAATTACTCTTGGTACTAAATAATTATATTTCCTTGTAGTTTATTGATCCCTTTGATCAGTATTCATAATGTATTATTATATAATGATTTAGTAAAACTATGTAGAAAATATGATTCAAATCATTCAATCTTTTTATATATTGGAATTTTAAATAATATATCCCATATCATACAGTTCCTTCATGTGATAATTTGAATATATTTAATTTAAATTGGACCTCAAATTATATTCTCAATTTTGTTATTAAAAAATACATATTAATTTTTTTTTATTTTTTGTGTCTTTATTATATATTTAGTTTAATATTTAGAAATGTAAATTAACATAGATCATATATCAAAGCCCAATTCCAATGTTGGGTCTTCAAAAAAATATTTTTTTATAATTGATGCCTATTGATTCCAATTATTTAATTCTTAGATTATGTTCATTATGATTTCCCTCCATCTTGGCTTCTTATATACTTTATTTAGATGGGTTTCATTTTTAAAATTTCCTTCAATAGTGTAATTCTTCAATTTGGTTAATTTTGATAGTTCCCATAGAATGGGATTGTTTATTTTCAACCCTAAGGGTTTGTTTACTCTTAGGGTCTAGATCAAAGTGATCCCCACAATGGGATCATGTTTTGAATATTTTGAAAGATAAAATAAGAATAATAAACAAAAATAAGATGATGATATTTTAATTATTAGTATAAAAATTATAATGTGTAACGAATAATAAATTAAAAAAGGATAAAAGAATGATAAAATACATAAAATTTTCTAAAAAAATTACTTCCTTCCCCAAAAATGGTAAATATTTGAAGAGTTAGGCCATGAAAATTATTAAATTATTTGAATTTTATATATGTGATATAAAGTTGACAAACTAGTATTTTCTATTTTAGAGTACGTAATATAATCAATATAATAATGGTTTTATGATAAATAAATAATTATACTAATAAAATTTATTGGGCTATATTTAATGATTATAATTCAAGATTATGTATCTAAGAAGAATATTGTTTTTTTAAATTTAATTAATAAAATATAATAAGTTGATTGGTTTATTAAATATTATTAAAATGATAAATCAATCCAACTATTCATGTTAAAATAATTATTAATCATTATCATTCCAATTAAAAACAAATTAATATTTTTTCCATAATTTTATAACCAGAAAACCCTATAAGAATATAACTAAAAAATAAATTTGGAATAAATTCAGCCCTTATATAGATCAAACTTTTGAAATAGTAGAATTATTCTATGATATTTATTTCCAAGAAATCATATGTACAGCTGTGAATTATGTCTCTTATAAATATTGAAAACTAGAAGGAATTTATTATTCATTATATTTGAAATCTAAGAAATCATCTATCTCAGTTTAGTTTTTATGATTAAATTTAAGCACTTGTGATTCAAACATTTTCAACTTTATGTTTCATATGAATTTCTCTTACATGTTTTTTAAATTAAAAAAAAATCCACGAAAATATTAATATATATATTTTAAGATCATATATTTGATTGAATAAATTATTAATAATGGATTTTGATCAATTAATAGGAAATGTTACACTTCTATTAGTAAAGTATTCACTGTAGAAATGACTAACATATGAAAATTTCTAGAAAGATTAAAACTATATGTCATTTATACTCATTATATCATGAAAAAATAATTGAATTAATAATAATAAAATTCATATTAATTGATTAATTTAAAGATAAATATAGATTTTTATTGAATGAAATGAAATTTAAACTATAAATAAGGAAAAAAGTGAAAAATATACACAATAAATACTTAATGTGTTACCCACAAAAAATATGAGGATAAATAGGTAAAGTCCTATTCAACTATGCTTTAATTCATAAAATTCACATATAACCACCTCTAAATGATAAAAATAAACACATGTAAAGTTTAAAAGAGTATCGAGTAGTAAGAGTTCAAAAATTTTAATGGGAAATTTATAAAAATATTTAATCAAAGATGTATTGAATTGTTTTCCAAGATAAACATATAATACCTATTCCTCTAGAAGTAAAATATTATTGAAATTGGATCCCCTATCTATTTTTCAATTGTGAGCCCAATCCAAGGCTGAATAGAGATTACATATCCTAAATGGTAATGTTGATCAACATTGAAGAGTCAATGTAACATTTAATTTATGACCCATATTCTACAATAAAATGAGAAATAATTCATAGATAGTTGAAAATGACAATAGGAACCATAAATTTTATAATAATTTTATGTAATTTAATTCCCAAATAAGATGCATAATTACTTTATATAAAATATACTGGAGAAAAATTTATACTGATAAAATATAAATTTTTATAAAATTCTAAAAATCCAAATATAATTCCATGTTTTGTATAATATTAATATTAGATATAATTCTTGGAAAATATATTATTTATTATAATCTAAATATTCAATATTAATTTCATTCACCGCATTTTTATTTATCAAAGACTAATTCCCATTTGGTGTGATGTAACATGACGTTCAATGGAGCCCCCAAATAACGAGTCTACCATCGATACTGGGTAAAAATGATAACACCACATGTTTCAACATGAAATAAATTTCGGATAGATTCCATCTCATTCTAATATTTTTACCTTGTTTATTCCTTATGTTATAAATTGTAATGACATCAACAAAATTATCGATCTAAATCACCTAATAAGAATTATATTTTTTCTATATCAATATATTTGGGTAATTTATTATATTCTTAATATCTATACAATAAAAAAGTAAGACCATATATAATACTTTCTTTCTATCTATATTACACTAGAAACAAAACATGACATGGATTAACTTTTCTCCTTGAAGCTCCTTGGGATACAGTTTATATAGGTTGATCCTGAGGAAAAACCAATAAGAATTCTCATAATTTACTACATATGGGGATGATAGATCACGAAGATAAATTAAATGAAATGTTTTTTCCTATGTAAAACATTAAAATATATAGAATAATGGATTCTTAATATATGTTGGTAGTAATAATCCTCCCAACCCTGTGGGCTATGGATTACTTCGTTGTTCCATTATAACTTTTTTGATCACTAATGGATTTGATGATATTAGGGTTAGCTGTGAATGAAACAATATCACAAAATCATTTTTATTTGTATTCACCAATAATACAAAATTGGTAGGTTTTATCATAGCTTTCATTGATTCTCATGCCTCTATTCAAGCCCAAACTATAGGCAGTAAAAATTCATTGGTGTATCTTATTTATGTTCTGGTATTATCTATGGTTGTTACCCATTTTAATATTATTTATCATACTAGTTTCACCATAATAATATATTTATATATGAGTATATAAATTAATTTCATTCATATTTCATATCATTTCTATTATTCAATAATTTATGGAGTTCACTACAAAATAAATATATAAAATGTAGACCTAAGACCAGATATTTATCTTAATATAAATAAACTATAAAATGTTTATATTGTTTTACCTTTGTTTTAATTTGATAAGGGTAAAATAAATAGGCCCATATTCATTAACCAAGGATACACATGTCTCATAGAATGTAAATAACTAACGCGATGAAAACCCTTCTACTACTAAGACAAGAATTATAAATATTCTTCCTTCTTATTCAATATTTAGTCTAGAAAACATAAGAGTAAACCGAGTAGACTTTTTATTTGAAATCATTAATTAATTTGTCAAGTTAATCATGATACCTATAACAGAAATATCATTTCATGTGATAATATAACATTTACACCAAGTTATGATGAATGATTTGTATATATTCCTTGTTCAATGCCTCTAAAATACCATATTTTAAAGTGGTGATGGAATAAAACATGATTAGAATTATATAAAATTATAACTCCATCCATTGGACAATAAATTTTTCCTAATAATATTTCAGGGGATCCTCAACTATATATGAACATAACAATAATTTATCTAATAAATTTGGAATTTAAGGGGATTGTTATTATATATTCTTAGTTAACCCATTGGATAATAATTTTAGGGGAGGTGGAAATGATGATCATTTCCTTGGACTATCATTAAAATGGGGCCTTATTTAATTAACAAAATATGATGTCATTAGTTTAGATAATCTATATTTATTCATAAGAATCATAATGTAAGGGAATTTCTCAAGTATCATCATCATGGGATACATATTTGTTTCAAATAGATAAGTAGTTTTGTGGTTGGACTTTACAATGAGATCCTTTTTATGGTGAATCATGGTAACTGATTTAATATTTTCCTTCATGAGGATAACCTTAGTTCTAGAATTTTTTTCTATCATTGGGGGCCCACTATAATGCATTCTCTGTGGATAATGTCTAGAGTTCTTATCATATTTATCATAGAGAGAGCCTCTATAATTACCATTTTTTAATGATTATTCACATAGAGGACGACAATGATGGCATATCATCATATTTTCAAGAATATCCATTTATTATTTTCCCTTGGATAAGATATCCATGTTTGATCATACATTTATTATAGGGAGGACCTCAACACATGGTAAACTAGGGAGGACCCCAAATGTTGTTTATCACAACATGGAATTTTATATCTCCAATTCTATATCAACATTCATAAATTAATAATGATCCATAGTATTCCTATGTTTCTATTAAAATATTCCAAAATGATTTTAGAATATGAATAATGATGAGGGTGGGGAATTATATTTCTCATGGAATACATATTTACCATTGAAATAATTCCTTCATGATATCGTCTATTAAGGATCAGGGTCATAAACATATTAATAATTTGGGACATAGATTTTGAAAACTATGTTACATGGAAGAAATTATTTATAAGTTAATCCATACTTTTAATTAGAACATTGTGATGATAATTATTTATTAGAGAAGGAATATAAAAATAATCCTATGTTTCTACTAAAATAACCCAATGATATTATTATTATTACTAGGTTAGAATATTATCATGATATGTGACATTAATTTCCATCTATCAATGACATTCATGGTAGAAATCTATAATATGGAAAGTATCCTTTATCTCTATTGAGATATGGTTCTGGTCATGCATGTATACTAACCTCCTCCAAATCCATCACCAGGATATGCAGGTAGGATTCTCACATCTGAATGTGAACAAGGATATAAACATTTTCTAAAAATCTAGTGGTATGGGGATATAATAAATCACTTATAAATCTATTATTCTTAACACTTTGTGATACCTCCTCGGTTTATTTGGGTTGATAAACAATGATGATGTATTTAATGTTTCTTTCTCACTATATTCATTAAAGGTTAGGATTTTATGACACTGAAGATGATGGAAGTTTATGGAAGCAATCTTAAATAGCCTCTAAAAATCATTTAAGTGTCTTTATAATCCTACCTCGTCTTCCTATAATCAGGGTTGTATTTCTTCTATATATAAGGACCCGATATTAAACATTACATAATATTGAATTAACTGAATAATTCACATTGAGAATCTTTTTAGGTTTACAGTTTTAGATAATTAGGCCATAAATATTACATTACATCTTGAATATTACAAGTATACACTACTACTCAGTATCCATTTTTTCATAAAGTAATAACTCTTAAAAAGAAACATGTCTAGTTCCATGTTTTAGATAGCATGGCTTTTCCTTGATCCCATCCTTGACACTATTCATCTTTAATTCCTATGGAAAACATTTCAAAAACTTTGGATGAGCATAAATATCTCAGTAAGGGTTATAAAATAAGGAAGGAAAACATTAGACCATAAATAAATGCAAATCAACAAAACCAAACTTTTCAATCATAACATACCTTATGAAATCATTATATTTATGAATAACACACACAAATCATAAATCTTAAAGGTTACTTATGGAATCCATATCAAATTTACATTGTAGATATTACAGATACATAGGGAGTTACAATTGGAATACCCATTACGGTATATTCCCTAAATCTCTTAGGAGAAAAATCACGTTCACCTCTGTCACGTTACCCAATGTATTGGAGAGCTATCTCGGGCTCACCTGCCCTAGGTTTATCACAGAAGAACCTGTATACGAAAACAATGCCCAATAACCATAAAATAATCATAACAAATAACACATGTATAAAGGAAAGATAACATTTCCACATTCCAATATATCAAATCAAGATATTGAAATTAACAATGTTTTATCAAATCATTTTCAAAACCATTTAAAAAGTGATTTTTGAATCAAAGTGTCCTATACCACTTTGCATTTTTTTAAAAGAAATATCATTTGAAAACATTAATGTCCATATAAATAAATCCTAAAACCCATTTGGAAAACATGGATATTAATGATAAATATTTAGAATAATAAATCTCTAAAACATTTAAAATGATCTTTTAGTTAAAGAGTTTTTTAACAAAAAGAGAGATGCTAGAATACAAATAATTGAAGAATAACTTTTAATGAGAACTTTATAATATCATGAGAGTGAATGGATTCATGATATAATATTTAAAAGGACAGTATATACACCATATAAGTGTGAATTTGTGCATAACAACAATGAAGTCTCAATGGAAATGTAAATTGAGATAAAATCCCTAATAAAGATGGTATCATTAAATTAAGGATAAATCAATCTCATAATTGTGTGTGACAAATATAAATACACCCAATATAAGTGGATATTAAGTGTAAAACAATAAGAGGTCATTCCAACATATTCATAGGATGACATATTCATGAGGTACAAGTTGAACCTGAAGAATTGAAATTGGGTTCAGAGGTTCATTAGTAAAAATTCGACAGCCTAACGACATCACATTAAAATTTAGAAAATGAGTTGATGTGATAAAAAAGGGTTATATAATCAAATGGAAATAAATTTTACATCAATGGGGATATAGAATAACATATCCCAAAATAATATGATGTAAATTAAAAGACATAACAAAATGAAGTCTTTTAAAAAGAGGAGGGTGAAAGGTTCCTTTACTGATTTGGTAACTTAGAAAACATACACCACATGAAAGAAGGATCATAAAATGAAGATTTAAATACTAATAAATGAAAGTATATTATATAAATATTACAATCATGGGAAGTACATGCACCAAAAAAAAGTATATAGTGGCTAATAAATCATGAATCTCACAGAAATAAAAAGAGAGACGAAACCCTTTACCACATTGTAATCAACTAAGTCGTATGACCAAAAGTTAATAACCACCAAATGAGTAAGAGATTACAATGAATATAATGAGAATAATGATAAAATATATATTAAATGGAAGTACACAATACACCACATGCAATTAATAAGTGGCGAACAATGTAAATCTCACGTAATTAAAAATGATATAAGAAAATCCCTTACAAAAATTCGGCAGCCTAACAGCGCCACTTAAAAATTAATAAAATGAATTTATGAGAGTAATAGGGGGTATATCATCATATGAAAATACAAATTACAGTATGGTTAATATAAAAGATCATCCTCTAACAAAATAATATAGAGCATAAAAGAAATGACATAAAAGAGAGTACTTGAAAGGAAAGAGAGAGGTCGGATCCCTTACCTCGTGTCTGACTTGACTCGATCGGTTTTTAATCTCATGAATAATAAAATAAAGTTAATTTATACTTGATTAAGAACCTTTTTCATGTTTATTATTTATTTTATATCACTTATTAATATGTTATAAACATTATGTAATCATTTATGTTAATAATGTTCATTTTGTCGATATTTGGTACTTGAGTGAAAAATGGACTTCTTATAATTACATGTTGTTCATGTGGTCAAATTTTAAATATATACAGAATGATATTAATGATTTAGATATCATATATATCATATATATCCAGTATATACATATATTTATAATAGTACATTACATTTAGAGATAAGAAATGAAATGCATTGTTCATGGAGATGGTAAGCTGTACGTACGCATGAACGCTACTTTCATTTCTATTTTTTATTTTAATGACAGTAAAACATAATTATACTTATTTATATTATAATTCCAGTATAATATCATATATAATTTCATTAACTCTATCCTTTATACATCCCATATAAGGCATTAACGAGTCACATCACTTTAAGGGGGCGGTAGTCCACAGTTCCTCAAATGAGATTATCGTATTTACCCACTATGGAAATCATAAAGGCTTGATATAATTGGGAAGTACAGAAGAATAAGGAAATCATAAAAATAATATATATCATATATAAATATAGTTTCATCATAATGGCCACCATGAGATGCGGTAAGATGTAATTGAACAATCATCGTTTTGTGGGGCGTTAGTTTTCCATCCACAGAAACATTATGTTATTCATCCATTAGACGGTGGTGTATGTAAGTATAGTTCAAATAATTCTCATAAAAACATTATAGTATATTTAGGATACTGTTTCTATTACAAAATAAAGTAATAAAAAGAGTTTAGAGGTTGGATAAGTAAAATAAAACAAAACAATTTTAGATAAACCGTTACCTTTAATTTGGCTAACTCCCTTTGGTTTGAACGAAAGGAATTCTTGAAGTGCCTTACTCCTATGGTAAGGCTTCTAGAAGGAGGATAGGGATGTAGGGAGTGTAATTGGGAAGAGTTTTGATGATCCAAATGGCTTGTGAGGTGTGAGGAATTGGTTATAAGTGGTCTCTTTATATAAGGGAGAGGGGGGGCTCTTTAGGAAAGTGTGAAAATATTATTTTATAATATAATGATATTTGGTTTCTAATGGTCCTAAAATAATTAAGGTCGAAGATAATATGACTAATATTTGAAATAAAATCATCCAATCATAATTGGACATGTTTTGGACAATAATTTAATCATTACAATCTTATTTATTTAAATCATATATTAATGAGGTAAATACTGCATCATTATTTTTCATAAATAATTTAATTTATTTGATTTATAAAAATTATAAAAAAATACCATCATGTAGGATATATTTTTATATTTCCAAATAATATTTTTAGTCGAAAATAGGATTTATATAACATCATATAAAAATTAATTACTAAAAGAGTTTTGTTATTGTCAATTTTTTCTTCACATTAAATTAATTAATCTAGATTGTCATTTTCACTCCCAAGTGGCTCAATGGTGTCACAAAATCGACCCAAAGATGACCATGGTTGTTAAGGACTCATACAATAAGGTTTGAACAAGTTTTAAGGTAATTTTGAATTATTATAATATTCCTTTTACCTTGAAATACCCTATTTACCTTTAACCGCGGTAAATAAAATTCAAAAGTTACTATTCAACAAAAATTATTTTTATCTTAATGAACAAAATTTTACTTCTTGATAACAACCATGTATGTCGGATTTTTTTAAATTCAATTCACAGAAGTGGTAAAATTTCATTTAAATGAAAAAGTCAGTTTTTTTTAACTACCACTATTTGGTTTCACTATTCATCAAAAATTTAAGTTTTTCAGAAAAATACCAAAAATTCAGCCTAAGTTATATTTGATATTTTGAATTCAAAAATGAAGTCTATTTTTACAAATTCCAAACATAGAAGTGGAAGTAATTAATTGTAAAATTAATTCTCGTTATCAAAACAAATAGTCTGTTTTTATGTAACAATACCTATCAAAAGATTGATACTTGTTTATGTCCAATTTCAAAGTGAAATTTATTCCAATGACCAACATTGGATTAAATGGTAAAAATATATTTCAATTTCACTCTAAAACCAATTAAAAATATAATCTAACCATATCAATTAATTAGATTAAAAGTAACTTTTGAATTAAAATATAATATTTTCACTATTCATTAAAAATGAACTTTATCTGAAAAATTCCAAAAAATTACACAAATTAAATTTTGATGTCCCCATTCTAAAGAAGGATTTTATCTGGTCATATAGAATGTATTAAAGTGAACAAAACTTTATTTTAAAAGGGTTCTCCATTAAAAGGTGATAAATCAGACTTTTAATGTAAAATATGATTAAAATTAGATTCATTCACATTTTAAGCCTCTAACATTTATTGGATAAAAGTAATTACATTTAACAAACATGTATAATCATATTGTATTTTCTTCCCACCAATACAAAGGCTAGTAGCTAACTACCATTTAAAATAATATTATATTATTAGTGTGCAACGTAAGATTTCAAAGAAACCCGTTGTTGCATATCAGGTACACTATCGAACATAAAAACCCATTTAAAGTAAAATTAATATTTAATTCAAAAATATTAATAAATATGAAAAGTGTCTTATTCCTTATTTATCTGGGATGGTACATCCTTCTCTCCTATTGGGAATTGCGTCCTCGCAATTTTAAAACTGTGCTTGGAAACTTCATTAAAAGCCCCACATTAGAAAAAAGAGTCAATAAAACTATCACTTTAAAATAAAGGAAGAGAAGTAAAAAGGTTACCCAAGACAATAGATACTATGATTCCATGAAAAAATGGATATAGAGGAGAAAAAAACCATCATGTTCTGATGGAGAGTGATAGAAAACATGTTTAGGAGAAAGTTAACCACCAGAAAATCACAAACTTGTGATGGCTTAAACATTATTTGATTTCCCAGTACGAAAAGTTAACAGACAAGGTTTTTGTTTTAAGTTACTTTTCATTGAGGAATTTATTTATGAGCTTATCTAAAAACATAAGGAAACACAATTACTTTTCATGTATACTTTTATCATACACTATATTTCTAACACAAACTCATATTTCCTCCATACGATGAGTATTCAGGATAACTTGTTTACATTAAAAGTGCTATATAAACTTTTAGAAAATCAAATAAAAGATAAACTATATATTTTCTTTATCTTTAGATATTAACTAAAACCAAAACGTTTAGTACAAGATTAGATAATCCCAAAAAAGGATAAACCTTTACATAAAGAGAAACTACTCTTAATCTCCAAAATTTGTCTTAACAAAACCCAAAGACCATTCAATAAACATTTGTCCCTAAAATTCTTCCAAAGTAATCCAAAATTTTATATTAACCCAAATCTCATAAGTATTTAATTACACAGACTTCAAAGATACATCTTAAAATTTATCTCCAAGTAACACCAGTTACTCATAAAGTATCATATAGAGAATTAATTAACCTAATCACATATTCTCCATGATAGGTTAATCATTTTCATAAATAAATCAAATCATCATGTGTCTATAATAAAAATATATATTCTTCCAAACTAAAATTTCAACCATTATTCAACAATTGAAATCCCATAGTATTCTATCTTCCTTACGCATATAGTGTTTCCTCAAAAGAGATAACATCTTCCACAACAACCTTTTATCACTTAATCACTAAATAATTTTTCAATACTAAGTATATCCATTTGATAAAACATAAGTTCCAAAAATCAACTTATTCTTGTTCCATAAAAACATTTTAATAAAATTATAAGTCATACTAACCAGGGACTTCAAGTAGGCTAGTGGTAGATGATGCACCCTTGTCGCCATTCAGTTCTGGGTTCGATTCCTATAGCCTTGCCGGATGCGATTGGTTTTCATCCATCATACGAGTTGTCCTTTTTATAAAACTCAAAAATAACCCTAACATGCATTAATCTCAAAGGTTTCCTTATACCTATCATCTTCATTCAAATTCATTATGATTGAAATACCATAATTCTTGAAGTCTTATTTCACCACCATATGATAAAATAAAAAAATCCCCAAAATGAAGAACATCATACCTTGATCATAGTGTCCATATGGTTTCATCGCCATCTTGTTGACGTTGGTAGAAGGTCCATGCATTCAAACAATGATTTAGAGATCCTTCAAAATCATTTTCTTCCTCCATATAGATTCACCTTGTACAACATGGGTCATATGAGTGTTCCCAAAAAAATAGTTTTAAAAAATAACCATGTATAACATATAATTTCAAAACATCTGATAAAACATGATTTCTATAAAACAGTCGAACTGAATTTGAGTTGAATCTTTCAATTAATGGTCCTTTTAAAATACCATAAGTATGTGATGAGAGAATATATTTTAAAATCATATATAAATAGGTTTCACCAGTGTCTCCTTCTTCAGAACCTTTTTTAAAATCATAATATGCTTTAAAATCTTGTGATAAGGTAAAATATTTGAAAATTCCTTGATAATGTTTACCTTTCTTGAAAATATGAGAATATTGTGAAAATATGATTTTTCTAAATAAAAACCATGACCCACGATGATAACAATGTATAGTGGAGGTGTTTGATATCTCAAAAAACTGCTTACAAGTGACTTGTATGCTAGAAAAAGTTTCACAATCATCCGAACATGAATTTACAATAATTATTGAAAGCATGTCACCAGGAAGTGATAGGAATGTCATTTGAGATCCTCCTCCTTGCATTTGTAACTGACATTCCTTGATCTGAAAAAGTTATAATACAAATATTTAACAGAAATAATAGATAGGGACTAACCATATGCCAAACGAAAATTCCTAATCCCTAAATTTGTCTAAACCGACCTCTGATACCAACTATAAGGACCCAGCCTTAAACATTACATAATATTGAATTAAATAAATAATTCACATTGAGGATCTTTTCAGGTTTATAGTTTTAGAGAATTAGGCCATAAATATTACATTGGAACTTGAATATTACAAATAGACAAGACTACTCAGTATCCATTTTGTTCATAAAGTAAAAACTTTTAAAAAGAAACATGTCTAGTTCAATGTTTTATATAGCATGACTTTTCCTTGATCCCATCCTTGACCCTATTCATCTTTAAGTCCTGTGGAAAACATTTAAAAAACAAGGGATGAGCATAAAAATCACAGTAAGGGTTATAAAATAAGTAAGGAAACATTATCCCATCAATAAATATAAATCAATAAAACCATACTTTTCATTCATAACATACCTTATGAAATCATAAGATTTATGAATAACACACACAAATCATAAATCTTAAAGGTTACTTATGGAATCCATATTAAACGTACATTATAGATATTAGATCTACATAGGGAGATAAACTTTTAATACCCATCATGGTATATTCCCTAAATCTCATAGGAGAAACATCACCTTCACCTCCATCACGTTACCCAATGCGTTGGAGAGCTATCTCGGGCTCACCCACCCTAGGTTTATCACGAAACCACCCGTATACCAAACAAATACCCAATAACCATAACATAATCATAACACATAGTACATGTATCAAGGAAAGATAAAATTTCCACATTCCAATATATCAAATCAAGATATTGAAATAAAAAATGTTTTATCAAATCATTTTCAGAACCATTTAAAAAGTGATTTTTGAATCAAAGTGTCCAATAAAACATTGCAGATTTTTAAAAGAATTTTCATTTGAAAACATTAATTTCCATATAAACAAATCCTAAAACCCATTTTTAAAACATGGACATTAATGAGAAATATTTAGAAGAATAAATCTTTAAAATATTTAAAAAGATCTTTTAGTTAAAGAGTTTTTTAACAAAAAAGAGAGAAGCTTGAATAAATATAATTGAAGAATAAGTTTTAATCATAAATTTATAATATCATGAGAATAAATGGATTCATGATATAATATTTCAAAGGACAATATATACACCATATAAGAGTGAATTGGTGCATAACAATAATGAATTCTCAATGGAAATGTAAATTCAGATAAAATCTCTTATAAAGATGGTATCCTTAAATTAATGATAAATCAATCAAATAATTAAGTGTGAAAAATATAAATACACCCAATATAAGTGGATATTAAGTGTAAAACAATCATAGGTAATTCACACATATTCATAGGATTACATATTCAAGAGTTACAGGTTGAACCTAAAGAATTGAAATTGGGTTCAGAGGTTCCCTTGTAAAAATTCAACAGCCTAACGACATCACTTTAAAATTCAGAAAATGAGTTGATGAGATAAAAATGGGGTATATCATCACCAGTACATAAATTTTACATCAATTATTATATAGAATAAAATATCCCAATATAATATGATGTAAATTAAAAGACATAACAAAACGAAGTATTTTAAAAAGTGGAAGGTGAAAGGTTCCTTTACCGATTTGGTAACATAAAAAACATAAGCCACATGAAAGAAGGATAATACAATGAAGATTTTAATACTCATAAATGAAAGTATATTACACAAAGATTAAAATCATGGGAAATACATACTCCACACAAAAGTAAATAGTGGAAAATATAGCATAAATCTCACAGAAATAAAAAGTGAGACGAAGCCCTTTACCACGTTGTAATCAACTAAGTCGTATGACCAAAAGTTAATATCTACCAAATAGATCACAGAATACCATGAATATAATGATAATAATGATAATATATATATTAAATGGTAGTACAGAATACACCACATGTAATGAATAAGTGGCGAATAATGGAAATCTCGCGGAATTAAAAATGAGATAAGAAAATTCCTTACAAAAATTCGGCAGCCTAATGACGCCACTTAAAAATTATTAAAATGAATTGATGAGAGTAAGAGGGTGTATCTAATCATATGAAAATACAAAATACAGTATGGTGAATATAAAATATCATCTTCAAACATAAGAACATGGATCATAAAAGAAATGACATAAAAGAGAGTACTTGAAAAGAAAGAGAGAGGTTGGATCCCTTACCTCGTGTCCGACTTGACTCGATCGTTCTTTAATCTCCTGAATAATAAACTGAAGTTAATTTATACTTGATTAAGAACCTTTTTAAATTTTATTATTCATTTTATATCACTTATTACCATTTTATAAACATTATGTAATCATTTAAGTTAATAATGCTCGTTCTGTCGATATTTGGTACTTGAGTCATAAATGGAATTCTTATAAATAAATGTTGTTCATGTGGTCAAAGGTTAACTATATCCAGAATAATATTCATGATTTATATATCATATATATAATATATATCTAGTATATATTTGTATTTATAATATTACATAACATTTAGAGGTAAGAAATGAAATGCACCGTTCATGGAGACGGTAAGCCGTACGTACGCATGAACGCTACTTTCATTTCTATATCTTATTTTAATTGAAATAAAAAATAATTATAAATAGGTATATTATAATTCCAATTTAATATAATATATAATGTCATTAAATCTATCCTTTATACATCCCACATAAGGAATTAAGGAGTCACATCACTTTAAGGGGGCGGTAGTCCGCACTTCCTCAAATGATATTATCGTATTTACCCACTATGGAAACAATAAAGGCTTGATATAATTGGGAATTACAGAAGCATAAGGAAATCATAAAAATAATATATATCATATATAAATATAGTTCCATAATAATTTCCACCATGAGAGGCGGTAATATGTAATTGAATAACCATCATTTTGTGAGGCGTTAGTTTTCCATCCACAGAAACATTATGTTCTTCATCCATTAGATGGAGGTGTGTGTAAGTATAGATAGAATACCTCTAATGAAAACATTCTAGTATATTGAGGATACTGGTTTTGTTAAAAAATAAAGTAATAAAAAGATTATAGGGGTTGGATGAGTAAAATAAAACAAAACAATTTAAGAGAAACCGTTACCTTTAATTTGGGTAACTCCCTTTGGTTTTAACCAAAGGACTTATTAAAATGCCTTCAGCCTAAAGTAAGGATTTTATGAGGATGATAGGGATGTAGGGAGTGTAATTGGGAAGAGTTTGGATGAGCCAAATGGCTTGAGAGGTGTGAGAAATTGGTTAGAAGTGGTCTCCTTATATAAGAGAGAAGAGGGGCTCTTTAGGAAAGTGTGAAATATTATTTTATAATATAATGATATTAGGTGTATAATGGTCCAAAAATCATTATGGTAGAAGATAAGATGACTCATATTCTAAATAAAATCATCCAATCAGAATTGGACATGTTTTGGATAATAATTTAATCATTAAAATCTTATTTATTTAAATTATTTATTAATGAGGTAAATACTGCATCATTATTTTGTCATAAATAATTTAATTTATTTGATTTCTAAAAATTATAAAAAAAATACCATGATGTAGTATATCTTTTTATATTTCCAAATAATATTTTTAGTCTAAAATATGATTTATATAACACCATATAAAAATTAATTAAATAAATATTATTGTTAATGTCAATTTTGTCTTCACATTAAATTAATTAATCGAGATTGTCATTTTCACTCCCATGTGGCTCAATGGGGTCCCAAAATCGACCCAAAGATGCCCATGGTCGTTAATGACTCATTCAATATGTTTTTAGCAAGTGTTAACGTAATTTTTAAATATTATAATATTCTTTTAACCTTGAATTACCCTATTTACCTTTAACCGTGGTAGATAAAATTCAAAAGTTACTATTCACCAAAAAATATTTTCATCTTAATGAACCACATTTTAATTCTTGATAACAACCATATATGTTGGATTTTTGAAATTCAATTCACAGAACTTGTAAATTTTCATTTAAATGAAAAATTCCATTTTTTTAACTACCACTAAGTGGTTTCACTATTCATCAAAAATTTATGTTTTTCAGAAAAATACCAAAAACTTAAGCCTAAGATATATTTGTTATTCTGAATTAAAAAATTTTGTCTATTTTTAAAAATTCCAAAAATAGAAGTGGCATTAATTAATTTTAAAATTAATTTTCATTATCAAAACAAATTACGTGTTTTTAAGAAACAATAACTATCAAAAGATTGATACTTGTTTATGTCCAATTTCAAAGTGAAATTTATTCCAATGAACAAAATTGGATTAAATGGTAAAAATATATTTTAATTTCACTTTAAAAAAAATTAAAAAGATAATCTAACCATATAAATAAATTATATTCAAAGGCACTTTTGAATTAAAATACAAAATTTTTCACTCTTCATTAAAAATGAACTTTATCTGAAAAATTCCAAAAATTTAGACAAAGTAAATTTTGATGTCCACATTATAAAGAATTATTTTATTGGTCATATAAAATATGTTAAAGTGACCAAAACTATATTTAAAAAGGGTTCCCCAATAAAAGGTGGTAAATCGACCTTTTAATGTAAATAATGCTTAAAATTAGATTCATTCACATTTTATGCCTATAACATTTAGTGGATAAAAGTAATTACATTTAAAAAACATGTATAATCATATTATATTTATTTTTGTTCATTCCCACCAATAAAATGGCTAGAAGTTAACGACTATTTGAAATAATATTATATTATTAGTGTGCAACGTAAGATTTCAAAGAAACCCATTATTGCGTATCAGGTACACTATCGAAAATGGAAACATATTTAAAGTAAAATTAATATTTAATTCACAAATATTAATAAATATGAAAAGTGTATTATTCATTATTTATCTGGGATGTTACACTAAACGTCAATGGAAAATCACTCAAAATGGACACAGGTGGAGATAAATTCTATATAACTATTTGATGCATGTCATTGGTTCGATAACAATTGGAAATTTATATCCTTGTGTCCCTTATGTTTTACCTTCAATGAAGGTAATTATCCCTTGATTTTGGTACACTTGTACTATATCATTTAGTAACCACTTTATTGGTTTCACATTGGTGAAATTAAACGTCATCATTTCGGGGTCATGAAATTCATGGTAGATAAGGCATATATCTTAAAGAGTTGATACCGATTCATAACAAATTGAAATTCAAAACAATTTAAACGATTATTTTCGTGGTCAATGATATGATATTCACATTAGGAAATACCAATTGGATTTAAGGGATCTACGAACTTCCTAAATAATACAAATCAATAATAAGAGACTCATTAACATCAATTCATAGGACGAAGTGCATCCTTAATAAAAAAATCAATGTTCAATGATCATTGTTGACTTCAACATTCTATTTCAATAACACACCCATTCCCCTGATGTTATGAGTTATTTTGGGACTTTTCATAATGGATAATGGTCACAAGGACATACCATTGATACATGCGGTTGTGAATTGTTTAAGAGTTTTGGATTTTGATCAATACTCAATGGATTCTAGTTCCTTAGTTCAGCTCCCTTATATATTTAATTTTAATGTTTTAATACATCTAATAAATAAAACCAATATAAATAAAATCAATGCAATGTTTTTATTTAATCAATGTGTAAATATAAAAATCCAATGGTGTTTTAGGTTATTTATATTTTTTTAATCGGTGGTGATATAATTTAAATCGAAAAAATGGGGAACTATAAAATTTAACATCATATTGGAAGGAAATATGTATTATAGAGATTTTATGAAAACTAATATATGGTGTTACTATATATCCCTATAAATATAATTAGAATCCATAAATTTTGGTGGTGATTAAATGGTCATTTCTTACCATTTTAAAGTCATATAACTAGGGTTATGGTCCTTAATTTTAGTTTTGTACAAACATGATGAATAAAATATTATGATTGATCCATATAATTTCATCCTATGTAACCTTGTTAACATGATTTAATTCCCCTATGTCATTATATTTATAGTACAATGGTGTATGTCAGGTCTAATACTTTTCATTTTCATCATATTAGAAGGGATCCAATGTTGTCAATGGTTCATCAATGAGAGATTGAGAAGGGAATACAAATGGGAATCCCTTCATTTTCCCCATATCTATTTGTATCTATATATAAATAGAATAATTTAATTTTCACTAATATAGAAAAATAATAAATCATGGATAATGCATCGAATTGGAGTCCCATTGGCGTCCTTGTATTAGTTAGTTGATGATATAAAGCCCATAAGATTATTGTAGAATGACATGAGGGGGTTGAATTTGTTTTGGATAACTTTTACCAAATTCCAAATTCACTCTTAATTCATTAAAACCATATTGGAAGACTATTTAATATTACTGGCCATTATATGAGTGGATCATTTTTCTTTAATGAATAAATAATGCTATATGTCTTGTAGGATAATATTATAGAAAGAACAAAATTGTTTTACATTATTCAATTATGAACACAATTAGTTTACGCTTACCATGTTTTTGATTATATGAATCATATATTATACACTATAGTATCTGTCATATGATGATAGGTGGTATGGATAGTGATATCCGTGAATCTAGAAGTGGTGTCATCAACACATACACAAGTTGTGGGGGGGGGGGGGGGGGGGTTGAATCACCCAAAACTCTAGATTTTTTTCCACACACAAATAAAACATCATTCTGGTTCATTATAGTCCCTCTTCAAAGTGTGAAACTCTTAAAAGAGTTTTTAAATAATATAATATTTTTCAAATAGTTGATACTTCATTTAGGGTTTGAAAGTTATTCATCAATTTTTCTTCTAATTTCACTCTTTAATGTTCCTTCTTCTCTCTAATGTCTTACAAGAACAATAGTGAGAAGTATATCTAATTAATATTATTTATTCAGCTTCACTATTTCTATATCTTTTAGGAATCATTACTTGATCATTTTATTCATTGTTTATTCTTTATACTCTATGTATTTTGATCAATGTGGTTTGGCAGATTCATTCAACAGAAAATCCTCTTATTTATTTTTCTTGAATATCAACCACATTGTATATTACTATAACACACCCCTAAATATTTTAATTATTTCATTCCTTCTACAGTAATAAATTTTTTTGAATAATAAAATCAACTTATAATAAATTTCTTTTTGAAATTGTTTAAAAATAGATGTTAATGTGCAATTCATAAAATTTTATGCTGTTATTATTAGTTTTTTTGAAAAATAACATCAAAATACCTATTTGAAATGAAATATACAAGGATTTAAATATAATTTTTCATGAAAAACAAAATTAAAATCCTTAATTTATGGTTTCCCATTCTATTATATAATAAAATTTGTAAAGAATGTAATTTATAAGTTGGTATTAGATAAAAATGACTTTGTATTTCTTATTTTAATGAATTTTAATGCCATTGATAAAAAAGAATTACGTTTAATGTTAATAATTTTTTCTATAAAATAGAAAAATAAATAAATTTATTCTATACCTATAAGAAAAAAATAGATTCCTCAAAAAGGTTGTGAAAATATAAAAAATATATATAACAAAATATATTGAATACTATTATATCTTATATAAATAATATAAATATTACTGAAACAATATCAACAAAATAGTAAAATAAAAAATAATTCCACAATAAAATTTTGAAGTAGGATAATCTTGTTTGGTGTATGTATAATAGTTTTATAAAAATCCATACAAACTCAATGGTTTTTTAAAGTATAATATATTTCATAAATATTCATATAATGCTATAAATTTTCAAATATTTTATATTTCTATTGTTTTTGTATGATAATTGAAATATAAAACAAAATACTCATATTCAAAACATTTTCTTTAATGTTGATGGTAAATATATATTACAATATTTTAAAAATAGAAGCACTATATATGTTAAAAAATGTATTCACTAATATATAATTTAACTAGATAAACATTCAAACGCTTTATTTTGTTTTGATATGTTGTTCACAACTGATGGATGTTGATCTGAATCCATGGATAAATGAAATTTTAAATATAAATTATCAATACATAGATAAAATTAAACTATTGATTTCATGGAACTATATGAACATAATAATAATTACTCATTTATTATCATTTAATATAAAGATCAAACACCAACCAATAAAGAGCATAAAAATATTCCTTTCATTTTTATGGATTAAAATACTTATGACATCCATTGTCCAATAAATTTTTTAAATTATATAATTAATTATTTCATAATAATGAGAGGTTACTAGTCATATATGTGTTATTAACTATTAGGTAATAGATGAATCGAACATGTAATATTTATTAATTTTAATCATTCTGATATATATTTATTTAATGATGTTTGATTATTATATTCCATAGTTGTTGAAATATTTTATTGGACTAATAAAATAATAAATATTAGTGCTATCATATTATATGATAATAATATAGAGATAAATGACTATAAAATTAATAAATTTAGTCAATATAATACATTTTTGCATAATGAAATGAAAATTTTAATTTAATTCTTCATAGATGGAAAACCACTACAATATTAGTACAATGTGACCCTTATTATATATAACATTAGTGAAATAATTTTAAAATATTTTTGATGTATATTATCTTATAAAATTATCAAAAATCATCAAAAAACTATAACAATTATCTAATATTAGAGAAATCATTGTTAACATTGTTATCCCTATAAGATTATAGTTAGTATCTTAAGGTGATTGTTCTAGATATTTTCCTTTACACTGAAATGAATCAATAAATTTTTGATACACCTATATAAGGTAATATTAAGAAAAAATGATATTTATTTCGAATTTATCACTACATAAAAAATGAAAAACAATGTATACATTATATTTAAATTGATGAAAAATGATACAAATGTGGAGAATCACTAATAATATTTCCAAATATGGTCTCCACATATGTAGGTAGTAAAGCTACTGTAATTGGAAAAATATTATAATTTATTGTCACTCTTACTTTAGTAAATTATATTGTATGATTTTATAAATAATTCCAAAGATCTTTTATAATAAATTATTTTATAATATTTATATGATGATCCACTACATGAAACTCACAATACATCATTTGGTTTGAATTAGGAGGTGCATGATCATGGTAGGTAGTATACAAGGAATGTCTCGTCATATATACAATCATAGAATGTAAAAATGATTTAATTACATCATTTTTCAAGTCAGTCAACTATAAATTCTAATCCATAAAGGAATCTATTTAACAACTATATTATAATCAATTAAATCAATTCTATGGTGACCAAAAAATTTATAAAACTGATGCCCTCCAAATTTCCTTAGATGCGGTCTCAGTGATTGATCATTCCAAAACATGTAGTAAAATAACAAATCAAACGCTTAAGGATAATGGTCCCCAATATCGATATCTCTTAAAGGTAATCCCAAAAAGTGATTTAAAAATGTTATGATTGTGGGATAAATTTACAAAAATATAATTTTCATGAATATAATAAATATTTACATACAATCTTATCACCTATATATTTTTTTGGATTATTAATAAGGAAGCCCTTTTGTTTATAGTGATCTCTTTCTATTTTTCATTTCATGTTTGAGGATATTTTTTTGCGTATTGAAAATATTTATTTCCACTAATTCACTTTTCTATAAATACATTAATTTTTCCTATAATAATTTACACCTCTAATAAAGAATAACACTTATGTGAAAAATGAATGGGGAATTAAATTCTAGGAATATATCTCCAAGTGGGAATTTTTAGAAACCTATTACATAATTATAAATTAAGAATTTTTCTAGTAATTATAATTAATTTAATAAATAAATTTTAAAAACAATAAATAGATATTTAAATAATTCTTATCTTCGATAATAAAAATACTTTTTCTAGGTCTCTATATTAATAAACACATACTTAGGGAAGCTATATTTATTAAATTTACCTACAAAAACATACTGTAAAGTTAAAATTTAATTAAAACCCCCAATCTAGTTACTCTAATGGATACATAAATTTTCATAATTTCTTTATTCTCTTGAATGATATATGTTATATTTAATAGAATGGATTAAATATTATTCATAATAAAATTATACTATTTATACCATAAAAAATATAAATAAATATTTTTATAAATTTAACTCTTTTTTACTTAAATAAGATATCCCTTAAAAAACCGTCAACCATTTTCCAATATGGGAATATAATATATATACTGAAAGGAGTCTTCATAGCCATGTTACTCCAAAACTACATGGAATTTGGGATAGTTGGGTGATCATTACAATAAAACTAAATTATAAACCTTTTCACTCCATGTGAATGTGAACATTTATGTAAACATATAGTCACATTCTTACCATCATTGGATACCATTATCTCTTAATAAAAATAATATGTTCATGTAATTTAATGAAATATATGATGAATTTCATTAAATATATTAAATAATATAAATATGTGTACATGAAGAAATACACATACCTGGAAACCCCTACCTCCCTGTATTCCATTTAAAAAGATATATGATACTTTCAAAAATTTAATATACTTGATTGAAATTAAATAATTATTTTAAAAAAAATATAATGTAAAAAATTGAAAAAAATTGAATTCTATACTTTTTAACAAAAAAATTAAATAAAACAATAGAATATATAAATTGACGAAAAATGACCCAAATAATTATCCAAAAAATGTGTAAAATTTTAAACAAATATTATTTTAGAAAAAAAATGTTACATGTAATAATGTTATTTTTTATAATGAGTTGAAAATTATATTAATTGTTTTATATAAAATCATATACCTTAAAAAAACCAAAATAATATAAATAGGCACAAAAAAATGATGATAGAAATATGTTTAAAAAAAATTCATCTTAACGTAATTATTGTAAATTTATACAAGAAATGATAGTTATTCCAAACATCTATATATATTTACACAAAATAAAAAAATTTATATTTATCTATGTTTTTATCCCAAAAGTATAGATATTTAACATATTATTTAATGGAGTAATGGATATTTTCCCATTTCTCTTATCGGAGATCACTTCTTGTTTTATGGAATAAATACACATTTTAGTCATTATTATCCTATTCTAAAAATAAAATTGATATAGAAATATTACATAAGTCCTTAACATCATAAATATTATCATAACCCCAATAAACAATTTTTCCTTGAAAAATGATGGTCCCCCAATCAGTTGATGGGTCAATAAAATTTTTTTTTCTTGTGTTTCCATGATAAAGGATTCTTTTTTGTAACTAAATATCTTCAAATAAACAACTTAAAATACAAAAAAATTATGTTTCACAACAAATTTAATGTAATTATAGTTAAACATAAATAATATTACTAAAAAATTTATATAATAAATCTCTTATATACCCCTAACAACTCTAAAATATGATATTAATGGTGAAATTGGGATTTTGTCGTTATATCTGGAAACATTTAGTGCTTCAGATACAACATTTACTTTATTATTTTTAATGGTACTATAGTTAACCAAATTTTATGTTAAATTTATTAGCATTAATATAAAAAATAAACCATGTGAACACATTGACAGTCATTCATTGAAAATAAATGTGTGTTTCTAATATAGATAAATTAGTGCTTACATTCATCTTAAACCACAATTAAAATTTGTTTTTATTTTAATTAATCAACCAATATTCATTTCTATATAGATATATTAACCAAAATCTAGTAATATTTGATTATATATATTGTTAAACATAACAAATACTACTCAAAATGTATTAATTTACTTCCATCACATAATAATGTTGAAATTTTATTATGATTAATCCAAATATCCCTTTACCATTAATAAAAATTTTCATGTGTGAGATATAGGGAGACCAACATCTCAACATATATATGAGAGTTAATACAAAACTTAATAACAGATTCTAATTTATTTTTATGAATAAAAGAAGCATTAGTTAAGGAATATTCCAAAATTATCATTTCATAAAAATTATATATTTTTTAAAAGGATACAATCAATATAAATGAATAGTACCACATTTTTTCATCTCTCACACAAAATAAACCAACAGATAAACCATTATTTTAAAAAAAGGTGATGAAAATACATTTCTAATTTGGAATGTATGTAGAATTTTTCATTCATATACAGAATTTAAAAAATTTGTTCTATTCCTATGGTGTAGATAGAATTTAAAAATTATGAAAACCTAATTTTAACCCCAAAATGTTGGGAAATGTAATCTATGATAAATAGCTTACAAGCCATAAGACACTGAGCTTAAATGAACCGTGATGTAATTTTATTTGAAATATGAAAATTATTAACAAGTCATTTAATTTGAAGTTAATAATAATAGTAACTAATTATAGAAATATATAAATAAATTTCATACACGATTTTAATTTATTTTTAACATCTCAATAAATAATCAATCAATTTTTAAAAAATAACATTTTATCTTCAAAAACGCTTTCATTTTTTTGGTAATTTTTTTAATTAATATCATGTATTTTTAGAAATTATATTTCATAAAATGGAAAAAGTTTTTTTAATTAGAATAATAAAATAAAATTTGTTTTTTTGGAAAATATTAATTACTTGGGAATATTAAATAATAAAGATTTTTTAAAAATGTCATTTAATATAAATAAAAGAAAAAAGAAAAAATATAAATTATTATTTAAATTTTTTTAATGTAATTGAAGTATTATTTATTTATATATAATCAATGTAATTTTTATAAATCTAATTTATAATGTATTTTAATAAAAAATTGAGATTGAAAATACATTTTTCTGAAAGCACGTTTAACATGTATTACATTTTACTGTTAAATAAATTAAAACAACCCAAAATGAGGTATGATTTAAATGAATGTATAGACTATATATATAAAAAAACAATTAAAATTAATATGATGTTGGCTAATATTGATAGAGTTAGTATAAAATCATCTTATACCTAAAAAATATGTTTCCTGAAAACCAATTTTTTATCACATTTGAAAGTTCTATTCTAAAATAAACACTTCCACTTATATTAATTGAATTTTGTAAAATAAATGATTTTTTTAATCCACATAATTTAAATTATCTAATAATTTCAAACTAATTTTTTTTCATAATTAATATATAAAATAGTGAAAACCTAATTCTATCGGTAAAGGTTGAACATGTTTTCTTGGGGTTAAACTAAAATGATAATGGTTAAAATGTCAGAAAATTTATAAAATTTTCTTTTTATAGCAATATATTTAACCATATATCCAGATTATTATTTTATTGGATATTAGGATACTTTTCCATAAAATTGATCAATTTAATAATTTAAGTAAAAAATGACAAAATATCACCATATTGCTTTTAAATTTTCATTTTGACTTCATATAGAAAAAAATAAATGTGAATAAATATTTTTAGAAATTATAACCATAAGTAAAATAAATTAATGATTTTATTTGTTTAATTTGTTTAAGTATATTTTTATATTAAATTCTTAAGAAACTTAGACTGAATAATTATTTAGTTAAAATAAAAATCAAATTAATTATACTAAATATATTAATTGTAAAATAAAAAAGATCATTTATTATATTTAAAGATTATATTAGATTAATATAAAATTTGTTACATTTGTGAAACTAATATATTATAATTACACATTTTTATTATTGTTTCAATGTAAAATTATATGATTTGTTTCAAAATTTGCATTAATGTTATATTATAATAAATAAAGATATATTTAATGATTAAAAAAAGTTTAAAATTTTTATACTCTTCCAATTCATTTATATATGTTTAAAAATATTAATAATGGTATATTAGAGGATAAATTTTACTTATATAATAAATATACTGGTCTCTAGTAAAAAATAATTCTTTTTTTTATCATGGTAATGTGTAAAACCGAGTTTTCCGCGTTTTAGTCATTTTTAAAAAAATTAATATTCCACACACTTAGGTTTTATATTAGATAAATTAGATTAAATATTTTTAACTAGTATATACAAATTATATAATATGGCCCATTTTATTTAATTTCATAAATGTTCACTTACCTTGATAAAAATGGTAGTTGCTATATTGAGAACAAAAATGGTAAAAGTAAGGAAACATAGATTTTAAGGAATTACATGATTTAGAATTTTTTTTGGTAATGGTGTTACTAAAATATATCATACCTCAAATACTTTATAATCAATTTTGGAGGCAATTTGGGAGACTGTGACTTCCCACTATTTAAGTATTTTGGGTATTTACCAAAACAATACTCCTCGTCCATTATATATGACCATCTCATACCCTCATTTATTCAATCCTCCTAATCCATATTTCTCGACAAAACCCTATAATAATACTCCCCAAAATACTTATATGCATTTTTGGGATTATGTTCAACCAAAAATACTAATTATAGGGACCTTAATAAGAGATCCAAAGGGAATTGTTCTAAGTGAAGATAATTATCTTCATTGAACTCTATCATTTTAATTATTCTCTTACTAAATTCATTAATATATTAAAAATTAATTTAAAATAATAGTAATTTATAACATATATAGATATAATTTTCATGTTTATGTATTAACCAACATCAACCACCTCTTCAATCAAATTGGAAATCAACCCATCGCTTCTTTGTACGATGGACTACGACCTTATGGACTGATGTAATTTTTTACCATCATCTATTATAATGTATATTTATAATGATATATTAAAAATAAATATATGGGTTTTTATTATAATAATATTTTTATAATTATTATTTAATAAATACATTCTCCCATCCTATTCCATTGGGATTATTATAAAGTCTATCATTTGTATTGAAGACTACTCCCTCACGATGGGATGTGATTAATTTTTAAATAAAAATTTACATTTAATGTAATGTGGATAGAAAATTTAATATATTTTATATAAATGAAACAATTATTACATTAATAGTCTAATTATAATTCAAAAAATATAATTTATCATTTTCATTATTACACCAAAAAATGATAACTTCGTTCATGAGTACATGTGGACTATCACCAACAAGAAGCAATATGATTCTGCTTTTTATCACCACAAAACATGGATGATTAATATAAGTATATTTAATTAAATAATATGGAATTTATTATATAATTATCTTTCTAAAAATATAAAATAATACATACATTCATTCCATAATGATAATTGGGAAAAGAAAATTTTACTCATGCGTAAGTACATCTTACAATATGCACAATTGTATAATGTTTCATTTTTCATAACCATATATATTGATTAGTTTTAAAATAATAAGTGATATAAAAATAATAATAATTTCATGATTATTATTAAGTAGATAATATAACTACGACCTCTTTAGAAATTATAGACACACCAAATCCAATTTAAAAAATGGAAAAAATATCTTTAATACAAATAACATGGATATAAGTGATAATGTATTTAAATATATCATTAAAGTAACTAAAATAAATTATTTATGTATATGGTATGAAAACTAAAAATATTTCTTGGGAAATTAATTTATTGATGAATATTTATTATGAATGATTTAAAGGACAGACAAGGAAAGTCTAATCTTATGGAAAAGGATTTTGTAAAAAACAAATTCTATTCAGAATTATTGTAATATTGTGAACCTATTTTATTTTATATTTTTTATATACTACCTGTGTTTTTTTAATATCATTAAAAAATCGTAATATATGTTATTTATATTTTAAAATTATAATATATCATTTAGGTGTTTTTTATTTGATTTTTACAAAGAGGTAATGTGTTTTATTAATTAATTACCTTTCCATGGGTTACAAATATTATCCATTTACTTAGTTATTATATTATTATGTTCGAAATGATATCATAAAATTATTATTCTATTTTTAAACATTATTGTGTGTTCTATAATTTTATGAACATATCCTCTCAATTTATTAACACTCAATTTATTGATATTATCATTTTAAGGGTTAATCATCCCAAATTCATTTGTTTGAGAGATATGTATATTAAAAAATTTTATTTTATGTGGTTTATCAGTAGTACCATTTCAATATTTTATCATGAAACTCTTTAGGTTCTTTATAGTTAATGTGTAATTTTATTATATTTTTTATGTGGCTTATTATTGAAGTGTTGTCCAGGTGGAACCTGTTTTACATTACAATATTCTTTCATCTGGGTCTATTGGAGAAAATCATATGGTGTAATTATCATGAACTCAATCTCATTCTTATCCACTATTTTTTTAATATCTTTAATGTGGTTTATTTATATTTCAACCCATATTAATTTTTTAAATAACTTTAATTATGTTTGTTATTGATACCGATAATGTATATATCTTTTAGATCATACAAATTTATCTTACATAACCATGTTTTATAAAATTATTTTAGAAATATTATTTTACAACGGTAAATGAATTCTAAATCTATTTTACATTATCTTTCACAATTTTTGAAATCTATTTGAACAAAATTCAAAAATTATTTCTAAACGATGAATTTTTGACACACTTAACAAAATTATTAAAATAATATTGTTTTAAAATTTTACATCTAGAATATATTATCACAAATTGATGACCATTTTTTATATTAATTCATCTTCTACATGTTTTTATGGTTATTTCCATAGAATGGTATACCTAAAAACATTGCGATTTTTTTTAAATAGGGGCATTCCATGAGATAGGGTTATTTACCTAAAAAATGTTTAAAATGAAAATTAAAAAATATTTCCATTCATCGATGTCAAAAAACCATACAGATAATGATTCTACACTGCTATATATTTAAATGATACCTTCCTTATTCTTCTCTATGATTTATTAGGACCAATTCAGGGTATAATTCTGAAACACATTTCTTTTCTATTAGAAAATGTTGTTATAAAAAAATTATGATTTTTAAAATAATTTTTATGATGAGATGAATGATATATGTAATTTATTTATGATATATTTCTTTGAAATTGTTAATAAAGGGTTTAAACCAATTATACCTAATGGTTGATCCTAATATATAGTATATAAATTGTATATCCACATTAGAGAACTCTAATGAATTGGGTAATGATTATATTCTTAAAATAAATATTTTTGAAGTAAGCCATATGGCTATTCCAATTATAAATATTTTTTGGTATTTCTGAAGATTATATCCCAAGATACTAAAATGTTTTCTTTTTTTCTTTCTATATAATATTTAAGAATTAATTTAATCAATATTGATATCTTATAGATCAATGGATATTCATTTTTTTATTTTCATTCAAGGATTCTACATGGAGCCTAATATTAATGGTTGTAGAACTGATGAATCACAAGAGCATCCTCAATAATAAAATCACCACATTATGTTATTAAATAATAAGATCCCAGTATGACCACTAAGGAAATTCAATTTCTAATTCTTATTTTTACCCCTGATGTGAATTTGATGTTACCGTTATTTTATCTCTCATTCCACAAGATTTTATAAATTATGTAAATGATATATTTCATGAGTGGTATTTAATGTATATTAATGATTAATTATTGTGAAATAAGAAAATATGGGTATAGTGGGAAAGATACTCTTTTAATTTTATGGGGTTTTTATAATATTTTTTAATAATTATTTTAAAATCATGTCCTAAATGGTCATCGATAATGTAATTGACTAAATATTCATTTTAATCATTTATGTTTTGGAGGACCAAAATTGGATCACATTAATATATATAAAAGATAGAAATGTAAATATCAGGCATTGACCATCAAATATAATACTATAGTCTATGGGATGGTATACTAATGATATATTTTCTTACTTTTACTAATAATATTCCCCATAATGAAACTGATAATTGTTCTTTCATCAATTGTTCATATTCATGAAATTTTATACATGTTAACATTAAATCCATTAATGAAACATAATTGTTCATGTTTGATGAAAAATCATATTTAATTTAATACCAGGAATACATTTATAAATAATTATATCCTCAATATAAATTTTTGGGTGACAAGTTGGTGGTATATATTTCTTTTCTATTCATATAGGATATAAATACAAAAATTATCTCCTAAATATTATGTCTAATCATGAATTTTATACATCTTTTATAGGTATATATATGATTAAAAATATTCCAAAAAACTATCATAGATATATTTTTAAAATGCATAAAATATATGTTATTTATTATGTCAACAATTTTCTAACATGGTATCTCAAATTAAAATTATTTGTTTCTCCCTTATATTTTGTTTGATTTAAAGAAAATCCTCCCTTTCTAAATAAGACATCTATGTTTTTCAACTTTTCCTAATATTCTTTATATGAATGTGGTTTTGGTTAAATAACATACTATATTAAACCATTAAATTCAATTTTTTTTTATTTTATAAGAATTCTCTATGCATAAATATCTCTGTTGTCTCTATTAAATAATATTCTACCACTGTAATATTGATGAAATTAAGTCCCCTATTTTCAAATTTGAAAATCCCTACATCCCTCCACACTATACCTAGTTAAGATTCCATATATTGGAAATTCATTTATTGTGGAAATTATCATATCATGAAATGGAAAATACTCTATATTGTGTTCAATAAATATTGTAAATTCATTTCCATATATAAATTTGAAATCATAAATGATTGATAAACCCCAGTTTCATTTTCCATCTACATTGGTATAAAAATAAGAAAAGTCCATAATAAATATATTCTCTTCATACATATATGTGGTAAATATCATAGGTAACCCTGAAAATCATGCTAACAACTATATTGGATATTGAAGTTATGACATGGATTTATTATATATGTGCACAATTCCATTTTAATATTTCAAGATTCATCTCCAAATTACTGAAATTTTTGATTAATTATTTTTCATTGCTATGAATGAGTTGGGTGATATTGGTTTCTATTAGAGATTGACTCATCCGTATACCATCTTTTCTACTTTTCATCGTATGAATTTACAAATAGATTCATCATACAATGAAATATGATAAGATACTTGACTACTTTATTTAGATGATTGGTGTATTTTTATGACATTGTATCATAGTTGGATTTGATCCATTTCAAATTGTGATGTTCAACATTTAGTATACTAGCATATTTTTTTCTTATTATAAAACACACTATCTTTGGGGAAAGCATGTATCATTTTATCCTATAATCACATTAAAATTAAACATTCATATGCATCATAATTGGAATTTGGAAATTAAATTCTTTCTATAAATAGTTGTTTTAGAATCTCATGAAATTCAATGAAATTTTTATTGCAAAAAATATTTTATTCTTTCAATATTAATAATCTCACCATCATTGATATATCTATAAATTCCATGTATCCAAAGTATAGTGTTTTATCAAAATCACCATAAAATGTTTTGAAAAATTCTTATTATTTTCAATGGATTTAGAACATACATGATGAATTTATTCTTCGATAAAAAACACTATCTAATGTTGGATCCCATTTTTACCCTTTGATCTTCAGTTTTTATTATTTCCCTATACTAGATCTAGCATGTACAACTATGATTACAATCAGATGAAATTATATTTTTTTATATTTTGATGATCGATAATATTCCCATATTAAAACAATTCATTGATGGATCAAAAATATGACAAAATTTTCATGATTTATTTTATAAAATTTAAAAAAAATTCAACCCCATTCTAATATTTATCATTAGTATCCAATTATGGTTTCTAATTAAGGGCCATTAATTAGATGAAATCATAATATAATAGTTTAAAATTTTAATATATATAAATCATTAATCATATATATTAATATATATATTTAAAAAATATTATAATATAAATATAAAAATATGCATAAATTCATATAATTAAATTTATATTTGGAAATTTTTTGATATTGAAGTCCAATTTTATATTATATTTATATTTTTTCAAAAATTAATTATAACAACCACAAAATTTATAATTTAAAAAATTTATAAAAGAAATTTTATGATTATAAATAAATAAGAATTATTATAAATTTATATAAATATACAATTTGAAATAGAAATAGTTATTAAAAAATAAATTATTGAATTACTTTACAATAAAAAAATTATAACCATAAAAAATTTATAACTTTAAACTAAATATAGAAAACATAATTTCTATTTGTAAATTATATGAAAAAAACAAATGAATGAATGAAATTTATAACTAACAAATATTAAAATAATCTTATAAAAATGTATGTTAGAAAATAATTTTTCCTACAATAGAAAATAAATATTATTGTATGAAAAATGCAGATGAGGGTAGAAGAATTAGGGCTAATGATGTATGATTGATGGGAAGAATATGAAAAAAAATCAGTGAATTGATCGAAAAATAAAACATGGGGAACAATTGAGTGTTTAGAATAATAACAATTCAATGAAAAAATTAAAGAGTGTTATAATAAAACCAAATAATAAATGATTTAGGAGAAAAAAATAAGTAAGAAAATAGAACAAAAGAAGAATATAATGTATAAATAGAGTGCATGGTGAGTCAAGATAATTAATGTTTCTATGTGAGAAAGTCATAAACAGAGGAAAAACATTGCATAATAGATTTTCTATAACCATTTAATGATGATTATTCAAACTATTATTTTATATGTGATTCTAAATGACATTTTACTTTGGTTATTTCCTTAAATGTCATTAAAATTCCTTCCGATTGATCTTTTAATGTCAGTTTTATCAACACTAATCTTATATTTCACCCCCTGAAATTATTAACATTGGTATTCTGAAAAAAAATGATATAAGTACAATAATGTGTATTATTTTTCTACTAATGATGATGTACTAAATCAAACATTATATATATTATTAGGGTTCTATTCCAATTATTCATTAACATAATGTCACCACATTAATAGGATTTGATATTTAATATAATAGTGTATTAGTTCTTCTCTCTATTATTCAATATAAGATCTAATAAAATTATTAAATCTATTATAATCTTTTTAATTTCCATACACTTTTATCTTCACATTTTTATTTTCATATATATTCATTAAATATTATTCCAATATTATATTTACATAAATGCATACAACATTGATCCTACTCCATAATTAAATTTTATAAGACAAATAATAATCTAAAATTTTATAACAAAACCAAATTTCATATATTATCAATTGAAATTACTTCTAATATTGGTCCATGATTTTCTCCTCCAATTCATCAACAAGTCTCATCTTCATATTCTCTTCAATACAAACCATAAACTTCATAGTATTTAATTATTTTTAATTCTTCCTCACCATGTGAATGGTAGCATGGAATACTCGTGGTATTGATTTTGTCATTACAGTGTAGAAAAATTGAACAACGAATTGAATAAAAATTTTCCATATTAAGAAATTATGATATTTAAATCATGGAAGAACATTTAACTAATCATAATTAGTTTTTAATAAATATATAAAATATTTAATTCTTTAACAACTAATAGATCATATTTTTAGTAAGATTTTATGTAAAATAAAACGATTTATATTTTGATATTTGTTAAGTGACTCTCTTGAATATGATTTCACTCCAACATTTGTAAATCATACATTATCCTCTTATACATTAACCCATCATATGTGATTAAATTAAACTGTAAATGATTTAATTTCATTCTGAAATATAATTAAATTGATCTTTATTATTACATAATATTACTTTATTCCACATCACTAGAAAAATGATACATTATATCACATATACTTAAGTGATTATTATGTCATTAAGATTATTATTAAAGTGAAATAAGTTTTTTAATCATTTCCACATCTTTGTAAATGTGTGGTACATTGATCTAGGTAACACAGATATGGATTATACCTTATCCAATTCCTTTATTATATCAGATTAAATAACCAATATGTAGATATTAATGAAATACATATAGATATTCCCCTTTTCAATTTATTAAATATACACATTACATAACACTATCATATAAAAGAATACTCCATTAAATATCATCATCAAAAAAAATATTAGATAAATGATTAATTAATTTCAGATTAACTCATATAACATTCTGTTATGTTTAGATATTCTAAAAAACAATTACAAAAAAATAAAAATAATTTTGGATATATCCAAAAAATTATAGATGTGATTCATCCTTAATTAAAAAATTCCTTGGATCATATTTGCACATCACTAAGTATTTCAATGTAGTCACACTGCACTTATACTTCCATATTTAACATACACATCATAAATCATTATCTAAAGAATGTAAATCTCTAATACCAATTGATTTCATAGTCAATGTTCTTTGAATGGTTATCTATATATCAAATATAATTGTCTCCGAAAAACATTATTTGTCTTCAACCATATTTGTTACCAACATCCATAATGGATATTAGATTGGTAGCTCAACAATAGGGTTTTCATCCATTTCATAGTAACTATAAACTCCTTATTTAGTAATAATTTTATTTATAGTTCTATTTAACATGTCTTCAAACATATATCTAAAACAATTTATATTAAACAATGGTATAAAATACATACCAAAAAATGAAAATTTCATTTAATTTTCGTGAAGAAAGACTCTTCACTATTATATATTATTTGGGTTCTCAAAAATAACTCTATTATTTCTAAATCCATTCTAAAAATTGATTGGATCTTCTTTTAGATGTACAATGTCAGATAGATATAATATAATATTCCTATAAAATCATGGGTAACATCACAAAAATATTTATTCAGATGATTCATTCTATATCCCCATTACTTATAATGTAATCACTTCACATTTTCCAATATGAGAATAGATATAAATAAACAATGGTTGGAATAATAAAATCATCGACCACATCTGTAATTTATCATATTTTTTTATTTTTATAATATTTTATGGAATTATTATGATACTAGGTGTTGTGACGTCGTGAAATTCTATTTTCCAAGGTGTAAAAAATAAATGTTTGAAATAATTTAATCTCTAAATACTGTGAACAAGCAGTTTTCCTAGAAAAGTGAAATAACATTTAAAGAGTTTCCCGAATCATAAATCTGAGGGCACCGTTTCATTAAGAGCAGTGACTTTTCTATAGGTGTGTAATAACATCGACTAAAGCGGTTCGACATCAGAAGTTAGTTTTTGGATGTTTTAATGGAAATGAAATATAATAAAATAATTTTTAAAACGTTTCCATTATGCAGGAAGAGAAGCTTCTAAATCTATTATTAAGACAATCTACATGGTTATCCGCATAATCTTAAAATTTACTAGATGTGTGTAGAGGGGAACCCATGGAATAACCACTTGACAATGAAAAACGATGGATCGATCAATCAACACACCTCGAATTTGACGGAAACTTTCCAATAAACATGATGTGATGATCGTTCTCCAACCGAATCGAGGTAGGGTTTTTTTATTCAGTTCTTCCCCGTTATTTAATTAAATAATGAGAACATTTTTACCCATAAATTGGTTGACATAAGGATTGAGAATTCTTGTGGGTGGGTTTCTTTTGGATTATTTTGGGGGAATTATTCCGTGCATAAATTTATATTTTGATTCGCCTTGTTTAGTTCTACTAATTGGAGAAGATCAACACTATGAAGAACAATTGAGGAGGTTCATGCCTCACATTTTTTATTTATTTTCTTCCACAATTCCTAGTGTTCTTCACTTTCTTCACGGGGCTACAAACAATGCATAATTATTCATCTTTTTCACAATTCCATGATCCCAAATTAGAGATCTTACATCATGACGACTAAACAGAGGTGTGACGACGATGGAAGTAGACTAATCATCATGGTTCAAAAGAAATCCTTCATCAATCATTCTTTGTGATGGTGGATTGAAACTTTTGATTAGGGATGATCAGACTATTAAAACCTACTGAATTATCTTTTCTCTGATGTTGTGACCTTGATCATTGAGTCTTGAAGCAATAAGAAAGAACGATCTAAGATTGGAGTATCACCTAAGGCGCGGCGATGAAGAACTTCATTTCTAGAAAATCAAAATGAACATGGTGTGAATTTTGAAGAACAAATCGACTGGAACCAATAAAATGGTGGGTAGGGTTTCCATGCTGTTGATTATGAATATCACGACGTTCTCCTAGAAGGACATGATTTGTAGGCCCTATCCAACAGTGGCTATAGTTCCAGGAAAAAGGAAGAGTAAACATGGAATATGGGTACTCACATGGGGATCAGCATGTATCATGGGCGATACATGGACATGTGGTGGAATATACACCATGTATTCCATCACATAGCTAGACCTGGCCAAATATGTGGGCAATACCATGTACCAGTACATGGTCTGGAACATACGGGATGAAGCCGTGTATGATCACATGGCCGGCGTACACGGTGCAGACTGTAATGAACCAGGTATTTATATAATAATACATTTTCATATCTATTAATATTGATGAATAATATATTAATTTTATGTTTCAAAGGATAAATTTTCTAATACCATACTCAACACGCAACAATAGGATTCTTTGAAATCATACGTAACATACAACTTTGAGTTATACCAAATAAATAATATATTATTACTATTATTTTAAATGATAGTTAACACCTAGTCGTATCCAATGGCCCAAAGGCCATCATTTTTTATTGATTTTTGATAATCCTCCTTTCAAGGGGTGAGATAGAACCCTTAAAAGGCCCCTAGGTGTAATTATTACATGGCTCGTAGGCCGTAGAGGAATTCATTGCCCGTAGGATTCAAACATTACATATAACCCATACTAATTACTTTGAACTGCTCCTCCCGAGCATCTTCATCGTGAAATCAACTCTCCACCTTCCCATGGCTATTCGGCTAGGTTTTCCTGTGCATGCATAGGCTTGTCCCGATGGTATGTGCCATACCCTTTCATTCTTGCAACCTGTTTAGCTTCTTCTATGGTGAATGCTCCTTGCCCATCCTCCTTCTGAATTTTATTCCTTTGTAGGTTCTATAGTTTTCATCTTCACTTAAGGTTGGCTGAAGGCCTTGAGGTGGCCCGAAGGACTTACTGACCCGATGGCCTCGGTGGCCCGTAGGCCTTAAAGGACTCAGGGACCAAATTGGCAGCCCAAAGGCCCAAATGGGGAAATATTCCCGGCTGCTAAAGTGCCATATAATGCCTACTATAGTACCTGATATAGTACCTACTATAGTTCTACACAGTTCTTGCTATAGTCTCTGATACAGTACCATCTACAGTACCTGGAAATTAGCCTCCTCCTATATTTGATCCTGGGTCTCATGGATGCACTAAATGAGTCCTCACCGACTGAGGTGAGGCTCAACTGCAACACCTTTTCATTGTATTGGAAGGAAGGAATAAATCTAATATAATAAGATTACTAAATGTCTTTAAATTTTTCTAATAATTTTTAGAGGCTTGAAATTAGAGTGAATTCGATTTGAAGGATGAAAAATTAAAATATTTTTAAAAGGTCATTTTACCTCCTTTTGACGGTAAACCCTTTTTAGATCAATTCTTTGTCACATTAATATGGTCTATTTGAAAAAAATAAAATTCTTCTTTATAATCAGAACAAAAAAATTTACTTTGGACGAACTTTTGGAATTTTTATGATAATGATAATTTCTAATAAATAGTAAAAAATAATGATTTTTAATTCTGAACTGCATTTTCCTCTAATTAATTTATATACAAATAGTGTCCTTTTAGTTGCTTTTAAATTATAATTGGAATATTTTGTTTTCATTTCATCTAATCATGGTCATTTTATATAATTTCATATTAAAATTGGACATAAACATGTGTCAATATTTTGATAGTTATTACTTCTAAAAAACATGCGTTTTGGTTTTTAAACGGGAATTAATTTTAAATTCATTAATTCAAATTCTAAGAATTGAAATAGAAAAAATGGATTTCATATTTGGAAGAATAAGAATCATATTTTATAAATAGGTAACATGTATTTGTAGAAATTATCTATAATAACATACGTAATTATTTTATTTACCATGATTAAAGGGTAAATCTAGTAAATAAGGGTAAAAATAATATTATAATAACATTAAACTACATTATAATGTGTCTTATTCCTATTGGTTGAGATATTTCCCACTATGGTCATCCTGGGGTCGATTTTGGGACCCCATGGAGCCACATTGATGTAAAAATGACATTTTATAAGATTTAATTTAATGTAGAGAAAAATATAACATAAAAATGTAACTTTTAGTAAAAAATTTTTATATTGGGTTATATAACTCATATATTCTACTATAAATATTAATTATAAATGTAAAAATATTTCGTATTTCATGTTATTTTATTTATAATATTTAGACATCAAATAAATAAATTTAATTTTGATACAATGATGATGGAGCGATTCCAATATTAATGAATGATTTAAATTAATGAGATTATAAATATTAAAATAAATTTATTTTGAAACTTTTCATGCCATCCATGAAATTTATTGGTGATTATGACATTTTAACTTTTAATTAATAAAGTTTTTTTTTGAAATAATAATGTTTTTATGGATTCTTAAAAAGTAATGACATTAATAGTATAAAAATTGTCATAAATGAGTTTTTTTAAATAATATTTTATTAAATTATTTAATAGTCATAAAAATTTAATATTTTGTCCAATAAATTAGAAAATTCTTAAAATTTCATTTATGAACCACTTGATGTTCGATTGTCAATTTATAGAGACAATATTAACCATATATAATGAATATACAAGAAGGCTTGATAAGAGTCAAATTAGTTAACAAAAGGTTAAAGATAAATGATAAGGATAAATTTGTGACCAATAATTTTCTAAAAACTATAGGATGAGAGGTTCTTTAAACAATAGAATATATATTCGAAATTAATTACATTATTACCATTTGAAACCGAAAATCATTTTATAATAAAATAATATTTCAATACCTTTCTAAAGTTCCCATCCTACATCTTATAAAAAGGCATAAACTCTACTCATTTAATAACAACTCTAAAGCCCCTTTTCTCAGCCAAAATATATAAAAATAAGCTCCAAACAACCCTCTCTTCTACCTAGAAGCCATACCATAGGAAAAAGGAAAATCAAGAATGTCTTTTTGATCAAATAAAAGGGAGGTACACATTTTAAGAGATAACTTATTCTCTGAAGTTCCTATACATTAATATACATCTCCACTATCTATTTAATTATTATTAATTTATTACATAACAATAATATTATCATCAATATAATATAATTTTATTATGATAATTATTCAATCTACACTTACACACACCTCAATCTAGTGTATGCGAACATACTGTTTCTGGGTACGGTGAACTACTGCCTCATGAAATGATGATTGTTAGATATTCACCTACCACCTCTCATGGTGTCCATTATGATTGAAATTATATTTATATATTATATAAATTATATTTATACTATTCCTATGATTCTTTTTTTAATCATACCTTTATTCCTTCCATAACATTTAAATATGATAATTTCACTTGAGGATGGGCGGACTACCGCCTCCTCAAAGTGATATGACTCATTCATGCCATAAATAGAACATATAAAGGAAGGAGTTATTGAAATTATGTAACATATATAAAATATTATATTATACTATATATATAATATAACTATTTTTAATTTAGTTTTCATTCCCTTAAATATGAAAAAGAAATTGAAGTAGCGTTCATGCTTATGTACAGCTTACCGTCTCCTTGAACGATGCATTTCATTTGTTATCACCAAATTTTATCTAATTTTATACATACATATATACAATATATATATGAATTTTAAATCATTATTAATTTTATTGAGATAATGAACTTTTGAAAATGTGGACAATTTGTAATTATGTAAATTTTCTTTTCGACTGAAGTATTGAATATCGACAAAAAAACTGATATGAAAATGAAAAACTATTAATTTTTAAAGAATGATAATAAGTAATATAAAATTAATAATAAACCGTAAATAGGTTCTGAAAAAACTTTAAATTAACCTATGTTTATTATTTTGGAATATAAAGAACGAACGAGACAAGTCGGACTCAAGGTAAGGGAACCTTTCACCCTACACTTTTAGCCAAAGAATTCTTTTATGGTATGTCATATAATTTCCATTTTCTTATGTTCGTATATGTTTTTCTATGTCTTTATTGGTGTAAATTTTATGTCCATGTTATGAGAGACCATTTTCATCCCCATCAACTCCTTTTCTGAATTCTAACGTGATGCTGTCATGCTACCGAATTTTCATAAGGGAACTTCTTAAAAAAATTTACATTATTTTGGTAAATCTTCTATATGTAATGATAAAATAATTTGAGATTTTTTTTTGAAATATTATCTTGTATATATAATTGAATTATGTGTATTTATAGTAAACAAACATAATTGATCTATTTGATTAACAAAATGATCTTTGTAAGGGAATTTCAAAACTCAATTTCCACTCATTGGGTTAATTACAAGTACTTCACTGATTATATAATGCCATGATCATATAGGAAATAACTATTTATTTATTTCTGTTTTCATTCCCAATTCCATTTTTTTGGATATACTATTTCCAACCAAAATCACCCCATCAATTGATTATTATGTCATTTATACGATCATTGTAACGGATCTGGTCTCAATTTTCATTTCATTGAGACTTATTTGTGGTTATAAACCAAATCACTTTTATATTTTGTATATAATATCATTTTACATCTAATATCATAAATCGCCTTATTCAGATGATATTATAAGTTTTCATTATTTTTTTTCTTTAATTATTTTTATTCAGGTATTTTCTTAAGATGTAAGGGAATCATTAACTAAAACGTCATTTTAAATGTTTTAAAGAATTATGATTCTAAATATTTATCATTAATGTTAATGTTTTCAATTTGTTTTTAAGGATTTATTTACATGAACATTACTGTTTTGAAATGTTAATTACTTTAAAATCCTCATATTGTTATGGGACAATTTGATTGAAAAATATCTTTATTAAATATTTTAAATTGTTTTGGAAATGGACTGAATAATTCAATATATTGAATTGATTTATTTTGACTGATGAGGGAAATATTGATAATTTCAATCTTTTATGTGCTATGATTATGGGAAATTTGACATGTTGTTACATTATAATCCTATTATGGGTGGTTCCATCATAAACTGAGGGCGGGTGAGCCCGACATGGCTGTCCAATGCATGGGGTAACATGAAAAAGGTAAAGGTTAATGTTTCTCTTAATATATTTATAGAATATTCACTAATAGGTTTTCCAAACATAACTCCCCATATAGCTATGAATGATGAAATATAACAATTTTATGTATGCCACATGATACCTTTATAATTTATGATTTCTATGTGTTTTTCATAAATCTTATGATTTCAGGAGGAATGTTAAATGGATTATGTTTTATGATTGAAAAGTATGATTTATACATTAGTATGTATTCATGGACTACTGTTTTCTTCCCTTATTTTATATCCCTTACTGATCCTTTTATGCTCATCCCATGTTTTAGAAATGTTTTTCAAAGGGTATAAATAAGGGAAAGAGAATGGAAGAATTCAAGAAGTTTTTTATCAATAAAAGAATTGTTTTTTATTAAGGAGTTTTATATTTTTGGAACTAATTGGATAATGTATAAATGTATACTTTGTAATTTTTAAGATGTAATGTAATAGTAGTGGACTGTTTTTCTAAAACTCTAAACCAAAAATGATATTCAATTTGAATTCTCGTATTAACTCCGGATTCGATAATATATAAGATTGGGGCCATATAGTTGGTATCAGAGTTCAGATTAGATAACATTAGAGGGTAGGGTGTTATTTAAGCATAACTGACATAACAATATTGGTTAGAATATTAATAAGTTTTATAGTTGTTTTAAATAAATTTAATTAGTTTAAGAACATGAATAAGTATATCTAAGTGTTTACCCTCCTCATACGATATTGTCCGATGATTTTACTGATATACTCATACTAACCGTTTTGGTTTTAATAAATTGATGGATGTAGCATGAACCAAAGTAAAAATGGATGTGAAGGAAACTATGGTGGTTTTCTAAATGAGAAACTGAATAAAATGGGATCTGTAATGAGGGCACTTGTGGTTATTCATAACCAACTATCTAGAGTTACGATTTTACACTTAAACCTTGAGGATTTTTCTATGGAATCATATATGAAAGAAACAAATCCCAATGGAAGTTCAGGTAATAATAATAAAGGTAAGTATATTATAAAACCAATATGTTAATGATGTGGAAATAAAAACCTAGGAAAATATTACAAAGGGATTGGAAAATGTTTTATATTTGGTAATAAAGGTCTTAAGGCAATAACCTATCATAGAAAAAGAGAGTGTTCACTTGAATCCATGAAAGGGAATAATGTTCTATCCAATGGATCAATTGAATTATTTAAATTTGGTGTATATGGTTATTAGGAAAATAGCTATCCTATAAAGAAGGTTAGATAATGGGATCAGCTGGAATATAAAAATATATTTTTACAAATTTCAAATGCCCTTCCAATTGATGATAATGAAACTAAAAATTACCTATGAAAGGTACATATTATTTCTTAGCTAATGATTTGAAATTACTAAAATCATAAATTAGTATGATTGATATTTTTGTAGAAAATATGTATAAAATAATAAAATGTAAGATCATTGGTAAGGGATCATGAATAATTTTTGATGATTAATATGACTATATTTCATAAATTTATTGTTGTGTTTTTTCTATGGATAATTATATGAATAAATGTATTAATTATTAGATTTTTTGGAAGACGTTTTCTTGTATGTCTAAACCTGAAGTTCATTATTTTAGGAAGAAATAACTTTTATTTTGTGGATATAGTTATAAATATCTATTTTGGTTAATATTATTATTTAATTTGAGGCAATTAGGGATTATTAATATTTTGAATGCAAATGGGATGTATGAGATAATATTTGAGGTTAAAATATGTATAATTATTTTTGATGAATTTATCAAATTTTTGGGAATGTTATAAAATTATATAGTTATTGAAAAGGAAAACACACAGACCGTGTGACAACCCATCACTTTAGACAATTCTATGGGAATCAAACACACAACCAAAGTGCGACTGAGATTTATCACCTACCACTAGCTTACATGAAGTCCCTGGAAAGAATGACAACTTATTTTTATTTAATTGATATTATCAATCAACAATAAGTTTATTCAGAAAATTTTGTTTTATCAAATAGATATAATTATTATAGGGAAGTTATTTGGTGATTAAGTGATAACTGTTATTTTGGAAGATTTTCTCTCTTTTGGGAACACTTTATTCCTATGGAAAATAAAATACTATGGGATTTCATTTATGGAGTAATTGTGGAAATTTTATTTTTGGAAGAATCTGTGATTTTATTATTGATATTTGGATATTTGGTTTATTTTGGGAAAGGAATAACCAATCATAGAGAATATTTAATGAGGTAAATTACTTTTCAATATGCGACTTTAAGAGTAGTGGAAGTTATTTGGGGATAAATGTTATAATTTATCATGGAAGTCTATGTGATCAAAAGCTTCCAAATTTTGGGATTCAATCTAAGTTGGATTATTTTGACGAATTTTAAAGACAATTGTGTATAGAATGGTCTTTGATGAAATTGGGGTTTTTTGTTCAATTTTAGAGATTAAGAGTATTATTTATTTTTATAAAGGATAATAATTTTGGGGAATTATATGATATCATACTAAAGAGGTTGTTAATGGATAATTTCTAAAGACAGGGGAGATATATAGTTTATATATTGTCGATTATGTGGTTCTCTAAAAGATGATTCTAGAACTTCTAGTGTGGCTAAGTCTTCTTGAATACTTATCGTTTGTAGGAATTTTTTTATTGTAAAAAATTATTAAAGGATGAAACACTACTTAAAAATTATGTATATTTCCATATGTTATTTGTAAATCTCATCAATAAATTATGCAAAATTATGAAAAGGAACAAAAAACAAAAAAACATTTTCTATTTAATTTTTCTATTAGGGATTCAAATACCATTTAACCCATCACATGTTTATGATTTTCTTGTGGTTAACTTTCTGTTGATAATTTTTTCTATCACTCTCCATTGAAACTTGATGGTTAGTTTCTCTTACATATTCTAGTTTTCATACATGGAATCCTATTATGGGTTATCTCAGGTTCCATTTTTACTTTTCGTTCATTCTTTTAAATTGATATTTTTATTGATTCATTTTTTGATTTGGGTCATTCAATGAGGTTTCCAAGACCAATTTTAAAATTGTGAGGACAAAATTTCTAAAAGGGGGGAAATATTCCAAAACTGAGGTATTTATAGAATAATACATTTTCATATCTATTAATATTTATGAATAAAAAATTAATTTTATGTTGATGTGGATAATTTTTTTAATAGCTTACTCCACACACAACAACCGTTTTCATTGAAATCTTACGTTACACACATCATTGAGTAAAACCAAAAAAGTAATATAATAATATTATTATTTTAAATGGTAGTTAATACCTAGCCATTGTGTTGGCAGAAATGAATAAATCTACCTATAATATTATAATAAAATGTTTGTACATTTATCTAATAAATTTTAGAGGCTTTAAATAAAAATGATTCCGATTTTAAGAATGAAGTACTCTAATATTTTTAAAAGGTTTTTTTACCACCTTTTAATGGAGATAAATTTTTAAATCTAGTTTTTGTTATTTTAATATGTTATATTTGAAAATATAAATTTTTTCTTTATAATAGAGAGAACAAAATTTACTTTGGATGATATTTTGGTATTTTTCTAATAATGTTCATTTTTAATGAATAGTGAAAAATACTGAATTATAATTGAAAATCACCATTTCATCTAATTTATTTATATATAGTGATATTACTATTAATTTGATATAATTTATTATTGGGTTATATTATTATAATTTAATAAAATTATCTTCAATGGTTGTAATTTTGTATTTTAATTGGACATTAAAAAATTCAATTCTTTTGATAGTTATTACTTCTTAAAATCCCACCATTTGGTTCTGACAATAAGGATTAATTTTAAATTTTTTACTGCAAATTCTATTTCTTGAATTAGGAAAAATAGATTCCATATTTGGAATCATAAGTTTAAATTTTTATAAATAGGTATGTTTTATTTTTAGACATTATAAATAGTAACTTCAGTAATTATTTTATTTATCATGGTTAAAGGGTAAATCTTGTAAATAATTGTAAAAAATAATATTATAATAATATTAAACTGTACTAACATGAGTACTAGTCCTATTATTTGAGATATGTCTAACCATGGCCATCCTTGGGTCGATTTTGGGACCCCATGGGAGAACATTGATGTGAAAATGACATTTTATAAGAATAAAATTAATGTAAAGAAAAATATAACAAAAACATGAATCTTTTACTAAAATAAATTTAATATGGGGTTATATAAGTGATCTAATGAATATAAATATTCCTCAAAATATAAAAATATTTCCTACATCATCATATTTTCTTTATAATTTTTATACATGATATAAATAAATTTATTTAAAACACGATGACTATGTTGTGATTACCTTAAAAATGAATGATTTAATTAAATGAGATTACTAATATTAAAATAAATATAGTTTGAATCTTTTTAGTCAATAAATTAATTTAATGGATGAGTATTACTGTTTTATTTTAATAAATGATGTTTTTTAAAAAGAATAAACTTTTTATTAATTTTTAAAAGGTCATGAAATGAATAGTATAAAAATTGACATAAATGTGTTTTTAAAACAAATACTATTTTATTAAATGATATAATAGTTATAAATATCTATGATTTGGAAAAATTAATTTGGTAATGTAGAACATGTCATTAATGAACCACTTTAGGTTGTATTGGTATTTTATAATAGCTATATTAAACATATAGTATGAATATACAAGAAGACTTAGTAAGAGTCAAATTGGTTAACTAAGGGTTAAACCTAATAGATAATGTTACATGTGTTAACAAGACTTCTCTAAAACCCATTGGTGGATAGGTTGTCAACCCAAAATCACCATATCATTGAAATAAATGACTTTAGGATCATTTGAAACTGAAAATAATTTTATAATAAAATAATATTTCAATACCTTCCAAAAATGTATTTATCCCTCTTATAAAAGGGCATAATCTCTACCCATTTAATGAAACCTCTCAAGCACCTTGGATTGTCCACCCTCTGACAAAATACACTCCCAAAATCCCTCTATTTCTCATGAAATGATGATTGTTCAATTTCCCCTACCACCTCTCATGGTGACCATTATGATGTAACTGTATTTATATATAATATAAATTATATTTATATTGCCTATATGCTTCTGTTTTTTTAAATCAAACCATTATGTTTTCCATAATGTGTAAATTTGAAAATTTCATTTTAGTATATGCGGACTACCACCCCCTCAATGTGATATGACTGATTCATGACATACATGGAATGTATAAAGAATGTAGTTAATGAAATTATGTAACATATATAACATATGATATTATATTGGAATTATAAAATACATATGCACCATTTAGTTTTCATTCAATTAAATATAAAAAAGAAATGAAAGTAGCATTCAGGCATACATAAGACATACCATCTGTATGAATGATGAATTTCATTTATTATCTCCAAATGTTGTGTATCATTATAAATACATTGATACAAGATATATATGATATTTAAATCATGAATACTATTTTGGATATAATATACTTTTTACCACATAGTCATTTTGTAATTTTTTTCAAGATCATTTTTTACTGAAGTACCGTAAATATAAAAAATGAATGATATGAACTTAAATAATTATGTAATTTTTATAACATGATGGTAAGTAATATAAAATGAATAATAAAATAGAATATGGTTTTGATGAAAGTGGAAATTAACCTATGATTATTATTCACGAATAGAAAGAACAAACAAGACAAGTCGGACTCAAGGTAAGGGAACCATTCACCCTCATCTTTTAGCCAACGGCTTATTTTATGTTATGTTTTTTAATTTCTATTTTATTAAGTTGGGATATGTTATACTATATCTATATCATTGTAAATTTTATGTCTAAGTAATGAGAGACCCTCTCCACTCCCATCAACCGATTTTTGACATTTTAATGTGAAGTCGTTAGGCTGCCACATTTTCATAAGGGATCTTCTTAACCCAATTTCTATTTTTGGGTTAATAATATATATGTCAGGCTAAGATTAGGTGAGAAGTTAATTTTTAAATCTTATAATGTATATATACATTCATTTGGTGGATTTTTAGTGAATACACATAATCAATCTATTTGATTAACAAAATGATATTTGTATGGGAATTTCTCAACTCGATTTTCACTCATTTGATTTTACACATACTTCCTTGATTATATTATGCCATGATTTTGTGTGGAATATCTATTTATTTATTTGGGTTTTCATTCCCACTTCCCATTGTGTGGATATATTATTTCTGTACATAATCACCCTATCGATAACTTCTTAGGTCATTTATTCGATCTTTGTAAGGGATTTTGTCTCAATTTACATTCCATTGAGACTTATTTGATGTTATAAACCAATTCACTTTTATATGGGGTATATACTATCTTTTGACACGTTAAATCATTAATCTACTTATTCTAATGATTTTATAGGTTTTGATAATTGTTTTTCTTTAATTATTTTTATCCATGTATTTTCTCAAGTGGTAAGGGACTCTTTAACTAAATCATCTTTACGAATGTTTTAAAGAATTATTATTCGAAATGTTTCTCATCAATGTAAATATTTCCAAAATGGTTTTATGGATTTATTTATATGGAAATTAATGTTTTAAAATGTTAATTCCTTTAAAATCTTCAATGTTTTATGGGACACGTTGAATTAAAAATATCTATATTAAATATTATAAATAGTTTTGGAAATGTATTGAATATCCCAATATCTTTAATTGATTTATTGTGATTGATGAGTGAAATTTTGATAATTTCAATCTTTTATGTGTTATGATTATTGGACATTTGATGTGTGGTAATGTGATAAACCCAATACAGGTGGTTCTATGATAAAATGATAGTGGGAGAGCACAAGATAGCTCTCCAAGGAATTGGGTAACATGATGGAGGTAAACATTAATGTTTCTCCTAAAAGATTAAGGGAATATACTATGGTGGGTATTTCAATTGTAACTACCTATATAGCTATGAAAGTTACAATGTAATTATGTTATGGATTCCACATGTTACCTGTGTGATTTATGATTTTTATCGATTATTTAAATATATTATGATTTCATGAGGTATGTTAAATAGATTAAGTTTTATGATTGAAAAGTATGATTTCGTGATTAGTAAGTATTTATGGACTAATGTTTTCTTCCTTTTTTTTATAACCCTTATTGAGATTTTTATGCTCATCCCAGGTTTTTGAATTGTTTTTCATGGGGTAGAAGGAATGTTAAATGAAATGAATAATTCAAAAAGATTAGTTTCATGAAAATAATTGTTATTTTACTTAAGAAATTTTATATTTGTGAAAATAATGGATTGAGAATAAGTGTCTACATTGTAATTTTCGATATGTAATGTAACTATTATGACCTAATTCTCTAAAACCCTATACCAGAAAATATCCTAAATGTGAATTATTGAATTAATTAAAGATTCAGTAACGTATAAGGCTGGGGTATTATACGGACCATATATACTTAGACACGATGTGTTATCATACATAAATGTCGTGTATATATGTTTTTGCCGGACATGTTCTCCAGTATAGGGGCATTGTACATATGGAGTACCCAAAGTCAAGGTACAAAGCGTGTGACCCATTATACCCACTAGGAACTCCCTTATACATGGCTTAATATTCTTGTCTATTGTTCCTTAGATAGGTTTCGTTTGGGTTAATGAACCCTTTTATCATTCCCATGATGGTCAAGTATCATTTCCACCCACATCAGAATGATACTTTTAGCAGTACTTTCTGAGATAGAGCCAGGTATCCCTTTGAGAGGCCTAGAGCGAGATCCTCTATCTATTCTAGACCATAGGTAGATTTTTGTATCGATTTGTCCAATCCTACCAGATGTTGATCCTGTTCAAAGAAAGGGGGATTCTAATGAGCCATGGTATCCACTAATGCCCCTTTAGTAATCCTCATTTGTGTTTTGTGATGTTTTTCTACCCCGATGTGTGTTCTCTCATAATGAGAATATATATTATCTCCTCAAATCTATTAGTGCATCAATCTCTCTTAGGTATTTTCATGACGATCAATACTTATCTGATGGAAGAAATAAAAGATATCAAACTCATTGAGTGAGTTCTCCCTGATGATTTCTTTGTGTTATTTTCTTACAAAATACCTAGGGTGGGTATGAGGTCGCTGCCGACTATGGGTATGGGTCTCCAAGATATATGGATTTTTTTCTATCATTATATGATATATATATATATATTATGTAGAGATAAATGTACCATTACTTTTTTTATTTCATTATTGTTTTAGGGTTCCCTACTGGTTATTTTTATACTCATCCATACACATACATTTCATACATCTATCATGTTTGTGTAGACGAGCGGTATTTTGATAGTGTCTTGGGTGGACAAGGAACGAACTGAGATTTCTGTGTTCTTTGTAAGCCGATATGTTCCTACGGCTATGAGTAAAGATCCAAGTAACTCTTTTGGCTTATATATAGAAATTTTTAGTTGGAGACTCATTCTTTTGGTGGGATTGTATTCTGGCCCAGTTTACATTCCACAATTTAAATCTATTGTAATATGTTGGTTGGGTTTAGTTGTATTCATTCATTTTTTTTCCATATTGGTTATTATTTTTGACATTTGTGGGCTTTGAGATCTGTGCATGTGTATAGATACTAAGGAAATTCCTCTCTTGTTAGTGATTTGCCTACTTTGTGCTAGTAAGCAGCCCCAAGCCTATTTGAGGTGGGATTGGGAAGTCATGGTGAGGGCCCCACTGGATGTGATGTGACAACATCAACATCTCTAATCATCTCAATAAAATTATTTTCCTTCCAACTAATATATTAAAATACAAATCCACCCAATAAGATCACCTTTCTTTATATCTGCAATTCAGATCTATATTTTTTATCAATATTCACTAAAATTCCCTATTCAATATTCTTATTCCGCTATTAATAATATTATGAATTTTAATTTATAGAAACTTCATAGAGAAACTGAAACTGATATTTAGATAATACATATTACCTTTTTTATACCATTTTTAGTGTTGTCAATAGAAACAATTTATACATATAAAAATAGTACATGCCTTAATTCTATTCTTCTCTCCATCATCACACATTTACTTGGTCAACCATTCTTCTCTAAAAATATTTCAAAGGAACCTATTTTCTATGATTTCAATCGTCCAATATTTTATTTCCCATTTATTGTGATATTCAATCAATTTTCCATGATAGAAGGAATATATCACAGATATAGTTGAAATATTTCATCAATTAATATAATGTATGTCCATGTGAGTTATGATCAACATAAAAATGGGCGATTAGTTTAAGCAATAATATATTTTATAAATTTTTCTAAAAAGATACTTCCAATAATTTCTAATTATGTTTCATTATCTTATATATGATGAAACATATTTAACCATATATCCCAAACATCACCTAGCATCAAAAAAATTTAAAAAATTTCATGTATAATTTTTTTGTTCCACACTTTATTTTAACAGTCACTCACCCTTAATCATAAAATATTTTTTATTTTACAGATTAAAGGGATAAAATGTTATTAATAAACCTGGATACTAAATCCTATAAATTATATCCAAAATAAAAAATAAAAAAAATATCTGTTAATGTTACTGATATATTCACCCTTTTTATAGATCACCAAAATTGGAGGGTCAATCTTCATAAAGGCTGTTTTTCATTTTGAATAGCCAACTTTCTTAATTCCTGATTCTAATTATGAAATTACTATGAGATAGTTTGACTCTAATTTAAGGAGACCATGATAGATAAAATTCTCAATTGTGTAATTATTACATCTTCCACTTTGTTATCCATTTTTTATTTTAAAATAATTTAATAGTGGACAATAGAATAAATTATAATGTAATAGATTATGGGGTTTTCCCAATTTCTCTTTAATATGATCTACAAGGCCAATATTTATCTCTTAATTTTCAAGATCTATTTTTTTTGGGAAGAGTGTATTTCATACTCATTTCATCATTATTTATAACTTAAACAAAAATATTTACCTTATAAAATAGATAACATTTAATATTTTCATTTTTCCTACATCTTTTAATCCAATAACAACTTTTTAGGTTGAACTATCAAGAGATCTTTATGTATATTCACAACCTTCTTAATTTTCATGGGCATTATTTTTCATAAATTATTTACTAATAGTTCTATTCACTTTTGATTTATCTATACTCATCAAAAATATATCCAGGTAGAATTATCATACATTTTCTTGAAATATTACCAAAAATGCTAAATAATAAACACTTATCCTTATAAATATTGAAGACCTCATTATTTGATAACCTCTAAACATTTTTTTTTATTCATAAATGTATTAAAGTTTACATATCCAATTATTCCCCTATAGTATTGAATCTTTTGATTTCAATAGTTTATTTCAATAAATATTTACATTCATTTGAAATTTTGATTGGTTTATGATATGGCCTATCCAATCATAATATTATCAGACATTTTTTCTTATCATATCGTTTCAATCATTTTTCACTGTTTCTCCTCATAAATTTTTAATAACATATATTTTATAATTATATCAAATTTGATAAAGTATTTTTTATTTCTATTATGATTAATATCGCACCAAACTAATTTATATGAATAGATACCTTATAAAAATAACCCAACATGATATAGAGTACCAATAAGAATATATATTAACAAAAAGGATTCTTTAAATGAAATGTTACAAAAAAGATATATATATATAGTACTTATATATATTTATTATAATTTATTTATTGATTAAATTTAAACATTATAAGATAAATAATTAGTGAACTCTGATTAAAACCATTAATCATTAAAAGGGTTATTTTACAATGAACTACTTTTCAGGTACGGTGTGATTTACATAATATATTAAATTAGTCACATTTTAAAGATATTTATAATAAAAATATATATTTAAAACTAATATATTAACACAAATTTTACAAAAAATTGATATGAAATAATATAATGAAAATTTATTTTTTAATAGTTTGTTATTCTATAAAAATATTTTTTACTTTATATTTTTAATTTTATTTCAAAAGAAAAATTATAACTACTATAATATTAATTTTATTAATTTTAAATAATATTTTGATTTATCATTTCAATAATAACATAATATTAATTTATGATTATTTTTTATAAATCGTGATTTTTTGGTGAATAGAAAAAATATTGTTTCTTTCAAATACCTTAGCTTATATATCACTAAAATAAAATAATAATTAAATTAAAACATATAAAATTATATTCATGAAACAAAATATATTGAACTAATAAATTTATTCATATAAATAAATACTATTTGGAATATAGAAAGCCCTTCTTTGACATTCAGAAACATAAGTAATGTTTATTTAAATAAAAATTAATTTTGGTTTGTTTTCATTGAAAAATTACTATCAATGTGAAATTTAGTTTTTGATTTATTTTAAAACTATAAAATTATTATATTAATGATAATAAACCAATTACATTATTGGATATACAGAATATTGTTATATTTTTCTTAAATAGTATTTTCTCAATTAAACATAAATTATTCTTAGAAAAGGACATCGCATGTTATGTGCACTAATATACAAATTAATTTTTAACTCATATATTTTTTTAATTAATTCCATATTTTTAATATTTATATCCAAATTATTTATTGAGTGACATTATATTTTTACAGGATAAAACTGAATTAATTTTTAATAATGAAATTTTCTTTTATATTATTAAACAAATCCATGCCTCTGCATTATAAAACATGCCATCAACACCCCACATCCCCTCACACCACTATAAACTTATATTCCCCTTAATTTCTCAAAACTTAATCTACCACACTCCAATATAATTATTATATGTTTTATCATCTAAAAATTCCAACTCTAAAAGAATTAATCAAATTTGGAAATGATCTATTTCAAGGAGTGAGGAAAAATTATCAAGTCCTCCTTTTCAATTCTTTTCAATTATTTCATCATTTAACTCAAATGAATGTAATAAAACCATTTTTAAATAATTACATCATTATCATACATTTACAAAAAGTTTATTATAAGAATGGGATATCCATTTTCCACCTCTCTCCCATCCAATCAAAGAATGGAAATACCCTTTGGGTTATATAAGGACTACTGCTTTTATATCAATCCTGATTATATTTTATTTAAAACCATTCATGGAAGGGAAAAATGGAGAATTTAATGAATAAATATTAGTATTTTACTGTTATTATGGTTTTAAAAATATATAAAAATTCATATCGTATTTATGTTCTATGGAAACATTGAATGACAGTCATTTATCTCTTCTCTCTACCACCTCCATGATGAAATGTATTTGATTTTCATCTATTCTTTTATTATCTATCATAATATATAATAATTAGAATAAAAATAAATAATTAACTACATTACAACTTTATAAATCTGTAATAATTATATGATTTTGAAATAATCTCTTAACCATACCCACCCATCGATTATTGTGTGTTTTGGATTACGTCGTTCAAACAAATTACATGATCAATGCTATAAATTATTTTTATGGATGGATATTGATTATTTACTACATATATTTTTAGAAATGAAGGTGAATATTTTTTTATTATGTTCTCTTTATTTTTATATCATTATTTCACTCATTATTAATATATATCCATAAGTTTTTAACAATTAATAAAACATGCATACAACTAATTTGATCTCCATGAACCATAACAAGAACCAATATTGATTGAAATTTTAATTTATAAATATTTATCAAAAATATACTATATTATCTTAAATAATCAAGGAATGATTAACATGGTATTTATACATTTGTAACAACATTTACACTTTAAATCATTAATGAAACAATTAATATTTTCTAACAACATATGATTAAAATAATAAATAACTATATAGTAAATTTATAATAAAAATTGAATATAATTTCATAAAAATTTAATAATTATTAATAAGGTTGTTAAATAATTTTTTAATAGAGTTAAATTTGTTATAAATGAATTTGTTGTGCATTAGACTAAAAAGGAACACAATGTAATTATACTTCATAACTAAATTTCATTTTAAAAAAATTATATTTATTTTTATAGAATCTTATTCTTATATGATCGGTACATTATTGACTATGATTTTTTTATAATGTATATTATCATTATTTTATAGGTATATTAATATTTATCTTACCGAATCCCTTTAAATTAATTATTACATAATGAATATTATATCTATAGGGAGATTTCTTGACTCAATCAATTTTCTTGAGTGTTAAATATTCCACATTGACCATGTTTTTAATATATGGTAGAATTTTTTATTATTTTATATTATAAATAATTCTACTTTTAGTGAAAGATGAATCATTAAACATAAATCATGTACTAGAATGGATTACTTTTATCAAAATTTTCTCTCTATTGAGAATAATTATATTCCTTTTTAACAAGCGTTTTTCTTCAATATCCATACTATCCCATCTACCCAATATTCTCCATTACATTTGAAAATGTTATTATTTGTTACCTCATGTGACCATTATAATTCTAAATATTATCTTTTAAATATTACCATTTATTATCTTTTATTATGACATGCATTTCCAATCATTTAATTTTATAATATTAAAGACAATTTTAATTAATTATTTTATTTTTTATCTTCCAATTTCCATTTCCTTTAGAAAAATGTTCATCTATATAATGGTCCATTATTTTTTTCATAATTATACTTCTTTAAAATATTTTAATTTTCCTTTTTAAATATTAATTTTAAATTTTACATGTAACTTCTTCTTTAGTGAATATGTTGAAATCATTTTCAAAAACTTTTCTTAGGTTTCATTAAAAAATAGAATACTTTTCCTTTATGAATATCCCAATATATTTTTTAATATATTTTCCCAAATTATTCATAATTTTAATAATTTTTAACAAAAAATAAAATAAAGTATTATTTTATCTATAATAAAAGAATTATTTTAAAATAAATTCTATAGTTCAAAATTGATTTTATAGAGGTGGGATTTTAAAAATTATGTCTTATATATTATTTTTATTCTCATTAATGTTTTTAAAAATAACATACTCTATTTATTGTTTTTCTAAAAACTAATTTTCGTATAAAAGTGTAAATTTATTAAAATATTTCTCTATCATGAGGAATATTTCACATTTTAAAGTACGAATATTTATGTAGTTTTCAAGTATATTTAAATAATAATAATAATTATTTTATATCAAATGAGTAATCCAATAATTTTAAAATAAATATTTTTAAAAATGAAAATATCAATTTAAATTTATTATAAAACACTTGGGATGTTTTATTATGATACGATATATCTTATTTCTCTAAATGGTTGGTAGTAATGATGTTTTAAGGAATCATTCAAGTAAAATATTTTATTAAAATAATTAATTATGAAATAGAAATATATATAATTTTTAATTTTATAGGGATTTCATATGAATGGTTTATTACTACGTGACCGGTTATGTCTATAACATTCCTCCAATTATTTTGTTATTACTATATCTCATTATATTATTTATGTATTAGGGAGGTTATTAAAATATAAGGGTTACATAGGTGGTATGCCTAAGCCTAGGGGTACATGTATGGAAATCCAATGATCATTGTTTGATGGGTGGTAAGCCCAATAACAATTGTACAATGGTTTTTATCCCATGGATAATATGTTACATATATGGTGATGCCAAGCCTACTAGTTAATGATTTTCTTAGTTTGTAGCATTGATACTTAATTTCTATGATTAGTTTTATTCCACACTATTATTTTATATTCATATGTATATGTTTTCAACTCATGGATCATGATTTGTTTACAATTATTCAAGAAACTTATGACTCGTGTATTTTTTATGAATAATTTTTTTGAGATGGATCATGATTTACAATCAATGAATTTTTAGTATTTAATGTTATAACTTAAGAGCGTGTTTTAATACACATTATAATTTCTTATTATGACATCGTACCATCAAATGTTACCTTCTATGTTTACTCTTATTGATCATCTAAGAACAATCACTTCTTCTTTTTCTATTCCCCATGTTAGGAAGATAATTATTTCTTTTAATAATTTTTGAAGGGGGTACACATGGCTATAATTATGGGGTAATATTCGCATGTATGATTAAATAATTTTATTATTTTGGTTATCCTCAGAGATACTTAATATTTGGTTCGTGGGATTCCTTGCTTGTTAAGAGATTTGCTGTTTAAATTGATGAAATATATTCATATTTATGTCTATTCATTTCAAAGATATTTAAAATTTAGTTTACAATGTTTTTTATTTTTAAAACATATGTAACAGTGTACGTTTGGGTCTCCACAATCAATATTGGAAAAAGGTATAGTTATTTTTGGGATTAAGATTAATAAAAAGTAGTGAGAATATTATGGATTAGACTACATATTTGATATCATATTGAATGTTTCATACAATATATATATTTTATTTTAAATATACTAAAATCCATGTTTAGATAATTCATATTAAATTTTAATATGGACGAGATGTTCCTAAGGGTAGGAATTTTTATATGGGGTATATTGGGAATCATCTCAATCATTACTTGATACTCAATAAAGTTCTATAAATGGCCAACTCCTTTGACACTCCCATTAGATATGGATTTGTTAATTCATATTCCTGATATGAATAATTTTGAGGGATTTAAATGGAATTTTTGGATATAATATACACATAGAAAGGTTAGATAACATCATAGGAAAATGTGGATGGACAACTTGGGGGTTAAATTGAATAATGTAACAGTTGATCCAATTATATCATAATTGAAAAAAATTATGATAGATGTTATTTTAGAAAACATACTTATATTGAATTATAATATTCATAAGATCAGTTAATTAGAATTTATTAGATATTGTGATAACAATTTTGGTTTTACTATTTGGTTTGAAATATGATCATGAAAATAGGACCATAAATGTTAAGCACCACGAAACTATAAAAATCGATGAGGGAAGGATATTTGGTTCAAATTGTTGATGTAAATAAAATTTATATACATCCGTATAAGTGTGAAATAATTACTTTCCTAGTTTTTAATATTATTATGTTGATATATTAGTAAAAAACATTTCATAATCATTGTATAGATCTGATAATTTATTTCATCATCAAATAATAATTAAAATTTAGGTGATGTAATTTATTTAGTGGGGCTGAAGAAAAACCAAAAGAACGGAGTATTATTCTTAGTTTGCATATATTTTATTTTCAATATATTGTACAATAAAAAAAACCAAATTGAAATAGACCATAGCATATCATATTAGAATAATGCAATATGAAGTGAATTGTTAAAAATAAAATACAATAAAAGTAAATCCTCATGTAAATAAGAATTTAATAAGTTTCATTATATATATATATATATTATTTTCTTAAATATTATTATTATTATCAATTATTTATTAAATTTATATCTTGGAAGATTAATATTTAAGGAAATGTGATCAAATCAATTAAATTTTTAAAAGATATATTCTCCAATGAATTCTTTTTGAAATGCTGTGTATTCTTTCAATGAAATTAAATTTATCACTTTCAGAAAATTATTAAAAAAGTAGTTAATATATCAAAATAATATTGTCACAACCCATCCTCGGGGTCCGTTCCGTGACTACCCCAAGCCCGCCTTCCATAGGCCAGGGGCTGGCGACTAGCACTAAGGCGTAAATCCAGGTAAAAAGGGAAGGCATTGCCTTTGTAAAGTAAACAAGCACCACAGAGTAAGCAAGCGGAAAAGTAAACACTAAGTAATAATAGAGTAAAACTGAAAGTGCGGAAAAGTAAATGGGCCAGTATACAAACCCAAACTGAATGTAAAGTACAACTCGAAAGGGAAAACAACAACTGTAAATTAAAAGCCGCTACGCCGAGCTGTCCACTGAAAATCCCACCTGAAGGGTGGGTACAGATAGCTCCACTGCCCCTTGGGTCCCGCCGTCCGCTCCGAGCACGTCCCGCCTAGTGGTCCACCTCCAGGTACCGTCCTGCTCTGCGAGCCTCAGCCACGATCAACGCTGTCCATCGTCTGCAACCAACACAACGTAGTGCGGGCATAGCCCGTGCATGGGTGAGTATAAGCTACTTAGTAGGGACCCCGAGACCCCCGAAGGTCTCCCAAAATTCACAAAGGATAAACCACAATGGAAAGATACAAACACGAAGCAACATCTGACACTACTTAGGTATATGCCCATACATATACATAAGTCATCAATTCCGATACGCCCCAACCTCCGAGCCCAAGTACAACTCAGTCCACACAGGAAAGTATAAGTATTCCACACAGGAAATCAAAACGTAATCCACACAGGATAGCACAACACAATCCACATAGGATGGTAAACAGGATTTAGATCACACATGTATACTTCCTCAAAAGACGATAGAGATGATCAGATGTAGCCACTGATTCATCTAAGCCGTCAGACCCACAAAGGATCGGTAGGTACTAACCCCCGCAATGACCTACACAGGTTCGTTCAGGAAGTTGAACCCAAAGCTATTGGTAAACTCCTTTTCCATAAAGTATAGTGGTTATGCCTCTAAAATCAAGCGCTACACCTATCGGGTACTGTGGTCCTGCTGCTACAACCAAGCGCTCCTCTATCGTGGGTCTGCCGCTACAACCAAGTGCTCCCCTGTGCCGCTACAACCAAGCGCACCTCTGTCGTGGGTCTTCCGCTACAACCAAGTGCTCCCATGTGCCTCTAAAACCAAGCGCACCTCTGTCGTGGGTCTGCCGCTACAACCAAGCGCTCCCCTGTGCCGCTACAACCAAGCGCACCTCTGTCGTGGGTCTGCCGCTACATCCAAGCGCTCCCTTGTGCCACTACAACCAAGCGCACCTCTGTCGTGGGTCTGCAGCCGTCAAGTCTCAACCGGCTTTAGGGTTCCCGTACACAGCATGCTCGTTCTGGGAGGGTCCACCCCATGAGCTAAGAGGTCGATGCATCAACTGACATGTAGTCCGGGGTTGATGTATCCCAAGATGTACCATAGTGATCACTGCTGAAAACAAGGAGGATTCCCATACTGTTTCCATCATCGTCGCAGTCGAATCCACCGAGGATCACTATACAGTCGTCGTCGTCGAAGTCACAGAAGCAGTCGCATCCAGCTCTAGGGTTCCCGCACACAGCAAGCTCGTTCGGGAGGATCTGCTCCACGAGCCGAGAAGCTGATACATCAACTGTCACAAAGTCTAGAGTTGATGTATCCAAAAGTTCCGTATCGTCAACACGAACTCAATGCAACAGACGACGTGTCAATCGGACGCCCGGTCTGAGAGTTATCGGCTTTTTCCTCCCAGGGACCCAGTTGGTTTTTAAGGAAAAACCAACCCGACCGTACTCCACCTGCGTCCAAACCTCGGGAGGAGTATGCCAAAAGATCCGTATCACTAAGAGGAACTCAACAAAGCTGACGACACGTCAATCAGACGTCCGTAGCTCAAGATATGAGCGTTTCCGCTACGAGGACCCGGTTGGTTTCGTGTACGAACCAACCTGGCTGAACTCAAAGTATTCCGAAACCTTGAGTGCGATATACCGAAATGACCGTCTCGATCCAAGGATCTCATCGCTCCTGATAGCGCGTCGTTTCGAGGTCAGTAGCCCAAGATTTGGACATATGAACCCAAACAGTTCAGTATCGGGGGTTTCGGGCCCGGGCCGACCCGGCCCGAGACCCCCCGGCTGGCCCGACCCGGGTCGACCCGCCCCGGACAGGGTCGGCCCGGCCCGGCACGGCTCGGCCCTGCTGGGTGCGGCCCAGCCTGGTGGACCGGCCAGTCGCCAATCCGGCTCAAGGCAGCGCGCTGGGCGCGCTGCCAGCTCAGCCATCGTCCGAGCTGATTGAGAAAACGGGGGGCGCCTTTCCCCCCTTTGTAACCGCGGCCCCCCTCATAATGGGGGGCCGTTTCGGCTGGCCGGGGGAATTAAATTCCCCCGAGTTTCTTCATTCCGGCCGGCCTGACTTGGCCGACCGACTCCCTCTCAACGGGACCGGCAACGGCCGGTCCCCTTCCGGCTTCCGACACCGGCAGCCCGACTGGCCGCCGGTCACCAAGCTCCACCGTGGCCCGGAACCGGCCGTGGCCCTTGTCGTCCGGCGCGGTGCGACGGCACCGCGCCCTTCCGCCGCGGCCCCGCTCCAGCTGCGGGGCCTTCGATTTCCTTTGACGCAGCGCGACAGTGTCGCGTTCTTGAATTTCCTTCCACGGCGTGGCGTGACGGCGCTGTGCAATATTTTTCGTGCGATTCCCGCGTGGTGCGACGACACCATGCCATCCCGTTCCATCTGCAAGGAAACAAACATGAACAAAAGGAGGGGGTTAGGCCGTGTTTGTGCGGCCTGGACCCCTCTCGTTAAACGATAGCATTTATTCGATTATCCACGAAGTTCGACATGATAGAATCAAGAACGGAAAATAATTAAATAAATAACAATAAAACCCTACCTCGGTTTCCAGAGCGGACTACGTCAACAAACCACAGAAGACAAGCGTCGTGGAGGTCGGGCGTCGTGGTAATCGTACGTCGATTCCGTTGACGTCGAGGTGCGTACGAAGAGGTACGTCGCTGGAGAAGCATCGTAAGCTGACGGAGAAAGACTGAGGAGGAAGCGGCGTCTCCTTTCATTGACACGGGAAGAAGATTGGAAGAAGTGGCATCGTCGATCTTCCGAAACACACCGGCTTTGAAGAAGAGAAGAGACGACACATCTTTCTCTTCTTATGGTGACGACGTTCTTCGTCGGAGCCTAAGTGTTCTTCGTGTTCTTCGTCGTGGTTGAAGAAGATGAAGAAAGCTTCCCAAATTCTCTCAAGGTGGAAATAGAAAACTAACCAAAATAAAATAAGCTTAAGCCTTATTTTATTTACACAAATTCACCTCTTTGAATTTCAAAAGTTTGAAAAACAATAACTCATCTCAATTAAAACTGAAGTTGTCAAAATTAAATTGAGTGGAGTTATTGAGAGTTTAAAGGGATGTTGAGGAGTTAGGGTTCGTGTGGGCCCCACCACACTTAATCCTCTCAAGTGAGGTTAATTGGATGTGGGTCCCACCTCTAACTCCCTTTGGGAGGATATAACCAACAAGTTAAAAAAATAAATTGTGTTCCACAATTTTATTTAACTTCTTCTAATTTCCCCCAAAACTAACTTTCATCCCCCATAAAACACAACCTCGGAAAAGGTCTCCTTAAGCAAATATCGGCGCTGTGAGTTCATCGGTGCCCTCGGAATTCGATTCCAGGAACCGGTTCAAAAGTTAGAAAAACCCACTCATTCGTTCACTGAACGAACCCGAGCCAAACTTCGGAAATTGATTCGGGGCACACCGGGCCTCGGAATCAGGTGCCATCAGAAACCGCACTCTTGTAAAATTCCAAAGAAAATTAAGAAAAAAATTTCCCTTGAATTTTACAGGTCTTTACAAATATATTAAAACTCATTTAATTATAAATATATATTGAATAATTGCAATAACAATACATTTTTTTTATAAAAATGGTTTTTCATTTTTATCTTATACTTTCATTTAGAGGATAAATTTAACCAATTAGATTTGTAATATTTATAAATGAATATGATTTTTGGATTTAACTTATTCAATAATAGAATACTATAGAATTTTTATATATTATTTTGAAAATATTTATTCATATTTAATTGTATACTAAACAGTTTTTAAAAATACAATAGCCTTTGTAACATTACTCTAGACTTGGTATGACATAAATAATTATAAAACAAATCATAGAGTATTTTTTAAAATTTATATTATGATTCATCTTAAAATATAATATTTTTAATGATGAAACTCCATGTTTATAATTTTAATGATTAAGTATTATTTATTGTAATTAGTACCTTTTCATCACATTCCTATAACTATTTTTTCTCAAGGTAGAATTTGGATTTCACCTTATTTTAAGGCGACAAAATTCCTATTTTAGTAATAATAAACATATTAATGTCATTTTTATCAAAGAAATTGATAATCTCATCCTAATAATTATTCTTATTCTTAATAATGATAAGAAAATTGGGTTTTATGTTTTCTATTTGGTAAAATTAATAATAATTTTTTCAGCCCATTCAAATTTTACATGAAAAACAAGATTTTATATTTTAAAACAAATTTAATAAAAAATATTTAATATAGAAAATTTATATAATTCTAAAAACAAAAATTTCTTTGGTAAAATATAGTTTCCATTTTAAAAACTAAAAATGAAAAAATTGAATGGTATAGTAGTAAAAGTCATAAAAATGATAAAAACATTTCATAACATTTACTTTTAAGACTTTATCAACCTTACATTGTTATAAAATCCATTATTTTCCATTATTGGATTCAAGTTTTCATTTAATAGTGACTTTAACATTGATATTATTACTAAAATACTACAACTCTTCCATATAAAAGAACCCATCAACACCCCAATTTTAACACCAGGAAAAATTTAAATGAATATCATTTTATTCAATAGCATGTATGAAACGGAGCACCAAACGATGAAATGAATATAAAATATAGTTACATTATGATTTATTTTGATAAATTAATTCTATTATATATCTTTTAAGGAACTTAAAACTATGGTATCTTGTGTCACACAAAACACATAGTTTCTTTGATAACTAGAGTTACACAAAATACCAAGTTTTATCGAATACTATTAATATTATTGAAAAAATGATAATTACATACAAACTTTTAAATTGGAATTTATGAATAGTATAAACTAACTTAAGGATATAAATGGTTGAATTCATTGTTTACTAATTAATTAGAAATAAATATGAAATCCAAATTGATATAAACTCATTTATTTTAAAAATAATAATTTTTATACGCCAAATGTTTTTTTACTAATGAATTTATTTAATTAAAATAATTCAATGATATGAATTAAATTTATAAATTTAATATTCAATAATATTTTTACATTCAAAAAATAAATTTAATGGTATTAAAATAATAAAAGACCAATTTTATGAATAAAATTCTTTTTTATTTCCTAGGTATGTTTTTCTTCCTTTTGATGGCGCACTTGGGTTATAATTCAATTTTGAAACACTAATAAATTATATTTAGAAAATTGACCATCATTTTTTCAATAATAATTTAATAATTTTGTTAGGTTAAGTTTTTGGTAATTTTGAGAAATTAATTTTAGATTAGTACTGAACAATATTGAATTTAAATTAAAAGCAGACATTTCTTATAAATAATTTGTAGTGTTAAATTATATTTTTATGTGGTTATAAAGTAATAATATTCCAATTATATATCAATTAATTAAATTTAGTTCATTGGACCCATATTGATTTAAAATTTAGATATAAAAAATGTTGTTAATTTTTTTACATTTTCACTTTTGAAACCAGCTTACTTATCTTGTCTACGGGATTAATATTAAATTCATTTTCCCACTTTTTTAAAATAAATTGGGAAAACATATATTCCATATTTTCAATAATAATAAATTATAATTTCTTATAAAGTGATTTTTTTTGACAATAATGACTAGTGAAAACTATTAAATTTAGTTAAATTGATTAAGAGAAAAATAGGTCCACTGAGGGACTAAACATTAAACCTATGTGACCAAATGACCTACCCATTTGTCTAACACCAATTTTATGTAATTATTTCATCCTTATGACCATATGATTTAATTTCACGAGTTTTTGGATTCTTTTTCTTTAAATTTACCAATATAATATTTTAAGGATAAAAGAAAAAAAGACAATTTTCTTCCATTTGGTATCTATGATTCTTTGGGAAGGGAACAAATCCACATATATTCAGTTATGAAATTTTTTTCAATATAAATTTTTTTCCATCTAAATAATTTATCATATTTTTATAAATTAACTAATTCTTTGAAATTCTTATGCAATGTCAGGGTAGTAATTATTTAGTTGATAATTTTGTAAAATAAATGAAACTAAAAAAATAAAAAGTTATTTAAATTGAATTAAATATTTTAATCCATTAATTTTTTAGAATAGAATACCTTTTAATTATCTTTTGTTGTAATATGTTACATTTTCTTCATTTTTGGAATATTTTTAAATTCAAATTGAATAAATGATTTCAATATTTATATTAATGTAATTTTACAATAAATTCTATATTATAAAATGATTTAAAATTTAAAAAAACATATCTTCATCCAAAGTATTTTTAAATCTTAATAAATATCAAATATAGTGTAGTCACATAACATTTGTTATTTATTAATAGACATATTTACCCCTAAATAGAGAAATCATTTTTAACATTGTTAGGGTTAAAAAATTATTTTTTCTTATATCGTGAAATTCTAATAAAATTAATTTCTATAAAACGTGTGATTTTAATTCTAAAAATATGTTAAAATATTATCAACCTGAGGGTAGAAATTATCTAAAAATGATAATTTCAAATTATCCACTACGGATAATTTAATATTTTTTAAGAACCTGTTAACATAATAAAAATCCAAAATGGAAAAAGAAGGAAACATAAGAGTTAAGGAAAAAATTATTAAAAAAATTATTCTATTGGGTGGTGGAGTTGAGTACCAATAATATAATTCCTATAACAATTTAATATTAAATTTTAGATCTACATGAGTTAAGGAAGACCTTCCAATAATGTAAACTGTTTAGTATTTTCAATAATGCTACACCTCCCCAATAATAAAAAGGAACTCACTCAACACTATTATTCACACCGCTAATTACATATGGTTATAAAAAGATCATAAAAAATAACTTCTTAACGTACCTCCTATATTCCTATAATACATATTTTATAAAGAAAAACTTCAATGATTTAGTGATATCCTAATGAGGAATCCTGATTTAGTGGTAATGTTATTCTAAAAGCATTTGTAGTTTATTTAATTCTCAAAATATGTCAATTTCATGTATAACATGGTAATATAAAAACCTCATAAGATTGAATATAATATTATTTATTATGTTATGGTTACAACCTACAAGTTTAGACACTTCTATTAACTAGGTTATGAAATTATCATTCATGTGTATGGTGAACTACTGCCTTACAAATCGATTTCTTTTATTTCTCCATTACCACCTCGCATTATTAAGAATAATTATTTATTTATTTAATGTTATATATATATATGATATTTATTATTATTTATGATTATTTAATTTTTATATTAAATAATCCTTCAAACATTCCATTTTATAGGAATACAATAACACTACTCACGATTATGGTGGACTAATGCCTCGTAAAGTGATGTGGCATGATCACAAATTACATGGAATGTATTGAGGACTATTTGTATAATTATAGGTGATATTTATGAAATAATATTTTTAATATATATATATTTATCATTAAATTTTCTTTATTTCAGAACCGTAACATAATGAAGACATCATTTATTATTACGTGAGACATACCGAGTCCATTAAGAGTGTATTTCATTTCCTACCATTATGTATTAAGGATAAATATGAATACATATATAATACCTGTATATTATATTTATATCATGGTTAAAATGATATAGATTATTAAATCATGGGTTATGTAAGATGAAAAAATTACATGTTATAAAATAATCAAAAAATAAATTAGTTATAACCCGAAACGATGAAAATAATGAATGATTATTAGCAAAGAGGTAACAATATATTATAAAAGGCCCATAAGTGATATCATAAATATTAATATGGTTATAATATAAGTGAATTACATGTTTAAATACATTATAAAGATGATTAAATAGAGTTCTATCATGATTCATAATGTAAGGAATTTCGCCTAAATTTGTGTTCCAATGAAATTTTTTTTTTCATTCTTCACCATCTATAACTAATTTATTTTATATAATAAAACATTTTTATTTAGTACAATTGTTCAATTATACTTTATTGTTTTTTGTTTCACTTTTAATTATCCAATATTAAGAGTTTTTTTCTTGGAAATTACAATGTGGTAAAAGTTATCTTTGCAATATAAATTTCTTTTGTGATTATTAGTATTCTATTGAGACAATAACTTCAACATGGTAATTATTTATTGTTCATTCAATTTATTGAAAAATATCTTTATTATTATGTGATTTATTTTAATATTTCCTAAACCATATTCCATTATTAAAAATGTTGTTTACTTTTAAAATTATTTTATTATTCATTGATATGTTTATTAGTGAATATTTAATCTCAATACAAATATTTGAGAATAAAGAACTTTATTAAATCAATTATTCAATATTTTAGGAATTCATTTTACTTGAAGACGAGTGTGGTAACTGGTTAATGATACCAACCCAATCCATAAGTAATTTAAATATATTAATCAAGTATCTAAATCGATGGGTCTCTACCATGTATTTTTAAACTGTTTTTTGAATAGATCTTACCAGTAAAGGTACTGTATACCTAGGAGTCATGTAATCAAATAATTAATCATTTTATACATTCATAATTTAGTAATTACTATCCATGATATATTCACATTGATATGTTTATTAGTGAATATTTAATCTCAATACAAATATTTGAGAATAAAGAACTTTATTAAATCAATTATTCAATATTTTAGGAATTCATTTTACTTGAAGACGAGTGTGGTAACTGGTTAATGATACCAACCCAATCCATAAGTAATTTAAATATATTAATCAAGTATCTAAATCGATGGGTCTCTACCATGTATTTTTAAACTGTTTTTTGAATAGATCTTACCAGTAAAGGTACTGTATACCTAGGAGTCATGTAATCAAATAATTAATCATTTTATACATTCATAATTTAGTAATTACTATCCATGATATATTCACATTGAAAAAATATAAATATTCATTTCAATATTATATATAGATTATATAAGATCATATAAATTGATTAAATGTCTTGTGTTTTCAATTATTTTCTATTCCATATAGTGTGTAAATTATCTACTTATTTAAATGGCCTCTATATTTTGTTATCTACACTTCCATATTTACTATTCCTTATAAATTTATTTAAATGGAATATATAAATAGTTATTTAATATTATATATAGATTATTCTTTTTGATTCATGATAACTACCATTCTACATGAACCTTACTGAGAACTTAAGATCTCCCTTACTTTGTTTACATTCTGAATGATTCCATTAAGTTCACTATGATTGATATTTAGGGACATGAAATATTGAATAATGTTTTTCTCAAAAACTAAAAGGGAAAAGTATTACGTCAATAATTTTCTTTTCCAAATGTAATGTAATACTTGTTTATGTATCTAGTTTTCCAATATTCCAAAACAATATAGTCCTTCAGGATTTGATTCCTTTTAATAATTATAATGTCATTGCAGTAGGCAGCAGTTCTAGGATTATGGGATTAGGTTCACTATAGTTGGTATCAGGGGATGTTTAGTAGAAACCATGGATTTTTTTATGAAAACATATATTACAAAACAAACCCCTATGATATACACTAAGGATAAGTATATAAGATCATATGAATGTTTTGGAATTTTATATTACAAACTAAAATTAATAATCTTATTTTCTAATCCTTTATATTCCATTATTTAGATATAACACAGAGAATGAATAAATAGATCAATATTCATTGATAATTTAAGGGTTTCCATTCTGAGAAAGCTGATATAGTTTGTTTTGGGACAAAAATATTTATGAACATGTAATCACAAATTACAAGGGTTATGATATATAAACTTTCATAGATGGATAAACTTATTCAATTTTGATATTCTATGATGATGGATTGATTTACACGGTAGAGGGATCCATTATTTAGGGGTACTACTAACCCAATTGATGATGAAAAATGTATTAAGTCAGTATGAATGATATTTGTATAATTATGATGTGTTGATATGGATATGGTTACACTTGTAACATATTGGATCAATTGAGATACTAATCAATGGTGGTTGTTTATCTAGAATACTATGTTGGAAGAGTAAATATAACTCATTGAATGTAAAGATTTAAAGGATGCATTCATTGAAATATATTTCACTCTAGAAAAAAAACTAAGATGAATAGAATGTTCCATAGTATGATGTAAATGGAGGTAGATAATATTGTGGAGTATGAAGCTACCTTTAAAAAATTTTCAAGGTAAACCTAATATTTATTATAAAATAAAGAACACATGATTAACCATTCCAACGTGGGATTAATCTAATTCTCCAATGGGAAATAGTGTCTAAAAAATTATAATTATACAATGCAATAGATTTATGTGATATAGAGAAAGAGAAATAATCATCCAAGTCTAATGGATTCTAATGGTATCAATTAATTAAGAGAACAATGTACAGAATAATGGATAAATGGATAAAGTAAGTTATGTGTTTTTTCCCATGTGATAAATTTGGAAATAATCAGAGTATGAAATTCTTAAAGGGATTCATAGTTTGTTAATAATGGTGAGAAAAGAGTCACGTAGAAGAATATGGAAAACTGATTAATGAAAAAAAATATTATTGAGTTTTTAAACAGCAAGAGTAAATGGAACTAAAAATTTAATTCCCAAAGAGATAATTGAATATACCTCAGATAATGCTAAGGGGCCATGACCAATCTTATGCTAAAGATACTGATGAAGTGGAAATATTAATTTGAATATGTGTTTTTTCCAAGATAAATTTTGTAAAAATTTTTTATTAATAATTTTATCATTATACTAATTATGAAATATATTATGATTTCAATCTTGTACTATTTTATTAAGGATTTTAGAGAATATGTCGAATAGTACCAAGAAAATTTATTTTGTATGAAGTTCAACTTTTTGGAACACACACTGTAGTGGGAAGGATAAGCCTTAATATGTTATTGATGTTGAGATAGGGATGTTTAGACAAAGAGATTATTGATATATATAACATCAATTTGACACTATAACCAGATTTGAATTGATTGTAATGTTTTGAACCACAATAATTTGGATTCACCCTAAGTTCTTCCATTTATTAAAAGGTTTAAGATAATCCTTCAAAGATGTTTTAGAATTATTACAATATATCACCATATGATAAAACATATACTAAAAGAAGATGTAGTTATATTTCACGGAACAACTAAAAGAAATGATTATTCATGACAAAAAGTAATGTATCAAGTAAAAATATTTCATTATATTATTTAAGTGTGAATTAATTTCACAACTATTATAAAAGAAAATTGAAATATAATTTTTGTTCTATTTTCATTATTCTTTATGATAACAATGACCACATCTACATTCCATTTTAGGGATATGTCACAATTAACATTATTTTGAACATGTACTCTATTTATCTCCTCAACAATTTGGTGTTATATTTCTTATCCATATACATGTTTATATTTTAAAAATATGTTCAACTATTTAGAAATCATATCATGTAATTACTCCAGATGACCATTGAATTTATATTTCACAAATATTCTGAAGATATTATTTTAACACTTTTACGTTATGTGTTTCTCTACAATTGTATTGACCAACATCGTACACAGGAATAACAATATCTTATTTAAATTGCGAGGATGTAATTTATTTTACACAAAATTTATTTTAAAATTAGCATAAATAAATATATGGTTAAGTGATAGATATATAAATATATAACTTATGGTGGTACCAACCATAGAATAGAATTTATAACCAAAAATCATCATCACACATACCCTCAAGAGAATCCATTTTTCTTGTAGGGTCATTATCTATATCATCTGTCTTGAATTCATTTTGATAGCTGATAAAGCAAGTACAAAACAAAATCTACATATACTCTACATTAAATTTTACAAATACAATTGGGGTAACAATAATTTTATAAAATTTATATGCACTACCATGCAATTTTGGCTTTCTTTTTTGGTGAGAGTCTCCCCATAGGACTCCAAATTGGTATTTGGTTACCACATAAGCGTTAAATTTTCCCTAGACACAAATTACACAAATCTATCCAAGATCAATTATTTATTTATGTATGAGTGACCTTAGATGCCACTTGGTTCAATAAAACATGCATATAATTCCCAGTATTGACAATAATTGTTAATCTCCCTTGGGTACCATCATCTATTGGGGTACCCTGAAATGTTGGGTCATGACTTCTCCCAGTAGGTTTAGCCACCAAGACACACATAATGATTTCATATAAAGGTGGATATGAGGTCACCTAAGAGGATAGAAAACACCCCCATAATCTATATAATATGTGATTCACTTGAAATTAAAGTCATCTACAGATGATGGAACGTTCATAAAAAGTAGAGATGAGGAAACAGACGCTACATATGACAAGAAGATGAGAAAAAACCATTACTAAATTGGGCTCCTAAAAATGATCCACACCCAAACATTAAAGAGGGATTTCAAGTATTCAATCTAACCAGACTAACTTGGAATCCTAAAGGATAGTGATGACAAAATAGAGAAGAGATCATCCAAACACTAATATTATTCCAATCATGATCCATATAATTAATAGGACCATCAGTTCTATTAAGCGGGGCCACCGATCCCTTATTGTCACTACAACTGCGACGAGAGAAACTCAAAACCCAAAGGCATTTATGGCTGAAAAAAAACAAAAACAAAAGTTTCTTCATAATTTATGTGTATTCACCAGGAGTTTTTCATGTAAATGTTTTTAGTTTCTATGGTATTATTACGAGCCTTCTAAAATTGACGAAGTGTGATTCTGAATCCTGATGTGCGTGGAATGAATTTTTAAAATTTTTAAGGAATGTTAAGTAAATGCGCGAGCAACATTTACTAACTTTTTAATAGGTGCTCGGATTAAAAATAATAGGGCACCGTTTAATTCAAAGCATCATGATTATCTTATGGGAGGCTTCACTTATACTGCAGTAGGTCTCGGGAGAATGTTAGTTTTTGGAACTTTTAATGAATAATAAAATAAATTATTATTTTATTATCTTTTTCTCCAATGGAACAGTGGTGTGTGGGACCAGTGATGTGTCAATCCAATAAATGGATTGACTGTTCAATCCATGTAAACGCTTCATTGGATAATTAGGAAGGTTCCAAATTAATGAGCCCCAATTAAGTCCCATGATCATTAGACACCCTCCCCCTCTCATATTTATATGGAGTTTGGGAAGAGGTATCTACACTGCTTCTCCAAGCAACCAAATACAGGTAATGTGCCAAAACACCAACCTTGGAGGACGGAGCTGGTTCGGGTAAATGGTGATGAGTGACACAGAAACCCCGAACTAAAGATCGACGTTCAGGTGATGTCATTGGAGGCTACATGCGGGGATGACAAACACCATCCCACTTTTTCAACCACATGTGTTTATCCATTGTTCTTGAGGTAGGGTTTACTTTTGATTTTAATTCAAGATTTTTTTAATCTTTTTTCCTCCCTCATGTTGTTTTCAAGCTAACGTGGAGGGTGTCGAACTAACAAACCCGGACTGAACCCTCAGCTACCTTGCAACCCCTTCCGTTCTCCATGGGAGATTGCCAGCATGGCAGTAATAGCAAATGGCACCAACAAGGAACAAGGCAGCGACCAACATTGGATGACTGCATGGTCGGAGGCAGCGCATCCGCGCTTCCAAAGGAATCGGCTGCAGCTCATAAACTGTGGCGGTTGGAGAAGGAAGACAACACATCGGTCGGCCGTAGAAGAAGTGGGTGGCATGAACATTGTGCCACTGGATGATGTGGATAGCATCTCATCAGCTACGGTGGACCGTGTAAGGCGGCTGACACACTGGTCAGCTACGGGTGGTGGAGCGGCTCGCCATTGCATGTCGTTGGAGATGGCGACCGTCATCGGCGTGTCACAACAGGATTGGCTGGACCCGCTCCAGTGGGTCCTGCAAGGAACATTTCAACGTCGCTATGGAGAAGCTGAACGGCCTCCGGCCCGTTCTGGAGACCCGGGGTCTCATCCCTAATGTTGGCTACGGTGGGCTGCACCTCACGTGTCCAGTCTGCCTGCACAGCGGGCCGCCGCACCGCAGGCCGTCTACCTAGTGGGCGGCACTCCTAGCGGGCCACCCCCTTGTGGGCCGACCCCCCCCCATGGGTCAGGCCGCCCCTTGTGTTCTCGGCTGCCCCCTTGTGGGTTAGGCCACCCCCTTGCGGGCAATGCCGAGCCACGACCCAGCGGGGTGAGCAGCCGTGGCCCAACCCAACCAGGTCAGACTCGGGTCGGGTCGGTCCGACCAGGTCGAACTGGACCCGGGCCCAACCGGACCCTGAAACACTTAATGGGACATATCATAAGAACTAGACATCCATTTGATGAACCGTCTATAGTGTTGGGGTCCTTGGATTGAGAAGGTACTTTTGGAATACTCCACATCAGTTTTAGAGACAATTGGAGTATGTCCGAGTAGGATCGAACTCGAATCAAACAAGGCCCTTGGAACTAAAATGCTTATAAAAAACAGACCGAGTGTCTGATTGATGCACCATATGTAACATGTGAACCCTTATGGTGTGGCGGTCCTTTGGGATACTACATATTGGAGGTTAGTGTTGATTAATGTATGACTCATATCTTGATACGAAAATTCTACGGAGCATGAGGGAACGGGGTGTGAGGAATACTGTCTATAGTTGAAAGTTGATGAAAGAACATGGATCCTGTGTGGGTCAGCATCTATCAATCCTATGTGGGTTAGAATCTATCAGATCTGGTGTCGGTCAGCACTCAGCAATCTTGTGTGGGGTAGCGCTTACCGATCCTGTGTGGGTCAGATCGTGTGTGGGTCAACAGTGGTTAATACCTATCGATCGTGTGTGGGTCAGAAATAGTGCTTCTTAACCAAATAAGATGATCTAGACTTATGAAGAATCATCTGTAGTTATGCACGTAAGTTATACCTGTGTAATTTGAGTCTTTTACCTACGTGGTACTTCAAACATCATGGTTTTAACTATGTTGTACCTCTATCTTCGTGGTGTTACCTGTGTGGTACTTCTACCTTTGTGGTGTTGTCTTCATGGTGTTACCTATATGTTACTTATATATTTGTGGATATTTATGTGTGGTACTTCTACTTTGTGGAATTAACTTCATGGTGTTACCTGTTTGGAACCTCTAGCTTCGTGGTGTTACCTGTGTGGTATTTCTACCTTCGTGGTGTTACCTTTGTGGTATTCTTTCCTCATGGATGATATTAGTATATCTTGATAACATAGAAAAATATATGGGAATATACCTAAGTAGAGTTGATGTCTTTATTTGTGGTTTTTAATTTGTGGAACTCTTTGAGACCTATAGGGGTCTCGGGGTCCCTACTGAGTATCATTATACTCACCCCTCCATGGGCTACGACCATACCTTATTGTGTCTTGTGCAGACGACATACATCATTGATCGATTCTAAGTGATCCGGGAGTATATGGTGCTCAGAGGTGGACTATTTTGGCTGACGTGAAGTGCTATGGAGACGACCTATACCTTCCCCTTAGGTAATATCCTTAGTGGACAATTTAGGAGGCATTTTTCACTTCTCAATTGTTCTTGTACATTTTTCAGTTGGCTGTGTATTCTGGCCCCTTTTACTTTCAACACTCTTTTACGTTTATCAAACTATCTCTATGATAGTGTACTTCGTGGTTTCTTCTTGTTGTGTTCTTGGACTATGTGTCTGTGATGGTTAAAAATGTAATACCCTCCTATATTACGGATATACATTTCTAGTGCCTAGTCGCCAGCCCCTGACCTATAGAAGGCATGTTTGGGGTACACATGACACGAGCCCCGAGGGACGGGTCGTGTCCAAGTGGTTTCAGAGGAGTCAGTTCTACTAACGAACTTGGACTCTTATCTAATCTATTTAGAAATAGTGTTAATTTTTATGAGTGTGGTTTTCAGTTTGGGTAATCCAGTGTTACTATGGCAGCCAACATATCCATACACCAGGACCCTGAATTATGATTTCCATCTTAGTACACGTAAACACCGATTTCATGTGTTTTTAAATGTTATTATTGTGATTTCATTGAGTCAGCTCACCAGGTATAAATTATTGACCATGGAGAAGCTATTTTCTTTCAGGAATCTGCCACATAGACAGTTATCTAGGATTCCTGAGAGAGTACACGATGACGTACAACCTAGAGATGAGGTCTCAGTCCAGGGCCCTCTTACGGTGTTAGCACCTTCAGGATGTTTACCAACAACAAAACTACTTGTTGGGTGGTTGTTGCCACCAAACCCACCAGTAGAGGATGCACGATGACTGAGAATGTTGTACAAGCTTCTATTACAGAGTCCTCTGAGGATCCGAGTTGAGGCAGACCCACAGGCGGTTGAGGACTGGTTGGATGTTGTTGTTTGAGTTATCCACCTAGTTGGGACACCAGCTAACCTTATGGTGATCATAGAATCCAAATTTTCTTAGGAAGAAATAGAGAGAATGTGGAGCTTGATGATCTAGATAAACGACAAGGTGACCCTCATCTAGGAAGACTTCGAGTGCCTTTATAGGGTAGTGTTCATCCAAGAGACCTTATAATATGCCCTTATACAAGAGCTGTTTCACTTACAACAGAGCAACATGACCATGGACCAGTACTCGTCGTGTTTTAATGATCTCTACCGCTACTCAAATAACATGGTATGGGACCCTTTATTCAAGGTCCAGACAATTGAGAATGGTATCCAATCGTATATTAGAGTATCAATGTTATATCTCAGCATTAAAATGTTGGATGGTGTTCTAGAGGACGTTCTTTTGGGGGAGATATTCTTAGCAGAGAAGGCAGCCACAACGAGATCCACCACCAGATGTTAGGTAGAAGAGTCATCGTCAACAGGAAATAGATTTATAATGCAAGGGACCAAGTGGGACAGGTATTCTGGTGGATGAACATAGGATACAGGTTCGGTGGTGTGAGTCTCACGGGACATAGGATGATAGCGGGGGAAAATATAGTGCTACACCAGCGGCAGACATTGTCAGATGGCTCACGACTGTGTGACCACCATTTGGATGACCAGTAGACTATTGAGGGACTTCCGAGGCAGAGTAATAGATTTGACTGAGGAGTTCCACAAGCAATAGGAGGATCTGGCAGAGGATCTGATCATGCAACAAGCAGTGGGGAGCGATTCGAGGTTCTACCATCACTACATCCAGGTGGTCCACCCTGACCAGAGGGAATAGGTGGATAGAGGAAATCTTAGCACCAGGCATCTGAGACCCATGACCAAGGAAGTCCAGATATTATTATATTTATAATATTTCTCTACTCCACCTTAGGTATAGTACTTATAGTCACAAATTCTAGTCACTATTTTGTTTCCACGACCCTCGTTTGGAGTTTGGAGATTCCAGTGGAGTTGTTGGCTTGATCCATATGGATAGAGACTCCTACGGGGGGGGGGGGGGGGGTTCGATGATTAAACACTAGTGCCAGAAGTATGAGATAACACTAGGAGATGCGAGTTTTGGCTGAGATCTTCTAGTAGTGGAGTCAAGTCCTTAAGACGTCATCTTGGGTATGGATTTTTTATCTAGAGTCTTTGCTCAGATTGACTATATTAGGTGCAATGTGTGGTGTGTCCATGATGATGGGAGCTGGTTTTCCTTCCCTAGATTTAAGGGAACCATTTCAGAACATGATTGAGATACCCATAAGAGGGTGTAGCCGATCACACATTAGTTGGCCATCCTTACCCTTAGAGTAGTTGATATTGAGAGTCTGAGCTACCCCGTAGTGGTGGACCTGTATGCTGATGTCTTTCCTAATGATGTTCCAGGACTACCTCCACATATAATGGTAGACATGTACATCACCATTTACCCTATGTTGGCACCGATATCTAAAACAACATATCAGATGGTTCTCGTATAACATTGTGAGTTACAGGTACAATTGGAGTAGTTGCATAGGAAGGGTACATAAGGGCCTTTGTTTCTGCTTGGGAAGCTCCAATTTTGTTTTACAATAAGGAAGATGAGAGTTTGAGACTCTATGTGGACTGTCGGCACCTGAACCATGTGACTGTGAAGAACAATTATCCACTTCCAAGGATTGATGATCTTTTGGATCAGTGAAGGGAGCTCGTTGGTTTTCGAAGATATACCTGAGATTAGGCTATCATCAGATTAGGGTATGAGATTTGGATGTGCAGAAGAAAGCCTTTAGATTTCGGTATAGACACTATGAGTTTTTGGTTATGCAATTTTTCATGACCAATTCCCATAAAGTGTTCATGGGACTCATGAAAAAGATCATCCAGCCATACCTCAATCGCTTTTTTGCGGTCTTCATCAAATAAATCATGATATACTCAACAATAGAGGAGGTGTATTCCTCTCATCTGATGATAGTTCAAGATACACATTGAGAGAACTAGCTTCATGGTAACATATCGATGATCCCGCTTTGGATAAGAGAGGTCCACTTTCTGGGACACGTTATCTAGGAGGCTGGAGTTCCCATGGATAAAGTGATGATATAGGCTTTACTTTCTTAGTATCCACCCATGAGTGTGACTATGGTACGGAGTTTCCTAGGGTTGGATGGATACTACCAGAGATTCGTGCCTGACTTTCCAAGATTTATGTCACCCTTTTCTTTATTGACGAAGAAGGGAAACCCCTTCGTATGGATGAAGAGATGTCAGTAGGGTTTTCAAGAGCTGAGGTAGAGACTGATGAGTTCCCCCATCATGAGGCTACCAGAAGAGGGTGTGGGGTATGTAGTGTACTGTGATGCATCAGAGACTGGACTCGGATGTGTCCTGATGAACGAACGGGTAGTTATTTCTTATGATTCGTGATAGTTGAGACAACATGAGCAGAACTACGCTACCCATTACCTAGATACGAAGTAGTGGTCTTCATCTTGAATATGTGGTGACATTACATGATGGGCGAGCATTTTATAGTCTACTCTGATCACATGAGTCTCAGATATATCTTCTCTCATAATGACATGGACCTGAGATAGCGGTGAACGGTAGAGTTCTTCTAGGACTATGAAATTGAAATAGTCTATACTTATGAGAAAAGGAACATGATAGATAAGTCATTCAACAAGAGGATATAATTATAGAAACTAAGCGAGGTGACAGAGAAGCTATCCAAGTTGCATATATCCTTTATGGATAGAGATGGAGAGGATTACCTCCAGTTTATGAAAGTCACTCCCCCATTCCTACAGCGAGTCAGGGAGGTGTAGCTTAGGGACATTGACTGCGAGGCTCGATGTACTTAAATATTTTTAGGAAAGGGACCTGATGGATTATATGAAGGTGGGAAGCATGTCATCCTATTCAGAGAACTTACCATGGTACCGGTTCCACTATGGGAGGAGGTTTTGAGAGAGTTCCATATGTCCCCTCTAGAGAAACATCCTGGTGTGGAGAAGATGTACCAGGACCTCTGTCATCCACACTGTTGGTCTGGGAAAAAAAAATAAGTGGTAGATTTTTTTTCACAATGCCTCACTTTTCAGAAAATGAAGGCCGAGCATCATGTTCAAGCTGGCTTAGCACAACCACTAGAGGTGTCAGAGTGGATGTGGGATGGTATCTACATGGACTTTGAGATAGGGCTCCCAGGTATATCTAGGGGACATGAGTCTATCTGGTTGGTCCTTAACAGACTCCCCATGTCGGCCCACTTTATACCTATCGAAGAGCAAGGATCAGTAGAGTTCTTGGGACATCTCTATATATAAGACATTTTGCAACTAAGTGGGGTACCATCTATGATCGTTTCTGACTAGGACATACGTTTTACATTATGGTTTTGGAAGGGATTACATGAGGCCTTCCAGACTCAACTTAGTTTGAGCACCACCTTTCATCCTCAGACGGATGGTCAGACTAAGATGACCATTTAGAAACTAAGAAAAATGCATGGTGCATTAGTCCTAGATTTTGGCAGCAGTTGGGAGGATTACATTCCCTTGGAGGAGTTCACATATAATAATAGTTATCACTCCACCATCAGTATGTAACTTTTTGAGGCCTTGTACATTAGACCTTACAAACCACCTCTATGCTGTACAGACCTAGGGGAGTCAGCACTTAGGAATCTAGAGTTGGTATGAGATACCACTGAGAAGGTTCAAATCATCCAGGAATGAATGAAGATTGAACAGAGCAGACAAAAGTCTTATGTTGATAGGAGGCGGTGATCATTGGAGTTTGAGAAGGGAGACCACGTCTTTCTATGGGTCTCACCTCGATGAGGATTACAGAGATTTGGATGATGTGGAAAGTTGTCAATGTGGTTTATCAAACCATTTCAGATACGTCGTAGGATATGAGATGTGGCATACCGCTTGGAACTTCCACAGCAGCTCGAGAGGGTGCACGACAACATCCACGTGTCCCAACTATGTAGATATGTCCATGAAACTTCTGACATCATCAATTATGGTGAGATAAACATTGATGATGTGAATATGTTTACGGAGGATCAAGAAGAGATAGAGGATCGACAGGAGAGAGTCCTTCATGGGCACTCGATACCTCTAATGTGCATTCACTAGAAGCATGAGAATGTTATGAAGAGAACATGGGAGCAGGAGGCCCAGATTCCTGCTCAGTACCCCCTTTTGTTTCCTTAGTCAATGTTGTGGATTTCGGGGATGAAAACCCCAAAGGTGGGAAGAATTTAACGACATGAGGTTTTTTCTAATATATCTTTAATTTATATAGATTTATTACGAGTCTGTGATAATTGAATGTGTGTTATTCTGAAGCCTGGTGTGCCCATAATGAATTTATGAACATTTTTTAAGGAACATTCTGTAAATGTGCAAGTGGCATTTTATAACATTTTAACCAGTGTTTGGATTAAAAATCTGAGGGCACCATTGAATCTGCAGCACCAGGATTCACTTATGGAAGGCTTCACTTCAACTACAATAGGTATGGATAAAAATTTAGATTTTGGGACTTTTAATGATTAATAAAATAAATTTTTATTTGATTTTCATTATTTATTATATTTTTCTCCAACGAAAAAGTGGAGTGTGGGAACACTGATTTTTCAAGCCATTAAATGTCTTGAACCTTCATTCCTAGTAACTGATACGTTGGGGAATTATGTAGATTCCTAATTAATGAGCAACCATTATGTTCCACGAGAATTATAAACCCTCCCCCTCTCTTATTTATAAGGAGCTTAGGGAGGGGTATCAACACTACTTCACAAAGAAACAAAGTGCTGATAAAGTGATGTGATGACAACCTTGGAGGATGGAGATGGTTTCGGTGAATTGTGAAGAGCGACACCAAACCCCGAACTGAAGATCGACAGTCAAGAGATGTCATTGGAGGCTAGTTGCAGGGATGGAAAACACCGACCTCCTTTCTCAACCTCAAGTGTTTCTCCATCGATCATGAGGTAGGGATTACTTTTGGTTTTAATTTAAGAGTTATAGAATCCCTTTTCCTCCACGGTGTTCTTTTTAAGCAAACACGGCGGGCAAGAGCCTATGAAACATAGGCCAGACCCTCCACTAATTTTATTCCCCCTTAAATTCTCCAGGGAAGACTGCCGGTGCGGCGGTACCGACGAATGGAACCAGAAAAGGCCAAGGCGGAAGTCGACATACGCTGGTCGCAAGGGAGGAGGTGGCACACCCACGCCACAAGAGGAACCAGCCATAGCTCATCAGCCACGACATTCGGAGAAGGTGGTCGGTGAACCGGTCAACTGCTGAAGTAGTGGGAAGCGCAACCAGCGCCCCACCAAAGGATGCAAACTGCGGATCGTAAGCCGCGGTGGACCATGGAAGGTGATCGACACACCGACTGACCACATGTGGTGGAGCGGCGCGCCATCGCGAATTTCGGAAGATGGCAGCCGACATTGTCCTACCACAATAGGATTTGCAGGACCCGCTCCAGTGGGTTTCCGCAAGGCACCTAGCGGTTCCATGTGGAGTCACCGCTTTGGAGTGGCCGAATGGAATATGGGCTATTCGGGAGACCGGGGGTCTCACCCCCCAATGTCGTCTAGGGATGGACACGCCTCACGCCGCCAAGCCTCCTGCCCAAATGGTTGCTACCCGGTGGGCTGCCTGGCTAGCGTTCCGCTACCTAGCAGGTCGTTGACCCAGCAGACCACCCCCTTGCAAGATGGGCATGTCGGACCACTACCTAGCATTCCGAGCCGCTGTGGGCCAACCCAGCCTGGTCGAACTCAGGTCAGGTTGGACAGACCTGTTCGGACCGAACCGAGGCCCAACGGGACATAGAAACACATAAAGAGACAAATCTTGCAAATGGAACGACCATTTGACGTACCGTCTGTAGCGTTTGGAACCTTGGATTGAGACGGTCTGTTTGGTATACTCAACCTTAGTTTTTGAGATAGTGGGAGTATGACTGGGTTGGATTGAACACAAATTCAACTAGGCCTTCAAAACTAAAATACTTATAACTCACAGATCAGGCATCCAATTGATGCACTGTATGTCGCGATAGAACCGTTATGATATGGCGGCCCATTGGGTTACTCATTTCTAGATATTAGTGGTGGTTGTTTCATGATCGATATCTCATGGGTCAGATTTTATGGAGCTCAAGAACACTAGGTGCGATGAATCAGGTGGCTGGATATAATGTAAAGAAAGAACCATGATCCTATGTGGGTCAACATCTCTTGATCCTTTGTGAGTCAGCATCTATCAGATCTAGTGTGGGTCAGTGCTCAACGATCCTATGTGGATCAGTGCACACTGATCCTATATGGGTTAGATCTTGTGTGGGTCAGTGGGGGTTAGTACCTATCGATCATGTGTGGGTCAGATTCTCTGTCGATCCATAGGGGTTAGTACCTTTGGATCCTATGTGGGTCAGAAATAGTTCATATTAATAGAATAAGATGATCTAGCCTTATGACTAATCATATGTACTTCTGTACTTAAGTTATACATGTGTGAGCTGAGTCTTTTACCTGTGTGTTACTTCAATCTTCATGGTGTTACTTGTGTGGTACATCTAGCTTAGTGTTCTTACCTATACGGTACTTCTACCATCCATGTGTCATCTTCGTGGTGTTACGTATGTGGTACTTCAATATTTGTGTGGATTCATTTTTTTCAACAATTATGGTACTGACTTCATGGTGTTACCTGTGTGGTACCTCTATCTTTTTGGTGTTACTTGTGCGGTATTTCTACCTTCATGGTTTTACCATTTTCATATTCTTTCCTCATGAATGAGATGAGTATATCTTGATAATTTATGTATATTTATGGTCATATACATATGTAAAGATGATGTCTTGCTTTGTGGTATTTCATTTGTGGAACACTAGGAGAACTATGAGGGTCTCGGGTTCCCTAGTGAGTATTGTTATACTCACCACTGCACGGGCTACGCCCACACCATGTTGTGTCTTGCACAAACGACGTACAACGTTGATCGAGGATGAGGGATATAGGACCAGACTATGATCTGAGGTGGACTAGTTGTGTTGATGTGGAGTGTTGTGGAGATGATATGTACCTACCATTCAGGTAGGATCCTCGGTGGATGATTTGAGAGAAATTTTTTACTTCTCAGTGGTACTGTTTTTTTCAGTTAGGCTTGTATTTCATCCCCTTTTACATTCAAAAATCCTTTTCTTCCATCACAATTTTACTACAGAAGTATACTTTGTGGTTTCACTTTTTTGTGTTCTTGGACGGTGTGTCTGTACAGGTTAAAAAGGCAATTCCTTCCCATATTAGGGATATGCCTTTCCAATGCTATTCTCCAGCCCCAGGCCTATGGATGGCGGGATTGGGGTTGTCATGGAACAGGCCCCGAGGGACAGTTCATGACATTATGTGTTTCCAAAATCCAAAATAAAATCACACCTAAAGATGATTATAATTTGGGAGGGATATCTAATGGTCTATATCAATGAAATGACAGATGAAATTGAGAATCTTCAAGAACAAAGTATATTCATAAATTAAAAAAAAGGTTGATCTAGTCATATATAACATTGGGGATATATGGGTTATATATGGGAAGAGGATTTTGGGAAAGATAAATCCAAACCAATGCATTATTTCAGTCACGTGAATGATTTAAATCCTTCATAAAATAGAAGAGGAGGAAGCATCAATTGTCATACTGGCGTGACTCTGACAACTAGTGATAAGTTGAATTGTCATCTGAAAAGAATTTAATGATTAGATCATGGTAATCCATAACCCCCACAACCACTGATTAATGATAAACCCATTTATCTTTAAATAAATCTTCAAAACAATTTTTCAAATTTCAATCTGAATAAAATCATACCATAAGAATCTGAGAGTGGAATGTAATAGCATCCTAGAACATGGTTGTGAAATGAAAAACCAGTGGGGATTACTTTAATGAAGACTTGTCCTTCTATGATATTTTAATTAGTGGAATTGGAGGAAAACAGATAATACATAAGAAAGATAAATTTGAGAAAGAGGGCTTAGTTGTTCAGAAGTGAAGGATATGTGAGGGTTTGTTGGTCTGTCTGTTTTTACAGGAACAATATGAATATGACTTGTAGAAAGTGTTATGACCAAACTATTCTCCATTATCGGGATCTGGAAAAGTACCTAAGAGAGTGGATCCTACATCTCAAAAATATATTTTACATTTTATTTAATGTCGGTAAAATATGACATCCCTAAATATAAAAAAGAATAACATTTCATTCAATATCACGCATGAGATGCAACATATAACATTGAAATTAAAATTTCATCTCTATAATTTATGATATATGTACAATTATAAAAATACTCATTATATTCTATGGCCTTCAATTCATTCAATACTGAGTTATATATCATTTCATGCAACGAGTTTCTTCAATAGCTTGTATTACATTCAAGACCAAATTTTACTAATTACTATTAATATAATTATATGAAATGAATATTACCACATAACTATTGAATTGTTATTTTTGGAAAGGATTAACTAAATTATTAATATAGATGGTTTAATACATTCTTTATGTATTTATTCGAAATTAATATGAAAACTAATTGAATACAAATGAAACGTTTTTATAAAAAAATACTTTTTTTCACTGAAGGTGTTTTACCCTAACCAATTAAATTAATTACTATTATTTATGATATTAAAGTAATTTAAATTATATAAATTCAATAACATGTTGTGAAACACATCCAATACATTTAATGGTAATAATAAAATAACATGTTCAATTATATATATAAAATAATGTATTTTTTTAAAGGCAGTTTTTTCACCTTTTAATAGAGTAGTTGGGTCAAAACTCGATATTGGCACATTGAAAAATTATATATGAAAAAATAATAATATATTTTTAAATAATTACGTCAAAATAATAATTGGATGAATTATTTATTTTTCTTTTTTGAAGTTTCATTTTTTTTGAATAGAGAACAATTCTAAATTTGAATTGAAAACTGATTTTCATCTAAATAATTTATAATGGTAAAATGTACTTTTTTATTGTTTTTAATGTAATACAAGTCCAATTTTTCATATTTTAATACATTTTATGTCATTGTAAACATTTTTTTAATGATTTTAGGTAAAAAAAAAATTTGTAATCATTGGAACATTTCCATATTAAAAACCCCCTATCCCGTCACATCGATGGGTTTAACATTACATTAATTTTTCCAATTATGTGTATTGAATTTTTCAAAATGGATTATATATTTGGAATAAAAATACTTTATAATTTATTACATCATAAAATTATTTTTTACCATAATAAACCAGAAAAAAATTAAAATTATTTGCATCGATTAATTGAAAACTGAGTTTAGTAAGGGTCGAAACATTCATCTTAAGGGGAAAACGTCCTAACAATTTATCCAAAACGAATTATATTTACATATATCAAACATTATGACATTATTATATAACATTACATCATTTTTGGACAATTTCCATGAAATGGACCCATAAAATAGTTATGTTTGGAAAATTACAAAAATATACTTTTCTTCATTTTATTATGTATACTACTTTAGGAAATGTAGAATGGATACACTGGTTAAATTATAAACATTATTTAGAATTATAAATAAGTTATTTTCATCATAAATTTTTTTTCATTATTTTTTACAGAAGAATTAGTTACTAAAATTTCTTAAGAAACACAAATGTAATAATTATTTAGATAATAATTAACTAAGATACATGATACTAAAATTTTCAAAAAGTAAAGTAAATTGAATGTAATACTATCTTAAAATAAATGTGTAAATGAATATACCGTGATGAAATATGGGGAGGTTAATATATTCAAATTAAATCTTTGTATTTATATTCTTATCTTTAAATTAATTAAATATTATCAAAATTGACATTAATGTTATTTTATTAAAATGATATTTTATCCAATGATTTAAAATTCAAAAAAAAATCATGAAACTTATATAGAAACATTTATAAATATAAAATATGTTTAATCAATGTACCTATATATCTTTTATAATTATCATATTGACCCCTAAATAGCACTACCTATTTTAGCATAGTTAGGGTTAATGCAATGTTTTAGTGCGTTACATGAGTTTCAGTTAAAATTATGTTCAAATACATAATATATTTTTAATTTATAAATTAGATATATAATTTATAATCATAAATTAAAAATTATATAATAACATCCACTTTAAATTAATATTATAGAATTATTTATTTTTAATGGAAAACTAGTTGTCATAATGAAAAAAACAAAATAGGAAAATAAGAAATAATAGAAGTTATAGGATAAAATGTTAAAAACATGTGTTTTATTATGTTTTGTAGGTTTTGATAGACTGAATAATATTTCCACTCCTTTTATTATCAATTATAGAGCCAAATGAGTCAATGGAGACCTCCCAATAGTGAATACAATTGAGAATTTATGAGAATGCCCATCCCCTCAATAATAAAATGACACTCACTCTCCCAAAATTTAACACCTATAAATAAATTTGGATCTACCAAGACTTTCTCAAATCACTCCACAAAATCCATAACCAAATCATATAAGGAAAAATTGTCGACAAAATCATATATTTCATGGTTTTAGTTCAAGCCTAACAGTGAATCCCAAAGAAGAGGTCATATTCTTCTAGTAGTGATCATTATTTCCTTCTACACCAACTTAAATTTGTAGTGTACCATGATTATATAATAAACATTATATGTAAAATATATATATATTTTTTATGTAAATGTAAAGTCCTAAAAAATCACTCCAATCCATCGAAGGAGTAAATAAATCATCATCTGTGAGTATGGAAGACTACCGCCTCACGAACTGATGTTATTCATTTTTCCATCACAACCATTCATGAATTGAAATAACAATGTAGATTATTTGTAATATATATGATATTTATTATTTTTTATCATTCAATAATTTTTATATTACACATACCTTCATTCATTCTATTTTATGGTAATTTGATAACGTCAGTTATCCGTATAGCGAAGTGCAAACTCATGATGTGATTGGATGCATTATCATAATAAAAATAATGTAGTAATGATGATTATAATAAAAATAAGTGATATATATTACATTAAAATTTTAATATATATATATATATATATATATTCTTTATTTCAATATGACCTAAATATTTAAATAGTGTTCATGCATACCTATGACCAACCGTCTCAACAAATGTTGTATTTCATTTCCTATCAGAAAATATTACGGATTAATTTGAATAAAAACTTAAAATTTATATATGTAATTTATATCTTGTATCAAATTCTTGTGATGATTAAATAATGATAAATTTTATAGGAACAGAAAATAATAAGTATGAACATACTAAAAAAGAATAAATTTCATGAAATGACAAAAATATTGAAATTCTATTAACAAATTGGGTAATTAAATTTTATAAAAGTATTATATATGACTTATTGAATATTAAAATATTTCTATAATAATTTAATAACATTATTAAAATAATTTTATATGATTTTTAATAGAACTCGACCAATATTAATCATAAGGTAATGATTTTTGTCTCAATTTACATTCTATTGAGGTTAATTGGCTATTATACAAAAATACAATTTTTTGTGGTGTATATAGTTCCCCTTTGTTATTTAATATCGTGAATAAATAATTTTTATGTTACATTAGGATTCACTTGGAATTATATCATTAACAGGGGTTTGGAAAGAAATTACCATGTGGTAAATGTAATCTTTGCAATCTTACTTTCATTTGTGATTATCAACTTTATCTTGAAAGAGTCATTTCATTATGATCATTTTTTAATGTGCAATAAATTTTTCTTAAATTTCCATATTATTATGCGATGGATACTATTATTTCCTATTTTTAATATAATTTTTACTTATCGTGCTTAATTTTTCAATTATTTTAAAACTAGATAAATGTTGAAAATTTTGTATTATGTACTTTGTAACGTCCCGACCTGAATGCCACTAAACCGGTGCTCCGAGCCAGTTCACCACAAGGCCTCAAGAATGCCTCCTCGTACGCCAGAGTCCAACGACTAGCAGCGAGGGCCTAGTATGTGATAGTGGGGAGACGTATGCCCTCATACTAGAGTAATCAAACTACAGAAACAACTAAGTATCACACACAACTAAAAGTAAAAAAAGTGCGGAAGTAATAAACAACTGAAAATAGAACAAGTTGTAATAGTAAAATGCTATAAAATCCCGAACAACTATGCAATACAATGCAACACTAGTCACCCACTGGGCCGAACATACAGATACAAGTACAAAAGAAACTAAAATTAAAAGTACATGGATCTACTAACAACTCCAAGCCAAACCGTGTACCCGATCTCCAAACAAAGTCGAAATGTAGTAGCCTGATCAGTAGAACTACTCGAGCAGCACCGCTCGATCATGAAACATTGAGCCTTATCCATATCCACCATGAAAATTGTGGTCAACCTGAAAACCAGAAATAAGGTCTACCCGTACACTGAGGTGTACGTGAATGGGTGATAAATAATCTCAGTAGGGAACCCCGACAAGCAACCTATAATTTTGCAGCTAAAAGTGTATGCAACAAAAATGTGCTGAGCCAAGATGGAACACAACAAAAGAAAGTAAACCATACGTGAAACCATAGTAGAACTCATGGTATATAATCCCTATCAACTGGGAAAGTGCCACCATGTATGTCCATATCTATATACATACACATGTTTAGTCCCATACCTTTAAACGTATACATATAAATTAATATTCATGATTTGGTGATTCAATTAACAAGAAACCACATCAGCAGTCAATCCTCAGGATCATAAGCCCAATCTCCTAGAAATCCTGTGCAAGGGAATTGAGCTGGACTTCATTCTACTCAACCCATGTATAATTAAGTTGATATATGGGTCTGTAATCCCATCTACATGTAGCTGCTTTGGCCAACGCCAGAAATATATCATTGAACAATTTAACCAGAACCATTCCCTTAGGCTAATCAGATCCTTTCCCTCAGGCTAAATGTAACCCTTCCCCCCAGGGAAATATAGTCATTCCCTCAGGCTAAATATCAACATTCCCTTAGGCTAAATACCACCATGCCCTCAGGCTAAACATCACCATGCCCTCGGGCTAGCATAACCAAACTCTCAGGATAAATATCACCATGCCCTCAGGCTAATATAACCATGCCATCAGGCTAAATATAATCACGCCCTCAGGCTAATCAGAACCATTCCCTCAGGCTAATCAGAACCATGCCCTCAGGCTAAAGTAAAACACAACCTCATGCGCAAGTAACTGGGCTGAGGCCAATTCATCATGCGCAAGTAACCGGGATGAGGCCAAATCATAACAAGCAATTTATATATATTTTCTATCAAGAAAAAAACCATTAAACAAAATTATCATGGCGTACCCTTGGGTATCCTTGAAAAATGGCTAAATAGAGGAACACACCCCCGCGATAGTCTTGGATTCAAGAATTGATCCCAAACAATTGTTTTAACTTATCAATAGACTATCTATGCAATTTTAGATATCTTTTCAGAAAAGGCATCATCCATACGACACCCCAAACATGGGTTTGTAGCACAATGATACAAAAATTCAACTCATCAGTTGGAAATAATCCCCAGACCACTTAATAATCAGGTACGCAAGGCAATGTCGGCATCCCAACAAACAAGAAAGATGCCTCGCGTCAGGCTCAGCAGCCACCAACCCGAAATCACCTATGGTAAACAGTACAACATCAGTAAACGAAGTCAGATATAAACAAACGAGTGTGGGTGGCCCGAACACCCAACCCAACAATACATCCAAATCCAATGGGATTTACAGTTTGGCATAGGTTCTAGGTGACACCCGATCACCATCTCTACCCAAACCTAACATTACAACTCATAGTCAGTCAAAAAACGAGCACCCACTGGGTCCCTCAAGTCAAACACAGAGGAGGAATCATACTCAGGTTCCTCCAGGTAAACATGAGCGAAGGCATCCTATGCGGGATCCATAGAAAGAGTAAGGGAAGAATCCTACACGGGATACTCAAGAGAAGTAAAAAATTTTCATTCCATAACTTAGTTCTGATAAAAGGAAGAACAAGAGAGAGATCCTACAAGGGACTCCCTAGGTCAGCACAAAAGCAAAGGCATCCCTTCGCGGATCGTTGGAAGTGCCTGGTCTCACGGCCTCACATGCCAGAAGGAAATGTCTCACAAGGGAAAAATACATTACAAAAATCTTTATGGGATATAGATCACAACTCATCTCATATTAAAGTTCTCGACTAAGTTGGTCCCAACACCCAACCTAACAAACTCACCACGTCACACCCTCAAGTGACCACTGAGCTCGATAAATGGAGGAGAATCCCCTTAGTTTAGATAAAAACCCCCCAAAACCCATTTATATTACCTCTAAATGTAAAATGGATTCCACTATTTCGATCTATGTGGAACAACGCTCAAAATCGACTACTCACATGCCCAATTCTGACTTCCAGAGCCCAAGATATCCCCAAAACTACCAAACTGAAGTAGTACATGGCCAGAGCACATGGCCAGAGCACATTGGGCCTGCCTGTGTAAAAGTACAAGGCATGTAATTTACTGTACACGACATGTACTATTCACAAAAAGTCACACCATGTGATTTTTTACTAAAACACAAGCCCAAGTACCACTACATGGTGTGTACTTTACTGTATACGACATGTACTTGAAAAAACCACAACTCCATGTTCTATTCTACACAGCCAGTTCACAACCACACAATATATGGCGTGCACTCAAAATACATTTAATGTACTTAAGAAAACATCTAATTTCCCGAATTGGAAGAACACACGGTGTGTACCCCTGGAACACACGCATTGTATACTGGGTTTTCCGACAGGAAATCCTAAAAAATACCTGATTTTCATGTTTTCACCCCCAAAACAATAGATCGAGCCCCATGGGCATACAATAAAGCAATATCAGGATTTAAAAACAAAAAAAACATGTTTAATGGAATTTATGGTGAAAACATAAAGGGCCCTACTTTTGGGTGGAAACCGCCAAAGCCTCGGTTGATTTCACGGTCCACGGATGCTACACGCCGACTCAACGCGTCGAGGGCTTCGAATTTGTACCCCTCATTCCTTCTGTCTCTCCCTATTTATCAATCTCCAAAATCTCCCATTGGACACGTCCAAGGAGGATCGCCTATGGAGAATACAGAAGGAGGAGGAGGAAGAGAGAAGAAAGAGAAAAGGAAAGAAGAAATGAAGAGGAAGAAAAAGGGGCCCGACCTGGCCCCGACACCCGACATGAGTTTATGACTTCCCTAGGCTAAACACCCCATTACTGACTCAACAACGTAGACATAATCTAAATCCTACACTCCATTTAAAAGATATTTCCAAAAAAACCTGCATGTATAATTTAATAATAATAAATATTAAATATTCCTCCAAAATTCGAACATCTCAGATTTCCTCCAAACACTTGTCCTAGGGTAAAATCCCTATTTAGGGACCAATGGAGTTGTCAGAAACATTATCCAAGATCAGATGGTAGGGAAAAATGACCATTTTACCCCTCACGAGCATCCAACAGAAAAAATTCAGATTTCTGCTCAAAACGACTATCAAGAAAACACGGGTTCTTAGAAACTCCCCACCGTAAACCTTGTCTCCCCGAGAAGCCCATTGAAAGGACCCAGATCCATGCTCATAACCCGAGAATCTGCACAACCAAGCTATCTATAATGTACAACTACCTGCCTTATACCGTTAACCACCAGTTCTACATAGAAGACATTCAACTACGACTGATTTGGTACTCCCCAACATAGGAATACCCTTATCATCGTCTTAAAATCCACTCCGAGCACTAAAAGCCACTAGAAAAAACTGTGGTTTAACCTAAACAACGAAAACCACCCTCAAAGGCCAATCATGCACTCCCCACCATATGGATTTTATTACAACGCTACCATATCATGACCTGAAAACGTTCCATCCACAACAGGGATTAGAATTAGGAAAGAAAAAGGGGCTCGATGTAGGTTTGAAGCTCTCTCGGCATACTCAAGACGAATCATGATAGCACATGATCATCTCTAATAGGAGTACACTGAGATTTCACCCAAGGCGTGTACAGCTCTCTCAGAGCCATGCTAACATCCTACTAAAACCCAACCAGGATTGAAGCACGGGTCAACCATTTTCACACAAGTTTACCTAGAACAGAACAGACATCGACCTACAAATGTTCGAGTCAAAACCAAGGGACTCTAGTTCTTCCACCTAGCATTATAAGGAAAACCCTCACAACTGGTTCATAAGGTATAACCACTTAGTCCAAAAGATCCAAAACCATTCAGAAGACAGTAAAGATCACAACAACCAAAGAAAGTCAAAACTGAAACACGACCTACAAGGGCCCTGATCCTCTACGAGCATCCTCAGAAGGAACTAATACTAATAGGTCACAACTAAAATAGAAGAGACAAGCTTATACCCATTGGGTATCTGTATATAGAAATACCACAAGGATGTCTAGTTCACATGAAAAGCCTTAGTTTCTATCGACATCGTTATCAATGATCTGACTAGATAACCAGAGACCCAGGAAACAACAGCCAATAAGGGTTAAACAGAAAGGCACCACATGACACATAGACCAACAAGGGTCACCGCACCACCTGTACATGAGGACTGAGTCATCAGCCTCAACAAAAAATCCTCAACGCAGATCCACACAACCTTCCATCAGAGTAAAAAGTATGTATAAGCAGACCCAAAGGTCTCAGTCGTCAGTAAAAACTCACACTAGCATGCCTGTATACTGTGAATCCTTCGTGCCTAGTATGATGCATGAGATGCCTCTTGCCTATTCTGACCAACAGCCAAAATCTATCCCTGGTATCTTATCAATGTCCAAGATCCAGAGATCCAGAGTAAATCATAACACCACACAACATGTGTGTCACTCAAGGAGAGAATTATTTACAACTGTTACATCGTAAAATTAGAACAGCAATCCCAAACCCGGGAAAACAGGACTTTTTATTCGAACAAGTGTTCTTGACGCACCAGCCTGATATCCATCACAGGTTCCGACATATTCCTAATAATCCTTTCTACCATATCCCAAATAGTAAAGACCAGGAATGAAAACTCTCCTGATACCACTTTGTAACGTCCTGACCCAGAAGCCACTAAACCGTTTCTCCGAGCCGATTCACCACAAGGCCTCAAGAGTGCCTCCACATATGCTAGAGGCTTCTAACTAGTAGAGAGGTCCTCGGATGTGATAGTGGGGAGAATATACCCTCATAACAGAGTAAGAAAAATTCAGAAATAACTATGTATCATATACAATGGAATGTAAACAGAGTGCAGAAGAAATAAACAACTGAAATAGAACAAGCTATAATAGTAAAATGTTGTAAAAGAACGAATATATATGCAATAAAATACAACACTGGTCACCCACTGGGCTGACCATACAGATACAGGTAGAAAAGAAACTGAAATTAAAAGTACAACACTCTTCTACCAACTTTGATCCAAACCAAGTACCCGATCTCCATACAAATTTGAACTGCAGCAGCTCGATCATTAGAACCACTCGAGAAGCTCCACTAGATCATGCAACATTGTGCCTCACCCCAATCCACCATGCAACACGTGATCAACCTGAAAAGCATAAATAAGGTCTACACGTACACTGAGTTGTATGTGCATGGGTGAGAAATAATCTTAGTAGGGTACCCTGACAAGCAACCTATAATTGTGCTGCTAAAAGTGTATGCAACAGCAATGTGCTCAACCTAGTTGGATCACAACAAAAAGAAGTAAACCAAATGTGAAACCACAGTCAAACTCAGGGTATGTAATCCCTGTCAACTGGGAATGTGCCACCATGGATGTCCATATCTATATAAGTACACATTTATAATCCCATACCTATACACGTATACATAAATATGAATATTCATGATTAGGTGATTCAAATAAAAAGAAACTACATCAGCAGTCGATCCTTGGGACAATAATCCTGATCTCATGGACATCCTGTGCATGTTCATTGAGTTGGACGTCATTCCACTCAAGCCATGTTTCATTAAGTCGATATATGGGTCCGTAATCCCATTGACATATACCTTCTTCAGCCAACGCTAGAAATATATCTCTGAACAAGTTAACCAGAACCATGCCCTCAGGCTAATCAGAACCTTACCCTCAGGCTAAATGTAACCATGCCCTCCGGTTAATATATTCGTGCCCTCAGGCTGAATATCAACATCCCCCCATGCTAAATATCACCACGCCCTCGGGCTAAACATCACTAAGCCCTCAGGCTAATATAACCACTCCCTCAGGCTAAATATCAACATGCCCTTAGGCTAATATAACCACGCCCTCAGGCTAAATATAACCACGCCCTCAATCTAATAAGAACCATTACCTCAGGGTAATGTAAAACAGTTCCCTCAGGCGCAAGTTACCCGGTAGATCCCAATGCATAACAAGAAATTTATATAAATTTTCTCTCAAGAAAAAAAAACATTACACAAAATAATCATGGCATACCCTCAGGTATCCTAGACAAATGGCTAAACATAGGAACACACCCCCAGGGTGGTCCTGGATCCAAGCATCGATCCCAAACAACTGTTTTAACTTATCATTAGACAATCTATGCAATTATAGATATCTTTTCAAAAAAGGCCTCATCCATATGACACCCCAAACATGGGTTCGTAGCACAACAGTACACAAGTTCAACTCAACAGTTGGAAATAAACACCATACCACCTACTACTCAGGAACACAAGGAAAATAGGCATCCCAACAAATAAGAAAGATTCCTCGCATCAGGCTCAGAAAGCACCAACCCAGAAGCACCTCAGGTAAACACTAAATCATCAGAAAACCAAGTCAGATATAAACAAACGAGTGCAGGTGGCCTGAATGCCCAACCCAAAAATACATCCAATGCCAAAGGGATTACCAGTTTGGAATAGGTTATAGGATATAACCGATCACCATCTCAACCAAAACCTGACAGAAAAAATCAGTTTCAGTCAAAAAATGAGCACCCACTGGGTCCCTCAAGTCAAACACAAAGGAGGCATCATACTCGGGATCCTCTTGGTAAACAAGACCGAAGGCATCCTACGTGGGAACCTTAGTAAGAGTAAGGTAAGAGTCGTACACGGGATCCTCAAAAGAAGTTCAACATAGGTATTCCATAAATCGATTCTTATCAATGGAAGAAAAATAGATCATTCCTATATGGGACTCCCTAGCTCAACACACAAGCAAAGGCATCCCTCTGGGGATCCTTGGAAGTTCTTGGTCTCATGGCCTCACAGGCCAGAAGGGAATCGATCACAATGGAAAAATCCTTTATAGAAAAGGTTATGGGAGATAGCACACATCTCATCTCATATTAAAGGTCTCAACTAAGTTGGTCCGAACACCCAACCTACCAATCTCACCATGTCTCACCCTTAGGTGTCGACTGGGCTCGATAAATGGAGGAAGAATCCCCTAAATTTAGATAAACACCCCCCCAACACCCTTTTATATGACCTCTAAATGTAAAAATGATTCCACCATTCTAATATCCATGGAGAAACTCTCAGAATCGACTACTCACATGCCCAATTCTGACTTCCAGAGCCCAAGATATCCCCAAAACTACAAAACTGAAGTAGTACATGGCCTGACCACATGGCCAGAGCACATTGGGCCTGCCTGTGTAAATGTACACGGTGTGTACTTTACTGTACATGGAATGTAATCTTCAAAAAAAGTCACCCCATTTGTATTTTCACTAAAACACATTCCCAAGTACCATTACATGGTGTCTACTTTTCTATACACGACTTGTACTTCAAAAAACAACTACTTCGTGTTCTATTCCACATAGCCAGCCACACGACCACCCACTACATGACGTGTAATCAATGTACATGGCGTGTACTTAAGAAAAATTTTTCTTCCCCGAACGGGGAGAACACATGGCGTGTACCCCTGGAACACACGCTGTGTATATCGGGTTTTCCGACGGGAAATCCTTAAAAACACCCGATTCACCCGTTTTCACCCCTAAAACAACAGAGCGAGCCCCATGGGAATACAAGAAACCAATATAGGGATTTAAAAACATAAAACAACATGTTTAAGGAAATATATGGTTAAAAAATAAATGGCCCTAGTTTTGGGCAGAAACTGCCAAAGCGTCGGTTGATTTCACGATCCACGTATGTCACACGCCGACTCAGCGCGTCGAGGGATTCAGATCGGTACCCCTCATGCCTTCTGCCTGTCCCTATTTCTCAATCTCAAAAATATCCCAAGGGATATTTACAAAGAGGAGTGCCTGTGGAGAATGCACAAGGATGAGGAGGAAGAGAGAAGAAAGAGAAAATGAAAGAAGAAAAGAAGAGGAAGAAAAAGGGGCCTGGGCCGACCCCGACGCCCGACATGAGTTTATGCCTTCCCTAAGCCAAACACCCATTCCAGAATCAACGAAATAGATGGAATCTCAATCCAAAAATCCCATTAAAATTTATTTCCAAAAAAAACTATGTGAATAATTTAATATTTAATTTTATAATATTAAATATTAAATATTCCTCCAAAATTTGAATAGCTCAGATCTCCTCCAAACTCCTGTACTAGGGTTAACTCCCTATTACGAGATCAATGGAGCTATCAGAAAAATTATCCAAGATCATATGGTAGTGAAAGATGTCCATTTAACCCCTCACGATCATCCAACATAAAAAATTCAAATTTCTGCTCAAAATGACTGTCCGAAAAAACACGAGTTCTAACATACTCTACATAGATATTTGATTATATAAAACATAATTAAATTTATTATTCAATACATGAGTAATTGTCTTCAACTAAATACACATGTGGGTCTCAATTAATGATTTCCACTCTATGCATTGGTACTCTCATGTGATGAATCAATTTTCCCTATTAGATGGTTCATTACCAAAAAGTTTTAAACTATCATGAGAATAGTTCATGACGGTAAGCTTCAATGTACCCTGAAATCATGGGTTAAAAAATTTAAGAATTACTTTCATGTAGAATTTAGATTTTATTATCAACAATATTTTCTATTGGAAAAAAATATGAATTCATTTCATTTTTTGTTTATTTATTAAATTGAATGTGTATTCAGTTATTTAACATTACATATTGTTTATTCTATACCTAGTTATTAAAATGGAATGTGTTCTGTATTATTTATATTTCATTATTGAAAATTCCTTATCCAGTTATTTAAATGTAATTTCTTCTCTATTAGTAACCTTATAATATTAACTAAACATATTGATTCATGAAACCCTACATTATACATAACTCGTACAGAGTATTTGATATCACCCTTACTTTTCTTTATTTCCCCAACATCCCTTTTTGTTTTCTTTTTCTGATATGTATGGATATACTAGATTAAATATTGTTATAAATGAAAAGTAAAATAAAACAATATGTTGTAATTTTTCATTTTTAAATTTATTATAAGTCTCATGTACATATGTTGTTTAACAAGACTACTAAACTGTCATGTCTATCATTATTTGATAACATGTAATCAAGCCAATGTCATGGTTTTTGGAACCAGATCCTAGCATATAATGTTGGGGTCATTATTCCACTTTTCCACAAATCACTAGCCAATTAGAGTTGAAGAAATTATACATAACTAATTAATTAAGACATTTATACATTTTTATAGGTTTTTTCATTCTTAAAATACCAACCATGAAATCATTATTATAATTTAAAAGGACTCCCTTATAAGAAGTATGGTTAAAAAAATTAATTACTAATTTATCATTTTTTCTATTTTTTTATTCTAATATGTAATATTAATATAATATAAAATTATTGATATAAATAAAGCATTATCATTATTTTATAGAAATTATAATATTTTTATGTTATAACCATTTTCTACCTTCTTTCCTAGAATTAAAAAAATGAAATTATCTCTGGATTTATATGCAGACTATCATCTCCATAACAGAAATGACCTATTTTTCATAACCCTAATATATAACTTTATTTAAAGGGTGTATTTATTAAATTAATATGATATTTATCCAATTTTTACTATTATGAATATAAAATCCTTGTGAAACCTTCATTATGTTATTTAAAATACTAGAACGACACAAATGTGTATGTGAGAATTGCTACCTCCATCAATAATCATATTTATTTTCAATCTACAATTTTATTGTTTATTAGAATGAAAAAAATCTATTTCAAAATATAAAATATATATAAATAGTATCACTAAGCATTAATAATATTGATATTAATCACTAAGAATCACTTTTTTTAACTACACCCACCCATCGATTATCAAATATTATCATTTGTGTTGGTTTAACAACCTATTTGAAAGTGTAATATATTTAAATCATTGATGAATATGGAAAAATTACTAAAGTTATTATTATAAATCATATATAAAATAATTTTTTATGGTTATATAAAATTTTTATCAATATTAAATTCATAATTAGCATACCGCTCTGCATTTGTTAAAATTTACTGAAATTAGCACACCATAAATTTCATCTCCAAGAGAGACAAAAATAACATCAAGTTGTAAAATTGTACCTTAATAATTAAATATAATGAATATAATACAATAATTTAATTAATTTATCAGTGATAACCTTATTATCTAATAATGGACGTCAACATCTACACCTTGAAACATGCTTGAAATAATCAAAATCTCTAACATGTAATAAAGAAAATAAACAATATCTAACCACTAAATTTATAATTAGAAAATTTTATTTATGATTGAAAAAGTTAATAAATATAAGTAATGTATTCAAATTATTATGAATGATAGTTATTTTTTATACATGAATTTATAGTGCATTCGACTAAGAAGGAATAAAAGTTAAGGGTGATTCTTAACTCAATATTTTTACAAATATTTATAATACTTATTCTTGAACATTATATTATATGTTGGGTAAATTCTTAGTTATTATATTTTTTTAATTATTTCCTATTTATTTCTAAGTTATTTACCTTTCCTTTGTATAAAACCCTATTAATGTCATTCTTATGTAAAAAATATGACATTTTTATTGGGGCTTAATGAATCATATTCTTTTCTTATGTTATAAATATTCATTTTAGACCACAGTTTTAGAATATGGGTTTCTTCTGTTATATGATGATACATTTTCCTATATCTATCTTACGAAAGTATAAATTTATATCCAAATCTTTTAAATTGACGAATTTATTCCCCTAACACTATATCTTAAAAATAGATAATCCACATCCACTTTAATGATGATTTATCTTTCATTTCCTAAAAATATGTTTCCTACATTGTTATCATTTACATTTATAAAGTTGATTATTTTTTATCTCATATGATCTTTATATTTAACCTTTTATATTTAATAAATTATGTTTCAACATTATATTTTAGATTTCGGCTTTAAGAATTTTAATTTAAATTTTAAAATGTCTGTCTATTCACAAGTTTATGTTTTATCATCCAATACATATTTTCACTCAAAAACAATTATGCCTCTATAGTACTATATTATTTATTATTATATTTAAATTAATGTTTTTTCAAAACATTTTATTTTAACACATATAAATTTTATTTTGAATTTGAACAATAAATTAGTATTTAATCAATATTCAAAAAAATCATATAAACACATTTATGATTTTTTGACCATTTTGGAATCCTTAGTTACGGATCATCCTTTTAAAATTTTAAAATTATTTTCCAAATGATATTGATCCTAAAATAATTTAAATTTCAAAGGAAATTTAATTCTGTTTTTTACTATTTATTTTCTGATTAATAATAAATTATTTTTTTAAGATTGAATTTAAGCTCCTTAAATTTTAAGAAGCAATTATTTAGTATTTTTATGTATTCTGAAAAAATAATTTTGGAAACAACATTATTTTATATTTTTTTCCGGATTCATTTTTGTTTTAATGGAATTTTTTTTAAATTTTTTTCTAACTCAAAAAAAATTAATAATATATTTTTAATCATTTTTGAGTAGTTTTAAAATTGTTTATTTCAACCTGTGTTTCAAACTATTTTATACAATAATATTATAAAGGGTGTTTCTAACTATGTCATCATGCATTGGTGTTCCTTATGTAATACATGGAATATTTCCTTATCACACAATTTAATTACATTCCCAAGAATTATTATGATGATGACATTTTAATAAATATTTCATGAAGCCAATTTCTTTAGAATGGATTAACTGTGATCATATGATATAATGAGTGTTTTAATATTAATGTGGCATACATAATGACAATTTATTATTATGTGATAGGTTGGGATAATTAATTACCTCCAATAAATATTTAATTTTTATATTTATAAAGCTAAAATGGGTACCCATGATGTTATCCCATGAAAAAGGGAATACAAGTCGTAATCCCATGCCCAAGGTTTCATAGGAGTTTAGCCTAATTAAAAGGGCACATTGGTGGTATGAAAAAACCCAAGGGTTCATGAGTGGTGAGATAAAAATGATTAAGGTACATTGGTGGTTATCGTAGGCCCCATATGTGATGGATGTATTGGTCTTCAAACTAAAAATATGATTTCTTGAAATTTTTAATGATATATTATTATTTCATATTTTTATTCCTATGTTACTCTATCATGACTAATTATTGACCATTTATGATTCCATAATATTATTAATTAAGTAATTTTAATGAAATTTATATATTCTATGAATAATAATTTGTGATCTAGGACTTCTTATGTATGATTTTTGACACATATAATCTAGTTGTGACACCTATATGTTTTCATATGCTCACTCTTGATCATAAATTGTTATTTCATATGCCTATCAATACTGGGAATCTGATTGAAACCATTTCTTATTGCTCCATTCCCAAGTGTATGAAAACTAGTATATCCTATGAAAATATTTGAAGGGGATCTAGATGGGTATGATTGTTGGGTAATTCCCACAACTATAATAAATTATGTTACTTATAGAAATTATCCCCAATAACATTAAACCTATTATTCTTATGTTTATGTGATTAGTGTGACATGAAACATCTAAATTATTGACATATAAATTTTTTTATCATGGATCATCTCACTTGTTATTTAACGATGGTATGCAAAGAATTTATTGTTTGTACCATATCTAACAGTCAAGGTATGGGGTTCTTCACGCTTGTTTCCATATGCTTCAATTATATGTTTCCTAATAAATATTCACAATAATTTCTCACCCACATAAATTTTTTATGGAGTTGTATTATAACATCAATATTTTAGTATTTTTGATTTGGTATATACCAAAACTCATCTTAACTATGGACACTATTTTTTCAATATTCATAGAAATTTTAATGATAAAAAAATAAAATTCTTGTAACTATATTTTTCATGTTCTCAGAATTTTTAAATTTTCTACCAATTCTTTAAACAACATATGAACTATTCACTTGAATGTAGGCCTCATATAGATTGTATTTGTTGAAATATTATTCCAAAATTCAATTAATTTATTTACAATACTCAAAAAATATTGAAAATATCCATTGAATCTTCTCTTATTTCTTATATGTGATGTATACTAATAATTGATACAATAATAATTTGAGACATCAGTGTACTTATTTGGAGAATTTTGTTGGGAGAAAAGCTTATTATTCCAAATTAAATAATATTCCAATGGTATGGAATTTTATTATCTTTTATCATTCATATATTTTTCATAAATTTGTTTTAAACCTTATATAACCAATAATCCTTCTTTAGTACTAACTGTTTGATTATTTAAAACTGTAAAATTTCTCTATGATCTTGTAGTGAATGAGTTTCTATATGAATTCAAGCTCTTATTTCCACAATATTTTTTCCTTTTGTAAGAAAGGTAGTCATCACCATTTGGGGTAGTATCTACACATATTTTCCATGTATCCTATGAATATACTGTTTGTTTTGTTTTCATGAATTCTAAATTTCAATTATCACTATATATATTTTAAAATTAAATAAATATACTGACTCTAATGATTTCACCATTTTTTACATTCCATTTGGAATATCTGAATATGGTCATCATATTCTTTATTAGCCAATAGTATAAGATTTTTCAATATTTTAATTCACAAAAAATCATCCTCCAAATATGATATTTGGACCTCCATGTAGTTCTTATATATATTTTCTAGTGAATAATTAAATTATTTTATAATTGTAATCTCACTGACTCTACTGTATAATTCATCTTCATTAGGATACAATTTTATATTGAATAGTGATGAAATGTTCACATTAAATTAATTCAAAATTATGAGGGTGATATATATACATACCATATTATATATCGAATCTTCCATTACATTATACTCTAACACCAGATGGGAATTTATATCTTATATCCCCTTGATGTAATTTATTATGTATTTAAAAAATCAATATGAAGAATTTTATTATTATCCTTTTATAAATAATGTAAATATCAGTGGGATGAAAGAGACATAGTTTTATTAATGATAGATCTTAAATCATCTCAAGGATCATTATAAATACATTGAATTGAAATAAAATTTCACTAATTAACATTAATTTTTTATTTAATCGCTATCTAAATAGTATCAATTGTTTTTTATCCTCTCTTTTAATCCTATTTTCGAATGTATTGTCTAATAAATTCCCATTAACATTAACTAGGATAAAGAATGATATCTACATCATAGGATCTTCAGAAAGAACATCAATTTTGAGAATTATATCATTCAAAATAAACAAGTTGAATAAAAAATATATTGAACAATATAGACATAACATATCTCTAATACAATTAATAAATCTGATTGGGTTAGTTAAGACACCTGAGAGTTGGTGGAAGTGAAGATTATATGGCTATATTGTCAGCAAATTAAGAATTATCTTCATATCATTTTATCCGCAACTAGATTTTTTACTACAATTACTATTTTTGATATAATTGGTTCTATTTTAATTATATAATATAAAAGTAGATATCAAATGATGAAATCCATTATATAATGAAACCACTTTTTTACAAGGATCAAAACACAATGTAATTATCTATTTTTTTCAGTGTTCATGTTTATCCATATAATAAATATGACATAAAAATATTCACTAGATAACTACATGTTTTTATGTTAGGGATTATCCCAAACTCTAATGTATTGATACTAATACATAGAAATGTGGCGATAAATCACCTTTAAATCTACTATATCATTCCCAAACTCAAATAAAATATATCATTGTTTTATTTAACTCCTCATAATAGTTGGAAATTATTCAATGTTCATTGTTAAATTAAATGTATTACCCAAAAGTTTTGACATTAGTTGAGTATTCATGATATCAATACCTTTCTTTTATACTTTCACTCTTATGTGTTACTTCCATGTCACCTTCTGTTACATTCATAACAACAAGAATGTCCTCATTATTTAGCCTTGGAAACATCGATGACAAAATATCTTCTTGGATGTAATATATTTACATGTTTTTCATTATCTTTTTATTCTTTATATGACCCACATGATCATTAATATATTATCGATGGATTCCACATAATTGTTTTTCCATTACATTAATAATCATATGAAACACTTCAAATTGATGGAATAAGTATTTGAATTTATGATAAATTAATATTGGCAATCCCAATAAAATAATTTTTTTTAGAATTATTTGTTTTCTTATTATTTTTCTTCTTAATCTTTTTTAACAAATGTTTTCTATCTCTATAAAACAAATTGAATTGTATTAGTTTATTTTTTCTCAAATAAATATTTAAATATTCAATAAAACAAATGTATTGACTATATTATCCACTATTTTTTATAGATTAAATTTATCATTTATAATTTTCCCCTTTATATTAATTGATTATTAATGAATATTTTTTCAATATTATATTAAAATAAATTTTTGAAACTTTTAACCTATATATAATTTGAGTCAGTGCATGTGAATTTATATACAATTTTATTATAGCCATGAATTTGAAATATTTAAATTTAGAATTCCCACCAATATCTAATCATTATATTGTCTTCCAATTATTCCACAAATATCATTTAAATATTTATTTCAAATAACTCTATGAAATCATTATTAGGTAATTCTGTATAATTATTCTTTCATCTTTATGGGGTATTATATATTACATGTGACCTAGATATTATTCTTATTGTGAATATTTCAAACACCAATTTGAGTTAAAATAATATTCCATCAATAAATAGTTATTTTTAAATCAATGATTCATATTTCTCAAATCATATATTAATAAAAATCAACAAATAGAATATATAATTCCTGAATGAATATAACATTATTAATTTATAATGTATTTAGGTACAAATAAAATTATTTTTATGTGTACCAATGATATATGGATTTTTTGTTGAATAAGTCACTCTTCAATTAGTGACTCTAATATGAACCACTCATAGAATATTAAAATTATCGATATGTTCATTAATTATTATGTGATCGATTATTTCATGGAGGTCTATTAATGTATGAATTTGACATTTTAATACTCATAAAATGAATCTTACATAAAGTAACTCATTCATGGGATATTATTATTTTCATATGATTTCAACATTGTGGCCCATGAATTTGAAACTATCTACACTATTTTAGTGTATAATACTCTTACGTTGATCTTTATAACTCACGCATAGTCCTTCTATTTTAAAATTTTTCTCACTATTCCAGATTAAATGTCACATATATAGATCATGACTACATATGAAATTATATTAAAATTTATAATATCACCAGTATAATTAATATTTAATTATTTATAAAGAATCAAATGTCGAAGAAAAAATCAACTTGGCAGTATTTATTGATAACAATAAATTAAACAGTGATTCAACATAATAGACCATAGGGATGTATAGATCCTCTCAAAAAATTATAAATATTTTTAAAAGAATTAATAAATATTGAAATATTTTTGGAACAATTTATCCATACTTTCAATGCCACTATAAGCATATTTACTACTCGACGAGTGTTTTAATATAGTCTCATTACACTCCAATTCTTTCTTCAGAAAACTCATCATCAATCCGAATCCATAAGATGAGAATGAAATATAATAGAATTTTTTGTGTTTGGAATCCATTAAATGTTTCTATATATATCATATATCCAAATTCAAAACACCTTGAGAATTCATCAACCTTCTTTATTATGTACAATCGTACTAGATTTTTCAAATGTAGTTAAGTGTCCATATTTTTTATTTTTATAATATTTGTCAACATTTATTCAATGTCAAGATTCTATGAACTTAATCCTCATATGTAGTCAACAACCTATAATTTCCACATCAATATGAAAATATGATTGATAGTAATTTAAGAAAAATTAACATTTTATATAATTCTCATATGTAAAAACACTACAATCATCAAAAATTTAATGGATACACTAAGAAGAATTTCCATTGTTAATCTAGTCTATAAAGTGAGTGAATCATAAATTTAATAATGTAATGACCCTGATTTCCCTAGGATATTCTATTTTGAAAATCCATTTCTTATGGTGATCATGGGTGTCCCAATGGATTGTTTCGGGAGATTGCTGAAAATCTAATTCAGTCAAAAAAATGGCAAACCGAAATAGTGAGACACTAAAATAGTGGCACTGTAATAGTGACACTGAAGTAGTGGAACCATAAAGGTGGCACTATAATTGTTTCTCTATGAAATGGAACACCAAAACGGTGTCCCACCCTATTACAAATTTCTAGTTTCTTCAGTTTTTCTTGTTAATCCCGTGTTACATCTAATTTTACATAAATAGAGTCTGAAGCCTTGAATGCGATATTTCAAATGTAATTTCATAGGATATTATGTATAAATTTAGAATAATTATTTTCTAGGGAAATTGTGATATTCAAACAACAATATATTGAACACGAACCCACATTAATGGATTTCGAAACCATTATTCCTTTAAAAAAGTATTTGGCTCATCGAATCCTAGATCATCCCTTCACAATGTGTTTTCTAATCCCACTTGGTGTTCCTAATTCCTTCCTCTATGTACAATTAATGATCCTATGATATATCCACCTATTTCTCATTTTTCTAGTGTTTTATGCTACTTGTGTGATCCTTTGTTTTTGGTGCAAAGTTGAGTTTTGGTCTCTTATTGTTTCAAGTAGGGAATCTCCTGCCTTTCTTGAGTTGTGCATCCGGAGGGGTGGGTATAAAAATTTCTATTAAGGATAAATAAATCCTTTTCATCAATATGAAATAAATATGGTCTTAGGAATATAATGATAAAAATATAACATGAAATGTTATGATGACAGATATGGGATTGAAGATGAAAGAATGATGAGCAATATTTTATTTTATTTTTCTTGTATTTCTGTTATGAATTGTTAGTGTTATAATCCCTTTTGAAAATCATATCCATTGTTGGTCGTTGTTTATGCACTAGTTATTCTCTTATTTTTTTGATACTCTATTGAATGATTTTAATATGAAATCTACTTAATAACGTATACTTTGTTAAATAAATGGATTCCATAGGATCAAACATGTTATGTAAGCATCCAAGTTATTTAAAGTGGAATTATAGATCCCCTATTTTAAAAACCTAAATATTATTGGGTTAATTGTGTGGTTGTTTTTTATGGGTTTTATACTTTTAGTGATTTTGTGATGTTTTTGGTATCCTTGTAACGGGTGGGGGGGGGGGGGGGGTAGAGGGGATAGTCCAATAATTGGAGAAGGGTATGGTTATGCAATGTGTTTTCTATTTAGTGTTTTTTTGTGGGATTTTTGAGTATGGTGGAATAAGAGGTGTGTTAGCATCTCATTTTTAGATATTTATTGAATTTGTAATAGATAAACTTGTTGGAATTGGGACTGTCATTTGTCTATGTTATGTTCATAGAACCTGTTATGCACTGGGACTTCATTAGGGTAGTGGTTGGGTAGCGGGGCTACAAGATTGGTTTATGTGATTACATCTTGTTTATAGGTGTTCTGTGGGTGGTTTTTTTGTGAATTGGGGATTCTGAGTTTGGTTGGGATAGTTCGATTGAGCATGATCACATTGAAGAATCATAGTTGGTAGTGGTTGAAAAGCATCTCTATGAAAAAGGGGGTGTGCAGGGGGACTTGCATGTTTGTTATTCTCAGATTTTATAAATAGTTTTTCAAATGAAAATTCCATAAGATGGCCTCTCTTCCCCTGTTCATTGTTGGACATACCATGAAACGATGTATGTGGGTTTCTGAGCGTTTAGTTAATCTAGCTCCACGCCTTCTCAGAATAGTTCCAGATTTTTTTCTGGGTAGTTGTTTTGGGTAGTGCAGGAATAAATTATATTGAACTCTATTACTAATGAATGGAAAGTGTTTAAATGAAATAGGTGGTTGAGTTTATGCTATGGTAGTGTTTTTTTGTGTGGTTATGAATATACGAGTAACAACAGATGGAGATCTGAATATGTTGATGGTTTGTTTGAAACCCATAGGTTGGATTGTGTGTTTTCTTACCTGTATTTATAAATAGTAGTTCCTTGTGATTTCTATAGGTACACCACGCTTTTTTAGATCTATGTGATGAACTCTCTCATCTCATTTGGGAGGGTGTCTTTTCCAACATCTCGATGAGAGGATGGATGGCTAGTTACTAACTATATTCCTCACACCCTCTTCCACTACATACTGCTTGAGTGTATCTAGGAAGGAAGTAATGGATTGATGTCTACCGTAGTCCACAATCCTTTAAACATGTTTTTTTTGGATGAGGGGACCGGGTGTTTATGGTCCATGATTTTTCCCAACTATCATCGAGATAAGGCCTAGGTGTTTTTGGGAAGGAGTTATAGTTGTTGTGACCCATGTCTCTATAGGAGGGATGTGTGGTGTGGTTGTGGCCCTGGTCTGTGCATCCAGCTTATAGCAGTGGGAGTATGTTTTGAAGGATTGTTAGATTCATGACATTATCCATCACAAAGGAGAAGTTAACAAGTGTGAAAGTGGTGTGGGTTACCCAAAAGTCACTGTGATTATACAAATATTTTATTTGACTTTCATTATATGGTGATTGTGCCTTTGTGAGGCTTTGTTGGTTAGTACTCTTGCTTAGGTGCTTTGAGGTTATACAGTTTTCAATAGAACATTAGTATGCCGCTCCCACTTGTGCAGTTGTGGTTTTAGTTTTCTTACTGGTTATACTTTTATACTCACCATATGTTTGTAAAAGTATTTTCTGGTTTCTAGTAGGACATTAAGGATCATTCCAAACATTACTATATTGGGTGTCAGGATAGATTCTATGGTTCTATTTATTCTCTTTATTTTGGTACATTATTTGATGCTTTGGTTGTTATTTAATCACAATTTATTTTCAAATAATGAATGGGATGGATTTTGGTTTCCATTATATAAATGTTTGGTGTTGTTTTGGATTTTTATCCTCTTATCTCTTGATCATGTTTTTATAAAAAAAGGTAATCCCATCTTTTTTTGGTAATATTTTATAACCATTGTTCTATTTGTTACTCTAGGGACTATTGAAGATGGTACTCGAGGGGTCAGTATATCTCCATCATCTTCGAGAAGGATGTGTGTGGCATTTTGATGTCCCATCCACCATCTTGAAGAGGGCATGTCATGAAAGAATGGAATATGAGGTGATGGATGAGATATAGGATTTAGTTTGGAGTGTGGCATAATGAGGTTTAGATTAGATGGTATAGAAAAAGTGTTAGGAAGTCTTGGTTCAAGAAATAAGATAGGGAAGACCATCTAGGACATGGGATTTTAGCCCCCCCACCCATGATCTGATGCATGGAATCTGGACATACTGAACGACTACATGGGGCTACACTGATTGTAAGGTAGAGACAGTACACTAGGAAAGGTACATGAATTATAATGACTTCTTTTCTTGTGTTTCTTGGAAATTTTTTGAAATCTAATTTAAATACAAATTTAAAATAAATTTGTTAAATTTTTTTTATACTACCCAGACTATGGATTTCCTTGTATTCCATTTCAACTATAGAACCCGAACATCACCTGCATTTGTATGATAAATTGAGGCCTCACAGGCTGACCTGGTCGAACAACGAAGGGTTTATTGAGAGGAGGAAGATGTCTTTTGGAAAAATACCCTTCAGGATCTATATTAGTAGACTCTGGGGAAGTATGAAGGTAGCATTTTAAAAATAGTGATGGAGGGATGGTATGAGGAGATGACAATCACTTTTACCTTGATCTTTTCTCTAAGGGAGTAAGGGTTCCTCTTACTGTTAGCTAGTTGCGAGGAGCAGCACATTAGTTTTGGAAGCTTTGCCTCAGGGAGAGGAAGGATACCAATATCTAAATGGATGATTTTGAGAAGGATTTTTGAGAAGATTTTATTTGCATGATGATGAAGGCTGAGAAAATGTAGGAGCATATCTCCCTCCATCATGGGAATATGCAGAAGAGGGAACATTAGATAAATATCAATGATATCTTACACTTTTCTCCAGATCACTTTTCAGATGAGGAGTCAAGGGAAAGACACTTAAAGGAGGCACTATAAAATTCTTTTCTATATGTTGCCAGTCCCTTTACCATATCAACATACTCAAAAGTTCAGAATCAAGATGTTGTAGTGGAGATGATGTAATCACAGGGAGGTTTACCATAAGAGGGGATCCAGGAAAGTTCATCAAATGGGAATTAAGTTAGCAGTAGGGCTCTAGTGTCAAGACCATCCAGGTATCGGCCCGTGGGAAGTAGCCCTTAATAGCGACAGTTCTAATATTATGGTCTTCAACCTTTCCCGAGGGGACCACAACCGTGGTTATTTGTTTTTGGAGGTGGTATACATATTAGAAACCTTTTCCCAATTTGAGCTCAGTAGGGTGTTAGTGGGATTGTTCAGTGCCCACTTCAGCAGCAGCAGTTACGGATCATATGTTTCAAGTAGTAGGGGAAGTGGGCTCCCACTCCATCGTGGGTAGACAATGATAGAGGAGTTGACCACATGGTGCTCCTTAGGATCCTCATCCATGGTATGGTTAGGGAGGTGGTCGACATCATATGGGTAGAGGAGTTGGGCGTTACTAAGACCAGAGGTTTTTTAAGGTACAAACAGTCTATTTAGTACTCTTGCTTTCACATTGAATGATTTATAGGATTAAAAATCCTTTTTCACCCCATTTATCCCATTATATTGAACTAGATATATAGAGGATTTTAGTACCCTTGGTTTTGAGTACACCAATTAGATGTTAGAACTGTTTTTTGATGCAAACTGTGGATGTAGATTAATGTTAGGGCCATACATATCTATTGGGGATCTTCTTATACTAAATTAGGAAGTCATACGATGTCATCCTAGGAATATAATGGTTGTATTTAGGGAATCCAGTTATTGGATTCTTCTAGAGAAGAGTCTTGTTTTCAAGTGCGGATGGATAGAATGTAGTTTTTGTTGGTGAGCTGGGTTGTTAGGTGGTTAGTTAGTGTGTGGAGCCTCTTATCTTTTTGTATTCTGAGCTATCAGTGTGATCAATTAACACAGAGAAGGCTGAGGTTCAAGGGGTTTTCAGATAGTTCCTAGAATTCTTTTCAAAATAGGTTGTCACTTTACCCCCTCGATGTGACATTGAGATCGGAATATACTATCAACCTGGTGCCCATCCAATATCAATTTCTCCCTATTGGATGGCTCCCTCTGAGTAGCGGGAGTTGTGGATTCAAGTTGATGAACTAATGAATGAGGGTTTCACCATTCCGAGTGTGTCACTATGGGGTTCTCGAGACTTGTTCATGAATAAGGAACATGATGTCCAGAGGATATACATATACTACTAGAGACTGAATAAATTAAAAGACAAGAAATGTTAACCTCTGCCAATAATTGAGGACCATTTAGACTAGTTAAGGGGAGAAAGTTGGTTCTCCAAGATAGATATGTGGTCTCAATATCACTAGTTCTGTGTGAAGGAGGGTGAAATCCCAAAGCCTTCATTCATGTGCAGGTATGGGAACTCTGAGTTAGATGATATGTCGTTTAGTGTCATGAAGGAACCATCCATGTTCATGGGTCCCATTAACTCTATCTTCCAAGAATTCCTACACTAATTTGCTGTCGTGTTCATTTAAAACATCCAAATTAGCTCAGGGCCAGAGGTGGATCACACCAAATTTTTGAGGACTATCCTGGTGGTCATTTGACACTACCAGATCTATGGAATATTTTTCATGTGTACATTTTAGACATTGTAGGTCCATATACACAGGCATGTGGTTTCATAGCAAGGGATAATAGTGGATCCATCAATGTTTGAGGGAGTTTTATCTTTGGAATCACCCTATAATGTGGTAATGGTTCGCAACTTCCTGGATCTAGAAGGCTATTTCTGTAGATTCTTTCCAATCTTCACTCGATTTTAGGCTTTGTTGATTTATTTTAGTAGAAAATACAAAACCTTTTTATTCATTGAGAAGTGTCATGTAGCTTTCATCTACCTGAAGTGGAAGCGGGTTAGTGCTCTTGTGCATAGGTTTACAGAAGAAGGGTTGACTTTTGAAGTGTTTTGGGATTCTTCTGGTCTTGGATTGGGATGTGTGTTGATGCAGTAGTAGAGAGTGATCTTTTATGGGTCTAGGAAGTTATGTCTACATGAATGTAGCTATGTCACACATTATTCGGTGCTTATAGCATTTGTAATCGTGTTTATTGAGTTATGAAATTACCTCATCAAGGAGCATGTTGTGGTCTTCAAGGATCAATAGAGCATGAAGTATATCTTTACGAAGAGATACTTGAACATGTTCTAGCAAAAGTGTATGGAGTTTATTCTAGTCTAACACTTTGATATCTCTTAAACCATTGGAATGGGGAATGTGGTGTATGATTATCTAAGCATGAAGTTGCAAAAAGAGTTAGTTCAACAATATGTGGTTGCATGGAAGGCAATAGAGGAGTTGGCAACAATGTGCCAAGATGATGGGGGGAGGGGATAATGGTTAAGGATATATATTTCAGATGACCGTGAGGTCATCCATGGTTTATATGGTGAACAAGTCTTAGTTGGTAGGATTATAGACTAAAATGATGCTTGATCGCACTATCTAAGGTAATGCTATGGAGGGATGGTCATAGGATAGTCAGAATCAAATGTTTTTTCGTGGGAAGTGGTTTTTTATAGTCAGAACCATTGAAGGAGTTCTCTGGTAGTTCCAAAGCTCACCATTTGTGGTGCATCCAAGTGTTTATAAACTTTAATGAGGCTTGAAGGAACAATATTTGTTGTCTGGGGTGAAGCATGAAGTGGTTGATTTTGTGGAAAGGTGATTAATGTGACAATAGGTGAAGCCGGGAACTGTGTTTCTGGTGGTCTATTTTCCAGGAATAGACATTCCTGAGTGGAAGTGGGATAAAATATCATAGGATTTCAACATATTATTACCCAGGATGTAGAGTTTATGAAATTATATTTTCGTATTACTGTATTAGTTGATGGAATCAGATCACTTCTTAGCGATCAAGGAGTCAAGTGCAGAGGATTCCATAGCACAAAGGTATGTAGATGAGGTGGATTGGCTTTATAGAGTTCCAAGATCAATTTTATTGGATATAGATACACATTTTACAATGTCAGTCTAGTGGGGGATTATATAATTCCTTTAGTACACAGTTATGCTACATCATTTCATTCCACCCTCAGACGGATGGAAAGACAAAGAGGACCATCCAAATGTTCGAGGACAAGTTACGTACAAGTGTTATAGACTTTATTCGATCTTGGGTGTGACAATTTCCCTTTATATATTTTTCTTATAATAATAAATATCACACTTCTATTGGTATGGCACCATTAAATTATCTATGTGGGAGGCCCTTTCATGCACCCTCGTTGTCGATGGATATTGGGGAGGTAACTATTCTTGGTCCCGATGTGGTGCAGAGTATGATAAAGAAGGTTCATTTTCTCTATGAGAGGATGGATAAAACATTGGGTAGAAAAAATTTATATTCTTATCATTGGATGAGGTTTTTGTAGTTTTTTGAAGGATTCCATGTATTCTTGACGGTTTTACTTTGATGTGGGAAGAAGATATTTTGAAGAGGGAGAATTATTTCTCCCATGTTCATCAGGACTTTCGAGTAGTTGTGATGAGTTGGTGAGGTGGAAAATCACCTGGTATTTCCAAAGTAGTTGGAGATGACCACGATGTATTCCATTTCATATAGATCCATCAGTATCTACACGATGACTCCAATTTTATTGATTGAGGATAGTTGTATATCGAGGATGACGTGAAATTCGTGAAGAGACCAAGAAGAATTGAGGATTGTGGGGAGAATGTTTTTTGTGGAAGGACCATTCATTTGGTTCGTGTGTTATAGATTCTTGGTGTCCATGAATAGGGTACTTTGGAGAGGGAGGCATAGATTAATGTCCATTACCTAGATCTGTTATAAGTTGTATTTTTGTGTTTTACATTATTGTTTCATTTTATGATGTAATTCTTGACCTTATTCATTATCAGATGAGTTGTTTCCCTATTATATGAATGTGTGTGAAATGTACTAACTGTTGGGAGGAAAGGACCTAATCTCAAATTAAGATGAATTAACATAGATGCGATTGAACCCATGCAGGTTAGTCAGTCCCCCCAAAAGTGGATAGTATCTTGACATAGAGTAAGGAGCCCACAAATCCATATGTCTAAAAATATGACCTTTGGTGATTGTGTGGTTGTTTGGGGTAGTGGGTCATTAGGGTTTGTATTTTCTTCATGAGATATATGGAAATGAGATGTTCTGGGATGTTATGGTTTTCACTCCAATTTCGAACAATGCATGCGGGATAGTCCCTGATAGGTATCTTATAGGGGGGTTGTCTGGACCCCCCTTTTTCAGAGTTTAGTATTTAATTATTGGGGACAAGAATAATTTGAGAGGTATTTGATGTAATGAACCATATTTCCATGGTCCATTCCTTTATTAAAATCCAGTGCATGTGGGTTTATTAGGGGTTTTGGGGGTTTGTTTTAGTAGTTTTCCTAATATCTGAAGTGGATCACTGAAACGGTGGCACCGTGATGGTGGCACCGTGATGGTGGCACCGTGATGGTGGCACCAAAAACATGGAACTCTAATAATGGAACCAAATTACTGGCACACTGAAATAGTGGCACTGAAATGGTGGCATACATAAATGGACATACTATAACTGTGGCACCATAATAGTGGCACCGTGATTGTGGTACAATGACATGATGTCCACCCCTCTCTACCATTACAATTTCCCATGATTTTCTATTTTCACCCATCCTGTGTCATATTTGACATAAACTAACATCGAAGCATTATTTAGGTGTTTTAATGGTGTTTCAAAGGATATTAAGTATATCGTTAATAACATAATTCTCCAGGGACTTTGAGATATTTATTACATTTCATATTGACCACGATCCCATGTTAATTACTTTTGAAATCATTATTACTTTAATATTGGATGTGGCTCTTCAATGCCAGGACCATCCCTTCCTAGTGTGTTTTCCATTACCTCTTGGTTCATGTAAAGACTTCTTCTCTAGAAGAGTCATGTTTTTGTTTTAGGGCCCCATACTGCACAGTTTTATTGTTATTTCGTAGTGGGCACGCGATCATCTATTATTGGCGTAAAAAGGAGTTTTGGTCACCGACTGTTTCAATATGGGAATCTTCAATCTCTCATTATTTTTGCATCGGGTGGGCTGGGTATAATAATGTTTCTTGAGGACGGTTAAATCCTTTTCAGTAAAAAGAAATAAATAAGGGGTTGTGAAGATGATAAAAAATATATAACATGAACTGTAATGATGATTGGTGGGGTATTGAAGATGAATGAATATTGGGCATGATTTTAATTTCATTCCCCATATTACTTTTTTTAATTTTTGTTGTTGTAAGGCCTATTGAAAATCATGTTCAATGGTTGTCCTTTATTGAACAACGGTGATGATATTTTTTTGATGCTCTATTGAATAGTTGTAACATGAAATATACATAATCATGTATATGTGGTTAAATTAATGGATTCCTTAAGATCAAACATGTTTTGTGATCACCCTTATTATTTAATGTGGAATTAAATAACACGTGTTTGCTAAACCTGAATATTCATGGATTAACAGTGTGGCTTTGTGATGCGTTTGGATGTTTTTTTACGTCACAGGGGTTGTGTGATGTTGTTTTTGGTAACCCTGTTATGGAAATGGGGTTAGACAAAGGGATTGGTCCTATGAATAGGGTTGTTTATCTTTGTGCATTGGGGATGCAGTATGTTGGTGTTTTTCTGTGGGATTTCTGTATAGGGTGGTACAAGAGAAGTGTTGGTATCCCTGTTTAATGGAATTATTGATTGTGTAATGGGTAAAAATCTAGGTAGTGGTACTATAATTAGTATATGTTGGGGACATAGATCTTGTTATGAACTAGGGCTTCTTCTTAGGAGTGGTTCACTAGTGGGCCTGGAGGAGAGGGTTGTGTCATGACTTCATGTTTACAGGTGTTCCAGGGGTTCTGTTTTTGTGAAGTGGGGCTAAAGGGTTTAATAGGAAGAGGTTGATTGTGTGAGAATCCATTAAAAATGAAAGTTGTTAGTGGTTGAATGGGTGTCTAGGAAAAGGGGGATGTGTAGTTTGAATTTAGGTTAGTTGTTCTCAGTTTTGTTTATTAAGGGGAGTTAAAATGGGAATGCTTTACCTTTGTATCTCATTCCATTGTCCAATTTTGGAAGAACCGAAGAACTAAGTGGGTTGGCTTCTGTGTGTTTACTTAATCAGGCTCTATGATTTCATATAATAGCTTCAGAATTTGTTCTTTGTAAATTCGACAGGTAGTGCAAGAATAAATTTAGGTGGACCCTTTAATGGATGAATGGAAATTGGTTAAATGGGAAAGGGGTTGGGTTCATTCTCTAGTTGTGGTTGTTTTATTGGTTTTGAATATAGGGGTATTAGTATATGGGGTTCTGTGTGGGCTGGTTTTTTTGTTATAAACCCATAGGTTTGTCTGAGTGTCTTTATACCTATGTGAATAAATTTTAGTAAATTGTGATTTCTATATGCACCCCACCCTTTTTCAGAACCATATGCTGAACAACCCCTTCTCATGGGAGAGGGTTCCTTTCCCAACATCTCAATGGGAGGATGGATGTCAGGTTTCTGACATTATTCCTCACACCCTCTTCTTGTTTGTATCGCTAGAGAAAATCCTGTCAGACAGTAATGTCTTAACGTTTACCATAGTCTAAGATCCTCTAGACATGTTTTTGTGTGGATAAGAGGACAAGGTGTTTGTGGACCAGGATGGTCTCTCAAAGTGACTTTTGGAAGAGGCCTTGGTGTCTTCAGGTGAGATGTGTAGTTGTTGTGGCCCTGGTGTCTGGGGGCAGGATGTGTGGTGTGGCTATGGCCTAGGTGGATACAGGCGGGTTGTGGCAAGGGGAATTTTTTTTTGTAAGGGTGGTTGCATCAACATGTTTTACATTATGGATGAGTAGTTTAAAGTTGGGAAAGAGGTATGGGTACCCAAATGTTTTTGTTCTTATACAACTACATTACTGGACATTAGTTATTTAGTGAGTGTACCTTGATGCGACTATATTGGTTAGTACTGTTGGGTGGGTTCATTGAGGTTCTACTATTTTCAGAAGGGAATTAGTGTGATTCTCCCACTTGTGCACCTGGGGCATTATTTTTCCAATTGGTTATACATGTGTACTCACCATATTTTTGTAAAACTATTTTTATGTATCTAAGCAGACTTTGAGGACAATGGTAGACTTTACTAACTCGAGTGTCGGGATAGTTTCTATAGTGTTGCATTGTCTCTTTCTTTTTGAACATGATTTGGTACGTCATTTGTAATTTTATTGTAGTTTACTATTAAACCATGCATGGGTAGGATTTTGGTTTCCATTATGTAAATATTTGATGTTTCTTGGTATTTATACCGTCATGTCTCCCCATAATGTTTTCATTAAAAAGTGTAATGCCTTCCATTTTTTGTGGGATTCTATACCCTCGGTGCTATTCACCACTCTGAGGCCTATTTAAGGGGGGACTTAGTGGGTCATTATCTCTCCATCACCTCGAGGAAAGAAGGGTGTGCCACTTTTTTGTCCCAATGCTCATCAGGAAGAAGGGTTTTCAAAACAAATATACACAGGTAGAAAAATTAAATCTTCTTTAACCATCAAAACATGGGTAGCACCAATAACTTCATCATTGTGTGGATGCTTCTTCTATCACCCATGTAATAACCCATATTTTTTTCAATCAGATGTTCCTTCATCCAATTTCATTTGAGATATTCCTCCTCCGTTGATTGGAATCCTATGTGATCCCTCATTGAGACTCTAAACAGATCAATATCAGAAGTGTTAAATTGCTAAAGCTGGGATTTGTAAACTATATCCCTAATTCATTGTTTATATTCCCATATTTTCTAGTATTTTCTGTGAGACCATTATATTTATTTTCCCGATGTTTTTCTATTAATAATTTTCTTCCATTATAATTCAAATATGAAGTTGATATTGGATGAGGAGTCATCTATAATCCTACATTTGTGGGTGTAGTTGTTTTCCCTAAATTTTATGATGATTTTATAGATTCATTGATATTGAGCATGCCAGACATTGCTACAAATTTCCCTTAAATTTATTCATTCATTCAAAATAGATATTTTTATAGTATTATACTCCTATATGTCCTTGATATGTGATTAATGGGTGTGGACCTAGTTTATTTACATCCCTTTTGTGTGTTAAATTAATTTCTCTCATTAATATACATTTTTTAATTGACCAAAAAAACTCTATTCTCCCATCAAGTGTTGTAAATATAATTTCTCTATTATATGAATTTTCCAAATTGATTAATGAACATTTTGTATTATTGGTTTACATTGGTTATAATTTTTCCTAAATTAATGAATTAAATGGACTTTTTTAATGTAATGAAATTTGGTAGAATTGTCATGCCTCATGTTATAAAAATATTAATGTCAATTGTATGAATTGCATCCCACCTATTTATAATAGAATTGATGAATAATAATATTTATAGTTTATTCATTATGTTATTATTAAAACTATGAGTATACCATTATTTTTAACTATTGGAGAGCGATAATGGACATGTTGAGAAAGTTGTTCCACTCTCCCTTACATTGGGTGTTGTGTTTGAAGACTATCAAAATTGTACTTGTTTTTAGATGATTTGTATGATTCTCCATGTTACCCAACCTGAGGTGTTGGGTATGTCATATATACCCACCAATCCTAACTGTTTATCAGGAGTTCTCACATATTCCATGATATTTAGGGCATGTATGCTTTGATAGTTATTATTGATCATTATACGTGTTATGGACACCAGAGTTATTCCCTGAGCCAAGATAAAACCTAGTATGCATGTATATGCTTGAAAATGTCTTGACATACTTAGAATATATACATGTATATGAAATATATATATATATATTATTAATATATATATATATATAAATGGTACATGGATCATACATATTCCCACCTATGATAAAGATGTTAGAGTCTCCCAGGTGTCCTGATGGAACCCCAGATCACTAGTACATTTTATTCTTTATTTGTTATATTTTCATTCAGTAACACTAATATGTAATGAAAACTAGATGGATTATTCATATAAAACATTTATTTTGTTAGAATAATGTTATGTAACACCCTAATTAGGTCAAAATTTGTACTTGAGTAGACCTCATGTCTGTAGGGTAAGATTAACGGAAAGCTCTAAAGTACATATGTTTGATCATTTTACACATAGCTTCGAGCCTGGGAGACATGGACTGAGCATATATTCATGATGATAGTGGAGTAGTATTTTAGAATTTTTTTATTTTAAATCAAAATGTTTTATATTCTTGTCCCATTTCCCCTTTTTTCTATCAGCAATCCTTGGATTCATTATATATGAATCATCCCTTGGGATTTGATTGTTTTTATAGTTGTGGGTTACTCATGTTTCTTTAATTTATATTTTTATTCAATTATTCCATATATTATGTAATGCTTCCAATAATTTTAAATTAATTACTATATTTGGTGTACCACTATTATATAAGGTTATATTTTCTCCACCATACCACCTTAGACCCTAACTACTAGTAAGAATCCTCTATCTTAATAAGAGTTGGGCTTCTCCCTATGTGACCCACCTGCTCGAGGAACTGGTTAAGTGGTACCACATTTGGGACATTACAAAGTGGTATCAGTTGGTTATTTTTCCATTATATAATTTTTATAGTATTAGATAGGATACTAGAATGTAATTTAATTTAGTAATTTTCTTGTCTATGGGAGTAGTTAACCAATATACCATGGAAAACAATATTATATGGGATTTTTTTGTTACTATTGTTTGGATTATATTTGTTACTATTGATATCATATCTCTGTAGGGTGAGAGAAGTAGCTTGTGATATTATTATCTTTTATTTAATTGATACATATTCTACCAATTTTCCATGTGTATAATGGACATAGAAACACATTCATTATTGTATGCCCATTTGAAAAAATATTCCATGATTTTTTTCCAAGCGATGTCTACATTCTAATTTAATATTCCCACTCTATATAGTTAGTTCATGATTAGTAAACATCGAAACATGAAGGAATTTATTGAAGAGATAATATAATTTGATTAATTACTATTTTTACATCAATATAAATGGTTGTTTACTACATATATTGGTTATAATCCATTAATTTTCCAAATATACCATATTGGGGTTCTAGTCGTACTGGTTCTGGATAGAGATATATATATTAATATTGAGATTAAGAACTCATGTGAACATAAATAAAAAAAGTGAAATGTTTTCTAGTAAATGGGATTCCAACTGTAATTTAATGGGTTTTTTCCTCCATAATAATAAACATAGACTCTATATAATTAAACGTCTATCATCTAATATCAGACCTAGACCTGAACACATAATTAGTATGGGTATTTGGGTTTATTTTATGTTGTTATATAATCTTATGGCCTTTTCATACTCACGTAGAAATGGGTTTTGGAATTGGTTTTGAGGTATGATATTTTCATAGAATGGCTATGTCCCTTTACATGTTTATTATCTCTGACTCTTTCAACTACTAAAATATATTATAAGGAGTGTGTCTTGAATTATAGAATAATTCCACCATTACATCCTCAAATTATATGCCATGATGGTGGTGAATACCAAGCACCAAATTTATTGGGTCCCATGATAAATGTGATACCTATTATAATTCAACTAATTACACCACCATTTAATTCGGATAAGTGAACCAAAAACTAGTTCCAAGAAGTATTTTTTTCACAATTATGAAGTCTATTATAAGAGTTGATCAACCTTCCCCGGTTTTGTAACAGTCGAATGGGGAGTTCCAACATCATAATCCTTCCACCTTTTCATTGAATACTTGACCACATATTATATATTCATGTCTCAAATCCATGATTTCTATCATTAAAAATCTAGAGTTTCCATGATGGTTGTGGTTCAATATATCTTCTTATAAGATATGTGGTTCTTCCAAAAAATGGTGGGATATTATTACCTAGAATGTCCAGAATCATAATATGATATGGGTGTATTTCAATATGATCATCAATGAATACATGTTTCCATAGAATCTGTGGGAATACTAGGCAATAGAGTTTATGATACTGCATCAAGGAATCATGCATATTCTTGAATATTCTATTTATTTTACGCAGCAGCATGATTTAGCACTGACTTTATCCCATTGTGATTTTATGACTAGAAGGTCTACTAAGGATATGATAATATACACTATTTTTTGTAGGTAAGTGTTTTTCACCTGAAGATTATTTCTAAGATTATCAACCGAACCCTCATTAGTGAGTGGAAGAATAGGTAATCTGATAGTGTAAACCATGTTGGTTTAACACCTAGATCAATTAGTGTATATTATAGTAGGAAAAATAATTTCTTTAAGTATTCACATTAGGTAAAAATGAATTTATCCTAATATGTCACTAGTGTGTGGAACTAAGACATACAACACCGTTGTCTATTAGCGATCCAATTTAATACAGAGCCAATAAGAGGATGTGGAAAATCTAGAACATCAATAGCTATTTTCCATCACTGCCAAGTGAGTGGGGATATAAACCTCCACAATGTTCTAAATCAAGGAATCTAGTATCTACTAGAAAGGAATATCCAATACCATAGACTTCTCATACTGATATATTGGTCATGGATAAGGTAGTAAAAGTTATGATTTATAGCACTAATATAGTGGGATTTATTAGGGCATTCATTCTATGAATTAGGGCCACAGTTCGGGCCAGTTACATGTTGTGAAACCTATTTTAGAGGAGGAGAGTGACATAACTTATAGTATTATAGGTATTATTCTAGTAGCCTCCACTTAGTTTATTCTTTATTTGAAACATGAGGATTACATTCCATAATATCTGAAAAGATAATGGAGATTTTGGGTCATGGGATTGAGTTTTACCATGGTTTTGTGATATTCAATTCCTCGTTGGGTATCCAATCTGAGAGAATTATCTATTATAAGAACATTACCATTGAGATAGGTGGATATATATTTTAGTGTAATATTTTCAACCCTAAAATGATTTGGTATTACAATATTATTTGTATGGAATAACTATTTTTCTATTGGTACAATATTTACCGTTTTCACCGAAGGGTGGCATTTAAATCACCATAGGGTGGTAGAAATTTATATAAGGGATAATGGGATGTCCTTACATCTTGATTTTAACCTTAGCATCAGAGACTGGGAAGAGTGATTTGTCATATATCTAGCCTATTTATGGATTATTAGGGGCTATGACCCTTTATGTTCCATCTAGTGGTTGATCATTTCATGGATGTTTTCACTAAATACTTGTCTAGGACATATATATTGATAGTGGTATAATTCACCATTAAGATAGGGAAATGAGAAACACCAGTGTCCATTCCTTCTTACATGATGAAACCTTTGAATATTTTGGAGCTAAAGAAAAATTAATAATTTAATATTGAGGCTAATTTATTAACCATCCCCAATAGTTCTCTAGTATGTTCACTGGTCCTTTTGTCCGATATTATGGATGGTAACCTCAAAGAATTGGGTAGATTTTGTGTTTTTTAATATATTACTAAAAATAATTGTTATCAATTTCCTCTAATAAGAGAACTATTGGTTAATATTTGAGAAGAGATAGGGTTTTCAATTATTTATTTTAGGTTGTCCAATCATCAAGTGTGTTTTATATCATCAAGTAGACCTCGAATAACGTTTTGAAGAAGGTATGTCCATTATGAGTATCGAGAATTGAATTTTTTTTCATGAATATAGAATAAATTTTTATGTCCTTGAGGAATCAGGTCTTCCACCCGTATTTAAATTCATTCTTTATAGTATTTTTGGAAGTCAAGTAAGGGTATTTATTCACTCTTTTAGACAATTCCTTCCACATTTAGATCATCACGAATACAATGAGAGAGTAGAATCTCTATTATAAGATCATAAAATTAAATATTTTAATCATAAAGACCTTTTCCAGGTTCATTTCTTGTCAAAATTAGGAGTATCATTAGTCCTAGAGTAAGTGGGAGCTATAGTTTCCTTATATTAACATAAAAATTATGTTGATATAAGAGTTTTATTAGGGTTATAGAGGTTTTAAAGATAACTCATCCATTATTTATCTTGAACTGTATATCCACTTATTTTATTAACTAAAAAAGCTATGGAATTCATATGGTCATAATATTATAAATAATCATTTCAAGAGTTTTAGGGAAGATTGTCTTCAGTGCTAATTTGGATTCATCACGATCTATGTATGAGCTATACCATTTACTTAAAGGCTTCCAGTATCTGTCTTGGAGCTATTATGATGTCAGATGAGTGAGTTGTAGCATACCATTATTGATAGTTGAGGACCCAGTAGTGGAAATAATTGATGCACAACCTCGATATGGCTATTTTAGTTCATGCTTTATGCTATTAGATACACTATTTATATGGATAAAATTTGTATGATATACAATGATCACAAATTCCTCAAGTATATGATTGGACAGAGAGATATGAATCTACAGAAGCATGTATGTGTTGAGTATCTGGAATCATTTGATTTCATGATTTCCTCTAATCCTAAATAAGTATATATTGTTGTTGATTCTATGATCTGGAAGACTCGGACACATTCTGTTTATGAAGGATAGTGGTGAGTTTTTGATCATGGACTTATTTCTAGAAATATATGTTTATGCTTTTGATGATAATGGGTAGACAATACTCTCATCCTTATCAGGGACATCTACACTTCTAGAATGGTTATGAATGTGGAAAATTTTAGATCCTGAGGGCCTATTCCAATAGAAATGTATTTTATATGATTATTAATATTCTGGTTAGACTGTGGATGAGGATGAGACCCTATTCATTCAGGGGTGTGTTTGGGTTTCAGCAGACCGTAGAGATGAGATACTGTAAGAATTTCATGCCTCAGCTTTGGAAGTACATTCCATTGTCTCCAGTATGTATCAAGACATACGTCACTAGTATTGGTGGTCTAGTATGAAAACTGAGATAATTGGATTTATCATTCGGTGTTCCACCTCTCATTAGGTGAAGGTGTAACATTTGCATCAGATATGATTATATCATCCATTTTCCATTCCTTAATTGAAATGGGATGATGTTTCCATGGTCTTCATGACATGTTTTCCAAGATTTACTACAGGCAACAACACAGTTTGGGCATTAATTTTTCCTTATATAAAGGATTAAAATTTATTACCTATTCTAGAGAATATATTGGTTGATGAGATATGTATAATATATGTCATAGAGGTCGTACATCTTCATAGAGCTTGAAATTATATCATGTATGATTGAGATACTTACTTCACATATCTATTCTAGTAGGAAATTCAGAAGGTCTTGGATATGCAGTTGATTTTGAGCATGTCTAATCACACTTAGACTGATGGATGGATCAGATGAACAATTTATGTGTCAGAAGAAAAGATCTTTTTTTAATATTTAACAATGTTGATTTATGAGAGAAACCTAGACCCCATATTGAGTTATCTTTTGAAAACACCGTTCAAAAAATAATCTATACAGTTCGTTTTGAGTCCTTAGATTATAATCCATTCCAATCACTTTTGTGTTAGTTTGAGGCCATGAAGTCAACTTCTTTGGGATCACATCACATCTATGAGACCCTAGAGCAGAGATAATTGACCATAAAGAACATGATGGTAGCTCAATCTTTACAATAGTAATATTATAAAAGGAATTGTTGTCCATTTGATTATAATGATAAAGGTCATGATTTTTTTAGTTTCAACCACTATTGACCATCCTAGGATTCATAAGTTGTGTAATCTTTCAACATGGTTCATTGGACCCTTTCTTGTTTTTTTATAGAATTGGACCAGTGGATTACCAAATAGATCATTTGTAAATATACCGGTCTATGCATGATGTATTTCACAAATCCCATTATCATTATTATTATCAAGAATCACCACATTATTTCCAACCAGATGAGGTTGAATTATGGAGTGATGGTTACTTTCATGAATATCCTATGTGTATTGAAGATCGAAGCATAAATACACTCCAAGGCATGTCAATTCCATTAGTACATGTTCTGTTGTTGCACGGATGAGTACAGGGTGAGACCTGGGAGAGGGAAGCTAGTATACAATCTTTGTTTCCAGTGTTATTATTTTATAATACATCTTTGCCCCTATAAGTCCATATTGGGGAAAACATTATTATTATGGGATGTTTTAATAGCCATACATTTCTCAAAGGGGTGTGGTTTCCTCCCTCCCATGTTAAGTTCTTCATCAACCTAAGATAAGTATCATGAGTCCTATAACATCTTGAATCAAAAATTATCTTCATTGAATGTGTTTTATAGCTATAGGTAAGAACTTTAATCATCTTTCTTCCATTATATGTTTCTCTTACAATCGATGGAACTATTTTGGGGAAATATCATTTTCTCTATATTTAATGTGTTGGTCAGTTGTTTTTTAATCCTTTATAATTTGAATATGATGCTGATATTGGATAAAGAGCCATCAACGTCCATATTGATGTTGTTATAGTAGTTTTCTTATATTTTGTGATGTTTTCATAGCTCTGTTATTGTGCCTCAATCTATATTTTGTTTTGCGCTACCCATAAATGTGTTTATCCATTATAATTTTTTATACACTTGATGTTATACTCTCATAGACACTTTCAACATTACTAAGGGGTCATGACATTGTACATTCACCCCATTTTGGTGTGAAAAAATAATTTTACTCTCTTATTATTTTTTAAAATGGACAAAATATATTCTAATTATTCTTCATGGCATGTAAATTGAATAACAACTTTGAATGTAACATCCCATTTGATTAATCAACATTCAATTTACATGGGTTCTATTGTAGTAATTTTTTATTTCGTGATGAATTTAATGGATTGTGTAAATGTGCTAAAAATCGGTTGAATGACCACACAACATTTTATATGATTATAAATGTGAATTGTAAATATTTTGATCCCCTATGTTATTTTTCGATTTATTATTAAATGATTTAGAGGTTATTCATAGTGTTGTAATGATTATTATTAGAATTCAATTATTTCTTGTTGTTGATGACAGTGAAGGGACTTGCTGAGCATGAAATTTCACTCTACCTATTATCGAGTGTTGATCATGATGTCTCTAACAATTATAGTTATTTATAGATGACATGAATGATGCTTCAAGTTACATATCATTGGTTGTTGAGAGTGATGTATCACAACAAATATCTTGAGTGTTGAGCATGATGTACTACCTTCACCATGAGATTCTATAAATGTACACTATACAGCATCTTATATCTCATTAGACTATTTAGGGTTTCTTGAGTTATTCCATAGGTACATCTAGCATGATGTTCCATGACATATGCCTTATCATGTCATCATGTACATTAAAAATAAAGTTGTGTAAGATATATATAACTATATAGATATATTATTACATTTATATATATGGAACTAAAATCAGATATATCACAACCAATGATAAAGAAAATAATGTCTTCCATGTTTCTTGATGGAACCCGAGCTGTCGGATAAGTTTTATTCAAATTTGATTATATTTTCTTACTGGCATAATACTATGCTATGTACACTTCTCAGATTATTTTGAGAAAAAATTGTGGTTGGGATACTAACATTATCTCACAGCCTATATAGTCCTCATTTAGTTCTAAAGTAGGCCAAAGGTCTATATATATGGTTAAGGGTAATCTTTATTCCAGATATGTATGATATTCTTTACTTTGAGACTGGATCATGAAAATATAACCCTAGGAATATGATTGTGAAGCTATTTAAGAAGCCTTTTTCCTTTTTTTTAATCATATTGTATATTCATGTAAAATATATTCACTTTTTGTAAACTAGTAGGTTATAAAATCACTATATTTGACTCATCCTTTGATATTTGATTATTATTTTCGTTGTTGGTTTTTACACCTCTATAGTTTATCATAGTATTTTCCACTCTGTCATCTATTATATCAGGACTCCTTTGTTATCGTATTATTTACTATATATGTCATTCGACCTGAATATGAGGGTATGATATTCCCATTATTTTATATTAGACTTTCACTGCAAGTCAAATTCCACCTGGGAATGAAAAGACATGCATGAGGCCATGTTACCCTCTCAATGGGGGCCCTAACCGAGTGGTCCAAATTTGGGATGTTACTACCCATGTCTCTTGATTCAATTATTTAAACATTCCCAACATGATTATAAAATTAGAAAACACATTTTAATGCATCATCACTTCATTGGGGTATTCATCATCACCTATATTATCTATATATTAGCTTTTCATCAAACTAATATATTAAATAAACAAATAAATGGAGAATTATATATGATTACTATGTGTACATAAGATAAAATATAAAGAGATTAAAGAGGGAATTATTATTTTCTTACAACTAGTAAAAGTCCCGTATATTGATCCATATAAAAATAAGTTGACCAAATATGACAGTTAGCTAATGGGGATGGCATGATACTAAATATAGAATAGCCTAGTTGATAATATATATATATATATATATATATATATAGGGAAGGATCCACCAGCATCCTAATGATATGGAATCTTAATATCATAAAATGGATTATTATAATCACCTTGAGGGACATATCACTAAATGGTGGAAACTTTGAAATAATGATAATCAAAATAATACATGGTTGAAGGGGTACACATCGATGTGCATAACCTGGTCATCTTTCTCAAGAGGCTATCAAAGAGGCCTCAGTAGATAGGTGCCTAGGGTGTGAGATCTGTGAGATATGTCAACCATGTGTAAGATGTCTGGAATGCCTCTAATGGTACCCCTCTTACGAAGTAAATGATGTGAGTTAGATGTAAATTATCACCTACATTCAAAAGGCCATATGATAGAAACTAGCATCATGGGTATATAATAAAAAACATGTGGTGATTCATTCTTTTTTTAAATTTAATAAATAATAGTAAATATGTAAATCTACCAATATTCCCATATATAAAAAATGAATATATTCTAATAAATGAATGTAATTTCATGAAAAATGAAACATATGGAAATTCCAAAACAATCCTAAGAAGTGTGAAATAACTCCGAAAACTCCTAAATAACTCCACAAGATAGCAATTAATAACTAATCCCAAACCATATCAAGATGACCTGAAATAAATTATATATTTTTCTATAATGAAAATATAATTACACTCATAATGATATTCTATAAAAAATATTAAGAAATGTGTCAAATAAGTATAGAGAATCATAGTGTATAATCAATAAATTGAACAATTTACATAAATATGTGAAACTAAATTAAATCATCACCATGTCTCTATAAATATGTAATTAATAAAACAAATCATTTCAATCTTATATGTAATAATGGTCACAAGATTTAATATCCGTAATGTTGTTTACTCTAATGAACTTATTTTGAACATCCAATGCTACAATCATATCCATATATCATCGGACACCAAATACATACACGTCACATAAAATATGGCATCTGATTCGTCTCCTCACAACCTCATCCAAAACAAATTAATAAGACCAAAATCAATTAAATCCATTGTATCATATATTTTACCTAATTCCACTATAACCCATTCATGTACATCCATTTTATGTTATACACATCATGAAATAATACTTGAATGTGTCAAAATAGTATGTTGTTATAGAGAGCACAATGATGCACAATAAAATTCATATCCAACACATTCGATGTCCATAAAAACGTTATACCATAATTGTTAGGTCGAGTCGGAGCCTTGATACCCTGGGGGGTTGAAATAGGGTGTATATATTCTTTTGTAATTCTTCTAACCCCATAGGATCACGTACTAATTATTATAATGGTTAATTTTTCATCTCTTTTTTTTATATTTCTCTTCACATTTCCAAAATTTATTTGATTATGATACATAGAGTGTAAGGTAGGAAAGAGAACATAGAGACATATATATTTTTAGTTTGTTCTCTATCACATGGGTATGTGCATGGAGCACAAAACATAAATCTGTTGATGTACAAAATCCACAAAGGCCCACTACAAATATATGGTTTGGGATAGATCACTTTTACATCCAAGCTCACTAACTTTAAAATGATTATGGTTAGTTTACTACTTTCCAAATTTTCCATCCCTAACTCCTTATAGATGGATAACTATTGGTGGGATCAATTACAATCTACCTATTTATTTTTCTCTTCTCTAAGAAGGATCTGTATATAGTTTATAGACTTGTAGGTTTCTTCATTATAAATAATGAATTCATCCTCAACTATTGTTAGATTCCCTATGGAATATCTTTTTGTGTTTCTCCTTCATTTTTTTGAAAATACCTATATGAAAAACATACACTAACTATAAAACTAGAATGTATTTTTCTTTACTATAGACACTGAAATCACCTCCTATTAAGAAATATCTTCAAGAGATTCCAAGGGTAATTTTAACTTCCTTGAATGTTGTAGTGAATATTTTTTTTCAAGTATTGTTAAATGGTGATGAACCTTTATGTTCTTCTTCTTATTTAGAATTTTGATATTATAACTATACTATTCATAGTTAAATGTAGGTGTGTATATTCATGTGAAAGATTCTGTTATGATCCCACTATGTAATACCATGGTGTGTATCCCCTTGTGTGAGATCATGGAATGAGACCCTAGCGAGTGACCCTAATGTGAGACCCTGGTGTAAGACCCTAGCACTATTCCCTTCCAAAAGTCTACCATTTCATTGGGACCATGTTCCTAGTGTAATGTCGCTTTCCCACATTGAGAGAGTCCCTAGTCCAATCCCCGTTTTCACATTGCATGTGTCCCTAATGTGGGTATTCTTTCACAATTATACATTGAAACTTTAAACAATACCATGTTACAATCATGAAAATAACATAGACAATATCATTAACACATATTCTTTCATGAGAGCTCTTCCCAAACATCATTCCTGAGATATCTCTACAAACATCTTTCATAATATCTCTCCATGAACCTTCTCCCCTTATGTTTCTTCTAAACAATATTTGAAGAAAAACCTCATCAATGTTTAAGGATGGTTTAGGGGTCTTTAAAGGCATAAAAACACCACCATAACCCCCAAATTTTTAGAAAATCATCTGTCCCACTAGCATAACACTCACACTCCCCATGTACCTATAGATATATTAAATGATAGTAATGTGATGGTTAATGTTTTTGTATTAAATATCTTTTCATGATGCATCATGTGTTCCAAAGAAACATATGAGTTATGTATGAAATATCATCATAATATACAAAGATAATCATTTTCATAATACAAGATCCCATCGCGAGATCCAGATACAATCATGGACTTCTTGGCATCTCTTTTCTTGAACCTTTGAAAATCATTAATTTCATCATGCACATCATTAAATCTTCATCAACTGAAAAATAAATTCGTCATTTCTATGTTTTTCTTTATCACCATGTGAATTCATGAGACCAGTCATTCAAACAATCACAAGATCAAATATCCATGATTTCATGATATTAGATCTACATTTGCACACTGTGAGTTCATTTCAGTACTCACACACCATGAGATCAGTTTAGCATTAACGCTCCATGAGAATAGTTCATCATTTTCACTCTAAAATTTTAGTTATGCACTCACACTCCCTGAGATAAATTTTTGATTCATGCTCTATGACATGAGTTCAGAATTCACACTGCATGAGATTAGTTCAGAACTCACTCTAAATGTGATTAGTTGTTTATTAACAATCCACAAGATTATATCATAATTCCCACCCCATGAGATCAGTTCCTCTCTTTCACTCTGTGGTAATGGTTCAGAACTCCCACTCTGAGAGATAAATTTAGCATTCATGATCCGAGAGATCAATTTAGCATTCACACTTTATGTAATATCAAACATTTTTTCATTTCATGAAATCAAGTATGCTTCATAATTATTCATTATTTATTTTACATACAACAATTTTAAATACCCACACACCTTGTTAAAAAACACAATCAACTCACATGAACCATTTTGAGGGGTTTTTATGTAAAAATATCCCCTTTCAGTTTTTGAATACTATCCACATTTTAATACCACATTTATTATATTAGAATCTTTTAAAAAAATTCACTTCTTATGATTTCCATAGTGATAATAGATTTACTCCACACGTACTATAATACCATAGAAGCATTACTTTTTATGAGAAATAATCTTCACATGAAAATTTCATCAATGAATCACTTCATTCTAAAACCACTCAAATAATTTCATCAAAAACCCTATCTGACCTGATATATATTCTTTGATCGATCATCTTTAGAAACTTCCATTTTAAATCCCTCCCAAATTTAACGATCCCCACATAACACTACTCCCCCTATCAGATTATTCCCTTGTTTTGATGAAGACATTTTCTCCCTTTTATAGCCACATGTTATATATAATTTTCAATGAACTCTATAGTTATATCTTTGTGGTCCATAACATGGTAGAGAACACAAATAAGTATAAAAGGGAAAACATATCATAACCTAGGGAGTGGGGGGAAACAACCACACATTTTTAAGTGTGCGAAGTCAACTAAACTCCAATAGCCAGTATATGACATTCAAATACTTCTTTGGGTAAGGAATTTCTCAAAATGATGATAGTCTATAGTTCTGTAGAAACAGAATCTAACTTAACAAGCCATTAATTTACATTCTCTTTGATAAAATGATAATTTATTTCAATGTTCTTTCTCTTGAAGTGATAGACTAGATTTTACCTTGTATTTATAGAACTTTAATTATCACAATGGATTTTTATTAGTGACTTCAGTAAAACTCTTATTTCATCAATATGTTGTGTCATACAAAACTACTACATTCATTCTTGAGTGGCTAAAACATATTTTCCTTCTTAGATGATCAATGAAATGTAATATTGATTATTTTATTGCCAATAAATAAGTCAACCACTAAGATAGATTGAACCACTTGATTTTTATTTTCTCCCATATTCTAAACTGAACAATTATATATCTACATAGAATAATAACACTTGATGATATTTTTCATTATGAAGAAAAAAAATCCACCATCCCCTAGTTATTTTAATGAATTATTTTTAATTAATATGTGAGGATCTAATTTTAATTTCACTAATACCATGCTGTTTGGAATGTTTAAAAAACAATATCATGTATTTTTGATGCCATGTATAACATACTGAAATTTATTTGCCTATATTCTGTGACATTTAATACATTGCCTTCATAATACAATGAATGTTTCATCATGGTATCCATTTGAGTCATCATATAAATGGAATTATCCATTCCAAATCAACTAAAAAAATACTTGAAATAATTATAGTGATAAATTAATGGGCCATTAATTCTATATGTAAACCATAAACTAAGGAAAAAAGTTAGTTTAGTTGTCCTTGATAATTGAAATAACTTTTCATGAATATCATGAACTGATAGCACTATGTTTAATCTGATCCTCCAAATATTATGATAGAAACATATACCATCACCGTCATCATTTTATTAAAATATTTATTGATATATAGATTGTAATCAAATCCTCCACACTAGTAACTGAACTTATTTAATAACTAATCCAGATTTAAATTCCATTCTCTTTGTACTTTCTGAATCATTGTAGCACATTCTTTAGAAGAAAACTATTTTCTCATATTTAGGAAATAGAAAACCAATTTGCTACTAAATAAAAACTTCTTGTTCTAGAAACCCATTCATAAATGCAGACTTGGATTCCATCTTGAAAAAAATTTAACTATCTTTCACTACTATGGACAAGAAAAATCTGACTGCCTCTAGCCTCATAATAGGTGATAATGTTTGGTCAACATTAATACTATGACAACCCTGATCTTTTATTAAAAAATTAAACATAATTTATTACATAAAATTCACTTGATACAACATAGATTATCGAGAGGTATAGTGTCTTTTGGGATTATGGTCATTACATAAAAACTTCAAACATGAAAAAAAATCTTTATTTAAAGCCTCCTTTACATAACAACTACATTCCCTTGTACTTAGCATTGCATGTGATAACCTGAGAACATGCATAAGAAAAGGGTGTGCTATAAAGGCAAGTAAGGGAATAATAATGGAATAACATGATCAATACAATACATGTTAGACAATAGTCATATAAATAGAGCACAATAAAAGAATAAACATAATGGCAAGATAAATCATGATAATCAAAACATGGAAATGTGGAAACAATACTTAACATGGAATTAGCATGAGCCAAGGCTCACTGCACATGGAGCATGAGTACATCCTCATTGCACATGAAGAACGAATAAAACCTCATTTAACTTGAAATATAATGTGTAAACACCCATTCCACATAACGTATCATGATACTATACTTTACCCAATGCGTTGGAGTGTTATAAGGGTGCACCCTTCTGTAACATTTAATTTCATGCATAAGTGTTCCACATGGATTATATAACATGGATTCATAAAACATAATCATTTATTCCACAATAAAGGAATGTCGAATTTATAAATGAAAAATTATAATCAATATGTAAATGTTTATAAATGTGAATACCCTTGATAGAGAAATGGTCATGGTATTCACTACACAATGACATTGGCTTGGAAAATTGGTGCAATTTAAGCAGCGTAACGACATGACGTAAGAATTCATAAAAATGGTTGATGAGAGATAAAGGGGTTTCTCATCATATGTACATGAAATGGAAATTACTTTGGTCAAATAGATACATTTCCCAACAATTTTAAGGGAATTTTGAGCAATCATACAAAATAATAGCTTGAATGCAAAAGAAGAGAGAGAAATTTATTTCAGAATGTCGGCATAGTAATGGGTGTACATGGGAGGCATTTAATGAGAGATAAAGGGGTCTTATATCATTCATACATAAATAGGGAAGTATGGGGGAGGTGATAAATCATACCCCAACACTTATAATTTAAATTAAAATGGGATAACGACATTAATAAAATTAGAAAAAAATGAGAAAGGGAGAAGAAACCCTTACTTGAATGTATGCTTCCAATGGCTTGAGAGAGGCATCAGAGAGGCATACTGGGAGCTTGGGAATCCTTGGGATGATTCTAGAAAGAGGTGGTTAGAGGTTGGACGAACATAAAAGGCTTTTAGTGAGGATTAAGTGGGAGCATAGGTGGGTTTATGTAGTAAAGGTGAAGGAATTATTTATTATTTAGGTTTGGGACACCTCAAATTAAACTAATCCGAACCACAAACCAGCACATGATATTTTCCCATGGTTTTTGGAAAATGGAAGTGGAAAACAATATTTTATAAGGAAAAAGTACTCACTTCTTAAAATAATGGGGTTGTGTATGTGGAGGTGAGTTACACTCTGAAGGAAAATAATTTAAAAATACAAGATGTTTAATAAGTCTTGAAGGGTCCATTAATGCTTTGTAAAACAAGTCAAAAAAACCCCAAATCACTGTTTTTTATGGTAAAACATATTTTGGCCGAAAATAAAGCTTATAGTATTTTATAACATCACTATTTGGTCATTATGATGTCATAAAACACATTATAAATTTTAACGGTAATTAATGTTAACCCAAAATTTTGATTATCTCCGAAAATTAGGAAAAATTCACCATTGGATGATTTCGACGTCCTAATTCTAGAAATATTAATTTTTTTTATCTAAATAGTTTTTTAAATATGTTAATTTTTACTTATAATATAAAAACCGACATTTATCGAAAATTGACGGGTTTTGAAAAAAATGACATTCAAACCTTAATAAAAATTACAATTGTATTCATAAAATTATATGATCATTTATATTTAATAAAAATTAATTTAATAATAATAATAATATTTTATTAAAATAATATTTAATTTAAAAATCCATTAATTCATAAAAATAGATTTCTTAGTTGAACTTTAACTAAAAAAATACTATTTGAGCATTAAAAACTATTTACAACGTAACAATAATAATATGAAAGTATATTCATTATTATATACAAAAATAATGTAAATAACCATAGTGCTAAAGACTAGTTACATAAACCCATATAACAACCGCATACGACTGAATGGTAAGGTGTGCGATGGTGACTGACTCTTGGGGTTTCTATGATAACGTTGCTCAAGTGGTAATCTCTATCAACTACCATTTCTCTCATAGGCAGTTCCGCTCGAGCTTAACATATTCAAGATCAACATGGGATTAATCAAGATAAAATTCCAAATATGCATCCTCTTTTCCGAGCTCTAACAAATGAGATTCGTATGGGGCACATCTACTAAATTAGGTCATCGCTTCCTTTGACTCGGTAAATTGGATTTGTTAAAGCCCTATATTTAATATAATCAAGTGATCACTATTCAATGGCTATAGTAACAAAGGTCACAATTCATAATAGTATTTTAAAATAAAAAAAACATAAAACCAAATAATTAGACATTTTATATAAACATTATACATAAAAACACATTTAATTAGATCAATAGGGATTCCCATTAATGAATATTTGGGTCGTTAGAATCTTACCCCCTTAAGAAATTTCTCCTGCAAAATTTCCTTTTCCCACAATAAAACAGATGTGGGTAACTCTGCTTCATCATTTCCTCCGATTCCCACGTCGCATCCTCAAACTTGTTGTTTCACCACAACACCATGACAAGGGTCATTGTCTTATTTTGTAGAACATTTTCTCTATGATCTAAGATCTTTACTGGTTTCTCCTCATAAGAAATATCGTCCTCTAATTGTACCACCTCTGAAGAGAGTACATGTGAAGGGTCTGGTATGTACTTCCTTAAGAGGGAATCATGGAATACATCATGTACTTTTTCCATAGTAGGTGAAAGTGCTAGTTGATAGGCCACAACCCTAACATGATCAAGAATATCGAAGGGGCCGATGTACCTTGGTCTTAACTTCCCTTTATTTCAAAATCTCATGACCTTATTCCACAAAGATATTCAAAGAAATACAATGTCTCCAACATTAAACACAAGGTCTCGTTGATAGTTATCTACTTAACTTTTCAGTTGACTCTAGGCTACCTTGATATGCTGTTGAATGGTTTTCACCTTATCAACCATTTCTTCGACCATATCTAGTCCAAGCAGTATACACTCACTGAACTCATCCCAACACGTTGGTGTTTTGCACCTTTTCCCATAAAGGGCTTCATATGGTTCCATTTGGATGCTCGAGTTGAAACTATTATTATAAGAGAACTCAACCAGAGGAAGATGTTGATCCCATCCTCTTTTAAAGACCATTGATCACGCTCTCAATATGTCCTGAAGTGTTTGGATACTCCGGTCAGATTTGACATCAGTTTGAGGATGATAGGATGTAATGAAGTCTAGTTTAGTATTTAGAGCATGTTGGAGACTCTTCCAAAACATAGAGGTGAATCTTGTATCACGATCATAGACAATAGATATTGGGACTCCATGCATCCTTACCACTTCCTTGATATATATCTGTGCCAGTTGATCCAATGAAAAATCCTCCTGAATAAAAATGAAGTGTGAAACCATTGTAAGACGATCCACAAAAACGCAGATTGCATTGTTGCCTTTGGATGTCTTCAGAAGTCTGGTGAAGAAGTCCATGGTGATGTTCTCCCATTTACATACTCATATGGGAAATGGTTGTATCATCCCCTTGGGATTCTGCCTTTCTTCTTTCACTTGGTGACACACCAGGCACTATGATGTTTATTTAGTGATATCCTTCTTCATAATATCCCACCAATAATACTCTCGGAGATCTTGATACCTCTTTGTGTTTCCTGGGGGAATAGATAAATTTGAACTATGTGCATCATCCAAAAGATCCTTCTTCAGCTCTAGACATGATGGAATACATAGTCTTTTCATAAATCTCATAATTCCTTCTTCATTAACATTAATCTTTGAGTATTTCCCTTTTCCACTTTCTTCAAATTTTTCCTGCATTTCCGCACCATATTTTTTATCATCTTTTAACCTTCCCAAAAGCGAAGGTTGAGCAATAATTTGTGAAAGAATTGATGATGTTCCCTTCCTTGTGATTCCCATATCCATATTTATCAAATATAAGAAGATTAGATCCTTGTAAATTCTCATCAATGAATGAATCATTGGTTACTTTCTACTTAGGGAATCTTCCACCTTGTTCGCTTTCCTAGGGTGGTAATGGATTGAGCATTAAATGTCATTGATCAGTGCTAACCATCTTCATTGGTGCATGTTCAACTCTTTCTATGTGAATATATACTTGAGGCTTTTGAGGTCTGTATATATTTCACACATCTCCCTAAAGAGATAATGCTCCCAAATTCTCAAAGAAAAGATCACTGCATCCAACTCGAGGTCATGTGTTGGATAGTTGTATTCATGAACTTTCAATTGTCTTGAATCATAGGAAATGACTTTCTCATTTTGCATCAACACATATCTAGTGCCATTCTTTGAAGCATCACCGAACACTACAAAAAGTTCTCCACTTGTGGGTAATTTCAGCATGGGTGCAGGGATAAGCCTGTTTTTCAACTCCTTAACGCTTTCCTCTCATTCGTCACTCCATGAAAAATTTACTCCCTTCTATGTTATCTTTTTAAGAGGGTTGGAGAATCGTGGGAAATATCTCACAAATCACCGATAATATCCAGCTAACCCCAAGATGCTACAGATATCTATTACCTAAGTTGGCCACAACCATCCTTCAATTGCATCTGTTTTGGAGGGATCCAAAAATATCCCATTTCTTGTGATGATATGGCATAAGAAAGAGACCTACTTCAACCAGAGCTCACACTTGCAGTACTGTTCGTAGAGCTTCTACTTATGCAATGTCTCTAGTACAATTCTTAGATTCTCCTCGTGATCCTCCTTGGTTTTGGAATATATCAGAATATCATCTATAAAGACTACAACAAATTTGTCGAGCTAATATCTAAATAAACTATTCATCAAGACCATAATGATTTATGGGGCATTAGTGAGTCCGAAAGTCATTACTATGAATTAAAAGTGCCTGTATGAAGTACGAAAAGCAGTTTTGGGGATATCTTCCTTGTTCATCCTTACATAAAAATACCCTGACCAGAAATATACCTTGGAGAAGTATTCTTCTCCACACAGCTGATCGAACAAGTCATCATTTCGTGGGATAGGATACCTGTTCTTTGTCGTGATTTTGTTTAGCTCACAATAATCGATGCATAGGTGCATTGACCCATCCTTCTTCTTGATTAAGAGGACTAGTGCACCCCATGGTGAAGCACATGGGCATATAAACCCTTTATCCAGATTCTTTTGTAGTTTTTTCTTCATCTCCACAAAGTTCCACAAATATCCATTCTATAAAGATTCTTGGATATTGGTAACACCCAAAGTATAAGATCAATTGGGAATTCAACATATCTTTTAGGAGGAAGACCATGCAATTCTTCAGGAAACAGTTCATTGAATTCCCTAAAAATAGGCATGTCTTGTATGATGTTTTCCTCCTTAGAATCAATCATTTTAGTTAGATATGAATGCTCATAGAGCACTAATACCCACTATTGAGATGATGGAGCTAAAGAAGATTTATCTTCCTCCTTGAACTTGTAAATAATCTGTAACAACCCAAGATTTTATGAAAAATATTATTTTTAATTTCACTAATGTCTTGTGTTGTACGCTACACAAAAAGGATCTTGCACAACACGCATCCTTGACATGCCCTGCATTACACGTAATCACAACCTTCCTCGATAGCGTGTGTGGTACGCAATAATGAGTTTCACTAAACAACAATATGCTATTAAAATATTATTAAAACTATTCGTTATGAATAGTAATAACCACTTTTTGAAATTTTGTAATTTTTATTTTTCAAAATGGAATTCATTTTTGGATTCGTAATATCTAAATTAGCTTAGGGTGAAATTTTGGTGATTTTCGGATAACTTTCATATTTTGATGAATAGTGAAAATTACTAAATTTTAATTAAAAACAACTTTTTCAATCGAAATAATTAATAGTGATAAATTATTAATTTGAGTGGTTTTAAAGTATATTTAGAATATATTTTGACAATTTAATACAATGTTGGTCATTCGATGTAATTTCACATCTAAACAAGTTATAAACAAGTGTCAATCTTTTGATAGTTATTATCTCTTAAAAACACGCCTTTTGTTTTGACGACGGGAATTAATTTTTAAATTAATTAATGAAACTTCTATGATATGAATTTGGTAAAATAGACTTCATTTTTGAATTCGGAATATGAAATATATCTTAGGATGAAATTTTGGCATTGTTCTGAAAAACATCAATTTTTGATGAATAGTGAAACTACTAAGTGGTAGTTAAAAAACTGAATTTTTCATAAAACATAATTTTACGACTTCTGTGAATGGAATTTCAAAAATCCGAGAGACATGGTTGATGTCAGTAAGTAAAATGTGGTTCAATGAGATGAAAATAATTTTTGGTGAATAGGAACTTTTTACTTTTATTTACCACGGTTAAAAGTAAATAGGGTAATTAAGGGTAAAAATGATATTAATATTACCCTAACACATGTCCTAATCCAATTGGACAAGTGTATCACGACCAAAAACAACCTTAAGTGTAAAATATTATCATTTAGGCCCACTTGGATTAGATTAGGACATTTATTATTATTTAATTCAAAGAAGAGTTAAAAGAGTTAAAATCAAAGTTTATTTACTAAAACATTTTTAATATAGGATTATACATAATATAATTTCGACTATAAATATTAATTAGATAGATAAAAATATTTTCTACATAATGGTATTTTATTTGTAATTTTTATACTTTAAATAATTTAATTTATTTATGACACAACGATGATGCAGTAATTACCTTTTTAAGAAAATATTAACATAATTGATGTTATAAATGACCAAATAAATGTAATTTGAGACTTTTTATGACTTAAAATAATTTTCTAGGCTAATATGACATGTTATTGTTTATTTAAGTAACTTGGTTCTAACTTATAATTCTCTTAAAAATTTCATAAAAATCATGTACCAAATAGTGTCAAAATTGACATAAATTAGTTTTGAAAACAAATATTATATTATTAAATGTTATTTAATTCCTAAAAATCTAAGGTTCGGCCAAATGACTTAGATAAGGATAGATATATTAATAATAAACAACTTGGGGTTCTTTTGGCTTCATATATTAAATTTATTAACCATATAGTATAAGAAAACAAAAAGACACGGTAAAAGTTAAATTATTTAACTTAGAGTTAAATCTAATTGATAAGGTTAAAATATTAACCTAAACTTGTCTAAATCCTATTGTATGAGATTATTTAGACCCATAACCACTTTATCTTCGAAATAAGACCATTTGGAACCATTATAAACATAATTTTACCTCAATATAAAATAATATTTTGATATTTTCCTAAGATGCCCCTCTCCTCCCTTATAAAAGGGCACCTCCTCCCTCTTCTCCTCAAACCAATTTGAGCATTCAAACTAGGCCAAACCCTGCCAAAATCTTTTCTACACATCCCTAGTATCATCCTAGAGGTCCTGGTATTCTTCAAAGACCATCCTTAGTTCTTTAAGTGGAGGTTAAGTGAAGGCGCGTCAAAAAGAGGTAATATCCATTACCGATCTTTTTCAATTTCTTTCTTCTTCAACTTCTTCTTCTTTATTTGTTTCATGATAAAGTAATAACATCAGTATTTATTATATAATGATATGTTATTATAAATATGAAACAACTCTAATTAACCTTCTATCCATCCTACGAAAAAAGGAAATCACCACGCGTGCGTACGTACAGAATACCGTCTCCACGCCGTGGTGTAATCTATTTTCCACCACCACCTTATTTGGATGGGTATAATGGTGTAATGAGTAACTATATATGATTATTATAAAGTTATATTGATACTGAAATAGTATACATACACTTCAACACAATTCCACGACCATGGGAACGATATCATCGCTCGTGCGTACGTACGGACTACCGTCTCCACGACGCGATGAGATTCATTATCAATGATTAACCATTCACGAATGATTATAAAGTATATATAGTAAGTACTAATGAAATATATTACATAATAATGATACTGTATTTATTTATATGTATGTCATCTACTCTATTCCATTCAATTCAATAAGGAAACAAAAACATCGTTCATGCGTACGTACGGACTGCCGTCTCCATGAATGGTGTATTTCATTCCATTTATAAATATATTATATATATGTATATTATGAATATATATTATATATAAATCATGTTTTACATTCTGGATATAAGTAATCATGATCCAAGTAATCATATTAATAATTACAAGTTAAAAACACGAACGACAAATAAGACGATTTTACCCAAAACGCTACTTCAACATGAATTTACAAAACAACGGGTAATATAAAGTCATACGTGGACCATATATGATATAATAACAATGAATATGATTCTGGAATAAGTCAATAACATTATTTAAACCATTATACAGGAGTTTCGGACACGTACAAAGAAAATCGGACCTAAGGTAAGGGAAATATCACAATCTCATTTTTATCCGAGATTGTTTATACTTTGGTATTTACTGGGGTGAATTTTTTCATCCACATACATGTTCCCTCAATATTTAATATTGTTTCCATCCACTTACAATAGTTTAAATCCAATTTTACCCTTCGGTGAGTTTTTAGTAAAGAATATGAAAGGAATCTTTTGTCGTTTTTCGTACGAGGTACTTTTTGACTTTTCTGACAAAAGTACGAAGAATGTTTTTTTAACTTATACGGCATGAATGGATTTTTAAAACATTAAGAATCCTTTACAAGTTTTCAAGTTTATTTTTAATCAACTTCTTTTAGTTTAAAGATGTATGACATGTTAAGAAAGGAAAAATGTTTTTGAAGAAGAAAGGATATTTTCTTCAAGAATGGAGTTTAAGTTTTTAATCAAAATTATTTTCCATCTAAGATAATAAAGGGTAATGTTTTTATCCCTATTATTACATTGATTTGATTATGTTGTGATGGAATTATTTTTATGAATTCCTTTATTGTATATGAAATGTTTTATGATGTCATGATGTTTAAGATTCCGATTTTTATTACATGGGTTATGCAATGATGTATGGTTTATGATTTTGTGGCACACATAAGAATGGTTTCATTATGAGATGGGTGGGACCTATATCTCCCTCCAATGCATTGGGTAAAGATTTTATATCTCATGAGATAGACATGGCTGGAACGGTAGGTTATACCGGTTCAGTGAAACAGGACTAAAACGAGGGTGACTCGGTTCAGAAAGGGACTTTGTCCACTAAGATAGTCTTGGCAATGAGTCTTGACTAACAAGAAATGATTCTATATGATTATGTGTGAATGCCACAATGTTTCATGTTTTATGTTATGATTATTGGGATTTCATTTCACTACTATGATTTATCCCATGTTATGAAATTATGCTCTCTTTTGCAGGTTAAGATTTCCAAAAGTTATGTTCTTATGAATATGATATGATTGATTTTTCTTTTGTTTACCCATACTGAGCATTTGAGCTCACCCTTTTATGTTTTCTTTTCCCCAGGATATAAAGAAAGGTTTTAGGTAAAAAAAAGGGAAGATCTTTATGGGAGATATTGAAGATCTTTCACCACGATTAGAAGATTACATTCCGAGTTTCCAAAGACACTAAACTATTATGATCCTTGTGTGTGTGTTTTTTTGTTATGTACTAATTATTCCACAAAAGTAATGTAATGTTCATGTACGTTAAGCTTCGGGTATCTACAGTTGGTATCAGAGGAAAGGTTTAGTCAACCTTTGGAAACTAGGATGCGAAAACATTAGTGAGATCCCTAGAGATATTTATAAGGTATGTCTAGGGATGTCCCTAAGGATAAGTATACGTATAGGATATAGTCCTAGAACTATGGTAACGATCTTAGAATTTTACCTAAGATGTTAGATATTGAAGTTACTCTCCCTTTATTATGATTTTTGCCTCTAACACTATTCTTTTTGGGTTTTAGAAAATGGCTGGAAACAAGATGATTCACGATAATGGAGGATATTATGGACAATGGAATCATATTCTTCATGAGCAACCAAATGAAATGGAATTTGGAAGTCCAAACATAATTATTATGCCGAATCAGCAATCTCATTATATGATCAATAAAGTAAAATTTGGTAAGTTTCCTGACTCGGCTAATAAGAGAAATATTGAGTTTCATGATGATCATAGAGGAAAGAAAGTTCAATTTCCCCTATGTAAATCATGTGGGAAGAGGCATCAAGGAGAATGTTTCAAAAGAACTGGAAGATGCTTTGGGTGTGGAAAAGAAGGACACAAAGCAAGTAAGTGCAAAGTAAAAGGTTCAGTTAACACCATGGATGAGGATAATGGTATTTCTATGACATCAACAATGGTAAAATGTTTTAAATGTGGAATGTATGGGCACTATGCAAACCAATTCCCTAAGGGAAAGTCTCATGAAGAGAATCAGTATAGTCGTATGGGTAGTATTTATGTGGATGATGATGAAGAGACTACAAATGATATGTGAAATGAAAGAGTTGTTGAAGCTTGGTCAATGGTTTAAGAATGTAGTGGAATGATTACATGTTTATCTTGTGTAATGTTGTATAAGTAATCTCATGGACTATGGAATAAAGAGACATCTAAGGATTGTTACACTGTTGTCTTCCATTAAGTTTTGAAAGTGTATGATTAATGTTACCAGTATCCATGAAAGGTTATTCAGATATTTTTGGAATATAGATGATATGCGCATAATGAAGGGATAAAGAGAATCTAATATGTTTGATAGTATTCATGAGATCATGATTGATATAAAGACTAAGTGATATCATGGTTTGAGGATATAGAATTTTGAGGATTTTGGTATGTGGAAAGTGTTAACTTTTAACTGCACTCATGTTTTCACTAAGGTTCAATGGATATTCATTCTTCAAGAGAATACATGATTAAGGTATTCACATATTTGTAATTTGACCAACAAGATATATCTTATGATATATGTGGATCAATGATGGTATTAAATCTCTGAGAGTGGACTGCACTATTATGGATAAGCATAAAGATTGGAATTGATTATGTTGGACATAAGTTAGTATTGTTTAAGGATAGAATTTTTTTTCGATATTATTGATGGGGTGTTATAGTAATGTAGTTTTAGAAAAAGGACAACCTGCAGGACGGGCGACATCCCATCGCTTCGGACAAGGCTGTGGGAATCAAACCCACAACCGAAGTGCGACTGGCCTTTATCGCCTACCACTGGCCTACAGGAAGTCCCTGCTTAGTAGAAACTAGTTTTATTATATTAAGCAGTATGATATATGAAGTATAAGTCCATTTTAGGAACCATATATGATTAATCCCACTATATAATGACTTATGTATATTTAATAACTTTTGCTAACCTTTTGTTTGAGACAGATGGAATGACCCGTCATTCTATCACATGATCTGTTAACACTTCACGAATAACAAATTCAACTTCATTTATTTAAGAGATGAAGTAGAAATTATTCAAGGCACGAACAATAGTGAGATTGTACCAAAATAAAGTATTTATTCTAATTCAAAATATTCAACTTTAGGGAAACGATCTTGAAAACCAAAAATGTTGTCCTAGTTCTCTTATATCTGATTAATCAGATGGTACCTTAGATCGTCACAAATTTATGGATTTGTGATTGTTGGATTTTACATAGCCATGTTCTCTACCACTCTCCATCAGAACATGATGGTTATATTTTTCTTCCATATCCATATTTTCACCTATGTGGAAACCCAGTGATTAGTTTATTTGGGTAACCGTTACGTTTCATACTTTCGTTTATAAAGATTGGTTTTGGTATTCCTTTTTACGATGTGGGTTTTTATTAAAGAAACTTTCGAATAGTAAACCATTTATAACATCGACGAATTTGGAGGGAGAAATTCATTTTAAGGGGGGTAGAATGTAACAGCCCAATATTTTATGAAAAATAATATTTTTAATTTCACTAATGTCTTGTGTTATACGCTACACAAAAAGGAAGCTGCACAACACGCATCCTTGACTTGACTTGCATTACACGTAATCGCGACCTTCCTCGATAGCGTGTGTAGTACGCAATAATGAGTTTCACTAAACAACAATATGCTATTAAAATATTATTAAAACTATCTGTTATGAATAGTAATAACCACTTTTTGAAATTTTGTAAATTTTATTTTTCAAAATGGAATTCAGTTTTGGATTTGTAATATCGAAATTAGATTAGGGTGAAATTTTGTTGATTTTCGGATAACTTTAATATTTTGATGAATAGTGAAAATTACTAAATTTTAATTAAAAACAACTTTTTCAATCGAAATAATTAATAGTGATAAATTATTAATTTGAGTGGTTTTAAAGTATATTTAGAATATATTTTTACAATTTAATACAATGTTGGTCATTGGATGTAATTTCACATTTAAACCAGTTATAAAAAAGTGTCAATCTTTTGATAGTTATTATCTCTTAAAAACACGCCTTTTGTTTTGAAGACGGGAATTAATTTTTAAATTAATTAATGAAACTTCTATGATATGAATTTGGTAAAATATAATTCATTTTTGAATTCGGAATATGAAATATAGATTAGGGTGAAATTTTGGCATTGTTCTGAAAAACATCAATTTTTGATGAATAGTGAAACTACTAAGTGGTAGTTAAAAAACTGATTTTTTCATATAACTTAATTTTACTGCTTCTGTGAATGGAATTTAAAAAATCCGAGAGACAAGGTTGATGTCAGTAATTAAAATGTGGTTCAATGAGATGAAAATAATTTTTTGTGAATAGTAACTTTTTTCTTTTATTTACCACAGTTAAAAGTAAATAGGGTAATTAAGGGTAAAAATGATATTAATATTACCCTAACACATGTCCTAATCCTATTGGACAAGTGTATCTCGACCAAAAACAACCTCAAGTGTAAAATATTATCATTTAGGCCCACTTGGATTAGATTAGGACATTTATTATTATTTAATTCAAAGAAGAGTTAAAAGAGTTAAAATCAAAGTTTATTTACTAAAACATTTTTAATATAGGGTTATGCATAATATAATTTCGACTATAAATATTCATTAGAAAGCTAAAAAGATTTTCTACATAATGTTATTTTATTTGTAATTTTTATACTTTAAATAATTTAATTTATTTATGATACAACGATGATGCAGTAATTACCTTTTTAAGAAAATATTAACATAATTTATGTTATAAATTCCCAAATAAATATAATTTGACACTTTTTATGACTTAAACTAATTTTATAGGTTAATATGACATGTTATTGTTGATTTAAGTAACTTTTTTTGAACTTAACATTCTCTTAGAAATTTCATAAAAATCATGTACCAAATAGTGTCAAAATTGACATAAATTAGTTTTGAAAACAAATATTATATTATTAAATGTTATTTAATTCCTAAAAATCAAAGGTTCGGCCAAATGACTTAGATAAGGATATATATATTAAAAATAAAAAACTTGGGGTTCGTTTGGCTTTATATAGTAAATTTATTAACCATATAGTATAAGAAAACAAAAAGACACGGTAAAAGTTAAATTATTTAACTTAGAGTTAAATCTAATTGATAAGGTTAAAATAATAACCTAAACATGTCTAAATACTATTTGATGAGAGGATTTAGACCCATCCCCACTTTATCTTCGAAATAAGACCATTTGGAACCATTATAAACCGAATTTTACCTTAATATAAAATAATATTTTGAGATTTTCCTAAGATGCCCCTCTCGTCCCTTATAAAAGGGCACCTCCTCCCTCTCCTCCTCACACCAATTTGAGCAATCAAACTCGGACAAACCCTTCCGAAATATCTTCTCCACTTCCCTAGTATCATCCTAGAGGTCCTGGTCTTCTTCAAAGACCATCTTTAGTTTTTTAAGTGGAGGTTAAGTGATGGCGCGTCAAAAAGAGGTAATATCCATTACCGATCGTTTTCAATTTCTTTCTTCTTCAACTTCTTCTTCTTTAGTTGTTTCATGATAAAGTAATAACATAAGTATTTATTATATACTGATATGTTATTATAAATATGAAACAACTCTAATTAACCTTATATCCATCCTACGAAAAAAGGAAATCACCACGCGTGCGTACGTACGGAATACCGTCTCCACGCCGTGGTGTAATCTATTTTCCACCACCACCTTATTTGGATGGGTATAATGGTGTAATGAGTAACTATATATTATTATTATAAATTTATATTGATACTGAAATAGTATACATACACTTCAACACAATTCCACGACCATGGGAACGATATCATCGCTCGTGCGTACGTACGGACTACCGTCTCCACGACGCGATGAGATTCATTCTCAATGATTAACCATTCATGAATGATTATAAAGTATATATTTTAAGTACTAATGAAATATATGACATAATAATGATACTGGATTTATTTATATGTATGTCATCTACTCTATTCCATTCAATTCAATAAGGAAACGAAAACAACGTTCATGCGTACGTACGGACTGCCGTCTCCATGAACGGTGTATTTCATTCCATTTATCAATATATTATATATATGTATATTCTGAATATATATTATATATAAATCATGTTTTACATTCTGGATATAAGTAATCATGATCCAAGTAATCATATTAATAATTACGAGTTAAAAACATGAACGACAAATAAGACGATTTTACCCAAAACGCTACTTCAACATGAATTTACAAAAGAACGGGTAATATAAAGTCATAAGTGGACCATATATGATATAATAACAATTAATATGATTCTTGAATAAGTCAATAACATTATTTAAACCATTATACAGGAGCTTCGGACACGTACAAAGCAAATCGGACCTAAGGTAAGGGAAATATCACAATCTCATTTTTATCCGAGATTGTTTATACTTTGGTATTTACTGGGGTGAATTTTATCATCCACATACATGTTCCCTAAATATGTAATATTGTTTCCATCCACTTACAATAGTTTAAATCCAAATTTACCCTTCGGTGAGTTTTTAGTAAAGAATATGAAAGGAATCTTTTGTCGTTTTTCGTACGAGGTACTTTTTGACTTTTCTGACAAAAGTACGAAGAATGTTTTTTTAACTTATACGGAATGAATGTATTTTTAAAACATTAAGAATACTTTACAAGTTTTCAAGTTTATTTTTAATCAAATTCTTTTAGTTTAAAGTTGTATGACATGTTAAGAAAGGAAAAATGTTTTTGAAGAAGAAAGGATATTTTCCTCAAGAATGGAGTTCAAGTTTTTAATCAAAATTATTTTACATCTAAGATAATAAAGGGTACTGTTTTTATCCCTATTATTACATTGATTTGATTATGTTGTGATGGAATTATTTTTATGAATTCCTTTATTGTATATGAAATGTTTTATGATGTCATGATGTTTAAGATTCCCATTTTTATTACATTGGTTATGCAATGATGTATGGTTTATGATTTTGTGGCACACATAAGAATGGTTTCATTATGAGATGGGTGGGACCTATATCTCCCTCCAATGAATTGGGTAAAGATTTTATATCTCATGAGATAGACATGGCTGGAACGGTAGGTTATACCGGTTCAGTGAAACAGGACTGAAATGAGGGTGACTCGGTTTAGAAAGGGACTTTGTCCACTAAGATAGTCTTGGCAATGAGTCTTGACTAACAAGAAATGATTCTATATGATTATGTGTGAATTCCACAAAGTTTCATGTTTTAGGTTATGATTATTGTAATTTCATTTCACTGCTATGATTTATCCCATGTTATGAAATTATGCTCTCTTTTGCAGGTTAAGATTTCCAAAAGTTATGTTCTTATGAATATGATATGATTGATTTTTCTTTTGTTTACCCTTAATGAGCATTTGAGCTCACCCTTTTATGTTTTCGTTTCCCCAGGATATAAATAAAGGTTTTAGGTAAAAAAAAGGAAGATCTTTATGGGAGATATTGAAGATCTTTCACCACGATTAGAAGATTACGTTCCGAGTTTCCAAAGACACTAAACTATTACGATCCTTGTGTGTGTGTTTTTTTGTTATGTACTAAGTATTCTGCAAAAGTAATGTAATGTTCATGTACGTTAAGCTTCGGGTCTCTACATAATCTGTATCGATTCTCCACATGGAGAGTGATTTCCCTCTCATGAAAATTTATGTTGGATCTATATAAGGAAAACCAATCCATGCCAATAATTGCTTCCAATTCCACCAGAGGGAGTATGAAGACGTTCACCAAGATGTTTAATCCATAGATTAATATAGAGGAGGAGTTATATTCATAGGATGCAATGATTTACCCATTTGTCGTGCTCACTAACATCTTCACTTCCATGTTTTTTGGTGGAGATGAGATTGTTCTACTAAACTTTCGAGATATAAAAGAATGTGTAGAACCTGAATAAAAAAGTACCTTTGCTATTATTTAATGAATAACTGGTGTACCTATCATCACTTCATTGTCGGGGTTTACTTTGGCAGTAGTGATGGAAAAATATCACCCTTGCTGCCTTGGTGGTTATTGGTTGCCTCTAAAAACCCATGGAGTAGGTAACTGATTTTCAAGGTGCCCAAGTTCTTTGTAGTTATAGAAATGAAAAATGCGTTGAGAGTCGAACGGAGCATTCCTATCCTCTGTCATAGCTGCAGGTTTTTCTTGATGACAATTAACAGCAAGGTGCCCTTCTCTTCCTCACCTAAAGCATTTCCTCTCCCCCTTTAGGCAATTTCCAGGGTTCTTCTATCCACACATTTGGAAAGTGGGGTGCTGGATCATCCTAACACAGTTGCATTTATCCATTGGACTGCCAGCACTGAAGTCCACCTTACACTTCCTATCCCCAGGATACCCTTGAGATTTTCTGATCTCCATTTCAACATTGAGGGCACATCATACAATTTTCTCATAGCTGTCAAAGTCACGGATCGCCACTTCTTTCTGGAGGCTAGGATTCAGCCCACCAAAGAAGTGTTCAACAATGCATTAGGGGGTAATGACAATGATGGAAATGTATTGTGCAAGCCTTGTGATGTTTACATCTTATACTCCAACATATTCGTCATATTTTTCCTGAGGGCAAGGAAGTCCCATTCCATATTAAGCCGAAGGGTGCACAAAAAATATTTATCGAAAAACATCTTCTGGATATTTTTCCATTCCAATTCCTCGATCTACTCCTCAGGCTTCTTATTTTTGAAGAACTTCCACCACTGATCAACTTCAGACTCCATATGATAAGCAGCCAGGAGAACCTTCTCTTGTTCAGAACAATGAATGATGGGGAAGATATTTTCAATAGAGTTGATCCACTGTTAAGAGATTGAGGGATCATATGATCCATTAAACGTAGGAGGCCTTTGTCTCATGAAGATCTCGATAGTGACATGTTATTTATTAGAGGGGGTTGAATGTTCCTCTTGGCCCATTTTTCTATTCAAATTTTGAGTTTTCTGAGAGAGAAGCGTGGCAGAGTTCGTGATTCTCGCTCCCATGGTATTGGGCATCTCATTAGTACAGTCATCACATTAATCTTCACATCGATTGTTAGCTTGAGTACTCCTATTACCAGCCATTGGATGGAATAAAAGGAAATTTAGGTGTAACAAATAAAGGGTAATACATGGACAATACCTATGACTTATAAATAACTCTTATTTCCTTACCTTATGAATCTATTGGCTTCAGTCTATGTTATCCATGATTTACTTTCTAACATATATTCCTTGGGAATTTTTTTTCCATTAATAACGGTTCATACTATGCTTGTGAAATTACCAAAGAATATCCCTCAAGAGTGTTGTAACCAAGAGTGTAGCAAGACCCTTTGTCATGCACTAGTTCACGTTTGAGTCTAGCTCAATGTGGTGTTTTCATGTTTTACCCCTAGGATACATCTGTGCCAAAGCTGCCTCTACCTGCTCGTATCCAGACAGTGATGTATTTTATTGATAAAACACAAACTCATTAATTACCAAAACATAGGGATGTTTTTATTATAGTTAGTCTTGTATCTAAGGCTTTAATAGGGGTTTCTAATCCAAATACCAAAAATAACTAAACCTATCCTCTGATACCAACTATGACAACCCTGATCTTTTATTACACAATTAAACATAATTTATTACATAAACATCAGTTGATACAACATAGAAGATCAAGAGGTTTACTATATTTGAGGCTTAGGATCATTACATAACAACTTATTACATGAAATAAAACATCTTTATTGAAAAAAACATTTACATGACCACTACATTCCCTCGCACTTAGCATTGCATGGGATAACCTGAAGACATGCATAAGAAAAGGGTGACCTATAAAGCCCAATAAGGGAATAATCATGGAATAACATGTGGAATATAATACATTCTTTTAAATAGGAATATAAATATAGCACAAGATAAGTATAAACATAAATTCATGATAAATTATGATAACCATAACATAGAAATGTTGCAACAACACTTAACATGGAATTAGCATGAGCCAAGGATCATTGAAAATGGAGCATGAGTAAATCCTAATGGAACATGAAGCATGAGTAAAAACTCGTTGCACATGAAGTATCATGATTATAAACCCATCACAGATGACATATCATGATTCTATACAATACCTAATGCATTGGAGCACTGTAAGGGCGCTCCCTTCTTAAACATTTCATTTCATGCACAAGTGTGCCACAGGGATCATATAACACGGATTTATAAAACATAATCATTTATTCCATGATAATAGAATGTGGAATTCATACATGAATATTTATAATCAATATGTAAATGTGCATAAAGGTGAATACCCTTGATAGAAAAATAGGCATTGTATTCACTACACATGACATTGGCTTGGAAAATCGGTGCAATTTCGGCAGCGTAACGGCATGCCAGAAGAATTCATAAAAATGGTTGATGAGAGAGAAAGGGGTGTCTAATCATATTTACATGAAATGGGAAGTATGGTGGTCATATATATACATGTCCCAACAATTGTAATGGAATTTAGAGTTGTGATACAAATGAATTGGTTGAATGTAAAATAGGAGAGAGAAATTATTTTCAGAATTTCAGCATAGTAATGGGTGTAAATGAGAGGCATTTAATGAGAGAGAAAGGGGTCCCCCATCATTCAAACATAAAGAGGGAAGTATGGGGGAGATGTGAAACCATACCCCAACATTTATAATTGAAATTAAAAGGGCATGACAACATTAAGAAAACTAGACAAAAATGTGAAAGGAATAAAAACCCTTACATGGATGTGTGCTTCCAAAGGCTTGAGAGAGACTTGAGAGAGGCTTATTGAGGGCTTGTGGCACCTTGGGAGGACTCTATAGAGAAGAGATTGGAGGTTGGACGAACTAAAAAGGATTTTAGTGAGGAGGAATTGGGATCTTGGGTGGGTTTATATAGGAAAGGTGAGGCAATTCATTATTATTTAGGTTTGGGACACCTCGCATTAATCTAATCCAAACCACAAACTTGCCCATGGTTTTTTCCCATGGTTTTGAAATAGGAAGTGGAAAACCATAATTTTTGAGGCCAAAGTAATAAATTATTAAAATAATGGGGTTGCTTATGTGGAGTGAGTCACACTCCCAAGGAAAACAATTTAAAAAGACAAGATTTTAATATGTCTTGAAGGGTCCATTATTGATTTGTAAAATAAGTCAAAAAAACCCAAAATAACATAATATTAATGGTAAAAAATATAAATTGGCCGAAGATAATTCCTATAATATTTTATTACATCACTATTTGGTCATTATGATGACATAAAACACATTATATATTTAAATGGTATTTAATTTTAACACAAAAATTTCATTATCTCAAAAAATTATGAAAAATTCACCATTTGATAATTTCAATGTCCTGATTCCTAAAATAATATTTATTTTATCTAAATAATTTTCTAAATATGTTAATTTTTACTTTTAACATAAAAACTGACATTTATAAAAAATCCACATGTTTATGAAAGAAATGGATTTCAAACATTAATAAAAATTAAAATTGAATTCATAAATTTATACTATCATTTATATTTAATAAAAATTATTTTACAAATAATAATAATATTTTTATTTAAATATTATTTAATTAAAAAATCCATTAATTCATCAAAATAGATTTCTTAGTTGAACATTAACTAAAAAATTCTATTTGAGAATTAATTTTTTTTACAAGGTAACAATAATAAAATGAAATTATATCCATTATTATGTACAAAAAATGTACATAACCATAGAGGAAAGTTCTTTTTAAAAAACCCCTTATAACACCATCATAAGACCAAAGGATAAGGTGTGTTATAGTGACCGACTCTTGGGGTGGCTCAGATAACATTTCTCAGGTGGTAATCTCAATCAAATTCCATTTCTTCCGTAGGCGGTTCCGCTCGAGTTTATCATATTCAAGCTCGTCTTGGGCTTGGTTAAGAGAAAACCCAAGGACACAACCTCCTTTTAAGTGCTAAAAAATAGGCTTCATATGGGGAACGTCTACTAGATGAGTTCATCGCTTCCTTTTTCTAAGTAAATTGGATTTCTTAAAGCACAATATTTATACTAATCATCTGATCACAATTCAATGGATATATTAACAACGATAACAATTCATAACAGTATTTTAAAATACCTAAACATAAAACAAAATAAGTTGACATTTTATATAAAATTTTTACATAAAGAGACATTTAATTAGATCAAGAGGGAATTCTATTAGTGACTGTTTAGGTCGTTACAAATACCCTTTATTTAGGATTAAACTCAATTTATGAATCTATTTTTTGAAACACTATGTTATATTAAATCTTATTGTTGAAAAAGAAATATTTGGTCACAAGGACATTCTTATATGATGTTCTCAAAATAATATCCCTGAAATCCTCCAGCATTGAACTGATATAAATCATCAATAAATTTTTTATTTATTTCAGATGTAGAATTACTCTTCATAATGGGTAGAACAGTTATTGTAAACTCTTTTTGTAATCTCTCGCAGCTTTTTGGTATCCATTGAGATATTGAATATGAATATGGGAATGAATTATCCCCCAATGATTTGAAACTCTTAATAATTTTGGTCCTATTACTTAAACCTTAAAAATTATTCTTCACATGAATCATTTATTCACATGTGTAACATTTCAATGATCCATCGGCAAAACCTATAAGCATACATAGTCAAAATTCAGTTTAGAACACATGAGATAAAGTTAATAACACCATCACTTCACATTTATCTCAATTAATTCTATACATCTAATGATTAGTAATCCATTAACTCCATTATAATAATTATTCCATATTCATTCTATATCTAGGGTGACTGATTTTAATCTGTTAACATTATAGAGCTCATCAAATCACCATTTTTCATCTTTTGATGAAACTTCCACTCAGATCGTACCTCCAATAAAACATGAAATAATTGATAATCAGTTAATATAATATATAAACATAAGGATAAGGGAATCTTTTAAGGACTCAATATGATGATTGTTTCTTATCATGATGGACAAACACTTTTATACATTTGTACAATGCCTTGTACTATTTTTCTACTTGTTACAACATCCCATCCATCATTAATGACTATAGACATATAAATATACATTATTTACCCATATTCCAATTATTATTATTATGATATATTGATTATGTATGAGTTTTATTTTTCTCAATGTGTGGACAAAATCCAATAATACAAATTTCCTTCTTTTACCCTCCACTAAAATTCCATTTTTAGGATTCTTTCTCTGAGTAGGAATCTATCCAATGATCATATGATCTTTGTTCTTCCTACATTATATGGATCTGTCTCCTAACTTAAATTATCTCCACGTGGAATGACATGGATGTTTATCAATACATTCATTATTCATTCTTCTTTTATCATTTTTTCATGTCACCACATTATTTTATAGATAATGGTTGCTTCTTCACTGAATGAACATTCTTCATAATCATAGCGAGAGTATATGCTCCCTTTTCATCCATGTTCACTAAAATTCATTCAAGGTTAACCATATTGATTATAACATAGGACTTTTTTGATACACCTTTTGTTGGGATCTCGGTGTATCTGTCAAAGATGTAAGCCTATTTTTTTAACTTAACATGTTATTTTTCCATATATCCTTTTTTATTATGTCTCATAGAATTCAGATATTTCCTTTATTGTTCATTTTATTTCCATACATTCTTATAACTATAATTATTGTCTAAATACTCAATAATAGATTATATAAATCATCTCTTATTAAAAAAATTCCTCATGTCATGATTTCACTTTTAAGATGTTGATATATACACGATTCTTCATATGACATTGATCCCTCAGGATTCTTGATACATACTCGTGGTCTGTCACAATGGTCCAAAATAGAATAATTTCTAGAAAAATTTGTTCTGAGAGGCTTCTCATTAATATTTATTTAGAAACATATTCTTAATTTTACCTATTAAATATTTATATAATTAGAAACAAAAATATTTTCCAAATTCACCAAACAAAAACATTTTGTTTTCCCATGAATCTCACAATAATATCACTTATTCTCATTATTGTATATAAAAACCCTTTTGGATCTATTTCATAAAACTTCATGTTTTCCCTCTTTTCTAAAACTGTTGACAACTCTTTTCCACTTATGCAAAGGATATGGCACATTACATATAGTACCGTATTTTACCATAATACGTGGCCTCTTAGAAGAGGAAATTATTTATTAATTTCCCTCTAAAATAGAATATTTTATATACATTTAACTAATAAATTATGAAGGATATTCAAATAATAAATTCAATACATCCTTCAATTTGGGATTTACCATGGAATTAGATTATACCAATTCATTTTTCTGTGATTCTAACTCATCTCCCAATAATTGAATGTTATTATCCCTTGATTCAAGTAGATCATTAAATTATCTCTGGATATTTATCTCAACATCTAATTATTATGATATGTAATCAAATATGTCAGTTTCCTCCTTTATATTTCAAAATTTCAAAGCAACTAACACATTATAGCATGAATTTTTCCTATTGTAGCATTATTTTCCCTCAAACTAGATCTGATAGGTGTGTATAAAGATGATAATATTTGACTCTAAATTATGATATTTATTTGAGTTCATAATCATTACCCTTTAAAAAGCTTTTATTTCTTTGTAGTTTTTTATATTGTGAATAATTCTTCTTCTATTGACATATTCCCTCTTCCACAATAATTATCTGTAATCCTTTTAGCTTGTTGACATCAAATTCATAAACATGGATCAAGATATATTTATATTTAATTTACTCATCCAATTTTCAATTCGATTCCTTTGTTTCATGGGAAACATCCATGTTTTTCCTTCTTGAGTTTATTCATCATTAGTAGTTTCAACGTCACTTGGAATATCAGGTTCTTCACTAATTCCTACAGAATCATTAAGTGAGTATATATTTTCAATTTTCAATTCATCTAAACCATTGTTCACTATATTATTTGTTTCTTAAATAAAATCAAACAATTTCTGTAGACACTTCCAAACTATGGAATACCACGTCACATTTTCTTCTTAATTGTAGTTATTCCCTTTTCCATGACACACTGAGATAAGGAAAAATATAAACATTAATTCCAATTGTAGAGTAATATTTTTAAGAGGAAGGAAATCAATAATAGAATCATATTATAGTATATCAATTTTTATGTCCAAGAAAATCTAAAATACCATGAGGCGGTGAGTCAGGGTATAAATATTCTTTTCCAAATTCACCTTACCATAGTGGATAATGATATCATTTTTATAAGGGTATATTTTTAATATTTTGGAGATTATATTTCTATTATCCTTTTTGACATTTATCCAAAGATATTGTATAGATAGTATGCCAATAAATAAGACACATGGACACTTAGTTCTATACTTGGTTCACCATCGTTAGGCTACATCTAATGAGAATTCACTGAAAATTTTCTAATGTACCAAATACACTAAGGCTCCCCAACATTACATGGTTTGACCTCAATCACTTATATTCTCATGATCAATTCATTAACAATGTTTAGTGTTATCTTAATGATTTCACAATGGTCACTCCCTACCTAAATTTAGATAGATCATTGCTATTGGAAATGATTACATTCTATATCCTCATGGTCAAACTTATCTTTAAAATATTTACATGTAGTTTATAGACATGTAGGTCCCTTAATTATCAATAATTAATGGATCATCAATTATTAGTAGATGATCTGCTAAAGCTATTTCATGGTTTCTCCATCACTTAAGTTAATACAGCTAGATAAAACACTTCCTCATTCCAAAAAAATGGAATGAACATTTCCATACTATAGATACAATAGTAAAGTCCTCTTTGGAAAGATCATCAAGAGATTCCATGTCTTCATTTATATTATTGAATGTAGTCGTAAATAGAACTAATTCTATAAGTTTTTTTCAATGTAGAATATCCTCTCTGTTATTCTTATTCTTATAATTTAGTTACGATAATTATAATATTCATAAGGTAATATAGAAACATATATCCATGTGCATGATTTTAGTGTGATACCCCTATGAGAGGCCCTATTGTGTAACCCCTTGTTAGAGAACCTGGCATGAGACCCTAGCGTGATACCCAATCATGATTCCCTAGTGCATGGTCCATGAATGATAATCTAGTGCTATTTACTTCTACAACTCCACTTTCTCAATGAGAGAAAGTTCTCGATGTGATACTACTTTAATGATTTTCACCAATGCCAGTTGTGAGTATTATTTTTCACATTGTGAGAGTTCCCAGTATGACTCCTTTTTCAAGAGACCTATTTCTCACATCATGTATGATAGTATTCAAATCATCCATAGCACCTACATGATGTCAATCTCATACAATCCTTCATGATATCTCTATGTAAACCTCTTTCATGAGATATCTCTATGATCCTCTTTCAAAAGATATCTCCATGAACCTTCTTCCATGATGCTGTTAAAGAATATTATTTTATGAAATAATACATCAATGATTAAGGATGTAAAAGGGGAATTTATAGGCAAAAAACCAAAACATTAACATCACAATTCTTTCACAATTATCTATTCTACCACCACAACACTCCTACTACGAGAGTCCACACAATGATAAAAAATTCATCCCTTTGTAGGTTAGTGTTGTTTTCTACTATGGATTTCATTGATCCATCACGAGATCGAATGAAAAATATTTGTGTTTCATGAGATCTCATCAAAATATCCAAATATAATCATGAGTGCTTCGTTATATCCCAGCATGAGATGCAATGACTATTAGGCTATTCATGAGATCCAACTTTGAGATCCTTTGAAAATCATACTTTTTCATCATAAACATCAAAAAATCTCTAGTAACTTTTCTGTACCTCAATTATTTCCATATTTTTTCTTTGTATTCATGTGATTTTTTCAGATTGAGAATTTTCAATTGATTAGGATCAGAAATTTGTGCTTGTGGGAGATCATATCAACATTTTCGCTTGACAAGTTCAGTTCAACACTCGTTCCCTATATCATAAATTTAGCATTTACACTCCACCTGATTAGTTCATCATTCATGCTCCATGAGATAAATTTAGTACTCACACTCTTCAAGATCAGTTCTTTATTGTTACTCTTCAGGATTTGTTCATCACTAATGTTCTATGAGATTAGTTCAGTATTCATGCCCCATGTGATAATATTTTCATTTTCAATTCATTTGACTAAATTAACACTCTTTTTATATGAAATTTGATCAGTAGTCATGCTCCATGAAAATGGTTTAGCATTCACACTCTACAACACTATCTCCGTGTTCAATATTTTGACAAGATCAGACATTCTCACCTTTCATGAGATGTAACATCCCAGCTTAGTAGTACCAACTTCTTTTACAACCATACCCATCAATTGCTGGAAAACATATAATAAAAAAAATAAACCCAAAAGCATAATCATGTGGCATTTTTTACATACAATATTATATTTCAACCATGATAGACCTATACATCATGAAATTTGGAATGAAAGTTGTGGATAAGAAAATCCATGTATACATTTACTCACAAATATAGATGTTGGTGAAATGAACTCGAAAACATTTGGATTTCCCATTACCTATTTAATTTGCTGGTAAAGCATATTTAATAAAAATACATAAAAATTAATTATGTATAACCACCTAAGGGAAACATTGAATATTTCCAATAAATCTACATAAATCATCTCATATAGCAATGAATTTCATTGATAATATCTATAAATTAAATCACATATAAAGAAAAATGTTTTATGATTCAACACCACTTAACATATTTAGATAAAAATTGTAATTAACTATTCAATCATTATTATCCCCATCAAAAAATTTAGTTTATATAATAATTAATGAATTTTTTTAAAATTATTTATAATGTACATTATAATGTCTATATTATATACCATTCAATAAATAAATGAAATCCAACAATTTATAGTTTAAATTTTTTATCATATATAAATTGATCGTAAGAAAACCATCCCTATAATATAATAATTATTTCAAACCACTATTTTTTAGCACTCTAGGACTCATCCTATGTTATAGAAACCAAAGAATAACGTAACATGAGTAGTGAAAATATCTATCCTGATGTTAAAAACCATATAAAAAACTATATATAATCCCATTCAATTTAATAAAATCACCAATATATAGCAATTGTGATTCCCATCTTTCAATTGTCTCAAATAAACCACTTTCCTTCCTCACACCACATTACATCCCTCCATCACCATTACTTATAAATAAATAATCACAAGAAAAACATACCCTTTCTTAATAAATACCAATCATTCTAGTATCTCAAAAAATTATTGTAAGGATATAATATTTGAGAGATATCAATCAAATTAATTAATTAATTTTTAGTATGGAAGACCCATGTTGACACTAAGTGCATAAATTTGATGTATATAAATGTTTAGAAAAAGGGTGGTCTTGCTCATCCCCATACATCTATTTACAAAAACAATCCTTGATCATCTTGAATTAGCATACTCATTATTCATGCATTTTATAAAAGTAAAACTCATAACTAATATCTATCAATACATGTAATTTAATAAAATAAATTCTTCACGAAATACAATTGTTTTATATAATATGAAGAAGGATATAAATTATGTTTCCCTTCTATTTTCATTCTTAGTTTCACCATACTGTAATTATGTTTGTTATCAAATTTATACTAGGAAAATCAAACTAATAAACAATAAAAACAATGTATCTAGACAAAAACCAATCTAGAAAACTAATAGGCATTAATAATAATGCAACACCACAAGCATTCACATCATCCCAAATGAATCATTACTTAAATTAGTTATAATCATTATTTATGTCAATTTCACTGTAACATAGGAAAACAAAGGAATGAGAAATTAGAAATTAAATTTATGAAAATATATTTAATGAATCCCATTGCTCAGTTTTGAAATCAATTTAATAAAACAAGAAGATATAAATGAAAAACCACTATGACCAAACTCAAAGAATACCACCTAAGAAACTATCCACAAGAAACCAATATCAATCCATGCCCTAATGTCATCCCCAAATATATGAAAAAAATAAAATGATCATATATGTATAATTAAGGACAAATACTGATAGTTATAAAAGATTATGAGAGTAACATGATCTAAGAGAATTTAATGACATGATCCAATGAATTTTGACAATAAAAATAAGTAGATGGAAAGTTATAATAACCCCTTACATATATGAATGGTTAGTCTTTAACCCTGTCTTTGTTTTTCATTTTCTTTAATGAGTAATATTGAGAATGAATTGGTAGGATACTTATAATGGTGAAGTAACAAATTTTGTTGGACTCTCAGCTTCCACTGGTCATTTCAGTAGGTTGTAGGAAGTTTTCATATAATGTAACTAGGTTACATGATGAGTAACGGTTGTTTGGTGAATACCATAAGGAGGGTTCACACCATGAAACATACATGACATGATGAGTTTTTACACGTCAATAGTTAAATAATGATCATTTCGTAATTATATGTGACAAGTTTTTCATTAGTTATGGAATTTAACTATTTTGCAATGATTAATTTGATTTCTCATCATGTAATTCCCCATGTGCTGGTTATATGCATGCATCACTGTGGAATTTTCCACTTTACCTCCTCTCTAGATTCATTTCTCACTACCTAATTATTATCGTTGGTGATCATGGAACCCTTAAACAAATCCAAGTACTTTTATTCAAGTATCGTTCATCAATGTGCATGTGCTTTGAATTTCCAGGGTAAGTGCTCTCGGTTTATCATTGTCTCATTACCTTAATCCTCCTTATAGTTTAATATATCATCATCAAATTGATGTATCTATACTTTGTGTTGTGGGATATTGTCTCTAGTTTGAGTTTTGAGTTCTTCTACACCTTCATTTTCATTGTCGTGTTTCATTGCGGGTGTTGAGTTTTGAAGAAAAGGTAAGTGATTCTGTCATACTTTTCCAAAATGATGAACCTTAATTTCGTGAAGTTTTTATGTTTTTATTTAAATTCAATTTTTTAAATTTATTTAATTTTTTTATAACAAAATTCTAATGATTCTAATGCTTTGAATTTTTTTGAAATAAATTAGGAAAACCCCCAATCCCATTTCATTGTGGTGTGACTTAAAATGGATGTAAATGGTTTCAATTGAATTTTGGAATTTTATTATTGATTGTATTTGATGTAATTTGATAAATTTTTAAAATGAATTATCATGTTTTGATAGAAACAAAGTGGCTTTATATTGTTAAAATGCATGTTTTTTATTAAAAATTAATTTCGTTTTAAATAAAAAATCTCTATTTGAAATGGGGGAATGATAATTAATTTTATTTTAAGAATTATAAATATGAAAAACCCATTAATGAACTTGTAAGACCACGTGAAAACCTTTGGTATATTGTGATTTATTTGGACACACTGTATAATTATACAATGCTATAAAACATAAATGCATTTGGTCACACCCATTAGGTGATTATGATGATTCCTTTCTGACTAGTGTCCAGAGGACGCATGTGTACGCATATTTTCTTGATCAATTAGAGACCGTGGAATCTTATATTCTAGATCATTAATACCTATTTGGAAGATTACCACGTTTCTCAATTGTTTATTTCTGAGATATAAAATTATATCAATTTTTTAATGCTTCTATACATCACTTAGAAAATATTATAATTTTTTTTATATTTTATTTATTAAATAATTGTTTTTGATATATTCCATCAACTGTAAATACTTTTATTAATGTACATTCCATCATTTGAGATGTATAATATGAGTAGATTACATATTATTTGAAATTCCAAACCATTTTAAAAAAATTTAAAGAATTCCTTTAGTTAATTAATTATTGGAATCTGTTATGGAATATCGGGTGAGACCAAAATGGTCTTTTTTTCTCATAACCTACATGTGACTTTTGGTTTTTTTAGATTATATCCTTCCATGTTTGAGCATAGGGAAATGATATCTTTGAGGTGCATCAAATTGTTGAAGTTCGAAAATTGTGAGATGTGTCCTTTGGGACTTGAGATGCTTTCCCCTATGTTCATACTTGGGTGGATGTACAATTGGATTTTTATGACTTTTTTACTTGTGGAACATTACTCACTATAGGGTTTCATTTTATATGTGTAATTTCTGTCATCTTATTCATTCCCATTGTTAGTAGAATGATAATTCCCACTTTTAGTTTGTAAGATGACATTTTCTAGTCACTAACCTATGTGGATCAAGAACACCCATCATGTTCTGTCTAGAATAGCTCAGTTATTTAGTTATGAGGGTACCTAGGCCCGTTTGTGACAAGGTGTCCTCAGTAGAAAGTTCGTACTGAGATTTTTTCTTGAGGTCTGTTTGCATCTGTGAAATATTTTCATGCCGTGGGAAGTAGTTTTGATTGAGTTCAAGGATATATATCATTGGAATGAACTATTATTCCCCATGGATTGTTAGGGATGGTGTCTTGTGGATCAGATCTTGTCCTTTCCTTATTTTTATTTTGTTAGAGTAAAATAAAAATATTATATGTTCTATTAATCTGGATTATCTCTCTCTCATTGCTATGTTTGGGCATCTTCTAAATTCATTAATTTTGTCCATAGATGTTGTGTAGCATCCTGACATCAAGTAGACATGTTTATCATATACTATATGAGGATATTTCTGAACCTCAACAAGATAATCCTACTGTAGTTCTAAATTTGTTTTAGGTTTTTGTCTGTACTATACATACTCTTGTACATACAATACCACTCATCCACGTTCAGGATATGGTTGAAGAAACCTCTAGGGGGAGGGGGGATGTTCTTCAAAATCATTCTCAATAGGTTATTCACCAAAATACACTAGTTTTAAATGGATATACTAGTCCTAAAATAGTTTTATAATCGTTCGGTATGAAATAATGTGTGTTTAAGATATTGGAAACACTAAAAAAGATCAAGTTCAAGTGTACCACCTTTAAGCTAGAGGGACCAATAAAGAGATACTCGGACATGATAATGATAGTAAGGAAACATGAGGTATTATAGTGGAAAAAATTATGTTTCCTTACACTAAATAGTTATACCTAGATTCAATGGTCTTTACAAAAGATATTGGGTTTTTCTGGATTGAAAATTATGATAGAACTGTGAATGAGTATTCAAATCACTTTTCTGAGTTTTTTTAATTTGTGCTTGAAATTGTATCTAAAAGTATGGTAATGTATTGATAGTACGTGTTTTTATTTAGATCATATATTAAGTCGTATTTTTTCTTTTTAATTCACCCCAATTGTTCTGATGTTCAATTTTGGGTGATGATGGTTGAGATGAACTTAGCTGGTATGTTAGGGTTTATGAGACATCATTTTTATCATTGTTATAGCATGTGTTACTTTTATGGAATGAGGAATCAATATGATTCTCAAGGAATGTGTCAATGTAAGGTTCATTACATACCTATTACAGTTACAGGATGGAGTAATTTGGTTTGATATTTGAGTGGAAATCCTGGTCATTCTAATAGGCTTTGAACTAATGTACCCATAAACTATGGCTCCTTTGGATATTCAGGGATCTTGTAGTGATTTTTATTTGACTTTTTTACTCAGCGTACTGGAACTTGATCCTCTGATCCACCAAAATATATATGAAAATAAGATTCTTCATTTATAAAATCTTTCTACCCACATGAATCTAGCATATAGATGCTTCACATTGTGGAAGTGTCTCTAGATGAAGCAGACATGGGTCCAATGACTTTGAGAAGAACCATTACTATAACTCCTTCATTAATGACTACTCTATTCTATATTGGTGGATCTAATATTTTTATTTCAAATAATTTTATTAATCTGAAAAATATTCCTATGGAGGTTTTATCATATGTGATGGAGACTGCTTCAACCCTTGGTTCGAAGAGAGAAATGTGTCTCCATATTCCATCTTCTACATTCACTTTGGCCAATGTTGAACATACCTATGACTTTTAGGTTCATGAAATGTTACCTCTTATAAATATTTTTAGTGTGGATTTTCTCATTTCCAATAAATCCTAGATCTACTTTTATTTTCGATAGATACACAAAACTAAACCCATTGGTGTATCTCTTCTATTTCAAGGATAGTAGGACAAATGGTCTAGCAGGGTCATCATATCATATCTGGTGTTGGGAAGGTAATATCAGTGTTTTTTTATTTGGATTAGGAAACATTGAGTTTTTTTCTCCCACCAATTTTTGTTTTTGAGATTCGGAACATGTAACCATTAGACTTAACTGTTTTTACACCATCAATTTAGGTTGAATTTATATTTACATAATTCCTGGTACTAAACCCGTTTCAATCCTCAATTACAAAGTGTCACCACCTAATCTAAAAGAGTTGAAGTCCCATTTGGAAGATCTTCTTGAAAAATGATTTATATTCCAGAGTGTGTAACATTGGGTGGAATCAGTTCACTTCGATAAAAAAATTATTGTTCTCTTCACTTTTGGGTTTATTACTGAAGAAAAATCAAGTTATAGTAATGAATAAGTATCATTTGCGAGGATTTATGATCTATTATATAATTTAAAATGGGTGATGTGTTTCTCAAATTTTGATCTTCAAAATGGTCACCATCATTTGAGAATAAAAGAATTAGACATTCATAAAGCCACCTTCTTGAGAAGGTACATTCATTATGTGTACCATATTAAGAACTTTGGACTAGCCATTGCTCCTATATTGTTCATGGTTTTATTAAATAATATTTTCCATGAGCATCTGGATAACATTGTGGTAGTTTTTTGGATGAAATCTGTTTTTACCCATAATTATAGGAGGGTCATATACAACATTTGAGAATGGTTCTGAGTCTGGTGTGAAATCACAAATTTTATTCCATGATTTAAAAGTGTGTTTTTTGGAATTGGGATAGGAAATTATTGGGAAACGTGGTGTATGAACAAGGTATATCACTTGATCATAAGAAGGTTAAGGATGATGGGACATGGGAGAAACTATGAAATGTCTTCATGATTCAGAGATTCTTGGGAATAACTAGATATTATCTAAAGGTCCTGGAGGAATAATAAATGATGTCTTCTAGGATCTCTTATTTAACTTGGAAAGAAGTTATTCTTGATTGGAATGATAAATATAATAGTTAATTTGTTAGGCTAAAACATATTTTGACTAAGGATATAGTGTGGACACTTCCATAGGATGGTAAAGGCTATGTGGGTTTCTATAATGCATTATTTTTAGGATTTGGATGAGTTCTTATGAATGGTAATAAAGTAATTGTCTATGTATCTCGTTATCTTGGACCTCATGGACGAAGTATACTACCGATAACCTTGATTTTATAGCTATAATAAATTAAAATTAGAGTTGAAACAATTATCATAATGGAGATATGGTTAATGTGCATTCAGACCATAATAGCATCAATTATATCTTCTATTAAAGATAATTGAATCTTTTCTAGTGGAATTGGGTTGAGTATCTACTATCTTTTGAATATGAAGTCACCTACACATTGGGGAAAAGGAATTTCATTGTCGATGATCGTGGTAGGAAAATTCCACCCCAAGAAGTGAATCAATATTAAAAAAAGTGTAATTTGATGGATCTGTTTTCTCAATTTCATATTTGAGTCTAGAAATTAAAGGATGAGGCTTCTTTAGCCAACATTCAATCATCATATTCTCTTCTCGATATTATTCTTCATGATGAACAACTTCATGAGGAATTCTGTAGCAATAGAGAATTTCTTTATGGTATCGAGATAGTTTTACAGTGGTTGTTCTTAAAAGTGGTCATTTTATGTCTTCAGAATCAATTTTTTTGTGTCGTTAGTAGTAAGAGAGTATATGATTGGGGATTTTTATGACTCACAGGGGGTTGTGAACCCTGTGACTATGAGAAATTTCTATGATATTCAGTAGATATTCAGAGGGAATGAGATGATATGGGGAATTACTTTGTCTCTTTCCCACTTTTATATGTGCCCATATGTTAAGGTTGAGCATCATAAACCTTCATGTTTAGTTCATCCACTTACAATACCTACATGGATGTGGGATGAGATCTATATGAACATTGTGGTTGGGTTTCCTTGTACCTATAGAATGAAAAATGTGACAACGATTGTAATCAATTGCATGACCCTATAGGCTCAATTCATAATGACTCATTACACTACCAAACATGAGATGTTTTAAAATATCAAGGTGATAGAGATTTTTTGTTTCTACATAGTTCCATATAAAACAGTTTATGATGGTAACCCACAATAAAGATCTCACAATTGGAGAGGCCTTCATGAGGCATTGGGATCTCAAGTCAATTTGAGTATAGACAACTATCCATAGTTGAATGGGCTAACAGAGAGAGAAATACATGTTCTTGAGGATATTCAACGTGCGTGTGTTATATAATTCAGTGGGGGAATGCGAAAATAATTTGGGTCCAGTAGATTTTTTTTATAACAACCATTACCTATTCTCAAATAGAATGGCTCCAATCGAGGCCATGTATGTGCGTCCTTGAAAATATCAATTCTGTTTTTTGGATATTGGTGAATGTTCCTTTGTTGGATAATGTTTGGTGCAAGATATGACAACAAATATTAGGATATCTCATCAAATAATGTTAACATCCTAGAGATGATATATAAATTATGAAAATCATCATTGTATACCCTTGGAGTTTTTAATTCGTAACCAGGCCTCTCCAAAATTTCATCCTGGTTGGGTAATCTATGGATTCAGAGGAATGGTAAGATTCCCATCATTTTTTGGGTCATTTTGATGTCTTTGAGTAGGTGGGGAATGTTTAATTTCATTTTTCGCTTCCACCATAGATGATGTGGGTACATAACATATTTCATATATCACAGCTGGCAATATATATCTCTAATAAATATCACATTTTGACCTGATGTTATCTTGATACTGATTCTAATTTATATTTGACATTGAATCTTGTTGGGATGGATGATTCTGAGACCAAGGTATTTTATAAAAGGACGATACATCTGGATTGTGTGCTATGACAACATGGTTCCGATTCTCATGTTATATGGAAATGTGGTGCATAAATGATAGAGTAGTGGCTCAATTTTTTTTCCTGGAAGCTTCTTCATAGGATGTTAGGGGTCTTAATGTTCTAATATTGGGAGGTTGTAACATCCCATTACCGATCTGATAGGTATGTTTTTAAGCTATTCATATTTTTTCCTTTTCATTGATTAGGTTAGGTTGATAATGAATTTGGTGGATACCAATAATGGTGATATCACATATTTGCTGGACTCCCATCTTCAATTGGTCATTTATGCATGTTTTAAGAGTAGTTTTGGATGTGTAACTTGGATACCTGAAATGTAATGGTTTCTGGGTGAAAAACATGAGTAGATATTTCACCGTGAATGTTTAATTATGTAAAAAGTTTTGACATGTCATAAGTTAATTAAAAATCAGTTTTTAATTTGAAACATGATGTCTTTTGGTTGTTACAAAATTTAACTATTTCATAATATGTAATTGGATTAAACATCATGCACTTCCCAGTATTCAAGTTATATGTAGACAACAAGACATAAATTTCTTCTTTCATTCATATCCAGATTCATTTATCTCGACATAAATCATATACTAGTAGATCTTGGATCCCTCCAACCTATCAAATTATTTTCATTTAGTGATCAATCGTCATTGCGCTTGCAGTGTAAATTTTTGGGTAAGCTTTCTCCCTTGTTCTTCATCTCTCTATTTTTCTCCTCCTCAAGGTATAATAAATAAACATGAAATTTATCAATCTATAATCCTTATTTTTAGATCACATTTATATGTTTAGTTTTTTGGCCCACTATTCCCTCGTTCCCATTGGTGGGTTTTTTTGTGGGTATTGAGTTCTGGAAAAAACGTAAGTGGAACGATCCCACTTTTACAAATTTATAAACATTAAATATCATGATTTATTTTATTATTTGTTCTAAATTAAAATATTTTTTTATTAAAATACAATTTAAATGAATTGGGTGGTTTTAAATGGTTTTGTTAACAAATTGGGATAATACATTTATCCAGTTTAATTAGAGTGTGTTTGAAAATTGATAGAAATGGATTCAATTTAATTATAGAATTTAATTATTCAATAAGACAAATTGGAATTTTTAAATTGTAAAAATGAAATAAAATATTTGGGTAGAAATTTAGTAGTTTTATCTAGTTAAAAATGAATGCTATTTTTATTAAAACTTTTAATGGTTTTAAATGTAAAATTATCATTTGAAATGGGGGGATATGATTAAAATTTTATCCTATAGTATTAAAATTAATTAACCATCATTGATTGTGTAAGATTAAATGACATACTTATATAGACTATGGGTAATTTTCCCAAACTCTATGATTATACACATTCTAAAACCTAAATGTAGTAGGTGACATCCATTAGGCTTTGGTGGTGATCTCTCTATGACAAATATACAGAGGATTTTTGTGTACAAATATTTCTATGATCACATAGAGATTGTGGATCACTATAGTCTGAATCTTTTTTACCTATTTGGAAGATGACGATGTTGCTCATGTGTTCATTTTTGAGATATAAATACATGAAAATGCATTTAAGCTACCTCACATTCCTTTATGTATTGCATTTTCTTAATGTAATTTATATTATATAAACTATAAAGAAATATTTGTTTAAATATTCTTTGAAATTATTACCCTATTATATTTTTTAAATATAATGAATTCAATTAGTTAATTTATTATTGGCATCTATTATGATATCCTAGGTGAGACCCTCTTTTTAGATCACACCCTACTTCTGCCTTTGTGTGTTTGTCGTTTTTCACCTTCCAGGTTCTTTTAGCGGAAAATGATATCTTGTAGGTGGATCATGTTGTGGAATCTTGTACATAAAGCATTATTTCCTTCGGTACAGGGGAGTTATTCCTCTGTTTGGGTACATGGGTTACAGAACCACGTGATTTTTATGCCATATTGATTTTTTGTTCATTACACCTTGTTGGGTTTCTTTTGATATATTTATTATGTTTCTTATTTTGTTTCCCTATTTTTACATGGAAAAATCATTCCCACATTTAGTTTTAAAAATTCCGGTTGCTTGTCACCGACCCATGGGGGAAAGGGATTGCCTATAGTCGATGTCTAGACATGGTCGATTATTATGTTAGTAGGGAACCTGGGATGCTTCGTGACAAAATTGAGAAGAGTGATAGGTCTTTGATCTGTTGCAAAAGAAGATATTGACATATGAAAAGTGGGAACCCAAAATAACTATTTATAGAGGAACAAAAAATGACACCCACCATGGAATAGTGACATGCACTATGCCTATGGTACCTCTGATCAAAGAGATATAGAGAATTAAAACCATTGAACCTCTGAATATAATGTGTTATAAAATAATTAAAAATATTCTCTAATTGAAAGTTGTACTTCCTCCATGACATGATTAATGGAATTATATAAACAAATGAAGATATTCTGGCATCTTTCCACCACATTTGGTTATCTACCATGAAATTTTTATGTAAAACACCAAGTAATATAGTGTATTGAGATTTATTTTACTATTTCACTTCCACCACACTTAACTCGAGTTTCCAATGTTTAAGAACCACAAGGACCACCATGATAGAAAAAATTTCCCCATGTATCCCCTAGAGAGAATTGATAGGAATAACACACAATGACATTGGTATTTTAGGGGTTCCAGTTTCCATCATGGAATACACTCAAACATTCAATGATACCACACCCTCCATTATGAGCATGGGGTGCCTCCTAGTTTTCTATAGGGAATAGAAATTAGGAAAAATGAAATAAAAAATGGCTGGGAAAATCATTTCACATTCCATAATACACAAAAAAACCAATCCAAAATTTATATCCTCAAAAAATTACATCTCATAATTTTTATCTCTAGAAACCTGATGTTGATAACATATAGATAAATGTGTTTCAAAAAATGTTGTAGAAGTCTTGTAATTTTTGGTCTTATGAATGACTTGTTGGTATGTTGTATTTTTAGGACCGATGTAAAAATCACTTTCCATTAACATGCATTATTAAATGGTAATATGATGGAGTTTTTTATAGGATGAAAAATATCATCAGATAAATAGAGTGGTATAATAGGGAAAAATTGGCTGACAAAAAAAATTACTAATTTCTTTCCAACATAGTCCATCCTAAAAAAGGTAAATAGATGAAGACATTTGTTTTATTTTTTTTATGATTCATAAATATTATATAAAATGAAATGCTAAAATAAAATAAATCTGATGATTCATTTATACTATGAAATTATCCAACCCTAAGAGTTGAAAATATCTTATGATCTACAAGTTTTAGTAGTAAGGGGGTGAAATAAATTGTTTTATTTGAAGATAATTCTATGACACTCAATAGAGGTTTAGTATAATGTGTTTTGGGATAGATGAATTTTTATATTAAAAATGTTGAATCACATTTAATGGGATATATGAATATTTTATAATAGAAAAATATTATTTTATATTATATATTCTTTTGATGTCTAAGAAGTTTGGATATTATGGAATCATGAACAATTTTTATCGTAATTTTTTTCTGTTTTTAATAGAATATTGATGAATTGAAAAGGAAATAAAATGTAGAAAGGAATCATACAATGTAAAAATTTAAGAGGTACAAATCAGATTATGTTAAAATATGATGAAATTCAATTTAGAGAGAGTTAAATAAAAAATTATTTTTTTAAACTCTAATGAATGGTTTTTAGTAAAATTTTAATCATAAAAACATTAATCATATTATTAGGGTAATGTTTCAACATGATAAAAAGGATAAATGTTTGGTATGATTGTAATATAATAGATGATAGTGTGTGATGATAGATAAAATAGTTTTTAGGTTCAAGTCAATTGATGAATGAAATTTTTGGGATGTTTTCTTAGAGATGTTTCTATGAATATTTTCAAGGGAGAATAAAATTAAGAGTATACTTTTGAAAATATTGTGGTTGAAGTTTCATACCAAAAAAATTTCATTTGTTTAATATTCTTGTTTGATTAAAATTCTTCATGATTTTTTCCATGAAGATAATAAATACGATGTTGAAATGATGATCATTAAATGTTCCCAAGGTTATGGAAGGATAATTTATTATTATTATTATTTTGATTAATATATTTAGAAGGAATTGGATTTGTATTTTTCTCAAAAAGAATCTAGAGTACCTTGGATATATTTAAAAGAATTCAATGAATTATTTTGAGATGGTATTTCTGAATTTCATATTTCAATTAACTAGGGATGTTAAATTAAAATCATTAATTTTATCATTATATCACACATATAATTAGGTTAAAAGCTTAGTTATGGATATTGTCTTCTTTTTACATGTAATATTGATGAATAATTGTAGAATTATATTCTAATAGAGATATATAAATTTTTTTAAAAGACGTGTCTAAATATAGAAGCCTCATTCAATGGAATATCTTATTTTAGGAAGAAGAAGATGTTTTTTATCAATGATTTTTTAACTATAGGTAGTATTATGAATTAATTAGGAAAATTTTCATATTAGTTGTAACTAGATGAAGATAATTCAGGCATCAGTCAAACTTTTTGAGAATGATGATCTGATAATAAAATCTGATGAATAGTGAAACATTCAGAGTTTTATACTTTATTCCAAAATGTTAATTCATCCATTTCACTCAATTTGAATGAGAAAAAGAATTATTTTCATGAAATAAAATTTGTAATAATTTATAGTTAGCATAATGATAATATTCTATGACTATTCATGGAGGTTTCAAAAATTTGTTACAAATTATTGTTAATAACATGTTTTAATGGAAAGAACATGCAATGTAATTTTAATAATTGAGCAATGATAGTGAAATTATTTGGCCAACATTATAAAATGATATAAAAATATTAATTAAAGTAGATTATATAGTTTCAGGTTATTTATAAACCATTACAAGTATTAGCTACTCATACAAATTATTAAACATTGTAAATTATTAGGAATATAGGTAATGTTATTGGATTTTTGGATTTAGAAATTTCATAATTCTATAAAAAAAGGTGATGGAAATTTAATAAGATATAAGTTGTAAAAAAAATAACATTTATTCAACCCATCCCTGTATCAGTGATCATATAGATCATGTTGAACCCTTTCATGTGGCATCACAGAAAGAGCTTCCTTCACTGACTCTTGGATAAATGGGATGTTTCTATTTATTCTAATAATTCCATGAATAGTAAAGTTTTATCTAATTTCTATGAAAATAAGTATCATTTTATGAATAATATAATATTAAAATATCATATCTCCCTTGGTAAAGACGGTATTGATGTTTCTACAGAATGGATTTCTTATTGTGATGAAAATATTCCAATTAAAATTGTTGATAATTGGAATTGGAAAAATGATGGGAAAGGAAAAAACTCAATAAATTTATTACTCTACTAAATTGATTTTATTGGGTTTAAAATAGTTTCATGTGCTCATATTATCTAGGATAAGCAGAAAACATTCATTGATAGGAATTTGAATGTGAAAACAGAAAAGAAAAAAATATAGAGGTTAATGTATAAATATTATTTGTTGGGAGATTATCATTATTCTAGGGATTTCATTACAAGGATGAATAAAATTATATAGACCATAATGTAAGATTGAAATAATACTGATTGTAGAATCTAAATAATGATTTATATGCTCAATATAGAAGTGGGGTGGTGAATTGTATACTTTTAAAAATTCTTTTGTAACTTTTAATGATGGTAATGTTTAACAAGATTAAAAAAAGTAAATTCACATGAATTCTTAGTTATAAAAACATGCTAGATTATGGAAATGTGGTTCCAAAAATTCAATTTCTTGAAATATGGTTCCAGAAATGACAATTAAAGAAACTTTTACAAAGATAAATATTCTACCTTAAAGCGTAAAAAATCATACAAATTAGAGTAAAATTCTAAGAAAGTATACTTTCTTAAAAAACAAAAATGTAGTGGAAAAAATGAAACAATATAAGTAACAAGTAGTAAATCTTTTAACTCAAAGAGAAGGGTATCAAACAACCTTTGATAAAGGTACCTTGATTTATACATTAATAAAAGTCTATCATACCCACACCAGGGTAATCCCACGATAAAAAAATCAAAGTCTATCTTTCTATCCCTGTAAGCCCTCAACTTTAAGGCAGTCGGCACATTTGTCTTCCTCATCAAGGAATCATTGAACTTTAATGTAGTCGACACTCTTGTCATCCTATCCCCTAAAGCCCTTGAATGTACTCAGAAACATTCTGAGTCACACGAATCAAGTATGAACAAGATGTTCAATACGTACAAAGCAATAATGTCTCTCTCTCTAGAAATAACTTCAGCATCATGTAATCTCTAGATTGATCATCCTCATTAACAATTCTACGAGATCTTTTAAATGATCTCATATTTATAGGCACATATCTAATGGCCAGATCCTTCCTCTAATGGTCATATTTTTCCTCAAATCTCGAAGGAACATGTACATGTGTCACTCCAATAGTGGTTAGTTATAAATAGAATGTATGAAATCGTTTCATAACTATATCATGTGTAAGAAAAATAAGGTTTCATGAACAAATTCAATTTATCAGAGTCTAAAGAACAAATTTGGAGTCTAACCAAGAATATTAGGGGTCTATAACACAAGAATATACAGATTCTATTTTCCAAGTAATTCGTAATATGACTTCAGTGTCTAAATTTCAAGGAAATTCAGAGAATGAATTCAGTATAATTTGGAGTCTGAATTCATTAGAATTCAGAGTCTGAAGTTCAAGGAAATTGGGAGTCTGAATTCTTTAGAATTAGGAGTCGAAATTCATAAGAATTTGGAACATGAAATTATAAATTTTGGAGTCTGAATTAATTATAATTCAGAGTCTAAATCCAGAGAGTTTGTATCCTGAAAATAGAATGCTTAATATCTAAGTAATTATAGGATTCCATGGTTTTGGATATGAAACCATATTTTACACTTAGAAAAATTATGACATGAACAACGAAAATAAGGTAAGGATAAATTTACCTAAGGGAAAGAATATTTTATTTATAAAGGTAAAACTTGGTAAGGATAAAATCATTCTTGAGGAAGGAATATTTTTTTAAGTTATGAAAATTTTCCTCATCAAGATAAAATTTATTTTTCCATATGATAGAGTGTTTATGATTTTCAAAAAATGAAGGAATGGAAAATTTGTAAGGAAACCTTATTGACTCAATGCATAATACAATGTTTTGATAAATTTTAATATTCTATAATTATTGAAATGTTCTTATTAATTTTCGTGATTAATTTTTTATTGAAGATTTATTTTTGGAAGATAGTGGTCATAAAACCCTATATTTTGATATACATTATAACACAATAATTATTTAATATATGATAAGTAAAAGTATATGAATATAATAGAAAATATGGATAGATATATTTCCTTCAAATATTATATTAAATGAATATTTAATAAAGATACTAGTGATTAAGAGTATTTTCACTCTAATATAAAATCAATCATAATTAGAATTTCAATAAATATATTACATTTAATTTCAAAAAATATTAAAATACATAAAAAAAGTACAAATGGATGTTACCTATGTGGTTTTTTTGTTATTGAGATAATTTAAATTTTTATACAAATAACCCTTGAAAAAAATAATATAAATAATGTGATGAATATGTTTTAAAGACAAAAATATCTTTTTAGAAGAAGGATTCCAATTTCAAGTCATATCCTTGGGGGATTGATAATATATTCTACAAATATAAAAGTATAAAATATATGACTATGTTTGAGAAAGATAATTATTATGTGGAATGGGCTGATAACTTCGGTGATGATGTTCCAAAACAAAATTATAGAAAAAGTATGTTGTGAGAAGTTCCCCACTAATGAAAAAATTATTTCTTAAGAAGAACAGACTCATATGGAGTTTATTATAAAATTATATTATAATTAATGTATTAAAATGGTTTAAAACAGGGAAGGAAGAGCATGAACAAGTAGAAAAAATGTTAATTCACTATAGGCAATAAAGAATAATTTCGTAAAGTGAAATTAATAATATTGAAATAGATTGATGATTTGTAATAGTTGTTCGATGAAAAGAAAAATATCAAAATTTAACTTGATGAAATGATAGAAAAGAAAGAGGAAATTTTATAACATGTATATGAAAATATTATTATAGCTATAAAACGATAAAATTTTTTTAACCTATGTTACCGAAGTTGGTGAAATTTATAAGAATATTAAACCACTAAAGGATCAACAAAATTTTACCCCAATGATTGATAAGATGATTGAAGATTATAAAAAAATACATGTTAAGAAAACTATATATGTAGATAAAACCTAAAGGGGTGATAGAGAATATGTTTCTGTTGTTACAAAGTCAGAACCAAATCTATACACTATTTATAATTATACTAAATATGTGATAACAAATATATGGTGATGATGAAAATATGAGGAGGTTTCCAAAATAATGTTGTGATATGAAATACCATTATGAAATATAATAATTATGACGAAAAATAGATACATGACTCTAAAAGGTATGAATGTAATGAAAGGGTATATTCTTATATTATTACTACTAGAATTATGTATGTTATGGGAATTTAACATGTATATATTGTTTTAATCTACAACATTATTGTGGATCTAGATGAATATGGGTGAAAGATTTGAGTGGATTATAACCAACTCAAAAACAGAATAATTGAGATTGTTAGTACGAATACCTAAAATATATTATATAAAAATGAAACTATTTATAAAATTTTAGTTCATTCTAGACAGCTTGAAAATTTATTTCCTGTCATGTTTCCCAAAAAATAATTTTTTTATAAAAATTCTTAAAAAACAGAATGTGATGAATCTAAAAGGAACGGAACGAGTTTTTGGTCAATGAAATTATCCCAAAACTACTAATTAGAATGACTGTGCATTTTTTATAGTGGATTCACTTTATGGATGAATGATTATTTTATTCTATTTATGAAATTAATTAATTTAAAAATGATATATTGACATTTCAAAATAATGAGCCACTCAGAATCAACAATGTTGGATCTAAATAATTTTAGGAAGAAAAGTTGAAATCCAAAACAACATTGTTTATTTATGGGGTGAAAACCCATTTTTTTGTGTTTCAAAACATTTTGATGGGGTTAATTCATTTGTTTTTAGATAATATATTTTTTAAAAAATTGTTTTAATTTTTGAATGTTTATTAAAATGGCCAATGAACTATGTGAAAAATATTTTAACTACAACTACAAGATATTAATGTTATTTGAATGTGATAGGAGAACACAATCTATGAAATAATTAGATGTGATAGATTTTTCAGAGTAATATAAGTAAAATTATATATATATATAATTCATTTTATTTCTAAATTGATAAGAATAATAGATTGATATTGATCTGTTATTTAGAAAAGCGAAGTTTATATTTCTGGGATAATGTGTTTTTTACAAAATGAGATAATTTAATTATTTAATTAACATATTAAATTACTTTCATTACATGTATTATGTTATTAATCCTAAATTAAAGTCTATAAAATGTTTAATAATTTTATCAGAATTGTAGAGAAGGATTTGGAATTTTCAGTGTAGAAGTTATGATTTAATAATATTGGAATATACAAATATATGGAGTTCATATTTTATTTCGGAAAAAATTTCTTCCATTATGAGTTATGTTTAGTATACAGACTACAAAAAAATAGTGTTTCTAATAATAAAATCAAATGTTTGATGGAAATAGTGCATACACTATTGATTGAGCATTATACATCTCATTATGTTTCTATAAATGATATTAGTGTAATATTTTATATTAAAAATATATGTTTATAAATAATGAACTATGATATGGATTCATAAAATTAGTTTTGCAGTGAAATTCAAAGTGTAATAAACTTAAATGTTTTTGTCTGTCGTTGCATTATAAAAGTCAAGGGTTAGAATATTGGTATTTTTATCTGATACTTGTAAATAGAATATTTCATGGATAAACTGTAAATTGTAATGTATATATTTTTTTAATAAAGAAATCGTATTTTTATTTAATTTTAAAAATTTAATAGTTCTTGAAAATTCATATAATAATGATTCATATAATGATGTAAATGAGAAAGATAGGGAAGATTGGGTGGTTGTAGTTGATAAAGGTGAAAAATTACATAATGATACTGACAATGATAATGATTCCAAAGATAGTCACTCTGAGTCAGTTCTCTCAGATGATGAGGAAACTTTTCATTAATTTAATCTTAGGATGAGTAAAAAGTATATGTTTATAATATCATTGGAGACCAATGAAAACATTGTACAATATGAATAGAATCAGATTTGGTATCATATATATACTTATGTTAAACTTTTGAAGAAAAATTTATTAATAAATATATTGTGAATTATGAATGGATAGATTTTATTAAATAAGATCTTCATTATATTAAAAATAATTATACATGGTATGTTATTCAGAAAAAAAAGTAATTAGTGTGTTTTTTTGTTATGAATAATGATGAATGAAAAATGTTATATTATTAGAAACAAATAATGGTAGGATTGTAAAGGTTACACATAAGTTAATGTCATTTATTTTTATGAGAGATTTTTCAATTGATAATATTAGAAACAATCAAAATCATTATTTCTATTGATAATAAATGATGATTTAAATTTTCCTATATGTGTGTAATGTAATATTTCATTAAGGGGGATCAATGAAGAAGTTTATATTGAACAACCATGCAGAAATGTGATTATAAAAGTTTAAATTTTTGTGTTTTAATTAAAGAAATTATTATATCAGATGAATTAAACTCTACGATATTAGTATTCATAATTAGATTCCTGTGTAAAGAATTTCAACATTTAGAAAGAAAGAGTTACAATATCCTATACATTAAATTATATTAGGAGGTCACCCACACTATTATTGTCTATGGTGATGATATTAACATTACTGGTAAAGAATAAAAAACAAGTTAAATATTTTATAACAAATAATAAAGATTTTTGAAATTATCATTTTGGGAGAAATGAAATACTTTCATGGCATAAAAATATATCCATAGAGGAATTATATTTTCTTATAATAACATATGTTTTCTATGAAGCATATAAGTGCATTTTTTATTGGAATACTCAAATTTAGTTTCCACACAAATTTTAGTTAGATGAATGGAATAAATGTTGGTATAGGAATGAATATAAATAATAAATAGTTTAAAACTCTTTTTTGGGATCATATTATTTATATTGTCCTTAAGGCACAATATATTGAATGAAATTACGATTTTTTATAGATAACAATGTTAACACAAAAAATATATTCTTATGGATGGAAAACAAAATTTGTGATATATAAATCGAAAAAACTCATGTTGAAATATTATTTCTAATGAAATTTAATTTTTTTTCTTATATGAATGAAAATTTAGAAGAAAGTGGATTTAATTAAATATAAACATCTTTTGTGTACTTTTCCTAGGAGATAGACGAGTAATTTTATATGAAATGAAACATTATTAAATGACTCTCAATATAATGATGATATCTATGTTTCTTCCACTAAATCTGCAACACAACTTTTGTGGATGAATACACAGTTGGAGGAATTCTTTGTGGATATGGAGTATCCAATTATCCTCAGGTTTGAAAATTAATGCTATATGAATCACACAAAAAATTACAGTTTTTTTAATATTATTAGAATCATATAGATATAAAATAACACTTAATATAAGAGCTTTTGGATAATAATGATATATTAAGAAATTGTTTTATTATAGTGTACTACGTTGCTTATATTTTCACAAAGCTATTATGAAGGGAATCATTCATTAAGGTGAAGATGATATTGGGTGTTCATCCTCCCTCTATTTAAGGATAAGGGATGTTATTTAATCCCACTGTGTATCTCTACTTTGGATAGTTTTTTTGAAAGGGGTGAAAAAGTTTGTAACATAAATATACCCATTAGTATATTCAAAACCATTCAGGAAAAAATGTATTTAGGGGGTGTTTTTAAAAGGGGTAAGAATTTATTTCAATTTGTCTGATCCATTCTAGAGGGTTATTGATGTTGATACATGAAATTTAATAATGAGGGTTAGTGTTCATTTTTGTGATTAATATAATAAGGGAAATATTAGGTTTAAGGTAAAATATTCTAAAGTAACTCATTATGGAAAAAAGATATTATTTTTCAACGATTCTTATTTCTTATATCAAATTCTCCAAAATAGGATTAGAAATATTGGATAAAAGATCCATTACCTAAGTAATAAAATTTAGTTATATATTTTTCATTGTCTGAAACAAAATCAAAATGAGCTTATATTTAAGACTAATTAGATGAATGAGATTCATGAAATGAAAAAAACGTTATATGAATTATGGTTGTATTAAATATTGGTTGGTATGTTTTATTTTTAATAAACATTGAAGAATATTTGGCAAGATTTCGTGAAAGGTAATAGGATATTGTTTGGTCATTTGATGAAAAATATTCACTGGATGAGAATAATATTCTTGATGATCAATAATTTATGGAAGAATAAACTTGACTGATATTTTTTGAACTGATTCCATCAGAAAAAATAGAGAATATAAAATATTACTTACCAAATGTTTTATGATTCTTAAATTCACCATATATTGAATATCATGATGAAAATAAATTTTATGTTTATTCTCAATTATTAAGGTTTCCAAAATGATGAGTTACATGGATCTCATGATCTTATACTTTTAGTATCAAGGAGGTTAAATATGTTAGTGTATAGAAATATTATTCAAGAATATTTATTAGATGTTCATCGGACAAAGTATTTTATTAGAAGAGTTTGGATTTGAAAATTTATTATCCACAATTAAGGGATTACTCAAATATTTTAAAAAGAAAAAATATTATTTTCTATGATTATTACTATCGATGTTTATGATGTTTGGATGATTTGGTTATATAATGGTTATGTATTATAGTATGAAAATGATTTTATAAATGGACTAATGATGTTAATGGTTGAAGGGAATATAATTATGAGAGGAATCTGAACAGGACTAATTAGATGATGTTCAAATTAAATTAAGTTTAACCAGATGAATTCCAGATCGTAAAAATAATATATCTGACAACATCCAAATTTGAGGAAGAAAAAATCGAATAAAGTCCAAGTCAAATGAAGTTAAATAGATTTATATTTTTTGATGAAGTAAATAATTAAATTTTCCTAAAATATAATTAATGAGAAAATGTATGATGTTTATAATTTAATGTTACTAGAAGTTGGTTAGTCGATCTTTTTTGTATATTGATCAATTGAAAATGGATTCTAAATAAAGGCATTTAAAATAGTGTTGTTGTAAAAGTATTCAAATGGAATAAAAGATTGGAAAATCTTTTAGAGATGTTCCTATTATGTTTTTCATGTAAGAATAAAATATTTATTATCTAGATAAAACATTTCTTAGAAAGGCTTCATACTAGACAAATATTCAGTGGGTTAATAATCATACAGGTTAAAATTACATGATGATATTTTTAAAAAGACAAAAAATGTGATGATGTTGTTATAATCATTCATTTTTCAAAATCCATTGAATGATAATCTATTATTATCAAATTTATTGAAGAAATTTTATTTAATAAATATTCCATTTAAGTGTAGAGAGAAGATTCACAAAAAATATTAAAAAATTGAGTTGATTTCAGAAAATTGGTTTGAGTGTGATTTTTTGAATTTCAATTTTTCATGAAGTGGGAATGTTAAATCAAAATCCCATATTTAATCATACTATTTCATTTATATATTTTTTCAAATAAAATTATATATAATACGTACTACTCACATGTAAAAATTATATAGTGATGTAAAATTGGTTTTGGATATAGATATATAATTATCACTTTAAAGTCACAGATTGACCAATGAATTTCCCAACAAAGGAATATCGTGGATGAAGAAAAAGGAAACCATTAACGTTAATAAGAAGTTGTTTTTAATCAAAAATGTTGAAATTAGAGGCAATGTATTAAATTCAAGATTAAATTTCACATCACGTGAAATTAGGTGAATAAATTAAGGCACCATATAGAATTTTTGAGAGGGATGATATTCATTTAAATCAAATGAATAGTAAAATGGATAGAGTTATATATTAATGTTTAAGAAGTAAATTATTACCAGCTATTAGGTGAGAATGTTTATAAGAGGAATTTTAAATGATCACATGTGGGATTAAAGTAGAAGAATCATAGAAAAAACATTACAATCCAATTGGTGGATGTTTAAAAATATAGTTAGACAATCATTATTAGATATTATTTTTGGAGAACGAAAATGAACTGTATTTTTGTAATAGTGAAAAAAAATTAATGACATTTCTTTCTTTCTATAGCATCATAGAAAGTATTTATTTTCATATGGGGTTTTAGGTATATAATTATTTCCAACCCAATTCATGGACTAGATACACTTACTGAGTAGGGGACCCTATAAATTATCATTTTTCCTATTGATTGTTTCTGAGATAATGATTTCAGCAATGTTATAACTCTTTAATAAGAGGTGAAGATTATTATATAGGATATATTGAAAATGAGATATTATTAAATCACCCATCCCACACTCAGTGATCCTAAAAATCTGGATATTTCCATTCTAAACCCTCAAAAAATGCACTCTTATAGTAGAAAAACACACAATGTAATGGAATAATATCCAACAAGATGGATATAACACATTTTTAGGATCTAAATCACCTCATAACATCCACTTAGTACCTCCCAAACTATAAAAACACTATAGAATGGATTAATAAACCATACCCTTACTATAGATATATCTCAAACAATTCTCAACATTGAGAATTAAAAAAACCCCTGAAATAAAATTTAATTGTAATGTAAACAACCAAACAATGAGATACCTCATAAATGTTTCTCTAAAATAAAACACAACCATCAAGAAATGAGGTAAGAGTGAAAAAACATGAAATTCCATCAATTATCTTATTATGATAGAAGTAATTAAATAAATAATATCATCAAATTATCATTCATAAATCAAACTGGATGTATTGACTATGTATATAAGAATCCCACATCCTGGTGATCTCCTCTAAGCCGTAATGCAATTAGAAATCCAGCTTTTAACATATTATAAATTTAAGATTATATCATTTAATTGCACCAAATCAGGATGGGCAATCAATATATGCCATATAACCTTAAACTCCCATATCACCCTTTAATGTGTCATGAAAATAATTGTGAGGGTACCAATGAATCTACAACATGTGGAATACAACATGATTTTGGATCACATACATGAGAAATGATAAATGTTATCATTAAACTCCCGCACATTTTATCACCTCAAAATACCCAAAAAATAGGTAGAAATATTAATCAAATGAATTTTCATTCATTAAACATTATTATTTGATACCATCATGAAGAAATCATAACCCACATTTAAATTCATAGGCTTAATCTTATGATCAACATAGGACTTCATAAAATCTAATTCTGCATTCATTCGATCCTAAATAACCTATAACATCTCTATACAAATTTATACCACATCCTATATAAGAATAACTGAATCTATAACCTCTACCTAGTATATTTTAGATCATAAATTTCATTGACAAAGCACTTCAAAAATACCGTTTTCTGCTATATGATAACTATTATTATAGGAAAACTCCACAAATGGTAGGTTACTCACCTATAGACCTCTATAATCGAGAAGGAACTAGCACAACATACCCTATTGACGATATTTATTATTTCTTGATAGATCTTCTATAATTTTATGGATAATAGTTAAAGTTAATAAGTGAGAACCATGTGAAGAAAAGAGACCTATCCCCAAACGTGAGGTAAATGTTGATCATAATCCAAGATTATCAGCTTCAAATTACCATAAAGACTCACCATATCTAGTTGGTATTGTATTTAAAAAATTTTACTAAACAAATCAATTTGATCACTAACAAGGGATATGACTTCATCATGATGTTTAAAATAACCCATATATAAATTTAAGAAACACATAAATTGATGAAAAATTTGTACAAAGTCCATTGAGATGTTCTACCCCATTTAGTGGGGAATAACATGTGGTGGTATCAATCTTCCAAAAATACACTGCTCATGTCTCACCCTCTTGAAAATAGATCTTTGTGTTAAGCACTATAGTTGAATGTTTCATGTTGTACCATAAAATATTAAATGTCAGCAAAGTATATATCAATGGAACACTTGGATAAACCACAAAGCATGAAGCATGTAACTCACAAAGAATGAAATTTCACATTTTCAAATGAACAGAGATCCCCATTGAAACAATACCTATAGACTATCATCCTTAGACCATCCCTTAGGATCATCACCATAGAAAAATAGATCACAACATCATGAATTCAGAATCCATAATATTGGTCTCCTTTACATACTAGAACTAATACGAGGAAAAGTTACTCTGATAAAACCATCCATTAATATATACATACTATATCAAGGTGCTTCAAATCCAACTCCTTCATAACCCTCCATGAATATTCACAATCAAGAAAAAAACACCATGAGATTTCCTACCGATGGATCCCACAACAACATTTACATTTACTATTGTATAGTAAATGATAATTTCATAATACTATAATAAATCATTCAATTGTCACTACAATCAATTCCAATCATGATTAGAGAAGACAATTTATGATTTTTTTTGGAATAGAAAGCAATATCCATTGTTTTATTGACTCTAAAACAAATACTAAAAATAACTAGAATAACATCATATCCATGGATGATTTTGTTACATTAATGAGTCTATAAATACTGAGACTCATAAAAGACAACCTCTCTCTACTATATCAACATCCAATCAATAATAATAAATAATCACATTAAAACTAAAATTATAAACCCTCCTATAATAAATAATGAACTAAATTACTGGAATAATTCAAATTTAAATACTAAAATGAATCTTCATACTTGTTAATCCACATGATTTTATGATCATTTCTAGCCAAATATATCATAAGATTCACTATTCAAGAGAATTTGGGCTTGAAAAATCAAGAGTAACCATTTAGAGTAATAAAACTCTACACTTATACAATATTCACTGGATCCACCAAAGAAAAAACTTCCCTAATATTTGATTTTCCCATTACTAATATACACTAAGACAGCAAATCCATAAGACATAGAAAACTTGGTCCCAAAAAAAACTCACTAATCAATTTCTATAAAGATGATGATGATAAATAATTCACAGAACAAGAGAAAAAACATCTAAACGAACATTCATAGAACCAAAAAACACAACAATTCCATCAATAATTACTACCCTGCACCAGTATAGAAAACTATACAACACTATATACATTAGTCATAAGAACATGGTTGGAATATTCATCACAATTAATTATATCTCAAAGAAATTATTATTCCTATAAAAACTGATGGTTTTCATAAAATTACCCCATCCTTCACCAACATCTGATGATATCTCAACCATAGATCAATCATTGAAGAATGTTATATCCTTAAAATATACAAATTATACAACAATACATTAGAGAGATTAAATTTTCATCTATATCACCAAATTAAATTATTTTCTATAACCTCAAACTACTAAACCCAAAAATATAAAATTAAAATTTTTTATAAGAATCCTAGCATGTGCGGACACATACCCTATAATATAATACATTACATCCAAGATAACGATACACATTGTTATACATTTAAGGGAGGGTGGGGGATAGTGAGATGTTTTCTATACCTTTTCTCAACATGATGTGTGTTTTGGAATACATCCCCCAATAAATTTTTCTATTTAATTCCCTACTAATATGGTTAGTAAAAAAAGATAAATTAGATAATATAATAATATATTGTGTAAATCTATTAAAAAGGAATATACATTGCCTTAAAATAAATATAAAGATACTATCTTACTTGAACCCAATATATGACCACTATTTCCTAGGAATAATATCTAATATAAGTACACATCCCTAATGATTCAATATAATTCACTACATTTACATATAAATTCAAAAAATCAATTCAATCATTATAAAACTCATCAAAGATCATTCCTTAAAAACTATTCTAATCCCTTACAGACATGATTTTTAATATATATTATAAATTCAATATTTTATCACATTCTGATAGAATATTTAATCCAACCATCAAATAGTTTCTATTATTTAACATATATCCTTCCATTATCAACAAAAATCTAACCATGAGATAATTATTATTTTAAAAATTTTACAATTTTTTTGTCAATCTAAGAATCATAAAACGTTTACATAAACAAAGATGAACTATTCGTGCATAGAGAATAAATATATTAAACAATCTAAAATAATGAAAAAAATATATTTGGAATAACCAAAGTGAAATCATCAAGAAACCGAAAACAAACATGCCCATCACTCAGGTCATTCCAGCACCGTAATTTCATCCCCAACACCATTGTAGAAAACAAAATTTATCATTCCATCATCTGTATCATCCCCAAATATATATAAATTAAAATATAATGTATAAATATAAATACCATTCATTCCAAGTTAAAAAAATTCACTTAATATCACTACAATATTATAGAGATAATAAATATTAAAAAATCATATTCATCAAGGAACACCGAAATAGAAATTAGGCCATATCTCCATGTTATATCAGCCTTTATAAAATAGGGGTTGGCAATATCAAACCAAAAAATTTATCATTAAAGAATATAAATTTCATTATCATATTGAGTTAAATTTTCCTTTAATAATATGTTTCAATAATGATAAACCTATTACCATGATTAAGAGGTGTTTATGGAATAAACAAAGGCATGATTCAAGAAAAAATTCATATTCAATTTTTTTGGAAAAGATACATATTACGGTCACAATCCTCATCAATTATTGTTTTCATTTTCCTATATCTACCTTAATATAAAATTTCAACTATATTAATATTGATAAAAAATACTATAACACTATAGATTGATAACATAGTTCTAGAAAATCAAGAGTCGTTAATAAAAATGAAACTCCCCAAGTGATCATAACATACCATTTGATTCATTCCTTAACATGGTTATAATGTTTATTTAGTAAAATATCACCATTAATTAATGAGACATTGGTAAAATAAATTCACACATAAATTTTTTAATAAATATAAGTAATTAATCTATTTCTTATTTTTTGATCAATTTTAACCATCCAATGATGGATGAGAAATTATAAAACACCATAAAAATCAATGGAAACCAACTAAAAACATACCAAAGATAAAAAACTATAATTTAATTCATAAATATTATCCAAATATAGTTTTAAACCCAAAAAATCCTAAAATTAATAATAAAAAAGAATAATGGATAGAAAAGAAGAAGAGAGTTTTGTGATCAAAGAGAAATTTATATGACAGTCATTTGTGTTTAGACTATAAATGTAAGTGTCTAGAGAGTGTTGCTATGGATAGGGTCCAGATATGTTTTGAATGATGGGACTGAATATAGAAAAAAGGGATCCTAGACCACCTATTTATAGATGAACCATAGAATACCCCAACCAAGATGTAGTGACTCATATTATACACTTAGATCCCTCATACCAAGGTAGTTCCTGATTTTAATCATTTTAACTCTCTACTTATATGCATTTTAAAACACATATAATTATTATTTTACATGAACCATTCCATTCACTATAACATGGTGTGTGGTGCTCTAGATACACAACACGACACCCTAGCAACTCACGATAGCATATGGAAGATTCCCTCACTATTTTGAAACACCATACTGAGCCCTTTGACATGGTGACCTAGAAAATTTAATTTCCCATCCTCATCACACAACTCTAGTAAACCTTAGTAAATTACCACTATTCCCAACATAACTACTTGGTTGTCCTTCATTTCCCTTTGATATAATCAGTGGGTTCTATTACCCACAACATGTGAGTTTCATGTTTGTCCATTACAAATAAGAATACTCCAAAAACCTCTATTTACAATTCACCGTTCACTATGGGAATGAGGATGTTCGATGTTTCCGATAGGGGAAACATCTCATTAAAAAGAACATCAATAATGACCAGCTAATATGATTCACTAGTCATGGTTCACCAACCGCCACATAGAAAGCTACCAAATTCTTATACATAAAAATGAAACATTAGAATGGTTGGCACTAAGACCAAAAGTCAAAAACAATCCGCATTTATAGAAACAACAAAACAACTATGACATGGTGGCCCAAAATATTTTCAGAAAACATTATATCCTTAAAAATTACCCTTTACATCACCTCAACAAATTAAAACATTATAATACACAAAGGGTTGGATTTATAAAACTGATTACCTATATAAGACATGGAGGAATGATTTCTTAATGGAACTACTCTACAGAAAATGTACTCAATAATAAGAAATGGGATATATGGAACTGAAATATGAAACCTGGGTGACTTGATATCATTGTATAAGGCCCTGATGAAATTATTAATAGATATATGGGTTGGGAAAATAATATTCCTCACATTTGATTAGGGTGAGCAGTGAAATACTATTTTTCATTGGTGATGTGTCACCCTTTTATTGATTTTGTGGAACATTTTCACAGTAATATAGATCCTCAGGGATGACATGTGTTCATGGTTCCATAATATCATACTATTTGGGTGGTTTGTTCATGTATCACATATAGGGATTGACTCATATATATATTTGGTAATGTGGAACCATTGTATTTGACACTAATGGTGGTTTGAGAATGTGACAACATTTTTTTATAATCCAGGGTATTCTCTCATATTATATAGGATTGAATATGGTAAGTCGCATAATGGAGAGTAATAAGATACTGATGTTCACAAATAAATGTTTTCTTCAAAATATGGGAATATATCCTTTTATATCATTCCTCGATAAAATGCGATCCAGTATTTGTATTTATAGGATAGTGGATAGTAGTTTGTGGTGTTTGAATGGTGGCTGCACCTTGGGCCCTGGTAGGATGTGGAATCCCAAGGATCTATCATGATGGAGACCATACATTCATGTGGCATGTTAGAGAGTTTTGTATAAGGTGTAATGGATAATGTATCTAGTGATAAATATATCCTAATTTCCCCACCCAAGAATATTCCTGGAGACCTAGGAATTGATCAATACTCCTCTAACCATAAATTGTACCCATCCAACCATGTTTCAATTCATAACAATATTAGTCACGTACGAGAACATTTTAATTAGTTAATTAAAAATTATGAAACATAAATAATGTATGTGGGATTTGAGAGAATGAATACATACACCTGATGTAAATTATTAAAATTCAATATCGATGACTTAATATGAATATTTATATTCATTGGGTTTCCATAATGGACAACTCACAACTATTCTATGAAGTTTTTATTATTCACATTAACATATCTATTGAATTATTAAATTCCATTTACCACTTTCTTTTCATTAACTAAATATTGTAAAAATTATTTAATACCATATATATTATAGGAAACTACTTCATAAATATGGTTTTAAAATACAATCCACACATATCATTAAAATAACTTCTCACAATTTTATAATTTACTAAGATGATAAAGGGAAGTAAAATGTTTTAAAATGAAAGATGAATCATAAAATAGATACAAAGATGACTTTAATCATCAAAATAAATATTACATTATATTAAAATATTAGTATGCAAACTTTAAAAAGGTAGAATTAGTGAGGGAAAATTCCTAATACACACACTATACAACCTCCTTTAACAATGCAATGCAATTTTGTTCATTATTAACAAAAAATAGATATCCTATACAAGATAATGAATTGGTTCACATTATTAAACATAAAGTTATATTAATTTTAAATAAATCAAAAACGGTAATTCTTTTGAGAAATTACCCAAGATAGTTTCATATTATACTTCTATAATTTAAGAATAATACAAACATTATACCCAACGGTTTCATAGCACTATAGTTTAATGCTCTACATAACATATAAATGTGAATTTTTCAACAAAATTCTCCATTATCTCATTAATAACTCCTATTATTTACTATGAACATTTAATTAGAACTCAAATTCCTTTCAAATTAACATTAAATTTCATACACATATCCTATTTTAATGCTTCATGACAGTCAAATATGATAGAATGTAGTGATGGTAATTTTATAATTTCACGATTTAAAATGTGAATTCATATGGTTGAATTGAGTTATATCCTAACACTAGTGATTAAAATATATAAGATATACTACATATTATAATTATAGAATTGAGATGAATAAAATGTTTTCTCTTCTACACATCTTTAAACAAACACCATATTTCTAAATAAAACAAATAAAATTCCATCTCCATATTCACCAATTGACTATAGAAAATAACCAAATATAAATATCAAATTGATTGAATTGAATAGTATCCCACCACACAATAAGATTATTTCATTAATTTTAATCATATATAATTTCTCATAAATCTATTAGCATGATGGATCAGATAACTCCAGTTATAGTGGTAGAATATACTACCTTGTTCCCTTCATCTTGAATAAAACTCCACTACCTCAAATCTAAAACAATAATGAATTATTTCTAATAAAATTATACATTTCAATGGAATATATCTTAAAAGTTATATAGAGTTTTCTTAATCTAAATAATACCCTGATTTAATTACCTAGTGAATTAAGGAATGACAAATATTTTTTAGAAGAATCCATCTAATGATGAAAAAGAGTATACTTTGTTATCCTTCCATAAATAAGAGAATAATCCTTTGTATAAACATTTTTAATGAATACAAGTCATTATAATACTGTAGACTATCCACAAGAAAAGTTAGAACATCACAATCAGATATATCCAATTTAAATAAATATTTAATTCAATTAATTTCCAATGAATGTTAAATATCCTCAAAATGATGTTTTAGTCATTATTTTACAATATTTCATCAAAATATCATTGAATTTGACAATATATATATATATATATATATTAATTTTAAAATTGATTTCTATATTTCAGAATGATAACCAAATAAAAATAGGAATATATCATGCATCATAAATTTTCTTTCACTAGTATTATTTTATTCTATGAAAAATTTGACATTAAAATATAAAGTCTTATTACAAAGTGAATATTTTAAATAAAATAATAATATGGTTTCATCCTTCATTGTTGAAGAGTTTTTTTATTATCTCATTTTTCATAATAGTTATTTTCAATATTCTATTAAACCCATGAACACTCCACACCATCCTTTCAAGGAAATATTTCCCTCAAAAAATGAAGGTAATTTATGTACTCTTAGACAACATTTATGGAAACTAATGATATATTTTCTGAATATTTTTATATAATATTTTCATACTAATAGTTATGAAAATTTAATTTAAAGAAAAAAGGAATTTTGAAAATGGTATGATATGGTTTATTGGATTAGTTGGTTGACTACTGATTTTTTTGAAAAGGGGGTATCGATCGTGTATAAAATAAATTATATTTTCATAGTATATATATAACCTGAAATACATGGACCATTCATTCATTTAAAACCAATTGATTCTCATTATTTATTCATAAAAAATTATATATTTTCTTTTTTACTAGTTTTATCTCTCTTCAAAAAAATTCAAAAAATGTTGTGACATATTTTGAATGTTTTTGGTGGAAAACAGAATTAAATATTCTTATCCTCACTATTAAATAATTGTAAATCCAATTTGAATTTATATATTTGGAAAATTATTCTATACACATATCTTATTCAAAAAAAACCATCAATATTGGTCTCTCCCCTCCCACACTCTAATATTTCACTATTCATATCCAATTAGCTAAAAATATTATGAAATATTATTTTATTTTAATAATGATCATATTTGTACATTCATGAATTTTATATATTAAACAATTGGTTTATATAAATATGAATTAAATATATTATAAATTGTTTTTATTCAATAAAAAATTTCCATTTTCATTTCAAAACATTCAAATAACCAAATATTTTGAGGATTAGAGTAAATAATTATATATTTTAAAGAATGAATCCAAATTCACTGAAGGGAAAAGAGATTATGAACAATATTATAAATAGTTTTAGAATCTTCTGATGTTATTATTTTTTGTATTATATAATTATTTTCATTTCCTCTAACACCCCGATTTGTAAATCAAACATTTATTTATTGTATTAGTATTTTATTAATTAAATTTTATTTTTAATATATTTGTTAATAAATTTTAAATTCTTATAATGAAAATTTATGAAATGAATTTTGATTAAATACTACTTTTCTAAACTGTGAAATTAGTATTAATAATTATATAATGATAAGTTTTAATAAAATCGCTTATGAAATAATTCTTCAATGGTGTATATAAATTGATATATAAATATTTTAAAAAACTTATATTAGTTTTGAGAAATACTATTTGGAAATTAGGAAAACTTAAACATTAATGTAATTATAATTTTTTTTTGAGAATTAATGAAAATAATATTAGTGTTAAGAAAGATCTAAAAATAAATTGACTCTTTAAATTATAAATAATGATTTTATAAAATAAGTTTTATTTTAAAAATGACAATTTTTAATTGAAATAATTATTATTTTCAATATGTAAATATATGTATGAATTTGTTTTATTGTTTTATATGAACTTATGAATATTAATGGAATTATAATATTATTATTTTAACATTTGGATTAAATAGAATAAAAAAAGAATTATAAATGTAACTATATATATATATATTTAATAATTAAAAGATATGATATATAAATATAAATTTAAATGATATTAAAAAGATGAAAACTGAATAATGAATGGATTTTCATGTTAAGGGAAAACTGGGACGTGCTTAGGGTTGGAGAAAAAAAAACAAATCCAGATGATGCCATCGTTCTAGAGATGGGAGCTCGATTCAAGGAAGATGTTGAGGGATTCTTCACTGATGGTTCGTCTTCATCTTCTGGGGTCTATTGCAAGTGATGAATGAGACTGATTCAGGGCTGGTTCATTTTCTGATGTGAGGCTGGGGCCAAGGAATGAGATTCTGACTGAGAAAGGGGTTTCAGATCCAGAGAAGATGCAAGTATAGGTTTGAAGTTAATTGAAGGATTGGATTGAGGTTAGGTTCAATTTCAGTTTCAAAATGATAAGTCGGGATAAAATTCAATTAATGCAAGGAAGTTGTAAAATTAACTCTAAGGTTTTTACTTTGGGAGGGAGATCTCAAATCGAGGGGTTCGAACCATAAATCTGCATCTAGAAGACTGGAATTAAGCCTCTCTGATTGGTTTCGAGTCGCGCTAATGGATTGAATTCCGATATGTTGTTTGATTTAGTTTTTCTTCTCTATTTTTTTCCCATGTTAATCAGTAAGTATTTCACGTTTAATTATATGTTTTTTCAAAACATTTGAATATCAGCTTAATAGTACTCAAATTTTCCATTTCATCTACTTGATTCTATCATTGATGTTTGTGGTCCATGATGGTATGTTGATCCTTACAATTGCGTGAGTTATTTGAACTATATTTTTTTGCGATATTGTTTCCACAAATCAAATATCTTCTGATTTCATTTATGCATGGTTGGGTTTGAATGCATTATGAGGATGTTGCGTCTCATATAGAACTATTATATTCAGTACCTATTAAAGGAATAAAAAAATTATATATAAACAAAACCTGTTAACATCAAACTTAAATGTGTTTGTCTGTTTCTACATTTCCATAAAATAAATTCATTAAATATTTTTTATTGTTTCCAAATCATTGAGGATATATTTAGTGACTTATTATCTTGAGATTTGAACTCATCAATATATATTGGATCCATATATCAACTTGTAGAAAATCAATCTATATATTTAATTTTGTTATAAAAATTGATATATTATATGTGTATCCAATCAATAATCATCACAAGTAGTAATAAATTAATCAAATATATAATCTTATGATTGTATATAAATGGAGTGGGGAAGGAACTTAGAGGACCATTCACCTCTATGAGATCTCCTGTATGGTTTTTGGTTATGAGAGTACAAGAAAAAAGCATCAAATAAGAGTAAAGGAATTTCAAATTTGGTAATGGATTTATTAAAATCTATTTTGACATCTTTTTTTTCCTTCTTTAAATTATAATTGTGTATGTGTTTTTATTTATTTAAAATTATGTTTTAAATTTCCAATACTAATATTATATTTTTCTAGATAAAATTATATTTGTTTTAAGATGTGCATATACATACATGACTGTTGTTTTCTGCAAAAATATTTTTTTTCATAGAATGACTTCTATGTTCTATGTTGAATTTGATGGGGTTTCTGTTCATTATAATCAATTAAATTTCTTGAAAGGGAAACACATTTTTATTTATTTTATTCCTTAATTTCCATGAAAATATAAATTATATAAAAAAAATTGAATGGTGTTATCTTTTTCAGAATTTAATCCTTAATCTATGATTGGGTTCTAATAAGGGAATGATAATTGTAGTTATTTCATTTTATAAATCTATACCTTCCTTAAAAACTATGCTATTCATTTTTTTTCTTCAATTTTAAATTTTCATTTTTATTTGCATGGTTAATCCATCTCTTTAAATATTATAACTATGTTATATATATATATATTGTTAATTGTAACTAAAATATATCAAAATGTTCGGTTTTCAATTTTATTCTATTTGAGTTATGTTTTCATGAAATTTGAATAATAAATAAAATTACATATTCATTTAATTCTAAATCAAACATGTTTTTTATATATTTGAATTTATTATTGTAATATAATATATATATACGTACTTTCATGATTTTCAAGTATATAATTGTATTAAATTAATTATTAATAAAGTATCAATTCACATATGAATTTATAAATTAATAATGTCATAAATTTTATCATAGGAAAGACACATAAAAATCATGTTTATAACCATATATCGATGATTTTGTTATCATGATTTTTATACATTATTGTATATATGTTCTTCTTAAAGTCATTTTCCTTAAAATTTAAGTGCATAAAAAAGATGATTTTATTTAGTAAGAAACGTTTCTTTGATAATTTTCATGTACAATACATATTTATCAATTATTATGGCTTGATTTAAAGAAGATATAATTACATGCTCTCTATTGTTATTAGTGTATAACTTCATGATTTTTTTTTCTCTTGAATAAATGTAATTTAATGAATATAGTTTTGAATTTTCAAGTGCGCGGATGTTTATTTATCTTAAAAGGGATTATGTAACATCATGTATCCTGATATTTGATCATACCAAGTCAAAAATGTAATTTTCAGTAAAGATTAGTATTTACATGTTCCAAGCATTATTTTAAGTATATTTTCAAAATTAAAACACCAGTAAAAATTATATATATATATAGGGAAAGATAAGACAAAAATGTTTTATAAAACCGGTACTCGAACTTTGTAAACAAGATATGGAATTGGAAAATGAATATATCCCTCAAGTGGATGGGCTCAAGATAGCCTTCAAAGTTTAGAGTGGCATTAGTTGTTTTGTTTTATGATATTGCTGAATATTTTCAATCAAATCACTTGATTAATTTAAAAGTGTTTTCAAAGTATAATTATTTTTTGAAGAATTATTTTACAAATGTATTTAAAGTTAAACATTTAAAATGTATTATCAATGTAATATTTTTAAACGGGATTTATCAATAATTTTCAAAACACCTTACTAAGAGATTTAATGATCACCCTTTTTTTAAATGATTTTTCACAGGTATCTTTGTTGATTATCATAGATGTCATCACTTTTGGGGTTTTCGCATGCAAAAATATATTGGAGAGTTGTTTTATTTTTTTCAACTCTGATAAATGTAATCTTTTGTCCAATACTACAGAACCAAGACAGGTAAAAGGTCCTATTTTGTATATTGTGTTGTGTAATTGTCCGATTTCTTTTTTTTTAAAAATTAAATGGTATTTTTAAGAACTTTGTCCGAAAGAGCGGGCTTGGGGCATTATAATTGGTATCAGAGGAACGATCTAGACAACTTTGGAGATTAGATGATATTTTGAGGAAATAAAATCGACGTGTAATAGTTTCCTTTAGTTAGTTAAGTCATTTTGTGATATTCTTTAATTCTGAAGATTGAAATTCAGAATTTTTTGATGTCTGACAAATGAATTGCGATGGCACAATTCATTTAAGGGCGGAGAATGTAACACCCTGAGTTATAAATAAAAGATTTACTTATATTATTAGTATTTTATTAATTCAATATTATGTTTAATATATTGGTTAATAAATATTAAATTGTTATAGTGATAATTTATAAAATGAATACTGATTAAATAATACTTTTCTAAAATGTGAAATTAGTACTAAAAATTATATAATGATATGTTTTAATAAAATAAATTTTCAAATAATTTTTAAATTATGTATATAAATTGATATATACATATTTTAAAAACCTTAATTTAGTTTTGAGAAGTACTATTTTGAAATGAGGATAACAAAAACATAAATGTAATTAATTTTTTTTGAGAATTACAAATAAAATATTAGTGTTAAGTAAGATATTTTAATCAATTGACACATTGAATTATCAATGAGGCTAATATAAAATAAGTTTAATTTTAGAAATGATTTTTAAATGAAAATAATTATTATGTTCAATATATAAATATATGTATGAATAGGTTTTATTTTTTAATATGAACTTAAGAATATTAAATCCATTATAATAATATTATTTTAATTTTTAGATTAAATATAATAAAAAATGAATTATAAATGTATGTATATAAATTTATATTTAATGATGAAATGAAATGATATATATATATATATATATTAAAATGAGATTAAAAAAATGAAAACTGAATAGTGAAAGAATTTTCAGGTTAAGGGGAAACTGGGACACGCTTAGGGCTAGTTCGTCTTCGGATGTGAGGCTGAGGCTGAAGGATGATATTCGGACCAAGAAAGGGGTTTTAGAGTCGGAGAAGATGCAAGCATAGGTTTGAATTTAATTAAAATCTTGGATCGAGGTTGGATTCAGTTTTGGTTTCATACATAGATGTCGAGATCAAATTCAATCAAATCTAGGATGAGGTAAAATTGACTTGGAGTTTTTTACTTGTGGATGGAGAACTCAGATCGAGGGGTTGAAACAAGAGATCTGCATGTAGAAGACAAAAAACAAGCATCTCAGACTGGTTTTGATTTTTGTTGATGGATTGAAGTCATATATGTTGTTCGAGCGATGTTTTCATCTCTTTTTTGTTCCCTTGCTGATTTGTTGGTATTTCTCATTTAATTATATATTTTATGAATACAATGAAAATCCTCTTAACGGTGTCCAACTTGTCAATTTCATCATCGTGAATCTATAATTGATGTATGTGGTCCCTTTTGGTATGTTGAACATTACAAATGACTGAGTTATTTGAACGACACTTTTTGGGGATATTGTTTCAAAAATTAAAATCTTTTATTTTTCCATTTATTTTATGGTTAGTGTTGAATTCTTCATGAAGAAGTTTCATATCTTATTTGATTGTTTCATTCAGTACATATCAACGGATAAAAAAATTATATCCAAACCCATCCTGTTGACATCCAACATAAATGTGTTTTCCTATTTCAAAATTTCCATAAAATTAATTCATTAAATCTTTTTTGTTGTTTACAAATCATTGAGGATATATTTAGTGTATTTTTATCCTGAGAGGTGATCAAATCAATATATATATTTGATCTTTATCTCAACTTACAACAACTCAATCTGTATTTTTAATTCTGTTATAAAATTTGGTATATTATTTGTGTATCCAATCAATTATTATCACAAGTTGAAATAAATTAATCACTTATATTATCCTATGATTGTATATAAATGGAGAAGGGAAGGAAGTGACAAGACCATTCAACTCTGTTTGTTGTGATGTATTGTTTTTGGTTCTTGAGGGTACGAGAAATAAGAAGCAAATAAGAGTAAAAGAATTTTGAATTTACAAATGGATTTCTTAAAAGTTGTTTTCATAAATTATTTTTCCTTGTTGAAATTATAATTTTTTAAAGGTTTTAATTTATTTAATATTATGATTAACATTTCCAATACTGGGATCTTATTTTTCTTTATTAAAATATATTTGTTTTAAGAAGTCTGTATACATACATGTATTTTGTTTTCAACAAAAATATTTTTTTTGTAATGAATGACTTCTATGTTCAAAGTGGATTTTTATGGGGTTTCAGTTCTTTAGAATATATTTAATTTCTTGTAAGGAAAACTAATTTTTATTTATTTTATTCTTTAATTTCCACGAAATTATAAATTATATAAAAGAAATTAAAGGGTGTTATATTTTTCAGAATTTAATCCTTAATCTATGATTGGGTTATAGTAAAGGAATTATTCTATTAGTTATTTCATTATGAAAATCTATACCTTCCTCAGTATCAAAGATATTCAATTATTTATTTTGAAATTTAACATTTGAAATTTTATTTGTAGGGTTAATTGAACACTTACAACATTATAACTATGTTATATATATATATATTGTTATGTGTTACTAAAATTTATAAAAAGTATGGTTTTTCAATTTTATTCTATTTGATTTTATGTTTTCATGCAATTTGAATAATGAAAAAAATTTCCTATCCATTTAATTGAAAATCGAACATATTTATTTATATTTGAATTTATCAATGAAATTTAATATATTATATATATGTTCTGGCATGATGTTAAAGTATATAATTGTTTTAAATAAATTATTAACAAATTATTAATTCACATATGAATTTATAAATTAAGAATTTTATTAATTTTATCATATTCATGACACATAAATATCAAGGTTATAACTATATATCGATGATTTTGTTATCATGATATTTATACATTATTATATATATGTGCTTCTTAAAGTCAGGTTCCTTAAAACTTATGTGCATATAAGAGGATGATTTTATTTATTAAGAGATTTTTCTTTGATTATTGTTTTGCGCGAAACATATTTATCCATTGTTATTGATTTATTATAAGAAGATAGAATTACATGATCGCTATTTTTATTAGTTTATACCTTCATGAGATTTTTTTCTCATGAATATAAGTAATTTAATAAATATATCTTTGAAATTTCATGTGTGTGGATATTGATTTATCTTCTAAGGGATTAGGCAATGTCATGTATCATGAGATTTGAGCATACCAAGTCAAATATTTAATTTTCAGTACAGATTTGTATTTATATGATCATAGAAGGATTTTAAATATATTTTTAAAATTAAAACACCAATAAATATTATATATATAAGGAAAGCTATGACAAAAATATTTTATAGAAACCGGTACTAGAACATTATAAATAAGATAGGGAATTGGATAGTGAATCCATCCTTCATGTGGGTGGCCCCAAGGTACCCTTCAATGTTTAGAGTGGTGTTATTTTTTTTTTAAGAGCTTGATTAATATTTTCAATCGAATCAATCGATTAAGTTAAATGTTTTTTCTAAGTATAATTATTTTTAAAAGAATTATTTTACAAATGTATTTCTAGTTAAACACTTAAAATGTATTATCATTATGAAATTTTTAATAGGGATTTTTAAAAATGTTTTCAAAACACCTTACTAGGCAATTGAATGATCCCCATTTTTTTAAGATGATTTTTCACACGTATCTTAGGACATTATAATAGATGTCATCTCTTTTGAAGTTAGCGTGCGTGAAAGCGTAGTGGAAAGTTGTTTTATTTTTGCTTCAACTCTGAAAAATGTAATTTTTAGTCTAATCCTTCAGAACCTAAACTGATAGAAGGCCCTATTTTGTAGAAAGTGTTGTTTAATTGTCCAGTTTCTTTTATAAAAAAATTACACATCATTTTTTAGCACTATGTTCGGAAGAGCAGGCTTGGGGAATTTTATGTCCTACACATGGAATAAAATTATAGTCAAAATAAAGAGTATTAATAATAAAATGTATACCATATGAATATTTACTCACATTGAAAACATTAAAATGCTAAAGATTCTACAAATAAGAAAAACTAGTTTACGTTTGATATATAATTCAGATCATTTAATCGAAAAGTTAAAAAATAATTATAATAATAATATAAAATTTGAGAAGTATAAAAAAACATATCTTAAATATAATGATTATATATTACCCCCATAAATAACAAGTACAGTTTATTTAGTGCATCTATATTGTACAATCAATTTAATAAAAAATTGTTTACAGAATATAATAATTTATAATTAATGGGAAAACCGATGTAGATTTTTATGATTTAGACAAAAAAAATCCCAATTTGTCTTTAATAGATATGTAATCCATTACCCTCTTCATATCAATCAACAAAAATAAATAAAAAAATTTAATATTAATTTAATACAATAGAGAATTAAAATGTTTCTCATAAGGAAGAAAATTATCGGATAAACCCATCGATGGGAACTATATATTTTATTTACCATAGTTATACAATGAAACCAGATTGTACCTAATCATAACGGGTGAGGGTTCTAAGATAAAAACAACCAAAATAATTTAGATAGTGTTCATGTATCAAATAATATAAATGGAGACCACTATATATAGGGAACATTATTACCAATCCATTACATTGTAATATTTATAGACTAGTATTGGTGGGTATATGATATATAGGATTCCCTCTATCCTTATACAAGAAGAATTGGTGTTTTCCCAGGTTGATAAATTTACACTCCACAATGTGGCTATTTTATATTCACATTTCATTATAATTATAAAATAACATTAATAAGCCCCTAAGGAATATATAGAGAAACCTCCAGGTCACTAATCATCTTTCTATAAAAACACTCATTACTCCTTTAATGTAAGATATTATATATATTTTATTATATTTTATAAATAAAAAGGTAAATATAGTGCTGGACATATAACTGTATAGATAAGAGAAAATATTAAATGAAATTAAAATGAAATTGCTAGTAATTAATTTTGGGTATTCCTTAGTTTAGTTATTGAATAATATCATCACGTACCTATTATTTATTTTCCTACAATTCTTATTTTCACTCAGTGATCGAGCACAATATCCTTCATAAAAATATATCTCTTAGTATCCATGTATAAAAAGGTCATACATTACAATTTAATATGAACTACCCCAATTTTCACCCTAAATAAAAATTTTAGAATTATTCCATGATTTTGTGAATGAATCGTGAATATAATTCTCAAACATGCAAGTAAAATAAGTTTTTTCCCTTACTACATAACTTAAAATAATGAAATAATCCACATTATATCACTAACTAAATATGAAGGATGATATTAGTGATATAATGATTTTCTTTCTTAAATATTGAAAAAGTGGAAAAATTAAATATTTTTTGAATAATGATAGTTAGTGATGTATTCTGTCAAATACATTACTTCCGTAACACATCATGAAACCACAAATTTAGAATTGATTAATTCCATTCAGACTTAGCTACACTATTCTTGTATCATTAACATGTTCAAATGACACAAGGGATGGTTATATGTAATCATAAAGATAAATGGACTATAGGAATGTACACATAACAAAGAATGAGAACCATTTAAGAAAACTGAATTAAATTTTAACAACAATGCAGTGAGTCCCATGATATTATTCCCCATGGATACATCTTGTATTTATCATAATAATAATATCCCCTGGGTTCATGTGATCATTAAACCTAAAAGTAGGTACTTTTTTTGGATTCATATAATTATAAAATGTGGTCTATAATTCGTATTCTATCATCTCCACACTATGTTATAGAGTTATAATTATTTCCTATGATCCACAATCCCCATCATTGATTTCTATCTAAAAGAACAAGTTGTTTCTTTATTTAACTATTTTAATAGATAAGTTCCCATGAACATCCTTTTCTCCCTTTACATTCACATGTTCTCTATGTAGAACTCCTTCTCGTATAAAATTCAATAAATTATCCTCTTTTTATAAAATTTTAAAACAGATTATGAAAGTTAATATTGGAAAATAAAATTTATTAAATCCACATTAATTGTAAATTATTATTATATATACAGATTAACTGAATAATTCATATTGAAAAAAATTTATAAATAACATGATACAATAAATAAAATATTATTTTAATACTATACACCTTTTAAATATTTTCATTTAGTCATATATATTTTCAACTTAGTCAGATAAAAGTTTACTTGAATCTTACATGTCCCCTAAATGTTTTGTCTAATGTGAAAAAATTGTATGCATCCTTAAATTCCCATAGAATAGTTTAGAATGTTTAAAATCTCAATTTCTTCCTATGAAACCATTATAATATGAAGAAATATTAATTATATTCATGCATATTTATTTTAACATGTAGTTTCACATAATATAAATAACTTATAATTCATTATTCTATATTAACAACAAAATAATATATTTCTTATAAACTAAGAAAATTTATATAGAAAAATATAAAATTTATTATCATAATTTTTGGTGATATTGATACTAAAAACAAAAAATACCAATGTACTATAAATTAATAATATATCATCATAAAAAATTAATTAGTGGGTATGTAGATAAGGAATTGTAAAATAATAGTAAAGTATTTTTTTCTTTACTTATTCTATATACATAATAATATCTCTTCTAGTAAAACATAGATTCTATGGTCAACCTAAATATAAAAATCCAGCAATAGTTGAAAACTTTTATTCTACCATTCCTCCAAATATTAAAATTTTACTTAAATATTATATTCCCAAAACATTAAATTCACTAATATCTATTAAATCCCCAAAATCAAAAATAAACACTTCGTATGTACGCCTTGGTTAATGATTCTCTCTTCACATGGGATTTTTTTTAAAAATATCTTACGATCTCAAATGCATTAATGAGTTCCATAGGATTGGATTGAATTTCATATATCCACTTAATTAATTCATAAGATTTTATCAATCAAGTGACATTAACATGATTTTTTACATAAGAAATTTGGGGGATTAAAATGTGAAATGAAAAATACAATATTGGTGGATTGAATATTATAATAATAATGAGTGATTTAAAAAGTTTGTATACTAAATGGTTTTTCCTTATTCAATACCATTGTAAATAAATTTTATCAAAAAAAATTAAGAAATTTATAGAGGATTAAAAAAAATAAATTAATTTAATGATTATTTAAATATTCTTTTTTTAAAATTATATATGTAAAATTATTTTTAAAATTTTTAGAAAATATATGTAATAATATTTTATGATTTTATTTTGAACTATCCCACCTAAAATATAATTGTACACCCCAATATCAATCCAATAGTGATACTCTCATTCCTTTAAGTTTAAGATACACCTATTACCCCATGAATTCATTAAATTAAATCCTAATAAATAACTACTATAACGTATGGGTGGATAATAGTATTATAATGTGGAAAACTAATATAATATTCATGTATTATATGGGAATTATAATAATTATTAGATTCAATAACCATATTTATGACATTGATATTTCGTAGTGGGATTCATGAAATAGTGAGACATTCATTTTTTATAGAACTCATAATATATTAAAGTTTCAAAAGAGAATGGCTGAATTTTGTATATGAGAAACATAACTCACGTATAGCATGAAAAAATATAAATTCTTGATTTAAAAAAAAATATGGAACCCTCTTAGAAAGGTATAATTTACATTAGGAAATACATTTTCACATGTGATTCAATGGTGATAATGGAAATTAAATGTTAAAATTGAATATTAGCGATCAAATAATTATCAATTTTCCATTTATCTAATAGAAGACCAAATAAAAAAAATAATAATTCAATTATTATTTATATTCAACCAATTTATTTAGTAATGAACAACTCCCATTAAAAATAGTCCAAAATTTTAAAAGAATATAAATATGAAATTCCCTAACATTCAGATGTTATCACTTATCCTAAACATTGTTTTATTGTCCTTTATTTATGTTCAAGGCTAATTAATTGAATAGGGTTAAAACAACTAATTTTATAGAAAAATAGGACCTAGTTTTTAATTCTAGTGGGTAGTTATGAGTCATTATATCTTCTAACAGTATATATTTTTAAAATCAACTAATAAAACTAAAAAAATGTAATTACTATTTTATAAGAATACAAATGAATGGAAAATAAAATGAAATATTTATTATTTCCACTAAGTGTTGTTTTTTTGACTACTTATCTCTAGTTAGTTTCGGTATTCAACTGAAATGTGAATAAATATTCACCTTATTTGATAGATTTCACCATATGTGTTAGACTTCACTACTCTGGGTACCTTAATACATATCCTCAAGGTCCCTTTATAATGTTTAATGTTAGGAAACATACTCCTCATTGGGAGTAATTTTTTATATAGGGGAATCATGCTGATGTAGGGGTTATCTATAAATAAGTATATAAGTTATGTTATTTCAATAGAATTCGTTGTGTAAGAATTTTGGATTGGCACATTGGACACTTATAAAGTCATTTTTCATATTGTTAAAATATATTGGTACCACATCCCACTTCTTCCATTGTGGGTAGTGAATTTTTCTCCTAATTTATATTCCTAATTCATACCATATATTTTATGTATTCATTAGTTTCACAATAAATATTTTACCACCGTTCAATAGAATTTTCACGTTTAAAATAATGTATTTTACTAAGTGTTGTAGTATGATATTTCTTAACAATAAGGGGAATAAAATAATTTAATATTTCTATATTTTAATATTTTTAATCCATTAATATTCATAAAATGACACTGCACATTGAAATAATATAGTAGAATGTAATGGGGAATTTTTTCAATGCTACCCGACACTACTTCTAAAATTAATGAATCTATTAAAAGGATAATTATAATCAATAATTAAAATGTTATATGTGTGAATATCTATATGCGAATGAAATAAATTTATTCTGCATACACTATAATTATTTAAATCTCACTTTTCCGAAGACATAACACTATCTACCTCTTATTTTAATAACATTGATTATTTTTTAGAATATTTCATACTATTATACTATAAATGTGTATCTGATGTCTTATTTTGGGTCTCTCACCATCCATACAATTTTCCTATTTATTGGAACTATTCATATTTGTATTATTCCTATTGAGATTCATTTTTCTATATATATGGTTATGATTTTTTGTTAGAAAAAACATGAAAAATTTGAGTAATCAATATATTTTTTAATATTCTATGTAACATGTTATTAAAAAGACACACTTCATAATAAAAATTTAAAATTCTATATTTATAGAAATATGATATGTGTATTTACATATTGGAAAATAATATTGAATGAATATCATTTCTCCATGTAAATTATTCCATATTCTAATCCAATAATATATTTTTCTTTTCAAAATAAAACATATAAACTCAAATGTAGTATAATATTGTTTACAATTCACGTTATATCCTAATGATCTATATGGACACTTAATATTCCACTATTCTAACATGTTATATCTTTTATAGTTTTATGTTATTATAAATATAATGGATTTTTTTGGTCAGTATTATGAAATTTTAGAAAAGGTAATATGTAAAAATGATGTTAAAATGATGTGGTTGGTTAATTATAGTGTGTGTTTATTAGTGATTTCACATGATTGATTATCTATTTTCTTAATATCTCTTTTCCTCTCACTCTTATTTCATCTAAAAGTCCCTGATAAATATCATTTATTTAATCATTTATCCCTCTCTCTATGTTTAAGGAAAGATAATTCTATTATACCATGTTCATTTTCCCTTATAACATCTAGTGTTACATTCTAGGAAACACAATTCAATTTATTGAATGAACCTAGAAAAAAATCCTCATATATTCCAATAAGATGTGTTTCATTTGATTAAAGATTTTACACAATCATGAATTCCTTCCACTATATCATTAATTCACCTCAAATAATGTTTATGATTAGTAATGGAAACATTTGAATTCACTTTAGTGAATGAAGATGTTGATGATTGAAATAATGTAACAATAATGAAAATAATTTATTTATTCCATAAAATAACATAATTCCACATAGCATCATGACAAAATATAAAATATGGAAACATTATTCAGTCATAAGATCATTACATATTTTCTTTATCCAAGGTCCACACAGAGGGGTTAGCTCTCAAGAATCATATTGGTTAAGAAATTATCGGAAATTACATAAAAAATAGAAGGATAATAATGAATGATAATAAAAAAAGAAAATATCATATATATTAAGGGAGTACTATAATATTATTCATCAAGATATCCTCTAATATTAATCATCTCTAAAATATCCCTCCATTTTATTAGTTTATTCATCTTATATGTGGGTTCTTAATTGGGATTCCTCACCATGTACATTAAACCCTCTTGACCATACTTAATTATCAACAAATCATTTTCATGTGTGATAGATATTGTCTATGATCTCCTTTTATACCTATCTATCATATATTGTTCCCCCACATGGACAAAATCCTTCACCATTGGTTTATTAATTATAAAACTACATATAAGATATATTATCTCTTTTAGGATTTTTCTGATACAAATATGGTACATCTTTTTTATAATTATATTATATTTATACACTTTTTATGATATGTTTAAAAATATTCGACAAGGATTTCTGTAGTTAAATCAATTACACATCAAACCGGTGGTTCAGTTGTTTTTGTCCAAGTAAAAAATCATTTTAGAGAATATGATTATTATTCTCATTATATGAAGGTTGGATTATGACATTCATAGATGTATTGGACAACTAACATAGAATAGACACCTCCCCTTATATTAGTAAAATCCCAAAGTGACCTCAATTTTAATTTCCTAAAGGCTCAAATATAGATCCTCCATAAATTGAACTAGGGAGATAAGGGAATAAATTTATGGAATGGGGGACTTGTTTAAAAATTATTAAAATATAAAACACAATTATTTTTATATTTTTTCCAAAAAAAATTATTTAATTTCCTTTAATGTAACAACTTTTTCTGAATGCAATTTTTTACATCAAAACTACTAATTGTCAACACTAGCATGGTACCGTCCCAATGAATCATTCATGTCTCCTCCTTATACAACTCATATCTTAACTATTACAATATTTTCAATTTCATATGTCCATATTATATAATCATGCGTTTGGAACCACACATCAATTTCTTAATAATATACCCCATGAATAAACACAAAAATATTGATTCTTTTATAATCCATAAAGTGAAAAAAATCAACCAAAACTGGGGGAGAATTGGGAATGAACTGAGATTATGTACCAAAAAATGGGATGGGTTCACAACAATTTCATGACCCTAATATCACTATAGCAGATTTCACATATCTAATTTTCTATTAATATTATATGTCCTTCATCACATTAAATTTAATCATGATGATATATGAAATCTTATGTGGCCTTTGTAATTTTTAGAATTATTTTTATGAAATAGGACCACTCCATTAATTTCATTAATAATATTTAAAACCATAAAATAATATATCATTATCGGTTAACCTTACATAATTGGTTGTATTCTTAGTTTCTATTGTGATACTTGATTAAAACTTTCATTGTTATTATAATGATATCATGGTTGTTCTTCTTCTACTAGCATATTGAAATACTACTTTTAATGTATATAGAGGAAAAACTAAGCTAAAAAATTAAATAATTAATTAAAAAATTATTGGAAATATTTATAAATGAAATCCAAAATTCACTTAAATACTATAATAGGTATTAATTCCCCATTAAATAATAAATTAGTTGGGATATAAATAATTTATCAAATAAAATAACATCTTTTTTTCCTCTAATCATATGGTATGGATCGAATGATGGATTATTAATTTTGAAATTACTTTGTATTAATAAATTCTAGTGAACTGATGAACAACTTCAAAAACCCGACCTCTTTAACGTCAAATAGAAGTATATATTTTGTGGAAACTGCTATATCATTTTTTATCAATAGAACAACTCAAAAAATGGATCTAGAAATAATGAAATCATAGAAGGAATTGTAGTTTAAACCAATAATGGTTATATAAAAATAAATTCATATCATTATGAACACTAGTAGATTCCTAGAATGCAATTATACCATATGAAATGGATTTCTTTTGAATATTTGTAGTTCAGGTAAAGAGTATGAGACAACATGATCTTTAACCACCAGTTCCCCTTCATCATCATTTGTGTATGGAGTTAGAACTATTAGTGGGAAAAATGAAACCTCAAAAAATGGAATAAACCCAATTCCAATACACATACAATTCATCACGTTACGAACTTATAGGCGCACAAAACTTTTATTTAACTATATCATCAATATCATTAATTATTTTAATAAAAATGTACTACTTCCACCCTATAATATATAATTCCCTGATTTTTATTTTCATGAACTATGTGTTTTTTATCAGTAGTGGGAAATTAAAAATCAGTTCTTAAAAAAATTTAGAACAATGAGTGAATGTTTTATCCAACGACCAAGGAATGGTATTAAAATGATTACAATTTTTTCATTAATAATTTCACAAAAAAATAAATTCTTATTTTCATTAGTAATGTTTCATACAAAAAACTCCAAGGTTAATCCATTACATAGATCATTTGTTAGTAGTTTTCCATTTTGACTATATTATTAGAAAATTTATGTTATTTATATATATATAGTGATTAATATATTTGATTAAAATATTAATATGCATGATGTATGTAAATGAAATGAAAACACAATGAGTTAGTTTTAATAATGTTATACCTAATTATATCTCTCATTATAAACCATCATTAATTTTATGACATAACATTGTTCCTATTATTTTCACCTATTGAGTGATTCTAAACATGTTACCCATTACCCCTATAAAAATAATTATAATAAAAATTTTGTAATACCCCTTTTATTAATGTATTAATAATTTCTAAATGAATTTTAATTTTTTACTAGATTAGTGTAATGTTCAATTAAGACATATAATGGAGTTTCAAGTGTTTTAATAGATGAAAGTGTTTTTTGAGTGGACAAATGATGAATGGTAGTTGAAGTAAATGTTTGGATGTGACTAAGAGTCTTTATATTATGTTCTATTATATTTATAGGTATCTAGTATGGTTCCATGGTTTGGTGTTCATGATATAGGAGAAACTGTGCGACACAATAATCCTCAATAGATTTTATTAAATTTTGAACTAATAATGGTTGAGTTTCATGGTTATAGAATGGTGTGGGGGTAATCCATGTGTTTCAAAAGAAGAAACTATGTGAGGATATAGAGGTTTTGAGTTAGGGAACATTGTATGTGTATAGTTTCAAAAAAACCATTCCCCATGATGTAGAAGGGAAGAAGTGCTGGAAAAATTGTTAGTGTTGGTTTGTCAAACAATTTAGCCTAATCAAGCAAGGAAATGGTGTTGGATAGAAGGGGTGTGAATGGTTGGTGTATGGTTTGGATAACCATGCGTCCAAACATTATTTTGGTCATTAATGATCCTTCCTCATGGTTAGTGCATGGTTTGGAGAACCATGTGTCCAAACCACACAAATTCATAGTTAATCAATAAAGAGGAATTTTTATAATTTTAACCTATAGGATTTTTAGCTACCCCTTTACATTTTCTCACTCTTTCACACACCAAATAGAGTTTTGTTATCCTCCATTCCTCCCATGTTTAATCCTTTATATAGTAGAATTTAGTGGTGATTTTATTGAGTTTTGAGTTATGATCCATCCCCTATTGGATACATTTAATATTCTCATATATTCCTTCTATTTTTAGTGTTCTCTGGTATGGGTTTCGTTGGTGATAAAACAAGATCATAGTGAAATAATTAGTTTCTCATGGACATTTTTTTCATCTTATGTAGAATGTATCTAGTGAGGGATTTTTCACATCGTTGAAAGATGATTTTTTAATAAAGGGGTTCACATTATCCTTTCATATGTTCTTTGTATTATATTAATTTAATTTAGTATGGTAATTTATTACTCAATAATTTTGTTGGGATGTGGACCTCCCATAGCAGTTTATTTTAGTATAGATGATAGATAGTCCCTCAGTGAGTTTTTTTGAATTATTTCATGTTGGGGTTTAATTTGTTCAATTTATTATGTTTTCTATAAATAAATATGTTATTTTTGTTTTCTCTGAGGATATGTATTGGTTAATAAAAATGAAAAAGAGTGGGTTCTAAGGATATGGGACATGACTTGGAAAATCCTTGATAAGTCCATTAAACTTCGGAAATGTTATAAAATGTATTTTTAATGATTTATGTGTTCTAATATCATTAAAAATAGTGTTTTTAATGATTTACAAGTCTATTTAGTTACCAAAATCTATTTATTATGTTGTTTATTTCTTGGGTTATATGTTTTTTTCGGATTTCATATTAATAGAATAAGCCCTCTATAGATCATGATTTGTCAATGGGTTTCCATAATCTCAAATATGCAGCCTCTCATTGGGTGATCTCTATCAAAAACATGATATAGTGGAGTTGCAATGGATCTTGTTGGAATGATTATTTCTCTTAATATTGTTTGGGAAATTTTTATGAAGATTTTGGAATGGGTTTAATTATTATTAGTGGGATTTGACCCAGTTTTGGCTCTCAAATTTTGGAATTTTTGTTGAAATGATCCTTGATTTCTAATCAGTCCATGACCTCCATGTTGTTATTTTAAAGGGGTTCATTTGGATTAAATATAATGATTTGAAATTGGGATGTGGTGACCTCTTCAGTGAACATTTGTTGATGAATCTTTAAATTGGATTCCATGGAAAATGTAAACCATGGGACATGTTTGATTTTCAAAGAGAATGAAACATGTTTTAAAAGGAAGATTTTGAAATGTTTAATAGGGATTTTTGGTTATGTTTTTTAGAATATAAAAAAGGGTTCCTCTTGGTCAACATATGATTTGGTTTGATTTCCCATTGGGACCCTAGTATGATTTAATGGTTCTAAAAATGATATCTTCTATTTTCATGAATAGTTTTTTAAAGAAATCATATAGATATTAGTGTTTAATATGGGATGAAATAGTTTTGGTGTTGGACTTATGCTTTGGTATTAGAAAATTTAAAACATATATATTGTCGTACTGAGGCTCAAAAAATTGATTTAATAAATCATGGTTTGAGTTCCAGACTAAAACTTTGGGTGGAAATCATATATCATTTGTAATAAAATTTTTGAATGATGCTCCTCCTCATTGGGATATGATTGATTGATTCTCTAGGAAAAACTAATGTTATGTATATGTGGACACTAGAATGTGGTTCTAGGAAATATTGTTATGTTTTGTGATGGGTTAGATATACATGATGTTTAGTATCTGTACTGATACATGGTATATAGTTATGTGTTGGACAAATTCTATGACCATAATTTGTATGGATGTTTATATGTATTTAATATTTTTTACTAACATTCTGGGAACTATTCATTTCAGTTCCTTATATAGGTATCGTTGATGTTGGTCTTATACATCCATGTGTTGATTGAAAATTAAACATGCTCCCATGAATTATTTCACATTACGATCTGCATTTTTCTTTATAAGGCTGGTTGAGAATGTTTTTTTGATGGCCAAGGTATCACCTTAGACCCACAAGGATAATGGATACTAAATGATTGTTTTTCTTTCCTTGGGTCTATTTACTATATTGTTTATTTTTTCCATTTTATTCCTATATAAACAATTTTTATGAATGATATTTTATTTATATACCATTTTTGGTTTCCATTATTTTCAAATAACACCCTGATTGGGCTGCCATTTCACTTGGGTACCTGACCAACTCTTACCATTTTATTACAGGCATATGATTGAGACCAAGGGGGCATTGAGTATGATTTGGTCAAGATAGATTTCACGGGTGGTATCATATGCAAGATGAGATTGAATTGGTGAGTCTACATATTATTTTTGTAGTATTTATTTGGTATGTTAGATAACTATCTTAGTATGTAGTTGTTTTATTATTTGACATGTCCATTCATGTCATTATCACATTTCATTTTATTATAGAATCTTTAATTTGACTTTTTATCTCTACTTACATAGATGTGGTTTATATTTGGTTACTAACTTTTGGTTATGAAATATGATATGGAGGGTTTATAATCAATATATTTCTACTTTAGTCCCTCACTACATGTCGGAATCCTCTGGCATATAAGGATGCTCAGTAGAGGTCATGTACGAACTAATATGGGGCGCCAGTTTAGTGGTACCATTTTTGGAATGATTCAATGTCGTATTTCTAACAACACAAAATTTTATTAATATAAATTCTTATTTATCTAATTAACTATCTCATTATATAAAATGTTCTTGTAAAACATATACACGTCCATAGTTTTATGTTTCAGATTTTAATGGTTCATTAAGAATTGTGACAGCTGATAATATAATTTTCAACAGTGATCACATGATTAATATAAATATTGGGCTTTAAAAAATCTAATTCACTCATAAAAATTAAGGGATGGCCTCATCCTGTAGAATTTCTCCATAAAAAGCACATTTGTCATAGCTCTAAAAGGAGGTAGTGTCATTGGGTTTCACTATTGACCAAGCCCAATATGAGGTTGAATACGCTAATCTTGAGTAGAACCACCTAAGGGAGATGTGGAAGTTGATAGAGATTCCCCCTCAAAAGATGTTATCTATGCCACCCCAAGAGTCTGTCAGCATCATGCATCATACCCTACGGTCTTTTGCGGGTGTTTTTAGTGGTTATGTAACCGGACCCTGGAACTATGCCTATGTATATTATTTTTGTATAATGAATATACATTCATTTTATGATTGTTACTTTGTAAATAGTTTTAAAGAAAATATATTATTTTTAGTTAATATTTATTTGAGAAATCTATTTTTATGAAATAATAGATTCTTGAATTAAAAAATATTTTAATAAAATTTTATTATTAAATTACTTTCTATTATATATTTATTATCGTACAATTTTAATGAATACAATTGTAATTTATATTAAGGTTGAAAGTTGTTTTGGTCAAAACCCATTAATTTTCGATAAATTTCGATTTTTATGTTAAAAGTAAAATTTCAGATATTTATAAAATTATTTAGATAAAATGAATATTATTTTTGGATTCAGGATGTCGAAATTATCCAATGGTGAAGTTTTCTAAATTTTCTAAGACAGTAGAATTTTTGGGTAAAAATTAAATATTTTTTAAATATATAATGTGTATTATGACATAATAATGACCCAATAGTGATGTAATAAAATACTATAAAAATTATGTTTGGCCAATATATGTTTTACAATTAAAAAAATGTAATTTTTTATTTATTTAATTAATTTTAAAAATCCTTAGTGGAGCCTCCAAGACATATAAAAAATTTAACCTTTTTAAATTATTTTCCTTGATATTGTGACTCACCTCCGCATAAGAAACCCTATTATTTTAAGACATTTTTCCATTGTACGTATAAAAATGTGTTTTACACTCCTCTTTGGAAAAAATCATAGGAAAAACCATGGACTGGTTTGTGTTTTTTATTTTTTTAATGTGTGGTGTCCCAAACATAAGTAATAAGGAATTTTCTCCCCATTCCTATATAACCACCACCAAGATATCAATTATGCTTCACTAAAAGAATTTTTAATTCATCCAACCTATGCCCTCCTTTTTGAATAATCCTCCAAAGGTTCCCAAAGCTCCTAGGAACCCTCTCTCAAGACCCTCCCAATTCATTGGGATCACACATCCAAGTATGGGATTCCTTCCTTTCTCATTTTATCTAGGTTATTTTAATATTTTTTTATCCTTTTATATTCATTTATAATTATTGGGGTACGATTTTTCACCTCCTACATACATTACTTCTTATGTTTTAATTATGGGATATCCCTTTATCTCTCATTAATGCCTTCCATGTACACCTATTACCATTCCGAAATTCCATACTAAATTTCTCTCTCTTCATTAACATTCAAGAAATTCATTTGTATTATGAATCTAAATACCATTACTTATGTTGGGACATATATCTATATGGATCCCTTACTTACTACTTCATTTAAATATTATGATACACCCCTTTCTCTCTCATCAACAATTTTTATGAGGTCTTATATCACGCCATTATGCTGCCGAAATTGCACCAAATTTTCCAAGAGAAAATCAATTTATTGTGAATACCATTTCAATTTATCCATCAAAGATCTTCACCTTTATTCACATTTACATATTGATGTGAGTGTTTCTTGTATTAATTCCATATTACTTTATAATTGAATAAATTATGATTTTTAATGAATCCATTTTGTATGATCTTGTGGGACACTTTTCCATGAAATGGAACTTTAAAGAAGGGTGCACCCTGATGGCGCTCCAATGCATTGGGTAAAGATTAGTATCATGATACGTCATGTGAAACAAGGTTTTACTAATGATAATTAAATTTCAATGGAGGTATACTCATGCTCCATGTGAAATGTTCCTTATCTCATTATAATACCAAGTTAAGTGTTGTTTCCACGTTTCCATGTCATGATAACCATGTTATATCATGCCATTATGTTCATGTTTCTCTTTCGCTCCCTTGATATGCCTATTGAATATCATGTATTTTAATCTTAATTTTATTCCTTGTTTAATCCCTTATTGGGATTTATAGCTCACCATTTTTATGAATGTGCTCAGGTTATCCCATGCAATTCTAAGTACAAGTGAATGTTGTGGTCATGTAAAGGATGTTTTCAATAAAGATGGTGTGTTTCAGGTTTTAAGTCATTATGTAATGTTACTAACCCAATTACACAAGAAATATTATTCTTATATGTTGTTTCAAGTGACTATTTTATGTAATAAGTCATTTTTATGTGTGAAATAAAAATCAGGGTTGTTATAGTTAGTGTTATAAGATATGATTAGTTATTTTTGTGATTAAGATTAGAAATTCCTAGTTAAAGCATTATGGATAAGACTAAGTATAATAAAAACATTCCTATGTTTTGGGTAGTTTTTCTTAAGTGGTTTATCAATCAAATACTTCCATGTCTAGATACGAGCAGGTAAAGGCGGCTCTGGTATAGATATACCTACGAGTGAAAACTCCGACAAGGAGTGTTCGGCTTGACCTGGGGTATCCTCGTACAAAACAACGGGCCTTACTAATCTATTAGTTACGACACCCCCTAAAGATATTATTTGTTAAATTCAAAATCATAGTATGAACCATAATTAACGGAATTAATGAAATTCCCCTAGGAATATATGTTAGAAAGAAGATCATGGATAACATAAATTGAATCTTATAGATTCACAAGATTAGGAATAATAGCAAGTTACAAGTCATCCATTTTTTCTCATGGATTACTATTTATGTGTTACCCATATCTTTTCTTTTATCATATCCAATGTCCCGTAATAGAAGGACACATTCTAAAAAACAATGCTAAGATCAATGTGATGACTGTTCTAATGAGATTCTCAATCTGATGAGAGTAGGAATCACAAACATTTTCACAATACACTCTATGTTAATTCATGATTTTAATAGAGACATGGGTCAAGTGGATCGTTCAACCCCCCCCCCCCCCTGAAGAAAGAACAATTCGCTATTGAGAGATTAATGAGAAACATTTCTTCTACTTTTAATGGATCATCTGACCCCTCATAAAAAATGGCCACAAATCCATCAGTGCATTCATAGAAAACTTGATAAGGATTTCATGATATGACTCTAGCTTTGTTGTTACCCCTGAATGTAAGGTTGACCGCTTATTTGGTGGGCTGAATCCTAGCCTACAAAAAGACATGGCAATTCGTGAGATCAAATGATATGATGAAATTTTCTGATGTGTCCTCAAGGTTGAAATGGAGATCAACAAATCTCAGGGGTATCATGGGGATAAGAATCATAAGTTGGAAATCAATTCTGGTGGTCAGATAGATAAATCCAATGGTGCTAAGATGATCCACAACCCCACTTTCCAATGGTGTGGAAAAATCCACCTCAGAGATTTCTTAAAGGGGATGAAGAAATGCTTAAGGTGTGCCACAGAAGGGTACCAAGACATTAACTACCGACATGAAAAACCCGCGGTTGTGAAAGTAGAGAGGAATTCTCTATTCAACTCTCAATGCATTGTTCGTTGCTTCAACTACAAAGAACTAGGGCACATTGAAAATCAGTTCCCTAAGTCAAGGGTTTTTTGAGGAGAACAACAACCTCCAAGGAAGCAAGGGTGATATTTTTTCATCAATAGTTCCGAAGTGAACCCCGAAAATGATGTGGTGAAAGGTACGCTTGGTATTCATTCATGAATAGAGAATATACTATTTGATTCTAGTTCTACACATTATTTTATATCCTGAATGTATTGTATAACAATCCAAATACCATAAAAAATCATGGATGTTATGATGTCTGTGATTTTGGAAAATGGGTCAATCTATTCATCACATGCATATAAAAAATCCCTGGTCAAAATATGTTGATTGAACATTCCAGTGAACCTCGTTATACAAACTCTTGTGGAATTTTATTAAATTTACAGAATGTATTGGCATTCCCTATATAGAGCCAAGATAAATTTCTGTGAGAGGGAAATAACTATCCATTTTGGGAATCGACCCCTGATTCTATACAACTGTGATGAAGAAGATGAATCTTCATTAGGTCCATCATCTAATGCATGGATATTACTACCTTATGATCACAAGTATCCTTTTTAGACGATTGATTCTAAGAAAGGAACCCTATTTTCTGAAATTATTATTTTTAGGGAATTAATTGATGTGTTCACCGAGGAATTTTCAGGTCTTCCTCCTAGAAGAGATGTTGAATTTCTAATTGATCTTATATCTTGAGAGTTTCCAATATCTATTTCACCGTATATAATGGATGTTTTGGAGATTGGGGAGCTAAAGAAAACACAACTATAGAATCTGGATAAAGGGTTTATATGCCCAAGTGATTCACCATGGGGGGCTCTATTCCTCTTCGTCAAAAAAAGAATGGGTCAATGCACCTTTTCATTGGTTATCATGATCTCAACAAAATCATGATAAAAAAATATAATCCTCTTCCCTGAATTTATGACTTGTTCAATATTTTACATGGACCACAATACTTATACTAGGTGGATTTGTAGTCAGGATATTACCAAGTAAGGGTGAAAAGGAGGATATCACCCAGACTGCTTTTCGTATAAGATACAGGCACTGTGAATTCATAGTAATGCCTTTCGGACTCAATAATGCTCCAAAAAACATCATGCACTTGATGAATACAGTATTTAGATATTAACTCGAAAAATTTGTGGTATTATTTATAGAAGATATTCTAATAAACTCAAAAACCAATAGGAATCTTTAGGTGAATCTATGAACTGTACTAGAGACCTTGAAAAAGGATAAGCTCTATGAAAAGTACAGAAAGTCTGAGTTCTAGTTCAAGGAGGTCTCATTCTTGGGCCATATCATCACAAGCAATGGGATATCTGTGGATCCCTTGAAGATAGTTGCAATAGATGGATGGATGAGTCCAACATCAGTAACATATATCCAAATCATATTGGGGTTAGCTGGACATTATCACTGATTTGTGATAAATTTCTCCTGATTGTCAAACCCTCTTTCCAAGATAAATCTGAATGGAGTCAAGTTTTCTTGGAGTGATGAATGTCGAGAGAGCTTCATGGAGTTGAAAAGGAGCCTTATCATGAAACTCATACTCACACTACCCACAAGTGGAGAACATTTCTTTGGTATTTAGTAATGGTTAGAAAATATAATTGGGATGTGTGTTGATGAAAAATGAAAATGAAATTTCCCATGCTTCAAGGAAATTGAATGTTCATGAAAAAAACTATCCAATACATGATTTGGAGTAGGATGCTGTGATATTTTCAATGAAAATATTGCAGAATTATCTCTATGGGGTGAAGTGTGAGATACATGTACTAATTAGAAGAGCCTCAAATATATATTCTCAAAAAAAGAACATAATATGCACCAAAAAATATGGATATAACTCATCAAAGATTAAGAATTATCAATACACTTCCATCCCAGAAAGGCAAACAAGGTAGAATATGCTCTATGTAGAAAGGATCCTTCATCTTTTACAATGATGAGAATTTAAATGAATCAAATATTAATTGATTTTTAGAGCATAGACATGGGAATCATTAAATGAGGAACATCATAAATCCTTTCTCAAATGATTGCTCAACAATCCCTCAGAGAAAAAATAAAGGATGCTCAAAGAAAAGATATGGATTTTCTGAATAGGATGGAAGCTACCAGAAATCAGAAATCCTAAGAGTTCATGGTTTTCATGGATGGAATTATGAGATTTGGGTCATGATTATGTGTACCATCTGATCCGTAGATAAAGAAGGAACTTCTAAATAATGTGCATAACTCAAACTTCTCTATTAACCTGGGGAGATCAATGATGTTTCGAGACCTCCGAGATAACCTTTTGTTAGACCATATGAAAAAATAATTTTCTGAATATACATCCAAGTGCCTGATATGTTTGATTCAAGAATGTCGACAAAGAGATGGATGATTTGGAGGCGGTACAAAAAGAACAGATACAAGGGGATAAGGTTCGCGCAAAGGGACTTGTACTCTGTGTACATGAAGGCTTGGAAACTTGTATGTCATATGTTTTTCAACATCAGATCATCAAAATATTGCAAGGGGATAAGGTTCACGCAAGTTTTGGTGAGGTCGCGCAGGTGACTTGCGTGCCGAGAAAGATACTTGCGCGTCGATGCCTTGGATGTTTGAGAACATGCACTCCTATGGTTTTTCAAAATCTGAAGATCGAAATATGGCAAAGGAAAGAGGTTCATGCAAGTTTGGATGTTGGTCGCGCAAGTGACTTGAAGGGGAAGAGACCTGTGCGTCGAGACTTGCACGTCGAGTGATGACTTGCGCGCCATCGCGCGGGGTGGTCAGATTGCCTATAAATACTGGACCACCCCTCCTCATTCTTTACCGAAGTTCAACACTTTATGAAATCAGAGCTCCCATCGCGCAGGTGTGGTGGTCGCGCAAGTGGTGTTTGGGTCGCACATGTGAAGTTGCACACCAGTGGTTGAAGTTGCACACCTGTGTGAGAAGTTGCATGCCAATTGGATGTTGCGCGCCAATATTGGTTTGGGCGTAATAGGAAGGGAGTCGTGTAGGTTTTGGGTTGAATAAGGTTGTGTCGCGCAAGTTTCTGAGGTAGAATTTCACGCCAGTTGGGAATTGCGCTCTGATACTTGCGCGCCGAGATTGACTTGCGCGCCAAGTAAGGCTCATTTCCAGCAGTGATTTTCGAGCTGTGTGGAAGCTGGAAGTTTGATCGATACCTTCGGTTCAAAGAGAGATTCATCTACGTGTGAAAGTTGAACTTCAACAGAGAATCTACATACAGAGGAAGATGCATTATTTCATGAAAATGAAGAGACATACAGGTCTATAATATGTGAGGGGATCCTTTCTAGATAAGTGAGCAATGGAAGAGGAAGAAGGGGATCCTCTCCACCGGTAGTGAGCCAGAGAGAGAGAAATAGAGAGTGACCCTTGGGAAAGCAGTGAGCTGACCCTAAACTTTTTAAAGGCAGTGAGCCTAGGCATAGAAGTGATATAGCCCGAACTTTGTATCCACATCTAGTGAAGAATAGTGAAATTTGGTATGACCGGAAACTTGTCGGCGTATGGTCCTTGGACGTAACCTAGTGAGGGTGAACCAAGTAAAAATATTTGTGTCTACCTGTTTTCTTCCCTGCATTTCAATCAAAGTATCATCAACAGATAAAGAAGTAAAGAAGTGATCATAGTTTACACACAAGAGAAAACAAAGCGACCCTTGTAATACAGAGGTCAAGATCTAGTGGGGTTGGAAGAATTTTGAAAAAGAATATCCATACCCTGATTCACTGCCCTTTGAGGGTATATAGGCCCCTATTGGTCCTAACAGTTGGTATCAGAGGTTTGCGTTTATCAGATTTGTTTGCTCGAACTTGGTGTAGTCGATCTGTGTGGTTAAAGAATTAGTCTTCTCTTATCTCGTTGTGCCATGGAAAAGGGAAAAACATCAAAGAAGAATCAGAAGTCAGGTGGTATTCCTCAGTGTGGAAGTGTGTATGGTAAAAGTGTGATTCAATTAAAAGAATCAAACAGATTACTAAAAGAACGCCTAGATAAATCTGATAGGGAAAAGATTGATTCACTCAATCAAGATGTTGGAATGAGTAAAGTACATGAACATCAAAGTGATACCGAAACTACTGACGATGAAGAAGTTTTAAGAAGGAAGCCACCAGTAGATGTTGTCAACATGACAAAGAAATTGGACTAGAAAGTGTATGAAGAAGTCAATTCTAATGATATCCGGATAAAATTATAGGAGATTGAGGTCAAAAAGCTAAGAGGCTTAAATCAAAGGCTTATTGATTTGGGTACAGACCTAAAGAAGAAGAATGATTCTCAAGGTAAAGAACTAAAAAAGGTGGATAAAATGAAAGGGAAACAAAATGATGGTGATTATGATGAGAATCAAAAGTCAGATGAAGTTCAGAATATGAAATCTAGTAATGATGATCTAGCAACACAGTTGTCTGAAGAAGTTCAGAATAATCAAAGGCCACAACAAGAGAATGAATATGTCACTGAATCTTCTCTGAGGAAAAATTGAAAGTAATGAAGCAAGGTGACATGGTAGAAAATATCACACGGGAACTAGAAGATGATTTGAGTAGAGGGAAGAATCTTAGAAAATAACTCAATGATCAACTTGAATCAAGAAATAAGAAGATTCAACAATAGAAGGAAGTAATAGAGAAATCCAAGAAAGAAATGGAGATATCAAGGGACATTGGAAAACCTAAGTTGAATGATGCACTGCACTTACTATTCGATTGTCCTTCGGAAGGTGATGATAAAGTTAAAAGGAAGTATGATATTTCTGAGGAGAAACAACAAAATATTTTCTCAGCTCAATGACCATATAGCTTGGGAAAATCTGGAATTGGATTTGATAAATCCCCTCCCATGAATGATAGTATGTGATCCATGAATAGTTCCAAGAGTGAAGACAAACATATAGGTGTTGAAGATAGGCCTAAGAGGAAAGTTACAAAAATAAGTGATGACATGTGCTTTTTCTTTGGGATTCATGGCCACACGTCAAGCTTCTATTCAGAGGCTCTGGAATACATCTCAGGCTATGAAAACAGAAACATTACTAAATATGAGAATAAGAAGAATCATCATGAGAAATCAGAGAGAAGAGTCTCTTAGAGGAAAGCATCCATTAAATTCTATCACTATAGAAGAATAGGACACACCATGAGTATGTGTCAAGAAGCTCAAGAGCCCCATGTCCAAAAAAGAACTCAAGGTGTATCAGCATCTCGACATAGAAATGACGAAACAAGGTATGCCTTCGATGGAATATACTTTATATGTTTAGATTATTGGAATTTGGCAAGAAATTGCAGCAAGAGGTATGCAAGAAAGGAAAAGGAACTCTAAAGGAGATTCTCAACCCCCATGATGCATAATGATAAATTCTACACTGGGAGACAAAGTGGTAAGGATAAGAATAGGCTTAGAGTCTCAGGGGAATCACTTGGAGCTGAACGAAAGGTGTATCTTAAACCTTCTCTGTCACACTCACAACCACCCTCTCAGAAAGAACATGAACATATCTGGAATAAAAAGGGATGAAACAAAACAATTATGAGTAAGGAGAATGTAGGTTTAGTGGAGGACCCACAACCAATGAAAAATAGGGTGGCGACTCATAAATCTGATAAAAGGCAGATAAATAAAGAATGCGTTGAAAAATTCAGAAGTCATGTGCCACAGAGAGGACTGGAAGAAAAAGGAAAATCCCAGCAATGGTGGAAGAAGAAAGGGAAGATGACAAGCAAAGAGATTCCTGCTCAGAGAAATAATCAAGGAAAATGGAATTTTGGAAGAACCTCAAATAAGGAAATGTGTACTAGTGGGTCTATACACCAAGTGATGATAAAGGTTGAGCCTACAGAATCTACATATCAGAAAAAGGCTCAGCATATGGGAAATGAATGCTTAGTCATATGGCAAGAGCAGTTAAAGTTGGCCAAGCAGATGGAGGAAGCAAGAAAGGAGTGTGATGCACTCCAAGAATGAATCAAAGGGTTGACCCATCAGGATCAACCAATACCCTCGTCTTGAGGATTTGAGAAATTCCCCTCTCCCTATGTATATAAATTTTATTAACTGATGATTCATGTGTTTCATGTTTTACGGAGATACGATCCAAGGGGAAGTGGAATCTAAAGATGCAAAGTGGAGATGTGATATGATTCAGTGTTTTGATTGACTCAAATCAGGTATCAAAGTTGATGATGAAAGGGAGCAACAGAGCACAATATGAAGTGATTGTGTTATTGACTTTGTCTCTTGTTTCCTACACTGAGTGCCAACTCATTAGGCTTATATATTTTGTTAATGGCTCAATTACGATTGGAATATGAGAATAAATGATGCATGAGGAAAAGAATGGTTATGGGTCTATACAGTTGGGCCTAATAGATGGAAGAGTTGCATAACACAGGGGGAGCATTCTATATCCTAATCAGATGCAAGATCATAATGTGATATGAAGTATGAATGTTTATTTTTATGAAGATTGATTGGGGTCAAGCAGTAACACACATGATTTTATGATTATCTATTCTGTTCTAAAAATCTGGTATCAGCTTACTGCTTTCAGGATACCAAGATGCGGTGAGAGAAAATCAAAGGTGTGTAAATAGAAATCTGATATAATAAGTTCAATGAAAAGACATCATTGAACAATGACCTAGTGAGATGTTTTCTGTTAAGAGAGATGAAGTGGTAAGAGACTCAGGGAGAGAAGAAATGGCTAAAGTTGATTCAGAAGAAGATACAGATGGTGAGTATGAGGAAGTAAAATCTTTATCTGCACAAAAGACAAAGAGTTGAGATGAAATTGATAGGCAGAATATCATCAGTGATTAGTCAGCTCCAGTTCCATCAAGGAAAATGAAATCACTATAGCAGGCATCTTTTCTATCTTAGGTTGAGTCGAAATGCTTTGCAGATATAGCTGAAGATGAAAACTAGGTTCAGGCTATGAATAAAGAGCTAGATCATATTGAGATGAATCAGACATGGGAGATTGTTTCAAGGCCAGCAGACAAGAATGTCATCGGGACTAAATGGGCCTATCATAATAAGATGAATAAATATGTAACTGTGATTCAAAACAAATCATGGATAGTGTGTAAGGGATACTCCCAGATAGAGGGAATAGATGTAGATGAGACATTTGCACCAGTTGCAAGGCTGGAGACAATCAGATTATTTTTCACCATATCAGTGCAAAGAAAGTTAAAAGAGTTCTAGATGAACATCAAATCTGCATTTCTAAATGTGGTTTTGGAAGAAGAGATGTACATTGAGCAGCCAGATGGTTTTCTTAATCATGAGGATGAGAACAAAGTTTGTAGGCTGAAGAAGGCGTTGTATGGGCTGAAAGAAGCACCAAGAGCATGGTACTCAAGGCTTGATAAATACTTGAAGAAGCTTGGTTTCCAGCGTGGTGGAGTTGATTACAATCTCTATTTCAAAAACAATAGTAATCAAAGGAGGATGGTGCTGGACTATGTCGATGACATAATATTTGGTGGATCAGATGAAGCTTAGTGCAGACAGTTTTCCAAATTCATGAAAAATGAGTTTGAAATGTCAATTATTGGAGAGCTAACATTTTTTCCTTGGTCTACAGGTGACACAAGGAAGGAATGGAACATTCCTTTCTCAATATAAATATGCCTAGGAGGTTATGAGGAGGTTTGGAATGGAGAATTTCAAGGAGATAAAGACTCTGGTTTCTACCCAGATGAAATTATCAAAAGATGAGGATGGGAAGGCAGTTAATATCATAGAGTATAGGGAAATTATTGGAAGTCTGTTGTACTGAACTACAACAAGTCTTGCTATTGTTTTTGGCACATGCCAAGAAGCAAGATATCCGATTAATCCCAAGGAAATCCATATTCTTGCAGATAAAAGAATACTTCGTTATATCCAGGGCACAATGGATTTCAGCTTGACATATACTGACGAATCTCAGACAGAGTTATTGGGATATACTGATGCAGACTGGGCCGGTTCAGTGGATGATAGAAAAGAAACGTCAGGTGGTGCATTCTATCTTGGTGGATTATGTATTTCTTGGGCTAGAAAGAAGAATGATTGAATTTCATTGAGCACCGTGGAGGCTGAGTATATTGTGGCTACCCAAGCATGCACACAACTATTATGGATGAAACAATAGCTTGAAGATATGGGAGTTGAAGTGAAGTCTCCGATTGGAATCCAGTGCGACAACTCAAGTGATATAAATCATAGCAAAAATACTGTCCATCATTCAAGGAAAAAGAACATTGAGATAAATTATCATTTCATCAAGGAGAAGGTGGATAAAGGTCTTGTGAAGTTGGAGTATGTGCCTATAGAGCCACATGTTGTAAACATTCTGATAAAGGCATTACCCAAGGATGCTTTTGAGAGGTATCAACTAGCTCTGGGAGTTCAGTCGACTCCCCACACATGACATAGTGTGGATGTGGAACCCAACCCCCTCTGCCTAAGTTATGATGTCTTTTCCCTAAAGTGATGATATGTGTTCTCTCCTCTATTACAGACTGCAAAGGAGTGCCCTCTAGGTTCGTTGACAAAGGGGGAGAAAAAAATGATTGTTCAAGGGGGAGACAATGTGGAGATTTTAGAAATAATGAATGATATGAGGAGAAGATGACAAGTGGAGGAGCCGATAGGGGGAGAGTAATGAGAAAGGGGGAGCATATTAAATTTGACGATGCTAGAAGTGATCGATCAAAGCATAGATATCACGACAGCCGAGCATCGTGATAAAAGCAGAAGAGAAGAGTGGTGTTGGAATGTGGTATGAATATTTCCAAAAATTGGTATCAGTGAAGTATCAACAATTGGTATCAATTTGGCAATTGGTATCAGTTTGGTGTCAACAATGGATGTTAAATTTGAAGTGATTCATTGATGAACTTTTCATTTACTATTGTTTCTCAAGACGAGCATTGCTCATGTGGGATTAGAGTATGTGTTGAGTAAATCCTTCATCGCTATCAGAATCGCAAAAGACGAATGGTGGCTGAATAATTAATGTTGTATCTTTTTATGGAAGAGTTTTCAACAAACCCAAAGGGGGATATTCTTGGGAAAAACCCCTCAAGGTATCATTGAAGCATTTTTGATTTGATTGTGTTTGTTGACAAGGTGAACATCTGCGTTGTGATTATTGACAATACAAACCATGACATACAAATTTGTTGACAAATAGGATTTAATGATGGAATGTCAAGTTCAAGAGTTGTGATTAATGATCCATGTTTGATTCAAGAACGTTGACAAAGAGATGGATGATCTGGAGGTGGTACAAAAAGAACAGATACAAGGTGGCGCCGTTTTCTAGTGTTTTCCAAATTGTTGGGCCTAAAAATCGACAGATAAAGAAAAGTAGTTTTTGGAAAAGGGACTTGTGCTCTGTGTACATGGAGGCTTGGAAACTTTCATGCCACATGTTTTTCAAGATCAGATCATCAAAATATGGAAAAGGGATAAGGATCGCGCATGTTTTGGTGAGGTCGCGCAGGTGACTTTCGCGCCGTGAAAGATAAATGTGCGCCTGTGCCTTGTAATTTTTTAAACATGCGCACCTATGGTTTTTCAAGATCATAAGATCAAAATATGGAAAAGGAAAGAGGTTCGCACAAGTTTGGAAGTAGGTTGCGCAAGTGACTTACAGAGGAAGAGACCAGCGCATCGAGACTTGCGCGCCGAGGGTTGAATTGCGTGCCATCGTGTAGGGTGGTCAGATTTCCTATAAATACTGGACCACCCCTCCTAATTATTTACTGGAGTTCAACACTTTGAAAAATCAGAGCTCATGTCGCACATGTGTGATGGTCGCGCAAGTGGTGTGTGGGTCGCGCAAGTGAAGTTGTGTGCCGATGGTTGAAGTTGCGCGCTAGTGTAAGAAGTTGCGCGCCGGTTGGCAGTTGCGCGCCAATATTGGTTTGGGCGTAACAGGAAGTGAGTCGTGAAGGCTTTGGGTTGAAGACGGTTGTGTCGTGCAAGTGTCTAAGGTACACTTTCAAGTAAGTTTTGACTTCCATGCCGATAGTTGCGCGTCGATATTGACTTGTGCGCCAAGTAAGGTTTATTTCCAGTAGTGATTTTTAGGCTGCGTGGAAGCTGCATGTTTTCTCGATACCTTTGGTGCAAAAAGAGATTCATCTACATGTAAATGTTGAACTTCAACAAAGCATCTACATACAGAGGAAGATGTATTCTTTTATGAAAATGAAGAGACCTACAGGTCTATAAACTGTGAGTGGATCTTTTCCAGAGCAGTGAGCAAAGGAAGAGGAAGAAGGTGATCCTCTCCACCAGCAGTGAGACAGAGAGAGATAAATAAGTAGTGACCCTTGGGAAAGCAGTGAGATGACCCTAAAATTTGTAAAGTAAGTGAGCCTGGCCATAGAAGTGATCTTTCCTGAACTTTTTATCCACATCTAGTGAAGAATAGTGGAATTTGGTACGACTGGCATCTTGTCAGCATATGCTCCTTGGGTGTAGCCCATTGACGGTGAACCAAGTAAAAATCTCAGTGTCTGCCTATTTGCTTTCCTGAATTTCATTCAAAGCATCATCATTAGACAAAATAAGTAAAGAAGTGATCATAGTTTACACACAAGAGAAAAAAAGTGACCCTTGTAATAGAGAGGTCAAGATTTAGTGGGGTTGGAAGAACATTGAAAAATAATATCCATACCCTGATTCACCCCCCCTCTCAGGGTATATAGGCCCCTATTGGTCCTAACATGGATCATCTTACAAATAAAAATCACTTTATCATGATTCTAGAGGACTTCTCATTGGATCAAATTGCACAGATTTACAACAAATAAGTGGTAAAGCTGCATAGAGTAAAATTATCTTTTGTATCTGATCGAGATATAAGATTCACTTCTATGTTTTGGAAGAGTTTTCAACATGCTATGATATAGAGCTAAAATTTATTTTGGCTTATCATCCTCAAAATGATGGCCAATCTGAGTTGACCATCCAAGAACTTGAGGACATGTTGAGAGGATGCTCAATGGACAACAAAAGAGTATTGGATCAACATCATCCTCTGGTTGAGTTTACTTATAACAACAGTTTTCACTCAAGCATCCAAATGGCTCCTTATCATTCCCAGTATGGGTAGTGGTGCATAACACTAGCCTGCTAGGATGAAGTTTGGGAGAGAAAATAGTTAGTTCCATATATTGACGAAGAAAAGGTGGAGAAGGTTAAGATCATCCAACATCACATTAAAGATGCTCAGAGTTGACAAAAGGGCTTTGCTGATAATCGAAGATGAGACCTATGGTTTGATATTGGAGACAGGTTATTCCTCCACATATCACCATGGAAGAGATTTATGAGATTTTTGAAGAAGGGAAAGATTATTCTAAGGTACATTATCCCTTTTGAGATCAGTGATTGCTTTGGAGCAGTTTCCTATCGACTAGGACTCCCATCAAACCTATCCCAAGTACATGATGTATTCCATGTATCAGTCTTGAGGAAGTACGTACCTAACCCATCACATGTGCTCAATCCATAGGTGGTACCATTGGATAATGAACTTTCCTTTGAAGAGAAGCTGGTGAAGATCATAGATCACATGGAAAGAGTTCTACGAAAAAAGACAATTCACCTCGTTAAAGTGTTGTGGAGACACCAAAAGTTTGAAGAAGAAACATTGGAATCAGAGGAAGTGATGAAACAGAGTTAGCCACATCTTTTTTAGTGGGGGTAAGAGAAATTTTTAGGGTGAAATTTCATACAGGGGGAAGATTGTAGAAACCCAAACTTTTATTAATGTAAATTCTTATTTATCTAAATAAATGTCTTAATACGTAAAATGGCTAGGTAAAAAATGTTCACTTTCTTTGTTTTATTTTTAAGGATTTTAAAATTCCATTATGAATTGTAACAATTGAAAATATAGATATTGAACAGTTATCACATGATTAGTATAAATATAGAGCTTTAAAAAATCCAATTTACTCAATCAAAGGAAGTGATGGCCTCTTCTAGTAGAATTTCTCCATACGATTCCCATTTGTTAGTGTACAAAAATGAGGTGGCATCATATGGAATCTATATTTACCAAGACCAATCTTAACATTAATGCGCTAAGCTTGAGTGGAACCGCCTAAGGGAGAAGTGGAAGTGGACAGAGAATACCACTCGAGCAATGTAATCTAAGCCACCCCAAGAGTATGTCACCATCGTGCAACATACCATAAGTTCTTATGTGGGTGTTTTAAGGGGTTATCTAACAATACACTAGAACTATGACTATGTACATTATATTTGTATACTAAATATATAATCATATTATTATTGTTACATTTTAAGTAGTTCTTAAAGTAAAAATTGTATTTTTAGATAATATTAAAATAAAAAATCAATTTTTATTAATAAATGGATTTTTTAGTTAAATAATATTTTAATAAAATATTATTATTACATTACTTTTTATTAAATATAAATGATCGTATAATTTTCATGAATATAATTGTAATTTTTATTAATGTTTAAAAGTATTTTTTGTCAAAACCTAAGAATTTTTGACATATATTGGTTTTTAATTTATAAGTAATAATTCACATATTTAAAAAATTATCTAGATAAAAATAATGTTATTTTTCAAATTAGGACATCAAAACTATCCAACAGTGAATTTTCATAATTTTCTGAGACAGTCTAATTTTTTGATAAAAATTATATATCGTTTAAACATATAACGTGTTTTATGACATCATAAATACCCAATAGTGATATAATAAAATAAAAAAAAATTTCTTCCAATATATGGTTTAACATTAAAATAATGAGATTTTTGATTTGTTTTTTTTACAAAGCCTTAGGGACCCTCCAAGACATATAAATCATTTTATATATTTTAAAATGTTTTCCGTGTGAATGTGACTCAGCTCCACAAAATAAACCCTATTATTTAAGTAATTTTAGCCATTTTACTTACAAATTTTTTTATTCCATTCCCCTATTTCAACAAACATCATAAAAAAAATTGGCTGGTTTTTGGTTTTGATAGGTTTAATGTGTGGTGTCCCAAACCTAAATAATAATGAATTCCCTCTCCTTTCCTATATAAACTCAACCAAGATCCCACTTCCTCTCCACTCAAATCCTTTTGAGTTCATCCAACCATTGAATTTCTCACTCTATAATACTACCAAGGCTCCTCAAGCTCCCAATAAGCTTCTCTCAAACCCCTCCTAATCTATTGGGATCACACTTCCAGGTAAGGGACTCCTTCCTATCTTATTTTATCCATGTTTCTTAATATTGTTATGTCCATTTATATTCAATTATTAATGTTGGGATATGATTTTTCACCTCCCACATACTTCCCTCATTATGTTTGAATGATGAGATACCCCTTTCTCTTTCATTAATTCCTTCCATGTACAGCCGTTATCATGCCAGAATTTTCTAAGGAATTTCACTCTCCACATTTACATTCAAGAATTTTTTTAGTATTATAAATATATATTCCATTACTTATGTTGGTACATGTATCTATATGAACCCCTTACTATACATTTCTAGAAAATGTGGTGAGACGCCCATTTCTCTTTCATCACCCCTTTTTATGAAGTCTTATGTCAAGCTGTTATGATGCAGAAATTACACCACAATTTTCCAATCCAAAATCATTGTGTAGTGAATACCATGCCCATTTTTCCATCAGGGTTATTCACATTTTGGAGCATTTACTTATTGATGGATGATTTTAAACTATAAATTTCACATTCCTTTATTGTGGAATAAATTATGATGTTTAATGAATCGATGTAGTATGTTCTTGTGGCACACATATGCATGAAATGAAATGTGTAATAAGGGGGCACCCTGATAGCGCTCTAATGAATTGGGTAATGATTAGTATCATGAATCATTAAGTTAAATTAGGGTATACTCATCATAATTCATGTTAAATTAGGGTTTACTCATCCTCCAGGTGTAATGATACATGGATCATGCTAATACCATGTTAAGTGATGTTTACACATTTCCTTGTTATGATAACCATGTTATATCATGCCTTGATGTTCGAGTTTCTCTTGTGATCCATTTATATTCTTGTTTCATAACATTTATTTTAATCTTCATGTTATGAATTTTTTACTCCCTTATTGGGATTTATATCTCACCCTTTTCTTATCAATGACCTCAAGTTATCCCATGAAATTCTAAGTATGATGGAATGTAGTGGTCATGTAAAGGAAATTTTCTATAAATATATTGTGTTTCCTATTTTATGTCATTATGTGATGTTATTAAGCCCCTAATACACTAGACCTATCTATATTATATGTATTTTAATGTGAAGATTTTATGTAATAAGTGATGTTTAAGTGTGAAATTAAAAGCAGGGTTGATATAGTATTAGAGGTGTATACATTCCAATTATTTTACTATTTGGGACATATTTGACTACATATATTCCAATGTGTTTGAGGTTCTGATGGTTACTAGGATGTTTCATCATGAAGAACTATTTTGTTTGAGTGACCAATATTCAAGGTTATGGGGTTCTTATATGGGTTTTTGATGTTAGTGGTTTAAAATATTTTCTCTTCGAGTGATGCACATGTTGTTTGGAACTGATGAATAATTATGGATTTATTGTCCATGGACATTGTAAATTGTATTGTGATTTTTTTTATTGATTTCCTTTAAAGGAAACAAGTTTCTCATAAATCATGTTAGGCACATAAGATATATATATTATAGGCATTCAATTGTTTGATTTAATGAATTTATACATGATAGAATGTTATGTTGATCTATGGCTTGACGGACTAAAATGAGGATGCTTGTCTGGCCTCTATAAATATTTTGTGTAGTGACCATGGTGGTTTAGTATGATATTATTATGTGAGTATTATTCCCTTTTTAGTGGTTTTTTTCATGTTTGGTGTTATTTCTGGGTCCTCTAGAGATCGTTTTGTTTTGCAGTTTCTCAGAGAGGACATGCACCCTAGTTATGGGTAGTTGTTTGGTATTTGAGAAATTTAAGGTCTGATAACATAGAGGTGGGAATTTTTATTTTAGGGTATTGTTCTATGATGGTATTAGGGAATGGTTCAGACATCTTTAGTAGTGGAAATCTAGGAGGGGTTATAAACCATTGGTTGATGGACCCACTGATCTTTTTATGGGATTCCATTTTGGAAGTGGTGAAATGTGGAATACATGGGTGAATTGTGAGAGAGATCATTTCGGTTACATGTTTTTTATCATAAAGAGGTAAGGATATATGTTTTATAATTTTGATAATAATGTACAATGGGAGATTCCTGGTAGAGGTTTTGAAACATTGTATTCGTTTGGTTTTTAGGAAGTGAACATGAGTGATAGTTTCTTACAATCGCAGTTTGATTCTATATGGGAGGAAATGTTTGGGTTCCTAGATGATCTGTTGGATGTTTCGAAAACTATTCCTAGTTATTAGGCATCATATTAGATGCACATGGTGTGATCGAGGAAATATAATTTCACATGGATGAGTTCACATTAGGTTGAGACCAAAAAATGTATGTTTTGTAGTATAATTCACAAGGAGGTATCAAATTTTATATGGATGTGCAATACATGGAGTTTTGGTTCATTGGCAGCAAATATGGTTTTTGAGAAAAGTACTGGTTGGTTTATATATTGGTAAGAACTAGATGAATCTTTTAGAATGTGGTGAGAGTTAAAATTGTATTTAGGGAATTCTCAAAACAATGTTTCTGTTGTGAGTGAATGAAAAATTATATTTTGTACTGCGAGATTGTTTTGGTTTTAGAAATCACCAAGAGTGTTGTGTGGTTGGTTGTATAGGAATGTGGGTTATGTATGGAAAATGGATAAGGATTTTAATCCATGTTTTCACAATCTAGGGCTCAACAGATCCAAAATAAGGTTTAGTGGTGGGTTCACATAACAGTGTGTATGAAGGATATGTTAATGTTATATTAGAGTCATGAAATTGTTGTGTAATGTATTTTTATTTGGTTTGGGTATTAGATTTTATGATATCATATTCCAAGCTGCTAGGGTGGGGCATGTTGTCTTGATTAGGGAATGGAGCAATGTGGGTGTGATGAGATGCTTGTGGTCAGGGAGGATGGACTATTTGAAATGATATTGGAATTTCCCTTCAATTATTGGTGTTATAAAAAAATGTATGAGTGTTGACCATAATCCTCGATGACATATTTTCATACTCTTAGTTACTAACTGCCATGCCTAAAACCTTGATGTCATCCTGAGTAAGCCGAGGGGAAATGGATATATGCCATCCAATAAATTTTTTTGGCTGGATGTGGGGCCTCTTATTGTTACTCTCATGGGGTGGTGTATGTGGATAAATAGGGTGGAAATTAAACCATTAATTTTTTATGGGTTATTCCCTAGAGGTGGAAAATATGTCAATTAATTCAATGGGGAATGTTCATCGATGCCAATAACAGTAAATAGATGATTTTTCATTTAATTTTTTAGGTGTGGGAAATATGTCCATCAGTGATTCTATGGCTACCTATGGTTGGAGTGTGGTATGATTTTTTTGATGTTGTATGGGTGAGTCTTCGATAATGACACTACTCTTGTTTGCCTGATGTTTTGTTATAATGGAAAAACCTTCAGGTTGGAAGGTATAAAACTCTATGGAACTGGCCATGGAATAGTTTTAGTTGAATGGTTAGGCCAGTTGAAGACCACTGAGATTAATAATTAAATTACATATGAAAATATAATGATAAATTAGTTCTAGTGAATGATGAAGTTGAGATCTGGCTTTGGACTTGAGGTATATCTAGAATGCCTTTGGGAGTGAAGTAATTGTGATTTAGTGAGTTGGTTATGGGTCTATATTTTGGTATTGATTATTTTTCAAATTTTTATCTTAGAGTAGTTTAGCTTCGGTTAGAAAACAATGTTAGTGTTAAAGGATGCATTTTATGTCCACTATGTCTTTTTCTGAATGATGGTTGTGTATTAGGTTTGAGTTAGTATTTTGAAGAAATGAATGAATGTTATTATTTATTTCATGTATGGACTATAAGCTTATGATTACATAGGATTTTATAATGAGTAATGGTTTTTAAAATTATTAGAATTCTCATGGATGTATGTGAATGATATTTTTTAAACCAATATATTAATTTTATGGGAGGATTGGATTAGGTGTTTTTGGGATATTCAAATGGAAATTCTATTTATTATCAAACTTTTGTGGTCATATGATGGATCTTATATTTTGTTGAACTGTAGATTTAGGGATGACTGAGTGATGATGTCATCAATATTTCATATTTCTATAATCAGGTATACACCATCATGGTTTATTAGTTATGGTCATAAGCATTAACTCATATTATTGGTGGAATAAGGGTGGTGATATTGTGGTTGTTCAATAGATGATTTTGTTGATGTTGGAAAAGAATGTGGATATTTGAAAAATTGTGGTACTAATGTAGGGATGGTGGATCACATGTAGGACCCCGAAGACTTCTCTAGGATGTGAAGTGTTGTGTTGGGGATGTTGTAGGTTCCCATACCCAGACGTATTAAATATTGATAAAGGAATTGTAATATTCATTAATGAACAAGAATAATGTTAAATTATGTCGGAAAATGGAGTTTTAATATTTATAATCCCTCATGGTGTTATTGTGAGATTAATGTTATGCTCGATAGGTGTCTTTGTTGTTTGGATAACCCTTGGAGGATCTAGGTTAATATTCAATAGTTTTGGAGTCATCTAGAAGGGTATATAGTTATTAGTGAATAGTGTAGGAGAAATCGTGTGACACCTTAATTCATAGGTGTTATTAGTTAATTTTGAATAGATTAAGGTTGAGTTTCCTAGTTAGAGCACAGTATGGGGTAAATCATGTGAATCAAAAGGAGAAACCATATGAGGGTGAGGAGGGTCTGAGGCATGACACATAGCATTCACATGGATTCATCAAAAAACTATGTTTCATATTGTATTAGGGAGGTTGTTGTGACATCATGGTTAAGACTTGGTTCCCAAAAGAGTGTGGCCTAATTGCAGAAGGCATGGTTGTTAGACAATATAGGTCTGCATGGATTTTCCCACAATTTGACCAAACTATTTTAGTGTATTGGCCTTAGATAGAAAAAATAGAACCATTGGTGAAAGATTTGGAATATTGTGCACCCAAACCATGAGGCTACAAATAAATTCATTAAAATAGATTTTTTACCATTTCCACTATATGTTTTTTAGTCACACCAACCTTGTCTCTCCAACTCACTTACATGAATATGGGTTGGTTTATCATCCCTTCCTCCCATCCTCAACCCCCTGTAAAGAGGTATTCTTATGTTGATTGTTTAGTGTTTTTAGGTAATATTGGTCCACTTGAGGCTACCTTCCTTCCTTTCACCTCCTTTGTAAAAACCGTAGAGTCCTCCATTTTATGTTTCATTGGAGATTCAACTGATAAAATGCGGAATCATCCATTTCTCATGGGACTTTTAGAAAGATTTTATAGAGGTGATCTAAATATGGGTTCCACACATCATTGTGAGATTTCGCATTTTGTTCTGTGTTCTCAATGAGTTTTTATTGGTTTTACCAATTAAATTAATATATTTGTGGGATTAAATGAAATCTTTTCTTAGGTCATTTCTCATTAATGGTATCGGTAGTCCATTATGGTCCTCCTATGGAATTTTTATCATGTTTCATTGAGATATGGGCCCTCAGGCTGTTTTTGGTGTTATATTACAGTGTGGAATACTTTTTCATAATTAATTAATTATTTATGTTTTTGTGTGAGGATATGTCTTGGGTGATCAAGATATACTTGGGTTAGGTGAAATTGATGACTTTGATTGGCCATATTTCGTTGAAAAATATTTTGGAATGATTCAATAATGTGGTGTATTGGATAAGTGATTTAACACTTTTTTTGATAATTAATTTTAATGTTTATATATAATGTTCCCCAAATCCCATTTTTTGTGTTATATCATTCTTGTAATACGTGTTTTTGTTTGGGGATTCAAATTAAAACAAAAGACAATCCATGAATCCTATTTAATCCATGGATATCTTGAAGACTAAACCTATAGCCACCAATTGGGATATCTATTTCATGTATATGTTAAATTGGAGTTGTAAAGTGTGGCCCAATAATGATTTTATGTGTTATGATTTTATGATAATTACCTTGAGGATTTATAATGGTTTTATATATTCTCATTTTTCTTTGACCTAGTTTCAGGTGTCAGATGTGGGAATGTTATGTTTTAAAATTTACTTTGATTTTAAATGGGGTGTTGACCCTCTGTGAGGTTTAAATATAGGCATTTTAATTAGATTTCAACTGTTAATTTGAAATTTGTATGTGTCGATATATTGTGTGAAAAAGATAGGGTGACTGTTTAAACTTGTTATCATAGAAAATGTAGGCCTTCATCATTGTTTGGTTTTCAGTGAGAATCACCAATGTTTTAAATATTTGTTTTTTAAAATTTTAATAGGGGTGTTTGATTTAAATTTGTTGGAATGTAAAAAGTGTTGTTATTGAGATGTCATTTATTGGTTTGAAGGCTTGTTTTGACCATAGTGCGATTTTATTGTTTTAAAAATTGGTTTTTGTGTTTTTATTGATTGTTTTTTACGAAAGATATTAATTTATTGTTTATGAAATGATGGAATGATTTGGGTTATGGAAAGATGCTCCGAGAATTGGATGTATACTATAAAAATGGTGGCAGAATAAGGATTTGGAAACTGACATTATACTTCATGGTCAGAGTGCCAGACTAATTATATATGTCATAATGGTATAACATGTTGAATACGATGTTGTAAAGATGCTCCCCCACTATGTAATGGGCTTGAATGATGCTCCACGAACCACCAATATTAAATATAGATGGATATTATAATGATGTTATGGGAACTATAGAAATATTTTTTCGATGGGTTATACAGACCCAATGTTTAGTATTAGTAGGGATAGATGTTGTATTCTTAGGTGTTGGATGGAGGTCTCATCCCCATTTTTTGTGGATAATGCTTTGTGTTTTAGATTCTATATTTACATTATTGGAATCTTTTTTTGAAATTTTTAGATATCTACCATGGATGTAGGTCTTAGTCATCCATATGTTTAATGAAAAGTGAACAACCTCCCATGGTGATTTCTGTACATGACTTATATGAAGTTATTTGGAGTTATTGATGAATTCATTGTAAGTTTTTTTGGACTTGGTGTCACCTTAGTACACTTGGGACATTAGATACTACAAGAGATATTATGTTTCTTTTCTTTTTCTGATTTCTATATTATTTATTTATCACACTATTAATATTCATACAATATTGTTCAAATTTGTATTTTTATGACATTTTTTGTTGTTTCAATTAACTTTTACGCACACCCATCTCGGGCAATCATTTCATATTGGTACACGATCTTCTACCACATATTTATTTCATTCACATTTTTTTTGTTGTTGTCCAAATTGGGAGTAGTTTTCTCATGATATATTACTCATGTGGAATTAGATGTAAAGTTAGGTTTGGATCTATAAATATGTGCAGAAATTTTGTAGTATTTATTTGTTTTGTTATGTGACCTGCCTATAGTAAATCATGTTGTATATATGACATGAATGTTTAGAAATTTATTTCATTTTAGTTTTTATAGCTTATTTTAGTTTACTAGTTATTTCCACTTTCACCAATGTTTGTGATATTTTGTTATGAACTTATATTGTGAACTATAATATAGGGGTCTATTATTCTTAATGTTCCACTTTAGACCCCCACTAATTGTTAGAATACTCAATCATATGAGAAGGTTTACTCATGAAATGTTAAAACTAGATCAGGGAAATAGTTTAGTGGTACCCATGTCCTATCGTTACACTTACATTGAGAACTTACATATACTAGGAACCCGCATTTTGTGTTTGGATATAGAATCATATCATTTTATATCATTAAAAAACCATCTCCATCCAATACAGGACAATCATGATGATAAGAAGTAAATTATTTAAATAAAGAAACAAAAATTATACCATATAAAAGAAAGGATGTTTTCACTCATTATAATCTATACAAAAAACCTATTGAACGTTAATTGTGAAAATATTTATATGATTGAAAATAATAATATAATATCAAAGTATATTTACTTGATTATATCCTTCAGGTAAGTAGTGGAGGGATTATTTTTAATAATCTTAAAAAAGGTAATAATTATATATCAAATAATTAAATAAATTTAATTAAAACTATATAAAAGTATAATAAAATAAAACAAGGCCAAGTCTTCGTATTGAATAATGGTCAAGCCCCATACAGAGTATATACCTACATTAAAAACAAACATTATGAATTAAGAATATGTATATCCATTATTTAAGGATCAAATTAGATTCTATACATCCCTTACTATTCTTGAGTTACAACTCCATGGGAATCAATAATAACTCTTCAAACTATTAATCATCCTCTATCAACATTATATCAAACCTACATCATACTATATTAAGATAGGTCATACATATCATTCTTTTATTCTCCTCAATACTCATACATACTCTATTATTGGGTTGGTTCTTGGATTTTATGGTTGTAATACATAAGGAAGAATCAAAAAATATCTTTAAAATAATAATTTAATATGATATGTTCTTTTGAGTGTCAAATAAGTTCTAATTATACGATATTATTTTTTTATGGGTTTTCATTCTTTATCAAATAAACTCCAGCCCTCCTTCATATAACAACAAACGCCCTTATATATAGCTTCATTGGACATTAATATATTTTCAGGAATATCCATAAGTTGGATTGATTGGTTTGTGGAATAACTCATCTGGAAATAACATGATCTCACTTCATTGGCCTTGTTCATATACATATTTATCGTGTTATCATAATTATATAAAAATACCAATTTTCTCTACGGTGATTCACATATTAAACCCAAAATTTATACATCATCATCATAGACTCAAGATGTGTAATTACAGTCTCTATCATAAGAATTTATAGGGATTACCACCCTCTCATTAAAAAATAAACATTGTGATTTTTGAATGTAGATATTACTCCATGTTAATCAAATTTCAAGGAATGAATGAGATGATCTTCCATTAGCGAATGATCAAATATAGGAATTAAAATTTAAAACACCATCGTCATTCTTGAAGGATCCCAATAATCGTTTGTAACAATATTCTTTAAAAGTAGTCAATGTGAATCAACAAAACGGTATATCCATAACCCATTAATCAGTGTGATCCAATGAGAAATTACACAGTTCTAGTAAAATAGAAAAATAATTTTGTATAATAAAAATCAAATGAATATTGATATTCATTAAAATTAATAATTACTCATAATTTTACAATATTACATCAAAAAAATAATTAATATAAATTTATTTGAAATAATTAATAAAATATTTTATTTTATTTTATTAATTAAAATATTTAAATATGGTTTTTGATGATTTACCTATAAAAAAGTGAATATCACACATTCTCTTCTTGATAATAATTTTTAGAGCAAACAAATGTCATATTTTATTTCCCTATTTTTTAACAAATGTTATTCATATCAAATGGAAATATATTTGGATATTTTTCAAGAGACATCCATGTTCATATAAAATTATAAATACATATAGACAAAATCTGGAAAAAGTCATATAAATATTTATTAAAATAATTTATTCAATTACAAGGGTGGGAGAAATCATTCGTTTCCATGGTGAACTGAACTCTATATAATTTGGATCTAGTAAATGATTCTTTTATCATTCTATAATATATAAAGAAAGCATATACCAGATATTCACCCTTATTTATATATGGGATGATTATTTCTATAACATTTTCTCTCATATCAAGTATATTATCATTTTAACAAGATATAAAACCATTCATTTTTAATTATCTCTAATAAAAATGTTGAATTTTATTTAATGTTATCTGATTCTAAATATTAATCATTAATCTAAAAACTATACCGAAGATGATGAGTATATATCCTTAATCATTGAAAATTTGAAATTGGGAATATATATTTATTATTTAATGAAACAATCACAATAACATTTATTATTTAGATAAGATTTATTCTGAGAGCATTTTATATAAATGAGTATGTTTTCCATAGTATACATTAGTTTGGAGTATATTAAAAAAATTTAAAAAAAGATGAAAAATTCGATTATTCTTCCATATGATAGAATTATATATCAACTTATAGTCATTTTTATTTAGAATTCACATACCACACCATTAACCTAGCATGGTAAACTGACATTCAAGAATAAAATTTCCATTTGTTATTAAAAAAATAAAAAAATTATTGTTAAATTAATAAAAGGAATTATACCTTTCTATAAAATGAATTAGAAATAATAGATATTTCCTAATATTTCTCAAAAATTATCAATGAAAATGTAAGGGATGAGTATATAAACATTCAATTAATAAGAGGTTATTTTGTGAAATAATTATAATTGATGATTTTTTGTGTCTAATTCAAAAAAAATTGAACCATGAATAAAATTAAGTAATATGTAAAGGAAATGTATAAATGATGAATAATAATCATAAGAACATGAAATTTAACTTTATAAGTACTTATATATAAATAAATAGACCTAGATACATTTTTTGGTTTCTAAATCCAACTTCATTATATTAAATTATCTTCTACTATCCAAACATGTCACCTGAACATTCTAAACACTATGTTCAAAGTGAATATATAATACCCATGGGTTGTAAACTATTTCATTGGTATCATTAACATGTTCTTAGTAAGAATATAAAACAAATATAATAGTATAAAAATAAATGGAAACTTCCAACATTACGGTGAGAATTTCTAGTTCACTGGTAATCTAAGCATATACAAAAATAGATAAAATATATTAACGAATCCATAGAGAGAACATCAGAAGTTAAAAAATACCATATGTAAAAATGGACATCCAATAGCTTTAATATCTTTCTTATGATCGTAGAAACTGATCATATACCTTCAAATCCATTGGAAAACCCATGAATGATTAATATCCTAAATGAGGAAATGTGATGCTCAATGGAAAAAAGTGTTTTTCATATATTCCCATGCCTAACACTTTATATAGTTTGTGAGAGAAATAGTCATAGTATTATCTAACCATGGGTATGTTAAATTCTATTTAGTATAAAATTATAAATGATATTTTAAAAATAAAATTTAAATATTCATTTCAATAATCAATAAAAATGTAAAATTGAAACAGGAAATATAATCTATCACATTCATTATCATTAACCAAAAAATTTTTTTATAAAAAATTGATTAATTTTTTTAAAACAATGGGTTTGAAATAAAAATATATACAAAATATTTTATTTAGATTCCCATAAATCCATGAATATATGGATTCAAAAATACAATAAATAATAACATACCTCTGTTTACCTATTTTCCTAAAATTAATTTCATAAACACCATTTTGAAAAAATTATCACATAACTTTTTAAATCACACGTTCAAAATAATTTTCGGATAACCCAAAAAACAACTCGAATCATATACAATCATTCTTTTTATAAATATAAAAAATTTAATACATAAGTATTCAATAATCAAACAACAGTTATCTAAGTGAAATCCAATCTAGGGGTTATTAGAAAGACTTGAAATATAAACCACTATATAATCCCTAATGTTAATAATCCATAATAGTAAACCCTATAATATATTTCCAAAATGGTATATCAATTGGAAAATTTTATCACTCATTAGGTCCCAAAGGGAATCATGAAAACACATTTAAAACTCTTTTGATTCACCAAGAACAATATAACATTACCTTAGGAGTGTGAAATATACATTTTGAAATCATAGTCCCCAATAGACTATGATAGCATAAAATACATTTAATCCTTATATTTGGATACCAGTGATAAAAAGATATCAATTAATTGGGGTGATAAATATAGATTAATATCTCCAAAATAATGAATATTAATATTTTTTCAAATATAACAATTCAAAGCTCAGACACCCTTATAAAGAATAGCCACATTCCATTTAATACATTATAGATGATCACATTATTATCAAAAAATATAGAAACCCCCCTTGTGTCAATATATATATCAAGTATAAAAAATATTGGGTTCTATCTTGGGGAACAATAAAAAATCAATTATTTTTAAAACGAATAATTATAATTTCTAAACAATTATCGGGTCCCATAACACTTCACATTAGATTGAATACTATATCAAAACATCACATGAAATAATTATCCAACATATAATTCGAACACCATTTTGATATTGACCCATTTAATGGAAATAAATTACCAAATACTATAATCCCCCATTGTCATAAATAAATTAAATTAAGAAAAAAACACCCCTCTTTAGTATACAACAATTTTTTAAACATAAAACTCTACCACAAAAGATACTTGAAATAAGAACATATATAAAATACTAAACATGTTTGAAAAATCCCTTCAACGTTTTTAATTCATATTAATGTTCCACTATATTTTTTTCCAAAACCAAGGAATTAAATCAATTAATTTCCAAATAATTCTTTGGAATTTCATTTATATCCTTTAATTCCAAGAATATAAATCACTTTTGAATGATTTATATTAATAATTATTATACTACATATATATATAATTAGTATAATATAAAATTTAAAATATTCAAGTGTTTTATGAAATGAATTTATAGGGATATTTTATATAAAGGAATGTATCATTTATGTAGAATCCAATCACAATACATCATTTTTAAGGGGAATACACAGCCTCGAAATGAATCAGCTTATCCAAACCCTATAGACAAAAAAATCATTAAATCCCTATTAATCCCTAAAACTTATCAATACAATCATTATAATTTGGGGGTGAAGGAATTTCGAAGGGAATGTATGAGGGAGAAGATGAGGAATGGAAATAGGAAATAAGAAGTAGAATAACTCAATAAAAAATATTCGATTCTATGTTGGAAGACATCTGAATAGAATCCAGATTGAGTGAGGGTAATCCATATGCATTCCACATGTTCAACTGATTGATAGAGGGTAAATAAGGAGGAAAAAGTGTTTTTAACTGGTTATAGATATTTATGAGTTTCAATGAATTTAAAATGTTTCCAAATTTAATTATTAGGATACAAATTTAGAAAAATAATTTTCCATCCATTTGAGAGCCCAAAATGAATTAACTACATCTCATATGATTTCCCACATTATTTCCCATAATTGTGTAATAACTATATTGTCAACTCCCACACTAAAATCTATCTACATTATTCCACATGGTTTCCAACACGGTTTGACAAACAATATACTTTAAATGGGAAACTCATCTTTTATAACTATAAAAATATGAATGGTCATCCTAAAGAGAATTCCAAAAATTATTCATCAAACATGTGCTATAAGAAAAAACATTTAGAAAAAATCATCTAGGCTAAAACATAAAAAATAGAAACACAACCAAATAATGTAAAATAAAATAACATTGGGGCTTGGGATGTTAAAAATTTTCCCCACCATGATAAATTATATACCTATAAATACTTATATAAAATTATAATATGATGAAAAATAATACGTAAAAAACAAGTATAATAAATAAAAAAATGACTCAAATTAATCTAAATCTGCACGACAAAGAATGAGTTTTTCTATAAAATGAGAACAAATCATCCTGTGTTATTAGAAATACCCTTGAATAATCACATTAAAAACCATGGTAAAAGAAACAATAGTTATACGTAGACCTAATATCGGTCTCAGAACAATTTAGAATTCATCTAAAATGGTTATAATTGATAAAACATCGTCTATAAGTGGAATTATTCTAGAATAAGCATGATTACACAAATCAATTAAGGGATACCAAAAATACAAAAATCAAAAAATATTATCATGAAACTAGATCATTTCCCATAAATTGATCTCATCCCAAATGTTAACCAAAATACATGGAAACCAATGACCTCCTAATATTCACAAAATTTGGTCAATAATATCATCACATCCCAAAAAATGAAACATGATCAACCTATGATATAATTCGAAAAGAAATGACATGTATTAACTAAGGGTTACATAACCATAATAGTGGTAACAAGGATCCAATTAAATAAATCACCATATCATGGAGATATATAATGAAACACAACTCATTATCACACACCATCTATAAAAAAATTGACCACCCATCACAATTATCCATAAATATACCCAATTATTTTACGTATCCAAACCATACATGAAAGCTAAACTCATAGTTCACTATAAAATAAAATAATAATGAGAAAAAACATGAAATGAGGAATGAAAAAAAATAAACTAACCACTTCTCAAAAAAGATATACCAAAATTGATTTCATAGAATACCTCATGTGAAAACCACCTTGAAAGTACAAATCATCAAAATTATTTGATTAAAAATCACAAACATGATCATCATTCATATTTCTATCTATAGAATCTCTCTTATTTTAACACATAATATATCATGATTTCTATTATAACCAACCATTAGTTATAACTCAATGATCGTGTGGCCTATTGTCATTGGGATATTTGGTACGTAATACATCAAAAGAAAATAAACCAAAACATTTATATTTTTATTTCCATTAGTGAAATCATAAATCCATTATAGATACAAAAAATTCATTGGATAAGATGGAGAATACACAAAATGAATGGGTGGCCTATAAAATGCCACTAATGGAACAAAAAAGACAATGAAACAAAATGTGTAATTCAATGGTATGAAATGATAACAAAAAATGGAAAGTTAATGAGCAATCCCAAGGAAGAATAATATAATAAACATAGTATCATAAGATCAAATCCTAATAGAAAATCTGTAAAAAGTATATAACATTAAATAAAAATTTGCTAAGCCTACTTCCCAGAAAATATGAAAAGGTAGATAAATTCGTATAATAGAATTAGTTTACTCTATATTCATTTACATAATGATCATGATACTAAATATTTATCCAATACATTGGATTACTATATGGTCTCATCCAACTTTAGAGGTTACTGATTATGATTTACAAATAATGAAATAAATATTGAGGCCTAAACATAGGAATTACCAATTGAAATAAAACTGGTTGCATAATCATTCCTCATATAATAAATACATGAAATTTTATAATTATGGAATTTTAGAGATGATATTAAGTAATATATTACCCTATAATGGGAAAGGAAGTTATATATATGAGAGAAATAATTAAATAATTTATAATCAAGCCTTTACATCAATGGTTTTTGTTGTTGATGAAAATTTCATTAATATACTTCATGTAATCTATTTTTGGGAAAACACCATATTTACATTAAATGAATAATTGATAATTTATAAATTCTAATAATATTGTTAAAAAAGATTCATTGAAAATAATAATTTTATATTGTAAAGTAATCATAAAAGAATTTAATGTTCATATAGCAGGGTTGGTCCGTTCATTCCATCTATGTTATATGAAAATATTCATTTCAAACTTTTTTCAAAATTCAATCCTTTATTGTTTTGAAAAAGAATGAAGTATTCATTTTAGACCATCATTAAGGAATTAAATAAGCATATTTTTTAATAAATATATATTGAATAGTAAAAAATTATTCAAAATATTTTATTAAAAATATAGACATATAATAAATATATTCCTTATCTAATAGATGATAATTAATAATTATTTCTGACAAACAACATTCATGGTGTGTCATTATTCAATTAGGGAGACATGTAAACAAATATTTTAAACCGCAATCCAGAAATAATAATAATTAAAAGGATTGAATTTAATAAAATAATTTTATTTGATTCATCATAATGTAACATGGAACATAAACAATCTCGAAAAGAAATGACAGCGTAACATGAATCCTCCATTGATTTGGTATCTTATTAAATAAAACCCCTTAGTGTAAAAATGGATTTTAACATAAAATACCATGAATTATGATGAATTAAAGATATTATAACTAAAATGGGATTTAGACAATTCCATGTTAATTAAATTGGTAAATAATATAAAAATTATCCTCAAGGAAAGGAATTTTAGGAGGAATACCTTATCACGATCACAACAATATAGTGATAGTTGATCAATTAAAATTTTATTTTTATTAAATAAAAATCCTCAAAAAGAAATGTTTAAATACATCATAATACAATAAGATGTATTGTCAACCATAATCATGTATTAAAATATACAAATAAGTATAAGTATAACCCAATGAATAAGAAATTGTGTTTTAAAAACCATTATCTGGAGTTCAACAAATCACATATGTACTATACAAATATTAAATAGAAAACATATGTTAGTAATTTACTTAACTAATAAAATTTTCCATTTTTTCAATCATATTTTTTGATTTAGTACCTTTTTATATTTATATACATATTTAATATAGCTAAATTAGATGTTCGGATTATATTCTATTCATATGTCCGAAATTATATAGATTGTTTAAAAATTGAAAAAGAATGAATTTTTCAATCATCTCTACAATTATAATCCTGGAAAAAATATCATTTTTTATATATTAATATATATTTTTTATCTAACAAGGAAATAAGGTTATTACAAATGAATTATATTACAATCATGGAGATAATAGACCACATATACATTTGAGTATCATTTCCAATTTTAAATGATCATGAGGTAAATAAGATAATATTTATTATACCCTTAAAAAATTTAAATTAAATTGTAAATATAATATTATTTTCTTAAATAAAATAATATATATTATCCAATTGACGTGTTTATGAAAAAATAACACCTCATTTTGTGGATGTTGTATTACACATAGATGAATGAAGTACATTATAATTTTCTTGTGAATGTAAAGGTACAAAAATATATTTTATATTCAATTAAAATAATTTTAATATTTTTTAATAAGAAATATAAAAAATATATATCTCACAATTGTCTATTAGAGGAAATGATGGAGAACAAAATAACTCAGTTAGTGAGGTGGTAATCCACCGTACACATGAACGATTGATCTGAACCCCATTTTATGGAATATGAGATTGATATAGGTTATGATATTTATGTATTAAAATATAATTATATTATATATAAATATGAAATTAAATCATGCTGGATGAATATGATTTAAAGGATGTGTGAGAATAAATAAATTCAAAATTCTCAGTTAGGAACTATACATCATCTTTAGACAATCATCATATATTTACATGAATTGAATCCCTAGTCTGGTTTTCTGATCAATCCATGGAATATAGGAATATTTATGTGGAGTAAGATGTTTTTTGGGTAATTATTTTCTTAACCAAAAGGATATTTTATTGAGGAGATGAGAGGATTTGGGCATCCTTTTATAAGTGGTGGATGGAACACGAATTGAAATTTCCTAAAAAAATTCAAATGATATATTAATTCCCAATAAATATGCATCAAATAGTCATAGATTTGAGTATTTTTAGACACTATAATTATTCATAAGTTTAACCGGAAATAATTTCCTTCCATTTTAGTTTAAACCATATTAATCCATCTTTAACCATAACTATGATAATTAATTTTACTATTAATAAAATTCAATATGACCAAAAAAAAAGTTGAATTTATTAGATAATATAAATTATAATGATTAAAAATTTGAAATGAAATTTATAAAATTCAATTCATTTTTTTGAAATTAATTTAATGATAAACCTGAAAAATTTGTTTAAAATTGTGTTTTCATGAAATCAATTTTTTTAAGAATTAAATGATCTTATATTAACTATAAGACCAGTAATAATCATTATGTGAATAAAAATTTAGATTACTATATATATAGTTTATACATTTTAATTATAAATTTATTTTTAGTGTATATTTTAGTTAATTTTTAATGGAAAATCATTATGCACTTTAAAATTGTTTGCAAAAGCCCATTTTTAATAATTAAATTATAGTTATATTAAAGTAAATAAAATTAAAGACTCAAGAAAATTATTTATATTATGTTGAATAAAAATGTAAATATTTCACAATAATATAAAATTAAAAATATATTGGGATTTTTATTATAAATTACTAAATGAAATGAAATCATAAGTATTCGGAAAATTTGTAATATTCACCATTCATTGAAAAATCAATAACATATGAAAAATCTCAAAATTAACCCAAAATTATTTTATGATATATTGATGTAAAAATATATTATCATTTTATAAAATAATATTTCAAAATTTGTATGAATTAATCACAATTATTTCTCTCATATTGAATAAAAACGTTATTAAAGAAAATGTAATTTATTTATATAAAATGCCCTCATTGAAAATCATATTATTATCTCATATTAATGTATCAATAGATTTATATGAATGAGAATATATATATATATATATATATTTTAAATTATTTAATACAATTCATTTTCTATAATTTATTTGATAGTTTATGATAGTCATATTTAAATAATCACAGTTTTTAGTGTTGGTGTTGCATGTTGCATACAATGTTGATCATAGTTTTATTTGTTAAATTTTATTTTTATATAGAGTTGTTAAAATATACCTCCCTAAATTAAATTTCATCCTCAAAATTTTATCTAGATCAAATAAATAACTTTTATATTTTGAAAATATAACTGTTTAAAATTGACGTCGTAAAATGGTTTAATAAAACTTCATCTTGGTAAGAGACAAAGAGAACTATGCATGTAATCATGAATGACACAAAACATGGTTAAAAAGTGAGAAAAAGTTACTTGGAAGATAAGATATGGTAAAATAATAATACTGTAATGAGAAAAATAATTATTAATAGTGAAAGAGATCATTTATCACAAGATGTGTATGATCATGAAAAATTTTGCAACCACAAAAAAATAAATTTGTAATGGTTGAAAATAATGTCAATCTATTGGAAATAATTTTAATTGGATATCATTTATTTTCAATATATTTTTCCTAGAGTTGAGGAAATATTTTACTATTATCAATAAGAACACAATGAAATATATTTAGTCGATATCATTCCACTTCATAAGTAGAATATCATCCATTGGTTTTCCTTCAATTAATTTCATCCTCCCTCTTACTCCATATAATGAATATAAAATCAGTACTTTTTTATTTCTCAAACAATAAAAAATAATTTATCTAATAATTAAATACATAAATATATAATTATATATTGTTATAATAATTAAATTCTAACCATAAATGAAATGGTTATATCATGGTATGATATTTAAAAAATGGATAAACCTTCAAATCAAGAAATAATTATTTTTACTTCAAAATTCCCAAAAACCATCTAAATATATTATTCTATAAATAAATAATTATATATCCCAAATAAACTCAACATAAAAAATATTAATTGTGACATTTCCAAGTAATATTTTATATTAAATATCATATTATAATAAAGGTTTACACGCATCACATCACACTTCCAAAAATAACATTGTTAACCATAAAATAAAAAATACAAATAGATTTTATCAATTAATATTTTTCCAATTTAAACCTAAAATATATCCACCAAATAGGTAACCTAAGAAGAATTTCTTACTTACTGAGATAGTATGTAGGCCAGTGGTATGTGATTCTCCATTGATTCTCTTTGGTTGTGGGTTCAATCTCTATAGCCTTCCTAGATATGACAAGTTGTCAGCCAATATATGGGTTATCCTTTTTATAAATTCAAATTAATATAATGCCTATTACATTCTCACAAATATGATGAACATCCTTAATATTACATTAATTACCAAATAATATTTTTAACCACTTATTTATCTACATATGTTGTTTTTTGAAACAAAAATACTAAAATTTATTTAAAAGTAATACCTTAATATCAAATATAGGATAAAAAATAATGTTTATCGATACTTTTGAAAAGAAATCCACAATATATAAAATATTTCCTCCTCAAATTATTATTTTTAAATAATTCCCATAATCAATACAAGGGTTATATTGACATTAATTTCTATAAAAAATATTATTCATCATTATAGGATTCTATAAGGAAAAACCTTAATAGGGGTATTTAGGCCTTCAAACATATAGAACAAAATTAAATTATTTATATAAGAAATATTAGCTTTATCCGTGTTTATCCATGATTATCATCAATTCTAATCCATCTTGATGCTTCATAAATAATTTTCAAATTTCGAAAACATATCCCCCACGAGTGTCAAACCAGATGTAAAGAATGGCCTGTAGTCAGGAACTATGTGATAATCTAGTAATATTCGAATGATCCCTTTTTGGACTTATTTCCCATAGGTATAAAATTACCAATAGCACAACAACATACTCTAACTAGACTGGGATGTAGTAAATATGATACCACATTATTTGTACTTCAAAAAAAATCTATATGACATTTATTATACTTCTTACTTATCAATAGGGTTATTCTATGTTGTTATAGTTATATCCCACAAAAATTAATACGAAATTATCTGAAAAAAATTACTGATACACACAACATTTACACATATTCTTACATATTTTTAAAAAAAATAAAAATCCATTAATTACCACTCAATGATGTGGATCCTATAAACTGTTGATTACTAGGTCAATAAAATATCCAAAGAAAAAATATTACATATTAGTTAGAAGGTAATCAAATTAGATATCCTAAAACTACATGGTAAATCTTGGTGAATACATAAATGAAATGAGTGATATAAAAAAACTAATAAGGAAACAAACAAGATAAGTAATCGATGAGTGTTAATGGTTTAACATGATATCATAGAATATAAATATCATGATTAATCAAACAAAATCAGAAAATAAAGTAAATCATTTCATGAGATCTTGGAATTATATGAAATTTAAGAAAAAATTAGAAAATAACATTAATATGATTCATCGAGAACTAGCCAGAAAATATCACAAGGTTAACAATGTCCTATATGGATAACTATTACTCCATAATCCTATACATATTATCTCATGTGACAAAATATTACCGAAGGGATTAGAGAACTATCTAGGATTACCCATCATTAAATGAATATTATTTTGTGTTACTAAAAAAACTAGCATAAAGCATAATCATAGTTATTACCCATAGAAATTTAATATTTTTCATAATAATTTCTCATATCTTAGTAATCAATGATTTTATAATGAATCGCATGAGATATGAACATATGTAATATGTAACACCATCATAGGAATGTAAAATATTTTTTATAAATATGTGATGGAAATATTAAAATAATTTTGATGTAATATATAACATTAATGGTTTTCATTATTAAATAATATTTACTAGAATGTTTATAAAGAATATATATTAATGAAAATATCAATTTCACATTTAATTTTTTTTTGAAAAAAATATAAAAATATAAAAAATATTATATATAAAATTTAATTTGAAAATTTTCATTGAAAATTGAAATGAAATATTCAATGACAATAGCATCAATGACAATGAGAAATTTTTTACATGACTTGTAATATATAAATATAGTCCTTTCACACTTTTTAAATATTCCAAAATAGTTTGGTCAATGAATGATAGAAACAATCCTTTTAAATGATATTTTAATAATTTAAATTTAGGTAAATTTTTTATAAATAATTATATAATAGAAATAAAATTCCTTAAAAAATTAACGTAACATATTGACATAGAAGAGAAAGATTCTATATCAAATAGAAGATTCATGACCTGTATTACTTATTACTCCATGAAAACTAGATATCCTAATACAAAAACAAATTATGGAAAAGTGATCAAGAAAATATAGGTTCCTCATATAATAAAAAAAATATATGATGTCACAAAATCATTGAAAATGAAATTGTGCCAATTGGAGACAATTTCAAAAAATAAGGCCAGTTTTACTTACAAATAAATTTATTTATATTTCATTATTAAATAATATAAAAAGGGAATCAAATAATGTAATAAAAAATAATGGTGAGGGGATATTGAAATGTATTACAATAATGAAAATAATTGTATGTGATTTCTACAAAAGAAACTTTGAATGTTAACAATTTATAATGTATAAGAGATTGTAACAAAAATCCTCTACCGCTTTGATAGAATTTGAAATCAAATACTCTTGGATAAAGAAAAATTAATTTCATGTTAAAATATAGTAATTTAAGAAGTATTAATGATATAATATGTATATGGTTGTATCATAGACACCATATAAAAATGAATTGGGAAATAAAAATAAAATATCCATGAATGAAAAGAAATGGAGACAGGATCCCTTAAAATGATAATAACCTTAATGTGAGACATAATAAACAAAGTGATTATGTATAAAACAAGTAATCACAAAAAAATAAAAGTTAACATAAAATAAAATTAAATCATAAATCATCTCACAAATAATAAATTCTTATAATTGGAAATAAAGTTTAAGTATAACAAAATGAATCAGAAATACAATTAAGAAATACATTACCTAGACTTGGACGAGTCACGTTTGTGCATTATCATATTAGAAAGTAATAATATGTTAATTATTTAATTTTTGAATAAAATTTTTATATTTTTTAATCTTTTTATTCTATTAATATCTATATAATTTTTATCTACAGTAAAAATAAAGTCAATGTTAGAGGTTTGTATGATATTATGTTCATATCACCAAAATAACATTGGGCGGTTGACTATGGTAAAATAATCCATTATTATATAATATTAATAAAAAATTTTCATTCATAATCACAATTATTATACATAAATTATACTTTTTATTTGATCTATGAAATATGGTTATGAAAAACGGACTACGTCTCAATAATGGAGATAGTAGGCTGCATGTAATATTGATAAAAATTTCCAATTCCTAATGATTATGGTGTAAATAAAATATGTTTTATGTTATCATTATGGATTATTAATTGTGTAATTAATATCATATTATTTATTTGACTTCACTTATATATACAATGCATGTGTTGTAGTGATTAAAAATGAATAATACCACTTTGTGGATTCGGTAATCCACACGCACAAGGAAAAAATGTTATCATTTTTAGTGGATGAAAATTTAAGAAATTGTATCATATATTAAAAAATAGAATTATTAGTTTATTTTAAATATCATATATATATGTTAGTGTATATCATAAATCATTCATTATAAAATACTAGGATAGGTGTTGATGGGGAAAAATTACATTAGTTTGAGATGTGGTATTCCTCCGTACACATGAACGACAGTTTCATGTCCCATTTTATGGAAGAGGATAATGATATGGGTTATCATATTAATATAAAAAAATTATCATTTTGTGGGAGATACTAAATCTAATATATCTTTATAGTTTAATAATTACTTAACAATGAAAAATTATGAAATAAAATAAAAGTTCCAGGTTAATATTAATACCTCTTCTTTAGACAACCTCGTTAATGTTTCATGAAAATATTCCTAATGTTGGTTTTTTGATTAAAAATAATACTATAAATCATGGTAAGTGGAGTAAGGAATGTTTATATTCAATTATTTTTCCAATCCAATTGTTAATTATGTGTGGATAGAAGATTAGATCAGTTAACATTTTTTAAGTGGAGGGGGAGGGAACCCACATTGAAATTTGATAAACTATATGAAATGATTGTAATTACAATGAAAAATTCTCCAAATTGTAATAGATTTAAATTGGAGATATAATATTTCATTAATATTTATAGAAAATAATATATATAGTATATTAGTGAAAATATTCACCTATCCTATTTTAACACCCATGTAAACTTATTTTGACCTTAACCATAGTAAATAATATTAGTGGTTTTATTATTAATTATGAATAAAAATTAAATTAACCCCACTAAAAATAATTTTTATGGTGATTAAAAATTTTAAATTCATTATATCCAATTAAATTATTCAAATTTTTAGAATATATATTTAAAATTAACACGCAAAAAAAGTCTAGTAATGGGTTTTCACAGAAAACTTTTTTCATCCATATGATAATATTACATTAACAATATGAATAGTAATAAACATTATATGAATGGAAATTAATAAAATTTAAATTTAATATATATCTTTTGTTTGAATAAATATTCATAATGGGTTATTTTAATTAAAAAAACGATAAACTTTGTGCTCTTAAAAATAGTGACCAGAAATCCACATTTTCACTATAAAAATAATATTATACCAAAATCATAAAAATTTCTAACAAAATTGAAATTAATTATATTATTATAAATATATTGATGATCATATCAATTAAATAATAAAATATATAAAAAATGGGGCATTCACATTGATTAATTTAATGAAAATAAATTATAGTATTTAAAAAATCAGTAATTTTCACTGTTAAAAAAATAAGTCATTATAAAAAATTACCATAATTTCTCCTAAGAAAATTTAATTAGACATTTAAAAAAAATTATTTTATGAAATAAATTTTATAAATGGTTCTAAATTTGAATTTTATATTTTCTCTGAAAATGAATAAAAATATTTTTTTAATTAAAATATTTTTTAAGAATAGAATATCTTGTTAAAAAAATGGTGGCCACATTTCATAGGAATTTATCAATACATTTTCATTGATTAAATCTTCTATACATATTTCAGAAATTAATGTATATTTTTAATACCATCAAATTTAAGGGACGATTATTAATAATTAGAATTAAATAATCATTGTTCGTTTTGTGTTGGGTTTTCAAGTCAGATAATCTATCGATCAATGTTTTATATTTCATATATTATTTTTAAAATATTGGATTTTATATTATAAAACAATAAAAAATGTGACTCCATTCATTTTGACAAAGATATCTATACACCAGTTTTTAAACTTTTCAAATACCTATGTTGAAAATCAACTTCCAAATTTTTTTAATAAATAATCCTCATTATAAGAGAAGAAAATATGTAAAATATTCTTCTATAATAACACATAACAAGGTTTTTTAATTTGGATATCATTATGGGTAAGTGAAGATAAAGAAATAGATGAATATGGTAATTTCCAAATAATGATGGAGAGTGAAAAATATCATCAATCACAATAAATTAAATTATCCAGAGAAATATAATGGTCACAAAACCATATATCTATATATGGTAAAAATAAATTAAATTAAATGAAAATGAATGAAATAAGATAATATTTTCGTTTCAATAATTTCTTCCAGGATTTTATGAATCCATTTTGTGACATCCTAGGTAAATAAAAAATAATATATTTTCATAATTATTAATATTTGTTATTTAAATATTAATTTTATTTTTAAAGGGATGCTATGTTAAATAGAATACCCGATACTTAACAATGGGATTCTTTGAAATCTAATGTTGCACAAAACATTGGGTCATACAGAAAGTTAGTAATATAATTTTATTTTAAATTGTAATTAACGCCAAGTTGTTGTATTGGTAGTAATAGATAGAACTAACTAAAATATAAATATAAATTTTTGTTAACAGTTTTTACATTTATCCAAAAACATTTAGAGGCTTAAAATAAGAAAGAGTCATATTTTATGCATAAATACACTAATATTAATTAAAAGGTTAGTTTACCACCTTTTGATGAAGAACCCTCTTTAAATATAGTTTTGGTCACTTTTATATGTTATTTTCAACAAAATAAATTTCCTCTTTATAATTGTGTCATCAAAATTTACTTTGGGTAAATTTATGGTTTTTTTCTGATGATGTTCATTTTTTTGAATACTAAAAATACATTATTTTAATTCAAAACATCCTTTTTAATCTAATTTATTTATAAGGAAAGATTATCTTTTTACTTGAATTCAAAGTGTAATGATATTATATTTTTAACATTTAATCCAATCTTAGTCATTGGTATTAATTTCACTTTGAAATTGGATATAAGTGTCAAATGTTTGATAGTTATTATTTCTTAAAAACAATTTTTTTTTGTTTTGACAACAGAAATTAATTTTAAATTAATTTCTGCCACTTTTGTGTTTAGAATTTGTAAAAATTTATTCCTTATTTGGAATCAGGAGGTCCATATTGTAAAAATTGTAAAATTTAATTTTATAAATTATGAATATTTACTTCAGCAAATATTTTATTTACCATGGTTAAATGGTAAATCTGGTCAATAATGGTTAACATATAATATAATAATAATATAAAATTACTCGAACATGTGTCTTAATCATATTGATTGATATATTTCAGACCATGGGAATCCTTAAGTTGATTTTGGGACCCTATGAAGCCACCTAGAAGTGATAATGACACTTTATATTAATTAATTTAAAGTAACGACAAAAATGACATAAACACATATCTTTTAGTAAAGATATTTTTACATGTGGTTATATATGTTCTCAATTTGAGTATAAATATTCATTTATAATATAAAAATATTTCCTACATCATGATATTTTGTTTATAATTTGTATAATTCAAATAAACAAAAATATTTATGACACAATAATGTTTCATTGTTTACCTCATTCATGAATGATTTGAATAAATAATATTTCAAAGATTAAATCAATATAAAAAACCTATCAAATTATTATTACAGGATTTTAATATGAACATTATTCATCTTGTATTTGACATTAATGAGTTTTGGATCTCTATAAATCGAAAATAATTATATAATAAAATTATATTTTTAAACATTCCTAAAGAGCCCATCCTCCCTATTATAAAAAGGCCTCATTTCTAACCCATTCCTCACACATATAAATCCCCTTGGCTCATCCAAACTCTTCCAAATTAAACTCCCTATATCCCTCTCCTTCTCTTATAATCCTACCTATAGGCATAAGAAAATTCAAGTTAATCTTTTTGTTCAAACTAATGGGAGATACCTGATTTAAATGTAACATATTCTCTTAAATGATTTTGTTTGATTTTCCTTCTCCAATCCCCTAAACTCTTTTTATTAATTTATTTTATTACAAATCCATTATAATAAATATATTAGGTTGTTTTTATGAGATGTATTCGAACTAGAATTACACACACCTCCATAAAATAGGTAAAGAAAATAATGTTTCTGTTGACGACGAAGTACTGCCTCATGAAACTATGATTTCCCAATCTCTCCTATCACATCTTCTGGGGGCCATTAAGATGGAACTGTATTTATATATAATATATATTATATTTATATTATTTCTATGATTCTTTATTTTCATTTATTGAATACCATTATGTTTTCCACAGTGGTTAAAAAAGATAATTTCTTTTGAGGAAGTGCGGAGTACCGCCCACTCAGAGTGATATAAATCAATCATGCCATACGTGGAATGTATAAAGGATGGAGATAATGAAATTATATATTATATAATAATTTAATTATAATATAACTACGTATGATTATGATTTTATTCCATTAAATATTAAATATAAATGAAAGTAGTGTTCATGCGTATGTACGACTTATCCTCTCCATGGACGGTGCATTTCACTTCTTACCTCCAAATGTTATGTACTATTATAAATACCTATATATATTGAATATATATGAAATATATGATATCTAAATAATGATTATAATTCTGAACATAATTTAATTTCGACCATATAAACAAATTATAATAATAACAAGTTCATTTTTAACTCAACATATGAACATCGACAAAATGTTCGATATCAACTCAAATATTAGACGAATTGTAATAGAAATGTAATAATTGATATAAAAGGAATAATAAAAATTTATAATATTCAAAATAAAGTAGAAATTAACTATATATTATTTTTCAGTATATTAATGAACGATCAAGGCAAGTTGGAAATGATGTAAAGGAGTTCGTCTCAATCACCTTTCATTAAAAAATATTTTGTTTTATACATGAATTTCTATTATATGGTGTATACAAACATTTTAATTCTATTTTCATTCAATATGAATCATTTTATATGAGGAGTTTTACTAAAGGACAACAATTAATGTTTCTTTTTAATGTAAGTGGTGACAACGACCTTTTGCACCGTCATGAGTATTATTTGATCTTTAGCTACCATAATAAGCTGTAATGTTTTTTTGAAAGGAAAATAAATACTTTATACTCATTTACATATTTTGGAATTAAAAATTGATTTAAAAATTGATTTGTTATGCCGATATATTTAAATGATATATTTTGATTGAAATGTGGAAATGTTATCTTTACTTTATATTTATTTTATGTGTTATGAATATGTTACGGTTCTTGGGAATTGTTACGTATATGGTTACTTCCATGGTATACCTATGTTGGCTGAGCCCGAGATAAATCTCTAATGAATTGGGTAACGTGACAGAGGTTAAAGTGAATGTTTCTCCAAATATATTTAGGGAATATACTATGATGTATATTCCAAATGTAACTCCCAATGTAGCTGTGAAATCTAAAACGTAATATGTTATGAATTCCACAAGTTATTTTTATGATTTATGATTTCTATGTGTTACTCATAAATATTTTGATTTCATGAGGAATGAGCTTATTAATTGTGTGAATTTATGGACAAATGATATAATCCTTTATCTTATATCCCTTAACAATCTTTTTATTCTCATCCCATGTTTGGAAATCTTCTTACAGGACACAATGATGAATAGGGTTATGTATGGGATCAAGGAAAATTCATGCTATCCAAAACAAAGAACTAGACATGACTCTACTTTTTAAGAGTTTTTTTCTAAAATAATGGAAACAGAGTAGAATTTTCTACTTTTTAATTTTTTAGATGCAATGTAATTTCTATAGCTAATTCGATAAAAATCTAAACCTGAAAATATCCTCAATGTGAATTATTCATTTAATTCAAGATTACATATTGTTTTAAGGTCAGGTCCTTATAGTTTGTATTAGAGGTCGATTTAGACAACATTAAGAGTTAGGATATTGTTAAATTAATATCCGTAAATTATTTTTAGTTTATGTTATGATTGAAATTATATTGAATTTACATAGTACCATATGGATTTTCCAATGATATTTCTGTGTTCAGAATTGTTTTCTGCAGAGTAAATATGGAAGCTATGATGGGATGACATCAGGAGGAAGCCAAACTTCTAAATCAGCAACCTATGATAGTCGGAATTGGAACTGAATAGTTTGTCGTATTGATGGGAGATTTTACTCGGGATATAAATGTTGGTGGTATCCATGCATGAGATCATCTAGAAAAACCTGAGAGGAACATGTCAGTATTGAAGCATTTCATGAGGAAACATCCCCCATCATTCATAGGATCATCTGACCATGTGCTAGATGAAGGGTGGATTAAATCACTATAGATGATTTTTGATGTCAATGGGTGTTCATAACATCAAAAGGATTGTCTCGCTATTTACCATTTTGAAGGTGAAACTGATTAGTGGTGGTCAATGTTGAAAAATATCAGGGATAGTGAGGAAGCTGATTCTATTGATTGGGATGAATTCAAAGGTATGTTTCTTGAGAAATATTTTCCAAAGGTGGTTTGTCTTATGATGGAAAAACAATTACTAGAATATAGGCAGGAGGATGACTTAATGGATGATTATGAAGCAACATTCACTCGACTATCAAGGTATGCTCCAAATTTCAAATGAGATATTATTATTAAAATCAACCATTTTTACTCAGTAGAAAATCCACATTATCAAAGTTAATTAGCTTATAGTAAGTTCAAAATCTATGAAAAATTTGGTTGATGTGCGGAGAAGGTGGAAATGGAGTTTTCTGATGAACAAGAGTTCTTTGACAAATAACATAATAAGAGGTTGAGGTGGAAAATGAAAAAGGGGGACTCTTACAAAAAATATGATGATAAGAAACATAAGTTTTCGGTTTGTGAAAATTGTTGTAAAATGCATGATGGGGAATGTCTTAAAATCTATTAAGTGCTACCGATGTGATATATGGGACATAAGCATTGTAATTTCACTGAAAAACATTATGGTAATGGTAAGATAAAATCTGATTTACAGTTAGTATAATGTTTTATGTGCAATGAAATGGGTCCTTATATAAATGAGTGTCCAATGAAGAACTAAACTAAAAGAAAGCAACCAGAGAACAAGCCAAAAGGGTTGGTGGAAGCTTTTTCCACTACATCAGGAGATTTTGGGCAATCAAATGAAGTAGTATCAGTTACACTGTTTATTAGTTCTGATTACTCTAATGTGTTGTTTGATTCATGTTCTACACACACTTTCAAAATTGTGAAGTTTTCTAGTAAATTGTGATTTTCATCTCAATATATGAATCCTGAACTTATGAAAAAAAAACATGGAGGAAATGTTGATTCAAAAAGAAATTATAATAACCTTCATGTACTTGTGTGAAGAAATAATCTACCTGAAAACATTACTGTTTTTACTCAAGTATGGATTGATGTTATTTTGGGTATGGATTGGCTTTCCATTGATCATTGTAAGACTGAATATAGATCTAAACAGGATTATTTTTAGAAATATTTTTAGTTAGTGTACAAGAATGATCCCTTACTTTGGATAACTTATCAAGAAGCTGAGAATCTAGTAAAATATTTAAATGAATGTTACCTTGAACATATTGTAGAAAACAAATGAACCATTCAGATTAATGACCTGTCAGTGGTAAATGGGTGTATTGATTTTTTTACTGATTGGTTATATGGTATAATACACGATCAAGAAGTATAATTTACTGTTCACTTAGTTCTTGATGAAAATCCATTTTCTTAACCCCCTTATATAATGGCTCAAATTTAACTTTTAGAGTTAAAGAAAAAATTACAGGAGTTATTAGATAATGTTTTCATTCGAACTTGCACATCACCAAGGGGTGATCTTGACTTGTATATTAAAAATATTGATGTTTCAATGAGAATTTCCATTTATTATAGTACATTGAATATTATCACTATTAAGATCAAGTATCCTTTTTCCTCAGATCGATGATTTTTTGATCAGCTTTAGGGAGCTCAATATTTTTCGAATATTGATTTGAGGTTGTGGTACCATTGGTATAATGTAAAAGAAGGTGAAATTCTGAAGACCGCATTTCATACAAGATATTTCCATTATGAATTATTAGTTCTGCCTTTTGGGTTAACCAATTCACCTACTGTATTCATGGATCTTGTGATTTGAATTCTGCATGAGTTCGTGGATATATTTTTGGTTGTGTACGTTGATGATATTTTAGATTATTCCAAAAGAAGAAGGGTGCATGAAAGTCATTTAAGGGTTATCTTTCAAACATTAAAATAAATTAAACTTTATTGGAAATTTAGCTATTGTGAGTTTTGGTTAGATCAAATTTCATCACTTGGTCACATTATTTTAAAAAATGCATAACTTTTGATCCTGCTAAAATAAATGTTCTTGAAGAATGTATAAGACCCAAAAATCTAACCGAGCTTCACCTTATTCTTTTGTTTGGTTGGATATTACCTGAGGTTTGATAAAAATATTTCATGGTTATCTATCCCAATGACTATCTGAAATCTAAAATGTGTAAATTTCATTTGGACAAAATAATGTGATGTTGTTTTCAGGAATTGAAAAGACGATTGGTGAATGCTCTAGTTTTGGAACTAACATACAGAAATTGGGAGTTTGTTATCTACAATGATTTTTCATTGAAAGGACATGATTGTGTCCTAATACAGAATGATTAGGAAATTTCTAATGCATTACATCAGTTGATACCTCATGAGTTAAATTACCCTACTCATGATTTGGAATTACATGCTATGATTTTGGCTTTAAAAATTTAGAGGCATCATCTGTATGGAGTACAATTTTAAATATATACTGACCACAAAATATTGGAGAATAAATTCACACAGAACGAATTGAACATGAGATAGAGGAGATGGATGGAATTAATCAAGGACTATGATTGTATAATTTATTAACATTAAATAAATGAAAATAAAGTGGCTGATGCTTTCATTCGAAAAAATAATGCTTCATTATCCATGCTACGGTTGGAAAAAGATCGTTTGGTATTTGATTTGATGATTTTTTTTCTTAGAAGTTGCTCGTGCAGGAAATTCTTTTAATTGTTTTAGGTTTCATTGAAATCATTTCTATCAGAAAGAATTACGAAACCGCAGAAGGAATATAGTGAGTTGTAGAAAAAGGTAGAGTAGTTTTAGAGGGGTATGTTTCCCAATTTTAACATTGATAATGATTGGGGTTTGAGGTTTGAGAATAGATTATGTATGACCTGTGATTAATATTTGAAGAATGAGTTGTTATGTGAAACTCATAGTTCTTAGTTTCCAGTTCATCGTGGCAATACTATGATGTACAGAGATCACCAAGATTATTACTAGTGGGAGGGAATGAAAAGAGATATTTCTGATTTTACTGTGAAGTGTTTGACTTTCCCACATGTTAAAGCAGAGTGGTATTTACTGAAAGGGATGATTCAGTATTTACCAGTGCCAGAATTTAAATGTGGAAATATATCCAAGGACTTCATTGTGGGATTATCAAATACATCTCGAGGTAATAATTCAATATGGGTTATAGTTGATCGATTGACTAAATCTGCTCATTTCATTCCAATTTGAGATAGTTTTCTTTACATCAACTTTCTCGGTTGTTTGATAAATAGATATTCATGTTTCATGGTGTTTTCTTCTCCATTGTATCAAATTGTGATCCCAGTATTACTTCTATATTTTGGAAAGTCCTTCCGAAGTCGTCGGGTACTGAATTAAATTTTCGTACGACATTTCATCCTCAATCAGATTGGCAGTCAGAATGAACAATTCATACCTTGGAGGATATGTTACATTATTGTTCAATATATTACCAGGGGATTTGGGACCAAAATATTTTATTTTTTGAATTTTATTTTAATAATAGTTTTCATTCCAGTATACAGATGGCTAAATTTGAGACATTATATGGGAAGTGGTGTCGAACTTTTTCTTTTTTGGATGAAGTATGTGAAAGAAAGTTGATGGGACCAGAATTGGTAGAAGAGATAGAATTAAATGTTTAGTTGATTCAGAAGCACATGAGAACTGCTCATAGCAAGAAGAAAATTTATGGGAACAATATGAGTAATGATCTTTCTTTTGAGGTAGGTGATCATGAATTTTTCAATGTTTCTCCCTGGAAATGTGTGATGTGTTTTGTTAATAAGGGAAATTTGATTCCTAGGTTCAGTGCACCTTCTAAAATCTTGGAGAAAGTTAGATAAATTTCTCGCATTGTGTATTTACCTCCGTGTTTATCCTTGGTACAAAATTTATTTCATGTTTCAATGTTGAGAAAGTATATGCCAGATCCATCTCATGTTTTGAGCCCAGCGGTAGTTCAGTTGGAAGATAATCTCTCTTATGAGGAACAACCAGTCCACATTTTTGAACGAAGAGAGAAAGTGTTGTGGAATAAGTTAATTAATTAGGTAAACATTTTTTTGGGAACACCATATGGTTTAAGCAGCTACATGGGAATCTAAAAATGATATGTGGGCTAAATAACCCAATTTATTTGATAGGTGAATAAAATTGTGCAGACACAATTCTAAAAAAGGGAGAAGGATGAAACATCCCAGGTATATAAAGAATAATACATTTTCATATCTATTAATATTTTTTATTTAAATAGAAATTCTATTTTAAAAGTGATCTTATGTTTGATAGTGTACCCGACACACAACATCATTTTTCTTTGAAATCTAACATTGCACACAAGGTTGGGTCATGCTGAAAAATAATAATATAATATTATTTTAAATGGTATTTAACTCATAGGTATTGTATTAGAAGGAATGGAAAAAACTAACTAATATATGAATATACAAGTTTGTTAAATGTTTTTACATTTATCCATTAAATTTTAAAGGATGAAAATAAGAAAGAATCTGATTTTAAGAATAAACACTATAATATTCAGTAAAAGGTCGATTTATCGCCATTTGATATGAAACACTATTTAAATATAGTTTTGGTCACTTTTATATGTTCTATTTTAAAAAATTCAAATTATTCTTTATAATTGGGACTTTAAAATTTATCTTGGGAAAATGTTTGGTATTTTTTTGATAGTGTTCATTTTTTTTGGAATAATTAAAAAACTGTATTTTAATTCAAAACTGCCTTTTAATCTAATTTATTTATAAGTTTAGATGTTATTTTTTAATTTATTTTAAGTTTAATTATATTATATTTTTACCCTTTAATCCAATTTGGTTAATAGGAAGTAATTATACATTGTAATTGGATATAAATAACAGTCAATATTTTGATCATTATAATTTATCAAAATACCGCTTTTTGTTTTGAGAGTGGGAATTAATTTTAAATTAAATTATCCCAATATTGTGTTATTAATTTGTAAATATAGATTCCATATTGGGAATCAAGAGGTCCAAATTGTGTAAATAGGTAAATTTTATTTTTAGAAAGTATGAATATTTACTTTAAATATTTTATTTATCATGGTTAAATGGTAAATATGATAAATATTGGTAATAAAATAATATTTTAATAATTTAAAATTACCATAACATGTGTTATAATCTTATTTGTTGATAAAGTTACTATAATGGTAATCCTTGGGTCGATTTTGTGACCCCATTTAGCCACGATTATGTGATAATGACACAATATTTTAATTAATTTAAAGTAAAGACAAAAATTACAGAAACAATTATCTTTTAGAAAATAAATTTTTACATGGGGTAATATAAGTTATATCTTCTACTATAAATATTCATTTAATAGCTAAAAATATTTCCTACATCATTAAATTTTTCTGTAATTTTTCGACATCAAATAAATAAAAATATTTACGTCACAATAATGATTCAGTATTAACCTCATTAATCAATGATTATGATAAATATGATTGTAAATATTAAAACAATATGAAATACCTATACAATTATTATTGGAGGATTTTATTTCTAATATGTGTATTCTTATATTCTACTTTAATGAGTTTTGGACCTTTAGAAATAGAAAATCAGTATATAATTCAATAATATTTCTAAACATTATGGTAGAGCCTCTCCTCCCCTTATAAAAATACCTAACTTCTAACCCATTACTAACACATATCTATCCCACGAGCTCAACTATACACTACCCTATTAATATCCCTATATCCCTCTCCTCCTCCTTGAAGCCTTCCTCTAGGGTGAAGGCAATTTAAGAAAACTATATGGTTCACAAAAAAGAGATATAAGTGATTTAAAGGTAACGTCATATCATAAGTTCTTTTGTTTTATTTTCATTCTCCAACCACCTATACTATTTCCATTATTTTATTTTACAACAACACCAGTATCCTAAATATAGTATGATGTTGTTATGAGAATTATTAAAACTACAATTACACACACCTCCATCTAATTGGGTAAAGAATATACTGTTTCTGTAGACGGTGAACTACTTCCTCACAAAACGATGATTGTTCAATATTATCCTACCACCTCTTATAGTGCCCATTAAGATGGAATTTTATTTATATGTGTTACATATAATATTTATATTGTTTAAATTCTTTTGTATTTTTAATTTATAGAATACATCTATGGATTTCATAGCGGGCAAATAGGATAATTTCATTTGAGGAAGTGCGGACTACCGCCCCCTCAAAGTGACATGACTCGTTCATGACATACATGGAATGTATAAAGGATGGAGTTAATAAAATTATATAAGATATTATTCTATAATTATAATTTACCAATGTATCCTTATGTTTTTAATCCATTAAATATAATATAGAAATGAAAGTGGCGTTAATGTGTATGTACGACTTACCGTCTCCATGAACGGTGCATTTTATTTCTCACCAAAAAATGTTATGGACTATTATAAACACACATATATATTGGATATATATGATATATATGATATCTAAATCATGAATATCATTCTGGAGATAATGTAATTTCGACCAATATGGATAAATTATAATTATAACACGTTCATTTTTAACTCAAGTTTCGAACATTGACCGAATAACCGATATGAACTCAAATAATTAACTAATTATTATAGAAAAGAAATAATTGATATAAATGGAATAATAAACATTTAAATGGTTCTTAAGAAATTAGAAATTAACTTTATATTATTATTTAAGAGATTAAAGAATGATTGAGTCATGTCGGACATGAGGTAATGGACTTTGTCTCAATCTCATTTAACTAAGGAATATTTTGATTTATACACGAATTTATTTTATACATTATATAAAAACCTTTGATTTCTCATTTCATTAAAAAAAATTATTTTTCTATGAGGTGTTTTACTTAATGAAAAAAATAATTGTTTTGTTTTAACTTAAGTGGTGACAATGAACTTTTTCACTACTTTAAGTATTATTTGATGTTTGGCTTCCTTAATAAGACAAAAGGTCTTTTAAAGGAAAATAAATACAATTTAATATTTTATATATTTGGGTATTGAAAATGGTTTTGATAATTGATTTGTTATGTTAATATATTTAAATAATATATTATGATTTAAACATGGAAATATTATATTTCATTGATATTTTTTTATATGTTATGAATATGTTATTGTTCATGGGAATTGTTACGTATAAGGGTGGTACCATGATAATCCTAGGGCGGGTGAGACCGAGAAAACATTCTAATTCATTGGGTAACGTGATAGAGGTAGATGTTAATGTTTCTCCTAATAGATTTAGGGAATATATTTTAATGGGTATTCAAAATGTAACTCCCTATGTAGCTGTGAAAGATACAATGTAAGTATGTTATGTATTCCCGATGTTACTTTTATGATATATTATTTCTATGTGTTATTCATAAATCATATGATTTCATGAAGAATGATCATATCATTGGTGTGTATTAATGGAAAAATGTTATCATTATTTATCCTACAACTCTTCCTGAGATTTTAATGCTCATACCATGTTTTGAAATGTTTTTCACTGGACATAAAAATAAATATGGTCATGGATGGGATCAATAAAAAGTCACGATGTCCAAAACATGGAACCATAAGTCAATATTTCATCAAGAGTATTTATTTTATGAAAAAATTAGAAACTGAGTATAATTTTCTACTATCTAATTTTTGAGATGTAATGTAAAAGTTATGGCTTAATTCCTTAAATCTCTAAACCTAAAAAAATCCTTAATATAATGTATTTTTTTAATTCAAAATTATGTATTGTTTTAAGGCTGGTTCATTATATATTTACCATCTATACTGAGAACATTATGAAATATACTTACCTCATATCAATATATTTCATATATACAATTTCATCCTTTGTCTGTTTTTTGATTAATTTACACTTTATCTCTTAATCTAATGAATTATTAAGAAATTTTAATTTTTTATCCCAGATGAAATAAAAATAAAATTTCAGTAGATCATAATATCAATATAATAATAATAATAATTAATTCTTCATGTATTTCAATAATAGAAAAATGGTTAACATAAATAAAGGAAAGTAAAAAAATGTATAAATTTTTACATGAATAAATAAGTCAATTAACATGAAAATTTTTACTAAATGTTCGATAAAGATTGTTAAGAAATTAAATAACCCAAAATCCCAAATAACCTCAATATAAAATATTTAACTATTTTCTTCCAATAAAATAATTCATAGAAAATAACATGGTAGACTCAGGGGTTATTTATATATCAATAAAATGAATTATTTTCTAATATATCTTTACTAAACTCAAAATCCAAACAATTAAAAATAAAATATCATATATATTTTTCCCAAAGTAAAAATAATATTTATCCCCAAAATTTTTTTTAACGAAAAAACAATTTCATAGTTACTAGGACATCATGTTGGATAGTGGTAGGTGTTACACAATTATCACATTTAGGATGTGGGTTCATGCCCGGAATCCAAGCCATAAATAACGAGTTTTCACCCATCATGTGGGTTATCCTTTTTCTAATAAATATTAATATAACTCATATAATGTTCCTAGAAATACGATGGATATACACAAACTAAAATTAATTAGCAAACCTTTTTTAAATCTAAAATGTTTTACGATCAACATATTTTTTAAAAAAAATAAAAAAAATATTAAATGATTATTATTATTATAACATAAAAGATAGGTTAAACCCTACAAGTAAACATTTCCATTAAACATATTTCCAAAAATAAAATTCATTCAACCATAAATAGTTTTTTACAAAAAACCTATACCAATCCAATGGGTTATGATACTAAAAATGTCTATAATTATACTCTATATCATATTATCCTTCCATAAGAAAAAAAATCATGTTGGGTATTTATGCCTTTAAAATTATGATCATACATTGTATTTTCAACCCAATATAATTTTTTATTACACTAGGTCATCCCTGATTATAATTTTTTAAAATCCTTCATGTTTTTTTGTATATTATTTTGTGAATATAAAAAAGATATCCCCCTGGGATATAATATGAGTTATACATTAATGCCCATTTTCATGCGGCAAATGGAGATTGAATAAAAGAAAAATGTTACTTTTTTAGTTTTGATACGACTAGAGATAACTTTTCCTTGTTAAAAACCAGTCATATCACCAAGATAGGGATGTTAATTACATGGAAACAACTCGAACATTCCGTTTCCAAATTTATAATGCAGTTTACAATACCTTTTCTTATCCTTATTATTCTCACTAAAGTATTATATTCCAAATCCCAAAAAATAATTTGGCCTCCAAATGATGCCAAAAATAGTAATCCACTCCATTTTTTTGATAATATTAGATGGTTAATAAGATACAAATAAAATAATTACTACCAAAACAGTTTTAAGCCTTGTGTCCTTAGATGTATTATTAACTAATACTCCAAATGGAACTAAATAAATACCAACATCATTTTTATTCACCTTAGTAAGCTTTTAAATCCATTTGAGATCCTAAAAATTCATGAGATAACTGGGTGAATAAAAAAATAAAGGGGTGAGCTCAATAATCCAAGTATAGGTAAAAACATGATAATTAAAAACAGAATGTGATTTTAAGGTAGAACATCATATCATGAAATATAATGATCATAGGTAATAACATTAAAGAAAAATATAAAGAACATGTTTTTATAGGATCCTAGAAAGATATGAAATTTCAAAAAAAATAACAGGTCCTAAACATGAGTCTGAAGTAACTACATTGAGTATATCACATGGTGGAGAATGTCCAATAATGGAAAAGGATTGTTCCATAATCCCATACATAACACTTTAGGGAACTTATTATTTACCCAATTCATTGGAGAACTATCTTTTTGCATCCTTCATGACATGTTTAGGATTATGCATGACATATAAATAAATCAATTATATCGAATAAACATAATAATTTCCAAAGGAAGGAATAATGGTAACATAATATTACAATATATCATAATAAAAGGAAATTCATACCAAGTCCTTTTGATATTTGAATGTAAGGAAATTGATACCACATCACGGTAAAATATAATATTCATGCTATATGTGTAACATAAAAATATATAAGATTTACAATAAATCCATAATAGAAAAGGCGATATCTATTGATTAAAATTTATTGAAAATATTACATGGAATATTTCATGAGGAAAATACATTATTGACTTTAAAATAACTTATTCAGAATATGAAAAATTTCCAAATAATATAAAAAAATAAATATAAAAATAGGAATGAAAATATGAAATATTATAATAAAATAATTAATTATTCACGGTGGATGGAAATTATATAAATTCCATATATATTGAATGAAAAAACATTCCCATCACACATTTGTAAATAGTAAAAAGTACAATATATACTTGATGATGGATATATTAATTTTAAAACATATTTTTAAAAGTAACTCATAGGTACAAATTTTATTTAGTAAAATATTTTAAGGAATATATAAACATCGAAACGAAATATTGACGATCTAAAAGAAGATAAAATATTGGTGTTAATTACAAAAAACATTCTCTATGAATATTTAATAAATAATAGAGGAAATGGAAAAACATGTAAATCACATTCATGAATAGATTGTAATGGAGGACATTTGGTTTTATAATATAATTTTATGTTGTTTATCTAAAATGATCATTTAATATATACATTTTTAAAATGAAATAATAGTTAACATGAATCCTATGACATTATGGGAGATTTTCATTTCAAATTTCCTTTGATGAATAAAAATTAATTATAACTTTCAAATTACATTATATATTAAAAATTGAAAATATAATATTTAAAATGGGGTATCGTATATACAATATATAATAATTTTTTTGTAGGACATTAAAATATGCCTCAAGGAAAGGAAATTCAGATGGAATCCCCTAAAACGATCACAAGGTTAATATCTGATATAATCTATGAAGTTATTATGGGTATAAAACATAAACAAAAAAAACTAAAGTTAAATAAATCATACATGATTTTTTTCATCTCACACATAATTATGGATTAATATATTCAATTATGAAGAAGTATATATAATGAGTATGAAATTTGTGATTTGAAACCCATTATCATGAGTTCAACCTGCCCCATAGATTTATTATCTTACTCCATAATTTAAAAATATCAAATATATACATGATTTTTCACCTTTTCAATATTTCCAATTCATTTTATTTAAAAATATTTCCATTTTATATTTATTTTCAATGTCAATTATCTCTATGTTAGTTTTATTGGTGATATTCTATTCATATATCCATAATGATTTCGATGGGTTAACTAAGAAAAAAAGTCATTTTTCAATCACCTAAACAATTATTATCATGTAATCATGTCATTTTGATACATAAATTATAATTTTAAATCCATCCATGAATGATTGTAATGAAAAATTATCTATGTTATAATCATTGAGATGGTAGGTTGTACGTACGCAAGAGTAATGCTTCCAATTTTTAATGTTCTTGTTGTAAAGAAGGTAAGTATTATTTTATAATTAAATAATAATCATTATAAAAAAATATAACATTATTTCTAAAATATAATATAATATACCATACATTTGATTTTGTGATGAAAAACAAATCACAATACTTTATGGATAAAGTAATCCACACATACACCTGGACAACATTATAATTTCTAAATGCATGGAAAGGTAAGAAACTATATGATATATTAATTTTATTAAATTATAATTTGTAAATTAATAAAATATATATAATAAATTCTTCATTATAGTCATCTATTATAGATGATGATGGAAAATTAATTACATCTGTTCGTGAGGTAGTAGTCCCCTATACACATGAACGATTATTTTTTTCCATTTGATAGAAAATGATATAGATAGAGGACACGATATTAAGATAATTAAATCTAAAATATGAGACATACTTATGAGATTATATCTTCACTGTTGAGGAATATTTTATGTAGTTGAATAGTAAAATAATGGAAAGCTTGGGGGTAAATAATGATACCATTAATTCTTAGTACCTTCTAATGTTTACACCAAAAGTCTTCCTTGGATACATTTTTTTCAAAACATTCCTTCGTAGAAGTGAAAAGTAGATTTAAGAATGGAATTAGTAAATTTTTTCCTTCCCAAAATCCTATGTATGTGTGGATCGGAGAGGATAAGGAGTAACCTTTTAAAAGTAGGGGGAGGGAACCAATTCAAAAGTTACAAAAAAGAATAAAAAATTATAAATTCTTTCCAATGAAAAATTCTCAAAAATAGATATATATTCTAATGTGGAATAAAATATTGTTTAAATAAATCCATATAGTAGGATCTATTCAAGTATGTTTTTCAAAATTAAACATATATCTTGGTTCATCCCCTGGTAAGATCATTTTCATGTTAATCATCATATTTAATTTTTCTGTTTTTATTATTCAACACGATTAGGAATTAAGTTAATGATATTAAATAATACTAATTATATTTATTTAAAATGTTAAATAAAATTTATAGAATTAAATTCACATCACTGGATGAATTTAATTCGAAAATAATACTATAAAACATGTAGGTTTTTTCATCAAATGCATTTTTAAGCATATGATGATCATACATTAATTAAATAACAAGAAATTTTGATTATATGAATTAAAATAAATATAAATATAAATATAAATAATATAAATATATTTCAAATAAACCAATATTTATTAGACATTGTTTATATATATTTAAAATTATAAACTTTATGTGCTAAAATACAGTATGCTGAAAATATCATGAAATTTGGCTTTGTGTTGTATGTCACATACATTATATATCATAGTTTTATTTTTTTAGTATTTTTTAACTTATTAAGAATTACATTATTCATCACTAAATGAATTATTTCCCTTAAATTTTATAATTATCTCATTAGTAATGGTTTTTACATTTGATGATACTTTTGTTGATAACCCACATTGTAAAAAAAGCTAATTAAACATCCTCTTTTTAAGAGAGAAATGGAAGTGTTAAAGTCATCTAAAATAACACATAACTGAGATTCCTAGTTAGAATAAATTATTGACATGTGAATATATGGGTGTGTTTGAAATTATTGAATCATAATTAATGATGCATAGTGACAGAGTTCATTGATTAAAGAACGTGAATGACCATGGGAATATAGTCAAACAAAAAACCAACTAATTCATGATGGCTAGAAAGACCATTAATTCCTTAGAAATTATCAAAATATGATAATATTTTCATTTCATGAATTTTTACAAGATTTTAGTAATTTCTTTACAATCTTGAATATGAACGTAGAAATATAAAAAAACTTAATATCATTCTGTTTTGTAATAAGGATTTTATCTTTATGTTATTCACTGATTAATTCTCACTTCTTATCTTAATCTAATGAATAAATATCTAATATAAATTTTATTATATAAAATGTACTAAATATAATTATTAATGGATAATGATATCCATAATATAGTAGTTAGTTATATCTATGTACATTTAATATTAACCCAACCCTAAATGGTTAAAATAAGGCAAAATAAAAAAAATTATGGACATTAATGTGAAGAAAAAATATATTTTTCTGAAAAATTTCAAAAAAATGGTCAACATAGATTTCTCAGAAAAAATATATAAATACATTAAAAAGAACCCCAAGATAAAAAAGTGTAATTATTTTCTCCCCAATCAACCAATCAGGTTAAATAAAATTTTAAGCTGAATTTTTACGTATATCTTAATATAATGAGTAATTTTCCAATATCATTAGTCACCTCAAAATATTAAAATAATTAAAAATATTTGATGAAATAATATATTCTCCAAATTAATCCTTATATTTTTCTACTAAAATATTTAAGAAAAAAATTAATTTTAACCAATATATCATGTCGTCTAGTGTAGTCATTGCACCCTTACGGCGCTTTGGTTGAGGGTTCAAGACTTGTGGTCCTGATGAATACGATGAGTACTCAACCAATATGCTGGTTTTTCTTTATATAAAAATATATTAATGATTTCATTAATTTTTTTAAAACGTGATGAAATTAATCAAATTAACATTATTAATCAAATATATTTTCAACAACTAATGTTTTTTATATAGTTTATTTCTCCAACAAAATCAATTAATCATAAATGAATATTTATACCATAATAATAATGAATGGATAAACCATAAAAAATTCAATACAATTATAAATATTTCCACAAATATAATGGCGTAAATTCTCAAATACTATTTTTTAATAAAATCCTTTTTATAATAACATTTTATATAACCATAAATTTCTCCAAAAATACTTCTAATAATCTTATTTTTCCACAACTATAATCCTTAAAAAAGATATTTCTGCATTTAAAAATAAAATCAATATATTTTTATCGACCCATGAAATTTTAGGATTAAAATAGGTCATATAGGATTATCATATATTAAAACCATTCATTATTTACAATAAATAGGTTACAAATTTCGAAAACATATTTCTTATGAGTGTCTATCCAAGTGTGTATCAAGGCTCATTTTCATGCTATATGTGGTAATCAATTAAATGGACAATGTGCCCCACTTAGAGTTATTACCCAAAGGTATAAATGTTCAAGATCTATATAAACTTGTAGAATCCATAAAGGGATATAATTTCTTATAAAACATTCATGGTATCCTTCACAAAAATTCCATGACATTTGCAAATATTTTTACATATCCTTAGAGTACTGAGTAATTTATTACATTCATAATTTCAAAAAAACAACTAATCATTACTCTAATAAAAAATATAGTGTCTTGAAGCTCTACCACACACTATTATGTGGTTCAAAAAATATTTTTTTAATATCATCATAAAAATCAATTGTCCCGTTGTATTTGGAAGAAAATGTACCTAAAACTTCCAAAGAGACTAAAACAGAACATTTTTTTATTATATATAGTGACCTCAGAAATCCAAATAAGATAATAAAACATCATGGGAAAACATATTTAAAATATAAAATAAATGTTTTAGCTAAAAAATACTTCTACGAGAATTAACATGATAAGGAAACAAAACATGTGAGTTGAAGGAATGACATGATATCAAAAAATGGAAGGATCATTAGTGGTCACAATGAAGCATAACAAAATATACTGTCACCCTAAGATCCAATAATATTAAAAAATTTGGAAATAATATATAAAATGAAATTAAAATGAGTCAAGGATAATTTTCTACACTATATCACATCGTATAACAACCCCCATAATGGATTATGTTTACATCCTAATACAATAAATAACATCTCATGATACAAAATCCTTACCCATTTCATCGGAGAACTATCTTGGGTTCCTCCATCATAACATGTTGATGATTATGTGGTCCATATAATGAATCCATCACAAGTCCTAAACATAGGAATTATATATAGAATAAAAATGGGTATCTTATTTTGTCCTCATACCATAATAAAATGAAATTTCATAATAAATGCATTTGAGAGATGAACACAAGGCATGTATTACCACATCAACAGAAAGGATAATAATATTGTTATATATCTGAGATACATATATACCTAATTTATAATAATTACATTATATAAAATTATTTATTGGTCGATAAAAATATTTTTTGAAGATTATGTGAAATATTTCATTAACAAATTTCGCTTTTTAAATTGAAACCATTTTGTGAAAATATAAAAATATTAAAACTTTTATAGGAAAAATATTTATTTTAAAATATAAATGTGAACTTGTAAAGGAATAATATGATGATTGAGTGGTAATAATGGTGGGTAATTCTATAACTGTTTATAAGTTAGAAATATAACATTATATTCACTCTTTTATGAAAATTCCAAAGTAACTTGTTGGGAAAAGGTTGAAAGAAAAATTTTAAAATATTTTTTAAAAAGTAGATTGTGGGTAAAAAATTAATTAATAAGTATTTTTATAAAGTAAAAATTATTCTATAACAAATTTTATGGAAAATATATACATGGAAAAGAATTAATATACCCCTAATAGAAGTTACCACATTGCTGTAAGATTCAAAAACCTTTCATAATATTTATTCATAATATAATAAAGGAAATGTAAATGAAAAATTGTAAACACATTCATAAATATTAGATTATGAATGAAATTTGGTTAAATAATAATATTTTATAATATTAATCCCAAATAAATATTTAACATAATCAACATAAAAAAAAATGTATATTGTAACATAAATCCTTTACCGCTAAGGTATCTTCTCAAATCATATCACATAAGATGATCAAAAATGTATTGTATGTTAAAAAACCTTTTCATTTAATGAATTCATGATAGAAAATTTATAAATGGGTAACATATAATCCATATAAAACAAATTTATGAGTAACATTAAAACATGAATTTGTGAGAGGATAGTGATATGGAATCACATACAATGACAAAAATGATAAATTGGGAGTTAATCTATGATTTTATTATGTCTATAAAATGTAATCGCTCAAAAATATTTTAGGAAATAAAAAATATTACAATTATCATTAATCTCACACATAATCATGTATTAATATACACAATGATGTAGATGTATAACATAATGAATTGTTAATTGAGGTAAGAAGCGCTTTATATTGTGTTCGACCAAAAATGTACAATTTTATCGTACTATATAATAATATTATGCCAATTATTTATTTCATTAATAAAAATTTAAATGTTTTTAAACTTTTTATTTTATTTATTACCATGTTATAATTATTTAATTAATCAATTTATGTCATGTGATATGATTTGATGATATTTAGTTTATATGTCCAAAATGACCTTGGTGGTTTGACCATGTTAAAATACGTAATTATTCCATCACCTCTATATTAATAATAATGATATTATTATAATTTATTTAATACTATTTTAATTTTAAATTAAACCATAAAATATGATTATCAAAAATTAAATACATTAAAATCATGGAGATAGTTGGTTATACATGTGCATGAACATCATTTCTAAATTTCAATGATCGTGATGTAATGAAGGTATATTTTATTCTATCAATTAAAAATTAATATTTTATAAAATATATCATAATTTTTTATAAAAAATAATATATTTACCATCCATGATATTTGATGACAAAAAATGAATCACATCGCTTCGTGGAAGTGGAAATCTACATGTATACACACATAATAGTATCATCATTCAGCGAATAAAAAGGTAAAAAAATATATGGTGTATTATTTTAATAGAATTATAAGAATTTAATCAATATATAATTAATCCATCATCATTATCTATCTTTATAGGAGATGATGGAAAACATATTACATCGATTCGTGAGGCCATTCTCCGCATTACAAAAAAGTATGGTTTCAATTCCCATTTGATGGAAGATGAGTGAGATATAGGTTATGATGTTGACATAATAACATCAAAGAATATGGTGGATGATAATTAAATTACATTACCATTATAAAATATTATTTTATCAATGTGGAATATGAAATATAATAATAATTCTCATTTTAGGAAGATAACAATTCTTCAGATGACCTCCTTAGGTTTACACAAAAAAATCATAGGTAAGATTTATGGTTAAACTAAGGTCTGTAGGATGTGTGAAGGGGATTATATCAAGTATTGTTTTACTTGTATTCTAATATAAATGAATCATAATTTCCGAAGTGTGGTGGAGATAGGGAGTCTATTTAGAAGTCAAAGGAGGGAACCGACTTGAAATTTTCTTAAAGGAGTATAAAATGATAAAGTCTTTCGAAAGACACATGATACAAATTGGAAATATATTAGAATTCTGTACTGTGTAGGGTTATAATATGGCCATACTCTATGATTTTGAAATTATTAATTGGACAATCATACCATTTTCATTTTCATTATCCCCTGATAAAAAAAATTTTAAATTATCTATGATAAATAATTTTATTTTATTTATTATTCATTGTGGACTGAAATCAAATTTAAATTAGTAAATAATATTAATTTTTTTAACTAAAAAACTTAATCCATTTTATCAAATTTAATTTATATAAGTGGTATAAATAAATTTAAAAATAAACCCTCAAAATGTTCGAAAACAAATATTTCACAAATTAATTTTTCAAGAATAATATCATAATAGATTTATAATATGACTAAAAAATCCCTAGGCCAGGTGTTATTGCTTTTTGTTCTCTACTTCGTGGACTCTTTTAATATCCCCTTGAATAAATATTAACAATGCTGATGATGATGATGATGATATTACTAAAAATAATTACTAGATGTATTTAAATTTAAATGATTAGATATTAAATATATACATTTATTTTAATTTTTCTTTTTTATATGTTATCTTAAATAATTGAAAATTATACAATTTATGTAGAAAAACAGTTCATAGAAAACCTTGTTACTTAAGAGTTAAAATAATCTTATACCATAATAATGAAAACTGATAATTGAAATTAAATTAATTAAATTAATAAATTTTTTAAATAAAAATAAATTTTGAAATTTAAATTATAATATAAGTGAAATGAAATGAAATTATCTCTAAAATTTGTAATCATCCCAATTCATTGCAAATTAAATTTTTTAGAAAAATTCCAAAATATCATATTAATATATATTTGATATTATGAATTAAAATACTATATTCATTTTATTAAATAACAATTCAAAAATTACTGAAAATATTTTTAATATTTTATATCATAATTAAAATAAATTAGTTTTTATATAAAATAGTTTTCCTTAAAATAAAATATCTTCCCTAAAAATATATTTATTATTTCTGAAGCATTTATCGAAACATTTATATGAATTTGAAAAATTATATATATTTGATAATGTGTTTAATATTATCCATACCTTATAATTTAATTTCTGGGTTATAAATATCACATTTAAATAATCATGGCTCATTTATTCTTGACGTTTTATGTAACATAAAATATAGATCAATGTTTTATGTTATTTATTTTTTTTGAAATATCACATTGTCAGTGGATTATAACAAAATTCTCATAAAATAACATATCCTTATGAAACTACTAATAAAGAACACATTATAAATGTCGTGCATGTTAATAACTGACAACCACATGGCATGAAAATCCCAGGTTCCATAATGGAAGGAATAATAAATCTGATGTCTGAATAAGTGACACTACAATGAAATTAAGAAACAACTTTCGTAATCCATTAATTTATATATTCTGAAAATAAATATAGAATTCTTATTTGATTCTGAACCTTTACTAAATTTATATACTTTCACTAAAATCCTATCGTATTAATAATTCATCTAGATGGACAAGCCCAAAATAAATTTAAAAAATGCACCTGCCACTCAACTTGGTGAATATGGAATTGTACCCAATAAGAGAACCATCTGTAAGTAATTAGTGGTTTATTAGTAAATAATATTTATAGATAAATAAAATTAACTTACCTTCCATTATGGCCATTCATGGAGATGTTATATATATGACATATAAAACATGAATCCAACCTAACTACCCATGATATATTGAGTTTAATCTACAAAGTTGGTGATAATGTATATAAACATCACATACATCTTGATATATAACTATTTTATTAATAATAACAATACTATATACCATCAAAATATTATATTTGTTCAATATCCTAGGCCCCTATTGAGAGCCCAGGAGCTGGGAACTGTTGTAATAAACTTGTATGTGATGACATGAAACGTGACCCGACATGGTAAACCACTATAAACCAAGGAGACTACCAATAACCCCAATTTGAATAATATATGTTGGTAATAATGAAAAAATTTTATGGAATTATTTCACCCTCATATAACAATATAATCTTTGTGTGAAAACAACCAAGAATCTTGCATGACGTAAGAAAAAATCAAACATCCACGCATAAAAAAGATTAAAAGTAAAAATATCACAAAATAAAAACATAAAATAATGGATATGAAAATTATCTTATGGAAAAAATTATTCATTAATCATACATAACTAGTAAAAAATAAATTACAACCAAGAAAAATTATAATGTCTATCTAATGTGGTTGATGTAATAAAAAATTAAAAAAGGAAATCATATATATCACTATTCTATATATGGCATTTAATCATACTCCAAATCACAATTAATACATCAAAATAACTGAAAAAATCATACTAACTTAAACTAATACATGTGAACCTAAAATAAATTAGGATATCTACACACACACATAATGGTGTACATGTAGGGTGAGGGTAACGAATTACTAGTTACATATCTCCCCATATTCTATCAGAGTATATTGACAAAGGAATAATAAAATTACAATATATTTATAATGTTAAATCATTAGAAATTTTAAATTATTAGATTTTAAATAAATTAAATCTCTTTGATATGTTGTTATGGAAATAACATTCAATTTATTGCAAAATACACTATTAAGATATAATTTATGCAATACCATTATAACATAGTAGTAAAGTCAGTGGTTATGAAGTTTACTAAATAAAATAAAAAAATTATATGATTTATAAATATATAAAATTAATTAAACGGATATCTATTGATTATAAATAAATTTAGAATAATTTGAGGGAAAAATAAATGTTAAGAAACTATTTTTAAGAAAAATAATTTCATTTATTCTTGTATGAATAGGGTAAAATTAATTTAATAAAATTTTAGAAATTGTATTTGAAAAAGTTAAATTATTTTTTTAATTCATAAAATTAAAATTAATTTAGTGTGATTTTTTGTATTTTTTCTAAGATGTTTCATTTTTTGATGAATATTTAAAAATTCTATTTTTTAGAAAAACTTTTAATTTAAATTATTTTATAATAAAAATTAAATAAAAATTAATTTTAATGAAAAATTATTTCAAATATATTATTATAAATACAATGGAGTTAATTTTAATAATTTTTTTTAATAATTTATATATTAAAACCTTCTATTCCAATGGAAATTTTTTCCTCAAAGCCCTGAAATTTCATCATGTCTGCAGGTATATTTTTAAATGGGATTATTCCACTATTAAGAATATAGTTACAAAAAAATTGATTACATATTATACAATAATATTAATTTTTAGTATTAAATATGGTCAACTTTATTTATTACCAAACAGAATTCTTAGAATATAAAAAAATTAATCACCATAATTAATATAAAAATGGGTTTATCAAGGGGTCAAACTCTGATCAGAATGTATAAAATGTACTACCATCATTTAAAATATTATTATAAATACATAGTTACAACATAAAATATCCAAAATTTGATCATATGGTTATTTTTATGCTTTATGCAGGTTATTTAATTTTTCATTTCATATTCTATTGAAAAATTTATAAGTAATATACTTGGAGATCCCCTTTCACCTATTGTTAAATGAAACTCTCTCCCCTCACATAATCATAGGTAAAAGTATTTTTCTTTCTAAAACAATCACTTAAAAATCCTCAAAAAAATTCTTTTCAAATATCTAGATAAATAGTCCCCCCTAAAATACCATTCATATGGTACATAATAGCAGATCCAAATGAGTATTCTCTTATAGAATGTAATTAACTAAACAAATATATTTCATTTATCTTTATTTGTTTTCAACATTAAATTAGGTCTTAACACTAAAAATACAATAAAACTAGAATCATACTTATAAATTTATATTATATTATGAAATATTTTTTCACATCCACTTTTAGTAAATTTCAATAAAAATCAGCAATTATGTACACAACTGACAACCGCCTCACGAAACGATGGAATTGTTTTTCCATTAACACTTATGACAGTCGGATATAATGAAGGAATTAATTTTTTCTATATAACATGTAGGATATAAATATTCTCATACAATTATAATATCATATATAACTTCTTACATTCAGTTTTGTTCAAAATATGATAACATTGGTCATGTGTACAGCGTACTACCACCTCGTGAAGTGTTCTGGATAATTTTTTGTTACCTTTTAAAATTAAATTTAATAAGGATATTATTAATTAATATATTATATATATATATATAAATGAAATTATTTTGATTCTTTAAATTTAATACATCACTCACTTTCGTACCCATTCACATGTTAGGGGACGAAAATCCTCAGTCATCTATGAGTACGACCTACCGTCTCTAATAAGTGATGGGATTCATTTTCTGTACCCAACATGTAAGAGTGTTCAACATAATGTATATATTGATTTAATATGGTATTTATACCATTTTATACATTATATATTTTATGTAATAATATATAATGTACAAAAATAAGAACTCTCTTTAAAAATACATACTATAGAACAAGGTAATTAACACCCAAAAAGATGAAAATAATGTAATATTATAAATATCAGATGATTAAATATCATAAGAGTATCTGAAATGATAATATAAATATCATTATATATCTCTTATTCAATATTGACATGCATAATAACATTATATAGAAGTTTAATTAAACTTCATCTAAAGAAAATCATGAGGAAAGGGACTGTCTAAATTTCTAATCATTATGGTATACAGTAATGATATACACATTATTTATTTTATATGGAATATTTAATAAACCTTTGGAATATAGTGTAATGTATCTGTAACAAAAAATTATATTTTCTATTTCATTTTGAATTATTTAGTCTTAGTGGAGTTCACATGAATGTTTCTAAGTGGCAATAAATTTTATAAATAATTTTATTTTCATTAGGTAGTATTAATTATTTTTTTACATTGATATTATAAGATTTATTTTATAATTATTTTTTATCCAAGTGGAAATAAAATTTATTAATTATTTTTCATATTTTCATATTAATGATGGAATTTTTTTCTATTATTTTTATTTATATAATATTCTAATATTAACTGGGTATCATGTCTCTATTTGGTTCTCAGATAAGTTAAATAAAATCCTTACCTTGGATTTATTCCTCTTGTATCTATGAAAATGTTATAAAATAGTCATGGAACTAGGTTATTTTAGTCAATTTATTTATATTTTCTTATCTAGGGAATTTAACTGAAAACTTGTGGTTCAAATTGTGGGAAAGATATATTATACAGGATAACCCTTTGATAAAATTTTAGGATAAGTATATATTAAAATACTACGGTTTTGGTAAGAAAGATATTATACAATATTACATAGAAATACACCCCTATTTTTATATTTAATGTAGATGTCGTTCTGGTATAGAGGTAACTATGAGAAATAAAAAAATAATTTCACATTTGTCTTGATTCGATCATCACCTAGGGCATGAAAATGTGACTATATTTGAAACTGGTTTGACACACCTATAAAATATGATTAGTATGTTTAACATTTCATTACAAACCATTTTTAACGATATAAAAATAAATATACCCCAAAGAATTCCAATCTATGAATATGATATTAATAATGAATAAAGTTTTTAATATTTGATAACTTTTGAGACATATTTTCATTTATATATTTGATTTAAATTTTTTAATCTAATCAACTAATCTAGTATACTCATTCTTTTAAAACCCATTCCTAGAATAAAGAAGGGTATCTATACTCATGGAGAATATGGATATCATACTTATGGGAAAACATATAAATGTAGTATTAGATCTTAGAAGATAAATTCATTATTATAGATATATAACCAAGATATGAAATGTTAACATTCTCTAATGGAATAATCATATTTTCCATTATGTTATTCTTCTATGTTGGATCAGTTCATGTTGAATAAATCTCCCATAATATTTTGGGACTACAAATCCAAATATAGATTAAAAATGGTTTAATTATATTTAGAATATATTTTTGGCATTAGGATGTGATGAAATTTAAAAGTTTACACTTAAAATCTATGATCTCAATGTAGATGTTGATAAATGGTCATCTTTGATCCAAAACAATAGTGAGGGAGATGAAATATAACTCTATAATGGAAATATTTTAAGGATACATTCATTGAAAAAATATTTCCCTCCAAATAAAAAAACTAGAATGAAGATAAACTTCAACATTTTAAATAAACAATGAATGAGAAGTGATGTTGTCTATGATAATATAATTACAATCCTAGCCATGTGTGCTACAAATAACAAACACATTATATAGTGCATGATTGACAATTCATGTGACTGGATAAATCCATGTATTTAGAGGGGACATGTCTCTTAATTTTTTTTCATATGATGAGATAGTATATTCTCAAAGAAAATATATAATTAATTATCAAGAACCTATATGATCAATGGAAATAAAAGAAATAGGAGGTTGAATCACCATATTGCGAAAGAGAATTTATTGAAGACGTATAAGAGAATGAATTAATTTTTACCTTGAGAAAACATTGGAATAAGTCATCCTTGGATATTCATGAAATAATTGGGAGTTTTTAAAAAGTTAGGAGATATGGTTAACTTGGACAGAGAATGAAAATAGAGGAATGAATGAATTGAGGATTGGTGTTTCAACTCTAGAGTAATTGGTCACTGTATAAGATAATTCATCAATCATCCATGGAATTTTTTATATAATATTCTATGGGGTGAATTCTAGGCTTAAAATAACACTAAATTTAGAGTGGATGTCCCTAATGTGGTGCTGTAATGTTAATTAATCATTTCATCATTTTTATTTAGTTTTTTATTTTATTGAGGGTCTACAAATTGTTTTATATCATCAATATTTTTCTGTAAAATTGGATATTTCCCTTGAAAGAGAAAATTTATTTTTTTCATTCAAAAATCATTGTGTATGTCGAATTAGAACAAGGATAAATTAATAAGTCCCCATTAGGACACATCAACGTGACTAAATTTATGGTATTAATATCATAACTATGGATGAATTCAATATAATAATTAGTATAGATTGGAAATAAAATTTTGATGAAAAATTTATTTCAATAATATTTAAATCATCATTTGAAATGAAGATGTTGAATTCCTAATAATTATATAATATTCTAATTTGAAACATTTTTAGATCCACCCTAAATAGATCTACAGAATATCATTTTCTTGGAAGAATACTGGAATAAATTTGGGATGGACTATTTAATATTAAAACTGAAGATGTTCTAATTATACATGGATACATTAATTTACATTTTATGGAATTTAATTTTCATCTCCCAGAGTGTGATGTTTAGTTCTCCATTGATTAAATCACTGATGAAATAATAATATTAATGTCTCCCTATAGAGTGATCATTGTGGAATTTTTGGAGTTGAAGAGACAACTGCAGGACTTTTGTGATAAAGGATTTACCCTCCATAGTGTTTTGAAATGGATTTCTGTGGTTCTCATTATTAATTAGAAAGAAAGATACACAAGACTATTCATTGATTATTGGAATATCAAGTCTATTAAACTAAACATTTACAAACTAGGCCCTTCTGTAGAAGTCTTAGACTCATTTTGAGGTACAAATTCACCTTGAGTTTATTATACCTTAAATATGAATTTTTCTCTATATTATATTGGACATAATTAAATATTTTTGTGAGAAAAAGACGTAGATCATGGTTGGCTCTTAGTTTTCCCAAACATTGTGCATATCCCCATAAAACCATGAAAACCCAAATATGTGTATTTTTTATGGAAGTTGAAAAAAAGTTCAAACCATGAACCCTCCAAGAAGTATCTTTTTGACCACTATATGAGAAAAAATATTTCATGAACCCTACACCCCAACATAAGAAGCCATCCAAAAGTTTATAATTTTCCAAAAAAAATATTTTATATATCTAGAACCCCCTAATATTGTCCCAAATCCAACCTTGATCAGACCTAATGTTTTTACATCACTTTGTAGAGTACCCTGATAGATTCTGACCCTCCTTGAACAATATTCTTATTGAATCGATTGTCTGATTAATGGATTTTCAACTCTTATAGTATGCAATCTATTCATTTGTGGCATCCATCCTCTCCCATATCCATTTATGGATAAAAATGAATGCATCACCCTTCATTAGTGATGGGTTTAGGTCTTGGTTTGGAAAAATCATATTCTATTAAATCTTGATCTATGTTTTTGTTCTTGATCACATTCTTCATCATGAAAATGATCACTCTATTAATATTTATGGAATTTTTGTGGGGAGAACATATGTCCATGATCTTGAGGTAGGTGGTCTAAATGTCAATTCCTATAGTCTAGTTATTAATTATATGTATGATGTTATTAAATTGAGATTCCCATTTTTGTATACATATTATTTTATTTGAGTAATTAATTATTTAAATCAATAATAGAATTGTGGAATTTTTGGAATGTAAAGATTAAGAAATTCATTTAAATTGTGATTATAAAATTAATAAATACTGGGATATTGAATTAATTGATTAATGGAAATTAAGGGATGTTTGGATAAACGTTAATGGTTTAATTTCTTATATGATTAAATGTTTATAAGTATTTTAATGGTGAATTTTATATATTATTCCAAGTGATTATAGTGCAAATAGTTGAGTAAATTGATAAATAAAATGGAAAAAATTGAATAGAATGTTTGATAAGAAGGTAAATGATTTTCAACCTTGATTTATATGAGAGATTGATATATTTAATATTGTGATATATATATGATATTGTGATATATATGATAAAAATTTGTGGGACAAGGATGAATGCATCAATATCTCATATATAATAATTATGAGTATGGGACACTGACTGATTCAATAAAAGTAAATATGTGATTACAATGAGTTGTGGGATAGGTACTAATACTTCAAATACCCATAGGGTTATAAATATTGATTTCTAGGCCCAAAATGTATCATTATATTATTTTTTCAAGTAACCATGATATAAAATTAAACTAAATGGATAATGGAGGAACTTTTTTAATGAATTTTTATTCTATATGAGACATGGTTTAGACTGAACATGGTGTTTAAGAAGGTATTGATGGTGAGGGTATCATCAGGGACCTGAGTAATTAATGTGGTCAATTAAAAAAATAATGAAATTTGATAACCTTTTTTTAAACATTTCATTATTTAAAATACCACTTTACGCACTTTTATATAGTTTATATTATTTTATATTCCATTGGTGGTGGCATGTGGAGTTTTACACACCCCCTACTCAGGCTAGCCAATCATTACCCAAGTAATATTCACATGTTCATGGATGAATAAGGGAAAGAGCCGTGTATTAGATGGATGAGTTAAAATAGAACATGCATGAGGGAAACAAAATATTTCTAGGACAAGATTGTCGATTTATCAGCATGTCTATGGTTTATAGGTTTTACATAAATAATTGTAACATATACGACATTGTATATGCACTACTGTAGTTTTGGAAATTCTATTCTTATTATTGGAAGCATGTTATATTGATTTTATTCTAGTTATGGTTATTATCATCAGGTTATTACTTATTGATTTCAATTTTTGGTTTTCTTTGATAAAGAGGGACTACTCTCCTCGTGTTATATATTTTACCATCACTAATAGTTCATATCCTCTAGTGTACAGGTTGGCATACATGTGGTCCACTGAAAAAATGGATCGAGGCACCGACATGTGGAATCTAGGTAGCGAATTTAAAATACTGTATTAGAGAAATGTTTTTTCATTAATTATGTCATACAATTGAGTAAAGATTTTATGGTGACTAGGTTGATTGGGCCTTGGTCATGATCTTAAGCATCAGTGGTGCTGAGTTTTGTGTGAGGTTAAAAACCATATACCAAGAGTGGGATTATTTTTAATGATTTTTGTTATTACAGTGGAATGATATTTAACCTCATGTGTCACACTTGTTGAGTGATGTTATTATTTTTCACATATTTTAATAATGGACTGAAATGGAACAATATTTGTGTAAGAATGAAACATTTCAGGCAGTCCAGACTTATTGTGGCATGGATCATTTTAGAAAAGCATGAAAAATCATGTTTTTTGTTAGCTGTTTAAAATATGATGTTTTTTGTGTGAAATATATATGCAAATGGGTCCAAATATGAAATTTATAAATAATAATTGTAGTATAATTGGAAAATATTATATTGATAAATGTGTTGATAATGATAAAGTGGATTTTTTTTATGTTTTTACCCTTTTATATCCATTACTTGGAGGAGGGATAATTGAGGATAGTGATAGTGCCACGATTTTGACCCTGGGGATGTTTTGGGGGTGAATTTTTATGGATTTATGTGAATGACACTAAAATATATTTTTTATTGTTGTGTAATGTATCCAAAGTCATGTGTTTCAATTAGTAGGGATATACCTCCATGATGATTAATGTTTATAGGATGGAAATAGGAGATGTATTGAAATGATTCACCAATAGTGGATCCTGAGGCTCCAATAGTTTAAGGAAAGGATGTCAAGAAATGTTCTGTGAGATCATTTCTTAATTTATAAATTTTATTGAAGGAGACCCAGGGTAGGATGGTAAATGTTTGTCTAAATTGACATGGGGGTTTTAATTTTAGAACCCTCCAAATTTCACTTGAGAGTGTTTAAATGAGGAAGATGTCTTCTAGATTGTTTATATCTAGATGATCCTTAAAAAATAAGAGAATATATATGATAAGGGAGTCATGATGGAGTATTATATGATAATGGTAAAGTGAAGCAATAGTGGGACATCCAGAATCTGAATGGAAAGCTAGTCAATATGAAGAGGAAGGATATTAATGAGATGTTCATGGATCAATTTTACACTGAGACCCTCATATATTAGAGGGAAGAAGTCCAACATAAGAGAACATGCCCGTTGTGGACTATGCATGATGATTTATATATTTTTTGTTCATTATTTATGTGTTGGAAGGGGATAAACCTACGTAAGAAAAATTTTTTTTGTATGGGATTAAAGTAAAATTATGTATTAGGTTAACGTCATTATGAAGATGAAGATTGATAAGGATGATAATCCTGATCTTCAATTTCAGGGGGGCCTGAAGGAGGATTCCATTGGAATGCTGAAGGTATCTACTATACCACTATGGGTAAATGTCCCGAGAGTAGATGCACATTTTATAAAAGATCAACTAGGGTGTTATCAGGAACAGTGGCTAGTGAGAATATACAGACATATATGACATTATCCAACTAACCTACCTCTAGTGTAGTAATCTGGGATACATTTGTAGGTAGTGTCCCCTTCCATTGGGACATTGTCGATATTGCATCAGGGTGGGAAATATAAAGTGATTCTATAGAAACCCACAATATATTGGAAATGACTAAGGAGATAAGAATAAATAGAGTCTAGTAAGGGGATATTATAAACTGTAATAGTCTAGGAGTTATAGTTCCATTGGTCATGATCGCTGAGGACGTGTATGTGGTACTTCTACAATAGAACTCTCATGTTAGCTGAGAGGTGACACTCATGTGACCTAGATTACATCACATGGAAGAGAGGGAGGAGAGTTATATTAATTTCAGCCAAAACTTGTTGATATTAAGGATTAACCATCGACAGTTATAGTTATAATTAATATAGCTTATTTTCTTTATAGTTCCATATTTGTTTCTAGTGCATCTAATTTCATTATATCTACACAACTTGTGAGTGGGTTGGGTCTGGAAGAGGAGTTTTTGAGAGGGGTTATGATGGTAGATAAACCATTTGGATTATATATAATAGGCATTTGTTTTCCCAATGTGGTCTTCTCTCAAGGTTGGGTTGTGTCATTCCCTATGGGATCTTTGCATTCTTTATATGTTAGGATTTGAATTGATTTTGGTTATGGACTAATTAGTAGCATACTGATTCAACATTGATAGTCATTATAAGAGAGTAAATTTTATGTCTCCAAAGTGTTAAATTTATGTACATCAATGAGAGTGGGATATCTAGGAAGACCGTGCAAGGATAGTTCATAAGAAACTGGGGAAGCACGCTGACCATGTTTAAAGTTTATTTTTTTATAAAAAGAGTGTGAAAAATTAATTTTTTTTTAAAAATTAGTAGATACGTTCCATGATGTGTTTTCGTCAGATTTTTTCTGAGATCCAACTAGAGGGAGATGTGGAGTTTATGATTAGGATATTCCTGGAGATGAGAATTTTTTTATTCCATCTTATAGAATGGAACCCACACACCTTCAATATATGAACATATTTTTGGAAGATTTTATGGTTAAGGGATTATCCATATAGTACATAACCTTGGGGTCTCCATTGTATTTTATTTTCAAAAAATGTTGATTGAACCTCATGCTTATGTGTTCAATTCCGAAAGTTTAAATGGTAAAAATTGATGAATTTATATCCACCTCCTCATTTTGTTGATCACTATAAATAGTTGAGAGGTGATTTTGGGTTCTTTATGGATGACATCAGATTATGGTATAATTATTTTAGATTTAAACATTCTAACATACCATGAATGAATTTTAGAATAATTAATGTCCTATATGAGTGGTTCATGAATATATTCAGGATAATAAATGTTCTGATAGTGTTCATGGACTTATTGAATAGAATCATATAACCATACCTAGAATAGATTTAATTGTCTTGTGGATGATATTTTAGTTTACACCTAGAGTCATGAAGATCATTCCCTATAACTTGACATCCTCCAATGTACACTAGGATATCACTATATATTTCCCATGATATGTATGTGTTAGTTCTATATTGATTAGGTACATTTACATGGTCAAATAATATTAGAGGAAGGTTTCTCTATAGATCCAGATAAGGTGAATGTTGTTGTTTATTGGAAGTAGACCATGAATTTATTTGATATCCATAGTTTTCTGGTATTAATAGGTTAATATTAGTAATTTATAAAGGTAATCTCCCACTTGGTAGAATCTATTTAATGCATGATCAATACTTTAGATATGTTTTTATGGTATGGATAATGTGATAAAGCATTTGAGGGGATGAATTAATGATTAACACTCTCTCTAATCATGAACATATCCAAACCATGGGAGGAGTATACAACTTTTGTGCTTATGGTATTAGGCATGGAGTAGTACTAATACAGGGGGATTGAGTTGTGTAATTTTTTTCATGGATATCCAAGACATATTAATGGAATTTACTTTTGCATGACCTTGGTTTAGCTTTAAATTTTTATTCTTTAATGTGTTAGAAGGTTTATATTTTTTCAAAAAACATTACTGTGTATACTAATCAGAAGGGAATAAGGTATATATTTTCCCAGAGGGATTTTAATATTCAGTACTGTAAATTGGTGGAGTATATGTGTTCAATTTATTTTTACCTAGATTATACCACTATCAATGTAAAAAATGTTGTTTAATCTTTGATATGTAAAATTCTATCTTTAACAGTTCAGGAGACTATCATGGTGTGGATGGTGGAAAATTTTCGAGATGGGTTTCAGGTTTTGGTATAGGAGTTCTTGGAGGAGAGGGTCCATATATCAATTTTAGTAGAGTCTACACATTTGAGATAGATTAGGAAGAGGAATTATGGGTATCCAAAGTGACTTTCCTTAAGGGAAAGCATTGTAAGTTGGGAGTGACCTTCTTATTTGACTAAATATATGGATGAGATCATCTCATAAATGTAAATTATTTTGTTCTTATGATTATACAAGAGGGTCAAAAATGTGAATTTCATTCATTGATGTCAGTAGTGAATTTGGGGTTGACCAAAATGTAGTGTGTCTTATGTCGACAGTATTGGTTTCTAGGCATGAAAAGGGGATTCAAAGGTAAGTGACACGGTGCTACACCTATCAATAGGTGAAGGCTAAGAATAAATTACCATGTTGTTTACTATATTTACTTCCTATTATTGAACATAAACTAGATGAAGTCACTATGGTTTTTTGGGGGTCTCATGAGGATGACATGAAAAAAGGATGCTATTTGGGTGGTTGTGGATCAGGGAAAGAATGTTTCACATTTTATTAATATATGAGGGACTTTTTTACTGGATTAGTTGGAATACTTTTATGCTTATGATATAGTCCATATTCATGGGATTAAATAGAGCATAGTTTTATCTTATGATTCATGTTCCAAATTGTCCTTCTACAATAGATTTTTGGAGGTTATTGGTACATAAGTATTATTATCTATAGAAGTATAGTGTAATGCTTATCCTTTTTCATTTATAAATATTTTAGCGGTATCACCCCTAAACATTCCTTTTGATCTATATGGATGATGTTGAGCTTAATAACTAAATGTTATTTTAGGATCATCTAATATGTGTTGTGGGTCCTAGTGTGAAATTATCTAGGGGAACGACTATATCAATAGTTCATGGATTGTACAATCATGTCCATGGTCAGTTGGAAACCAAGGATAGAGATTTAGATATACAGGCTCACTGAATTATTCTATATACCTCAAAATCCAATGGAATATTTGGTGTGTATATCAATGATGAGCTATTATAATTTGGGGATATTGTATGATCACATTCTTTCTGAATATGTCTCAGAATCATTTTTTGGGTAACGTTTTACCCTGCTTTTGTTATACAATGGTTGTGTTTTTCCACTAAATTGTTTTATGTGAAATTGAATGATTTTTTTGTAGGAAAATGGTTAGTTAATTATCATCACATTGTTGTCTCAAAATATGTTCCTACCATGAGAAAATAATACAAACCTAGATACAATGGATTTTTGTGATTCAAGCATGGATTGGAAAATTGTGCTCCCAACCAATGAAACCACACATGCTAGTTTATATACCTAAAAAATATGTAAATAATCCATAACCCCTAGTATTAAAAAATAGTTGACCCATATTAGATAAAATATTTTTCTTTCATTTTTGGTACGTCCCGGAAGGATTCATAGCCACCTTGAACATCATTTTTGATGATTCAAAGATCCACATGAAGGATTTTCACCACTTTTAATTTTTAATATCTTCCTCAGTAATTTCCTCTATATATATTCCCTCTTTCTGGATGAATATGAATATTTATCACTCTTTTTTTATGTGTATAGGTTTAGGTTTTTATAGATCATAATCTATTTTATCTCGATCTTGGTTTAGTTATTAGATATCACTATTCATTGTGAAATTGATCGTTCCATTTATATTTGGGGAATATTTATTGGGAAAATATTCTTCAATGATAATGGGGTTTGTGTTCTAACAATCAATTCTGATTTTATTAATTTTAGTTATATATTTATTTTTGAAAATTAAATTTCATTCTTTTTAAATTTATTTGTTATTTTTTAAATAACTCGTAAATTGAATAATGGAATCCTGGAATTGATTGAATAAAGGGATTATAAAATTGGTTAAAATTGTGATTATGTAGTTGGTGAATAATTTTGAGTAGAATTGATTGATTGATGGGAATAAAGGGATGATTTTCCTTTCCTTAAATTATTATTGGTTTATATTATTATAATTTAATATATGGTTTAATGGTTAATTGTTAATATTATTCCATTTTTTAAATGTGAATACCGATGATTGGTTTGATAATTTAAATTGGAGACTTTGATGAGAATGTTTGTATGATGTTTAATGATGATTAACCATGATGTATATGAAATTTTGATACATATGATATTTATTTTTGGCACATGGAATGATTATTCAAAAGTTCTTTTCAAATATCTATGAGCATGGGACATAGACTCTTTCTTCAAAATACCATATAAAATAAAGATGAGTTGTGTGAGAGGGAATGATGTTGGAATCTTACTATGGATTCATGTTTCTATGATAGGAAACTGAATTAATGAAATAATGGAAACCCATGTTATAATGAATTGTGATAACCTATGTGATATTCTTCAGACTCTAGTATGGGATATAATGAGTGTTGATTGTTTGGGTATCCTCAAATAACATGTTTAATTTATGCGGTTAATTAATGAATAATAATAAGTGATAACTAATTACATTATTATAATTTATTAATTATACAACCTTTTACATTGTTATGGATGAGATAATTTTTAGATACCATTTTTGGTGGGCTATTGAGTCTTACTCACACCCTACATAGTATTCCAAAGTGGTACATGAATAGAATTCATGGTTATATGATAGGATAAAAGAAAGAGACCTATGTTAGATGGATGACTAAGGATGCATCATGTATGAAAAACTATACATGATTTTAGGAAATTCATTGAGATTTTTTATTGTGTTATCATTTTTTGGGCTTCATTATACAATTGACACATATATGGAATGTCATATCAACTAAATTAGTTTGTGATATTGTATTCCAATTTTGGTCTGCATGTGATATATAAATTATGTTTTATGGTTTTCATCATTTGGTTATTGTTTTTTTATTTCAATTCATATGTTTCATTCATGAATATGGTATAGTCACTACATGTTATAATTTTCACCTCAATGCTAGTAGATAGCCTCTGGTGTATTGGGAGGTAGATTTGAGACCATGTAGAAAACTATATCAATTCACTGAATTGTGACACCAATTTTTGGATGTTACAAAAGAAATATATATAAATGTCTCACATTTATGACTTAGTTGATCAACAACATAAAGCATATTATTTTTTCAAGACTGAACATCGTGATGGGAATCATAAATTGTTTAAAATTTTGAAATATATTATAAATATGGATTATTGAATTAGTTATGGATAATATATATGCTTACAGTAATTCCATTTTTATTGACTAATTCACCCACTATTTTTATGGATCGAATGAACATAGTATTTCAGTAATATAATGATGATTATTTATGGTAATCAATTATGATATTTTTGTGTATTATAAATGTTATGAGGACCATGAGAATGACTCAATGATCATTATTGAGGATCTTATAAGAAATGAGTTATATGGTAAATTTATTATGTGCGATTTACAGCTTCAAGATGGCTCTTTTCATGGATATATTATCTCTGTGGATATGATATTTTTTGATACTATGAAGACATAGTTAGTAAAATAATGGTCTAGACCATTTAAAATAAATATGGTTATAGTTTCATTGGTTTTTAGGTTTCAATAGGCAACTCACTCATCATATTTCCCAATTATAAAATTCATTATCCTTGAATACACATAACAGTGAGACGATCATTTGAAATAATGAATGTCAAAAAAAAATTTATGAACTGATGAGAGATTGGTTATTGCACTAATTTTGAATCTACCATAGAAAAATGATGGGGTTGTGGTATATAGTGATGCACTAAAGAGGAGAAAATATTGTGTCCCATGGGAAAATGACTATGTTATGTCATATGCCTCAAGATAATTGATGTCATATGAAAATAAATAGTCATCCCATAAAGATGAGTTGGTAGTTTTCATCGTACATTGAATCTGTGGATTCATTGTATCTTTTTTGAAATACATGATACATAAAAATATCACAAATTCCAAAAATAAATACTTTCCCAAAAATATCAAAATAAGAGAAACATGATGTAGTTCAACTTAATGAAATCATACGATTAATCAAAACACTACCACTAAGGGAGAGAAGATAAGGTCATCGGAAAATTGAGAAGAAAACATCATTTATTTCTGACCCAAATAAGGTTTGAGAGGGGTAATCTATTCCAATATATATTAATGTTAGATATCATAATTATTTTTGATGGATGAAAATTAATCATTTTTAAATAAACACAAATCCATCTTTATTAGAAAAGATAAAATATTTTAAATCTAGTCATTATATTATTCAAAGGAAAATTGATACTATGAATGGGGATAAATCAATAGGCTTGATTAGTGAAATGGTTTCATAAATTTGAATAAATATTATGTCTTATATCTATAACTTTGTTAAAAAGGGGAAATAGGGGATGGTGTTTATAGCTAAAAAATTTCTACCCCCCATGTTGCACAAAAATGTATTGGGATATGGGTGAATATTTTGGTGGGATAAAGTTATGTGGGAAATTATTGAATATGTGTCCAGATGATTAATGTTTCAACAAGTTAAATATGTGAGAAAATATCCAAGAGGGGTCTTTCCACCTATTATTATTCTTATATTTAATGGAATGACATTACTATGGACATTTTCATAGGTCTAAAAAGGAAATCTACAAAGAATGATGTAAAATGAGTTATTATTAATTCCATAACCAACACTGTACAACTCTTCTAGATAAGATAAGATTTACCTCTTGATACCCTTAAAATGATATACATTAATGAATTTTTAATACTTTACCTATTACAATTGTTTCTGATTAGAACCAAATTTTACATATATTTCCCTAATGAGTCCTTAGAATGTTCTTGATATTGAGATTTATTTGAGAACTACCTACCATTCTAAAATTTATGGAAATGAAAAATTACTATTTGTAAAATAGAATACATGTTAAGGTCATTATTACATGATCATCATTGCATGTGGGATCCTTATTTACCTTTTCTAGGGTTTCATAAAAAAATATTTTTTCTTAAAGTAAAAAAATGGTCCCTTATGAAGTGTTATATTGAAAGAGATGTCATACTCAAATGTTTTCGGATGATGTTGTGAAATAGAAACTTCTAAAAAAATGGGTTCTAAAAAGGTAAAAATATTAATAAAATAAATTTAGGAACATTGTAAAATCAATCATAGTTGTAGAGTGTGTTTTGTTGATAATTATATGAAATATTTAGAACCTCATGATAGAGATATTGTTTTCCTGAAATTATTTCTATTGAATGGATTTATAATGATAGATAAAAAAAGAAATATGTGTCATAGGTACATCAGACCCTTTAAAATATTTGAATGAATTGGATTTTTTTCTTTTTTTTAAATCTAACAAGTCTCTCAAAAGTATATGATATGTTTCATATGTCATTATTATGGATGCACACTATAGACCCATCACATGAGATCACTTATTAAAAAATTTAATTGTATCATGATCCATCATAATGTGAAGAACAGATACATATTATTGATACTGGAGAGGATGTATTGAGGAATCACACAAAACTTAATGAAAATATATATAGAAAAATCATAAAATTGAGGAAGAAACATGGGAACCTTATGATGTTATGAAGAAGAACTAGCCTCAGGTATTTATGTAATATCCAAAAAAATAAACAAAATGGTTTTGGAGGGATGATTGTAACACACTAATATTTTATTTCTTATATCCTTTTAAATCATTTAAATATCATTGATAGCTTCTGATGTAGGAAACACCAGGTTTAAATGAAATTAATCTATTAAAATATTATTTAAACATGACCATTATAACCTAGATATTAAGTTGGAGAATATGAATAGTAGTAACTAAGTTATACAAATAATATGGTTTATATATGTATAAAATAAACTCAATGTGTATAAGTTAATTAGAATTAATATGAGAATGAATTCATAGAAAAATCAATGTGTCCAGAAAAATTATTTTTGAAAGTAATAGATTTCATCACATCTTACACACATATGAAACAATTAATATTTTATACATTTTGAAAATTATTTGACAAAATTAAATTTATATTTAAAAAAAATATTTGATAATTATATTATAGTGAATTTTTTAATTTTTGTCAAAAAGTTTCTTATTTTGATACATATTGGGTCATATTGATTTTTAATTGAGAAATCATATTTAATTTAAATTATTTGTAATAGTTAATTATATTGAAAACTAGTTTTAGAGTAATACTAGTTAATTTTTATTATAATAAATATAATTTAGGTCATTTGAATCAATTTCTATATAACTGTTCTATTAAAAAATCCATAATTATACTAATTTTTCCATTGAAAACCTACCTTATAATAATGTCTACTTGTATAATTTTAACATGTATTCTACCAATTATATGAATTTAAAATAAAAAATATATTCATTATTTAGAATCTTAAAAAATTACTTCATCTTGTAAATTAATAATAAGTTCTTTACAAATTGATTATTTAAGACAATATAAATAAAATATCATAGTTAGGGTAAAGAAGGGTTTACCAGGGGTAAAAAAAGAAATTAAGTGTTAAAAGACCTAATAACGTATCAAATAATATTTTAAGGAACTAAATACACCTTATATTATAAAAAATTAGATCTTATGGTTACGTTTAATCTTACTATATGTGAAATAATTTATCATTTTATGATTTTTGGGAAAATTTCATGTAATTTCCAAGGAGGTCCCCATTCCACACACATAAATTTGCACTCCAAAATATCACATCTCTACACCTCTCACTCCCTTCTAGATAAAAATAACATGATAAAAATATCTCCCTAATATAATTGTACAAAATATAGAGATTATGGTTCTCAAAAAGTATAATCCATATAGTCATTAAGGGGAAATCCAATGGAGGGTTCTCTTAGAGATAACAATTGTCTTGACAATGCATTTTCATATTCTTTAATATTTCTTCACCTTAAGTTACATATTCAATCTACTAATAAAATAACATTATTATATCTGATATAATAATTTTTTATTTTATTAATTTTGTAATATTAATCCATATCAACTACAATAATCTATAAAAATAAATCACCGATTGTATGTATGATAGAGTAATGCCTCACAAAATTATGTAACTCATTTTCTACCAAAACCTATTATGGTGAGATTTAGTGGCGAAATTAATTTTTAAATATAATATCTATGATATAAATATTCATTTTTAATGATAACAACACATATAACATATCACTATACATTTATTTTATAATATGATTTTGTCGCTCATGGGAATGACATACTACCACCTCACCAAGTGATGTGATTTTTTTTCATATACACATTACATGGAATTTAATAAGAAAAACAATAATGAATATATCTGATATAAATGAGATCATATTGATTATTTAAATTTAATATTCCACCAAATTCCTTACAATTTCAACCATTAATGGAATGACACCTTTACTATTGTATATGTACGGCCTATCATCTCCACGATGTTATGTGACTCATTTTACAAGGCCAAATATATGTTTTGTTATAATAATGTCTCAAAATAATAAATTTTATATTTTTATAATTATTATAATTCTTGATATTATGTATTAATATCCCATGTAATATGACTATAATATTCATTAAAGACATGCAATAGAAAACATGGAAATTAACACCTGAAACAATGAAAATAATTATATATTATTAACAAAAGTATTGTAAAATGTTATAATAGGATAATATATGATATTGTAAATATGGTTATGGTTATATTATTAGTTATTAACATATTAAATACCATTATAATGGAGTATATATCATGCTCAACTAATGTAATGGGTGAGGTATGGGACTCCATCTCAGTTTCTCATCATTGAGAAATAATGTAATTTTAAACACATAATTTCTATTATAGGGTGTAAACAATTCCTTGATGACAAGTAACATCATGAATCCTTAATAATTCATGGAATTTTAAGTTTCAATTTTATTTATTTCATCAAAATGAATTCGAAATGACTGTTTTAATGTTGTAAGGAATTTAATAACCCAATTTCTTTTTATTTGGTTATATTTATTCATTATTTTCCATTTAAATTATAATATAACATGTGTAAATGTTTTTTATTATAGTATGTTGAATATCAAATTTCTATATGATGATCTATAATTTATACACATAATCTAAATATTGATTAATTATCACATAAACATTATGATCATTGTAATTGATGTCATATCAATTTCATTTTTAGTGATTCATTTTTATTAATATGAAAATATTCAATATTATATAGTGTATATACTTAACCATTTATGTATTTGATATTTTCGGGTCCCATATCCATTTCTATCAATCATTTGTATGTTTCCATAGATTGAGGTTCTTGGAGGAGGCTGAGAAGACGCATGGAGGACTTCGACTGGTAGATGGTGGAAGGATGGGAGGATTACACATCATGAAAAAGTTAAATGATATGAAGAAGTATTCGATGACATGTAATATATTGGGGTTTTAAAAATTATTAATGTGAGTAGGTTACATCTTCTTTGGATAAAACCAAATTATGAGTATTAAACGACGTGAAAGTGGATTACATGTCTTGTAATTCCCCTTAACCCTATGTTTGAATACATTTCCAGCCTCATGGGTTGTCAAATCCTATATATGTAGCTTGCCTCTCTCGAATATAAGAGACATAGTGACCCCATATTCATAATTTTGGGGATTCATTCATCATGGATCAATTCCTGGATTCAATCTTTGTAAGAACCCGGACCTTCATTTCATGTATGTTTTTCATTTTTCTGAAGTTTTTGAGAAAGAAGATGTTTCTGGAAATTTTTCAAGTACACACCATGTACATTATGAGTACATGCCGGGTACCTCATTTCTACAGAAGACTGTATGCTGGCCGTGTCTTGGCCACACACACGGTTGTGTGGGGTAATGTTGAGGCCACCTAAAGCGGAGTATGGAAACAGTAAGTACACGTCATGTACTCCAAAAGTACATGTCGTGTATTTTTTTTCACTAAATGCACTGGGGTCGAGTCTGAGGGACATAACAGACTTCTTCTAGGTCATCTTCATCCAAGAGAACCCATACCTCCACAGATCTTCGACAAGACCCCGAGCCTCTGTTCGTCAACCGATTTGAACACAGGGGATTGCGCTGGAATCGCAACGGTGAGTACTTCCTTCCCCCAGATCATCGTTTTCTAATTTCTCCTCTTTCGTGAGTTATCATGGGTTGAGAGTTTTGTGTGTTTTCTTAGATCTATGAAATTCTAAGACGATTCAAGCCTCATAGTTCAAGTATATTGACCTCCTAACCCCGAGGTAGGTGGTTTGTTCCTTCCTGTTGAAAGTCATTGAATATTTTGTGCAAATTCCACCAATACCATTGAACGAGGTATTGTGTGTTTAGCGTTTAAGCCCTATTGATTGACCTCTATGCTTGTATGCTATACTAGTATATTTTGACTGTGTCTGGGTAATTTTTAGTCTTTGGAAGTGTTTGCTATGCATTTTCATTCCTATCAAGACCGTTGGGTCCAGTTTACCTTTTTGACTATTGTTTACATTCCCATGACTAGTATTGTAGGATGGTGTGACTATTGTTCTTCCTTTCTAGGATGCTTTAGAATGATAGCCAAGTCGTGCTTGAGGTTACCTTGGCCGATACACGCACTATGGTTATTTGACTTACACAGAGTCGTGAGAACCTAGTGTAGTAGACCACATGGAGAATGGACCTAAGGGATTCTTCATAGTGTATTTATAATACGATGTGAGACCACATGGGGATTTGATGTTGAGTGCTTCCTCAGAGTGTCTGTAGTTCCTTGACGTGGGCCACATAGGGAATGAGACATTGAGTGCTTCCCTAGATCACCTTTAGTACGATACGAGACTATAGGGGGAATTGACAGTGAATGGATCCTTAGAGAGTCTATTATTTAGATAAACCATAGGCGTGAGACTATGTGTGCCTCTTATAGGGTTGCTAGTAATTTTTGGTTGAACCATAGGGGTTAGGATGTTGGACCTATCCATAGGGTTACTGTTTGTTCTATTTTCTTGAGTGGCTGCTTACTTGTTTGTAAATTAAATGCTAGAAACTGTTGATTGTTTACTGTTGATAACTTTCTTGTTTACTGCTTTTGGTACTTTTTCCTGCCATATATTCACTGAATGTTAGGCACATACCTCGTGGTGTTTTCCTACTTTGATTTAGTCTCACACCCTATTTGGGCCTTGCTTTTGGGCCCAAACAGAGTATATTGATGTACGTATAGATAACACAAGTGCCCTTCTACTTAAGTTACATGACTTACTGGGGAGATGGAGAGCATGGGACCAATCTTAGGCTTGAAATGCTGAGGAGCTATTATATGTTTCCCTGTATTTTTGGTTTAGAACTATTTGTATTCGGCATTGTGACTTGTTTGTCTATTTTCCTAAACATATGTGTCATGCATCATTTTATATATATGTTCTCCAAAACTTTACCATTTTTAGTCTTTTGATGTTCACTATTGTATGGATTGTTTACTGATTCCACTATTTTTTGTTTGTTTCTCTTCTGCTGGGTACACTTACAATGAGGGAATAGTTTACCAACTATAACACCCATGGCCCTTGCTGCTAGTTGGAAGCCTCTGGCATTTGGGGAAATGCGCTTGAGGCCATGTGACCAACTAGGTACGGGGTGCCTCTGGATGGCTTCAAGAACCAGAACGTTACAAAGTGGTATCAGAAGAATGTTTCTTTCGTCTTGATTTACTGTTTGGATCCATTATCCAAGGAAAGGTTGGGATCAGTACATGGTAATAAGCTATACCAAGGAGTAGATAACCCATGTACAAGGAAAATCCAATCTACCTCATTTATTACAATTTCTTTGGGGTTTTCATGTTTATGGTTTATCTGAATTTCACTAATGAGTGACTCACATGTTTTACATTACTACTATTGACATTATTGAGGTTCTATTTCTATCTCAACCCAATGAGATGAGGATATTTCATCGCATGCATCATATAATAACTTGTTAGAAATCACATGCCATGAATTCTTGCCATGCCATCTAGGATGCATTAGCAATTTCATATTGTTGTGATAGATGTTGTGTAGAATATGTATGATGTTGTGATAGATGAATTTATAGAAACACATGCTATTTGATAGAATTTTTTTTTGGATAATTACACTTTCATCTTGTTTGTAACATGTATAGGATGCCAAACATTGATTCATGAGATGTATGGGCCCTCCCGGATCAGAATTTGGCATTTCAAATGTTTATTTTAGTGTTTTTTGGGTCTCAGAGTAGTTTTTGAGGGTTACTATCTGGAAATACCCAGAATACACGGCCTATAATGTTACCTACATTCCATGTTTTCTTCTTTTCAGGAAGAAATTTTTTTTCTTAAGTACATGTCATGTAATCTATGTACATGCCATGTAGTCTTCAACCGTGTTTTAGGACGTGTGGGCCGAGACATGGGATGGGAAAAGTCTGGTGGAAACATACAGTGTTCGTGATGAACATGTCATGTAATATAATCCTAGGAACCTAGCTGTGTAGCTAACAACATGGTTCGGTGGTTTCTCTTCTTATACACACTGTTTCCACCTTGAACACACCGTGTAGTCTGACCTAGGTACGCGACCATGTCATGAAAAAAAACAGGTAGGAGTTATCCTTTCTCAGTACATGTAATTTCTATTTAGAACACACCGTGTAGTGTAACCTGGGTACATAGGCCGTACCACTAACTACACATGCCGGTGAATCTTATCCAGCACACGCCATGTCTTCCCTGAACACGTCGTGTAGTATTATCTTAAAAGAGATGTGTGGCATGACAGTGTAGAAGGGATCAGGTAGGGAAAGAGGATTCAAGTACACACCGTGTGTTTGGACAAAATGCCTTGTGTTTGGACAAATTGCCGTGTGTTTGGGGTGTTACACGACCAGTTCAAACTGAAGTACATGTCCATGTGAATTTCTTAAGGGAACACGTCTTGTTGTAAAAGTACACACTGTTTAGTCATGTTTTATGAAACATGAGTGCTTTCTTTCTTATGTTCCTTTCTTTTCCTTTATACATTCAGTCTTTGATAATGTTGAATAAAAGTTGTGAGTTTGACCTTGTTGAGTCATTCCACCAAGACGTCCTCCGGTTGTCCGCCAATTGTAGGGCAGTGATCAGATGCCAAATATGGCTGATCAGGGACGTCCCGTAGATCCTCATGTTGTTCCATCCTTGGAACCAGTAGTGATACTGATTACAGGAGCCGATGTGCAGTTTTGGGAAGGCTTTTGAGGATGATGCCAACCTTTCAAGGAGTGCCACCTCCTACCCTGTCGATGGATGATTTTATGTGGGTCTTCAAGCAGCACCATCCTCCCACTTTATCAGGTGAATGTGGACCTCAGGCTGCACAGTCATGGAAATAATCCATGCTGACGATCATTGAGAATATAGAGATTCCACCAAAAATGTGGGTCAAGCTCACTACTTACATTCTTCAAAACTCTGATAAGTGGTGGTGGGACATGATCTCACAGGCGGGTCATCAGCAGGTTATGGCGTGGGAGGAGTTTCAGCACGTATTTTAAAACTACTTCTATCCGCAGACCATGAGGGCTGTCGGGCCCAGGATTTCATGATCCTAGAGTAGGGTACTATTTCTTCTTTGGAGTATTCCTCTCTTTTCACCAAGATTTCGCGTTTCACACCCCTCTAGGGTGGTGATGGGTTGTTCGTTGAAAAGAAGTTTGAGGATTGTCCCAGATGGGAGATCCAATCATAGGTGAATATCATTAGGGTTACTTCCATCACTTCCATCACTTCCATCGTCAACCATAAAATAATTACAGAGCGCAATCTAAGAGATTATGGAGCTGAGGGATAGGGTGGTTCTGCTTCTAGAGATAGTACTTCACCAGCTGATAGTAGGAAGCACCGTAGGGAGTCTACACATGGTGATCTGAGGTAGCGAGACACATATTTAGGTAACCAGGTGGTCTGATACCAGGGTAGAAGGGATGAGCATACGATGCCACATTACCAGAGAGACCCAATGGAGTGCCGATCTTACATCAAGATGGGTCACCTTCAGCACTTCTATCAGGTTTTCTCACCAGCAGCTGGTGATAGGGGTTCATCCATGACTCCTCGTTCAGGAGCAGTGACACCAGTTTCTCACTAGTCTAGGAACTGGAGTTCTTCTGGACATTCGGGCCAAGGTGGAGGTTGAATCCATGGTGTTTCGTCACCGCTCATTCAATAAATGCAGGGTGGATCAACTCAGAGTGGTCAGGCAGGTTCATAGGGATGTGGTACATCTCAGGATTTTGTAGTGGAGCAGACCCAACAAGAGCAGAATCCCGGACCCTCTACAGTTCGAGGTACGATCTTAGTAGCCTCAATTTTATCTTCTACTATTTTCTATACAAGGGATTACCATATATTTATATATTTTTCTATTGTGAAGAGCCTTGGGCTCTGCATCTTTTCCTCTACTGATACATTTACTCTAGACACACTGTAGGGGACTAGGACGGCTAGTGTCTATCAGTGCGAGGTGTTTCCTCTAGAGGTGTCTAGGTATCACTTTCTATGGGACCTCTATTTCTTAGAGATGACATGCTCTGATGTCATTCTCGGAATGGACTAGCTAGTTCCCTTCTAGGCAGTCGTCGACTGTTATCGCCATAGGGTGAGTTTCATATCACCCGAGGGTGGATCTTTTCTTCATAAGGGTGAGTGTGATGTCCAGAAAATTAGAGTGGGTCAAGATCATCATGGGATAGAAGGAGTTATATCCCATATTGCTAGTCTATATCTGGATGACCAGTGGTCTTTGTAGTTAGACTTTCCTCCAGTGGTGGATCATTTCAAGGATGTCTTTCCAATGTAATTTTTGGTTTTTCCTCCAAAGTGAGAGGTTGACGTTTCGATTTTGTATGTTCCAGGAGTGGCATAAGTGTCCATTCCTCCTTACAGGATGGATACAACTTAGTTTCAGGAGATCAAGAAGTAGTTGGATGAGTTACAGGAAAATGGTTTCATCTGACCCAATACTTCTCCTTGGGCTTCGCCTGTCCTGTTTGAAAAAAGGCAAACTGTACCCTCATGATTTGTGTGGATTATCGGAAGTTGATCCAGTTGATGGTTAGGAACTAATATCCCTTTCCCAGGATTGATGATCTCTTTGATCATCTTCGAGAATCCCAGGAGTTATCGAAGAGTGACTTGAGGTTATAATACCATCAGTTGCATGTTAGACCATCTGATATACCTCTCACATCCTTCCAGAGCATGTATAGTCTATATGAGTATATGGTTTTGTCATTCGTCCTCACAACACACCAAAAAATTTCATGGAACTGTTTCACCAAGTGTTCCATCCATTCTTGGATTCCTTTGTGGTTTTTTTCATGGATGATATCTTGGTGTACTCTCACACTCGACACGACCATGCCACACATCTTGAGATCATTCTGAGTACACTGATAGAGCATCAGTTATATGCTAAGCTCTAAAAATTCCACTTTTGGATGGATCATATTTATTTAATGGGTCATGTTATCTCAGATATAGGTGTATCTGTAAACCTAGAGAATGTGAGAGCATTAGTTTCCTGGGAGAAGCCGAAGAACGTCTTTAAGGTGCGGAGTTTTCTTGGGATGGATGGATACTACAGACGCTTCATACATGACTTTTCAATCTTAGCAGCACCATTGAAAGGACTGATTATGAAGGGTGTGAAGATTTTATGGTTAGATTCATGTGAGTCATCATTTCAGGAGCTAAAGTGGAGGTTGACTTCAGCACCTATTCTTGTCTTTCCAGAGCCAGACAAGAGCTATATTTTCTATTGTGATGCTTCAGGTATCATGATGGGAGTTGTGCTTATGCAGGGAGATGGATTAGTTGCATACGAGTTTCTCCAGTTGAGGCCACATGAGAGGAACTACCCAACGCATGATCTGGAGTTGGATGATTTTGTTCAGGCCCAACTCTGTTGACACATTATCTTCTAGGAGATCATTTTTTGGTTTTCACAGACCACAAATGTATCAGGTACATTTTCACTCAGCGTGATTTGAATTTGAGACAACAGAGGTGGGTTTGGTACCTACAGTCCTTCAACATTGAGCATTCTATATGCCTGGGAAAGGAAATGCTGGGGATGATGTGTTGAGAAGGAGGACATGGATACAGGAAGTTTAGGAGGCCAGTAGTGAGTGGAAGATTATGGTTCTGTTCTCCAAGATTCATTTGGAGTTGCACGACAAACAAGGGCAGTCTTTTCTATCTTCTGTAGAAGTTACCTCTACCCTTCATGATCAGGTGTGGATGAGGAATCTATCAGAATCAGACTTCCTAATCTTGTGGGAGAGTGTGTTAGGAGAGGACCCTCTTCATTGATGAACAATAGGAAAGGATGAGATATTGCGATTCCAGGGGCGCATATGGGTGCCAAAAAATATACGCAATGTGCTGATGTATGATTTTCATTCCTCTGTTTGAGCATTTCATCCTGGTGTCACGAAGATGTATCGTGATCTTCACTGCTAGTATTGGTAGCCAGGTATGAAGAGAGATGTTTCTGGTTTCATCATGAGATGTTCTACATGTTAACAGGTGAAGGTGGAACATCAGCGACTAGCATGTCTTTTACAAAAGTTATCAATTCCTGAGTGAATTTAGAACGACGTCCTGATGTACTTCATGACAGGGTTTCTGAGATAACCTCGTGGAAATGATGCTGTATGGGTCGTCGTTGATAGACTTACGAAGGTCGATCACTTCGTGCCGATCAAGGAGACCTTCATTGTTGATGTGTTGGGATGATGATACATCCGGGAGATTGTATGTCTTCATGGATTTCCACACTCAATTGTTTTAGATAGGGATATACATTTTACTTCTTAGGTCTGGAAGGGGATTCAAAAGGATTTGGGTACATAGGTACTTTTTAGAACAACATACCATCCCCAGACCGATGTCCAGTCCGAGTGTAGGATTCATGTTCTTGAGAACATGATCCGATCATGCATTCTGGATTTTGGAGGTTCTTGGGAGAAGCATATACATCTTGTGGGGTTCACCAACAAATTTGTTTTTCAAGAAACTATTTATATGGCACCATATTAGGCTTTGTATGGTACTCCATGCCAATCAAACAAATGTTGGATGGAGGCAGGATAAGAATCCTTGTTGGAAAATCGTCTTGTTTAGGAGACCACAGAGAATATAGAGTTGATTCGAAGAGGTTGGATACTGCACAGTCTCGACAGAATTCTTATGCAGATCAGCGGAGACAAACTATGGAGTTCGAGGTTGGGGATCAGGTTTTTCTGCATATCACACCATGTTTGGGACACAAGAGGATTAAGATACAGGGTAAACTTTTGTTGAGGTACATCGGGCCATTTGAGGTGTTGGAGAGAGTAGGGTCGGTTGCCTATCGGTTGTAGTTACCTCATAGGTACTGGGCTATAAATGATGTTTTCCACATTTCTCAGCTCCGATGTTACTTTTCACACCCATATCATGCTTTCCAACCCGAGGAAGTTTAGTTTGAGGTGGATGCATCTTTTGAGGATCATCCTATCCGGATTGTTGATCGAAGTACGAAGGTTCTCCGTGGATGGTCTGTTCCCCGGGTATGAGTTCTATGGAATCATGGGCGGGTGCAAGACGAGACTTGGGGGATGTAGGCCGATATACGATCACAGTGGTCGGAGCTATTTGGGTTTTCTTCTTCTAAGTCGTGCTGTGGAAATTCAGGGAGGAATTTCTTTAAGTGTGGTAGTTTTTAAGAACGCGAACCTTCTTTTCAGGTATGTTTTTCCTTTTTCTAGAGTTTTTGAGAAAAGAAGCATTTCTAGAAAATTTTAAAGTACATGACGTGTACTTCGTTACTGTAGGAGGCCGTGTGCTGGCCATGTCCTGGCCACACACATGGTTGAATGGGGTGACGTGGAGGCCACCTAAAGCAGAGTATGGAATCATTAAGTACACGCAGTGTACTCTAAAAGTACATGCTGTGTATTTTGTTTTTCTTTCACTAAACACACCAGGGTCGAGTCTGAGGGGCAGGACACACTTCTTCTAGGTCATCTTCACCCAAGAGAACTCGTACAACCACATATCGTCAACAAGCCCCCAAGCCTCTGTCCTTCCTCTGATATGAACACTGGGGATTGTGCTAGAATCAAAATGGTGATTTCTTCCTTCTCCCAGATCACTATTTTCCAATTTCTCCTCTTTCGTGAGTTATCGTGGGTTGAGTGTTTTGTGTTTTTTCATAGATCTACAACGTTCTAAAATTATTCATGCTTCATGGTTCACATATATTGATCTTTTAACCCCGAGGTAGGTGGTTTGTTCCTTCCTGTTGAATGTCTTTGAATATTATGTGCAAATTCTACCAATACCCTTGAACGGGGTTTTGCGTGTTTACCGTTTAAGCCCTATTTATTTCCTGCTTTTCTTATATGCTATAATAGAGGAGTTTGATTGTGTTTTGGGATAATTTTTAGGCTTTGGAAGTGTTTTATATGCATTTTCTTTCCTGTTGAGACCGTTGGGTCTAGTTTACCTTTTTGATTGTTGTTTACATTCTCATGCCTAGTATTGTAGGATGGTGTGACTATTGTTCTTCTATGCTAGGATGATTTATAATGCTAGCCAAGTAGTTCTTGAGGTTACATTGGCCGATACAAGAGCTATACTTGTTTGCATTACACAGGGTTGTGAGAACCTAGTGTAGTAGACCGTAGGGAGAATGGAAAAAGGGCATTTGTAGAGTGTCTTTATAATATGATGCGAGACCACAGGGGGAATTGATGTTGATTGCTTCCTCAGAGTTTATTTAGTTCCTCGACGTGGGCCACAGGGAGAATGAGATGTTGGGTTCTTCCACAGAGTGCCTTTAGTATGATAAGAGACTATAGGGGAAATTGATGGCGAGTGCTTCCTTAGAGTGTCTATTATTAAGCTGAACCAGAGTGGTTAGACTATGTGTTCCTCGCAGAGGGTAGCTAGTACTTGTTGGTTGAACCATAAGGGTTAGGAAGTTGGAATTATCTAGAGGGTTACCTATTTTTTCTATTTTCTTGAGTGGCTGCTTGTTTGTAAATTAAATGCAAGAAATATTGGATTGTTTACTGTTGAGTACTTTCATGATTAATTATTTATGTACTTTTACCTACCATATATTCACTGACTATTAGGAACATACCTCGTGGTGTTTGCCTAATGTGATTTAGACTCACACCCTGTTTGGGCCATTCTTTTTGGACCAAACAGATTATATTGATGCAGGTATGGATAAGGGAAAATTCCCATCTACTTCAGGTACATGAAATGCTTGGGAGCTGGAGAGAATGGGACCAAGATTAGGCTTGTGATGCTGAGGATCTGTTATATGATTCCTTGTATTTTGGGTTTAGTACTATTTTTATTCAGTATTGTGACTTGTTTGGCTATTTTCCTAGAAATATGTGTCATGCATCATTTTATATGCATGTGCTCCCACTCTGTACCATTTTTCATCTTCTTCTGTTCACTTGCGTATAGATTCTTTTCTGATTTAGATATTGTTTATTTGTTTTTATTTCACTATGTACTTTGCTAATAAGGGCATAGTTTCCCCACTATCAAACCCATGTCTCTCACTACTAGTCGGCATCCACTAGAGTTTGGGGAAATCCGCATGAGGCCGTGTGACCCAACAGGTACGGGGTGCCTCTGGGTGGCGTCTGGAACCGTGACGTCACAAAGTGGTATCAAAGGCATGTTTCTTTTCTCTTGATTTACTATTTTGATCATTTAACCAGGGACAAGACGGGATCATTACTTGGTAATAAGCTATGCCCATGAGTAGCTATCCCTTGTACAGGGAAAATCCAATCAACCTCATTTATTAGAAGTTATTATAGTTTTTCATGTTTATGGTTGATCTGATTTTCACTAATGGGTGACTAACATGTTTTTTGTTAATATTGTTGACATTATTGAGGTTCAATTTCTATCAAAGCCCATTGAGATGAGGGTATTTCATCTCATGCATCATATAAGAACTTATTATAAATAACATGCCATGCAGTCTTGCCATGCCATCTAGGATGAATTTGCAATTTCAGGTTGTTGTGATAGATGTTGTGTAGAATATGCATGTTGTTGTGATATATGCCTTGATATAAACAACTACTATTTGATAGGGAATTTGGTAGATAATTACAATTTTATCTTATTTATAACATGTATAGGATGCCAAAAATTGATTCTTGGGATGTATAGGCCCTAACAGATCAGAATTTGGCATTTTAAACGTTCATTTCAGTGTTTTTATGGGTCTCGAAGTAGTTTCTGAGGCTTAATATCCAGAAATACCATGAATACACACCGTGTAATGTTATCAAAATTCCATGTGTTCTTCTGTTCGGGAATAATTTTTTTTAAGTACTATTCGTGTACTCTATGTACACGCCGTGTAGTCTCTAACTGTATTGTAGGCTGTTTGGGCTGAGACATGGGATGGGAAAATATGGTAGAAACATGTCATGTCTGCACTGAACACACCATGTTGTATAATCCTAGGAACACATCTGTGTAGCTAACAACACGTGTCAGTGGATTCTCTTCTTATACAGGCTGTGTCCATCTTGAACACGCCATGTAGTCTGACCTAGGTACTCGACCGTGTCATGAAAAACATGGGTAGGTGTTATCCATTCTCAGTACATGCCATGTTTGTTTGGAACACACCATGTAGTGTAACTTGGGTACACATTCCGTGTCACTAACTACACAGGCCGGTGAAGCTTGTCCAGCACAGGCTGCGTCTGCCCTGATCACGCCGTGTAGTCTTGTCTTAATAGAGCCATGTGGCTTGACCATGTAGAAGGACTTGGGCAGGGAAAGAGGATTCAAGAACACAACATGTGTTAAGACAAAACACCATGTGTTTGGGGTGTTACACGACCTATTTCAACTGATGTACAAGACCATGTGAATGACTTAAGGGAACACGCTGTGTAGTAAAAGTACACAACATGTAGTCATGTTTTATAAAACACGAGTTCTTTCTTTTTTTCTATTCCATTGTTGCCCTTTATACTTTTAGTCATTGATAATATTGAATCTAAGGTCTGTGTTTGAAATTGTAGAGTCATGCCACCGAGACATCCTCTGGTTGTCCGCCAGTTGCAGGGCAGTGATTAGACGCCAGATCTGGCTGATCAAGGACTTTCCGTAGATCCTCCTATTGTGCCAGCCATGGAACCAACAATGATATTGGTTACAAGAGCCGATGCATAGTTTAGGTAAGGCTTCCTAAGGATGATGAAGACCTATTAAGGAGCGCTTCCTTCTACCCTGTCAATGGATGATTTGATGCGAGTCATCAAGCAGCATCATACTCCCACTTTCTCAAGGGAATATGGACCTCAGGCAGCGGAGTCATGGAAATAATCCATGGTGACGATCTTTGAGAATCGGGAGACGCCTCCATAAAGGTGGGTCAACCTTGCTACCTACATGCTTCGAGACTCTTCCATGAGGTGTTGGGATGTGATCTCATAGGCGGGTCATCAGCAGGTTATAGCGTGGTAGGAGTTTCAGCACGTCTTTTATGACTACTTTTTATCTGGACACCTTAAGGGCCGATAGGGCCCATGATTTCATGATCCTAGAGTAGGGTACTATTTTTTTCATGGAGTATTCCTCTCATTTCACTGAGTTTATTAGTTTCACACCCTTCTAGGGTGGATATGGGTGGTTCTTGGAAATGAAGTTTGAGGATGGTCTCAGACAGGAGATCCGCTCATAGGTGAATATCATTAGGTTTACCTTATTCACTTACATCGTCAACCAGGAACTAATTGCAGATCCAATATGAGAGATTTCAGAGCTGAGAGCAAGGGCAGTTTGGCTTCCAGAGATAGTAATTAACCAGCTGACAGCAGGAATCACTGAAGGTAGTGTACGCGCGGTGATCCGAGGCAGCGAGACACATCTTCAGGTAGCCAGGTGGTATGCTACTAGTGTGGAAGGGCAGGGCGTATGAGGTCGCAGTTCCAAAGAGACCCAGTACAGTGCTAATATTGTGGTAAGATGTGTCACCTTCAGCATTTCTGTCAGGTTTTCTCACTGACAGCTCGTGATAAGTGTTTATCCATGACTCCCTGTTCAAGAGAAGCATCGCCAGTTTCTCACTAGTGAGGGAACTGGAGTTCTTCCGGCCATTCAGGCCGAGTTGGCGGTCGAGACCATGGTGTTCAGTCACTAGTCATTCAGCGATAGTTGGGTGGATCAGCTCAGAGTGGTCAGGCAGGTTCACAGGGTCATGGTACAGGTCAGACTTTTCCCGTGGAGCAGCCCCATCAGGAGAAGAATCTCGGACCCTCTGTAGTTCAATGTACTATATTAGTAGCCTCAATTTTATCTTCTGTTCTTTTAGATAAAGGGGATTCCCATAGCCTTTTCTATGTTTCTATTGTGTAGATCCTTGGTCTCTGCATCTTTTCCTCTACCGAAACATTGACTCTAGACACACAGTTGTGGACTAGGACGGCTAGTGTATGTTAGTGCAAGGAGTTGCCTCTAGAGGTGGCTTGGTATTACATTATATGGGAACTCTATGTCCTGGAGATGATATGCTATGTTGTAATTCTCGGAATGGATTGGCTAGTTCTCTTCTAGGAAGATATCTTCTATTATAGTTGTAGGGTGAGTTTCGTATCATCAAAGGGTAGAACTTTTCTTCATATGGGTGAGTGGGACGACCAGGAATGTAGAGTGGGTCTAGATTATCGTGGGCTAGGTGGAGTTATTGCCCAAATTTCTATTCTATATCTGAATGACCAGGGGACTTCGTAGTTAGACTTTCTCCAGTGGTGGATCGTTTTAGGGATGTATTTCCAGAGGACTTTTCATTTTTTCCTCCAAAGCGAGAGGTTGAACTTTCGATTGATCTTATTCAAGGAGCGCAAAATGTGTCTATTCCTCCTTATAGGATGGCTACACCTTATTTGTAGGAGCTCAATAAGAAGTTGGATGAGTTGCAGGCAAATAGTTTCATCTGACCTAGTACTTCTCCTTGGGGTTCACCTGTCTTGTTTGCGAAAAAAGGCAGATGGTACCCTTAGGCTTTGTGTGGATTATTGGATGTTGATCCAGTTGATGGTTAAGAACTGATATCCCTTTCCCAAGATTGATAATTTTGTTGATCAGCATTGGGGATCCCGAGAGTTCTCGAATATTGGCTTGACGTTCAGTTACCATCAGTTGTGCGTTATACCATCTGATATACCTTTCAGAGCCTTCCAGAGTAGGTATGGTCTATATGAGTATATGGTTATATCGTTCGGCCTCACGAACACGAATATAGTTGTGATGGAATTGATGAACCAAGTGTTCCATCCATTCTTGGATTCCTTCATGGTTGTTTTCATGGACTATATCATGGTGTACTCTCACACTCGACACGAGCATGCCACACATCTTGAGATCATTCTGAGTACACTGAAAGGGCATCAATTATAAGCCAAGATCTCCAAATTCCACTTTTGGATGGATCAGATTAACTTCATGGGTCATGTTATCACATGGAAAACTGTATCTGTAGACCTAGAGAAAGTGAGAGCAGTAGTTTCCTAGGAGCAGCCAAAGAACTTCTTTAAGGTGCAGAGTTTTTTAGGGATGGCTGGATACTACACATGCTTCATACATGACTTTCCACGCTTAGAATCACCATTGACTAGTCTGACTAAGAAGGGTGGGATGTTTTTATGATAATATTCATGTGAGTCATCCTTTTAGGAGCTGAAGGGGTGGTTGACATCATCACCTATTCTTATCGTTCTAGAGCCGGGCAAGATCCATACTGTCTACTGTGAGGCTTTAGGTATCAGGCTTGGAGCTGTGCTTTTGCAGGGAGATGGATTCATTGCGTATGGGTCTCGCCAGTTGAGGCCACATGAGAGAAACTACCCAATGCACGAACTGGAGTTAGAAGTTTTTGTTCATGCCCTACGATGTTGGAGACAATATCTTCTGGGAGATCATTTTCTGGTTTTCACTAACCACAAAAGATTCAGGTACATTTTCACTCAGCGTGATTTGAATTTGAGACAATGGAGGTTGGTTCAGTACCTACATTCTTTCGACTTTGATCATGCCTATATTCCTGGGAAAGGAAATGCTATCGCTAATGCGTTGAGAAGGAGGACTCAGATACAGGAAGTTCATGAGGCCAGAAGTGAGTGGAAGCTTATGGATCTATTCTCCAAGAAGAATTTGGAGGTGCATGAAAGACAGGGGAAGACTTTTCTATCTTCTATAGTTGTTACCTCTACCCTTCATGATCAGGTGTGGATGAGGAAGGTATCAGACTCATAAGTCCTAATCTTGCAGGTTAGTGTGTTAGGGGAAGACCCTCTTCTTGAATGGATAGTAGGCAAGGTTGATATCTTGTGATTCTAGGGGCACGTATGTGTGCCAGTAGATATACGCGAGGAGATGATGCGAGATTTTCATTCCTCTGTTTAGGGAGTTCATCCTGGTGTCTCCAAGATGTATCATGATCTTCACCACTAGTATTGGTTTCCAGGTATGAAGAGAGATGTTTCTAGCTTCATCATGAGATGTTCTACTTGTCAGCTAGTGAAGGTGGAACATCAGTGAACAACAGGTCTTTTATAGTAGTTACCCATTCTTGAGTGGAAGTGGAATGACTTCACGATGGACTTCGTGACAGGTTTGCTGAGATAACCTCATTTGAATGATTCTGTCTAGGTTGTTGTTGAAAGACTTTTGAAGGTCGCTCACTTCTTTCCAATCTAAGATACCTTTAGTGTTGATGTGATGGGATGAAGATACATCTGGGAGATTTTATGTCTGCATGGAGTTCCACACTCCATTGTTTCAGATAGGGATTCAAGTATTACTTCTCTGGTCTGGAAGGGGATACAAAAGGCTTTGGGTACACAGGTTCTTTTGAGTACATCATACCATCCTCAGACAGATGGCCAGTCCAAGCGTAGGATTCATGTGCTTGAGGACATGTTCTGAGCATGCATTCTGGATTTTGGAATTTCCGAGGAGAATCATATACCTCCTGTGTGGTTCACTAAGAACAATAGTATTCAAGAAACTATTTAGATGGAACCATATGAGGCTTTGTACGGTAGTCCATGATGATCACCCATATGTTGGCTGGAGGTAGGAGAGGAAGCATTTCTAGGACCTCATCTTGTGTAGGAGATCACAGAGCAGATAGAGTTGATTCAGAAGTGGTAGGCTATTACATAGTCTTGATAGAAGACTAATGCTAATCAGTGGAGAAGACCTTTGTAGTTGGAGGTTGGGGATTGTGTTTTTCTGCAAGTCACACAGAGGTTGGGACATAAGAGGATTATGAGATAGTGTAAGATTTTTCCAACGTATGTCGGGCCATTTGACATGTTGGAGAGAGTTGGGCCAGTTGCCTATCGGTTGCAGTTACCTCAGAGGTACAAGGCTATGCACGACGTTTTCCTCGTTTATTAGCTTCGATATTACTTTTCAGACCTGTCTCATGTTTTCCAACCTGAGGAAGTCATGTTGTAGATGGATGAATCTTTTGAGGAGAATCCTATCCGAATTGTTGAACGAAGTATGAAGGTTCTCTATGGCTGATCTATTCCTCTGGTATGAGTGATATGGCTACAAGGGAGGGTGTAAGATGAGACTTGGGAGAGGGAGGCTGATGTACGATCACAGTGGCCGGTGCTGTTCGAGGTTTCTTCTTCTATTTTGCGCTAGAAAAATTCGGTGACAGATTTTTTTAAGGGGGGATGTTTGGAAGAACACAGAAATTCTTTTCAGGTATGCATTTACTTTTTCTGGAGTTTTTAAGAATATTTATGTTTTTGGAAATTTTTCAATTTCATTCCATGTACTATATGAGTACACGCCCAGTACTTTGTGGCTGTAGGAGGCCGTGTGCTGGTCGTGTCCAGGAAACACATGCAGTCGTGTGGGGTGACATGGAGGCCACCTAAAGTGGAGTACGGAAACAGTAAGTAAACACCATGTAATCCAAAAGTAAATTCCATGTATTTTGTTTTTTTCACTAAATTCATCGGGGTCATATCTGATTGACCGAAATCACTTCTTCTAGGTCTTTTTCGTCCGAGAGAACCCATACGGCCGCGATTGTGTTGGAATCGCAACAGTGAGTTATTCCTTCTCCTAGAGCATCGTTTTCCAATTTCACCTCTTTCTTGTGTTATCGTAGGTTGAGCGTTTTGTTCCTTTTCTTAGATCTATGGAGTTTTATGATGATTAAAGCCTCGTGGTTCAAGAGTACTGATCTCCCAACCTCGATGTTGGTGGTTGGTGCCTTCCTGTAAAATGTCTTTGAATATTTTGTGAAAATTCCACCAAAACCCTTGAACTGGGTATTGCGTGTATACCGTTTTTTCCTTACTGATTTCCTTCTTTTCTTATATTCTATATTAGAGGATTTTGATTGTGGTTTGGGATATTTGTTAGGATTTGGAAGTGATTTCCATGCATGTTTTTTCATGTCTGGACCGTTGGGTCGGGTTAAACTTTTTTACTACTGTTTACTTTCCTCTTCCTAGTATTGTAGGATGGTGTGACTGTTGTTATTCCATGCTGAGATGATGTAGAATTCTATACAAGTAGTTCTTGATGTTACTTTTGTTGATACATGAGTTGTGATTATTTGACTTAAACAGGGCAGTGAGAACCTAGTGTAGTAGACCAAAGGGAAAATGGATGTAAGGGATTCTCTAGTGTATCTTTATAACATGATGTGAGACCATAGAGGGAAATGACGTTGAGTGTATTCTCAGAGTGTCTGTAGTTCATTGACATGGGCCACATGGGGAATGAGATGTTGAGTGTTACCCCAGATCTCCTTTAGAACGATACGAGACTATAGGGGGTATTGATGGTTAGTTCTTACCCAGAGAGTCTATTCATTACTTGAACCAGAGGGCTGAGACTATGTGTGCCTCCTATAGGGTTGCTAATACTTGTTGGATGAACCATAGGGGCTAGTCTATGAGAACTACCTGGAGGGTCACCTGTTTGATCTACTTTATTGAGTGGCTTGTAACTTGTTTGTAAATTATATGCCAGAAACAATGGATTGTTTACTGTTGACTACTTTCCTATTTACTGCTTTCTATACTTTTACCTTCCATAAATTCACTGTCTATTAGGCACATACCTCATGGCGGTTTCCTACTGGGATTTAGTCCACACCCTATTTGGGCCATGATTTTGGGCCCAAACATATTACATTACTGCATGTATAGATAAAATCATCTCCCTTCTACATCAGAAACTTGACTTCCTGGGGAGTTGGAGAGCATGAGACTAAGCTTAGGCTTGCGATGCTGAGGAGCTATTACCTGTTTCCTTGTAATTTTGGTTTAGTACTGTTTGTATTCAGCATTGTAACATTTTTGGATATTTTCCTAGACATTTTTATCATGCATCATTTTTTATGTATGTGCTCAAACGGTTTACCATTTTTAGTCTTCCTATGTTCACATGTTTATGCATTTTTTACTGCTTCCGCTATTGTTTATTTGTTTCTATTCCACTGTGTACTCTTCCAATAAAAGCATAGTTTCCCCAATATCACACCGAAGGCCCTTGCTTCTAGTTAGCAGTCTCTAGAATTTGGGGAATGCGCTTGATTCTATGTGGACAACGAGGTATGGGTTGCCTCTAGGTGGCATCCGGAACTGGGAAGTTACAATCTTTGATTTACGATGACCATGGTTAATCCAAGGTGTGTTTTTTGATTTTCATTTTGTTTCTCTCTTATTGATATCCCCTCCCATTATTTTTTCATTATTATGGAGGATGATCTACCTTGTATCTAATGAAGTTTTTCATTGTTGTTTTTTGTGTTGTTGTTATACATCATCCTCAGGTGGATGCAGTTCGTGTAGGAGGTTGATCCGAGATTAGAGGTGTGGTCTAATCTCATGCAAAGTGTGTTTATATCTTTTTTGGGGTAGGTCATTTATTTCTTATCTATTTATTTATGTGAAATTTAAGTGACTGTATGATTTATATCGTTGGTTCAAAATTGAATTTAACATACATTTACATAAAATTTACTAAAAATTTGGTATCAAACATATACAGATATTACCTATTTGTATAGTGATAATGAGTTTCCACATGATTTTCTAAATCGTTTAATATCTTTTCCATTCTTGAATTACAAGGTTTTTTCATAATAGAAATTAGTAAAGAAATTAGTCAAGATTTAATTGATATATAATCCGCTACAGAATTAAGGAGGCATGATTAATGAATCTGGTTGTTATTCTTATAATCTGATGATAATAATATTGATTTCAGTATTCATGTTTAATTAAATTGGTTAAAAAACCAATAGAATGTTTATTATTTTCTATTAAATAACTAAGGCATGATAAATTAATTGATTAATTTATTTGAGATAGCTTGAGATATCATGTTGTACCAATTTCCAGGATCTGAAACATGGGATAATGAATCAGATAATTAAAGATAGAATAATATATAGTTATGTGATGAAAGATAATTCCATGGTAGGTTATGAGTTGTCAGGTTAATTGTGAAGTCGAAGTGGATAATTATTTGGGGTACTGATATCTCATTGTGTGTCAATGATTAATTCCTTCTTTTTGGTCCAAAATCCCTATTGTTATGTTTTTTCCTACTAAGATTGATGTTACGAGAACCTGGGATGGATGATCCTAGATGGATATAGTGGTATTTATGGTAAAGAGGATAAAATTTGACATGATCCCATTATTTCTAATATTAGAGGGATGTTGTGTTGTGAGGGGAGGGGGAGCCCTATATTTATAGAATCAATTGATTCTTATAGTGGAGAGATACATCTGATATGGATATGGTTGTTAGGGATCACACCATAGATGAAAGAACAGATTTAATCTTGTCATTCCTATTGTAATGAAATATACATTCTTATTCAAATCTATTGTTTCTTTGAAATCTAGGTTTTTTATTTATCTGCATTACATTCACCACTAATTGAGGCAGAAGGATGTTCTTGTTACCATAACGTTTTTGGTATATTATGAAGATTTACTAGAGTACATCATAATATGGAATTCAATGTTTTTATTAAATGAATAAATGTTTATCCAATTGGGTACGAGATTGTGGGGATGTAATTATTATTTTGTAATTACGATAATCTGTAGACTTAGTTTTCATATTCATAGAGGGAATTTAGCATTGGTTGTATTTATAATGTTATGTAATGTGGAAATATTAAATGGTTAATTATTGATGATTAATTAATTAACATAAATTTAATTTGATGAAAAGTAATACAATATAAAATGTAGCTCTTTATATGGTTGGTTGCTTATAGGATATTGTTTCTTAGTAGTGGTGGTTGGGAGTCTAAGAGATATTAGCTGCACATGCATCAATGTCTTGGTTATTCCTACAATGTTGTTGTGATATATTATATCACGTGAATTCTATGTTTTTAAACACAAAAACACTATATAATGTAGGTTAAATATCACCCTAGGTATTTTGAGCCCTTGGTGTTTTGTTAGAAGTATCCCAGTGGGGGGATGGATTGATAGCTACCCCTTAGGCCCTACCATTATCTCTTGGTAGATACTTGTGACGGTATGCATGCCAATTAGTATTTTACAATATATATTGGTCATGTACTATAATGCCTTGTGTTTAATTCACACAAATGTATTTTGAATAATTATTAATAAGGACTACTATATTTATTATGTGTTTAGGAAATGATGGCTTGTGGATCCTTACTCAGTGTATGGGTTGTGATGGCTTGAGGTATAATACCTGTTGTACAATACACGCTATATGGACTGCAGTGGCTACCACCAACTACTTGGTTACTTTTGGTTACATGGACATGTTTTTGTGTTGCATCATTTTCATGTTATGGGGATTCTCCCAAGTGTCTGTGGTCTAGATTTTTTATGAGAGATTCATAGGACATGCAACATTTAAGAATAACAGAAAAAGTGTGGGGATATATTACTGGGTACTCTAGGTATTCATTCTTATATCATATTATCTTTTAAGCGATACATGGTAAGAGTAGCCTTAGTGCGGTCAAGAACTTAGTATATCTATTTAGTTGATGAGTTAGTTTCACTTGCTGTTCACTATTCTTGAGAATTATTTATTTACCATTTTCACAAGATTATTTTTGGAGAATCCTACTAAATATAATATTATAATCTCCATACATATATATAAATCCATTTCTAGACTGTTGGGGTAGGCTGGAGATCAGGCTAGTTACTACTAGCTTAGGAAAAAATCATGAGCTGTTTGTGCTTCATGTTCATTGCAGTCTTTACCATTCATTTTTTAACAAATAGTTTTCATTTAAGTAGTAGTAGTTCATGAAATAAATTTCATATTTGTACTTGGGAATTATTTTAAATTGTATTCTTAGTAGGAGTCAGCTGCTGTCTTTATTATTTCTATCTTCATCATGTGTTTTCATAGAGGGTAACACCTCCCATTTCAATGACTATTATACCTTCTATTCTAGTTCAATACCCATGGCCTATTGGAGGCTATACTTAGGTTTCATAATCTATGATATATCAATTTCAGCCCAAGAGTGGTACTTCATGAGGGTAGGGGACATGAAAGTGTTATTTCAAAAGCAGGTTGAGGGATATGATGGATCTTGGAGTTAGGCATAGGTGGGTCTGCATGGGATGGTAGGGAAATAATATCAGCTATATCTATCAAGCATTGTGAACATATGAGACTGGATAAGACACTATTATTTAGAACCCCTATAATATAACTCAAAGACCATTATGCTTATTGTGTCTACTAAAAAATGTTATACTAGTTGCAGGGTAGAGACCTAGAGAAATATCACAAATTATTCATATTTCCACATATCTTTGGATGTGTAGATCTTGGTATAGGATCAGCTAGAATGAATAAAAGAAAAAAATTTAATTAATGATAATGTCTTCCATTTTAATGTTTTTTGAGTTCTAACTACTAATTGTTTGGTAGTTATGGCTCCATGTCGATGACATAATTAGGATTATGAAAAAGTTTTTCAATTTGATGAAAAAAATAATAACTACAGAGTGGATGTCGACCATGACAACACATATTTTTGGACACAACAAGAGTTTTATTTCCATAGTCTACATAGGTACTAAGTCTTTGTTTTATATTTAGTCAGAAGACACTAGTTGGTGGTGGTTTTGATTTCCTTTATTTTGATCCATACCCACAATGAGAGCTGGGTATCAATGGTTGTGACGATGCAGTGTGTTGAAGTGTGTTAGTGGCGGTTCATGTTCTTCAAAGATAACAAGGAGTCTGTAGTATCATGGGAGGAGTTCTAATACTAGTTCAGAGTAGATTTTATTTCTTCAACCATGAAGGTGTCTAGTTTCCAAGGGCTTTTAACCCTTTAATTGGTGTTCTCTAGTGTGAAAAGTTTTGGGTTAAATTTTAGGAACATTATTTCATTTCATTCAAAAATATTTCCAGATAAGGATGCTAGGGTGAGGCATTTTGAGGAGGTTATACGTCCATAGATCAAACTTTAGGTAACCTAGTTAATGTTGACGATGTATCTCAAGGTTATGGAAAGGCAAGAGGTTATTCATATCACATTATCTATAACTGGATTTTCATTAGAGGGGAACTGTTAGAATTACTCATGAAGTTGATCTATGGTGTGCAGTTCCATGTTATCATGACAAAAGAGCTTACGATCAGCCAATGGAATACCCCAATCCCATATGTATCATTTATCAGGGGTTATAGGTTTTCATTTCAATACTATGAGTTCATATTAATTTTTCCCTTTATGTGTTTGAGTCCATTAATGGATAGAGTGAATGACCATTCTGAGTGGTCAACATGTTCCAGTTTTCCCACTTTATGTTCCTATGTTGTGATAGTTTCTGCTATGGAAAAAGTTGTAGGTTGCTCTATTTTTGGATCTGTAGAGAGTAGATGGGGAGGGACGATTACATCCCCGAGATGCTCCCCATCCTTAGAGAAAAGTGTGTGGTCATGGATGTGGTTGTTAGTAGGACCTGAGAGGCAATGGATGAGGTCTTGGTTAGCTTCATTCGTTAGCATTGATATCTCTATATGATCAAGATCTCATTTGACCAATGATTTTCTTGTTTAATATATTTTATGATGCCTTATTTGATCTAGTAGTAACACACTAATTCATATAACTTTACCTTTTTACTTGATTTGGAACTTGATGTAGAGATACATAAAATTCCCTTGTTGTTGAAAATTCCTATTGGAGGTCGAGTTGAGTTGTTTGAATTTTTTAGATTATATAAACCAGTGATATGGAAGCACCACCATTTGTGTGAATTCCCAATTTCGTGTACACAACCATATGTCATCATCCTAAAAATTTACATGAGGTATCAGGTGTTGGCTATCGTGGATTTCTTTAGGAGGTAGGTAGTGTTCTTCAATGCTGATGGAGAGGCAATTTTTTTTGTTCGAGAGTGAGACCCTCGAATGGATCATACGTGTCTTTATTTCTTATCATCTTTATTGACTGAAATTATATTGAGTTCTTCAGAATTTTTTTTATCATCATTTATCAAGGTCGTTTAAGAGTACCCTGATTTCTTTCCCAATGATATTGTACAATTACATCCTCAACAAAAGATTAGTTTTTGGGATAGAACTGCATCCATGTATGTATCTTTTCTTGATGTCTCTATATAGGATGGTACCATCTATTTTGTCATAGTTGTGTATATAGATCAATGTTTTATTGCAGTATGGTTATGTTCATCCATGTGTGTCAACATAGGGTACACCAGTTTTGTTATGGGAAAATGCTAAAAGTGGTTTTTGGTTGTGTATCGATTATCGTCAATTAAACCAACTGATAGTGAATAACTACTATCCTCTTCCATTTATTTATGATATATTTTTCCAACTGAAGTGATCATGTTGGTTCTTTAAGATCAATTTTCATTATAACATCATTAGATTCATGTAAAGGAATCGGATATCCCAAATACCACTTTCTATTGTCATCATGGGAATTATGAGTACATTGTAATGTCGTTTGGTTAGATAATTTTTCTATATGTGTTCATGTGGATAACGAATGCATTTTTCCATGAGTACAGAGATAAATTAATCATGTTTCTCATCGATTAAAAACTTTTTTAATCCTCATCTATGAAGTAGAGTTCAGAGCATATGTGTGCCGTTATGGAAGTAATTCAACATGGGATGTTGATTTGGAAGATTCCAATGACTGATTTTTGGGATCGAGAAGTCTATTTCATATGAAATGCTGAATCCTATAAGGATTGGATTTGGATGAAACGATGGTAGATGTTGTGGTGTCTTAGGAAGTCCCTAGGGTAGTGGTAGAGGTGAGAATTTTCCTTGGCTTGATGTTTATTACATTACATTCATAGAAAATTTCTATTGGGTTTTTTCTCCAATAACAGAATTGAATAGAATGGATCAAATGTTATAATGGACTGATTTGTGATAGAATTTTTTTTGTATCTGAAGGAGATGTTGTACAGTTCTCTATTTATTTTATTGATAGTAGACAGAGTTCAGTTTGATGTTTTTTTGTTATACATCACATCATGGGTCGGGATGCGTTCAGATGTAGAATAGATCCGTCATTTCTTAGGGACTCAGTAATTATGTCCCCATGAGTGTCACTATTTATCCCACAATCTTGAGTTTGTGATGGTGATATTTCTCCCAATTTTGTGAATTCATTACCTCATAGTTGATCATTTTTTTCTTCTCTAATCATAAGATCTTAATGTGTTTTTTCTCCAAACATGACTTGAACAAGTATAATTGAAGATGGATGGATTTCTAATAGGATTGACAACATTGTCATTTCAAATACACCTAGAAAGGGGAATGTTGTAACTGATGTCCTGAGCATGATGTCACATAGTGACATAGTGAGGGATTTATGTGATTCATATAGATTTATCGAATAACATTCTATATTCCACCTAGATAGGGGATATGTTAGTGGAAGAGTTTTTATTTTTTAGATGATGTTGTTGTCATCTCTCATGCATTAGGTGGAAAAAACATAGTTGGGGGATATTGAGGTGGAGGTATAGAGGGACTGGGTTATTTTTTAGGAGGCTCCAGAAGGATAGTCCGAGGATGATGAAAATTGTGTGTTGTTTAAGGGAATGATTTTCATTCATTTAGTTATACATGAGATGTTACTCAAGGATTTCCATTGGCCACCATTGGTAGTAAATCATAGTGGGACAAAAATGTACTGAGATTTGAGCAGTCGGTAGTGGTGGTTTGGGTTGAATTGTGAAGTTTCATAGTTTGTGACTCGATGTCGGGTTTTCCCGAAGATGAAGTCCACACACCTTGTTCCCAATAGTTTTATCTAGATGTTAGATATTATTCAATGGAAGTGGGAGGAAGTGTTGATGGTCATTGTTACTAGATTACAATGAGATTAGAGATTCTATTACTCTATATGGGTTCTATTGGATCATTTGATGAAATCATTCCTAATTATAGAGATTAAGGAGTGGAGCTCAGTGAAGTTTTTGTCAAGGACGTATCTAGAAGAGGCGGTGAGACTCCATGGGGTACCGAGGATTATAATTTCCCATAGAGATCTTGATCTTACCTCTCGGGAATGGAGATGTCTCCATCATGCTTTTGGTTTTGATCTAGGCCTTAAATCATCATTTCTTATAAATATAGAAGGTTTGCATATAGGATCATCTGGACTCTAGAAGACACGTTTCTCTCTTCTGACCCAGATTTTGGAGGTTCATTGACGAGGTAAATTTACTCATAGAATTATCTTACAACAATAGGTTTCACTTTTCCACTAGAATAGTATCATTTGAAGCATTGTATGGACTACCTTACCATTCTCTATTGAGCTAGACTAGGTTCAGAGAATCAGAAATTGTAAGTCAGAAATAGGTACAGAAAAAATGGAGACGCATGAAGTGATTTGCAGGATGATGAATGATGCAAGAGATATTAAAAAATCATATACTTATTGTAGAAGGATAAATATGGAGTTCGATATTGTGGATCATTGGTTTCTAAATGTGACTCCCCATAATGGGGAGAAACGGTTTGGTCATTGGAGTGAGCATTCTTTACAATTGTTTGGGCCTTTTTCGGTGATGGCTCGTGTTCGAGTTGTGTTATATCAAGTAGCACTTCCCCCACATATGATCCAAAAACATTATTTTTCCATGTGTCTCATATTCTTTGTTTTCTATACGATGAATCAAACATAATCGATTAGGGTGTGATTGATTTTAATGGTGATTAAATCATCGAGAAGCATCTTATAGAAATCTAGGACAGCCCTGAGAAGTTGTTGTTTGGGAATTAAATCGCCTTGGTTCTTGTATTTTGGTGCCATGATAAAATGGATAAAAGTACCTAGGAATATGAGTCTCAAATAAATGTTATGTACCCCCAATTTATTTTATGTTTAGCTATTTTATTGAATCATTTTTTATTTTTGAGGTTGAAGATCATTTCCTAGTTTATTAGATAAATATAACTCCTATTACTTGTTGTGGCTTACTCTGTTTTTGTGGGAGGCGATGATGTGTAGCGTATTCCATGTTCTTTATGTTCATAGATTCATGATGATATATGGGTCTATTCCCGTACTATAAGTCGTTATGACTCAATGATTTGTTCATCTAGAAACTATGTCAAGCCCATTGTGCACAGATGGGGTTGGTTGAGCTCTTATGGTGGTGAGATCTATGAGAGGTATCTCATTGATTGGATATTCCGAGGAACACTTTTCTTTTTCATCTGAGGGTTGGTTTTTGATCACTGATGATTAGAATATTTTGATAGGAATCTGATGTAAGGGCCCATATCCACCTAGATCCACTAATTTTTTTGTTTTTGAATTCTGAGGTGCTCGTAAAAGGCTTGGATGATGTTTGGAGGTTCTTAGCTACTATATTATGGAAGAAGAGGGTGATTTTATGTCGTTGTATGTTACATGTCATGAAATAATGTATCATAAAGTTAAATATCTTTTATTTTTAAAATAAATATATAAAATAGGGTCATATTTTTGGGAGAAAACGTAATTCTAGGGATTACATGGTGGAAATTGGATTTAACGTTGGGTAATTCCCCGATGGTGTATGTTATAAAACAATTCCAACCACTTGGGTTTCAAACCCTTTGGATGCAGTGTCTCTATCTCAACTTCTGTGGACCTTATGACCTCTAAATCAATATTTTGGGGATTATTTCATCATGGATAAATTCATAGCTTCCTTCTTCAATTCATTGTGTCTAGGTGTGAGAAAAAGTGCATATTTTCTTTTGTTTTCTAGTGGTTTATCTACGTTTTATAATTTTTTCCTCTCAGCATGTAGTCAATGTGCTGGATGATGATCACATATGTTTCAAATAGGTTTTTAATTGTTGTTGGTTAGAGAGGATGTCATGCTGCATCCTTGGGTGGTTGCAGTTCTTGTGGGGGGGGGATTAGAGATACCTTGCATGGGTTGTTCTTGTGATAATAATGTCAACGACCTTTTTTATTATGGTAATTCATTAATTATTTTTTAATTTATGTTCAATTGTAGTTCCATAATGGTCTATCACACTGGATCCAAATTAAATTTACCTAATAATTACTTGAACTGGATTAATGAATTCACATCAATTGCAAATTGATGTCACTTCATTGTACCATGATAATAGTTTTCCTCTTGATTTACTAGACAATGTGATATCTATTCCTTTCATGAATTTCCATGTTCTTCTTGATAGATGTTGGTAATGAAGGTAAAGTTGGAATTAATTGATAATAAATTGGCTAAGAAATTAACTATTCATGTTTATTGAATCAAATTTTTGTGGTTGTAGATTGTTGATAATCAAATTGATGCAAGAATTCATGAATAATTAAATTCATTAATGAACCAAAATATTGTTGATTCATGTTGATAAAAGATTTATATAAACGTAAAATTTATTATTTATTTAATATATGGTGGATTAAGATAGTTTGTTGATTTAGTTTCTTGTAGCAGTAAACATTGATAATGAATTGGTTAATTCCAGAGTGAATAGGAATTTGATGTGTGATAAAATATAATTCCTTGGTATGCATTATTTTCCCACTTTCTTGTGAAATACAAGTGATTTATTGTTTGGATGTGTTAGATATAATTGTGTGTAAAAGAAAAATACTATATTTTCTAGTTAAGAGAACAGTTACTATATTTGTTTTCCTACTACATCTGATGTGATGGGAGCCTGGGATGGCAGATCCTAGAGGCCATTTCTGGTATATTTTGTGGAGAGTCCTAGATAAGATGTGATCCTGGGATGCCTGATACTATAGGGTTATTGCTGTATAAGGGGTGGGGATGCCCATTTTTGGTGGCAACAATTGATGCTTGCAGGGGAGAGATGCATCGTAATTGAATGTGTGTGTAGGGGAGAACACTAGATATGAGGGAATGAGTTGAAGATATGATTAATTGTTGATATTTATGATGGATTATGGTTCCAATTTGTTATTTTACAATGACCATGTTGTTTTAAAAATTTTATTTCCTTTCCACACTACTTGAGGAATATAGATGTTCTTTGTTTCTTATATTGTTTGGTAGATAATGATCTTTTTTTAGAGTACCTGATATTATTAAAAATATTATTTCTATTAAATTAATAATTGGTTATTCCATGGGGTTAAATCTAGCGGGAATTCAATGTTGAATTTATAATTCTAAGATGATGTGGACATGGATTTCTTATACATAGAGGTCATAGAACATTGGTTGTAATGATAATGTAATGTAATGTGGAAAATGTTAATGCTTAATTAATGCAATGAGTTAATTTATGTGAAGTTAAAATGATGAAAATGAATAAGGTAACATTATGTAGAACTTTAAATGGTCATATTCTTATATGATATCTACTCATAAGAGTGATAGTCAGGTGTCTGAGGGAAATTAGCTACAATTGATTCTTATAATAATTTATTCCAATAATATGATTTTGATCTATATTATATCAAATACATTTTCTATTTTTAAATGATGATCCATACTATCGATTTGGGAAAATGACACCATGATATTAGGAGCCTTGGGGGATGTTTCCCCGAACATCGTTCTGTGAGGATGGGTGGCTGACTACCTCTTTTGACCCCACTAGTTTCTCTTTGTCGTTACTTTTACTAGTATGCATGAAACTTAGTTTTCCCCATATATGTGTGTAGAGGGATGTAATGGATTGTGGTTATTTCACACAATTGTATTCTATATATAGTTTTCTTAGGAATACTATAGGTATAACAAGTAAAGGTTGTGATGGCATTCATACTTTCACTCGCTATACTGACAATGATGGATTGAGGTATAATATCTAATGTATAATAAATGTTATGAGTGCTTTGGTGGCTCCCAAAAACTACCTTGTTCCTATTAGTTACATAGAGATGGTGGTGTGTTGCATGAGTTTCATATTGTGGTTCTTCACCCATGTGTCTATGGGATATCATTTTTAGAGTGATGCTTAGGACATGTGACATTATGTCTGAGTAGCAAAACTGTAGGTAAATGATTATGGGGTATCTTTTATGTCATTTTGTATATCATATTTTCATATTTACAGTACATCATGATAGCAACCATGGTGATTTTTGGGATGTAGTATACATATTTAGGTGAAAAGTTAGTTTCACATATTGTTCACTGTTTTGAGAAAGAATTCATTACGTTTTGTAGGAGAGGATTAAGGAAGGATCCTACTGAGTATACTATTATACTCACCCAGTTTATATATGAATAGTTTTGTATGTTAGGGGGACTAGGATGGAGATTAGAATAGTTATGAACATATTGATGTTTTTCAGGAGTTGTTTTGGATTTACAGATGTTAATTCATTTCATTTGTGTTGGTCGGAGTGGTTTACTCAAGAGGGGGGTGAATTGAGTACCAATTAAAATTTCTGTATTTAAAAAAACAGTTTCTTAAAGACCCCCAAATAAAATAATAAATTAAACTGTATTGAATTTATATTAAAGTATAGGTTCTGTCAGATTCTCAAGGGATTGATTAATTCCCAGTTAATCAACACAGGAGTGTGTGATTATCTTTTGAAACTAACTTACTAATCTACACTTAACATAAACACTTGCTAATTTAATTATCAAAGTAACTTTAAAAACAGTATTGGTTTTAAAGTGATTAGCAGCGGAGTAAAACTTTGAAAGAGATGGCACAACAATGTAACGAATAGGTTCAGTCTCAAGCCGAGACTTAGTCCTCTCAATAGTTTATATAAAAATGATCCACACCCGGGATCGGGGTTCAACAGTTTACAATTGTCCAGGTCCAAGACCTCTACCACTGTTCTTCATGGGAAACAGTACAACAGCAACCAGCTGTCCAGGTCACACACGACCTCTACCACTGTTATTCATGGGAAAGAAAGAATGAAAGAGTTTGGTAAGGATTTACAAATCCTTCAGTTTGAGTACAGGAGACAGTGTATGTGTTAGATACAGCAGATAACACACACTGCTCGAAAAGAGTAATAATAAATCACAGAACAAGAGTTGTAGAGTTTAGAAGTGGTTCTGGTGATTTCAGTGTAGATCTGGACTTCTTTGGATTCGATCAGAAGTGAGTTTGAGTCCTCTTCTCGTTTCTGTTTGAGAAACAGAGTGTCGTATGCTCCAGTTTCGTAGGTAGTGAGATGTAGTCGATGAAGCTCTTTGATATTCTTTTGAATGCACAGAACTCTTCTCGAGTATGCTTGATTGTATATGTGATTCTGTCTTGCTTGGTTCTTCTTGTATGCACAGAGCTTTTTGTTGAGTATGTCGTATGTCTTCCTTGTCTCTGTGTGTGTTGTCTCGCTTATCTCTTCAGCAGAGTCTTCTTGTATTTATGTCACGTGCAACAGGAGACAGAAAAGATTTCCTTTCTGCAGGTACGAGGTACGGGTTCTTGACATCCGACAACCTTTATCAGATATTTGACAAATCATTAAAATGTACATGATATGACCGTTGGATAGATTAAATATAGGAAATAAAGAAATTCAAACAGTGCGTCGAGTGATCGGTAGGTGATCAGCATCGGTAGCTTGGACATCGGTAGCTTGAACATCGGTAGCTTAAACATCGATAGGTACATGCATCGGTAGCTCCATGCGTTGGTATCGGTAGCTGTGAGTCTGTCAGTAGCTTCGTCCATCGGTGACTCTTATTCCATCGGTAGCTATTTATACTTACACCGGTAGCTCTATATTTGTATCGGTAGCTGTCTGTAAGTCAGTAGCTTACATTTATAAGCACATCGGTAGCTCTGTGTTAAGTCTATCGGTAGCTCTGTGTTAAGTCTATCGGTAGCTCTGTGTTAAGTCTATCAGTAGCTCTGTGTTAAGTCTATCGGTAGCTGTCTGTCGGTAGACTAAGTCTATCGGTAGACTGGTTACCGGTAGCTCATTATCAGTAGCTATAGGCAGATTACTTATCTGTTTTATGCAGAACACATCCGATTGGGTTAGAATCAATTTATAACTTGTATGAACATGGATAAATGAGGATTAACATATTTCAAAGACTATTTTAAAAATTATTATTGGTTTGATCATAGATTTGAAAGAATTAAAGTATAGATCAATGATAATTAACAATATCATATAGAATGAAAACATAATTGGGATTTTCAACACATATGAATACATGATTGAGATTATCAAAACAGTTGAGGTCAACAATCTCTCCCTTTTTGATAATCACAATTTATGATATGGGCATTTAACATAGTGAAAATATAATGGTAAAGAGTATAATATTGAATTCAATTTTCTTATTGAAAATAGCATCAGAGATAATAAAAATAGTATGATATAGACATAAGTTATCAGAGGTAACAATCATAAGGTACTAAATAGACATAAAGTATCAGAGGGAAAAATGAAAAGAAGGGTAAAGTGTCTCCCCTTATTCCTTATGTTTCTCCATTGAAAATATTTTTCATTCTCTTTGTTCTCCCCCTTATTCTCTCATTTTGTTCTCCCCCTTATTCTCCTTATTAGTCTCCCCCTTTGTGATAATCAAAAAGTGGGAAAGCATATATATAGGAGACAAATAAAACATGAGAAGTAAAAGGAGTTCTGTATTAGAGTAGTCAAAAAGTAAAAAAACAGAATACAAAGGAATTCCTATCAAAAATCCTAGCCACTAGATCATTCCATCTCTTCTACGTGAGATATTCCTTTGGGATCAGAAGAAGGTTCGGGTGGTGAGGATGTAGGTGAAGGTTTTGGAATCCCAGAAAAGATCAAAGGAGGATGGGCCACTGACACAGAGTCAGGCCTGTAAGTTGAAGATCTTTGGGTGATCATCGGTGTGAGGCTGCGAATAGCTTGAGCAGGAGTCAGCTGGACTGTGGAAGAAGCTGAGGCAGAAGCAGGCAAAGCAGGAGGTATGATGACTGGTCTGGCATCAACATGCAAGAAGGGCAACAGCAGATTTCTAAAATCCATAATAATTCCTCCTCCTCTTTCCATAGCAGAGATGAAATCATCTTTGTTCTCCATAAATTTCTCTAAGGCAGGAGTCAATTCTCTTAGCTTGCTCACTTGTTCTCTGAAAGCTTGAGTGACTGGAGGTAGCTTCATGTTTTCCAACATCAGCTTGAAGTGGTGTTCGAGTTGATGCTTGGTGAAAATTTTGGTGAAGTAGTAGTCCACTTTGCTCTTTATGGCTTCTTGAGAGGCAGAGGCTTCTCTCATATAATCTTGAACTATCTTCATTATTTCTCTGGCAGAATCTCTTGTAGAAAGCACCACTCGGCTCAACTCTGATGAGTCCACAGAGCCACTGGTTGAAATAGAACCAATCTCCTCCTTCAGCATTGCTCGAACTTGATTCAGGTCAACTGATAGTTTGGATGTGAGAGGGCCAAGAGAGAAGGAAACAGTTTCTTTAAAACTCTTAGACAAACCACTGATTAGGCTTTGAACTTGAGAGTCTTGTAATTGAACATGATCCTTCACTAAGGTTTTGAAACTTTCAAACACCGATACAAACTGGCTTACTACACTCTTCACATAAGCTAGGTCCTTGTCAGGTTGAGACTTGGAGGTCATATAAGAATCCAAAGCAGCAACTGATGTCTTGAGAGCTTCCAGATCTGATTCAATTCTTGAAGACTGAGTCTGGCACTCTTTCACTTCTTCCATAAGCTCAGACATAAAAGAAGATAAACTACAAGCCAGAGATAGCTCGAAAGATCTCTCTAACATTTTCATTTCTTCATAAAAGCTTTGCTTCATCTCAGCAACTGATACACTGAATGATTCCTTCAGCTCATTCTTCACGGATTCAAGATCAGATTTAGAGACAAAATCATTTGAGACAACTGCAACAGATTCTCTTGCTGAGGCCAAACTAACTACATAATCAGTCATTATTGAATTAATTGAGGAAGCAAGAGAGGTTTCCATTAACTTCACTTCTTCAAAAAAACTGGTTTTGAGGTCCTCTTTCAGCTTATTCAAATCATGAAATCTGACCACATCATCTGGCAACATCTCAGAAGCAAGATCATAATTGGTCTTCAGTCTATTCACAGACATCTCATTATCTGAATCTGGATAATCCAATCCACAGACTATAAACCCTGGGTCTTCTACCCATTCTCCAAGCACAACAGCTACTGTAACATTTCCAAGAACATATTGGTGCTCCCCCTCAATGGGTGCATTATCATGTATCACAACAGCATTTGGTGCTGGATTCTCTTCATCAGAATCTTCTACTACAAGTTCCACAGGTGCAGCATCTTGAAGATTTTCTGACATAGGTACAGCTTCTTCTGTAACTCTTTCTACTTCATCAGCAGGCATAGCTGAGTTCCCAATAAAAGGGCTCATACTTAAACTACCGGAAGCAGACAATTCAGATACATTTTACTTTTCCTCTTCTTCTTGGTGAGGTACAGACTGGTCTTCCTCATGAGTAGATACAATTTCCTCTACCTTTCCTTTCCTAGAATAGACCAATTCTGCAACAGGACTTGGGGGAAAGTCTGGATATCCTCCAACATCCATAGGAGTTTCTTCTTCTTCTTCTTCTTCTGTTTCATCACTATAAACAGGTTCCTCTTCATCAGGTCTCAGACTCGGATCTCTCTCATCCTTTGGTCTTGAGGGATGATCCACAGGATTAAACCTATCATAAATATTCTGATCATCACTGACCCATTCACCCTTCCATGGGTTCCAGTTAATTTTCATGTACTTGCAAACAGTCGAGGTGATGCAGAAATTGTTCTTGACTACAACTGTCTCATCCTGAGACTCAGCTATTCCTTTCACTTTTATCATAACTGAAATCAGCTTGGCAAAGAACAAAGCATTAGTCTTTGAATTTGGTCTAATCATGTCTTCCATTTGAAGCATTAGCAATCTGCACAGATTGATCTTCACACCATGTCTTAGAAAATGAAGAAGATAGATATCTTGATATCTCCGATTTGCGAAATCTCCTCGCCTTGGTATCAACACATGTTGAACAAACTTGAAAAGCAGTCGATTTTCTCCATCCATTTCAGCAGCAACCACTTGCCTTTTATTTCCATTACCAGTCAGCTCTTTTAAGGCGGTTTCATAATCAAAGATGTCACTGCTAGGTGGCATTGCTCTTGATACATACCCAGAGACACCTTCATGTGGTACTTTCAAACTCTCAGCCCACTCTACTAAAGAAAAAGACATCTCTTTTCCATTTACAAAAGAGCTTACTCGATTCTCATTCTCAGACTTCTCAAAGGTTACAAACTCATAGAACTGTTTTACCAACTTCGGGTTGTATGGGCCATTGTTATTCGAGAAACAATCCACCCATTTCTGGTCCTCCAGAATCTCGAGTACTAACGATTTGCTAGGCAGTAGCCATTCCACGCACAGTTCCTTCTCGATCACTATGTCTCTATTCTGCAAGTGAGGATTCACTGGTCACCTTCCCGATCTAGTTCTGACTTCACTAACACTGGCTTTATGCTGTGTCTTCTGCTTCTTAGCGTTTGGTTCTACTCTTTCATCTCTGACGATAGGAAGCTTGGTTTTTTCCATCGCGGGTTTAGGGTTCTTGGTCAATTTGGGAGCTAAGGTTTGAAGGTGAGGGATTTTGAGCTCGGTGAGGTAAGAAGTGGCTTAGACATAGTTTTATCATTTAGGAATTCCAAATAAACGACTAAAATAGAGTAATAAAAATAATATAAAACGATTCGTATTCTTGGCGGTAGACAGATGTTTTAAAAACATTGCATCGGTGTGAGTTAATCAGCGGTGAGAAAAACAATTCGGTGAGAATTGTACATCAGTGATAATTTTCACATCGGTGAGAATTTTCACATCGGTGAGAAGTTTCACATCGGTGAGAATTTTCACATCAGTGAGGATTTTCACATCAGTGAGGATTTTCACATCAGTGAGGATTTTCACATCAGTGAGGATTTTCACATCAGTGAGGATTTTCACACCAGTTGTAATTAAACATTCCCAATTCGTGTCTTATGTTACTTAGCCTATCCGAACTTAGAGGTTTAGTGAAAATATCAGCCAATTGATGTTCAGTGCCAATAAATTCAAGAGAAATATCACCTTTTTGATAGTGATCTCTTAGGAAATGGTGTCTTACATCTATGTGTTTGGTTCTAGAGTGAGATACAGGATTCTTAGAGATGTTTATTTCACTGGTGTTATCACAGTTGAATGAAACATGTTTAAAAACATATCCATAGTCCAAAAGAGTGTGTTTCATCCACAGAATTTGTGCACAGCAACTACCAGCAGCGATATATTCTGCTTCGGCAGTAGATAATGCAACTGAGTTCTGTTTCTTACTACACCAAGAAACTAAGGATTTTCCAAGCAAATGACATGTTCCTGATGTGCTTTTTCTATCTAACTTACAACCAGAAAAGTCAGCATCTGAATAACTCATTAACTCAAAGGATTGTCCTTTTGGGTAAAACAAACCTAAGTTAACCGTGTGTTTGAGATATTTAAAAATTCTTTTAACAGCAAGCAAATGAGATTATTTTGGATTAGCTTGAAATCTGGCACACATACACACACTAAACATAATATCAGGTCGACTAGCAGTAAGATAAAGTAAACTACCAATCATACCTCTGTAATTTGTTTGATCAACTGGTTTCCCAGTTTCATCTGCATCTAATTTACAGGTAGTACTCATAGGAGTTTCACTTCCCTTGATACTATCCAGACCAAAACGTTTTAAAAGATCCTTTGTATATTTACTTTGATTCAATATAATACCATTTTCATTTTGAAATACTTGAAATCCAAGAAAGTACTTAAGCTCTCCCATTAAGCTCATTTCAAATTCATTTTGCATACTTTTTGAAAAATCAGTACATAAAGAGTGTTTAGAAGATCCAAAAATAATATCATCAACATATATTTGTACAACTAAAACATCTTTAGAAATTCTTTTAATGAAAAGAGTTGGATCAACAATCCCTTTAGTAAAACCTTTTGAAATAAGGAAATTTCTAAGTCTATCATACCAAGCTCTTGGAGCTTGTTTCAAACCATACAAAGCTTTAGAAAGTTTAAAAACTTGATTTGGAAAATGGGGGTTAGTAAATCCAGGTGGTTGTTCTACAAAAACATATTCAATTATAAAACCATTTAGAAATGCACTTTTCACATCCATTTGATATAACTTGAAATCTAGATGTGCAGTATATGCAAGTAAGATCCTAATGGCTTCTAGTCTAGCTACAGGTGCAAAAGTTTCCTCATATTCTATACCTTCTTCTTGACTATATCCTTGTGCAACTAGTCTAGCTTTGTTTCTAACTATATTCCCGGATTCATATACTTTATTTCTAAAAACCCATTTTGTGCCTATTGTCAAAGTGTCCTTGGGTCTGTCAACTAATTCCCAGACTTTGTTTCTTTCAAACTGATTTAATTCTTCCTGCATAGCTATTACCCAGAATTCATCATTGATAGCATCGTTGATATTTTTGGGTTCTAGCTGTGAAAGAAAAGCTTGATGTTCAACCTGGTTTCTTAGAGAAGCTCTAGTTTGTGTTCCTCTATCAAGATTACCAACAACAGCTTCTAAAGGATGATTCTTTAGAATCCTCGTTGATCTGGTAAAGGTTGGACTAGAAATTTCAGGTTCATCTATAGGTTCGGGTTCAACAGAAGCAGATTCTGGAGAAAGTCCAGAACTGGATACTTTTATAACAGGTTCTTTAGATTTATCATTAAGGTCCAGAATAGACAAATCTTCTTCAAGATTCTCAAGAGAGATTTTAGGCTCATGTGGATCAGTTTCATCAAACTTGATGTGAACAGATTCTTCCACACATTTGGTTTTCTTATTGAATACTCTATAGGCTTTACTAGAGATAGAATAACCCAGAAAAATTCCTTCATCACTTTTGGAAGCAAACTTATCCAGATTATCTTTAGTATTCAGAATAAATACTTTGCAACCAAAAACTTTAAAGTAATTAACCTTAGGCTTTCTATTGTTCCACAATTCATAAGGGGTTTTCTTAAGAACAGGTCTGATTAAGACTCTATTATGACATAACAAGCTGTATTTACAGCTTCAGCCCAAAAATAAATAGGTAGGTCATATTCATTGAGCATGGTTCTAGCAATTTCTTGCAGGGTTCTGTTTCTTCTTTCTACTACACCATTCTGTTGGGGTGTTCTAGGAGCAGAAAAGTTATGAGTATAGCCATTGTGTGAGAAATAAGATTCAAAATCTTGATTTTCAAACTCACGACCATGATCACTCCTCAAAGTTTTAATCCTAAGTCCACTAAGGTTCTCTACAGACTTGGAGTATTTGACAAAGTAAGAACAAGCTTAACTTTTGTGAGCTAGAAAATATACCCAAGTATATCTAGAAAAGTCATCTACAAGAACATAAACATAGTGCTTCCCATTTAAACTAGAAACTCTTGATGGTCCAAACAAGTCCATGTGAACCAATTCAAGTGGTTGAGAAGTCGAAACTTCTTTCTTTGATTTAAAAGAAACTTTGTGTTGTTTTCCCTTTTGACAGGGGTTACACACTCTATCATTTGGGAATTCTAATTTAGGTAGGTCTCTAACTAGGTTTTTCCTAGAAAGTTTTCTAAGTGAGTGAATGTTGCAATGTCCTAATCTTCTGTGCCATAGCCAAGATTCTTTATGAAAAGCATTCCAACAAGTAATATTCTGCTTAGCTAAAAAATTCAGATTAACAGCATAAACATTCTCATTTCTTAAGGCAGAAAATACCAAAACATTCTTAGAATTAAAAACTTTGCAAGAATCATTTTCAAATTTAACATGAAAACCATCATCACATAACTGAGAAATAATTAATAAATTGTATTTAAGGCCATCAAAAAATAAAACATTAGAGATCAAAATTGAATCAGTGTTACCAATCTGGCCTAGGCCAATGATTTTTCCTTTAGAGTTGTCACCAAAGGTGACAAAGCCTCCATCAACTTTTATTAAACTCTTGAAACAAGATAAGTCTACTGACATATGTCTTGAACATCCACTGTCCAAATACCAGGTCTCTTTACAGGAGCTCTTCAAGCATGTTCCCTACAAAACAGATTCAGATGGGAGATGATTTTGGTACCTAGATTTTCTTGGGTCCAGACAGGTTAGCCATTAACACTTTAGGTACCCATATTTGTCTAATGGGTCTCATATAATTTGTAGAATTGACATGCTTTGAAAGATAAACTTTATTAGATCCATAGCTATGTATATAACTGGTTGAAGCATATGAAGTTCCAGAATTACCTTCATTCTGTCCAGATTTAGAAATGAATCTAGTTTTGGAAATTTTCCTTTGTCCAGGTTGGTATCCTATACCAGTAGTATATTTAGGTGCTATTTTCTTTCCTAGCATCTGTGTTAGAGTATTCTTTCCATTTGTGAACTTCTCTAAGTCTTTTCTGAGTTGTTCATTAGATAGTTTCAGTTCAGTGTTCTCCTTTAACAGTTGAGCATTTTTCTCTTTTTCAATAGTGAGTTCGGTTTTAACTGTAGTGGTGAGAGCATGCTGTTTCTTTAATGACTTGTATTTATCCTTAAGTTCATTACATGTCTCTTCTAACATGTCACAGTATTCAAACAATTCAGATTTAGACATGTTATCACCTTCAGTATCATCTCCAGAATAATATGAATTTGAAGCAGGAGTTTCAGTTGTTACCTGAGAAGTGTTTTTCATAAAGCACATGTTGGCTCGATTCCTTTCAGAGTCTGAATATTCAGCTTCACTTGTGCTGTCTTCTGAAGCACTCCAAGTAGCCTTCATGGCTTTCTTAAACTTATTGTCCTTATATTCATATTTCTTTTTATACTTCAGCTTTGGACAGTCGGCTTTAATGTTTCCTTTTCTCTTGCACTCATAGCAGACAACATCATCTGATTTGTCATTCTTCTTCCAATCCTTTTTCCATTTGCCTTGGTGATCATACTTACCCTTATAATTTGTTTTTCTGAAGAACTTCCTTTTCCTATAAAATTTCTTAAATCTTCTAGCAATGTGAGACATCTCAGCATCACTGTCAGAATCACTTCCACTGTCTTCACAACTTGAACTTTCAACTACAGCTTGAAGCTTTTCTTTGTCCTTATTCTTTGAAGTTGAGGATTTGAAAGCGACAAACATTCTTGCAGGTTCATTTTCTTCCTCTTTGTTCACTTTAAGCTCTTCTTCATACATCATCAGCTTGCCAATTAGTTCCTTGACAGGTAGAGAAGCAATGTCACATGATTCTCTGATTGATACAGATGTGCCTCTCCATCTATCAGGTAGACACCTCAAAATTCTCATAATTTGTTCCTTCGATGAGACATCCTTTACCAGCGAGATCATTGTATTGAAAATTTCATTGAACCTGATATACATGTCAGAAATGGGTTCGTCAGGCTTCATTTTAAAATTATCATACTTGATAGTATAAGTATTCAATCTCATTTCTTTAACATTAGTTGTTCCTTCATGAGAAACATCTAAGGTATCCCAAATTTCATAAGCAGTTTTACAAGCAGAAATTCTATTAAATTCTTCATCTCCTAGAGCATAGTACAAGGAATTCATAGCTTTACAATTGTTATTGTAAGCAGTCTTTGTAGGTTCATCCCAAGTAGATCTAGCAGTAGTGGGAATTTTGTATTCTGATTCAATAGCAGTCCAAATATCAAAACCTATTCTTTCTAGATGAATTTTCATTTGCAGTTTCCACTGATCATAATTAGTTCCATTGAAGAAAGGTGTCCGATTAGTAGCAGCACCCTCAAGTCTATTGTCCATGATGAGAAAATTTTAAAGAGATAAAAATTTAGATATAACAGAAATTTTAAGAACATTAAAATACAACTAAAATCACAGTTCAAAAGCAGAGTACTTTTAGAAAGTATTTTCAACCTCTGATACCAAGTGTTGGTCGGAGTGGTTTACTCAAGAGGGGGGTGAATTGAGTACCAATTAAAATTTCTGTATTTAAAAAAACAGTGTCTTAAAGACCCCCAAATAAAATAATAAATTAAACTGTAGTGAATTTATATTAAAGTAGAGGTTCTGTCAGATTCTCAAGGGATTGATTAATTCCCAGTTAATCAACACAGGAGTGTGTGATTATCTTTTGAAACTAACTTACTAATCTACACTTAACATAAACACTTTCTAATTTAATTATCAAAGTAACTTTAAAAACAGTATTAGTTTTAAAGTGATTAACAGCGGAGTAAAACATTGAAAGAGATGGCACAACAATGTAACCAAGAGGTTCAGTCTCAAGCCGGGACTTAGTCCTCTCAATAGTTTTTATAAAAATGATCCACACCCTGGATCGGGGTTCAACAGTTTACAACTGTCCAGGTCCTAGACCTCTACCACTGTTCTTCGTGGGAAACAGTACAACAGCAACCAGCTGTCCAGGTCACACACGACCTCTACCACTGTTATTCGTGGGAAATAAAGAATGAAAGAGTTTGGTAAGGATTTACAAATCCTTCAGTTTGAGTACAGGAGACAGTGTATGTGTTAGATACAGCAGATAACACACACTGCTCGAAAAGAGTAATAATAAATCACATAACAAGAGTTATAGAGTTTAGAAGTGGTTCTGGTGATTTCAGTGTAGCTCTGGACTTCTTTGGATTCAATCAGAAGTGAGTTTGAGTCCTCTTCTTGTTTCTGTTTGAGAAACAGAGTGTCGTATGCTCCAGGTTCGTAGGTAGTGAGATGTAGTCGATGAAGCTCTTTGATATTCTTTTGAATGCACAGAACTCTTCTCGAGTATGCTTGATTGTATATGTGATTCTGTCTTGCTTGGTTCTTCTTGTATGCACAGAGATTTTTCTTGAGTATGTCGTATGTCTTCCTTGTCTCTGTGTGTGTTGTCTCGCTTATCTCTTCAGCAGAGTCTTCTTGTATTTATTTCACATGAAACAGGAGACAGAAAATATTTCCTTTCTGCAGGTACGAGGTACGGGTTCCTGACATCCGACAACCTTTATCAGATATTTGACAAATCAATAAAATGTACATGATATGACCGTTGGATAGATTAAATATAGGAAATAAAGAAATTCAAACAGTGCGTCGAGTGATCGGTAGGTGATCAGCATCGGTAGCTTGGACATCGGTAGCTTGAACATCGGTAGCTTGAACATCGGTAGGTACATGCATCGGTAGCTCCATGCGTTGGTATCAGTAGATGTGAGTATGTCAGTAGCTTCGTCCATCAGTGACTCTTATTCCATCGGTAGCTATTTATACTTACACCGGTAGCTCTATATTTGTATCGGTAGCTGTCTGTAAGTCAGTAGCTTACATTTATAAGCACATCGGTAGCTCTGTGTTAAGTCTATCGGTAGCTCTGTGTTAAGTCTATCGGTAGCTCTGTGTTAAGTCTATCGGTAGCTCCGTATTAATTCTATCGGTAGCTGTCTGTCGGTAGACTAAGTCTATCGGTAGACTGGTTACCGGTAGCTCATTATCAGTAGCTATAGGTAGATTACTTATCTGTTTTATGTAGAACACATCCGATTGGGTTAGAATCAATTTATAACTTGTATGAACATGGATAAATGAGGATTAACATATTTCAAAGACTATTTTAAAAATTATTATTGGTTTGATCATAGATTTGAAAGAATTAAAGTATAGATCAATGATACTTAACAATATCATATAGAATGAAAACATAATTGGGATTCTCAACACATATGAATACATGATTGAGATTATCAAAACAGGTGAGGTCAACAATTTGTTTGGTACATAAATTTTCCCTTTCAGTTATAGTATTTCTTGTAAGAAATTAAAATCGTGTTATAACACAATGAGATTTTTTATATTACTTTTTGAATTAATTAAATCATTTTTATTCTTTTAATTTCCCACAACACTATAATTTTTTTATTTAATATATTTAGAAGAATTTATACACATCACCAAGTTAATAGTTCACTATATGAAACATAATGATTATATTTCTATACAAGAAACAACGAGGTTAACTTGAATTACATGAATTAGTGACTTCCCTCGATGGGTTTTATAACTCCTAAGATTGAGTTTTACTAGAAAATTATATACTTTTAAAACATTATTATTTAATATAATAATTTATAACAATGTTGTTAAATTGGATGTTATAAATATTATAAACAAATTTAATAATGTTACATTTAAAAAAAATAGTAGATGAATTCATAGTTTACCAATTAATTAGAAATGAATATGAAAACTGATTAAATGTACAAGGAAATGTTATTATTTTTAGAGTCCAAACATGTTTTTATCCTAATAAGTATAATTAATAATAATTAGTGATTGATATTAATGTAATATATATTATATATATTCAATGAAATATTTTTGATAAATAGATTTTATATACATAATAGATGAATAAATATAATTTTTTAAAACCTATAAATTTGATAAAGTTATTTTTATCACCTATTAATTAATAACTAATTTTAAATATAATTTATAGAACCATTATATATTAAATATTCCAAAATAAACAACACATTGGGAATATAAATAAAAAAATTAGTTATGAATATATTTTTGGTAATTTTCTATTAGGTTTCAATTTTTAATGAATTGTTAAAAATAATAGATTTTAATTCAAAACATATTTTGAGGGAATTTATTTTTAATGATGAAATGTATTTTAAATTTATTCCAATTTTTAATTAACCAAAATTCTTTCTATTAATAAAATTTATTTCATTGATACCAATTTTACATTGAAATTGGATATAAAAACATTGGGAACTTTGGAAGGTTATAATTTAAAAACTAAAATGTCGACCTGACTACGAGATAAATTTTAAATTAATTTATGGAATTTTTATGAGTAGACGTTGGATAAGTGGTTCAAATATTTTTAATTATAATAATTTATAATTTTTCATATTTTAAATTAGTTTTTGAACAAAAATTTCTGTTAAACTAATGAAAATTAATTACATCGATTAAGGAAAAATTAAACTTAAATAAAGAATAAACATGGATTTTTAGACCAAACAAGAATTTGAAACGCATAAAAACCCATTTTATGTCCATTCTTAATCCATGAATCTTCCATTATAGATATTGGTGAGTTTTGTTTACCATTTTTGGTAAAAACTTGGGTACATCTAACATATTTTCATAAATTCTATGGGAGTAATTTCCCTTCCCTATTGAAATCCACAACATATCCCTCTTATTGAAACCTCTAAAACCACACAGTCTCGGTCAATCTATGACCAATAAAATTTCCAAAATACCAACCCTATTTTTAGTGGCCTCCCCTTAGGCAGATATAACTTCACATAATCGTTTTGGCGAAATCGAAATTGTGTCACCTGATTAAGTGGTTACATTTTATCTCATCTTCTTTCTTTGATTTTATATCTCCCCCTTCCAAACCCTTTATTCAATTATTTATTAAAATAATAATATCTGAAATATAATAGGATTTTATAATGCTATGGATTTTCCTACCCTAACACACACCTCTATCTAATGTGTAATGATCACATAATTTACATGTATAGCGAAATACTTCCAAACGAAACAATGATTGTTCATTTTTTCCGTTTACCGCCTCTCATGATGGACATTATATTGGAAAATATTTTAATATATGTTATATGTTATATATAATATGTCATTAATATTCTATAATTATTTTACAATACATGCTTTTATAAATTCCATTTTGTGTTAATGTGATAATTTCATTGGAGGAGGTGTCGACTACGGCCCCCGCAAAGCGATTTGATTTATTCAAACACTTCATGGAATGCAATAATGATGGGATAATTGAAATTAATATATATATATATATATATATTTATAATTATTATATAATGATATTATATTCATATATTCATATATTCAATTTTCCTTTTTCCCTCTTAATATGGTAATTAAAATGTAAATAGTGTTCATGGGTACATATAGCTTTCCATCTCCACGAAAAATTTATTCCATTTCATAATTCAATATTATATGGATTATTAAAATGAAAATATATTAGATATAAATGATATTTATAGCATGTATTATATTATTAATTCATTATACATGTATAAGAACCGAATTTATAATAAATTAAGATTCTTTCGAAGAGCTAAGAAGATATTACCCAGAGTGAAACCTAAGCATAGGATAGTTACAAATTTGGTAATATAATGTCATAATCTAACCATATATAGAATTAGATATTAAAATATGGTTCTATAAAATATTAAAAATAAAAAAAAATTTATTATATAGGTTTTTTTAATGAGTACTTTTAGAGTCCAGACACAAGGTAAGAGAATTTCATATCACTTTTACTTCCACAAGATATATTCTTTATTCAATACATATTTCTTTTGTGTGGAGTACATAATACACATGGAAGTATTATATGATTCATATAATTAAATTTATGTGTATTTATATATCCATTTTATTATCATTATCTCATGTGGATTATTATTAAAATGTTACCATTTGATAATGATTTTTTTTCAAAATTTATATTCTTTGAGGAAGATGTCATGATATGCACCTATATTTGTCAATGCGGTGTATATAATACCTTTGAAATAATATCTCATGAATATTAATCATTAAATAAATTTTTTATCTTCATTTAATTTCATTTTATGAAATTTGGAGTATGGTTTATACTCACCAAAACATAAGTGTTTACTGAAACAATCTCATCACTTTTCGAGATTATTTATGTTTATACATCCTTTGAAGAAATCTTATAATCCATATCTCAAGATCATTCTTAAATTTTAAAAAAGTATTTACTATTTATTATATATTCCTGTATTGGTAGAATATTTCTACTATATAGAACATAATATAGTTAAGAATGTGTTTTTAAGAAAGCCCAACACTACCCTCTATTCAGTGAGAAATATATGTTACTTAATAACAATGTTTTCTAAAAAGTGATTCAACGAATATTCTATTATTCTCATAAAATAACTAAAATACCCTTTTAGCCATTTTAATCTAGCAATGTTTTCATAGGAATCGACTTTTATATTTTTAAACATGGAATATTTCTATCATTTTTACCATGAAAAAATAATTTTCTTTTTACCACATGTATAGATTTACCAGCTGTAAATTCATTAATTATTTAATGTCATGTATAAACAATTAATTTTTACGATTTTTTATAAAGATATTTTCACAGAAATGTTTTTCAAAAGTACTTCAATATTATTGTAACTGTTTGTAAATAAAATTATATTTAGAATGTTTTATGTTTTAACGATAATTTTTTTTATAAAATATGTGATACCAATTTCATTTCATGGGTTATTATTTGATGTCTATAAATCATGTTTCTTTTTATGGGACATGATATTATGAATTTCTTATTATCCTATGGAAAATTTATGATTTATTTTATTATGTGATGTGTGGGAACAATATCTCTCTTTAATGCAATGGGTAATAAAAAGATGTATATGCACTTAATGGGTAATAATGCTGTAGCATAAGCCGAAAAAAATAATGTACTAATGTTTTAGAACAATCCTGAAACCAAGAAGGTACATGGGTTGTTTACATTTCCTAATAGTAATAGGGAAAACATGTTTTGTCCCACACCAAAAAAAACTATAAGGTACGTGGGTTATAGCTCATGCCTAACAACATGATGTTACCTGGGATTTATCCAATACTTTAAACAAAGAGGGTACATGAGTTGTAGCCTATGCCCAAAAAAAGATGGTACATGGGTGGTAGTCAAATCTTAAAAGTAAGATGGTAAAAGGGATGTTAGGCCAAGCCTAGAGGAGGCACATGAGTTGTAACACATGACAAACATTTTATAATTGTTGTAGTACATTTCATTGAGACAAGATTTTCTATTCTTATGTGCATGCCGAAAATACCATATTTTATTCCAATGTTATAATTTCACGACTTGTTAACTTAATTATATGATGATCCATGTATTCAAAACAGTAAATATTAATTATGATCTATAATACGTAGGGAATTGTATTCAAATATTATTATTATGTTCCCTACCCTATTGACCTTGTTATTCTTATGTAATTAATTTATTTTCCCTTACTGACCATATAAGATTAACACTTTATTATGTTTCCTTTCCCTAGGTAATTGAGAAAGGTTTTTTGGTTAATTAAAAAACATGGAAATATTTATGGAATATTTTTAGGATCTTTAAGAAGGATAAAATATTTTATATCCATGTTTCCAAATACACTAAACTATAATGTCCGTCATGTATGATTTTTAGTAATTTACCAAATATTAATCTAAAATGATTTAATACCCATGTATATTAACTATGGAAATCTATATTTGGTATCCAGGGAAAGGATTATTTAACCATTATAAAATAGGATAATAAAAAATTAATGAGATCCATAAGAGTGTTTCTATGTATATGTATAGTTCTCTCACTAAGGATAACAATATTGGGGAGTAAAATTTTATGAAAATGTTCTGGAATTTTGGTAAAGGATAGAGTGAGTGGTGTCTAAGAAATACATCCCTATATGGATACTACATGTGAATGTGGCTCTAAAACATTTGTACCTATGTTTAATAACTCTAACATGATATCTTGTGCATGGATAGTGGTAATCTGCTATACTACAATGTGCCTTGCATCAAACCTGCTTTGACACTCTCGAGGGATAATATTTGAAAAAAAACATCATGATCCATCATGAATGATTTAAAAAAAGGATGACTATGAATAACCCTAGTTAAACATAATGTTCCATGATATTAATGATGTAGGATCCTTGATTTCATCTCCCTATATGTAATTTTTTAGGATTATATTATATCACTATATGATAAATTTTTCCCACACTGTTTCTTCTAGATATAGTGAGTTAATAGAATCAAAAGGAAAATAGTAAACATTTAATGTTTCATATATGGATATTATGGGAATAATGAGAATAAATTTAGAATATGGAAATCTGATTAGGTAAAATAAGAAGGTTTTATGAGTATTATTTATACTTTTGATGAAAACGATACCTAAAAAATATGACAATTGTATGTGATGTTCTTCTAGTATAGTTTATATTAAACATAATAATCATGGTTAGATTGAGGTTAAGGAACCTAATGACCTAATTCATATTTTATATACTATGGGAGAGGTATTAAGGGATAAGTTTATGAAACCTGATTAATCATTCATTAATAATGATGGATGAATGAAGTATTTATGTTTTGAAATTTAGAGATTATGTTATATGAGTCCGGAAATATATATTTATTTTTAGTATAAGTTTTAATTTATGATTGAAAGGGAAATTTTTATTGGTGATGAAGACATAGAAAATTGATTTCATTTAAATGTGATATTTTTATTTAGGGAATGTAACCCTTAATTAAGGTTTGACTTTGAGAAATATATATTTTGATAATGATATTTTTGATATGAATAACTAAATTTTATGGTACATATTATATTGGTACTAATTAGTGAAAAAGTGTTCTATGTAATCAAGGATGAATTTAAAAACATCATGGGATTAATGATATATCTAGTTATAATTTAAATATGTAACTATATCTATTTTTCGATAGAATTTATGGAAATTAATGAAATATATGATGAGGGTACTAATGTTATTGGAATGTGAAAAAACACTTGTAATTTTTGACATATGAAAATCAATGTTATGTCAATTTCATGAATTTCTTTCAAAATAAAGGAATGTTAATCATTTAAAAAGTCTAGAAGGAAAATCATTTATAAAATATATAGGACAAAATTTTGATGATGTAAATATGATTAAGGTGTTGCATCATTATATGTGTAATTAATCATATTGGATAGCCATCTCAATCTACTTTGTGCTGACGATAAATTATGGGATGGAATATCATGGGTATCATGATCTGATAGTACTTCAGGAAGGAAAAATTAACCTTCCATTATAGTGATATAGTGGAAGTTGATATATGAACAAAAATTGATTATGTTATTCTAAAATCATGAGAGTATTTCTTTTTATGAAAATTATATATTTTTGTGAAAAATGATCTTCAAGAAAAATATGCTGTCCTAGTACCTTCATTTCTAATGAGTAAGAAGGTCTCTTATGTCACTACATATTTTTGGCCTTATGATTGATAACATTCTCATGAAATTGTTACATATCACTCTAAATCATAACATGATAGTTATATTTCCTTTCATGTCCATGTTTTCACTTTCCACATAAGTTCTCCTACATGGAACCCCATCTATGTGTTACTCTAAGTAGCTTTTGTGGTTATAAATTTCATTATTAAGGGATGTTTTTGATTTCAGTTTTATTATATAGGTTTCTATGAAAGAATCATTAAATTATTAAACAATTGATAACAGTGATAAATTTAGAGGGATAAAATCATTTTAAGGGGTGTATAATATAACACTATGAGAATTTCTATATTATTTGTATCTAATTAATTTGATCATTTTGATATTTTAAATTTAGTGAAACATAAAAAATATTATATTCTATATGTTTTCAATAATTTATATTTAGATACAAGTTAATTTTGGGCTACACGCAACATAAATATTTTCTTTTTGTACACAATAAATTTTGGTTAACATACGTTACATAAATCAATGAATTTCATCAATGTCTTGCATAACACGCAAGACCAAGTTTTAGCAAAAAAAAGTAAGTCATTAAAATGTTATTATTCAATATAATAAGATATACAAAAGACCTTAAATATTTTGTTGTGTTTAGTATTAAATAATTTTTTAAAATATATGTTTTACATTAATATAAATGAATTTATTCTTTACTAATTAATTAGAAATTAATTCAAAAATTGATTGAATGTAAATGAAAATACTATTATTTTTATGTCAACAAAAATATTTTTAACCAAATAAATATACCTAATAATAATTATTGAGTGATATTAATTCAATACATATATTATATATTCAATGAATTATTTTATATGTTCATTAAATAGATTTGACCAACATAAGATAAGAGCAAACCCAATTTGATGCATAATACCATATAATTTATCTAATGGAATAGGTACCTCATTTTAATGGATAAACCATTTTAAATACAATTTTGGTACATTTATAGAATTAATATCTCAAAATAAACATCATCGTTATATTTTAAACAAAAAAATTATCTTAGGAAATATTTTTGGGCTTTTTTGTATGCTTACATTTTTTAATGAATGGTTAAAAATGCAAGATTTTAATTCAAAATTTTCTTTATCTAATTAATTCATAAGGATTAATTATAGTTTAAATTTAATTAAAAGTTTAATTAGATAATACTCTAATAAATTTATAAAACTGGTTAATTTTGATCAATTTCAAATTGAAATGACATATAACAAAATAGGAATCATTGGAATGTTTTTTCATTGAAAACCACATTGTGGACCCTACTGTGGGATTAATTTATAACACTTATGTGATTATAATTTAGAAAAATGGATTAAATATTTTTAATCATACTAATTTATAATTTCAAATATGGTCAACATAGTTTTTTTCCCAAAATATTAGTGAATGTAATTAAAATTAATTATATCGATTAAGGAAAAATCCAGATTAAGTAAGGAGTAACCCTTAAATTTAAGAACAAATTGAATTGGACACTTATCCAACACCCATTTCATGGCCATTAATTGGAAATTAAGATTAAATTAATGTTTTTTGTTATTTTAGTTTTTATTTGTTGTGTTAAAAACATGGGTACACCTAACATGTTTTAAAAAATATCTAGTGAGTCCTTTCCCTTCCCTATAAATGTCTACCACCTCTCTCTCTTATTAAAACCTCTCAACCCAAAAAGGATTGGAAAATAACTTACCAATAAAAATTACACCATCCCTACCTTACTCATATAATACCCCCCTTGTGCATAAACCAGTATAGGGATGATTTTTAGGTATAAACCCAGAGGAGTTTCCCGATTGAGAGGCAACGTATTCTTTCAAGCTCTGTTTTTATGTTCTCTCCCCTCCCACTCTGATATTTTTATTATTTTCTTATATAACAAAAAAATTAAAATAAATACATTATTATGTTTTTTATATTCTTTTGACTTAAAATTACACACAACTATGTGAAATGGGAAAAGAACATATTGCTTACTTGTGTAAAGAACAACTGCCTCAAGAAACGACGACTGTTCAGTTTTCATTTGCTGCCTCTCATAATGAAAATTATGATTAAAAATATTTTTATATATTTTATTTATTATATTTATAATTTATTTATTATTAAAAAATTGTTTTACAACACATTTCATTTTACATTCCATTTTTTCATAATACAATAATTTCAATTGGGAAAGTGTGGAATATCACCCTTCAAAGCAACGTGATTCATTCACACACTACACAAAATGTTTTCAGGATGATATCAATGAAATAATATGATATATATTAAATTATAAAGATAAATTAATAATGTTATAAACATATAAATATATAATAATTTTATTTCTTCCTTTCAATGAGGCTATAAAAACTAAAATATCCTTCATGTGTTTGTACGACTTACCATCTCCTTGAATAGTGAATTGAATTTCATACTTCTATACTATATAAATTATTTTTATAAAAATATAATAAATAAAATTTTTAATTATTTATTGTTTTAAATTCTATAATCATGATATGATTATAAGGACTGAAGATATAAAAAATTTAGAAACATGTGAGAAACAAAGAGGGTATTACTCGAAGTGTATCTTTAACATAGGATTGTTTAGAAACGGGTAATATAAGCTCATAATAAAACCATATAAGGAATTAGATAATATGGTTATTAATAATATTTAGAAAATTAATATATTTATTAAAGGTTCGGTTTGAATGAGTACAACGTGAGTCAATACACAAGGGAATGGAATTTTATCTCACTTTTTATTTTCTTCAGATACATGCCGGATTCAACACCCGTTTCATTTTTTTGGTGTGTATACTACCCCTGGATGTGTTATATGATTCATATAAATAAATTTATGTGTATTATTTATCCATTTAATGATCATTATCTTATGGTGTTTATGTTTTAAATGTTACCAAATTGGTAATGTAGTTTTGTCTGAATTTTTCTTCCTGGAGACACATGACATGTTATGGACCTATATTTTTTCATGATGTTTATATACTGCATTCAAATTCATAAATCATGAGTATTACTCATATAATTATATTTTATTCTTTATTTAAATATATTTTCATAAATGGGGAGTATGGTTCAATGTTACCATGTGGTAAGATTTTGTTGATACGATCTATTCTCTTTATACAATTATTTATGACTATGCTTCTATTGATGAAATCATTGTTCCATCTCTCAAGAAAATATATAAATTTTCTTATATTATGGTAATTCATGATATACTAATCTATTTTAATAATTTGTTCACTATTTTATACATAATATAGTTAAGATAGTATTTTTTTAGAAAGCCCGACTTCACCCTTTCTTCGGCCGGAGATTTGTGTTTCTTAAAAAATAATGATTTATAAAACGGTATTCCAAGAATATTCTATTATTGTCATTAAATATTGATAATAAATTTTTACCCATTTTTTCTTTTAAAAATTCTTTAAATAGAATATTCTTGTCTCTTATTAAATGTGGAGTTTTTCTAATGTTTTTACATTAAAAAAGAAATGTTCTTTTTACCTCGAACAACATGTATAGATTTACATTCCGTCAAATCCTTAAATAATTATTTTAATGAAAAAAGTATAATTTTGAAGATTTTTTTTTAAAACATTTTTTCATGTAAATAGTTTTCAAAGGGTTGTAAAGATTGTTTTATATATTTTTAAGGTAATTCTTTTCAAAGAGTTTTATGTTTTAAAGATACTTTTTCAATGAATAAAGGATATTTAACTCAAGAATTATTTTTGTGATATCCTTCCAATATAGTTTTCATCTATGATAACAATAGTTGATAGTAATTGTTCCATTCTAGGAAGTGATCCAAGTGTACCATTAATATTTTTTCTTGAATGGTTAATGTTTTGATGGAATAATTCTTAAGATTCCCGTTTCAATTCCATGAGTGTCATGCTTTTAAAACTCACATATTTTCATTTGTAATTCATTCCTGAATTGGTTTTAAAACTTATATAATTTCATAGGTTATGGTTGGATGAAATTTCAAAGATACCCATTTCCTTACTTGGGTGATTATTTGACCTTTTTAAAACAAATCCATTTTTATGTTTCATGAGATAATAAATGTTCAATTATTTTTTGGCATATGTATGAATGATTATATTATGAGATTGGTGGGAACAATATCTCCCTCCAATGAATTAGGTAATGATAAGTTGTATTTGAGATCTAATGACACACAAGTTGTATTACAAGGCCAAATAAAAGTATGTACATGGGTTTTAAGAGAATCTAAAAAGTAAGATGGTATATATGTTATAGCACAAATTCAAAAATAAGAAGGTACATGGGTTTTTCCCCTATACTAAAAAATAAGGTACATGGGTTGTACAACTATCAATAATGTGAGAGGTTACATTGGTTTTTATACCGTGCATGATATAGGTACATGGGTATTATCCCATCGTAACATGTAATAAAGGTCTCAGTATGTAACTGTGATATAATATTTTCAATTATTATATGCATGCCACAAATTTCATGTCTTATTCCTACATTATTATTTAATTAATTATGCTATTAATTATAATTATATCTATGTCTTATTAATTTAAAATATTAATTTTTATATCTAATATCTAGGGTTTTCCCTTTAAATGATATTCTATTGTTTAATACCCTTTTGTTCATGTTATTCATAAGATTTTCTTTTATTTTCCCTTAATGAGCATCAAAGAACAACCCTATCTTATGTTTATTTTCCCTAAGTAATGAATAATGGATTTAGGTATAATTACTAATGGTGGAAATCTTTATGGAAGATATTTAAGTTCTTTCCTTCAGATATATGATTTTGTTTCCATTTGTTCAAAGACACTAATCTATTATAGTCATCCTAAATTTATTTTTGTAATATACCAAATTTTATTATATAATGATATAATATCCATTTATGTTAACCCTATGTCACTATATGTGTAATTTGGTTTTATTTTATAAATTATTTTCAGAAGGAGTTGGTTGGTTTCATTATTATCTCTCTCATTCTCATGTGCTCTCTTAGATGATTATTCCTTTCAATTGTGTGTTTAATATATCCTCTGTCCTAGACACCAACCAAGGGCCCATAGGAGGCACGACTAGGGTGTCGCTATGTAACGACCCAAACTTTTATTAGTAGAAATTCCTCTTTATATATTTAAATATCTTATTATGTAAAATTGTTATGTAAAACATATGTACTTCCTTAGTTTTATGTTTTTTGATTTTAAAAAACTATTATAAAATATGACCTTTTCTAATATAGCCATTGAACAGTGATAACATGATTAGTATAAATATATGGATTTAAAAAATCCAATTTACCCAGAAAAAGGATGTGATGGCCTCATCCAGTAGAATTTCTCCATACGAAACCCATTTTTCAGATCTTGGAAAGGAGGTGGCATCATTGGGCATCTCTCTTGACCATTTCCAAGTCAGGATTCAAAACATGAATCTTTAATGGAACTTCTTGTAAGAGAAGTGGAAGTTGATAGAGTTTACCACCCAAGCGATGTTATCTGAGCCACCCCAAGAGTCTATAACAATCTCACATATTACCCTTTGGTCTTATGAAGGTGTTATAAAGAGTTATGTTACAAGACCCTAGTAATATGATTATGTACATTATTTTTGTTTGGAGAATATACATTTATTTTATTATTGTTACATTGTAAATGGGGTTTAAAAAATATCATTTTTAGTTAACTAAAATAATCTATTTTGACGAATTAATGGATTTTTAAATTAAATAATATTTTAATTATTTATTATTAGTAAAGTACTTTTTATTAAATATAAATGATATTATAATAATTTTGAATAAAATTTTCATTTTTATTAAGGTTTAAGACTATATTTGTCAAAACTAATGAATTTTTGATAAATGTCGGTTTTTATATTAAAAGTAAAAATTCACATATTTTGAAAATTATTTAGAAAAAATATATATATTTTTTGAAATTAGGATGTCAAAATTATCTAATGTTGAATTTTTCATAATATTTTGAGACAGTCGAATTTTAGGGTAAAAATTAAATATCATTTAAATATATAATGTGTTTTATGACATTATAATTACATAATAGTAATGTAATAAAATATTATAAACATTTTTTCGGCTAATATATGTTTTACAATTAGTATAATGTAAATTTAAGTTTATTTATTTATTTTACAAAGCTTTAGTGGACCCTCCAAGAGTTATAAAACATTTTAGCGTTTTAAATTGATTTTCTTGATAGAGCGACTCACCTCCAAATAAGAAAACCAATTATTTTAAGATGTTAAGCCATTCCAATTATAAAATATTATTTTCCACCCCCTTTTTAAAAGCCATATGAAAAAACCATGGTTTGGTCTATGGTTTTGATTAGTTTAATGTGTGGTGTCCAAAACCTAAATAATAATGAATTGCCTCTCCATTCAGATATAAACCCACCTAAAATCCCACTTACTCTCCACTCGAAGCCTTTGGAGTTCATCCAACATCGTCCCTATCCTCTTCAGAATCCTCCTATAGAACCCCATGCTCGCAAGAAGCCTCTCTCAATCCCCTAAAAATCCTCTAGGATCACACTTCCATGTAAGGGATTCCTTCCATTCTCATTTTATTCATGTTTCTTAATATTGTTATGTACGTTTATTTTCAATTATAAATGTTGGATAATGATTTCAAACATCCCCCATACCACCCTACTTGTATTTTAATGATGGGATAACACTTTATCTCTCATTAATTCTATCCACGAACACATGTTACCATTCCAAAATTCTGTAAGAAATTTCTCTATCGTCATTTACAATCAAAGAATTATTTTGTATTATGAATCTAAATTCCCTTACATATGTTGGTACAAGTATCTATATGAACCTCTTAATGTCAATTCAATGTACATATTTTGAGACACCCCGTTCTTCTCTTATCAACCATTTTTATGAAGTCTTATGTCACGTCGTTAAGGTACTGAAATTGCACCATAATTTCCCAAGCCAAAGTCATTTTGTAGTGAATACAATGACCATTTATCTATCAAGGGTATTATAATTTATTCACATTTACTTATTTTATATATATTTTCATGTATTAATTACACAATACATTATTTTGGAATAAATTATGTTGTTTAATGAATCAATGTTGTATGATCTTTTGACATATTTTTTCATAAAATTAAATGTTTATGAAGGGTGTTCCCTGATAGCGCTCCAATACATTGGGTAAAGATTAGTATCATGATAATTAAAATAAAATGAGTGTTTAATCTTTTTAATCCAGGTTCAATGATGGTTTAATCATCCTCCATGGGTAATGATCCTTGGCTCATACTAATAGCATGTTAAGTGTTGTTACTAAATTGCCATGTTTTGATAACCATGCAATATCAGGCTTTTATGTTCATGTTTCTCTTGCGCTTCATTGATATTCCTATTGCATAACATGTATGGTAATATTATTGTTATTCCATTTTTAATCTCGTACTGGTCTTTATAGCTCCCCATTTTCTTAGCATGTCCTCAGGTTATCCCATGCAATGCTAAGTATGTGGGAATGTTGTGGTCACGTAAAGGAATTTTTTAATAAAGATATTGTGCTTCATGTTTTAAGTCATTATGAAATGTTTCTAAGACCCAAAGACACTATATCTCTTTATATTCTATGTTTTATCAAGTGAATATTTTTTGTAACATGTCATGTTTATGTATTAAATAAAAAGTAGGGTTGTTATAGTTGGTATTAGAGGATATGTTTAGTTATTTCTGTGTTTTGGATTACAAAACCCTTGTGAAATTCTTAGTGATAATACTATGTATAATAAAGACGTCCCTATGTTTTGTTGAGTATTTAGTTAGTGGGTTTTTAAGAAAATACTCGATTTCTGGATACGATTAGGTAGAGGCTGCTCTAGCACAGATGTACCAAGGTGTGAAAACTCCGACAAGAAGTTTCAGGCTAGACCTGGGGTATCCTTGTACTTTGTAACTGGCCAAGTATCACTCTTGGTTACGACACTCTTGGGTTATATGCTATGGTAAATTCACAATCTAAACATGAACCATTATTAATGGAATTAAAAAATTCCAATCAGAATAAATGTTACAATGTAGATAATGTATAACATAGATTTAATCTTATAAATTCATAAGTTAATAAATAAAATGTAATTTATATGTCATAAATTTTGGTTCTTCGATTACCCTTTATGTGTTATCCCAAACATTCCTTTTATTCCAGCCAATGTCTAGTAATAAGAGGACTCGAGATAACAACTAATGAGAAGATCAATGTGATGACTGTTCTAATGAGAAGCCAAATCAGATTGGAGGAGTAATTGCAAAATTTTTCACGATACACTCCTAGTTAACTAAAGAGTTGAATAGAAACATGGGTCAAGATAAACATTCAACCCCCCCCCCCCAATAATGAAAAATTTTCTATCAAGAGATTCATGAGACACATGCCTCCTACTTTTAATGGATATTTTGATCCCTCGATCATCGTACAATGGGTCAACGTCATTGAAATCATATTCTTCATCCTTCAACATTATGAACAAGAGAAGGTTCTCATAGATACATATCATATGGATGGTGAAAATAATCAATGTTGGACATTTATTAGAAATATTAAGTCTGAGGAGGATATAGAGGTGTTGGAATCAATGTATTTCTTGAATATTTTTTTTGATAAATAATTTCCTCGCACCCTCTGATAGAAGATAATAAAGAGAATTCCTTGCCCTAAAAAGTACAATGAATCAGTTGGAGTGTACAAGGAAAAATACAAAAGGATTTCATGATATGAATCTGACATAATTGTTACCCCCGAATGCAAGGTTGTCCACTTCTTTTTTGGGAAAAAACTAGCCTACAGAGAGCCCTAGCGATCCATGACTTCAATTTTTTTGAGGAAATTTTCTGATGATCTCTCAATGTCGAAATGGAGATCAACTATTCTTAGGGGAATTATGGGGATAAGAAGCATTAGGTGGACATAAATTCTGGTGGTCTGATGGATAAATCCAATAGTGTTAAGAAGATCCATCACCCCACATTCTAATGGTGCGGAAAGAAGCACCCCAGAAATTGTATGTAGGGGATGAGGAAATGCTTTTGGTGTAGTAGATAAGGGAACCTAGATGTTAAATACCGATAAGAAAAACCCATAGCTAAGAAAAAGATGAGGAATTCTCCGTTCCACTCTGAACGTTTTTTTCATTGCTTTATCTAGAAATAAATAGGGAACCTGGCAAATAAGTTCCCTAATGAAAGGTATTTCCAAGGAAATCAATATCCTCCAAGGTAGAAAGGGATAGATTTTTCCATTACTACCCCCTATTTAAACCCCGAAAACGAATTGGTGATAGGTACACTAGTTATTCATTCAAGAACAGTTAACATTATTTTTTATTTAGGTTTTACACATTCTTTTATATCCCAAAATTTTAGTTTAAGAATCCCAACACCACCACAAATCATGGACGTAAAGATGTTGGTGAGTACAGAAAATGGGGAAATCATTACATCCCATGAATATAACTCCTCACTGGTCACAGTCTATGGATTAAAGATTCAGAAGAAACTTTTCATACTCACATTGGTGGAATTTGACGCAATTCATGGCATGTATTGTCATTACATATAATGAACCAATGTACATTTCCATGAGAAGGAAATGACACTTCATATGGTGAATCGTCCCCTGATTTTTTACAAATGAAATGAGGATGATGAATCTTCTTTTGAACCATCATCTCAATCATGAATATTACTTCCCTATTAGTATACATATATATCTCAAACTATAGATTCTAAGGATGATACCATCCTTGTTGGAATGCCTATTTTGAAGGAATTCGCTGATGTGTTTCCTGATGAATTTCTAGGTGTTCCTCCTAAAATAGATGTTGAATTATTATTTGTTCTTATACATGAGTCATTTCTAGTATCCAAGAGTCCATATAGAATGGATGTTGTGGAGCATGTGGATCTAAAGAAAAAACTACTCGAGAATCCAGATAAAGGGATTATACACCAAAGTGCTCCATAGTGGGGTGATTCAGTCATCTTCGTCAAGAAGAAGGATGTGTCAATGCGCATTTGTATTGATTATCGTGAGCTCAACAAAATCACGCTAAAGAAAAAGTAACCTCTTCCCTGAATTGATGAATGGTTTGATTAACTACGTGGAGCACAATACTTCTCCAAGGGGGGATTTAGGTTGGGATATTACCAAGTAAGTGTGAAGAAGGAGGATATACCCATGACAGATTTTAATACATGATATAGAAACTATGAATTTTTAGTCATGACTATAGGACACAGTATTGATCCAACAATTTTCATGGACTTGATGAAAATAGAATTTTGAAATTAACTTGATATGTTTGTGGTAGTCTTTATAGCTGATATTATAATATAATCCAAAACCAAGTAGGAGCATGAAGAGCATATCAACATTGTACTGGTGACCTTACGAAAGGTTAAAATCTATGAAAAGTACATCAAATGTGATTTCTGGTTGAATTAGTTCTCATACTTGGGAAATATCATCAAATGAAATGGGATATCTATGGATCCCTCTAAGACAATTGTAATTGAAGGATGACTGAGGCCAACATTGATGAAAGATATCCATAGCATCTTGGGGTTAGCTAGATATTATCACCAATTTATGAAAAATTTATCCTGATTTCCCAAACATATTTACATGCTAACATATATGGGAGTAATGTTTTCTTGGAGTGATTAATGTGAATAGATCTTCAAGGAGTTGAAAAAGAGGCTTACCACTACACTCATACTCACACTACCCACAATGGATTACTTTTTTTGGTATTTAATGATTCTTCGAATAAGGTAATGGGTTGTGTGTTGATGAAAAATGACAAAGTCATTGCCTAGGATTTAAGGAAATTGAATGTTCATGAGAAAAAATATCCAACACATGAACTGGAGTTAGCTATAGTGATCTACCATTTGAAAATTTGGCAGCATTATCTCGTTGGGGAGAAGTGTGATAAATATATATGGACCACAAAAGCCTCATTATATACTCACAAAATAAGAGTTGAATATGCGCCAACGAAGATTGTTAGATCTGATCAAAGACTATGAACTCTTAGTGCATTACCACCACGAGAAAGTGATCATGGTGGTGGATGCTCTAAGTAGAAAGGATCCAACAATTCTATCATTAATTATAATTGAAAGGGATCAAATCAACTTGGATTTGATGAATATGGACGTGGGTATCATAATGAAGGGAAAATAATCAATACTTTCACAAATGATTTCTCAACCATCTCTTTTGGAATGGTTAAATGATGCTCAAAAGTATGATGTTGAAATTCAGAAGAAGGTGGAAACTATCCAAAAAATTAAATCTTCTAAGTTCGATGTCAATGAAGATGGAATTGTTAGATTTGGTAAAGGACTATGTGTCCCATCATTTTTGGAGGTAATGAAAGAGATTTTGGATGATTCACTTTGTTCAAATTTCTCTATCCACCAAGTAAACAAAAAGATGTATCGATATCTCTGAGATCGTTACTGGTGGGATAACATGAAGAAAGAGATTGCTGAATATACATTAATGAGCCTGCTGTATCACAAAATGAAGGTTGGGATGAAGAATTCTATGGGGATTATTTAACCATTACCCATACCATCATTGAAATGGGGGAACATCAACATAGAAGATTTCACCAGACATCCCAAGACATCCAAAGGAAACAATGCTACCTAGGTTGATGTGGATCTTCGTATAATGAAAACACACATCATTGTGATTCAAGAGGATTTATCACTTGGTCAATGAGCACATATATACATTTGAGACATTGTAAGGTTTCATGGAGTACCATTATATATTATATCCGATCGAGATCCATGATTCACCTATATGTTTTGGAAGTGTACTCAACATGCTCCGCATTCTGTGCTGAATATCAGTATGGCTTATCATCCTCAAACTGATGTCCAATCGGAGCACAATATCCAATCACTTGAGAACATGTTGAGAATTTGATCAATGGACTTCATAATAAAATGGTATCAACATATTCCTCTAGATAAGTTCTATTATATCAATATTTTACACTCAAACATCAAAATGGATAATTATGAAGCCCTATATCGGAAGAGGTACAGAACACTAACATGTTGGGATAATGTTGTGGAGGAAAATATTATAGGTCTATAGATGGTTGAAGAAATGGTAAAGAAGGTTAAGACCATACAACAACATGTTGAAGCTTATTAGAGGCAATAATAGAGCTATGATGATAATCGTCGACGAGACATAGATTTTGATGTTGGAGAAATGGTATTCCTCATCATAGCACCATGGAAGATAGTTATGAGATTTTGGAAGAAGGGAAATCATAGTATAAGGTACATTGTCTATTTTGAGATGCATGATTTCATTAGAGTAGTGGCTTATCGACTCACACTTCCACCGAACATGTCTTAAGTATAAGATGTATTCCATGTATCACTCAAGAGGATTAAATACCTAACCCGACACATGTACTCAATCCAGAGGTGGACCATTGGATAATGACCTCTTCGATGAACAGAAGCTTATGGAGATCTTAGATCGTATGGAAGCAGTTTGACAAAATAAGACAATGCCCCTCATGAAAGTGTCGTGGAGAAAAAAAAAGATTGAAGAAGCAGTATAGAAATCAGAGGAAGAGATGAAGTAGAGTTTCCTGCATCTGTTCTAGTGTGGGGAAAAAATTTCGAGGGTGAAATTTCTTAGGGTGGGAATATTGTAATGACCCAATCTTTTATTAATGGAAATACCTCTTTATCTATTTAAATGTCTTATTATGTAAAATGATTATGTAAAACATATGAACTTAGGTTTTATGTTTCTGGATATTTAAATACCATTAAGAATTGTGATTATTGCTAATATATCCATTGAACAAGGATCATATTATTACTATAATATAGGGCTTTAACAAATCCATTTTACTCATAAAAAGGAAACGATGGCGTCATCTAGCAGAATTTCTCCAAAAGAAGCCCATTTTTTGGAGCTCTGAATGATGGTGTCATCATTGGGCATAAATCTTGACCAAGACCTAGCCGATCTTAGATATGTGAAGTATGAATGGAACCACCTATGGCAGAAGTGGAAGTGGATTGAGATTAACACCCAGGAAACGTTATCTTAGCCACCCCAAGAGACTCTCACCAACCCACATCTCACCCTTTGGTCTTATTTGGGTATTATAAGGGGATATGTAATGAGACTCTAGATCTATGATTATGTACATGACTTTGGTATAGATAATATATATTCATTTTATTATTGTTAATTTGTGAAGGGGTTTAGATGAAAAATTAAGATTTTTGGTTAAATAATAAATTTAATTTGGTGAATTAATAGTTTCTTGAATTAAATAATATTTAAATAAAATATTATTAATAAATTAAATTTTATTAAATATAAATGACTACATAAATATTATGAATATAATTGTGATATATGTTAAGGTTTGAAAGATACTTATTGTCAAACCCACGAATTTTCGATAAATGTCAGTTTTTAATTAAAGAGAAAAAATTCACATATTTGGAATCTTATTTAGAGAAAAATAATATTATTTTTAAAATATGGACCTAGAAATTATCCAATAATAACTTTTTAATATTTTCTGATACTGTCAAATTTATGGGTAAAAATTAAATACCATTTAAATATATAATGTGTCTTATGACATCATAATAACCCAATAGTAATGTAATAAAATACTAAAAACATAACATTCGTCCAATATATGATTTACCAATAAAACTATGTGATTTTAGGTTTGTGTCATTTATTTTATAAAGTCTTGGTGGACCCTCAAAGACTTATAAAACATTTTAGCATTTTAAATTCAGTTTCTTGATAGTGTGACTCACCTACACATAAGAAAACCTATTGTTTAATGATGTTCTACCATTGTAATTATAAAATATTTTTATCCACTCCCCTTAGAAAAAAAAACCATGTGATAAAACATGGGTTGGTTTGTCGTTTAGATTAGTTTAATGTGTGGTGTCCCAAACATAAATAATAAAGAATTCTCTCTCATTTCCTATGTAAACACATCCAAGATCCAACTTCCTCTTCAATCAATGCCTTTGGAGTTCATACAACCTCTACAATCCTCTATCTATAATCCTCCCAAGGTTCCCCAAGCTCCAAAGAAATATCTCTCAATCCCCTCCCAAGCCATTGGTTTCACAAATCCATGTAATGGATTCCTTCCTTTATCATTTTATACAAGTATCTTAATTTTTTCCGGTCCTTTTATTTTCAATTATTAATGTTGGGTTATAAATTAACACCTCCCTCATAATTCCCTACTTATTTCTAAATTATTGGAGACCCCATTATATGTCATTAGTGCCTTCCATATACACCCGTTACCATGCTGAAATTCTGTAAGAAATTTCCATCTCTTCATTTTCATTCAAGCAATTATTTTGTATTATGAATCTAAAATCCATTACATATGATGGTACATGTATCTATATGACCCCTTTACTTTCCATTTCATGTAAATATGATGATACACCCCTTTTATTTCATCAACCATTTTTATGAAGTCTTTGGTCACGTCTTTATGTTGCTGAAATTGCACCACAATTTTCCAAGCCAAAGTCATCTGGTAATGAATACGAAGACCATTTCAATACCAAGGGTATTCACCTTTATTTACATTTAAATATTGATTATATATTTCATTTATGAATCCAACATTACATTATAATGGCATAAATTTTGACATTTTATGAATCCATGTTGTATGATATTGTGGGACACATATGCATGAAATGAAATGTTTAATAAGGGTGCACCCGGATAACACTCCAATGCATTGGGTAAATAATAGTATCATGATACATCAAGTGAAATTAGGGTTTACTCATGCTAATTTAAGTGCAATTAGGGATTACAAATTCCCCATTTGCAATGAGCCTTCACTCATGCTAATACAATGTTAAGTGTTGTCGCTACATTTCCATGTGATGACAACCATGATATATCAATCCATTATGTTCCGGTTTCTCTTACAGTCTATTGAAATGTATATTTCTTAAAATGTATTGTAATCATCAATTTATTCCATTTTTACTCCTTTAATGGGCTTTATACCTCACCCTTTTCATATTCATGTCCATAGGTTATCCCATTCAATGCTAAGTACAAAGGAATATAGATGTCAAGAAAAGGATGGTTTCAATAAAGATTATGTGTTTCATGTTTTAAGTCATTATGTAATGTTTATAAGCCCAAAATACACTATAACTATTGATCTTCTATGTTGTATCCAGTGATGATTTTATGTAAAAATCCTTATTAATGCGTGAAATAAAAAGCAGGGTTGTTATACACTATCCCTATTCTCTCATTTTCATCCTATGAAGGGTATACATTATAGGAAGGAGTCATGCAAAACATAAATATATATTTTTTCAAGATGGTTAATGTTTCAACAGAATTTATGACCATATTACATTCATAAATAATTATTTTACGGATTGTTTTTAGATTAAAGTTTTGAAAAATTGATAAATATGTGTTTTATAACAAATATGGAATTTGTTTATAAAAAATATTAATCAAAAATAAAATTTATTTTTATATATATTTGGAATTCTATGCACATGTAGTTATGGGTTGTGCCCTATTATAGATCACCCATTGATGCATCGACTGGTCTCAAGAGTTGAATTAGTTATCCAAATCATATGGGGGTTTACAACATATTTTTAACCTTTCATGAGGGAGGTATTGAAATTATAGGTTTTCATGACTCATAATATCATGATGATCAATAATTAATAATTTCCATAATTTAGAATTTATTTATTATTTTTATCCTTTTTATTTTGATTATGGTAATATCTCAATATAAATTTGATTCTTAGTTTATTAATTAAATGAAATTTTTTGTTTAGGAATTTAACTTCTCTTATTACGTGTAGCTTATCCAGTAATGATAATAAATTTATCAGTTAAATGGAATGAGTTATCAATTATTTATCATTCCATGTTGATTATTATTTATTTATTACTAATAAATTCCACTATATATAAACCTTACAGATCATTTGAGATGACCCTTATTTATGTTTCCATTCAACGTGATATAAAGAAGAACTCATGGAATGAGCTTAAGGATTAAAAATGTTTCCATTACTATGAATTGTATTTTATTTTCCTATATATAATATTTGTCATGTATATATTTGGTTCTCAATATTTGATAAATTTATTAGACCAATTTGATTTTACCATATTGTATTAATGAAAATGTAATACAGTAATCATTGACTCTATGTTACTGGAGTCGGGTTTATAACTCATGACATACAAAATATGTTTTAACATTTATATATTTATGCATAAATGAAACAATAAACATTATCTATAAAATTTTTTAATACAATTAAACATAAAATTAAAAAAAATAAAGAATAACTAGTTTAAAATCATGAATTTAAAACTAATATAATTAGAACAATATGAACACTAAAATTACATTAATCTTATAAAAATATGGATTGAAAATTAATTGAATCAAAATACGGCCTAGTTTTCCATCTTTTACATATTTTTTTAAATAACATAAAAAATAGAAAATCACATTTTCAATAATTATTTTCTGATAATGCAATAAAAAATTGAATATGAATGAAACCACTATTGAAATCAAATACCACCATCCAATGAATTTTTATATTAATGTGTAAAAAGTAGCAGTGTAATAACCAAATACTAGAACCACTAGATCAATATTTAAAATGTTATATTTTCAGGTTTTAAAATAGTATCACCAAAATAATCCCCAATGGGACTTAAGAATTATGTTAAACTACATAAGCCCTAACATGAATAGTACAATAATTGGATTATTGGATCACTTACTTGCCCCCTATGTGGAACCAAAAAAATCCCATTCAGTACCTTTTTAGGTGATTGAATACTCTTGATCAAACCCATAGGAGGGTTTAATTTTCTAGTACACTATCTAGTGTGTGCACTCGAAATTAGTGTACAATGAATCCAATCCTTCTAAATAGATATCTAGAATCCCAGAATAAAATTAATAAGATCTGGGTGTTATTTATCGTCCAAGTTGTCACTTTTGGTTCCATAAGTCAGTCATCCAGATGACCTCATGTGTGCCTCCCTATATGCCAAATGCTACCAACTAGTAGCAAGAGTCTAATTTTGATCATGGGGATACTATAGCATCATTACCCGAGTAAAAATAGCACCTAAATAAATAATGAATAATAACCAAATGATTTAAGAATAAATATAACAATTCTAGATTTATGTGATAAATAAAAGCAAGAATACAATATCAAAACTAAATAGTAGATATGTCATACTAATACGTGGAAAGTTTCAAAATAAAAACCTGAATATAAAGACACAAAAAACTCAGAAGTGGTTCCAGAACCACATATGGTTTCCTAAACCATGATCTTTCTTCAACCAGTGATGAAATACAAGTCCTTTTACCCTATCTTGTCATGCTTACATGAAATATATTTGGTTATTGATTAATCTGGCCAAGTAGGGATTCAGGACAACTCAGTAGGCCATCACCAACAATGTCTAAAACAATATCCATTCCAAAAAATGTATGACAGTTTATATGAATAGATAATATAAATAATGTAAATATTTTTCATTTATTCAATATCTATTTATTTAGCTGCATAACCCCTCACGTTCCTGAGGACACCCGAACTCTAAAAACCTATCTGAGAAGGTGCAAGAGTATTAACTAGCCCCAAGGAACATCGTATAATCGAATTACATTATTACCATTCAATATGTCATTTCACATAATGGGATTTTGAGGAAATAGACCACTTCCCACAAAGGATTATTACACATAATGAATTCCAATATTACTATTAAATATTTCTATTCAAACTATGGGTTTTGATGCAACATCATCTATCCAATCAAAATTATAAAATGTGAATTATATTGTAACCATTCAAAATATATCATTATGCAATGGGATTTTGATGAAATAGAACATTTCCTACACCTGATTATCACGTTAATCGTTTCCCAAAATAATTAATAAAATTCCAAAATTTCATCCTTATTATAAACAATTAATTAATTAAATAATAAAATAATCACATCAATTCCATTAATTAATTCCTAGATTAATTAATCCCATAAGTCAAATTCATAATAAATACAATCTCCAATAATTAATATTATAATTTATTATCCCAATTCATCAACATAAATAATCTAATAATTAATTAAAAAATTTACTATTCCAAATCAAAATTTCATGATCCCATCCATTTTTATATAATAATTCACCAATTAATTAATATTGTTCAATATTCTCCAATAATCTATAATTAATTCAATAGTTAATTATCCAAATCAAGAACCCCAAATTCCTCATAATGAATTCAATAATTATTTTTCCAATGAAATAATCACAATTCTCTTATAATTAATACAGAAAAGAATTACCAAAATTAACAATCCCAATATTCCTAATTTTTAAATTACCTTAATTAAATAATTCCTGAAATTATGTATTTTTTTCTTGAACTCAATTTAAAAACATATAATAGAAATTATTTAAATACATACATGTAATTGAAAAATAGGTTTTGGGATTAGAATTAGATAACACTTACCTCATGTTTGACGATGAATGGTTTCCAATAGTTATACGTAATCTTACTAGAACAATAAAGTAGAATGATATATAAATTATAAACCATAATTTATGATCGGACTATCAAGATCCATAAATTCATGATTTCTATCCAAAAATCCTAGATCTATATCCTACAATATAGAGGATAACGTTCCTCTGAATGATAAGGTGGATATGGGAAAAATTACTGAAACCACACCAGATAAGATCCTCTTACTGGGAGGGGTGAATATCTTCAGTCTTGATAATGAAACACAATGAAAGAATGCTGGAAGGGGTTGGAATCTATCCAAAAGACCTCAAAATTATGAAATAACTTAATGGGTTTGGTGGGTGTCGACATTGGGTTGTGGTCATGAATTAAAATAGTAATTTTTTGGTAGAATTAAATCGCACACACGGTTTCCCCCATCAAATAACTTTCTCCATGAATCTCTTATTAGGTTGTCCATGGTTTCCTCTTTTAGGGTGAATAGTTTTAAAACCCATGGATTAGATATGGGAATCCCCTATGTTTTAGTTCTCATGGCTTTCTCGTATAGGGAACACGGTTTGGTAAAATCGTTCACTTTCCCATTTCAATTGACAAAATCAAATTAAATCTAAGATGAAGCCATCGCTAAAAACCAAAATATATATGATAAAAATAGAATACCTAAAATCAAGATAAATAAATCTCCAGAAAAGGCTGATATCATACAATCTACCAACATTTTAATAGGTCATCATTAAAATGCACTCCAAAGGACCTCCATGATTCTGAGTCAAAATGATTGAGCCACTGGTCCAAATATATTTTTCTCTCTCCCATGTTTCGTCATGAACCCATCCATGGTTCAAAAATACACGAACTTCCAGGATATTCTTTCTCCACAACATCATTTCATAGTGGTCCATCACACGTATAAAATTCTCCTCAAAGGATGCATCTATCTTAACCTCAACATCATCCTCATAAATCATCTGATAAAGATTGGGGTGATAGAGCAAAAAATGTGACACATGGAAAACATCATGCATATCAATATATCTCTATTGACTATCCAATTAGAACACCATCATCCCGATTCTCTCCATAACCTAAATTGGTCCTACTAACCTGGGCACTAGCATGCCTTGCTTCATTATATTGGGGTGACCCAACCTACGATACACCCAAAGGAATATATGATCCCTAATTATATTCATTATAGGTGGTGAACATAAATCAACATATAACTGCAGTTTAATTTTATCCATAGCCACACACCATCTAATGAACTGAACCTTCTTTGACATCTCTTGTAAGAGACTCATTCCCAAAATTATTAACTCATGGGAATACATCCAGCATAATGGTTATCTATATGGCCTACCATATTGTTCCTTATATAGTTCCATCATTATGATTTCCTAATAATTGTGTCTATAAGAAAACATTACAAGTTCAATATGATCCCATTCAAGATAAGTGTATCACTACGAGGGACATGAGGGAATTAGTGATATCATAAAATTTATGATTCTTGAGGAAATGATACAACCTTCACCTACTATAAAATAATACATTCTATGTTGAAAATAATTCAAACACACATCCAAATGAAAATAATAATTTACATTGTTCACTATGTAATATGAATAGAAATTTCCTTCGTATAGTTTGTAACTAATCCAATACCACATCATCCACTAGAAAAAAGCAATTGGTGTGGAATGAATTGAGTAAGATATTTCTTTTCACTTGAGTAGAATAATATATAAAATACAATTCTATGTGTGCTAATTCTATCCTAAAGAAGTCATTTAATGTATTTGTTTCAAATCATGTTACAGTGCTTCGTAGTAATCCTTCAAAAATAAATAATTTCAAAAAAATTCATCATTTTCTTACCTAGAAGCTAGTAAGAACATACATGACATTCTTATAATACATTGTCCGATTTTCAAATCCAATATTTTCAGTCCAATTTCTCAATACTATACTATATCTCTAAAAAATAAAATTGATTCAATATTGTACACTCACAAATTCAGTCCTAAAATTATAATATAATAATCCTACCAGCTAAATACTATAGTCCTTCCTAACATGATAACTAGAAGAATATAATAATCCTGCACAACACGATCACATGTTGAATATGATAATCGTGTGAATTCAATGATCATTCGATTATGGTGAATATTTTATCCTCTCTTTTCTCCTCTTATAACACTATTTATTTATGAAGAAAATAATAAAACACTTATTCTCTATAGAATATATTTAGTGATCGGCCTTCTCTCTACATCTTTGGAACAATACATACATCCAAAAAGTGTGTTGTACATTTCCAATTTTATAATCACCCTCGACAAGGCTTGGGTGGGATTTGTTAAAACATTCATGCTCAACCAAATTACCCAAATTTTGTTAACCTTGAATTTTAGGTGTATCTTGACTTCATAAAATATTATTATTTATCTCAATAATTTTCAAATATTAGAAACTATTTCTCTCTCTTATGACTTTGTAAACAGCAGTCATAATCCAATTTTCTATACCAGTTGTTGATCTGATTTGGTTGTTTTCTTCCCATTCTTATTTTTTTCGTTATGATTAACAAGAAGAATCAGTATTAGATTTGATACAGTGTCTCTTGAATCAACTAATAAAAGATTTTTTTAAAAAAATAATGGTGTTTAATTCTTTTCTAATTACAATACCCATAAACATCATTCTCTAGATATTTATTTATTTTTTCTTTTGAAGTAACTAAATTCTAGTATCTTTGGTTTCTCAAATATTCCACAAGTCTTAAAAACCTTCAAATATCAAGATACCCCTTTGAGAACACATCTAAATATATACTCCTTACTCTCACCAAACTCATTTCCTATTACAGTTTCGATTCAAACATCACCATAATTCATGAGGAGAACAATTTTATCTTTGATGAATACAATGGTACACTGAATATGAAAGATGGATGTCATCAACATCCACTTCAACAAAATATTTTTTTAAAAGTATCAGCTTGTATCATGACTTACATCATGACATTGAATATGTTGAAGATATTCTTCACTGTCATCTGACATACTAATGAAAATACTGTAACTGGCCTATCTTCAATGAAAATATTTCTTTTCTTCTCATCCAAAATATGATTGATATGATTATGATCAGGCTGGATAATATTTCCTACACATTTTCTCTTCTAAGTGGATAATCAATTTAGATTTCAACACATCTTCTCCCATTTTCATCCATCAGTCTTGAATAAAATGTTTTATAGAATATATTTGATTAATTATACGTCATATATTATAAAATAATAATCTCATTTGTATCAAATACATTCAAACAACTTTTCTCCCCCATTAAAATATCTTCTTCTAGTCTGGACACAAAGTGAGTCTGATGGCCCTTTTTATCACAAAACACATTCCCATTATAATGGTCATTAATTACCATTTTTATCCCAATTTTTTTCAATATGATTTTTATTCCAATTTTGAAAAATAAATTATGTGGTGTCTTTTATATTTAAATTTTATTTTTTTATAAAACATCAATGAGAACAAAAGGAAACATATAAATATCATCATCCTTTTCACTGTAGTAATAATAATAATATCCCCCATTTGTATTATGTTTTCATCCATGATTCACAAATCCGTAAAAAAGCTTCCTCATGATAACGATTAGTTATAAAAAATTCAATGCCTATATGAGCTAACTCGTTCTATGAAACTAGAATCATTGAAATCAATTCCATGCTTTCAAAAAGTAGTGATCATGAAAACTCTTCAACTTTATTCAAAACATTAATGATCAGTTTTCTCCACATATTCACATTTCAAGGAATACAAAATTTTTATTTCCTACAACCATTCCATCAGGATATAATAATTGTTAAAAAATATACAATTCTATACTCACAGCTTCCCAAAAACTCCCATTTTTACATTTTTCAACAAGGATATATTTTTGAAACAATTCTCCATCTTGAAAAAACTATCCAAATGTAAGATGGGATATGGGGAAAACACATACCTAAACAGTTAAGAGAATGTAGTTTTACTCCCATGCTCAACCTCAATTTCACAAATAATTTTTTTAGTAAATAAATTGAAAATATTTTACCTCTTATTCCGATGAAGGAAAATTCAGGAGCTAAAATATATTCTACCCAACATTCTCATTGAGGAAATGATATTCAATATCAGTATGATTTCAATGAGAATTTGGAACCATATTTCTTGTGGGATTGATTCCAATTTGATTATCACACCCCAAGAGCAAGGTTTACATCGCATCAATAAGTAATTCTACTAATAAAGTTTTTATTGACATTTGTTGGGTATCAACTTGAGTAGCACCATCATATCTGGATTTAGTTTTACTTTGAGTTCTCTAATTTTGTTCCATTTTATTCTAACTAAAATAACAATTTCTTAGAATGAATACTCCCCTATACTGGAATATTCTATCAAAAACATTTTTTACCAATCACTATCTAAATACCCCAAAAATCAATACTCATTATGATATCGTACCCGACTCCAAACTTTTTTGTTCCTTTGATGTTTCCAAAAATTATTTTCCCATATAGTAAATGTGATTATCTTTGATCACTCAAAAATCTTTCATAAAAGTTGATAACATAAATATAGTCGGTTTGTGAATTTCACAAATAAAAAAACATCTTATCACTTATTATAATTCATTCTAATCAACATCCAACCCTTCTGCATCTTTAGAAAAAATTTCAACCACTAAAATTATTGTGGAAATATGTTTCAGGTCTTCCATACTAATCTTACTAAGATTATTCATAGCATAATTATCTAGATAAATAAAAATAAGATTATTCATGTATTAAAATTGAATCCGAAAAAAGTATTTCATTTCCCCCAACAAGAAAAATTCAAATATTATTTTCATTTCCTCAAAAAATATTTCACTAGATCATTCATTATTCACAAAAAATAAATTTTCATCAAGATAAAGTAATATGAAAATGGGATACTCTAAAAACTATTTAATGGAAGGATTTTTATCGACTCATTCATTTTTAAAACTCTTCTCCCATAATAAATTATTCAATTATGGAATACCTTGCCCTTAGAGCTTGTTTCATCCCACACCACAAATTATTCAATCTAAAAAAATAACATCCATCTTCCCTAATGATAAAGACACATGTTTTTTCAATTTAAACATCCTCATCATAAACCAGATTTATAAATGAAGACTCTAAATTTATTTGAATGTTTTTGTATCTTCATTTTTGCAGATATAGTAATAAAAATTAGAATTGTTTTGAACCGTGCCAGCAGAGAAAAAGTATCATAAAAATAAACACCTTCAATTTATGAGTATCCTTTTACCACTAAAAGTTATTTAGTTCTCATCACAACACCTTCATTATTCATCTCTTTCTTGAAAACCAAATTTGTACTAATAAGATTTATGTTTTATATTTTCTAAAAAATTTCCCACGTATCATTATAATCTATATGATATAGATATTCATTCATATCCTGAACTCATTCATTATACTCAATGTCTTTTTTTACATTATTCGGCTCTACATTATAATATATGTCTATTTGTGTAATAGGATTTTTTTCCTCTTTTTTGAACACTTTGACGTTGATCGCAAATAATATTACAACCTCCCAATTGTTTCATCATCATTGTTTGAGATTTTATAGATTCTTCATCATCACTAGAAATAGATGGTTCAAATTATTTTTCTTCATTATTTGGATTGGAATTGTTTGTATCCATATCAAAATTTTAAAGAAACATTTCATATCACACTTAACTTCATTATATTCCTGATGTTGTTTATCGTTGTCATATTTTAAAATAAATATTGTATCAAAAGAATCAATAATACTTCTTGTTTCATTGTTGAAACATCAATATCATCTTCCTTCTAGAGTATAGCATAGAAAAATCTCATCTTCACTTTACTGCTCAAACATAAAAAAAATTCCACCATTCTTCTTCATAATAAAAAGACTCCCAAAAACTCGATGATGATTAAACTAGGAGTTTTCAAATAAAAAAACAATATGGTGTAATATCTAATCATTATATGATGAAAAATTAGTTTTTAATATAAGAATAATTACTGATGGATTTTCTCAAATATTAATTAGTATCACTAGGTTCAAGTGACATAATTTATCATATTTTATTCAAATATCAATTCTATCATTCACCAAACCCATTTGGTATATGAGTGTATGGGGAACTATAATCATGCATAATGATATTATTATTATGATAAAATTTAAAATTTCTATTCTTATACTCACCATAATTAACTATTCTAAAATTCCATAATGAATACTCACATTCCTTCTCATCTTTTATTCTGAAACAATTAATAATTTTTAGGGAATATATTTAATGTTTATTATACACAAATAACATAATTCACATAAAATCATCAAAAAAAGTGATGAAATACTTAACTACATTTTATTTTGTTTTTCATCGAGCTACAAATATTGGAATGATTAATATACAAGGGTCATTTTGAACAAATGTCATATTTCTTAGACACAAAATTTTGTAATCATTCCATTATGAAAAATATTGAAACACAAAACATCTCCGTCGTAGAAAATAATGATTTTATCAAACACTATCTCACATAGATAACATTTTTTTTATTTTACACATGTGTCCTATACTTTTTGTAAAAATTTATTTTTATCCATCATACACATGTAACCAGGGCTTTTTATTTGACCAATATGAACGAAGATATCTTTTGTATGTTTTCCCCTTGTAACTATCATCCCATATTACTAAATTTTCATGCAAAAAACCCCATCGTTTTTTAATATAACTTTCTTACCCTCATAAAAAATTTGTGAAAGAGTTATCAGGTTGTGTTTCAACCCATCAATAAATAGTGCTTCATTGAATTTCATCTTATCTTTCCCAATAATGGTTTATCCAAATCCTTTGTTTCACAACGATTCCTCATTTAGAAACGTTTTTGATCCTCCTATGAAGATTATCACATTCTAAAAAAACCTTATGTATCATTTCATATTATAATAACACCCACTGTCAATAATCCAATGACGTTCTCCTTTTAAGTCATTCCTAACAGTTTCAACAACAATATCATTTTCTTCCTTCACATTCGACTTTTGACAATTGTGTAGAAAATGTTTTGTACAGGAAATAGAACAACATATCGTTTTCATGTGTATCAAAGATGTTCCCAACATTGCCAAATAGATTATAGGATCTAAAACCTATTTCAAATCATTACTTTAACCTTCTTAGTTATCTTTGAATCAACATTCTCTATCTTCTTTCTTTGAGGATATTGACTCCCCTCAATCCATTTCTTCCATAAATTATGGAATAAAAGAAATGTTGTTGGTTGAACAATGATATATTATTCATGTTTAAAAAGAAAACACTATACTGGTATTTTCCATAGAAATTGTATTTTCCCATGAAATTTAGTAATTTTCTGGAGTTGTGTACATGTTTATATGAAACCATAATGTATTTATTATCTTAACCACCACCCTTTTTATTATCAATCATAATCTTATTTTTCTTATCATCCAAACTGGAACTATAGGAATTACAAATTTTTTTATTTATAATGTTAAAAAATATATTTAGAAACACAGTTTTAATAACTTTTATATTCTACACTTTGTTAGTATTTTCAAAATATGTACCATTCCTTGAATTATTCTTTTTTGAAAAAAATTTCCTTTATTCTCAATATTTGAAAGTAAAATTGGTTGATACATCTCATGTTTTTAGTTAATAGAATGTCCATAAAATTAAGAGATAGAATTTTTGAATGTCGCAACATTCTTTTAATATTTAGAAATTAGTTATTAGAGAAGATCCAAAATAACATATATATTTTTTTCAAAATCACATATAGATATGCATTATGATTATTTTCTTCTAAAACATATTTATTAAATCATTTATCCACCACCAAAATCATGTAATTATATTCATAAAAAATTTATTGAATTTTTTTTTGAGGGAGATTTATTTTCCAATTTTTTTTCGAGCCTTTTAATATTTATTCGAATTTATTTCAAATATTCTTTCGTATAAAATTTATGTTTAGTTTCTTAATCATCAAAACTGATGATTTTGTTGTATTTATAATTCAATGTTACAATAAATTAGTCTCACAAACATAATCAGAAAAAAAATTTGGACTCAGCATCACAATTATGTTTTTTTCATGTTTAGATATGAAAATCCGTTCGATTTTGAAAAATTTCCTCTCCATCCCTATAGAAAAAGATTTATTTTTATCAACATATGTCTTACAAAATCTTCTTGTCCTTCATTCTTCTTCATCACTATCTGATTCATTCTTTCTTCATGAAAATTTAATCAGAATGTTCCCAATGGATCCTTACTCAAATAATTTCAAGGGATGTGTCAATATATATTTTTGTGTAACTATCTTTCATTTTTGGAAAAAAAAAGGATAACATATCCCCAATATTATTACATATAACATTTTTTGAATCAGAATCATTATTTTCTTCTTTAATAAGAATATCATTTGACTTCTCTTTCTTGGATGCCTAGAAATAAAATTATTTATCAACTTTTTTTATTTTAATAGAATTCCCCCTTCGAAGTACATATGTGATAAGAGTGATATGAAAATAATATAGAGATAGTGTTTTGGGATCTCTATCTTAAAATGAAGATACTTTAGAATCCAAATTATCAGTATGGATTCACCAACAACATTAACAACTATATAATATTATTGTATTTAACCAAGTCATCTGATTATAATATCAATAACTACATTAAATATTTCCCATATGGATTCATACTCTCCCATTTCCAAATATTTAAAATTTAGCTTCAGGATTTTCAGTTATTCCTTCTAAACATTTGTATTTCTTTCATATATATTTTTCAGGATATACCATATACAATTCGTTGTGAAGAAACCATTCACCCATTGGAATTATATTTTAGAATGTGATGACAGTGAAAAATTCTTGTTTATTGAATCATTCTCAACATTCTTCAATTAAAAATTATATGGGAACGTTTTTCATCAATTGTAGGAAATCCATCTTTGTAGCTACAAGCACATCATAAACGACTTACATTATATAAGGAATCATTATATATTTCCATATATGATTGTTCATTCTATAAAAAACTAGGATACCTTTACTATTCACACAATTCATACTCTATATAAAAATTATTTCAAAACATCCGGAATGAAAAATGAAGGAGATATATTCTATTATACCAATTGAATGTTCTCATTCTAGATAATTGTATCACCTAGCATGGGAGGGGTGTATCTATGATATCCTTTGATTTATTTTTCCTTAAAAAATGAAACACCCATCACATACTGTCAAATATTACTATCCCAACTAAAAATAATTCAAACACACATCTATAAGAACATAAAAATTTACTGGGTTCACAATTCAATAAGAATAACTATATTTATGGTATGGTTTGGAAATAATCCAATACCAAATAATCCAGTACAATTCAATCATATTATGTGGGGTACAATGAGTAGGATATGCCCATTCACACATGTAGCTGAATTTCAAAAATCCAATAGTGTGTTTACTCCTTCTAGAAAAAGAATGTGATACAAAGATTTGGTAAGAAAACACGTTATGGTGCTTTATAATAAACTTTAAAAAATATTATCTTTCAAAACCAGAATTCACATTCTTACCTAGATGATATTAATAACTTCCTGGACATTGTATTAAAAAACACTCTGATTTCTCAATATGATTTCTCCCAGTCTGATTGCTCAGTAAAATAATCAATCTCTACAGAATAAAATGGAGACAATTTTGAACAAATTTTTCAATAGTATAGAAACCCAAATTTGATTATTTTACTAGCTGGATACTATTTTCCTACCAAATGTGATTATTAGAAATATATTATCATCTTCTCCAATATTATCATCAAATGAATACGATAATTAGTTGAATATGAAGATATGAAGATTATGATGCAGTATTATCTCTTCTTTATTCTCTTCAATTTGGCTAGATTTACTCAAGAAAAATGATCAAAAAACCAATAATTCCCTCTATAATTTCATTAGCACTCTTCCTCTCACTACTTATCATGAATAATACATCAGTTAGAAAACTATGATGTACTTTTTTCCATTTATACACGACCCAATTCTGGTTTGGGAGGTATTTTTGAAAACATTCCAGCTCATCCATATTACTTGACTTTTTATGTAACCTTTAATTTCAGGTGAAACTTAAAATAATCCGATCTTATCATTTCATCTCGATCCTAATAGATACTTATATACACTTCAAGCCTCTTCTGAGTTTCTAAACATAGGTTAGAATCTGATTCTCAATACCATTTATCGATATGCTATGTTAATATCTTCTAATTCTTATTTTTTTCATTACTATCCAAAAGACAAATCAGGGTCAACTCAGCTACGATCATTCATGACGCAAGTGATTAAAGAATTTGAAAAAACTCATTATTTTCTATGTTTTATGAATGTGATACCCCTTATATTTATTCTATGATGATAAATATATTTTTTCTTGGGGGCATACTCAATTCCAATATTATCAATTTCTCATATTTTCCAAAAATCATCCAAATGATCAAATTTTAGGCTCCCCCTTTGATAACACATTTGACCATATCCATCATAATATTAGAAAAATCATGTCAAATTGTAGTTATAATTACAAATATTATATATTCTTGATTAGAACAATTAATCATTTGATTAATATGATGGTATGCTAAATATGGTGGATTATTGTATGTAGCTTCATCTTCATCAAAAACATTCATTCAAAAAAATCATATTTTATCATGAAATGTTTCGTGTATATGAATAAGTTAATGATTAAAATCAATGTCTTTTAACTTACTACGGATTGTATTGTAACTTGCCTATCATTCATCAACACCATTATTTCCTTCTCAGCCTAAATATGATTGACAATATTATGATAATGTTTGATTTGATTTATTGAACCTTTTATCTTTTATTTCATGTGTCATTCAATTTTTATTTCTTATTCCCTTATCATTGATAAATCAAGCATCACTTGTATTATAGAATATTATAAGTTATTAGAACTCTAAAATTAACAAAGTAAAATCACATTTGTATCAATGTCATGTGGACTCTGATTCTACAATATTATGATATTTACATCTACTCTAGACCTATGGGGAATATGATGATCATTTTAAACTAGAAAACATATTCCCATTGTAGTGTACATTCATAACTATTGTGAATATGATGTTTCTTGAATACAATTTTCAGTGTGATTTTCACAAAAAACAAAATGAGGTGATTTATTTTCTTCGAAAACCTTCATTTGTTCTAAAAAATTATTGACTAAAAAGAAAATTACTATATACAATCATCCTTGTTATATTGGTATTAAAATGTTCAAGATGATTATTACAAGACACATAAATTTATATGACCCAATCTTGCACCTGAATTGTTGAAATCAAAAACCAATCAGTCCATGAGTGGAAATATGTAATAAAAAACCTATGTACCACGTTCCTTTTTCAGGACCTACCATAAAAGGAAATTAATGAGAGATTCATGGTCAAAATATATATTATGTGTCACCATATATAGATGTACCATATACCAAACAAATAGTTCTCTCAACTGATTGATAGGGATGGTCTCTTAGAGTAGTAATAAATTAGCAACATCATATATGTTGTCAATAATAACCCACATAGTTTCATTCATTTGAGGTGTCCATAGGACACCCCCATAAATTCTATATTCACATCATCCCACTTCCATTATATAATGGACAATAACTTTATCAAACCACCATGTTGTTTAATCTCAACCATAACTTGATGAGAAGTGTAGCATCATATCATGAAACCTATTATCTCCTCTTTCATGCTCGTACCCATAAAATATTGATTTAGGTCATGGTACATTGTGATTGCATCTAGATGTATCATATATTTAGAGGCATGAAATTCATGGATCAGCACCTCCATCATTTTTGGGAATAATTACTTGAATCCTCACATGGATGATCTCATTATATTATATAATCTAATTGGAAGGTAACTCCCCACCATCAATTATTTCCCTCAACATCAATCTCTCTGGATTATCATACTATGTTTCTTTAAACCAATTGAAATGTGATTAATCTATTGAAATGGATATGAGAGTCATCTTATCTTGACTCTATGGAACCACAACATTCTTCTTACCTAGAAAAGCTATTATCTTATACTCAAAATTAGTCTCTTGAATGTCCTGATCCTGAGCTTTCCTTATTAAATAATCAACAACATATTTCCATTTCTTTAGGAAAATTCTATCTACAAAACTATAGAATACATATAATCAAACCAATATATAATGTCACCAACACATCAGATCATAAACCACTATAACAAACTCAAGGTCATGTATATGGTAGTTCCATTCATCTTTCCAAAACTACCGAGACCAATATGATCGAACTCGATCACCCCACAACAACACTACTCCATTCCCAATCCTATAAGCATTACAAAATATCATATACTCTTCACCTAGATCAGAAAGGATGAAGATCAGTGTAGATTACATGTTCTTATTCATCTCATGGAAGGCATTCTCACATGCTTCAGACAAGTAAAAAAATATACCCTTTTTGGTCATTGTCAAATGTGGTGCTACCAATCGGGAAATTTGTTGATTGAATCTTTGATAATATCATGCTACCCCCAGAAACATATGGATATAAACAGTGATAATAAGTTAATCCTATGAAACAACTACATTAACCTTTTCTTGGTCTACAAGTACACCTTCATTGGAGATGATGTGACCTAATAAGTTTACATAATCATTCCAAAATTGACACAAAAATAGACTTTGTATAGTTTATTATCTCTCAACGTACCAAGGAAAATGTGACAATTTTGGGTATGATATTCAAGAGTCTTGGATTACACCATTATATCACCCACAGACACTTCTACATACTGATCTAGGTATGGATGGAAGATTATTTTCATCAAGTCAATAATCATTGTGGATGCATTTTTTGACCCAAACGACATTATGAAAAACTCTTATATTCCGTAACTACATCATAATGAAGTCATTGGTATATCAAAAGGTAAAAATATTAACTAATGATGCCTTAATTTCAAATAAATCATTGATAAGACGCAATACATTCTATATTTGGTCAAATATATCATTGATATTTTTAAGAGGATTCTTGTTATTCACATTCATTTGGTTCAAATTTCAGTAATCACCATAATAGTGTGATTTCCCATCAGTATTCATTGAATAAAATGGGTGAACCCCAAGCTGATGTACTATTATGTATAAAAACCTTATCCTACTAATCATACAACTGATTCTTGATCTTTTGAAGCTCTATCGGTTCTATTAAATATGGTGTAGTAGAAATAGTATTATCTCCCAAAATTAGTATAACATTAAACTCCACATATCTCTCAGGTGGAATCACTAATAATTATTCAAAAAATAAATCTTAAAATTAATACACTACTGGTGGAATGGAATCATGCTTTATACCTTCATCATCCAGTAAAAACACCAATCTAGGCTATAACCTCCCCTTATTTTTGGTGAACTATCCATGCACGAAGAACCTTGATATTTCACTCTCCATGGTGAATGTAGTTTTCACCCTCAAGATATGTAAAATTCACTCTCATGAGGAAACATTCAGTTTTTATTGTTTTTCCACTATGTGTACATACCCAAAATTAGGATGAAACCCAACATGTCATGGAAGTAAAGATTCCATATAAAATGATACTATCCTATCTCGAGAGAACAACCCTTTCATAAGGATAGTTCTTGAGATCATTCTACAAATGGTGTATCAATTTTAATCACCCTACTCACAATCTATACCACTACATTTAAACCATTCACATTTTTTCCAAAAATAAAATGAGAAGAACCAGCATAAAGTAAGGCACTAGTTAGTATAAAAGCAACAAGAAATAGTATTTCTCATTGTTTATAGTCCAAACTCAGTATCCAGAAGTGTATGATGTAGTGCATTTTTTTTCCAAACCTTTTTTAATGTGATTCAATCTTAGTCCCTTGAACAACAACCCCATGATAATATTGGTTATCATTAGCATAATCTATACGACCATTGGATTTATTTCAAGGGCTAGAATATCTCCAAGTTCCAAAATAATACAGTGTAGAAGATACCCGTCCCACACTCTAGAACTGTCTAGATGCTTCATCATTACCCATCTATCCATGGTTCCTATATGACCTCTACTGATGTAATATCTTTCCACAACCTTGAAACTATATATGTGGTTTGGGAACTATCATATGATGTTTCCTGACATACCACACTGGTGACATATCTCTAGAGTAAGATCCTGATCAACTGATTCCTTTGTATAGGTAATATTCTTCTCAATTCAATGGATTACATTGTCGGAGTGTTGCTTCATGCTCTCAGAATTCATACATCTAAACCTTCAAATGGGAACCATTTGTCCTAAAATAAGATTCTCATTTATTTTCCAGTCATTTATGATAGTATGATCTATAAACAATACAAATTCCCTTACCTAATAGATTATAACCATGAAACAAAACCACTTTTATGTGCATCCTAGAACATTATCACTGTAGTTGTGACATCCCCTGTCAGTTTTGGAGAAAATTACTAAATGTCGGAAAAGAGACCGCTATAGTCCATCACAAACATGATTCCATGAGTCCACCACTTGAACACATCTAATATCCCTTGATCAATATCTGTATATAGAAATTCTCCAAGAACTTATCTAAGAATTCCTTCCATTACATAGCTTCATCCTGTCTACTTAATGCATAAACATTCCACCAGATCTTGTTTGATCTTCATACCATGTAGTAAGCCTAATTGATCATCTTATTAGTATGACTATCCAAAATGTTTGGTATATTATGGATGGACCTAATAAAAAATCAGGTCTTTCAGTTCCACCCTATCCAGTTAATATTTGAGGGTTCTATAGTTGAAACCCCCATGTAAAGTTATACATGTTCCTCACTACCATCTCTAGTTATCTATACATAAACTACATGAAGTGTGAAAATTTCATTCAAAACATCTCCCCTATATTTATAACACATACTATCGGTTCCAAAAGATATACTAATACAGGAAAATCTCATGGAATTTCCTCATGTTGTCCTCGCAATAAGTGAATTCATAGAGGAATATCACAAAAACTAGAAAAGGAATATCAAGAAATAGGACACCTCTTCATCATGTTTACATAAGTTTAATGCATAACAAGGCATAAGGATTCATTTTCCATAAAACTCACCACACTATTAGAACCAAGGTGACATCTCTACCTTTAACCATCCTGCATCTCTATCATGGTTAAAAAAGTTTAAACAGTGTCTCATCATTCATGACTCTAATTTAGACACCCAACTACTCTCATTTTGCAACATTTTACCACATAAAATGTCACATTTTGATCTATTTCAAAAAAAAATCTCAAGAAATGAAAATCAGTTCATGTTCAACAACGTAACCAAAAGTTTTTTCTTTTCATGAAAAAAATGATGCACATCACAAAACAATTAGGAGTATCCTCAATGATCCATAAATAATCAACACTCAAGCTAGACCATGCCTCAAGTAATATCTCCTAAAAATATCTGAAATGGTTATCACATCACCAAATAAAAGTATCACTGAAGGTTAAATAACATCTGTCTATGACAATAGTCATCAATAAAAATACCCACCCTGGGTACTTGGGGTGTTTTTTTACTTATATAGTTTTGAAACTACCATGAATGTGCTCCTGACCAAGGCCTGATTCATAATAGTCTCATATATATCTTTCTGAAATAGTAATACTAATGATAATGAAATTAATCCTCCTATACTACAATAGCGTGATGTCCCATCGTGGGTTCCACACATTTTTCCCAGATCTGGTCCACCACCTGACTACTAGATGACCTCTACATATGCCAGAGATATTTGACTAGAAACGAAGATATAATAACTATCATGGGGAGGCTACACCCACTTTATTAGAGTAAATACATAGTGGAAATAATGAAACCATAATAACAAAACATTATGACCATAAATAAAAAAATTCCTAAATCACATGATAATTGATATAGTATATTACATTTTAGAAATTAAATGTTGACATTTAATGATGATATATATCATGTTAAAAAATAAAAACCTAAAAGTAATGAAATTAAAAACTCACATGTGGGTCACCAACCACTTATGGTTCCCTAGCCCAAGATTCAACCCAAATCAATCATCTATCATTTGGTTGTTTCCCTTACCATATCCGGTAAACATGAAATATATTCAGGTAAAAATTAACTATCCTGAATAGGGTGTGTGTATAACTCAGTAGTCCACCACCAATTATATTAGAATAAAAATCCAATAAAAATAGTATATTCAGTTGTATAAATAATAAATACATGAAAAAAACCAAACAGTTCACATTTATTCAATTACTCTTTATTTAACCACATAAACCCAAAAGTTCCTGAGGAAACCCAAAGTCTCAATACCTTCTTCTACCATTTCCAGATTCTAAACTATACCAATAGAATATCATACAAGTGAATTCCAATGATAAAATTTATAATCCCATTCCACACTATAGAATTTTGATAAAATACACTATATCACCAACACTATTATAAAATTTTAATTCTATTGTAAAAATTTATCATTTTAATTCACCCTATGGTCTTTTTATGCATTAAACCCTATCCCACACACATTTTTCATATATGAATTCAATTTTTATGATTCACCATTTCTTATCACCCTATGGGATTTTGATATGGAAGAATATGTCCCAAACCTTATATAAATTTTATTAATTAACCAAATAATTAATAAAATCAATGAATTGAATTTTCATATAATCCCATTAATTAATTCAATAATTGATTAAACACATTAATTCCAATGATTATTTAAATGATTAATTAATCACATAAATAAATTTCACAATCACAAATATCTCCAATAATTAAATATGAAATTAATTATCCCTACTCATTAATTTAAATATAATAATGAATAATTAGAAAAAAGATTAATTATTCCAAATCAAAAATAAATGATCAAAATAATTTTATACAATTAATAAAAAAATTAATTAATAATGTTCTAAAATATTAGTAACTCCAAAATAAATTCAACAATTAATTATCCAACTCCTAAATCTCAATCCACTCATAATTAATTAAAAACAAAATTATCTAATTCAGCAACCCAAGTTCTCTGATAATTAATTCAAGGATTAAGTTTTATTAATTTACAATCCTAATATTTTTAATTTCACAATTCTTACAATTAATTAATTTGATAATGAAAAAAATTTCAGAAAATATTTTAGCAATTCATCAATTAAAAAAATTTAGTTGAAATATATGCTTTAGGATTTGAATTATAGACCACCGAACTCAAGTTTGATGATGAGTGGTCGCTAATGGATAAACCCAATTTTAGATTAACATCCTCATAAAATGACATTTGGATCATAAATGCAAAGTCAATATCATAGAATCAAGATACACCAATTATAAATCTGAATCCAAAAAATCAAAGATCTATATAAAAAATATAAAAAGTGTATCTTCCATCTAAATCATGAGGTAATTATGTGAATAAATAAATAAACCACATAGAATATGATCATTTTTCCAGGATTGGTTTAAATCATAAATCCAGACAAAGAAATATGATAAACAGATGTTGGAAAGGCTTTGAATATGTATTGGACCTTATAATGTCATGAAATAACATTAGGGGTTCAGTATGGGTTGATTTTGGGTTAAAATAGGGGGGATTTACAACTAATTTCTAGGTTGACATAATTTCCATGAACAGTTTTTTGGGAAAAATCACATAGTTTCCCCTAACCATACTACTTATTTGTGTCCCACTTCAATGGGGTTCAAAATTTCACATTTTAGGAGGAATATATTTAAATCCTATGCACTAGTTGTGTGAATCCCATATTTTTAGGTTTATATAAATTTATTGGATGTGGTGCATAGTTTTTGAAAAACATGTGCCAACTGTGCACCTGCCCATTTCCATCCATATTTTACTATTTCCAAAAAAATTTACCCCATGGTAAAACCCAGACAATGTATTCTCAAACAAATAAAAATAATAATAAATGATTCCAAATAAATACATCTCTAGAAAAGTTTGGTATCTTACAATAGGAAACATCAATTCACAATATCACAAAAATAATCATTAATAATAAAAAAATTTGATATAAAACTCATATCACCTTTTACACCCACATAAGAACAATCCAATTTCATTTAAACCATTCCAAAACATCACATGTTTAAAAAATATGAAAATTTTCCACTAGGCCACAACATATATCAAACATAAAAATAATGGTCTCTAAAAAGGGTGTCATATTCATAAAACAATTAATTTGTAAAATCAAAAATATGATATTCCAAACAAACGAGGATTTTCATGAATCTTCTCCTCATTTGAAAAATAATTTGAAAAATTATATGAAAATAAAATAAAACCCACATTGATCTCTAAATATACGACATACATTTTCATATAATTCTCTTTTAAACCACCATAAGGCCATATATTCTATATATCATTGAACATGAGAAGAACAATAATAACATTTCCAAACAACAATTTTCAAAAAATAAGATTACTTTTGGAAACTATCTATTTAAAGGTACCTCACTAAAATAAAACTATAATAGAAAACACCATTAAAATCATTGAATTCATTTAAATTACAATTTTAAAAAAATCACTTTATTAGCATGAAATCAACACATTTCAATACAATTACTAGAAAAATAATAGAATCTTATACATTATAAGTACATAAATACGTTTTAAATAATTTTCCACCAACCATGGGTACACTATTCTTATAATTAAAATATGATATATTTGATAATATTCAATCAATTTACAACATGATTTATAGGGGTTATTTAATGTCAATAACTACAACCATTATGAAAAATCTAACCACAAGTCATATCTATAAAAGGTAGAAGCACTTCTATGTAGATAAATGGATTCTCAAAACTGTTGAAACTAATCTCCCTAACGATAAATTAATCATTATCCCTACCAACCGTTATTACTGTTAGGGTTTTGAGGATAATAATAATATAAGATAAAGGGTGAAGTGGGAATATAATTAGTGATTTTTTTGAGTAAATAAATTATATCTTCAAACCCCCTATTATTAAAATTATACTATGACCGAAATGTTAATGGGTCTAGGTAAGAAACTCCTTATGCACTCAACATGTTTGGATGAGTAAGATAATAAAATTAAGTGTCGAAAAATACAATAAAACATGTAGTGGAACTCTTGAAATTTTAAATAATAAAAAAACATGAAATCATCACACATATGAAATCCATGTGCCATCTGTGGGGGGATATAGAAAAATAAACCATATCTTACATATTCTGAAAAAAAAATTCAACAAACTATATGATAAATATATATTCCTCCCCCAAACAAAAAATATATTTATGGTTATTCATAACACATCACATGTTTTGAAAAGTTTTCCCCTAACTATAATCCTACCATACACCCATGGAAAACATTAACAAAATAAATCATTAAGACCAATACACTGATGAACTTCAATTTTAAAAAAAATTAAAAAAATAAAAGAAAATAATACTTGACCATGACACATGGGTGTAAAACCCACTTAATAAATATATGTATCTAACGAGTCAATATTGTATTAAAAATATTTTGTATAAGGATTCATATTATAATGCTAATGAAAATGGATAGGAATAATGACTCTAAAAAAGAAAAAGGAAATTGAAAAGTGAAGTTTAACTTGGCCTATATATTAAACCATATAATAAATAGTGTTACCTATCGAGGGAATAAGGCTCCCATATTCCATAACATACTAAACCAGATGTGTCGTTTGATGTAACAACACTTCCAATATCACTAAAACATCTCTTATCATCCATTAACAAACCACCTATTAAACCATCTATAAAACACTTCAATTAACAACTAATCAAACATTGGTTTATATTTAATTCTTTAAAAATAGAATAATATATTGGGAATGATTCTTCAATGAACTTAGTAATTGATGATTCTATAGAGAATTCGGGAAAACCATTTATGTCCTTCCTCATCTAAGAAATCATTATTATCATATGATGATACTCTATCCTCAGGGTTAACAATACCACTAATACTTATGTAGATAAAATTCAGGTTGAGCCTCATGATAAAATCTAGTAAAACATTATTTTTTCTTCTATGTAGTTAAATATCCCATGCCTAATACTAATTTTAATATTCTACCATCAATCATGAAACATTATTTATTTTAATTGAAATGATTCACCCTCATTATATTTACAGAATATTACAAAATTTATCTCATGTGTCCCGACCCAAAATTTTAGAGATGTAATGAATTTTAAAATAATTTTTTTTAAAATTATCTTTACTAATGAATATGGTTTTTGTTACTAAATTAATGATATTTAAGGGGTAACTTAATATCAAGCATCGATTTCAATTTGATAAAGAAATCATTTGATGAGGTATTGGATTTCAAAAAATGTTTAATAAATCACAATAATCTAAAATTACTAATTTTGTCACATAAACAACTTTTTGAGGAACATTGAACATGAGGACTAATTAAATAATGGTATAACTGAAATCAAGAAACACTAAATGGGAACAATTCATCAGGAAGTTTTTTGAGGAATTGGTTTCATCATATTTTATTATTTTATTTTTATTTTACACCTCAATAATAAAATTAAATCAATTTTTATTCCAACATTGTACAATATTTGTATGTATATTCCTAAATTAATAATATATTTATCTATGTATTAGGTGTTTTTATTTTATAAAAACATAGTTACCCATATTAAATTAATGGTATAAAATACATTATCTAACTATTAATTTTAATGTATATTAAAAATAATAATATTATAAATCAATAGAACCCGTTTTTTTATTATTAATAATTCCTATGGTGATAAATTTGTTTATGTTTTAGAAATATATAGAAAATATAGATAGAGAAAAATGATAATGTAATTTAATATTATTATTAAAGACATTTATATGATATGTATGTAATTAAGGGGGATTAAGTATAGTTTTACCTATTCAAATAAACATATCACAAATAGAAATTATATAAATAAAATATATATATGGTTATCTGTAGTTTCCTGAGATCAATAACATTGGTGAAATTACTAAGTCAATATTTTGAAAACATATTTTGATTCATTTAATTTGATAACCATGATAATAATTTAATTTATAGTATTCTATTCAATTAATTTTTTAAATTAACTATGATATTAATTTGAAAAACATATTTTTATCTTCATGAAACTCATTATTAAAAATTGAAAATTTGGGTTGCATAACTAATCATACAAAACCTACCAGATATTACAAATAACTATATTTATCCTATCATTAATCACAATAACAAAATATTAAAAAAATGTTTTTATGAATTGATGTAAAAATTCTGGAATATCTCATAAAAAATATAGATTATAAAGCACAACTAAGTGACATGAAAAAAATTAATTTTATTAATTATATACACCTTTCAATGAATTTTTTACTAATTATTATTATTAATATTAACCTATATTAAAATTTAACGGCCTCTGAAATTTTTATTAATGATTATTGAACAACTAAATAATTGTAACATATTCCAACTACCATATTCATGAGCTTTTAATGATTTTAATAGAATATCTCCAGTTTATAACTCGAATAAATCATAGTTGTAATTAATTTTGGGAGAATAAGTCTTATAAATATTATTTGAATAATAAATTCAATATCATATAGAAAATAATCAAAATGTTAGTCACACAAAACTTTGAATTATTGTCACCTTGTGATTTAATAATTCAAATAATTATATATAACTTCTTTATTCAAACCCTACATAAAATTTCACTATTATAAATAAATAATATTCTTATTTTTTGAGAATGTAGACATATTTTTTTATATACAATTTGGTACTAATTATACGCAGTGTTGTAACTACCAGCCAAATGTCTGGGATCCATCTACTGGTTTAGATTATAATAAATGATGTCTAGGGATATTGAAAAGTATATATTTTCTTCATATATATTAATGATTCTGGTTTTTATAATCCAAAAGTATATCATACTATTATTCTATATTTTTTTCTTTTAGTTTTAGTGATTTGTGTTAAAATTTATCATAATTATTATTTTTACATATTTCTTTTCTATAAAATTTATTTATTAAATATTTTTTAAGACCATCTAACTAGTGTACATTATAATATAACTATTTTCATTTTAATTTGTATATAAAAATAAAAATATCCCAAATTCAGTAACATTATGATGATGAATTACTAGGGGAAAAACATGAATAACTAATCATCACATTAGTACACTAAGGCTAAATCATCAAATTATACATAACATTTATTTTGTGAAAAAATTATTTATATTGATTAATTAATGAAATATAGATTATAAAAATAATAAATATGATCGATTGTTCTCATTAGATACCTATAATGTAAGTTACTATAAAATTATTTATTCTATTCTTACAATCACTACTTATGTGCGGATGAGGACACGAGAAGTCTCAAGGCTGTGGCGTGTCCCTGGATCTGCGTGGAAATGGATCTTTCGTTGAAGAGACCTTCCTTGGTGCAGCTTGAATCTGAGGATGGGTTTAGTTAGATCCAGAAGCTATTTTATCTTAGGTTGCATCGTTTCGGTGTGCTCTGCGGTCTGCATGGCCATGAGGAGAAGAACTGTCGGCGGCGGAGGGGGGTGGTGGAGTCTTCCGGTGGTGCTCGGGAGGAGGTTTTGGGTCAGGACCCATTGGGTTCAGGTAAGGATGGATCTTAGGGTCAGATCGTTACTCATCGAGGGGATTCAAATTTGAATTTACCCGGCGGAGTTGGAAAGCTGGGAAAGTCCTCTGGGGAAACGTCGTCTGACAATGCTCGGTTTCTGCCAGTTTCCACTTCTGGGGGTAGGGACCTGATCTATTGGTCCCCGGGTCCGGTGCTTCAAAGGATGGTCTCTTCCAGTGAAAGGTTAGACATTTCACCAAATGGGTTTGAGGTGCAGATACCTTTCTCCCCGGGAAGTCCGGCCAGGATGCTTTTGCCCCCTCCGTCTTCCTTTGGTTTCTCGCAGCATCTTTCTCCAGGGTCCATTCGGAGTTGTCTCGTGAACAAGATTCTGGTTTCCTCAAGTAGCTGTGTGGAGATGGTTGGTGGGGTCTGTGGTGTGGAGAAGGAAGTGGAGGCTTCACGCCGGTCTCCATAGAGAAGGGTGTGGATGTCTTAGTGCCAGGAAGAGCGAGATGGAGATCTTCCTCGTGGTCAGTCAGGAAGGAGACCGAGGCTGGAGGAGTTGGATGCTTTGAGTAATGAAGGGCTTCTAACAAGAGCTCGAGGGAGGGATCTGGATGGCATGTCGGGGACGATCACTCATTCGAGAGCTAAGGGGAAGGGTTTGATGGTTCACTCCAGTCAGGACGTTCCAGCGGTCCAGAAAGTTCGTAAGGTCATCCAGTGATGTTTACCTCTATTTTTTGGAACGCTCATGGTCTAGGTGCCCAGGAGAAGAGGGCCTTTATTTCGTTAGAGGGTAGGAAAGCCAAAGCCCCCCTGTTAGTGACTCTGGAGCCGAAGCAGGATGCTTGTAAGATGTCGTATATAGTGAGGAAGCTAGGTTTTTCGAACTCCTTTTATAGCGGGCCTGTTAATTATCATATTTGGGTGGGATGGAAGAAGAACCATTCGGTGGAGGTCGTTAGTGTGACCACTCAGTGTATTGACCTGATGATTGAGTTGAACGGTTTTTTCGTCCTCTTTTTGTTTGTGTATGTGAGTAACAAGGCATTGGAAATGAGGTCGCTCTAGTCTCATTTGAAGCTGGTTCAAGCTGGTCCGTTGCCGTGGTTCGTGGGAGGTGACTTCAACACTGTTGTGGATGTGTCTGAGAAGAGAGGAGGGAGGGATGTTTCTATGGATGGAATGATGGAAGTCAAGGAGTGCATGTTGCATGAGGGGCTGCTGGACTTAGGATACGGAGGGTCGAGGTACACGTGGTGTAATAACAGGAGAGGCCAGAATAGGATTTGGTGTCGTATGGACCGGTGGCTTACCAACTTGCATGGGATCGATATGTTCTCAAAGTCCTCGGTCACGCACCTTCCTCGCATTTTATCAGATCATGCACCATTATTGTTGGATTTAAGACGCGAAGCTGTGGTTGGACATGGATTTTATTATTCGAGTGAATGGAATAGGGACTCGGCTTTCATGCAGATGGTTAAGACATCCAGGATGCTGGAGGAGAGGGAGGAGTCGTGGGGAGGGCTGGTTAATCATCTTAGGAGGATAAAACATAGCATTAAGCGGTGGCTTGTGGAGCAACCCGACAGGAACAATGGGGTGTCCAGCTTATTGGATGAGGTTGTCAGGATAGAGGAAAGGCATCAGTCATCCTGGGATGAGAGCACTTTTACTACTCTTTGTGATAAAAATGCGTTGCTGGCGGAGAAACTTTTGGAGATGGAGAGGTTGTTTCTGCAACGTTCCTGCGTGTGTTGGATGAGAGAGGGGGATCGCAAAAATGCGTTGTTTCTGGATTTTATTAAAGAAATAATGATCTGGAAGATCAACATCAAAGGTGAAGATAGAGAGTTTACTTCGGATGTAATGGCGGCTGGAAAAATTGTGTTAATGCACTTTGAGGGTATGTGGGCAGGAGATGTCTCGTCTGGATTTCGCAGAGAGTCTTTAAGGGACTCTGGTTTTTTTGGAGGGTTTACCCTTCTTGATTTCCCATTCTGAGAACGTATGCATGTCCAGGATACCAGACGAGAGGGAGATTAATGAGGCCCTGGGGAGCATGCCGAAGGAGAGCACACCTGGACCTGACGGCTTCTCGGTGTCATTTTACAGTGCTACATGGGATGTCGTGGGGCCATGTGTTGCGGAGGCAATTAGTTATTTCTTTTGTGGAGCTCTTATAAGTAGGGGGATTTCTTCTTCGAGGGTGGTGCTGGTTCCGATGATTAAAGAACCCACACTGGTTAGCCATTTCAGGCTGATATGCCTGTGAAATGTTTCTTACAAGATTCTGGCAACGATCATTAGCAGAAGATTGGCCAATGTGATTCCTAAGTTAGTTTCTGAAGAACAACATGGCTTCATTCAAGGGAGGGGTATATAGGGAGCGGTTTCCATAGAGAGAAAGTTGGTGCATGATTTGAACAAGCGGTCTATGGGTTCCAATATTATTTGGCAGGTGGATATGAATAAATCATACGACAATCTGGAATGGGGTTTCATCTTGCGGGTAACGAGAGGGTTTGGTTTCCAAGAGTTCCTTTGCGATCATTGTTTCCAGTGCTTTGTGTCTCCCTGGATTTCTATATCACTACTCGGGAAATGATTCGGTTTCTTCAAATCGGTGAGGGGAGTCCGCCAAGGGGACCCGCTAGCTCCTTTTCTGTTTGTTCTTGCACAGGATACCTTATCCAGAAACTTGAGGAAGGGCTTAACAGAGGGGAGGTTGAGTCCTTTTCTTGGTCGAAGGAACTCTCTCAAAGTTTCTCCCTTAATGTTTTCGGATGAAATTTTGTTATTTCTGAACGGAGGGAGGAGATTGTTGAATACTCTTAAGGGTATTATGTCTGAGTATGGGGAACTAAGTGGGAATGCAATCAACTGGTCGAAGATCCACTTGTTCATCTCCAACAAATGCTCGGGGCAGATGTGAAAATGTATTCAGGAGGTTTTGGGCTATGGAGAGAGACAACTCCCTATTCTTTACGTAGGAGTTCCTCTATCGTGTGGGAGGGTCTTGAAGGTCCAATTCAACGAGATTGTGGACCGAATCATGTAAAGGATCTTCAACTGGAAGAACAGGTTGCTATCCTTTGGGGGTAGGATCATGCTGATAAATAGTGTACTTCTTTCGATTCCCATGCATGTTTTTGCTGTCATCAAACCCCCAAAGGGAATGGTGGAGAGGATCGAGCACATTCTCTCGTCGTTTATTTGGGATGCGAAAAGGGAGGGGAGTTGCCACTGGGAATCTTGGAAGAGGATGGCCCGACCAGTGGAAGAGGGTGGGGTTGGTCTTCGTGACATACATGAAACGATTCGGGGACTACAGGAAAGACTGTCTTGGGAGGTGATAACAGGTAAGTACCTCTGGGCCCAGTTTTTCAGAATGAGATATGGAGGGCATGGTGAACGCAGCATGCGCGGTGCAACGAATCTCGATAGGTGCATTGTATCTCATCTGGAGGTGCTGCGTGGTTATGTCAGATGGGTGATTGGTCTTGGGGAGATCATCTTTTGGGAGGATGCATGGTTTGAAGAGAGGCTTGGCTACGAGGGCCGCCCCTTCCTTGATATCTCTTTTAGGGAGGCGTGTGAGAGGTACGAGTTTGTGCATGAGAAACTCAATTCATTGCAACTGAATACTTTTAACAGTGTTGTTATGAGCAACGATCAAGACAGGTGTTGTTTTTCTCTAGTTGAGTCGGGGCGGTTCACCTTGAATGGTTACAAGAGAATTGGTCAGAGGGTTACTAACAGAGAAACAGAGCAGGGACCCATGTGGTGTAAGCCAATACCGACGCGAATGAACTTTCTGGTGTGGCAGGTTCAGAATCGAGCGGTACCCACAGAGGAGAAAATTCAGAAGAGGGGGTATTCATGGCTTTGGGCTTCTTCTGTTGCGAGAGTCCAAGGTCAGAAACAATGCTACATCTGTTCTTTCAGGGGCGGTGGGAAGTGTTCCTTTGGTCTCACTTCTCTCAGTACAGGGTTCTGGATGGGGAGCATCTTTTTGTTCGAGAGTATCTCCTGGCATGGTTTTCGGGCTTCGGTAGGAGAGTTGAGGATCGTTCAGCAGGTATGATCATTCTAGTATTTTTATGCAGGACGCTTTGGGAAGCTCACAATCAGGTAAGGCTAGGTGGAAAGAGATCGTTAGTAGTACTTCAGGTCCGTATGAGATTGATCATTGTAGAATTGTCTACTCTTTTCAAGAATGGTTTTCATGTGGGTATTCTGGGGTCCTTTGTGGGTGGACAGTGTGCTCAGGCCCTACAGTGAGGGAGATGGGTTTGATGGCAACCCCCGGTTGGCGGGTTAAAATTGAATGTGGGTTGTTCTTGTTCGGGGGGGATCATGAGGGGCAGTGGTGTTCTCCAAGATTTCTGGGGTTCAGTGCACATTGCTTTCAGTTCCTATTATGGGCCAGACACTTCTACAGGTGCGGAGTTTAGATCCCTCCTTACGGGTCACACACTGTGCAGAAGGAGAGGTCTCCGGGTGACGGAGGTTGAATCAGATTCGGATGTTCTGGTTAGATCTCTTCAGGGTGCATGTGACGTGTCTTGGAATCTGGTGTATGTTTCTAGAAGGTGCAAAGCGGAGACCAATCAGGGCAGGTTGATCCATCATAGTGTGAGAGAATCCAACTTTGCGGCTGATGCATTGGCTCCCGGGGGCTGGCCAGAGGAGAATTTAATAGTGTATGGTAGTCTTAATTCTCTTCTTTGCGAGTGTGTCAATGTGATCCGAAAGGACTCACTTGGTCTTCAATACTTTCGCCCTCCATGATTTGTATCCATAGAGTTTCCTGTCTTCTTAATAAAAAAATAACATTCAGTCTATTTACCAAAAATGATATTAAAATCATTTTTAGATATTATTTTTCTCATAGGTATACGTAAATAAGTATAATGACTTTAGCTTTGAAAAACTATATTTTCATTCCTAATTTATAATAGTAAGATATGGTCAGAAAGAAGTTTGAGTATTAAAAGCATATCAATGAGATGATGAGATAGGAAACACATGTTTTAAAAGAGTAAAAACTAAGTAAACAACCACCACAGAGTAAGAAAGCGGAAAGTGTAAACACTAAGTAAAAACTGTAACAAGCTGTGCTGAAAGTAAAAGGGGCTGTAAATACAAGCCCAACTGTAATGTAAAACTGAAAGGGGAAAACAACAAATGAAAAGAAAAGCCGCAGCGTCGAGCCGTCCTCTGGAAGTCCCACCTGAAGGGTGGTTACAGATAGCCTCCACTGCTCCTCGGGTCCACCTGGCCGTTCCGGGTACGTTCCGCCCAGTGGTCCACTTCCAGGTATCGTCCTGCTCCGCAAGCCTCCACCACAATCAGCGTTGTCCATCATCTGCATCCAACACAATGTAGTGCGGGAATATCCCATGAAGTGGTGAGTATAAGCTACTCAGTAGGGACCCCGAGACCCCCGATGGTCTCCCAGAATCTACAAGGGAAAGATACAATCACGAAGTAACATCCAACACGGCCTAGGTATATGCCAATACACATACCTAAGTCATAAATTCCCGTTCGGCTCCAACATCCGAGCCCAAGAATAACCCATTCCACCCAGGAAAGAAAAATGTATACCCACACAGGATAGCACAACACAATCAACAAAGGAGAGTAACACAAGATTCAGCTCACACATGTTTACTTCTTCAAATTATGATAGAGATGATCAGATGTAGCCACTGATTCATCTAAGCCATCGGACCCACGAAGGATCGGAAGGTACTAACCCCTGCAATGACCTACACAGGATCGATCAGGAAGGTGAACCCAAAGATATTGGGAAACCCCTTCTCCATCAAGTACAGTGGTTATTCCGCTACAACCAAGCACTTCACTCTTACCTTGGACTACTGTAGTACTCCATCTATCCAGTACTATGGGCCTACTGCTACAACCAAGAGCTCCTCCATCGTGGGTCTGCCGCTACAACCAAGCGCTCCCCTGTGCCGCTACAACCAAGTGCACCTCTGTCGTGGGTCTTCCGCTACAACCAAGCGCACCTCTGTCGTGGGTCTGCCGCTACAACCAAGTGCTCCTCTGTGCCGCTACAACCAAGCGCACCTCTGTCGTGGGTCTGCCGCTACAACCAAGCGCTCCCCTGTGCCGCTACAACCAAGCGCACCTCTGTCGTGGGTATGACGCTACAACCAAGTGCTCCCCTATGCCACTACAACCAAGAGCACCTCTGTGCCGCTCTCCGTAACACACCGAGTCGTTCGACCAGCAGTCGTCAAGTCTCAACTGGCTCTAGGGATTCAGCACACCACATGCTCGTTCCGGGAGGGTCCACTCCCCGAGCTAAGAGGTCGATGCATCAACTGACATGTAGTCCGGAGTTGATGTATCCCAAGATGTACCGTAGTGGTCACTTCTGAAAACACGGAGGATTCCCGTACTGTTTTCATCATCGTTGCAGTCGAATCCACCAAGGATCACTGTACAGTCGTCGTCATCGAAGTCGCGGCCAACACTAGGGTTCCCGCACACATCAAGCTTGTTCGGGAGGGTCCGCTCCACGGGCCGAGAGGCTGATACATCAACTGACACAAGGTCCAGATTTGATGTATCCAAAAGTTCCGTACCGTCAATGGGAACTCAACGTCGCAGATGGTGCGTCAATCAGACGCCCAGTCTGAGAGATATTGGCTTTTTCGTCCCAGGGGCCCGGTTGGTTTTTTTAAGGAAAAAACAACCCGACCGTACTCCACCTGCGTCCAAACCTCGGGCGGAGAGATCCAAAAGATCCGTCTCACTTAGAGTAATCTACCAAAGTCGACGGAACGTCAATCGGACATCCGGAGCTCAAGATATGAGCGTTTTTGCTCTGAGGGCCCGGTTGGTTTCGTGTACGAACCAACCCAGCTGAACCCAAAGTATTCCGAAACCTTTAGTGTAATATACCGAAATGACCGTCTCGATCCAAGGATTGCATTTTCGCTGACGGTGAGTTGTTCAGAGCCCGTAGATCAAGTTACGGGCAAAAGACCGAAACGGTCCGAAGACGGGGGGTCTGGGCCCGGGCCGACCGCACCGAGTCGGACCCGGTTCGGCCCGGCCCGGTCCGGCCAGGGCGTGACCCGGCCGGTCGGGCCGGCCCGGCTCAGCTCGGCCGAGCGGCCAGGCGAGACAGCCTCGGGGCGCTGCCCCCGCGGGATGACTGTGCCGCGACCCTACATGGGGCCGCACTGGAGTTAGCGGACGCGGCCTTCGCCGCATCCCGTGCGTGTGAACCGGACCCGCGCGACCGTGGGTCCGCCGGCCACCGCCGCCGCGGCTTTAGTCACGGTGGCCTTGTCCGGCAGCGCACCAAGCTGCCGCCTCCTCCAGCCGCCGACGCCGCCGCGCCGGCGACCCGCCCCACCGGAGGCTTCCGCGGGCCACCGGAGCTGCTCCAGTGGTCCGTTTTCCTTCCCATCTACGCCGGTTCTCCTCCCGGGTTCCATTCTTTACTACGGAAACATCAATTCACCCTTGCGTCACGTTTTGTCTTCGCCCACCAAATCCACACAACAACAAAGAACTGTGGAGGGTTGTCGGGCCGTGTTCGTTTGGCCCGCACCCTCCGCGTTAGGTGATAACAACCGGGAAGAATAATCAACATATCAAACAACAATTTTAATAAATTAAAATTGTTTTTATGAAACCTGGTTCTTTATTTTAAAATAAACGTTCACGAGAATATAAATTATTTCACATCAAACCCCTACCTCATCAAGTCGTCGCACGCGCGTTCTTCGCGGAATTGACCGTCACAAAACAAGTGGAGCGTCGCATCACAGAAGGGCGTCGCGTCATCGCGGAAGAGTGTCGCGTCGACGATCTTGTCGTTGTCGATCGAAGGTTGTCGCGGGGTTGGATCGTCGCGGAAGAAGCATCGCGGAGGGGGAATCGTCAGCGTCACGGTACACGGTGTCATGTCGTTGATCACCATGGGTTCGGTGTTCTTCATCGGAGGTCGGCGTTCTTCGCGTTCTTCGTGTAGGAGGATGAAGGATTTAAGATCTGTCAAATCCTCTCAACGAACCCTCCCAACAAGCCATGCGTTGGTCTTATTTTATTATTACACCAACAGATTTCAAATAGGTTAAGAATAGAATAAATTAATTCATAGAATTAATTCAACGAAGAAAACCGCCCAATTAAATGGTGCGTTAAGAAATTAATAAAACACGTTAGTTGACTTTCATAATTACGGGTTTTCGCTACTGCGTTACTTAGCGAAAAAGAAACGGTGGGGCTCATGCGGGCCCCGCCCAACAAATATCCTACCAAGTGGGTAGGATATTTTGGATTTCACCCTATCCGTTTCAACTCAGTTTAAGTGGCATTAAGTGGCTTAAGTGAAATAAAAATAAAATTGTCTCACAACTTTATTTTATTTCATAACTTAAAACCCAAAAATTTAAAACCACAACTGAGCAAAAAAAAACTCTGGAAGAGGCGTTTCAAAGCAAAAACCGGCGCTGTGAATCCATTGGTGCCCTTGGAATTAGATTCCGAGCACCGGTTCAAAAGTTAGAAAAAACCCGCTCATCCGTTCCCTGAACATACCCGAGCCAAACTTCGGAAAATGATTCTGGGCACACCGGGCCTCGGAATCAGGTGCTGTCAGAGGCTGCATTCCTATAAAATTTCAACAAAAATTAAGAAAAAAAATTTCCTTGAAATTTACGGGTCTTTACATTAAAGCTTCACCTCAAACTTAGGGATACAAAGGCGGTACTGAGCACGAATCTGAGCCTCCCACTCACAAGTGCTCTTCTGGAGGTTCTCGAGCTGCCATCTGAAGCGCATTAGAGGAATCGATCATCCACATAGGACCCGCTCCTGTCGATCCTCGATCTCCATTGGGATCTCCACAAAATTCATCCAATCATCAATGACCAGCTCTCCATGGTCAAAGATTTGCGTCGGGTCGTGCACGTATCTCCTCTGCTGAGATGCGTGGAAAATGTCGTGCACCCGGTGCAACTGAGGTGGTATATCCAGGAGATAAGCCACCTCACCAATCCTGTTGAGGACCTGGAAGGGTCGAATGAAGCGTTGATTCAACTTGCCTCCTTGTCCAAATCTCCATAATCCTCGTCGAGGTGAGACACACAAGAATACGTGGTCGCCATTCTCGAACTCTAGTGGCCTCCACCTCCTATCAGCATAAGACTTCTACCGGCTCTGAGCTGTCCTCATCTGCTCCTGGATGACCTGGACGTTCTCTGTTGTGGCCTGGACCATCTCCGGCCCCACAAGTGCTGTTAAGATTTCTTCTTTTCCGATAAGAGAAATCTGGTCTCATCCCCTGGATTAACCACTTCCTTTTCCTAATCCAGTCAATCCCAACATGGATGTTACTAATCCATACCAAGGATGACGTCGTAAGGCCTCGACACTACTACCAAGAGATCCAACCGTTACTCTTGCCTCCAAGGGTTGAGTCACACTGTCGGCATTAGTGTGTGGTAACTAGGTCTCCTCCAGTAGATGTCTCACAAGTGAGGGTCAAGTCAATAGTCTAAACTAGAACCTCTTAGTAACAACACAAAAGAGGACAGGAATGAAAACATCACAATGGTAAGCGTCTTTTACTATTGAAGCTCATAATACAAAGACACTACACAACAACAACAAGGAACTATAAGTACAAAGGACGTATCCATTAGCTTCGCTCCTATCCATCTGCTCCCGGAGCTCCATGATAGAATCTCTGCCTCTACGTGGGGGGTCCTTCGTTCATCTGCTGGTCATCTGTATGGCGGGTCGGACAGTCACGAGCCAGATGACCAATCCCTCCACAGGAGTAACACTTCCCTCTCATGGCAAGTCTTTGTCCAACCCGAGTGCCTCGCACAAACGATCCAGAGTCATGCTGTCGACCACCTGCTGGTCTAGTCCTCTTGGACCCCTGCGTCATCTGTCTACTGCCCACTGCAGAAGACTCTGCCGCATGCCGGCAACTGGTGGGTCCTGCTGCTGGAGACTGCTCAGCAAGGAAACTCTCCACTAAGAGGGCTTGTTCCAGCACCCCTTCCTGAGTCGAAATGTTGAGGGAGATCATCGAAGCCCTGATCTCGTGCCTCTGTCCCTGCTCGAAGGTCTGGAGCATCAAGCGCCACCATCGGCCCGCTGCTGCGTGTAGGAGGCTCACTGAAAGGACCACCATAAGATCTGCTGGTGTCCTCACTAATCTAAAAACCCGTACGACCACCTCCAGCCAGTCCTCGGCTTCCTGGGAGTCCGTCTCCCCATGAAACCTGGGTGGTCCCTGGCGCTGGAACTCATGCAGATCTCCAAGGCGACGTGCATCATCAGCGGTCGTGGCGGTAAGAATCGGTGGCTTGGTGGGTAAAGGTATGGCCGGTGCCTCTGCTGACATGGAGCCTTCCACTGAGGCCCCGTCGCTCGGTGGGCTGTCATCACACTCTACTCTCGGAACCCTAGCTGGCTGCCATCGTGGGGCCATCCTGAAAAGAAACAGGTGTGCCACGGTTAGAACAGTATACCTGGTGAGCTGACACAAGTAATCACAAAGAAATCATGAAACACACATGCAATCAATGTTGTAGTGCATTAAGTCGGAAATCAGATGTCAGGGTCCTGGTGTACGGATACGTCGGCCACCACACCCGCACTGGACTCCCTGGACTGATAACCACACCCAATACGCTAAACACTATTGCTTCACATAGAAAAAAAGATCAGAGTCTACGGTAGAAGCGAACTCCTCTGATACCAATTTGTCACGACCCATCCTCGGGGCCCGTGCCGTGACTACTCCAAGCCCGCCTTCCATAGGCCAGGGGCTGGGGACTAGCACCAAGGCGTAAATCCCAATAAACAGGGAAGGCATTTCCTTTGTAAAGTAAACAACCACCACAGAGTAAGCAAGTGGAAAGAGTAAACACTAAGTAAAAACTGCAACAAGCTGTGCTGAAAGTAAAAGGGGCTGGAAATACAAGCCCAACTGTAAAGTAAAACTGAAAGGGGAAAACAACAACTAAAAAGAAAAGCCGCAGCGTTGAGCCGTCCTTTGGAAGTACCACCTGAAGGGTGGGTACAAATAGCTTCCACTGCTCCTCGGGTCCACCTGGCCGCTCCGGGTACGTTCCGCCTAGTGGTCCACCTCCAGGTACCGTCCTACTCTGCAAGCCTCCACCACGATCAGCACTGTCTGTCATCTGCAACCAACACAACGTTGTGCGGGCATAGCCCATCCAGGGGTGAGTATAAGCTACTCAGAAGGGACCCTGAGACCCCCAAAGGTCTCCCAGAATCTACAAGGTAAAGATACAATCACGAAGTAACATCCGACACAGCTTAGGTATATGCCCATACACATACCTAAGTCATCAATTCCCGTTCGACTCCAACATCCGAGCCCAAGCACAACCCAGTCCACACAGGAAAGCAAAACGTATACCCAAGCAGGATAGCACAACACAATCCACAAAGGAGAGTAACACAAGATTTAGCTCACACAGGTATACTTCTTCAAATGACGATAGAGATGATCAGATGTATCCACTGATTCATCTAAGCCATCGGACCCACGAAGGATCGGTATGTACTAACCCCCGCAATGACCTGCACAGGATCGATCAGGAAGTTGAACCCAAAGCTATTGGGAAACTCTTTATCCATAAAGTACATTGGTTATGCCGCTACAACCAAGGGCTTCCCTCTTACCTTGGACTGCTGTAGTACTCCATCTATCGGGTACTGTGGGCCTGCAGATACAACCAAGCACTCCTTCGTCGTGGGTCTACCGCTACAACCAAGCGCTCCCCTATGCCGCTACAACCAAGCACACCTCTGTCGTGGGTCTTCCGCTACAACCAAGATCACCTCTATCATGGGTATGCCACTACAACCAAGCGCTCCTCTGTGCCGCTACAACCAAAGGAACCTCTGTCGTGGGTCTGCCGCTACAACCAAGAACTCCCCTATGCCGCTACAACCAAGTGAACCTCTGTCGTGGGTCTGCCGCTACAACCAAGAACTCCCATGTGCCGCTATAACCAAGCGCACCTCTGTGCTGCTATTCGTAACACAATGAGTCACTCGATCAGCAGTCGTCAAGTCTCAACTGGCTCTAGGGTTTCTGCAAACAACATGCTCGTTCCGGGAGGGTCCACTCCACGAGCTAAGAGGTCGATGAATCAACTGACTTGTAGTATAGAGTTGATGTATCCCAAGATGTACCATAGTGGTCACTGTCGAAATCAAGGAGGATTCCCATACTGTTTTCATCATCGTCGCAGTCGAATCCTCCGAGGATCAATGTACAATCGTCGTCGTCGAAGTAGCGGCCAGCACTAGGGTTCTTGCACACAGCAAGCTCGTTCGGGAGGGTCCTCTCCACGGGCCGAGAGGCTGATACATCAACTGGCACAAGGTAAATAGATGATGTATCCAAAAGTTCCATACCGTCAACGGGAACTCAACGTCGCAGACATCACGTCAATCAGACGCCCTATCTGAGAGATATTGGCTTTTTCGTCCCAGGGGCCCGGTTGGTTTTTTTTAAGGCAAAACCAACCCGACCATACTCCACCTGCGTCCAAACCTCGGCCGGAGAGAGACAAAATATCCGTCTCACTTAGAGGAATCCACCAAAGTCTACAGCACGTCAATCGGATGTCCGGAGCTCAATATATGAGTGTTTCCGCTCCAAGGGCCCGGTTGGTTTCGTGTACGAACCAACCCGGCCGAACCCAAAGTATTCCGAAACCTTGAGTGTAATATACTGAAACGACCGCCTCGATCCAAGGATCTCGTTGCCGCTGATGGCGAGTCGTTCGGAGGCTCGTAGCTCAAGTTATGGGCAATAGACTGAAACGGTCCGAAGACTGGGGGTCTGGGCCCGGGCCGACCCGGTTCGGCGCGGCCCGGTCTGGCTAGGGCGCGGCCCGGCCGGTCGGGCCGGCCCAGGTCGGCTCAGCCGAGCGAGAAAGCCGTGGGGCACTGCCCCCGTGGGAAGACGGTGTCGCAGCCTCGCGTGGGGTCGTACTGGAGTCAGCGGACGCAGCCTTCACCGCGTCCCATGCGTGTGAGCTGGACCCACACGGCCGCGGGTCCGCTGGCCGCCATTGGCACCACCGTGCTGGCGACCCGCACCGCCGGAAGCTTCCGCGGGCCACCGGAGTTGCTCCGGTGGCCCGTTTTCCTTCCCGTCTGCGCCGGTGCTCCTCCAGGGTTCCGTTCTTCACTGCGGAAACATCAAATCGCCCTTGTGTCACATTTTGTCGTCGCCTGCCAAATCTGCACAACAACGAAGAACTGCGGAGGGTTGTTGGGCCGTGTTCATTCGGCCCGCACCCTCCGCGTTAGGTGATAACAATCGGGAAGAATAATCAAGACATCAAACAACAATTTTAATAAATTAAAATTGTTCTTATGAAACCGGGTTCTTAATTTTAAAATAAACGTTCACCGGAATATAAATTATTTCACAACAAACCCCTACCTCGTCAAGTCATCGCACACGCGTTCTTCGCGGAATTGACCTTCACGGAACAAGTGGAGTGTCGCGTCGCAGAAGGAGGTCGCGTCGTCGCGGAAGGGTGTCGCGTCGACGATCTTGTCGTTGTCGATCAAAGGTTGTCGCGGGTCTGGATCGTCGCAGAAGAAGCGTCGCGGAGGGGGAATCGTCGGCGTCGCGGTACATGGAATCACATCGTTGATCTCCGCGGGTTCAGCGTTCTTTGTCGGAGGTCGGCGTTCTTCGCGTTCTTCGCGTTCTTCGCGTAGGAGGATGAAGGATTTAAGTTCTGTCAAATCCTCTCAACGAACCCTCCCATGAAGCAATGCGTTGGTCTTATTTTATAATTATGCCAACAGATTTCAAACAGGTTAAGAAACAAATAAATTAATTCATAGAATTTATTCAACGAAGAAAACCACCCAATTAATTGGTGCGTTAAGAAATTAAGAAAACGCATCAGTTGACTTTCATAATTACGGGGTTTCGCGGGTGCGTTACTTAGTGGAAAAGAAACGGTGGGGCTCATGTGGGCCCCACCCCACAAATATCCTACCAAGTGGGTAGGATATTTTGGATTTCACCCTATCCGTTTCAACTCAGTTTATGTGGATTGAAGTGGCTTCCAAGTGTCTTAAGTGAAATAAAAATAAAATTGTCGCACAACTTTATTTATTTCATAACTTAAAACCCAAAAATTAAAAACCACAACCGAGAAAACGCAACTCTTGAAGAGGCGTTTCTAAGCAAAAAACGGCACTGCGATTCCATCGGTGCCCTCAGAATTTGATTTCGAGCACCAGTTCAAATGTTAGAAAAACCCGCTCGTCCGTTCACTGAACGTACCTGAGCCAAACTTCGGAAAATGATTTTGGGCACACTGGGCCTCGAAATTAGGTGCCGTCAGAGGCTGTGTTCTTGTAAAATTTCAAAGAAAATTAAGAAATAAAAAATCCTTGAAATTTACAGGTCTTTACATTAAATCAAATAAATTTAAAAAGAAAGAATGAATATGAATAATCTTATATTTAAATATAGGTATAATGAAAATGAATTATAATTTTAATATGAAATAAATTCAATTATTTTACAATGATGGATTATTAAAATCATTTAGTTCTTAAAAATCACTTTTCTATAAATTAAATTATAATGTGATATACATTTCATTATCATGAATTCTTTAACTAGTGATGAAATCTTATGATTGGTATTAATAAATATTTTTTACTCCAATTTAGTTGAAAAAGATATAAATTATGAGTAATAAGACATAATATATAAAATTTCATTTTTCAACACAAAACATATTTTCATTATATTGTATGAATTTATCCAGAAAATTAATTTTAAAAAAAAATTAAATTTTATTTTAGATCATTAATATAAATTTTTTATTTATAATAACAATATTTTATTATTATTAATTATATATACGTTTATGAAATAATTTGGTTTTAGGTGAATAGTGAATAAATACTTATTTTGAAAAAAATGTCACCTTCAGGTCATTATAATAAAACAAGAATGAAATATATTTTTTTTAAAAAAATAATGTAAAATATATTTATTATTATGAGAAATAATTATTTAAAATTTCAATTTGTTATGAAACCCATGAATACAATTTTGGAAACATAATTAATGATTTATTCTAAAAACTATTTATATTATATAATATTAAAAAGTACTTTCATAAAAAATAGAATTTTAATATCTAATAAAGAATTAAATATTTTAAATTAAAACAATACCCTCATAGCTTATGCTTAATTTAAATATTAGGACTAAAATAAGGATTAGTAGGATTAAAATTCAGGACCCTAATAAAGGTAAAACTATTCTTTTAAAAGACTTGATTGACTAATATTATGTAATATTTAGCTAATAAATTAAATTTTTATTTTTAAAATGATGAGACTAATATTTTTTTAAAATCATATATAATTATATAAATACACAATATATTTCTAAACATAAATAAAAATAGTTAAAGGAATATAACAGTTAAAAATCGTTTTTCTACAAATAATTGTTTCCAATATATATAATGATTAAATTTAATAGTCAATTTACCATTATTTATAATTATAATTCTATTATATGAAGAATAATTTAAGGATTTTAAAACCTTACTTGGTTTTGTTTTTATAATTATTTTCTTGCAAAATATTAATTAAATAGACACACAAATTTTCAAAGGTTAAACAAAAAAACGAAAAACAAAAAAACCATAGAACTAAGTTATTGCAAAATGTTTAAAAAACATATGGAACTAATTAGATCACTATTTATGGACCCAATAAGATTCAAACACAATTATTTCTCTCTTTTGTACCTCTTTAACATTGAATATTTAATGATACCATGAAAATTTAAAAGGGTACTCTAAATAGAAATATTTTCTTCACATATAAGTGGGGATACTTCTACCCCTTATTGACACACCAATTACATTTAATTAACTATAAAGGCTCACAGTATTAATAAAATATGAATACTATATCATTTTTTAATCCAAACATCTCAATTATATTTCTTAATCACTTCATTTCCATGTATACATACGTGAGAAATGTCAATTTCCCAAGAAAGTATAACTTAATCTTTAAAATTATATTCTAAATAATCATCTCTGCTAGATATTATAACCATAATAATATGCTGTCGTCGTAATATTTATTATTCTTTAGTTTTATTAATTTATTTCGAAAATATTTATTTATTCTTCTCCATCAACATATATAAACAAAAGAGTGTAAACCATATGTTCTTTAGAGTATTCCCTACATGATGTGATGTATTAATTTTTTTATAATGATTTAATTTATTTATAAAAACCACAAAAAATGTGATTCCCCAAAAATTATTATTAATTTAGTAATTCTTATATTATAATGATATTACAAAATTCCTTGAATATACTCACCCATTATGATATTTTTGTTTAGGTTTTAGACGGTTTAACCACATACATGAATAATGTTATAAATAACAACTAAGGATGACGACGGGAACATAATTAACGATATTTTTATAATTTAGTAATTAATTAAAGATTAATATTTCTATAATGGTCATGTTTTTTATTTATATTTTCATTATAATATCTTATCTTATTTCGAAAATTACAAAAATATGTGTACAATAATTCCATTTTCACTTAATCATCAGAATAAAAATATGATAAAACAAAAATATGATAATAAATAGTTATTTTAAATATTTATATATAAAAATATGTTTCCTAATAAGTTATATAATAATAAAAATTTTATTTTTCAGATATATAAGAAAATGTGCATGATGAATCTTGATTAATTTATGGGTTTTCATTTCAAACCTATTTATTTTAAGCATGTTTTCTTTTATTCATACAATTTCAATAATAATGTTGACATAAAAAATATTTTATAAATAATATCATTAATTATACATTAATATATATATTATATGTTAAATTATAATCTTCTCATAATATGATTTCATATTAAAATGCTACGCATGTTGTAATGGTTCATTGTCTCAAACATTATCTCAATGAGACACATTACTGTAATACAAATGATTTTCAATGTATGGTGTATTTTATGAAACATAATGTCAATTTCTCTATTTTTTTCATAATTTATAATATTATAAATGTCTTCATTTTTATCACCTGGGATTTGACATGATTTTTACCCCAATTGTAAGGATTTATGTTACACTAATTTTCATTCAATGAGTAAAAATTTTTCATCTTAAAACGTTATTTGGTTATTCAACCCTAATATATTAATAATTTGGATTTTAATTATATTATTTAATAATATTTATTAATAAAAAATAAGGTTTTACTATGTAGTTTTTGAATATAATTTGTTTTTGAAGTAATAAAATGTTTCATATAAAATTATTCAAACAATTATCTTTTAATACTGATTTCTGAAAAAAAGGTGTTTATCATGTATTAAATATAATATATTAATTTTATTTGTAAAATATTTCATAATATTTATGTTCACCTTTTCGAAATTTACATTTTGCTGGAACATGAATTTTTTTATTTTACATTTATATTAAAAATGTTTTTGAAATGATATTTAATTATTCACTTCTAGGGTCCATTTTATATTAAAAAGTATTTTAACTCATGGAACCAACTATACATGATTTATCCTATAATATATGTGAGTATTAGAGTTGGAGTATTTAACATGTATTAAAAAATAATTTGACTATTGGTCCCTTTATGAGTGATTCAATTCAATGAATTATTTTGTAATGATGTTTTCATATTTTTCAACACTATTAAGAGATTCCATTATTAAACTGGGGATATGTATTTTAAAACCCATATATATTAATTCTTTATATGTATAATTTAATGTTACTTTCTATCAAATATATGATTAATCACAAGATTTTCCTATTCAAACCATCCACTATTAACAGATAGAACTTTCATCAAATTTCATTACATTAGGAATACTATGTTTTACATTATTAGATATAAGATAGTTCTTTGAGATTTCATGTGATGCTTGATTTAATTAATTATTTAATTAACCCTATACCATTACTCTATATGGTTTTTTCTTGAGGGATACTCACCTAGAAACTCATAAAATTTAATTAATGGTTAAAGAATAAAATTTTATACAGGATTTATTAAAATATGGGAGTCTATTGATAACTTTTGGAAGATGATGATTTATTGTTCATCCATCCACCATCTTTCTTTAAATGTATTATGATCATGTAATCACTTTTATTGATATGGTTTTATTTATTGGGATTTAAAATGTTTTAACTCCAATTAGAATTATAACTATAAAAGTAAATTGTCTATTATTTACTAATTATCTCATATAAGAATGAATTGTATCTAAATATATGATGGGTGAGGACCATACTTATATATCCCATTTATGCATCGACAGTTCTAGTGAGACATTTTTTGAGTATCATTAGTATTCATACCCAATTCAGTATGATGTTTTACCATGTTTATGATGAATATACGAATGTCTTGGATGTAGAATTAATGAAAATAATGACATCTTGGTTAAGGCATTTAATTAATGATTAAAATATCCAACATTATAAATTCCATCAATAAAAATTTATTTATTAAGGTTAATGTGATCTAATTATTTTAATTATAATTTATCGATATATTACTCACTCAGTTTTAGTGGATTATGACATTGTGGTGTCTAGTTACTCCTTTTGTGATATTTCTGCCATGATTATTCCCTTATTTCCTCATATTTAAGTTTTATCTTAATAAGAAACTGAAATTACCACTTTATATGATTAATAGTCACCAAATTATGTAGAAAACCAATGTAGATTATATGAGTAATATGATAACTCAAGTGGAGAATTTTTGAGAGTTTTTTAAGCTTTAATGTGAATTAAGTAGTTTTTTGTAGTATAAAAACATGGCATTTAGGTAAGAAATACATTGTAATTAAGTGTTAATGATTTTTGGTAATTGTTTAAATATTTATTCCCATAATCTCTTGGGAATTTCTTTACATAAATATTTTCATTAATACAAATTACTTTATTATAGTTGTGGCCAATAATCTAAAATTTTTATTGAGGAACAAATGTGATGAATGTGTTTCTTAGCATTTGATCCAGGAGATTGGTTATTGGGTCTTATAGAAGGTATCATAGTGTAGATGAGATAAATTTGGAGATTGTGATATTCGATAAGGAAAAATTAAGGTTTGATAATTAATTTTTTATCATAAAATAAAATGCATGTATAACCCATTATATATTATATGATTTAATATTAATATTTAAAATTCTTACTTTTTGTAGATTTATTTTGTTACATTTTGTATAAGGGTTATAGAGCTTTAATGAAAACCCTAGAGATGATTATTTGTATAAGATGATATCCATAATTTTTTTTAATTATCATAAGAATGTGGGATTCAATGAAATAAATCCCTATGAAGACATGGGATATTGGTTATTTCTATGGTGCATATTATCCTATAGATAATCACAAAAAAAGGTTGTTTCATGATTGAATTGATTATCACACTTATTCAGGATGACTCTGACCCACAATGCACACCAAACAAGACACTCCTGGTATATATTCCCTGGTTTATCATATACTCTTTACAGGAAACAATAATACAATGATTTCATCATTAATTCAATAAATTTGGATAAGAATTACAAGTGACAATAACATAAAGGAATTCAGATTATAAAGAAAATATCAATGTATGTCATGTTGAATCTAATACATATTAGGATTCAGTTTTCATATTTATAAGTCAATTTATACAAATTTAGTTGATAAATTTACAATAATGGAAATTTTCATTAAAATGAGATCAACAAAATTACTGGGAGCAAGTTATGTACATATAAAACACTATATCATATTTTTTAATAAGAGGTCATACATAAATTGTTGTTCCCAATGGTACATTATTGTTATGATGAAAAATTTTAGTTTCCTAATCTAACATTAGGGTGTGTGATTTCCATCACAATCATAATTAATTCTGGAATACCTATCTATTTTTAAAAGTGACTAATATTTATTGAGGGTTTTTAATATTTTTTAAATATTATTAGAATTTTTAAATACATGTATGAAATTTATTCAAATAATTTGTTTTCAATTAATGAACGAGATCACATATAAATTTCTATTAATGGCCATGAAATGTGATTTTTAAAAAAATTACATTCTATGTATATCTACTAAAATAATCATCATTAATTTATAGAAAACTCTAAGGTTTAATATAATTAGGATTTTGTTGTAAAAAAGGGTTATTTTTTTGAGAAAGGTGAGTCAGTTTGTATTGATATCCTTGGAATTTTTTATTAATATTTATGAAAATGTGATCCATTATATTTTCTGTCATGTATACCTCATTTTTGGGAGCATGATAGGATTTTACTAGTGTTTGACGATATGAAATAATGGTTAATTTCAATTGAGGGTTAAATATATTGTTAATTTGGTGAAGAATATATGGTTTCACTATGGTTTAATGTATTAGATATTCAATTGGTTTTGGGAAAGAATGTTACAATGAATATATTAATAGAATATATATATTCAGGGGTATATTATTCAATGAATTAATAATTTTTTTTGAAAAATTATAATAAACATGACATGGACCACCCAATTAATATTGATTTAATAATAGTGGTTATACCAAGAATAATTAATATATAAAGTTTACCCTCACTAACCATCATTACTAAGAAATAATTAAAAAAAATAGAACATAGATTATTCAATTAGAGATAAAATAAATCCATCAGATTTTAATATTTGACATATTATAAATTATCCAAATGGGGTTGGGATCTTTCACCAAATGAAACACCAAAAAATATAATAGTGATATAATTATTAATAAAATATAAATATTATTTATGGTTGTTTATTTTATTCCATTGAGCTAGAGAAATAAAATAGGGATCCAATTTTCTTAAATATATTCATAAAAAATAAATTTACCTCAAAAATGAATAAAATTCAATTACTTTACCTAAAATTTCTAATATGTTCATTAATTGTCTAGGGAATTATTTTTCTAAGAAATTTACATTTTATGTGAACTTCATTTCAATTTAATGATATGTTCAAATAATAAAGACTAATAATTTTTTATATTAATAATTTTTTACCAAATTTTAGTTGACAAATGATATGAAATAAGAAAAATAACATTTAATATTTGAAAAACTACTTTAAAAATAAAAATGTATTTTCATTATATTATATTTTTTTTAATAAAAAAAATATTCATAAATTTTTGAAAATTTATTTGAAAAAATTAAATTAATTTTTGGATATAATTTATCCATTTATATGAATTTTTGTTTTATTTTTATAAAATAATTTTTTCTAAATAGAGAAAAATTTCAATTTTTTAAAAAAATGTAATTTCTTTGGAAATTATGATAATAAATAAACCTATTAATATTTATAAAACAATTTTCATTAATATATATATGTATATATATAATTTTATATGTGAGAAAATATTTCAAAATTATTATTTTCATATAAATCCCAAGTATATGATTTAATAAATACAAGAAATATTATATTTTAAAATTTATTTTTATTATATTATATTAGAAAATTAATTTTACCACATAGAAATTATTCATATGAAAATAAATTTCAGATGTTAGATCAACAAGATTATATTAGGCAATGAAGCCCACTTCAAATTTTTATTAAAATTAATGTTAATGATATTAATGTTTATGATAATGATAATGTTAAAAATAATTTTCAATATTTTTTTAAGATATTAAATATACTAATAATCAATTACATAAATATAGTTTAAATTATTAATAATATATTATATTAATACACATGTATAAACATAATAACAATATCGTAATTGGTTTCCATTTCCAAATATGATTAAGGAAAATTAATTGTTAAAACAACATTTTTATACCAAAACATTTTTTAGATATATGAAAAATTTTAATATAAATGATAGTTTTTATTTATTTTTATTTTATATTATATTAAAGGGATAATAAATTTACTTTCAACATAGATATATATTTTAATATTATTTAATTCATTCAGTAATGTTTAATCTACACAGTAAAAAAACTTACTATGAAATCCTATGATCAATTGACTTGAAACATATTAATCATAAGTTTAAAAATATATGGATAAGAATTAATTGACACAAATATCACCCGAAAATAAAATAATAATTACTTTTAGTGTCTTTTAACATTGGATTGTGTAATAATATTATTGAAAGATAAAGGGGTTTTCAAAATCAAAATGCTTTTGATCACATATAAAAATGGAAACTTCCACCCATTTATGCCAGTCTCACTCATTTGGATTCATTATTAAAGCTCAACCATTTTTACCCTCAAAGAAAAATCTCTATGTATTATTAGTATATGGTCTCATGTAGTTTGGTGAATCCCTTCATTACTAAGAATACATTCAATAGAAATCTCAAAGTCCCAAAGTGAGTATGAATCAATCCTTAACATTTTTTTTAATCATTCTCTTACAATACTTTTATTATTATTGTAAAATTTTAAAATGACTGTCATTTTTATAATTTAGTGTTATTATATTAATGGATCAAATGTTTTTTATTAATTTACATGCACATAAAATAAAAAAATAATATTAGTTGAGTTTTTTACCAGTTGTTCCTCCCCAGATTAATGAATTTAAATGTTTATTATTGACTTTATTACATTACCAAAACCACCTAAAATAATACTCAAAAAATTAATAAATATTAAAAATAATTAATCTTATGTTATGTTTATGTTATCCACAATCTTAAATATAGAAAATAATTAACATATAGTGTGTTCATTCTTGGTTTCATTTTAATGCCTAATTTAATAATGATAAAGAACAATATATGGGAAGAATATTGGAACATAAATTAAAATATAAGTAATTTTTTTGAATGGTTATATGGATTATCTATGATTCAACTAAAGTATCATATTTTATGTCTATATTTAAAACAATATATCATCATACTTTCAATTATCACCCAAACATAAGTAAAAAACTATATAATAATTTTATATCATATGATAAAAAATATTTAATATTAAATAGAAATTTAGAATAATAAAATTTCATAAAAGGTATCTAATAAATTTATTTTCATTATTTAGTAATTTTTTCACAAGTAAAGAATGAAATAGAACATGGTAACACTATCTCATCTTAAATCACTTTCTTTCATATTTTTTTGTGATATGAACATAATTTAATTACTATTTTATACACACTACATAATTTATAATTTCTATTATGAATGTTTTTTTATAATGATATTTTCTATGAAACCATTTAGTCTCATAGAATCCCCTTGATCCACTTCCACATACCTATACAATATATTATTCAATAAAAATATCAATGTAAATAATTGTAAAATACTTTTATCTCATATGAATATACTATGAAAATAAGGTTAGGTATTTTTAAATTATGTAATGATGATTTATCAGTATCTCAGTCTTTATAACACCAAGCTAAACTATATAAAATATTTTTATGTGTTTATTCATCATAAATATTATTTATGAAAATTATGATCACTTTGTTTATTTTTAACATTTAAAGTGGCCCTTTCATATCTTTCATAATGAATTAGTTTGACTCAATAATCATTCAAAATTATATAAGAAGATTCACCTCATATTTGGAGATAGATATGGTCATTATGTTTAATTCACATAGGCTTTCTATATACCCATATATTCACGTATTATATATGTGTCCTATAAATATTTTCATCAATTTTTCATTAATATTAAATATGATAGGACATGTTGTCCTCTAGGTAATAATAAATTCCCATATGTTGAATTATGATATTTTGTGTGGTTAGCAAAATAATTTTCTACAGTATCACCTCCCTCATGATTTTCATTTAACCACTAGACATGGTGGCTTCTTTAACTCTCATATGATATAATATAATGATATATACTAATAATTAATATATTATACATCATTTTAAATGAAAATTCATTTAATAAAATAAGAAACAAATCCAGACTAGTATAGGCATAGTGTCTTTGGACTCATGGAATCACATACAACTGGTTATGAAAATTTCCACATCGTCAACCTCTTCATCATTCATAGAGAGAACTCTTTTTGACATATAATTTACTATAACAGATGCCATATGCTGGGGAAAATAAACACAATAAAGGGTGACGATGGATTCTGAGAGTGGTTAAACAAGGTATTTAACAATAATATCATAATATGGGAATAAGGGTATAAGAACATGATCCAAACCTTTTGGAATTATACCATGAATCTCAGTGTTCAAAATCTGGAATGATGCAATAAATCATGGAATTTCAGATGACATGAATCATATGAAAATAAAATAATAAGATCCACGAAATCATAATATTTATATAATACATAGATTTTTTGTCATATATATATGCATAAAAATTCAATTCCATATTCGAAAACAATCACTACCATGACCATCATAGTGAAAAACGACCATTAATAAATATGGTTCACACCCCAGTACACACATGGGTTACTAAACCAGGTTTACATTATATTTTATCCTTGTACTATTAAATTGGGTTCAATTCCCATTCCATACCTATATCTTTGAACCTGGATTACTTACCATTCCAGCTCAATATAGCTATATATGTTTAACTTTCCATTATTTACCTATATTACTAAGCTTAGAACATATCCAATTCTAGTAATGAGGATATCATTAGATTTAAACGATTAATTTTTTTTTTGAGAAAGATATATCATTCACATGACATGTAATGAATTCCATACATATGTGTCCACATGAAAAAAATCATTCATAATTCCATAACCAATGGATACAAATCGGTTTCAGAAGCGTTTCATTATTTTATAACCCATGGAAAAGTAATATAATTCATAAAAATCAATCCACAATATATATAAAGTAGATAGATAATTTATAATGATGGTATCCTTGTACCATATCCCAAGTAATTCATAATTAATTTATAATATTTTTTTATATGGAAAATTATTTTTAGAGGTTACTTGGAATAATTCAAGAGGAAAATATGCATTCCATAATTTTTTTAAAAGCCACTCAATTTCAATGAAAAATTTATTCTTTGAAATTAACCATGAAAGATTTAATAGGATGCTTTGAAAATTATGTCATCATTAAAATGGTAAAATACTATAGTTCATTACAAGTTAAAAAGCATTTATATTGAATTTTATAAAAGAAAAAACTAAATGTTGATTTTTTAAATATTGTACATTACGAATAATATTGAATAGAACAATAAAAATTTATTTTGTGTTTCATCTATGAATCCACAAAATGAACTGAAAATATAAAATAAGATAATATAATTTCATTTCCTATATTATCATAGAATGATATAATAAAATAATTATAAGTTTAACTCAATGAAAGGAATGTCATTTAAGAATTCCCATACAACAATTGTTTCCTCTCATTGTTCACATTCAATATTATTTTATAATAGATATGTATTTATTTTAAATTTATTAAAAAAAATAAATTTATCCTATATTTTTTAATTAGTTTTTACATCAGTTTCACCTTTAAGGTGGAACGTTCAGGTGATGATCAAATGGCCTGACAGGAATCATCAGCTGTCTCTTTCTTCTAGAGACAGTTTCTTGTCATATTCAGCATTTAATTTATTTTGGTTCGTTCTATTTCATTATTCCTTAATGGAAGGTTGGATTAACCCTTCATTGATCGGGTAATTTTCCCCTTCTTTATTGGGTTGGGGATACAATAGTTAGGTGGTCCTAGTGGGTGATAACATGGGGTCATGTACTTACTCAATTGGTCATCCTAGGATATAAATTCCCTAGATGGTCTCCAACGGGTTTATCCATTGAGTTCGAAACCCCGAACGACCCATGTATCCATGATTCATTGTCCTACTTTCCAATTTAATGTGCTCGTTGAACCATGATATGTCCGAAAACACTTAAGGACTCCATTGGTTGAGTGGATTGGAAGTCGGGATCACCTATCCCCTTTTAAGGGGGGGGGGGGGGGTTATTTCCTATTCCGAGACTCTCTTATATATTTATATGGTGTTCATATGTTCATGAATCCCTGGATCATTCCCAATGAGTGTTTCCATGGGCTACCCATGGGGTGCTGAATCATCATAAGATTACATGGATTTGAGGCTACAGAGGTAATGTTGACATAAGTCATACAATAAGTATCTTTGGAGTTTATTATCATCCTGGGGGTGGAAAGTGACTTGAGGTTGGGATCATACCCATAATATGGGTTTTCTATGCATCTTGAGGAGAGTAATCAGAACCCACATAGTTCAAAATTTATGTGGCTTATACATTGAAGCTTCTCATTTGAGGGGACATGATTGAGTTAACCCTTTTGTAAGGTCACCCTTTTGAGCTTGGGCCTTCAAGAGGGCATGATAAATATAATGGTTTGATCAGTAATATGTGTTCTTATAGTTCATAATTGTGTATAAGTTTCAAATGTCTCAAACTGGTAAGCACACATGATTCACGCTCGGAGTGAGAAACAAGAGGACGTGAGAGATATAACAAACCACATACTTCATATAGTGATGGAGGGAGTGGGTGAGCATATGAAGGAAGAGTCTAGGGTGAAGGTGGGTGAGGGCACTGAGCGATGATAAATTTAATGTGAAATGACATTAAAGGTCATGAAGCTTTGCCTCTGATGATTTGGGAATACCTTATTAGAAGTGCCCCAGAACACGTTCTTGGGAGGGGAGGAGTGACGTCCATGATAAAAGGGGAAGCGACCATAACTCCTTTGACCGATCACCATTCCTAATTGGGTGGAAAAGCATGTGATCTACCATAATCCCTGGAATGGTGATGTTTACATTATTATCTCGACGTTGGAAACTATGTTTCTATGGGAATGTGGACCTAGAGATATCCACACAGCCCTAACCATTGTGGTGACAACCTTAGTGACACTACTTACAATGGGTATATAGACTCATAGGGGCAAACAGATGCACCTGATGGTCCGATCATACAGGTCTGGCGGCTTTGGTAGAGGCTTCCTCCTATTGTCGAAGAACTGGTTCATGGAGATATTATAGAGGACTCTATTGTAACAGAGGGGAGTGATAAGAACTAGGGGAAAGAATACCTGAAAAAACCCTTTTCAGCGTACTAATTTCTTATAAAGGATTGGGGAAGCTCCGCATATTGTAGTTATATGTGGGAAGAGGGGTCATCTGTGTATCAAATGGTATGCGATCATGGGTATGGACCACTATGCACCATAGTGGTACATGGTCTTGGATATTGTCTATCCTACTGCATTAGGTTTCATCCGCACACTAGGGCAACATGCGACGCCGAGATAAATCTGTGTAGTGATAGATTACGTCGAACACCATATTAATGGAGGGTTTAGGGAATTATCATTCGTGGTGAGTTATTATGAGAGAAATATGTCACCTGTGGTTATCTTAATAATATTATGTTCCCCAATTTTATGGTTCACAGATGGCTGTTCCAACGTAGAGAGTAATTCACAATTCAGTCTTCATTGATTATTGAAGACTAAAGTCGTAATCTTACCCCAGTTCTTTATTCCAACGCCTGAGGTACCCATTGAGCTTTCATAATCCTCCCCCTCCCAGGTCCTTCTACAATCATTTCTAACATATTTGGGGAAATCGTATCTATGACCACGAAACACCATTTTCAAAGGACTATGAAGAGATATCCTGACCCGTAGAAGAATCGGTCTACTGGGGTTTTGTGGAGGCTGCAATTGGCAAGTAGTTATGTGTACCGGTGGTTCATGATCCTGGAAGTCCATGAACACTTCCCAGTGATGGTACATATGACACATAAAATATATTGGAAAAAATGAGTTCATTCATGTTTATTTTGATGTTTATATCTCAATTTGAGCCCATTCATCATTTTATAGAAGTAGTAATTCATGCTTCCAATAGAAAAGTGTTTGGGAAGTATTTTTTTACCATGAAAAAAATTTCTTGACAAAAAAATGCCACCGGATAGAATAGGGTCTATTCGGAATGAAAAGGTAAATATTCTGATGTAGAACCGGTCAGGAACTGAAATGGTTTGTGGTAGAATATATGGGTTGATATTAGAGGACCACCCCAATATATAGGGGCCCATGACATTTGTGTTTTAGAGTTTCTTGTACCAAAACATTCTAACGGGTTGCTGATAGAACCAGTTCGATGGGTGAAGACTCCTCTAACCATTCTATGCCCCATCCTCACCCCGATGACCATGACACACATTCCTTATTTTTTAAAGAGCACCATGGATACATCTTCAATTCCCGTTCATGAAGTAGCCATGATAGACATGCCACCTTTTATTTCCCTTATGGTAAGAAGACACTCGATTCTCCACCACAAGCATATTGCTGGGGATTCATCAGTACAACCTATATTAGTGGGGATTGATTTATATTTCACCCCTCATGATGATACTTCCCAGGATCTTAATGAGGCTGGACCTAGTAGAGCATCACCGGACACCACAGAGGCCAAGACTAGTCCTCTGCATCCAGCTCTAGCGGTGGAACCATATGAGGGAATGGATAGCCACCCATCTTGGGTGACCATTAATAGGTCCCTTCCGACTACTTTAATGACACATCCTACATATATACTCATTTTTTCAAAAGAGTATCAAGGTAATGGTCTGCAAGGAGGCACTAGGTAGTGGGAAACTAGGCATGGCACTAATTATGTTCCCTTTCTACTGAGGCACATGGGGATAATTTTGCAGATGACAATATAATCTTTTGGCTATTATTCCTCGAGTTGGGTTCTGGTGGATTTTATTATCATCACATTCAATAAATTATCTAACAATTTGTTATATCCTGGGAAGACCATGCTTTATTTGAGAACAAGCATGACAAGTTAAATTATTCCCATCATCAGGAGATGACCATTTGAGATGTTTCGAGGGAACAAGATAACCTAAAATCCAAAGAGTAAAAGTTCCATGATTTAGTAATAATTAAAATGGATGATTTGTGTGAGTTTTAGGCACATGTATCTAGGTTAAGGGCTCAAATGGCCGCTTCGTGTGCCAACTATGATGTTATATAGAATAAAGGTTGTGACCTTAATGCTTTTATGGAACATATGCATCTAATGGACAAGGATCAATCAGATGATAGAGCTTCATTGGAGAATAATCTTAACAACCACCAGTAGTCACATTCATTTATTTTGGAATGGGAGAGTCGGGAATTATGGTATCTCTCCAAAAATAATGATATGTACTCTTATTAATTTTTGATACTTTATAGAGACTACGAACTGGGGATGTTCCTCCTTTTTTTCTGATCTCAATGAAACTGTTTTTCATTCAAATACATTTTCATTGTATCTTTCTATAATATCAATTGATCAAAATATATCATATAAACATAAATTTAAGTTAGTATTATTTTTAAACCATGACCAGTAAATTGAAATAATCGACTCAAGCTCAAATTTTTTCCTGAGTTGCGGGACTCAGTGAGTGTAGTTCAACTATTGCTAAGGTTTTATGGAATTCCCCGAGATCTTTTTTGGCATTTTTTTATTATTACCCTAAATGTTTCCAAAACCTATGTTTCATGGGCATAATAGGTACAAATTGAATTTTTATTAGGTCACACTTTATTGGTTTTCGACCTAACAGGATTATGTCTCTTTGGATGGATGAACACTTTTTTACTAAACCCTAAATGGTGTAGGTTTAACGAACTGATACTCGACTTTTATGAAGAGTTACCCTTTACAGAATTTCTCTCCAGAAAGTACAGATTTTTCCTTTCTATATGTTTATAGTCATTCTGATCAAAATCGTTATTGATTTTTTAGGTCAAATAGATTTTACTAAATATTGTGGGGGCAGGGGATCCAATTCATGATTCCATATCCGGGAATGTTCAAATTGTTTTCAAAAAAATTATTAGGCATTTTTCTTAACCCTAAATTTGTGATTTTGGGACATGTATGAATTTGAGGAGTTGTTTTAGGCATAGAGGTAGGAAAGGACTCTCTGGGGGACGAATATTCCATTGATTGATGGTAATTTTTTATGAAAAATATGTAGAGCCACTGGGGCATCATTTGCATAGTTAAACAAAGGTGTCCTCCGGACAATGGCCTTCCATCTCTGATAGACTGTTAGGGTTTGCAAAACTTTGAAAATATTTTGATGTTGGGAGCCATAGTGGGTGGTCGTACTGAGTAATTGTTTCCAAAAATACCATGGAAATTCATATCGCCTTTGAGTGGGAAACCGTTATCGCACAGTTTTTACATGAATAAGGGGGAGTTGGTGAATGTTTTGTTCAGTTAGAAATAATTTTGTTATCAATGGCCTTTGAAAAGTTCATGGTATGTAGCCGTTAAATGGGGTTTTTCCAAATCTAGGTGTCTGACAAGACATTAATGTCATATGAGAAAACTTAAACTAGAAAGGACTCTCCTTAGAATGAATTTTACTTTGATTGAAATCTGTATTGTTATCGTTATATGTAGAGCCTCTAGAGAACAATGTGAATAGTGAATCAAGGGTGACTATAGGACACTAGCATTCCATTTTAGATGGCTATGATGGTGTTTGGAGATTGGGATGTTTCTTAACAAAGTACATGATCTTCATCAAGGGGTGAACCAGAAACAAAAAGTGGCATTTCATTTAACTGATATTCTCCGGGAAACCCATAGATGAGTAGGGGAACTTTTGATTTGTTAGCAGATCAAATTCACACATATGGATGGGGTATCTTTAAAAATATTCTAATATAATAGTGCTGAATCAGGCCAGTACATTCTAATATATCCAGGATGTGTGGAGGACAGAGAATGTTAACTAAGACGTTGAGGGCCCTTGAATAAAGAGGCTTGTTACGAGTCTTGGAAGCATATTGGGCATAGTGAGATCGGAGAGGACACTAATGGGGATGACTTTTACATTAATTGGAGTTTTTTTTGTAAGAAACATATGTTGATCCACTGGGGGATGATGTGAATAGTCAAAAAAGGGGTCCACAGGATAGTGACCTTCCATCTTAGATGGCCATGGAAGATTAATTGGTTTTCAAGATCACACAGATCATAGAGTTTGTGGTATGGAAGAAGTCAATCAAGATATATTTGATACATTTGGGATGTGATTTACTCATGGAATTAGGTATCCCTTACGTACTTCTTACTCACATGGATGGTGAATCATTTATCCCATCTTGGAAAAAGTATACAGTTTAACGTCACACAACAAGGATGATTTTTCCCACGCAGTTTAATGTCATGAAGTGAGGATATTTTGATGTCACAAAGATCATTAATATCTTTTAGTTAAGAAATTTTAGGGTGTCCTGGCATTCATTAGACATGAGTGATGATAAATGGGGTAAACCATAGTTTAAAGGGGCAACTTGAATCAGGAGGGATGACATGGGGCTTGGAATCTATCAGGTGCACCTAGGTAAGAGAGGACTCTCCTAGGGACTAACTTACCATTAGTTGATTGTTGTTTTGTAGGTTACATATGAAGAGCCATTGGGGCGTGATATGCATATCCAAATATAGGTGTTTTCAGGTCACTGGTCTTCCATCCCATATTGCCATGATTATTTTGGGGATCGATGTATTTAGAGATTATGGAGTTAGAAAAATGGGAAACATGTACCTAGGATGGCAGGGAATAACCAGACCGTGATTAACCATTGAACTACTAGAACTCCCACATAGATACGAATCATCTGTACTGGAGGATGTAGGATCTTTTAATTTTTCATGAGTGAGGGGGCTATGTGGGATCAATTAATTATGAAATTGGCCCACACATAACACTGGAAGAATCTTGCAGTTTTTTTCTATATGGTTGGGAACATTCATGGACTCCCCGAACAAGTATGACTTATGCATACAGGAAGGGGAATTATTTTTAGTGGCTAGTCTGGGATGACCACATTGGGGCATCACTACATATAATGTAAATGAATGAATCAATCCGTACATTGTTCTGAATGCTCCCTATATATATTTGGTCCATGCATTGGGACTTGTGAGGGAATATGTTTTAGTGGATGGGCTAAAATTTGAAATATGGGCATCATTATGTATCCGGAATGAGTGTGAATCAATGTTCACATATTTATAAACATTTTTTGTAATGGTTTGACTCTGACGTAGGGGTAGGAACATTTTTGCATCATTATCTATGGGTGTTAGGTCTACCGTATTTCTCAATAATTTGATTGTGTAATAGAATTATTACCACTGATCCAACGGTCACGTGAGTTATACTCGATGTGAGAAATGAAATGTGATAAGGGTGTCCCATGCCAGTTTGGGGAGAATGTGGATATTCTAGAAGAATTTATTTATGGTGGGGGCTTGGCCATGATCTGTGATCAAGGCAACGCTATGTATCCTGTGAGGGCAGGAATCAAGCCATACGTTTTTCGGTGAGAGATCATGCAGTTTATCATTATGCTATTAGAACGTTTTGTGATATGATTTCTAATATCTTGCAGTGGGGACATGAGTCAATTTTTAATGTCATGATTCAGGGATGAGTTCCTTACAGTTTAACATCAGCTATATAGTACCTTTACTCATAGTTTAGATTCATAGTGTTTGGACCATGACTACACGTTTTTATTACGCTAAATACTTTTTAAAAAACATTGCATTTGATGGATCCAAGATGAGATGTATGTTCACTTATATAAGGGCATATGCACCATTGGAATTGACCCTATGAATGACATATGGTATATCCCACATTGGATCAATATTTGGGGGGGGGGTTTCTTCTCAAGTATCATCAAGGTTCAGTGTACTCACACCACTTCCCCTTTGAGGAATGATCAAAGGAGATCCTTTTTGTTGAAATATTGTGCGACCATACATTGATAAATTTCTAGATGGTGAAAAGTGAGTAGCATTTTTTCATTGAGCTTCAAAAACATTTCAAATAGTCTATGTAATTCTTCGTGCATCAAAATTTTATTACAAATGGCCACATGAAGTGATGTCACTTGAACATCGATATGAAGAACTACCTCTTCCCTATATACTAGTGGGTACAGTGTCACATGTGTGGCATTTTGGGTTTTGGTCTAGTAATCCCATAAAGAATATAGGAGCTTGTATGGCCCAGATTTCCTATCCTTCTCTACCATATTTTAGTGTATTTTTGATAATGTCTTGTTGAAATCCTATATCTTCTCATTGTTTCCCACGTGGTAGAGGGATGAAATGTTTCCTTTGATTCGATTCTCCAGGTATAACTTGTCCAACCAGAAGAGAAGTAGTCGGTGCCATTCTCTATTAGTATTGTATGAGGGAGATCAAATTTTTTAATGATATTGTCCATCACAAATCCAACGATGATTCTCAGCCCGACTTCTTTAAGGGGTTTGGCTTCGGCCCATTTTGAAATAAGTTAGTTTCGATGAGTATGAACATGAATTGTCTGGCTGTGGTAGGATATATGATCCCACAACATCCATCCACAATGTGCCGAATGGCCTGGAGTACATAGCTGTATGAAGTAACATCGGGGGTCGGTGAATAAAATTGGCATAAACTTTCATGGAATGTAACTTCTTATTGATTATGGAACAATCTTGTATCATAGTGGGCTAGTAATACCAGAGCCTTCAAATTTGATGAGAGAAATTTTTTGCTAATTAGTGCACTCCAAAAGCTCTTGTAACCACTTCATTCATAACGACAAAAGTCTCTTCTCCATTAATGAAACATAGGAGGACTATGTCAATTTCTCCTTTGTAGAGAACCTTTTCTTGGGTTATACAATAGTACATGGAAAAGTTGAATGCCCATCTTCAGACGTGTCCCCTTCCAGCCCTATCTGGTTGGAGTTCCACCTTCTGAAGGTAATTTTTAATGGGCGTCATCCAGTCAGTGGTGTGGCCATAAGGCTGAGAAATAGAGCTAATTTCGTTGATCTCCTCCATACAGTTAATGGTAAATGGCTAGATCATCCAGCTGTGGGAATTGATAATGACTACTTCACCCCAATCTTGATCATCCACGGCTGTGGCTTCATTTTCTAAAGCATCAGAATGACCATTTTGAGACTGGGGGACATAGTTCAAATTTGGTTTTGATATAAATTAAGCCATAATTTCTCGAACGTGGTTCACTAGGGGGTTAAATAATTCATTCATAACAGTATAGTCATCATTGAACTATCTGATTAGTAGCTCTGTATCACCATTTATCCTTAGTTGTTTGGCCTGTGCATGGAGTACAAACTCTAATCCCATAATGTGGGCCTGATATTATTCTTCATTATTCTTGTACCCTTCCAAAAATAGGAAAGACTGAGGAATGATGAAATTTTGGTGGGATACGAGTATAACCCCCAAACCCAATTTGTTGAGCTTGAGATCCATCTTTCATTTCGGTCGTGCTTCAGGGAGCACCATTCAAGTACATTTCCCATTTCTGGGGGGCCTCATGGATAGAGAACACTTCTTCATCTAGACGTTCTACATCATATGCTGTTGTTTCATCGGAGGGGTGATCTACCACGAAGTTTGATAAATACTGACCTTTGATGGCCTTTTGAGGTACATAACATATGTCAAACTGTTGTAGTATGACTTCCCATCATTATAGGCTTCCATTTAGCATGTGATTGATGAGGATATATTTGAGAGCATTGTAGCGGGAGACCAGGTGGACCATATGGCGCTATAGGTAATGCCTTATTATTTGAAGCCCAATGTTAGGGCTAGGTAGTTCTTTTAATTTTTTGAATACCGAGTTTAAGTATAAAGCGTTGTTCGGCTGAGGTAATAGAGGTTTTTTCATTTCTTTCATCATTATTATGCATGAGAAAGGAGCTAATGTCCATTCTAGGGTGGTTACGTACAAAATTAGTTGCCTCCCCTCAACTAGAGGCATCAACAACAAAGGGATCAGGAGCTATATTTTATGATTGTCGAAAACTTCTTGGAAATCAATGTCCCAGACATATGTAACCTCTTTCTTCATTAACCTAGTGAAATGTAAGAATTTACCCACTAGTATAGATATGAAGCACTTGATGTAGGCCAGGTTCCCCTGGAGACCTCTCAACTCGGTGAGGTTTCGAGGCGGGGACATGATAAGAATGGATTTTGCCTTTTCGAGGTATAATTTGATGCCATGATAGCATACGACAAATATGAGAAATATCCGAGAGATGATGCCAAATGTGCACTTTAGGTGGTTCATCATTAAATTGTGACGTCAGAGATTGTTGAATACAGTTTCAAGACCGACCAGGTGGTTTGATTGCTATCATGACATGACCACTGGATCTCAACATAATATTCGATGAATGTTCCCAAGAAGGTCTTGAATAAACTATTCATGGCATGCTGATATGTCGCACTGGCATTTTTTAGACCAATGGCCATCACCTTTTAACAAAACACTCCCTAATGGGCCCTAAAAACAGTATATTTTTTCAACTCCTTGGGCTATTCGTATATGATTCTATCCCAAATATCCATCCATGAATGATAGGGCCTCATATCTGGTAGTTTCATCCACAATAAATTCTATTAATGGGATTGTGAAATCATCTTTTGGAAACTACCAGTTAGGATCCTTGAAGTCAATGCAGTTTCTAATCTGTTTGTTCTTCATTTTGAAAGGGACTATGATTGCCAGCCAAATCAGATACTGCACATCCCATATAAAGTTCTCTCTGATATTCACTTCCATTCCAGCCTCTATTTTGGTAGCATGATTCGAGTGGGATCTTCTGGATTTTTGATTATAGACCTGGTGATCTCATAGTAAGCCCATTTGATGAGTAGAGACCAGAGGATCGAGGCCAAGAATATCGGTATAGTTCTTTGAAATAAAATCTAGATTCTTCCTTGGGATGGAGGTATATGATATCTTATCATTGATAGGCATAGCCACACTGATCAGAGTGGGAAGTCATTCACCTTTAGTTCCATGTTTTATCTTCGTACGTTTATTGATTATGGTGTAGACACCTTCTTCTAATGTAGGAGGGTTATCTTTGAGTTATTCTTCTTATTCGTCTTCATCTTCATCATATTATTCCTCTTTTAATGGAGAGAGGATTCTTGAGACCAACCCTCCAATGTTGTAATAGAAATCAGCTTTTACCATAGTGAGTTAGGTGAGGTCCGTTTGGGGTCCCACAGATGGGCCAAGAGAATATCTGATATGGCTTCTCCTAGCATCATATACGTCAACCTATTCTCCAAAATCTTTGGACTTAGAGGGTTTTAAAGTTATCATGCATACAATTTAGTCTGCATCTAGGTTTTCACTTATGAATTCAACGTGATTTATAGTTAATACATACTCTTAGCCAAGCTATAATAGGGGGATGGATGGAGCCATTTCCAATCAATTTTTGGCTGTAATCCAATCAATGTGGTCATCAGATATATGTTTTCCTTTAGATTCATAGTACCCTACGTCGATATAATGATAATCGTATGACTCAAAGGGTGATTTATTGGTATGAAATTTACCATTTCCCATTACTACAAATTTTAATTCATTGATGGTATGACAATAGAATCATATAATACGGGTACAGCCAAGACCTTTATAGTATGACATTGAAGTCCGTACTTTTCCGGACTAGCAGGAACTCAAAATCTGACATGAGGTCTCGAAGACAAGTCATATGCTTGATTCTCCCCAATGTATTATATTCTATTTACTCAAATCCCACTAGAGTTGTGGTGTAGGGTGTAAATCTATATTTATCATAGCCTAGAGGATGAAACGTTTGTAGAGGGAGTAAGTTGACCACATAGTGATTGTTAATGAAAATTATTTGGACAACAATTCCATTTATCTTTCCAGACTCATATAATTGCTTGTTTTTCCCTTGCATGATAGATTCTTCATCACAGTTTATGAGGAGATGATGGAATCATATTTTACTAGATTGGTCTCTATCTGATAGACTTTGGCAGCTGCTACATCAACCTTGAATTTGTGGGAATCTATTAAGGCGTTGACGAGTGCCTCCCTAAAATCTGTGGATAGACTTAATGCATCAAGAATTGATAGCTTTGCTAATACTGAGTATAGATATTTTAGAATATCACATTTCTTCTCTAATGGTTGAATATTCAAAGATATGGGTTTCACTATCACATACTTTTTAGGGATTACGGTTTAGATATATATGGTTTCGCCACTATGATAGGTGCTGGTGGTGTTGTGGTCCCTTCTAGGTTTGACTGAACTCGTCCACTCATATGCCTTGTGCTATCTAGTATTTGATCATTCTCCGATGGATACTCCATGATAACTATTCTAAGATTTCCTCCTGTAGGGTTGGAGGAGCATTCTGGTTATTTTTGTGTCTGTTGGATTGTCGTTCCACGTGTTTCTATGATATTAACAGTTTGATTCATGGCATGGCCTAGATTATTTTCCCTTCCATTATTGTGCCTTACAGGAATCCTCTGGCCTTAGTGGCCTTTTCATATGGATCTCAGATTGGTCATGGGGATGTCGGGTTCATGGCCTTAGTCTCCTTAGGAAAGGGGTTCCATCATGTGAATTCCATTAATGGATCCAATGATAAGTACTTGATCAGCCAATGATTCTATGTGGTTGTCTCCTTCTAATGGCGTCTTTTTATGGGGGGTGTCAGTTGTACTGTTTGGCGGGGTGCTTCCCGTTGAACTATGTTTGTAGGTATGAATTTCAAAATTGTTGACACTTTCTTCGACTAAGATATCAACTCATCATATTTCTCCAACGTTCTACCCTTCGAGCACATAGATAACTACAGGGTTGAGGAGGGTGGTTGTGTTGTAATAGGAACTTTTGGGGGCATGGTTGGTTGTTCAATCGATGCCTATAGGATTCCATGAACCCAGTTTACTATTTCCCAGGTCATCAAATTGTCAAATTTTTCTCTTTCTTACTGGCAACTATTTAACATTCCTCTGACTCTCTTCAGTCTGTGGAGGAAGCATACACCACTTGTGTTAGGGGTGGGCCCACATTTAATTTCTTGGAATCCACCAAATTTTTATGAAGATCCATGAAGACAAAGAATTCATGGATGGTCTGTCCCAGTATCTGGTGGTAGGGAAAATAATTTGGATGGTCATCAAGATCCACTTCATTGACTCGTTGTGGCTCCAATTGCTGTAGATGGTTGCAATTCATGGTGGCTATGAAATATCTGCAGACTTGGTCATCTCAGAATGAGTAGATATTATTTATTTTTTCTTTGAACTAATTTCTATTATCACCCCATCACTCATCTTGCCGAGGTGGGGGTGGATGTTGGCATCCAGGGGTCCTGAACGGTTTAGTGGAGGTCTCGTAACTAGAGCTGGATCCCGGAGAGGCTTAAGCATGAAATAAGGCACTTTTGATTTTCCTTCTCTTTTCCATGGGGCTGATGGGGCCACTCATGAATTGATTTTGGTCCATTTTAATGAGTCTACTATCCTTTGGGGAATTTTTGGAAAATATCGTAACCCACATCTGTACTTTAATGGGATGAGAAGTGTTCTCAATTCATTTAGAAGGATATTAATGCACATAGAGAGCATTTCATCCTTGGGGAGTGGCCAGTTAAAGGAATAAGTCAGGATATTCCATCTGAAATTTATGTCTGAGACTCTTTTGTTCTCTCTATGCTTGTAGTTCATGAGGTCACTTACTAATGTCTTAGGCATATTTGAACTAAACCTGAAGAGAAACTATCGTCAAAGGTCCTCCAAACTAGTGATTGAGTTAGCTGGAAAGCAAGTATACCATAAGAAGGACGATCATTATAGGGTTCACAATAATCACTTATGTTTTAGTGCTTATTTCTACTTCGTAGTGACCAAAATGAAGTCACAATAAGAGGCATAGTGCATTAAATGATGTTCCATGTCCACTGAGCCACTAAATATTGGCACTATGGGGATTTTGAACTTTAGTAGTGGTGGACCATTGCTCATCCAATCAGGGTAGGGTTTTCACTGGGGTTGTATCGGAGCATTTGAACCCTCTATGTCTTCTAATTGAGCTGTTAATTGCTCGACAGAGTTCAATAGACCTTGATGCATATCCTGTCGGGCATGAGCTTGGGAAGGCACAGTAGTGGCCAATACTAGGAATGCAAGCACTACTGGAATTTGGGGTAGGTACCAAACTAGGGGAATCCTATGTGGGTTTACCTCAATATATTCTGTCTTCCTTCATAGTGTGGGGAAGACTTGACGTCCTCCTGGGGCGAGGGTTAAGTCGGTTGATGATCCTGATGCCGAATTGGACATGCCACCATGCCTGACTTCATTCACTGAGATGAGTTCTTGTGGAAAGGGATCCTCTTTTGGGAATACCTAATAATATTTTTTATGAGGAAACACATCCGAAAAATTAGTTCCCTCAACACATCTCATCACTAATTCACAAGAGATCTTTCATTTCTTCCTCCGGGTTGGAGAAACATTCGTAGATAGTGGGTGACACATTCTCAGGGGGAGGAGGTGGCAGAACATACCTAACCTTGGAGTTACACTTCTAGTTGTTAGGGTTTCTCAAGGAAGGTATCGATGGATTAACTAAGGGGTCACCTAAATTTATTAATGATCTCTAGTTTCGGGTATGCACACCATCAGTATCAGTTTGGGATGCTTCTGCGAAGAAAATATATTCCATTTCATCCTCTATATCTATATTATTTCATGTGAGATCTGTGCGGTTGATTCTTACCATGTTCACTAATGCATACAACATTGGGCGTGGGGGTGTACCTGGTGTCGAATTACAGGAAGGCATTATGTTTCCTTTGTTGGATTTTACCCATCCATTTTGCGATATTCTATGGGGTTCTAGATGATGATCGACTAGAAGGGATACATGATATGACCTCGTAATGCATATTTGTCTTGGAGGGTATGAAACACAATATGGACTAGAATAGGTTACTCCCCTTCCCATTGTTCTTCCTAAATGGGGGAAAAATGACATCCATTATGCGGGGACATATGGTAAAAATTCCCCCATACCTATGGGCTAGGGTTGTTCCCATTCATCCATTGATGCACTATGGCCTGTATTTTTTGGTATTATAGGGGAATTTTGATTTAAAAAATACTCTATCCCTAGGGGCTAAGGTTGTTCCTACATTGCGTCAGCGGACACCGCTATCGCCACCATTTCATTTTCACGCACTCTCACATGGGTGTGGGTCGAGTATGGCATTGGGTTTGCATTGAGTTTTTGGTATTTTTAATACATGAGGCCTACATTCTAGTTGGATTCCATTAGTTAGGAAGCCTACTAGATTTTCTTGGTTGCAAGACTAAGAAACATTTGGATGTATTGACCTTTTCAATGCTAATGCTTTTGAGACGTACTGAAAGATGTTTATTGTTAATTATCGCATCATTATGGAGCATGGGATTCATTTGATTTCATCCTTTGGGTGATGATGTTGCAGGATTTCATTTCCAATGAGGTTTCCCAGATGTGATGTGGGTTGATGTGTAGAGAACCATGTCCTCTCTATCCCTGAATGTGAACTCCAGTCGAGGCATCACCAATGAGTTGACACAACTTGTGTAGTGCATGGAAGCATGCTAGTTCAAGGTTTTTATTTATCCTTTCTGACTGGGTATTCAATGCATATGGGAGGGCGTCCAGGTCAATCATATAGTGAAGACTGCCTAATGTGTTGACATGGTCCACATACCCTTCTTTGGGTAAAATTGTTTACTTTAATCTGGAGTAGGTTCATCCATATATTGAGGTTAATGTCATGGGTACATTCCCCATATAGATATCCTATATTGTCTAAGTGAGAAGTGATTGTATGCCAATAAATCACTGGTATTATCCATAGCAAGTTGTCTTCTCACAAGAAACATATCCTATTTTTCTTCTTTAGAGGTTTCCACTACTTGATATGCCCATCTCGAACACTTCGTAATAATTTCGTTCCCAAAACCCGACCTGGTGGGAGCCTCATTAATATGCGAACGGTGCGGGGGTGGCTAAGATAATGAGTGTGGCCATATAAATTCCACTTATTGAAAAAGGATATCACTCTTCATAGATGGAGTGGATGAAATATATGACTCCATCATTGCAAGTGCTTCAGCATAGTACTACTTTCATTCCTTTTATCCGACAAGGGGAGGACTTTATTTCTAGCATATCTTTTGGTTGCAGGGGGACCATCACAATTGGAGCTGCTATGGTGAGGGCTTCTATTATCACTTGATACCTAACCGCGGGAAATTTCATGGTAGAGTATACAATGGGGAGGACCTTCTGGGTGGGATACAGTGAGTGGAGGATATTCTTGATACTTTATGACACAGAAAATAAAATCTTCTCGATGTCTACTATGGTGGAGAGAACTACAATTGCAGTTTGATACATGGCTGGAGGGAGAATTTCTGTAGTGAAAATCTTGGGGAGGAACCCTATGATGTTCTCAAATGAGGGGAGAACCTTCCCATTTCTTGATGTTACTATGGGGTGGACATTAACATCAACTGCCAATTCCAGGAAGGCTTTCACAATGACCTTCATCAAAGTGAGGAATACCATTATGAATTGATGTCCTAATGTGGATAAAAGAAAATCATTTTCATATAACTTAGGGAGGATCATCAGGGAGGATGAAATAAAAGGTATGATCTTATTAGTGTCCGATATTTAGGTATGGGGAGGGCTACCTTGACACGCTTCAGGAGATATGTTCTTGAGATCGATCATTCCAAGCCCATGGAGTGGGACCCCATGGGAGCTTTGGGGAGGACCTTTAGTGTTTCTGGTAGAGACATTGTGAGGGGAGGTGGGCATCACAAATCCTACTGAAAATTCCATATTTTGGTAGTTGATTCATAGGGTCTCGAGCCATTATTAATATATGTATAAGCGCGTCAAGAACCACAGATTCCACCAGATCAGAATCACGTATGAGCTCTTTATCTTCTAGTTGCCTTTAGCGCATATTATATTTTAGCACCATCTAGCGGGTAACTGGGGCCACCATCTATTGGTAATAGCCTTCATATATGGTCTCTATCTTGTTGGATCCTATGATTTCACAAGGATATAGAAATGGACATCTTGTGTTTTGGTAGGGTTATATGCTTTCCCTAGAGTAGCCACCATGTATCACCGACATCCCCCAATTGGAACATGCATTTTTTTATGATACCGTTGTCCATGTATTGTGGGTTATTTTCGTCGACCCTCATGGACTAGAGAAGGGATGCACAACTTCTCTGGAGTGACTGACACATTTTTCATGTATGCCGTTCTGTTTGAGGAAACTGGGTCATGGGACTAGTTTCTAGACTTTTCCACTAATGCAATAATATATTTCCATGTTTGGATGATATGGTATAGGATCGACATATGATCATTCATCATATATATTATTTGATGAGATACAAATTTGGATGGAATCCGTTTGAAGGACCATTCCGATATCAGAGGAAGATTTTTTTCCTACTCTGGACATCCATAGGTTTCCATTAGATAATGGTAGTTCTCCTATGCCTGGAATGTAGAATGAGTTTGCCCCTATTTTCTTCTCTGGTTTCCACCATATTTTAATGGTATAATTCTTATTCATGATCAAGGATTTTTATCTTCTCTCTCACCACTATATTTGTCTCACAGACCTTGTATGCATCCGCATGAGTTTCACTCTACTCATATTTTATTTTTTCCCTATTTGGATTTCATGCTTGATATGGATCATCAGATATTTATGCTTATGTATAGAAGGTTTTTGTCTGATTTGGATGACAGGCATATGGTGAATCAGAAGATATCTTCATCTGCATGATGTTTGTCTCTTGGTATGCTTGGCGGGGCTGGCGTGCACTATCCGAAATGTGCATGTTCTTGTATAGTGCCACCATATTTCTTTGGTGGGATTGAGTGGAGGGGAAGAGTTATATGTCTGCCCATTGATTGCTTCCATGTTAATATAGAGGAGTTTCTCCTCAGGAACCAGAGTGATAGTATTATTATTATTATATTTTCTCTACCCTTAGCGAGCAGCCCGAGGTGACAGGGTCACCTAGACTTTAGCAGGTTCCCTTTACATAATGTTCTCTTCAGCATGAGGTGTCCTAGTTGTCCGTTGTCAGAGGTGATGCTCTCTAGCATGGGTCATTGAGTAGGACCCCCCTATGAAGTTGAGATGATGTTTTTAGCACCATCATTATATGACTCTCTATGATAAGGGCGGTACTCATTGTCTCATTCCAGGGATAGACTCTCGAAATGGTCTGACACGACCATGGGGATACCTTGGATTGGGGGTTCATCCACAGCTGAGGAAGTAGCTATAAATATTTCACATAATATAGGTCTTTTAGTTCAACCTCCTCCATGGGGATAATACCATTTTTTTTGGAATCATTGATTAGTGTTTTGGATACACAGCGTTGAAGACACTGGGTAGGCGAGGGGCTCATGCTCTTTGTTGCAGACCTGGCCTCCTATGGGATCATTGATGTGTTTGTCTACAACGGTCGTCAGGATGTCATTTGAAACGAATGATGCTCTGTGGGAACCTGTAATACACATATATGATATAATGAACCAAAATAAAAATAAAAATAAAATTCATTTAAACATATCCATATCTGATGATTATGTTTTCCCCTTCATCTTTTTTATGGATTGAAGGTTCTTGGGTGGGGTAGAACCACAACCTTGGTTAAAGATTCATGTCAGGTTCACCATTTCTATTTCTCTTTTGAGTTGGTAAATTTGAAGCATATGGGGGTGATCAAAATGGTCATATTTGTAATATCTTTTTGTGTCTTTTATCATTGTGGTAGAACTACCACCTTTATTAAGGATCCATGTTAGGTTCACCATTTTGTTTCCCTCCGAGGTCGCATGTTTGGGTGTGGAAGAAATGGTCTGATGAGAATCATCACACAACACTTTATTCAAGAGATAGTTTCTAATAAAAATGACTATTCAATTTACATAAACCCATTCTCTATTATTATATCTTAAAATATGGTAGGATTAACCCCATGGGGACTAGGTAATTTAACCCTTCTTTATTGTGAAGGAGATATAATAGTCAGGTGGTCCCAGTTGGTGATTGCATGGGGTGAAGCACTTGTACAATTAGTCTTCCTAGGGTATAAATTCCTCGGATGGTCTCCAATGGGATTATTCGTGGATCCATACACACCCAACGACCCTGGTATCCATGATTCATGGACCTAAATTCTAATAGAAAGAAATTATTGAACAATGATTTGGCTGATGACACTTAAGGACTCCATTGGTCGAGGGGATGGGAAGTCAGGATCACCACACCCCTTTGGGGGGATTAATCATATTCTAGGAATATCATATATATTTAAATCCTGTTAATATTTTTTTGAATCATTGGGTCATTCCTGAATAGTGTGTAAACATGCTACCCCTAGTTTACATAATCATTGTAGTCATACATAGATTTGAGGCTATAGAGATAATGCTGACATAAGCCATACAATAAGTCACTCTAAAGTATATTGTCATCTAGGGGGATGGAAGGTGACTTGAGGATGGGATCAGACCCATAAGATGGGTTTCTTATGTATCCTTGGGAGAGGAATCAGAACCCATGTAGATCAAAATTATTATGTCTTAAACATAGATGTTTCCCCATTTGAGGGGACATGATTGGGTGAACCCTTTTGGAAGGGATCCCTTTTGAGATTGGGACTTCAACTATGTATCCTTTGTATCCTAGATTGATCAAGAATAAAAGTTCTCATAGTTTAGAATTGTGTGGATGTTACTATCATCACAAACCATTATGCCCACAAGAGTCAAGCTCGGTGTGAGAAACAAGAGTTTGTGACAGATCCAACCAACCATGTGATTCATCTCCTGCTAGTGGGAGAGGGTGAGCCTACAGTGGAAGAGTCTTGGATGATGGTTGGTGAGGGTACTGAGCAATCATCCTTTTAATGTGAAATGACATTAAATGTCATGCAACTCTTCCTCTAAATATTTGGGACTTACCTTAGTGGCAGTTCCCCGGAACAAGTTCTAGGGAGGGGAGGAGTGTCATCATCCTCAAAATTGGATGCAAAAATAACCCCTTTGATTGATCAACATCCCATATTGAATGGAAAAGAAGGTGATCACCATTAATCCCTTGAATGGGGAATTTCACATTACCATCCTATGGTTGGAATATGGATTACCATGGGAACGTAGACCCACATATATCCATGGATCCCGAACCATAGTGGGGAGAGCCTTCGTAACTCTGCATACCATGGGTATGTAGACTCAAAAGGGCACGTTGATGCACCCGATGGTCTGATCATACATGTTATGTTGATTTGGAGGAGGATTTGGCCTGATTTCTAGGGGTAGGATCATGGAGGGATTATAGTGAACCGAATGGTAATAAATGGGTGAGATTAGAACTAGAGGAAAGAATAACTGAAAACACCTTGTTTCACATACTGATTTCTTATGCTTGTTAGGGGAAGCTATACATACTGTAGTGGTCTTTGGGAAAATGGGTTTTCCACATACCTGAATAGTATGAGAGCATGGTTATAGAACACTACAAACCATAGTGGAATGCGGTCCTGGATGTTGTTTGACCCACATCTTTATCTTCCATCTGCGTACTGGTGCAGTACGCGGTGCCGAGTAAAATCATCATTGCGGTACACTATGCAGAAAACCATATTGAAGTCGGGTCCGAGGAATTATCATTCCCTGGGAGTTCATCCACAAGAAATATGTGGTTCATAGTTTCACCAATTAGGTTTGCAGTTCCCTTATTATTATTATGTTCCCCCAATTCCATGGTTCATAGCTGGTTGTACCTATGTAGAGCGTGGTTCTCTTTTCGGTCTTCGCTGATGATTCAAGACTGAATCTGAAATCATTACAGAGTTCATTCTTCCAAAATCTAGGGTCCCCAATGAACATTATTCATATGTCCCCTCTGAATTCCTTATTTTATCCTTTGATAGTGTATTGGGGGCCATCGTATCTGTGGTCATGGGACACCATTTGTGGAGGCCCGTGAAGAGTTATCCTGAACTGCAGAGTACTCAATCTTCTAGGGTTTTGCGGAGGCTGTAGTTCGGGATCATGGTTCATGTTCCACAACCAGTTTTCATCGTATGTGAAATAACAAGTTCACTAGACGGTATTTGGATGTCCTTCACATGCATGTGTCTTTTGGTGACAAGGATCTCAGTACCCTATGTTCTCTAGCCATCAATCAGTGGGTCATTGCTTCATGGGACATTCCACATACCGGTGGTTCACGATCAAAGTGGTCTGCCAACCCATTCCGGTGATGGTACACATGCTACATAAAATCTACTGGAAAACATGAATTTGTTCAAGTTTTTTTACTAAATATTATAGCTCAATTTGAGTCCAAAAACCTTGTTAGAATTGTAGGAATACATGATTCCTTTTGAAATGTGTATGCGGGTGTTTTTTCTTCCCCTGGAAAATTTTTTAGGGCCCTACAACATCATATCACCGTTTTATTAATAATATGTTATTAAAATCACAGTACTAGGTGATAACTACTTTATACCAAGCATACATCAGTTTGGAGTATTTGTCCTTAGTAATTGGTCATGGATGCATCACTTCCATATATTTAATCATGGCGTAAACATTATATATATAATTTATATACATATTTATAATCATTCATATAATATAGAAATAAAAAACATGAATTACAGCATTAATGATGATGATAGGTCGTACATAAACATAAATGTTATTTTCATTTTTTGACTGATGGAATGAAATAATGTTAATAAATAATTCATATTTATAGTATATTTATTATATCATATATATATATATATTAATTTATTAAATAGATTAGAATACCCAATCATAATAGATGGTTACAAACAAATAATTGTATCCTTACATAGAGATAATAAGTAATACGTATGCACAAGAGATACCTTTAGTTCTTATTTAATCATAAATATGGTGTATATATTTTTTTAATAATAATAATAATTTATCATATTTCTGATACATAATTTATTATATTATGATACTCATTTATTTCATTTTTACGTAATTAATTGTATAAAAATAATCTGATCTCTTATGGTGAATACATGTTCTATGAAACATATCATTTGGATCTTCTCTAAACAGAAGTAGGGATACAATATTGAAAAGACTAGAACCTTTAAAATAGAAGTAGGTATTTTCAAAATATAAATTAGCTCGGTATCTTCAAGGGAGATGGATAAATGTGGTGTAAATAATTGAGGGGAGAGGTTCCCATCGATAATTGAGGTGAGGAGATCTTTTGGAAATTCTAAAAATATTGTATTATTGTAAATTCATTTTATATCAGAGTAACTAAAAATGGAAATATATTTTAATCTAATATATGATAAGTTTTTATTATAAACAATCTATAGAATTTATAATTGTTTTTATTTTTTTATTTTAAACCTTATCATTTGGATTATCCCTTATCTAACGTATTTTAATATTAACTACAGTAAGAAACTTTTAAAAATTAAAAGGTTGTAATTTGTAATTATAAAATTTTATTTGTAAAATAAATAGAAAATTTATGATAGTTATGGCCATAAATTATCCCCTATGTCAGTATGTAATATTTTTTTTTGATTTCAAAAAAAATTAATAAAATATTGTATTCATAATATATCAGTACTATCAATTTTGATGCTATTTATTAATTTGACATTATTGATATGATGAAAATAATATATTGTATAAAAAAAGTCAATAGACTCATAATATTTTATAATAATATAGAATTTTTTATATAATATTAATTAATAATCATTATATTTATGTAATTATTTTAAAATAATTTATTTTATTTTCATTTATTTGAATAATATCTTCATTTTCATTTTGTATGAATATAAGGTAAATATTTAATTCTCAAAAATTATAAATAAATTGTAAATATTTAAATAAATCCTTTACATATATAAATAATATATATATTCTTACACATCTTATAGTTATCCACATTCTAAAAATATTATACTTATTGAAAATAATAGTGACATTTAATAACTTTCATTACTTTTAATACTTCTAAGGTCATTTTGATGTGAAATGGTCCATCAAATAACTCTATTTAGAATCATAGTTTTTAATGGAGTAATTAAATCCATCAAACACAAATAAGGTAGAAAATTTATTTCCATATACTTTAATTTTAATATATATTTACCCACATAACCTTTACCGATGTAATAAATTTTACGATAGTTACTATTCATATAGAATAAAAGTAAAATACACATAACTAAAAAATTGGATCCCCCAGATTATTAATATTTAATTCATATATATAATTATAAAAATATATTTTCATAATTTAATTTAAAAATAAACTGAAGAAATGAAATGATTAACATTTTTTTAAAAAAAGTTCTTCTTAAATATATTATGTTTTTATAATAAAAAAATTAGTAAAATCAATTTAAACACAATAAATATTTTATTATATATCAATATTAAATAATTAAATTTTATAAGAAATTCAAAACATAATTTTACATTGTAAAAAAATTAAAATAAATATATAAATCTATATAAAAATATGTATTTCTCAAAATTCTATGAAAAATATTTTTTTTTTGAAAATTATCATTAAAATAATTTTATGAAAATTTGAAATGATAAATTAGAAAAATTAATTGTTTTTTTCATTTTTATTTTTCGTAACTTCTATAATTTAATAATTAATCATTAAAAAAATCATTGTTTTTGATTAAATTTGTTTTTGAATAAAATGTATTCACTAAAAATTCGGTGACACCTCCTATGATCATATAAATGAATTGATAATGAGTGGGTTCTTTATATTTATTAACTAGATTAGTTATCACTATTAATTATTTTAAATTTAATATCTAGGTTATAGTGGATATATAAATTTTTTATAATATTTCATGGTTCCTCTAAAAGTGTTATTGTATACAACGCAAGTTATCATTTTAATTAATTTAATTAAAAAAATATTTCATAAATATATCATGACCTTACATTCTACCCATTTAAAATTATGTTTCCCTAAATTTGTCACTTTGGTATCAAAATATGGGGATATGTTTTCCTCATTACATCCCCATGTTCCCACATGGCAATTGTAAAATCAGTGGTTTCTCCAAAAAAAAAATTAGTAAGATTAACATAAAAAAGATTATCATGAAAGAAATATTATTATTATACATTTAAAAAAGTAACTAATAAATAAATATAGTATTTTACCCATCAAATAAATGAAAACATGTGTTGAAAATGGTATAGGCTTCAATGTTTTATAATAAAACAAATGTTTCATGATATTTTTGAACACATATATATAAATTTTATTATTTGATGTGAGGGACCAAAATCTTTGTACAATTCATTAGGGAAATATAAATATCCATTATATAGAAAATATTAGAATAGGGAGTGAACTAGGTTCTTTGAGGTAATTTACCCTCTATAATGGTTTTGGTAATGAACTTTGACTAATATGATGATATTTTTAGTGAATACATTATAATATATTAGCCTTGGTGGTGATCCTTCACTACTATTTAAATATATTTATATGCTACTATGTATTTTTTAAATCAATGTATATTTTTATTCTAACATACTTCATGATAATTGATTCCATTATGATTCATTTCGTTTAAACTACCTATAATTATTCCATGAGTCAGGATTATAATCTTAGAATGTCACGTTATGCTTCATAAATGTTACTCTCATGTACACATACACTTATAAAAAATTTATTCTCATATATATTCTTACTTTTCCCTTACTAGGTATCTTCGCACACATATTTTTATGGTTCCTTTCCACATGTTATGAAAAATAATATTATATAAGAAATGTTTTTCTGGAATACTGAAGGGGAAGATCATTTTTTTTATATTGTGATGATATTTCAACAAAATAGAATATTTTATAAATATTCACCAATTAAAATAATCTATATTGGTCATTAAGTGGGTTTTTTTGTAATGTTGTGAATATTCATCTAGAAATAAATAATACTTATTTATGAAAACCTGTTTACACTATAATTGAAATTAATGTTATGGTTTAGATAACATATGGAAACTAAAATATGAGGAATTCACTATGATCCCAATGTATTTTCAAAATATATATCAACTTATATCTCTATTGATATGTTTAATAATTATTTAATGTATAGGAAAGTATCCATTAATTTTAGTAACAGATTGAGGAAGTGGTTTCAATGAAATTACATCCTATTCTGGATACTACATGTGTGTGAAGATCTAGAAAAGGGGATTCTCATGTTAGTAACTCTAAAAAGTATGTATTTAGTTTGAATCATTCATCACCTAGTGCATGAGGATGGGATATGATCCATAGCTGGATTGACACTACTAGGAGATATGATTTGGAAATTGGAAGAATATTTATGAACCACAATTAAGGACATAAATTGATTAATGTGAATAATATAGGATAAATTATAGGTCTCATAGATTAAAAATAAGGTTTTACTTTTCAGGCATCCTAATTGTGATTTATCAGGATTATGTGATTTCCCTCTGTTAATATTATTACTTGAACATTTATTTTTGGTTATAGTCATTGATGATTACCCTACAGAACTAGGTTAATGAAGAATTTTATATGATTTTAGCTCATGATAACAAAACAAAAATATGATTCAAGTGATGTATATTGTGATTATGCCTAATCAGTTATCCTGGAACATGATTATTAGTTCACACTATAAAAAACTATCTGACTCCCCAAGATGTTGAGGATAGAGTTTTTTTAACGTTCGAGAAATGGATTCTATGGTAGAATTAATATCCATTCTCATATAAGATTTTATTTTTAGATGAATCCCTCCAAGGAATGTCTCAACAAAACTAGGTGATTTTTTATGACTGGAAAATAAAGACATATAGTAATCAATTATCACTAAAAGATAAATTTTAAGTGAATAAAATTTATGATAATATTTGTTTCTTTATATAATCATAAATGCATGAATTTTAAGAATCTAGAATATGTGGGACTTATTGAAATTAATGTCTTAGCGGGAATGATCAGGAAGATGGTCAGAGTAGTGGTACATGTAAAAGAGTTTTTCTTTATGAAGAGTCTAAAAATAAAACTTGTAAGGAACATCAAATTAAGGAATAAGATAATGAAGTATAGTTTATTTTTTACTAATGGATTATAATGATTGATGTTTTTATTTTTTGGAATTCTAGAATTATTAAATATAGAAACATTTACTAGTGAATGTTTTAATTAATGATTAAAAAAAGTTGAATGGTACTCATGTTCTATAAATGTTATTTAATAGAAATGTGATATTTTGTGAAAATAATTGATTAAGGAAATGATAACCCTAAATATGTTCTTGATATTGAGAAAATTATTTTTTGATACAGATAAGTTTAAGATGGATAATTTAAATTTAATAGTAATGGTTACCAATTAAATGATTAATGAATTTTTAAAAATGTGGATTGTGCTATAATTAATTACGTTTACAACTTTTTCTGATTTAATGAATATATCAAATAAGTTGTGTATAATTTGATGAATAATGAAGCATTCATTGTATAAATAATGGTTTATGGTAATTTGTTTTACTTTCATGTTTTAGGAGAATACATGATGATGGTAATTGAATTTTTGTTTTGTGAAAATTAAGAGACACATCATGTTTTTTGGGGGATTAGTGATTATTTCATTTATCCAATTCAGAATCCCTCATCACAATGTTTCAAATTTTAATATATTGGAATATTAATATGGTAAACCATTTATTATGATGGATTTAGTTGAAATTTATTGTGATTTTATGGATTAATGTATTACATCACAAATTAACGATTTATCCATATTGGGTGATCATTACCAACAGTTTTTTATAACTAGAGATAGAAGGAATGACTTGTCATTATATAGTAGATCTTACAATCCACTAGCTCTTAAAACAAAACATAATTAATCATGAATTAATATAGTAATATTTGAAGTTTAAATTGATAGAATCACAAGTAAGTGATGAAATTGTGATTAAGATTCAAAAAAATCTAATCCCTAGTAGTATTGGTCTATTTCAAAATTTTGATTATACCAGGATGATAGCCTATATCTTGGTTGATCCATATAAGTTATCTATGGTTCACGATTTATTCCTTGTATCTTTCAAGAGATAATAATTACCTAATATATCACATATATTAAACTTAATGGTCATACCGTATGAGCATGATTTTTATTAATATAAACAACTGGTGAAAATTCTGGATCAAATATAGAATATTCAACAAAAACAGGCCACAAACATGGTAAATGTTTTTTGGGGTATCTGCCTACATGAAAAAGGTATGTGGCAACATGAGGTTGTAATGAGGAAGATGTATCCTCAGTGGTTGGTAAAAATGGGAAGAATTTGGAGAGAGAATTTAATTTTATGGGGGGAAGGATATAATAGTTGACGATTTTAGGAAATTTCTATTTTCCAAATGAATTTATACTTTTTGATATTTTTCATTATATGAAATTCTGGGTTCATCTTTCATTACACAAAAAAATAAGTTAAAATGAAATATTGAATACTATTAATATTTTAATATTCAATAATATATTTTTCATACAGTCATTGGAATAATGAGATAGAAAAATATTAAATAAATTATAAAAGTATATTGTTGTCATGTGTACATAAAATTATTACTTTGGTGACCTATTTATTTGAATTGAAAATATAATTTACTTTAAAATTAAGGAAATAATTATTTGGAAAACTATTGTATGCATACAAACATGATCTAATCAATAAATTTAAAAATACAGTTTTTGTGAATATTTTAAATGGAATTTTTATATTATATATTCAGTTAAATGTTTAACATTAATTACATGTTTCATCAGAGAGGAGATAAAAATCAATCTAATTTTAAGAATGAAACTGTACTTTTCTAAAAATCATTTTTCACCTTTTATTACTTTTATTTATAAAAATTTTTAGAATCATTTATAAAAAGTATTTTAAAAACTAGATATCATTTTTGAATTCATTATTTAAATTTTTTTATTTGATAATCTATTATAATGTTATATGATGTTAAATATTTTTTTGAATATTGAAAACACATGTTTTTATTATGAATTGTCATTTTTTATGCTTGGAAAAAAACCTAAAATTATTTGAAATTGGATTTAAAAGAAAAATTATTTCATTTAAATATATATTAATATTTTTAGTTCATAATAATCATTTTCATTATTATTCTGGAGATAAAAACTTTTTAAACTCTTAAATATTATTATCTCTGAAAGCTCTCTGTCTTATCGCATCTGTAAGAAAATTTTTATATTAAAATTTTCCACATATTTCGTTAATTTTTTGGAATTTATACCAAAATTTAAATTTTTATAAATTATATCATCTAATAATGTAAAATTATTTTTTGACCATAATGATTAGGAAAAACTTTATAAATTATTACTTACTATGGTTGTTGTTAAAATTATTTTGTTGGGTGTTAAAATATACTTATAACGGTTAAAAACAACCCAAATAAGTTTCAACACCCAATAAATAAGAAATATTTATTCCTTATATATTTTATTTTTTATTATGGTTCATTTTCATTCCTTTTGTAATGTTAAAAACATGGTCACATTTTTTCCTTTTAAAAATTTATAATTATGTCTACCACCTCACTTATAAAAGGCCACAACCTATCCCCTCCTATTCAAAATTTTAAAATCCACTAATTCATAAATAACCAATTAAAAAGAAATAATTAATTCTATTATATAATAATATAATCCATGTTTGATCATAAATCCCTCTTAGGAAGTATTTTGTTGCCAACATATTGAGGTTACTTGAATAAGAGGTAGCGTTTTTCAACAATGATTTTTATTGTATTGATTCCTAATAATACTTAAGTTATTATTAGAATATGATGAAATAATATCCTCAGTATCATACATATACTTTATTTTTTATATTAAATTAATTTCTTATAGCCATCTCCACATCCATCAAATGGGAAACAAAATTATTATTCTTGTGTATAGAAAAATACTGCATCACGAATAGATGTCATTCATTTTTCCATTAACAGCACCCAAGGATGGATATAATGATGTATAAAATTTTAATATATCATATTTTTAATATTAATTACTTCTTTAATTATTATATCACATATAACTTCTTACTTTCCTTTTTGAGGGAATATGATATTTTTGAACGTGTGTACAACTGTATATCACCTCATAAAATGATGTGATTCATTCATGCTTTACATTGAGGGATATAAGGTAAGGTTTAATGAAAATGTTTGAAATATATTACATTAAAATTAATCTTTAATGTTAATATATTATTTCCCAATATTTCTTCGAATCGTCCAATAAGATCGAAACAACATTATTGAGTACATATAAACTATAATCTCCAGGAATGATGTATTTAATCATATATCTCTAACTATTATATATTATTAATAAATATATATATCACGGTTAAAAAAATATAGATGTTGAAACTTTTATAAAATTAATCGCACCAGAAATGAAAAAATATAATCATACAAGATAAATAAGTGGTTATTACATGAAACGTACCATTAACATGGAATTGGATAAATTTTTAAATAAAAGGTAATAAGAAATAAATTCTTGGTATGATATGAATGGTTATTTATTTTTAGTATATTTATAATAAAATTATGTTTCTTATACATGATTTTTTTAATAAAATTAATAAATTTGAGAACGATTGTACTATGTTTCTGTCTCACTATTATTTTCCATGATACACATGTTATATTCACCACTTTTATATTTTATATGTCTAAAATAATTCCCATTATTGTATTTTATTATTATTATCCTTAATTTTTTTTATATTTCTTATCCATTTGATCAAATTACATTCATGGTGATTAGGGTTCAAACATTACCAAAGCGATGACGAATTGTTTTGTCTCAAAATTCTATCTTTTGGAAAAAATTTATATTATCCACTTATCATATTATATAAGGTTTATATAATCACTCTTGAAATTATATATTAGGAATATGATTATTTTTATTATTTTATGATGTTCATTTAATTTTTTTTTTCATTTTTTATTCATAAAATTCAATGTTACGAAAGTGGTAAGGGCTTTCTATTACAATCTAATCATTTATCAGGATTATTTATTTTTTATATTTCCTTGGAGAAGCCTTACGATCTATCTTTCTATAAAGTCATAAATTTACTTATCTATTTGTTTATTCATCATAATACATGTTTCCATAAATATTACTGTATTTATGCACATAATAGTTCAAAAGATTTTTTTCAATAATAATCGTATTTATTTCACTCTTTGTTATAAAAAAAATTATTACAAAATCATGTTATTTAAAAACAATTCGCAATAGTTTTAACACTATTAAAATTATTTTTTCAATACAATTTTATGCATTTTTATTCCTTTCAAAAAAAATGATAGGGGACTTTAATTCCTTTTACAAATAATCCCTATTTTGAATATACAAATAATGTGAATGGAATGTTTCTCTTAACATGTATGACATTAAACAAATTTCGGACCATCATGACCATTATTTTTATTGAAGCGTGCATTATTATTTTTTATCTTTATTTTCAAGGAAAATAATTTTGGAAATGTGTTATGTTTTAATAAAAACTCATTGTGGAAAGCATAGGATTCTCATGAAAATTTTAAAATGAATCTTAATGATTCCATTATAAATGTTCAAAGTTATATTCAATGGAATATATATATATATATATTACTTAATAGTTTTTAAAAGTGATTATTAATTAAAATTTATCTTCCTCATGAAATGTTCCAACTGATATTTTACAATGATTTTCCATCTATTGTGAAATGATTTTATGTTAATTATGTTTTACTTGGGATATGATCCATGGATTTGATTCTTAATAATTCTATAGTTGGTTTATTTTTTTGACTATATTTTAATGAAACTTCAATCACTTTAATGAGATATACCCTAAATAAATTCTAATGAATCCCCCATTATTTAATGGATTATGCATTGATGAAATGATGTAATGATTTTCAATCCCATTTCAATTTTATAGGTTAATATGTGGTTTAATTTTTATGAAAATAATTTAAATACAAGGGTTATGATATGATGAATATTTAATGACATTTTAGTATTAATATATGTTATTTTTATTATGAAAACATCAGCTACCATTTCTACCTGCAATGAATTGGGAAATTATTTATGTATTATTGGATATAAATCATTGGAATGGGAGAGAACCCAATTTACCAAAAGACATCCTCTCCTATGAGGGTCTTGTGAGTGAACCATGATTTCTATGATGTTTTTTGGGGTGAACCCACACAACTATGATAGAAAATTTAATATCCCCTGGATATGATGGAAGTCATTTTATATGAATATGTTTATAAAACAAATCTATATAATATGATATTGTTATTCATCCATAACTCATTTTATTTGATTCCATTATGATTCATGTAATATTAACAATCAATAGTTATTACATAGATGTAAATTATGATATTTTAAATGAAGGGTATAGTCCTAAAATTTATTCTCACAGTCTTATACAATCTTACTCATGTAATGTTTATCTATCTCTATTGGTTTCCCTTACTAGTTACATATTCTCACCCATTCTTATGTTTACATTCACCTAGTTATAAATAAATATTTTAATTATGTTATGTTGGTGACAAGTACTAAATAGAAAGATATTTATGATTATTTGAAGATCATTAACTAAATTAGAATATAATGTACAAATTCTCTGAAGGAAACAAACTATTACTATCCACAGACATGTGTTTGGGTATTTTATTGAATATATGAATAAAAAGATGTAGTATTTATGTATGAAAAAACTTGGTCTCTGTATGATATATTACTATATATAAATGAAAATGAATAATGAGGAATAGTTCTATAGTTGAATTTACATGATTATAAGGAAATATTAAACCCATATAAATAGAATTGGATTCCATATATATCACACAATGACCCTCTTGGAGTATCCCTGAATTTAAAAATATGTTATGTAATATAAGAGTAAATGAATGTGGTAAAATTAATTTAACATATATCCAACCATTATCCCTAATGTTACATAACATGAAACACTAAATTTGATGACTGAAAACATATAAGGCTTCCAAAAATTAACAATTAATAAGGGACTAATTTTCATAGTTCTAATTTTCTATACGTATCATATAATATTATTAAATAAATTATAACACTTATAATATAAACCTATGACACATGTATATCTTTTGATTTGATTTGACCAGGATGTATTTTAAATATCACTATTTCGTTAAAAGATATATGGCTTGGAATAAAGTATTTCATAAATTATGACGTATTACATAATATAAATTTTTATATATGATAACTTATATCATATTAAAATTATATTTTGGGGTATATCCCCTTCAATATCACACATGCACCAAAATATAATAATGTGTATGTTATTTTACATCATATTTTATTGTATATAATAACATGTTGAGTGATATCGAAATCAATTTTGGAGAATATAGAAAACACTTTTTGAAAACAGTTGTGATGTTCAACGGGTTTCATATCATGTAAAACTACATGTGAATATCAATCCTAATCTTGATTTGGATAAAATATAAACACATTTATAGAAGTTATGTGAGTTTCATGAAACTTACTATCCATTAATTATACCTAATGTTATGACCCATTAAGAAATTTTATCATTAAAAACAATTACAAATTATAGATTTTGAAAATATAAAATTTATTTTTCTCTATATAATAATCAATTATTCCGATGATTCAATGTTATCTATTGAGATATCAATCCAACACATGTATAACTATAAAAATGTTCAATAGTTGTAAAATCTAAAAGTATACATGAATATATTGTCAAAATTTCAAAGATATATATTGACTATAAGAATGATATTATGTCATTCCCATATAAACTCCTCATATATTATTGATTATCCATATTATGAAAGATGAATTCATCCCATGTCATTTATCTAAGATTATATAAACATCATGTTCCCCTAATCCACAATGATAGGAACATAACATGCAACTTATCTTGGTATTATATATAAATCATCATTTTATATCAATAAAGATCTTATATGTTATAAACATTTTACAAGAGGATGAATATCTTCTTGGTTATGACACAATCATTCAAATGACCCACAACTTACCCAACCACACCCAAATTTGTTAAGCTTCATGTCAACTATAAGAAATATATTAAATTGTGAAGGTTAATATTCATTGTATATTTCTATCCCCATTTCTGAGGATTTAATATGAAACATATATACCTATCATAACATAGACATATTTTTTTAACACTCTATGTGATATAAATATTTGGTTATCCAGTACAAAAGACTCATTTAATCAATCATCAGAATATGTGGTGTCTCTATATGATATTTCACCCACAATAACGTTATCATTTAAAAATATCCTAAATTTCTTTAAAAAACATTGATAAGTATTTAACAATGTCATTCTCTAAGAGGTATTTTTTCATTTCACTTCATAAATATATGTATTAAAACTAAAATAATTTTTAAGTAAAGATATATGTATTTTTATAAAATTTTTAATTTGTATTCATAAAAAACATCAACAATATTTATAAAACCATACGTGACTTCCCATATAATAATGTCATATATGATAGGGAAACAATGATGTCATATGTTTTCCATATTATTAAGGGTTTGTTAAACATGTCCAATTTTTATATAATTCCTAAAAATTGTATGAATCTTGTATATACCACTAACTAAAATATTTTAGTTGGTAATATTAATGAGTACAGATAGTTTGAAAAATTTTAATACATTCAGAATCTTATTCATTATATTTTTCTTATTGAAGATAATATTAAAACTCCAAATATTCATAATATTAAATGATTTATTGTTATTAACTTCTATATTATTTAAATAAACTTTATATGATAATCATTATCATCATTATTAGAATGATTAATTAAATATTTTATCTCTAGATAATTATTGGAAAAAAATTTCCCATTTTATTACTTATGTAACAATACATCTGACTACCCTTTAGAACATAAAGTGATTTTCACTATCTTGTGGTGAATATATAAAACACTTTACACACATGACAACAAATATTTCATAATCTTGTTAGAATACTAAGTGAAACTCCCATTGAATAATTAATAGAATAATGTATTATTATTTTTATTTTAATTTATCTTAGTGAAAATATACTTAGACTAGTATTTTATTAACTAATTACACTTCAAAATATAATTCTGTGATACAAAAAAAATATTATTTTCAATAAGTAACACTTATTTACTTTTATTGGTAATATTTTAAAAATGAACTATCACTAATCAGGTAAAATATGATATTCTATGCTCAAGCTGTGTAATTATATGTATAAAACACCATAAGTTAAAATACTCCACTAAATATTGGTTTTATAAGGAACATTAAACAAAAACCAATATATTGGATAAACTAATGTTTCCTGAATATAATTATTTTTATCATTATATTCTTTTCATTAAATATCTAGAATTTGAAAAATAATAAAACATGTGTATATTATCAATTATAAATAATAAATATTTTTTTACAAATATATTCTATTATATTCTGTGAAGAAATAAAATCAAACACATCCATTTATAGGCCTAAATTTAATTGAATATTTCCCTTATATAAAAATATTTAATGTACAAACTGATATATTCATCAATTATAACACAAAATATAATCCCTAGTAATAATTTTATTGATTTTTAACTCTTATATAATTACATCATTAGTAAAATATAAATTTTGAATCACAAACCTATCAAGACAAAAAAAATTATTTCTATAACATTAATATCTAAAATTTACTAACCAAGGATATTCTAAAAACCCATTACGTTCAATAAAAATATTATATTATCTGGAAATATTTATCATATTTATATGAATCTCTTGTATGTTTCATTAACTGATGAAAATTAGTGAGAATATCGAATATATTTATTTGATTATCAATTACACTATTATCAATCAAAATAACACTGGGCCCTAATAACCATATTTCTATTTGATTAATCTCTAACCCATGAAGAATATAAGGTTTACATTTATTAGAATCATTTATGCATCTGTACCAATTTCATTTATGATTAAAAATTTAATTTCATTCCAAAATGAGGCAAAAAATGAACCCTTCATTTTTTTCCAATTCCTTAGCATAGTAAATCATCCATGTACCACCATACAATTGAGTGAAATACCCATTATATCCTTTAATAAGATACGTGATAGGGATATGTATTGTGGTATCCTCATAATAATGGTTGTTATTAACACAAAAATAATTTTTTATCTTCTATTAATCAACAATATCAACAATGATATGCATCCAACCTAACAATATTAAAAAATGAATACAAATGTATATATATATATATATATATATATGAGAAGAAATTCTCCATGATATAATGAAATAGTATGAATTTAATGATTTGATACATCCCAGAAATATCGAATAGATAATGGCCATTTAGCTAATGACATGAGTGTACATGTCATAATGGGGTCCTTAATCTATCTATAATATTGATTATCAATCAATATATTAATTCAATAGTATTAAATCCTCTACATCAACAAATATTCTTATATATAAGGTATAAAATTCATTAGTACAGATATTGGTGGGATTAAAAAAATCACAATATGGCCATCCCAAAAAAGTGTGTTGACCCCCATAAACATCTAAGGTATATATGTATCTATGTTAATTAAAGAACAGAACATCTAATATCACATTAAATTATATTTAATATTTTTAATATTCTAGATCAATATGAATAACATAAACGTAGATAAATTTCTTTAGAAATGACAAATAAAAATGACACATGGGGAAAATAACATTATGATTTCATATACAATAATGAATAATCCACTTCGTAATTTACTAAAGACGCACTGATTGTGCGATTCTCAAGGAAATACATGTCTTCACTGATCATAAAAATTAATCAAGAGAAAAAAACTCCATATATATAAGATAATTCTGTGTAAATACATTTTATTATCTATCTCTATTTTACTTGAAGAGATACACATATCCAGAGATGGATGAATATACTTGTCAAAATGTAGGGTTAAATAAACATCTAAATTGAAATTTTTTGATGTCAAACTATAAGGGGAAATAAAAATATAATGTTTTATAAAAATATAAAATGTATTTTAAAATCCTTAGTATATGAGAAAATAAGATATAATTATTATTCAATCATCATACTCCTTGATCCCTACTATATGAGAGAAGGGGTGTTAGTACTCTGGGGAATTATTTTCCATTGCATTATTACATAAATGGTAGTGGGGGAATTTTATATTTCCATCTATATCATCCATATGATCCCATAATAGGGATAATGGAATAATTTTCTGTCACCACCAATCCTATATTGGAGACTAACGAATTACACATATCCACTTATTTCATAAATATGTGATCAATCTCAACCCATATATATGGTTGATAAGGGAAGATATAAATATATGAATTAATTCCTATATACAAATATTATTGTATGATAATTAATATTGTTTGCATCATATTGATAATGTTTAAGAGAAATAGTAAACAACATAGAGATTTTCTTCCACCTCCAGCATAATCAATATTCATTCAGCATTGGATTGATAAAATATAAATTACATGAAAATACATAAACAATCACATCATTAATAATTAGGGATTCACTAATATGATAATAAAATATTTCAATAGAGTAATCATTTTTATGTATAATCCTTAATGGAATCCCATTTCATACTCATAGAGTGTTTATGATTAATTTATAATTAATGAATTTTAATAATTTAATTAAACATTTATTTAACCCATAATGTAGTATTAAAAATATTAATAATTACAGTTCCTTCCTATGATAATGTATGTAACTCTATATGTATTAACGAAGTTTCCCAATCAAATACAAGGCATATAAATGTTAATTAAATATATTACACTACTTTATTAATTTAAATCCATTCCAATACTCATAATTATACTCCCATTAATCATATAACTAATTGAGGGATAAAATTCACACGATTAATTTGATTTCATTAATTGGGGAACCAATTCATTATTAGTGATATTCCAAGACAATATCTCTTCAATGAATTACTATACTGACCTACATATCCAACATTCATCATTCCTATCATCCACCCACATTTTTGGACTCTAATAAATTTGATTACATTTCATGAAACAAATCATCATATTTATATCATCTGGTTAATTCAATTTAGATCACTCTTGATAATAATTTTTTTGGTATACATCCATTCTCTCAGGTATTACTTTCTAAATTAAGTTCAAGAGTTTAAACATTATTAAAATAATACTTAAAATTCTATAAATTCCCATTGACCACAATGTGATACAATTTCCTTCAATCAATACATTACATTAGATCCCATTTATATATATTATCACCTATAATTCTTTATATTATAATGGAATTATAATCTTCACATCAAATTTTATCATTTTAGGAGATAAATATTTGTGATAGTAAATTATTATCTTTTCTTTTCTATAAAAACCTTTCAAAACCACCATTTTTTAATCAAAGATTAATCAAAGATCCACATAATTATGAAAATCATTCGATTGAAATTATATGGGGATTTTCTAGCTCATTAAAAATATAATATATGGCCCACAATGAAAATTTCGGAATGAAATTTTCTAATCAGTTTTAAATAATATCCTTTAAGTATTAATTTTCTTAATAATATAATATTTTTTTCATAATGCATACCCAAAATTCCTCCAAAATGATATAAATTTGGTGCCATTGTGATGAAAATGATAAAATTCATTAAATAGTGTATTCATTTCCTCAAAACTGACATCGAGTGGATTTTTTTTAATTGGAGATTAGGAATAAAATATAAAATTATTACCCAAGTCCCACACCATGGTTCATAATTACATATCATATATTAACTTTGAAATATTTATCAACATGATAGGATCTTGATTCCATAATCATATTTTAAATATAATGTTATATTATATTATTACTAATTAGAATAACTAATAGAATAATAATAATAAAATATAATTCTTTCTTTATTTCTTCATTTATAATTTTATATAACATTAACATGAATACAATTTTTTCTATGTAAAAAAATTAAAGATATTGAATAAAAATATTTGATGAATTAAATGGTCATCTATTATATTCATTTTAATATTATACCCATCAATGCATGGATGGAATTTTACCCTCCTTGAAATACCTTTCTTAGAAAAATTATTAAAATTGGTAAATTGTTTTCTAAAAAATTGAATATATATCTATATTTTCAACCAATTAAAAAATTAAGAATATTTGTTTTTAGAATCCAAGTAAGAAGATAAAAAATTATTCTTTCAATATCATAACCTAATTATCAATGGTTTTAGAGTTATTCCTGGTAAACATATATTATTTAAAAACATACATCCAATATTTCACATCATAGAGTTAGGTTGAATAAAAAAATTATTTAATTAATTGTTACAATCATAATCATAAAATGGTACATAATGTTATTGAAAAGCCTTCTTCTTTGTAAATCAATGAAAATATTATCAAAACAATTAAAAAACATCTTTCTAGAATATCTTAATAAAATAAAAAATTCAAAAATATTGTACCCAAACATCTTTTTTAGGCATAAAACCGAATTATACAATCTCTTCCTAAAAAATTACTATTTTAACCTTCAAATAATATTGATAAATTTTGGATAGTCAATAATCTCACTATTAATACCCTAAATATGTATCATAGATTCATGTTATTCCAATTGGTATTTATTAAACATTTAATAAATGATCTTATACTTGTGTTTTTTGGAAAATATATAAATGATGGAGTTATAAGAAATATATAAATATGATAACCTCTGTATTTATCAAAATAAGGAAATATGATTGAAGAGTATTACATTTTTAATCAATTTTTGGTCTTAGTGATCTTTCTCTAATTTCACTTAGTGGCTCAAAATTGAGAGGATTTTATAAAACCTAGACCCTGTACCTATAACACCCCAAGCCCAATTATCCATAGTCAATGCATTATTACATAACATTAGCATGATATAAAAATTCATGTCCCGATAGACTGATCAGTTTAGTAGTCATGGAAGTACTAGACACACTCATAAGTTTTAAATTACATACTGATATAAACACATGAACAAAATTTTATGCCCTTTTTAAATACACTTATATCCTTTGACAATCCCTACAGGTAAACCATAAAATACTTCTTCAGATCCTGGGAAACCTAAAACATATAATGGGGTGAGATCAGATGCTCAGTAGGGATAAAAACATATCAGAAACATAAATAAATAAGCATAAACATTTAATGATATGTATAAGACTAAAACAGAAGCCTTTTGAACATTAACAATAGTATAATATAGAAAATATAAAGTAAAATAATTCCATCTACTTATTCACATGGATATTAAATTATTCAAATAATCACATGCAATATTAATTGCTACTTTCATTATGATTGAATCTATATTGGCAGACTTCAAAACCATATAGGCAAGGCCTTGTGTTGAGACTACAAATATGATTTTTTCTAGTCCTAGTTCCATTAAACTAGTTTGTCTCATGAGACCTACTGATGCATCGAGGAGCTATAGAGGCATCAACTCGTCACATACTAAGTCCAATGCATTATTCATAAGAATTTTTTAAACATAACATAATCATTCATATTAAAACTCACATATGAAATATCAACACTTATTTGATCTCCATTTCATCCTTGAGAGCACATCAGACAATTTACTCATAGTTGTCAAAGTCATGGATCGCCATCACTTTTTAGAGGCTTGGTTTCTGCCAACCATATAAGAGTTAAACTTTGCATTCGGGGGTAATGACAATGATGAAATCATATCATGCATGCCTTGTGATGTTTGCCTCATACGATCCAATATATTCGTCATTTTTTTCTTGACCGTAATGAAGTCCCTTTCCATCTGAAGACAGAGGGTGTGTGGAAAATATTTATCGAAAAAAATCTTTCAGAAATCATTCCATTCCAACGCCTCGATTTCATACTCATGCTTCATATTTTTTATCAACGTACACTATTGATTAACTTCACCCTCCATATGATAAGTAGCTGGAGAAGCTTCTCTTGTTCGGAACATTGAAGGATGGATAAGATCTTCTCAATAGAGTTGATCTATTTGGTCAATGATTGAGGAATTGGATGATCCATTAAAAGTAGGAGGCCTTTGTCTCATAAAGCTATCGATAGGGACTTGTTATTTCTTGGGGGGGGGGGTTGAACATTCCACTTTACCTATTATTCTATTCAATTCGTGAGTTCGCTGAGAGAGATGCATGACAATGTTTTCGATTCCCGCTCCCATTGGATTGGGCATATCATTAGTACAGTCATCACATTGATCTTCACATCAGTTTTTAGCCCGAGTCCTCCTATTACCGGCCATTGGATGGAATAAAAGGAAGTTCGGGGTAACACATAATGGGTAATATATGGACAAACTGATGACTTAAAAATAAATCTTATTTCATTAACATATGAATCTATTGGCTTTAGTCAATATTATCCATGATCTACTTTCTAAAATATATTCTTACAACATTTTTTAGTCCCTTAATAATATTTAATAATAAGCTTGGTAATTTACCAAAGCATATCCCACAGGAGTGTCATAACCAAGAGTGCAACATGGCCCATTGTTGTGCACCAGTTTTCATTTGAGTCTAGCACAAAGTGGTATTTTCAGGTTTTACCCCTAGGATACATCTGTCCCAGAGTTGCCACTATCTGCTCGTATCTAGATATGGATTATATTCTTGATAATCCACTTACTCAATACTCACATAAACATAGGTACATTTTTATTATACTTATTCTTGTCTATAAGGCTTCACTAGGGATTTCTAATCCTAATCCCCAAAATAACTAATCCTATCCTCTGATACCAACTATGACAACCCTGATATTTTATTACACAACTAAACAAAATTTATTACATAAACTTCACTTGATACAACATATACGATCGAGAGGTATAGTGTCTTTGGGGCTTATGATCATCACATAACAACATAAAACATGGAATACAACATCTTTATTAAAAACATCCATTACATGACCACTACATTCCCCAGAACTTAGCATTGCATGGGATAACCTGAGGACATGCATAAGAAAAGGGTGAGCTATAATGCCCAGTAAGGGAATAGTCATTGAATAAAATTGGGAATACAACACATGTTAGACAATAGTCATATCAATAGATCACAGGAGATGCATAAAAATAAAATAATGATAAATCATGATAATCATAACATGGAAATGTGGCAATATGACTTAACATGGAATTACCATGAACCAACCCTCATTGCACAGGGAGCACGAGTAAATCCTCATTTCACATGAAACATCAGTAAAATGTAATTTCACATGAATTAGCATGATTAAACACCCATTTCACATGATGTATCACGATACTATACTTTACCCAATGCATTAGAGCGCTATAAAGGAACACCCATCTTAAACATTTCATTTCAAGCATAAGTGTGTGACACAAATCATATAAAATAGATTCATTAAACATCATAATTTATTCCAGGATAAAAGAATGTGGAATTAATATATGAAATTTTTTTATCAATAAGTAAATGAACATAAAGCTGAATACACTTGATAGATAATTGGGCATGGTATTCACTACATAATTACATTGGCTTGGAAAATCGGTGCAATTTCAGCAGCGTAACGGCGTGATGTAAGAATTAATAAAAATGGTTGATGAGAGAGAAAGGGGTGTCTCATAATATGTACATGAAATGGATATTAAGGGTCATATAAATACGTGTCCCAATTATTTTAATGGAATTTATATTCATGATACAAAAGAATTGCTTGAATATAAATGATAAGAGAGAAATTCCATACGAAATTTCAGCATAGTAACAGGTGTAAATGGGATGTATTTAATGAGAAGGAAAGGGATATTACATCATTAAAACATAATGAGGGTGGTATGGGGGATGGTGAAAAACCATACCCCAACATTTATAATTGATATTAAAAGGCCATAACAACATTAAAAAAATATGAAAAAAATGAGAAAGGAAGAAAATCCCTTACTTGGAAGTGTGCTTCCAAATGCTTGAGAGAGGCTTGAGAGAGGCTTACTAGGAGATTGTGGAACCTTGAGAGGATTATATAGAGAGTATTTAAGAGGATGGAAGAACTCAAAAATAATTGAGTGTGGATGAAGTCCGAGGTTGTGTGGGTATATATAGAAAAGGTGAGGGAATTCTTTAATATTTAGGTTTAGAACACCTCACATTACACTAATCCAAACCACAAACCAGCCCATGATTTTTGAAAATGGAAAGCTGAAAACAATAATTTACAATTCCAAATTCATGATGTCTTAAAATATTGGGGTTTTTTATGTGGAGGTGAGTCACACTCCCAATGAAAATAATTTAAAAAGGCAAGATGTTTAAAAAGTCACACATGGTCCGTTAATGCTTTTTAGAATAAGTCAAAAAAACCCAAAATATCATTATTTTAATGTTGAGACATTTATTTTACGAAAATAATGCTTATAGTATTTTATTACATCACTATTTGGTCATTAGGAAGTCAAAAAACACATTGTATATTTAAACGGTATTTAATTTTTACCAAAAAAGTTTACTGTCTCAGAAAATTGGGAAAAATTCACCGTTAGATAATTACGACGTCTTGATTACAGATATAATATTTATTTTATCTAAATAATTTTCCAAATATTTTAATTTTCACTTTTAAAATAAAAAGTGATATTTATTGAAAAATCATGGGTTTTGAAAAAATTGCTTTCTTGCCTTAATAAAAATTACAATTTCATTCATAAAATTATACAATCAATTATCTTTAATAAATATTAATTTAATAACAATAATAATATTTAATTAAAATAATATTTAATTACAATAACCATTAATTCAACAAAATATATTTCTATGTTGAACATTATCTAAAAATACTATTTGTGTTTTAAAAACTAATTACAAGGTAACAATAACAAAATGAAAGTATATTCATTATTATATATAAAATAATTTAAAAAATAATAATACTATGGACTTGTTACATAAACCCTTATAACAATTGTACAAGACTGAAGAGTAAGGTGTGTGATGGTCACAGACACTTGGAGTGGCTCAAGTAACATTGCTCGGGTGGTAATCTCTATCAAATTTCATTTCTCTCGAAGGTGGTCCCAATCGAGCTTAACATATTCAATATCGGCTTGGGATTTTCAAGAGAAAAGCCCAATTACACCACCTCACTTCAAAGCTCTGAAAAATTGTCTTCGTATGGGAAACGTCTGCTGGATGAGGCCATCGCTTTCTTTTTCTAAGTAAGTTGGATTTTTTAAAGACCTATATTTATACAAATCATGTGATCACTGTTCAATGGTTATATTAGAAACAGTCATAATTCTTAACCTAAAACCAAAGAATTTGACATTATATATATACATTTTACAGAAATAGACATTTAATTAGATCAAGAGGTATTTCAATTAACGAATGTTTGGGTCGTTACAAACACTAAATGTGATGATAAAATACATTAGTTTAACCATTCAACTATTCTAAAAAAGAATTTTTCCAGTGCTAAAAAATACGAAAGAGATTAAAAAAATAGGGGGATCTTTTCTCAACAATGTAAAATAATATTTTAAAAGTGCTAAATATAAATTAAAAATGTGTCCATTAATGATGATTTTTTAATATTGATGAATGATACATTTATTAGTACGTTTTTACCACTATGAAAATATTTGATGTTACATGATGGTAAATTTTTCTGTTATTACAACCCCAAAAATAAAAAATTATACAATATATAAAATAATAAAATAATTTAAATAATCACCATCCTAATAAATATAAAATATAGTAAAATTGATAGGATAACTGTTATTTGAAAATATAATTGTTTCAAAAATTTATTAATTTATTAGGTTATTGTTGCATATTTTATAAATACAAAAACATATTATAATTATTTGGTCAATAAATCGGTAATATTGTGATTTTCAAACAACCATATAATCGTCACAAAAATTTAAAATGGAATCACATATATAATCATGAATAAAATATTTTTTTAACAACACTTATTAAATTAAAATATATTTTTAAAATGAAAAATAAAAATTCAGTCCAATCATCCATCCCACATATAAAAATTATATGTGTTTAATTTATTAATGATAAAAATGATTCAATGATCGTTTGTATATATTTTCACTTATATTTGATTGTATTTTATTAGTTTTGTGTATGTAACATTTCTTTTTGAACTAATTGAGTACATAAAATAGTGATAAAAATTTGTGTTATTCATAATAAATCATAAATTATAATGTTATGAGTATAATATTTATAGGTATTATGTTTTATTAAAATTCAAGATAGTTAGATCACATTTGATTACCTAACACATGTTTTGAATTAAAATATGTTTCTATATTGAAATTTCAAACATTCAATCAATTCATCAAACTCAATCATCTAAATGGAATGTATTTAATTTATACCTAATTTATATAAAACAAATTTCATTGTTCTTAATAGAAATACTATATGGTTTCTTCAGTTTTCAGCTGTTATCACATTTTGTAACTTATTTTTCACCATAAAATATAAAACCCACATTACATCATTATAGTTAGACCCCAACTAATAATTATTTTATTTTAAATACTAGATGTTAAAAAGTATGAAATTATAATTATACTAGAGTTCCATAATAACCATATATCATATATTTTATTTGAGTTTGTGTGTGAAATTTGGAATGAAAATTTAAATTATATACTGAAAACACAATCATTTAGTCACACTATCCACCAGACCTTTTATACGTATAATAGATTAATTTATATATTAAAAAAAACAAAAAACAACCTAGTTGATGAGTACAATGGTAATATGAGAATTTATTATTTGTATAGTATTTTTATAAATCTGTTTGAAATAATTTAAAAATGATAATTAACAAAAAGATACCTTATATGCCAATATGATTAAACCAAAAAACTATATGATGAGTGTTTCATTATTACATGTAAAAAATGAATTGATGTTCATTATCTTAGAGAGTAATATATATCAAAGATTACTTTTATCATTTTAAAATTTTGACACACATTTTGGATCAAAATATCATTCTTAAATATAAAATATTATTAGTCAATCAAACCTTAAACACAATATGTTAGAATGATATGTAGTTAATACCTATATTTCAAAATTGAATAATTTAATATTTGTATACATTTAACTAAATATGTTAATATTTATCACATTAAAGTTATTGAATTATTTTTTTATTCTTTTTAATACTCAATATTTAAAAAAAATATATTTATCATTCTAAATGCACTCCACATCAGAATATTGTACAGTTCATTTTGACATGTAAAAATGACATGAATTTAATTTACCTTTAGTTTCATGATAATGTGATAATAATTTATTTGTTTTATGTATATTCTCATGTTCAAACCATAGTTATCATGATTTTATGGAGGTATTAAATATTAGTAATATTTCTCACATGGCATGATGGAATGATATAAATTCAATTATATCATGTTAAAACTGAATAAATGATCATTTTTAGGGTTTATGACAATATAAGTAATTTTTTTCATATATGATAATGTTATATATATTTACCCAAGTATTAAACACACATTATTTTTTAATTTTCCCAACATATTTTCAAATATATATAAAATGGGGACCAGGTTGTCTAGAATATTTTCAATGTTATATAGATAAATTAATTATCATATTTGAAAAAATATCAGTCTTTTTTATGTCCACATAGTTTAATTAACTTCCATATGTCATAAAAAAGTCTATATGATACCCTGATAAAAATACATATGGATAATGTTGAGAGATAAATTCATGTAAGGTAATAAACATGAAAATAAATCATAACATATGAGCTGAGGGGAACAAAATGAAATCCTAAAAATGATGATAATATTTAAGGAAAAAAGATAGGTAGATATGAAATTATATGATCATATAATCATGGGATATATCATCTTAACATATACATGATAACAAAGGAAACAATCATTGCTAAATTATATGATTATCGTAGTGTATAGAGTCCAATAGTTGGTTAGTTTCTCTCCCCACTATCATAATCAAAATCGGAAAAGTCTCATAGTAGATTTGGTTCACTCCTTAATCCCAAACATAACAACTCATGAGATATAAATTTGAAAATGAATAGTATAGGAATCTCTAATACTAGTACTATACATACCCTAATGCAAAGAATACGTATTAATGCAACCAGAGGAAAATAATACCATACATTAAGAATAATAATGAATAAATCCATGTGAAGGAAGTGGGTATCATGATTATGAATCAATAAATTACTAATGTATAAATAAAAATGATTTATAAAATATGAATGAATTATATTATTTAGGAGAATCCTAATTAAATAAGGGAAATTTTTAAGTGACATGATGTTCTATCATACAAAATTAATGAGTAATATTTTGAGAAGAATGAATAAAAATTAAGATCAAGGGTAGAGATATTAGAGAATTAATAAAAGAAATTTTAAATATGGAAAGACCTAATTATATTACATAGAACAATTACTTATCCTGCAATGTTGTCCGAAAAATAATTAGGTTTTATGGAATTTATTTATGGCTTACAAACAAATGATATAACTAATTTGTGAAATAAGAAAATAAATAGAAAAGTTACCCTAAATTTATTAAACATTAAAATTTGAATATCAAAGGGAACAACAATAAATTATAATATAAGTAATGAAATGGATATTTTATTGACTCTAGTTTTGATCAATATTTCAGTTTAATACTTCTATGTGTATTTATGGATTTATCATTGGATTTGGCGCAATTTTTGGGTGTCTCGGGACCTTGTAATTTATACATTTATAAAAATAATATATTTTTATACATGTTTTCACATCGTTTAAGTGTTTTCATTATGTGGGAGATAAGATGCGATATATGATACCCCTTTTGATTCATGAATGGAATTACTATCATAGGCATGACAAAAGGTTTGTTGTTTTTAAGCATATGGTATAGGAAACTGTTGACAGGTGTATTTAATTAAATAAATATATTATTTATATATTTAACTAATTAAATTACCTATACTAATTCCCCATATATATATATATCTAGGATTATAAAAATTATATAGGGTTATCTTGAAAACCATTAGTGAATTAGAGTATAGATTTAATTGTTCATGAATCAAGATAGAAAACTTTTAATGTACAAATGGTGGTTGATCAAGATGTATCCAACACAAAAAGAATTATACATCATTATAAAATACATTATTAACCAGTGATATATCCCAAATAGTGTTATAGAATTTTATTTATGGGTTTATAACGTTGTTAATTTGATTAGTCATTGATTCTTTAGCAGTATTAATTTTTATCATTATTGTTTCTAGCATGAGATTATTTAAATAAATTAAATTATTTTTTTTTAAATTTATTCTTCTATATTATTATATTACCCCATTTAATAATACTCATTTATCATTTTCCATGATTCTAGTAGAAAATAATGCCGATCACATTATTTTATGTCATTTTCTTCTATTTTTCTTCAGGTAAATCAATATTAACTTATATGGATGGGAAATCTAATTTACCCTTTTGTGTATGAGTCCAATAATACCCCAAGATTCATGTTGTGTTCACTAATGATAAATGGATTGGTGATTTGGGTGGAAATCATGATGGGTTCAGTATATGTGGCTGATGCTTCATGAATCAAGGGACATGAGTGGAAAACGATGATGGAAAAATCTATGGTATGTGTGAAAAACTATAATAAAGGGTGAACAAAAATATATTTCCACTCACCAGAGGTAGGTATTATATGAATATAGGTGTTAGACATCAAATTTGTGTGAAAAATTAAAAGATTTTGTGGTGGTGAAGTAAGATTTTTAACCATGTGATGAAAAGAATCTTTTAAAAAAATTGACTATATGGTGTGAAGTTTTGAAGAAATAATGATTTGTTCATTTTTTTAAGAAATTAGAGGGTTTTATATGATGTATGGATCATTGACCTTATGTTATAGCACATATGAAGTGTGACCATACCTTGGTATCAAAATCAAGATCCAGTTATATACTGCATTCGACATTAAGTGGGTAGACATGTTCTATCCCCATATTGACTTTTATTATGGCTATAATTACCTAAGAAATTTGTGTCTCATGTTTACATGACTTGGAACCATGGTAGAAATTCACACCATAGGTTATGAGAAACGTTTCTGTTATTTTACATAAATATCAATGTTGTGTCTAATGGATTACATGAATAGGTAATTATGTGTTTTCACATATCATACTAACCACAAACATGACATATATTACTTATATAAACTATTTAATATCATACATCCTTATTTAGGAATCATATTTGGTCATAGAAGTAGAACAAAATAAGTTTTATTATAAGTAAAATATGCTAGTATCCTTAATTGTAAAGTAAGAGATATTATGTGAGGTGTTAATTTTTTTTTCTTTTTCTAGTTTTCTATAGTGTAAGTGATAAGGAGAGGACCATCGAAGAGATGTCGATGTCGGTACACCACTATCACACGAGGGCCTGGGTCCCACATACTATTTATGTAGTGAGAGATGAGACTCCCTTATGCTAGTCAGGGGTCCTATATTAATAGAATTTTACACCCACTTTTTTTTATCATTGATGTCAATAGGGTCCGCTATGGGAGTTGAATATCCCTCAGATATATGGCATAATGGTGAGTGGTGATCCCTTCCTAAGAGAATATAATTAGGATACATGCGATGCATGCAATCATAGGGGGAATATTAGAGTTATTAGAAAACTCATCCGATATGGATGAGGTTTTGAGGTGGATGTCCCATTTCTATCTCATTTGGATTATTTCTGTGAATATATATATTATGTTTTAGTTTCTATGTTACAATTTGTTGAGTTGAATTTTTTTGTATATCTCTGTTACACTCATTATAGATTTCATGGATTCTAATGAGAATGTATATTCTCAACCTTATGTATGATTTTCATGCATGTGTTGTGTCTTATGTAGACAACATACAACTAGGAGGTGACCATGATGGTGCTTAGTGATACTTTGGTAGATTTGACTACATTTTGTGGTTGTTCATGGAGATCAATAGCTTGAATATATCTTGTTTTTATTTTTTCAATTAATAGTTAGGTTAGGAATTAATTTCTAGTTAGGAATATATTTTCTACCTCTTATTATTTAGATGCATATTTTAACACTCTGATATTTTACCTGTATTTTCTTTCATTGATGGGATTAATCAAAATTTTACTATCATTTATTATTCTTATATATTTTTTCATGAATATTGTTTGACCACAAGGGCTATTAATTTAATATATAACCTATAATTTTTATTATTCCTTATCTCTGATTGTCTCCATCACCTAGCCTATTCAATTATAGGCTTGGAGTTATCACACTTGGCCTTCCATTGGCTCGTCAGGGCCTAGGGTGTTGAGACGTTATAGTGTGGTATCAAAGGTTGTTTATCACCATTTTAGTGTTGGATTTAAAATTATACTAATGATTGGTTTGTATTCACATGTAAATAGAGTCAGAGTGACTTTATGGTGGTTTTCCGGCTTCAGAACCCAGTTTCATTGTGTTGAATGATGCAATGATTCAAGAAAGAGTGAATCAACCTTGTTATTAACTTGACATAATAAGACACTAATTTCATGGAATCATTAGTACATGAAACATATTTGATTGATTCCATTAACTATAGTCCTTGATTCAGATCCCCATATATATTCTCATCGATGAATGCAACTCTTTGATCACTTAAGGGGTTCCTCCATTAATATAGCTATATATGTTACCGATACTAGATCACGATGAATATTCCATATGTAATGGATCCTTAGTTTAGGGTCCATACCATGATATGTTTACCCTAATTGTGAAGGGATAATCACCATATCCTGTTGAGTTGTGGATAGTACTTGAAGGTTAGGCAAATTATGCACACCCATTAATAATGAATGCTGAATTAGTTTAATATGTGGGTTCTAGAAACAAGGACTAATGAGGTCCCATGGTAATCCAAACTCAGGGGTAGTTGAGGATTTTGATTATTTTGTTGATCAGGTGTTCATGCTGAGGTAGATCTATAAAAATGACATGTTTTTTTTAAGAATTATGTGCTTATAAATGAGTATAAGGCCTCTAGTGGGGTTTTATGAAAGTGACCCATGTAGGGATGACACCCTCGTGGTTGGATTTCTTTCAACTGTATTGGGTTTAGTACTAACTTTTGTCCATATAATAACTGTATATTTCAGATCTTGTTAATCAATGGAATATGGATTTGAAATTTTATTTATATTCCATGAGGTTCATTAAAATTACTTGTTACTCCCTTTATATTATGTGAGATGGATTCTCTTATAATAGAAGATTGAGTAGGGTGTTCCTGGAGACAATTGACTCATTTTAGTATCCTTTTACCAACAAATAATGGAGTAATTGTGTGTAATAATGTGATCATGTGATTCATAGAAAAGGGATTTTGGTTTTTTAGATCCAAAAAATCATGTTACCAGTAAATAATCACAAGGAAATAAGAAACAATACCAAAGTGTAATGAACATGGCTTGAAATACTTATAAAGAATATGAAAAAGGGGTATAATCATTCACTCAAGTAAAAAAGAACACATAATGACAAGGTACAAGAATGAGGAATCAATTTGAGGAAATGAAAATTTAAGCATGTGGAGTTCAATGTGAAGAATCATTAATAATCAGTTAAATTCATTGTAAGATGTATAATACTGAAGGATATTTCTCATAGATAACCCTTTATTCTAATTCTAATTAATTATTCATGTCATTTATAAAATGAGAAGAAAAAACATGGAAATTATCATGTAAAGGAATACTAAATAGGATATTAAAGGTGGGAACACCCAAAGTGGGGTCCAATGATGATGAAAACAACTTTTAAATAGTTTTCTCCAAAATCGATGGGCACAAAGGGCCTAATGAAACCATTAAAATAATTTATCATTTATTTTTAAGGCATTCTAAAAAGGGTTTAGTAGAAGAACCATGAAACATTATTTTATAATAGTCAAAATGAACAAAAAGGACCTAGTGAACCTTGCTCGATGTAGTAGCGCTCCACTCCTCTATATTCAAAGAATGAATCGTCCTAGAAGACGAGAAAACAATAAAATTGTCAAGTGTCTAGAAAGAAGGGTGGAAGTATTTTCACCAAAATAGCTCATAATATGATGTAATTTAGTCTAAATATATGGGATAGAATGATAGATTTTATCAATTTCCTTCTCTTTCTCCTGAAAATAAGATATTTGTCTTCTGGAAGAAAAAGATAGCACATACCCATTAGATAGGAGACGATGAATCCCACAAGTGAGGGAAAGGAGAAGAATCCCATTGGAGGAGAATTAAAAAGAATTATTTTTTTAAATCATTTAATAGGGGTTGTTTGGATATTTCAAAAATTAAAATAGGGCACAAGGTTTCACTACAGGGTTTTCCAAACCGTGTGCCAACTATGTTCCATGATCAGCTTCTAATGGAAACCCAACATGGTTAGGGGAATAGTTTTTTTAAATACGCACAAATAGTGTGAACGTGCCCTGTTTCTAAATCACTTTAGAACCACATGGCCATGCACATGGGGTCACACGGTTGAAGTAAATCAATGTTTCCCCAATCACATAACTATTTACAACCACAAAATTTTGGGAAACTATAGGGGTTAGGATGAATGGTTCCACCAAACCATATGGCCCAATATATCCTTCAAATTATGTGGAAACATGCCCAGAATGATCCCCAAGCTCCCTCGATACCTCCATGAATCCCGTAAGAATCATTATTTCTTCTAAATAATGTAAGTAAAAAAATAAAAATGGTATGTACCATTGAGAAAAGCCATGATGTTACAGAAATATTTTTACCATTATATTTATTGTTGATATTTACACGGAATGATCCAAGTTTTCTATGGGAACTACTTCAACTTTATTTTTGATATCTTTACCCTTATAAATAATATTTTTGATTTTTTGTAAAAATTAGTGGGCCTACTACAAAACCATATGGTTTATTTAACTGTATTGTATAGTAACAAATTTTGATTGTAGTACTGATGTTTTAACTCTAATTAACTGATTTAAAAAATAATGGTAAATCATTATTTGGATTATTGTATGGGCCCTGTTAGTTTCACTAAATTTTGTGACCTAGATTGTGGCTACACATTTGTTGGTAAACCCCTCAAATAATAAAGAATTGGATAATGGATTTAAATTTGTCTACAATGACATGAAACCCATAATGATGACTCGATGTAGAATCACCATCATAGTGACTTATTGAGTTTTAAATGGATTTATTATTTTGATGTGACTGGGTGAAAACTATCATGTTAATTGTTTAATACCCACTTGATATATTAAATATGTAATTAAAATAAAAATTTAAATTTTAAAAATTTAGTAATTAGGAATTTTATTTGATATGGTGATATCCTTCCTATTATTCCACGTGTAATGATTTATTTTATAATGCATTTAAAAATTTATAACCAGTTTGATGTTTTAATGCCTATCTAGTTGTCTTTGATGATTTTTAGGCTAAAATAAGGATATATTTATATATATTCTATCTTAGTGATTCTAAAAGGATTATACTAGTGAATATTCTCAGTGTTTGAATAATTATTATATAGATGACTATTCTCATATGATGAAAGTCTTATATAGCATTATTGTAACAATTTAGCCTAAAATATTAATATATATGGATTTTAATAGATGTTTGAATTCTATTACATAAGGCTATGTAGATTTCTTTTACTATTTCATAGTTTCATTGATTTTTTAACCATGATTCAACTACAACCATAGTGATATTCCATCATGGTTTTAAAGAATGGTGATTTTCCTAATATATTAATTTATACACCTGTTATCAGTTTTTGTCAAGAAATTATTATTAGGATGGTGATTTTTTCAATGTTTTGTATCGACCTATTGTGTTTTACTCACTTACTATTTGGGGTTCTATTTTGAACCCTATTTGGTTACATGGATGCATATTTGAATAAGAACATGGTCCTTGTTTCTTACTGTGCTTACTGGATGGGATGATGTTTGGAGATGAGGTAGACACGTGTTTCAGGAATGGGGCCTTTTGAATCTTTTTGTTCCCAATACATTTTTTATTTTTATTAATTTTTTTCATTTAGATACATTTTAGACTTTTTTTACATGATTAATTATTATTGTTATATTGGTTCCCCCTTTTAATTCCCATTACTATATTTCTTTGTTTACTCTATTTTCATTACTCTATTAATTTTATTTATTTCGGTTTATTATATTGTAGTAGTTGTGGGTATTGTCTCCCCCTATATAAACAACACCATTCTTCTAGTTGGCACCTAATGGAATATAGGGTGGCATTCTTGAGGTAACATAACCAACATGATTTGTCAATGTGGATGAGTTCCTAGTTAGAGGATGTGAGCAAGTTATATCAATGGTGTTCATTTTATTTAGTTTAGGTTGTTTTACAATTTAGGAAATATAGAAAGGAATGTATGATGTGTTAGGACATGGTAATGAGCTTTTTCATTGGAGTATATATCCCTTGTATGGGGAAATAATATTTCACTACAATGGGATTGTTGTTTATGATGATTGTTTAATACATTTTGATGTTATTTCCCCATGGTTGTTTCACACATTGTGTAATGATATTGTTTCTTGATAATTATAATCATGGAATAATATGGAACAATATGATTTTTTTTGCATCATGATTGGAACATATGAATATATTTCAATATGAATTTTCCCTGAAAGAGAAATATTTATTTCATGTGATATATACTTTCCTGTATGATCTATGAAATGAGATACATGATATATTATATATATTAGAATAAATAGATTTTTATGTCATTCTGAAACACATGTATGTGTTGTTTTGGGTCATATGAAGAAATGGTTCCTTGTTATTTTCACCTATTGATGATGTCCTTTTTATCCAGTTCATTAAGTAGTGTTCTTTCATTTAGAAAATTTGTCCATTTTTCATCTCGATGTTCATCATTAACATAGTGGAAATTAAAACTATCATACTAAAAGGCATGTGAGTCTATAAAAATTACACAAGAGGACATTTTAATGATGTAATACATAATATATTTCAACATCATTCAGTTACCTTCACCATATTTATTTGTAAATAAGTTCTAAAGGTTAAAATGTTTCTTGGATGGCCTTTACTATGAGATCAAGGAAACTGTGAATGCCATTCAATTGGGTAGATTTTTGGATGTTGTGAATCAGTAACTCATCAAAAATGGTAATATAAGAGAGGCCTTGGGGAGCATCTAGTCTTTCTAATTAGGGAAAATTAGGAGCTCTTCTGGTGGCATAAGGCACCACTATGAATAATTCAACAAAGGAGACATGGGTAAGAGTAGTTTGGGAAGTTGGTGTCCATATCAGGATAGGATTTTTCAATAGTTTTATCAGCATGTACTTTTGTGAAAAAGTGGTTGAAATTTATGTACCCAACATTGTAATGGAATTCTTTCCATCAGTTGGGTCATTGTACGAGGTTTTTTAGGAAATTATTGTAGTAGAGTAATGGTAGGGGATCATGATATGGACCAGAGTCTAGGAAGTTATTAACTACTACTCTGTAACAAGTTAGTGTTAGTTCCAACGAATCATCAGGGTGCTGTAGGGGACATGGTACTCCAATGCATGATTAGCAGTACTAGGTATAGGGTATATCCAAGGGTAGTCAAACTAGGGCACATTCCATAGGGGATAGTAAGCTACAAACTGTGAATATTAGACCATCAATTGTGAATACATGACCTTCTACCATCAATGGTGTGATTATTCTATCATTTACCCACTCTAATATATTTTTCAATACAGGTGAATTTCATTAATTATTATATTCTCTTGTTTTATAAATGGTTTCTATTGGTTTTGTAAGTCATAGATTGCGTTTTAACAATTGATACACTAAATTGATTGCATTCAGGTAATTTAAAATGTTGAATTGTGTGATCTTTAGTGGATTAGTGGATACCATTTCCATTAGAAATCATTTTTTTCTATAAATGATAGGCTTCTATTTGATTCTTTGTATATATTATTTATCTCTATACCGTGATCATATCAATTATTACTGTAGGAGAGTTTGGGCACCATGATTTTTCCTAAATGACTATTTCATTATTTTAATGACAAACAACATAATAATACTACAAAGAAATTTTCCAAAGGTTTAGTGTATTGGTTAAATTAGGAATATAAAAAATGTTTATATAATCAAACATAAACAATAATTTAATACCTTATTCTTTAACATCATAGCGGATAACATTTTCTCCTTAGTATATGTTGTCAGTGAGGATATGCTTCAAAAAATGGGTGTCGTAAAAGTATGGTAAGAGGATATATAAGAACATGAATCAATTTAACATGGGTAAAAATTTTCATCATCAAAATAATAAATCACGAGATCAAAATCAAAATCATGGTAGAGATATTTCGATTAATACATGGAATGTGATGATGCATGAAAATGAAACACCATGTCTTTATGGTCAACTAACACATATAGTTATGAACAAAGATAGAATCTTGTTCTTTTATAACATATTTGAATCATCATAACATAATTATTCGGAAAAAATCATGAATCATGTTCATGTATATACCTCATTATCTCATGATGTACATCAACTTAACCAATGCATTAGAGATCTATATAATTCTCGGTTCACCTATCACATCATAACATTTACATAATCATGCATCCCACATAGAATGTATAACAATATTAGTCCTAAAGTAATCCATGGAAGGAAAATTAGTTTCATGATCATTTCATAATAAATATATTCCTTAATCAGCATTAGAGTTACCAAAATAAAAAAGGAATAATTTTATTTGTATCAATCTTGATTGAAGAAGAAAAAATCTCAAGATAAGTAAAATGTGTGTTTTATAAAATAAAAGTTCATCTGAAAAAATAGATGCATTTGTTATAAAAATAGATTCGATTCATTTATATCATATAAAATAAATGTAAAAGAAAAAATTTAATTATATTAAAGGATCATTAATTGGATAGACATACTGAAAATTGAGTTAAAGGGATAAAACACAAAGAAATGAAATTAGGTTTGAGAATCTCATTTACCTTATGTATGAATGATTTCATCACTCTAATATCCCTGATATTAAAATTATATTTATTAAATAATAAATCAAGAACCACATATTAATTTATTTTATTCATTAAAAATTTATAAATTTCTTATATATCCATTTTGAATTGTTATAGTGTTCAATTTCATCTTTCAGGAGTGTTAATTTTATTGGTTTTTAGGATTAACTTTCATGTAGGCATATATGTAAGTTTATGTAAAATGTGGATAATATTTCAAAATTAATATTATACGTTATTACTGATCTGAATAACCTATAAATGATGTTATATTTTTTTTCCATATATGAGTAATAATCCTTAGATATATTATTAATTATAATCATTTTGATTAATTTGGGTAGTTTCAATCACAGCGATCTCATTTTGTTTAATTATTTTATATTTTTTTTATAAATTAGTTATAGAACATAAAAAAGTTTGAAATAAATTTTAATATATTATTCAAACATAATAATGGTTGTATGGACACCCTTGAAGGAGATATATGATAATCGTAGTGTATCGTCTACAATGGAGGTAAATAGACACAACACAGACAGTGTTTTCATTTTAGAATTAAATTAAAATGGAAGAGATTTGAAGATGAATTATTCTATTTATGTAATAAAATTCTTGTATAATATAGATAATGTAGTTATCAATCAAATAAAATATGTGAATTTGAGGAGAGGATTGTAAAATAATTGAAATTTTTATGAAATTAAAAGAAAATTAAATTAGATTCCACCTAATGAATTTCTCTTTATTGAGATCATACTCTTGGCCTAGGGTATAGAATTTTCATGATACCAAGTGATCATAGAATTTTAGGAGGGTATTGAGAAGATTATTGGAAACCATTTTATTGGATTCACACACTGGAATGAGTGAGTATTAGACATGGTGATAGGTGGTATTGATAGGGGAAGAATAGTGTTCTCTAATTACATTATTCAATAATGTATTATTTTGGATCAAGAATATGAATATTTTTTTTAATTTATCATTGATTATATAAAAACAATAATGTATAGTTACAGATTATAGGCATACACCAGCCTCACATAAAAAATGACCACATAAAACATGTATTTAGAGTTTATCATAAATTATCATTTTCCTATTCACCAAAAAATACATTATTTTAGGAAATCCCAAAAATTCCCCCTGATTTTTTTTACATGTAGAATTATAAAATGATCACCATTTTATGAAAATGGTATCATAAAAATGGGAAATTTAATTATAAATTATATTCATCAGCTCGTTGGATAATATTGATTTTAAAATTATAACTGGTTTTATAATAAAATGAAAAATTAATCAAGGTATCGTAAAGATATATTATAATCATATGAAAAGAAAATAATAATTTAGGAATATATTTACCAAAAATAAATTTTATGTTAAATAATTATATTAATTATAAAATTATAAATAAACCTATGTTTTTTATTAATAAATACCAGCACTTTATTAATAATTTTTAAAATATTTATTTACGTATAATATGCATAACTTTTATTTATACTCTCACATATGAGCTAACTATTCTATTAGACTAACTATGTTTCCTAATGGTTATATTATTGTTTCAAATGTCAAGTTCCAAATCTATTAGTATAGGTTCCATAGCTTCTAAAAATAAATCTTATTTCATTGTTTATAATTTATAATGTTTCTATTTTGTTCATTATATGATTTTATGTGGTTTATACAATATGAAATAATTATAATAATGAAATTTACATTGACTAAATTTTGGGTTGTTACATCCCCCTCCATGAAATTTCACCCTCAAAATTTCATTTACATAAAATTGTGAAACTAGGTGAGGGAACATATCATTCATCACAAACTATAGTTCCCATGTTTCCATTTCATATATATTCATCAGAAATAGTAATTTTACCATGTTATTAGTCATTTTGCATCAGACTCTATCATTATAGCTCAAGATCTTCACTTCATTCTGCTCATAATAGAGATCATTTTCTGATTGTACAACCATTAGATTCCGTACTTGTGAGGGATCTAGTATGTAGTTCATTAAGTGGGATAGATGGAATAATTTTCGCAGTTGATACATTAAAGGGTAATGTGCTAGTATATAGGTCATATATCTTAGATGATCTAGATTCTAGAAGGGGATGATATAGATATGACTCATCCTTCTTTTCTTCCTAACTGTAATGATCTTATTCCATGGAGTTATGCATAGGAATACCATGTCTCCATCCCCAAACCCATGGTCTTGTCCAATCTTATCTTTATAGATCTTATGGAAAATAGGTAATTCCATGATGTTATACTAAAGGGGTTTCATCTTTTATCTATTTCATTAACCATTTCTAGGTCCAATCAGCTTACATTCCCTAACTTCATCCACGAATTCTATTGTTATATATCATTTTCCATAATGTGATTCATATGAATCAATTTTGAAGAATGAATAGAAACAATTATTGTAAGAGAACTCATACAGAAGTAGATGATGGTCCCATCTTCCTTTAATGTCAATTGAACATTCTTCCAACATGTCATCCAATTTCGGAATAGTCTTCTAAGATTGGACATCAGTTTGAGGATGATATCTTTAATGAAGTTCAAATTAGTGTTTAGAGAAATATGGGGTAATCTCTAGAACATGGAGGTGAGTCTAAGATGATGATCATATACAGTCGATATTGGAACTACACACTTCTTATCTAATGTATATATGTCAAAATTTATCCATTGATAAGTTTTCTCAAATTGCGATAAGGTGAGCTACCATTGTAAGTTCATCCAGAACACCCAATATATAATTAATTTCTCTAGATTTTATCATAATTATAGTGAAAACGTCCACAGACATGTTTTCCCATTTCAATGTTGTATTGGCAATGGTTTCATCATCCCCATAGATTTTTCATTATTCCATCACTTGTGGACATACCGGGAACATTGATGTATACTCAGTGATCTACTTATTTATATTTTCTCACCCATAATTCTCCAGAATATCTCGATGCATATTTGGGATCCCAAGATTAATTGATAAGGTTAAGCTATATGTGTCATTCGGAAGATCTTTATATATCATTTTATTTGATTGTACATAAAGATTAGACCCAAATCTGAAGACTCATTCCTTTTACAGTTTGACTTTTTGGATTTTCCATTTCTATTTTCTTCCATATTTTTCTGAACATCCTCATCATTTCAATGAGAATACTTTATTATCTAAAAGTGGGACTGATGAGATATCATTTGAGAATGTATTAGTGATGTTCCTCCCATGAAGATTCCCAAGTCCATTCATTGAGAATCTTATAATACTGGATAATTTTGTGTTCTCATCCTTTATAATATTATGGGATCCTTTCTATATAGATCACCCTCCACAATATTTTCATTACAAGGATTGTATTTGATGGAGCATTCATAGATTATTAAGATCTACAACTATTCTCAATGGAACATATTATGCTCCATCTATGTGAATATAAATTTGAGTCTTTTATTATCATCATATATTTCACACATCTCCCCTATAGATAAGGACTGCATGTTTTCAATATGATGATCATATTTACCAACTTAATAACATGCATAAGATATTTTCTTCTCATGAATCTTCAATATACATACTATTTATACTATCACATTATCGTTTTTCATTATTACACAACTTAATACCTTCTTTTAAGCATTACTATATTCCATAATGGGTTCCCCATTTTTCGAAAGTGTGATAACCTGTACTGTGATAATCCTATTTTTAAAATTTTTTAAGCTATATTCACATTAAGTGGACTAGAAAAACTTTAATCACTTCATTGTCATCTTCATTAGTGGTATTGAAAAATCATGGTAACTTGTTCACAAATTATATGTAGTACCTATCATTACAGTGGATGTTATGTATCTTAATGATATATGTGGTCCTGGGCCACTCTTTGATTTATATTATCTAATAAGGGTAAGTAGACATTCCTTTATTGGTGATAATATTTCCCGTGAATGATATTTCCCCTATTAGAAACTCATGTTCACATTACATTTCATAATATATATATCTCTTCATAATGCCTTTGTCACAGTATATAAATTATCCTCATGTTCCCCTTAATGATGTAGTATATTAGAATATCACCAATAAATATTACCAAAAATGTATTGAGGTAATATCTAAATTATATATTCATTAATTTTGTGAAAATTATTGGTTCATTAGTGAGTTTTAAGGGAATTACAATGAACTCATTATATCAAAACCACATTTGAAAGAAAATATTTGGAATATATTGCTTCATCACCTTAAGTCAGTGATATCCCGATTAATGGTCCACAAATGAGAAATACTATTATACATATAGTTTATTGAACAGTTCATCTATTCCTGGAAGTGGATTATTTTATTATTGTGATTTTTAGCTCACTATATTCAATGTAGAGGCTCATTGATCTATCATTATTTTCAGCGAAGAGGACCGTTTAACCCCATGGTAAAGCACTCGCGTGTATGAAAATATTTTATTGATTATATTCTACATATAACTTTAGTTCCTCCAACTCAATGGGATCTACTCTATATGTTCTCATTTATATATGTAGAGATCGTGGAATAAGGTCAATTGATAAGACATCCTCTTGGATAGAAGGAAGACCCTATAATTTTACATGGAACACATATGTGTAGTCCCTTACAACGGGCATGTCATTGATCCTGATTTTACAATTTCTATCAATTTTTTGAGTGAGATACACTTCCACAAAAACAAATAATATCAACATTTGAGATAGTGACTCCAATTTAGATTCCTCCTCCTCCTTACACATGTAAAAAATTGGAGGATGCTTCTTAATGTTAAGATCGATCTCACTTTCTCGATAGTTGATGTTGGATTTGTATAAAGATATAAAATCCATGACCAATGTAGCATCAAACACCCCCAATGTATGTAAGACCATATTTACTGGGGACCTCAGTCCAAAACATTTATCCAGGAATGAGTTATATAATTTGGATGCAATAATATCCTGATTTTATACTCTCACATATAGTTAAACCTTCATATTTTGAGGTGGTGTTTAAATTATTCTACTAAACATGAATGAAATATTATAATTCATAAAACTAGAATAAAACTGTACATTCATTAATCCTTAATGAATAACCAACACAACTATCACCACATCATTACTAGGATCCAGCTCAATAGTAGTGATTTCATATGGTTTCCCTTTCTCATTTGGCTTTGGTGGCTTCTAACACTGATTAACCTCAATGAATCAGGTTTTGTTTAACTATATTGCATTGTTACTTTTCCCCCAATAATTGAAACATTCAACCACATGTTGTTCTCTCCATTATCAAACAAAATTATCCTTATTCCTCAAGTATATTCATCTTTCATGATCTTGGGGGACTTACATAATATACATGAATGATTTCCTCAAATCATTGAGGCACTTACGATAATGTTTTTACATCATTTTTTCACAAGTGAGTGGTTGAGTTTTCCTTCCATAGATTTCATTAGATCCACTATATTGAAACACCATATTTATTTTGTTATCACTATATCCATGGAACTAATCTACAAACTCTATCTCAACTTTTAGAGCACATTGGTCAACTTTTTCATAACTCCCAATGTCTCGAATTGCAGTAACCTTTTACAGGATTTGTTTTAAACCACTAAAGAATTTATATATTTTATATCATTAATGATAAAAAATCATGAGGTATACATGCTATACATGTGAAATTATCTTCATATTTCATGTTAGATCCACCTTCCTCTTTATTCTTCTCAGTGTTTTTTCACTCAATTTTTTCCAAATAGTTCATAGGAAAGAATTTTTATGAAATATTTTATCAATGAATTAAAACTACATCAAATCAATTTCATCATTAACTATAGATTTCATATTAAATTCCCACCATTGACCAACCTCTCCATCTAAACAACAGATATCCAGAGTCATCTTATCCATATCAAAAGAGTGAAGCATAGAAATTATATTATCCATTGAGTTGACCAACTATTCCACGACTATGGAAAAGAGGATCCCCTTAATGTCAGTGGTCATTACCACATAAAATACTAGATAGTAACATTATCCTTCTTAGGTGAAGGATGATGTTTTACATTATTCATATAATTATATATGGATTGAGATAGTTGGGTATGATTCATCATGAAATATTGAACTCTACCTCTAATGTCATAGAGAATGTCATTTGGGAAATCACTACATTTCCCCTCGTACGGGCTGATGTCCTGGATTCTCCTAGTTCCTGTAATTTTCTAAAAAACAAATTCCTTGAACAAAACATAAGTCATGAATTCATGAAAAAATAATCTCTTCAGTTTTGAAATTAACACTAATGTAATATGTTGAGGGATCCCAATCCACATAATTTTCTAATTAAATCCTTCATGGGTTCTTCATATAATTAGAGTCATGCTATGGTTTTCCACAAAGTATCTATAATCATAATTTAAAAATTAACAGAACTATGATATAATAAAAAATATAATGACCCAAAAGAATCTTACATGACAATTACATCATTTTAAAGGTAAATAACATAACTGTAATATAAACCACTAAATAAAAGAAATACTTTCTTTGTAATATTAGGACCTTAATTAACATTTATATTATTAAAAATAAATATTAAATTAATTACATATTCTATTTCTTCTTAGAGGGTCACACATATCTTTTGTACATGTTGTCACCTAAGGATATATATCAAAGAAAAATAATAATGTATCCCGCTACTCAAGAGAACGCGCCTCACGCACCAGTCATTTTTCAAAAGAGTTCGATTATTATCTCCCAGGTGCCTCACCCTACATCGGCGGCTCCAGCCACAACCACCTTTGATTCTGGAATATCTTCTCTTTCAAAGGCATGTTTCTCTAGAATGGGCCTCCCAGTCCTAACCCTAATCCCCGGTGCTCAGATTTATACTTCAAGGATGCCCTCTACTACCATTCCTAGAAGGCCTGCTTCCCGAACATCTGCCCTTTCTCTTCCACAGATTCTCCAAATGGTTCGTGCTTGTCAATGGAGGTCCCTATGGAGGCTTTTTATGAGTCTGTTTCTTTCCTTCAATGGAATCTCATTTCATGGTTCGGATATGTGATGCCTTCTCTCACGTATTTAGGTACTTTGTGGATTCATTGGGCCTTACTGTGATGGTGGGCATCTCCCCCATCTACATGAACATGTTCTTCCTGGTCCTGGACTTGGAAGTGGATTTCACCAAGGCATGGTGCATTGAACTTTAATTTTGGGTCTACTAGAGGTTCAATTTGGTTCGTTGGTCATTATAAGTACACCAGGGGAAGAAGATCCCACACGCGGCAGTGTTGGTAAGCTTGCATAGTCTTCTGCTTCCCTTCTATAATGAAACGATCCTCAAGGATATTGGAGACTCTCTCGGGGTGTTCCTCTACACCATGGCACACACAAGAGATGGTGAAGATGGTTTGGTGGCATGTATCTCTGTGGATTTTGACATGTCACTACCTCTTCTATAGGTTTTATCCCTTAAGGTGAAGGATTCGTTCATTTTGTCACAATACATTGTTTATCCCCTGTTTCCAAGGTACTATTCTACCTACCTTCTCCAAGGACGTTCCTTGAAAGTCTACGAGAAGAAGCACCATGAGGGGTGGGGATAAAAAAAATTGTCCTAGAAACAAACATATTCTTTGGCCTTTTTCTGATTCGAGGCCGGTTCAAGATCACGCGGTGCCCCATGATGGAACTTTTTCTGCTGACGCACTGTCGATGCCCCATTCTCCTTCTAGAGTGTCTCATGACCCCTCTTACTTTCTTTATGAGGAGGGTTGTATCTTATTTATTGTCCCTCATCACAGAATAGATCCTCAAATGGTGCTTTCTAAATGCGTTGCTCGGATTTTCAATCCCTCTTAGATGTTTTATGCTAGGGCAATGTTGGATTGCTTTCTAAGGATAACACCAATGCCTTTGGGATTCCCCCACTCCATCCGTCCAATGCTTGATCCGTCAACTAGGTATTGCGTTGAGGATTAATCCCATATATTATTCACCCAGGAAGTTAACACTATAGTCATGGGGGAGGATGATTGGAATAATACGGGGTCCAACGGGTTTAATTCAGATGGTCCAGGCTCCCTGGATTCAGAGCAATCTAAAAAGAGGGGCCCATGGATCCAATCCCCACACATCCTTTAGAAAGGGAAGTCCTCTAAAATCATTTATTGGTTATTCAATATGTGTCCAAAGCCTTCTGTAATGAGTCTAGGTTGCTGTACTTTTCTTCGATCAACGAAAATGCAGTTCAAAGAATGCCCCTCTTCCCTTCCGTCGGCGCTCACGGTACAAGAGGCCCAAGCTGGGCCTTCATCATCTCTGTAATGATACCCCTCATCCTATGGAGCTCTCGTGGAATTGGGCTATAGGTTAAACTTGATTACATGGCCTTGGAATAAAATTGAAATAAGGCTCATATGGTTGTCATCCTGGAACACAAGTATAACTCATCTAAAATAAATGAGGTCACCCGGAAACTCAAAGTGCATGATTCCATTCCAAAAAGCCATACCAATTCTCAAATATTGATCTTCTTAACTACAGAGGCCTTGGTTAACCTAATTCAGGTAGGTGACCAGTTCATAATGACAAAAATCTTAAAAAACATTAGTTGTCTATTCTTATCATTTGTGTATAGTAGCTGCGATACAAAAAGAAGATAACAACATTGGATCAATCTCAGTGGGTTCGACCCAAGGGATATGATGTGGGTTATAAGTAGAGACATAAATATCATCACTAATCCAGTGGAGAAGAATGGAAGAGGGGTATTTAACCAAAATTCAAGCATGGATGTTTCCCAATTCATGGCTGAAAAGAAGTTCCATATATGGGTTACTCAGGCGATCGTTTTACCTAGTGTAATAACCAACAAGGGAGTCGACAATGTTGGAGCTGTATGGACAACTTCCTAGTCAATATTCATGCCCTCACTATGTTTTACAATTATATGGTCACACACCTGGTATATGGTATTTCTAATAACTACTCGTTATTACTCTCCTTGTCTTCTTCATAGGCCACCTATGCTTCATTGATGTTCGGCATCCAATAGACTAGTGACCCATGCTATCAAAAACTAGTTAGGGATGTTTGGGGAGTGCCGGTTCAAGTTCATACATGGATGGACAGTCACAAAAATCTTAGGCGTCTCATGAAATGTCTTCAAGTATGGGATATGGCCCTTCCCCCTGCACATCATAATATGGATGATCTCAAACGAGACATTGAGTGGATGGAATCCAACCTAGAGATGGAATGGGATGAGAAATCCTTCGAACCTCTTTCAGATAAGAAAAACTGATTGGCATAGATGGTCCTCCTTTAGGAGTGTAGGCAAATAGAAATACCAATGATAAAATGGAAACACGAGGGGGAAAACACTCTATATTTCCATGCATGCATAAAAGAGAAGACACATCCTATCAATCCCAACATTTTTATGGTGGATGGAATGTTTACAGATGATAAAGAGATTTTTGGGGGTATTGAACATTCATTATTTTAAATTCATCTGTCCAATCCAAAACAGAACATGCCTAATGGATATCCGCAAGGGGGAGAAGAGTTTTGGGGGAGGATTCCTAGTCTCGTTACCACACATGATAATGATCTAATGGAAGGGGTCCCATAGGAGGAGGAGATCCATGTTGTCATGATGAACATCAACCACGAAAGTGTGACAGGCCCAGATTGCATCCCTGTAGTGTTCTGTAGAAACTCATTGGAGTTGGTCAAGCGGGATATTATTGTAGTTTTGTAGGACCTATTCCACAGAGGAAGCATATTACGGGCTACTTGTGGGATGACTCTAGTCCTTGTTCTGAAGATCAAAGACCCATCCTCCCTCCTTTAATATATACATGTATGTTTGTGAAACTTCCTTTACAAGATTCTGTCCAATACCATTAATGCATGGATTTCTATGTTCCTACCCTGTTGGATCTCCCTCGAGAAAAATGACTTTGTCAAAGGAGGATCCATCCACGGGGTGATATTTCTGTCTATGGAAATGCCGATAAATATCAATAACAAGCCTTATGGTTCCAATATATCTATAAAGCTATATATGAATAAATATTATGACATAGTTGAATGGGGGTTCATTAGTAGGGTTATTGTGAGCATGGTTTTCTACTATAGGTATAGAGATATTATATTCAGATGCTACAGGTCCTCCTGGAAGGCAATGTCCTTTATGGGGAAAACTCAGGGATTCCTGAAGGAAACTAGAGGGTTACGACAGTGTGACCCCATCTCCCCAAAAATATTCATCCTCATATAGAATACTCATTGTCTTATGTTCAGGAATACCATATCAAATGGTGAAATGCTCCACTACCGAAGGAGTTCAAACCATACCTCCAATTCCCATCTAATGTTCACTGACGACACCCTTATTTTAATGAATGCGAGAAAGAGAAAAATGTGTGATATAATCCGGGTACTGGAAGAGTACCACCATTGGAGAAGAGAAGTTTTCAACAAGAATAAAAGTAGTTTCTATATATCAAACAAATGTTATACTAATAGGGCTGATGATCTCGGTCAGAGACTTGGCATGTAGAGGGGAACATTTCCTATAGAGTATCTAGGCACTCCCATCTCCCCAGGTAGAATGTGCATAAAAGAATTTGACCATGTGTTGTCCAGGATCCCGAGACGAGTACTCAACTAGAAGAATCATTTCTTATTCTTTCGAGGGCATGAATGCCTTAGTTAACAGTGTCCTGTCAGCCATGCTGATCCATGATCTGGCCTCCACTAATGTGCTGAAGGGTGTTACCATGTCCATTGATAAAATTCTCGTAGGATTTATATGGGATGCTCCCGCGGAAGGCAAGAGACACTAGGTTTCCTGGGACAACACGGAATGACCTATCCATGATGGGGGGATTAATGTCAAGAGTTTAGATATCACGATAAACTACATACATGAAAAACATGCATGGGAAACTTTGGAAAAACACACCATCTATGGAATGTTGATGTCTAGTAACTGGGGAGGTAATGTGGTCACTACCTCTTTGCATTCCTCTCCACTCTAGTCCAAGATCAAAAAAGACATACCAAACCTCCTCCAGAACTCATAATGTTTTTTAGGGTAGAGGAATATTTCATTCTTGTATAACAACTAGGTAGTAAAAGAGATCGGCTCTCTAGGCTGCCCAACTGCTAACTACTCCTTTAAGGAGGAGAGTCTCCACCAATCATTTATTAATTAGGTATTGGAAAACAATAAAAGGATCTATTTTCATCAATCATCAATAATTTAGTCCAGGACTGATGTACTTTCAGACCCTCTAAATAGGGGTAGTTCAACACAAAAGATTATCACATGATGTCTTGCACTCCCGATCAACAGGATGGATGGAATGACACAGTGTGGTGCTCTAAGATTCCCAATATATACGACTTTCTCATTTGGATGATAGGGAACAAGACTATACCTTCAGATGAAAACATTAATTGAATGAGCATCAAACTGCCTTCTAGATTCCAATGATGTATCGAGGGAATGTAGGAAAATACTACTCACATCTTCTTTAAAGGGGAGTGGGCTAATGCGGTGTGGAGTGATTGTGGTTGGTTTACTGAATATTACTCTCATGAGATATATGATACTTTTTTCTTAGACCGGTGGTTTATGGGAGTAGATGATAAAGGATTGTAAAGAACAGAATGTATTTTGATTCTTATTGTTGGGTGCTGGTGCCTATGGCAGGCCATAAACAGGGAAAGATATGAGGGGAGTTCTCCAACAGGGCGGTCTTTCATTGCGTGGAAAAATAGTATATTGGTAGACATGGTGTCATTGGTCAATAAATGGAAGGCTGCACCTTCTTTTCACATGTTTCAGGCTCTCCCACTATCCAACATTCCCATACAAGGACATTGTGCATGATGGTCTCCCCCAAGAAATGGGCTGAATCTCAATACTGATGGATCTAGCATTTTAGGGACATGCAAGGTGGAGAGGTTGTCCGCAATCACAAGGGTTGTTTTTGGATAGCCTTCACTATTCAATATGGTAGCAGCACGTCCATGATGGTAGAGGAAAAAAGCTTTCCACATGGGGCTTGACCTCTGTGCTCAGCAAAATATCTCCCTCTCCCATGTGGAAATAGATTCAATGATCATTCATGATTCCTTACACGGTAGAGGCTCTATTCCATGGCAAATCTCAAATATCATCAAGAGTTGCAAGGGCCTCCTCAACAATAATGAAATGGTATACCATACTTGGTGTGAGGGGGAAAAAGTAGTGGATTATCCCTCCTCTTTAGCTATCCAAGACTCCAATGTATCTTGTTTATCCAACATTTCTCTCTTTAAGCATGAGGGGTTGAATTTGATCTGAGGGGATGCCCTTGGTCTACATTAACTTAGCCCCCCCCAGAAAATTTTCTTTGTACTTTATACATTGTACATTGTACATTGTAATTTGTGTTTGTCCCTGAAATAAAAATGATAATATTAATGATGACATATCAAAGAAATGGGTGATCTAAAATCCTAGTAAGGGGATAGATAACAATATGAATCAATATTAAATGGCTTTGATGAATATTCCCCATAATAAAGATATCATGGGATCATTTTCATAATCGTGATAGGAAGAATTATGTAAAGGAATTCAATGTTTCTATGCATAAAAATGAAACATCATGTCTTATTGGTAAATGTCTAATCATATTTGTGAATAAAGATAGAAAAATGAGCATGCATATCATATTTTCATCATCATTACATCATCATTATGAATAAAGATTAAAATAATACTCACACATATTTCAATATATCTCATGAGACACATCACATTACATAATTAATTGGAGCCTTATATAATTATGAACACACCCACCACATCATATCGTTTACATAATCATGTGTGCCAAATTGTACGTATTACACTATTATTCACAACATAATGCATGGAATGGAAAAGGGGTTAAAGAGAATTTCATAAATCATATATTCATCATTAATCTTTTGAGTTCCCAAAATAAAAAGCTATAAATATTCTAGTTATCAATCAAGAGTGAAGAATATAGAACCTCAAGAGATGTAAAATATTTTTTTTGGAATGAAGTGTTTTTTTAAAAAAATATTTAAATTTTTCATAAATCCAAATTTGAAGAATTTATTTAATTGAAATGAAATTTGAATGTAGATTAAATTATATTTAATGAACATTAAATGAACTTCCATTCTGAAAATGTAGTAAATTATGGACAACTCAAATAATGGAAAATGGGTTCGAGATTCCACCTTACGATATGTCTGAATGCTTTCTTCAATTTAATATTATTATAATAAAATTTTATTCATTAATTAATAAATATAAAACCAATTATACATGTATTATACTCATTAATATTTTATTAATATCATTTACTGTCATTTTAATGATAATAAAATTTTATTCATTAATAGGTTATTTTATATCAGAAATGTATTAAATTTTTTTCACATATTTATTTATATATAGGGATTAATCATTATATATAATGATAATGATAATCATTTAGATTGATTTGGGTTGTTTTCAATCACATTGAACTTGTTTTGTTTTTTATTTAATATTTATGTATATATGTATGTTATAAAATATAAAAAATATTATAAAATAAGATTGAAAATATTTTTCAACCATTATAAAGTTTTATTATGAAACATGGAGGTGGTGTAGAAAAATGAAAGTACATCATCTATGGTGCGGGTAAATCGACACACCATAAACAATGTCTTCATTTCAGAATAAATAGAATAAAAAATAGATTTAAAGAATATTTATTCCATTTACGTAGTAAAATTGATGTATATAAAATATATTAGATTTACCATTCGACTTGGTTAATTATAGGAGAGGATATAGTAATCAAATAAATTAAATTTAATATAAATTAAAAGAAAAAATTGGATTTAACTCTTGATTTTATCCCTCTTGAGAAACTCTATAGAGAAAAGGGTCTTATATTTTAATGAGACCAATGGTTCTTAGAGATGGGGGAGGGGATCAGGAAGTGTATTTAATAGAACAATGACATACATCAAGGCATTGATGGGGATAGTAAAAGATGTTGTGTGGAGTCGTATTTATAGGGGAGGAGATGGATGTTTTCTCATTATTTTATTTGTTAGATTTTTATTTTGGATCATGTATATGAATAGTTTGATGAATATCACGAAATATATGAAATATGAAAGCGTGTATGAGATTTTTTTCTTACATCATTCTTAAAATAATAAAATGATCAAAAAATCATGTATTTAGCTTTTAGTAGAAATTATAATATTTGACTATTCAAAAAAAATTTCACATATTTTAGAAAAATCCCCAAAAATAATTATAAAATTTTTTGATGTGTGAAATTAAAAAATTTACTCCTTTTTTTAAAATATCATTTCTATGTATGACAAATTTAATTGTTAATTTAAACCATCATTTAGTAGGGAAATAATGATTTCAAAATTATCACTCATTTTATAACCCTTCAAAAAATTAAATAAGATATCAGAAAATAATATTATAATCATAATAAAAAAAATTTAATTAAAGATTCTATTTTATAAAAAAATTATTAATTTTATTAAATATATAAATATATGTAAACAATTATGTATTATAAAAAATAAAAACTATTAATTAATAACTTTTATAATATTTTTTTTCAAATACTCAGATAATAATATAACTTATTTTCTTTTATAAGATGAAGATATTTTTTATATACATTAATAGATGTTGTAACTATTCTATTTGTTGAATTACTATTCATAATGATCACATTACTATTCCAAAGTTCTTGTTACTATTCCATTTGTATAGGTTTCTTAACTATTAAAATAAAAATTATTTCATTAATTTATCATTTATAATGTTTTGTTTTGTATTTTCTATGTGAATTTATGTTGTTTATAATATATTTCAGAACTATAAGAAGGTAATCGCAATTGATAAAATTTTGGATTTTACAAGAGTTACCGTTATATCTTTAGAAGGAGACAACTATTCTCACCATGATGACTAGTATCTTTAGGCAAGTCATACATGACCTATTATGTGGATATTTGACTCCTCAATTGATTTAATTAGAAGACTATTTTGGTATGTTGTTGGAATGTAGAGTATTAAAATTCTTATAATGGTAAAAAATTATCAATATGATTTTCTAGATGATTTTTATGGCTTACCACCTGAGTAGGAGATAATGTTTATGATTTTGAAAGATTTGGGTAAAGATCTAGTTTCTATCCAACATTATAGGATGAAGTCAATAGAGAATAATGATTTGAATGTACATTTGGGAGATCTAGATGCAAATGGATACATATTTCCTATTAAATCTCTAGGGGTTTATCTATTTTTTTTCCAAGAAGTATGAATGGATTTTAAGATTATGTAGAGATTATTGTTTACTGAACCGAATGACTATTGTGAGATGGTATACCCTTAGGCAGATCGAAAATCTCATCGACCAGGTAAGAGTCTCTATGATATTCTCTAGGATTTATTTCTAATTAGGATATAACTAGTTTATGGAGAGACCATTAGATATATAAAACATCATTTAGTGGTAGCCATGTCTTATATGAGTATATATGCTTTTCATTTGGACTGATAGAAATAAAAGAAATATTCATTTCATGGAGGAATTAGATCTTTCATCCTTTTGGGAATAGTTTTTAGAGGTATTAGTTAATGAATATTTAGTGTAATACATGTTGGAAGATGATCGCTTCAACATCTTTACATCATCTTGGGTATATTGAAAGGGTATCAACATTTTTCCAATGTATCCAAATTCAGTTTCTGGATTGATAATTATCACTTCTTGGAGCATGTCATCCCATGTAAGGTGTGTTAGTGGATCTAGAGAAGGTTTCAACAATGTTATATTATGAGAGACCTTATAAATCCCATTAGATTCATTGGATTTGTGGTTTAGTTGGTTTTTCTCAGATTTTCATATAGAAGATCACCCATCTGGCTGTAATCGACATCCAAGGTGTCTATGAAAGGGTTTTTTTTTGATGATTTTGATTGATATTTTTAGGAGATAAATAAAGGGATGACTGCATCAAAAATCATCAATTTACTTGTAGAGGTTATATCATACACCTTGTACATTTATGTATACAAAGTTATACTCATTATAATTTTAATTCAAGAGTATTTAGAGGTTACTTACTATTGTAGAAGTATGAGACTACCTTTGAAGAATTACCCTACTCATGATATAGATTTAGTAGTGGTGGTACAATCCCTGAGATGTTGGAGACAATATCTTTTGGGGTAGAGTTTTATGGTTTACATAGACCATTATATCCGTATGTAGATATTTTATCAATATGAAATAAACCTTCATCAGAGGAGGTGGTTCTAATATCTATGGTATTTTGACATTTTTTTGGTATATATACCAGGAAAGGGAAACATCATTTCCAATTAATCGAGATCTAAGTGGTAGAAATAGGTACTGTGGTAGTCTAGTAATGAGTGGAAAATGATGGTTCTATTTAATGGTATGCATAATGATATTTTGGAATCCTAGGAAAAAGTATCTTTGACTTCGACATCTATTATAACCTTTCATTTAGACTAAATGTACATTGGGTAGTTATCTAATTGATATGGATTATTTCTAAGATACATATTATATGGCAGGGAGATACCATCATGATTGACTCTTTGAAGTGGAAATTCCATTCTTTTTATGTCTATGTATGGGTTAATAGGGTTATGCATGAGTAGATGATGATAGAGTTTTATGATTCTAGGAGGGAGTTACACCGTAGTTTGATAATTATATTCTTCTCCATAGAGAGTATTTACAAGGCCCCATACATAATCATGAGTTAAATAAAGAATTAAAATTGAGGATCTTTTGAAGTTAAGAGTTTTAGAGAATTAGGCCATTACTATTACATTACATCTCATGTATTATGAAGTGGACACTTCTAATTAGTATACATTTTTTCTATATAATAAAAACACTTAAAACTAAACATGTATTATTTTAATGATATAAATATTCATGAATTATTCCTTTCTATTAACCTTCCTTATAACCTGTAAAAGAAAATTCTAAAGCATTGGATGAGCATAAAAAGATCTATAAGGGTTATAAAATAAAGAAAGAAAACATCATCCCATCAATACATACAATTAATAAAATCATACTTTTCAATCATAAACCATAATTTCTTTAACATATCTCATCGTTGCATAAGATTTATAAATAACACAAATAAATCATAAATCATAAAGGTAACTTGTGGAATCCATAACAAACTTACATTCTATCTTTCACAACAACGTATGGAGTTATGTTTGGAACACCCATCGTTGTATATTACCTAAATCTATTAGGAGAAACATTAATAGTTACTTATATCATGTAACCCAATGAATTAGAGATCTATCTTAGGATCAAATACCCTAGGATTCTCACTGAACAACCCATATTTGAAAACAATTCCCAATAACCATACCATAATCATAACACATGAACAAGCATAAAGGTAAAATTAATTTTCCACATTAAAATCTCAATATAACATTTCAATATATTGAAATAATAAATACATTCTCAAACCCATTTTCACTAACAAAATATGTAAATAGTGTATATGGTTTTTATTTTCTATTTAAAAACATCATAACTTGTAATGGAATCCAAATATCAAATAATTCCCACAGAGGTGAAATGGTCTTTGTCACCACATACGTTAAAAACATTCAAAAAGAAGTGTTTTGAATAATAGAGTCCCACACAACATTGAATATTTTTAAAAGAATTTTCACATTATAACTCTCCTTTTCCATATAAATAATCCTTAAAATCATTTCAAAAAACATGGACATGACAGGGAAGGATTGATAAGATTAAATCATTAAAACCTTTAAAACGATGTTTTAGTTAAAGAATCCCTTGCAACATGATAAAATTCATGAATAAAAATAATTAAAGAATAAAATTAACCAATACCAATGATATCATTTGAAAAATTATATTCATGATATAATATGTCAAAGGGTAATATATACATCTTATAGGATAAAAAAGCTGTAAAATATCAAGATATGTCTCGATGAAAGGATATTTAGTTGAAGTCCCTTACCAAGATTGTACTATTATATTTAGAATAAATAAATGAATTAATTGTGTGTAAAAATATAGATAAACCCAATATAAGTGGATATTATGTGTAAAAAATCATAGGTCAGTCAAACAATTCATATAACTACATAATTTAGAAGTAGAAGTTTAGCCCAAAGAATTGAAATTGAGTAAAGATCATCCTTTACAGAATTTTTTGTAGAATGACGATGTCACTTACAAATTAAAAAAATGTGTTTATAAGAGAGAAAACTGTCTATAATAACATAGAAATAAAATATACAAACATAAGGATATATAATAACATATCCCAACATAAGAAAATGGAAATTAGAAGAGATAACATAAAAGATGTCTTTGACTAAAAGATGATGGTGAAAGGTTCCCTTAAAAAGAAAATTTTGTATGTAAAATAGACTAATTATGTGTATTCACTATAAGTACACATAATTAATGTATAAATACAAGATAGTATATCAAAATTTTATTCTTACATAATCATATAAATACATAATTTGAAGTATATGATTAACCCAAGGAATAGAAATTGGGTTAAGATGTTCCTTTACCTCAAGTCTGAATTGTCTAGTATGTTCCTTGTTCTTCCTGAATAACAAAAAAAATTAACTTTCTACATTCTTAAAAACATTTTTAAATTTTATTATTCATTTTATATCACTTATTACCTTTATATAAGAATTAGTTAATTATTTGAGTTCATATCAGACATTTTGTTGATGTTCAGAACTTGAGTCATAAATAAACTTGTTGTAATCACTAATTTTCCATGTAGTCAAAATTACATTATATAGAGAATGATATTCATGATTTATATATCATATATATCATGTATGTAATGTATATATGTATTTATAATAGTCCATATAATTTTGAAATATGAATATGAAATGCATCGTTCATGGAGTCGGTAAGTCATTTGTACGCGTGAACGGTATTTTCATTTCGAATTTTTTATTTTCTAAATAAATTAAAACTTGATGATACATAAGTATATTATTATTTCCATATAATATCATATTTTATATAAATTACATATGTTCATCAATACCATAATTTATAAGTTTCATGTTTGCAATGAACATGTCATATCACTTTGAGAAGGCAGTAGTCCACACTTCCTCAAATGAAATTATTGTATTTATACAACATGAAAAGAATAATGGTATGTTAAAAATAAGAATTAAAGAATCATAGATTTAAAAAAATATCATAAATATCATATATAATTATAGTTCCCTTATAAAGGCCACTGTGAGATGTGGTTTGGGAAAATCTAATAATCATCATTTCATGAGGCAGTGGTTCATCGTACACAAAAATAATATTTCTATATCCACTAGAAGGAGGATTGTGTAAGTGTATTTTGAATAATACTCATAAAAAAACCTAGTATATTTAGTATTCCAGGTTTTTAATATAAACAAGGAATAAGAAGAGCATATAAAGTGGATAAAGAAAAATACTAGAAACAAACATCAGAAAAGACATTACCTCAAATCAGGTAACATTTCATGATTTGAGCCAAAAAACTCTCTATAATTACCTTCTTCTGTTGGAATGATTCTAAAAGGAAGATTGGGATGTTGGGAGACTATTTGGTCCAAGGATGGATGATCAAATGGGCATTTGAGGTGTGAGTAGTGGGTTATAGGTGGTGTACTTTTATAAAAGGGATGAGGGGCACTTTAAGAATGTTTTAAAGTATTATATTATTATAAATTGATTTCCCATTTCAAAGGGTCAAAAATTCCTAAAATTAAAATATAATATGATCATATGTCGATATAAAATCATCCAATAAGAATAGGATAGGTTTTGAAATTTTTTAATCCCTATATGTTTTATGAAACCCTTCGTTAACTTATTTATCTTTTACAATGTCTTCTGGTATAATTATACTATATGGTTAAAATACATAAAATAAAATTCCAAGCAACCTAAAATAGATCCTTAATGAAATTTTTAACATCACCTATTTCATTTGGAAAAATAATAGATTTTTAGTACTATTTTATCATTTAAATTGGTGTTAATTGATTGAAAACACCATTTATGTCAATTTTTTTTACTATTCGTATCATGATTTATTAGAAATCCATAACAACATGATAAATTCGAAGAAACATCATTATTTAAAAGGTAAAAATTCATAATCATAAATAAAATTCTTTGATGTCATAAAAATCTTGAAATAAATTTATTTTAATATTTGTAATCTTTTTTATTTAAAACATTAATTAATGAGGCAATCATTACATCAACATTGTGACATAAATAATAATTTTATCTGATTTATAAAAAATAAAAATAAAATATCACGATGTAGGAAAATTTCTTATATTTCTTAATGACTATTTATATTCAAAAATATCAATTATATAACCCTGCATTAATTTTTTTTAGAAAAATAATACATTTTTATAATATTTTAACATTTTCATTAAAGAAAAAGTTATTAACGTAATTATGTTACCAAATTGACATCCAAAGTCCAAAATTTATACCCAAGGATTATATTGGTCTGATAGGAAACATAAAATAAGTTTAGGTCAAGATTAAAGGAAATTTTATATTACTATAATATTAATTTTACCTTGATTTACTCTATTTACCATTAACCACGGAAAATAAAAATAAGAAGTTACAATTTAACAAAAATTATTTTCATAATATTGAACAACATATTACTTACTAATGAAAACAATGTATGTCATATTTTCTAAATTCAGTTTATAGAAGTGGTAAAATATCATCTAAATGAAAAAGTCAGTTTTTTTGCTTCTATAAATTTTTTTTCACTACTCATAAAAAATAAAATATTTTCAAGAAAAAAAATTCACTCAAATATAATTTTGATATTTAAGAAAAAAACATTTATGTCTATTTTATCAAATTAATAAACTAGAAGTTTCATTAATTAAATTAAAATTAATTTTCTTTGTCAAAACTAGAAAGCGTGTTTTTAAGAAATAAAAATTACAAAAAGATTGACATGTATTAATGCCAAATTTCAAAGCGAAATTGAATACAATGTCAAACAATGGATAAAATAGTAAAAATTTAAAAAAATTTCCCATTAAAACCATTTAAAAACATAATATTACCATATAAATAAATAAGATTGAAAGACAATTTTGACTTAAAATGTATAATTTTTCATTATTCATTCAAAAATGATATTTATTAGAAAAATACCAAAATTTTACCCAATGTAAATTTTGATATCACTGTTATAAAGAATAAGTATATTTTTTCTAATGAAACATATAAAAGTGATATAAAATATATTTAAACGGGGTTCAACATAAAAATGTGGTAATGTGACCCTTTAAAAATATTAGAGTGTTTATGATTAAAACAGGATTGATTAACATTTTAAACCTGTAAATATTATTGTATAAATTTAAAAACATTTCACAAACATATTTAATCATTTTATAGTTAGTTTTGTTGATTCTCACCAATACAAATACATGGAATTAACCACCATCTAGAATAATAATTTTATTATAATATTTTTCAGAATAAATCAGTGTTGGCTGCATCATAAGATTTCCAAAAAACTCATTGTTGTGTTTTGAGTAAACTATCGGACACATCAAACCCTTTATATAATAATTAATAAATAATTCAAAAATATTAATAAATATGAAAATTTAATATTTTATTTTTACCTATGATGTTACATCCTTTCCCCCTTCTGGGAATTGTGTCCATGAAATTTTAAAATCATACTCGAAAACTTTATTAAATTTCCAACATATAAAAACGTATCAATAAATATATGACAATAAAATAAGGAAAGATAAGTACAAAGGTCACCCGAGATAACCAATACTTGGATTCCATGTAAGAAAATGTGTATATGGAAGTTAAACTATGTATCATGTTCTAATGAAAAGTGATAGAAAATAATACCATGAAAATGTTAACAATATGAAAACCACAAACATGTGATTGGGTAAACAATCATTGGATTCCTAGTAAAAAAGTAAACAGAGTACAATTTTGTTTTCATTTCTATGTCATAATATTGGACAATGTTTTTAGGATATTTACTAAGGACATAGGGGAATATACTAATTTTCAAGTTGATTTTAATCCTTTAACAAGAATATACCAAAACCTCATCTTTTATCCAATTTATTAGTATTCAAGAGGACTTGGTCACAAATGAAGGGCTAGAAACAAATTAAAGAGAATCCCATATTCAACAAAATATGAACTATATATTTCCCCTATCTTTAGACATTATCGAAAACAAAATTGGTTAGTAAAAGATCAGATAATCCCCAAATTTTAATATCCTTTACAAAAATAAATACTACACTTAATCTCAAAATTTCATCAAATAGTACCCAAAGTTCAATAACACCATTGAATACCTAGTTTTCCAGAAATTCTTCAATATAATCTAAACAATGATTGAAACCCAAAATCTAGAAGTATTTGATCACATAGTCTTCCATATTCAATATTAATATTTATCTCCAAATAACATTGACTACTCTTATCATCACATTTTAAATTTTAATTAACCTAATCACATATTCTATAGGATATGTTAATCCCTTCCATAAATAACCCAAATAACCACATATCCAAAATAAAAACATATATTCTTCCAAAATATAATTTCAGTCATTACTCAACATGTGAGGTCCCATAGTACTCTATTTTCATTAATCATATTATGTTCCAAAAAGAGATAATGTCTTCCAAAATAACCTTTATCACCTAATCACCAAATCATTTTACTAAAACAAGGATATCCATTTGATAAAACATAAGTTCTCAAAATCAACTTACACTTGATCCATAAATTCATTTTACTAAAAAGAATTAGTCATACTAACCAGGGACTTCACAAAATCTAGTGGAAGATGATGCACCCATGTCGCCATTTAGATGTGGGTTTGATTCATACAGCCATGCTGGAGGCAATGGGTTTTCACCCATCTTGCGAGTTGCCACGTTATATAAAACTAAAAAACAACCTTACAAATATTTAACCTAAAAGGTTCTATTAAACCAGTCATTATCATCCCAACTAATAATGACCTCAATATCTTAATTCATGATGTCATATATATAATGTCAATTTTTCCTCAAAAAAATAACACTTTTACCAAAGAATGAATTTTGTATCATGATCATGGTGTCCACATGGTTTCATCCTCATCTTATTCATAAAGATATATATATATATTATTCAATGAAATAATGATTTAGTGATATTACAAAATCATCTGCTTCCTTTATCCAAATACACCTCATACAACTTTTGTTATATGGGTATTCAAAGAAAAATAGTTTCAAAAAATAATGATGTATGACATATAATTTCAAGACATATGATAAAACATGATTTTTAAAATACAGTCAGACTAGATTTGAGTTGAAACATTCAATCAATGGGTGTTTTAAAATACCAGAAGTATGTGTTGATAGAATATAATTTAATAGAATATATAAATTGGTTGAACAAGGGTTTCATTCTTCAGCACCTTTTTCAAAAATCAAAATATGCTTCAAAATATTCTGATAAGGTAAAATATTTTAAAATGCCTTGATAATATTTACATTTCATGAAAATATGAGAATAATGAGAAAATAGGATTTTATTAAATACAACACATGATCCATGATGGTATCAAGGTATAATGGAGGTGTTTGATATCTCCATCAATATCTTGCAGGTGATTTTTATGTTAAAAACTACTTCAGAGTCGTCTGTACATTACTCATCAATAATTTTTGCAAACAAGTCATCAGGAAGAGATATGAATTTCATTTGAGATCCTCCTAATTCCATTTTTAACACACATTCATTGATCTGAAAAAGTCACAAAATAAGGATTTAACATAAAGAGTATACATAGAGACTAACCATGTGTCTAAAAAATACACAATCCCTAAAGATTTCTAAACTGACAATTGATACCAACTATAAGTCCCAAACCTTGGAACATTTCAAAACCTTGACTTAAATCAATAATTTACATTGAGGATATTTCCAAGATTAGAGTTTTAGTTATTTAGGCAATAACAATTACATTACATCTCAAGTATTTTAATGTAGACACTTATACTAAGTATCCATTTTTTCATAAAATAAAAAATCATAAAATAAAACAAGAATTATTATTTTTTATGTAAATGTTATAGATTTATTATTTTCTATTGCACTTACTTATACCCTGTGAAAAACATTTCAAAATCATGGGATTAACATAAAAAGCTCAGTAAGGGTTATAAAATAAGGAATGAAAATATAAGTCCATCAATACATACAATTAATGAAATAGTACATTTCAATCATAAAATATATTATCTTTAACATTTCAAATGAAATCATAATATTTATGAATAACACATAGAAATCATAAATCATAAAGGTAACATATGTCATACATAACTTACTTACATTCCAGCATTCACAGCTATATAGGGAGTTACATTTGGAATACCCGTCACAATATGTTCCCTAAATCTCTAAGGAGAAGAATTAACATTTACCTAAATCATCTTACCAAATGATTTAGAGAGATATCCTTGGCTCCCTTTCAATAGTTTTGTCTCAAAATAACCTATATGCGTAAAAATTGCACATGGACCATAACATAATCATAACACATGAACGAGCATGAAGGAAATATAACATTTCCACATTAAATTCACAATATAACATTTCAATACATTAACAAAATCAATACATTATCAAAACCATTTTCAATAAAAAATATATGAAAAGAGTTTATGGAATTTATTTTACCTTTAAAAGCATTACGACTTGTTATGGAATCCAATATAAAATAATTCTCAAAGTAGTGAAAAGGTTATTTTCACCGGATACGTTGATAAAAAAAATTCCAAAAAAAGTTTTGAATTGATGTTTCCCATACCACATTGAAAATATTAAACAGAATTTACACATTAAAACACTCATTTACATATAAATAAATACCTAAAATTATTTATTATACATTTAAATGATTGAGAAGGATTTAAAAAATTAAATCCTTAAAACATATAAGATGTTGTTTTAGTTATATAATCCCTTACCACTTGAGAAAATACTAGAATAATAATAATTAAAGGATAACATTAAAAAAATATTATATCATGATAATAAAGAGATTCATTATATAATATTTCAACGGGTAGTATATACACTTTATAGTATAATAAAGTTACACAATATCAAGATATGCCTTAATGAAAGGAGATTAAGACAAAGTCCCTTTCACAGAGTGTACCATTAGATTAAGGATAAAACAATGACTTAATTATGAGTAAGAAAAATAAATACACCTAATATAAGAGGATATTATGTGTAAAACAATAATAGGTCATTCACACATATTCATAGAACAGCATAATCAATATGTATAAGTTTAACCCGTAAATTGATATTAGGATAAGAAGTTCCCTTAAAATAATTCGGCAGCCTAATAACGTCAATCAAAAGTTCATAAAATGATTTTATGATAGAGATAATGGTCTATCATAACATGGAAAGAAAATATATATAAATAAAGATATAGAATAACATAACCCAAAATATGAAAAGGGAAATTAAAAGACATAACATAAAAGAAGCCTTTGACTAAATGATGAGGGAGAAATGTTCTCTTATAAAGAACATTTTGAAAGTAAAATAGACTGATTATGTGTATTAACTATAATTACAAATAATTAAGTAATAAATACAAGATCGGATATCAAAATTAATTTCTTACATTATCATATCATGATATAATTAAAAGTAAAAAATTAACCCAAAGAATATAAATTGTGTTATGAAGATCCCTTAGCTTAAGTCTGACTTGTCTTGTATGTTCCTTGTTCTTCCGGAATAATAAACATATGTTAATTTATACTTAAATAAGAAAATTTTTCATGTTATTTATTCCTTTTATATCAATTATTTCTTTTCAGTAATAATTAGACAATTATTTGAGTACATATTAGGCATTTTTCCGATGTTCAGAACTGGAGTCCAAAATAAACTTGTTATAATCAAAAAGTGTCTATGAGGTCAAAATCACAATATCTAAAAAAGGATATTAATGATTTAAATATCATATATGTCATATATATCCATTATATATCATTTTATAATATTTCATACTATTTTTATATTTGAAAAATAATTGCACCATTTACGGAGAAAGCGTGTCATACGAACGCATGAACTCTACATTAATTTCATTTTTTTCATTTTTTAAATAAATAAAAACAAAATGATACATATGTAAAATATTATTCCAGTATAATATAATATTTTATATATTTTAAATCTCTTCATTAAAACTATCTTTTATACGTTCCATGTTTTCTATGAATGAGTCATATCAAATTAAGTGGGTGATAGTCCGCATTTCCTCAAATGAAATTATTGTATTTATACAACATGAAATGGATAAAGGTATGTTTTAAATGAGAATTAAAGAATAATAGAGATAAAATAAATATCATAAATATCATATATAATTACAGTTCCATTATAATGGAAACCATGAGAGTTGGAAGGGGAAAATCGAACAATTATCGTTTTGTGAGGCAATAGTTCAACGTACACAGAAATAAAATGTTCGTATCCATTAAGGAAAAGGGGGAAACTTCATTTATTTTGAGGAAAAGGGATCTCTTTAATTTCCTTCTACCAAGGGTAAGGATTCTATTAAAGAATAGGGTGATTTTGGGAAACTATTTGGGTAGTGTTTGGATGATTTAGGTGGCTAGGTAGTTGTGTGTAATGGGTTAGAGGTGGTGTTCTTTTATAAGAGGGAGGAGGGGATTTTTCGGAATGTTTGAATGTATTATTTTATTATAAAATTATAATATATTTTAAAAGGTCCCAACTCAATAAATTATACAATAAGATGAATATAAGTCCAAATAAAATCATCCAATATGATTTGGACATGTTATGAATTTTTTAATCCTTATTTATTTTATTTAACCCTTTGTTATCTTATTTAACTTTTACCATGTCTTCTATTATATTCACACTACATGGTAAATATATTTACTATAAAATTCGAACATGTTAAAAATGGGTCCTTAATGAAATTTTTAACTTCAGATATATCATTGGGATGAATCGTATATTTTTAGGACTATACTATCATTTTAAAAATGATTAATTAATTTAAAAACACATTTATGTCAATTTTTAGACAATTCATATCATGAAATTTTAAAAATCTATACCAAGATGGTCAATTTGAAAAAACATCATTAATTCATATATAAAAAATAATAATTATCCATAAAATAAATGGATGTCATAAAAAGCTTCAAAATAAGTAAATTTTCTTATTTATAATATTATATATTTAAAAAATTCATTAATGAGGTAATCGTAACAACATTATTGTGACATAAATAAAAAAGATTAATATATTTCCATAAATTATAAATAAAATAAAATGACATAGGAAATATTTTTAGCTTTAGAATAACTATTTATCGTCAAATATATCAATTATATAACCTCACATGAATTTTTTTAGCAAAACAATACGTGTTTAGGAATTTTTTATTTTAACATTAAATAAAAAATTATTAATGTAATTATCTTACCCATGTTTCTTCACAAGGTCAAAATTTATACCCAATGATTTTATTGGTTGGCCATGAGACATCCAATAATGTTAAGACAATTGCTAAGGTAATTTTATATTATTATAATATTAATTTCACCTTCAATTACCCTATTTACCTTAAACTGCATTAAATCAAATACATAAGTTTCTATTCACCATTGAACCACATTTTTTTCACTGATGACAAAAATGTATGTTGGATTATTGAAATTAAATTCAATGAAGCGGTACAATTACATTTGAATGAAAAAATCTGTTTTTTACTACTTTGCAATGTTTTTCAATATATTAAAAAATTGAACGTTTTCAGAAAAAATAAAAAAAATCACCCAAAGATAATTTTTATATTCCAAATTCTAAAATTATGTCTATTTATCCTAATTAAAAACATATAATGTTATTTAATTAATTTAAAATAAATTTCTGTTGTCAAAACTAGAAAGCGTGTTTTTAAGATGTAAAAACTACAAAAATATTGACATGTGTTTATGTACAGTTTAAAAATTAAATTACATTCATTGACCCACATTGGGTTAAATGGTAAAATTATAATCTTATTACACTTTAAAAACATTTAAAAATATAATTTATCCATAAAAATTAATCAGAAGAAAAGATAGTTTTGACTTAAAATGCCTTATTTTTCCATATTCGTTAAAAATGAATTTTATCCGAAAAATTCGAAAATTTTCCCAAAGTAAAATAGGATATCCTGGTTCTAAATAAGAAGTTTATTTTTCCAAATTCTACATATAAAAGGGATAAAAACTAAATTTAAAATAGGTTCACCATAAAAAGGTGGTAAAACATCATTTTTAAAATATTAGAGTATTTTTACTTAAAATTGGATTAATTTTCATTTTATGCCTCTAAATTTTATTGGATAACTGAAAAAAAAACATAACAAGAATTTTTAATCTTATTATATTTAGTTCTGTTCATTCGGGCTAATACAATGTCTAGGAATTAAGTACCATTTGAAATAATAATAATATTATATTAATTTTTATTATAACTCAATGTTGTGTGCAATGTAATATTTCAAAGAAAACGATTGTTGCATGTTGAGTGTGCTATTAGAAATATAATCCCCTTTAAATTAGTATTAATAAATAATTCTAAAATATTTATAAATATGAAATATTAATATTCTTTATTCACCTGGGATGTTACATCCTTCCCCGCCTTATAGAAATTACATCCTCACAGTTTTCAAATTGGTCTCGAAAACATAATTAAAAGTCCCACATAAAAAAAGAGACAACTAAACTATCACATTAGAAGAAATAAAGGGAAGTACCTAGGTCACCCAATATAACACATACTAGTATTCCATGTATAAAGACATGGATATGGAAGATAAACTATGTGTAATGTTCTGATGAAGAATTATAGAAAACATGATTAGGAGAATGTTAATAATAAGAAACCACAAACATGTGATTGGATAAATAGTTATTGGTTTCCATGTAAGATAATTAATTGGAAAATGTTTTTGTTTTATGTTCCACTTCATAATGATGGGTAATATATTTATGATATTTACTAAGGATGTAAGGAAATATACTTATTTTTTAAGTATACTTTAATTCATTAATAAGTTTCTACCAAAACCTCATGTTTTCTTTAAATGATGAGTATTCCAGAGGACATCATCACAGCAGATGTGGAATAATAAAACTATTGAAAATCACATAGTTAAAAAAAGATGAATTTTATATTTTCCATATCTTTAGATATTAACCAAAACCAAAAAGGTTTGTAAAATATACTATAATCCCTAAAAATTACAATCATTTATAAAAAGAAATACTACTCTTAATCCCAAAATTTCAACAAATAGTACCCAATCATAAAAAAAGACCATTAAATACACAATTGTCCTTAATATTCATTAATATAATCCAATCTATGATTGAAACCAAAAATTCAGAATGATTTTATCACACAGTCTTCCATATTCAATATTAACATTTATCTCCAAATAACATCAACAACTCTAAACGTCTCATACTGAAGTGTAATTAACCTAATCAAATATTCTAAACGATAGGTTAATTATTTCCATAAATAAACCAAATAACCATATCTCCACAATAAAAAAAATATTGTTGGAAAATAAAATTTGAACCATTACTCCACAGATGATATCCCACATTATTCTATTTTACATTGGCATATAATGTTCCCAAAAGGAAAAATGTCTTCCAAAATAACCTTTATCACATAATCGCAAATTCCTTTTCCTATAATAAGGATATTAATTTGGTAAAACATAAGTTCCCAACATAAACTTACAATTGATCCTTAAAATTATTTTACTAAAAATAATTTGTCATATTAACTAAGGACTTCACATAGTCTACTGGAAGGCGATGAACCCTTGTCACCCTTTGGACGTGTGTTTGATTCATACAGCCGTGCCATATTGGACAAGTATTCACCCATCTTGAGTGTTTTCCATTTTTATAAAACTAAAAAATAACCCTAAAATGATTTAACCTCAAATTTTGTCTTATACCTATTATATTCATCCCAAATCATAATGACCTCAATATCTTAATTCATTAGTTCTTATATATATTGACATTTTTACCTCTACAAAATAACAGTATTCTCAAAGAAAGAACATCGTTGCTTGATCATGGTGTCCATCGGGTTTCATCATAATCTTTTTCAAACAAATAGATAGTCCATATATTGAAAAAATTATTTAGAGACCCTAAAAATCATCTACTTCCTTTATCTAAATACACCTCATACAACATGTGTAATAAGTGTGTTAAAAAAAATAGTTTCGGAAATTAATCATTTTTGACATATAATTTTAATATATCTGATAAAATATGATTTTTATAAAATAGTTGTACCATGTATGAGTTGAAAAATTAAATCAATGGTCCTTTTAAAATTCCATGAGTATGTGACGAAAATAAATAATATAAAAGAAAAGATAAAGAGGTTCAAAAAAGGTCTTCTTCTTCATCATCGTTTTCAAAATCATAATATACTTCAAACTCTTGTGAAAAGGTAAATTTTATAAAAATTCATTGATAATATTTACCTTTATCTAAAATATGAGAATATTGTGAAAATAGGATTTGATTATATATAACACATGATTCACAATTGTGTTGAGTTATAGAAGAGCTATTTGATATCTCCAACTATTTCTTTTTAGTGAGTTGTATGTTAGAAAATTTTATAGAGTAATCTGGACATTACTTTGTAATAATTAATACATACAATTCATCAGGAATAGACAAGAATTTCATCTTATATCCCCGCCTTACATTTATAATAGAAATTCCATGATCTGAAAAAGTTACAAATAAGGATTTAACATAAAGAGTAGATATAGAGACTATCGATGTGTTTAACAAAACTCATAATCCATAAAGATGTCTAAACTGACGTTTGATACTAACTATCAGGCCCTAGATTTGGAACATTACATAACATTGAGTTAAATTAATAAATAACATTGAGGATATTTTCAGGTTTTTTGTTTTAGAAAATTAGGCCATAACTATTACATTACATCTCATGTATTACAAAGTAGACACTTCTACTCAGAATCCATTTTTTCACAAAATAAAAAATATTTAAAGAAAACTAGAATTCTTTTCTTGATATAAATCATATTGAATTATTTATTTCTATTACCCTTCCTTAAAACATGTGAAATACATTTCAATAACTAGGTATGAGCAGAAAAATACCAGTAAGGGTTATTAAAGAATAAAAGGAAACATTAGTACATCTATATATACAAATAATGAAATCATACTTTTCAATCATAAAACATAAGCTCTTTAACATACATCCGGAAATCATAATAATTAAGAATAACACATAGAAATAAAAAATCATAAAGGTATCATGTGGAATATATCACATACTTTTGTTTTAGCTTTTATAGCTACATAGGGAGATACGTTTGGAATATGCATCATGATGTATTCCCTAAATCTCTTAGTAGAAACATTAAAATTTACCTCCATCACATTACCCAATGAAATGGAGAGAAATATCGGGCTCACCCATCATAGGTTTATAATAGAATCACGTGCATGCCTAAATAATTTACACTAATGATATCATAATCCCAACACGTGAACATGAATAAAGGAAAGATAACATGTCTACATTGAAATCATAATATAACATTTCAATATATTGACATAATCAATACGTTTTCAAAACCATTTTAAATAAAAACATTTGTAAAAAGTGTTTGTGGTTTTTATTTTCCCTTCTAAAAAATTATATATTGTTAGGGAATCCAAATTTCAAATAATTCTCACGGCATAAAAAAGGTCGTTGTCACCGCTTATGTTAGAAAGAAGCATTCAAAAAAAGAGTTTTGAATAAAAAATTCACATACGAGTTTTAATATTTTTAGAATAATTTACACATTAAAACACTCATGTCTATATAAATAAATTTTTAAAATTATTTCCAAAATATAGACATGAAATATAGGGATTTAGAAGATTAAACCATTAAAACATTCAAAATGATGTTTTAGTTAATGAATCCCTTACCATATGAGAAAATACTTGAATACAAATAATTAAATAATAACATTAATAAAAAAACTATGATATCATTAGAATAAATATATTCATGATATAATATTTCAAATTGCATTATATACACCTTATATGATAATAAAGGCGCATGATATCATGATATGCCTCAATGAAAGAGAATTAATACAGATTCCCTTACAATTATTGTAGCACTATATTAAGGATAAATCAATGAAATAATTATTTTTAAAAAATATAAATACACCCAAAATATCTGTAAATTAATTGAAAAATAATAATAGATCATTCACATATATTCTTATCACAACATAATCAAGAAGTAGATGTTTAACCCAAAGAATTTAAATCGGGATAAGAAGTTCCATTACAAAAATTTGGTAGCCTAACGACGTCAGATAAAAATTCTTAAAATGAGTTATTGATAGATAAAAGGGTATATCATAAAATAGATATAAATTATATATAAATAAGTATATATAAGTACATATCCCAAAAATAAGAAAATGGAAATTAAAATACATGACATAAATGAATTCTTTGACTAAAAGAAGAGGGAGAAATATTACCTTATAGAGAACATTTTGTATGTAAAATATACTGATTATGTATCTTCACTATAAGTACAAATATGTAATGTATAAATACAATATATCATATCAAATTTAATTTCATACATAATCATAGTCCGACATAATTAAATGTAGAGGATTAACCCAATGAAAGGAAATTGTGTTAAGATGATCCCTTACCTCATGTCTCCCATGTCTTGTATGTTCCTTGTTCTTCTTGATTAACACATATAAGTTTATTTATACATTAATATGAACCTTTTTCATGTTTATTATTTATTATCTATCACTTATTACCTTTCTACTGTAATTAGTTAATTATTTGAGTTCATATAAAACATTTTGTCGATGTTCAGAACTTGAGTCGAAAATGAACGAGTTATAATCAGAAATTCACCATGGGGCCAAAATTCCATTATCTACGTAATGATATTCATGATTTATAAATATTATATATCATATATATCTAGTATATATATATATATTTTAAATAGTATATATCATTTGTATATATTAAAATGAAATGCGCTGTTAATGAAGAAGAAAAGCCATACATATGTATAAACGCTACTTTCATTTCAATTTTTTCATTTTTTACAGAAATGAAAACCTAATGATAAATAAGTATATTATTATTCCTCTAAAATATCATATTTTAAATAAAATACATATGTTCAGTAACACCATCCTTTATATGTTCAATGTATGGAATGAATGAGTCATATCACTTTGAGGGGGATGTAGTCCGCACTTTCTCAAATGAAATTATCACATTTATAAAACATTTAAAGTATAAAGGTTTGTCATAAATGATAATTATATAAGAACAGAGATAATAAAAATATCATAACTATCATATATAATTACAATTCTATCATAATAGCCACCATGAGAGGATGTAGGGGAAAATCAAACAAACATCATTTCGTGAGTCATCAGTTCGCCGTACACAAAAATATTATCTTCGAATCCATTATATAGAGGTGTGTTTATGTTTTGTGTGAATACATATCATAAAAATAACCTTGTATATTTAAGAAACTAGATTTTCACTTTTAACCAAGGTATAAGAAGAGGATAGAGAGTGGAGAAGGAAAAATAATGGAAAGAAACTTGAGAGAAGACGTTACCTCAAATGGAGTAACTTCATCTAATTTCTGCCAAAGTGCTCCCTCGAATTTCCTTCTGGCTAAGGTAAGGATTCTATGAGGAATATAGGGATGTTGAGAGATTATTTGAGTATATGATGGATGAGAAAAGGGTATTTAGAGGTGTGATTAATGGGTTATTGGTGGTGTCCTTTTATAAGAGGGAAGAGGGGGTCATTAGGAATGTTGGAAAGTATTATTTTATAAAAATTAATTTCGTTTTCAAAAGGTCCAAAACTCATTAAATTTGACGATAAGATGAATATATGTGGAAATAAAATCATCAAATAATAATTTGATAGGTTTTGGATGTTTTTTAATCCTTTTAATTTTTATTTAACCCTTTGTTTACTTATATAACTTGTACCATGTCTTCTTATATATTCAAAATATATGGTTTATATATTTACTAAAAAATCAAAGAAAACCCAAAATGGATCCCTAATGACATTTTTAATACCATATATGTCATTTCGTTGAATAATATATTTTGAGGACTATTTTATCATTTAATGAACTATTAATTGATTTAAAAACTCATTTCTGTCAATTGTTATACTATTCATATAATGACATTTTAAAAATCCATAAGAACATGATCAATTATAAAACACATTATTTATTAAAATGTGAAATTTAATTATGATCCATAAAATTTTGGGATGGCTTTAAAAGCTTCAATATAAATTTATTTTAATATTTATAATTTTTTTATTTAAAACATTCAATAATGAGGTAATCATTACATTATAATTATTTCATTAATAAATACATTTATTTTATTTTTAAAATTTATAAATAAAATACCATGATGTAGGAAATATTTTTATCTTTCTAATGACTATTTATAGTCAATGATATCAATTAAATAACCCCATATTAATATTGTTTTCAAAACAATTCATGTTTATGATATTTTTATTTTTACATTAAATAAAAATTTATTAATGTAATTATCTTACCCAAGAGGCTTCCAAAAGACAAATTTTCAACCCATGTATTTTATTGGTCATCCATGACTCATCTAAAAAGGTTCATACAAGTATTAAGGTAATTTTATATTATTATAATTTTATTTGTATCTCCAATTACCATATTTACCTTTAACCATAGTAAATAAAAGTCAAAAGTTACTATTACTCATTGAACAAAAATTTACTTACTGATAAAAACCATGTATGTTGTATTTTTGAAATTCAATTCATAGAAGTTTTAAAATTTCATTTAAATGGATAATTCAGTTTTTTTACTACTATGAAGTGTTTTTTACTATTCATCAAAAATTGAACGTTAAAAAAATAACAAAAATTAACACCAAGATAATTTTTATATTCAAAAGTAAAAAATGATATCTATTTTTACAAATTCAAAATATATAAGATTCATTAATTAATTTAAAATTAATTTCTATAGTCAAAACTAGCAAGAATGTTTTTAAGAAGTAAAAACTACAAAATATTAACATATTTTTATATCCAATTTCAAAGTTAAATTACTTCCAATGACCAACATTGGATTAAATGTTGATAATATATTCTAATTACACTTTAAAAACATTTATCAAGATAATTTAATAATATAAATAAATTTTTTGAAAAGACAGGTTTTACTTAAAATGCATTATTTTTCACTATTCAATAAGAAAATGTATTTTACCAGATAACACCAATTATTTACCCAATGTAAAATTTAATATCCCACATCTAAATTTGAAGTTTATTTTTTATTAATTAAAAATATATAATGAAAAAAAACTAGATTTAAAAGGGTTTTCCATTAAATGTTGGTAAAAACACCTTTTATAAATATAAGAGTATTTATGTTTAAAATTGGATTCATTCTCAGTTGATGCCTCTAAATTTTAATCGATAAATTAAAAATAATTTAAAAAATATTTTTAATCATATTTTAATTAGTTCTATAGACTATTGTGATTACAATGGATAACCATTAACTTACATTTAAAATAATAATATAATTATATTATTTTTTTGTTATAACTCTTAGTTATGTGCAATGTAATATTTCAATGAAAATCATTGTTTCGGGTTGAGCACACAATCATACATAGCAATGCTTTAAAGTAAAATTAATATTTATTTCCCAAATATTAATAAATATGAAAATTTTATAATCATTATTTACCTGAATGTTATATCCTTCCCCCCTTTTGGGAATGGCGTCCTTGCAATTTTAGAATTTGGCTCAGAAATTTAATTAAAAATCCCACATCATAAAAAGAGTCAATAAAACTATAATATAAAAATAATGAAATAAAAATACATAAGTCATCTGTGATAACCCATACTAGGATTCCATGTAGGAAAAAATGAATATTGAAGATAAACTAGGTGTCATGTTCTGATGGATAGTGATTGAAAACATGATACGATGAAAGTTAACAGCAATAAAACCGCAAACATGTGATGGCTTAAATGGTCATTGGTTTACCAACAGGAAAATTAAATGGGAAACATTTTTTTATGATCCATTTAATAACTATGGATAATTTATTTATGAGATTAACTATGGATATATGAAAATATACTTTCTTTTTAAGTAGAGTTTCATCATTCAATAAGTTTCTACCAAAAACACATCTTTTCGCCAAATGATGAGTATTCAATATGACTTAGTCACACATGAAGGGCTAGAATAAACTTATAGAGAATGAAAAAATAAAAAAAAGGGGAACTATATATTTCCCTTTTCTTTTGATATTAAAAAAACTAAAATGGTTAGAACATGATCAGATAATCCCCAAAATGGACAATCCTTTATAATAATATAAAATACTCTTAATCTCTGTAATTCAACAAATAGTACCCAATGTTCCATAAAGACCATTAAATTCACAACTGTCCATAAAATTCTTCAATATTATCCAAACTATTATTCAAACCCAAAATTTAGAAGGATTTCATAATATAGTCTCCTATCGTCAATCTTAACAATTATCTCCAAATAACATTGACTACTCTTAATATCTCATATTGAAGTGTAATTAACCAAATCATGTATTCTATATGATAGGTTAATTATTTCCATAATTAAAACAAATCAGAATATATCCACAATAAAAAAATAATATTCCAAATTAAAATTTCAACCATCACTCCACAAATGATATCCCATACTATTCATTTTTTCCTTATGCATATAGTGTTCCCAAAAAAGAGAATGTCTTCCAAAATAACGTTTTCACTTAATCATCAAAACATTTTGGTATACTAAGGATCTCAATTTGATGAAACATATGTTCCCAAAATCAAATTATTCTTGATTCATAAAATCATTTTACTAAAAATAATTAGTTATACTAACCAAGGACTTTACGTAGTCCAGTGGTAGGTGATGAACCCTTTCATCCCTTCTGTTGTGGGTATAATTCATGCAGCCTTTCTAGAGGGATGGGTTGTCACACATATTTCATGTCATCCATTTTTATAAAAATCAAAAATTACACTAACATGATATAACCTCAATGTTTTTATTATACCTCTCATTTTCATCCCAACTCATAATGACCTTTATATCTTAATTCATGAAGTCTTATATATATTGAATGTTTTTTTATCTCAATAGAATAATACTATTCCAAAATAAAAAACATAGTATATTGATCATGGTGTCCACCTGGTTTCAACCTAATCTTGATCACAGAAACATATTTCATATACAATGTAACAATGATTTAGAGATCCATAAATATCATCTTCTTCCTTTATCCAAAAACACCATGTACAATATGGGAAATATTGGTGTTCTGAAAAAATAATTTCTAAAAATAATCATGTATGCAATATAATTTCCAAACATATAATAAAACATTATTTTTATAAAATAGTCAGATTAAGTTTGACTTGAAACATTCAATCAATGGACCATTTAAAATACCAAAAGTATGTATTGAGATAATATAATTTAAATGATAATATAAATAGGTTGAGGAAGATTCTCCTTCTTCAACCCCCTTTTCGACATCATAATGTGCTTCAAAAACATGTGATAAGGTAAACTATTTGAAAATTCCTTATTAATATTTATCTTTCATGAATATATGAGAACATTGATAAAATAAGATTTTATTAAATACAACCCATGATCAATGATGGTATCGTGTTATAAAGGAGGTGTTTGATATCTCAAACAATTTATTTGAAGTGAGTTATAGGTTGGAAAATTTTTCATAGTCATCTTGACATGAATTTACAATAATTGTTGCTAGCATATCATAAGGAAGAGATAGGAATGTTGTTTGGGATCCACCTCCTTACATTTGTAATAGACATTCCTAGATCTGAAAAAGATAAAAAATAACTATTTATCATAAATAGTATACATAGATACTAACCATGTGTCTCACAAAACATTTAATAACAAAAGTTGTCCAAACCGACCTTTGATACCAACTATAAGGACCCATCATTGAAACATTACATAACATTGAGTTAAGTAAATAATTAACATTGAAATTATTTTCAGTTTATATTTTTTTAGAATTATGACATAACTATTACATTATATCTCATGTATAAAATTTATACACTTCTACTCAGTATCTATTTTTTTCATAAAATATAAACTCTTAAAAGAAAAAAAAAATTCATTTCTTGATATAAATCTTCTTAAATTATTCTATTCTCTTATGATTTTTTATACCCAGTGAAAAACATTTCAAAAACATTGTATGAGCATAAAATGTTCAGTATGGGTTATAAAATAAGGAAAGAAAATATAAGTCCATTAATAAATACATTTAATAAAACCATGCTTTTCAATAATAAAACATAATATCTTTAACATACATCATAAAATCATAATATTTATTAATTACACATATAAATCATAAATCATAATGGTAACATGTTTCATCTATAACATACTTACGTTGTATATTTCACAGCTACATAGGGAGTTATAATTGGAATACCCATGAAATATTCCTCCCTAAATATCTAAGGAGAAAAATTAATTTTTACCTCCATATCACTACCCAATGCATTGGAGAGCTATCTCTAGCTCAGTAGCCCTAGTTTTATCACAGAACCACCTATATGTGTAATAAATTTCCAAAAATCACATCATTATCATAACACATGAACAAGGATAAAGATAATATAACAATTACACATTACAATCACAGTATAACATTTCAATATATTGATATAATAAATGTATTCTCAAAACAATTTTCTATTTTAAAATACATAAAAATATTATATAGTATTTATATTATTTTAAGAACATTAAAAAATCTAATGGAATCCAAATATCAATTAATTATCTCGGATGCCAAAAGGTCATTGATGCCACGAATGTTAAAAAGAAACATTCAAAACGAAGAGTTTTTAGTAAAGCTATCCCTATCAATTTGAATGTTTTTAAAGGAATTTACACTTTCAAATAGTCAAGTCTATATAAATAAATCCTTAAAATCATTTATAAAACATGGACATGAATGAAAAGGATTTAGAATAATAAGTATTTAAAACATTTAAAACGATGATTCAGTCAATGAATCTCTTAACACATGGGAAAATACACGAATAAAAACAATTGAAGAATAACATTAAAAAAACTTATGTTATCATGAGAATAAGGATATTTATTAAATAATTTTTCAATGGGTATTATATACACCTTTTAGGATAATAAATGTTCACAATTTCAAGATATGCCTCAATGAAAGTATATTGCGTCGAAGTCCTTTACAAAGATTGTACCATTAGATTGAGGATAAGTAAATGAAATAATTATGTGTTAAAAATATAAATACAAACATTATTAGAGGATATTAATTTTAAAACAAAAAATTTTCATTCTCAAATATTCATCGCACAATATACTCAACAAGAATATGTTTAACTCAAAGAATTGAATTTGGGTTAAGATGTTCCCTTACCAAAATTCGGTAGCTTAACGATGTCACATAAAAATTCAGAGAATATGTTGATGAGATAGAAAAGGGTATATCATCCCATAGAGATAAAATATATATAAATAAATATGTAGATGAACATATCCCAACATAATAAAATGGAAATTAAAAGACATAACATACAAGAATTCTTTGACTAAAAGATGAGGGTGAAAGGTTCCCTTACAATGAACATTTTAAATGTAAAATTGACAGATTATGTGTATTAAAAAAAACTCACATAATAAATGTATAAATAAAATATAGGATATAAAATTTTATTTCATATATAATCATAGCACAACATAATTAAAACTAGATGATTACCCAAAAGAATGGAAATTTGGTAAAGAAGTTCCCTTACATCATGTCTAACTTGTCTTGTATTATTGTTGTTTTCCTGAATAATAAACTAAAGTAAATTTCTTCATGATTAATAACATTTTTAAATTTCATTATTCCTTTTATATCACTTATTACATTGATATAACAATTAGTTAATTAATTTTATCCATATCGGACATTTTGTCGATGTTCGGAGCTTGAGTTAAAAATGAACTTGTTATAATAAAAAATTGTCCATGTGGTCAAAAATAAATTATATCCAAAATTATATTAATTATTTAGATATCATATATATCTTATATATCCAGTTTATATGTATTTATTATAGTCCATATTATTTTGATATATGAAAATGAAATGCATCGTTTTTGGAGATGGTAAGCTGTACATACGCATGAATGCAACTTTCGATTCATTTTTTTCACTTTTTAAAAGAATGAAAACCAAATTATACATAGATATATTGTTATTAAATTATAATATCATATTTTATACATGTTGAAAAAGTTCACTAACACCATATTTTATACATTCTATGTAAGGTATGAACAAGTCATATAACTTTAAGGGGCGGTAGTCCACACTTCCTCAAATGAAATTATCATATTTATACAACATGAAAATTCTAATGGTATATTCAAAATGATAATTCAAGAAGAATAGAGGTAAAATAAATAAAATAAATAAAATATAAAATTACAGTCCCATCATAACGACCACCATGGGAGTTGGTAGGGGAAAATCTAACAATCACCATTTCATGAGGCAACTTTTCGTCGTACGCAGAAATATTATGTTTATATCCATTAAAGAAAAGTTTTTGTAAGTTTAGTTAAAATAATTATCATAAAAACAACCAATTATATTTAGGATATTAGTGTCATTATATAAAGAAGGAATAAGAACCTCAAAGGGAGTGGAGAATGAACAATAATGGAATGAAACTTGAGAAAAGACATTTCCTCAAATCGGGTAACATCATTTGATTTGTACCAAAGGGATATCTGGAATTTTTTTATGCTAATGGTAAGGATTATAAGAGTAATAAAAGTTTGTTTATAGCTTATTTGAGTAGGTTTTTGACTATAAATGTGGATTGAGAGGTGTGATTAATGGGTTATATGCGGTTTCATTTTATAAGATGGAGGAGGGGCACATTTTAAATGTTTGAAAGTAATATTTTATTATAATTTCTTTCTATTTAGAAAGGTAAAAAACAAATTGAAATCTATGATAATATGAACATAATTCTAAAAGAATCATCCAATAACAATTGTATAGGTTTTGTAAATTTTGTAATCCCTATCATTTCTATTTTACTATTTGTTATATTATTTAACTTTTACCATGTCTTCTTGTATATTCATACTATATGGAAGATATACAATTTATAAAATTACAATCGACCCCAAATGGATAATTAAATAAATTTTGAACATAATATATGCTAATTTTACGAATAATTGATTTTTAAGACCATTTTATCATTTAATAAAATATTAATTGATTTAAGAACTCATTTTTGTCAATTATTATAGTATTCATATCATGTCCTTTTAAAAATCCATAACAACATGCTCGATGAAAAAAAACTTCAGTAATTCAAAGATAAAAAGTTATATTATTCCATAAGATTTTTGTATGTCATAAAAAGTTTCAATATAAATGAATTTTAATATTTATTATCTCATTTATTTAAAAAGTTCAATAATAAGGTAATCATTATATCATTATTGTTTCATAAATAAATAAATAAATTTGATTTATAAAAATTGTAATTTAAATTCCATGATGTCGGAAATTTTTTTTTCATTCTTTTGATTATTTATAGTTAAAGATATGAATTATATATACCCATATTAATATTGTTTAGAAAAACAATACAAGTTTGTGAAATTTTTATTTTTACATAAAATAGAAGTCTATTAATGTAATTATCTTACCGAAGTGGATAACAAAGGCCAAAATCTCATCCCATGTATTTTATTGGTTTTCCATGACTCATAAAATATGTTTAGGACAATTTTTGAGGTAATTTTATATTATTATAATATTAATTTTACCTTGAATTACCCTATTTACCCTTATCCCCAATAAATAAAAATCAAAAGTTACAATTCACCAAAAATTAATTTCATCCAATTGAACCACATTTTACTTACTGATGTCATCTATTTGAGTTGGATTTTTAAAATTCAATTCAAAAAAGTGGTAAAATTTCATTTAAATGAATATGTTCATTTTTGACTACTATGTACTGTTTTTCACTGTTCATAAAAAATTGAATGTTCTCCGAAAAATAAAAACAAATCATCCAAAGATAATTTTGATATTATGATTTAAAAAATGATATCTATTTTACGATATTATAAACATAGAAATTTCATTAATTAATTTAAATTTAACATCCATTGTCAAAAATAGGAAGCATGTGTTTAAGATGTAAAAACTAAAAAAAATTGACATGTGTTTATGCCTAATTTCAAAGTGAAATTACATCCAATGAAAAAAATTGGATTAAATAGTAAAAATATAACTCAATTACACATTTAAACCTTTTAAAAAGATAATTTATCCATATAAATAAATCAAATGAAAATATAGCTTTCTCATAAAATTCCAAATGTTTTAATATTCATTAAAAAATGAATTTTATCAGAAAAAATACATGAAATATTTCCAAAGTATATTTTGATATTCCAATTCTAAATAATACATTTATTTTTTCAAATTAATCATAGAAAAGTAAAAAATAATAGATTGAAAACGGGTTCTCCAAAAATAGGTGGTAAATCTACCTTTTAAAAATATTATATTATTTGGGCCTAAAATTTTATTCATTCTCATTTTAAGCCTTTAAATTTTATAAGCTAAATGTAAAGACATTTAAAAATAATTTTTAATCATATTATAGTTTGTTTTGTTCATTCCTGTTAATACATTGTCTAGGCATTAACTACCATTTAAAATAATAAATATATTATATTATTTTTCTGAATAACTGAAAGTTGTTTGCAGCGTAGGATTTCAAATAAACGCATTATTGCGTGTTGAGTACACTATTGTACATTGTATACACTTTTATGTATAATTAATGTTTAATTCACAAATATTAATAAATATGAAAATGTATTATTCTTTATTTACATGGAATTTTATAGTATTTTGTTTCTGTAATGATAAAGGAGGTAGTTGAATTTGTGCTAAGATGTTTCACCTATTAGTTGGTGAAATACAAACAATATAGTCCAGCTATGAGTTTTTAGAATCCCCCCATTACAACTTGGTAAATGGTATGATATAACTTTTTTGTGACTGTATTTCCCAATAAAACCTATAAGAATGATTCACTATCGGTGATTGTGGGTCAAAAAATGGAGGAATAACTCTTCTTTCAAATAAGGGAGATTTTTACCATTGATGATTTCAGAAACAGTAACGTAATATATAATGTTTATGTTGAAAATGTTACAAGGGGTATTATTTTTAATTGATATCCTTCTTTCACATTTTGGTTCAATAAGGGTATTTTGAAGGATTTGGGATATGATGTTCTTTTGAGATCACCTTATAATTCTTTGATTGATGTTAAATCTAAGTGAACAATTTAGATTCTAGAGGATATCTCATGGGACTATACGTTAAATTTCTTTGTTTCATGATAACTTCATAAAGTTATCCGAGAATTGTTTTTAATAATAAATTTCATGCATCCATCCAAATTGAAAATTTTGAGGTATTGTATGGATGTTCATTCCTTTTACATATTTTTTGATTGGTGGAGGAGGAGGATTCATTTATTGTAATTAGTCTCATGATGGAGACATATAAGAAGCTTTAATTGATTATGAGGTGGTTGGTGATTGTGAATTGAAGGAAGACTTCATATAGTAATCATATGATACTTTCTGTAGAGTTTTAGGTTAGTCTACTTGATTTTTTATAGGTGTGTCCTTGGTTGAGAAAAATATATATCACGAAATAATAAATGATAGCTCCCCGATTTTTTCGGATGTTTGAGATAGTGTAAAGGGTTGATCACTTGGAATATCGATTATCCATTCAATATCCCTATTGTGAAATGCATGAAATGTTTCATATGTCACAATATTAAAGATATCATCCTAACCCTTCTCATGTGGTAAACATCAATAACATCTATATTTTTGTGAATGCACCTTTTTTTGATTATATTGTATGGATTCGGTACTTTATTGAGGTGCATTACTGGTGTAGGACCATACTTTTATTTCGAGTTTAGTTGGAGAATGGGTGTGCTCGGGATGAGATCAGGTATAAAAAGACTGATATATGAGTATAGCAGCAATAAATATTCACCGATTCCCAAAAGTGATGCGTAGATAATCTCGGGGATTATGTTTTATATAGTGTTTATGATATATGATCAAATCATTTTCCAGGTATGTCCCTCTTTGAATTTTAAGTTATGACAGTTTCATTGGGTTTTCCATTTTCCTTGAATCGTAATATTCTATCCTTGTTTTGGGATAGGATCCTTATTTTCCATATTAACTAAATTTATGGGATGTATTTTTGTTTGATTTATTGGAATCTAGATGTGAATCATTCAAATATGATTATGAAGGATTACCCTGGTATTGGAAGGAAGTAAAGGTGGTTTGGGAACTATTGTAGTAGTTGAGATGATAACTGTCTGGAAGACATTAACACACAATGTAAATGAGTGACATGACTAATAACTATTTCAGCTGATATTTCATTATTGTAATAGAAGAAATTAATAGGTTCATTACATGAATTGGATTACGTACTGTGAATATACATACACTGCATATAATGATTGATCAGGGAAAAATTCACCATGGCCTCATGAATTTTGGCCAAATTTGTTAATATAAATTACATGAATTAAAATGGGGTTACATTAGATTTAGCTCTCCTGATCAACCATTATAATCTATTTCATGCACTATTATTTAAATTATAGTTGTTTTCATCCCTCTTCTATCAATACATATGGGATTTACTAATTATTTTTTAGAGCCTATCTCCATTATGGACATCCCCATCATGCAATTGATTCATGGGGAGTTTTTTAGCATAGGTATTTGTTATCTTCCATCTTTTTCCATAATTATAATGTAAATAATTTTCAATAAATAATTTTTTATGTTTATCATTATATAGTATGATATAGGTTTTCCTTGTGATCTTCTTCTCTTTCGTTGTTATTAGAGTTACAAGTAGGAAGTGTACTGTTGATTTCTAAATTAAGTTAATGGTAAAAAAAACTGACACTATGGAATTATTATTTGTAATGTAAATGAAATATATATATTTTTGATGTAATGTGTACTCTTATTAATTAATTTATTGAAAAATGGTAAATCATGATTTGTAATATTGGCAGGATTCATTTTTATTGAATTGATGTTATGATCTAGCTTGTGGATACCCATTGGGTTAGTGAAACTTTAAATTATAATTAATTAGCTATAGAATTAATGCATGTTTAAAAAGGCATCAAAAAATTTATTTATTATTTATATATAATCACCTTTATAATGGATTATTGATTTCTGGTATTTCTATATTGTTATGATATGATTTCATATAGAATATAATGATAATGGTTTAAGACCCACTTGATAAATGAAATTTTTTATTTAAAGAAAATGGTAATATAAAGAACTAACCATTGAGTCTTATGATTTTATATTGTGATATCCTTCCTACAAAGACATCTTTTATGATTGGTGTAGTAATTCATATATAGAAGTTGACAATGTAATATAAATATAGCGGTCTATGGGAAGTTTTCATGAGGAAATGCATATATTTTTATGTAGGGTTATTCTCGGTGATGCAGATATCATTATATATATATAGGTAACTGATAATTGATGATGATATGATTATATAGAAGGTGATACATAGATACTTAAATTCTTATATATTCAATTTTCCCATGTTGAATTTGAAATCCTTATTTATATAGATTTTATAAGTACACAAAATGCTTCAACACAGGTACCCTCCTAGTTATTTTAATATTCCATGAAGATGATGATAGGTTGGAATAGTTATTTTATATTCTTATACATATTCTTGTATGGTAGAGAAGTAGGATGATTTTGTACAATATTAATTGATTAATAAATACACTTGTTATCTCTGTATTTCATGCATTTATTTTCTGACTATTTTTTTATACATGTTGGATCCAACCTACTATTTTTTAGTCACACCATATTTGGGTCATCATTTGGTACTCGAGTACATTAAATGGATATGTATTTACAAAAGGGGATGATATATTCTTGATAATTATGATTATTGGATTAGATGGAATTTGGAGACATGATCAACATGTGGTTCAGGACCATGTTCTTCAATGTTTAATATATCTATTGGACATTTTGTTTGTATTATTCTCAGATTTACATATAGATACATGTTATCCTTTCATTACAGTAATTATTATTGTCAATTTATTGTTCTCTCCTTGTATTTATCTTTTTTATTTTTTCATTTTTACCTCTATTTGTGTTTCTTTGAAATTTATATTTCTTTATTCTATATTCAATCATTATACCTAGAGGTATAGTCTCCCCATTATTCCATCACTTCCTCACTACTAGTCACTATCATCTAGCATACGAGGAACCCTAATTGAGGTTTCATAACTAATCGGATTTGGTCATGTGATAGATTATCTGGTCAGGGGATGTCACACTATTTATTGATTAATTATTAATTCAACATTGGGATCATAACAAGGGTTTGTTTCACAAACTCATTTCAATTGATATTGTTTTTACAAATAATTCATTAATGTCAATTTTTTGACATGTTTTCAATAAAAAATTAAATTTTCTCTTCATCTGGTTAATAAAGAGTCATTTCATAAAATATTAACATTTTCCTACTACTTTTTACTGATAATTATTAGGAAACTTGTTTTTAAAAAATAAGATTTGATTTTTCTATTTGGTATCAAATCAAATTTCTTTCTTAAACCATGTTTTCTAAAAATGTATTCAACTTTTTTATGCTTTTAAAAATGTATTTCTTGTCATAATTTTAACCATTTTTTTTAAAATTCTATTAATGTAATGTTCATTTTCTTTTCAAAAAATGATTTTTTTTTTCTTTTACAAAAAATGTGAAGTATATACTTGAATAAACATAGTCGAAATGTACAAAATTTCCAATCATCATGACCAATATGTGTTTAAATAATCCTCTATAATATTCAAAGGATATTTGAAATGAATTTTTTTTTATAATGTTTTTTTAAATTTTTGGTCTAATTTTTTTTTAAAATGAAAAGAATATATTCCTCATCGAAAATTTTCATTATATTTTTATGTTAATTATTCTCACCAATGACAAAAACCCTTTGAATTTCATATACCCTTATAAATATATGTTGTATTGAACTCATCCTTATTCTACCAATGGATAGTTTATGATTATTTTGAAAAATTATTTTTCTAACATCAACTTCATTGATTCATTTTTGTATTCAGTTATTTTACCATTATAATGTTATTTCTTGTATCTTGTGATAATATAACAAATCTAGACACCAACATCGCTTTACTAGGGTTGGAGCGATTATAGTTTCTATAAAAGAAAATTTTTGTGGAATATATGTGAAAAATATTTATGAAAACATATATTGGGTGACAAAACCTTTTGAGATAATTTGAGGATATGTATAGAAGAACATATAGATGTTTTTGTAAATTAAATACTTGGTATTTTTCCCATATATACATTCATTTTTGGAGAAAATAAGTGAATATGGTTATTTAAAAATGTCCCAAGGTTTAATATAAATAAGATGTGACAATGTTCCTTCTTCATATCATAACTTAGTTCATGAATATAGTTCATACTAAGAACTATATTTTACACTACCAACATTTATACTAAGGATAATTCATATTTTCATTTGAAAATCACTGTCAATGATATGAATATATTTGAATAAAGAATGACCTAGGTCAATACTAAAGTGTCATATATTATAAATAATTTATTCTGATTTGATAGTATGATAAATTAATATATGGGTTCCAAAATATGATTATAGTTTCCCACAATATTTTTTAATTTATTAATCGAATCTAAATTATCCATGTAAAAATTTAAAATGACATAAAATTTGGTGACTATGAGAACCCAAATGGGATGATGATAAGGGATAAATATATCAAGATTATTCCCAATCATTATTTGAATAATTAAATAAAAAACATATACCATAAACAACTATTAGACTCACCAATGAAAGGAATGATATATTTTAATAAGAACGTATGTGGTGGAGACCGTGGAGGATGGAGGTATTGATTTTCATCTTGTGAGAAATGTGGAAAGAAAATCCTATAAATTTTTCTCAAAGGGATGAAAAAATTATTTATGGGTTGAAAATAATGGAATAAAAAAATTAATATAAGAGGAATTATGATTTGTACAATGGAAGAAAATAATTCTCTTCATAGGTATCCATTTATAGATTGTTGTCTGAAATGTGCACAACATGTGAAATATAAATATCAAATTCATCTTCTAAAGGTTTTCCCTAATTCTGTATAAGGACCTCTATGGAAAAAAATGTTTGAAGTATTTTTTATGGGGAATAAGGAATACAATTATGGATTTATTTTTAGCAATAGTATTTAGGTTATAAAAATTATGAAAAATATCATTATTAACAACAATTTATTGGAATATGTGAATTAATCAACATAAGATTGGATTATTCTATAATTGGTTCATGATTTTATAACCAAGGACAAGTTAATAATCTCGAATGATCAATTTTATGATAGATTTGATGATATTATAAAATGATAAAGGATTTTTTATGGAATTTTATGCCAACTATATTTTCCCTAAGAACATTATTTATGGATGAATGACCTTACCATTTTTGGAATATGATTAATGGAAGCCATAGCCACAATGTATTTTCATACCCTTCATGTTTTAGTAATTATATAACATCATAATATGATATGGTTAGAGAAGTTAAATTAATAGAGTTTTGTAGAAATAAAAAACTGATGAATTTGGAGAAATCCACGAAGCTAGAGCATAAAATAAAAGGATGATATGTGATTAACACCATCCACTGGACTACATTATGTCATTGTTAATATTTAATTATTTATAAAAAATGCTTTTATAATTAAATATTAACAATATATATTTGTTTTTAGTGATTATGTTTATATATCAATGTATAGAATTAGAAAAATTGTGCTCACCATAATAGTTTTTTAAAATAGTTTGACAATTAAAAAAATACATCTCACACTTTTATGGATCATCCGGTCTTTTAAAAGTTAGTTTTATTGATCAGGTATAAAAAATTCAGTTTTGGATATTCATTTCATAGAGTATGTAATGAATTTCATATTTATCGAGGTACTATAGAAAGAAGATGTTATTACTATAAATGATATGAAATTAGTACATTTACTTATATTTTTTGATAGTAAAAGAATTCTACAACTCTATAAAAAGGATAAATTGATTTTTATCATAATAACAATTACCAGAAAATATCATCCATAGGTAAATCCTTTGACCATTTATTAAGAAAAGAAAACGTACAGTGAATAAGCGCAACAAGCAATCAAAACCAGTTATGTGTTATAAAAGTCATAACCCTCGCCACACCCATGATATAACACTTCCTCCACTATATCAGATTCCCATTCAGAGATATTATAGTGCTTCAGGACCTTCACATATTTCCATCTGAGATTCAGTTTCTCTAAGGATAAAAACTCCTTAGAGGATTTCCTAATAGAGGAAATGGTTGACACCTGCTTTGGCAAGTCATAAACCCTTTCCATTCTTATTTTAACTGGGGGAGGTTCCTCATTTCCGTAATTTTTCTTCCCATCCTTGCAAAAATCACTAAATGAAGGCCTGGACAAATAGAATATATTTTATTTGTCACCATTGGATATATCCCCCCATTTTCTAGGAATTACCACCTCTTGGAAAGCATCAGTCGGGATCCGGTTCTGCTCATAATACCGATTGATATCAATCGTAGCCAAACACGATGGAGACTCCACAATGGAATTACCAACATCCAGATCCTTCCTTAAAACATCCTATTTTACAAACAAAACGTTGTGACCTTCCATCATTTTAGGGAACCCATTGAACTCCTCATGACCCAATTCTTGAAAAGAGTTGCAAGTAACAAATGTAATCTTCAAACCACAATCAGAATTTGACTGCAACTGAGAGTCAATAGCAGCTGGACAAACATGAGGTGCATCATGAGATTTCACATCAACTGAACTCATGTCCAACTTCCCCTCCTTCTTCTTAGAATCACCATCTTTGACCATCCCACTATCATCTGGAATCTGCAAACCACAATCAGAATTCAATTGCAGCTAAGAATCCTTAACATGTAGACAAACATGAGGTGCAACCGAGCTCAATTCTAACTCCACCCATCTGTTCAGCATCACCAGCCTTGATCATTTCACTTTCAACCCTTCCTACAGAAAATTGACCAACAAGAATTTTACTGTTCTGCAACATCTCCCCTAAAGAAGCAGGCGCTCCCACCTTGACTCGAGGTCCAGAACTAGGACAAGCCTCATTCGTACCAATATGATTGACACCATTTTGCAGTGACAGATAATGCTTCAATCTGTAAAAACCATAGCAACAGACTGATTGGGGGAAGCCCATTTCTGCCTTCCTAGAGATGAATCACCCAATCAAACAACATTACCATACATGGCTGCATCAGGACATGACTGTACTTGATCAGATACCCCACCAGGCCTCTTCTCCGAAGTAAAAGGCCTCCTGCTTCTGGTTCCATGACAACAATGAACAAACAAATGACCCAAATGACAACATGACAAATAGTAATCAACCCAATTTTCATACACAACAGTGTGACCTCATCAGAACTCCATGCCAACAGTAATCCAAATCTAGTCAACCAGTGGCTTTGAGGCATCCACCGCGACACAAAAACATGGGTTCACTGGATGAATCACAGAAGATGTGCGAGCATCTAAGCATAGGAACCGACCAACCAAATTAAATAGCAAAAAAATTATCGAAGTATTTTGAAAAGGCAGAGGAAGATGAGGCAGACACACCAAGGTTTCAATAGAAGGAGGGTCCTGATTCATACAGAGATCAAATGACTATAGGAGAAGGAAAAATTTTCATCTACTGCAACGACGGGGAGCTCTGGACCAGGTGCTGATTAAGTCCTCTTTAGTGCCGAATCGAATCATCCGACAATTATTATCAAGAAGCCCTACAACTTCTAGTTACATCAAATCCAAATCACTCAACACGATGCGATCAAACTCATCAACATATGGCCTTCGAAGAGAAAAATGAGAAACTGTAACGCCCCGACCCTAGTTACCCAGAGTCGGTGCATTATTACATAACATTGGCATGATCACAAGAAAGAACAAATCTCGAAATACCGATTGGTTTAGTAGCCTTGGAAACACTAGATATATTCATAAGTCTTACATTAAATCATAAAATGAAAAACTACTACAACAACATATTGTCTCCGTAAACCACACTCATATCCCCACATAATATCCCTGCAGGTCATTCATAATTTACTTCTTCACTTCCTGGGAAAAATAAAACATAGAAAAGGGGTGAGCTCAAATGCCCAGTAAGGATAACAGTATACCAGAAACTTTCATAAATATGAATAAACATTTAAGGCTATGTATAACTAAAACAAAAGCCTTTTAAACTTGAACTTCAACATAGTATGGCAAAAGTAAAATGAAATAATGTCATTTACTTGTTCACATGGATATTCTAATAATCAAATAATCACATGCAATATCAATAACCACTTTCATAATGTTGGAATGCATAATGCCAGTCTATCATAACCACATAGCCAAGGCCTCGTGCCAAGACTACAAATAAGATTTTTCCAAGGCCTTATGCCAAGAAACTAGTTTGTCTCATGAGACCTACCGATGCATCGAGGAGCTATAGTGGGCTCCACCCGTCACATATTAAGTCCAATTCATTCCCATATGAAAAGGTTTAAACATAACATAAACATTCGTATTAAAAATAGCATACGAAATGTCAATAATTTCACCATAAACTATGAATGGTATAAAAATAGCACATCCACAGTCAAACATATCACAAAACCTTCAATACAAAATAGAAGTTTTGTATCATAATAAATCAACTTCAAATAAGTGTAAAATACATCAAAGGATGTTGACATAGATGAAATCAAAACACTTTTTGGAGAAATATCTCTTTCTATTTTTGAAATCATTTAAGAGCCATATAAAATAAAACATTTTCTTGAAAATATTATTATAAGCTTGTAAGGAAAACTTTGAAGATTTTATAACGACAGAAAATAACCGCACTCACCGTATAAGTTAAAAAAAACATTCTTACCTTAATTCTGTCGAAAAGGTTAAAAAGGACCTTGTTTTGAAAACGACGGAAAGATTCCTCTTATAAAAAGTCAAACAAGGGTATAAATGACTTTAACCCGTATTCTTGTAAATAATAAAAATGTTTTGAAATACATTTTGAAGAAACATGGATGTGGATGATAAAGAGATCCCAGTAGATTATTACATATAAACAACCTCGGATAATGAAGAGATTGTGAAATGACCCTTACCTTGTACTTTTCCTTGGTTGGGGTAGGTAAACATCCTGTATAATGGTGAAATAATTGTTATTAAATTATACAAGAATCATATACATTAATATGATATCATATATGATCTTTTAATATTGATTTGATAATAATATCTTAGTATTATCATTGTTACAGGTGTTAACTTACTTGTTTTCTTTTATATGTTTTGTTACATAAGACATGTTTTTAAAGGATAGGTTGTATATTATTCATATCCAGAATGATATAAAGTCCTTAAACATCATTTTTTAAATCATCAAATGATAATTATACTTGAATGGATACGATGGAGAATGAATCTCATCGCGTTCGTGGAGACGGTAGTCCGTACGTACGCACGAGCGACAATATCATTATTTTGATATTAAAATAATTTATAAATGGATGGTATATCATATATACTGAATCATTAACATGTTATATTTATTATTTACATGAGTTAAACATCATTATTATACCCATCCAAATAATATTATATTGAATAACAATTACACGACGACGTGGAGACGGTAAGCCGTACGTACGCACGTATGGTGACATGTTATTCAAAGGGTGGATAGAATACTGAATATGGTTGTACCATATTTATAATAACATCACAATATATATATGATACTGGAGTTACTATTTTAGAATGGTAACAACAAAGGAAGAAGAAGTGGAAGAAGTAATGAACTTGGAAAATGGGTGGTGAAATCATTACCTCTTCTTCGGGTTCTTCCTTTTGATTGGATCAAAAGGGCTGCTTAGGATGGATTTCTGATCAAAATAAGGCCTCTAGGTTGTATTGAGGGAAGTTGGGAGAGTATTTGGGCAGAGTTTTCCCGAACCAAAAGGTTTTGAAGGTGTGAATAAATGATAAGGACGAGTGCCCTTTTATAAGAGAGGTGAGGGGCACCTTTGGAAAAGCTAGAGATATTAGGTTATAATAAATTAATATTCGGTTTCCAATGGCTCAAAAGTTTACTATTCAAAGTTTAAGGTGGGGATGGGTCGAAAACAACTCAACCAATATAATTTAGACCGGTTTGGGTACTTATATTCATCTTATCTTTAAGTATTAACTCTAAGTTAATTAGTTTCACTTTTACAATGTCTCTTTGTATTTTTATATAATATGGTTAATAAACGTACTATATACATCCAAGAGACCCCCAAGTGGTCCATTAATGATGAAAATATCATGATATCAGTCTCTTGGCCGAGAATTAGATTTTTAGGAATTTAATATCAATTAATAATATAATATTTGTTTTAAGAACTCTTTTATGTCAATTTTGACACTATTCAATAGTTGATTTTTTTGAAACTCATAACAGATTGATTACTTTGAAAAAAGTACATTTAATAAATCAAAATATATCATATTATCCTATAAAATTAGTTTAATTCATTAAAAGTTTCATATTATATTTATTTGGGTATTTAAAATATCAATTAATTTATTTTTTCACTATTTTAGTAATTACTGCATCATCATTGTGTCATAAATAAAATAAATTATTTAATGTCTAAAAATTATAAATAAAATATCATTATGTAGGAAATCTTTTTATCATTCTAATTAATATTTATAATATAATATCCAACATATATAACCCTATCTAATAATTGTTTTTCTAAAAGATATATGCTTGTGTCATTTTTGTATTCATTTTAACTTAATTAAAATAAAGTGTCTCTATCACCTACAAGTGGCTCCATGGGGTCCCCAAATCGACCCAAAGATGCCTATGGTCGAACATGTATCAACCAATAAGGATAGGACACGTTTTAGGATAATTTAGTATTATTATAATATTATTTGTTAACCCTTATTTACCAGATTTACCCTTAACCATGGTAAATAAAATATTTACCACAGTAATTATTCAAAATGTCTAAAAATAAAAGATACCTATTTACACAATTTGGACATCCTGATTCCAAATATGGAATCCATTTTTCTAAATTCAAAACACATAAGTGGCAGAAATTAATTTAAAATTAATTCCCGCTGTCAAAACAAAAACCGTGTTTTTAAAAAGATAATAACTATCAAAAGATTGACACTTGTTTATGTTCGGTTTAATTGTAAAATTATGTCCAATGACCAAAATTATAATAAATGGTAAAAATATATTCTAAATATACTTTAAAACCACTCAAATTCATAATTGATCACTATTAATTATTTTGATTAAAAAAGTTGTTTTTAGTTAAAATTTAGTAATTTTCACTATTCATCAAAATATGAAAGTTATCCGAAAAGTACCAAAATTTCACCTTAGGCTAAATTCGATACTCCGAATCCAAAAAATGAAGTCCATTTTGAAATATAAAATATATATAATTTCAAAAAGTAGGTATTACTATTCCTAACAGCTAGTTTGATTGGCTGTGGTGTGTTAGAACTCGAAGTTGCGTACAACACACGCTATCACATTATTCCAAGAGAAGCATACCGTAGAAGCTTGGGGTGTTAAATTCTCCCCTCCTTCAAATAATTTTGTCCTCGAAATTTCTAGAATAATACCGCATGAAAAGACTCGGGTGGTTCTTCATCATAAGTTCCTCAGGTTCCCACGTTGCCTCTTCCATCTTATGGTTTCTCCCCAATACTTTTACCAGACGCGTCGTCCGGTTACTCAGTACTTGTTCTTTTGTATCAAGAATCCTGAAAGGCTCTTCACAATAAGACATATTGGGTTCCTGTTCTAATTCCTCATAAGTGAGTACATGCTTTGGGTCAAGCATTTATTTCCTCAACAGAGATACGTGGAACACATCGTGAACTATAGAGAGACTTGGTGGCATTGCCAATCGGTAAGCTACAACCCCAATTCGTTCTAGAACTTCGAAGGGTCCAATGTACCTAGGACTCAATTTACCTTTCTTACCAAAACTTATGACTCCCTTCCATGGAGATACCTTCAGGAAAACATGATCACCGACTTGAAATTCCAAATCCTTCCTTCGATTATCGGCATAGCTCTTCTGCCTACTTTGAGCTTCTTTGATGTGATTTTGGATTACCTTCACCTTTTCCACCGTTTCCTCCACCAGTTCTGGGCCTACAAGTTTTCTTTCACCAACGTCATCGCAACAGGTTGGTTTACGACATCTCTTTCTATATAACGCTTCATATGGTGCCATCTGAATACTCGAATGGAAGCTATTGTTATAGAAAAATTCTACCAGTGGTAAATATTGATCCCACATACCCTGAAAGTCAAGTGAGCAAGATCTCAACATGTCTTCTAAGTTATGAATAGTCCGTTCTGATTGTCCATCTGTATGAGGGTGGTAAGCTGTACTCAAATGAAGTTCAGTATCCAGGGATTTCTGAAGACTTTTCCAAAATCTTGATGTAAAACGGGGATCACGATCCGAAACAATCGATAGGGGTACTCCATGAAGTCTCAAAACTTCACTAATATATAGTCTTTCTAGACGTTCCAGGGGTAGATCTTCTCTTATAGCAAGAAAATGTGCTGACTTGGTAAGACGATCAATAATAACCCATATTGCATCATTCCTTCTAGGAGTCTTTGGTAGCCCCATGAAAAATTCTATCGTAATATTGTCCCATTTCCACTCCGGTATGGGAAGAGGATGCATGACTCCTCCAGGTTGTCGCCTTCCAGCTTTCACTTGTTGACAAACCATACATCATGACACAAAATCAGCAATCTCCCTCTTCATATTGTCCCACCAAAAATGTTCCTTCAAATCTCTATATATTTTCGTGCTCCCAGGGTGTATAGAGAAATTTGAACTATGAGCATCATCCAACAATTCCCTTTTTAGATCAGGTAAATCGGGAACACAAAGTCTCTTCCCAAATTTCAAAATTCCATCTTCATACACAAAGTATCTCAATCTCCCATCATTCACAACTTTAATCTTCTTTTGGAATTCTTCATCATCGGTCTGAGAACTCTTAATCCTTTCTAGTAAAGATTGTTTGGCAACCATTTGAAAAATCATTGATGTTTCACCTTCCCTAGTTATTACCATGTCCATATTCACTAGATCCATGAAAATTGGATCCCTTTCAATTATCATATTGTTCAAAACTTCATGGTCTTTTCTACTCAAAGCATCTGCCACCTTGTTTGCTTTCCCCGGGTGGTAGTGTATCGTGCAATCATAATCCTTGAGTAATTCAAGCCATCTCTTTTGCCTCATGTTGAGTTCTTTTTTTGAGAAGATATACTTCACACTTTTGTGATCAGTATAAATCTCATATTTTTCACCATAGAGGTAGTGCCTCCATATCTTCAAAGCAAAGATCACATCTACTAACTCGAGATCATGAGTAGGATAGTTTTGTTCATGAATTTTCAACTATCGTGATGCATAGGAAATAACTCTATCATTCAGCATAAGGACACAACCAAGTCCTTTCTTTGATGCATCACTATAAATAACGAACCCATCATTCCCCAATGGTAGAGTCAATATAGGATCATTGACTAATATTCTCTTCATTTCTTCAAAACATTCTTCACACTCTTTTGTCCAAACAAATTTAACCCCTTTACGTGTGAGCTTCGTTAATGGGTTAGCCAATCGGGAAAAATTCTGGACGAATCGTCGATAATAACCTGCCAAACCAATAAAACTACGTACCTCAGTTATACTCATAGGTGCTGTCCATTCGTGGATTGCCATGGTCTTAGAAGGATCAACAAATATTCCATCTTTAGAGACAATATGGCCAAGAAAAGAAATCTCATGAAGCCAGAATTCAAACTTGCTAAACTTCCCATATAATTCATGTCTTCTCAGAGTCTTCAAGATAATGTGCAAGTGATTTTCATGATCTTCGTAGCTTTTAGAGTATACTATGATATCATCAATAAATACCACCACAAATTCATCGAGGTACTCCTTGAAAACTCTATTCATTAGATCCATGAATACAGAGGGTGCATTAGTCAATCCAAAAGGCATTACAGTAAACTCGTAATGCCCGTACCTGGTTCGAAATGCTGTCTTAGGAATGTCTTCCTTATTCACACACAACTGATGGTATCCAGATCGATGGTCAATCTTTGAAAAGTATTGATCTCCATGCAGTTGGTCAAATAAATCATCAATGTGTGGTAGGGGATACTTGTTCTTTATTGTTATAGCATTGATCTCCCTGTAGTCGATACATAACCTCGTAGATCCATCTTTCTTTTTAACAAAAAGAACAGGGGCTCCCCATGGAGAAACACTAGGGAGAATAAATCCCTTATTACTCAATTCCTCTAGTTGTTTCTTTAGTTCAACTAATTCTAAAGTGGCCATTCTATAAGGGGTATTCGATATAGGCCTTGATCCAGGAATTTAATCAATGGAAAACTCAACTTCTTGTTCTGGAGGATGTCCAAGTAAATCTTTCGGAAATACATCTACAAATTCTTTCACAACAGGTACATACTCTATTTGAACATTCCTTTCCTCACTGACAGTTATTTCATTATCTTCCTCCCCAATAATTGAATTAAGTTGAGCTACTGGGGGTGGATCTAAATAAGAATTATGTGGTGACGATTCTGCTCTAAAGATAAGGTTTTCCTTATCATTATCATCAAGAATCGTAACCACTTTCTTCTTACAATAAATCTTCGCATCATAGTCCGAAATCCAGTCCATACCTAGGATTATATAAAACTCAATCATAGGTATGACGACGAGATCAGCAGATAAAGAACATTTATGTGCTCTAATGGGGACTGATTCACAAAACATTGTTGCAATGATACTTCCCTTAGGAGTTTTAACTGACAATTCCCTTATTAAATCAAATTGGAAATATCTAATTTTCTTAGAAAACTGGGATGATATGAAACAATGAGATGATACAGAGTCAAATAATGCATTTGCTAAACTTGAGGAAACCATTAATTTACCTGCCACCACGTATTTCGGAGCTTCTACCTCAGCAGTAGTGATAGCATAAGCCTGGCCTTGATCCCTTGGCCTTTTCTGAGGTAATTTCTCCTGAAGCTTAGGACATGCATTTGCATAATGCCACATCTCCCTGCAATTGTAGCACTGAACGTTGGTAGCTTCTTTCTTCCCCTTGCAATCACGAGCTTGGTGGCCTTTTTCACCACACTTGTAACAGTCTCCCATTCCCTTCAAGAAAGTACCAGGATGTTTCTTCCCGCATTTACAACAAGATGGATATTCAACTTTTCCCTTCTTCCCCTTATTTCCATTCCCATATTGATCAGCAGGTCTCTTCTTCTCTTGCTTTGCTTTAAAGTCATAGGAATTAGAGAATTCCTTTTCGGTCTTGATAGCACATGAGACAATGTCTTAGTACGACGAAAAGGATTGTGAGACTAATGCTCGGCGGAGAAATGGTTTTAACCCATTAAAGAAACGATCAATCTTACTTATTGGGTTACGTATATAATCTCCAACATACCTTGCTATCCTTGTAAAAGTAGCCTCATACTTTGCGACATTCTCATCCTCCTTCTGTCTCAGACTCAGAAATTGCCTTTCCATATCTGCTCGATGGTCGCGAGGAAAGTATTTTTCTAAAAACACATCTTTGAACTCCCTCCATTCCATATTTGATACTTCATCATCTTCCTTCATGTTTTGAATCAATGACCACCATTGATCAGTATCTCCAGTGAGGCGGTAAACTGCCATGATAACTTTTTCTATTTCACTGCTCCCCAAAGCCTGAAATATTTTCTCTAGGGAATTTATCCCTTGCTCAGCTACTAAGGGATTTGTACTCCAGTTGAACGTTGGTGGTTGTTGCCTCATGAATCGATCTAACTTTGATCCTCCAAGCTGTGGATCAGGGTGCTACATATGGGTAAGGTTATTATTCATAACCTGAGTGAGTTGTCCCAGTATGGTGATTAGCTGATCGGCACTAGTTGCATGACCAACTCCACTATAATTATCTTGAGCAGGAGGGCAATCCCTACATGGAGTGCGTGCATTGATACAGTTTCCATTTCTTCCACTATGTTCCATTTCTAAACAATGGCATAAACTAGATCAGTTTATGAATCAAAATACATAATCCCATACTTATAAAACACTTAACATAAATTGAACTATTTATGGATATAATCCATAATCATATAAATGTTTTCTTTGAGGAAGTATATACTCATAAACCCTTCATAATTATTTGTAAAGAAAATGAGAGTTATCCTATGAATATCCCCCAGGAGTGTCGTAACCAAGAGTGCAGCAAGGCCCGTTGTCGTGCACCAGTTCCCGTTCAAGTCTATCTCAAAGAGGTGTTTTCGGGTTTTACCCCAAGGTACATCTGTGCCAGAGCCGCCTCTACCTACTCGTATCCAGACAGGGACGTATTGCTCGGAAAACTCACAAAATCTCTACAATAACAAAATTCTAGGAAGTTATTCTATACTAATCCTCAAAGTTCATCTTAGGTCTACGTGCTCTAATCAGAGTTTATCTAAATCTATCTTCCAAGGTTTGTACTAAACTTCCTCTGATACCAACTGTAACGCCCAGACCCTAGTTACCTAGAGTCGGTGCATTATTACATAACATTGGCATGATCACAAGAAAGATCAAATCTCGAATGACTGATTGGTTTAGTAGCCTTGGAAACACTAGATATATTCATAAGTCTTACATTACATCATAAAATGAAAAACTACTACAACAAAATATTGTCTCCATAAACCACACTCATATCCCCACATAATATCCCTGCAGGTCATTCATAATTTACTTCTTCACTTCCTGGGAAAAATAAAACATAGAAAAGGGGTGAGCTCAAATGCCCAGTAAGGATAACAATATACCAGAAACTTTCATAAATAAGAATAAACATTTAAGGCTATGTATAACTAAAACAAAAGCCTTTTAAACTTGAACTTCTACATAGTATGGAAGAAGTAAAATGAAATAATGTCATTTACATGTTGACATGGATATTCTACTAATCGAATAATCACATTCAATATCAATAACCACTTTCATAATGTTGGAATGCATAATTCCAGACTATCATAACCACATAGCCAAGGCCTCGTGCCAAGACTACAAATAAGATTTTTCCAAGGCCTGGTGCCAAGACACTAGTTTGTCTCATGAGACCTACCGATGCATCTAGGAGCTATAGCGGGCTCCACCCGTCACATATTAAGGCCAATTCATTCCCATATGAAAAATTTTAAACATAACAAAACATTCGTATTAAAAATAGCATACGAAATGTCAATAATTTCACCATAAACTATGAATGGTATAAAAATAGCACATCCACAGTCAAAAATATCACAAAACCTTCAATACAATATATAGAAGTTTTGTATCATAATAAATCAACTTCAAATAAGCGTAAAATCCATCAAAGGATGTTGACATAGATGAAATCAAAACACTTTTTGGAGAAATATCTCTTTCTATTTTTGAAATCATTTAATAGCCATATAAAATAAAACATTTTCTTGAAAATATTCTTATAAGCTTGTAAGGAAAACTTTGAAGATTTTATAACGGCAGAAAATAACCGCACTCACCATATAAGTTAAAAAAAACATTCTTACCTAAATTCTGTCGAAAAGGTTAAAAAGGACCTTGTTTTGAAAACGATGGAAAGATTCCTCTTATAAAAATTCAAACAACGGTATAAATGAATTTAACCCATATTCTTGTAAATAATAAAATTTTTTTGAAATACATTTTGAAGAAACATGGATGTGGATGATAAAGAGATCCCAGTAGATTATTACATATAAACAACCTCGGATAATGAAGAGATTGTGAAATGACCCTTACCTTTTACTTTTCCTTGGTTGGGGTAGGTTAACCTCCTGTATAATGGTGAAATAATTGTTATTAAATTATACAAGAATCATATACATTAATATGATATCATATATGATCTTTTAATACTGATTTGATAATAATATCTTAGTATTATCATTATTTCGGGTGTTAACTTACTTGTTTTCTTTTATATTTTTAGTTACGTAAGACATGTTTGTAAAGGATAGGTTGGATATTATTCATATTCAGAATGATATCAAGTCCTTAAAAATCATTTTTTAAATCATCAAAATGATAATTATACTTTAATGGATACGATGGAGAATGAATCTAATCACGTTCGTGGAGACGGTAGTCCGTACGTACGCACGAGCGAAAATATCATTCTTTTGATATTAAAATAATATATAAATGGATGGTATATCATATATAATGAATCATTAACATGTTATATTTATTATTTACATGAGTTACACATCATTATTATACCCATCCAAATAATATTATATTGAATAACAATTACACCACGACATGGAGACGGTAAGCCGTACGTACGCACGTATGGTGACATGTTATTCAAAAGGTGGATAGAATAATGAATATGGTTGTACCATATTTATAATAACATCACAGTATATATATGATACTTTAGTTATTATTTTAGAATGGTAACAACAAAGGAAGAAGAAGTGGAAGAAGTAATGAACTTGGAAAAAGGGTGGTGATATCATTACCTCTTTTTCGGGTTCTTCCTTTTGATTTGATCAAAAGGGCTTCTTAGGTTGGCCTTCTGATCAAACTAAGGCCTCTAGGTTTTAGTGAGGGAAGTTGGGAGAGTATTTGGAAAGAGTTTGGCCGAACCAAAAGGTTTTGAAGGTGTGAAGAAATGAGAAGGAGGAGTGCCCTTTTATAAGAGGGGTGAGTGGCACCTTCAGAAAAGCTAGAGATATTAGTTTATAATAAATCCATATTCGGTTTCCAATGGCCCCAAAGTTTAATATTGAATGGTTAAGGTGGTGATGGGTCGAAAAAAACTCAACCAATAGAATTTATACAGGTTTGGGTACTTATATTAACCTTATCTTTAAGTATTAACTCTAAGTTAATTAGTTTCACTTTTACAATGTCTCTTTGTATTTTTATATAATATGGTTAATAAACTTACTATATACATCCAAGAGACCCCCAATTGGTCCATTAATGATGAAACTATCATTATATAAGTCCTTTAGCCGAACATTAGATTTTTAGGAATTTAATATCAATTAATAATATAATATTTGTTTTAAGAACTCTTTTATGTCAATTTTGACACTATTCAATAGTTGATTTTATTGAAACTCATAACAGATTTATTACTTAGAACAATGTAAATTACATCAATCCTAATATATCATATTATCCTATAAAATTAGTTTAATTCATTAAAAGTTTCATATTATATTTATTTGGGTATTTATAATATCAATTAATTTAATTTTTCACTATTTTAGTAATTACTGTATCATCATTGTGTCATAAATAAAATAAATTATTTAAAGTCTAAAAATTATAAATAAAATATCATTATGTAGGAAAGCTTTTTATCTTTCAAATGAATATTTATAATCTAAAATCCAACATATATAACCCTATGTAATAATTGGTTTTCTAAAAGATATATGCTTGTGTCATTTTTGTATTCATTTTAACATAATTAAAATAAAGTGTCCCTATCACCTACAAGTGGCACCATGGGGTCCCCAAATCGACCCAAAGATGTCTATGGTCGAAAATGTATCATCCAATAAGGCTAGGACACGTTTTAGGGTAATTTAGTATTATTATAATATTAATTTGTTAACCCTTATTTACCAGATTTACCCTTAACCATGGTAAATAAAATATTTACCACAGTAATTATTCAAAATGTCTAAAAATAAAAGTTACATATTTACAAAATCTGGACATCTTGATTCCAAATATGGAATCCATTTTTCTAAATTCAAAAAACAGAAGTGGCAGAAATTAATTTAAAATTAATTCCCGCTGTCAAAACAAAAAGCGTTTTTTAAAGAGATAATAACTATCAAAAGATTGACACTTGTTTATGTTCGGTTTAATTGTAAAATTATGTACAATGACCAAAATTAAAATAAATGGTAAAAATATATTCTAAATATACTTTAAAACCACTAAAATTCATAATTTATCACTATTAATTATTTGATTAAAAAAGTTGTTTTTAATTAAAATTTAGTAATTTTCACTATTCATCAAAATATGAAAGTTATCCGAAAAGTACCAAAATTTCACCTTAGGCTAAATTCGATACTCCGAATCCAAAAATGAAGTCCATTTTGAAATATAAAATATATATAATTTCAAAAACTAGGTATTACTATTCATAACGGCTAGTTTGATTAGTTGTGGTGTGTTAGAACTCGAAGTTACATACAACACACGCTATCACATTATTCAATGAGAACCGTATCGTAGAAGCTTGGGGTGTTACAGCAACCAAGGTCAAATCTAGGAAAATCGATGTCGCGGAGAATTCCAATGAAGAAATCGATAATTGAGGGACCCCATTATGATGATCTGGAACATTCGGGCTTAGGGAAATCGACTGGAAGTCTGGAAGGAAATTAGGGTTTGAATATGGAAAAAAAGACACCCGCAATGTCGGGGGAAGTGGAGCCAAATCATCTTCCCCCCTCCCTCCACCAGGATGGCGAGGAAATCCATCATCAGGCATTAGCTAGGGTTTATCACTAGGAAGAAGGAGGAGCTCTCGAGTCTTCTTCCACTAAGTTACCTTTGTGTATTAAAAATAATAATAATAAAATTATTTATATTGAATATATGGTATTTAAATTATCAGATATTTATGGTCTAAATTTTCCTAACCTTTACTGATCATCTATTTTCATGTGATCAATGACCTCTATCACACTCTATAATTATATATGAATTTTTTTACAAATATATTTCTTCAATTGGAAATTATTTCTTATATATAAACCTTGTTATGTGTTATTACATATGAATCATTTATTAACCATTCTATTTTATTAAGAAGTCATTTTATTAACACTTTTTATGATTTAGTTTCTTCATCGATTGTATTTCCAAATGCCCAACCCTTGATTACTAGGATCACATATAAATTGAGTGAAAACAATTTATTTAAGGTGTGGATAAAGTGACTCAATAAATTTATAAAGTAATAAAAATTTGGTCAATGGCATATGTGGCACACAACATGAATTTTTAAATACCCACGAAATATGTCTCAAAATTTAATCTCTTCACTATCATATGAATCATGAAACCCCAAGTCAAAATGATCCACAATTAAGTAAAACATTATAACCTAGAAGTTAATTTTGAGCTTATTAATAGTAAAAGATAAATTAAGAAAATAATTTTTATCAATCCATCTAATCTTTTATAAATTCTCAAATAAACCACTTTATGGCTGAGTGAGAACATAATTGAAATCAGATTGAGGCTATTTGAGAAAAATAAAAATAAGAACCAAAATAAAATAAGTGTGTCAAAGAGAATCCACCATTGATGACAAATGACATAACAAATCAAATACACCAGAGGCAGAGGATGACAAAGGGAAAGAGCCTCATCGACACCACTATGAAAACACCACCACACCAAAAGAGAACCCCAAACATATAAAACATCACTGAAGCCTCCAACACAATCTAAATCATCATCGAGTATGTCACACCCAACCATAATGGGGTCACATGTGTATATATTTATTAATACATATATTATGATTCATTTAAAGGTAAAAAATATTTTTTTTACAAAAAAATTAATTTTTTTATAAAAGGAATAATACGAATTTATTGTGTACCAAATTATAAAAAATCATAATTTTTTTAATATATCCTATTTAAATTAGTGTTAATTTTTTGGATTTTTCAAAAATGATTTATTTTTTGACGAATAGTTTAAAAAAAGAATTTTAAAGTTACACTACATTCTAATTTACAATATTTGTAATGATAAATTAAATTCATAATTGTTTATAAGGCATAATCTGTTCAATTATATTAAAATTTAAAAAATATAGGTCATAAAAATAATTTTCATACTGAATTTTTATATAAAAACTTTGTAAACATTATTACATTTTTCAATAAAACCCCGATTTCTCATCCTGTTAGCATGATTAATATCAAATATGATTTTTAAAAATAGGTGAATAGAATTTGGAAAAATGGATCTCATATTTTGAAAAATATTACTTTTTATTTTATATTAAGTAAAAATAAATTTTTTTCATATTTAATAGTTAAAACACTAAATATTTATTTACTATGATTATGGTAAAAGTTGGTTTAATATGGGTTAAACTAAAAACTATAACGGTTATAATAACTAAGAAAATTTTCTAAAATCTATTATCTAGGATTTTTAAGATCATTTAATGTGTGATTCTATATAATACGTTATTAATAACCCATTTTCATGTAAAAAAGACTAGCACACCTTTTTAAAAAGAGATTAAGTGTGTGGCCCACCTCAATTTCAAAATACCACCCCTATCCAATCATATTTACACTTTAATGAAATTTTCATAGAATAGATAACCCAGAAAAATTCCTCAAATCCATTATATCATTCATGAATCTTTATTAAGGTCATAAATCAAACATTGTTATGGTTTTTGTCAAACATATGAAGGTTACCCGAGGAAGAGGTAACATTCTTCATAGAGAATTTTTATATTATTTCTTCTACAAACTCCTTATGTTCATTTTAAACCTTGATGATATAGTATACTATATATATATTTTATAATGATATTTTCATTAGTTTCTTGTGTGTCCTTCTTCCATCTCAACATAAACAAATAGGTTACGATTTCACCCTATGTGTTTACGATGGACTACCTCCTCATGAACCAATTTTATTTACATTCCATTACCTCCTCTCATTGTTAGAAATGATAATGTATATAAAGTATATATATGTCATTTATATCATTATTATAACTTTGAGTCATTATATATAATATAAATTTTTACACTTGCATATATATGCCCAACCATAACAATGATTGTACTATACTCAATTTCTCAAATTCACAATTCATGATGGTTATTAAAATTATATATGATGTAAAAATAGGTTAATTATTAAATCATTATGATTACAGATATTATGGAATAATATAATATGCACAGTAATTCATATTTCCCTAAAAAACATGAATGAAAAAATAATGTAATTACTAGCCGAGAAAATGAAAATAATAGATGAATATTAATAAACAGGTTATAAGATGTCAAAAATAAATTATATATGATTTTATAAATATTAAAATGGTTATCTTATATGATAATATATTTTTTTATTACCTGATATATGATTCTAAACCATGTTCAACCAAAATGAAGCATTTGGAAAGGGGCATTGTCTAAATTTCACATCATTTAGGATTATTATAATGTTTAGAAACTAAATTTTTATATTATAATTTATATAATACCCAATTAACATATAATATAATGATATATAAATATTATAGGATATATTAATTTACAATTAGAATTATATCATCCAATGGGATTTTTCATAAAAGTGACCAAGTGGTAGAGAATATGATAACTCAATTTCATTTCATTGGGTCATTTACTTAAATATTATCATTATAGCTTTATGATTTTAGGTGTAATTACCTAATACTATCTTATATTTTATTTCCACATGTTTCATGTGGGTTTAAATTTTATATATGTAATTGTTTCATTAGTGAATTCTCACCTCAATGTCATGAACACGTTTTAATCAAAATTGATTACACATGAATTTCCAATGAAAGAAAAAAATTGATAATTTTTACTCAACTGGTTATTTCTAAATTTTCTCACATAATAATATATGTTCCACTCGTTGGTAGATGAATTCATTCAGAATTGTTTTTAACAAAATCCATCTTTATTTATCTCTTCAATCCAAAATCCATTTTCACCAAAAACTATCTTTTCACAGAAATGTTTTCAAATTTTTATGTAAACTTTTTAAAATTATTAATAAAATATGTTTGTAATAATTTTAGAATATTTTATATCATTTAGTAAGTGAATAATAATTTTATTTTTGAAACCTCTCCAATAAAGGTTTTATGTAATATTTAATTGGAATCTTTATTTTAGCATAATGGGAATATACATAATTTCCTACCATTATGACCACTTTTTATTTTAAAACGTCTATTATAAATTATAAATTTAATTTATACTTAATGGATTTTTATATTATTATTTGACCATTTAGTTTTACTAGTTTAGTTTCAAAATGAAAAAAATGTAATTTTTATAATGATATTTTTATTTAATTTATTTTCTTCAATTATAAAACCCAATTTTTTACATAGAAAAATTGATGGATATTTTTTATTAATACTACCCTTATTATTCATCTTAATGGTTTATGAGTATTTTGTATGATGATTTTTGTGAAACATACTTATATGATTCATTTTCTTAGTTGTTAAAATTCCCTTGAATTATTCACATTACTTTGATCCTTGGACTTTAATTTTACCCTAACGATGCATATTATTTATCAAGTATATGTTTGATCCATAAACCATGTCTCATTTCTATATAATTTTCTCTACAATTAATGTTATTTTTTTAAATAGGAATATGTTTTTAAATCCATATTAATTAGCCAATTTAGATATTTTATGACTAGAAAAATTCTCTATGAATTCAATTTCTTTTTTGATATTTGAGGAGTGTTTTCAAAATCTTGAAATGGGTTGGTCCGAGAAATACATAGCGGCTCAATGAATCGATAGGTCTCATGATACAGATAAATCAACCAAATTAATTGGGTTTCTACATGTATTTTAAACCATCTTGTGAAATGTAGTGATGGTATAAGAATCATGTGTATAGATACCATGACATACAATAATTAAGAATATCATTCATTAAGAATATTACTATTATTATGCCTGATATTTTCACAATGATATTATCTATAGATTCATTTCATTCATATTTTATTGATTAAATTGAAATTAATTTATGTTATTTAACATTGTAAATGTATTGATCATTATTTATTAATGATAGTTATTTTATTTTAATGGTATTTGTGTCAATTTATTTTATTATATATTTTTTTTATTATTATTGATTCTAGATAACTTTCTAATATAATTAACACTTAAATATCATTTTATCTTATTATTATTTTATTCCTTCCCAAGAATCTAGGATGAGTACTATCCTTTATATAAAAGGATATTCTAGACGGGATTATTTTATTCTAAAAAATGATGTTGTAAATTCTATTTTCAAATGTAATATGGGAATAATTATATAACTACATTACCAAGACTAATAAAAAAAAATTTCCTTTGAGATGTAATTTCATTATCATATTCCAATGAAATAATATAAGACACATTATCTAGGATACTGAGGTCAAGGTTATTAAAAAAGGATTTAATGGGTAACGATTCTTAGATATGTAATGCATAAATACTTTTCGAAGAAATAATTTTAATACATTTAGAAGGTAATGTAATGTTTTATAATAACAAGGTTGATTTCGACTACCACTCCCCTAGATAAAAATATCATTTTGGTTAGGAAGAATTCAACATAAATTGATGCCATTCCTGATACATGGTAATGGTTTCTATTGAATTGATATTAAAAACATTTATGTATAAAATAATTCTTACAGAACTAGAAACAGTGCAAGTGGGTAGATAAATTAATAGATTCATGAAAAATTCTTAAAGTGAACACATTGAAATTTTTAAAAAGTACCTTTTGTGTATAAATATTATTAATGTATCTTATTTATGTTTCATAATACATGAATCATTGAATGTGTTAATATATTTTGATATTAGGGATGATGTGATAATTGAGATGGGTACCATTGGATATGAGTTCCCTTATTGATTCATAACTATGATTTGTATGTTGATAAATCAATTAGTAGTTAGACATTAAATAATAGTAGTATATTAAATTATATTAATGTAATTTGGCAATGAGTTATACTCATGAAGGGATTTATATATGTTCTTGATTTCATAAGGTGTAATGGGGTGTTTTTTTGTTATTTAACAACTATGATTCTAACAAGAAATAATATTACTATTTCATTAAGTAAAATTAATATTTAGTAGAAATATTACCTCATTACTAGATTTTTAGAGTAAAATGAATTAAATCCATAAAATTATCACAGTGTTTAGAAACTCATAGATACAGTGACTATGGTTGTTTTCATGGATTTTATGTGGTGGTGTTGTGCCTTTATCTGGATAAGAAAACAAAATTCATGATTACAGATCTATGAAACTGAAAATTAAAATTGGACAGTATTAGTGGTTTATATATGTTAATAGAGGACTTGGTTTTGATTTTAAAAAATGATTATATGTTGTGATATTATTAGTCTCTTCTATGAGAAATTTATTTTAATGTTACGTAATTTGGGATAATAGATATATTTATTCTGTATGTTCAATTCGCAATCCTTGATTGGTGATGGTGGTGTAGAAGATACAATATCCAGATGATGAGAATCTTATTGGAAAGAATTACAAAATCAAAAGTTAATATGAAAATAAAAAATATGGAAGTGTGGAGAAAAAATGACCATTAGTATGGTTGAAATTTTATTTTACATCAATTTTTTTCCTTAACTTGTTTATATAAATATAATTACATAGGGGGAATTTAGAGGGTTATATAAGTGAAACCTTATATAGTTTTTAAAATAATGAACTATTCACTATAATGAGATGACATGGTTGTAAATGTGTTCGATCAAGTTATGTGGTTCTAGAACACATCGTATCAAAGTGGAAATTCTTTCACTGAACATCTGAAGATGGAAGTACACATTTCACTAGATGGACTCTCCTTTAAGTTGTTGAGTGGGGAAATTTTTTCTACGATCATGTTAGATTAATTGTAATGGTCATTCATTTATTGAAAAAACATATTATTTAATATTATTCTCTTAGATTAATATTAACACCACAACTATGTGAGTACTCATGTTTTTCCTTGAATATTTTTTTATATAACCATTATAAAGCGTAATTTTTAGTTTGGGTTCATTCTACGGTGCATATTTTCGTTTAGTGATTAATATGCAGCTTCTCGTACATGCTCTAATGACTAGTTTGTGTGTAATATGTTCAAAATAAGTTTTCCCCAAAACATGATTCTCATAAGTAATCTATATTTTTCCTAAAAATTAATACCGCATGATTTTCTATTTTGGTTAATCAATATCTGATGTTGAACACTTATTTTACAGGTTTTCTATTCAAAAAATAAAATAAAAAAAAATTGTTTTTATTCTAAATGATGGTTAGTCAATAGAAAGTGTATAAAATAAAAAATATTTCATTTGTTATGTAATAACCAAATTAGAAAATAAAATATCATGATTTTTTATGTCGATTAATGGATAATTGATGTGGAAATTGTTTTCCCACATATATAATATATTAAATAACATAAAAGATCTCTTTGTTGACATTTTTTATTGAATAAATAATGATACTTTTTTTGTATATTTTATTAGTATGGGAATGTGTGATTTTAAATTTCATTATATCACACGACATATCTCATTTTTCTCTCACAATATGAACCTTAATCCAAAATATCATTTATCCATTAGTGAAAATAAATTCATTCATTGATATATTGACCAAGATGTCATTTTTATAGGATGTTTTTTTAAATATTTATATTTATATTTTTACCAGAACCAAACATTGTTACCCACTAATCAACTACCACTAAAAGATCTTTTCCTTCATATCACTCGACCTATTTATGATTTCAATATATCGTAAGTGTTCATTGCATAAATGTTTTATGTATTCTAGCAATATGGATGGGTAGAATATATTTTTATATGATTATTTTTTATCTATGATATGGAATCTACCTCTACCATCCATAGTCACCAACAGTGGTCCATCGCTCATTCTTCTTCTTAAAGGTCTCACTCATCCTGTAACAAATTTAAATATGTGGTTACTAGTTTTTTCCCATTTTCCATAGATTTTATCTATTTTATCTTCATTTTAAACATTTATTTGGGGTCACTTTATTTTTGAAAATTAATCTTCCATAGTCATCCTTCATCACAAGTTTTTTGATTTTTCAAATTGGTTTCAACTTCTCATTCATCCCATATTAAATATCAGTTTACTGTTTGGTTTTGTAAGTTTGTATTTTTTCATGTATTAAAAGTATTTGAATTTCTATTTGAATTTATAATTTCCTATTGATGTCTCTTAATAGGTATGTCACATTCAAACCACATTCCATCATAGCATACCACTTCTTCCTTCATAACAATTATATCACATATATGATCATCTAAGTTAGAAAATCAATTTATAGGTTGTTTTTATTATTTTAATTTTATGTGAATCAAATATGTTATCATCTATAATTATGGTTAATATTTTCCATTTATGTTGTTTAATGTTCACCATTTATATTTTCTATATCAATCATTTTTAAATAATTTTTTTAAAATTTATTAAGGATTGTTATTAAAATCATAATTTTGGGTTTTTAATACATTATGATAATTAAATATGTTCAGAGTTAGAATTTTTTATCTAATATTTTTCATTTATATTTTTTTTTAAAAATAGTTTTTTTTATTTTATTATTTTTATTTTTAAAATTAAATTTTAATAGAATTTGAAATATTAATAATTTTTTATTTTTTTGATATTATTATACATATTAATGAGTAATTTTTGGTTTACTACACTTCAAATAAAATATGAATATTAGGAAGGTATCAATGTTCTATTTTAATTTTGAAAATGATATGTTACAAATAGTGGTGTGTTCTTCTATTCAGTCCCTGAATATTTAAATATAATGAAGTCATAATGTAATGAGGTTGTTGATAATTTAATGTTTAATTTTATCTAAACTAAATTAAATCCCCAAAATAATTCTTGGAGAATATAGACATAAAATCAGATCTATAAAAAATTATTATTTTCATTATTATTATTTTCATAAAATTGATGATGGGATTCCAGGTATTAAAGTATATTAAATTGATAATTATCCACAATTGATTGTATTTATGGTTAATTTGAGAATCTATTTTAACATGGTGGTTTGGATTTTTTATTTTATTGATTGTGTAAATATTTATTAACATAAATGTGAAAAATGGGTGGAGTTTATAGTGTTTTTTAAACATTCTATAATTGTCCAACAAAATTTTTCATAATTACCTCGATCATTTAGATTCACATTATGAATAAAATAAAATATTATTCATGATTGGATTCAGGTATGAAAAGATGAATACCTTTTCTAATAAATGTGTGATATATTTCAAGGAATATGAATTGTGGTCAATGTGTTCTAATTTTCAGACATCATGGTATAATTTGATTGAAAAATTGTAGGTTGATTTAGTAGTCACTAAGACTCCTACCAAGATATTTTTGTGTCTTAATATAATTCCTGAATTGATATGTTTTTTAAAAATAAAAATTATTCAATAAGTTAAATATGGAACGGAGATGGGTATATATGTTTTGGATATTTTATTCGTTCAGTTTTTTTCAACAATGAAAGAAAATTGAACAATAGTTTACATTATTTGGAAATTAACATAGAAACATAAGACATGTACTGTGCATAGGTGTAAATAATCCATATTAAATCCTAAACATGACACATAGTTCATGGTTTATTTTATTGGTAGATTACAACTTTTCTTGTGAAAGTTTCATAAATGGAAATGTGTCATGTTGAGATTATTTCACTTTGAAACAAATAATCATAAAAGTGCTAATGAGGTTTTATTGACATTATTAAATAATGATTGTAAACAGTTATAGGGGGAATGTGTGAGGGTGTGTGATTATTATAATTTTTAATATTTTAAACTTAATTAATGGATAATGTTCACTCTAAATGACTCCACATTATATGGATTTATGATTATATATAATTTTATGGTGCATAAAAATTTCCAATTTATTAACAATAGTCATTATATTAGCAATTATAACATGGTATAAAATAGTATAAATGAGACTTCAAAAGTTTGAAGCAATGGACCATTGCTATCAAGAATTTAAAAATTAAATCAATGGATCATAATAATTTTATATTTCTCCAAATCATTTTTCTTCCAAACAATACTTTTATAGGGTGGATCAAATTTAATGGATAATCACAATGACACAAAAATATGTTAATGATAGAAATATATGTTAGAATATAATTTTTGTGGGCCTATATCGTGTAGTACATTGGTGGATTTCTATAATAAAAACACCATTGTTGGATTTTTTTCATACATATATATCATTTCAACTCTCATTAATGTTGTTAACATTTTATATAACTATAAAAAAATATGAATACAAATTTGATGAGTTTCAATAATATTTTTTGGTAATTTTTGATATTTTTTTAACATTTTTATGTAATAGTTGTATTTTTATTTTTTTACTTATATTTTGTCAGATTAATTTGTAAGAGTGTGAATAGACAAAAATATGATGCACCATATACTATTGGGGAATATCGTACACTAACCTCTTAAGAAAAATATATAAATACACTGATTGATTATCTATGGGATCCTACATTTTTATAACATAAACATTCATTTAATTTACAAAACTGAAGATCATTAAGGTTTAGTGTCTTGGAAACCAAGAAAATAATACATGATAATAACATAAAACATTCTTCTTAAACACATAAAAGGATTTTTCTTATGTTAACCCTAGGATCATTAATGCATCTCATAACCTGGGGACATACATCAGAAGAAATGGTGAGCATAAGGCCCAGTAAGGGAAACAAGAGAAACATTATACATGTGAACTTGAGATACATCAATAAGGTCATGATAAATAACATTAAGGCATGAGAAAGAGACCATAAGGAATATCATAATAAAAATAACGTGTTTCATTACTTAAAGATATTGCTACAACATTTAACATAGACAATCATTTTCATTTCACCAAGGTCCATCCCCAAAGTGTCATTAAAAATTACCACTGTTATTCACCAAGGCATCGTTAAAAATTCTCATCTCTAGAGATTATGTCTTTACCCAATGCATTGGAGTGCTATCAGGGAAAACCCTTAAATTTTTCTTAATAATCATGTGAGGCACATATATCATCATCAATCCTTTCATAAAAAACCCATATAGCATAAAATAAATGGGTTTCATTTCATAATCATAACATTTTATAAACTGCTTTAAAGACATGATCTTTATGTCACTTTAAACCCGCATAAAAGGAAAGCATGTATCATGTATGTAAATCCTAGAATTTAATATAGATTATTTTGGAATATATGTGAATACACTTATTGATGAAATAGATTTTAGTATTCCCTTAATAAAATAAAATAATTTGAGAAAAGGAGAGAGACATTTGAGACGGAAATTCTGCAGCATAATGGCTTTGTTTCAGAGTTCTAGAAAACATTGAAAAGAGAGGGGACATAGGTCACCCACTCATAATTAATCCAAAGAATAGTGGAGGGACAGAATATGCTGGGTATAAGAACATGGTAATGAAATTTGAAATACATACCATATGAAATGAAAAACATGTAAGGAAGACAAAAATAAGATTTCTCTTATAAAAATTCAGCAGCCTAACGACATCACTTAAAAATTCAAAAAATGAATTGAAGATATCAAATAGGGTCTATAATAATATGAACATAAAATATCAGTATTATATATATATAGATCATACCGCAATATAATAAAAAGTAACTTGAAAGACTTGACATGAAAGTAGAACATTGAAAAAATGAAAAGGGTGAAAGAATCCCTTTAAAATTCGACAGCCTAACGACACCACATAAACATTATTACAACGAATTGATGAGAGAAACAAAGGGTATCTAATAATTTTAAAATTAAAGGTTCATAAGGATGAATTTGAAAGAACATGCCCAACATAAGAATATGGGGCTTAAAAGAAATGACATAAATTAGAGTACTTGAAATGAAAAAGATAGGTGAGATCCCTTACCTTAAAACGTAACTCTTAAAACTCGAAGGTTGGGACCTAAAGAGTCTTAAAGGAACCTTGGGAAGACTCCTTTGGAGGTAAGGAGACCATAACATTGTTTAAAATGATTTTTGAGTCGAAAGGATGAGAAAATGGCTTGGTATTTATAGGGAATGTGAGGGGACAGGACATTAATGGCCAAGGGACACCTCATCGGTGGTATTGGAAAAACCATGGGATTGGCCATGGTATTTTGACATGGTATTAGCCAATTGGGACACCTCATACAATAATTCATCCCCTTTATGTGTCGATCCCTTAAAATATCTCATGACATCATCATGATGCAGTCATGATGTCATTAAACATACCGAAACCCTAAAACTGTATTTTTACTATTCACTGAGATTTTTTTTTTCAGAAAAATCCCCAAAATTTACCTAAACATAATATTGATGGTCAGATTTCAAAAATGAACTCCATTTTATAAAAATATTTTTCTAAATATTTATAATTTAATTTTGAAATAAAAAACACTATTCACTCAAAAAAAACTAATACTTGACTACTAATCAATGAAACAGTTATTTACCTATTTTATTGAATCACAATACTTAATAATGGTGGCTAAATTATATTAATACTTTCTTTAAGTGAGATTAAAAATCCATTTGGTCACATTACTAATCATAAGCAGAAAATCACTATTTATAAAACATTATTCTCCAAAAATTATGTTGATATTATTAGACTCTAAATTTCGTACTGAACACATTTACAGAAGACAATTTTTTGAAAAACTTAACACATCAATAATTATTTAAGGTTTACAAAAATATTTTAAAATATCCCTTTTTTTGAATATACATCCACATATTATCTAGTCATTTGAAATTTCACAAACTTATCTAAAGGTAGAAATCTCTATTTTGTTCATCCCAATGGATTACACAAAGTAGCTATGGTCTCATCACATAGCCCCTTATAACACCAGCATATGACCTAAGTGTAAGGTGTGCTATGGTGATAGAATCTGAGGGAGGCTTAGATAACATTGCCCTAGTAGTAATCTCCACTAACTTGAACTTCGCTCGCAGGTGCTTCTATTCAAGCTTGACACGCTGGAGTTCGTCTTGGGATTGGTCAAAAGTAAATCCCAAAGATGACACCTCCTTCCTAGGCTCTGATAAGTGGGCATCATAAGGTTCGAGTCTACTATATGAATCCATCGACTCCTCTATCTTCACTAACCACTAACATATCTATTAAATCATTAAGAGTAAATTAATATACTATTGAAAAAGTTTGGGTTGTTACTATCTTCCCCCATTAAGGAATTTCATCCTAGAAATTTCAAACCAACGGCCTAGTGGAAAGGTGAGGGTACTTTTTCTTCATTGTTTCCTCAGGCTCCCATGTCGCTTCTTCATAATTATGATTCCTCCACAACACTTTCACAAGGTGGGTAGTCTTGTTGCATAGAACCTTGTCTCTATGGTCTAAGATCTCCACTGGCTACTCCTCATAAGATAGGTCATGTTCCAGTTGTACCACCTCTTGGTTCAGTACATGCGATGGGTTGGGTATGTACTTCCTCAAGAGAGATACATGGAAGACATCGTGAACTTGAGCTTGGATTGGTGGAAGTTATAGATTATTGGCCACTACTTCTATGTGATCAAAGATTTCATAGGGGCCAATGTACCTAGGGATGTGTTTCCCATTCTTCCCAAACCGCATGACTCTCTTCCATGGAGAAATTCGAAGGAAGACTTTGACACCAACCCCAAACTTCAAGTCCCTTTGACGGTTGTCAACATAGCTCTTTTGCCGACTCTGAGTAGACTTTATGTGTTGTTGGATGGAATGAACCTCTTGTTTCATCTCTAGTACAAGATCAGGACCAAGAAGCTTTCTCTCACCAGCTTCATCCCAACAAGTAGGATTTCTACATCACTTTCCATACAGATCATCATAGGGTGCCATATGAAAACTCGAATGGAAGCTGTTGTTATAGGAGAACTCAACTAATGGGAGGTGTAGATCCCATCCACCTTTAAATTCCATTGATCATGTTTTCAGCATGTACTCGAGTGTCTGAATAGTTCTTTCAGATTGGGCATTAGTTTGAGGATGATAGGACTTACTAAAATTCAATTCAGTATTCAGAGCATGTTGAAGACTTCTCTAGAATTTTGATGTGAATCATGGATCACTATCAGACATGATGGATAGTGGTACCCCATGCAGCCATACCACATCCTTTACGTATATCCGGAAAAGTTGATCTAAACAGAAGTCTTCTCAAATAGAGATAAGATGGGTGGTCTTGGTGAGACGGTCCACTATAACTCATATCGCATTGTTCCCTTTTGATGTTTTTCAGAGACCCGTGATAAATTCCATAGTGATATTATCCCACTTCCATGCTGGTATCGGAAGCGGTTGTAATTCCCCCTTAGGAAGTTGTCATTCTTCCTTTACTTGTGGACGCACAAGGCATCTTGTAGTGTAATCAGCAATCTCCCTCTTCATGTTATCCCACCAATAATGATAACGAAGGTCTCTTTATATTTTAGTGCTTCCCGGATGTATAGAGAAAGTAGAGCTATGAGGTTCATCAATCAGTTCTTTCTTTATCTCTAGAATAGATGGAACACATAGTCTTGTAAGAAATTACAATACACCTTCTTGATCATAATTGTAATCAAGAAACTTCCCATCCTTCACAGCCTCAAACATCTCCTGTAACAAATGATCTTCTTTTTGAGCCTTCTTGATCTTCTCTAGTAATGAAGGTTGAGAAATCATTTGGGACAGGGTTGATGATGTCCCTTCCATTAAAATTCCCATGTCTAATTTTTCTAGATATTTAATCACGAGATCTCCTAGGATCCTCATTGTTTCCAGAACAACAGGGTATTTCCTGCTTAATGCACCCACAACTTTGTTTGCTCTTCCAGGGTGATAATTAATTAAACAAACATAGTATTTAATAAGATCCAACCATCTCCTTTGTCTCATGTTCAATTCTTTCTGTGTGAAAATCTACTTTAAAATTTGGTGGTCGGTGTATATATCACATTTCTCCACATAATGATAGTCCCTCTATATCTTTAGAGCAAAAAAACTGCTGCTAGCTCTAGGTCGTGTGTAGGATAATTCTGCTCATGAATCTTTAACAATCGAGATGCATAAGCAATTACCTTGTCATTTTTCTGAGGACGCACCCAAGCCCTTCCAGAGATGCATCGCTAAAAATAATAAATCCTTCTCCGATAGAGGGTAGTGTTAACACAGGTGTAGTAACCAATATCTTCTTCAGCTCTTGGAAACCTTCCTCGCATTCCTTTGTCAAGATCAACATAACCCCTTTTTGAGTCCACTTGGTTAGTGGATTAGAAATCCCTAAAAAGTTTTTCAAAAACCTCTGATAATATCCTAATAAACCAAGGAAAATATGAATCTCAATTACTATTGTGGGTTGAGGCCACTCCTCCCCAACGATTGTCTTTGCAGGGTCAACTGATATTCCGTCATTGGTTACGATGTGCCCCAAGAAAACCACTTGTTGTAACCAAAACTCACACTTATTGAACTTTCCAAAGAGCATATCCTTTCGCAGAGTTTTCAAAATAACCATTAGTTGATCTTCATGCTCCTCATGAATTTATGAATATATCAAAATATCATCAATAAAAACAACCACAATGATATAAAGGTAGTCCTTAAAGATTATGTTCATCAAATCCATGAATATATCAGGAGCATTAGTCAAGACGAAGGGCATAACAGTAAACTCATAATGCCCATATATTGATCAGAAGGCAGTCTTTGGAATATCTTCCTTCTTCACCCTCAGTTGATGATATCCTGATAGAAGGTCAATCTTGGAGAATAATTGAGCCCCATGAAGTTGGTCAAATAAATCATCAATTCTTGGAAGAGGGTATTTGTTCTTCACTGTGATCCTGTTCAGTTTTCTATATTCAATGCATAGCCACATTGATCCATCCTTCTTCTTCACAAAGAGAACTGGTGCTCCCCAAGGAGACACACTCGGTCAGATAAACCCCTTCTCCAATAAGTCTTGGAGTTGTTTCTTTAATTCTTTTAGCTCCACATTTTCCATTCTATACGGGATCTTTGATATCAGTTGATATCCAGGTACGAGTTCAATGGAGAACACTACCTCTCTTTCTAGGGGAGTTCCAGGCAACTCCTCATGAAATGCATCCATGTATTCCTGAACAATCGAAACATATTCTATTTGTATACTACCTTTTCCTTCTTCATAATCACTGATTAACTCCATAAATATAGCTATATGAGGTGATTCTTGATAGGGATCAGTTTGGGATATCTCTCCTTAGAAGATAATTGTATGTCGTTCATTCAAGAGTACTGATATTTCCTTACTTCTGCATTTTATCTAAGCATTATACTTTGAGAGCCGGTCCATCCCTAGTATAACGTCGAATTCCATCATGGGAACAACTACTAGATTTGAGATAAGATTGTGCTCACTAAAGTAAACAATAGAGTCTCTAAACACAATTTATGAATAGATAATCCCACTTGGAGTCTTGACTGACCACTCTACCTCTAGCAGTTTGGGGATTGATTCTATATTCTTTGCAAACTTGGAGGAAATAAATGAATGTGTCGATCCAGAATCAAACAAAGTACTTTCTAGTTTTGAGAGGAGAACAAGAGTACCTGCTACCACGTCATTCGGAGCTTCAAATTCAGTTGTTGTGATAGCAAAATCAAGATCCTGATCCCCTAGACTTTGCTGAGGTTGATGGTGATTCCCCTCCACTGCCCTTGGATTTCGACAGTGATTAGAAATGTGCCCAAGCTATCCATACTTGAATCATTAGACTTCAGGTAGGGCCAGAACAATTTCTCCTCTGTCGTTAGTGTTGGGGAGTTGAGACTTCAACTCACTATGAAAATTCTGAGAAATATGGCCTCCTCTTCCACACTTGTAGCACTTTCCACTTCCGATCAAGCAGTATCTGGAATGCTTCTTCCCACATTTATTGCATGTGGTAAGTTTCATTTTCTTTCCACCTCTTCCCTGATCAAAATCATTCCCTAAACTGGGCTCCATTGATATTTTTTTGTAATTTTATTTATGAGACCACTGCGTCTCACCAAACTGTAGCTCGACTTTCATTGCACTCCGCATGATCTCCTCTTAGCTATCGTAGTCCCGGTTGGCTAGATTATTCTACATATTAGGTCTCAGTCCACCGAAAAATTTATCAACCTTCCCACTTGGATCCATGACAAAGCTAGAGGAATATCATGGATGTCGGGTGAAGTTAATTTCATATCATCCAACAGATTCATTCTCCTTCTTCTTCAGTTCAAGAAACTATTTCTCCATTCTCGTTCTCATGGAATGAGGGAAATACTTATTATAGAATATTTCCCGAAACTCTTCCCACTATATAGCTTCCATCTCTTCTTTAGTCTTCATGTTTTTGACCAGTGACCACCACGAATTAGCTTCTCCCTCTAGGCGGTAAACAATAAGGGTGAATTTTTCTGGTTCTGAACAAAGAAGTACAGAAAAGATATTTTCAATGGAGCTTATCAATTGTTCCACAACCAATTGGTCAGTAGATCCAATGAATGTTGGTGGTCGTTGACACATGAAGGTTTCAACATAGTGTTGTTCCCTTCTTGGAGAGATCAACCTCTCAGAATGATTCAAGTGATTACTCATAACTTGAGTCAGTTGGTTCATCATTCGCATGAATGTTTCCATTCCAGCTTCCATCAGAGGGCCGTCAGCACATGGTGCATTACATTCACCATCTGCATTATTCCTCGTATTTCCTTCCATTTTCTAAAATAATAAAACCATAGTGATAAACTTATTTCATTTATGAATCTTATAACTAAGACCTCATGCTTAGACAATTACATTTCTCTATAATTCCTTCATTATGATTCATAAAAATATTGTTATTAACCAAACATATCCCCCAGGAGTGTTGTAACCAAGAGTGAAGCAACACCCATTATCGTGATCTAGTTCCCGTTCGATTCTAGCTCAATGCATTGTTTTCAGGTTTTACCCCAATGTACATCTGTGCCAGAGCCACCTCTACCTGCTCGTATCCAAACAGGGATGTATTTGTTTGATAAACCACTTACTCAATACTTACCAAAATACCAGGAAGTTTTCCAATATTTAATCTTTTCTATAGGGTTCTTCCTAATGTTTTTATATCCTAATTTCCACAAATAACTAAACAATACTTTGATACCAACTATGGCATCCTGCCTTTTTATAACATAAACATTCAATTCATTATAAAAAACTGAGGATCTTTAAGGTTCAGTGTCTTGGAAACCAGGAACATAATACATGAAAATAACATAAAACATTATTCTTAAACACTTGAAAGGATTATACATATGTTCACCCTAGGTTCATTATTGTATCTCATAACCTAGGGAAATTCATCAAAAGAAAGGGTGAGCAGAAGGCCCAGTAAAGTAAACAAGAGAAACATTTTACATGTGAACTTGAGATACATCAATAAGGTCATGATAAATAACATTAAAGATTGATAAAGAGATCATGAGGCATATCATAAGAAAAATAACATGTATCATAACATGAATATGTGGCTACAACATGTCACATAGACAATCATTTCCGTTTCACCAAGGTCCATCCCCAAGGTTTCATTAAAAATTACCAAGGTTATTCACCAAGGCGTCATTAAAAATGATCATCTCTAGAAATTAAGTCTTTACCCAATGCATTGGAGCGCTATCAGGGCTCACCGTTAAATTTTTCTTTATCATCATGTGAGACACATATATAATAATCAATATTTTCATAAAAACCCCATATAGTATAAAGGAAATGGGTTTTATTTCATAATCATAACCTTTTAAAAACTGCTTTAATGACAAGATCTTTATGTAACTTTAAACCCACAGAAAAGGAAAGAGGGTCTCATGTATGTAAATCCTAGAATTTAATATAGAAAATTTTGTTTTATATGTGAATAACCTTATTGAATAATGATCTTTGAGTATTAACTTAATAAAATAAAATAATTTGAGAAATAGAGAGAGACATTTGAGACATAAATTCTGCAGCATAACGACTATGTTTTGGGGTTTTAGAAAACATTGAAAAGAGAGGGGAAATAGGTCATGCACTCATAATTGATCCAAATAACAGTGGATGGAAATAATATACTGGATATAAGAACATGGTAATGAAATTTTAAATACATACCATATGAAATGAAAAACATGGAAGGAAGACAAAAATAAGATTTCTCTTATGAAAATTCGACAGCCTAACAACGTCACTTAAAACTTCAAAAAAATTAATTGAAGAGATCAAATAGGGTCTCTAATCATATGAACGTAAACGATAAGTATGATAGATATAGATATCATACCCCAACATAATAAAAAGTAACATTAAAGACTTGACATGAATGTAGAACTTTGAAAAATGAGAAGGGTGAAAGAATCCCTTAAAAATTCGGCAGCCTTACGGCGCCACTTAAACCTTATTAAAACGAACTGATCAGAGCAATAGGGGGTCTCTCATAACATGAACATGAAAATGTAAGTAGGATGAATATTAAATAACATCACCAACATAAGAATATGGGGCTTAAAATAAATGACATAAATGAGAGTACTTGAAACGAAAAAGAGAGGTGATATACCTTACCATAAAACGTAACTCATAAAACTCGATGGTTGGGACATTAGAAAGCTTGAGGGAACCTTGGGAGGACTCCTTGGGATGTAAGGAGAACATAACATCGTTGAGAATGATTTTGGAGTATAAAGTATGAGATAATGCCTTGGTATTTATTGGAAAAGTGAGGGGACAAAGCATTAATGGCCAAGGGACACCTCATCGGTGGTATTGGAAAAACCATGGGCTTGCCCATGGTATTTGCCCAAGGTATTGGCCACTTGGGAAACCTCATACAATAATTAATCCCCTTTAGTCGGCCATCCCTTAAAATATCTCATGAAATCATCATGATGATGTCATGATGTCATTAAACATATCGAAACCCTAAAACTGTATTTTTACTATTCACAGAATCTTTTTTAGAAAAATCCCCAAAATTCACCTCACTATAATATCGATGCTATGAATTCAAAAATGAACTCAATTTTATAAAAATAAGTTTCTAAATTTTTTTAATTTAATTTTTAAATAAAAAACTTTATTCATAAGAACAAACTAATACTTGACTATTAATCAATGGAATAGTTATTTTCCTATTTTATTGAATCACACTACTTAATAACGGTGCCTAAATTATATTAATACTTTTTTTAAGTGAAATTACTAATCCATTTTGTCACATTAATAATCGTAAGAGGAAAATCACTATTCATAAAATACTATTAAACAAAAATTAAGTTGATCTTATTAGACTCTAAATTTCGTACTGAACACATTTGCAGAAGACCATTTTTTGAAAATCATAACACATAATTAATTATTTAAGGTTTACAAAAATATTTTAAAATATCCCTTTTCTTAAATATACATCCTCAAATTATCTGGACATTTTAAATTTCACAATCTTCACTAAAGGAAGAAATCTCAATTTTATTCATCCTAAAAGATTACACAATGTAGCTATGGTCTCGTCACATAGCCCGTTATAACACAAGAATATGACCTAAGTGTATGGTGTGTTATGGTGAGAGAATCTGAGGGAGGCTCAGATAACATTTCCCTAGTAGTAATCTCCACTAACTTGATCTTCTCCCGCAGGCGCTCCCGTTCAAGCTTGACACGGTGGAGTTTGGCTTCGGCTTGGTCCAAAGCAAAGTCCAATGATGCAACCTCCTTCCCAAGCTCTGATAAGTGGGCTTCATAAGGTTCCAGTCTACTGGATGAAGCCATCGACTCATCTTTTTACATTAACCATTAACATCTCTCTTTAATCATTAAGAATAAATTAATATTCTATTCAAAAAGTTTGGGTCATTACATTATCCTCCTAATCATTTATACAATAGACATCTACTTACATGGGGGGGGGGGGATTTCAAGGGATGGTAAACATGGAAGAACACATTTGTCAAAATTGTTTATTCCTAATAGGTATGACCTTTAGAAAATAGTTGATTTTGATTATAATTATATTAGAATTGGTTTACATTCTATAAATTCAATACATTCAACACAGTGAAGGCTAAAACTAGGGTTATTATTTTGATAATAGAATATTGATGTTTTTTGAAAATTAAAATATCTATTTTATGGGACCCAATTTTTGAAAAATAACTTTATATTGTATTACACTTCATATATTTCCTATTGAAATAACGGTTTTACCCATCTTTTCAGAAAAAATATGATATACCCAACGATAGAAGAATTTGGATTGTGTTTTTATAATTTCATTCTTATGGGATGTATGGATTTTAAATCAACCCTCAAATCATTCTTCATATTGTTGATTAGGGAAAATAAAAATTTCAATGATATATAACCATATAAATATGATTATACATGGAATAAATTTGTTGATACTAGATGAGAATAATTTTTTTGTGTAATGAAATGTTACGAATTGAAGTTCTATTAATATTTATGATAATATAAATGTTTCCATATTTAATCTATATTTACATCCAATGAGAGTATTTCATCGGGATACCCAATCTAGAAATGTACACCATAATTTTTTATATTGCGGAGGGTATTCATTTTTACAATTATAAATTTGAGATGAAAAATATCATAAATTGAGATCTGAGCATTTAGGTTTCATATAGGATGACCCTCCCCCAGCTAAACATTAAAAAAAGAAAATGGATCTGGTGGAAAAAACATAAAATGACTTATGGAAGGGTTGAGAGAACTACCTGAGAAGATTGTTTGATGATTACAATATTTATTCAAATGATTTATATCTATTTTTGATATAAAGTGACTAATTATATATTTTTTTCAAATAAATTATACATTAATAGTTTGAGGAGAAGATCATGTATGGGGACTATAGATAATGGTAAGATGGATATATAGTATAAAATAATGGTAAAATATGAATACCTAGTTCATGTAGGAGGACATCTCGTAGGTGTATTTGAGAAAAAAACTATTTCATCATTCTGAATTGTATACACTAGTAGTTGATTGTAAAAAATATAAATAGTAGGATAATACAATTTTGGATGCTAATGATATAATGGTGTGGGGATGAAATATTTAGTACAATCAATGTTTTCATGCATTAAAGAAACCAATTCACACTACAAATCCCCCTCATCCACCCCCTTCTTAAGATCCCACTACAACTTATCCAACTTGTATACCTCTTCCTAATGACCCAACTCCTCCTACATTTGCAACTCTTATAACCACTCCTCCACAACATCCCAATTGTTGTGAGTTATTTATTGATGATCCCCAAAATCATATTGTTGTGTATGAGATGATATAATATATTGGATATAATATTAATCATTAACATATATAGATAAGTAATAATAGTGTTATAATATAGTATATTACAAATAGATCAGTTAGAATACCAATTTCTATAGATTATGTAAGTGTCATAGCACAATGTATCATCCATATTTTATCAGGGACATATAAACTGGTCCAAAAAAATTGTTATAGTTTAATGTGTATATTGAATAGTTTATTTCATTATTATAATAATTTTTTTAACTTCTTATGGTGTATATATTTATCTATTTCTAATAGAAATATTTTAAAGGTATATAAATATTATATAGACAACAAAAATTATAATCTATTATGATTTTAGAAACAACCACTAATATTCATGATTGATTATCAAAATATTACAATATGTAGTTTGTATTCTTATGATATTCTAATGGAATATGGGATTTTTGGGAAAGAAATTAATATGAACAATTTTTGTGAAAAATATCAGGGATCATGTTATAGGAGATGATTTCTATATCAACACGACGTTTATGATGATTAACATAAGAGTTTACATTATTTTTATTTTTGAAATAATATATAATTATAATTATTTTTTATTATGTATCCATATAAAAAATCATCACATCAAGCCAAAAAAGTAGTATATGGGCATACAGTCTCCAAAATTATTTTAGAAATAGTGTGTACAATGATTGATTCCAAAAGAACATTTTATATTTCTAAATGACACCAAAGGAAGATATTTATTTAGTGTTAGATGCTTCCTAATATTCAATGTTATGAAAATTATATCCCTCAAGTGTTATATATATCAGACCTTAATATCCAAAAAAAATTTAATTTATTATATATTATTGGACATTAGATGTTGGCATCATTTTAAATTAGATAAGACAATTTATATTCGATGCTCTATCCATTGTGAAGTGTGACGGATTTTTTTAACTGTATAGATCATGAATGTATAATTATTATAATACATTAATATTATAATGAAATAAGTATTTATTTAATTATTATCATTTTAAAATAGGTAATGTAAATTATTTATGGAGAAAACAAGAAATAATATACCTAAGAACACAAATGTAAAAGAAAAGGTGACTTCTTATTTACATTTATATCATTCTGGCTGTAGTGCTTAAAATGTAAATTTTGAATTGATTTTTTAGATAAAAATTTCTTAAACAATGAGTAATGTAATTTGGATACTAAATTTTAGTATTTTTTTTATTTTATTTTCAAATTGTAATGTTATAATCTTCAAGAAGGTATTATTTATTTATATCATTTCCTATAGTTCTTCATTCATTTTATTTGGAATACATGTAAAATTACATATTTATAACATTTATCTTTATGGTGACCATTAATGTATATTTTAAAAAAGAAAAATATACTTAAATATTTAATGGGTAAAGGATTTATTTTTTATTATTTGGTTTTTGATTATTTCTTATATAGTTTTTTAAATGGCAATGTTAATATTGTAAACATGTGATGCTGTTATTTTTCTATTGCCGATTTTTTTGATTTGTCAGTGATAACCCTCTATAATATTTTTAGTGGATGTGTTAATATAATTTTTTAATAAAATATTACTCTCATTAGTTATTTCTTAACCGACACGAGAAGTGTAAAACATGACATATCACTTCCTTTTTAAAAAAGATAACGTCCTAAAAAATTATTCACATCAATTTTAATATAAATGAAATAGTAAAATAAGGATTATATTATTTCTCACAATAGATATAGGATATATCATGTTAAAATTAAAATATTATAGACATTAAACATATATTATTGAAATATAATATTTGATAATCAGTTTTCCACTTGTAATGTTTTTAATTAACAGATGTGGGAAAAGATTTTTCTCGTGTATTATTTCATAACTGATGAAAAATGTAATCCACCAATATGAATTTATAACAACAATATTTACTGACCAATGTCAAAAAAATATTTAAAAAATCACTTTCTATAATATCTCAAACTATAATAAATTTAAAAAATGATGTGGAACATCCTTTTTTCACTAGTTTGGGTTCATTATGATATTTTGTTTCTGGACCGAGTGTTATAATGGATAAATAATTTGTTAGCAAAATGTTTTCCAGTCCCAAAACAATATCTAACCAACCTCCATTAAATTGGTTTCCCTCCCTACTATTCCATCATTACGATCATATTGTTTTATCACGACAAGAAAATTTTATATTCCATATAATGTTAAAATAATAGAATCATTTCTCAATACCTTACACTATATAAATTGTATAAATATTTTCTAAATTTGTCTTCAATAATGATTTTCTTTTTCATAATATGTTCTACATCACTTAATAAACATATAACAATATTATATGATTCTTAAAATGTTTTGCTGATCCATTTACAATATTTATTTACTTCTTATTTATGATTTTGGAAACATTTATAACTCGGATTAATTCATTAATAGACCAAATGTTCTTTTTACTCCTCTATAATATCTCATCTTAAAATATATAAATGTATTCTCATACAAATGATTCATAAAAGACTTTTTTATATTATACTGATATGTTTATGAACACTTCGACTACGTCCTCAAACACTCATGTCATACGAATAACATCCATATATTTTTTGACTAATACTCATCATATTTTAAAAGAAAATTTTTAAATGATATACTATAACAAACCTCTATTTTCATAAAAAACTAAACCCTCACACACACCCACACCCACACCCACACCCATATTAATATATTCAATTATTCATATATACAATATATATATATATACATACACAATAATATATATAACCCTAAATATAGAGTTCTTATATATATATATTTATATATATTAGAATCACGATGTAGATATATTTATACATATATATATAATATGTAATGTAATGGTATGGACCTCTCTGGTCCATTACATTGTAAAAATATGGTGTTTGAGGTTTTCCGGGAGGCCAAGGTGACTTATCCACAATAATGTTTTCCAAATTTCCAATTCTGTGAATAATGTTCTATCGGTGAGGTTTAGTGAATAGTGTTCTATCGGTGAGGTTCAGTGAAATGTGTTCTATCAGTGAGGTTCAGTGAACACTGTTCTATCGATGAGGTTCAGTGAACAGTGTTCTATCGGTGAGGTTCAATGAACATTGTTCTATCGGTGAGGTTCAGTGAAAAGTGTTCTATTTGGGAGGTTCAGTGAATAGTTCTATCATTGAGGTTCAGTGAACAGTTCTATCGGTGAGGAATTCTGAATAGTGTTCTATCGGTGAGGTTCAATGAATAGTTTTATCAGTGAGATTTAGTGAACAATTCTATTGGTGAGGTTTTGTGAACAGTTCTATCAGTGAGGTTCAGTGAACAGTTCTATCGGTGAGGTTCAGTGAACAATTCTATCAGTGAGGTTCAGTTAACAATTCTATTAGTGAGGTTCAGTGAACAGTTCTATAGGTGAGGTTTTGTGAACTATTCTATCAGTGAGGTTTTGTGAACAGTTCTATCGGTGAGGTTTTATGAATAGTTATATCGGTGTGGTTTTGTGAACAGTTCTATTGGCAAGGTTCAGTGAACTGTTTTAACGGTGAGGTCTATTGGTAACCTCCAATGGTGAGGTCTATCGGTAACCTCTGATGGTGAGGTCTAACAGTGACCTTTTATTTCCATTGGAAAATTTTGAGTACTTGAACAGTGTTTCCAACTTCCTAGAGTTTTCCCCTTTGGCCCGTCCATTGACATAAAATACATTTAAAGCATCCTTTTAAGGACTCTAAGGCAGATTCAAAGGCCATAAATCTTATATTAATTATTCCTATGGGTCGGGAAGTTTTTACATGGTCAAACTGCATTGGTTAATGCTATCCGATTTTAATGGGGAATTAAGCGTCTCATAAACCATCACCCCATTAAATATTATAAAGGGAAAAGATATCATCATTCATTGTTCTTCCTCTTTGTTCTTGGCTTTGAGACACTATAACCTTTCAATCCTTCCCATTGGAGTTTCACAATCAATCTTTACTCCTCGGATTGGTTTCAAACTTTTTTTATGCAACCATGATGTATCGATAAATCTTCAATATAAGGTATGTTTTATCGTCATTCCTTTTGGGATCATCTTCTCATGTTTCTCCATTCCTTATTTTATCATGTAATTTCCATTCTTCTAATGGGGGTTTCTTGGGGTTTTGTTGGTGCGGTCATACCATGGCATCATCGGGTGGATGCAGTTGTCGTCAGAGGAGGATCCTGACCCATTGTGTGCATAAAGAACGTGAGGAAGTATTTGAGGTAGGGTATTCATTGATTCTATTTTCTATTATGTGTAACTGTATTATTATCATGTTTAATCCCACTGGATGACAATGGAATTTACATAATAAATAATTTAACCAGATTAATAATTTGATATTGATCGTATGTTATTGCCTCTTGTTTTTCTTGATAGTGTGATATCTATTATTTATTTTCTTAGTTGTTTATTCTTGATGGAAATTGGTAAAGTACATAAACTAGGATTAATTGATAATTGTCAGCTAAAGATAGAGATCCATGAAAAAAAATCTGGTTCTTGTTGTAATGTGATGTTAATCAAATTAGTGCAGTAAGAATGTTTATTTATTTTTGATAACTTACTGGTTAGGATTCCCGAATTTGGAACCATCCAATAATAAACTGGATAATCCAAGATGGGCTAACAAACATGTGGTTGTAAAAAGATAATTTCTTGTAGGGATCTGAGTAACCCTCTCGTTTGTTTAAGGCTCAAGAGCCCAATCACTACTACAAAAACGTCCTATATAAGTGCTAAAAAGGGCTTTAACAACGCTAAAAAATCGTTGTAAATCTCAACGCTCATACAGGGGGGTCCCTTTTATCAGCGCTCCGAAAAGTGATGATAAAAGAGGCCTTAATCATCTCTTTTTTTAGCGATGATAAAGGTCAAAAAAATTAAAATAAAATTAACAAAAAATTAAAATAATGCAGCGAGTTCTTTTATCGGTGCTTTACACCCTCTTTTATCAGTGCTAGGAGGTCTCCCGTGTGTAGCCCATCCCGTACATCCTCATATGCGCCCACCCCATTCGCTTCCACCCGAAGTTGAACTCGGGACCTCCCCCCTTTCGCAGCTGCACCATTTACCACTAAGCCATTTCATTTTGATCTCTTTTTAATGATATATCTATATATATATTTATATTTATTCATATATTGATATAGATTCATATTAATATAAATATATTTATTCATATATAAGTATATATATATATTAATCTGTATATTAATATATTTATATATATTTTTAGTTATAATTTTTTATATGTATATTTTTTTATATTAATATATACATATAATATTAGTTTTAAATACATTTATGAAAAAATATTTTTTTTATGTGTGTTTATAAATAAATAAATAAGTACATACATACATAGATATATAAAACACACATACATAGATATATACCACACACAGACACACACAGAGACACACACACACACAAACACATTTATATTTATGAATGAATACATATATATGTGTATTTGAAAAGCCATAGAATGTACATATAAGATTATTTTTAAATACATTTATGAAAAAATGTGTTTTTGATTTGTGTTTATAAGTAAATAAATAAATATATACATATATACATATATACAACACACAAACAGCCACATAGACACTCACACACAGACAGAAACATATATATTTACGAATAAATACATATATATGTGTATTTGAAAAGCCATAGAATGTTAAAACGACCATAACATATAATATAGAATCCCATTTCAATGCCACAACCATTCAAATAGAAGAAAATGAAACAATCTTCGATATGATATGTGGTACAGGCCTAACAGACATCTGGTTCAGAAGTTATTCTTGTTTGAATGTTAACAACTCGGGGTATCCCGACTAAAAACATAGTTTTGGAGGACTTATGGCCCTTTTTTGGGATCTAAAAATGTGACAAAGGTCTATCCTCTCTCATTGGCACATAGAACTCGTCGCAGGCTTCGATTTGATATGTTTTAGAACTGAAACGGACACCCGGATCAAAACTTATGGCCGTTTGAAGTTTGAGTTACATTTTCAACATATTTTAGATATTTTATTAGTTATTTTGATTTTTTTGTGTCTTAAAATTGTTATTAAATGATTTTTAATTGATAATAATTATAAAATTATTAATTTATAATATTTCTTTAAAATAATTTGAAGCCATTTTCAATATATTTCTTATATATTGAATGTAATATTCTATTTATACATATCTATAACATATTTAAAAAATATATATTGTATTTATATCAATATAAATATACTTATATAAGAATAATTTGTTTCCATATTTTTTTTTGAAATATAAAATTTTTCAGCGCTGATAAAGGCCCCCTTTATCAGCACTTCTTTTGAGTGCTTATAAAGGGGTTGCGCTTCCCTTGCCAGTTTTTTATGTAGTGAATTGTGATGATGTGTGTTTTACTACTGCTTGTGTTTTAATGTGATCCTGGATGGTTGGGGTGATATGTGTTGGCATGGAGGCCCTTTTGGTTGTGGCAGAAGATAGCACCTAGAGTGGCTAGATGCATCGGTTTAAGCATGTGGGTGTCGTGGAAGACACCAGGGATGATGGAATGGAATGGATGTGATTATTGGATGCTTTCTGATTCTTTGGTTGTTTATATACTTTACTTTTCCCCACTGCTCAGGCCAGCTGGTCTTACTTACCCATCTTCTGAATGAGGTGAAGACACGTGGGGTATGCCACGTGCTTTCTGTGTATAGATTTACAAGGAAGGATGGGTATATGTTATTTCTATAAGCGGAAATGACTTGACGGGTAGTACATCCAGTCACCGTATTGAGACTACTTGTGTTTAGAATCATAGAATGTTTTTCTAGAATTCCTAGGAATGTGGGAGGGTAATTATGTTATGAATAATTGAATAAATGGTGTTAAAACATGTGGATGGAGTCTTTTGGAACATAATGATGAGGTTGTAATTTTGAAGGAACTGTTAACTTTGGGTGTGATGCTAATGAAATTTAAGGTCAATTGTTCATGGGTAATTAAAGTTTAAAGAATTAATTAACGTAAATCAGAATGGATAAAAAGTGAATTTAGTAATCTAATAAATCATTTAAATGGTTTTGTGCATATAAGATATCTAGTCCTAGAAGTAGAATCTCAGAGTCTGAGAGATATTATCTATAGTGTGTCGAAGACTAGGTTATGCCCATAGTGTGGTTGTGAGTTATAGTATATTCTGTACTTTTTTTGTTTCTTTACACTACTCCACCCTATTAGTGAGGGAAACTGACACCTCGGGAATTCTTATCCCTGCAGGGGTGTTTTCCCCAACATTCCAATGGAAGGATTGATGGATAAATATCCCCTTTGGCCCCTCTCTCTTCTCTTGGTAGTTACTTGTGATGGTAGGCACATTAGTTTGTTTTCCCCATACACGTGTGTAGAGAGATGTAATGGCTTGTGGTTATTCACACACAAATATTATGGATATAGTTTTCTATAGACTACTATAGGTGTAACGTGTATAGGCTGTGATGTGTTGAGGATCCTTACTCGGTGTATGGGTTGTAATGGCTTCAGTTATAATACCTAACGAATGATACACATTATGCGAGCAGTAGTTTCTCCCGGAAACTACATGGTTACTTTGGTGTGTCGAAGTGGTGGTTTTGTTACACGAGGTGCATAATTTGGGGCATCGTCCAAGTGTCTACATTCAAGCCTTTTTGGAGAGAGATTCTCAGGACGTGCGACATTTGGGAAAAGTAGAAAAACCAGTGGGGAAGTAATAGAAGGGTACCCTTGATATTATTTATAATATGATAAATTAATGTATGTGTTACTTGGTGAGAGTATCCATGGTGCAGTAAGGAATGTGTTATATCTGTTTAGGTGACGAGTTAGTTTCACTTGTTGTTAATTGTTCTTTAGCATGCCTTCTTTACATCTTCACGAGAGGCTTCGGGGAGGATCCTACTGAGTATACTGTTATACTCACCATATGTTTATATAAACTATTTTTCAATTCACTCGGAGAATGTTTGAGGTCAGGCTGGTGTTTAATAGTTGGGGTTGCAGGAGCTGTTCGGGCTTGTGGTTACTACTGTTTTACTTTCTTTTGGTTACTTTTAGTTTTCCCCATTCAGTTGTAGTACTTCTGTATGATTTTTCATATGTGTACTTGGGTTTTCATTTATATTGCAGTATGAGTTGGAGTTTCTTAGTGTCTATCTTATCTCTCTCTTCTGCATGTGTTCTCTTATAGGGTAATGCCTCCCATTTTGTGTGTTACTATTCCCTCAGTGCTAGTCACCAACCTAGGGACAACTGGAGGCGGTAATTGGGGGTCATTATCTCCATTGTCACATTGCCGGCCTAGGATGGGTACACATTGTGGGGATGAGGTCATGAAAAAGTGGTATCAGAGGCTCTGTTGAGGGATAGGATGGAGTTTGAGTTAGGAGCAGGTGAGGATGCATGGGTTGGTTGGGAAAAAATGTCAGTCATGTTTATAAAGTGAGGTAAACACTAGAGACAGGCTGAGACGTAGGCATTTAGGGCCCCCTATGATCTAATGTATGGACCTTTATTTTTACAATGGCTACTAAACAAGGTGATACTAGTTACAGGGTAGATACCTAGGAAAGAATCCTGCACCGGTCTTATTTGTGCCTTTGTTTGAATGGGTATACCTTGGTAAAGGTTAACCTAAATTGAATAAAAGAAAATAATTAATTACTTACTGTTTAGTCTTCCATATTCCAGGTTTAGGAGCTCTAACGTATTGTTATTTTATATGTATGTATCCAGGTCGACGTCCTCATCAGGTTTGTGTAGAAAATATCTACCAGGATGTTATAGAAGATCACCACTGGGTAGAGGAAGACGACAAGGACACATAGAGGAAGACACTCCGAGAGTTTCAGCGCAAGAGTATGCAAAAGTATGAGGGCTCCGTTTCAGATGAAATCATGGAAGACTGGTTAGAGGAGGTCAAGATCGGCTTCAGTTATATCCGTTCTCAGAAGGAGCATTGGGTGTCCTTGGTTGTGACGATGCTGTGTGGAGTAGTATGATAGTGGTGGTTCTTGTTCCTCAGGGATCGCGAGGAGTCAGTGATCTCATGGGAGGAGTTCTGAGACATGTTTAGAGTCGAGTTTCTTTCTTCGACTGGGAAGGCGTCCAATCACCTGGTGCTTCTAATCATTCAATAGGGGAGATCCAGTGTTCGAGAGATTGGAATTTGTTTCAGGAACCTTTTACGATATGCTTCGGACCTGTTTCCAGATGAGTAGGCTAGGGTAAGACATTTTGAAGTGGCTTTGCTTCCAAAGATCTAGTGCCAGGTCACTCAATTTATGCTGAAAACATATCGTGAGGTACTTTAGAGGGAAGAGGATATTGAGAGGACTTTGGCCCGGAATGAATCATCACGGGAGGGGAATCGTCATGATCCCTCATGAAGTAGAGCTTTGAACCAGGGTTCTCAGTTTCCAGGGTTGATGAATCTTCATTCAGCAGGGTGTATGTCCCCGACCTTCACATCTAGTTTCTCTAGTGGCATCAACTCTTATGCCTATTCCAAGGGATTAGACGATTTTTTTTCTTGTGGTTTTCGTGGTCATCAATAGTGGGAGTGACAGAACTTTCAGAGTGTTCATCGTAGACCAGACGCTACGCAGCAGGTTCCTCCGTTGAGACAGTTCCAACTGAGGTAGAAGTAGCTGGTTGCACCAGATTTACATCATAAGAGGGTAGATGGGGTAGGCAGAGGACATCTCCATTACGCTACCCATCCCCCGAGAGTAGAGAACGGTCATGGTGGTGGTCATCATCAGGGTTAGAGAGTCCATGGAGGAGGTCATGGTCAGCTTCATGCTCTAATGTTGCCAGCTCCAGGAAAGCCAGATGTCATTCGGGGAACCCTATGCTTGTTTTCTACCTTGGTGTATGCTTTTTTTAATTCAGGAGCGACACACTCCTTTATATCACCTACCCTTGTCCATGCTTTGGGACTTGAGGTAGAGAGGCTTCCAGTGCCCTTGGCGTTGACTACGCCAGTTGGAGGTCGAGCTGACTTGTTTGAAGTAAGTATGGACTATGAGCTAGGGTTGTGGAAACACTACTCTTGGGGAGATTTCCTATGTTTATGAATACAACCATAGGATGTCATCCTTGGCATGGATTGGTTTATTTTGGTGTAGGCTATCATGGATTTCTTCAGGAAGAAGGTAATTTTCATTTGTCCGGATGGAGAGAATGTGGTGTTTGTGGGTGAGCGAGTCCCTGGGATGGGTCATAGGCACATTCCATCATTATTATCCCTGATGGCTGAGATGATTTTTAGTTCTTCAGGGGATCAATAGTTGGCATTTCCTAGGGTCGTAGAGGAGTACCATGATATCTTTCCCGAAGAGGTTGTATCATTACCCCCTCTACGAGAGATCGAGTTTTGGATTAAGCAATATCCAAGAGCGTCTCATATCTCTATGTCTCCATATAGGATGTAACCTTCCGAGTCACAAGAGATACATATACATCTTGATGTTCTGCTACATTGTGGTTTTGTTCATCTAAGTGTGTCACTGTGGGGTGCAACAGTTTTGTTTGTGAAGAAGGATGACAGTAGTTTATAGTTGTGTGTCGATTATAGTCCCATAAACAATGTGACAATAATGAATCGCTATCCTCTTCAGAGGATTTATTATTTATTCTATCATCTGAAGGGTGATAGTTGGTTCTCAAATAACGACTTGCTGTGAGGATATCATCAGATGCATGTGAAGGATGAGGATATCTTGAAGATTGCTTTCTGTTGTTGTCAGGGGAATTATGAGTTTGTTTTAATTCTATTTGACGTTACGAATGCTCTAGATATATTAATGGGATTGATGAATGATGTGTTCTATGAGTTCCTGGACATGTTCGTGATAGTTTTCATTGATGACATCCTTGAGTACTCCACATCTGAATAGGATCATGCAAATCATCTACAAGATGTTTTGAGAATTATTCATTAACATCAGCTGTTGGGAAGTTGTCAAAGTGTGAGTTTTGGGCCCGAGAATTCTGTTTCTTGGGTCATGTTGTGTACCAACAGGGAGTAGTTGTGGATCCATTGAAGATACAAGCATTTGTGTCTCAGGAAGCCCCAAGAAAGTTTCATATGTGCAAAGTTTCATTGGTCTCGCAGGCTACAACAAGAGGTTCGTAGCATATTTCTCACGAGTTGTGACTCCTCTGATAGCTTTGACAAGGAAGGACCAGAGAATCATGTGGACTGATCAGTGTTAGTAATCTTTTGAGTGTCTAAAGGAGAAGTTAGTAAGTGCTCCAGTCCTTTGTCTTCCAACTGAGAGAGTTTAGTTTGATGTTTTCAGTGATGCTTCACATCTAGGGTTAGGTTGTCTTATCATGCTGCATAGGTCAATTGTTTCTTATGGGTATTGGCAGTTGCGTCCCAATAAACGCAACTATTCCACCCAAACCTTGAGTTGGCAGCCATGGTGATTTCATTGAAGTTGTACAGACATTACCTCATTGGTGAGCACTTTGTGGTTTTCACTGATCATAAGAGTTTGAGGAATGTTTTCTCCCAGCATGACATGTACTTACGACATTGTTAGTGGATAGAGTTATTACAGGAATACGACAATAAAATATCATATACACCAGTAAAGGTGAATGTTTTATCTGATACGCTGAGTTGAAAGTCATGTAGGGATTCTGTGTGTGAATCTGGTTATTCTTGGAGAGTAATAGACGAACTATCAGTATTACATATTGATATGGGAGATGTTGTGGGTAGATGCTATCTTTTTCAGATGACGGTACAATAATACCTGATTCAGAAGGTGGAAGAGTCCCAGTTGGGAGATCTAAAGGTGGAGTTCTGGGGAGACAAAGTTGTTTATGGTGAGGCCCCTGATGGTTGGTGGGAGGATGAACAACACCGAGTGTTGTATCACGGAAGTCTTTTTGTTCCTTTGACAATGTGCAAGATGGTTCTCAAAGATTTTCACAGTTTTCCTTAACGTTACATCCTAGCGGGACAAAGATGTACTGAGCCTTGAGGATCCAGTTTTGGTGACCTAGGATGAAGCGTGAGGTTTCGGAGTTTGAGTCTCTATGTTTGGCCTGGAAGAAGGTGAAGGCCAAAAACCATGTTCCTTTTGGTCTTCTCCATCCATTAAAGATTCCTCATTTAAATTGGGAGGATACCTCAATGGACTTTGATACTGGTTTACCTCGAGCATAGGGAGTACATGATGCTATTTGGGTGGTATTGGATCATTTAACAAAAGCATCCCACTTTTTAGCAATCCTGAAGTCAATTATAGAGGAAGTTTTGTCAAGGTAGTATCTAGAGGTGGTGGTGAGACAACATTGAGTACCAAGGATGATCATTTCTGATCGAGGTCATCATTTTACCTCCAGGGTGTGAAGAGGTCTCCAACATACTTTTGATTCTCATCTATGCCTTAACACTTCTTTTCATCCTCAAACGGATGGTCAGACAGAGCGAACCATCTAGACTCTTGAAGACATGTTACGCTCTTTTGTTCTTGATTCTGTAGGTTCATGGATGAGGCACTTACCCAAGGTCGAGTTCACTTACAATAATAGTTTTCACTCCACCATTTGTATTGTTCCTTTTGAAGACTTGTATGGCCGACCTTTCCGTTATCAGTTGTTCTGGACTAGGGTCGGAGAATCAAAAATTCTCGTACTGGAACAAGTGCAGAATACCATAGAGATTGTTCAGGTGATTCATGAAATGATGGAGACATCGCAAGATCGTCATAAATCATATGCTGATAAAATAAAGAGACCCTTATAGTTTAATGTTCGGGATCATGTGTTTTTGAATGTTACTCCCCGTCATGGGCAACGAAGATTTGGCCGTGGAAGCACGCTTTCTCCCCGGTTTGTTGGGAATTTCGAGGAGTTATCTCATTTTGGAGGTATGGCATATCAAGTAGAACTTACCCCACAGGTGGGTCAGATACATGATGTTTTCCATGTATCACAGCTCCATCGTTATCTTTATTATGTCTCTCACATCATCAACTGGGGAGAGATCGATGTTGATGATGATGCGACCTTTAAGGAGAGACCTGTGGAGATCCAAGACCGCAAGGAGAAGGTATTGTGTGGGCGTTCTATCCCATTGGATTGTGTCTTGTGGAGAAACGGTGGCATGGTGGAGAGTATCTGGGAATGTGAGTCACAGTTATGTGCTCAGTACCCAGAGTTGTTTGATGTTTAACTCCTTTCATTTAACTATGTTCCCTTTGTGGTTAGAGCTATCTTGTTTTTTATGAATATCTTTTGTTTCTTTTGTAGCTTTCTCTCTTTTGAGAGGTATCTCGATGGGTGGTTGTTCGGAGCCCATTTTGTTTTTTTCTCTTTAGGTGGGTTTTGAATTATCGAGGGTGAGAATGTTTTGAGAGGTATCTGGTGTAACGGTCCAAACCTCTCTGGTCTATTACCTTGTGAAAATATGGTGTATGAGGTGTTCCAGGAGGTCAATGTGACTTATCCCCGATAATGTTTTCCAAATTTCCTATTCAATGAAGAGTGTTCTATCAGTGAGGTTCAGTGAACAATTTTCTATTGGTGAGGTTCAGTGAACAATGTTCTATCGGTGAGGTTCAGTGAGCAGTGTTCTGTCTGTGAGGTTCAGTGAACCGTGTTCTATCAGTGTGGTTCAGTGAACTATGTTCTATCACTGAGGTTCAGTGAACAGTGTTCTATTGGTGAGGTTCAGTGAACAATGTTCTATCAGTGAGGTTCAGTGAATAGTGTTGTATCGATGAGGTTCAATGAACAGTGTTTTATCGGTGAGGTTCAGTGAACCTTGTTCTATCGGTGAGGTTCAGTGAACAGTTCAATCTATGAGGTTTTGTAAACAGTTCTATCGGTGAGGTTCAGTGAACAGTTAAATCAGTGAGGTTCAGTGAATATTTCAATCGGTGACATTCATTGAACAATCATATCGGTGCAGTTCAGTGAACAGTTCTATCATTGAGGTTTTGTGAACTGTTTTATTGGTGTGTATTTGTGAACAGCTCTATCGGTGAGGTTTTGTGAACAGTTCTATCGGTGAGGTTTTCTGAACAGTTCTTTTGGTGAGGTTCAGTGAGAAGTTCTAACGGTGAGTTCTATCGGTAACCTCTAATGGTGAGGTCTATCAGTAACCTGTAAAGGTGAGGTTTATTGTTAACCTCTAACGGTGATGTCTAATAGTGACCTTTTCTTTCCTTTGCTAATTTTTGAGTATGTGAACAGTGTTTCCAGGTTCCTACAATTTCATCCCATTGGTATTTCCTTTGATGTTAAATACATTTAAAGCCTCATTTTAAGGACTCGAAGGCCGATTCAAAGGCCATAAATACTATATTAATTATTCATATAGATCAGGTTCTTTTTACTTGGTCAAACTGTATGTGATAATGCGATCCGATTTTAATGGGGCATTAAGTGAATCTTAAACTGTTTCCCCATTAAATCTTCAAAATGGACAAGATATCATCCTGCCTTGTACTTCCTCTTTCTTCTAGGCAATGAGACACTATAACCTTTCAATACTTTCCATAGGAGTTGCACAATCAAACTTTACTCCTCAGATTGGATCCGCCCTCTTTTGATGCAATTGAGCTGTATCGGTCAATCTTCGATATAAGGTATGTTTTGTTATCATTCCTTTGAGGATCATCTTATCCTGTTTCTTATTTATATATTTTAGCACATAATCTCTATGCTTTTAATGGGGGTTTTCCTGGGGGTTGGTTGGTGTGGTCGTACCTTGGTATCCTCGAGTGGATGCAGTTGTCGTGAGAGGAGGATCATGACCCGTTGTGTGGATAAAGAACGTGAGGAACTGTTTGAGGTAGGGGATTCATTTCTTCTCATTTCTTTTACATTAAACTCTATTGTTAGTAGGTTTAATCCCACTAGAAGTCAATGGAATTGACATAATAAATAATTTCACCGGATTAATAAATTTTTATGGATCATGTGTTGTATTCTCTTTTTTTTCTAGATAGTATGATATCTATGCTTGCTTTTATTAGCTATTTCTTCATGATGGAAATCTGTAAAGAATGTAAACCGGGATTAATTGATAATTTTTGGCTAAAGATAAAGAGGCATGAAAACGAATCCGGTTCTTGTTGTAATTTGATGTTAATCAAATTTGTGAAGTAAGCATGTTTATTTATTTGTGATAAATTATTGGTTAGGTTTTCTGAATTTGGATCCAACCAATGATAAATATGTTAATCCAAGATGGACTATATAACTAGTGTTACTTAAAAGATAATTGCTTGTAGTGTTCTGAGTTACCCTCTTGTTTGTTTAAGGGCCAAGATCCCAATTGTGAAGATGTTTGTTTTACTGCCACTTGTGTTTTAATTTGAGTATCTATGGTTTTGGTGATATGTGGAGGCATAGAGGCCCTTTTGGTTGTGGCAGCAGATGACGCCTATAGTGAAGAGATGCATCAGTTTATGCATATGGGTATCGGGGAAGACACCAGGGATGATGGAATGGGATGGATGTGATTGTTGGATGCTTTCTAATTCTTGGGTTGTTTATCTTCTTTTCTTTTACCCACTTCTCCAGGAAGCTAGACATACTTACCCTTCTTCCGAAAGAGGCGATGACACACAGGGTACGTCACGTGCTTTCCGTGTTTAGATTCTCATGGAAGGATGGGTATATTCTCTTTCTATATGTGGCAAAGACACAACGTGTAGTACATATACTCACCGTATTGATCCCCCTTGTCTTTAGTAGAATATAATGTTTTTCTAGAATGTCTGGGAATCTGGGAAAGTAATTATCTTATGAATAATTGAATAAATGGTGTTAACCCATGGGGATAGAGTTTGCTGGAACATAAAGATGAAGTTGTAATTTTGAAGGAACCATTGAACTTGGGTGTGATGCTAATGAAATTTAATGTGTAATTGTTCTTGGTTAATTAAGATTTAAAGAATTAATTAACATAATGTGGAAATGATAAAAAGCGAATATATTAATATAATAAATCTCTTTAAATGTTCATGTGCACATATGATACTTAGTCATCCAAGTAGTAGCTCAGAGTCTGAGAGAGGTTAGTTATAGTGTTTCTTAGATGAGGTTATGCCCATAGTGTGGTTGTGAGTAAAAGTATATTTTATACTTTTTATGTTTCAATATGTTACTCTACCCTATTAGTGAGTCCAACTGACACCCTGGGGATTCTTAGCCCTAGGGGGTGTTTTTCCCAACATTCCGGTGAGAGGATGGATAGTTGACTACCCCCATTGTCCCTGCTCTATTATATTGGTAGTTAATTGTGTTAGTAGTCACATTGGTTAGTTTTCAACATATATGTGGGTAGAAGACTGTAATTTCTTATAGTAATTTACACACATATATTCGGGAGACAATTTTCTATGGACTACTAGAGATGTAACATGTATAATCGGTGATGGCTTGAGGATCCTTACTCAGTGTATGTGCTATAATGGAATGAGTTATAATACCCCACATATGATATATGTTATGCGAGCTGTGGTAGCTTCCAGAAACTACTTGGTTACTTTGGTGTGTGGACGTGGTGGTTTTTTTGCACAAGGTTCTTATTGTGGTGCTTTGCCCATGTTTCTGCGGGTAGGCCTTTTTGGAGAGAGATGCTTAGGACATGCGACATTGGGGAAAAGCGGCAAAACCAGTGGGGAATTAGTAGTGGGGTACCCTTGATATTCTTTATTATATGATACATTCTTGAATGAGTTACTTGGTGAGAGTATCCATGGTGAGGTTTGAAACTTTGTATACCTGTTTAAGTGACGAGTTAGCTTCACTTGTTGTTAATTGTGATTTAGCATGCCTTCTTTACTTTTTCACAAGTGGTTTCGGGGAGGATCCTACTGGGTATACTGTTATACTCACCCTATGTATATAGAAATTGTTTTTAGGTCACTTGGAGAAAGTTGGAGGTCAAGCTGGTGTTTACTATCTTGGGGTTGCAGGAACTGTTCGGGCTTGTAGTCACTACTGTTTTACTTTCTTTTGGGTACGTTCAGTTTTCCACTTTCAGTTCTAGTACTTCTGCATGATATTTCATATGTGTACATGGGTTCTCTTTTATATTTTAGTCATATTTAGAGTTGATTAGTGTCTATCTTATATCTCTCTTCCGCATGAGTTCTCTTTGTGGGTAATGCCTCCCATTTTGTTTGTTATTATTCCCTCGGTTCTTGTTGCCAACCCGGGGCCCACTAGAGGCAGGACTCGGGGGTCATTTTCTCCCTTCTCACATTGTCGGCCCATGAGGGGTACACTTTGTGGGGAGGGGGTAATGACATAAAAATCATTTTATTTAAATAATATGGATTCATAATCACTTTGACAAAAACAAAAAAAATCACCAAAATGTCATACATAATAATATGTATTTAAATACAGTGTATAAAAAAAATAAAAAAAATAAAAAACATATATAAGAAAGTATTAATATATACTATCCCTAAAAATTATTACACAATACAAATAAATATATATATATACAATAAAAAATATATATACATATTTATATAACATAAATAAACACATGATTTATATAATTTTATGCATTAAAATTTTAAGCATAAATGTGAATATATTAATAATCTAATAATTATAAATACATAATAAGGTACATAATATATATATATAAGAGATTGATATATTAAAATACATATTGGTCGATGCATGTTTCAAATAAATATTTTAATATGATTATAACTGTATAAAAATTTTAGAATACTAACCTTGAAATGAATATGTGTACATCTCTAAATAATCATACATATTATAGTATGATCTAATAATTCAAAACACATACAAGGAAATTTTAGGAAAATAAATAATACATTAATAAATAATATAAAAATATTTTAAAATAAAATAGAATAAAATATGTAGTATTTTATACTAATTCTAGATCGGAAATTAATCATTATTAGCTATTTGAAAACTACAGTTTTCCTTTAGTTGGAGTAGCGATTATAGAATACAATGAGTACCCAATAACTGAATATTGAAACATGATGAAGGAATTTGAAATTATAATATGTGTTTTTACATAGGGTTCACACATTCAATCATATATGTAATAGTGCTAAGAAATGGTACCTTTTACAGTATTTCTTATTTTTTATTAATATTACTGTTTCCCATGGAATAATGGTTGACAAATTTTATGAATTTTGAATGGAATTTTTTTTGTAAATGTTATGTTTTATAAATTTTATATTCAAAGATAGTGTTCGAATAACATATTGAAAATCCATGTACATAAAAATTAAAATATAAATATTACTATGTGATATAAAACATGGAGTTCTTATTCACTAATATATATAAAATTTAGGTGAAAGGGTACCTTTCACATTAATTTTTTATTCTGATTAATATTACACATTCTCAGTGAAAAAATGATTAAAATGTGTATAGAATATCTACTCTAATGAAGGACTGATAAATTTTAGTGTTATATATTTTCTAGTATACTATATTATAATAATCACAAATTCAAAAATAATTTACATAAGAAAACATGATCACTAAAAGCCCTAATATAATTAGTATCACCATGAAATAATCTACTGGGGCCACCAATACAAATATCCCAAATAAAAATTCAAGATATTTAGGATACCATTACCTTAGTTTTTAATTCCCACATAACACATTATTTTATACCTTGTTAACTTTTATGATGTATTCCTGGGAATATAATCAAGATACCCAACATTAATGAATGGAAGAATGTTTTTTTTAAATACATTTGATAATAACAGACTGCATCATCATGAATTTTTTAAGGGTCAATAAAGAACTCAAGGTTCACCAACATTCGATATAGTCCACTATAAAGAGGGATCATAATGTCTAAAACATATGGGATCACATAAGAATCAAAAAAACCACCAGTACATCATATTGAGGGGAAATATAAAACCATCGATTTAAATTTTGAACGATCTATACATTTTATCTAGATAATATTATGGAAAAATTAATCTTGTGATCACTCCCACTCATATTTATGGGAACTTCCCAAAATGAACTCAAGAAAATATTATGGAAGGATTTTATTCCCTATTTGGTTATCAAATTCATATACTAATAACTATACTTGTTTAATTTACATACATCAGTCATCATATGAAAATCCAACTCCTTAACTACAAATTTCCATAAGGCACAATGTTAGGTGACTTACCACATTACCCACACATATATATATATCCAATGGAAATATTTCACCACTAACTTATTTCAGGGGGGATTTATCAACACCCCACGAATGTTATAGTCTACACATCGACACAGTAAGATGGAAAGAACCATAATTGGTGATATCACAATGGTACCCTTATTTCACAGGTATGGAAGATAATGAATTTGAATATTTTTTCACCCATAATTCCATATCTCAAGATAAAATCCCATTCAAATTGTAAATATCCTCAAGGTTAAGATCAAAACACATGATTATTTCCTGAAATGAGAATAATGGATCTTTGGATGCCATGAGAGCATTTTTTATCAATGATATCCCAGTATTTATTACAAAAAAGTATTTTTTAAAATATTAAAAATATCCCCAAACCAATATATAATATCATAGTAAATAAAAAATATCATGTTGAATTCCCATGTTTAATTTACTCTTCTATAAATTGAGAATAGTTCCCTATGAAGAGTATATGTATTGTCATAATTTTATTGGTTATTAATGAGTAAAATATCTTTAAATAACTTTTTGTTGGGGAAGATCCTTTGTGAGGAATAACATAAATTAATTCTGATAACATTAAATGATATATACTATTTCATATATTGATAAATATCCATTCTTATAGTTTTAAATGTGATTGATTATATGTATTGAGAAGCCATAAAAATTTACATCCAATGAGAAGGATCTTGACTCTAAATGAGAAGGATATTAGTGTATTGTGTTCATAGGTAAATATATTCATTAAATAATACCTAAAAATATAGTATTCAAATTGAGATTATTTTAATGAAGAAAATAATTTTTTTGGTGTAGTATGAATGATTTTATTAGAATATGATCCGTGTTATGTTGAGAAATAGGTTGCGAAATTAATCGATTTGAGTTTGCTGTGATTGGAGATAAATTGATTGAATCTATAATAGAGTGGAACCATAACAGTGTTATAAATAATAATATATATTTTAATAAATATATATTAACACACCTTTATTATGGATAGATAATGATGAGTTCATATGTAGATATTAATTGTTGAGTGGAGATGAGTATCAATGATGCAAGGAAGTGTAACTAATTTACACTATATGTTTACACATTATTGAAGAAGCATTTGGAATATCATTAAGGATCTATAACAGGGCATGAATATTTAAAAAATTCAATAATGTTGGTTTTAGTTCAATGGTACTGATGGGATTTTCCATGAGAATGTTTGGAGAGGTTCTGAGATGATTTGAAAATGTTCAAGAATTTCGAGTTGGAGTTGAAAAACGGAAACCAAATAAAAAACATAAAATTTTACCATATAATATAATATTGGAAAAGTATACAAACATAATGGAATATGTGACATTATATGTATAATATATATTAATCCCTATATTCTATTGAATAATAACTAGGATCATCCATAAAATTTCTCACTATTATATGTAACATATTTCTAATAGAATGTAAGATATTTTTAACCTATTAAAATATACAAAAACTATTGCAAGGCCCTAGAATAAAAGGGATAAATAACTTATGTGTAATATAACCAAGAATAATATAATTTTTTTATAAATGATGCTGAAATAATAAAATTAATGATCACACATGATACAGAAAATATTTTATTGGCATGTTATATTATTGGAAGTATATGATGAAATGATGTAAAGGAAATTAAAATTCTGTGATATATAATATAATTTGGGAAAATGTAATATATCACCATTGGTATGTATGTTATTTTAGAGTAATAACTTTATAATGTACTATATCCAATATGAAAAAAATATTGGAGCTTGGTAAATTGATATATATGATGTTATATTTATTATATAAATATTCCCATTTTAGAAAATGTGAGAATCCATGAATACATTTTAGATGACACTTTTATGAAATTTAATTGATAACATACTGATTCATTAGAAATGAAATCATCATAAAATAAAATATCTATGGATTGAGATTTCACTATGAGATGTTAATCACATCTTAGTAAATAGTGAAGGAAGATATGGTTCGGTTGTGACGAGGTTTTCTATTCCACGAGTAGAAGGATCACCCTATATGGGGTTTTTTATTTATAATTTCATGTTGTCATAAATTAATGTGAAAAAATATTTTTTATTTATGTTATGAATGTGTATACATAGATTCAAGAAGCATATTTTTTGGATCATTGAGTAATAATAAAAGTTTTTCAAATATTATTATTTTGAACTTCTTAATTAATAAAATTCAATTTACCTTTATAGTTGTATTTGTGCATCATTAAATAAAGTATTTCACATCCAGATTTTAGGCGACATCTATATTCAAAATATAGAAGTGGTATTTTTATTATTTTGAAAATATATAAATAATTAAAAAAATGCAAATTATGAGACTGAAAGTAGTTATTGAAGAAAATGAGCCTACTTTTCAACTATACATCTTGTGAATTATATTGAAGAATAAATAATGGGATGTTGGTGAAAATTCTTATCCTAAAATATCAATATATCATAGATTCTAATATAGAAAAAATAATTAATTTAGAAAGAAAATTTAGTATTATTTCTATTATCATTGTTGGTTTATGATAATAAAATGAAGTAGAAAGATGTTGATGGAAAAGATGGAGTAATATCCAACTCATTGACTTTCATATACAAAAAAAAATGAATTCTCTATGAGAATATTGTTGATGTGCATATTGAGTTAATAATAATTCATTGGTTGTATTATCACTTGTATATTGGGGTTGCGATTAGATACTGGGATTGATATTCATCATACTATAATGGATAAAGCATTGAATGTTGAATTATATAACTGAAGAGGAAGAACATACCATTTGTTGTACTGAAATCTAAGAGTATATTATAGTTTATATTTAGGGAGTCTAATTGAATGACTATACACTAGGGTAATCTAGTATATACAACAATTTGGGATTCATTAAGCTAGTATGAGAAAATATAAAGAACCTATCAAGTTATAGCGATTTTCCATGTTATGTGGATTTCAACCCTATTGAAATAATTTCTTCATAGGGAAAATCATGAATGTCAGTGTTGATTTAATGAAAATACCCTCTAAAATTATACCATTACCTTAATGAATAGTTTAATAATATATCTCATATAATTTACATGATCAAATAATGTAATAGTCATTAACAATGGGGTAAAACCATGTTAATACACAACAGGGGTTTTCTCATTTTTATTTTTTCCTTTTAATGAAGTGTTTTGTGTATAGAATGTACAAACAAATGTATGAATCAAATATTGGACATATGTTCTAATATTAATATATTATCATAAAAGATATAATAATTCATAAAAAATGATCAAACAAATCCACCCCCTTTATGAGTGATTAAATGAAATATTGGAAACTCAAGGGGGTTTTAGAGAAAATATTATTTACGTATAATTAAATCTATATTCATTAATGGTACTTTTATTATATTTTGAACAATTATTATATTTCATAGAGTTTTACATTTTTTTCATTTAGTGAAAATAATCTCCATCTGTGTTACTATTGATAAGGTCTTTTCATCCAAAACCAAGAATAATAAGAAAAAAGGAGAGTCTAATAATTTTGGAGTATATTTAAATGATTGAGAGGAATGAATAATAAGTTAATATAATAATTGTGTCTATTAATATATTTTTTTTAAAATTATAATGTTGTTTTTCTATAAAGTGTAATGTAATATTAAATCTGAAGAATAAAATTAATCCAAATTTAAATATTTATTGATTAATATTCCCATTAAACATTTTCATTATATATTTTTCTATGTTAATGAATCATATTACAAAAAATAACCATTACTAATTGGTGATAATAATATTAAGAATGCATTAGATAAAAAATAAAATATATTAATACCTATAAACTATATTTGTTAGTCAATGGAACAATCCATGATTATATAAAAAAAATATTCCAGAGAAGAAGATGAATTTCAATAGAAATGTTATAGTAATGAAATGATAGATAATATACATGAGGTATATTTCCATGTATTAAATGAAATAAACATTTATACATGAATTATGAAGAAAATAATATGAAAATAAATGAAAATAAGGTAAAGGAGAATGAACTACCATATATAGAAATGAGTTTTAAGCATGAAGAACATAAAAAAAATTTAAAAAAGTTGAGGATAAACTAATGAGGCTATTATACAATGATAAATATATCCTGAACATAATTATTTTTATAATAGGTAAATAAATTATATATGTAATTAATAATGGTTGAATCTTCCAATGATATTTATAAAATAAAGGATCTCACATATTTGTTTGACAATGGACTGGTTATGAAAAAAATCAATGTATTCTCAAGACTGTATATAGTGAATGTAGTGATTTTTGTAATGAAAAATCATGGAAAATGGTAACTCTCCTATAATAAATTTATATATTTAGTAATGTTATTTTATTTCCTAGTGTGATTTAAAACTAAAATTTTGTGAACATATTTGTGAAAAAATTCTATGAAACCCCCCACTACATAAATGATTGTTGTGAGAAATGTTATGGAATGTTTCTTCCCTTAAAATGATCAATGTGTTATACATTTATCGTAAAATTAGATTGAGGTAAATATAGATATACCAAGGTCAAATGAATAGGATCACACATCATTGATCAAATTTTTTGTCGCGAGATGTATGGAAACAAATAAGATGGTTTTTAACACAGTATTTCAATTAATTCCATTTATTAAAGTCTCTAACCAAGGGTGGATGGTCAAAAATAATTATGTATCATTTGGAGTGGTTGAAAAGATCACAAAACAATTCCCATTAATAATATTTTTTAAAATCATAAAGATTTCTATGTGAATTGTAATAAGGGTTACTAAAGTAGTAATGTGTATTTTCATGGTACAAAAAAACTATTATAGGACTTCAATAGAAGAATACCACATCATTTGATGATATAATAGAGTAATTAATGTGAGTTTTCATTTTTAAGAAAACAAAAGATGAATAATAAAAAAAATATTGTAAATGAAACAACAGCAATAATAGATTATCTCTATTGTATATTAAAAAGGCCACATATCTTTCTACTAAAACAATCATTCAGTACATAATTTAGATGAGGTGACATGAATCAAATATTATAAATACTTCTAGAAAATGAAAAAATTATTGGTTTATTAGAAGTCATTAATGTAGTATAATGTTGTGGAAGGTGAGAAATATTAAACACAATCTAGAAAAAATCATGAAATGGATACCAGAAATGAATTGATTTATCAAAAAAAATTATATTATCCATTGACATCTTATGGAAAAAATAATTCATGATGAAAAATTTTAAAACAATATATAATAATATGTATATCCAAAATATAAAAGAAAATGTAGATAGAGAAATAATATAAGTGTAAGTGTTTCATACGAGTTATTATTATAATTATGTTTAGACCAGAGGAGAATATATTTAAATTTAATAATATCATGATTCCCAAATAGTTACATCTCTATAATATTAAATGAGGTACATCCATGAAGTTTTATGAGAAAAATGAATATAAAATTAATTTTTTTGAATATAAATAAAATATCATCTTTATTTCTCTCACTAATGGGAATGAAAAACTAACCATATTCTCATTTATTAACTGGATTGTGTTTCCTTGTAAATGGATTTTAATTGGTTTTATATTTAGGTGTAACATTGTATAAGATGTGAAAATATTACGTATAGAAGTGATATCATTAACAGAATGGTTTTATAATACTAGGTTGTTTGCATATAACATTTCAACAGATATTAGAATATGCTAAGAGAATTTTTAAGATGGCCATCCAAGATGAACGAATGTTTGAGTGAATCCATTGAGTGGTAGTTTATAAGATAATCATCTATAATTTGATTACTACAAGTGTTTCTAAATTGCTGAAGCATAGGTATAAGAACCACTTTCTAATAATTTTGATAATTAAAAAAATTGAATAATATAGGGTGAGTGTGTATTAAATAAGTATTTATCCAAAATGAGGATACATATTTTTTTACTTTAAGGTTATTTTTATATAATTTTTAATTTTAATATGGGTTATACATCACATGAAAATCTACTTGATCCACCCCTAGATAGATTAATAAGAGTTAGAAACATGTGATAAAAATATTATGGATAACATTGATTTCAAGGATAACAACTCTTTTTTCCTATCAAATTCATTACACATATGACATAGTCTCAGAAAATATATTGTCAATTTATATGAGAAGAGTAATTAAAAACTTTTATCAAATGTATATAGTTTAATGAGGGGGGAGGATGAAACTGCAAATTCTATGGGAATCAGGAAAAGAGTACACCATTCGGTCACCCTTCAAATATTAAATTTATTAACAATAATTGGGACTAAAGATAAAATAAGGATATATTTTTTTGAGGTTTTTTTTTCTAAAAATCTTGGAGGAGTAAAGAACCGAATAGATTTTGATGACAATATTTGTTTTCAATGTGTGTTGTAGTTCTCAATATGTGTCAGATGACGAGGAAGGTAAAATTGTAATATGAAACATAGAATAAATAAGAAAATTATCCATGTTTCCTATAATTGAAATTTTTTATAAATATCCATCCATATATTAGAAAATGATTATAAATCATGAGATTGGTATTTTTTATTCATTGAACATATAGTATAATGTCATTGATAGTAATATATAATGGATCATCTAGTTGGAGTTCTCATAAGAACATATTAATATAAATGGAACTTAAAATATAATTATTATTTATATTTTATTATAATAAATAAAAGTAATGTGTTCATGGATTATGAAATAAATTTCTTCAACTAGTTCCCAATAATGTTGTGAAGAATCCCTATATATGATTTGAGTGATTTTGGTCTTATAAAATATAATTAATGGTTCTTGGATGAGTGAGTAACCAACCATATATTAACATTCCCAATGGATACAATATTAATTAGGGATTAAAAATCAATTATGATGGGTGGGAAATAGTGAACTTGATGAATAAAAATATGTTATTATGAATTTTGAGTACCAAGTTGGTAATGAAGTGCTTTTAAGTACTCATGAAGAGTACATATTGTGTAATTTGATATTATAATTGTTCTAATAATTTTTATATTGTTTTATATATTCACAAATTCATGTAAATTGTTTTAAATTAAATTTGGATGGTTAGATATTCATTAATAATATTTTAATGGTTTACAAGTTACATTGAAAACATTTTAGAACATTATATTGCATATTTAAATTCATAAATCCATTGAATATGTGAAATTCTCCGTTGTAAAAAAAATTCAAAAAGGAATATTACTCACTTAAATACATGAAATTCTATAGATGACATGTTATATGCACACTACGATAAATATAATGCATTTCTAATTTTTATGGAGAGTTTACACTATAATATACAACATATTTCAATAGGTATGTAAGTGACTTCAGTTCATGTGGTATATTGGAAAAGTAATAAAAGTCACTAGGATGCATAAGGTATTATAATGATATATTATATTTCCAAGTAAATATAATTTTGGAAATATACAAGAGATCTAAGAGTGAAATTAGTTATTTTAGGAATGTAAAGGATAATCCTAGAGTATTTATATAAAATGTAAAAAACGAATGAATGTACTAATATATGTAACTATTTTTGTTGCTAAATCTAAATTACAGAATTGGAAGAGGTATTATATTGAAATACAAGATTATTTTAGTTCCAATAAAATGGTTCGGGAAATATTTATATCAAAATTATTGTAGTGTATAAAAAAAATAAAGAAAAGTAATGAAACCCTTAAATTGGTACACACTATACATCGGATATTATGTTAAAATATTGTATTGGAATTAAACATACTTTGATAAATCAGGTTTAAAGATAATATTTAAAATATTACAGTTGGTATAAAGGATAATTAAGACTTTAAATTTACCAATTTTTCTTAACCACTAAAATATGTTAGATATTACATCTTACTATAATGATACATATATATTTTATTTCTTATATAAGGATTATAATTTCGGATTATATGTGATTTTAGATATTTATTTTAGATAATGATTTCATAATATTAAAATGTTAAATATCATAATTAATAGGGGAATGATAATGAGACTAGATAACATATGATGAGGAATTTTTTTCTGTGATATGTGGATCATGCCCCTATGAATTCCTGATATGCATGAATAAATGAGGCTCAACATTGGGGTACCAACATATGGGTTCATAAGTGACATAGTAAATATTTTATGGAACCCTTAATAGATATTGGGATAGAGGTAGCAATATAGTTGTTCATAATTTACCAATTCCAAGAATATAATTAATAAGTGAGGCTCAAGTGGAACCACATATGAGAGTTGTATATGTTTCAATATATCACTAACATATTGAAGTTAGATGAGTTCTCCACAAAAAGGTCCACAGTCGTACACATTACCCTTAAAGATATCGTTTGTTCAATAAGGGTGTATGCACCTAGAAAATAAGATATATAAATGTGTAAATTCATTTTTAGAATTGAAATATTGTTTACATATATACCCAATATAATTTCATGTAATACTCTAATAAAAAATACAAATTATTATTGGAGTAGTCCAATGAAATTGATTTTTATATATATATACAATTATTTCATTTATAGAATATATATATATATATATATATCATTAAAATACACTATTATGATAAATAAAAAATATGAAATAACATCCTATTTTTAAAAATAGAAAAAATATATATTATATATTCATATAAATATAATAAAACAATATTATATAATCATTTATAGTTTTCTTGAGGGTCTAGATCATAATCATTTAAAAAAATGTCTATAAATAGTTAAGTGTTTTAATGAAATACCAATTATCACTTATTGGAAATATTTATTTTGATTACATAAATTTCATTATTAATATAATCATATAAAAAGTATACAAAGGTGAATTTCACAAAAATGTCAGAGAAAATTAATTCCCGGGTAAAAATTATAATATGGTTTGAATATATTGTATGTATAATGGATTGAAAATTAAATTAAAATGTTATAGTAGATTCTTCAAGGGCCATCTCAATCAAATATTTGTTATCTAATATTATATAATGTGTTTTATTAAGAATATATATTTTTTCAAACAAATAAACTGTAGTCCAAAAGCTGATGGATATTTAATGATTTTAAGAACAATATGGTTTATCATGACCCACTTGAATATCATTAATTAAAATAATGTTATGTATTTTTCCTCATATACTATTAAAACAGTAAAAATAACTCCCCCTAGGAAAATACCTTGGGATAAAATGAGTTAAAGACAATTTTATTGAATAATTTATAAGATAGATATTAATGGACAGTGTTTGGAAATTAATAAAAAATTTATTATATTTTTATATAAATAAAAAAAATACAAAAAAATTATTCTAAAATAATATAAAAATTTTTAGATTTCAAAAAATACAAAATCAATTAATAAGATAATACCTATATAAAATAGAAATATTTTATTTAAAAATGAATGTTATAACATAGTTGTCAAATTATTGAGTATGAATTTGAGTAACAATAGTATGATATATATTTATAATGGTAATGGTAATTAAAAATATATTTATTTGTTTTCAAGAAATAATCACTCAATTTTTAGTAATTTCATTTTATTCGTCAATTATAATTTTTTATGAAAAATGCTTTTTTTAGATTTTATGATTGTATATTGTTACTACTTTTTCATGTATTATAAATAATATTTTTTTTAAAAAATAACATTTTTGAAAAAATATTTCTCATATTAATTCAGGGTGTGTTTTTGTAGCTTTCTAAGAAGCATATACATTCATTGTAAATGGTGAAAAATAATGAAGTTTATAAATATATATTTTCATTACACTAAATAAATTAATTGATATGTCCCATTTTTTGAGACAATAAGGTTTCCTTATGACTTTTTCATTCCCCTAAGTTTTTAAAATCACAAACACTCTATCTCAAGGAAAATTTCTTTTTCTCTCAGATTTTCCATAATAAGGAATATTTTCCTTCCCCAAGGATATTTATCAACACCTATATTTCATTGTTCATATTTTAGTCTCTCTAAATTTAACTCTTTTTATTCCTAAGTGAAAAATTAGGTTTCACATCAAAAACGTCCGAATTATATAAATACCTAGATATAGAGTATTCTGTTTTCAGGATCAAAATTCTGGTTCTGAATTCCATTGAATTTAGACTCTGAATTCCTTTGAAATAAGACTCTAAATTCCCTGATATTCAGAATCTGAATTTTATGAAATTCAGAATCTGAATTCTCTGAAATTCTGAATACGAATTCTCTGAAATTTAGGTTCAGAATTCTCTGAAATTTAGAATCTGAAATTTATGAAATCCAGAATCCGAATTCTGTGAAATTCAGAATCCGAATTCCCTATAATTCAGATTCCAAATTCCCAGAAATTCGTGTTCATAATTCTCTGAAATTTAGAATCTGAATTCTCTAGTATTAAGAATCAAAATTCTCAGAAATTCGGGTTCCGAATTATCTGAAATTCATAATATGTACTCTATAAATTCATACTCTAAATATCTCAATATTCAAACTCCAAATTCATATGAATTCAAACTATGAATTCCTTATAATTCAGACTTTGAATTCCTTATAATTTATCTTCTGAATTCCCTAGAATTTAGTCTCTGGATTCCTCAGAACTCAGACTCTAGATTCCACAGAATTCATGTGAATTACTTATATTTCATACACTGGATTCCTTAGAATTCAGACTCAAATTTCCATGAAATTCAGACTCGGAATACCATAGAATTCAGACTCCGAATTCTACAGAATTCTGATTCTGAATTTCTTGAAAAACAGAATCCAAATATCCTTGTAATATAGACTTTGAAGGTTTACTTGCATAGACATGAAATTTTATTGTTCCTTATACTATGAAAAATGGATTTGGTTTAGCTACCCTATTTTACATACCCTTATTACAGTTATAGAATGATGTCGTGCATTCTGTTTCTAACTAACTGTTGTTCGAGTGACACATGTATAGGTCCGTCTAAAATTCAAGGAAAAATGCGACCCATGTGGGAGAGACCCAACTGTTGGAGATGAGCCTATAAATTGGAGCTAATTTGAATGACATCATGACTTTTTGATAACTGATCTAAAACTTTAGATATTATATGTTGGTAAAGTGATTTCTAGAGATTGACTCTCATATATTGTGCGTAATGAAAATCTTGTTCAGATTGATTCGTGCGAATCCGGTTGTTGTTGTGTAAAAATGAGGGCTTCTGAGGATAGGAAGACAGAGGTTCCTAAATCCTTAATGTTTGAGGACTTCCTTGATAAATAGGAAAAATGTGCTGACTACCTTGAAATTCGAGGGATTGAGGGGATAGAATGATAGACTTCGATATTCTTATCGATAGATTACCCTGGTGTGCGAAAGATAGATATTGTACTTGTACTCTGATTATTAAGATTCTATATGCATTAAGGTTGAATCTTTTTCCTTGTAAACTTTTCATATGTTTCATTTCTAGAACCATATTTCTGGAATATAGAAAGTTTTTAGAACTAAGAGGTCTTTTCAATTTACCTTGTTTAACATTGTTAAACAAAATGAAGCTTTATACCATCATTAAAATTTCATAAGAAATTTTGTTAAAGTATACAATTCACCCTCCCTCTTGTATATTGAGCATCTACATCATTATTTTGATCCTACAATTGGTATCAGAGTATGTATATGAAATAATTATATTCACATATATGTTTTCTTACTCAAGTTTTCATTGTTCTATATTTTCGTTGCTTTTTATTTTTATCTGAGTTTACGAACTTTTATTACTATTAATGTTTGTATGGAAAATGTTTTCTTATAAATGACAGGAATGAATGTATGTTTGATTTAAAATCTAAATCATGATAGACCACCTATATTTGATGGAAATGATTATCAATATTTGAGAAATAGTATGGGGACTTTTTCTATTAACACTAGAGTGGACAACTTTGTAATGCTTACTAGAGATTAAAGGATTTGGGATTAGGATGTCAGAACGTTTACCAATCAAGAAAAGACATAATATTAAATAATATACAAGGTTCACAACACATTTTTGTGTTCCCTGACCAGGAATATATATAGACCGATTTCTTCTTGTGAAGCTGCAATTTGTATTTGGGTGAAACTGGAGATAACTCATTTTGGAACATTCAAAGTTATCGACACTAAAAGAGCTATGCTTAGATCTGAATATCATGGATTTCTATTTCCTTATAAAGAACTAATTTGTAAATGTATAAAAGATGATTATGACTAATTTTGAGTCACTTTTGGAAAAGATTATAGAAATTATGCCTAATGAGTGGGAGTCAAAGAGATCAACTTGTGATGAGAATAGGAAAGTCTCACAGTTTACTCTTGATGAGATTTTTGGAACTCCTCTTCATCATGAGACATGAATAAAAAGAGATGTTGATCTAATCAAGAATAAGAATGTAAATAGAAGAGTTTCTTTTATAACTACTTCATATCATAAGAATGTTAGGACTCCTAAGAGAGTTACAAGATCTAAATATCAGAAGGTCATTATTTTATCCAAATCAAGTGAATGTGAAAATTCTGAGAATGACCTATATAATATTACTCGAATGATGAACATGATAGTTGGGGAGAAAGACGTTCATTACAGATACAATAATAATGAATTAAAGGAAAAGAATGCCTTAGAAGTCCCTTGCTAAGAATGCAAGACAGCAGGGCATGTAGGTCCAGATTTTCATATTCTTAAGAGAATAGATAGAAAGGAAAAGTATTCTAAGAGTAATATAATGATGTACTACAAGGATAAATATAAAAAGGATTTGAAAGAAAATTACACCTGGAGTGCCAGTAGTGGTGACTCTTCTGAAGAATCCTCAATATACAAATCATCTAGACAGAAGAATCTTGGTTTTATTGCAAGACTACCTATTGAAAATCATTATTTAATGGCTAAGGTACACAATGTTAAATCTATAACCAATGTATCCATGAATTCTAATTATAGTGATATTAAAAATTATAAATTTTCCGATGAATAATCCTCTTCTGATGATGATAATACTTTACCTACCTATGAAGAAGTTTCAAGGTAATCTATGCTCCTTGAGAATGAGAATTATAAAGTCAAGAAAATTCATGATAAATTAAATACAAGGATTTTTGTTCTTACTAAGGAAGTATCAAATCCTTCTAAAGATCATGATAAAAAATTTATGATTTTTAAAGTATTTCAATAACCCTTGAGAATTTTAATTCTGACAAGGATAAAATTTATAAGGATCCAGAAAAAGTAATTTATAAGAAAAATGTTTTCATGACTAAATCTAGTTCTAAAAATAATGTTTTTTAGAATAAAAACATAGTTATTAAGACAAAGTTAGAAATATTTTCCTTGAGGAAGTGTTTGTCAAATATTACCTTAGTTAAGGAAAATTTTAATATGATGTATTCTTAAATTCGACCTCTAAGTAATGGTTGTGGTTTTGGTTATACCAACTTAAAACTAATTTTCATTAATAATTATTCTATTCCTAAAAGAGCTCCATTATGAACTAAGTGTCACTGTGGTGGAAATTGGGAAAACAATGGTTCCTTAAAAAAACCAGTCTTTAGGTTTTCAAAAAGATGATTTTCAATGAAAATGTGGATTCATAAAATTTTGTTTTCTAAATTTTCCAGATCCAAGAAAGTTTGGGATTCGAAAGACTAACAATCTTATTTTTAGGAAATTAAATAATGGACCAACGACAATATATGGTACATAGATAGTGTATTATCCCTGCATGTTACTAGTAACAAAAACATCATTGAATAGATTATCAAGACAAAAGAAGGAAAAGTAACTTTCAAAGATAATGCTCAGGGAAAAATTATTGGAATAAGTAACACTGTTCTTCATGGAAAAACTTGGATTTAAAATGTCTTATTTATTAAGGTTCATAAGAAAAAACTTATTAGAATTAATCAATTATTTGATAAAGGTTACCTTGTGAATTTTAGGAATGAAAAGTGTTTAGTACACAATTCCAAGGAAGAGTTTATTCTTTCTGCCCATAGGCCTGAGAATGATTACAAACTAAACATAGAAGACCTTAGGAGCCAAGATCTACATTGACTTAGTAAAATGGAAGATCATTCTTGGTTATGGAATAGAAGGTTAGGACACTGTAACCTTAGGAAACTATTAAAACTCTCTATGAAAAGACTAGTTAAGGATATACCAGATCTTAGATTTGATTATTCAAATGTCTTTGATCCTTGTCAAAATGGACAGCAACATAAATCATGTTTTTATTCAGTTGGTGAAGTCTTAAGCACTTATGCATTACAGTTGGTGCAAATGGATATTTTTGGTCCAACACAAACTTGAAGCATTAGAGGCTAATATTATATATTTATCTAGGTTTATGATTACACTAGATTTACATGGGTCTATTTTCAAGAAAAAAATATGATGATTTTTCTTATTTCAAAAGTTTATAGCCCAAGTTAAAAATGAGAAAAACCGTCCATTGATAACTATTCATAATGATCATGGAGGGTAATTTCTAAATTATGATTTTGAAACTTTCTATAATAGAATATTCATTACTCATAACTTCTCAACACTGAGAACTCAATATCAAAATGGTGTTATTGAACGAATAAATATAATTCATCAGTAGATAACTAGAACCATGTTGAGTGAATATTCGACAGCCAAACATTTTTGGGCTAAATATGCAAGTACTACATGCAATACTATAAATCGTGTTTTGATTAGACCTTTTCTTAATAAAACTTTTTATGATTCATTGAATGGTAGAAAACCAATACATTAATACTTCATGGTTTTTGGTTTGATGGTATTTAGTCTGAATACAAATGACAATCTACACAATTTCACACAAAAATATGATGAAGGAATTTTTGTAGGCTACTCTACAACTTTTAAGTCTTATAGAGTTTTCAATAAAAATACGTGTACAGTTGAAGAAATTGTAAATGTTAATTTTGACGAAACTGACCCATTTTTTTAACATCCCATAACTACATCATCATATGTGTTTTCAAAACTGATTTTCATCCCTTGATAGAAGATCCTTCTGATAAGGAAAATGTTCCATAAAATATTTCTGAATCATTTATCACAAAAGATTTCCTACCCTATATTGATGAGCAGGTTTTAAAAAACCCAAATCAGTTGTTTCTAAAGAATCATCTCAGTGATAGTATCATTGGTGATGTAAATCAACATATAGGGACTATATATTCCATAATAAATAAAGTAGAACATCTAGAATTACATTCCCAATTACAACAAAAAGAATTGATGATGCTTTAGGTAATGACGATTGGATAAAAGCTATGCAAGATGAGATAAATTTATTCTAATAGAATAATGTCTGGACCTAGGTTGAATGGCCTATGGAAACTTCTGTTATTGGAGACAAATGGGTCTTTAAAAATAAGTGTGATGAAAATGGAATAATAGTAAGAAATAAAGCTAGTTTGAATGCTAAAGGATATAATCAAAAAACAAACTATATACTATGAAGAAACATGTGGTATGGTAACTAGAAATGATTCTATTTATATTATACTTGCCTGTGCAACATTCCTTAAATTCAAACTTTTCAAATGGATGTTATATGTGATTTCCATAATGGTTATGTTCAAGTGGATGTTTTTGTTGAATAACTTCCTGGTTTTGAAGATACAAAGCATTATGAACATGTTTTTAAACTTACCAAAACTTAATATGGACTTAAACAAGACCCATGAGCCATTTATGATAGGCTTACATGATTTTTTCTTCCAAACAAATATGTTAAGAGAAATTAGGATCCAACCATTTTTATAAAGATATATAATAAAAATGTTTTCATTGTTCAAATTTATGTTGATGACATTATATTTGGTTCAAATCGGCAATATTTAACTGATTCCTTTTCTTATTTAATGAAATCTGAGTATGAAATGAGTATGATGGGTGAGTTAACATTTTTCCTTGGTTTTGAAATTTCTCAGAAACCAGAATGAATCTATATATATCAACAAAAGTATATTAAATATTTTCTTTAAAAGTATGGATATTACTACAATAAAAGTATAAGTACTCCCATTGGAACCCTTAAGTTCACTTGATCTTGATGATGTTGGGAAACCAGTAAATCAAAAATTGTTTAGAGGTACGATAGGAAGTCTACTATAATTGATAGCTAGTCGTCTGGACTCAATGTATTCGGTATGTTTTTGTGAAATATATCATTCTAATCATAAGTAATTTCATTTAAAGTCATTGAAAATGATTTTTCACTATGTAAAGAGAAAAATGGGTGTATGACTCTTTTATACTTCAGGAAATGAATTTTGTAAACATTTGTTGGATGCTGACATTGATGGATGTAGAATGGATACAAAAATTACACCTGCAACTTGTCATTTCATAGGATATTCATTAGTTTCTTGGTCATGAAAAAAAGAATCAATCAATAGAAATTTCCACTACTGACATTAAATATGTAGTAGGTGGAAGTTGTTATGCTCAAGTATTGTGGATGCAACACACACTCATAGACTATGGTATGAGTTTTACCAAAACAAAAATTTTGTGTCATAATACATGGGCCATTGCCTTATGTAAATACCCTGTATATCACTCCTGTGCATAACACAAAGATATTAGTCATCAATTTCTTAAGAATCTAACACAAAAAAGAGATATCATTCTTCAAATTTTTGGAATTAAAGATCAACTTGTTGAAATTTTCTCAATATCTTTACCATCGGACATATTTGAATACATAAAATAGAAGTTAAGAATGATAACTGTATGGTAATATTTTATATTAGTATCTTTTTAAAACCAATATCCTTACAGTAAAAACACTTTTTCATAGGGGGGGTACATTTTATTATTAGCCAAAAATTTTGTAGTTAAAATCATCATGCTTAGAATTTTCGTAACTTAAATTTACATAGTTAAAGTTTTCCTAGTAAAAATTTTCGTGATCAAAATTTACATAGAGAAAATTTCCGGAGTCAAAATGTTCGTAGTGAAAAATTTTGTAGTCCAAATTTTTTTTGTAATCAGTTTTCATAATCTAAAGTCCATTAAGAATAATTTTCCTTATTACGAATAATCTTCGTAGAAATCCGAAAGGTATATTTATTTTACTATATTTTTATAAACATATTTTACGTTTCGGTAATTTCTTTTGGTTTTAAAATTTTCGGATTCACATTTTCATAAATCTGAATGTTTTTATTGCAAACCTAAAATGATAAGATTTTATTAAAATATTTCTCCGCATATCATCTCTACTGATAGATCTTCTCAAGAAGTTTTCAACCATTGGATCAATCATAGAAGGTGAACTGTCACCCCTATTGCCTATATAGAGGATACTTAATGCTTGTCTCACATAGATCTCCAAGATTTTGCGTGCTGATGATCTACCCTTCCCATATAAGCCCGTTCTGGATTTCTCAATTCTTCCTTACTTATAAATGTCTATTGAAGCCTCTTCTCAGAGAGAAATGTTAACTGTTAAAGAAATCTCTGAGTAGATGATCTACCGAGAAAGGTTAGTCGATCTGATGTTTTATTCCAAATACGACTCTATCATATCTATGATTATCATGCTCAATGGCTAGGAGAATGTATGTATTTAAAAAAGAAAAAGTTCAATATCTGGTGTATCTGGTGTTGTTAGTAGAGATCTATGAGTTGGTATCATTCTTCAAAGATGATGGAAGAGACAAGTTCTCCTTCAAGTGTTATAGAAAGACATATTCTCTTTCTTACACCAAGGATTCTAGTTTGATTGGAATTATTTATGAAGGGGAAGCAGAGTTTTGTACTCAAAAGATACCTGATGTTCAAGGCAGTTTTGATAAGTTGAAGGCCATGCCTTGCCTTGGTCTTTCAAATGTAACAACTATGAAGATTCTTCATCTATCTATGAGCTTGAGGATTCATGGACTGTGGGTTGAAAGATTTATAATTCCGAGAAAAGGTGATATGGATACCCTAAAGAAGAGTGACATCTACATTATGGATTTCTTGGTTAATTTAAGAAAGATAAATTTGGTTTAGTACATTCTGGTTATAATTAAGAATATCAAAAATAGGCCTTTGAAATCTCAAATTATAATGTATCCATATTTTCTGTCAATGATTGCTATTTGTTGATTAGAATCCTTCAAAATTCCTTAAAGTTCTCTGTCGAGGAATTGCAATGTCATGTTGTTTCGTGATGATACATTGAGAAGGGTGAAAATTGGGTTTTCTAATGATTATGAAGAATTATATGATTTTCTGGAAGAGGAGATATATGAATTATAAAAGAAACAAGAAGTGGTAGAAACTTCTATGAAAGGGGTAAAGAAGAGGAAGGCTAAGGAATTAGAAGTCAAAGGGATATCTCCCTTGGCTAATAAAACCCAGTCAGCACCTCCACAGCCTTAGAACCATAAGGCTTATTCTAATGAGGTAGTGTCTATGTGGAGAGAAGACAAGAAAACCTAAAAGGAAGGGGAGCCTATATTTGTCTTGGATCCAGTAGAAGCAAAAGAACTGATGGAAAAGGCTGCTGGGAAACATGAAAATCTAAATAAAGTAAAAAAGAAAAACAAGAAGATGTCTGAAGTAGAGATTGTACAATCACTTATCAAAGATGATGATAAAGAATCTACAAAAATCTAGTACCAGAATAGTTTTTTGATAGAACCATTACCAGAGACATTGGGAAAAAAGTTGTTAATTATAGAAAAATATCAGCAAGAATAAGTGGAAGAAAAAGAAGAAGGAAGTAATGATACTGAGGATTTCATAAAGCGGGTTAATTATTTTCTTGAGAAGGAACGTCTCACTGAAAAATTATCAATCCATACTTTTGATAAGTAATCCTCAAAGCTTTCTACACTAGAAAAATATTTGAAGGGTGAGAAAGAAGTTAATAAGTTGTCTGAAGAGGAAAGTAGCAATCATGATTTCATACAACCAGAGGATGTTGAGGCAGGAGCTGAGAAGGAAGAAGATGATATTGATAAAATTGTTCACCTATAAGATTATGAACATGAATAACCTAATCAAGAAGAATCCATTCCAAAAGATGATAAGGGAAAATAGGTTGTAGTTGATACTCCTAGCAAAAATGTGGTGAAGAATAAAGAAGTTGGTTCTTCATCGAAAATGAAGGCTATTGAAAAAGAAAAATAATCCTCACCAACCAAAGTCTTAGATTTGGAATCATCCACTCTTGGACATGATTTTTCGGTCCAGTCATTAATGAAGTTGGTTTATTCTATTCCTTTATTTCTGAGTATAGACTCATGATATCAGATGATTCAGCATTCCTTATATAAGAAAATAGAATTAGTACCCATCAGGATAGATATGTGTAACAAACTCGAGGCCGATTTCAAAATTGTTTTCATAAATTATGAAGCCCATAAAAGATCTTGCAAGAGGATGACTAGTCAGTCAAAGAAAACTTCTGAAGATATTATAATTCTCGATGAGATTCAAGATAATTTCAAGGATGATTTTGAAATAGATGATGCTAAGTCCAAAGATCTCACTATGTATTTTGAAGAAATGTTATCTCTTGGAGAAACTACTCAGAATCAAGAATTGAATGATCTGAATGGGAAAATGTATTCAGTTTCTCAGAGTTGGAAGAGAGAATGGGATCTTAGAATCGAGATTGAGGGAAATCTTGATAAACAAGAAGAAGCCTTGAAGGCTCAAGAAAACATGATTAAGGATTATGAGGATATAATTAAAGCTTTAGAAAATAAAAGTGAACATCAAGATCTACTTGTCAAGCACATGGAAGATGATCACAAGGAACTCAAGAAGCAAAAGACTATTTTGAAGAAGTTGATTTTGAAGGAAAAGGAGGGATAATTTCATTCCAAATATGATCATTTATTGTATGTATTTCCTTGTACAAATTCTTTCGAAGATAATATATTTTTAGTTTCTCATCATATTTTTTGGTTGTTTAGTACTAATATTTCATGTACTATATTATCCTTTCCATTCCCTATATTTTTTTGAAAATAAAAAAGGGGGAGAAAGCAATGTCAAAAAATAATACTACGTAAAGAAGAAATTTCCCTATGTAAGGGGGATTTCATCCAAGGGGGAGTATTTATCGTGAAGATTTTATAATGCAAGAAAATGTAAGATCCCGATTAGAAAATCTAGAATACAATCGTTATAGTTTCGAAAGCCTAAGGGGGAGTTATTTGTATTCATGATAATCCATTAGTAAAGGGAGATATGAATTTTAAGATCAGAAAAATTTCAATGTAAAGACCCTTAAATTTCAAGGAAATTTTATTCAAAAATTCTTTTTGATTTTACGAGTACTTAGTTTGTGACGACACCTGATTCTGAGGCTCAGTGTTCCTGGAATCAATTTCTGATGTTTAGCTCAGGTACGTTCAGTGGACGAATTAGCGGGTTTTTCTATATTTTGACCCGGTACTCAGAATTGAAATACGAGGGATCTGATGGAACCACAGTGCCATGAATTTCTTAAGAGGACCATTTCCTAATATGTGTTTTCTTAGGAGTAGTTGTTAAAAAAATAGAGGATTAAATGCGAAGTAAATAAAATTGTGGTACAATTTTATTTTCTTCATCTAAGTGGTTATATCCTAGTTGTTGAGGTTGGGGTGGGACCCACTTGTTCTTAACTACTCTTGTTAGGATATTTGTGAGGTGGGGCCCAAATGATCCCCGCCCCTTCACATTCCCTCTTTAATTTGGTAACTCTTCGTAACATGTTAAACTCCCCAATAATGTCGGTGACTCTCCCTCTCCCCACAATCTCAATTTTTAATGCTAGCCAACTCACACATAAGTAATAATTTGAATTAAGTTTTTAATATTCAAAATTTGAAATGCTTGGATTTAGTAAATAAAATAAGGAAGGGACTTATTTTATTCCTATTTGGAATTTGTGCTGTTATGAGAAAGGAGAAGAAAGTTTCTTTATCGATGAACATCAATCCTCCCACGAAGAACGACTCAATGAAGCCGGATTCTTCACCCCCTTCCTCCTCCATGACAAGGGAGGAGACAACGATGCAGGAGTTCTCTAATGACATGCATCGCCTTCTTCTCTCTATGATAAAAGAGAAGGTGACCATTCCTCAGGTGTATACGGTCAACAATAGAAACGATGCCATATTTTTCAGCGCTTGACAACCGCGATTTATTTTGCGAGGTAGGGGGTACTTACATTCAATTTAATTTAACGTTCTTCATTAATTAAATTGACTACTTTTTATCAATATAATGGGAGAAAATCAGACCGCACAAACACGACTGATCCTCGTCCCCTTTTATTTGTTGATCCTCGTTGATGGTTATGACGAAGGCGGCACAGTGTCGTTGCACTGAAAATGAACAAAAAGGGCCAGGACTGAATAGGTTCATGACGATGGTGCGCGGTGCCGTTGTGCCATGCCGATGACGCCAAAGGGGGCCGCGGCCAGGAGCGGGCCGCGGCGGAGGGGGGTGGCGCCGTCGTGCCGCGCTGGTTGGATAGGAGCCGCGGCCAAGGGCCGCGACTGTCTTCAAAAGGGAAGCCGGCTGAGCCAGCCGCTGAAGTCACATGGATCCTAGACCCCCTCGGGTCCCCCTGTTACAAAGGCTAGCTTTAATGGCTGGCTGTTTCAGAAACAGGGGGGCAGTGCCCCCCCTTAGCACCATGCTCGGCAGCGAGCCGAGCCGCGGCGGCCTCCGAGCCGGGCAGCAGGCCGCGCCCAGGCAGGTCAGGCCGCACACAGGCTCTCCAGTCCATGCCTGTCGGGCTGGGCCATTCCCAAATGGTCTAGAACCGGACCTGGGTCGGGTCGACCTGGTTCAGGCTGACACAGTGTGTATCGGGCCTGGTCGGACCAGGCCCGAACCCCCTATTTTTCAGATAGATTCGTTCAAATGCCCATATCATGGGCTACGGACCTCCGATCGACGCACCGTCAGTTGCGTTGGGATACTTGGATCAAGATGGTCATTTAGGTATATTAAATTCATGCGTTAGGTAAATTTTGGATATGTCCGGGATGGTTCGAACCAATAACAAAGCGGTCCATTGGAGCGGAAATGCCTATAACATAACCACTGGACATCCAAATGACATGCCGTCAATCACGTTGATTTCATCATATCAGTATGTTTCTTTTGTCTTACTATGATCTAGGCTTGGACATAGATTGAGTATGGCTGGGTTGGTTGTAACTTAAAAACCAACCGAGCCGCTAAGATGACAAAACCAATAACTCTCATACCGGGCGTCCGATTGACGCACCGTCTATTGCATTGAGTTCATTTTGACGAGAAAAAACTTTTTAATACATCAAATTTGGATTTCGTGGCAATTGATGTATTTACCCCTTGGCTCATGGAGCAGACACTCCCAGAATCGAGCATTCTGTCTGCGGGAACCCTAGAGCTGGCTGTGACTGTGACGACGGTTATAACTGTACTAGGATCCAACGTGGCTTCAGCAGGGAGGATGAATGTATGTGTATCCTCTGTGGGATCGGTAGGAATGACGACAGTACTTGGATCCTACATGGGTTCTGTAGCGATGGTTACTGTACTTGGATCCTACGTGGGTTCGACAGCGACGAAATCTATATTTGGATCCTACGTGGGTTTGGCAGAAGAGATGATTCAAAGGCTACATCTATCATCATCATCCCTCTACGTGAGTTGTATACCTGTGTGAGTTGGGTCATGACTTTCAATCATTATCTTCGATATGATTGACTTGCTATCATGTATGGATTTGGTTGTGCTTTCCGGTATGGATTGGGTTGTATATTCCTGTGTGGACTGGGTTGAACATAGGCCTGTGAGTTAGAGGAGAACTGAAATTGATGACTTAGGTATATGTATGAGCATAAACATAAGTAGAGTTGGTTGATACTTCATGATTGTAGCTTTCCTTTGTGGTTTATACTTCGTGGATTCTGGGAGACCTTCGGGAGTCTCGGGGTCCCTACTGAATATCGTATACTCATCCTTGCATGGGCTATGCCCGCAATACGTTATGTTGGTTACAGACGATGGACATCGCTGATCGTGGTTGAGGCTTGTGGAGCGGGAAGGTACCCAGAGGAGGACTATCAGGCGGGATGTACACAGAGTGGACTACCAGACTTGAAGAGCCAACGAGACTATCTGTACTCACCATTCTGGTGGGAGTTCCGGAGGATGTATTGGTGGTTTTTTCTCTACTTTTCAGCTGTTGTACTTTCTTTTCTCAGTTGTATTGTACTTTAAGTTGGGTTTGTATACTAGCCCACTTACTTTCCAACACTTACTTTTGTACTCATTTTACTTAGTGTTTACTTCATCTTGTATACTTTTTGGTGTTTGATTTCTTATATAAAGGCAATGCCTTCCCTTTTATCAGGATTTATTCCTTTGGTGCTAGTCGCCAACCCCTGGCCTATGGGAGGCGGGCTTGGGGTAATCATGACATGGGCCCCGAGGACGGGTCGTGACAAATTTGTATCAGAGGAGTCAGTTCTACCACAGAAGTCAGGACTCTAATATTTTCTTCGGTGTGAAGCAATATTGTTTAGGGTAATGAGTGTGGTTATTAGCCAAGGGAGTCTAGGGTTGGTGCAGCGGCCGATGTATCCATACACTAGGACCATGACAATTGATTTCCGACTCAGTGCACAAAAAAATTGATTGTATATGTGTTTCAAAAGTTTTATTTGTGATTACATTGTGTCAACTCACCAGGTATATTGTATGAACTATGGCACACCTGTTTCTTTTCAGTATGGCTCCACGATGGCATGCAGCTAGGGTTCTGAGATTTTTGCGAGATAATAGCCCACCGAGTGATGAGTCCTCGCTGCTGGGCCCCATTATAGCGGAGGCACCGGCGGTACCTCTACCTTCCGAGCCACCTAAGCCACCAGCCCCAGCAGCTGAGAGTACACGTCGCCTGAGTGCGCTTCATGAGTTTCAGAATCTGAGACTGCCCAGGTTCCGTGGGGATACGGACACTCAGGCAGCCGAGGATTGGTTGGAGGCTGTCATTCAAGTCTTTAGATTGGTAGGGACACCAATGGATCACATGGTGATCCTTGCGGCGAGTCTCATGCACGCGGTAGTAGGATGAGGATGGATCCTAATGCTCCAGGTACTGGAGGAGGCATCTCTCCTTTGGTCGGACATCGAGAGCCTTTTCTACTCAGAGTTTGTTCTAGCCACCCTATGTGCGGTGCACATCCAAGAGTTACTACAGCTGCGACAAGGCAACATGTCAGTAGCCCAGTACTCGGAGAGATTTACTGATGTCTCATACTACTCCATGGAAATGGTATGGGACCCGTTCTTCCAGGCCCGAATCATCAAGCAGGGACTGAGGCATGAGATCAGGGCATCAAAGATCTCCCTCAATATTCTGATGCAGGTAGGAGTACTGGAGCGATCCCTTCTTGTGGAGATCTTCCTTGATGGGCCTTCACCAACAGCGAGACCTACCATAGGGTGGCAGATAGAGGAGTCTTCTGTAGCTGGTAGTAGACAGACATCATAGAGGTCCATGCGGACCATACCCTGAGGTGTACGACCTTAGGATACTAGTTTGGAGTAGTGGAGAACACGCAGAAGATCCAGTCATTCGAGATGCAGACAGTGCAATGCATGTGGCGGGTAGGGCCACATTGCTCGGGACTGTCCGACTCGCCATGTAAAGGAGCAACAGACAGTTGAGAAACCACCCACGTAGAAGTAGAGGTTCGACTGTTGCAGTCTGTATGGAGAAGACAGATGAGGTAGTGGAGCTGACCAAGTAGTAGGTGGTGGACGATGCTTCGGGGCTCTATCACCACCACCACCAGGAGGTCCACCCCGACCACAGTGAGCTGGTGGACAGAGACAGGATCAGCTTCAGGCAGTAGAGGCCTACGACCACGGTCCACCTGAGATGATTCGAGATATTATCTATGTCAACTCCACCCATGCTTCAGTTCTTATAGACACAGGAGTGAGTCATTCTTTCATTGTCGCTGCCCTTGTTCGGAGATCCGAGATTCTGACGGAGTCGTTGGCTCGATCCTTACACCTAGAGTATCCTATGGGAGTGGACTAGACGATTATGCACTTGTTCCGGAAGTGTGAGAATACTCTAGGAGTCAATATCTTCGGCATGTATCTTCTTGTAGTGACGTCGAGGCCTTGCAATGTCATCTTGGGCATTGATTGGTTATCTACGGTCCATGATCAGATTGACTATATTAGGCGCAAGGTGCGATGTGTCCGCACCGATGGGAGAAGACTCACCTTCACTGGAGAGAAGGGAGCCTTTGCAGCGTAGGATGGACTCACACAGAGGAGAGGACATCCGATCATTCATCAGTTGGCTAGTATCATCCTTTGAGCAGTTGATGTGCGAAGTCCTAGTTTTCTTGTTGTGGTGGATCAGTATACAGAATTTTTCTCTGATGATGTTCCAGGACTACCTCCTCGCAAAAGGGTAGAATTTTATATTGACATGTACCCTGGGACAACCCCGATATCTACTCCATCATATCGAATGGATCCCACTGAGCTTCGAGAGCAACGGGTATAGTTGGAGGACTTGCAGGGAAAGGGTTTCATCCGACCTAGTGTTTCACACTAGGCTTCATCGATCTTGTTCTCCAAGAAGGTGGACGAGAGCTTGCGACTGTGTGTCGACTACCGTCACCTGATCCAGGTGAACTTGAAGAACATGTATCCACTTCCGAGGATTGATGACCTCTTCGATCAGCTCAAGAGTGCACGATGGTTCTTGAAGATAGAACTAAGGTCAGGTTGTCATCAGCTCAGAGTTTGAGATGAGGATGTGCATAAGATGACCTTCAGGTGTCGGTATGACCACAATGAGTTCTTGTTTATGCCTTTCGGCGTAACCAACACTCCAGCAATGTTCATGAGTCTCATGAATAGGATCTTCCAGCCTTACCTCGATCGATTTTTCATAGTCTTCATCGACGACATATTGATATACTAGACTACTGAAGAGGAGCACGACTACCGCTTGCAGGTTATACTGGATACACTCCAAGAGAAACAACTTTATGGTAAGCTCTCGAAGTTTCAGTTCTAGATTCGAGAGGTCCACTTCTTGGGACACATCATCTCTGAGGTGGTAGTTGCGGTGGATCCTACGAAGATCGAGGCAGTACTAGCCTGGGAGCCACCCAGGAGTGTGATGGAGGTGTGGAGTTTCCTTGGTTTGGTTGGGTACTATTGGATATTTGTTCCAGACTTCTCAAGAGTTACATAAACACTCTCTCAGTAGGAGGACGCGCATTCAGCTACTTGGAGAGGCGACATAGTAGTTAACCGCTTTGCAGATATCCTATGTGGATAGAGATGGGGCATCCTTTATATAGTCACTCAAAGTCACTCCTCCAGTACATCAGTGGGCTAGAGTGGCTTGATGTGGGTATGTTGAATGTGAGACGCGACATGCAAATATATACATAGGAAAGGCACCTGATGGATTTTCTGTAGGAGGAGAGCATGTCATCCTTTTCCGAGGACGTACCATGGTACCAGTTGCATTACAGGAGGGGTGCTGAGAGAGTTTCACACATCCCCTCTAGAGGTACATCCTGGAGTAGCGAAGATTTACCAGGACCTCAGATGATATCACTGGTGGCTGGGTATGAAGAAGGTTTTGGTAGAGTTCGTTTCACGATGCCTGACCTTCCAGCAGGTGAAGGTGGAGCACCAGGTACCAGTAGGCTTGGTACAACCCTTGGAGGTCCCGGACAGGAAGTGGGACGGGTTATCTATGGATTGTTTGATAGGGATTCCACATAGTTCTAGAAGACATGACTCCATCTGTGTGATTGTAGAATGACTCACTATATCGGACCACTTCTTACCCATCAGATAGTCGGGCTCAGTAGAGATCTTGAGACGCCTCTACGTTTAGCAGATCGTACGACTTCTTGGTATGCCATCGATGATCGTCTCCGATCAAGATGCTCACATTAATTCCTGGCTTTAGAAGGGGTTGAAGGAGGCATTTGAGATACAACTATGCCTGAGCACCGACTTTCATCCAAAGATAGATGGTCAGATAGAGAGGACCATTCAGAATCTCTAGGACATGCTCCATGAATGTTTCCTCTACTTTGGTCGCAGCTGGGAGTATCACCTAACCTTGGTGGAGTTTTCATGCAATAACAGCTACCACTCTGCCATTAGGATGTCACCATATGAGGCATTGTACAACCGACCTTGCAGATCACCTCTATGCTGGACAGACCCTGGGGAGTCAGCACTTGTAGAACCAGAGAGGGTCCAGGACACAGCGGAGAAGGTACAGATCATCCAGGAGCGGTTGAGGACTGCTCAGAGCCGACAGAATTCCTATGCTGAGAGGAGGTGGAGACAACTAGAGTTCGAGGATGGCGACCACATTTTTTTATGGGCCTCACCTCGACGTGGATTACGAAGATTTGTCCGGGGCGGTAATTTATCTTCGCGCTTCATCAGACCATTCCAGGTTCTCAGCAGAATAGACGAGGTGGCTTATCGCCTAGCTCTTCCACCTCAGTTGCACTGGGTGCACGACTTCTTCCATGTATCTCAGCTGTGGAGATACGTGCACGACCCGACACATATCATTGATCACAGGGAGCTGGACATCGATGAAGGGTTGAATTTTGTGAAGGTCTCGGTAGAGATCGAGGATCGACAGGAGAGGGTTCTAATGGACGGTCGATTACTCTAGTGCGCATCTCGTGGCCGCACGGGAAACTCTAGGAGAGCACATGGGATCAGGAGGCTCAGATTCATGCACAGTACCCTCATTTTTTACCTAGATTATTATGTATCTGTACGGGGACGTAAATCATTGTGTTGGGAGTAATGTAAATACCCATAAATATAAAAGAAATTTTTTTCTTAAATTCTATGGGATTTTACGAGTACGAAGTTTCTGATGGCACCTGATTTCGAGGCCCTGTGTGCCTGGAATAATTTTCTGAAGTTTAGCATGGGTACGTTCAATGGACGGACAAGTGGGTTTTTCTATTTTTTGAACTGGTTCATGGAATTGAAATATGGGGGCTCCAATGGAACCACAACACTGATAATTGCGTAAGAGGACCTTTTCCGAATGTGAGTTTTCTCGGGAGGAGTTGTTAAAAAAAATTGAGGATTAAATGTTAAGTAAATAAAATTGTGGTACAATTTTATTTTGTTCGTCTAAGTGATTATATCCTATGTGTGGAGGTTGGAGTGGGACCCACTAGTTCTTAACTACTCATGTTAGGATATTTTTGAGGCGGGGCCTACACGAGCCCCACCCCTTCACATTCCCTCTTTAAGTTGGTAACTCTTCTTAAAATGTTAAACTCCCCCATAAAGTGGGTGACTCTCCCTCTCCCCACACACTCAATTTTTAATGCTAGGCAAATCACACTTAATTATTAATTTGTATTAAGTGTTTGTTTTTCAAAATTTGAAATTTTTGGATTTAGTAAATAAAATAAGGAAGGGCCTTATTTTATTATTTTTTTGAATTTGTGGTGTTAAGAGAATGGAGAGGAAAGTTTCTTTATCAAAGAACAACAATCCTCTCACGAATATCGACTCAACGACCCCGGCTGCCTCATCCCCTTCCTCCCCCGTGACAAGGGAGGAGACACCGATGTGGCAGTTCTCTAACGATGCGCAATCGCCTTCTTCTCTCCATGATAAAAGAGAAGGCGTCATTTCATTGGGTGCACACCATCAACGATGGACACGACGCCATATTTTGTGGTTCTTGATAACTGATAATTACTTTGCGATGTAGGGGTTATTTACGTTCAATTTAATTTAACGTTCTTTGTTCATTAAATTGACTGATTTTTATCGAAATAATAGGAGGATATTGGACAACACAAACATGAACGGTCATCTTCCCCTTTAATTTGTTGATCCTCATTGATGGTTGTGATGAAGGCGGTGCGGTTCCATTGCACCGCACAGAAACGAAAAGGGCCACGACCGATGTGGGCCTCTACAATGTAGCACGGCACCGTCGCGCTGCGCCAGTGAGGCCAAAGGAGGCTGCAGACAGGAGTGGGACGCGGTGGAGGGGGGCAACGCCGTCGCGTCGTGCCTGTCGTACATGAGCCGCAGCCAATGGCTGCGGCGGTCATGAAAGTGGCTGGCGGCTGAGCGGGCCATGGGCGCCACCTGAAGGCGGGACCCCCTCGGGTCCCGCTATTACAAAGGCCGACCGTTTCGAAAACCGGGGGCGATGCCCCCCCCCCTCGCAACACGCTCGGCCGCGTGCCGAGTCGTGGCCGGCCTCCGAGCTGGGCCGCAGGCCATGCCCAGGTGGGCCGGACTGCACCCAAATGTGCCGGACGTGGACCTGGATTGGGTCAACCCAGTTCAGGCTGACCCAGGGGGTATCGGGCGGTGTCGGACCAGGCCCGAACCCCCTATTTTTCAAGCAGATTCGTTCAAACGCCCATATCTTGGGCTATAGACCTCTGATCGATTCACAATTAGTTGCGTTGAGATCTTTGGATATAGGCGCTCATTTCGGAATATTACACTCAATCTTTTGGTAAATCTTGGGTATGGACAGATTGGTTCAAACCCGAAACCAACCGGGGCCTTTGAGCGGAAACGCCTATAACATAACAACCGGACGTACGAATGACGTTAACTCAATCATGTTGATTTTATATTAGTGAGATGGTTCTTTTGGATTACTCCAATCGAGGTTTGGACACAGGTAGAGTATGGTCGGGTTGGTTTTAACTTAAAAACCAACCGGGCCTCTGAGAGGAAAAAAGCCAATAACTCTTAGACCAGACGTCCAATTGACACCCCGTCTATCGCGTTGAGTTCCTTTTCATGAGACAGAACTTTGAGAAACATAAAATTTGGGCTTTGTGTCAGTTGATGTATATACCCCTTGGCTAGTGGGGAAGACCCTCCCGGAATCGAGCGTGCTGTGTGCAGGAACCCTAATGTTGGTTATGACTACGAAGATGATGATGAACGTGCTAGGATCCTCCGTGGGTTCAGCAGCAAGGATGATTGTAATTGGATCCTCCATGGGTTCGATAGAGATAAATAATGTACTTGGATCCTACGTGGGTTCAACAACGATGGTTACTATACTTGGAACCTACATGGGTTCAGCAGCGATGACTTCTGTACTTGGGTCCTACGTGGGTTCTGCAGAAGAGATGATTCAGACGCTACCTCTATCATCTCCATCCCTCTTCATGATTAGTATACCTATGTGAGCTGGGTCATGACTTTCAAGCATTATCTTCGATATGATTGACTTGCTATCCTGTGTGGATTGGGTCGTGCTTTCCATTGTGGATTGGGTTGTACTTTTTGTGTGGACTGGGTTGAACTTTGGCTCGTGAGTTGGAGCAGAATTGGAATTGATGACTTAGGTATATGTATGGGAATATAACCAAGTAAAGTTGGTTGAGACTTCGTGATTGTACCTTTCCTTTGTGGTTTATCTTTCGTGGATTCTGGGAGACCTTTAGGAGTCTCAGTGTCCCTACTCAGTAACGTATACTCTTCCCTACACGGGCTATGCCCGCACTACGTTGTGTTCATAGCAGAGGACAGACATCACTGATCGTGGTTGAGGCTTGTGGCGCGGGACAATACCTGGAGGTGGACTATTAGGTGGGACGTACATAGAGTGGATGGCCGAAATCGAGGAGCTGACGAGACTATCTCTACTCATCCTTCAAGTGGGAGTTCTGAAGTACGTCTTGGTGGTTGCTGATCTATTTTTCAGATATTGTACTTTCTTTTCTCAGTTGTACTATACTTTCAGTTGGGTATGTATACTGGCCCATTTACTTTCTAGCACCCTCTTTTGTACTCAGTTTTCTTAGTGTTTACTTCAGCTTTTGTACTGTGTGGTGTTAGTTTTCTTATATAAAGGCAATGACTTCACTTTTATGGGGATTTACGCCTTTGGTTCTAGTCGCCAGCCCCTGGCCTATAGAAGGTGGGCATGGGGTAGTCACAGCATGATCCCCGAGGAGGAGTGGTGACATCATAGTCCTTTTATTATTTTTTGTAAGCATGTTTTTGCTTTCCAAAAAGGGGGATATTATTGAGTCAATAGGTTTTCCTTATAACTTTTGTATTCCTATATGTTTTGAAAATCATAAACACTCTATCTCAAGGCAATTTTTTTTCATTTTGATTTTTCATTAATAAGGAATATTTTCCTTCCCTAAAGAAATTTATCCTTACCTGTATTTCATTATTCATATTTTATTAACTCTAAATTTAACTCTTTTTATTCCTTTCTGAAAAATTTAGTTTCACATCTAAATCCTCGGAATTCTATAAATACATCGATATAGAGTATTTTATTTTCAAGATTTGAATCCACGTTCTAAATTCCTTTGAATTTAGACCCTAAATTCCATAGAATTCAGACACTGAATTCTCTAAAATTCAGACTCTGAATTCTCTGAACTTCAGAATCTGAATTATCAGAAATTCAGAATCTGAGTTCTCCAAAATTCAGAATCCGAATTCTCTGAAATTCAGAATCTAAATTCTCTAAATTTTAGAATCTGAATTCTATAAAATTAAGAAACTGAATTCTCTAAAATTTTGGTTTCGAATTCTCTGAAATTCAGCTTCCAAATTCTCTGAAATTTAGAATCCGAATTCTCTCAAATTTAGAGTCTTAATTCTCTAAAATTCAGGTTCTGAATTCTCTGAAATATAGAATCAATATTTTCTGAATTTATACACAAAATTCCTCTGAATTTTTGTTCCGCATTCCCTATAATTCAGAATTTTAATTCCTTATTATTCAGACTCTGAATTTCTTAGATTTCAGACTCCAAATTCCTTAGAATTCTTACCATGAATTCCTCAGAATTCAAACTCTTAATTCCTAAGAATTCAGACTCTATATTCCTCAGAATTTTGACTCTGAAGTCTACAGAGTTCTTGATTCCTAATTACTTGAAAAATTGAATCCTAAGAACCTTGTAATATCGACTTAAATGTTTTACATGCTCATACTCTAAATTTTATTTGTCCTTAGACTCAGAAAAATTGATTTGTTTTAGTAACCATATTTTACATACCATTGTTATTGTTATAAAACAATGTCATGAATTATGTTTCTAACTAACCTTTGTTTTTTGTGACACTTGTACAGGTCCCTCTGATATTCAAGGAAAATATCATCGTTAGAGGTGGGAGAAGACTGTTGGACATGTTTCTATAAATAAGATATAATTTGAACGAGCTATTGAATTTTTGATGAGTTTTCTACAACTCTAGAGATTACATGCTGATAAACTGATTTCTATAGAGAGTGAATCTCATGCTTTGTGTATACTGAACATCTTGTCTAGATTGCTTCGTGCGACTCTAATTGTTGTTGTGTACTATCGAGGGCTTATAGGGATAGGAAGGAGAAGGTGATGACTACTTTAATGTAGAAGGACTTCCTTGATAAAGATGATAGAGGTTCTGACTGCCTTTATGTTCATGGGATTGTGGGGATAGTAAGACAGCTCTGATATTCATATCAAGGGATTACCTTGGTGTGGGTAAGACATAATTTCTTGAATGTATAAATCAAGGGACCTTTATCCACAGTTGTTGGATACCCAACTCTTTGTGTCAAATTATTTCAAACTTTTCACTTGTATTGTTTCAAATTTATTTTCCTTTGCAATTTTATTAATATGGAAAGTATAACTATCTTATATTATCTTGTACTTGTACTATGATTAGTAAGATTCCATACGCATCAAGGTGGAATATTTGTCCTTGTAAACAGTTCTTAAGATTCATTTCTGGATCCATATTTCTAGAATCTAGCTTGTTTGTAAAACTAGGAGGTCTTTTAAATTTACCTAGTTTAACATTTTTATATAATTGGAAGGTTTATACCATATTTAAAAGTTCCAAAGGATTTTTTTTAATATACAATTTACCCCCTATAGAATATTTAATATCTACATCATTATTTCGATCCTACACCATTAAATGATGGATTTTGTTTTAAAATGTAATTAGTTTCATTTTATATGAATAATATAAATTATTATCTGGTAACCATATTTATCTTGGATTTTGGTACATGTTTATTTTTATTCTATATAATACATCTGTTCATAAAATAATTTTTAAGTACAAACTGCTTTTTATTAAAATTCATTAAAATAATAAATTATTATGAATGATTTTGAGGACAATTTTTGAATATATATATAAATATTTGAATTTATAATAATTTAATGGTGATTGAATATCATATACGAAATTTAAGTCAAACTTATTCTTGAAAAATCCATTTTCCTAAAATATCATTTATAATTACGTTTTTCACAATAATTTTTAAATTATTTTTTTATAAATAAAAATTTTAATCAGGAAAATGTAATCTGTTTTGAATATTTATCTTCGAATTTGTTCAATCAGTCCTTTTTCAATATTAATAGTAACAATTATAAAAAGTTATAACAATTGGAATAATTAAATTTGTTAAATTATGTTTTAAAAATGGGGAGAACATTAAAATGTTCCTAATAATTTTAATTCACATAGTGGATGAGTGTATTTTACTCATCCTCAAATATGATTCAAATATATGTCAACATGGGTCCTTTGTACTTTGATAATTAGTAATTTAAAAAATTTAGTAATGAAAAATAAAAAAAATCACTCTTTTTATTTAAAACTAGAACTCTGATCTTGTATTCGTACGAAACTATAAAAAATCATATTATTAATAGTAGAATACTAGTTCTGAAACATTATAATTCATATTAATATTGTTAATGTTTAAAACAAAAAATTCGTGGTTCATAAAATGGAATATAAGGTACACAATTTGTTGGAGTAGGATTTCATTTATTGATATTTCAATCTTAATGTGACAAAAAACATGTGACAAAAAAATAGAAAAATTAAGCTTCCCAAGAACACAAAGTCCCCTGTAACCTGATTTTTTATCATGTTTGCCGAATTACTGACTGGCATGGATGATTTTTAGCCTCCTTTTACTCCATCATACCCATCAATTTTAGCATCAAAGAATCCATGAATAATTCAACATTTATTTTTATACATCATGCTTAGTTTCATAGTAAACCCCCATCTCTCTCATCATTGACACAATGATCGTGCTAAAAGATTCGAATCAAAAATCCATGCAGCTACCATAGAAGTGGACCTAACTTCCTTGATTAATTGTAGTATTTCATATGAAATAGATTTGGAAACTTTATCTGCATGGTATTAATCACAATATTAAAAAACATTATTTTTTCTGTCTTCTTATTATATGTGATTAGTTTTATAAGGAATTTTCAGTATGTGAGACTAATTTCATCAGAATGTAATGAAATCTATAGATATAATTTTCTATGATATGGTTCTATGGAATTTTTGGAATTTTTTTTGAATGATGTGAGTTCCAATATCATTGTAGATATTTTTGGTCAAACCATAGACATTATAAAGTAATTTTATCCCCCTAAATGATTCCCTAATTCCTATCAAAAAAGTAATGAAACTGTGAAAGTTTTTGTGGGTGATGAAATAAGTACAATTATGTTAGTGGTAAGTACAAGAAATTGGAAAGAATTTATTCAATCAAAACTTGTTACCCAACCATTTCATTAAAAACCATATGATCCCCTGCCTAATGCATGTTAATTCTTAAAGTGAAAAGAAAACTTCTTCCAATGAGGATATGTTCTAAAATTATTAATAATAAAAATTATCCAATTAGAGATTAATAATTTAGCATGTTTCCAATAGAAAATAAAATATCACATGTTCATATGCATTTAATATTTTTTCTAATAGAAAAAATTTAACAGTGATTTGAATGTACTACCTTGTTGCGGTACCAAGAAAGTCATTATTCATGACCATAGTGGTAAAATATTGTTACTAAATCAAGAAACATAATAAAAATATTTCAATAAAAAAGTATTCCACTTATTTAACATAATGATACATCTTGAATAATGTAGAAATAATTAAGTATCAAGACTTATGAAACCTTATTCATAGAAGTTAAAAATAAACTAAAACATGATCCACTACTCAAAAGAAATATTATAACTAAAATAAAATATTATAAAAACCTCCACTGATCCCAAAAATTTTAATTCATACATAGTTCATCAAATATAAGTATCTAATGTTCTAATACATGATCCACTGCTCTATAACACATGACAAACTACTCTAAAATACATGTTACAATGCTCTTAAAAATGATCCAATGATCTAATAAAAAAATATCTGCTGGTCAAACAATTTACATGTTCTAATACCAAATAAAATTCATGACCAACTGCTCAAAGAAAAAACATATTCTACTAATATAAAAAATGATCTAATTCTGAAATACAATAAAAGATACTTTACTATATTAAAATACATGATCCACTACCGTAAAAAATGTTTCACATCTCTGTAACATGTCATGACATGAGTTGGGCACCTACATAGTAATGCAATTTCTTTACCTATAAATACAATAACATTTTAAAATAAAAATACATACAATGTATGATAAATAGGGATGTAATTTAATATGAAATCCATAAATATGTATTAAAAAACTCATAAAACACAACGTATGGGAAGTTGGTAAACACTTAAATAAATGTTTATATATGAATAATAGGGAAACATTTACACATAAAAAATCTGAAATCAGTTATATATCAACAACCTATAGGAAATTTTATATGTTTAAGTGTCATCTAAATGTAGGATCACCGAACTGATAACTCAATCATAATCATCTACATGGTATGTATAATCCTCTTGAAATGTCAATGGGGATGAAGATAGATCCAATACAATTGGTTGAACATAAAAAATTCCCCAACTCATGTTTTTTCAATGAGAAGAATCCAAATTACTTTTTAGAATATAGTTGGCATCCCCACAATGCCCAGAAGATCCACCATTAATAAAATAGAAATCATCATCCAAATAGAATTTCATGCCACAAACAGATAAATACATGATTCCCTACAAAAACATAAAAATAATAACATAATCTAACCAAATTTAAAATATATATCGAGTAATGGTTTTGGAAGATTAGTTTTGAATTGAAATATTTTATTCAAAAACATATATATTGAGTACCTCAAATTGGTTTTACATTTTTTTTCAAAACATATATAGTGATTACTTCTATTTGGTTTATTATTAGTGGGGAAAATGGGGGAAAATAAATATATAAATCATTTGTGAATATGTAAGACAAGAGAATTAATAACAGAAATACAAAGTGAGATCTACAATACAAACCCCTCATTGAACACAAAAACTCCAGAGACATATATTATAAAAAAACAAAGAAATAGAAATTAGGTTCCTAACAGTAAAACACTGTAACACCCGAGACTTTTATGTTATATAAATTATCAAAGGAATCTTTTTCTACGCAACACTTGCTTGACTTGCTTTACACGCAATCGCGACCTTCCTCGATAGCTTGCGTCGTACGCAATACCGAGTTTCACTAAACAACAATATGCTATTAAAACTAGCCGTTATGAATAGTAATAACCACTTTTTGAAATTTTATAAATTTTATTTTTCAAAATGGACTTCATTTTTGGACTCAGAATATCGAAATTAGCCTAGGGTGAAATTTTGGTATTTTTCTGAAAACTTTCAATTTTTGATGAATAGTGAAACCACTAAGTGGTAGGTTAAAAACTGAATTTTGCATAAAACTTAATTTTACCGCTTCTGTGAATGGAATTTCAAAAATCCGAGAGACACGGTTAATATCAAGGACTAAAATGTGGTTCAATGAGATGAAAATAATTTTTTGGTGAATAGTAACTTTTTACTATTTTTACCGCGGTTAATAGTAAATAGGGTAACTAAGGGTAAATATGATATCAATATTACCCTAACACATGTCCTAATACTATTGGACAAGTGTAATTCGACCAAAAACAAACTTAGGAATAAAATATGACCATTTAGGCCCACTTGGATTAGATTAGGACATTTATTATTAATTTATTTAAAGAAGGGTTAAAATAGTTAAAATCAAAGTTTAACAAGTAAATCATTTTTAATATAGGGTTATACATAAGATAAATTAGATTGTAAATATTCATTAGAAAGCTAAAAAGATTTCCTACATGATGGTATTTTATTTGTAATTTTTAGACATCAAATAATTTAATTTATTTATGACACAAAGATGATGCAGTAATTATCTTATTAATTAAATATTGACAAAATTGATAATATAATTACCAAAATAAATGTAATTTGAGACTTTTTATGAATTACACTAATTTTCTAGGTTACTATGATATATTAGTGTTGATTTAATCAACTTGGTTCGAACATATAATTCTGTTATGACTTTCACAAAAATCATATATCAAATAGTGTCAAAATTGACACAAAATAGTTTTTAAATCAAATATTATATTATTAATTGTTATTTTATTCCTAAATATCTAAGGTTCGGCCAAATGACTTAGATAAGGATATATATATTAATAATAAACAATTTGGGGTTCGTTTGGCATGTTATAGAAAGTTTATTAACCATATAGTGAAAGAAAACAAAAAGACACGGTAAAAGTTAAATTAATTAACTTAGAGTTAAATCTAATTGATAAGGTTAAAATAATACCCTAAACTTGTCTAAATCCTATTGGTTGATAGGATTTCGACCCTTCCCCACTTTATCTTAGAAATAAGACCCTTTGGAACCATTATAAACCGATTTTGACTTTAATATAAAATAATATTTTGAGATATTCCTAAGGTGCCCCTCTCCTCCCTTATAAAAGGGCACCTCCTCCCCCTCCTCCTCACACCAATTTGAGCACTCAAGCTCGGCCAACCCATGCCATTTTCCCTTCTCCACTTCCCTAGAATAATCCTAGAGGTCCTGGTCTTCTCCAAATACGAATCTTAGTTCCTTAAGTGGAGGATTCAAAAAGGCGTTCCAAAGAAGAGGTAATATCCATTACCGATCTTTTCAATTTCTTTCTTCTTCAACTTCTTCTTCTTCAGTTGTTTCATGATAAAGTAATAACATCAGTATTACTTACATACTGATATGTTATTATAAATATGAAACAACCCTAATTCACCTTCTATCCATCCTACGGAAAAATGAAATCACCGCGCGTGCGTACGTACGGAATACCGTCTCCACGCCGTGGTGTAATCTATTTTCCACCATCACCTTACAAGGATGGGTATAATGGTGTAATGAGTAACTATATATGATTATTATTAAGTAATATTGATACTGAAATAATATATATATATACTCCAATACAATTCCACGATCATAGGAACGATATCATCACTCGTGCGTACGTACGGAATACCGTCTCCACGATGTGATGCGACTCGTTCTACATGATCTTCATTTCATAATGATTGTATAAATGAATTGAATGAATGAATATGGTATATACTACACTAATACCATTCTGGAAATTAATTATCTATAACCTAAAGATAAGAATAAGAATTTATTCGACAAAACACGCATAAGAACAAAAAGTTATAAAGACCCGAGTAACAAGTAACAATGAAATATTACTAACAAGAAGCTAATAATATGACCATATATGATCTCATATCAATATGTATGATTCTGGAATAAGTCAATAACATTATTTAAACCATTATACAGGAGCTTCGGACACGAACAAAGCAAATCGGACCTAAGGTAAGGGAAATATCACAATCTCATTTTTATCCGAGATTGTTTATTCGTAAGTATTTACTGGGGTGTATTTTATCATCCACATCCATGTTCCCTCAATATGTAATATTGTTTCCATCCACTTGAAATAGTTTAAATCCAATTTTACCCTTAGGTGAGTTTTTAGTAAAGAATATGAAAGGAATCTTTTGTCGTTTTTCCGTACGAGGTACTTTTTGACTTTTCCGACAAAAGTACGAAGAATGTTTTTTTTTAACTTATACGGCATGAATGGATTTTTAAAACATTACTTCAAAGAATCTTCCTTTACAAGTTTTCAAGTTTATTTTTAATCAACTTCTTTTATTTTAAAGTTGTATGACATGTTATGAAAGGAAAAATGTTTTTGAAGAAGAAAGGATATTTTCCTCCAGAATTCAATTCAAGTGTTTTATCAAAATTATTTTCCATCTAAGATAAAAAAGGGTTCTGTTTCTATCCATATTTTTACATTGGTTTGACTATGTTGTGATGGAATTATGTTTATGAATTCCTTTATCATATATGAATTGATTTATGATGTCATGATGTTTCAAGAATCCCATCTTTGTTATATGTGTTATGCGATGATGTATGTTTTATGATTATGTGGCACACATAAGAAAGGATTCATTATAAGATGGGTGGGACCTATATCTCCCTCCAATGCATTGGGTAATGATTTTATATCTCATGAGATAGACATGGCTGGAATGGAAGGTTATTTCGGTTCAGTGATACAGGACTGAAACGAGGAGTGAACTCGGTTCAGAAAGGGACTTTGTCCACTAAGATAGTCTTGGCAATGAGTCATGACTAACAAGAAATGATTTTCCATGATTATGTGTGCATGCCACAAAGTTTCAAGTTTTATGTTATGGGGATCTCATTTTCACTTCTATGATTTATTCCATGTTAAGATATTATGATCTCTTTTGCAGGTTTTGATTTTCATAAAGATATGATATGATTTTTATTTCCTTTATTTGCCCTTGCTGAGCATTTGAGCTCACCCTTTTATGTTTTCTTTTCCCCAGGTCAGGAAGATGGATATTAAGTAGAATATGCTAAAAGGGACCCTAGATATGATGAAATAAATGGGAGACACTGTAGAAGATTTATGAACCAGTTGTTTATGTTTCCCCAGTTTCTAAAGACACAATACCTATACGGTCCTTTGTGGTTTTGTCATATGTTGTAATAAGAGTGATTCAATTTTGAAGTATTAACAATGTATGTAAAGTGTGGGTCGTTATAGTTGGTATCAGAGGCAAAGGAGGTAGGAATGTATCCGATCCTTGGGAACTCTCACATGTGAGCATTGGACGAAGCATGGCTCTCCGCCCAAGGGCTTCATGAGGAAATGGCTGCCACTGGGGATGGTGGTGTGTCCCACCCAGGGGGTGTAGCCGCCCATGGAGTGCCCTGATAGGTATCAACTATAGTCCACTGGAAGTAATTCCAGACCCTTATAGTTGGTATCAGAGGAAAGGTATAGTCAACCTTTGGAAACTAGGATGTGAAAGCCTTAGTAAGAACCCTAAGGATAAGTCTAAGCATAGAACACAATCTTAGTGTTTTAGAAATGGCCTTGAATAACCTAGGATAAGACCTTAAGCATGAAAATTTTATTCTTGAATTATGTGGTTTCCTATTATAATTAGTGTTGCTCACACTATTCTTCTTGGTTTTAGTCAATGGCTGGAACCCGAAGGAACCGTGTTAATGCGGAATGCGATGGGCAATGCAATGATTGTCCCCCTGAGCAACCAAACGATATGGGAGCTGGAATGCAAAATCTTGTAGCCATGCTCACACAACTTTCTCAAGCTATGAATCATGCAGGATTTCCAAACGAACAAAGAAGGGAGCAACATTCTGTTGAATCCTTCATGAGGCAGCGTCCACCATCTTTCAGCGGGTCTACTGATCCATTAGTTGCTGAACAATGGATTAGTACTACTGAAAAGATATTTTCAGTTCTTCAATGTTCTGAGCATGATAAAGTCATCCTAGCAGTATATCGTTTGGAAGGAGATGCGGATCAATGGTGGAATCTTGTTAAGAATACGAGGCAAAGGGATGAAATTGAGTCTATGGAATGGGACGAGTTCAAGAACTTATTTTTCAATAAGTACTTCCCTCGTATTCTCCGAACAAAGATGGAGAAAGAGTTCCTTGAACTGAAGCAAAGGGATGATGAATCTGTTAGTACCTATGAAGCAAATTTTACAAGACTTACAAGGTACGCTTCTGGTATTATTATCCAACCTGAGAGTAAGATCGATCGATTCTTTAGTGGCTTAAAACCAAGTCTTTGAAGGGCGTTAGCCATAAGGGACTTCAATAGCTACGAGGAAATCGTTCGATGTGCTCTCAAAGTCGAGATGGAGATTGGAGTAACCCATCAGTCACATGGGTTTGATAAGAAGAGGAAGATGGAATTCAAAGAAAAATCTAAAGAGCACACGGAAAAGAAGATGAACATTCCCTTATGCTCAAAGTGTGGAAAGAAACATGGAGGGAGTTGTCTTAAAGGGACAAGTAAATGTTTTAAATGTGGAAAGGAAGGCCATCGGGCATTTGAATGCCGTGATAATGGGAAGAAGATGTCTAATGATGCAAACAAAGGAAGGGATACACAGAATGAACCTGCTACACTTCAATGTTTCAAGTGCAAGGAGATGGGGCATTATGCCAATCAATGCCCAAATCCAAGGGTTGATGATGATGGTCGACGTCAACAAACTCTTAAGGCTAAAGACAAAGGAAAGTCACATGCAATTTCTATCAGCGATGTGGAGTACGATAACGATGTGGTGAAAGGTACACTTACCATCCACTCTAAAGTAGCAAATGTTTTATTTGATTCTGGATCCACCCACTCTTTTATTTCTGAAAAATTTTCTAAGGGTATCACCGTATTACCTCAACAATTAGATGTTGAGTATGCTGTGACAACACCTAATGGCACATCAATCGCATCAGAAGTTTATAATTCTTCTCCGATCAAAGTTTGTGGGAAAGTGCTTCCTGCAAATCTTGTGATCCTTCCTTTAGTGGAATTTGATGTGATTCTTGGCATGGATTGGCTTTCTCTACATGGAGCTCATATCAATTGCCAAAGAAGGGAAGTCACATTTCATATTCCAGATCAACCTACGATCGTCTATCAATGCAAGGATGAACATAACCTTCCAGTGGAAATTTCTTCCATCTTATGGGTATTGATTCCACTAAATGAAGGTTATTTATCTCAAATGGTTGGTGAGAAACTCACGATTAAGAATATGCCCATTGTACGGGAGTTTGATGATGTCTTTCCGGAGGAATTGCCGGGTCTTCCAACAAATCGTGAAGTTGAGTTTTCAATAGAACTCGTACCGGGTGCTTTGCCTATTTCAAAGACACCTTATAGAATGGCCCCAATTGAGTTGCAGGAATTGAAGAAGCAACTCCAAGAGAATCTTGATAAGGGATTCATACGCCCTAGTGCGTCACCTTGGGGAGCACCTGTTCTATTTGTTAAGAAGAAAGATGGATCAATGAGACTCTGCATTGATTATCGAGAACTTAACAAGATCACTATCAAGAACAAATATCCTCTCCCACGCATTGATGACTTATTTGACCAACTACGCGGAGCTCAATACTTTTCCAAGATTGATCTTCGTTCAGGGTATCATCAATTAAGGGTCAAAAGGGAGGATATACCAAAGACGGCTTTCCGTACAAGGTATGGACACTATGAATTTATAGTGATGCCATTTGGTCTTACTAATGCCCCTGCTATCTTCATGGATCTAATGAATAGAGTCTTTAGAGACTATCTTGATCAATTTGTGGTAGTCTTTATAGACGATATTCTTGTCTATTCAAAGAGCAAGGAAGAACATGAAGATCACTTGAGAATTATATTGAAGACCCTGAGAAAGGAGAAGCTTTATGCCAAATTTACCAAGTGTGAATTTTGGCTTCAAAAAGTTGCATTTTTGGGTCATATAATCTCAAAAGAGGGGATATCTGTGGATCCAGCAAAAACAGAGGTTATCGAAAGATGGTCAAGACCAACAACAGTAACTGAGATCCGAAGTTTTCTTGGTTTGGCTGGATATTATCGACGTTTTGTAAAAGATTTTTCACGATTATCTAATCCACTCACCAAGTTGACTCGGAAAGGAGTTAAGTTTGTCTGGACAGAGGAATGTGAAGAGAATTTCAAGGAGTTGAAAAGAAGGTTATCCAGTGCACCTGTGCTCACACTGCCTTGTAGTGGAGAAAGGTTTGTGATCTACAGTGATGCATCCAAGAAGGGATTGGGGTGTGTTCTTATGCAAAATGATATGGTGATAGCTTATGCCTCACGACAGTTGAAAATCCATGAGCAAAATTACCCAACACATGATTTGGAGTTGGCTGCGGTAATCTTTGCATTAAAGATTTGGAGGCATTACCTTTATGGTGAAAGGTGTGATATTTATACTGATCATAAAAGTTTAAAGTATATTTTCACACAAAAGGAGTTGAATATGCGCCAAAGAAGATGGTTGGAGCTGATTAAGGATTATGACTGCTCAATCCATTACCACCCTGGGAAAGCAAACAAGGTGGCAGATGCATTAAGTCGACAAGACCATGCTAGTTTATCCATGATGAGGATCACAAAAGATCCAATATTTATGGATTTACAAAGGATGGATCTTGGAATTATAATGGAAGGGGAAAAATCTTATCTTTCTCAAATGAATGTTCAACCATCTATACATGTGAAGATTAAAGAGGCACAGAAAGAAGATGTCGAGTTACAAAAGAAGGTGAGAAATGTTCCTGAATTCAACCTTGATTGTGATGGGATAATAAAGTTCAGGAATCGTGTTTGCGTTCCTCCCATCCCCGAATTAAAGAATGAGCTGCTGGATGAGGCTCATAGTTCATCATTTTCTATTCATCCTGGAAGCACGAAGATGTATAGGGACCTGAAAGAGTACTTCTGGTGGGATGGCATGAAAAGAGATGTTGCTGAATATGTCTCTCGATGCTTGGTTTGTCAACAAGTTAAAGCTGAGAGACAGAAGTCTAAGGGGATGTTACAACCATTACCCATACCCGAATGGAAATGGGAAAACATCACTATGGACTTTGTCACAGGACTTCCTAAAACATCCAAAGGCAATAATGCTATCTGGGTCATAGTTGATCGTCTTACAAAGTCTGCACACTTCATTGCTATTAGAGAGGATTTCTCTCTAGATCAGCTTGCCAGGATATATATAAAGGAAGTGGTAAGATTGCATGGAGTACCACTTTCTATTATATCTGATCGAGATCCGAGATTTACCTCGAAGTTCTGGCGAAGTCTTCAGCATACTCTGGATACAGAGTTGAGTTTCAGCACTGCTTATCATCCCCAGATAGACGGTCAGTCTGAGAGAACAATTCAAACCCTAGAAGATATGTTGAGAGCTTGCTCTATGGATTTCAAAGGAGGTTGGGATCAACACCTACCTTTGGTGGAATTTTCTTATAATAATAGCTTTCACTCCAGTATTCAGATGGCTCCTTATGAAGCTCTCTATGGAAAGAAATGCAGGACTCCAACTTGCTGGGATGAAGTTGGGGAAAGAAAGCTATTAGGACCTGATCTCGTTGATGAAATGGCAGAAAAGGTTAGATCTATTCAACAACACATAAGAGCAGCTCAAAGTCGACAGAAAAGTTATGCCGACAACCGAAGAAAAGACCTAGAGTTTGAAGTGGGCGATAAAGTGTTCTTACGAATATCTCCCTGGAAGAGGGTTATGAGATTTGGAAAGAAGGGGAAGTTGAGCCCTAGATATATCGGTCCTTTTGAAATACTGGATCGTGTTGGGAAGGTAGCTTACCGATTGGCGCTTCCACCGAATCTCTCTCAAGTTCACGATGTGTTCCACGTATCTCTCCTGAGAAAGTACATACCAGATCCTTCACATGTACTCAGCTCAGAAGTTGTACCGCTGGAGCAAGATCTTTCTTATGAAGAACAGCCGATAGAGATTCTGGATCGTAGCGAAAAAGTCCTACGAAACAAGACCACTCGCTTGGTGAAAGTTTTATGGAGGAACCACCAACTTGAAGAAGCTACATGGGAGCTTGAGGATATGATGAGGGAGAAGTATCCTCATCTATTTGTTACAAAGTGATGAATTTCGAGGGCGAAATTCTTTTTAAGGGGGGTAGAATGTAACACCCGAGACTTTTATGTTATATAAATTATCAAAGGAATCTTTTTCTACGCAACACTTGCTTGACTTGCTTTACATGCAATCGCGACCTTCCTCGATAGCTTGCGTCGTACGCAATACCGAGTTTCACTAAACAACAATATGCTATTAAAACTAGCCGTTATGAATAGTAATAACCACTTTTTGAAATTTTATAAATTTTATTTTTCAAAATGGACTTCATTTTTGGACTCAGAATATCGAAATTATCCTAGGGTGAAATTTTGGTATTTTTCTGAAAACTTTCAATTTTTGATGAATAGTGAAACCACTAAGTGGTAGGTTAAAAACTGAATTTTGCATAAAACTTAATTTTACCGCTTCTGTGAATGGAATTTCAAAAATCCGAGAGACACGGTTAATATCAAGGACTAAAATGTGGTTCAATGAGATGAAAATAATTTTTTGGTGAATAGTAACTTTTTACTATTTTTACCGCGGTTAATAGTAAATAGGGTAACTAAGGGTAAATATGATATCAATATTACCCTAACACATGTCCTAATACTATTGGACAAGTGTAATTCGACCAAAAACAAACTTAGGAATAAAATATGACCATTTAGGCCCACTTGGATTAGATTAGGACATTTATTATTAATTTATTTAAAGAAGGGTTAAAATAGTTAAAATCAAAGTTTAACAAGTAAATCATTTTTAATATAGGGTTATACATAAGATAAATTCGATTGTAAATATTCATTAGAAAGCTAAACAGATTTCCTACATGATGGTATTTTATTTGTAATTTTTAGACATCAAATAATTTAATTTATTTATGACACAAAGATGATGCATTAATTATCTTATTAATGAAATATTGACATAATTGATAATATAAATACCAAAATAAATGTAATTTGAGACTTTTTATGAATTCCACTAATTTTCTAGGTTACTATGATATATTAGTGTTGATTTAATCAACTTGGTTCGAACATATAATTCTGTTATGACTTTCACAAAAATCATATATCAAATAGTGTCAAAATTGACACAAAATAGTTTTTAAATCAAATATTATATTATTAATTGTTATTTTATTCCTAAAAATCTAAGGTTCGGCCAAATGACTTAGATAAGGATATATATATTAATAATAAACAATTTGGGGTTCGTTTGGCATGTTATAGAAAGTTTATTAACCATATAGTGAAAGAAAACAAAAAGACACGGTAAAAGTTAAATTAATTAACTTAGAGTTAAATCTAATTGATAAGGTTAAAATAATACCCTAAACTTGTCTAAATCCTATTGGTTGATAGGATTTCGACCCTTCCCCACTTTATCTTCGAAATAAGACCCTTTGGAACCATTATAAACCGATTTTGACTTTAATATAAAATAATAATTTGAGATATTCCTAAGGTGCCCCTCTCCTCCCTTATAAAAGGGCACCTCCTCCCCCTCCTCCTCACACCAATTTGAGCACTCAAGCTCGGCCAACCCCTGCCATTTTCCCTTCTCCACTTCCCTAGAATAATCCTAGAGGTCCTGGTCTTCTCCAAAGACCAATCTTAGTTCCTTAAGTGGAGGATTCAAAAAGGCGTTCCAAAGAAGAGGTAATATCCATTACCGATCTTTTCAATTTCTTTCTTCTTCAACTTCTTCTTCTTCAGTTGTTTCATGATAAAGTAATAACATCAGTATTACTTACATACTGATATGTTATTATAAATATGAAACAACCCTAATTCACCTTCTATCCATCCTACGGAAAAATGAAATCACCGCGCGTGCGTACGTACGGAATACCGTCTCCACGCCGTGGTGTAATCTATTTTCCACCATCACCTTACAAGGATGGGTATAATGGTGTAATGAGTAACTATATATGATTATTATTAAGTAATATTGATACTGAAATAATATATATATATACTCCAATACAATTCCACGATCATAGGAACGATATCATCACTCGTGCGTACGTACGGAATACCGTCTCCACGATGTGATGCGACTCGTTCTACATGATCTTCATTTCATAATGATTGTATAAATGAATTGAATGAATGAATATGGTATATACTACACTAATACCATTCTGGAAATTAATTATCTATAACCTAAAGATAAGAATAAGAATTTATTCGACAAAACACGCATAAGAACAAAAAGTTATAAAGACCCGAGTAACAAGTAACAATGAAATATTACTAACAAGAAGCTAATAATATGACCATATATGATCTCATATCAATATGTATGATTCTGTAATAAGTCAATAACATTATTTAAACCATTATACAGGAGCTTCGGACACGAACAAAGCAAATCGGACCTAAGGTAAGGGAAATATCACAATCTCATTTTTATCCGAGATTGTTTATTCGTAAGTATTTACTGGGGTGTATTTTATCATCCACATCCATGTTCCCTCAATATGTAATATTGTTTCCATCCACTTGAAATAGTTTAAATCCAATTTTACCCTTAGGTGAGTTTTTAGTAAAAAATATGAAAGGAATCTTTTGTCGTTTTTCCGTACGAGGTACTTTTTGACTTTTCCGACAAAAGTACGAAGAATGTTTTTTTTAACTTATACGACATGAATGGATTTTTAAAACATTACTTCAAAGAATCTTCCTTTACAAGTTTTCAAGTTTATTTTTAATCAACTTCTTTTATTTTAAAGTTGTATGACATGTTATGAAAGGAAAAATGTTTTTGAAGAAGAAAGGATATTTTCCTCAAGAATTCAATTCAAGTGTTTTATCAAAATTATTTTCCATCTAAGATAATAAAGGGTTCTGTTTCTATCCATATTTTTACATTGGTTTGACTATGTTGTGATGGAATTATGTTTATGAATTCCTTTATCATATATGAATTGATTTATGATGTCATGATGTTTCAAGAATCCCATTTTTGTTATATGTGTTATGCGATGATGTATGTTTTATGATTATGTGGCACACATAAGAAAGGATTCATTATAAGATGGGTGGGACCTATATCTCCCTCCAATGCATTGGGTAATGATTTTATATCTCATGAGATAGACATGGCTGGAACGGAAGGTTATTTCGGTTCAGTGATACAGGACTGAAACGAGGAGTGAACTCGGTTCAGAAAGGGACTTTGTCCACTAAGATAGTCTTGGAAATGAGTCATGACTAACAAGAAATGATTTTCCATGATTATGTGTGCATGCCACAAAGTTTCAAGTTTTATGTTATGGGGATCTCATTTTCACTTCTATGATTTATTCCATGTTAAGATATTATGATCTCTTTTGCAGGTTTTGATTTTCATAAAGATATGATATGATTTTTATTTCCTTTATTTGCCCTTGCTGAGCATTTGAGCTCACCCTTTTATGTTTTCTTTTCCCCAGGTCAGGAAGATGGATATTAAGTAGAATATGCTAAAAGGGACCCTAGATATGATGAAATAAATGGGAGACACTGTAGAAGATTTATGAACCAGTTGTTTATGTTTCCCCAGTTTCTAAAGACACTATACCTATACGGTCCTTTGTGGTTTTGTCATATGTTGTAATAAGAGTGATTCAATTTTGAAGTATTAACAATGTATGTAAAGTGTGGGTTGTTATAAACACAATTATTTAGACTTACCAAATCCTTCCATTATGATGGTTAGAAGGAATTTACAGTAGTCACTACACCATAAATGAAACACAGCCACTCTCAATCCCATACAGAGGATAGAATCAATAACCGAATAGGAAAACAATATCCCAATTTCAACGAAAACACACTGATGTGCTTATTGAAGACACCTATGTACCTCACAGACTAGACTAGGATTCTCTTGTATGCATAGGTTGGTTCAGTTCTAGGGAATTCCCTCACCCAATGTCTGATGATTTCCCCAATATTTTTCTTCATCAATTTTTTTATTATTTCATGAAGTACAACTCTATTGCATATATTCCCTTGATATCGTCATTTGCAGTATGAGTCACCTACAATATATAAATAAAAATAATCAATATTAATCTTAAAAAATTAAATGTTCATTATTAAAAATATTTTTTAACCATTCCATATTGATACCTATGAAAAAATTTATATTCACTTTTAATCAGAACAAAGCCACTGTAATACATACATCGAACAAAAGTAAGTGTATTTTTATTGAGTCGAGTGACCCATTGCAGTACAACAACTTTTGAATTATGTAAAACTCAATACAGAACTATAACTCATTCAAATTCTGGCTATCAAAATTTAAATATTATTTGATTTTTAAAATGAACAAATCAATCCCACCCATTTAAGCAATACTATCATATTTAAAATTAAAAACAAAAAACATTTAAAAGGAATTTCTAAATATTTTAATATAATATATATAATTTAACAGTAGTTTATATATTAAAATATTAATTTTTTTTGTTAATTTCATTAAATACTAGATTAAACTCCCAATATTTTGATTATAGTTGAATTCATGTTATTCTATAGCTTTAGGATCTTTATCTCTTGTTCTTCTCAACAAATATAAAGTGAAACTCATGAATAGACAAGTTAAACACATTATGAATATGATTATCATTATATAATTTACCCCTTGTATTGTAAAATATATAAACATCAATATATCCTATCCTGTTGATGAATTATTTGGAAAAAAATTACGTATATTAATCCTCGTTGAACCATAAATGATACTCATATCATATGTTTCTCTACCAAGCTTGTAAATTGAAGGCATTAATTCCATTAACCAATGCACATTCATCAATATTTTTGATCATCGCTATATTGGGATGAGAAAAATCAAAGTATTTCTAGAAACTCTTAGACATGATCCATTAATCTACACCTTTAAATCATTGTACTGATCTATTGAATTTTCCTCTGAGATGAATATCCCATGATGGAGACCAATCTCACAGAATCACAACATAGTCATCTGAAAATAATACCTTGTCTGTATACAATGGATTCAATAGTGAAAACATAATCATATGAATGAATTGTAAAAATATTTATCATATGTTTTTTTACACAAAAATTGATATATAGTACCTGCATTCATATCTTAAACTAAAGGGAGGTTAAATCTGTGATTTTACAACAAATATCCTGCATTAAGGTAGTGCGTAAATGCAAATAAAAATTTATGGATAATATGGAGGTTAATTACAAATTTTTTGGAAAACATACCTTCTATAGAGATCTAAATATATAGGCTATATGTTGAAGGTTTTTAGTTCATAAAAAACAATATATAATATAGTCAATAGTCGTAACAAATCGAATTCATTCATATGTTGGATGGATGGGAGGATAAATTCATGATTTTACGACAAATTACCCACCTTCCTATACTTAGTAACTATAATTAAAAATTGATGGACAAAAGTGAGGCTAATTAATGAATTTTGGGAAAACATACCTGTTGTGGATATCTTGATTTTTAAGCTATCTGAAGAAGGTTTTAGTGAAGGTAGTAGATGTACGTCACAAATGGATAAGAAGTATTTATTGGTGAAGATAGTCAATCATGAAGCTATTGTACATAGATCGTAGAATGAAATGAAATTGATTAGAACACTGTATATGAACAACTGTGAAACAATTGAATAGAAATTCCATGAATATCTCTGTACGAGTCATAGGGATTGAATTACATCAAAACAATCTGGAAACAGTTATGTTTGAACATCCTGTAAGAATTTATGTTTTATTGAATTTGTAAAAATATGTATTTCTGGATTAAATAGTATAGAAGCTCGTTATACCTAAATGCATATATATTCCAGAAGGAAGGGGGAATGGAATGAGTTATGAAATGTTATATTTTTTTTTAAAATCTACGCAGCTTCCTCTTATTGAATAATTCTATTCATTTCAGTGAAAAAAATACTAATATTTTATGTACAAATTATTTCCAAGATATTAGGAGAACATACATATTTCATAGATATGGATTTGAAGAAATATAGTTGAATAAATATTGTTTAAAAAATTGAAAATGATGTAATAATTGGTGAATTGAAAAAATAGAAGTATTCTAATAACATAAGAAATGAATATGACTGATATATATAACATACAAAAATACAATGAAATCTAGTTCACTAATATTTCATTTTGGTTGAATTCATTGCCTTGTGATTATACATTTTTTAAAAGTATTTAGAAAGTATGAAATAGTGGGGTTTTTAATATGAATCAGACACAATTCAAATGAATCATATGTGATCTATTTGTTCATCAAAAAATATAAATATATTTCATACCATTTATGTTTCACTAGGTTTATAATTCCTATAACATAACCATTTGATTCGTAATTCGATATACTTATAAAATCATGTTTTGTACCACTTTTGTTCAAAACCATTTAATTCTTGCTGAATGATTATATTCAAACTACAAAAACTCATCAATGATTGTGGTATGAACAATAACATTATTCTATATACAAAACAGTACTACCAAATCTAGAGATTGAGAATAAAAAATTAAATATTAATGACTTCCTTTCTATTATAAATTTTAAATAATAATACACTTCATTAATTAAAAAAATAATTAGAAAAAAAATTAGAAAATTAAAAAAAAAACAACATGAAATACTACATTTCAATTTTAGCATAAATAGTCATTAAATTTGATTCAGACATCTAGTTTTTGTATCCATTCATTCAGGTGTGATGTTTTTTGGAATCTATTGTTGTAGCCATAGTGTCTCGAGAAAATTAGAGATTATGTTGCACCCCATCCTCACTATCATAATCACACGAAAAGTTTTCTACATATAGAATATAGTTATAAGTTTAATAAGAAAATATTGGTGAAAATAAAATCATAGAATATGAAATTAATATGAACCTTCATATTTCAGTTTTGATATAAATATGAACCTGCATGAAAAACTAGGGCTTACAGTAGTAAAAAATTAAGGGTTACCATAGGTAGAGGGAACCAAAATTGCAAGATGGAGGCTGATTTGCAGTGCGACGAGGTTACAATAGTGTAAATAAAGTGAAAATTTATATATATATATTTCATAACATTTATTATATATTTTTTCTTCAAAACAAATACTTATATTACATACCATTTAGGTACTATTTTGTTTATAATTCTCATCGAAAAACCATATGATTCATAATTCCATCTACTTCTAAAAACATGTTTTGGACATCTTATTTGAAAAATTATTTTATTCATGAAAAAAGATTTTATTCCTACTACCAATACTCATCCATGATTATGTTATGAACATTATCATTATTCTATCTATAACACACTTCTACCTAATTTGGAGATTGATAATTAAACATTAAAGATTGATGAAAACCCTTCTATTGTAAACTGTAAACTGTAATACACTTTTTTCAGTAAAAAACTAATTATAAAACGAAAAAACAAATTAAAAAACTGTCAACATGGAGTATTACCATTTAATATTAGAAGAAAGCATCACTCACATTTTTAGTCTTCTTGTTTAAGTATCCTTTCATTCGGGTGTGCAGTTCAGTGGCATGGATTGTTGTGGCCACAGTGTCTCGAGACATTTAGAGATTATGTTTCTCCTCATCCTAAGCATCAAAATCACACGACACGTTTTCTACATATAGAATTTCGTTTAAGTTTTAATTTGAAAATATTTTTGACAAATAAAATCATAGAATCTGAATTTAATATTAGCATTCATATTTCAATTCTAAAATAAATATGAACATTAATAATAAATTATGGCATACGGTAGTTAAAAATTATGGGTTACCATAGGTAGAGGGAACCGAAATATTAAAACTGTGGTGGATTTGAAGTGCGTTGAGGTTACCATAGTGTAAAAAAAAGAGTAACCATAGATATCAGTGATGAAATCATGACCCCAAGGTGGAGGTGAAAACCATTGGAGGTATGGAGGACCTGGCTGTGGAGGCAGAGAAAAATATGAACCTGCCTATTTCAATAAATATTAACCTGCATATTTAAATACTGAACCTGCATATTTTAATTACGAAATAAATAAGAACCTGCATATTTCAATTCTGAATACATATAATTTACAAAAATAATATTCCAACATTATTATTTATAACCCTAAAATTATTATGGACTTGCATATTTCAATTTTGAAATAAATATGAACCTGTATTTTTCAATTTTGATCCTACATATTTTAATTTAGAAGTAAATATGGACATAAATATTTCAATAGTTAAAACATATAAGTTACAAAAATAACATTCAAACATTAATTTGTATAAACACAATACATATAAGATAAAAAATAACATTAAAAATTTCATAAGAAAAAAATAACCTTCATGTGCTGGTACATTTCACCAATTTTCATCACATTTTAGTTTAATACAGCTCTCTTAAAAATAGATGTAAAGCAGGTTATTATATATCAAATAAATAGTCAATTAGTAAGTGGATAGTAGTAAAAATATTAGAATATTGGGAAATAATATTACCGAAAAATGAGCATGAATTGGGTACAAGGTATAATGGATCTCCCACAAAAACGAATGTAATGTTGGTTACTACAACTCAAGAAGTAGGAGTACTCTATCCACCATAATAATGGAAACACCTACAACCACCAATGGAATATACAACATCATAATAACTGTATGGATAAATATTCAGGGCTCTGATCAATACATGGATTACCTCATCATCATGGGGAATAATCGGTGCATAATTTATCTCAATCAGGGCTCTGATCAATGTTTTTCAATGGAAATCATTTAGTAGTTCAATCATTCTTCATCAACCGCATTGATGATTTGAGATATATAAAACTCAAAATCAATGGTCATTTATCATTATGGATTTGAATTCTAACCTTAGAGAGTAATAATATCATAAAATAATAGTTAAACCAAAGCTAAACCGTGTGACCAAATTTACAAATTGGAAATCTAAATCTGGGATGAAGGAAATATATTGAAATTTGAACTCAAAAGGATGTCAGTTTACATCACCAACAATTATATCTGACTATCCAATTTAAAATTCAAAGAGAAAAGATAGATAGAGATCTATAGGGGTTACCAAAGTAAAATATAAGGTGTCAATGTAGGTAGATGGAATAGAAATCACAAGATGGGGGTGTATTTACAGTGCTTCGAGGTTACAATAGTTTTATTAAATAGTTATAGAGATACCAACGATTTAAATTGTTACCCAAAGGTGGAGGAGAATGAATTTAGTGGTGTGGAGGAGCTAGAGGCAGTGGAAAAACATTCTAAATAGACAACGTTGATGGTGCCGAAGAATGAAGAGTTTGAGACAGAGGCAGAAGAGAATGGGTCATGATGGATGAAGGTAGACCCTATGATGGAGGGAGGAGCCAAGGATGCATTGGAATAACAGTGTTCATCATCAAATCTTCTTCCATTTTCACTCTTTATAGACTAAGAGTTGGCGACGATAGACCTGTCATTGTCATAGGTGAAATCCATGGTTGCTGGTGGGATATACTGCGAGAGCTCTGATTCCTATGGGTGGAGCTTTATTCTGGAAATGTAATGAAAATAGTTGTTTGTTCTTTTTCATATTATAAAAGCTATTGGTCGAGAATAGAGGTGTATGTTGGGGAAATGAGAACGCGTCTGAATGCATAGGTGTAGGCGAATGGTTCATGACATATCTAATGATACCCTAAGATAGAGGGAGGATTCAAGGATGCACAGAGGAAATTGGAAACAGGATGATCAATGTCTGATTTTGGAGGGAGGAATTTTTTATGGAGGGTGACATGGCTATGTAGTAAGGTGACACGTAAGCTGGAAGAAGCCTAGTTTATTTTATATAATAGATAATAGATAATAGATTTACATTATTCATTCACATAGGAATAAAAGTATGTTTTGAATTAATTTTAAAGGATATTTGGATCATAATAAAATTATTTTTATGATGACAATTTAAATGTAATTTTTAGCTATTATATAATTACTATAAACACATATACAATTCTAACACAATTATATTTTCAATGTGAATAAATGAATGTAAAATATTTTAAAAAACATTAAATGAAATGTATAAGGATGAATTATGGTTTCAATAAAAGTTAATTTTTAATAATATGTATTATTGATAGTGAAATATAGTATAGTATAATTAAATTGTCTTCATTAGGTTATTAAAGAAAAATTATCTGAACAATTCTTCAAAAAACATTAATAATATTTAATGTGAAATAAAATGCTAGTAACTTATAAAATGAAAAATAAACTGTTCATATGGTAAAATTATGATGATTTATTGCCTTAAACGGTATTCCTTGTTCATTTATTATTTAATAATTAGTATATAATTAAAATTTTAACCCTTTTAGATTGACTAAGTTTTAATTATAGTTATCATTAAAGTTGGATAATGAGGACGTTAAGCCAAATTATATGGCTTAATAAACCACTAATATCGTTAATTGTTTTTTGGAAAAATTTATTTCAAACATATCCTATTTTATCTGGTAAATTATTTCCTCATGGAGACACTTTCAAATAAAATTCAATTTCATGTATTTAAATATTTTATTTAATTAAATGTGTTTTATTTAAAATTATTAATATATGAAACTCAGATCCCCACTTTTTAAGTCTTGTTTGATCAACGTATCTAAATAAAATAAAGGAAAATTCCATTAAAAAATTTCTTACCAATATATTATAGGTTTTTTTATTGTTAAATGACCATTACAGGTTTCCTTATTAAAAGATCTAATGGTTGTTTATCTAAGAAGTAAAAATAATCTTACAAGCCAAATATTTATTTATTTCATAATATAAAACCTCTAAATATATAGTATATAATTTTTTTAATTTTCATATTGTATCGAATATTATTAATTCTTATTTTGTTAGTTATAAAAAAATTCCTAATCAATTATATATTTGGGATATGAGTAGTATCACTCGTGTTACCTATTGACTACCACCTCCACATAATGTTATGATTCATTCTACATTAATATAACTAATGGTTTGTTATTATATAGGATATAATTCTTACTTATGAAATATATGATATAATTATAGTCAATAAAATATAATATTTCAGTTTCCTTCTTTCTATTACATCCATTTAAAAATGACAATGTCACTCCCAAATCCACAAAGTTATGTAACATATATTTAATTTTATATTTAAATGGATGGAAATAAAAAAATATTTAATTAATATATGTTATATAAATAGTATATTAATTATTCTATATATGGTAAATATTAAATTAATTTCTTTTTTTAAAGGCATAAAAATGTGGGAACAATGATTCTGTGTACGTAAAGCCTATTCTCTCCACGAAGTGGTGCATTCCAATATTCATCAATGATTTATATTATTAATTATAAAAGTGTGTATGATAAATAAAATTTACACTTATTTCCTTAATAAGATTCATGATAATATGTAAACATGATAAAGGTGAATGTATCAATAAAATTTAAGAAAAATATACATGAAATAAATTAGTTATCAATTAGAACAGTGATTATATGAGTGAATAGATAACTTACTTGTGATAATATCTTTTAGGTAATGAATATATGGAATGATATGAATTAATATTCTAACATAATTTATTTATAATATATCTATATTTTTTATATAGTAGATTTTAAATTTAAAAACAAAGATGAGATTTGAGGTAAGGAATTTATGTTTCTATATCATTTTAATCAAGATTTCTTATATTTGAAACTCCATTGAGGGAAATTATATTATCCTTATCTGATAAGACTAATTAATATTTCTTGTGATATTGTAATATTTGTAATAAGGATGTTTTTATAAATTTTCCTCATCTTGGAAATCATAATTGATCCAAAAATTATATTATTAAAAGTTAACTGTATTTCTCCTCTTTTAGTTGGAATTAGTTTTTCATCTAAATAATGTTTTATAAAATTTATTCCTGATTTTTTTGGATAATAAAAAATGATTATTAATGTAATTCTTACACATGTTTGAGTTTTTAAAAATTTATTGAAAATAAACCTTCTATATTTTTCTAAAAAAATATACTTTTTATCATAGGTGTGAACTAGTTTTTTTTGTCGATGGCATAATGAAGTAAATTTTTCATAATCAAGACCTTTGAATTTAATAATTTTTACCATAAAATTTTATGAAGTTATTTTCAAAGAAAAATAATTTTAAAATATATATATATATATATTTATATATTAGATACGTGATTTAAAAATAAAAAGGTAATTATTAAAATAAAATATTTCAGTAATATTTTATAAGAAAATTCAATCTATGATAACATCCATTAGTGTTACTTTTGTTTTAATAGTGATACGATCCAATGATACGATTTAATTTTTTTCTCTAGAATGAATATGTTTGACATTTATAAAAAATTAATTTATTAATATTGTTACTTTTCTATAGGTTAAATAACATTTGATGAAATATTTATAACCCTTATTTCATTTTAAAGGGATATACGATGATAAAGTGATGAATATTATCATGAACATTTGAAATTTTTTTGGATTAAAAATATGTGATTGGTGGGTTTGTTATATCCCTACAATGGATTGGGTAAATATTGATAACTCATTGGATAATTATTTAATGTACACACCTAATATCATGTTCATATCGCGATTCTTAGACAATGATTGATGTCTATATAACTATGAATAGATCTATTTTTTGTCTATAATTTTATGTGTGTATGTAGTTTCATGTCCTTAAGTCTACAGATCGATTTTTTTAATTTCAATATGTTAATAAATGAACCTGTTTCATGACTATATGTTTATAAATGGACCATATTTGATTACTATAAAATAATGAGGGAACATATTTCTATTTATACATGATCACAATGTTACTAGTTCACCCTTGTGATAAATTTCTATGTTTCAGATATGTTCTCATTTCTAATGAAACAAAAATGATGATTACATTAACCTTCCACTTAAGTAGTTATTATGATAAATATTTATGTAATGATTTAATATTACTGATTGTTTACTGACTAGGAATGATTATTTTTTGTTCTGATCATATTCTGGTACACTATGGTTTATATTATGCTTAGATATAATTAATTAATTATATTTATTATGTTAAGCATTACTGAACATCAAAGATGACCTACTATTTTTTTCCTTTAACTTCTTATTTTATAAAGAACATATGTTTTATAGAATCTGGTTAACTTTTATATGTATTTATCTCTACATATTAACATTCATATATGATTAGGTTTTTTTAGGAATCTTGAGGATAGAGATGATTCATTAGAGAAAATAACCTAATGTTCATGTATTTATTCTTGTTTTAACAATAGATTCTCGGTATAAATTTGAAAATGTATTAAAATAATGTACATTGTTGACCGGGTAAACCTGTGAGATTTTTTAGGGTTTATTATATAAAAATCCATCAAAATAATTTCACATCATCAATGGTCTACAAGACATAAATATAATGCCGGAATAATTCTATGAAATATTTCAAATTGAGAAATGTATATATGTTTTTAAATTTGATCATATCTTTTGAAATTCAATCATAGTTATATATAATCCAAGGGGATGTTTTTTATGTCTATCTTATACATCATGAATTACACATCATGAAATTTTTTCACATCCTTAACTTTTCTAGTCTATTGCATTTAACCCTCCTAAATGTATGGTTTTATTTTCAATACACATGTATACACCCCTCTCTAAACCCATGAGCTCTCATAGTTGATTTGATGGATCTCCACTTATTCTAGATCATCTTAGAAAAACAATAATCTTCAATTTAGTTGTGATGTGTCCCCTCCTTATGTGACTGTAATATTTCATCTTCTACATTATAGTTGGACGTAATAGCGTTGTTGTGCTACATTTTCAATTCTATTGATTTGTGGTGATTTTTCTTCTTGATCCTCTATAAATCATTATGATATTATTCTCTAGAGGATGAAAATTGTGTTCACTGTGGTGTAACATGCGACTTTCTTAAGGTTTTTTTAATATCTTCTCCACCAAGAATATAGCATATTGAATTGATTTCACGATGTAATGATTTATTTTAGGGCCCCAATTGTTGTATGTGTGTTCATTTATATTGGTGGATCCCACTTCATTTGTGTAAACCATTAGTTTGAAGTATAAGGTATCATCTCTCTAATATGATGGATGAATAATATTCCACTGGTATTATAATTAATTTTATAAAATCATTAGAATGATTTAATTTCATGTATTGAAGTGGGTTTTCATAAAAATAATATTTTACAAGATTTTGGTAAATGTAACTTATTTTCAATGAATTTGGTAATAGATTTAATAAATGGCTTACAATTCATGGTTTTGATTAAATGTTTTAGAAAATTTAACACGTGCGATTCCTTGGGCACTATAACACCCTTAGGCTTTGTGAAATACATTTTTCGAGTTATAGTAACCTTTTTCAAATACTATATTTCACACAATACTAAATATAGATTTTCATATATGAATGAACTATGTATAGATTTAATATCATAACACACCAAGTTAATAATGAACTACATAAAAACCTTAGATTATATTGAGGTATATGCAAATCTATATAAGGCGTGGGTTACAAACACTATCGATCTCGTTCGATAACCTATGCTACATGTAAGGCTGAGTTTTACTAAACTAAATTATATTATTAATAATATTAAAAAATATCCTTATAGTTAGAACTTAGGCATTGTATTTAAATTTATGAAAAGGATTTAATAAATTTTAATTAAAATATGATTTACACATTTATATAAAATTAATCTTTTTGTTATCTATTATCCATAAATGAATGTAAGAACTGGTTGATAATAAATAATCTACAAAACTAAGAAAAATATTCCTCTATGAGGAAACAAAATTATTGCCTCAATAAAATAAAAAAACCAATTTTACTGAGTTTTTTAATAATATATATACATTAAATATTATCAACATTTATGGATGCTCATCCAGTAGATTTGATAGTAATAAGATAAGAATAAATCTTATTTTATGAAAACAAATGTGTTCTTTAGAAAAAGGTAATTTTACAACATTATAATGGAACACCCATTTTAAATATATTTTTTGTATTTTTATAATTTTAATTTTAAAAAAATAATTTCATTTTTGAAATCTGAATATCTAAATTTAGTTTTATAATTTTTTAGAGAGTAAACATTTTTTCCTTAATAATTAAAAAATATGAATTTTAATTGAAATTATCTTTTTTATCTAATTTATTTAGATTGTTAAAATATATTTTAGTTTGGTTTTGAATAATAATGAGATAAAATTTACATAATATTAACTATCATAGTTAATTGGAACAAATTTCACATAGAAATTGTATATAAATATATTTCCATATTTTTAATGTTTTCACTTTAAAACATAAGTTCTACACCCGTCTATGAGGTTAATTTTATATTAATATCTAAAAATTGTTTGATTATAATTTTTAAATTATTATATACTTATTTGGAATCATATGAATTTATAATTAATAGTTACATAATCATAAATATTTACCATAAATATTTTTGAAAGGTAATGAACTAATTTTTGTGATTAAGGTGAAAACAAGATCACTTAGTGGATAAATATTAATTTATGAGGCAAAATAACCTAGGAAAAAATCCAAAATCCATGAGTTGTAGATCATTAGACAAATTACCTTATTTTATTAAAAGATTAAATGTATTCTAGGAATGTGATGTAAGGTAGTCATCTCAATAGTGTTTAACTTTTAATAATTAAAAGAATTACACTACTCATCCACCATAAAAGGGAACTCATCCCCTCACATCCTTACACCACTCAAAGCCATTGATAAAAAACCCTACAAAAAATCATCCAAATTTCCCTCTAATCACCACAATATCTACCATTCTTAGATAAAATCAAACTAATGAAACGCTTTGGTGCAAACCAAAAGGAGTTACCCATAAAAGAGGAAACATCATTCCAATAGATCTTTTTATATTTTTCTTTATTCACCAATAAATTTTACATATTACCTGATTAAATTATAACCTCATTATAATATCTATAATAACATATTTCTATTACTATGATATAGACTCTACTCACACAAGCATAAATAAAATATGAAACTGAATCATTCATCATGTGAACATCCGACAACCACATCATGAACCGATGTCATTTATTCATTCATTACTACCTATAAAAGCTATAAATAATAATGGTATATATATTTATGGATATAATTATGATAATTATTATTTATTTATGGTTTTTTAACTTTTATTTTAAAAAAACATTAAATCATTCCACTATCTATAAATACAATAACTTGATTTGTCTACACCTGGGAAAATGGCTCATCCAAGTGATATGATTCATTCAAACATTACATTAAATTTATTAAAGATAGGTGTAGTAAAAAGATATGATATTTATTAAATAATAATTTTAATGGAATGATAATATATATACATATATTTCATTTACATTCCTTCTATAAATGTGATTATAAAATTGAAACAACATTCATGAGTATATTTGGCGTATCGTCTCCATGAATAGTTTATTTCATTTCATATTTTTATAATGTATAGATTATTATAAATACATAAATAAAAAATATATATGGTATTTATATAACTTTTTACAATCATTAAAATATATAATCATTTATAAGTAATAGGATCAAGAATTACAAGCCAAAACATACACGAGAAGGAAAACAAATATTACCTGAGATGTAATAGGATCATAGAGTTTTTAATAAATAGTTAATATAAATACAAAATAAAATAAAATATGGTATTAGATATAAGAATATGGGACTATTTTATATTTATAATAATATTAAATCTCTTATAATGGAGAAATGAATGTGTACAAATAATGTCATGACTTAAGGTAAAAGTTTTTCCATTTCACTTTTACTTATATGTGATGTATACACTGTACATGAATTATTTTTGTTGTGTGTTTTATATACTAAAATATGGAATTATATTACATTAATATAATTTATTTTTTTATATAATTTATTTATTTATTCTATTATTTCATGGAGATGATGTTATAAAAGTTCCTCATGTAGTAAGGAGATTTCTATTCTCATATTGAATTATTTGCAACATATGCCTTATTCACTACACATTGTTTTTATATATATACTAAAAATAAATTCATAATATTTTACTTATAATAATATTTTTTTCATTTTACATACCAATTTTATTATCTCTTTATCATTTAGTTTTATAGTTTAAAATCTACCAAAATAGTATTGTAATTTTATCACAGTTTACATTAATAGAAAAATGGTTATGAATTTTAGGTATATCAATTTATGAGGTTTACATACAACATTTTAATGTGTAATATCATTAATTATAGTTTTTAATGGTATTTTTATCTTCATTTATTTGAATTCTTTCAGGAATAGTATTTTTCAATGTTACCAAATTTGTAAGAGTTTATTACAATAATTTCATCATTAATGGGATTGTATATGATCAACCTTCAATTAATGACTTCTTATTATATATATCTCAAGAACCCTAAGGTTTTTTCTTCTCATATAGTTTTTAATGATATATTTATCTTTTGGTAATAAATTTACACTCTTTGGTAAATTTGATATTTATGAAATTGTTTTTATGAAAAATATGACTTTGATTCTATTCTCAGTTAAAAATATAATTTCTACAAAATGTTTTATCTAAAAATGTGTTTTAAATGTTTTAAATGATTTTTTAATATTATATTCAAATAATAGGATGGGAATAAATTTTAATACTTAATTTTTATGTTTTTAAAGTATTTTTCATGAAAATGGTTCTGAATATGTTTTCAGTTTTTTAAAAGTGTTCTCCACATAGAAAAGTATATTTTCCTCATGAAAATTTTTAAATAATTTTTAAAGATTAAGTAATATGTTTTAGTTTTTTTTAAACTAATTGATTTTAAAAATAAATTACAATTTTTAAATAAAGGTTAATTACCATATTAAATATAAAATGTGATCTTTCAAAATTATCCTCCACCTATGATGACTTACAATGATATTTTTATGATTTATTAAGAATATAACCCATGGAAACCATTCATATTATTTATTTGAATGGATTAAGATTACAATGTACAGTTTCATTTCAAATATTAATCTATTATACACATTATATAATTATATAATTCTTGTGAATGTACCTTCCCTTCATGTGTGAATATTTTATTAAATAATTATGAAACCTACAAATATTCCAAATGTACTGACAAAATGAAGTGTTTATAATACCCGTCACATTTCATGGGATTTGATAATATGAATTTATATTATCATTTGGAACACATATGTTTGATATCATTATGTAATGGGTTGGACCAAATTTTCACTCCAATGAACTATATAATGATGTATGTGTCATTAGTATATTTGGTATGTGTGAATCAGATAACATACTAAAAATATTCTATGTGAATAGTTCACTATGATATTGAATAATAGATAATATAGAAGAAATAATATTTAGTCTCTTACATGTCAATAATGTGGGAATAAACACTCAAGTGAATGGCTTCGAATAACTTGAATATGTTTTGACTGTGGAAAAGGACACAAAGTATGTAAGAAAATGGAATATGAAATTTTTATTTTATGATATGGATTGAAATATTTTTTATATAAGGTATTATCATTAGTTAGATGTTTTATGTGTGGAATGAATGGTAATTATTAAAATCAAAATATTAAGAGGAACGATCTATAGGGGAATAAAGAAGGTGGTATATGTAATTGATATATTTCAAAGGATGATTACATTATAGATGAAATGTGAGAGGAAAAAGGAATTATATAATATGGTGGGGTTTCCATGTTAATGGATTATGGATAATGTAGAATAATTGAAGTGGATATGTATTTGGATTTAGGGTTTAGATATTATGATATATATAAGGATTGTTAACTATATATTTTTTGCAAAATATTTACAAAAAATATATTGAATAGTGGTAATGACATAGAAATGTAATTTAATGGAATTAAGACTTTAATATTAAGGGAAGGAAACTCTTAATGTGTTCCTAGTGTTTAGAAAATAGTTTTTATCTTGGTTAAAGAGATAATTATGGATAGAGAAAATGGGATGATATGTATTACCATGGAAATAATTTTGAGTTTTTAGAAAAAGTTCATTCTGATATCTAGGATGGAGCTTATAACTTTTTTGGATTTGTAGACTATATCTAATAAATGATTTTAATAAGGAATAATGAATGTTTCTAATTTTTATTTATGGTATTTCAGGTTATAATAATGTTTCAAGAGAATACAAGATGAAGGTATTCACATGTTTGATATTTGAAAAATATTAGAATCATTATGACAAACATGGGATCAATTCTATGTCGTTTCTCAGATATTTGGTGACCATGTTTCAAATTTTTTGGACATTCAACATTCAGAAAGATTATATGGTTTTCCTTTTATGTAAAGGTTTCTATTATAATTTGGATGGGATATTAGATATTAAATAATTGTATCTCCATATGAGAATTTATTCATATTAGATGACTTGTTCTACCTTTTTGTTGTGATGAAGTTATATGGATTGACCTATCATTCTATTTTTTTAATCTCATGATCTGCTAATTCTTCGATAATGAAAATTTCAAATTCATTACATTTAATAAGAAATTATGTGGAAAATAAACAAGGAAAACAATTATTTTTATACTTGAAATCATGTAAGTATATGTCCTCAAGAAAATAATTGAAATTTAGGAAAACCATAATTAAATAAAATATAATCCAATTAATATAATTTTTATTATATAAATGAAATTTTTCAATAGTCAATTGGTTATGTATTTGTGATCATTAAATATATCATTACTTTGTTCTATATCACCCACCATCCGAACCTCGTAGTTATATTTCTCTTCCATGTCCTTGTTTTCACATCCTACATTTTTTTCCAATATGGAAAACTAGTTATGTGTTACTTCAGGTATCAATTATTTTTTGAACTTACCCTATTTTAATGTATGTTTTAGTATTAATTTTTATTATATAGGTTTATATTAATGGAAATTACTATTAATACTTTGATAAAAAAGAATAATTTTAGAGGTGAAATTAATTATAATGTGGTAGAATGTAACACCATGGAATTTTGGGAATTTTTTTTACAAAATAATATTATCTTTTTAATATTGTAAATTTCACGAAAAACTAAATATAGCTTATATTATATGAAATAACTATATTTTACTTTAAATTCACACAACTGCATGTTAATATTTCTCAGAAAGCAAGATATATATTTTCTTCTGGTACACACAACACTATGTTTATCTTCTGTTAAACACAATGTCGAGTTCCTTCAAAATATTGATTTACACTCAATGTTGTGTATTAAAGATCTAAAATATAATACTAATAATGCCCACCTTAGTGGTGGGGTGGTAAGGGCTTTGGGGGGTGAGGGGCAGGTCGCGGGGTCAAGTCCTTGGGCTTTTGATTTACATGTAATTTTCTTACTTGCGCGTGTGCCGCTTTCTCAGATGTATCCAAATTTTATAATACTAATAATAATATTATTATATCATTATAGTTACCACAATTCTGTTAAATAGATTTTACATATAATATTAATAAAATTTTTAAAATAAAATCTACACAGGTATATAAAATTATTCAATTGGTAGTCAATTTGTTTGAAAAGAATTTAAGAACTAGTTGAGAAGAGAAAAAACATACATTTCTAATATTAATATTCTTCAATGAACAAACACCATTTTATCTCTATAACATAAAAAACAATAATGATGAATGTTTGTATTAGAATTTATATAATATATATTATGTAATTTTTTTATCACGCATCCAATATATTTGCTTTTCATATGATAATAATAAATCCAATTTTATGAATAAAATGGAATATTTTACAAAATAGCTATTTTTAAAACCATATAATGGTTCACCAATATTAAATATTTTTTATGGAAATTATAATAAAAAATTCAAAAAATAAAATTTTATTTCTAAAATTGTAATATGAAAAAAAAATTAGTGTACTTTTTTTCTATTTTTTTAAAGATATTACATTTATATGAATTGTGAATAATATTAAATCTTAATTGAAAACCACATTTTCATATAATTTATTTATATTTTTAAAGACTATTATATTTTTATTTAATGTTTAATTATAAAGAATTTACATAAATTAATCAAATTTCTATCATTTAAATAATTGAAATTGGATATGAAAATATTTCAATATTTTTAACTTTTTCATATTAAAACCCTGACTTCTCATCCATTTTGTGGTATTAAGTGTAAATTAATTTTGGGCACTTATGTCATTATAATTTGGAAAAATGGAATCCTTGTTTAGATGAAATATAATTTCAGAAGATAATATGTTCAAAATATATTTCTTAAAAATTTGTCTTCTTAATGTAATTAAATTTAATTACATCTGTCACATTAAATGTATGATTACATTGGGGTTGAACATAATTTTTACTATCCAAATTACATTTAAACATATCCAGAATTCCATTGATCGATATATATTGGTATATTACCCTCTTTTATATAATATGTGAAATTATTGGTTTCCCATGATATAACTGATACCTGTCAATAGTGTTTACCTTTTTATATTTACAATTATTCCTCTAATCCTCCTCTATAAAAGGGCACACACCACTGAACTTATTCACATTTCTGAAGGAATTTTTATCATCCAAAACCTTCTCAAAATCCTTTAAAATCCCCTCCCATAATCCTGGAATCAAACTCCGACACATAAATACAACTAAGGAATTTCATTTTGTGTAATCCAAAAGTAGTTAACTGAAGAAGTGGTAACATGATTCCAAAATCTATTTTGATTTATCTTCTTTATCCACACATAAATTATTCATATTATAAGACAAAATAATATCCTATTTAATTTAAATATACTTATATTTTTTATTTTATGTTTATTTTCTACACTTACTCACAAATCTATCAAATGGGATACATAATCATCATCTTTGTGTACGCCTGACTACCTTCTCGTTAAATGATGTCGTTCATTCATCCATTAAAACCTATAATATATGGTAATAATGGTGTAATTTATATTATTATATTATATAGATGATAATAATATTTTTTATATGACTGTATATTTATTATATAAATCATACCATTATGATTTCGATTTTGTGTAACTATAATTACTTTGTTTCTGGACATGTCAACTGCTGCCTCCCCATAGCGATGTCATTTATTCACAATTTTTATTGAATGTATTAAATACGTGTTTGGTTAATTTATTTGACATGTATGATATGTTAATTATAATTTTATTATAATATTAATATATATACATATATTTCATCTACTTTCATTCATTCAATACAATAGGAAGACAGAAACATGATTCATGCCTACATGTGGCCTACCGTCTCAATCAATTGTGTATTGTATCTCATATTTCAATCAATTACAGATTATTATAAATATTTATATTCTAAATATATTATATATATGTATATCATTTTTTAAATTATGGAAATAATTAAATCGTAATTTTAGTAATAGGATAGAGAATAATAAGCCAAAAATATATATAAAAAAATTAGATATTTTAACATCCCAAGTAAGTAATTAATAATAGATATTTTTATATATTTCTATTTATGATTTACATAGTGTTTAGAGGCTTAAAATGAGAATAAATCCAATCTTAAGCATGGAATACACTAATATTTTCAAAAGATTGTTTTACTACCTTTTTATAGAAAACCATTTTTAAATCAAACTTTTGACAATTTTATAAGCTCTATTTGTCAAAATAAACTTATTATTTATGATTGGGACATTTAAATTTACAATGTATAATTTTTTGGTATTTTTCTGGCAATGTTCATTTTTTAATGAATAGTGAAAAATACTGCATTTTACATCAAAACTGCTTTTTCATCTAATTTAATTATATGGATAGATTATATTTTTAATTGGTTTTAAAGTGTAATTAGAATATATTTTCACCCTTTAATCCAATGGTGGTCATTAGGATTAACCTCACCTTGAAATTGGGCATAAACTAATGCCAAACTTTTCATATATATTGTTTCAAAAAAACCCGCCATTTGTTTTGACAACGGGAATTATTTTAAAATTTATTATTTCAATTTCTGTGTTTGGAATTTGGTAAAATGGAATACATATTTGGAATCAGAAGTTCCAAATTATGCAATTAATAATCTTTTGTTGTAGGAAAATATGAATAGTAATGACGGTAATTATCTTTAATTATCTTGATTAATGAGTAATCGGGTAGTTAAAGATAATAAAATAATATCATAATATTAAAAAATGACACCAACATGTGTCCTAATTCTACTGGTTGTATCATGTCCAACCATTTAATGGCTTGTTCCAATCTTGGGGACCCCATGGAATCAGTTTTGTGGGAAAGTGACTTTTTATCTTTTTATTTTTATAAAGAAAGTAAATATAACAAAGAATGTATCACCTGACTAAAAAACTTTTAATTTTGTCTACATAGATTATATTTTGGACTATAAACATTCTTTGGAAATCTACAAATATTTCCTCCATCGTGATATATTTTTATAATTTTTATACATTAAATAAATTAAATTATTTATGACATCATGATGATGCAGTAATTACCTCATTATTTAACAATTTAAATAAAATAAAAAGGAAATGTAAAATCCAAGACCTAAACTTGTAAAAGACATATTGGATGAGTATATTTCGAACCCTTATCACCTTATCCTCAAAATAAATTAATGTGGGACCTTTCAAATCCGAAATCCATTTAAAAATAATGTAACATTTTGTAACTTTCCAAGAGTTCCCCTCCTCTCCACTTTTAAAAGGCCCCCACCTCTACCTCCTTACCCACACCTCTAAAGCCTTTGGATCAGCCAACCCTAGCTCATTTTGTCTCTCCAAATCCCTATGTTACTTCATTAAGCCTCACTTTGGGCATAAGTCTTCCCATGTAAGCCTTTGAGCTCAAATCAAAAAGGGTTACCCGTTTTTAAGGTAATGTCTTCACTTGTGTTCTTTTGTTTTATTTTGCTTATCCAACCCCCTAAAATATTTTCATTAATTTCATCTGTAACAACACCAGTATCTTCCATATACTAGTATGTTTTTATAATAAGGATTCTAGTTACACTTACACACACCTACATCTAATGGTTAAAGAACATATTGTTTCCGTGGATGGCGAATTTCTGCCTCACGAAACAATGATTGTTCAATATTCTTCGGACACCATCAAAGGTGGCCATTAAGATGTCACTATATTTATATATGATATATAATATGTTTATTTTTTTCTTAGGCATCTGTATTTTTCATTTATGGAATACCTTTATGGTTTCCTTTATGGGTATACGTGATATCTTCATTTTAGGAAGTGCGGACTACCGCCCCCTCAAAGTGATTTGATTCGTTAATACCATGTGTGGTACGAATAAAGAATATATTTAATGATATTATATATGATACCATACTGGAATTAAAATACTATTATATATCGTTATTTTGTAATTCCGTAAAATACGAAATAGAAATGAAAGTAGCGTTCATACGTATGTACGTCTTACCATCTCCATGAACGGTGCATTTCATTTATTACCACTAAATGTTATGTAATATTATAAATGCACGCATATACTGGATATATATGATATATATGATATCTACATCATGAATACAATTCTGGATATGATGGATATTTTACCACATGAACAAATTGTAATTATAAAGTGTTTATTTTTGACTCAAGTACTAATGATCGTTAAAACGACCGTTATTAACTTAAATAATAACATAGTGTTCATGACATGGTAATAAGTGATATAAAAGGAATAATGAACTTGAAAAAGGTTCTTAAGCAAGTATAAATTAACTCAAGTTAATTATTCAAGAGATTAAAGAATGATCGAGTCAAGTCAGACCCAAGGTAAGGGACTTCATCTCAATCTCCATTCATTGAGGCATATTTTGTTTTATACACAACCTTATTTTATACGGTGTATAAACCCCTTTGAATTTTACATTTATCCAAAAGAAATCTTTTTTATATGAATCGTTTTACTAAACGACAAAATGAAATGTTTTTGTCGTACGTATGCGGCGACAACGTCTTCTCTGCCACTATGACCATTATTTGAGTTTCGGCTTCCTCTATAAGCCATACATTATTTTTAGAAGAAAAATAAATACCATGTTTTACTTTTCATTTATTTTAGTATTGAAAATGGTTTTCATAATGTTTTTATATCAATGTGTTGTATTGATATCTTGTGATTGAAAGTTGGAAATGTATTGTTTTCTTTATGCATGTTTTATGTGATACGATTATGTTGTGGTTCTTGGGAATTATTATGAAGACATGTGGTTCTGTGATAAACTAAGGGCGGGTGAGCTCGATATAGCTCTACAATGCATTGGGTAATGTGAAGGAGTTATACGTTAAGGATTTTTCCGAAGAGATTTAGGGAATATACTGTGATGGGTATTCCAAATGTAACCAATAGGGTTACTCCCTACGTAAGAATGTTATGAATGCCTCAAGTTACATTTATGTCTTATGATTTCTATGATTTATTCATGATTTGATGAGGTATGTTAAAGTGGTTTTGATTTATGAGTAGAGTATGATTTCATTGATTCTTATGTATACATGTACTCATGTTTCCTTTCAATATTAGTTTAATATCCCTTACTGAGCTTTTTATGCTCATCCCATGTTTTTGAAATGTTTTTTATAGGTCAAGGGAAGGGTACATGATATGATGACAGTGTCAAGTAAGTGTCAATAAAGAATCCAAGTTTTATTTTAAATATGTTTCTGTTGATGGGAAAAAATGAATACTATATTTTATTGTAACCACATTGTTTAAATGTGGGATGTAATTCATGTTTTATGATCTAATTCTCTAAAACTATAAACATGAAAAGATCCTCAAGGTGTATTCTTGAAATATCTCAAGATTAAGTAATGTTTAAGGCTAGGGCCTTATATTTGGTATCAAAGGTCGATTTAGATAACTTTAGGAGTTAGAATTATATTAAATGTTTATCCAAAAATATTTTTTTTATGGTCAAATTGAAATGATATTTCATTTGAAGATTTCTATGTTTCCTCATCTAAGACATGTTTGTTTAGAATGGTTTTCCACAAAGGAAATAGGGAAGTAGTGATAGGAAGGCATAAAGAAGGAAATGGCCTTCTGAATCAGCATCCTTAGATGGTCGGAATTGGAATTGAATAGTTTGTTGCAGTAATGGTGCAGTTGACTCAAGCGATAAATGGTGGTGGTATCCATGCACGAGATCATCCAGATCAACAGCAGAGGAACATGTCAGTGGTGGAAAATTTCATGAGGCAACATCCCCCATCATTCAGAGGATCATCTGACCTTGTGCTAGCAGGAGGGTGGATTAAAGCATTGGAGAAGATTTTTTATGTCATGGGGTGTTCATACAATCAAATGGTTAGTCTTGCTATTTAACATTTGGATGGTGAAGCAGATCAGTGGTGGTCAACGGTTAAAAATATCAGGGACACTGATGAGATTTATGCTCTCGACTAGGATGAATTCAAAGGTATTTTTCTTGAGAAGTATTTTCCTAAGGCTTTTCGACTTAGGATGGAAAAAAATTCCTAGAATTGAGGCAAGAGGAGGACTCAGTGGCTGCCTATGAAGAAATATTCACTCGATTGGGAAGGTATTATCCAAAGATTATCTGAGACCTTGATAGTAAAATCAATCATTTTTACTCAGGATTAAAGATAAAATATCGAACGGCATTGGATTCTCGTGAGTATAAAAGTTATGAAAAGATTGTTAGATGTGCTGAGAAGGTCAAAATGGAGTTTTCCGATGATCAAGTGTTCTATAACAACCAGTAAAAGAAGAGACCGAGGTGGCAGGAGAAAGGAAAGAATTCTTCAAAAAGATATGACGGTAAGAAAACTAAGTTTCCAGTTTGTGATAAATGTGGTAAAAGGCATGCTGGGGAATGTCTTCTAAATTCTGGAATATGCTACCGATTCGGTAAGATGGGACATAATGCTCGTGATTGCAAGGAAAAACATCAGGGTGATGGTAAGATAAAATCTGATTTACAGTTAGTGAAATGTTTTAAGTGCAATGAGATGGGTCACTATGCAAACGAGTGTCTGACAAAGATATTGAGTGATGGGAAGAAAATAGACTAAAAGCAGAAAGGGGTGGTGAAATCCATTACAACTACTTCAGCAGATGTCGGGACATCAAATGAAGTTGTATCAGGTACTTTGTTTGTTTTTTCAGATTATGCCAGTGTGTCGTTTGATTCAGGGTCTACAAATTAATTCATTTCGGAAAACTTTTCTAGTAAAATGGGAATAACATCTCAATAAATGACACATTAACTTTTGGTAAAAAAAACGGGGGGAAATGTTGAGGCAAAAATAATTTATATGAATCTTCCAATCTTTATCTATGGAAAGAACCTACTTGCGAACCTTATTATTTTACCTCTAGTAGAGTTTGATGTCATCCTGGGTTTGGATTGGCTCTCTATTTACCATGATATGATGATTGTAGAGCTAAAGAAGTTTCTTTTCAGAAATACATTCAGTTTGTGTACAAGAATGAACCCTTACTGTTGATAACATATCAAGATACTGAAAAACTTGTAAAAGATGGAAATGAATGTTACCTTGAACATATCATTGAAAATAATGAAACTGTTCAGATTAATGATGTGCCAGTGGTAAATGAGTATCCTGATGTTTTTCCTGATTAGTTTCTTGGAATAATACCAGATCGAGAAGTTTAATTTAATATTTACTTAGTTTCTGATGCTAAGCCAATTTCAAAACCCCCTTATCAAATGGCTCAAACTGAACTTTTAGAGTTGAAGGACCAATTTCAAGATTTATTAGAGAAATGTTTCATTCGACCTATCACATTACCATGGGGTGCTCATGTTTTATTTGTTAAAAATAAAGATGTTTCTATGAGACTTTGCATTGATTATAGAGCCTTGAATAACATCACTGTCAAGAACAAATAGCCTTTGCCTCATATCGATGATTTGTTTGATCAGCTCTACGGAGCTTAGTATTTTTCAAAGATTGACCTATGATCGTGGTACCATCAGTAGAAGGTAAAGGAAGCAAATGTTCGGATGACTGCATTTCGTACAAGATATGGCCATTATGAATTTGTAGTAATGCTTTTTGGGCTAACCAATGCACCTGCTGTATTCATGGACTTAATGAACAGAATTTTCCATGAGTTCTTAGATAAGTTTGTGGTGGTTTTCATTGATGATATTTTTGTGTTTTCTAAAAGTAAAGATGAGCATGAAAGACATTTAAGGGTTATTTTTCATCCCTTAAAAGAAAATTAATTATATGGAAAATTCAGAAAGTGTGAGTTTTGGTTGCAACAAATTTCTTTCCTTGGTCACATTGTTTCAAAAGATGGGATAACTGTTGATCCTGCAAAAACAAAGATTATTGAAGAATGGCCAAGACCCACAAATGTAACTGATATTTGTAGCCTCCTTGGTTTGGAAGGCAATTACCAAAGTTTTGTTAAAAAAATTTCACAGTTGTCTCGTCCAATGAAGAAGCAATCTCGGTAGGGTGTTAAGTTTATCTGGACAAAAGAATGTGATGATTGTTTTCAGGAATTGAAAAGAAGATTGGTGAATGCTCTAGTTTTGACACTACCTTCCAAGAATGGGGAGTTTATTATCTACAGAGATGCTTCATTGAAAGGACTTGGTTGCGTCTTAATGCAGAATGATCAGGAAATTGCTTATGTTTCACGGAAGTTGAACACTCATGAGGCAAATTACCCTACACATGATTTGGAATTAGATGCTATTGTGTTCGGCTTAAAAATTTGGAGGCATCATTTTTATGAAGTAAAGTGTGAAATATATACCGATCACAATAGTTTAAAGTATTTATTCACTCAGAAAGAAATGAACATGAGACAAAGGAGATGGCTAGAATTAATCAAGGATTATGATTGTACAATTCATTACCATCCGGGAAAAGCAAATAAAGTGGCTAATTCTTTGAGTCGGAAAAGTAATGTTTCTTTAACCATGTTGTGTTTAGAATTTGATCCTTTGGTTATGGATTTGATGAACTTTGGCATAGAAGTTTTTGGTGAAGGATGTCCTTCTGTTTTGTTTTAGGTATCTGTGAAATCTTCTCTATCAGACAGAATCAAGCAAGCACAGAAGCAAGATAGTGAGTTGCAGAAAAAGGTAGAGCTGGTTTAGAAAGTTAAGTTGCCTGAATTCAACATTGATAATGATTGTGTTTTGAGATTTGGGAAGATATTGTGTGTGCCTTTTGATTCACAGTTGAAGAGAGAGTTGTTATTTGAAGCTTATAGTTCTCCGTTTTCAGTTCATCCATGTGGTACTAGGATGTACAAAGATCCACAGAAGTATTACTAGTGGAAAGGGATGAAAAGAGATATTACTGATTTTAATGTGAAGTGTTTGACATGTCAGCAGGTTAAAGTACAGTGGTAGTTACCGAAAGGTATGCTTCTGCCTTTACTAGTGCCAGAGTGGAAATGGGAAAATATAACCATGGACATCATTGTGGGATTGCCGAAGACACCTTGAGGAAATAATGCAATCTGGGATATTGTTGATCGCTTGACTAAATTTTCTTATTTCCTTGCTATACGAGATACGTTTTCCCTAGATCAACTTTCCCGTTTGTATCATAAAGAGATAGTCAGGATACATGGAGTTACTCTATCCATTGAATCTGATCATGATCCTAGGTTTACTGCTAACTTTTGGAATGGCCTTTCGAAGTCGTTGGGTACTGAATTAAATTTTAGTACAGATTTTCATCCTCAATAAGATGGTCAGTCAGAACGAATGATATAGACTTTGGAGAGTATGCTACATGCTTGTTCGATAGATTATCAGGGATGTTGGGACCAACATCTTTCTTTGGTTGAGTTTTCTTATAATAATAGTTTTCATTCTAGTATACATGTGGCACCATTTGTGGCGTTATATGGGAAGCGGTGTCGAACTCCAGATTTCTCTGATGAAGTGGGTGCAAGGATGATAATGGGACCAAAATTAGTAGAAGAGTTGGCAGAAAAAGTTTAGATGGTACAGAAACACATGAGAACAGCTCGTAGTATGCAGAAGAGTTATGCGGACAATATGAGGAAGGATCTCTCTTTTGATGTAGGTGATCATGCTTTTCTCAAAGTATCACCATGTAAAAGTGTGATGCGATTTGATAAGAAAGGAAAGCTGAGTCCAAGGTTCATTGAACCAAATGAAATTCTGGAGAGAGTTGGATCAGATTATTACTGAGTGTATTTACCTCCGAGTTTATCTTAGGTACACAATGTTTTTCATGTTTCGAGGTTGAGAAATTATATGCCAGATCCATCTCATGTTTTGAGTCCAGAGGTAGTTCAGTTGGAAGAGAATCTATCTTATAAGGAACAACCGGTCCAGATTCATGACCATAGGGAGAAATTGTTGCGGAATAAGGTGATTCACCAGGTAAAGTTTTTGTGATAAAACCATATGGTTGAAGAGGAATCATGGGAATCTGAAAATGCTATGAGGGATAAATACCCACACTTATTCGTTAAGTAAATAAATTGTAGGGACGTAATTTTCTAAAGGGGGGAAGGATGTAACACCCCAAGTAAGTAATGAATAATATATATTTTTATCTATGTCTATTTATGAATTAGATAGTGTTTAGAAGCTTAAAATGAGAATAAATCAAATCTTAAGCATGAAATACACTAATGTTTTTAAAATATTATTTTACTGCCTTTCGATGGAAAACCATTTTTAAATAAAACTTTTGAAAATTTTAGAAGATCTATTTTTCAAAATAAACTTATAATTTATGATTGGGACATTGAAATTTACAATGGATAATTTTTTGGTATTTTTCTGACAATGTTCATTTTTTAATGAATAGTGAAAAATACTGCATTTTATATCAAAACTGATTTTTCATCTAATTTAATTATATGGTTAGATAATATTTTTAATTGGTTTTAAAGTGTAATTAGAATATTTTTTTACCATTTAATCCAATGGTGATCATTACGATTAATTTCACCTTGTAATTGGGCATAAACTAATGCCAGAATTTTCATAGATATTGTTTCAAAAAAAACCCACTATTTGTTTTGCCAAAGGGAATTATTTTTAAATTAATTATTGCAATTTCTGTGTTTGGAATTTGGTAAAATGGATTAAATATTGGGAATCAGAAGGTCCAAATTATGTAATCAAGAATCTTTTGTTTTTGGACATTTTGAATAGTAACGACGGTAATTATCTTTAATTATCTTGATTAATGAGTAATCGGGTAGTTACGGATAATAAAATAATATCATAATAATACATAATGACACCGAAATGTGTCCTAATGCTACTGGTTGTCTCATGGCCGACCATGGGATGAATTTTGGCAATCTTGGGGACCCCATGGAATCACTTTTGTGGGAAAGTGACTTTTTATCAACATATTTTTTTAAAGAAAGTAAATATAACAAAGAATGTATCACTTGAGTAATTTTTTTTTATGTTTTCTACATAGATGATATTTTAGACTATAAATATTCATTAGATATATAAAAATATTTCCTACATCATGATAGTTTTTTATAATTTTTAGACATTAAATAAATAAAATTATTTATGACATCATGATGATGCAGCGATTACCTAATTATTTAATGATTTAAAGAAAATAAAAAGATAATGTAAAATATAATACCTAAACTTGTAAAAGACCTATTTAATGAGTATATTTCTAACCCTTATCACCATATACTCAAAATAAATCAATGTGGGACCTTTAAAATCTGAAACCCATTTGAAAATAAAGTAACATTTTCTAACATTAAAATAGTGCCCCTCCTCTCCTCTTATAAAAGGCCCCCACCTCTACCTCCTTAACCACACCTCTCAAGCATTTGAATCGGAAAACCCTGGATCATTTTGTCTCTCCACATCCATATATTACTCCTTGAAGCCTCTCTTTGGGCAGAAGTCTTCCCAAGGAATCCTTTGAGCTCAAATAAAAAAGGGTTACCCGTTTTTAAGGTAATGTCTTCACTTTGTTCTTTTGTTTTATTTTGCTTTTCCAACCCCATAAACTCTTTTTATTCATTTATTTTGTAACAAAAACAGTATCCTACATATACTAGGATCTTGTTATAATTGGTATTCTAGCTACACTTACACACACCTACATATAATGGTTAAAGAACATACTGTTTCTGTGGATGACAGATTTCTGCCTCACGAAACGATGATTGTTCAATATTCTTCTAACACCTTTCAAGGTGGCCATTAAGATGTCACTATATTTATATATGATCTATAATATGTTTATGTTTTCTTTAATATTCTTTATTTTTCATTTATGGCATACCTTTATGGCATCCATTATGGGTATACGTGATATCTACATTTTAGGAAGTGCGCACTACCTCCCCCACAAAGTGATTTGATTCGTTAATACAATATGTGGTACGTATAAAGGATATATTTAATGATATTATATATGATACCATACTGGAATTATAATACTATTATTTATCATTATGTTTTAATTCCATAAAAAATGAAATAGAAATGAATGTAGTGTTCATGCGTACGTATGGCTTACCGTCTCCATGAACGGTGCATTTCATTTCTTACCTCTAAATGTTATGTAATATTATAAATGCATGCATATACTATATATATATGATATATATGATATCTACATCATGAATACAATTCTGGATATAATTTATTTTTTACCACATGAACAAATTGTAATTATAAAGAGTTTATTTTTGACTCAAGTAACAATGATTGTTAAAAAGACCGTTATTAACTTAAATAATAACATAGTGTTAATGACATGGTAATAAGTGATATAAAAGGAATAATGAACTTGAAAAAGTTTCTTAAGAAAGTATAAATTAACTCATGTTTAATATTAAGGAGATTAAAGAACGATCGAGTCACGTCGGACCCAAGGCATGGGACTTCGCCTCAATCTCCATTCATTGAGGCATATTTTTTTTATACACAACATTATTTTATAAGGTGTATAAACCACTTTGACTTTTATATTTTTCCAAAAGGAATCTTTTTTATATGAAGATTTTACTAAATGATAAAAGGAAATGTTTTTGTCATATGTATGTGGCGACAACGACTTCTCTGCCGATTTGACAATTATTTGAGTTTTGGCTTCCTCTATAAGCCATACCTTCTATTTAAAAGAAAAATAAATATCATGTTTTACTTTTCTATTATTTTGGTACTGAAAATGGTTTTCTTAATGTTTTTATATCAATGTGTTGTGTTGATATCTTGTGATTGAAAGGTGGAATTATTATGTTTCTGTTATGCATGTTTTATGTGATATGATTATGTTGTGGTTCTTGGGAATTATTATGAAGACGGGTGGTTCCGTGATAAAATAAGGGAGGGTGAGCCCGATATAGCTCTCCAATGCATTGGGTAATGCGAAGGAGTTAAATGTTAAGGTTTCTCTGAAGAGATTTAGGGAATATAATGTGATGGGTATTCCAAATTTAACCTAGAGGGTTACTCCCTATGTAAGAATGTTATGAATGCCCCAAGTTACCATTATGTCTTATGATTTCTATGATTTATTCATGATTTGATGAGGTATGTTAAAGTGCTTATATTTTATGAGTAGATTATTATTTCATTGATTCTTATGTACACATGTACTCATGTTTCCTTTCCATATTTTTTTAATATCCCTTACTGAGATTTTTATGCTCATCCCAAGTTTTTGAAATGTTTTCACAGGTCAAGGGAAGGGTAATTATATGATGACAGTGTCAACGAAGTTTCAAGAAATAATCCATGTTTTATTTTAAATATGTTTCCGTTGATGGGAAAAAATGAATACTATATTTTTTTGTAACGACTTTGTTTAAATGTGGGATGTAATGCATGTTTTATGATCCAATTCTCTAAAACTCTAAACCTGAAAAGATCCTCAAGGTGTATTCTTGAAATATCTCAAGATTAAGTAATGTTTAAGGATGGGGCCTTATAGATATTGCATAAAAAATTACATTAAAGTGGAATTAATGATAAATGGTTAATATGATGAAACAATAAAATAATTAATTGTATTAGATATTAAAATATATTTATTTGGTAGATTTATATTAAAAAATATATATTTATTATACATGAGTTTTTAAAATGTATGATTAAAAAACACTTAAGGTAATGATTTTCTCTTAGCACTTTCATTTTTGGTTCATATTTAAGATATTCACCACTTATTCATTTTTTGTGGTGCATATAAAAGAATATAAAATGTTATGTAATTATTATTTTTTATTTAAAGATGTTAAATGTTTTAGTTTATGTAATTCATTCATCAGGATCATAATTCAAAAGATACTCATGTATGAAGAGGATTTTTTATCTCGGTATTATTTTGGTAGATATTATGAATTTTTCACCATTAATTTCATTTGTGTGGTAAATATACAGAAAAATGATGAATTATATAATCCTTATAAATATATTTATATTGATATAAATTAACACATTAGGTTCTATATTTCATGGGGTTTTATGGTTCAAAAAATTCCAAATCGGTAGAGGAATTTTTTCGTTATTTTTGTTTTCAAAAAATATTTTTTGTTATGAACAAATAAACATTTATGATGTATATATTTTGATATTAAAAATTTTATATAATTAAAACAATTATTTTCATGATATTTTATGATTTATTTAACAATATATTTTCATGGGTATTTTGATTCAATGTTACCAGTGTTGTATGTTTTTATTAATACAATATCATCATTATATGGATTGTATATCATTATTCATCCATTGATAAAACATTATGATTTATAAATCAAAAACACCCATGATGTTTCTTCTCCTCTGGTTATTCATGATATCAAAATGTGTTGGCTCCATTTTTTAAATCAATAATAGATAATAAAATAAAAAAATTATTTCATCAAAAAATACTTTATTTCATTCTTTCCCATAATTATAATTTCTCTTAAAACCTTATTTTCAAAAAAATATTTTTTTCTAAATTATAGTTTATTTTTATATTAGAATAATTTTATTTGAATGAATTTAAAATATTCCATCATAACTTTTCAATGATTAATTCAATGAAATCTATTTTCAGAAACATTTCTATTTAAAAAATTGGTTTCTTGAGATTGGAAACTATATATTTTTGATGAATTTTTTTAATTATTTTTAATGATTAATTTTTGTGATTAAATGGTTTTTGAAAAGTAAACTAAATTGAAAATATTTTTTAGAAGAATGGTTATATCACTTTATATATTCTAAAACTAATCATTCAAAACCCACCTCAATATAAGATGGCATCATTTTATATTATTTATGATTTTTTGAATAAATTACCGAATGACACAATTCATATTCATTACTTGAATGGTTTATAAATATGATGAAAAGATTATTTTGGGAACTATTTCTCTTCCAGAGGTTATACCTTGATATGATACTTGGGAATCTCATTTCCATTCATGATTTATTCTATGATTAAATGATTATGAAACCTGCATCTCTTCCATTTATAATGATGTTATAAAGTGTTTAAAACACCCACTAAATTTCATATGTAATGATATTATGAATGATTAAACCATTTTTTCAAAAAAATGTATTATTTAGCTCTGAGATGAGTGGGAGCTATATATCCCTCTAATGCATTAGGTAATGATGTATGAATCTTTAATAAATATATTATGAACGAACATGATAACATGTTCACTATTTCAAGAGCTAACCTTCTTATATGATCAAAGTTTTACCCCAGATCCTTTTTAAATGTTCAAAATGTTATGAATTGACCAGGTTTCATAACTATATGTCTATGTGTGGACCGGATTACATGTTAACAGTGTAATGTGTGAACCTGATTACATGTTCATAATGTTAATCCTGAATTTGATTAAATATTCAAAATGAGAATAGTAGACCTTGTTTCATGTCTATAAGAATATGTGTGAATATGATTACATATTCAAGAGGTTATGTGTGAATCTTATTACATGTTCAATATACTATAACTGATCTAAATTCCATGTTCATAATATTATTTTTGGACCATGTTTCATGTCTATATGTTTATATGAAGGACAAATTTCACATTCTAATCATAATGAGTGAACATATTTCTATTTATAAAAGTTCACAATGGAATAAGATGATGTTCATACCAAAATTACATCTCATATAATTATGTTATGCTCTTATGATTCATGTTATTTGATTTAAATATGATTCTAGTCTTATGAAATACTAATAATTATTTCATGACGCATGGATATGATAATGGATTTTCATGGAATTATTGTCAAATGATATTTTCATATTCTCATACCCTTATGTTCATGTTATGATTTCATATCATAATTATTTAACATTACTTAGCATCGATGTTCACCCTTTCTAATGATTCCTTTCCCTATGATGTAAAGGATGGTTTTAAGTATGTTCACTGAAGGGGATTATATTTAAGGGCGATGTTTATTATCATTATCATAGATAAATGATTATATTTCCATGTTTCCAAATACACTAATCTATTATGGTTCTAGAGAATCTAAATTTGAATTATTATGAATTTTCCTCTATATTTATGTAATATTGTTGTATATTAAGTCGATTCACTATAGTTACTTAAGAGGAAGGTGGTGAAATAAGTCTCATTCCTTGATAGTATTTTTGGATTCAATTATGGGGTATTCCACTACTCTCAAATACTATTCATATATGAAATTGATAAACCTTTTGTTTTATGAATTTCATGGGTGTTCTATTCTCTTTATTTAATGAATACGTCTACATACATGATTCACATCATAGTCTATGTATGGGTGTAAATTTTCAAGATATAGTGATCTTTTTTTATATTTACGGTGATGATAAATTTGATTTGTATTAATTATTAGGATTTTATGTGATATTATGTACATTCAATTATGTTTTAATTCTTTGATATATGTGATATTGTTTTTAAAAATTTGAACTAGATTATTTGGAACTATGGAAAAAGATGAGGAATATTTCGGGATAACAATGATATAATGTTATTAACCACATATTTTTTTCAATTATTTATATAATGTTTATCATATTTGGATTGTTGTATGTAGACCTGATATTAATAATGTAGGTGGGATCAAATTGATCCTATTTATCTCACAAAATGCACACACATTTAGTGGTGCATATATAATTTTATGGATTTCTATGTAGGGAAATGAATTGTTTCCTGTGAGGAGGTTTGATTTATGTCAGTCATGTCTTTGTAGTTGGGGGTGAAATGGTGGGTTTTTTACCATTATATCTAACATAGATTCTGTTTTAGGATGTAATTTTCTGTTTTAACTTGGCTTGTCTATTATAGGTTGTTTAAATATATTTGTTTTGCATTGATTCTATCATTTTCCTTCAACCATGAAAAATAGTTGTAATTTTCCTCTTACACTATTTAATATTTTTAAATGCATATATATATATATATAATATGTATGGGTTTACATTGTAATTTCCAATAATTTCCATATATATATTTTAATTATATAGAATTATTTTGAGACTCCGAAATATGACGGCGTGTGAATCTGAGGCCTGGAGTGCCCGAAATGATCCATGGAAGTTTTTTTAAGCTTTAATTAGTTCACAAAAATAGTTATAAAAAAAGTGGAATAACTCTTAAATGGTTTCCTGGATTCAAATTTTGAGGGAACCATTTTATTCAGGATGAAAGTTTTATCTATGGTGCGACTTAAGTTTAGATAGTGCAGGCCTACTGTGTGAAAAATCAAAAATGGAATAATTGTAAATAAAATAATAAAATAATGTTATATTATTTTTCAAATTAGTATAACTCACGAATGGTGACTCAGATTAATAATTTGAGACCACCACTCAGCTCGTGAGGGTATTCTCTCTTTAGGCAGATACATACATTGGTCGACGCGGGACACCAGTGATAGATAGTTTTTTTCCGTATATAAAATAATTAGGTGACAATTAGTTTGTTTTAAAAATTATAACTTCTAAATGGTAACTCACCATGAAAATATTTGAGTACTGTTGAGATCAATAGGGCGTGTTCTCCTTAGATAGAGCCTGAACTCAACCAGTGCAAGTGGAGGGTGACTGTTAATAATTTTATGAATTTCTTTCAGGTACATTCAGTAAACACACGAGCGGTGTTTTCTAACTTTTGAACGAGTGCTCAGATTAAACATCTAAGGGAACCATTGAATCCATAGTGCAAGGATTAGCTTAAGGGAGAATTTACTTTGATCGTAGTTGGTATGGATAAAATGTTTTGTTTTGTGACTTTTATAAATAAATAAAATAATTTTATTTTATGATTTTATTTTAATTATTATCCTCCAATAGACAGGAGAAGTCTGGGGCCAGCGATGTGCCATGCAATTAAATGGATTTCCCCTTTAATCAAAGTAAAATAAATATTGAGGAATTGGAAATATTCCAAATTAATGATCCACCATTAATTCCAAATGTTGTTAATTGTCCTCCCCTCTCCGATTTATATAGATCATGGGGAGGTGTATCAGCACTGATTAGCCAAGAAACAAATTGTTGACCATGTATCAAGATGCCAAAACCTTGGAGGATGGAGCCGGTTCAGACGGACAGTGACAAGCGACACCGAACTACGAACTGAAGATCGTAGTATGAGCAGCACCTTTGGAATCTAGTTGTGGAGGACGAAAAACACCAACCTGATTCCACAACTGCGTGGTCACCATCATTCTTGAAGTAGCAGTTTCATTCATATTTAAATTAAAGTGGATTTCTTGAACCCTTTAATCCTCCCTATGGATTACGAGCTGACGTAAGGGACACATGACAAAAGAACCCAGCCCGAACCCTCCATGACTTTTCTACCCTTGTGCTTTCCCTAGAATACTGTCGGCACGACGGCACCGACCAGATACGAAGGAGACGACAAAACGACGCATGCCGAAAGAGGAGTTCATGGAACAAAGCCGTAGCAGTCATCGGACTGGCTGGCACTGGCCGGTCACGGAGGAGTTACAGCGTGCCATCACGCAATTCCGATGAGTAAGGGGTCGCATGTCCTTAGCAGCGGTGGTCGGAATAGGTGGTCGACACATTGATCAACCGAATAAGGGGAGGCGACCCAACCTCGGTGCCTCTGGTGAGCGGGGAGGTGGCGTGACCATTGCACTGTTGGTGAGAAGAGGGTCACGGCCGAAGCTACCGCAAATTCATAACCAATGCCTCTGCTGGGTTCCACAGTGACCAGGAGTCACCTACATGGAGCTGTCATTTCATAAAACCGAACGGCCTCCAGGTCATTCAGGATTCTTGGGCGAAAAGTCCCCCCTTGCCTGCTCGGGCGGACGGCGGTCGGATAGCTTGCTCAGTGGGTCGCGCCCCCTTGTGGGTCAGGCCTCCCTTGGCAGGCTACCCCACTTGCGGGCCGGGTCAGACTATGGCCCAGCGGGCCAATCCTGTCATGGCCAAGCCTAGCCCGGTTGGACCAGACCTGGGCCCTACCAGACCCCGAAATATATTAAGGGCCTTTACAAGAAATCTGAGCATTCGTTTGACGAACCATCCGTGGCACTAGGACCCTTGGAGCAAGACGGTTCTTCTGGTGTACTCCAACTGTGTTTGGGTGATAGTTAGTTAATGGATGGGTTAGATCGAACCCGAATCCAACCGGCCTCGTGGAACTAAAAGTCTTATAATTCACAGATCAGGCATCCAATTGATGCATTGTCTATTGTGTAACTTGTGTGGCACTTCAAACTTCGTGGTGTTACCTATGTTGTACTTATATCTTCATTGTGTTACATTTGTCGTACTTCTACCTTCATGGTGTTACCTTTGTGGTACATCTACCTTCGTGGCGATACCATTGTGGTATTCATGCTTCATGTAAGATAAGTGTATATCATGATAACTTTGGTTTATTTATTGGAATATAACTAAGTAATGTTGATGTCTATCGCTTCGTGCTTTGAGTTTGAGGTCTTCCATTGTGGCTATTCCTTTGTGGAACTCTGGGAGACCTCCAGGGGTCTCAGGGTCCCAACTATGTATCGCTATACTCACCCCTACATGGGATAAGATCACACCTTGTTGTGTCTTGTGCAGACGATGTACATCGTTTGATTGAGGCTAAGTGATCAAGGACCAAACATGCTAGGAGGTGGACTATTTGGCATGACCTTACATAGGGAATACTAATCGTGAGATGTACCTACCCTTCAGGTAGGATCCTCAGAGGATGATCATGATTTTTCCTATACTTTTATGTTGTATTTGTACTTTACAGTTGTACTTCTACTTTATATTTGGTCTTGTATTGCAGGCCCTTTTACTTTAATCACACTTTTACTACATGAATTTACCTTGTGGTTTCTTCTTGTTGTGTTCTTGGACTGTGTGTCTGTACAGGTTAAAAACGAAATTCTATCCCGCTTTAGGGATACTCCTTTATGGTTCTAGTCGTCATCCCCTAGCCTATTGATGGTAGGATTGCGGTAGGCACAACACGAGCCTCAAGGGATGGGTCCAAACAAAGTGGTATCAGAGGAGTTGGTCCTACTAAAGAACAAGGAATCAGATATTTTCTATGTGGAAATAATGTCGACTGTTACAATTTTGGTTTTTAGTTTGGGGAATCCAATGTTGGTGTGGTGGCCAACATATCCATAAACCAAGACCCTAAATTCAGGAATTCCGACTCAGTGCACAAAAACACTGATTGTGTCTGTTTTTTGAAATTTTTTGTTTTTGATTTTATTGTGTCAGCTCACCAAGTATATCTTATCGACCATGTTGCAGCTATATCATTCAGGATGATGCCATGTAGACAACACACCAGGATTCCTGAGAGAGTACACGATAATGGACCACCGAGCTATGAGGCTTTGATATATTGCCCTCTTATGGTGTTAGCACCTTCCAGTGTTTCACTAGTAACACCACCACCCATTGGGAGTATGTGCCACTAGCCCCACCCGCAAAGTATGAATGTCGAATGAGCATGTTTCTTGAGTTTCAGCATCCGAGAGATCTGAGGTTCTGAGGCGAGATAGATATCCAGGCAGATGAGAATTGGATGGAGGCTATGGTTGGAGTTTTCCACCTAGTTGCGACACTAGTAGATCAGATGGTGATCCTAGCTGCTAGTATATTTCTGTTTGTGACCATGAAGATGGTCCATATAGTGATGAGGCTTTGGTATGTAGATCATTGCATGATATGGTACATTCTGATAGTGTGGTCTCTATATCACTGCCCGTTGGTCAGTAGTTATAACAATCAGTACTAGTAGAGGACACTTGTAGGCTTAGTGCCTTACACATTATTTAGCATCAGATACCATTCATGTATCGAGGTTAGCCTGACTCACAGGATTCTAATGACTGGCTTGAGGAGGTGGCTGAGTTTCCATCTATCTTGGGATCTATTTAATAAGATGGTGGTCCTGCTAGAGATCCCTTTCTGTGGCTTAGTAGGACAATGACAAGGTTTAGATTACTATACACTTGCAAAGAGGTGACTCTTCTATGGAAAATATTTAGAACCTTCTTCATAAAACATGGTCTCTTGCAAAAAAAATCTAAGGGGTGATTGTTCCCATGAGATTATATAGCTTCGTCAAGATGACATGTCCGTAGATGAGTATTTATTGAGGCATACCAACCATCTCAATAACTCAATGAAATCAGTACGGTCAGTGCATCAGGGCTCGGACCTCCGAGCGAGGTTTTTTTAGGGACATCTGATCAATCACTATTCCTTTATACATTCAAACATTTGTTAGGGTGCTAGAGATAACCTCTATGGTTGAATTTTCTTTGGCAGAGTGGATACAACCAGTGGATGTTAGTAGTGGGAATGTAGGAAACTGATGCTAGTCTCAGAGTCTTAGGAGTGTAAAATGTTTTGGGAATAGGAAGTGTTAAGGACATATGAATCTGTAGGGAAGCATACATGGAAGTGGAGCTGGGATACCTACATGAGGTGGTATAAATTTCGACATGTTACAACAACTATCCCAATGTGGTCCACACTAGGCATTAGGAGCTAGAGTACAGGGGAAGGGAGTAGCTGCATGCGGTCAAGGAGTGAGAACCAAGGGCTCTATGAATGATTATAGGTACGGTCTATGTCTAATACTAGATACCATATTAATAGATATATGAAGTAATAATTCTTTCATTCAATGAATCTTGTTCAATACCTAGAGTTTCCGATTAAAACATTTACTTGACCCATACGTCTAGAGACACATTTTGGAGGAGACTCAAAAATCACAATTATGGAAAGGGTGTGATCCGGTAGTTGAGGTGAGAGTTTCAGTTAGAACCTCTTGGTGGAAGCGTCGAGGCCTTACGATGTATGATTTTGTATGGACTTGTCATCCACAGTTCATATTCACATTGACTGTAATAGACAGAATGCTTGTGTTTTATCTACAATGTTTGAGTGAGTTTTTCCTTGGTCGGTGAAAAAGGAACCCTAGGTAGCACATGATAAACTAATTCATGGGTGGATGAAGGAAATCACTCTTGAGTTGTACATGATTACCCTCATGGAAGAAAGAGTTTTGAATTTTCAGTTCCTAGCTAGAGTTGTAGAGTGTGGGGATATCTTTCCAAAATATGTTTCCAGGATTACCTCCCCATAGGGAGGGGGACTTCTGGTTTGGCTGGGCACAACCACTACTTTTTACCAAACTTCCCCAGGGTAGCAGAACACATGTCAGCTTCGATGAAAAAGGGGGAGCCTTACCTAAGGATGAAGATGTGTCAAAAAATATTTCAAAGTTCTTCGATAGGGACTGACAAACAAAACTATGCTACCAATGACCTGGAGTTATCAGTATTGGTATTTGAGATGATTATGTTTTGGAACTACCTATTGGGTGAACGGTTTACTGTTTACTCAGATCAAAAGATTATCTGGTATATCTTCTCACAGATGAACCTAAACAGGAGACAAAAACGATGGTTAGAGTTACTCTAGGACTATGAATTTGAGATAGTTTATACTTCTGGTATAGGGAGCGTGATAGCAGATGCAATCAGAAAAAAGTCTAGTCTACAACTACTGAGTGAGGCATCAAAGAAGCTTGTCATGCTGTGGATATCCTTCATGGATAAAGATGGAGCAGATTGACATTAGTTTATAACTATCACCCCACGAATTCTTAAGAGAGCTCAGGAGGCACATCTTGGGATGTTGACGGTGAGGGCCGATGTGAACAGATATCCTCAAGATAGTCTATAGAAAAATATTTTGAAGGTGGGGAGCACATCATTCTCATTATAGGATGCACCGTGATACCAGTGATTCTTTAGAAGGAGGAAGTGAGGGAGACCATGTCTTCTTATGGGTCTCACCTTGACGAGGTTTTCAGATATTTGGTCAGGGTGGCATGTTATATTTGAGGCTCATCAGACCTTTCTAGATTCTCAAAACTGTGGGTGAGGTGGCATACCGTATATCTATTTCCCCACCAATGCACCGGGTGCATAATTTTTTTCATGTGTCACGGCTGAGAAGATGTGTGCATGATCCATCGCATGTTATCGGCCAGGGTGAGTTGAACTTTGGTGACGGGGTGACTTATACAGAATTCCTGGTGGAGATAGAGGATCGACATGAGTGAGTATTTCGTGGATAGTCTCTCACTCTGGTGCGAGTTTGGTGGCAGCACAAAGACCTCCAGGATAACACATGGGAGAGAGAGGCTCATATTCGTGCTTTTTACCCTCATTTATTTGATTTTCCATTGTTTGGTATTTTAGGGATGTAAAGCACAATGGTGGGGAGAATGTAATATGATGGAATGTTTATATAATTGTTTTATATTATATGGAATTATTTCATGACTGCAAAATCTAACAGCACATGATTTTGAGGCCCAGAGTGCCCAGAATGATCCGTTGATGTATTATTATTCTTTAATTAGCATGCGTAAGCAGTTTTCCAGAAAACGTTTAATAACTCATAAACGATTTCATGGATCCAAGTTTTGATGACACTATTTCATTCACGATGGAGGGTTTAACCTAGTTGCGACTTATGTTTATTCAGTGCATGCTTCCTATGAGAAAATCTGAAAATGACATAACCATAAATAAAATAATTAAATAAATTTATTTTATTTTTCAAATGATTATAACTCACAAACGGTGACTCAGATTTAAAATCTGAGAACACTGTTGAGCTTATGAGGGTATGAGCTCTTTCAAAATATACTAACATTGGCCGTTACGGGCCACCAGTGAATTTTAGTTTCTGGCCGTAAATAAAATAATTATGTCACAATTATTTTTTTCCAAAATCCATAATATCTAAATGGTAACTAGGATTGAAAATCTGAGGGTACTATTGAGATCGTGAGGGTGTGTTCTCCTTAGGAGGATCCTATCCTAGATCGGTGCGAGTTGAGGTTGATTGTTAATAATTTTGTGATCTTTTTTTCAGGTACGTTCAGTATACGTGCGAGCGACATTTGCTAACTTTTGAACTGGTGCTCAGATTAAAAATATGAGGACACCGTTGAATCCACGACACCAGGATTTTCATAAGGGAGACATTACATTGACCACAGTAGGTCTGGAAAAAAAGTTATATATTGGGAAATTCTAAAAGAAATAAAATAAAAAAAATTTATTTTTATATTTTTATTATTATGGTCAACGGACAAGCATAGTGTGGGGCCAACGATCTGTCAAGCCATTAAATGGCATGACCATTGAATCTATGTAACTACAATGTTGGGTAATTAGGAAGGTTCTAAATTAATAATCCAAAATTAATTCCCTATGTCATTACTTACCCTCCCATTCTCCTATTTATATGGAGCATGGGGAGAGGTATAGGCACTGCTTCACCAAGTATTTAAGTGATGAAAATGTGCTGAGACTCAAAACCCATGGAGGACATGCGGGCAGTGACGTGTGACACCTAACCACAAACCAAAGATCATTGTATGAGTGGCGCCATGGGAAGCTAGTTGCGGGGGACACCGAACACCGACCCAATTCCACAAATGCATTCTCACCACCGTTTTAGAGGCAGGGGTTCTATTATTGTTTTAATTCAAAAGAATCTCTTGAAACCTTTTATCCTCTCTCTTGATTATGAGGTAACACGAAGGGAATTGTCCTAACGAACCCGACCGCACACTCCTACACATTGCTACCCTTGAGCCCTCCGTGGAAGACCACCAACACGACGACACTTACCAGCTACGAAGGAGACTGTGCACCGACGCACAATGCAGGAGGAGGCCGTAGAACAAAGTTGTGGTGGTCATCGGAGTGGGCAGCACCGGCTGGCCATGGAAGTGGTGCGACACACAATTGTGTGATACCAGTGTAAAAGGGGTCATGACTCATCAGTCGTGATGGTAAGAGAAGGCGGCCGACACATCGGTCGAACGTAGAAGGGGAGACGTCTTGACCATCATGCTTCCAGCATGTAGGGAGTTGGCCCGACCAGTGCGTAGCTGGCGAGTAGAGGCCATGGCTGAAGTTCCAACCGAGGTAGAACCCATGCCTCTGGCAGGTTCTTCGGCGACCGAGTGGAGCCACTATTTCTCAAAACTGAATGGCCTCCAGGCCGTTCGAGATTCTGGGGGAAACATCCCCACTTTCTAGATCGGCCTGTAACACCCCATGATTTCATAATATGTTTGTTCTTCAATGTAATTCAATAACTTACACAACACGCAACATCGAGTTCAAGCACACCACGGCATACCAATCTAGCCATTTAAAAGATGTTATGAATAGTATTAACAGAATTTTGAGGATTATATAACCCTTATAATTTTAGAATCCATATTATGAGTTTCTTTGGAATAATGTAACGATAAATTCATTTTTTCCAGTTAAAAGAAGTATTTTTAGAAAAATGCAATTTTGCCGCCATTTAATGGGGACCCCATATTAAAATCAATATTTCCAACTTTTATTTATTCAATTTGACCAAATAAACTTTTTCTTTTGTATCATGACATACGTGTTTTGTTTTAATAAATTTTTGGTGTTTTTCTGATAAATTTCATATTTGGGGGATCAATGAAAAATAATATATTTTACCAGAAAACAAATATTTTAATCAAAATAATTTTTAGTGTTAAACTATACAAATGAATGGTTTGGATGTATAATTAGATTATATTTCTACCATTTAATCCAATGTTGTCCATTGGTTTTAATTTTACTTTGAAATTGGACATAAAGAAATTTCAACCTTTTGGTAATTATAATTTTATAAAAATACGCTTTTTGGTCTTGACAATGGGAATTAATTTTAGACAAATAAATGAAATTTATATATTTTGAATTTGGTAACATAGACTTCAGTTTTTTATTTCAGAATATCAAAATTAGCTTAGGGTGATTTTTATGCGTGTTTCTGAAAACATTAAATTTTTGATGAATAGTGAAAAACACTGAGTTATAGTTTTAAAACAAAATTTTTTTAAATAATTATTTATTTTATATAAATTTATTTTAGTTCAAAATAGTTACATAATTCCTATATAAGTTCAACGTAATTCATTTGAGTTAGTTTATAATTATTTTAGATATATAAAAATTTTATTGAACTTTTCACCGTCTTTTACCCACCTCCTAGGAGAATTTGCACATTCACATAAAACATAATTTTACCGCTTTTGTGAGTGGAAGTTTGAAAATCTGAGAGAAAAAGTTAATATCAAGGAGTAAAATGTGGTTCAATAAGAAAAAATATTTTTTTTGGTGAATAGTAACTTTTTACTTTTATATACCATGTTTAAAAGTAAATAGGGTAATTAAGGGTGAAAATGATATTATTATTACCATAACACATTTTCTAATTCTTTTGGATAAGTATAATTCGACCTAAAACAACCGTAGAAATAAAATATTATCCTCTTTGATCCACTTGGATTAGATTATGACATTTATTATTATTTAATTCAATGAAGAGTTAAAAAAGTAAAAATCAAAGTTTAATAACTAAAACAATTATAATAAATGGATATGAAATAAGATAAATTAGATTATAAATATTAATTATAAATATAGAAAGATCTTATACATATTTTTATTATATTTATATTTTTTAATCATTAAATAATTTAATTTCTTTATGACACATTGATGATGCAGTAATAACATAATTAATGAAATATTAAAATAATTGAAATTATAAATATTCAAATAAATGTAATTTGAGAGTTTTTATGAATCACACTAATTTTTAATGTTAATATGACATATTAGGGTTGGTTATATGAATTTTTTTCAAAGTAATAATGTTGTTATAAATTTAGTAAAAACAAAATACCAAATAGTGTCAAAAATGACATAAAAGAGTTTTTAAAACAAATATTATATTATTAATTGATATTCTATTTCTAAAAATATAACGTTCGGCCAAAAGAATTATATAAAAAGATTTGTATAATTAATGAACCACTTGGAGTTCTCTTGGATGTATATAGTAAGTTTATTAACCATATCATATAAAAATAGAAAGAGACATGGTAAAAGTCAAACTATTTAACTAAGAGTTAAATCTAAACGTTAAGGTTAATGTAGTGACCCAAACCTGTCTAAAACCTATAGGATGAGTTTTTTTCGACCCATAACCACATTATCCTTTAAATAATCTATTTTTTAGCTATTAGAAACCGAAAATGATTTTATTATAAAATAATATTTCTAGGATTTTTTAAGGTTCCCCTCACCCATATTATAAAAGGGCACTCCACCTTCTTCATAATTCACACCTTCAAATCAATTTGGCTTGGCCAAAACCTGCCCATATACCATCTCAACTGTCCGCCCTTCATCCAAGAGGCCCTCCTTTGTTCATAAATCCAACCTAAGGATCCCTTTTGATAAACGAAAAAGAAAGACCCCGAAAAAGAGGTAAATGTCTCATCACCTCCTTCAAGTTCCTTTTTCTTCCACTTACTATTTCATTGTTGTTTCATTTCTAAAATAATAAATACAGTATATTATATATACTGTGATGTTATTTTGAATATGTTACAACCATATTCATTATTCTATCCATCGATTGATTGACATGCCACTATACGTGCATATGTATGGCTTTCCGTCTCCACGTCGTGGGGTAATTGTTATTCTATACATTATTATTTGGATGGGTATAATAATTATGTGTAATTTATGTAAATAATAAATATAACATGATAATTATTCTTTATATATGATATACTATCCACTTATATATTATTTAAATATCAAAAGAATGATATTGTCGCTCGTCCGTACGTACGGATTACCGTCTCCACGAACGCGATGAGATTCATCCCCCATCATATCCATTCAAGACTAAATTTAATTATATTATTAAATATAATGTTTAGAGACATGATATAATTTTGTATATGAATAATATACATCCCATACATAAAAAATATGACTCACATAACAAAGAATATAAATGAAAATTAATCTGTTAAAACCCGAAATGATGATAATACTATGATATTATTATTAACAAAGCAATATAAAAAGAACATAAATGATATCATATTAATATATATGATTCTTGTATAATTTAATAACAATTATTTCACCATTATACAGGAGTTTAACCTACCCTCGACCAAGGATAAAGACCAATGTAAGGGGTTTCTTATCTCACTTTTAATTCTGATAGATTTCCAATGTTCACCACTTATTTTTTACATGTGGAGTGTGAATCACCCATGATTGTATTCATTGTGTAAAATAATTTAATTTATGGATATTTAAATCATATTTATATTATCCTTCTTTCATCAGTGTATGTTTCATATGTTACCAAATCGATAAGTGAGTTTGAAATTTCAATTTCCACTCATTCAGCTTTACATATACTTCATTGATTATTTTACTCCAAGATTATGCGTGGAATCACTATTCATTAGCCTATGTCATAATATCAACTCCCCTTTATATTGATATACTTTTTATACACATAATTACTCCATTAATAAATTCTAACGTCATCTATATTAACTTGATAAGAGTAATTTTAACTCAACATCAATTTCTTGAGTTAAACATCCGATTCATTGGTGTTGTTTTTACACGAATATGTGCGAATGTCCTCTGATTTATTTTCAATTAATATCCAATTATATTGAGTGTATTTGTATTTGGAACACATAATTATGTCTTTGATTTATCCTTAACCTAAGGATATGGTCTTTATAAGATATTTCATCTCAATTTACATTCCATTGAGACTTCTTTTTTTATACACCAAATCACATTTATATGATGTATATGATGTACTTTTCCATAATATATCATGGATCCCTTCATTCTGATGATATTATAATATTATTATTACCCCAATTATTTGAATTCAAGTGTCTCTATTTTGGTTAGGAACTCTATCTAAAATATCATTTTGAATGTTTTAAACATTTATTATTCTAAATCGTTCTCATCAATGTCCATGTTTTAATAATGGTTTTAAGGACATATTTATATAGACATTAATGTTTTAAAATTAAAATAACTTTTAAATGTTTGAATTTGGTATGGGACACTCTAATTCAAAAATCTATTTTAAACATCTTATTGATAAATAGTGATACTTTTGAATGTTTTCAAGAAAAGGGGGGATACTTCTCTCAAATAGTTTTGATGACTATTTTCATCTATGTCAATATCCTTAATTATAATCAATTGAGGTGAATTTATTATAATACGATCTTTTATATTGTATTGAATGAGTTATTCTTGACTGTGGATGTGAAAGTTTTATACCATTCATGGTTTATAGTTAAAGTATCGACATTTTGTATGCAATTTTATTACGAATGTTTATATTATGTTTAATCCTTTTCATATGAGGAATGAATTAGAATTAGTTTGTGACAGGTGGTGCTCGCTATATCTCATCGATGCATCGGTAGGTCTAATGGGAGAAACTAATGTCTTTGCCCAAGGCCTTGACAAAATCTTATTTGTAGTCTTGGAACGACGCCTTGACTATGTGGTTTTGATGTACGATATTATGCATTCCATCATTATAAGATTAGCTATTGATATTTCATGTGGTTATTAGACAAGTAGAATACCCATGACTATGTTTTATTATGGTATTATTTACTCATCTCATATTCCTCCCATAATGTCTTCATTTTAATTATTTAGAAAGGGATGAGTTTTCAAATATTCACCATGCCTATTGTTTATGTTATCTTCTGCTGTATTTATTACTCTTACTAAGCATTTGAGCTCACCCCTATTTTATGTTTCATTTTCCCAGGATATTAAGAAGTGTGTTATGAGTGACTTGCAGGCATAATATATGAGGGTTGGATGTTTCTAATGGAATATATTAGTGTTGTTTTATTTTTAAGTTGTAATATTGACCTTATGAATGTATATAGTATTTCCAAGACTAAGAAACTGATCGGTCTTTCGTGACATGATTTACTTGTATCATGACAATGTTATGTAATAATGCACCGACTCTGGGAAATTGGCGCAGGTTCATTATAGTTGGTATCAGAGGATGTTTAGTAACAAATCATAGAAATTAGATTTAGATAAACTTTGATTAAAGCATATAGCCATAAGAAAGACTTTGAGGATTAGTATAGAAAAACTTCCTAAAATTTTGTTATTTGTGAGATTTTTTGAGTTTTACAAGTAATACATCTCTGTCTTGATACGAGTAGGTAGAGGCGGCTTAGGAACATACGTACCTAGGGGTAATAACCCAAAAAAATGCTTTGACCTAGAATCGAATGAGAACTGGTGCACAACAATGGGCCTTGATGCACTCTTGGTTACAACACTACTGGGGGATATGCTTAGGATAATTTACATTTTCTTTATGAAATGATTTGATGTATTTTAATATAAGATGAGAATAAATGACCATGGTTAATCCTAAGGAGTTTCAAACTGAAAATATGGTGTAATGATTTTCTCTAAATGATTTTATGACTATTTCTACTCGCACAATGCTTTTTGGTTTTAGACAATGGCTCGATTCCAAGGAAGTCACAGTAACTTTGAGAATATTCTACAAGGGGGGAATGTTGGTGGAAATGATCATCAAAATGGAATATTGGTTGGTGTAAAAATATCATGTTCATGCCAAATAAGTTTCCCAAAAATATGATCAATAACTTATATATTAACCAACTACCGGTATAAACAAAGAAGAGACTGGTGATGAATGATAAGAGATCAAGCATTAGAGACCATGGAGAAAAGATTCCTCAATTTCCATAATGCATGAAATGTGGAAGGAGACACCCGAGAAAGTGTCTCAATGGAACAATGAAATGCTTTATGTGTGGGAAATAAGGACTTAATGTGATGAATTTCTGAGGGAAAATGAAGAGTACTATGGAAGAAAATAAAAATGGTCCTAAGAATCAATTTATAGTCATTTAGTGTAAATTTAGGGGACCTGGCCATTACCTGAGTGAATTCCTTATTCCATAGGATATTTTCTTGGTCAAAGAAGAGTATTTGTGGAAATAAAAGTTTGCTGAAATGTTTAAAAGAATTAGTTCTCCTTTTTTATGGGATTAATTTGGAATATATTTCTTTTGTATTTGCAACACTAAGGTTGGTCATGTGAAAATGATATTTGAGTAAGACTTATCTTTTCTATTGTGGATATAGTTATAAATAACCATTTGGTTTTATATGATCATTGGGTTTGAGTCAATTACAAGTTTTTATATTTTGGGTTGAAATTGAAAGGTATTAGATAACATTTGTGGTTAAATTATGTGATGATTATTTTGAGGAATTTATCTCATTTTGGTAATTTAATAAAATATATTTTTTTAAAAAAGAAAACATGCAGACTGTGTGACAACCCATTGCGTCAAACAAAGCTTTGTGAATCAAACCCACACCAAGAGTGAGATTGAGATTTATCACCTACCACTATACTACATGAAGTCCCCGGTTAGTATGACTAATTATTTTTAGTTAAATGATTTTATTGGTCAACAATAAGTTGATTTGGGATTTTATGTCTTATCAAATGAATACCATTAGTATAGGAAAATTATTTTGTGATTATGTGATAAATGTTATTTTAGAAGATGTTCACTTTGTTGGGAACACTATATGCCCAAGGAAAACAGAATACTATTGGATTTCATTTGAGGTGTAATGGTGGATTTTTATCTAATTTTTTATTTTGGATTTATAGAGATTTGGGTTATTTATGGAAATGATTAACCTATAATAGAGAATATGTGATTAGGTTAATTACTTTTAAGTATGTGACTTTAAGCGTAGTTGATTTAATTTTATGATATAATTTAACGTGGAAGATTACATAACCAAATTCTTCTATTTATTGTTATTCAATATTAGTTTCAATTATATTGAAGGATTTTAAGAACAATTGTTTATTTAATGGTATTTATTTATCTTTGCTGCATTGTTGGTTTAATTTTAGAAATTAATATTAGGTTTTATTTCTTAAAAGGAATATGATTTTGGTGGATCATCAAATCTTATACTAACCATTTTGGTTTTGATTAATCTCTAATGACAAGGTAAATATATAGTTTATCATTTGTGGATCATGTGATTCTATAGAAGTTTATTCTAGCTCTTCCGATGTGACCAAGTCTTCCTGAATACTCATCGTATAAAAAAAGAGATAGTGGTAGAAATTTATTATAGAATGAAACTCTACTTAAAACTTATGTATATCTCATTATGTTCTTAGTCAATTTCATAAATAAATTCCATAACATAATGAAATGTAACTTTAAACAAAAAAAAGTTTTCCATTTACTTTTTCTACTGGGAAACTAATTACCCTTTGTCTCATCAAATGTTTGTGGTTTTATTATTATTAAATTTCTACGGATCATAATTTCAATCCCTCTATATCAGAACATGTCACTTAGTTTATATTCCATATCCATGTTTTCCTACATGGAATCCTAGTATGGGTTATCTTGGGTGACCTCTGTACTTCTCTTTCTTTCTTTTAAAGTGATAGTTTTATTGAATCCTTTTCTAATGTGGAAATTTGCATTATATTGACACACCCAATTTTAAAAATTTCGAGGATGCCATTTATTGAAGGAGGGAAGAATGTAACACCCCACGATTTCATAGTACGTTAGTTCTTTAAAGTAATTCAATAACTTACACTACACACAACATCGAGTTCAAGCATACCATGACTTACCAAACTAGCCTTAAAAAAGTGGTTATGAGTAGTATTAACCTAATTTTGATCTTTATATAACCCTTATAATTTTAGAATCCATATTATGCATTTCTTAGACATAATGTAATGAAAAATTAATTTTTTTCAGATAAAAGAAGTATTTTTCAAAAAATGGAATTTTACCACCTTTTAATGGAGAACACTTATTAAATCCAATATTTTAAACATTTATATAATCAATTTGACAAAATAAAAATTTTCTTTGGGATCGTGACATATGAATTTAGATTCAATATTTTTTGGGGTTTTTTTGATAACTTTCATATTTGGGTGAATAGTGAAAAATAATATATTTTAACTGAAAAGAACATTTTTAATCAAAATAATTTATAGTGTTAAACTATAGATAAGAATGTTTTGGATGTATAAAAATAGTATATTTTTAATATTTTATACAATTTTGGTCATTGTATGTAATTTCAATTTGAAATTGGACACAAACAAATGTCAATATTTTAGTAGTTATTATTTTAAAAAAATACGCGTTTTGGTTTTTATAGTGGGGATTAATTTTAATCAAATAAATGAAATTTATATGTTTTTAATATGGTAAAATAAACTTCCTTTTTGAATTTATAATATCAAAATTAGCTAATGGTGAAATTTTTGCATGCTTTTGAAAACATTTAATTTTTGATGAATTATGAAAAACACTGACTTATAGTTTAAAACTGAATTCTTATTTAAATAATTATTTATTTTATTTAAATTTATTTTTGGTCAAAATATAAACCTAATTACTATATAAATACAATTTAATTCATTGTAGTTAGTTTATAATTATTTTAGATATATAAAAATTTTATTGAACTTTTCACCGTCTTTTACTCACCTAGAAGGAGAATTTTCAAATTCAAATAAAACATAATTTTACCGCTTATCTGAGTGGAATTTTGAAAATTCGAGAGACGCGGTTAATATTAAGGAGTAGAATGTGGTTCAATAAGATAAAAATAATTTTTGGTGAATTGTAACTTTTTACTTTTATTTAACATGGTTAAAATTAAATAGGGTAATTAAGGGTAAAAATGATTTTATTATTATCCTAACACATGTTCTAATTCTTTTTTCTAAGTATAATTCGACCAAAAACAAAATTAGGAATAAAATATTAACCTCTTTTTAACACATGGATTAGATTAGGACATTTATTATTATTTAATTCAATGAAAAGTAAAAAAAGTTAAAATAAAAGTTTAATAACTAAAACATTTTAAATATAGGGATAAAAATAAGAAAAATTCGATGATAAAAAATTATTATAAAGCTAAAAATATTTCATAATAAATTTTATTTTATTTATATTTTTTAGACATTAAATAATTGAATTTATTTTTGACATATTGATGATGTAGTAATTACCTAATTAATGAAATATTAAAATAATTGATATTATAAATATCCATATAAATGTAATTTTAGATTTTGTATGAATTACACAAATTCTCTATGTTAATATGACATATTACGGATGGTTATATGAATTTTTTTTGATGTTCTAATGTTGTTATGAATTTATCAATAACAAAATATTAAATAGTGTCAAAATTGACATAAAGGTGTTTTTAAAACTAATATTATATTATTAATTGATATTCTATATCTAAAAATAGAAGGTTTATCCAGAAGACATATATAATGGTAGGTGTATCATTAATGAACCACTTGGGGTTTGGTTGTATTTAAATAGTAACTTTATTAACCATATAATATAAAAATACAATGAGACTTGGTAAATGTCAAACTATTTAACTAAGAGTTAAATCGAAACGATAATGTTAATATAGTGACCCATATCTTTCTAAAACCTATTGTTTGAGTGTTTTTCGACCCCTAACCACATTATCCTTTAAATAATCCATTTTTATCCATGAAAAACCGTAAAGGGTTTTATTATAAAATAATATTTCTAGCTTTTCCTAAGGTGTCCATCACCTCTCTTTTAAAAGGTCACTCCCCCTTCTCTATAGTTCACACCTTCAAAGACATTTGGATTTTCCAAACCCTACCCAAATACCATATAAACCATCCTACCATAATACTAGAGGCCCTCCATTGGTTTGAAATCAATCCTATGGAGCCCTTTCGATCAAATCAAAATGAAGCTCCCGAAGATGAGGTAAATGTCTCATCACATCTTTCAAGTTCCAATCTTCTTCCACACTGTCATTCATTGTTGTTTCCATTCAAAAATAATAACTCTAGTATCTTATATATACTATTATGTTATTTTGAATATGGTTCAACAATATTTATTATTCTATCCATCCTTTTAATGACATGTCACAACACATGCGTACGTACTGCTTTACGCCTCCACGTCGTGGTGTTATTGATATTCAATACATTTTTATTTGGATGGGTAAAATAATGATGTGAAATTTATCTAAATAATAAATATAAATGATAATGATTCTGAATATTTGATATACCATCCAATTATATATTTTTTTAACATCAAAAGAATGATATTGTCACTCATGCGTACGTAAGGATTACCGTCTCCACGAACATGATAAGATTCATCCCTCATCATATCCATTCAAGACTAAATTTCATTCGATGAATAAAAATAATGTTTAGAGACATGATATAAATATGGATATTAATAATATACATCCCATCCATAACAAATATGAGTCACATAACAAAGAATATAAAGGAAAACGAATCCCTTAAAACCCAAAATGACAATAATACTATGATATTATTATTAAAAAAGCAATGTTAAAAGATCATATATGATATAAAATTAATGTATATGATTCTAGTATAATTTAATAACAATTATTTCACCATTATATAGGAGGTTAAATTACCCTCGACCAAGGAAAAGGTACAAAGTAAGGAGTTTTTTATCTCACTTTTAATTCCATGAGATTTCCATTGTTCAGCACTTATTTATTGCATGTGGCATGTGAACTTCCCATTATTGTATTCATTGTGTAAAATAAATTAATTTATGTATTTTTACATCATCATTGTATGATATTTCTTTCATGAGTGTATGTTTTTTATGTCACCAAATAGATAAGGGAATTTGAAATTTCAATTTCGACTCATTCGGATTTACGTATACTTCATTGATTATTTTACACCAAGATTATGTGTGGAATCACTATTAATTTTCTTATGTCATAATTTCCACTCCCCTTTCTGTGGATATACTTTTCATACACATAATCACTCCATTGGAAAATTCTCATGTCATTGACATAATCTTGAGAAGAGTAATTTTAACTCAATATACATTTATTGAGTTAAACTTATAATTCAGTGGTGTTGTTTTTACAAGAATACGTGTGAATTTCCTCTGATTGATGAAAACTGAATATTCAATCATATTGAGTGTATTAATATTTGTCACACATAATTATGTCGTTGATTTATCGTTAACCTAAGGATATGGTGTTTATATGAGATTTCATCTCAATTGACATTCTATTAAGAATTCTTTGTTGTTATACACGAAATCAATTTTATATGATTTATATAATGTACTTTTCCATAATATATCATGGATCCCTTCATTCTCATGATATTATAAAGTTTTGATCAACCCAATTATTTGTAATCAAGTGTCTTTATTTTGGTTAGGGACTCTAACTAAAATATCATTTTAAATGTTTTAAACATTTATTCTTCTAAATCATTCTCATTAATGACCATGTTTTAAAAATGATTTTAAGGATTTATTTAAATGAAAAATAATGTTTTAGAATTAAAATCCCTTTTAAAACTTTCAATGTGGTATGAGACACTTTGATTCAAAAATCTATTTTAAACAGCTTCTTGATAAATAGTGAGAGTTTTTTATGTTTTCATGAAAAAGGGGTATACTTCTATCAAATATATTTGATGATTATTTTCATCAATAAAAATATACTTAATTTATCTCAATTGAGGTTAATTTATTATAATAAAATAATCCATATTGTATTTAATGAGTTATATTTGACTGTAGATGTGCTATTTTTAAACCATTCATGGTTTACTATTAAAGTATTGACATTTCGTATGCTATTTAAATACGAATGTTTATGTTATGTTTAATCCATTTCATATGTGGAATTCATTGGACTTAGATTGTGATGGGTGGATCCCGCTCTAGCTCCTTGATGCATCAGTTGGTCTCATGAGACAAACTAGTATCTTGGCACAAGGCCTTGAAAAAATCTTATTTGTAGTCTTGGCACGAGGTCTTAAATATGTGGTTATGATGTCCAGTATTATGCATTACATCATTATGAGATTATCTATTGATATTTCATGTGGTTATTCGACTAGTATAATACCCATGACTATGTTTTATTATGTCATTATTTACTCATCCCATATTCCTCCCAAAATGTTTTCATATTAATTATTTGTAAAGGCATGTGTTTTCAATTATTCACCATGCCTAATGTTTATGCTATCTTCCGTTTTATTTCTCACTCTTATTGAGCATTTGAGCTCACCGATTTCTTAGGATTCATTGTCCCAGGATATGAAGAAGTTAGTTATGAGTGACTTGCAGGCATAATCTAGGAGGCTTGAATGTTTCTAATGGAATATTTTAGTGTTGTTTTTCTTTTCAAGTTGTAATATTGATCTTATGAATATATCTATTATTTCCAAGGATACTAAACTAATCTGTCTTTCGGGACATGATTTCCTTGTATCAGACCAATGTTATGTAACAATGCACCAACTCTGGGTAACTGGGGTCGAGGTGTTACATGACCGGACCGAGGCCGGACAGCCTGCCCAGTGGGCCGCCCTTTGAAAGCCACCCAACTTGTGGGATGGGTTGGTCCACGACCCAACGTGCTGATCCCACCGCGGCCTAGCCCAACTGGGTTGGACCAAACCTAGGCCTAACCAGAAAATTAATACATAAAGTGCCATAACATAAAATTTGGGCATATGTTTGATGAACCGTCTCTGGAACTTGGACCCACGAAGAGAGACCTTCCTTTTGGTATACTCCACTTGTGATTTTGAGGTAGTTGTAGTACATATGTGATGGATAAAACTCAAATCCAACCCACCCCCCCCCCCCCGAAACTAAAATTCTATAACCCACAGACCGAGCGTCCAATTGATGCACCGTCTGTCGTGTTAGAACCCTTACTACACAGCGGACCATTGGGATAATTTTCTGTGGATCATATAGGTTGATGAGGTATGACTGATATCTCTAGGGTAGATTCAATGGAACTTGAATGCACCAGGTGTGAGGAATCTTGTGGCTAGCTGGAACGTGGAGAATGAAGATCTATCTTGGGTGGGTCAGTGCATACCGATCCTGTATGGGTCAGATCCAATGTCAGTAAGCATGCAACGATCCTGTGTGGGACAATGTATATTGATCATGCGATGGTCAGATCTAGTGTGGGTCAGCGGGGGTTAGTTACCTGTTGATCCTATGTGGGTCCGATGTAGTGCTACATAATAGAATAAGATGATATATCTTACAAATAATCATTTGTAATTCTTTAATTATGTTATACCTGGTGTGAGATGAGTCTTTTACCTTTGTGTTGTTATATTCATGATGATACATGTGTGGTAATTCTTCCTTCGTGGTGTTACCTGTGCAGTACTTATATCTTTCTGTTGATACCTATGTGTTTCTTATATCTCCAAGGTGTTACCTATGTGGTAATTCTATCTTCGCGGTTATACATTTGTGGTACTTCTACCTTCGTGGTGTTACCTATGTGGTACTTCTATCATCGTGGTGTTACCTATGTGGTACTTCTATTTTCGTGGTGTTACCTTGTTGGTACTTATATCATTGTGGTGTTACCTATGTAATACTTCTAGCTTCGTGTGGTTACCTGAGAGGAACTTCTACCATTGTGGTGTTACATGTGTGGTAGTTCTATCTTCGTGGGGTTACCTATGTGGTACACCTATCTTCATGGTGTAACCAGTGTAGTACTTTTATCATGGTGGTATTACTTGTGTGGTAATTTTTTCTTCTTAGTGTTACATGTAAGTTACTTCTATATTTGTGGTGTCTCCTGAGAGTTAATTCTATCTTCGTGGTGTTACCTGTGTGGTACTTATATCTTCCTGATGTTACATATGTGGTACTTCTAACTACATGGTGTTACCTGTGTGATATTTTTACCTTCATGGTGTTATCTGTGTGGCACTTCTACCTTCGTGGTGTTACCATTGTGGTATTTATCCCTCATGTATGAGATGTGTATCTCTTGATATCTTAGGTATATGTGTGGGAAAATACCTAAGTAGTGTTGATGTCGATCACTTCGTGATTTGAGTTTGAGGTCTTGCTTTGTGGCATTTCCTTTGTCGAATTGTGGAAGATCTATAGGGGTCTTGGGGTCCTTACTGAGTATCGTTATACTCACCAATTCATGGGATATGCCCACACCTTGTTGTGGCTTGTGTTGATGACATACAATGTTGGTTGAGGCTATGGGATCCAGGACGGGACATGCTCGGAGGTGGACTATTTGGGGGGACCTGACATAGGGAATACTGATTGTGAGTTTTACCTAACCATTAGGTAGGATCCTAGAAGGATGATCTAGGAGTTATCCTATACATTTCAGTTGTACTTGTACTTTATAGTTGGTCTTGTATTACGACCACTTTTACTTTCACCACCCTTTTACTATAATAGTTTACCTCATGGTTGCATCTTGTTGTGTTCTTGGACTGTGTTTCTGTACAGGATAAAACGACATCACCTTCCCATTTTAGGGACACGGCTTTTGGGTGCTAGTTGCCAGCCCCAAGCCTATGGAAGGTGGGTTTGGGGTTGTCATGACATGGGCCTCATGGTATGGGTCATGACATACATTAGGTTAAATTGTTCCGTTTAGTTATTATTAACCTCCAGGTGCTTGTTTCCAACCCATCCGGATCAATAATGCACCAAGGTCATGAGATTGTTTAGGTCGGATACAGGTTTGAGAGGGTATATTGGTTTGGTTGGTCATATTTTTGGAATTTCTAGTAGGTTTTTTATGATGAGTACTTATAATGGGATGTATATTATGATAGAGATAGGATTTATAGAACAATATAGGTGGGCTAGAATGAAATCATGCTTTTCACTTTCGGTGATGAGGCTCATGTTAGCATGGGATATTGGAATTTGTCTCTTTTTTTATTTTAGGATCATAATCCTAATTTTTCCAATGGTTTTATATATTTTTCTGAGATTACCCTACTATATTATAATTTATTATGTTTTTTTGTGCCATGGCATGCCTCTGAGAGATATTCTATGGATTCCTCAAAAGGGGCAGCAGATGCTACTCATGAGAATCCTCCTCTTGATTAGAATGATATCAAGGCTATCATGTTATATGTTTATTATGTATACCAAATATAATTCAAGTTATGATTATAGTTTTTTCGTCACATATGGGTGGTGGAGTAGAAACCGACAGATCAGGGGATGCCTTATGGGAATATGCATCATCATTAAGGTGTACAATGGATCTGAAGAGGCTATGTACTAGATGAGGTATACTGATAAAATCATCCAATTAATAGATAAAACTACGAATATCAAGGAGATGTGTGCATTGTTTGGTCTTATATGTCCCAACAAGCGATGTTGGGATTCTATGCAATAGGCAAGTGGACATGTGGGATTGGACTGGATGGGTTTCAAGAACAACTACATCGAGATAATTTTTTCAAATCCACTAATTATGGTGTCGTCTTTGAGATTTTATCCTTCATGGAGGGTGTCAATTTTGAGTTTATGTACACTAATGAGTAAATGGATTTGGTTCTTATTTCTCTATATGTAGTGAATAATGATCAATCAATGTCTATGATGTACCTTAAGTTTTTCTTACAAGATATCAGATACCATGTATTTGGGATGAATATTTAACATGTTTATAGTGAGTAGATAGGGAAATGAAGGTAGATATGGATATGAAAGGCATGATTAGTTATTAATCTAATTAAAATCAACCAATTGGCTACATTAGTGGAATGCATCTTTAGAAGAGGAATTGACATGATCAATAGAATTGTAGTGGGGATAGTTCTTAGCTCTAGTTCTCCTCATACCTATTAGTTTAAACTTGTAGTTATTTACTAGAATATTATGAATGTAAAAATATATAAAAAAACAACATTATTCCTCCTACCCTACAATGTTTTGTAATTTTTTAGGGTTCTATGGTCATCCATATTGATTTTGACGAGATGGGGGTACACCTCTATATGGTCATGTATCTCCATCTCGTAATTTTATTATTGGGATGTATGATGATTTAATGTTAATAGGGATATAGAAAAAGGCTTTAGTATTTATGAAAATTCACATAATGGATTATTTTATTAAAGAGGTAGATTATGGTCCGTTAAATGTGAGTGGTAACATCATTATTTCATCTTTAGTAATGACTATTTTATTGGATATAGTTTTCTACCACTTAGTTATATCATCCAATTTTGAAAATATTTTAAAAAAACTAATAAAACTTATGTCCTTTATTTTGAATTTAGATAAAACACATGAAAATACGAAATGGAATGGATTTCAGAATCCATTATGTTCAATATAGATATTTTATGGTATCTTATCGATGACATGCAAGGCACGCATGATCTACTTTTTTAGGATATCATTTTAGGGGACTCATTGTGGGATTCCTTATCCAGGATGATGTAAGAGGATCACTAGGAAGCAACTGATACTCAAGGGACAAAACCCTTTGTCCATGCGTGGTGCATGTTCTATCATCTTGAGGATCATCATGGATCAAGAAAATGGGTCATTAGGAAAGATTAAATCAGATTTGGGATGGAAAACTAGGCTTGAAAGAGGTTATTCATCCCCTGTTTCTCTAGCCCAGACATATCCTTAAGGAAGTATGATTCCAAAATTTCATGATTTTTCCATTTCTCAATCGAGGGAACAATTGGTTTTTTCAATGCCATAAAATGAATTCCATAGAGGATAGATTCATCTTTATTGGATCGAGCTCGGGAAAGTTTTCCTCATGGGAATATTATAAGATGGTGAATTTATTGACTTATTTTAATGAGTGGGATTTGATAGTTTGGTTCAAGGTGATACCCACACAAATAAACATCCTTGTCTGGAATATAAAGTACAAATCTCTTTTGACAGACGAGAATTCCCAATGTAATGGAATCCACTTCACTCCATATTGATTTTTTTGTGAGAAACCTCAAAAAGAATCAAAAGATAATCTCTTCATACAATGGGATTGGGAATATAATTTCAGATATATCTATACTATATATCCCCACCTCATTCTCTAAAACTCCTATTTTCATGTTTTCTTTGGTTCCTTGTTCTATGGTTTGGAGTGTAAGGTTATGTAAAGTATTGTTATGTCTGTTATCCTCTACCAAATATTCTAGATCATTTAGGAGGCATAGAATCATGAAATATTGGGTGGGTTTTACTATTAATTATATATTCAGTTAGGTTTATATGCTCTTATATTTGATCTAGTATATTTTCTTAAAAGGGGACAACATTAACAATAAGTTTGTAACATCCTCAACAAAACCTATGTTTATGGAAGGTCGGGTGGACAGTGGGTCAGATGGAAACCACCTTCAGTAGTTTCAAGATTAATGAGGATTGATCTCTCATGAACAAGACAATGAGAGGAGTTAGGGTTATATGGGACTCATATGGATTGATTTTGGGGGATTTCAGTGTTATTTTTTCATTCATTCTTCAATGGGAGAAGAGGCAAAAACACTTCTGAATGACCTTAGGGTATGCAAGAGGATTGGGTTTCAAGTGGTTGAGGTTTAGTTAGATTATGATGTTCTGATGAGAACAGTCAATGTGATTTGTGAGGCACCATGGGACATGATATATATGTTCAGAAAATTTTTTGTAGAGATCAACCATGGTCAGATTATTCAAGAATGTTTGAGGAATACTAATTTTCTTGCGGACACATATTTTGTATTGGGAGGATGGTTGAGGTTCTTGTTAGCTATGATAGTTTGGGTTCTCAGACTTATGAGTGCAAGGATTTTTTCCAAGGGGATACCATATGAATATCTCCATTTTCAGTCCCCTTGATGTCTCTTTGTTTTTGGTTTTTGACCACATTATCATTTAGAATAAAAATGAAATTTTTAGTTAGTGAATATGTTTTATATATAAGTGATAAGATTTTGTATTTAAATGACATTTTTTATTATATTTATTAATATTCAACTAAAATATATTGATAATAAATATATATTTATTTTATAAGATATTTCAATTTGTGTGGTGATATATGAGACTTGAGGTAAGAGATTAATATTTCAATACGATTTAAATCCTGAATGATTATGCATCAATTTCAATTGTGTGAAATTATATGATACCTATATGATAGTCCCCATTCATTTTACTTCCCCTATAGTAATATTTCTAATTTTTTTGTATTAGAATCAAATTTAGACCATTTTTATGAAAAAGAGAAATAAAATGTTTTTTAAGAAACCGCAATATTATTTCATATCTTTTGTTAAAAATCCATTTTCTTACATATCCATGTTTTAATAAAAAATTTGTATTTTTTGGATTTTTTTAATTGGATTTTAAAATTCATCCTTAACCATGTTTGGATTTTAATTTATTGGATTAAACATAATATTCTATTAATTTTATATAAAATATATATTATATATATCAAGTGAATATAATATTTTTACAACAATTACATAATGAATATAATTTCCCCATATCATAACCAATTAATGATTTTATTCATCCATCACAACATTAAATATTTGTTTTATAATAAAATTTCTTCCTTAATATTTTTGAAATGTTTATAATTTATATATGTTTTTTTCAAAATGAAATTATAGTTTTACATAAAAAATATTACAGTGAACATTTAATGAAAATTTAAATTTATGATAAAATCCATCGATATTTATATTTTTTCACTAAGTATATGATCTATTGACACAATACACATATTTTTAATAGATATTTTATGATATTTAAGATTTATGGATGACTATACGAAACTCATTATTTTTATATCAACCAATTAGTTCATGAATAATTATCTCTAAAATACTATTGTTTTCCACATGTAATATAATGGTGAAATGGTAAATGATTTATTATCATGTAGAGGATTTATGGTTTTATGATTTTTATGTGGGGGAACATTATTTCCTTCCATTTCATTGGGAAAATATGGATAAAGACTAAGATTACTATATTTTTTATGAAACTAAGTTCATGATAACAAAATGATGCATGGATCTCTTTTCATGTCCCATAGGCATGTGTGTGGAACTATTTTTATAATGCCCCAGCCTTAAACCTTACTTAATATTGAATTAAATGAGTAATTAACATTGAGGATCTTTTCAGGTTTAGAGTTTTAGAGAATTAGGACATAACTATTACATCTCAAAAGATTACAAAGTAGTCGCTTCTACTAAATTTCCATAAAATAAAAACTCTTTAAAAGAAACATGTATAGTTCCATGTTTTAGGTAGCATGACATTCCCTTGATCCCATCCTTGACCCTATTCCACGCTATGTCCTGTGAAAAACATTTCAAAAACTTGGGATGAGCATAAGAAGCTCAGTAAGGGATACACAAAGAATGAAAACTGTTAGTTTTTCCAAACAACAAGTAAACCATGAATACTTTATCAATGTAATACTTTTCACCTTCATGAAGTAGTAAAAACATTTCACTGAAAAAAAAGTATCATTACTTACCTTTTTGTAACCAAAGGATTACCATAAAACCCATATAAAGAACACATAACATATATAATGGTAACTTGGGACATAAACATACTTAAGTGGAATAACCATACGGTCGACTTCCACACATATCACTTAATGGAATAGCCATATGGCCAATTTCCATACATAATTAATGGAATAGCCATACATCCGACTTCCATACCAAATGCATTGGAGGTTATAACGTAACCACCCGTCCTGGTATTCACGGCACCACCCGTCATATGGTTTATAACGTAACCACCCGTTAAAATGTCCAAGTACCAATATAAAATCATAAAACATAAAACCAATATAAAGGAATGATAACATTTCCACATCACAATATATCATAATAGAATCCTTTATCAAAACCATTTTCAAAACTATTTAAAACATTTAATAAAGAGATTTTTGAATCAAAGTGTCCCATACCACCTTGAAGCTTAAAATTTTAAACCATTAATATCCATATAAAAAAATCCTTAAAACCATTTTGAAAACATGGATATTAATAATAACAAATAATTAAAACATTTAAAACGATATTTTGGTTAAAGGGGTTTTACCAAAATTAGAGACACTTGAATACAATAATTGAGGAATAAAATTTAGTCAAAACATTATAATATCATGAGAATAAATGGATTCATGATATAATACTTCAAATGACAGTATATACACCATATAAGAGTGAATTGGTGCATAACAACAATGAACCCTCAATAGAAATGTCAAATGTAAAGAAATCCCTTATAAAGAAGGTATCCTTAAATTAAGTACCAATCAATCTCAAAAATATGTGTGAAAAATATAAATAAACCCAATATAAGTGGATATTAAGTGTAAAATAATAAAAGGTCATTCACACATATTCAATGGATGACATATTCAATGATTACATGTTGAACCCAAAGAAATCGAAATTGGGTTAAAAAGTTCCCTTGACAGCCTAACGGCATCACATCAAAATAAGTTGATGAGAGATAAAAAGTGTATCTCATCACTTGGACAGAAAATTTACATCAATAAGGATATATGAGAACATATCCCAACATAAAAATATGTAAATTAAAAGTCCCAATAAAAGAAGTCTTTTAAAAAAGAGGAGGGTGAAAGGTTCCCTTACCGACTTGGGTATCTTTCAAAACATACACCCCATGAAAGAAAGACAATATATCATTGATGTAAATACTCATAAACCAAATTATATTACAAAAAGAGTAGAATAATGGGCAGTACATACACCACTCAATGAAATTTGTGGCAAATGTAGCATAAATCTCACGGGAATAAAAGTGAGATGAAAAATCCATTACGAAAATTCAGCAGCCTAATGGCGCAACGCAAAACATCCAAAATGGATTGATGAGAGGAAATAGGGTCTCTCATCATATGAAGATAATAATTACAGTAGGAGTAATATAAAATAACATCCCAATCATAAGAAAAATGAGCATAAAAGGAATGACATAAAAGAGTGTACTTAAAATGAAAGAGAGGTGTAGGATCCCTTACCTCGGGTCTGACTTGACTCGATCGTTCTTTAATCTCCTGAATAATAAACTTGAGTAAATTTATACTTCCTAAAGAACCTTTTTCAAGTTCATTATTCCTTTAATATCACTTATTACCATGTTATAAACATTATTTAATCATTTAAGTTAATCATGTTTATTTTGTCGATATTTGGTTCTTAAGTCGAAAGTGGACTTCTTACAATTACATGTTGCTCGTGTGGTCAAGGGTTCTTTATATCCAAAAATGAAATTCCTGATTTGGATATCATATATATCATATATATCCAGCATATACATGTATTTATAAAATCTAATAATCATTTAGAGGAAAGAAATGAAATGAACCGTTCATGGAGACGGTAAGCCGTACGTACGCATGAACGCTACTTTCATTTCTATGTCGTATTAACGGAATTAAAACTATATGAGAGCTATGTATATTTTAATTACAGAATTATATTAATCATTTAGATGTATCATACATCATATATATCCATTATATATATGTACTTATAATAGTACATTACATTTGGGGATAAGAAATGAAATGCACCGTTCATGGAGACGGTAAGTCGTACGTACACATGAAGGCTACTTTCATTTATATCTCATACTTTAATGGAAAGAAATAATAATGATATAGATGTAAATAATAATTCCAGTATAAAATCATATATAATAACATTAAATCCATCCTTTATACGTCCCGCGTATGGCATTAAGGAATCACATCAGTTTGAGGGGGCGGTAGTCCGCACTTCCTAAAATGAAGATATCGCGTATACCCATAATGGAAGCCATAAAGGTAAAAAAAATGAAAAATAAAGAGGAATAAGTAAAACATAAACATATTATATATCATATATAAAAATAGTGACATCATAATGGCCACCTTTGAAGGTGTTAAATGAGTATTGAACAATCATCGTTTCGGGAGGCACAATTTCTCCATCCACAGAAACCGTATTTTCTTTAACCATTTGATGTAGTTTTGTGAGAGTGTAGCTCAAATAAATCTTATAACAACATCCCAGTATATTTAAGATACTGGTGTTGTTACAAAAGAAATAAATAAAAAGATTTTAGGGGGTTGGAGAAGCAAAATAAAACAAATGAACATGAGAGAATGAATTACCTTTAAAAGAGTAACTCCTTTTGATTTGAGCCTAAAGGCTTCCTTTGAAAAGATTCTTCCCAAAGGGAATCCTCTAGGATGAGGAGATGGATGTTGAGGGAGTAAATGGGCAGGGTTTGGCCGAGCCAAAGGCTTGAGGAGTGTGTGAAATGAGGTAGAGGTGGGGGCCTTTTATAAGAGGAGAGGAGGGGCACTTTTGGAAAGTAAGAAATATTACTTTATTTGAAAATGTGTTTCGGTTTTAAAAGGTCCCACATTGATATAATTCGTGGATAAGGTGATAAGGTTTCTAAATCCACCCATCCGATAAGTTTTGGACATGTGTAGTTTATATATTTTACATTATCTTTCCATTTTATTTAAATCATCAAATAATGATGTCATCGCTGCATCATTATTTTGTCATAAATAATTTAATTTATATAATGTCTAAAAATTATAAAAAAAATACTATGATGTAGGAAATATTTTTATATTTCCAATGGATATTTATAATAAAAATTCTGATAATTATAGCCCCATGTAAAAAGTGTGTTCGTAAAACATATTATGTTTGTGTCATTTTTACTTTTACATTAAATAAAACGTTATTTATGTCATTTCCCAACCAAAGTGTCTCCATGGGGTCCACAAGTTGACCCATGGCTTGTCTTGGTCTTCCATGATACAACCAATAAGGTTGGGACATGTGTCGTGGTCATTTCATATTATTAAATCATTATTTTTACCTTAAACTACACTAATTACCACTAATCGCGATTAAGAACTTAATAAGTTACTATTCACCAAAAAATTATTATAATCTCATTGAACCACATTTTACTTCTTAATGACAAACATGTATGGCGGATTTTAAAAATTCAATACACATTAGTGGTAAACTTTCATTTAACTGAAAAATCAGTTTGCTTGATTACCACTTAGTGGTTTCACTATTCATCAAAAATTGGAGTTTTTCAGAAAAATACCAAAACTTCACCCTAAGCTATATTTGATATTCCGAATTCAAAAATGAAGTCCTTTTTAAAAAATTCAAAACCTATTAGTCACATTAATTAATTTAATAATTAATTCCCGTTGTCAGAGCAAATATCGTGTTTTTATAAAACAATAAGTATCAAAAGATTGACGCTAGTTTAAGTCTGATTTCAAAGTGAAATTAATTCCAACGACCACTATTGGATTTAATGGTAAAAATATTTTCTAATTTCACTTTAAAAACAATTCAAAATATAATCTAATCATATAAATAAATTAGATTAAAAAGAGGTTTTGAATTAAAATACAACATTTTACACTATTCATTAAAAAAACGAACATTATCGGAAAGATACAAAAAATTTACAAAAAGTAAATTTTGATGTCCCGATTCTTAAGAAGAGTTTTATTTGGTCCCATAGAATGTATAAGAGTGAACAAAACTATATTTAATGACGGTTCGCCATCAAAAGGCGATAAGTGAACCTTTAGTGAAAACTAGGGCATATATGCCTAAAATTGAATTCTTTCTGTATTTTAAGACTCTATCCTTTATTGGATAAATGTAAAAACATTTAAAAACATATATAATCATATTTTAGTTATTTCTATCCATTCCCGCCATTACAACGGCTACATGTTAACTACCATTTAAAATAATATTATTTCATTATTAGAGTGCAACGTAAGATTCCCAAGAAACTCGTTGTTGCGTGTTGGGTACGCCATCGAGCATAGCGTCCCCTTTAAAGTCATATCAATATTTTATTCAAAAATATGGATAAATATGAAAATGTCATATTCTTTATTTACCTGGGGTGTTACATCCTTCCCCCCTTTTGGGAATTGCGTCCTCGCAATTTTAAAATTGCACTTGGAAACATCCTTGAAAGTCCCACATCGGAACAAAAGTCGGTAAAACAAAAACTTTAAAATAATGAAAGATAAGTACAAAGGTCACCCGAGTTAACCCATACTAGGATTCCAAGTATGAAAATATGGACATGGAGGAAAAAACAAAGGGTCATGTTCTGATGGAGAGTGATAGAAAACATGTTTAGGAGAATGTTAACCACGAGAAAATCACAAACTTGGGATTGGTTAAACGGTATTCGATTCCCCAGTAGTAAAAGTTAATAGACAACATTTTTGTTTTAAGTTACTTTTTATTGAGGAATTTATTCATAAGGAAACATAATCACTTATCATATTGACATTCAACTTTTATTATATTCCTTACACAAACTCATATTTTCTCCAAAAGACGAGTATTTAGGAAGACATGTTCACATTAAGAGTACTATAATCAACTTCTAGAGAATCACCTAATCCACAAAATAGAACTATATACTTCCCATGTCTTTAGTCTATAACCAAAACCAAAACCAAAAAGGCTAGTACAAGATCAGATAATCCAGAAAAGGATAACCCTTTATAAAAAGAAAATTTATTCTTAATCTCCAAAATTTGTCCAACAAAACCCAAAGTTCAACGAGGACCATTCTATAATCAATTTGTCCATAAAATTCTTCAAAGTAAACCAATATAAGATTGAAACCCAAATATTTGAAGGATTTAGTCACATAGTCTTCCAAGTTAAATCGTAACATTTATCTCCAACAAAAATCAGTTGCTCTTAAAGTCTTGCATTGAAAAGTAATTATCCTAATCACATATCCTCCATGATAGGTTAATCCTTTTCATAAATAACCCAAAATCAACTTACTCTTAATTCATAAAATCATATAACTAAAAAGAATCAGTCAAACTAACCAGGGACTTCACGTAGTCCAGTGGTAGGCGATAAATACAAGTCGCACATTGGTTGTGGGTTCGATTCCTACAGCTTTGTCCGATGTGACGGGATGTCAAACGGTCTACATGTTCTCCCTTTTCCAAAACTATATAAATCTTAAACATTCCCCAAAATGAGATAAAATCTTCAAGAATAATCATAACATATTTTAACCTCAAGTTTATCTCATTCCTTTCATTTTCCATCATATCATAGAGTAACCCATAGTTACCTAAAAATTAAGTATCATATAAACCCTAATGGTTACCTTAATAATTATTACCTGAATTTCCACATCGAGTTGGCCATCTCGTACATGATGCATTAGAGAACTCACCAAGGTTGAAGTGGTTGATCATGAATCCTTGATATTTGGTTTAGAACAACCATGAGTTTCCTCATTGAATCGTCCATTTTATCTAGTATCTTAATCAGAGAACCACCACAGTTTCCTTCAAATCTGTTGTCCCTTTGGTGCCTACTAGATCCATCCATTCACTAAAAATAGAAATGTCAGTGTGAGTATATCAACAAAACCATCATGTACTAATGAGGAAGGTAAACACTAACATACACTTACTCATTCACTTTATCTAAAACTAGGACACTTTTTAAAATCCTAACCATTATGGTAATGTCACTTATGCTTAAAGAATACCATAACCTCTAAAGTTATCTAAACCGACCTCTGATACCAACTATAAGGCCCCAGCCTTAAACCTTACTTAATATTGAATTAAATGAGTAATTCACATTGAGGATCTTTTCAGGTTTAGAGTTTTAGAGAATTAGGACATAACTATTACATCTCAAAAGATTACAAATTAGTCGCTTCTACTAAATTTCCATAAAATAAAAACTCTTTAAAAGAAACATGTATAGTTCCATGTTTTATGTAGCATGACTTTCCCTTGATCCCATCCTTGACCCTATTCCACGCTATGTCCTGTGAAAAACATTTCAAAAACATGGGATGAGCATAAGAAGCTCAGTAAGGGATACACAAAGAATGAAAACTGTTAGTTTTTCAAAACAACAAGTAAACCATGAATACTTTATCAATGTAATACTTTTCACCTTCATGAAGTAGTAAAAACTTTTCACTGAAAAAAAAGTATCATTACTTACCTTTTTGTAACCAAAGGATTACCATAAAACCCATATAAAGAACACATAACATATATAAAGGTAACTTAGGACATAAACATACTTAAGTGGAATAACCATACGGTCGAATTCCACACATATCACTTAATGGAATAGCCATACGGCCAATTTCCATATATACTTAATGGAATAGCCATATGGCCGACTTCCATACCCAATGCATTGGAGGTTATAACGTAACCACCCGTCCTGGTATCCACGGCACCACCCGTCATATGGTTTATAACGTAACCACCCGTTAAAATGTCCAAGTACCAATATAAAATCATAAAACATAAAACCAATATAAAGGAATGATAACATTTCCACATCACAATATATAATAATAGAATCCTTTATCAAAACCATTTTCAAAACTATTTAAAACATTTAATAAAGAGATTTTTAAATCAAAGTGTCCCATACCACCTTGAAGCATAAAATTTTAAACCATTAATATCCATATAAAACAATCCTTAAAACCATTTTGAAAACATGGATATTAATAAGAACAAATAATTAAAACATTTTAAACGATATTTTGGTTAAAGGGGTTTTACCAAAATTAGAGACACTTGAATATAATAATTGAGAAATAAAATTTAGTTAGAACATTATAATATCATGTGAATAAATGGATTCATGATATAATACTCCAAATGACAGTATATACACCATATAAGAGTGAATTGGGACATAACAATAATGAACCCTCAATAGAAATGTCAAATGTAATGAAATCCCTTATAAAGAAGGTATCCTTAAATTAAGTACAAATAAATCTCAAAAATATGTGTGACAAATATAAATACACCCAATATAAGTGGATATAAAGAGTAAAATAATAAAAGGTCATTCACACATATTCAATGGATGACATATTCAATGACTACATGTTGAAACCAAAGAAATCGAAATTGTGTTAAAAAGTTCCCTTGACAGCCTAACGGCATCACATCAAAATAAGTTGATGAGAGATAAAAAGTGTATCTTATCACTTGGACATAAAATTTAAATCAATAAGGATATATGAGAAAATATCCCAACATAACAATATGTAAATTAAAATACCCAATAAAAGAAGTCTTTTAAAAAAGAGGATGGTGAAAGGTTCCCTTACCGACTTGGGTATCTTTCAAAACATACACCCCATGAAAGAAAGACAATATATCATTGATGTAAATACTCATAAACCAAATTATATTACACAAAGAGTAGAATAATGGGCAGTACATACACCACTCAATGGAATTTGTGGCAAATGTAGCATAAATCTCACAGGAATAAAAGTGAGATGAAAAATCCATTACGAAAATTCGGCAGCCTAACGGCGCCACTCAAAACTTCCAAAATGGATTGATGAGAGGAAATAGGGTCACTCATCATATGAAGATAATAAGTAAAGTAGTATTAATATAAAAAAAAATCCCAATCATAAGAAAAATTAGCTTAAAAGGAATGACATAAAAGAGTGTACTTAAAAAGAAAGAGAGGTGTAGGATCCCTTACCTCGGGTCTGACTTGACTCGATCGTTCTTTAATCTCCTGAATAATAAACTTGAGTTAATTTATACTTTCTTAAGAACCTTTTTCAAGTTCATTATTCCTTTTATATCACTTATTACCATGTTATAAACATTATTTAATCATTTAAGTTAATCATTTTTGTTTTGTCGATATTTGGTTCTTAAGTCGAAAGTGGATTTCTTACAATTACATGTTGCTCGTGTGGTCAAAGGTTCTTCATATCCAAAAATGAAATTCCTGATTTGGATATCATATATATCATATATATCCAGCATATACATGTATTTATAAAATCACATAATCATTTTGAGGAATGAAATGAAATGCACCGTTCATGGAGACGGTAAGCCGTACGTACGCATGAACGCTACTTTCATTTCTACGTCGTATTAATGGAATTAAAACTATATGAGAGGTATGTATATTTTAATTCCCGAATTATATTAATCATTTAGATGTATCATACATCATATATATCCATTATATATATTTACTTATAATAGTACATTACATTTGGGGATAAGAAATGAAATGCACCGTTCATGGAGACGGTAAGCCGTACGTACACTTGAAGGCTACTTTCATTTCTATCTCATACTTTAATGGAACGAAATGATAATGATATAGAGGTAAATAATAATTCCAGTATAACATCATATATAATAACATTAAATCCATCCTTTATACGTCCCGCGTATGGCATTAACGAATCACATCACTTTGAGGGGGCGGTAGTCCGCACTTCCTAAAATGAAGATATCGCGTATACCCATAATGGAAGACATAAAGGTAAGACACAAATGAAAAATAAAGAAGCATAAGTAAAACATAAACATATTATATATCGTATATAAAAATAGTGACATCATAATGGCCACCTTTGAAGGTGTCAAATGAGTATTGAACAATCATCGTTTCGGGAGGCACAATTTCGCCATCCACGGAAACCGTATGTTCTTTAACCATTTGATGTAGTTGTGTGAGAGTGTAGCTCGAATAAATCTTATAAAAACATCCTAGTATATTGAAGATACTAGTGTTGTTACAAAATAAATCAATAAAAAGAGTTTAGGGGGTTGGAGAAGCAAAATAAAACAAATGAACATGAGAGAATGAATTACCTTTAAAAGAGTAACTCCTTTTGATTTGAGCCTAAAGGCTTCCTTTGAACTGATTCTTCCCAAAGGGAATCCTCTAGGATTAGGAGAGGGATGTCGAGGGAGTAAATGGGCAGGGTTTGGCCTAGCCAAAGTCTTGAGGAGTGTGTGAAATGAGGTAGAGATGGGGGACTTTTATAAGAGGAGAGGAGGGGCACTTTTGGAAAGTAAGAAACATTACATTATTTGAAAATGTGTTTCGGTTTTAAAAGGTCCCACATTGATATAATCCGTGTATAAGGTAATAAGGGTTCGAAATACACCCATACAATAAGTTTTGGACATGTGTAGTTCATAGAGTTTACATTATCTTTCCATTTTATTTAAATCGTCAAATAATGATGTCATCGCTGCATCATTATTATGTCATAAATAATTTAATTTATTTAATGTCTAAAAATTATAAAAAAACTACTATGATTTAGGAAATCTTTTTAGATTTCCAATTACTATTTATAATCAAAATTCTGATAATTATAGCCCCATGTAAAAATTGTTTTCGTAAAACATATTATGTTTGTGTCATTTTTACTTTTACATTAAATAAAAGGTTATTTATGACATTTCCCAACCAAAGTGTCTCAATGGGGTCCCCAAGTTGACCCATGGCTTTTCTTGGTCTTCCATGATACAACCAATAAGGTTGGGACATGTTTCTAGGTAATTTCATATTATTAAATCATTATTTTTACCTTCAACTACACTAATTACCACTAATCGCGATTAAGAACTTAATAAGTTACTATTCACCAAAAAAATTATTATAATCTCATTGAACCACATTTTACTTCTTAATGACAACCATGTATGTCGGATTTTCAAAATTCAATACACATTAGTTGTAAACATTCATTTAACTGAAAAATCAGTTTGCTTGATTACCACTTAGTGGTTTCACTATTCATAAAAATTGGAGTTTTTCAGAAAAATACCAAAACTTCACCCTAAGCTATATTTGATATTCCGAATTAAAAAATGAAGTCCGTTATAAAAAATTTAAAACATATTAGTCACATTAATTAACTTAATAATTAATTCCCGCTGTCAGAGCAAATAGCGTGTTTTTATAAAACAATAAGTATCAAAAGATTGACACTAGTTTAAGTCTGATTTCAAAGTGAAATTAATTCCAACAACCACTATTGGATTTAATGGAAAAAATATTTTCTAATTTTACTTTAAAAAAAATTCAAAATATAATCTAATCATATAAATAAATTAGATTAAAAAGAGGTTTTGAATTAAAATACAACATTTTACACTATTCATTAAAAAAATGAACATTATCGGAAAGATACCAAAACATTACACAAAGTAAATTTTGATGTCCCGATTGTTAAGAAGAGTTTTATTTTGTCCAATAGAATGTATAAGAGTGAACAAAACTATATTTAATGACGGTTCTCCATCAAAAGGCGATAAGTGAACCTTTAGTGAAAACTAGGGCATATATGCCTAAAATTGAATTCCTTCTGTATTTTAAGACTCTATCCTTTATTGGATAAATGTAAAAACATTTAAAAACTTATATAATCATATTTTGGTTATATCTATCCATTCCCGCCATTACAACGGCTACATGTTAACTACCATTTAAAATAATATTATTTTATTATTAGAGTGCAACGTAAGATTCCCAAGAAACTCGTTGTTGCGTGTTGGGTACGCCATCGAGCATAGCGTCCCCTTTAAAGTCATATCATTATTTTATTCAAAAATATGGATAAATATGAAATTGTCATATTCTTTATTTACCTGGGGTGTTACAATTTTCAAGTCCCCAAGTTTATGAATAGACTTTGTTTCGAGTACAAAACACTAAGAGAAAAATATTACTGTTTATATATGTTTAAAATAAAATATTTTTAATAATGTACCATGTCACAATGATTATGACGTGTCCTCATGGATCATGATTGATTATTGTTTATTCTTCACACTTATGGATTGTTTACTTTGTGATTAAAATGAATTATTTTATGATTTATGATTAATGATCATTAGAAAATTATGTATGATTATTTTATGTTATGATAATTTTCTTAGAACTATATTCATATCATATTCTCACATATGATCATTGATTTATATATTTTATGATTATACATAATTGTCATATATGGAAATTATATCTTATGTTTACTTTCCCCATGTTATGAATAAATGTATTTAGTAGGGTATGTATAATTAGTGTACTGGGTGTGATTCATTGTGTGGGAGAAATTAAATATCATTCCTGAAACAAGATGAATATGTATCTAGTCTCCAAATAAATTAGACATTTACGATTATGGTGTAGATCATAATTTAATTTAATGTATATTCATCTAATATGATGTAATTTTTATATGTGGAATTAATGGATCACTATAAATACTCAATTATTTTTTCATTCTAATCTATAAAAATTCATTGGCCATAATATTTCATTGATTCTACTTCTCAAGAGTATATTTGTGGAGTTTATATGGTTTAAAAACACTTTTATCAAGAATTAATAATAATCCTTACAAGAAAAAAGAATCTATTTCCCTCTACATATTCAAGTACTAAAATTGTAATAATACTTTTTTACTTGAAATTTATTTTAATTTTCTTGAATTAAAATTAAATCAATTAATATCAAAACGATTCCTTATTAATGTGATAGTTTCACCCTTTGTCACTCTCATTAACCTCATTTCACTATCCACTTTATATACCTTTCATACTACCGAAATCATTTGGAGATTTTAAGGACCCCATTTTTCATTGTAAAAACCCAATACAATTTTCACATATGTTTATTCATATAAATGTTTTTTTTCACTTCATGGGGATTTCCATGCATGAAACTCACATTACCTTCTCATGGAATTAAAATAATGAATGTTTCATTATTTAGGTTCTTTTAGAATCCATAAATATTATATGAATCATGTTCACAAACTCCATTAGTTTTGAATAAAACGTTATAAACAATTTGGAGTACAAAAATTTAGAAATATGAAGGGTACACCCAGACAGCTCTTTGATTCCATGTGTAAGGTTTTTGTCTCAGTGGATACTATGTGTGGTGCATGAGTAGTATTCCTAGAACATTATGATATCATGTAATCATAGAGATCCTTGAATTATGATTACATATTCATATATTAATTCATTTTAGCATTCATTTAATTATAAACACTTGTGATATAATTTTTTCATGCATCCATGTTATTATCATGTGTCGTTACGTATCGCATCAATATTATCACTCTAATTTTTCCCTTACATAGATTCATATATGATGCCTTATCTATTTAATACCATTTATATCCTATTAAGTAATGTAATTTCCATTATATATATATATATATTAAATTTATGCAATTTAAATACATATGATGTAGATTCTATTTTTGTTGTTTTAATTATATGTCTATTAAAGACAGAAGACCTCCAGATTCACCTAAATTATTTTATAGACATTTATATTTAAAATGAAGTGATAAAAAGTTTTATGATGCTTTGGTTGTTAAATATTATAAACAAGGATGGTATAATAATGTTTGTCTATTATAATTTTAAACCATTAGTGAAAACTCTACAGATAAGTTAAAATATATAAATTCCTCTTAAATATTAGTTCTATATCGAGTGTGTGGTTACCTAGAAATATCATCAATATATAAAAATAATCAACTCGATATGGTTGTAGTATATATTTGAATAGGTTTAATAACTTTTATATGTAATGTTTTTTTATTAATTTTATCCTTACCCTGGGAATTAGTAGTGAGAATTATGTAACATATAGTTCGACACTGTAAAAGGATGTGAATTGGATAATTCAAATCCTATTTGAAAATAATTGGGATGAAATTAAATATATTATTATATATATTATGGTTTAAATTTATACAACATAGTATAGAAATAGTCATAGATTAGCACGATTGATATATAAAAATTCATAAGTTAGCATTTATATGCTATTGTCTCTAATTTATGTTATTCCTAGTTTTTTATTATTATAGAATCATGTACCTTTATACCGGAAAATAAAATTTCATAGAAAATAAAAATTAATACAATGAATCATTACAAAAAAAAATAAATGAAATATACAATGTGATGTGTATCCTAATAAAATACATAATATTCTAACATTAGGAATCGATAACATCAGGTACGTACTAGCACAATTATCTAATGAAATTAGTAATAACAAAAATCACATTAAATAGAAACATTATTATAAAATAGATTTGGTTTTTGTTGAATCCATTAGTCAATAAAACCTTATAAGTTTAGTAGATATAATATACAAATAATTATATATCAATAGATTAACTACATTGGGAAAATATTATTTATCCTCTAATACTCTGAGTAGATGATGTTATTATTGGAACTCACATAACAAGGGGTAGGAGACGAATAGTGCTGAAAATGAACAAGAATAAAAATTATAAGGAAAAAATTAATCCTATGTATTTTTATGGATTCAAGGATATATTTTTCAAAGAATATATTCCCCAAACACTCCATCTTAAAATGGGGAGGGAATTTTTAACATCATCCGATTCGTAGACACTAACGATGATGGGAAATGTATCTCAAAATGAGCTCAGACATGCCTGCCCTTATGCATGAGGATAGTGACAAGTAGTGTGGTTCTATGTTTATAGAATGGGGATACGATATCCCCAAATCAAAGTGAAATAACAGTTTCATTATATCCAATAATTATGAATCCGAAATAATCCATAATTAAACATCCATGAAAGTACCAAATAATATCTAAAATGTATAAAATATTAATTGATTATTATGGATGTAAAAAAACACACAGAAGCAGTTAATTTCCACAAATATACAATAAATGATAAATCAGAAAACAAGAAGGCTCCATAACAATATCCCAATATCCCATTATCAAACCAAGCTATACATGTCATGTGTTAAACATTGGTCTAATTCCCATGTCATTTAAAACAATCATTACATGTTCTCGAGTAACAAAATGTTTCCTATGTAGGGTGTTTGTGAACCTCATTAAGACACCGCAAAAAATAAATATAAATATATCTAGTCTACGTAAGTTCATTCTAAATATTAACATATATAATGGGAGTAAAATGAAAATAAATAAATATATATATTTGATCCTGAAGTTCCATGATTTCACCAATAAACAAAAATACCTTCCATGTATAGATGTATATGTCTCTGAATTGTAGACACCCATCAATGAAAAACATAGAAAACCTTGACATCAGAATACAACCAATGAAATATACTAGTCCTAGAAAAGAATAATCACATATCAGAAAATATACCAATCATAGAAAAATTTCCAACTTTTGGGAAATACACTCTTCCTAAAACAAAGAAAACATCTATAGTGATAAGAATAATTGAAACCATGAATGAAATATCTATGGTAAGACCATCCCTATATCCATTCACTTGGACCAAATAAATTATTTCATCGATCGTCTTTTCTCACACTGTTTAGTACTTTTATCATAATTATGATTTTATATTTTTATATAATTATTTTTATCCTTTAATTGAATTCAAATAATTTTGGCTTCGTCACATTATTTAACAACATCCCTATAAAAGTCTATTTCAAGACACCCTGATGGGATATATTCTAACTCGAAATCATATGTGACCCATTGGGTAATCTCATGTTATTATTTAATTGATATCAATTATATATTTAAATTTTCATTCAAAAACATTTTATTATAATGAAAAAACATAACTATGAACTAATAAATTAAGAAATACATGATGATAAAAATTATAGAACAACACCATCAATATTAATGATGATTAATGACTAAGAGAGATTGAATCAATCAATCATACTGGGCAATGTCCTCTAAATTATATTATATCAATATTTTATTATGATTAATGAGAATGATAAGATGGAACTATGAATGAATGAGACATGTATGTCTTAAATATTAATTTACCTACTCATTGAAATCAATTACAGTGATATTAACATTCTTTATTTATGATGTAAAATGGAATAACCCTGGGAAGAAAAAATTCATGAAATTATAGGAGAGGTCAACATGATAAATATAGGGGGATTATATGTTTTTTAAATAATTTAAATCACATAAATATAGTATCAAATAATAATTAATATTGTGATAAAAGAATAAAAATATTGATTATTGGGGAAGGAACGCTCTATATCCTGGAACTATTTTTCATAAAATGCCAGACTATTTGACATCGTGAATTTTAATTGACTCTATTATGGATCTACACTCAGTCCACCTGAACTTTATCTATGACATCACTAACATATGAATGAGAAAAACAATTATATTTCCCTAAATCCAATCCCAAACACTAAACCACAACAAACCTCAAAAAATATATGGGGAACCAAAAACCCCCGTATATATACTTCTAATCCATGATAAATATATCTATATTTCTCTACATAATATCCCAAAAAATATCATGAGACATCCATCTTCTAGGAATAAATAACTCAACCTCTATGCCTAAAAATTCACCCTCCACTAATGTTTCATTTCATTGATATTTACCTACAACCACAACATGAAACTGAATGCTGTGAAATGATTCACTTTAAGTTACACACTTATTCTATGACATGAATCATGGTTTTCCACATCAACCACAATACATCTCATGTTTACCAGGTATAATAATTTTTCTTCAAATAAATTTAAAAGGGTTATTTCCTTTGAAGAATTATTGGGGGGGGATTACAAACTCAGAACTATATAGCATTTCAACAATGAGATTCATTCTATAACATCTATAAGACCCTAAATAAAAATTCAGACCATTATTTTCATATACATGATTCTCACATAGACGTCGCTTCCTGATTATGGATGTACATTGATCACATATATGCTGAATAATCATTCTAGTAAAATAGGGTGTTTTCCCGATATTTTTCTATAAAATCCTAGCACGGATCAATGGATGAATCCACCTAAATCCAAATATCATAATTTTAAATTACATGAAATTAATATTAATTTCATTTTTGTAGTTATGATATGTGAAAAATAGAATAGATTTCTATGAGGTGATATATAATAGAATAATTATAATCCGTATGAAAAATTCTCTTGCCTACCTCCATTGACCACACAAATCATTGTACCAACATTCCCCAACAATGAACTTGATGACTATATTATCTCTTAATAACATGTTAAAATACCCATCTACCAACCTAGAAGCCTAGTGTTCTGATTTAGTTGTCCATAAAAGATATATATCTGATCATAGTGGTACATAACATGTTTTAAATATGTTGTACATTCTCCAACATATCATATGTGACAATCAACTCAATTAATGTTGAGTCACTGGTCTCCAACAAACATTTGTATGTAGAATAATCAAACATACAAATCCTAATAAGGTCTGTCTATATAGAAAGCTGCTAAAAAATTTTCAAGAATTTTATTCCATTATGAATTTATTTTCTCAGTAAATAAAAAAAATCTATTACACACTCTCTCATTATTTCCAATAATACATTTATACTCATCTATAACAGTCCATCAGTCTATTATTGATAGGAATTACTCAAAAGAACATATATAAAAAACATCATATGAAAACCCTTCATGATGAATGATATGAAGAAAATTTCGTGATTTTGAATAATTGTTTGCGGGATCCCATTCATGACCATAATATCCATAACATTGATCATACCCTACTCATCAACTGAAATGGTCTATCTAAACATAAAAAATCAATATTTCATTTTTTTCAATATCCTATTACCTGAGATGAATCAATTCATTGAGGAATTTTTGATAATTCCCTTATATAATATATATTAATAATTTGTTATTTCTACTCAATATTATGCATCAGATATAGAAGGGAAATAATCCACTTTGGCTAACCCATTAATTTTTTAAAGGTGAAGCATCATGTAATATAACCTAAAACATATGTCATTCATTCTTAGCCACCAATATTTTTGGTGTATGTTTCATTGATTTATCATTAGTCATAGTTTACCCAACAATTTTATGGAATTTTACTCATGAATTATCTCTTCACACTTGTGTTAAGGAACCAAGACCAGATGATGAACATATGGAATCTTATCATCATACAAAGTCAAATATGGCTATCACATCACCCAATATTTATTATCCATTATTGAAAAACACAATATGTTGTTTTCTCAAACTTATAATTTATAATAAAAGGGGGTATGTTTAAGGGAATATATGCTTCTGAATAATGGTATTTTTGAATTTCTAAATGATTTTGAGTGAGAAGATAAATTAATTACGACCCACAATTGAAATCCTTCAATTCCTGTGTATGAGACTTATATATCAATGAATATGAAACAACATTCCACTTTCTATGGGAATATTAAATATAAAAATCAACATATTATTGATTCTATACCCAACAACATTATTTAATGTTCAGTTCCCAATGAGATAAGTTGTATTTTAGGAATTGGTTATCTGTATTCACCCAAATTCTATCCCAAAAAATATTGAAAACAACATCATAAAGAATACAATATTTTTTTTATGTTTCATCTTTTTTTGTTGAATACTTTTACTCATGAGGTATCAGCTTTCTAAAACAATAAAAGACCCCATGACATCCATCCATCAAGACTTTCCATATCCAATATCTAATTCATAAAAAAACAGTGTACTCCCTACCCAGATTTGGGAGGGTTGGTATCAATGTTTTATTCTTACTTTCGTTAAGAATATAATGATATTTATATAATTATCATACTATAAAAAATTCTATTTTTTCACACACATAATTGATATTTCTGAATAATAAAAAACCAGGATAAACCTCCAATAATACTTAGATACTAGTAAAACAATTATGATATATCTGATTTTGGGATGATCCCAAGGAACAATTATCTAGTCTATCATAGGGTAAGTGGATATAAAAGTATCAAAAAAAATATTCTTGAAATAATATTTCCTATCGATCCATAATAAGAACACCGAGAGCATAGAATGGAGCCGAGGATTCCAAAGTGTAGTCAACATGGCCTCTTGGTGGTTCTCTTGCACCTCCCTCTTCAAGGAGTATATAAGGATTTAATTATTGAAAAAAAAATTATATATCCAAATAGTAGTGAAATAATCAATTCATTAGATATATAAATACCTTAAATGAATCAATTAAACCAAGTTGAATCAAAATAAAATCATATAGTATAGATCTACTTTAAAATTTATTGTGTAAGATGTATAAGTTATCCCCATCAACTACAAATAAAAAATCACAAATCCAATTTTGAAAATACACTTGAACAGACCTATTGATCAAATAATTCATCAATACATGGATATGGATATTGTTTCTTAATTTTTCAACTTACTGAACATATAGTAGTTAACAGACAACTAAAATAAACTATATTCCTTCAGGGAATATAGGACTAGGGATCCATAATTGGACAATATTATTTGCATAGACCATGTTCCACTATATCTCTAGTAGATCCCTAAGCTTGTGATATTGGGTTGGATCCATCTAATAAGGCTGAATAGAAATTGGATGATCTCCAAAATTTACATTGATATTAAACTCATCATTTAATTAGATTGGAAGCATCATGATGTCATCAATGAAACAATCCAAAAACAATTCCAAAATTAGAGGATGAATATCTCATGTAGTGTACCTATTTTTCACCTTCACATTTTAATAATGGTATATAATATCAAGCATTTTTCTATGGTCAGGTAAGGTATGGCCTGCCTCTAACCCCAACTCTTTATGGTAAATATACCAAATACACATTGGATTTGATCTGATAACTCTTCAATGGTAATAAAATAATTTATTTCGGAACAACACAATCATATACATCCTTAATATAAAATTTATGTCAAAAATTTCTATGATGATAAAATACCAAATAATTTGTACCCCCAATCTCGATAGAACATTCAAAAAATCACTACCAGCTAATTGATCACACTCCTAACAACAAGTCAACAGATATCAACCCTTACATGTACACTATGACCAACAATATTATTTACATAACCAATAAGATATAAAATAATATAATGAACTTGTGAAAATAATTGAACATTCTGAGATAGAATTCACTTGTATCATACCTCCAACGGTCAATGTTTTATCCTCCAAAAAAATTGGAATATGTTAAATTACATTCAATTGCATCATCCATTTACCCACAACCCCATGATATATATCTTGAACATTATTGACCAGTTGTTTTGTCCACCCATATAGTAGATTAACATCTTTACACCATAACTCTATGTCCAATGGAATAGCAAAAATGCACCTATGGAGGCTTAATAGATCCTACTCTTGATTGATAGACATGTTATAATGCTCAATGATGGATGAAAATTGGGATATCCTATATAATTAATTTTGGTTCCCTATCATTGCACAATAACAACACTCTTAATAAGTTTAAGGGAACTGGGAACCAGAACAATCTTGTATATAGTACTATTATCCCATAATAAGCTAATCCACTTTTGATATTGGTGGAAATCCAATGTAATTAATAATAATACCACCACATACTGAGAATTAATAATAAAAATTTTTCTTTATTGTTCTTTTAGATCCACTAATGAAACACCCAGATAAATTTGACTACCCTAGGACACTTCAATGACAATGGTTCCTATCATTAATGAAATCCAAGGTCATGAACATAAAAAAGGTAAATATAAACAAGGCTTTCGTCTACACCTATATCTTATAGATAAGACAATCCTCGAACATAATGTCCCTTACAACCTCAACCACTAGTATCATCAAGGTTAAATACTACAATGTTGTAAAATGAGAACCATAACATAACAATGAAATCCCCCAAAATGATAGGTGTATAATGTTTTACTTCCAATCCATACATGAATTCTCTAAAAATAATTAATCAATGAACTTCATTTGATACACCTTTTCGGATAGTCCCACACTTTTGTGAAAATATTCTATAACATCCCACCTATGATTAACAGATCCCTGTATAATATATAATACAATATTCTCCCATATCAATAAGAGTTTACCTAGGTTCTATAATTTAATATGGATGTAAATAATCCATATTTAACTCACATGGGTACCACAATAGTATTAAAATATAAGTGGGTGATACAATAAAAAATAACCAATCAGGGCAGACATCGTTGGGATGGCTGATAAAGCCTCCCTCTCTTTGGAATATACCCATTTTTGGTTGTTCTCTTGGAGTTAAAAATCCACCACATTCTCTTGTATCTCAGGATGATTCAACTATATAACCTCAGGGGAACTTTCCTCAATGTCCTCGAATAGCTCTACAAGATATCACCATGGATGTATTTTTCTACAATACCAAATTATTGCAATGAACATGTAAAAACATAGTTCATGAAGTCACTGAATTATGAAATTGATTATGGGAATGAAATTTATAAATTATTAATATCTCACATCGTAAAATATTCATAACATGAGAAAACACCATGGAGCCAAAGAACCCAAACAAAGGGATAATTATTGAAGAAGGGAATAAAGAGTGATGGAAGAAGAGGCAAGGGGTGTCTGAAGCTTATCCTCCACTACAAGGAACAAATGATTGAAAAATTCATTCAGATTAATGCCTCTAATGAGAAAATATTATGAATTTATGAAATAAGGTGAAAAGTTATTGCCCCCAAGGATCGTGATGTGTGGATAGACAAGTAAGACCAAATCATAGCCTATGGATTTAACCAAAGCAAAATCTCCTTGGAGGAATTAATTCAGAAAATGGATAAAATGGTTACTCACCTTGATGGACTTTTCCTCGAGGATTCAGAAACCCACGTTAGTACTTTGGGCTGGGAATTATAAATATTGTCTGACTCAAATAGTCTTAGTCTCATGTTTAATCTTTCTATGAGATCTTTAAGTGCGTAGAAGTATTTTTGTTTTGTGAATTATGGTTTCCCACTTGTACGTAAAGTGGATTAATAAAAAATCATATTTGAGGAAATGCATAAATTGGGTCTACATCTTAACAATAACATCTACATCATACACATTGAGTTAATAACATCATGCATTGAAACTATAATTTAATAGAAGCTTCATAATACATGTTATGACATATAAGATATTTATTACAATTTATAAATGAAATAATTTATAAACATTATCAAACATTAAATTTATCAAATGTCACATAATAAATTAATCAAAACATCATGCAATTAAATTTTAACCACTTTATTGGGTGGTTATTATGATGTGGTATATCATAAAACTACCAAATTATGTCATAAAAAATTATCAACAACATGAAATATTTATAATTACATGTGTATCTTATCATCTAAGTATGATACATGATCTCATGCCCACATTCAATTTAGGTTATGATACAAAATCCCAAAATTCACAAATTCCCAACACATGTCCAACACTTTTAGGAAAATTAGTCCTATTGTAAAAGAATAAAGAATGAATATAAACCCCATATTTGTTAATATGGATTTTACTCATATGTGGGTAAGATATTTTCAGAAACATGTTCAAAAATGACTTCAAAAAACAAACTACCTCTAGACATCCAAAAAAATTATCTTGCAAGATAAAGATGTCTAATAACACTATATAAAATCCATCATTATTTGGGTAGTAGTCTGTGCTTGAGACAAGATCATTACATGAACATCGATTTTCCTTCATATATGTAAGAGGTATCTATCAAGCATCCCCAGTCTAAGGTTGTTTATATGGGAAATAACAATATTTATAAAGGTATCAATATAAGAGTCAACAACAATCTTTTCTAAAAAATATTTAAATGTTCCTATAAAAAACAACCAACTACACTATATTTATTGATCATTATATTTTTTTAAAAATAAAAAATTGTAGTCCATATCAGAAAAGTCCCAAAAATTGGATATGATAAAAATATTTGTCTCTTTAAAAATCTAGATCAATTTTTCTCCAACATATCAGTCCAAATCATTCATCAATCGTAGGGATCAATCTGTTATCTTATCCTACTGTCCCAATGTATTTATCTACCAAATTGTGTGCCAATTATTGTATTTGGAATAGTCATTGATTTTAAAATAAATACCATGTTTGATATCATAAAATGTCATAAACATTGATCTAAATCAACCATGAAATACTAGTATCTAAATAAGATCATTATAAACTAGTCATCGAATCTATGGGTATAAAATATAATTAACCCTACTATGATATATATATATATATAAACACTCAAATAAATAAAAAATTATTCATTAATTATCATTTATTTAGAACACAATGTTTTGTTATGTCATTTTATTCTACAAAATTATTCTTTGTTCAAAATTTTTATTTATTAATTTTTGTGATGGTAAATTATAAATAATTGTTATATCTTTGAAAGAATTTATTTTTTAAAAAAGATATTAATATTTAACTCATCTTATAATAATCATATTATAGTGAATATTTGTAATTTTTTTGAATATATTTATTTTCTGATGAATAGTGAAACCATTGATTATAATTCAAATTTGTATTTTGTTAGACATTAAAATGTTCTAATTTATTTTATAATATTGATAATGAATTATTATTTAAATATTATTATTTATCAAATATTTTTTCTTAGACAATTGATTTTATTCAATTTGGTGTAAATAAAAGTTTATACATTAAAAGGTATTTGTCTGGAATTTAATTTTCATTGAATTTTTTGTTTTATCATAAATTAATTTAAAACACATTTATAAATTTAATAATGAAAAATTTATTCCATATTTACTACCATTAGTTCCAAATTTGGTGAACAATTCGGTTTATATATTGTTCCTTATAAATAGTAACCTTAGTAAATAATTGTCACAAAAAAAAGGTAAATTGAATAATTATAGTTAAAAATAATGTGGTAAGGACTAAATATTTCCCTAACACAAGTCATTATCATATTTTATATGTTTATTTCATCATTGTTTTCAAGGTTTCTAAAATAAGGCATTATAGTGCCATATTTCATTGATTTGGAACATTATAATATATAAATAAATGATAAAGTAAAAAATGTAACTCCTTTTTCTTAATATATATAATAATTATATATAGGAATAATTATAACATATTTTTTATCATAAAAATTTATTTGAAATATATTTTTTCTGAAATCAGATTAATTTTATTAATTTTTTGCGATTAACAAAATACCAAAATAATATATTCAAGAATGATGTAATATTTGTTAAAAAATATGAAAATATAAATATGAATTTAAAAATTGTTATATAATATAATTTTAATAATTAATTTTCTCTCATGAATTTCCTATATAATTAATACATTTTATATAGGTTTTAATCTATTATATTTAAAATAAATTTTTTCACTCTTTTTCCATTGTCAAATTAAATGAATAGTCCAAATCATTTTTTGTAAGTTTATAATTAATAATAATTTATTAAATGATATAAAATAAATAAAAATAAAATATTATTTATATTTATTAGTATTTGTTAATAGTATAATATATTTTCCATTTATGGTACAATTTTCCTCTTATTATAAATATATTGATCCCTAATGAATAAAAACAACATTATCGCGGTAATTGTCTTAAATGGAAGACATGGGTTAAAAAAGAGATGGGTAAGAAACCATCATAACCATGAAAAAAATTATTATAGTATTTCAGCCCATAAAAATCCTATCATGCATTATATAATTTTTTTTATCATTTTCTTTGGAATATTATTAATACTAATTTAATATTTTAAATAATTATTACTATGCCCCTCCCCTCACATATAAAAGGGATCATCACTCCCTCCTATAATCACACTAAATTATACTTGTAGATAAACCAATACCATCATAAATCCATTAAACACAACCTCACCCATATTTTATAAGTCTTAGTTTTGGAAGTGTAGCATCCATATAGGGCTTATGGTGTAAATCAAAGAAAGTGGTCTGATGATGTGGTATCGTCTATAACCAAATATATTAGTTTTTTTACAATTCATCCTAATTAAAATACTATTAAAACAAGATGAAATAATAAAATTAATATATAGAATACAATAATTTTTTATTTTGTTAATTAAATCACAAACATTAATCCTTGTTTTAATCAAATGATAAATAAAATCAACATTCATGTGTACGAATGGAAACCACATCACAAACCAATATAAATAACTATCCATAACTACCTGTAATGATTGGTTGTAAGGATGGATTTAACAAATATACATGTTATTTAAGATATTATTATATTTCCATTATAGTAAATTAATATTTACCTGTCATTTCATCCTTCCATCAAAAATTTAATCATTGTTCACGTATAAGTAACACCAATCATCTCTATTATTAGTTTAATTAATTTTTTATCTCTACCTCATAAGAATGAAATAAGTTTATATAATAAATATAAATGTCATTAAAAATTTTAAAAATTCGTGAAAACATGGAACCATTATCAATGTATGATGACCGAGACTGCTGATCCAAAACATGCATGAAAAATTAAACCATTATTACATAAAACAATGATTAAAATAAATAATTCTTAATAAAAATTTATTATAATGTTATTATAATATCTATATTGGTATGATATACATGCGTAATGTTTTTTAGTACATGTTTAATAGATATATTTTTATTACATTGGTTTTCATTAAACAACAAATGAAAGATGAAGCTTAAGGTAGTGGATATTGTTGAACCACCCTTTTTTCATTAGGGTATTATGATTTCCTCTATAACCCACATTATATCAAAATATTATTTCACTTATTTCTTATAAATTCAATATATATTTCTATCAAAAATACCTATATCATTATCCATTCCTTTGATGTAGTAACACATGTAATAAAATAATTTCTCAACATCCTTCATTTAAATCAATCCTTATTAATGGGAACATTTATATTCCTTAACCCTTTTATACAAGACTCATCTATAGAATTGTTTCCCAAATAAACACCTTATTTTGAGAAAATGATATTATATAATCAGATATTAACATATATAATATTTAATTTCATCATCTAAAGGTAATCTTTGGAACAATTCCATTTATTATGAAATTATTAAAGATTATGAAAACCATTTAGTTATATGGGTGATTATTATAATTAAGACTTATGATTGAGTTCATTTTATCCCAAAAATAATCACAAAACTATTATGACTCATTCACCTATATATAAATATAGTGAATTGGGTATTGTTTTTGAATCATGTGATGTTATGTGTACTATTATGGAGTAATCCAAATCCATTATATGGCCATGTCGACCATGTGAGTTTGTGTTTGATGTTTATAATTACTTATTATTATGTAATGTTTTGTACTGATATCATATTTTTGATGTTTCAAAAATATTACAGAAACATGTTAATCAGGTTATTCATCAAAGTGATTATATAAAAGCCTTCTCCTTTATTATTATTTTTCAATAAATATGAATATCACATTTTGATTAATTAACATATTTTTTTCCATATAAGGAATTTTAAATCACAAAATTTGATTATGTATTCCCCATGTTACCTAATGAATTTTAAGGGAGAAAGGATTATGGAAACAATCCTAGAGACTAAAATTAATTAACTTTTTCAAATTAATTTTTTTTACCATGTTGTCAAAATACAAAAGATATTTTTTTCCCCATTCTTTATTGGAAAATTATTTAAAAATAATGAAATAATATGTTAAAAAATACTTTAGTCATTGTAGATGTTATCAGTGAAATTTATAGATATTCTCGAGGATCAGAAAAAGAATTATATTGTGATAAAGCTATATATCTTTCAATTTATTTTAAAATATACTGAAATTTTGTTAAATTATAGATAAATTGGTTAATAGAAAAATACATTTCATTCTGGATATTATAAGAGGGTGTGGATTTTAAAAAAGATATATCCATGAGTAAAAATCACTAAAATAACTATTTAATTATTTCTCGATCATAATTTTATTGCGTAATTAATAGTCCCTTACTATACACCTATTCAAAAAATCAAAGGGGGTATGCATTAAAAAAATAAAAAAACCCTTTTTGAAACCATTATAATGGAAATTAATATATTGATCAGTTAGAAAAAATAATATTGAAATTATAATGGACAACCTAGATTGAGATTTAGTGTATCATTGATTAGGATAAAATATTCATTTTTTATTTTTTCCATTTTTTTCATATTTTCACTATTAATATATTAAATTATTCTTATTTGGATTTTTCATTATCATAGTTATTGGGGTAAAATAAGATAAACTATTCCAAAAACTAAAATGATAAGAAATGTGACTGTTTAGTCATTTATATTCCTAACAATATTTGAGAGTGAGATATTATCTTTATATAAGTACTAGATAATCCTACTAATTTATTTTATAGTAACATGATTCAGCCAAAACGCCCTTATTCTCCAAAAAATTACTAGTTTGTTGTAATGTATTTTTAAAAATAAGGACATCCTACCTATAGATGACCTTTGAATCATCACTACATAGAAAAATGGAATAAATCCCTTGTGATAATATTTTCTATCATCCAATGATCTGTAAAAGAGAACACTATGCTAGTCATTTATCACTTTATGGGGATGTTGAACAATCGTATAGGCTAATTAAAAATATTTCCATTAAAGAGGACTTCAAATTCATAGAACAGTAAATATTGATGAAAATTTTATTCAATAAGTATTCCCTAAAGAACACTCTATATTAAAATTGATAGGATCTTCCTTAGACTGATTCTAAAAAATATGAGTCTATTGCTAGATATATGGAATAAATTACAATGTATGATTGGTATACCTCAGGATATTTCATTAAAAATAAAAATAATGTGGAAAGAATTAGAAGTGGATTAATTCCATGATTTTAAAATGATTTGGTGATTTTATTATTTGATAATTTTGTAGAGATAGTTTACTATGAAATATTATTCAATATGGATATTAGAGACACTCATTGGCATCATGGGATTAATTTACTAAAATGTAAAACTACATTATTGATGGGATGATTATTACCTAAATCTCACGAAGGAAACAAATCCCAATATGAATTGTTACAAAAAAAGATGGAAAGAATAATACCAAAAACTGTCTACTGAGAATTGGGTGATAATTCTTGATCTGAAAGGATGGGAATCAATAAAATCATTATTAAAGAGAGATTAAAAATCCAATTATAATTGTTTAGTAAAAGAAGGATTTTATAAAAACAACAGCATGTGGGGAAATATTTCAACTATAATTAATATGGAAATTATGAGTGAAATATCACTAAGTCAGTGGTTGTGAAAGATAATCAATAAAAACAACATTAAAGACATAGATTACATAACATGAAATGTATTTTATCTATTTTTTAGTTGTCTCCCGAAATTTTTTTCTTAATATGTACCCCAGTTTTTCATTCACCAATATAAATTTTTTTTTTTCATTTTATAAATTCATCCATGTCATATATTTTTTTAAAACTAATAAGACTCCAACTCAAAACATGGGGGTTATCCTACCTATGAGGAAAATGAGAAGGGAAATTATTGTATCCCATGTTTAGAACTCCACCGAAAAAATTGATTCTTTTTTTATATCCCTGAAAATATCGTCTTGCATACTATATTGGAGTTTCATACTATATATGGTATAAGTTTAATTTCTTTATTTAATCCCAATAATACATGTCTATAAAATGAGATCACTCATGAGGTACCAAGTCATCCTTCGATTATAGATTAGTGTGTGGAGGAAAATGAATCTCTTTTTGATTCTTATTCCATAAGTGAATATTTTTTCATTATTAGAATACATATCCAACTCAAACGATTGACTAAAAGGAGTTAATATGCCTCTAAGACATTCTAATTATGAGGAATTATATATATGTATTTTTTTTTGAAGAGTTTCATGTATTCCACTTGAAAAATATGTTTCATTCTTAAACATACTTATTACTATATCTCATCCCACATCCAAGAATTCATAAACAGTTATTATAATTGAGTATGAAGAATTAAAAATGTAGTTTTAAAATAATTTAGAATTTTTTTATGCATATGTTATTCACCATGGGGTGAACTGTTCAATTTCATCGAAGAATGAGATGGGTTAATGTGTCATTATTTATGATCATGAACTCCACAACCAAGATAAATAAAAAATATCCCTTTCCATTTATATGAATATTTTATTAATAAATTGTCTACGGACCAATTTTCATTATGGAGGTCCATCAGTTAGGATATAAGTAATTAAATGTTAAGAAAAAAGATAGTTCCACAACCACATTTCAAATAACGTATGGACACAACGAGTCCATAGTGATTCCCTTCAGATTTATTAATGTCCCAGAAATCATTATGGGCATATGAATAGAGTCTTTAGATAATTTTATAAAAAAAATTGGTAGTATTTATTAATGATATTATGATATACTAAAAAATAAATTAAGATTGATTGGGATGAATTTTAATACTATGATATCAAATTTTCCAATTGATAAAATATATTTAAATTTCAATGAATTTGATTTATAAAAGAAGGTTAAATAACTATGGGGGAATGTTTTCACTATCACTCAGACATCTATAGACCCTATTAAGACAATAAAATTATTGAATTTACTATATATTTATCTAAAATTCATATCTTTTTTTACTAAGAATGAATGGGTACTAACATTTATTTTTTTGAAAATTATTATGATTATCACACTTGGTAACCTGGTTGAATTTTAGGGGGTTAATATTTTTTGTACTAATTAACGGAAAAAGGAATTAAATTAATTGATAATGAATCCAATCAATACTCCAATAATTACTCATACCCCGAATGTGGAATAGTTCTTGTTATATATGTATGCTTTAATGAAGGATTTATGAAATATATTATGGAAAAATTATAAATGTTATAACATAAACCCCATATAAGTTCAATGTTTATGAGTAAAACTATCAAAAAAAATTTGGAGATAGAATTTGTGATATTTCCATTGAATATCTAGTAGGATTATCTCAATATAGAAAACTTCCATAAATATACATATCATAACATCCTGAAATATATATTAACATAGACAGAGATTAGTAAGGTCTGAGTGAAGATTTTTAAAGATGATCAAGTAATATCACTTCTCAATAAATTATTATCCATGTAATGAAACAACAATGGAATATTCACTAAAATGAAATAATTTGATACCATTATCAGTGAAGTGAATTGAGAAGGATGCAATGTTTTTTCAATTAAAGAGGATGTACATTAGAATAATAAAGGAATAAACATCATCTCTAATCTCTGAAATGATTTTTACACCATTCCATCTATAGATGATAAGGGATACTCAATGGAATGATGTGTAAATTAAAAACAAAAAATAGATTTTATATGAATGGTATATCCTAATATGGAAAATTTAATAACGATGGAGTGTACGACATGGGCCATATATATATCCATTATCATATAATTAGACAACAAATCATTCATTGAATGACACACATAGGTAAAACATATCCTTTCACCATGGGATCATGAATATGTATCAAAATCATTGAGACCAATATTAGTGCCAATATATGAATAGGGATGTCAAGAAATATATATCAACATTTCTCATATTCCAGTATGTGAATACTGAAATGAAAATTTATAAGATAATGATACATCCATTATCTATTCCTTCATTAAAATGGGATAAATCACCATATACCTTTTTACTCGTATTCTATATATATCAAGTGGAAATAATTCTATATGACTTCTCTTAGATCATCTTACAAATTTTTATCACATTATTTTAATTCTAGTGGAATGTTCTGTCAATCAATATAAAATGGAATATATCAGAGGGGTTGTGAGGATACCTGGAACCACAAGATCTATTTCATCTATGTGTGGTTTGGTATTTAAATCCATATTATAGAAGAGTCTCTAACAAGATCTATCTAATAACATAAAGAATAATAAAACGTACCCCAAGAAAATTAGTTTCCATTTTGATTGAAAAATCCAAATAACTGGAAGAGATGTTGAGATAATGCTGGATAGAATTCAAAGGAATATGTAATCAACATCTTCTTCTATTTTAATTCTCATCCATTAAACCATTTAACTCAAGAATTCAATTATATCATTATAAATCCCTTTATGTGATGAGATAGATAACACATGTGTGGTCGAAAAAAATTGGTGAATAGAAATTGTTGGAAACTCAACTAGTTGAGGGAACAATAGATATGATCATGAATATTGAGCAACAAATTAGTGATTCTTAGAGTTAATAAAAGAGTTATGCAGATAACCGTTGTTGTTATTTAGAATTTGAGGATGAATAAGAATTTTTTCTCTAAATATATCCATGAAAAAGAGTCATGATAATTGGTAAGGAAGAAAAAGTATGTCCCAGGTACCTCATCCCTCTTGATATTCTCAATCACATTGTAGCTTTGGATTATTTAATATAACCACCACCCAACATTTTTTATGTACACAGATTACTTAACATATCCCACTAAATGAAAAATACACTAGATATGTCACTTGTAATTAATTCCAATTGGAACACCTGAAAAATTATCTCCCCAATAAGGATATATTTGTGATGTTCTTGGACTGTGAATACAAGTTTCCATGTAATGATAAAACTCACCTAGTAAAAGTATTATGGTGAAACCATAAATATGATGAGGAAAAATGGTAATCCTTGGAATCCATGAAATAGACATATCATCACTTATTTTCACTAAAATATGGAATAAAATATTTTCATTGAGAAATTTCATAATGTGGGAGGAGTTTTCTAATATGATTATATTAATGAATGATTACCTTCAGTATCATACATTATTTTCAAAAATGAGCTAAAATGAACCACAATGTATTTTTATTTAAATATGACAATTATAACCTTACAGTTAAACTGCATGTCATGAATTAAAATAACCTTATTATGAAATATTCATATAGAAATTTCATAATATATATAATTTTTTTGATTAATTCCCAGTAATTACGCAGTAAAAATTTATTAAATTTATATTATTCTTTAATTTTATGTTTTCTATGAACATGTTATTATTTTCATTTGTGGGTTAATATTAAAATTAATTTCTATAGGTTTAAGGATTAATATTTTAAAAAAATAATATAAATCTTCTAGTAATAATTTCAACATTTTCTTAGAGTAATTTTTTGTGTTTTCTAAAATTACTAACATCCCAATGTATAGGGAAATATACTAATTTTTATATTAAATTGTAATTTCATTTCATGAATTTTTAAAAAATTCTAGTTTTATTTTAAAATGGATTAAAAATGATTTAATTATATTATAATATTAATCAAATTAGTTTTGTTATAATTAATAATTTTTAACATGTTAGGAAAAGAAATTATACAACAGACATTTTTTTTGGAATAAACTGTTTTCTGTAAATAATTCTATTAATTCTTAAATTAAAATATATATCATCAAAAAAATTAATTAAAATAATGATTAAATATTTTTCCAATATTTTTTAATTTAGTAAATATTTACCTTATACTTTTTTGTCATTATGAATTATAAATATATGAAATAATTTTTAACAGAATAATGGTAAAACTTGTAATTAAGGTTAAAAATTATAAGATATTAAAATAGAAATTAACCTACTCCATGATTATATTTAATTGTATGAGAATATTACCAACATTTACATCCATATTTGGGAAATTTGGGAACTTTTTTCCATATCTCATTTTTTTCCTTTAAAATATTTAAGTAAATGATAATGTAAAAGTGTCACTCAATTGTTTTTATTAAATTTTTTTAAGAGGATAAAATTTAGATTTTTAGTACATAAAATGTTATTTTAAATATAAATATATTTTTTATCGTAATAATTTATTTATAATTTTAACAGATTAAAAAACTACATAAATTTTATACAATCATGACACAATATTTTTTCAATTAATATAACAATAAAAATGATTTTATATTTGAGAATGTAACATTATTTGAATTTATTATTATATCCCCTGATGTTTATATACAAAATAGTATTATTATATACGTTTTAATGGATTATATTCAAATTAAAATAACATACATTTTTTAAAATTTATATTAAATGAATAGATCAAAAAATTAAATTACTTATATTTTATAATAAATTATAAATTATAAAATGTTTAAAAATTCAAAAAAATAAAATATTTATCCAATTAATTTTTATACATTTTAAAATACAATATTTTTTCAACTTCTATGTAAATATTCCTTTGATATTAACTATATTGACCCCTAAAAATGATGATCTCCATTATAATTGGAGTTGTAAAAAAATGGTCAATTATGTTTAAAACAAAGAGACAAATGTTTAAAAATTATTCTAAAATTGTAAATTTTTTTGAAAGTTATTATTTTTAACCTTGATAATTGTATCTTATAATAAAATTTTTATCCATATTACCTAGAAAAATAATTTGTATAAAATTAATATTTTCTATGATTATATGGGTGCCCCACCCCTCACATATAAAAGGGAAACACCTCACCTCAATATTTTACAATTAAAATAGAATTTATAACAGAAAATAAAAATATTAATCCATTTAAAACATCATTACCCATATTCTAGTGTTCTTGTTTGGAAATTAAACAATCCATCAAAGGATTTTATGTAAATCAAAGGTAGTTGTTTGAAAAAGATGTATAATATTTCACTAAATACTTTAGTTTTATTTCTTCTTCTACCTCTTTCCTATAGTCAAAAAACATTTTTTAATAACGGAAATTTAATTTTAAATATAAAAATAACATATTAGATTATTTTCTTCTAATATTTCCATTTACTTTTCAAAAATATTGTAATGGAAATCATAGAATGTTTGTATGAAAATTTGATTCAATGTGAAGTGATATATAACTTTTTACATCACTGTTGTGTAAAATTTGTTATAATAAGGTAATTAATTGATATATAAGTTATTAATGATATTATAAAGAATCTTGGAAAGTTAAATATTATTTTAAATTATTTAATTTCATTTATAAAAAATTAAAATAGTGTTCATGTATTTGTATTACATAGCACCCCCATGAATAATGTTATTCAATTTTTAACATCTAAATTTTATGGATAATAATAAATATATATTCATTTATAAAAAAATATATTATATTAAAATCATGGTTATCATTTTGGAGATGATGGATCCATTATTAGTGTATAATGATTGAAACTGGTGATCCAAAACCTACATGGAAAACGTAGTAATTAACACACCAAATAGTGATTTTCATAATGAATTATGAATTAAATTTTTCTTATTTTTTTAAAATATAATATTTTATGATAAATATAATCATTTTTATGGATTATATTTATAATAAATAGATATTTATAATATATTATTTTCTAAACCATACAATGAAATGCGAGAATTTATATAATGGTTCTCACTTAACAACTACATTATTTGGGTTATCAAAATTCTCTACATAACCCACTTTATCTCTCCATTTTATATTATTGATTTCTAAAAATTTATTATATTTTTCTCTTAAAAAACATTTCTCATTAGCACTTCCATATATGGTATATTACATTCTCCTAATTTACTTTTCAAATCACTTTATTAAAATCAATCCATATTTACAGGAACTTTTCTATCTGTTCCACAATTTATGTAAAGCATAATTAATTTTTATATTATTAAATAAACACATAATATGGGAACTATGATTATGTACATATATATTAAAAATCATTATATTTGATAACTTTTTAACTTTGGTATCATTACAAAATTTCCTTAAATTATGACATGCGACACGATTATGAAACTCATTACATTCAATGTGTAATTCATATGATTTAGCCCCATGACTGTGATCATTTTTTGGAAAAAACAATATCGAGAAAATTATAATGGGTTGAACAAGATAGTTATTTAATTTATTAGTGTATTTATTTGTCTCACGAGACATTATTCATGGGATTTTTGAGTAAAAAAATACATGATGAGACTTTGTAGACCACACGATGTTGTCTTGGAAGTTAGCATTGACTTAGTATTATGTACTGTTTTGTATTCCTCTCACATTTCCATTATTTCCATGTTAATAGGATACCATGTTAATTGTTTTTTTCTCCCATGTTATTACTCACTATCTAGCCCAATTATGATATCATTTTATATATTTGATTCACACATTATGCTTACTTATCATGTATATTCCCTTACTGGGTTTTTTTGTCACCCCATTTTTCAATGTATTCCCTAGGTAATCTGATATTGTTTTAGTGGGTAAAAAATATTTTTAATAACATTATAGAGATCAAAATATTAGTGTTTTTACATTTTTATTTTTTATATACCTATTCATCCAACAATAGTTGGTATTTAAATTCTTATTTTTTATTTAATTGATAATTGTGTTAAAAATAATGTAATAATATGTTGAATATGTCATGTGTATCAATTTTTTGTATTAGAAAAAATTCCAGTTATTTTGGTGGAATTTTACTTAAATAAATTGGTGAGAACCCAATCGTTCTGTCTTAGTATTGGAAAATACCCTAGAATTTTAGAAAAGTATAGAGTTAGTAGTCTCCCTAAAAAATATATATATCTAGATACATAAATTTGAAGAATTTTTAGATCATAATAATCATGGTATAATGATTTTGAAAAGTGTTAGTTGGGTAAATCTCTATCATCATCAGGGATTACAGGAAATATTCCTTTAATGCATACCTAGATGAAAATCCCAGGAAATTTTGATTATAAAATTATAAAAAATTTACTGACCATTGTGAAGGAAATAAAAAAGTCTGTTATGTTAGAAATAATAATATAGAAATGACGATGGATAACCATTATATAGACTTAGATACTCATGTGGTAATATATACCTTTAATTTATATGAAATTAATTTCATATTTTAGTATACATGTTTTTTATTTTAATGTATTATCAGTCACTTTTCCATTTATTTTTGTTAATTGATAGAAAAAAAATTAAATGTTTTACGAAATAGCTTTAAAGGAAAAATAATGATTTCCCTATTTATATGCCCAACCATATCCGATATGGGGATGGGAAGTTCAAGCACATATTTCATAATAAAATTCCTAAAAATATTAGTAACATCAATTGTACCATCATTCCCCTTATTCATTTGCTGAGAAGGAGATGGGATGCTAATTGGCCATAGGTGTCATTCACAATGATAAAAAAAGGTTGACATAAATTACAAGGGCTTCAAGAACAATGGGAATCAAATTTCCCTAATAAATAAAACAACAACCAAATGATCCATTACCAACTATCTAGATGATGCATGTCTAAAATGATTTAAATTTTTATAATGAAGACCAAAACCAACACTCCAATATAAAACATAATCAGAGTACCATGTAGAAGACTGCAAAAAATAAAGGAACCAAGACACCACCACATAGATGTACACCCATCTCCATTCTCCAAGGACCACCAAAACAACCTGATCATCACAAAGTACCAAAAAAGTAATGATACTCTTTACCTTTACATATGTCCAAGAATAAAACATCTGTAAAATAACCAATGTTCCAAAGAAAGGGTGAGTAATAATAATAAGTAAGAATTCCTCAATTGACCTCACTACAAATTCCACTAGAAAGAACCATTAACACATTTATATAAAATATTTTATATAATACATAAAATATTGAAACAATTACCACAACAGAAACACACCCTTACCAAGCCACATTTACCCATACCCATATAGAACATGTAAACGAAAAAAACCATGAAATATGACCTTTCATCATCACAAAATAGAAAAACCCATTCCATTTTGAAAAAAAACTCACACAAGGAAACTAAAAAATGTGTAACATCTTGTCCAAGGTCGTTTACTATATTGCCAATCTAGTGGAACTTCATGACCACTAATCCGCAATGGTAGCCCTTACATCCACTATCCATAACATTTTATGTTGATAATTACAGCCCAATTAAAACACAATCATCACAATACATAACACTTAAAAAAACAACTAGCATAAAGCACCCCAAGTCCACACATTATGCACACAACCATTTCTAACATGTACAAAATCACATCAACAAATCACCATTTTTTTTTAAAAAAAAACTTTATCCATTTCCCATGTCAAACCACATTTCAAATAAAAAACATATATATTGAAATTTATATTTCAAAAAAGATATTCCATATTTCAAACCATTATCAAGTTTAAAATCAACAGGTTAAAATCTAATAGAAAAACACCTTCGGGAAAAAAATATCCCATTTTACTCAAAATCACCCAATCATCACCTAATTGGTTTCCACCCAGATTCCCACATCATATTCACAATTAATTTCAATAAAAACATATTAATTCCAAACAAGGCCTCAGGTTCTAGGAATGTGTATTTCATAGATAATTCACATACCTTAGGGTTCCACAAAATCGACTCACGAGAGGCTGTTCCACAAATTCGAGCGAACATTCCACCATAACCTCTATAGATCCCCTTACATATCATTAAAAATCCCCAAAATAAAAAAATTAGGCTATCATAACCCTATATATATTAAATAGATGTTGATATAGAAATAAAAGAGATAGTGGATTATATCTTGAAAAAACCATAGGAAACAATGAGGGGAGACCTACCCGATAAGAAACACCTTTGAACCACAAAGAAAAAAATTCTATTTGCATCCAAAATGTGTTTTGGATCCCCTATAACCCTTGAGAATATGGAATCCCATGTTGGGTTCATATGGTGGAATATATGACTGAAATAGGGAAAACTTTTGGGGTCCTATTTTTCAAAAAAAACACCAATTTCCATCATGAACTTTTAGCTCAAACTCTTAGGAAAAACATGCGCTAACTATGATAATGCTATTACCTCAAGTTGCATGGTGACCTTTGAAATTCCAATTAGATAACCTAACTATTCTCAACCCACGCGGCCTTATAAAATCCCCAAAACACTTCAAAAACATCCCCAAAATTTACCAACAACTTTATACACATAAAAAATCATAAAAAATGGTTACATGCCCCAAACTGGGGGTGCTAAATTGTCCCAACCATTTCTGTTTCCATCCCCCAAAAAAGGAGAATCATTACTTTTATTAATGAACATGGGAAATTTCATTATAATTTCTTTTTCTCTCTCCTAATACTCTTCCAGAATCAGTCAATGCTGCCACATACCCAAACAAGAATTATGTGATTACTAAGAATGGCATTCTATTTTCTATTGAAAATATGCACTAGCAGATGTTGCAAAGAATCATTCAACTCTAGCTCAATATGATATCATCAAATCACAAGGTCACAATCTGACTGATACTTTTTAAATTTTGACACATGAAATATATTATGAACCACACTAAACCATGGTGGAGAAGTATATCGATAAGGCACCTCTCCAATCCACTCATGTATCTCAAATAGCCCAATATACCTTAGAGATAACATGGCCAGTTTTCCAAACCAATGATTTCCATTCCTAGGAAAGATTCTCAAAAAAACATGATCACCCACGTCAAACGATTACAGTCAAAGATGATGTTCTATATATGATTTCTGATGACTATGATCAATCTTCATTATCTTCTTTTTCATCAAGGTCTTCTCTGTAGTCTCTTACACAATACTCAACCCAATAATTTAGGTCTCACCTATTTCCTCCCTTAAAATTGTAGAATGACATGAATTCCCAAAAACAATCATGAATTATATCCACTAGTATCAAGGGTTGATAACTGTTATTATATAGGAATTCTATTAATGGAAAGTGATCCTCCAATGATCCACCCAAATCCATCGTACAAGACTATAACATATATTCCAGAGACTGTATAGTCCATTTAGGTTTCTCATTAATCTGATTATGATATTTCTTACTCATCGTAATCTGCTTCTTAAGGGATCTATGCATGGATGTCCAAAAATTATATATGAACTTCATATATCTATCTATTACATTATAAACTAGAATGATATGTCTCTTTACCACCTCCCACATATAAATTTTGTACAAATCCACCACCGTATGAGATTCACATATCGGGATGAAATGTGCTAACATTCGGATCTGACCATCTATCCCTCATTTGGCATCATGCTTTTGAACCATTCTTGGGATACCTATAACCAATTCCATTTCAATATATTCCCACATTCACACAAGGATAGGTAAATATTTAAATATTCTTGTCGGCTGTTGATGCCCTACCTTGAATTTTTGACAATTTAAGCACCTTAAAGAAAACTGAGTCAAACTTATTTTTTATGCATGTCCACCAAATCATTCTTTAAAAAAACCTATAAATTTTATAATTCCATGATTGATATCCCAACTAGAATGATGATAAGGCAACAGAATTTACACCTCAAAACCGTCTGGTATAACCATCCAACTCTGAAAACACAAAATCACATTCCCATTCTGTTCCTAGCCACCAATGGTCTATCGAACATTGAGTTTCGATCTCATTATAATGCACTAAAAATTAGAAACATATTCCTCATTAACAAAAAAACCAAACCAGGAACCAACAAAACTAGAAATAATACCATTATATCACCTTGTTTTTTACAATCTAGTCACATGTCAGCTATGATCGACATCAAATGCCAATGATCTTATTCATGTTTCAAAATATGAGCTTATGATTTCTTAATTAATGCATCCACTCAAAAATATCCTTTACTTGGTGTGTTCATTAAGTCAAAATCAAATATCTAGAGACACTCCATCCACATCCATTTCCTCATGTTCAAATATCCTTTTGAAAAAAAATTCTTTAAAAAAATATGATCAGTGAAAACCATGAATTTCTCACCCAAGAGATAGTAACACCACATTTTTTAAGCATAAACCACTACCACCAACTTCAAATAATGTGGTAGATAGTTCTAATCATGAAACCTAAACTACCCTGAGCCATAAGAAAACAAATGATTCCCCTAAAAGAGAACAAACACAAACCCTTGTATCGATGCGTCACAATACACAATGTATCCTTTCCCTAGTTCTAGATAAACCATGATTGGTTCTGATGTCAGTTGTCCCTTTAGCTCTTCAAGAAATTTATAACACTGCTCATCCCATTGAAATGGAATGTTATTCCTTATCAAAGATGTAATTGGTGAGGATATTCATGATAAATCACAAACTAAACACCGATAATATCTAGCTGGACCGAGGAAACTCTGTATATCTAAGATGATCTTGGGAGGTTTCCACGTGACAACAATATCTTTCTTTTTTATATCAATAGAAACAACTTTCTTAGAAATAACATGTCTAAGAAAATGTACCTTTTGTATATATTAATCACTCATTGGAAATTTTTCATAATATCGATGATCTCTCAAGATCCCAAAAATGATTTCCAATTGCTTCTCATTCTCCACCAATGTCCTTGAATACACATGTATATAATCCAAAAAAACCACCATAAAAGAATCAATATTTATCTGAAATATCAAAATCATCAATTCCATGAACACATTTGGTTCGTTCGTGATACCAAAGGGAATAAAAACATATTCATAATGGCGCAATCTACTCCAGAAGTAATTCTTTGGAATATTTACCTCTTGCACATGCAATTGGTGATACCCTAACTGCATGATAATCTTGGAGAACAATTGAGATCCCCTCCACTAATTGAACAAATAATAAATGCATGAATGTGGGTATTATTTCGTTATCATTAAATGATGCAGCCTACAATAATCAACACAGAACTGAAAGGTCCCGTCATCATTATAAACAAACAAATCCCACACATCCAACATAGTTGTTCTTGGCTAGGTGAACACTTTTTTCTCCAATTCCACAAACCACGCATTCAACTCCATCAATTATTCTAGTGAAATCCAGTTAGATGGATGTGAGATAGGACTAGTCCCTATAAAGAGATCAATCATAAACTATACTTCTCTCGTCGGTGGAAACCCTAAGAATTATTTGGGAAAGACATCCATAAATTGATTATCCCCCACTAGAAATACTCACAAATACATTTCTGTCATCGATTCTAACAATAATATCTTTATCTAATGCAAGATCATAAGAAAAACTTGTGCCGACAAATTCATTGCACAAAACATTTGATTATTATCTCATCAAATGATAAGTTTGATTCCATTATCCATCGTAAATCTTACTGTTTTCACATAACAGTCGATTTGGTCCTTAAACATTTCCAAAAAATACATTTTTAGTCTTAAATCATAAGTATCCATATCATTTACTGAGAAATTCCACATCAATGTAACCCCATTCATAACTGAACAGAATAATCTTCACATGAAGTATCAACACTCTCTTTGACCTAAGGGAGATTGATGTTTCAAAATATAATCCATCATTTCCACATGAAAACCAAAAAAAAACTAACATCATAGGAAGTAGTAAAAGAATGGTAAGTACCCGTAACAAACAAATCTTGCATCAATGTTGAATTTAAAAAAACCATACATTGCAATGTGGATTCTCTCGACTGGTCTTCTATATAAACATTCTTAGATCCAAACGATTGCTTTCTTGTCACGCTATGCTCTTTTTTTAGGATTAATGGGGTTCCTAGAATCACCACGTCTAACCTTACTATGTAGATGAGGGGTATGTTGTTTCCCCCATCTCAATATGGAATATGAAACCTATACCCCTGAAGAGTTTCAAGAACACCAGACCTCGAACAATTTGGACAATACCCCTAAATATTCACCACATTCTAATAGTTATGACGTGATCAGGGTTCTATAGTAAAATTCTATTTTATGTGACATGGATAGGCACACTAAAAACATCCCTACATACTCTAAGGAATCAGAGTAAGATTAACTGATCCTGTAATCGGATTCTGAAACATACTTTTGGGCTAGTTATAAGTGCCCCTCTTCCACTTATTCCCAATATAGGAGTTCAAACTATTCCCAGTTGGTAACCACATACATCCCCACATGTATCCTCAATATTATTTTATTTAGCTTCAATTTATCTATTAGCCATTTCTATGTAGTCACTTATACAATTAAACTCTATTATTTATCAAATTTTCTAAATTATCCCTGATTAAAAAATACATGTTTTAAAAAATTTACTTCCAACCACACCAGCTACTAGGTGAACTAAGTTCATGAATTTAGATTTATATTCCATTACCGACATGTTCACTTTCTTCAAGCAGTTGAAATCGATTGTGCACTGAATTCTAACATATGAGGTAGGAATTGTTTATTAAAAAATTCATCAAAATCCTTCTATGAAACCCCTTTCTTTGTTTCAGGTTGGACCAACAACTCCCAAAACTATTGGTAAATATCTACGAGAATATATGCTTCTAGTTTCACTTTCATCTCGACCAGTGTTTCCAAGAATTCAATTATCCTATTTATTCTAATCAACCACGCTTCTTCCTATTCCAGCTCTAAAAAAACCCTATAGATGGGTTCATTTTTATTTGGAAACTGGTCCACATGATCCACATGGTTTGGCCCATCCGATTTATTCCCACATTTGATTTCTTGGAAAATCATTCCCTATAATTATTTTACCAACAACTCCCACCCCATTTTCAACACCCTGTACTAGGTTTTCTCTACGACTCCTACTTGATTCCCATTCTATCAATAAAAAGACATTAATATGTTTCACTCTTATAACAACCCTTCACTTTATTATATAATTAAACTAGATTTATTACACATATATATACATAAGAAAAATTAGAAGATTGATAGGTTACATGTCTTGGGAAATTAGGGACATTACATAACAACTTGGACAATAATACACAACATTATTATTGAAAACGTAATATTCATGACCATGAAATTCCTTTGTACTTATCATTACATGAGACTACTTGAGGAATTTCATAAGAAAATGGTGATCTATAAATCCTAATAAGGGAGTAAAATAAGAATATCATGAAGAATATGTTACATGTTAGACAATAGGAAAATCAATGGAGAATAAGGGAAACATGAAAAGAAAGTCATGATATAGCATGATAATTAAAAATTGAAATGTGGCCACAACATTGAATATTATATTATCATGAGCTAAGGCTCATTCCGTATGGAAAATAAGTTAACCATAATTTAAATTAAATTAAAATGATTAAACCCTCATTTAACTTGAATTAGAATGAGTAAAATCTCATTTAATTTGTTGTATCATGATACTAATCTTTACCCAAGGCATTGGAGCGCTATTATGGAACACCCTTTATAAACATTTCATTTCATCAATATGTGTGCAACATGGATCCTATAACATGGAATAATTCATCATAATAATTAATTTTATAATAATGGAATGTTGAATTCATATATAGAACACAATAATTAGTAAGAATATGTGCATAAAGGTGAATATGCATGATATATAAATGGGTATGGTAATCACTTACATGATGATTTTGGTATGAGAAATTTTAGCCGCATAACGACATCAAATAGAAATCATAAAATTGGTTGATGAGAGAGAAATGGGTCTCTCATAATCCATACATGAAATGAACATCTATGGGGCCATGGTATCTAATATCCCAACATTTGTAATGGAATTTAGATGGATAATATAAAAAAATTTCTTCAATGTAAATGAAAAGAGGGAAATTTCCAATGAAATTTTGGTGTGGTAATAGGTGTACATGGGGGGAATTAATAAGATAGAAATATGTCTCTCATCCTTAAAACATAACGAAATTTTTAATTAAAAATAAAAGAGTATTACAACCTAAATAAATTTGGACAAAAATTTAGAAGGATGAAATCCCTTAAATAATTCTAACATGCTAATGCGTGTATATGAGAGGTATTAATTAGAGAGAAAGGGGAATATCCTCATTAAAACATAAGGAGGGAATTATAGTTGGTGTGATAAATCATACCCAAATTTTTTAATTTAAAATATAATGGAATAACAATATAAATAATCTTGTACATAAATACGGAAATGAGGAATGTGTGGGTCCCTTACTTGGTAATGTGTGACTACAAGAGATTGAGGAGAGGCTTCATCTTTTTGGGAGCATGGCGAACCATGAGAGGATTCTATAGAGAGGAGGGAAGAGTAGGGATGTGTTACATGGGATTTAGTGAATTGAAATGAGAATTTTGGTGATTTTATATAGGAAAAGTGAGAGAGTAATTCTTTAATATTTCCCAAATGTAGGTTTTGGAATCTATATAATTAAATATTTAAATATATAGACAAAACCATGGGGTTTTAACACAGTTTATTCCAAAGGTAAGGGGAATTTTTTTTATAATTCCAATTGGAAAACATCTAAAAATATTATAATTTTTTAAGTGGAGGTTGGTACCACTCTCAAGAAATCATTTTAAAATGATAAAATTATATAAAAGTCTTAGAGGGTCCACAAAGTCATTTTAAAATTAATCAAAAAAATAAAAAATCATATTTTATTAAAATGAGAAAATATAGTATATGAATATTTCTTTTATGGTATTTTATTACAACATTATTGGGTCATTATGATGTCACAAAACAAATTATATTTTTAAACGGTATTTAATTTTTACCAAAAAATTTGACTATCTCATAAATTAATGAAAAAATCACCGTTAGAAAATTTCAACACCCTAAATACAAAAATAATATTCATATTATCTAAATAAATTTTTAAATATTTAAATTTTTACATTCAAAATAAAAACCATCATTTATAAAAAATTCTTGAGTTTTGACAAAAATAGCATTCGAACTTTAATAATAATTACCATTCCATAAAAATAATATGATCATTTATATTTAAATAATGGTAATTTAGAAGTAATATTTTATGAAAATATTTTTTAATTCAAATATCCATTAATTATTCTGAATATATTTATTAATTAAATATTAACTAAAAATAATATTTATGATTTAAAATCTATTTACTAAGTAACAATAATAAAATGAATTTATATTATTAGTACAAAAATAATACACAAAATGATAGATCTAGGGTATTGTCACATAACACCTTACAACCCCCACATAAGACCTTAGGGTAAGGTGTGCGATGGTGAAAAACTCTTAGGGTGGTTTAGAAAACATCTCTAGGATGATAATATATGTTAAATTCCACTTCTCCCATTAGTGGTTTTATTAAATCATAACATATTAGAGCTTGGATTGGTCCTGGTCATGAGAAAAGACCAATGATTCTACCTCCTTTCCTAGCACCAAAGAATTGAATTTTTATGGAGAAAATCTGCTGGATGAGACCATAAAATACTTTTTCGGAGTAAATTTGATTTAAAAAAATCCTTATATTTATACTATTCTTGTGATAATTGTTCAAAATCTATATTATCAATGGTAACAATTATTAAAGGTATTTTAAAACCCAATAAATAAAACAAAGGTATTAAAAAAAATTTGTATACCCATTTTAGATAATAATACATTTAATTAGATGAAGAGGGATTTTCTTTAATAAAATTTCGAGTTGTTACAATCTTCCCTACTTAGTATATTTCCCCCAAAAAAAATTCATTTTTTCACACTATAACAGTTTCAGGTAACTCCACCTCATCAATTCCATTAATTCCAACATTGCTTCTTCAAGCTTGTGGTTTCTCCATGAAACATTAACATAGGGAATTATCTTATTTCGTAGAAATTTCCCCCTACGATCAACGATTTAGAACAAATTCTATTTATATGAGAGGTCAATTTAAAATGGTACCACATCTAGATAGCATAAATGTGAGGAGTCATGTATGAACTTCCTCAAGAGAGATACATCGAATACATCATGAACATCAGATAGGTTCTGTGGGAGTTCTAGTCAATAGGCCACTACTGCAATACAATCAATGATCTCAAAAGGGCCAATGTACATTGGACTAAGCTTTCCCTTCTTCCCAAATATCATAAATCTATTACATGGGGATATGTAGATGAATACCATATCTCTAACATCACACTCTAGGTCTTGTCGACAATTATCAGAATATCTATTTTTTTTACTCTGAGAAGATTTAATGTGCTGCTGGATGGTCTCAACCATCTCCACCATTTCATCAACCATTTCCCGACCTAGGAGTTTGTTCTCCCCAACATCAACCCAAGATTCTGATTTCTCTACACCTCTTCATATAAATGAATTCTCAAGGATCCATTTGAATTCTGGAATGGAAACTGTTATTTTAATATAATTCAACCATTGGAAGATATTGATACCATCCTTTTTTGAAGCTTATTTAGAATGATCTCAATTTGTCCTCAAATGTTGGGATAGCCCACTCAGATTGGCCATAATTTTGAGGATGATATGTTGTACTAATGTTCTGCTCAGTATCAAATGCTTTCTGGCAGCTATTCCAGAACATAGAGGTGATTGTTGGATCTTGATCAGATTCAATAGCTATTGGTACTCCATGAAGCCTTACCACTTCTCTTATATATATCGGTTCTTTCTGATTAAATGATAAGTACTTACAAATTGAAATGAAGAGTGTAGTCCTTGTAATACGATCCACCACAACCCCGATAGCATTGTTTTCATCAGATGTCTTTATAAGGCTGATGTCAATGTCCATGTTTTTTGTTCTCCAATTTCCATATTGGTGTGGGTAATGGTTTTATAATCCCCTTAGTATTTCAAATATCATTATTCACTTGATGACATACAAGGAACATTGATGTATACTCAGTAATAACCTTATTTATGTTATCTCGCAAATAATTCTCTTTGAGATATTGATACAACTTTTTTTCCTAGTTGAATTGAGAAATATGAACTATGTGCATCAACCGAAAATTCATTATATAACTCTGAATTGTAAGTAACACATAGTATTGGCCAAAATATCACAATTACTTTATCATTAACATTGAATTCTCAAGAATTCTATTTTATTATAATTTTTACATTCTTCTAAAATTTTACATCATTATTTTGAGGATCCTTTATTCTTTCCAAAATGGATCGTTGAGAAATAATTTGTTGAAGTATTGATGATGTCCCCTTATTTATGACTTCCATGACCATCGTCATCAAATCTATGATGATTAGATCCTTTTGAATTCTCATTAATGATAGAATCACTAGGTTCATTCTATATAGAAAATCTGCCACCTTTTTTCACAGTCCCAGTGTGGTAATGGATTGAGAATACGTAGTATTTGATCATTTCTAACCATCATCGTTGGGGAATATTCAACTCTTTCAATGTGAATATATACTTTAGGATTTTGTGATATTTTTATAATTCACACATCCCCCCAAAGAGGTAATCTCACCAAATATTTTAAGTAAATATTAACACAGCCAATGCCAGATCAGGTGTTGGATTTTTTTCATGTTCATTTAATTTCATTGATGCATAAGAAATCACATTGTCATTTTACATCAACACACAATCCATGCCCTTCTTTAATGAAAAACTGAATACTAAAAATGTTCTCCACTTTTAGGGAGTGTGATGATTTCTATTTGATAAGCCTTTATTTTAACTCCATAATACCATCTTCAAATTCATCACTCCATGAGTACTTGACTTCCTTACGAGTGATCGAGGTAAGTGGGTTTGAAAATCAAGATAAATTTACCCAAAATCAGTAATAATATCTAGGTATCCCCATGAAACAATGGATATACCTCACCAATTTGGGACATAACCATCACTCAATTATAGTTGTATTGGAGGGATCACAGATATCCCATTACTTTTGATGATACTACCCATGAATGAGACTTACTTCAACCAGAACTCATAATTGTAATACATTTTATATAGCTTCTCCATTCGTAATGTCTATAGTATAATTATTATATGATTCTCATGATCCACCCTAGATTTGTATTATATTTGAATATCATCTATAAAGAATACAAAAAATTTGTTGATGTAATATCTAAAGAATGTATTCATCAATTCCATGATGATTGCTTGAGCTTTAGTGATTCCAAAAGGAATAAAAATGAATTAATACTTCTAATATCATGTATGAAAAGCATTATTGGGGATATCCTCTTTATTCACCCTTACATAGTAATATCTTGACCTCAAATCCACCATGGAAAAGTCTTGTGCTCCATGTAGCAGATCGAAAAATTCATAAATTCAGGGACGAGGATACTTGTTCTTTATCATGATTTTTTTGAGCACACAATATTCAATGAAAAGAGGAATTGACCCATCCTTCTTCTTGATGAAGTGGACCGGTGAACCCCATGGAAAAGCACATGGATGTATAAACTGCTTATTTTGATTTTCTTATATATACATATTTATCTACTCCTGTTCCATAACAGCCATTATATATGGAGTATTGGATATTGGAAACTACATAGGTTTAAGATCAAACTAAAATTATATATCTCTTCTAGGAGGAAGACCTGGAAATTCCTCGGAAAAATATTTAACTAATTCCCTCACAATAGGCATGTATTCAAGGATGGTATCTTCCTTATTAACAATCATCTATGAATGAAATGTGTGCTCATAGGGCATCAATACCCACATTTGAGATGATGGTGCTAAAGAAGATTCATCCTCCTCATTGAATTTGTACATAATTAGTGGTTGATTCTCCATATGAAAATTTATTTCCCTCTCATGACAATTTTTGTTCAATTTATACATGGAATGAAAATCCATGCGATAAATTTCATCAAATTCTACTAGAGAGAGTATGATGTGGTTCACCAGGAAGTTCATTCCACAAATTGTGGAAGGGGAGGAGTTATATTCATTGGATTCAATAATTTCCCCAATTGTTGTTCTCACAAACATTTATACACCCAAGATTTGTTATGGTGGTGGGATTGTTATAATAAACATTCAAAAAAAATGTAAAACCATAATCAAAATTATATTCACTATTCTTGTCGGAATAACTATCATACCTATCACCACTTTGTTTTTTGGGTTCTCTTCGATTGTAGTGTTGAAAATAGCTCTCCCTTGGTGCCTTGGATTTTGTTGGTTGCCTCTTAAAACACTTTTATTATGGCTCTAGATTGAAAAGATCTTTGGTTCTTTGTAGATAAAAAATTAAAAATGAATTTAGGGTCGAATAGAACATTCCTCTCCTATTTCACATCATCAATTTTTTTTCTTGTTGACAATATGGGCCAGGTGACCTTATCTTGCACTCCTAACGCAATTCCTCATCCCCTTCATGAAATTTCTGTGGTTCTTCTATCCTCCCCTTTAGAATGCGGTGTTCCAGAATTTATTGGTACCATTGGATTTATCCATCAGACCAGTAGAATTAAATTCCCTTTTCTACTTCTTATCCCCATGAAACCCCTGAGAATCTCTGATCTCCATTTCAATATTGAGGTTATATTGGACAATTTTCTCAGAGCTATAGATGTTACGGATCACTAGAGATTTCCATATCATAGGTTTAATCACCCTAAAGAAGTGGTCAACTTTGAATTCAGGGGAAACAACAAAGCTGGAGGCATATCATTCAAGCCATCTAAATTATTCTTCATATGCTCCAATGGATTTTTATACATTTTTCTTGATGGAAATGACTTCCCCTTATATATTATTTCATATGGTGCGAGGAAAATATTTATCAGAAAACATTGTTATGAAATAAACCCATTCCAACACCTCTATCTCTTCATTAGGCATCATAATTTTTATTAATGACCAACATTGATCAACATCACCCTCCGTACGATAAGCAACGTAATGAAAATTATCATATTGAGAACATTGAAATATGTATCTGATCTTCTCGATGGAGTTGATCCATTGTTTAGTTATTGAGGGATAAGATGATCCATTGAAATTAGGTGGCATTTATCTCATGAAAATCTTTACAATGGCTTGTTCATTCTGAGGGGGATTGGAAGTTCCACTTTAACTATTTTTATATTCAAAACATGAGTTAACTGAGAGAGTATCATGACAAAGTTGTCAATTCCCACTCTCATCATATTGGGAATCTCATTAGAATAGTCATTACATTGATATTCACATAGGTTGATAGCGTGAGTCCTCCTATTACAGGCCATTGGGTGGAATAAATGGAATTTTAGGGGAAACACATAAAGTGGAATCCTACAAAAAACGTACAAATTATAAATTACATTTATTTCAATAACATATGAATTTATAGGCTTCAATATATTTTATCCATGATCTACATCCCAACATATATACATAGTGGTATTTTTTATTCCATTAATAATTATTCATAGTAATCTTATTAATTTACAAAATAATATCCCCTCGGAGTTTTAAACCAAGTGTGCAGCAAATCTTGTTTTTGTGCACCAGTTAACGTTCAAGTCTAGGTAAAAGCAGTGTTTTCACGTTTTACCCCTAGTTACATTTATTCCAGGGCCACCTCTACATGTTTGAAACCAGACATGGATGTATTTTATTGATATCCAAATTACTTTATACTCACCAAAATTTAGGGATGTTTTTATTATACATAGTCTTATCCTTAATACTTACCTAGGGATTTCTAATCCTAATACCAAAAAATAACTAAACCTATCCACTGATACCAACTATAATAACCCTTCTCTTTATTACACACATAATTATGATTTAATATATGAACTTTCAATTATTTAAACTCAGATGATTGAGAGGTATAGTGTCTAGGGAAATTACTAACATTATATAACAACATAGAACATAAAACGCACCATCTTTATTGAAAAATTCTTTTACATGACCACATCATTCCTTCGTACATAACATTACATGGGATAACACGAGGACATGCATAAGAAAAGAGAGTGATATAAATAGCGGTAAGGGATTAAAAAAGGCATAACCAGAATAAAATGGTATATTTTACGAAATATTCATATTAAATCTAGCACAACAGAAACATGAATATTTAGGCATGATGTACAATGATTATCATATCATGGAAATGTGGCAACAATTTTTAACATGATATTAGTAAGAGCCAGGGAAAATTGCCCATGGAGCATGAGGAAAACCTATTTACACTTGAATTATCATTAGAAAGCCTTATTTCACTTGATGTATCATGATACTAATAAATACCAAATGTATTAGAGCACTATTAGGGCACACCCTTTATAATCATTTTATTTCATGCATAAGAGTTCTCCATGGATCATATAACAGGAATCATTCATCATTATAATTTATTCCATAATAATGGAATGTATAATAAATAAACAGATATTTATAAACAATAAGTATATGTTTGTATTGGGGAATACCCTTGATAGATAAATTTTTATGGTATTCACTTACACGATGATTTTGGTATGGGAAATTTTGGCAGCATTACAACGTCAAATAGAAATAATAATATGATATCATGGGAGAGACATGGCCTCTAATAATATTTACATAAAATTTAATTTATGGGGGGTATAAAACATAATATCCCAACATATTTAAGGGAATTTAGATGTATAATATAAAATAATTTCTTGAAAGTAAATGAGAAGTGGGAAATTCATTACAGAAATTTAGCCTGGTAATGGTTATACCTAAGAGGAATTAATGAGAAATAAAGAGTAATATCATCTTTAAAACATAATGAATGAAGAATGGGGAGATGATAAATCATACCCCATCATTTTTAATTTCAAATAAAAGGGTATGACAACATAAATAACATGGACAAAAAATAGAAACAGAGTAATCCCTTACAGAATATCAGCATGGTAATAGGTGTACATGAGAGGTATTAATGATAGATAAAGGGGTATCTCATCATTCAAACATAAGTAGGGATGTACAAGGGATGTTTTATTCTGACCCCAATATTTTTAATTGAAAATAAAAGGGAATAACAATACAAGGAAACTTGGACATAAATAAAAAGTGGAGGAAAGTAATGATCCCTTAATTGGTGTTGTGTGACTTCGAGAGATGGAGGAAAGGATTGAGAGAGGCTTATAGGGAGCTTAGGATGACTTGAGAGGATATTAGAGAGACGAATGTAGAGTAGGGACGTGCAGCGATAGTTTTTCTGGAATAGAAGTAGATGATTAGGTTGTTTTATATAGGAAATGAGATGGGAATTCTTCAAAATTTCATAAATATAGGTTTTAGAATCTATATAACTAAATATTCAAAACCAAAAACCAACCCTTGGTTTTTTCAAACGTGGATTAGAAAAAATTATTTTATATGGAAATTTTCAAAACATTTTAAAATATTAGTGTAGCTTATGGGAAGTTGAGTCACATTCTCAAGGAAATCATTTTAAAATGTTAAAATATTTTTTATATCTTGGTGGGTCCACTAAGGCATTGTAAAATTAATAAAAAAATCAAATAATTCGTTATTTTAAATTAAAAACACATATTGGCACAATGAACCATTTATTGTGTTTTATTACACCAATATTGGGTCATTATGATGTCATAAAACACGTTATATATTTAAACGAGATTTAATTTTTACACAAAAAATCGAATTTCTACGAAAATTATGAAAAATTCACTGTAACATAAATTTGACTTCATAAATCCAATAATAATTGTAATTTTATGAAAAAAATTTACTAAATATATGAATTTTAAATTTTAAAATAAAATCTGAAATTTATTGGAAAATCATGGGTAAAAAACACCTTTCAAACCATAATATAAATTACTATTGTATATAAAATATACGACTATTAATATTTAATCCAATCTAAATTAGGTATAATATTTTATTAAAAAGTCATTTATTTAAAAATTCTTTAAATTAATAAAATTATTTTTCTTAATTGAATATTAACTCTAAATACATTTTTTACATAAAAACCCATTTACAAATTAACAATAATAAAATGAATGTATATTCATTATAAAAAATTTATGCACATAATCATAGTGATAGGGTCCTATTACATCACCCCTTATAACACCCACATAAATCCTAAGGGTAAGGTGTGCAATGGTGATAGTCTCTTAGGACGGAACAAAAAACATTACTCAGGTGGAAATTTATATTAACTTCCACGTATCCGATAGGTAGATTCGTTCATTAATAATGTGTTGATGCTTCGATTGGGTTTGGGGTTGAGTGAAGCTTATCGATGTTAACTCATTTCCAAGATCTGACAAATGGTCTTCATAGGAAGTAAATCTTCTAAATGATGCTATTGTTTTCTTTTGATGGGTATATTGATTTTGTTAAAGCCCCATATATATACTAATAATGTGATCATTTTCCTAAATCTATATTAGCAATGGTAAAAATTATTAATTTTATTTTATAATCCAAAAACATAAACCCAAAAAGGTGAATATGTTTTATATAAACATTTTACATAGTAATACATTTAATTAGATCAATGCAAATTTTCATTAATAAATGGTTGGGTCGTTACAACTCCCTTAGAAAGAAAAGGCATACCATTTCCAATTCAAATACAATACCACTAAGAAAATAAGGATTTTCAAATTTTCACTATTCCCATATGCACCATTTTTGAAAAATCCCTTAAATTGTGAAAATAAACCCATTTAAAAAATACCACAAACATATAAATTTTAAATCATAACTTTTTAAATAATTCCAATATTTTAAACACATCCAAATATTTATATCACAACATATGTCATTATACAAAATGAATTATGTGTCCTAGTGGGAATTCATTTATACCATGAAATCCATTCTCATCTCATCAGCTACACCAATGAAAATGATATATCCAATGCCTATACGTGTATCCAAGAAATTTACATACCCCACTCTCTTGTAACATGATGTTAAACATAAAAGGGTTAGCTAAAACCTTTAACTCCATAAATTCCACATTATAAAAATCATATGCCTTTCTACCATACCTACTAAAAAATAAACAAAGAATAAATGTCAACACCCAGACCATCAATCAATGCCAAAGGACAAAACATCTAATTTCACATGAAAGAAAAGGACCAAACAAACTGATACCAATAGTAACATCATTCCCCTTCCTCATTGGCTTGAATAGGCAATGAGATATTATTAGGCCTTAGGAAATGCTCCCAAGGAACCAAAGGCTGAAAATAATTTCCATGGGATTCAAGAGCAATGACAAATGATATTACCTTAGGAATAAAACAACAACCAAACAAGCCATAACCAACTAACCAAATGTTAAATGTCAAAAATGTTTCAGAATTTTACAATAAAGACAAAAACTAAAAAACAATAATAATCCATAATCATGTTACCAAAGATGAAGTCTGAAAAACCATTGGAATCATGACACCGCACATATCTCCACACCATGCTCCATAATCCAATCACCACAAAAACTACCTTATCATCCCAATGTACCAAAAAATGAAGGATACACATTACCTCTACCTATGTCTTGGAATATGGAATACACAAAAGAACCAATGATATATAGAATGGGTGAGTAATAATACTCAGTAGGATTTCTCAAAATGATTTCCCATACACACCCTACTTAGAATGAACTGTTAACACATTTCTATAAAAACAATTTATATAAAACATCAAATAGAGCAATAATTACTACAAGACAAACACACACTTACCAATCCACCTTTATCCATGTGCACATAAAACAAGGGAAATAAAACCAACCATTCCACAATCCATTTAACCATCACAAAATAAGACAACCATTTCCATCATGCATAACAACACACACAAGTTAATAAAACACAATGTAACTTCCCATCCAAGGTCGTTTACTACATTTCCGATCTCGTGGAACTTCACAACACATATAAATAATTGTTTACCTTCCTACCACTATACATCACCTTTTGTAGTGATACATCCAAACATATTCACATGAAATCAACAACAACCATATTTCATAAACAACCATTGAGCATAAAGTAAACCAAGGACAAAAATTATTCCAACAACCATTTCTAACACATGCCTAATCACATATGTAAATAATCCATTTACTAAAAACCCCATTTAAAAATTTTCCATGTCATACCACGTTTCAATAAAAAAATCATATATATATTAATTAATATTTAAAAAAATTCCAATAATTAAAACCAGTAACAAATTTAAAATCAACATTTTAAAATCAAATAACAGAACCCCTTTTTGAAACAATATCCCATTTTTTCCAAAATCCCCAAATTATCAAAAAATGGGTTTCTATGATGATTTAAAATAATACTAAAAATTAATTTCAAAAATAATAATAATTTCAAATAAGTCATCACGTTCTATAAAAATAGAGTCATGAGAGAATCCACCAACCTTAGGGTTCTGTTGAAATTTACCCACTAGTAACAGTACCAAAACATCAGGTGAACTTTCCTAAAAAATCACTCCTTATTTTATTTATTATCATCATCAATCCCTAAAATCAACACTTTAAGCTACCATGACCCTATATCTACATGAAATAGTTGTATATTTAGAAATCTAAGAGGGAGAGAGAATAGTATATCAATATAAAACCACAAACACCGAATATAGTCGACTTACCTAAGAGGAACCACCATGAACCCCCTTTTATTTCCTTACAATATTCATGGGAGATACCCTACAACCATAGATAACTAGGAATCCCACACATTTTTTTATGGGAGATGAAATTAGTAAACCATTGAAAACCATGAGTGATCTTGTTTTTTAAAAACACAAATTTTTTTCTTTCAAGCACGGCTAGCTCGCATGGTTTGGAAATCCGTTCACTAACCATGTGAACGATATTACCTCAAGTTGCACAGCTACCTAGAAAATTACACATGGTTTCACCAAACCAGGATCAAATAGTGTGACCTTATCAAATCCCTAAAACCCTTCCAAGACCATCCCAAACTCTTACAAACGTTACCCAACAACATTAAACACATAAAAAAGAATGAAAGGGTTACATACCACAAACTTGGTTTATACATCAATCATATAAAAAACATAATTTTCAGATGAAATAAAATGTTTGGTCGAGAATTTTACGGGAAAAGGAAAACTCACCTTTAGTGGACCGTCAAATCCCCACATCATGGAACAAGAGATTAAATCCATTGAGAATATATTCTCTTTCCACAAACTCTAAGGATAAGAAAAAAAATAAACTATTTATTTATAATAATGATAGTAAAGATGATTAATGGTGGATGATGATCAAGAAAAAAAATTATAATGTGTATCTTTATTCGATTAAATTGGATGAAATCATGAAAATTTATTCCATTTAATATTTTCTAAAACCACTCTGTTTTAATTTGGATTGACATTTCCATAGGAATAATTAAAAGGATGATGATTCTGTTGAGGTATATGAGGTAAATTATAAAAATCATGAATGTTATGAATCAAGATTCATCATCAAAACTAAAACTAAGGTTTACCCCTTCTTTAATGTATTAAATATCTTTCTTTAGTATTCATTCTAGATTCACGAATTCGATAACTAGTAATAGATTTTCAATTGTGAATTTAATGATTATATAGATAAAGGTATTGTCAACAATATCTAGGCACTGGAGAGAAAAATATTAAAATGATGTTATCTACTAGATGGTTTTTATTTAGATCGAATAGGAAAAAGAAATCCCAAAATTTAATGGGAAAAAATTGTTTGAAGAATAATCCTAAAAAATATTTGATGATAATTACAAGATGTTTTAATTTTGAAAAATGCGGGAATAATGAAAATCTATACTAAAGAGATATGATGATTCCATTTAATTCAATAGAGGAACATAAGGATAAGATCACTATTAAACCTATACCATATGATTTCATTAGTAAAGAACATATACATTATAAAAACCAGTGACCTCATATATGGGATGTTGGAAAATATAAATGAAAATAACCTTTAAGTCATAGATAGAATGTAATTAAACATGATATCTCTACTGTTTAGGTGAATACAAAAAATAATTTGTTGATAGGTCTGATACTAGTTTATTAATCAATAGAATATGTACTTTCCAATTTTATATTACAACAATTATTTGTCTCATGTATGTGTATTATGAATATTCAAACACCACTTCAAAACATGGGGGTTGAGCAATCTATTTGAATTGGTATATGATAAATAATGTAATACTATCTATAAAATTTCTCTCTAATAAATGTTTGGGGAGAAAATCTCCTAAAAAATATCATCCTAATTTATTTTATGTGTTTTATTGAAATATTAGAAATATAATTGATGTCTAGATATAAATAGAACATCCACTGTTAAAAAAGGATGAACACTCTTCAAATCAGGAATCATCCTTAGATTCCTTACATTTGTGTAGTGAATGATGAATCTCTCATGTAATCTTTTTCTAAAGAATTGGTTTTATTCTTTTATGAGAAAACATATCATTGTAAAATTATTGAGACAAAAATTGAATCATGAATTATAAAATTCCTATTATTATGTATTATATATTCATAATAATTTATGATATTTTATTTCCTTCTTCTGACTATTAATTATAGTACTAATTCAAACATATTCATCGATCTCCCACATATATATGAATTTCAAATGAATGGAAATCATTGATTTTTATGGATCGAAAAATTATATTCTATAGAATCTTGAGAAGTTCTCTATATAATTTAGTGCTTCACTATTGCTTAAACTGATCATTTTCATTCGGAATAATGATGGGTCAATGTGCCATCATATTGTTAATGACAAAAAATGACAATGAAAAAGTTTCCCAAAAAATCTATAGAGGACCTGTTTGATAAACCATCAGAGGATCAATATTTCAATAAGGTGGCACTTATGTTGAGATATCACTAATTAAAGGTGATGTAGGAAGATATTCCCATGAATTACTTTACTTGAATGAATGGAAACTATGAGTTCATTATGATTCCATTTATACTCACTAAAGATCCAACAATATTTATGCACATAATCATTAGAGTATTTCTATATTTCGAAAAAATATTTTTTATATTATTTATAGATGATATTTTGATATATAATAACTCAAACATGGATTATGAAAAGTATGTCAATACTGGAAAACAATATTGTGAAATGAGGAATTATATGAAATGTATAGTAAATATGTGTTATAGATATAGAAGTATTTTTCTTGTGGTGTGTTATCACCTCAATAAGGACATATATACACCCTTCTATGAAAATGGAAATTCAAGAGTTACCATGAACAATATCTTTAATAGATATTTGTATTTTCCTTGGAATATCTCATTGTCAATGTAAATTTGTTAGAAAATTCTCATAATTATTAAATCCTCGTAACAAGGTGACTTGGAAGAGGGTAATGTTTTACCAGAATGATGAATGTGAACAGAAATTTACGAAATAAAAAAAATTCATGTCACTACACTAGTGATTATGATCCCTCAATTGGGGATAATTTCATCATATATACATATCAATAAAATATGGATTTGTGATGTTTACTACTGAAAATTATAATTTTAATGCGTAGGCCTCTAGGAAGTTTAAATTTTATGTGTAATACTATACAATTCATGATTTGGAGTTTTCTATAGTGATAATTATGTATATAAGTGTTATCTCTATCTATATTAGTGATAAATAAATACAAATCAATATATGATCAAATATACAGTGAAAAAGAGATAAACTAATATGAACTATCAAAGATCTATAGAGAAGATGAAGTAGCATGAATGATCAATTCCTTAATATCACTAGAGTGAGAACAAATTTATAGATGATATATGACTAATAGAACTAGATACATTATCAATGTTTATATTTATGATTTACCCAAATTTATTATACATTAATTGGATTGTCATGGTAATTATAAAGGAATGAAAAGAATCATTTCGATCACAAATTACCGCTCAAAGATAATTTTTGATGATGATAAATGATGTTCAACGAGTTAATGTGAAGATTTTGATGAAATTGGAATCTGTAAGTCAATTTATATACTAATAAATTAAAATTGGAAGTCATGGAATTTTAATATTTGTCCCATGACATTAAATATCATTAAAATATTAGGATAATGAAAAATCGATTGAATCATGGTTGAATCATGACCATCTATTTCATCCTAAGGATTCTTAAATGTCTTGATTTTTATAAGAGAATTATTAGAGGGAAAATATGAAAAAGAAGATCATGGAATATATGTCAATGTATCTAGTATGTCAGTAAGTAAAGGATGAAATATCAAAGTATAATTTAATATTTACACTATTACTCACACATAAATAAAAATTAGATAACAACAATATGGACATTTTAACTACTCATTATAAGAAATAATGTTCAAAAAACACAATATGGGTTTTCTATGATCATGTAATAAGGATTTATCGAATCAGTGAAATTTAAGATTGATTACCATATAATCAAAATGAAAATATATACATAATATGGTTGCAAGGATGCATTGAACTATACTATTTATTTTGTTTGAATTATATCGTATATTTATCTCCATGGTTTGTACATGTCTTAATGAAGATATAAATATTCAGTTTAACTTATGTTTGGATTACCACCCCCAAAATGATTTCCAATATGAATGATATTTAATCACCATTGATGATATGTTTATAACATTCACAAGTTAATTAATATGTGGATGGGATAAATATATTCCCCGAGTTGTGTTTGTATATAATAATATCTTTTTCTCAATCATCTAAATAGATCATTATGAATAAAATTGTGATAAGTAATGTGGATAAAATTTTTTTTGTGATAAATATATTGAAAAATGTTAATAGTACATTAAATGGGTTATGAAGTGGAAGAAAATTCTAATAAAATTCCTCAAAACATCATGGAAACATTGAGTTGGTGTAAGTGTTATGTGGTCAATTTTCGCAGAGACCTATAGTTTGATGTTAGAGAAAATGTGTTTCAATACATAACTCTATAGAATGGATTAATGATATTTTTCAATAAGGGAAGGATATTTACCTTGTACAATGTCCTCTTTGATATTCTAGATCACATCAGAGTTGAGGATTATTTACTAGCACTCCCACAACCATTTCTAAAGTAATTAATATATATCATTCATCCAACACAGGGGTGTAAATACTAGATCTTTTACATGTACTAAATTCAGAAGAGGTAAATATCAAAAATGGTCTATTTAATGAGGAGTAATTAGTGAAGATATTTATCTACAATTATAGTGTTATATGAATCTAGAAAACACACATAGTCAAAGTACTATACTGAAAGCGTAAAAAGGATGGTCATGGGAACTAGAGGAATTCATAAAGACGTGTTAACCTCACCAAAATTCACCATAGTGTTGTATAAAAAAAATTTATGTTGAAATTTATTAATGTTTAATAATTTAGTAATATGATATTTAAAAATAAGAACACCTTTTAATGGTGTGAAATATAATCAACATTCACCTTAAATGAACACCAATATATTATTTTTTAAATATTACTCCAATTACCTCATTATTTAATTAAAGAGTATGTATAAGACTATTGAACTTATAAAACATCAATAAAATATTCCTAGTTAATAAAATTATTTTTGTTTGTTCTTAGTGAACAGTTAATCCATTTTTAGTAATTCTATTGAATTCTTATAATTTTTGTTTTCTTCAAAAATTGTTTTTATTTTTTTAGAAAATAATAGAATTAATTTTATCTATTTATGAAATTTTATATTATTAAAATGTTATCAACTTTGAAACTAGAACATTGAAATTAATTTATAGGGTTTTTTTTTCATGAAAATATTGTTTTTCGAGTGAACATTGAATTTTAATAATTATTATTGAAAACCATATTTATGATTAGATAATCTTACAACATGCATTTTATTTTATAATTAAAAAAATATAATTATTTACCATACTTTATTTATCAAATTATATTAATTTGAATATATTTTATTATTCAATATACTTTAAAAACATTATTATACCTAAAAATAAATTTTCCAATTTTTTTTCATTTAGTTTTGTGTTTTAACCTTAAATTAATATCTACCTCTTATAGTATTTAAATCTAAAAAACTTTATTCCCTATTTAAAATTAGGACGGCCAAATTTGGTAAATATGACACTTTTATTCTATTATAATATGATTAGTAGATATAAAAAATAATTTTCTTGAAAATATTGGGAATGTGGGTAATTATGGTTAACAATAATATGATAGTGACTAAAGTATTACACTAAAACATTTCATTATCATATCATATTAAATTAGTTTATTTTTGAGTTTCCACCCTTGTTTCAATAATATGGTAACTCAGTTCTATATTCCACTGATTTTGAGAATTATAATTAATAAATAAAAGATAATGTGAAAAATATAACTCTCTTGTAATTAATATCTATAATATTTTGTGACATCGATAATGATTAAATATCATGATTGGAATATTTTTTCGAAGTATAAATAAATTTTCATCAAGTAAATTTACATCTACTTTTTAGTGATGAAATAATCATCTAAAATGATTACTCAATGCATAAAATGTTTTGATTCAATTAATAAAAACATTCAATATATTATTTTAAAATTTCAAAAATTAATAAAATTTAATGATTTTTATCCCATAATGTTTATAGAAAAAAAAAATTATTTGAATGTAACTTAAATACATATTTTTCATGTTGTTTTAAATGTCAAATTAAAGGAATATTAAAAATTTTAAAATAGAAGTTATATTATAAAAACATAATATTTTTTCAAATGATTTAAAATTCGTAAAAAAAAAATTCATCCATTTTACGAGTGTGTGAAAAAATTAAACTATGGTCCATTAAATGGAAAATTTAACATTTATATTCACTATATTTACTGTTATTTATTAAAATCATCGTTATCATGATAATTGTCAAAAATTATTATCATGAGTAAAAATAAAAATTTAAGTTTAAAACCTAAATCAAAACATGTACAAATATTATTTGATAATATTATTTGACCCAAACTCATCCCATATTATGATTTTATCATTTTTATATCTTTGTTCATATTAGAATTAATTTATATTATCACTGCCTTTTATGTAATTCATTGATTTGACCTCCCCTCAATGAAAAAGGATCCTCATATAATATTTTTGTGACACTTAAAAAAGACATTACTTAATGAATGAAAAACAAAAATCCTTTTCTCACATCATTCATCAAGTTATACCTTTAATTTTTTAGGGACGAATATAAATAGTAGATTGTTTAAACTCTATAAAGATCGATTTTCTCTAATGGAGTAGTATAGTCATTAAATGAATACATTATTTTTATTTATTATTGTACAAATATAAATATTTATTTACAAATTATTAATTAATTAAAAAATATTATATATATACTAATAATTTATTAGTTTAAATATATCACCAACATCCGTCACCTCTTACATCAAAAAGGAAATGAAATTATCTTTCCTATGTATGGAGAACTACAGCTTTGCAAATCAACAGAAGTCGTTTTCCATTTCTACCTATGATGAATGTTTTAATGATTAATTTGATAAATATATATGATATTTATAATATTTATATGAATTCGTATTGTTGAAATTTTTTTGAACCTTTCTCATTCCATTCATCAAAAAATGGAAACATTGTTCACGCGTTTGTATGACCTACCATATCCCTGAACAGTCTTTATTATATGTCTATCTTTATTTGTTTGGTTGATGGTAAATATATAAATATATGATAATTTAAAATAACAATAATATTTTAAATGACTATTGAACAATGATAAATGTTTAAATATAGAGACATCTGAACCAAAGCAGGCATGATAAATGAAACAATTATCACAAAAAATAAAGATTTTAAAAAATAATTTTTAATAAACATGATTTATTATTTTATTAGAAAATAATATATGGTATTAAGTATATGATTATGTTTTTGGATTAAATTTATAATTATATTAAATTTAGTATATAAGAGTTTCTAATTCATATTATGAAAGATGAGACATTAGGTAAGATATCTCTTTGAGCAAGCCTTTTTCATTAGGTTGTGACCATTAAATCACTAACTAATATTGTATATCCCTTTGATGTTATGAATTGATTTTTTATATTCATATTATATATATATATAATTCCATTCCATTTACAGTGTTGTACGTTATATAAATTTATTCCTTAAATTTATTCTTTAAAATGATCCTCGTTTACGGTGTTCTTCTGTATTCCATAATTCTTTTATGTATCAATAATTTTTTTTTATTTTTATCAAACTTATGACTTATATTGATTAATAGGAATATTTAACATTATATTAGAATACATAATATTTATAAAATTATATATTTTTAATCAATATAAAATATAATATTATTAGGATATTACAAAAAATAATGAAACCCATTTATTCCACAAAAAATTATTATTATTAGGCCTTATGTTTAAACTCATTTAATAAAATATAGAATAATGATAATGTTATGATTGGTGAACCACAATATAATTATAAATAATTGGATTATGTTTTTTTATTTGTAGATATTATTCCTCGAAATATGGTGTAAATATAATCCATTATGGGACTCTTTCCAGCATGTGTTATTTTCTAGTTAGTAAAAATAAACTTGTTATTATTTTATTATTTTTATTTCTTCCACATTTCCAAGGTATGCATGATAGTATGATACCATTATAATTATGTCATTATATTATGTTATTACGCAAACACTATATCTTTTATTAGATCATTTTATAGATTTCACACACACAAATGTGGTTCATCATCAATTGTATCCCCCTATTGTGTTTTCATCTCACCCCATTAATTTATAAATTTCATAGGTTTTTAAATTCTATTTTAGGATCTCAAAATGATTTAAGTGCTCAATATATAGATTAAAATAATGGTGGTTTTTTTCATGTATACATTTTATGTATTGAGTTTTCTAAATACACTAGGTATTTGAATATATATATTTTATTTAATGAATAAATGTGTTAAAAATAATTTTTTAATTTATATAATATAGTTTGGGTCACTATAGTTCAAGTAAAATATTATAGGCAATAAACTATTATGTATGAAATATATATCAATTCCATGTATGTGCATGGAAAGGTTATAAAAATAAATATATATAATATCATAAGAAATTAAAAAAATATATATTTTTGGTGCTCATGTTACTAGATGACTTAAAAGGAAAACCTTAATGCTCTCATATAGGGTTGGATGTATATGAATAATGGGAATCATCTTATTATTAATATACGAATCCTAATTATTGCATTACCAACAATTAAATATTCTCATATCTAAACCAATGTATTACTCATAGGGAAATAGATGAATCCTAGATCAAAAGTAAAATGCATGGAAAAATTTCCATCCTATAAATAAGATCACATGGAGGGTGAAATCCATACCAAGAACCGTAAATGAAATATCTAAGGTAAATCAATCCTATGAACCATTCCATGTGGATAAAAATTTATATTTCAATCTCATGATTCCATAGAATTTTATTCATAATCAATTTTCCATTTTAACCCAAACATTATAATAAATTATTTTACATTATCATGCAGACATTCTCATAAACATCCTTATCCATTTGATAAATAAATATTTAATGATTAAAAATCAAGGAAAATAGTTCTGGTTTTATCACTTTTTCTTCAAAATTCCAGGAAATATATATATATATATTTATACCACCATAGACTGCCTTCCAATTTGCAATAATTGATTACTTAAGGGGTCATCACATTAAATAATTTAAATTATTTGAATGATATACATAAATTAAATTTAAAATACAAGATAATGTTGAATGAAAACACATTTAATTCCCTAATAAATGAAGTTATACTTATATGTAAATATTATAGACCACCTTCATTAGGAGAAATGAATCCTAAATGCTAATATCCACTAAACAAATAAATAAAAAAAATCCAAGTTCTTAAAATTTTATTCCATAAAAACTATATTATGATTAATGAAGAAGAGAATTATAATGTGGAATGAATGATACATATATGAATGATGATACATAGATGTGACATAAGAAAACATTAATAATTAATGAAACTTTGATACACCATTAAATTAATTTGAACATATCATGAAATCAAGAAGCAACAAAAAATATGCTGTTGGATCATGTATAATATATTATATATTTTATTTTTGATTCATATATTTTAGTTCACATGAAAATACTTCCCATGTAAAATTTATAGCTTGAAATATGAATTCACATAATGAATAAATATGGAAACATTAATCTATAACATGGAAAATTATTTCATGGTTTGATACATTTTGTCACAAATGTGAATGTAGAATTTAGCTTCCAAGGATTTTCAGTCTTATACTAGATCCCATGGAATAAGATATAAATCTATATTGAAATACACATTTAGTAAAATGTATGTATATTACCTACATTTATACCCAATTAAGATACCAAAAATCACCTTAGAAAATCTATGGTTCTCCATAGGACTGAATAAATTTAATTAAATAGAGGATGAATCAACCAGGTATTATGGAAGAAACATTACAACAAAATAATGATATTTCTCAAAATTTTATATGTTTATTTAATAAAAGGTTGATGACTTAATTAGTGGGTTAAATTAATATATTCAAAATAAGTTTTTCAATTATTGATGTTGAATAATATGATTTAATTACCCAACACACCCTCAATGTTGAGATTGATAATTTTGGTCACTTATATTCTGGTGGAACTAGAGATAATTTATGGAGAATCATTATTATCTTTATAGGATCACCATATTATCGTTAAAGTGGTATGAAAATCAGACTTTGGATATTCCATATGTGTATAATTAATAATATTGTAATCTTCTTAAAGGGGTCATGGAGATGTTACATGTGTTCAAAATTGGAAAATAAATCTAATGAATAATATAAGCAAATAATGAACCCAAAAATGTTTTGGATAAAAAGAAGGTTTCATTTCATCGTCATACCAAGGTCAATTTCATCCATTATAAGGAACATGAAAACTATGTAAATAATTTCCAAAAGAATAGGGATATAGTCGATTATCGACCAAAACAACCAATAATTAATAAAGCATGGATAGTCTTATGATACCATACCCACAATGATGGATCGTGAAAAAAATAGGAGATATGTACAAGGTATTTTTATTTGGGAATAGAGAACCTGATATTTCATTTTGGGTCTATAAGTTCCTTTATATAATTTTATGTTAGTAAAACTATTCACACACCACTTAAAAACATTGAAGTTTTGTAATCAGTGATAATAGATAAATTGAAATTATTGTATCTCAATAATATATATCCACCCTATAGAGTAATTTTGGGATAAATTTCTTAAGAAAAAAATTTACTCCACCTTTATTCAAATTTTATGTTTTATTATAAATTGATTGGTTGTCCATATTTATATTCATAATCATATTTTATGAGGAAATGTACATCGTTGTTAAAACAATATTCAAAAGTAGTATATTTTTTTGAAAGATTTTGACTATATTTTTTAGAATTATTCCAAAAAATGGTCATAATTTCTTTATATGCAAGGATATCTAGCTCTAGTGTTTTAGTAAAATAGGGGACAACTCTGGATTAAATTACCACTATAAGTAAATGGGATTATTAGTTTTCGAAATAACTACATTACAATCTTCCTATTTTTGTTTTTGGTTTATCTATTTATCATATGACTGGTGCTCGATCGATAACCAAAAACTATCTATATAATGGACCACATTAAACTAGAGGAACTAAATTAGATACAATAAATTAATTTAGAAAAAGGATTTACATGTCCATGTGCATAATAATTGGCTATAACAAGAATATTTCGTAGGATAATTTATGGGTCAATGAGACTCTTCATTTTTAATTAAAACTCAATAATATCATGATTGAGAATATATATACACTTTAATAGATCGATTACGTCTTCAATCATCTACACGAGTCCTAGTGCTTCTCTAATGTGGACCTTTATTTCTGTTATCATCAAATAAATATGTGTAAATATGGTATACAAAAGGATAACTTTTTTACATGGTACATACACATTGTGCTCATATTAATACCCCTAATAATCACCACATCTCTATAGAAATTTATGGAAATGATAAATAGAGTATTTAATTGTTCTATTTAAAACATTGAGATAAAAATCACATATTATATTATCATATATCCAAAATATAATTGGATGGTATAAATAATATATATACTTCACTAAGAAAATAGGAAAGGATAAATTTTATAAATAGTTTACAAAGATTGAATTTGTGGTAAAAATAATCCTTCATTGGTAATGTGGCTATAAGAGAGGGATGATCTGAGAATCCATCAGTGATGGGTTTCTGTTGTGTACTCATTAAAAATATAATTTTGAGAGTCTATGCCTATAAAAATTTGATGTACATGAGTAAAATTATCATACACATGATATGGATTAGGTAGTATTAATATATTCATTGAATATTTGGAAGAATTATCTATGAAGAGTAAAGATAGTTTTATATGTCTATCATATATGCCTCATGTATTTATTCACATATATGTATAATAAAATGTGCCATCAAATATGGATTGTTCTAATAAAGTATTAGGACATATAAATCCATTATCATCCATTATTAATAACAAAGAGGAAAATTCTATATGTATAAGGGATCCTACAACCTTATATATGAAAAGGACATATTTTTTAAATAATATTCATAAAAATACAAATTATGGACATTGTAATTGTTACATATGGAAACCCATTCTACCTTACACAAATGTTTTCTAAATCATTGATTATGTATAGTATTATTGAATCTCAAAATAATGATATATAGAAATATTATAAGGGAGATTCTATATGAATGGGGAAAAAGTTTACTTCAATATAAATTAATATTGATTTATGTGATTTCAATCAAAACCATTATTACAATATAATATGAAGTTAAATAAGGATTTTTTTTATTAGTGTTCATAACCCAACATTCATTATCCATATATGGATAAAAAAATATTTATAGGGGTCAATGAGATAATTATTTTTTGGATAATATGAATAAGGATATTATGAACTATTTATCAATGTTCCTTGTATGCCATGAATTGAATGTTAGAAGGAAAAATTGAATGTGGATTATTTAACCATTAAACACATCATCAAGGAAATGGGTGAATATCAACACTGTTTTATTTCATGTTTATTCCAAAGGAATCCAAGTGGAATAATTCTACATGGGTTATTGATGAACACATTAAAAAGACTGATAATATATTTTCCATTTTGAAAATATATATGATTGATAATATATTGAGAGCCTTCTCAATAGACAGTAGCAGATGTAGAGATCAACATAGTCCTTTTTTCAATCTATCATACAACAATAAATTTCACTCATGTAATCATAGATAATGGTTTGGGATAAATTTATATTTAAGATATCTTCTTCGAACAGAGTCATGTTGTTTTAGATAAAGAGAATATTAGGTCCAATGTATATTTGTTGCATTGGTATTATTTATCTAATTAATGATATGGTCAATATACTTGAACACCTTCCAAACATGAATAAAATTTACGATTAATTCTTTATATATCACTTGAATAATTATATTCCTGATTCTTGAAATATACTGATTCTATGGTGGTATTTGTTGTAAAATGATATACCTTATGAGGATTATCCATTGTTGTTCTATAACTATATAGAAATGTTTTTTAATTACTCAACAAAAAATTATAACTGTTTATTAGAAGAACAATAAATTCATAGAGGAAACATGGTAACTAGAAATTGTTAGGAAATAATATTACCCTTATTTTCATTCACCTCTATTAATAGATAGAAATTTTGAGCAATAAATTTTTTAACTGGGAAAATGTGATGATATTGAAAACATATATATATATTTTATATTATATATATTCATATCTTTAAAATCTAGTAATGTATTATGTAGTAGTATAAAATGATTACAATTTATTTTATTCAATGATTATATTACATTTAGTTTATAACACAACAAAGTAAAATTCAAAATATCACAACAAGACAGGGAAAAAGTTATTAACAAGAATAAGAAAATCTAGCCATCTCATTCTCCTAACATTGTCACACTCATAATAGAAAATATTAAATGGTAAAATATTGGTAGGAATATAATATTAATTTTTAAAAATAATAATTATGGACCATGTTATAAAATAAAATAATATTTTTATGAATAAAATATTTTATACCAGATAGGTGTTTAAAAACATTATAATTAAAGGGAATAATAAACATTTAGTAATTTAGTCATTATAATGTGATAATTATAATCATTGTATATTAAGGGTTATTACAAGAATGATTTGATATAAAAGGATGAAATGATGTCTCTATCATGTTTAATCAGGCCTTACAAATCTCATTTATCAAAACATGGAAGGGGTAAAATCATTAGGGATCATACATGACTAACCCAAGAATAGCTTCATTATGTGAGGCTCAATTTTTACTCACTATGGGAGAAGTTCAATTTATTAGAGAGAATTTCTGGGTAGATGATAGAGAATACACCTCAAGATAATATAACCATAAAAAAATTTACCCTAATAGATTTTCTTGGGGGGATAATGGGTTATGTTTCTACACTATAAGTAGTATTAATCTGTTAATTCATTTATATGGTGAAAATTCTTCTACAACAATGTAGAATTATTATTTAATGTATAAATATTATATATATTTCAAATGACTAAATGATGAATGATATAAAAGTTATATTTATTAAGTATAACATATTAATAGTTTAAAAAATACATATAACTAAATTTTATGAAAAAAATTGTTATTATAATTTCAAAATATTGAAACGAATCTTTATTCATAAAATAATTCCTTTTTAATCATATATAAAATAAAATAATATTATTAAATTATATATAGTTTTTTTAATTGGTTATAAACTTGATTATTTTCCAAAAATTGTAATTTTGCATAAAAAATTCGTATTTTAATAAATTATTAAATAACTCAAATTTAGAATAATTTATAAAAAAATTGAAATAAACATGTGAAAAATATCCAACATAAATGATTTTATAATTTTCAATTATAGTTTAATTTTGGTAGAGATATTAAAACCCATTATAAATATATCATATTTATTATTACATGTTAATAACATAAATGTGGTGTAATAAATAAACTAAATTAATTTTCAACTAAAAAATTATTTTCTAATTTAGAATAATATATTTGAATATGATAAGATTACGTTTCCAAATCTATAATTAACTTTTTGAATCCAAATATATTTTATGACATCCAAAACAATTCTTTAGGAACATGATTTACATTCACATCATGAATGATATTATTTGGAGAATTTTGGTTCATAAAATATTTACATAATAAAAATCAATTCTTTTAGAGAAATAATGCAGTGTAAAAACATGGTAAGGAAAAGGGGTTTGGATTATTTATAAACTAGATATATAAGGACAAGGTTTTTACATTAATAAATAATTCCTTCCATTTTTCTATAAATACACCCATTCTCTCATTTAGCTCCACTTCAAAAACCTTGAGAAATACATTACCCTAATTTTCAATATCTCTATTGAAAATAAAAAGTTTGTACGGATACATTTATATATTTTAAATTTTTAATAATTTAACACACAAGTAATGAGATTTAATACCCCTCATTCTTTTCAGGTACATCATTTGAAATAATCTTTTTGATTTCAAATTTATTATGCTTCAAAGGGTTAATAATCATTACCATACTATTAAAATGGATCTGTATTAATGAAAGACAATCATTCTGTCTAATTAAACACATTTCATTATATTGTTTGTAAAAAAATTATATATCCCAAATCAACAATTGATTTTCAAAGACACCCTTCTTCATTGTGAATCCCATGTTGTATTTTCTTTTAGGCCAATAGAGGTTCCATTAGATAATATAATTTAACTAATTAGTCTTAGGACTTCTTATGACACATAATTGGAACCCCTTATAGCATAAAATTGGGGATTATAAATTTAATAAAAAATTTCATTTCCCCCATGTTATTAAAAAAATTATTATTATTTTTACTAATATTTAGGATGCCAAAAAATATTTATTTTTGAAATATTCATATGATAATAAAAAAACTGATTATTATTATTATTATTACATTCATGTAATGTTAACACTGATTCATTATTAATAGAATTTATTGAATATTTATTTTCTTATTATATATAGTGATTATATTTTCCCTATATAATCATGTATTTATTCTTATTTTATTTTTATAAGTTAAACATTAAAACTCAAAAAATTAATATCCTAGTCCTATAAATATAATGGTTTTGTTTCAATGGGGACTAACTACATATGAAACTTATATTATAAAACATGAGAGAATTTTTGATAGTTTATAAATAATATACTCCCTTATTGATTTCTTATAATTTATATTGTTCTTCATACAATGGAAATAGAATATTATGAATTGTTTGGGCGCAAGCCCTTAGTAAGGGAATACTCATCAATATGTCATCGAGGGGTAGATCATAAGAATGGTAGAAAAATTAAACTGGTAAATAAAATATTGAAATCAATATACATTAATAATAGTTATCACTATAAAATGATAATAATATAATTAATTTAAAAATATAAAATGCATACCATGGAATAATAATGACGAAAACAGAGGAAATCAACATGGTCTATGAGACTAGCCACAAGCATATATATATATATTGCAAGACAAGGAAAATAATAAAAATATTTAAATATTGAATTGTAATTGGTGTATAAATAATTAAAAAGTTAACTAGAAATCACTACTGGTTTCCAATATCATGGTGGATCATGCATCTCTACCAGATTTCGATTAATGATTCAGCATCATTTCTAGATTCCCATGAGATAATGAAGAAGGAATCACTTACTAATTACAATTAATTAGTGAAAATGTATACACAATTTCAATAATTATCCAATTAGACCAAAACTATAAACTAATGGATTGGAGGTCTATATAGTACAACATAGTTATAATTATAACATTCCACATATATGTTTTCCACCAGATCATGAAAATTTTCATACATTAGAAATCCCTTAATCAACATATGCAAATGAGATGGGTTTCATGAAAAAAATAATATATTTTTTCATAAGAAATATATACTAGGATGTTTGATGATTTACTAAAAACTATACTTATAGAAATATAGGGAGTATTAAGGATGTTGAAATTGATAAAAAAAAATTACCCCTTGAGATCATTGGATAAATCTTTTGAAAAAAAGGGGAATTAAAAGTTTAACTAAAATTATTAAAAACCACAGTAAGATGTTTTTAAAATGAAATACCTAATATTGATAAAGAAATTAAATATTATCCACTAAATCCAATTAATAATGTTATTAGAAATAAATTTATAAAATTATGGGTTAATGAACTTTTTTTTTCAAGAAGACATAAAAAATTGATGATTTATTTCATAAATACTCAATAATTTGAAATTCTTCAAAAACCAAGAATAACGTTGAAAAATGAATTTATTTCCTTAGAAAAATATTAATACATTTTCATACCAATAAATAATAAAATAAATTATTTTTTTTTGAAAACTAATTTAAAACATGTAAAAAAATTAAAAATGAAGAATTCTCATATATTGATAGAAACTATGGAAGAATGTTCAAAATCATTTTCAGCACCCTCATAAAAAATTATCTTATATGTTACATTAAAATTTAATTCTCAAAATAGTAAAGTTATAACTTTTGAAAAATTTCTATCTATAAAAAAGTCTGAAATAATAAATCAAAAATTGATATAATGCCTTTTATAGGAAATAATTATTTTAATATAAGTCCTAATATAATTAAATGAAAACATTTTGAATATTTGAAATTAAATTTTGATAAAAACCCACATCATTAAGTGGGATAATAACAATGTTTTTTAATAAGTGGATATATAAAATATGATGGCCAAAGGAAATTATAATAATTAATTGGTCTTCATATATTAAGGATAAAATTTGGGGGAAGGGGAAATGTAATCATGGAATAAAAAACATCATTAGTAAGAATGACAATAATTCAACAAAATTCATAATATTATAGTCAAAAAATTTAGTGAGGATGAATATTTGAATCCAAAGTCTCATTTCACCATATTAAAATTTCATTATAGTATAATTTTATATTAGAATAAAATACTGTTTAACACTTATACTATTAATGTATAATCATGAATCTGGAAAATAATTTGAGTCAAGGAGAACCACTTTAAAACATTATATTACTTAAATAAAAATCCCTTTCAAGATATAAAATTATATGGATTTTCAAATCACATTAATTACATACATATGTTAAAAAAATTCATTAGTTTATAATCAAACGAAGAAAAATATATCATGTTAGGAAATATGAAATATGTATCATGAAATTAAATTTTATCATAATTACCTCTTACCTTAAATCCATATTATCCAATCATTTTCTAACCTCCTGTAAAATGAACATAAGTATATTAATCACTAATTTTATATCCTTATACATATATATTACCCATTATACATTTATTTGAAAATAGTTTTCGATAAAAATGTTAGTGGATTATTGTTTATGTTTAGAATCAAATGTTGATATTTTTACTAGATCCATGATAATAGGGAATATTTACATTAATTTCTTCAGAGATCATATTTTACATATTTTTAAATTTTGATTAATAATTTTTTGAATCATTAGATAATTCTATTTTCATTAGGTGAAATGTAATGACTTGGTTCATGAAAAGGGAAATTGTGATGAACTAGTTTTGGCATGTTTATTGATGAAAATTTTGTAAGTTAATAAATATATTAAAAATTAATAAAACCAATCATTAATAATATTAAAAACTTAAATTAAACTTTTAGAAATTATATAACATTTGATAATAATTACACATAAAAACACCATGTCATTGTTAATGTGGTTTGTAAAACCAACTTAAATGAGGTTGTCTAAACATGTTTTAAAAAGTAAGAACATATTTATATATTTCTAAAATATAAATTTTATAAAATATTAAAAATTTATTAATTTTCATTTTACATCCCTATATTCATTCATAGAACAATCTATGATAGGTGGTGATGTCAAATTAAATTTATCATTATTTGAGTCAATTGTATGCAAGTATGCACGATCAATAATTACATTTCACATAAATTGGGATGGAATGATGGTATAAGATAAATTGTAGTTTATAAGTAAATATTTTGAAATAGATTGAATATTAATCCATTAAACCCATTATTTTTTCAATCCTTGTCTTTTTCGATGAGAAATGATCCACATCATTTTGTAGATTTGGTTGTCTACACATACGCACTATTGACATTATTTTTTTTTCATCGTGATTGGATTGGATTGAATAATGGTTTGAATATAAAATAATATTTATTTATATTGATAAAAAAATGTTATAATATAATAGTTAATATAAAAAGTTTTGAATAAATGTATTAATAAGAAATGGATATGGATTAAGAAATACTAACGATGACAACATGGGGTTTCTCTTTGAAATCCACCTTATAATAGAGGAAGCACTCTATCTAATTGATATAAGTGGCATATTTATAAAAGATATTTTCCTAGGAGTATAAAATATAATATATTTCTAATTAAATTAAGTGGGAGAGGTTTAACAAGCAGTGGTGAATGTGATCCCATTTCGTAAGTGAAGAGAACTATTTGATTGGTTATTCCCACTATATTTCAATAATTGTATGTCACTATAAAAGGCTACGAAGTTTTAAAAGTATAAAATATGAGGGTAGCATGGTAAATGTCACGATATACTCAGGAAAATTATTTCAAAAATTCTTATAACAATTTTTATACTTTTAACTCTTATTGTTTCACTTATACTATATTTGTTTTTTATTTTGGTAATTAAATTTCATCCTAATAATTTTTTTTAATTCAAAAAAATCAATAGTATTTTATATTATAATATGTATCAATAGATGAAAAATATGAATCCAATTATTCCAAAATAAACTTATATTTTAAATAACAAATAATTGTTTCCTTAGAGAAATTCATAGAAAGCCATTTTTAAAATAATTTTTTTTAAAGTACGAAAAATATTTCTCGAATGAAACTATCAATGTGGTTAATTTATATGAAATTAATAAGCATATTATAATGAATATAAAATTTTTATGGATTTAAAATAAATCCATAATTAGATTTAATATTGTGATATCATAATTAAATAATATGGGGAAACATAACTTTTTGTTATAATAAAATATTACATCTCCTTCAAAAGAGTAATCATGAGTTTTATAAATTAAAAATTTTATTTAAAAATTATTTAATGAAGTTATAAAATATTTTTATCACTTAATATGTTATATATTTTTATTTATGACACATATTTTTTTATAATCATAAAAACTACTGTTTAATAAAAAACTATATTATTCAATATTCACCTAAATATAAATTATTTTAGAAAAATATTAAGAAATTCACCTTAGAATGTGTTGGTAGAATGAATTAAAAATTAAATTCTTTTTTAATAAAAATTAAATTTATCAATTTATATGATTTATCTTAATAATTATTAATTAATATTTAATATTAATTTCATTTATTGAATTATCCTTATTAAATCACTAAATTCTTATTTCATACTTTTTTTTAATTTATAATAAATTATTTCATTCACTTACCATTTGTTTTATATTATTAAATTTTATTAATAATATTAATATAATAACTAATGGACTGATGTTGTTTGGTGTTACATGTAAAAAAACATACAAATAATGTATTTCATTGAAGGGAAACTATATATTAAAATAATGGAAAATTATAGAGACTGATGTTCTTTTCGATGTAGCTAATTATTATTTGGCTATTAAATGCATTGATTGAGGTAGAAGATATCACTAGTTTATTCATGGATATTCACGAGTATATTATATATTTTATTCTAAGACAATAGATGTACCCATTTAAAATTGGTGCAAGCTATTATAAACAAACAACTAGGATACTATAAACTAGTTGTAGAAATTATTGAGATTTTATTGGGAGGTATTGATTTTCATAGGATATAGATGTTGTACATAGCCTAAAATTTCCTCTAGTTTTATAGTCGACCATTTGTGTTTTTATTTTAAGATGATACATTCCCACCATATGTAATTCATTTTATTCAATAGTGAAAAATATATATCGTATACTCATCAAAAACACATAATGGAATAGTCACTCCGATTCCGTGGAGAACCTTATTAAAATATAATGTGCTATATTATCTTATTTATTTTTCACCAGAAATGTATTTTTGTGAGTTCAAAACAAACAATCATATCCATACATCATAAATGAATTAGGGTATATGATAATTATAGTGGAAATAAAAAATAATTATAATTTAATAAAAAGCATGACACATATTCCACCCCCACCACTCACCCTCATAATGATTGCATGTTTTACTGAGAAATTTATATTTCAAACTAATCCTTAGGTAATCTAACATGTATGTTTATTTATGATGAATTTTTTTTATAAAAAATATTTTCATAAAAGTACATTCATAACAATAAAATCTCCCACATTCAACTACACTTTCAATATACGAGTCTAATTTAAAAATTTGAACAATTTCAAAACACATTATGGTTTAACTCCAATATGTGAATATTTTTGGGTATAATCCGTCAAGATAATATATAATTCAATGAGATATCAATTACCTCATAGATAATAATTCAAAATTAAGATAAACTCATTTCAAAAATAAATAAATTTTGAAAACATCAATGATTATTTTATTATAAATGTAAGGAAACTATGCCACCTTTTTCTGAACTACAATATGGGTTTTCTCATGTCCTCTGAAATTCATCATTTTAGGGTCATTATAACATGTAAAATTTAGTTTTTTCAACATTATATTTTCTTTTAAAACCTTAATAATTAACATCATATCTAAATTATAGAAAACCATTCCCACTATCTCCAAAACAATATAAAAATCTCAATCACATATTAATTGATGAGAAGTTTTAGAACTATAATCTAGAAATTGTAGATTTTCTATGATTATAATAAAATCAATAATTATATTTAAAAACTTATATTATTTTTATATGATTCATAATCCATAACTCATTCAATCGTAGTTCATATACTCTACTTTATGTCTTATGTCATTAGTATAGTCCATTCTTATAAATATCTAGGCCAACACAACCATTCCATACTCTTATATAATTTAAATATATACTAAAAAGACTTAGTAAAAATTAATCTAAATTTCACAACCAATTCCCATATATTTATAAATTAATACTTTATCCTTTTATTCTAAAATAAACATCCCATATCCTATCATACATTTTACCAAACTCCATAATACAACCTTTACTATAGAAGAAGCTAGTTACTAGTATTGATGGATCCACATAAAAGTGGGGAAAAAACTTGAAAAACTGTTATCAAATACGATAAAAAATATGCATTAAGCATTTTAGTAATCAATTATAATGAAAAGAACAACAAAATACTACTTTATATATGAACACAAATAAAATATTCACAATGAAATAAGAGCAGTAGGAATGAAAACAATTTATGTATATCAACGATATCCAATAGGTGTTTTCCTAATATTCAATGAAATAGTGGTGGATTTCATAAAGGTATATTCACTCCACCAACTATCCACATCAACCATCTATCTCACATTAGAAATATCAATGACACTAAAGTTCTTATATAGGGGTGAACATAAAAAAACTTTTATGGTCATCCCATGTAGTGAGATAAAACCATAAAATTAATGTTTTACATGCTCCAGCAGTAAAAAAACATATAAAACTAGAAATTACATTAATATTAGACCTGGTGAGAATCCATTTTCTAACTCTTCAATACATCTTTCTAAATGAAAGGATTCCATAACATGATAAGGAACCATGAAATGAATATTACATTGAATCCTTTCCAAAACTAGAGGTTATGAAATCAAACTGAAGTCAATATGTGTGTGGAAAAAATATTAATTAATTAGAGTATCTCTGGTTTCATTCTAGAGTAATATATATTTATCAAAGTACTATTTAACATTATCTGAGGGATTTTTTTTACTTTCATTATTCAGAAAAAGGCAATGGTGAAGTTGATGCACCACTAATGCTATTAGATGTTTTTATAATCAAAGTGTGTCATCAATAATGATCAAGTGGTAGTGAAATCGATGGAATTAATGATAGAAACATTTTTAATAATTATATATATTTAGTTTGTCCCCTAAACAATTACATAAAAATATTATATTTAAGCCTTTATTTATTTTTTTTGTTAGGAGTGAATGTTGGATTGTAATATTTTATTCTTATTATTTTGATGATTAATCTTTTTGAAGTACAATTATATGGTCAAAAAATGATAATATATAAATTGGAAAAAAAATTGATTTTTTATGTTTGGTTACATTTTGGATGTATTATGTTAGTGCTTTCTATGTGGTTTATAGTTCATGGTATTGTTGTGTGGCTTCATAGTTTTATATACATATTTTAATTATGTAAAGTTCTTTAGACCATATTGATTACATTAATGAAATTTGAAGTTATATAGGTTTTTTTCCTTATTTCAATTATGGTGAAATAAGTGGTTTGGCTGCTTTGCACTCTTGAGCCAGTAAAAAATATAGATACATTAAAAAAACATGAGTCTCTTAAGTTCAAAAAATTTTATTAAATGTGATTTTTTTCGAAAGGATATTATTTAGAGGGGGTTGTGGAAATATTTAATTATTATATGAAATTATATATATGATGTTTTAATGATGTTAATTACATAATCATGTGAGATTTATATGATTAATTATCCAGCATCAATCTAGAAGAAATATAAATGGAAGAAGAGGTAGTTATTTAACATAAAGGATTTTGTGATCTTGATAATGTTAGACCAATCTAAGAATTAATATAATTTAGGTAAATAAAAAAATTTAATTGGTGTTAATATATCTAATCATGAATGAGAAACCCTTCAAAATAATCTACATGTTTCTGATGTGATGAATATTTAGTACAATGATATTTTATTGAAGGTCAATGGTTAATCATTTCAATGATTTCAACTTAATATTGAGTTGAATATTGTACATTGTATTGTAGTTAATTAATTTCTTACAGACATTGGTACTTTTTTTATTTATTTTGAAATCATTTTGTATGAAGTGTTCTATAATTTGGAATCATTCTTGTGAGTGTGGGGAGAAAAAGTGGATATAACACCCCCTCCCCCAATAAAAATCAGTTTTGATAGAGAAGGATAACTCCAAAATTACCCAGCCATCAACTATTGTTGAAAACAAAGGAAACCAGAGAACTTTTGATGCGTCCACCTCCCTGAATCCCCCAGTTGGGGATGTGCAAGAGGATAAGGTCTCGACCACCTGTGCCGAACTGCATACTTCAAAGACCAATATTTGTGAATAGTGAGGTGGGGGGAAGAGGTTCTATCTGATTTAGATGAATCCATAAAAGTTGAACCTGATATATCTAGTCAACTAGAGGATGAGTTCTTGAAATCAAGGTCTAAAAATGGAAGGAAACCAATGGTTTACTAAGATGGTTTTGTCACTCCGAATTATAGACAAAAAAAGGGTATGGAACACTCCAAAACTGAATGAGCAATTATCAAAAGATCCCTAGATTCCCATATCAAGGAAGAAAATATTATTCTTCCATAGCCCGTGCCAACTGAAATACTTGCAATGGATTCAGAATCTTTATCCAATGATGATGATGAGAATGACCCTACATTTAGATATGGTTATGTAATGGAAGAAAAATTAGCCTTCTCAAAAAGATATTGACTCGTGGATAGAAGATAATGAAACAATCACCTTTAGAAAGTACAAAAAGGGTGACATGAGCACTGACACTTATCTTGAAATCTGTAAAAGAATGTTTAAGATTTTCTTAAGGGAATTCAAGAAGGACCCAAATTTCAACTTCAAAGAGATTCCCTGGAAATGATCTCCCCTGTGATTTGGATGTTTATGAATCAAACATTTTTGACTCTTCAGTTTCTTGTGTGCTATGTTTTCTTTAGATAGAGATGTCTATCATGCATTGTGTTGGTAGTACTACTATTTTAGTTTCTGAGGGGCTGCTTGGGGGTGACCTATTATTTTCTAACCAGCTGGACCATCTGTTCTCTCTTGGCTTATTCTTCTTCTGATTTAGATGAAGTCGATTCTGAATTTCTGCATGTTTATTTCTGATCTTCTTGAGCATGCACTGAATCAGACATGCACTTTATCTAAAATTCTACTCAGTCCCTACTAGATTCTCAATTGATGGCATGTACTATAGTTTCAACACAGATCTGAAAGATTTAAAAGGACAAGAAAATGATGATTGTGTATTGATGCTGAGTAGTTTTAGTTGAGAGCTCCATATCATATTTGTAGGGTGGATAAATCTCAATTTGAATTTATTTTTCCTACTATCTTATTGAATCTCAATTTTCATTCATCTCTATATGGTTTCAAATTATTTTTTGGGAATCTTCTAAACTTATAGAAAGCATGCAGAGGTGATTTACACTGCTCTTGTTCCTGCCTTGTGCTCTGATTTTTTGGAATGTTTTCTACCCTATCACGTTTTCTTTTGAATTGTATCTTATTGTAAATAGGATGGTTTGATCAGTTTCTCTCTATGAATCAAGGATAGCCTGTTTTGGGCTGTGCATGGTATTTTGGAATGCACACATCCAGAATGTTGATCTTGGTTTCTTCACTGTCTTTCTTGGAATGGAGGTGTCTTCACTTGAGGATATTTCCTTTTCCAGATATTTATTTTGGTCTCTTTGGGTTTTTATTGTTTATCTAGCTATTTCTATATATTTTTAACATTGTAAGAACGTTTCACCTTTAGAATACATTGTACAATTTTGATTTAAAATATTTATTTTGCATGGATTAGAGATCAGTTCATGTCAACTTGATTAAAAAAAGATACTATGGTGAAAACATATAATGGTGGAAATGACATGGTGTTTGAGAATTTAAATTATTGGTTTCTAAATTATGTAGTACATAACACGAAACAATTTTTTGATAATAAAAATAATTGTATTGATAAATAAAGGAGTTATCTAGAAAAAGAATATTGAAAAATGAGAAGGATGTAAGAGTTGAGTGATATGATAAAATTGTCGGTTGTCCTTACTCTGTATGTTAGAAATCGTGAAATGTGGGTGGATTTATAAATTAATATCAATAGAGAGAAATGAAAAATCCAATAATAAAATATTTTGTTTAATTTGTAAGCCCTATAATTAAAGGGGATAATTATGAATTTATCAAACATGTTACATGTTTTATATTTTTATTACGTTATTCATTCTATAAAATAATTTTACTCAACTTATGATAAGAGTTGTATGAATATTTATGAATCTAGTTCCATTGGAAATAATGAAATTGTAAAAGGGGAAGTACTAGAGTTCGATAGAAAACATTACATTCATGTTTATATGTGAAGAATATCAATTCTATATATGTGTAGAATAGAACAATTACTTGTTTTATAAATGATCATATTTTTTATTAGTCAGAATTATGATGTAAAATTTTATACAATATTTTTGTATAGTGAGTAGAAGATTCATATGATTACATAGTGTTGTCACGAGGTAAAAATATTAGAAATTACAAAATGAATAAAATTTCATAATTTTCATAGAATTTTGTAGTGGAGACTTTATGAAACGATGAATTGGGGAATGATAGACATTGTGATATTTTTTAAAAATGATCATGAGCCATACATAAAATTTCATTTATAATTCTTGACTACATATAGTATCGATCATGTAAAATTTACACCCTACATATGTAGAGGAATTTGTAATTACTTTCATTGGAAAATGTACCGCTGAAGTAGAAGAAGGATCTGGTTTAAATGGATATATGATGAGCAACAATATTTTTATTTCATGGTATTATACTATTGTATTTTACCTACATATATGATTTCATATGAAACATGTATGTTTTTTCCTTAAAAAATTCTAAGGATGTCCTAAATCTCATCAAATGGAGATCCACAGTGGATTGTTGAGACAAAATTATTGATAAAATTATATATTTATAATACTATGGGTGTGTGTGGAAGAATATTTTATTTATAAATTCTATTGAATGCATGTAATAAAGAGAGAGAGGTTTTTTTCGAAAATTAGAATAAAAATGTGATTTAGAATAGACTTATTTGACACTGAATGATATAGCCAAACGATTGATCTTTTATCCGAGATTCATAGTGTTGATTTATGAAAAAATTGTTCAATCTAAAGTATATATCAGGAATTTTATTCTCTCCAACACATTAGTGTTGCAACAATAATTAAAAACACTAGATAGAATGCTTCATCATGTAATCTCACCACGTATTTTCTTCTGAATTATTCAGTGCCATGTTAATACCATGAAAAGGGATATGTTCGAGGCATGTTCATCGGAACATTAATTTGTTGACAGTAGTAACTAAACATTTTGTTTCCTACTCAAGGCTAAAAATTTGTTTAAGGATATTAAATTTTAGAATTTTTTCTTAATAATATATAATCTATATAATAATTATAATACTCTATTGATGAATATGTCAGTAACCAATTCATAGAAAAAAATTTGAGCTGAAAGATGTTTTTGTCTAAATTAAATGTTTGTGGAGCATAATAGTTCCATAGGTACAATCACATTAAAAAATGGATGATACAGATCTAATTAATGATTAATCACAGTCTAATGCACAATATTTTTTGAGGATGTTTTATTTTATTGGTAGAGATTAAAAATAATTGGGTCAAAAAAGAAATGAACCTTACTATCTGCGGTGGTAGTCTAGGTTTATAAGACTTGTAGAATGTTATGCATTCAAAATTCAATCTACAGAAGATTTGGAATATTTGGAATCCAAATCAAGAGATAAGGAAAGTATTTTCTATTGATCTTAATATTGTGAGTTATCACTGAGAAAATAATTTCATTCCTCGGAAATTTTATTACATTTAATATAATATAAATTCTTCATTTTAGGAGGGATCATTATAAGAAATTGACATATTATTTGAAGGGGAAGTAGGAAATGAATAAAGTCCTAATGTTTATCTTGTTTTTATTGGTTTCAAATAATCAAAATGAATCGAAATTTGTGATATTTTCCATCATATTATGAAAAATAAAATAATTTCAATTGTTCCTAGCAGAGCATTCATATATAAATTGTTTCATAAGCATCATTTTGTCAAAAACATCAACTAAATACAATTTGAGTAATGAATCTACAAGATTTTGATGAAATTTTTTATAATGAATGAAATAAACGGTCATTGATGATATCTCAATTAAATAATTCATTGTATTAAGAAGGGACTATGATAGTGGAGTCATAAGATAAATTATTTTATGGAATGATAATTTTTTTCCTATTAATATGGATCAGTCGTGTTATTGGATGATCTATGATTATGGAAGGTCCATCATTATTCATCATATATTGTTTTTAATATTTTTGTTCCATTACTGAGGGAATTATTTTATGTGACGAACATATTTTTTTCAGTTTTTTTATAAAAATTTCATTGTTACAAAAATATTATATTAGAGACGTCGATTAGAATGTAATTGAATTTTGATGAATTTTATATATATTTTTTGAGGAAATCTAGAATGTTTTAGATAGATTTAAGTCATCGAATTTAATACCATGTTCAATTTATTATATGGGAACATCAAATAATCAAATTAAATAGAACATAAAATCTATAAGGTGGATATATATATATGGTAATAGTTGTTTATACATTATGTATGGTAATAATATCATTTTTCATGGATGCAAAAGGGATACTTGTCACTCATGTATTTTGTGTGATCGAATGGTATATATAACATCTTTGAAAAAAACCAATAGGAGGATAAGAAGGTGATATTTTATTATCTTAGATGTTTTTTATATAAAACACTCTATTTTAGAGTGGATGACTGATTATATGGATTTTCAAATATTTAATTTGTGGTGGGGGTACAGAATAAAAGTAATAGTACCAAAATAACTACTTTTTTTATTATAATAAATATCTTGAGAAATAGATCAATACTTAAACTTATAGTTGATATGTTTAAAATGAAAAAAAAACCTATTATAAATACTATTATAGTAATTAGAATACATAAAAATATATAATTTAACATAAAAAAGTTAAGAATAATGTAAATTTATAATGAAAATCATATATTATACCATACATTGTTAATCACCAGTGCAACTGTCACTAATCTCCAAGCATGATAATGATCACCAAGAGGTTACAATCTTACACCATCCTATATAGTTTATCCAGAGGCTAATATGAATCACTGAACATCTAACGGCCTAAGCTTGACATACATAGAAATTACATTACATATACGGAAAACATATTACATGACACAAACAGACACCAAATGACCGTATTAGTTCAGTGTCTTCGGAATCTTTAAACATAAACTTCTAATCATAGTGAAAGATATTCAAAAACTCCCATAATAAACTTCCAGTTGTTTCCCTACCTAAAACTATTCATTGTATCCTGGGGAAAGTAAAAAATATAAAGGGTGAGCTGAAATGCTCTGAAATGGTAAACATGGAAAACACAAAACAACCAATAAAAATTTGATCATAAAAACATATACATAAAACATCAAAATCATGAGTAATGACATAAATCTTGGTAGTAAAAAAGGCATTGATCATAAAAAAATAATACTCATGAAAAAATAGCATGGGAATAAAACAATTAATTGTGGAAAACCATTATGAACATGATATGATTTCTATAGTATCCATGGGATTTCTACTAAGACCATCATAGTGGACACATTACATTAATAAAATGGGATACATGCCATTCCAGAATTATAATACTGAAAAATTTTACTTTCCATTCTAGCCATGTATATATCATGAGATATTAATCTTTACCCAATGAATTGGGGGTAGATATCGGTCCCACCCATCTCATAATGAAATCATTCTTTCATGTTCCAACAAATAATCATAATCCATTCATCATAACCCATTGAATAAAATGGGTTTCATATACTTCATCCCATCATAACATAATACATATAAAACAATGGATATAATTTCATCATGAACAAAATAAAACCATATAATTAATAGGGGAATTATACATGAAACATATCTATATTAAATAATGTCATATTAGAAGTAAAATAGTTTTGATAAAACAATTGAAATGAACTCATGAGGAAAATATCCTTTCTTCTTCAAAATCATTTTCTTTTCTCAAAATGTCATCCAATATGAAAAGAAAATAAATTAATTTAAAATAGTCATGAAAAATTGTAGAAGAAGCTTTATGTAAATAAGGCGTTATGAAACTGTAAAAACCTATTAATGCTGTATAAGTTAAAAATATGTTCTCCTCGTACTTTTTCTCAAAAAGTCAAAAAGTACATCATATGGTAAAAAAAGAACAATTCCTTCCATATCATCTGTAAAAAGTCAAAAAAGAGTAAAAATGACATTAAAAATACATGGATGAATAGTAAAAACTTTATGAAAACATCTTTTATAAAACATGTACATGGTTGATAAATATAACCCCACTAAATACTTACAAATAAAAAATCTCATATAATAACGAGATTGGAATCATTATCCCTTACATTAGGTCCAATTGATTTGTACATATCTGTAACTATTTTATAATGATTTAAATAATTTCATTTTCTTATTTCAGAATCATATTCATTTTCATGATATCATATATGGTAATATTCTTATCATTTTTTAGTTACATTTCATTGTAACTCGTTATTCAGTTATTAACTACTTTATGTTATTATGCATGTTTTGTCAAATAAATTATTATTCCTTTTTTTTGTTATAATTATATTATTTACTTAATAGTGTTAGTATAATATATATCAAATTAATTCGTTAAATTCATTTATATAATCATAAATTAATGAATATCATGTAGAACGAATCACATCACATCATGGAGGTGATAGACAGTACGTACGCACAAGCAACGATATCATTCCCATGATTGTGGAATTGTATTAAAGTGTATGTTTTATAATATTTTCAGAATAAGTATAATTTTACCGTAATAATATATTGTTTTTTTATCCATCATTATACATATCCAAGTATGTTGGTGATGAAAAACAAATTACACCACGGCGTGGACACGGAAAACCGAACATAGGCATGTGTGGTGATTTAATTTTTCATAGGATGGATAGAAGATGGAATATGGTTGTCTAATATTCATAATAAAATATTATAATACAAGTTAAACATATATTATTTCTTAATAATAAAACAACTCTTATAGAGGATGTATAAGAACAAATAAGTTTTAATGAATCTTTAATGGAAATTACCACTTCTTCAACGTGCCTCTTATAAACCTCCTCTTAGGGAACTAAGATTGGTATTTAAAGAAGTCCAGGACCTATAGTAAGTATCTAGGAAAGTTGATAAAAGAAATAGGAACGTTTTTGACAATCTTGAAATCTCAATATAGTGTGAAGTTGAGAGGGAGGAGGTGCCCATTTATAAGAGAGGAGATGTGAACTTTATGAAACACTCAAAAATATTAATTTATAATAAAATAAAAACCAACATAAAAACCTCCAAAATGACTCAAAATAGAATATGACATGATATACGGTGGTATTATCATCAAAAAATAAAATTTAGACATGTTGGGAATTTATTTTAAACCTTATCATTTTTTATTTATCCTTATTTAGTATTTTTTATTTTATTTGTGGTAATAATATAGAAAATTTTAAATAGTAATATATAATTAGATATGTTGTGAATTGTCCATAATTATATACATTATGACATTTTAGACCATATAATTTTCAATTAGTAATTTATAAATATTTTTGTGTTTTTTAATCAATTTAATAATATTTTATTTTTATAATATACCAATAGTGTCAATTTAGACACTATTCTATTATTTGAATTTAAATAAAATCCACATAAAAGATATGTTCAAAAAAAATATTTAATAGATTCATTGAATTTCATATTTATCTATAAAATTAGTGGATCACATTAATTAGTTCATATAATATTTATTTTAATAATTTTCAAACCATTTATTTGATATTTTTCATACTAAAATTATTACTACAAACTTTTTGTATAAATATTTAGTATACTTATTTGTAACATAAAATTAAAAAATAAAAAACTATTATTATGATAAATCTAATAGATTTTATAAGAACACTTTTAGTCGAATTTATCTTCTAAAAAACCATTTTATAAAATGTTATCTTTATTAAATTTTCAAGGTGGAAACATTGAAAAAAATTAATATAATATAATATAAATGTCATAATCTCTATTATAAGGCTCCAAATGGTCCCCAAGTAAACAGTTGGATTCTAATGGGTGATGCATACTCTACCAATAATTTTTGGTCATGTGTTTGGTCTTTTTTATGGGTATTATTATTTTAATAAAAACTCTATTATTGATTTTTCACTAAATTAATAATTTCGATATCATTAATGTATAAGATATTAAGGTAATTATATTTTTCTTAAAAATTACAAATAAATTACCATGATAAATAAATACATTTTAGATTTATAATGAGTATTTATAATGGAATTTATATTCTGTGTAACATTGAATTAAAAAATCATTAATTATTTAAATTCTTAGTGAGACATATTTCACTTTCCTTTAAATAAAATAAATTAAATGTCTCAATATCATCCATGAGGGTTCTAGTAGATACCATTTCGAACCAAGTATATTTTTTGGACGAAATATATTAATCTAATTATATTATTACAAGTGTTAGGGTAATTTGATTATATTATTTTTACCCTTAATTACCAGATTTACCCTTAACTGTGGTAAATAAAATTTACTATAGTTACTATTTATAATATATAAAAATAAATTTAGCATATTAATATAATTTGGACCTAATTATTCCAAATATGGAACAATTTTTCAAAATTCATAACACCGAAGTTGCAGTAATTAATTTAAAATTTATCCCGTTGTAAAAAAATGGGTTTTTGTTTAAAACATTGCAGAAGAATGAAATGGTTTTACGTATGAGTTAAATGTAAAATTAATGATAATGAAATAAATTATATGAAATGGTAAAAATATATTCTATTTATACATTAAAACCATTCAATATTATAATTTAACCATATAAATTGTCTCGATGCAAAATATGTCATGTTAGTTAAATTTAGCGTACTTCTTTTATTCATCAAAATATGATTATTATCATAAAAATCTGAAACATTTATCCAAATAAAAATTTTTATATCCTGATTCAAAATAATTAGAATATTTTTTCAAATTTAACCTATAAACTTGTCAAAAATTAGATTTAAAATCAGTACGCCATCAAAAGGCGGGAAAATTACATTTTTTTAAAATACTTATTTTACACTAAAAAATTATTTTTTTTTTCATACCATGTTCTAGAATATGTGTAAGATTAATGATAATGTTATAAAATTCAAAATGTGGTCAATAATATTCATAACAGATAGATCATAATAATTTTATAAAAATATATCGTTGTTTTGGGAAATTCAGTATTGCGTACAACACACACTATTGTGGATGGTCACTCTTGCGTGCAACAGAATCCAAGAATAGTGTTGCATATACTACAAGCTAATATGTTGTTGTGTATAGTGAAATCAAATTTTGGTGTTGCATACAACACATGACATCAATGAAATTAAAAAGAATATTTCTCATAAAATATTGAGGTGTTACATTATATCCCCCCTTAAATTGAATTTTCCCACGAAATTCGTTAGTGTTATAACTCGTTTACTACTTGAATGATTCTTTGATAGAAACCCACATCGTATAAAGGAATACTAAAATATAGTTTTAAATTTGAATTTTATAAACATTATGGTCACCCAAAGTAACTCATCATTGGGTTTCCACATAGGATAATATATGTGAAAATATAGATATAGAAGAGAAGTCTAACATTCATGTTCTAATGAAAAATTGTAGAGATCATGGATATGAAAAATACAATAATCACAAAGAAATAAATTTGTGATGATCTACGGTACGATCTGATTCATCAAATATGAGGGTACTTGGACAATATTTTTTTCAGGATAATTTCCAAAATGTTGATTTATTTTTTCATAATGAGAAATACTTACTTGATTTCACTATAATATCATCGTTGGTCATTCCATGATCTATTTTTAATTGATCTCTTATTTAATGAAATGAAGTTTAATTTGTCATTCATGATGTATTAGCAGATCATGAGACAGAATGAGAGGTCATTCCATCTTTCTCTATCACAAAAAAGGGAAGCACAAGATATTTAATATTCCAAAGTACATCTATGGTGAGGTTAATAGTATATGGTTCCAAAAATGGACATAGACTTCATCTATCATACAATTTAATAAAATAAAACTAATTTATACCAATGAGGGACTTTCTGTAGGCCAGTGGTAGGAAATAATGTCTTGTCGTTCTTCGGTTGTTGGTTCGATTCCTGCACATTAGTCTGACTCGATGGGTTGCTACCTATCCTGTGGGTTGTCCTTTTTCTAAAACTATACTATTATAACATTCAACAAATTATAACAAAAATTTCTATCCTTAAAAATTAATATCATATTTTAAACTTAATTTATTTCAATCTTTAGGCTTATCTAAAAAACTTCTATCCAATCTCATAGTATAAAAAAAAATATTAATACAGAGGTCATATACCAAGGATGTAAAAATCATCATTAATCCCCCATATATTATAAGATATGTCTTGTTGGTCACAATCCAAACATGTGATTACTTTAATCATGTATTTTCATGAAACATGAATTTCTATAGAGCCATACTGAAAACATGAATACTTTTAAATGTTAACTCTTTCCTCATACCAAAATCCAAAAATTTATATATAATCAAACCATGATCTGACTATGTCCTTATATTAGTCAAGAGATCATTAATAATATAATAAATATTATTTTCTCCTTATCTCTTCATTACAGTCATATGATCTACTATCCAAAAATATTTCAATCACTATTCAGGGTTACATGTACCATTCAATATATATTCATTGAAATGCTTAAGGAAAAAAAATATTTTAACAATCCTTAGAAGGTTATTTATTCCATAGTACTAGGAAATTTCTTATACAACATTACTCTTGATAAAAATGAAATAAGTCCAGTACCTTAGTAAACCATTGACTCAGCTTCATCATTTTATTCCTCAACACTTCTTTCATCTCAAATATCATTTGAAGTCTCTTCACCATCATCAAAATAAATACTACTAATATGACCATGCTGATTCTCTTCATGAAATTTTCCCATAGGGAAATGGTTTTCATAATTCCCATACATTCCACATTTAAAAAAATTAACTATTGTTGATGTCTTAGAAATAACATTATCCCTGTCCATTGTGTTTACTAAACCATTTCCTTTGTAATTACTGGCATTGTGTCCTTTTTTTCCACACCCAAAGCATCTTCCGGTTCCTTTGAAACATTATCCCTATTGCCTCTTCCCACATTATGTACATGAGGGAAATTTAACTTTATTTCATCAATGATCATCATGAAACTCAATCATTCTTTTATTAGATGAGTCATGTAACTTACCAAATATGAGACTATTAATCATATTATGAGATTGATGATTAGGAAAAATAATGATTTTTCACCATCCAAATACCTTTTCATTTGGTTTCTCATGAATAATATCATTCCATTGTCCATCATATTATCCATTAAAATGAATCTTCGTATTTCCAACCATTATCTAAAACCCCAAAAATAATAGTGTGAGAGACAAAAATCAAAATAGGAAAACAACATAATCAAGGGGGAGCAGTTTAAATCTCTAACATCACTGGTTTAATCCTTGGTTATTCAGGATCATTATAATAATTATATTATTGTAACCGAAACTTATACTTAACATTAGTGACATCCCAAGACATACCATACAAATATCTCTAGGGATCTCACTAAAGTTCTTGCAACCTAGTTATCAAAGGGTAACTAAACCTTCGCTCTGATAACAACTCAAACAACCCATGTGTGATGTACCTGGACCTTAAATTACTTATGTGGAAAACTTATTATATAATACAAACAGAACCCCAATGACCTTATTGGTTTAGTTTCTTTGGAAACTTAGAACATAAACTTCTAATCATGGTGAATGAACTTTAACATCTCCCATAATTATATTCCTGATGTTTTCCTACCTAAAACATTTCTTCATAACCAAGGGGAAAAAATAAAAAGGGTGAGATCAAAGTATAATTATGGGTAAACAAGGAGATTATAAAATAGCCCATAAACATTTGAACATAAAAACATGAACAAAATACATCCAATTCATGAGTAATGACATAAATATTTGTAGCTCATAAAGCATCGGACATAAAGAAACATTAATCATGATAAAAAATCCTGAGAATAAAACAAGTAAATGTGGAAAACCATTACTAACATGATATGATTTCAATAGTAGCCATTATATTACTCCCAAGAACATCATATTGGACAACATCCATTACTGAACAAGGTTAATATACTGTTCCATCCCTGTAATACTAAACCAGATTTACATTCCATTTCATCTATGTTTATCTCATGATATTTAAATCATTACCCAATGTATTGGATTGAGATATAGGTCCCATTTATCTTATAGTGAAATCATTCTTTCGTGTTCCACAAAATAATCATAAATCATTCATCATAATGTAATGAATAAAATGGTCTTCATATACATCATCCCAACATAACATAATCCATATAAAATAATGGATATAATTTCATCATAAAAAAACATGTAAATAATAGGTACATTATACATGAACTATATCAATATTAAAGAATGTCATCTAAGAAGGAACATAGTTCTGATAAAACACTTGAAATGATTTTTTTAGGAAAATTTCCTTTCTTCTTAAAAATTATTTTCTTTTCACAAAATTCCATGAAATTTTAAAAGTTAATAATTTTGTTCAAATTAATAATGAAATATTGTAGAGTAAGCTTCATTGAAATAACATGTTATGAAACTGTAAAAATCTATTCATGTCGTATAAGTTATGAAAAACATTCTTCTAGTACTTTTTCCGGAAAATTCAAAAAGTACCTCGTATAGTAAACAAAAGAACGATTCCTTCCATATCACGTGGTAAGTTTCAAAAAAGTGAAAAAATGTCATTAAACATACATGGAAGAATAGTAGAAACTTTGTGAATACAATTTTCATAAAACATTGACATGGATGATAAATATATCCCCAGTAAATACTTACGAATAAACAAACTCGGATAAGAATGAGATTGGAATAATTTTCACTTACCTTAGTTCTTATTGGTTTGTGCATATTCAACCCTCCTGTATAATGATTTAAATAATGTAATTGACTTATTCTAAAATTATATTAATTCTTATTATATCATATATGTTCATATTCTTATCGGTTTTTAGTAACATTTCATTGTTACTCGTTATTCAGATGTTAACTAGTTTAAGTTATTATGCATGATTTGTCAAAAAAATTCTTATTATTATTTATAGGTTATAGTTATATAATTTACAGAATTTTATTAATTTAATATATATATTATTAATTCATTCAATTCAGTTATATAATAATTATTCAATGAACATTATGTAGAATGAATCACATCACAGCATGGAGACGGTAAACCATATGTATGCACAAGAGATGATATCATTCCCACGATTATGGAATTTTATTGAAGTATATGGTGTATAATATTTTTATAATAATTATAATTTTACAATAATCACATATATTTATTTCTTCAATAATTATACACATCCACGTATGAATGTGATGATAATCATATTACACCACGCCCTGGAGACGATAAGTCGTATAAACGCACGCGTTGTGATTTAATTTTTAATTGGATGGATAGAAGATGTAATATGATTGTTTCATATTCCTAATAACATCTCATAATACAAGTGACATTGTATTTATTACCTAATAATGAGACAACTCATATATTGGAAGTAGAAGAAGAAAGAAGTTTGAAAGAATCAGTAAAGGATATTTCTTCTTCTTCGACGTTCCACTTCTAAACCTCTTCTTAGGGCACTACGGTTGGTATTTGAAGAATTACAAGACAACTATTATATGTATAGGGAAGTTTATAAGAGAAATGGGCCTGGTTTTTTCGAGTTTGAGAGCTCAAAATGGTGTGAATAGGATAGGGATGAGGTTCCATTTTATAATAAAGGAGAGGGGCGCTTTAAGAAACTCTCAAAAAAATTAATTTATAATTAAATTAAAACCCACATAAAAACATCAAAAATGACTCCACTTATACAATGAGATGATATAGGGTGTTTATATTATCAACCAATGAAATTTATACATGTTTTAAATTTATTTAAAACCTTTTAATTTTGATTTATCCTTATTTGATCTATTTGATTTTATTTGAGGTAATAATGTTCTAAATTTTAAATTATTATGAATACTTAGTTATGTGTTTTTAATTGTCCATAATTATATAAATTATTAAATATTCGACCATATAATTTTCATTTTGTAATTTCTAAATATTTTTGTAATTTTTAAACTATTTAATAATAATTGTTTTTGTAAAATACCAATAATGTCATTTTTGAAACGATTCAATTATTTGAATTTAAATAAAATCCAAATAGATGATTTGTTCGAGAAAAAAAATATTTAATAGATTTAGAAAATGTCATGTTTATATATAATATTTTTGTATTACATTAATTAGGTCATATAATATTTATTTTAATATTTTTAAAACCATTTATTCGATATTTTTCTTAATAAAATAATTACTACATCATTTTTGTATAATTATTTAATATACTTATATGTTGTATAAAAATTAAAAATAAAATAATATGATTAAGATAAATTTTATGGATTTCATACGAACACATTTACTCAAATTTATCTTCTAAAACAACAAAATTTAAAAATGTTATCTTTGTTAAATTATGAAGCTCAAAACATTGACAACATTTAAAATAAAATAATATAAATATCATATTCTATTTTATAAGACTCAAAATTGTACACAAGTAGTCAATAGGATGATTATGGGTTATATATACTCTACTTATAAGGTTTGGTGATGTTTTTGGACTTTTTGAAGTGTATTATTATTTTAATAAATACTATATTATAGATTTTTCACAAAATAAATAATTCCTTCATCATTAATGTATAAGCTACTAATGTAATTATATATTTCTCAAAAATTAAAAATAAATTACCATCATAAAGAAAAAAAATATTTCAAAGGAGTATTTATATACGAATTCATATTCTATATAACCTTATAAAAAAAATACATTAATTATTTAATGTTTGAGTGGGATATATTTCACTTTCCTTTAAATAAAATAAATTAAATGTCTCAATCTCATCCAAGTGTGATCCAGTAGATACCATTTTGACCCAAGTATATATTATAACGAAATATTATAATCCAATTGTGTTACGACAATTGTTAGGGTAATTTTATAATATTATATTTACCATTAATTACTGGATTTACCTTTAACAGTGGTAAATAAAATTTACCGTAGTTACTGTTCATAATGTCTAAAAATAAAATTATCCTATTAACATAATTTGGACCTACTAATTCCAAATATGGAATATAATTTTCCAAACTCACGGCATATAAGTTTTATTAAATAATTTAAAATTATTCCCATTGTTGAAAAAAATGGATTTTTTTTTAAAACATTGCAAAATATTGAAATGTTTTTTATGAATTCAAAGTGAAATTAATGATAATGGACTAAATTTTATTAAATGGTAAAAATATATTCTATCTATACTTTAAAACCATTCAATATTATAATTTAACCATATAAATTATCTTGATAAAGAAAAGTTTCTTCTAAGAAAAATTTAGCTTTATTTACTAATAATCAAAATATGAATGTTATCCTAAAAATATGAAACATTTATCCAAAGTAAATTTTTATATCATAATTCAAAATAATTAGTTTATTTTTTCAAATTGAACTTATAAAATATTCAAAAATTATATTTAAAATGGGTGTTTCATTAAATGGATGCAGAACTGCATTTTTTAAAAAATACATATTTTACCTGAAAATTTTATTTTTTTCCCATACCATGTTCTAGAGTACGTATAAGATGAATGATAATGTTATAAAATTAAAAATGTGGTTAATACTATTCATAACAGCTAGTTCATAATAATATTATAATAATATATATTTGTTTAGTGAAACTTGGTATTGCATACAACACATGCTATTTAGGATGGTCGCTCTTGGGTGAAACACTAGACATGAATAGTGTTGCTTGTACTACAAGCTAATATGGTGTTTCCTATAGTTCAAGAGAATCATGGTGTAGCATACAACACAAGATATCAAAGATATTAATATGAATATTTCTCATAAAATCTCAGGCTATTACACTAAACATGACTAATATTCAGCTTACATCCATTATATTATAGTATGTAACTAAAGAAATGGATGGGGGATAATTATTTCATAAAAGAGTCATCAAAAATCTCACTCAATAATTCCACACCACCCAAAATGGTATTATCTCATTAAAAATACTTGGCCAAGTAATGTTCCACTACAATGTAAAGGTAGTTTCCTGTTATCACAGAATAAGCCTTATGAATCCCTTTAATAAAATACATACGATATAAAAGGATTAAAGTATTTCAAGGAATAAGGCTTGAAAAAATCTTATACTATAATATGAACAAATTAAAATAAAATTTAGATGGGATTTGTTGAATATTTCCTTCAACATACCACTTTTACTAAGGTATCATTGATTTTTTCCATTTCACGTTATATATTGTCATATAGAATAATAATTATAACTATATCCAACTAATCATTCAAATAGAATTCAAATAGTTTTCAAAAGCCATCAATAACTTACCCTTATATTTTATTTATTAAATAATATGTGAATTCAAAAGAAATTTATATTTGATAAATAATATATTATTAGTATATCTATTATTGAAATTGAATTCCTAATCATTCAACAACAAATTTTGACCCTATTGTACAAGTTATAATTGAAAAAAAATATGAATTCTTGAAATCATAGATATATAAATGTGAAATTGATAGTATTTCATCAGTTCTATCCAAATATATAAATGGATCTATAATTTTCTACAATAAAGATATAAATATATCTACAAAAATTTCTACTAGCTTTATCATATGAATTAATTGAATCACATATGAAAACTTTTTCAATGCCCTTGACTAAACATAGTGAATAGATTATTTTAATCGCATATAGCTAGTATATATATTATCAATGTCTTATGTATAGATTAAAGATTTTAATGAATACAATGTATGTTATTCACCTATATAGGTGAGAACATTATATACCCATCACCTGAATAAATAATAAAATCATGTTTAATACCAATGTTATGCCATGAACTTCTACAATATATCTCAATATAGGTCCAAATTTCATATATTACCTAGTATAAGGAAAATCACATATATTGGTTACTCTCCAACTAACAACATGATTAGAAACAAACCCAACCCCTCAGAGTAGCTATGTATCAAGTCTTTCATAAGAAAGGTATCAATATAACGATGTTATAATGATAGTTATCTCAACAACCATTTGAATTTGAAAAATAGAATATGAATCATTAACCCCCAGTATACAAAATATAGAGTGTATAACACTCCATGTGGTATAATTGGGGGGATCTAGGAAAAAAGTAATCTTTAAGCCTTACTATGATTCTATATATATTTATAAGAAATGATACCCATGATTGCATTTGTATTTCATCATAACAAGTTATTATACATGATAAACATCAACTCAAGATACCAAAATGACATTCATTGAAAGGTTAATTCCGATAATATATACAATATTTGTAGAAAAGAATACATCAATTTTCATTTACAAGATAAATTTTCTATTCTAAAAAAAATTATTAATATTAAAAACCCCATATGTAAAAAACTATAAAATAATATCCTATATGATTGAACACGATATCATCATTATGTTGACATTAATTTGTGGGTTTTGTTAAACTCGCCTCATTGCTAAGTAATTACTAAAAAATCATAATGTGAATATATGATGAAACCTTTTCACTAATTTTCAACAAATGTAACATATTTTTAATTTTTGACACCTTGAACTTATTCAAAATTATTAACACTATGACAAAAAAATTTAGAATGCTAATAAATCTGATTATCTACATAGAAAATTTATAATTATATCATCCTTAGAGTTAAATCATTTTTCCATCCAAATTTTCAAAAAATTATTTTTCAATATAATGTAACAACTAAAAATGATTCTTGCCAAAATCATAATAAATTCATTTAGAATGTAAATTGAAAATTTACTCATAAAATTTACTCAATATAATCATTAAATTTATCTTTTGATGATATAAAGTATACTATTTTTTGATATTGACTGAAATTAAATTTTAATATTCACTTGAATAATATTTTATATATTAACCATTATGTTTAATAAGTCAAAATATACTTCCATAAGAGGATAAGAAACAACATTCGATTTAGAATATCATTTTAATATACAAAATTCCATTGTGTTTTAAAATAATATTTATTTCCATAACTAAAAAAATTAACAAATAAATTATAATTTATATATAATATATTATATTGATGGTGTTTATATAATTATGATAAAATACATTTTATTCTTTAAAATATACCGCTGAATGTTGGTGGAAATATATTCCACTTATTTTGAAGGATATTTTCAATAATCAAATTTATCTTGGATATAACTATATTTATCCTTCTCTTATTTTCGATCATATTATATCACTTAGTGAACTATTATCCAAGTTTAAAAAACCACCATATAAAATTCTTCATAAAAATTTTTTATCAATATATAAACATCTCGTTTAATATAATAGAAATGAGATAATAATACACATCATTCAATAAGATTACATTAAATTTAAATATTTGATTCATTAAAAATTGTATTAATTTTTTAAGTAAAAAATAAAAATTATACAAATTTATTACCTGATTTTCAACTGGAGAGTAATCTATAAATTTGAAATGAATAAACGTGGAATAATTTCTTCTTTAGAATATATACATTGAAATTTATAACAATAATATATAACTTGTATATTCGAAGGATTTTCTCCAACCAATTAAGATAATCTATATAATACCATCATATGGAGTCACATCCCATATTTCTTGATTTCACCAATAAATTTTAATAATGATTATTGGATACTCAATATATCCATAAGTGATAACCGAAATAATTATTTTCTCTAAATTTTATTATTCTGGCCATTGTATTGATAATATAGAACTCAAAATTAGGCATTGTATTCTCAAATGTATTAATTCATAAAACATTGAAAAAAAATAGTGTATTTTTATGTGATTGATTTTTTTTCAGAATATTTATAAATGAATGAACACAATTACAATGAAAAGACTTAACAAAACCACTAGTTCCTCCTAGTAATTAATGTTCCCTATTATATTGATTTTATACGTGGGGACTAAGCTTCAGTTCTTCATCATGAAAATAATTTAATTGAAATGAATATCGAATAAATCTATAAATCATATTATCATCTATATTATAATGTATGAAATAAATACACTGGGAATATAGAGATAACAATTTTTCTAACAAAAACAATATATTATATATCATAATAGTAATTAAAATTATTATAGGTGAAAGAATATTCTTATTTTATGTTTAATATTCTCTAATGAATGATATAAATTTTATATTAGATGATTATGTTTTATTTTATATGTCAAATATTGTTTTATCTGATGATTATTGGGGTTTACATTTATTTAAGAAATGAGATTATAAAATATTATAATATTAAAATGATTAACTCAATTCAATCCATTATTTCCATTAATAGTCCAATGTATATACTTAATTAATAAATGATTCTGAAATATTGTTTCTTACACTAATTATTTTATTTATATAGACAATTATTACAATTTTATCAAAAATTTTCAAATAAAAAAACCATAATAACATTGAATAAAATTGAAGAATATATTAATATTACATTGAAATAGCAACTCGGGTAAAACAATAAGAAGTGGTAGCACTGAATCTTTACTATATAATATTGTTTAAAGATAATGCCTCACATGGCTAGTAATGTATAAAACATAGAAGGATTTATCTCTCTAAAAAATGAAGATATTTTCAAAACATTTATAGAGACAATATAATGGAATTAATCATATTTAAGTTTTCATGTGTAAACCATTAGAGATTGAGAACATTAAAAACAATATTTGAAAAATATATCTAGTCACAACAAAAAAATATAGATCTTGATCACTAACTTGGCCATGATGAAGAAACAACCATTCTCCATAATAAAAAATCCACATCTTTTATTGAATTACTCTAGAAATAAATTCAACATGTGAGGCCATCCATTCCCAATAAAAAATAAAACATGAAATTACAGAGATCCTTAATTGTAAAATATTTAATATTATCTTATGAACTAAACTTTTTAAAAATGATATAACTATCTTAAATATCACATCCTACAAACAGATATATCTCATCAATATGCATTTTCCTCTCATAAAACATGTTATCCCATGTAAGAAATAAAAAAATTCCTATCATAATAAATTGGAGAAAAAAAATAATATTACTAAGTACCACCATCATTACCCATAATAAAATATCTTCTTTAATACCATCGGTAAGAAGCAGATACAAGGACACATTGGTAGATAAAACAACAGTATAGGGTAATATCATTTTCTGAATAATTACTCACCCTCCTTTAGTAATTAACTATCCAATCAAATATCTTTTCCTATCAAGTAATATATAAAAATTAGAGTGTACATTGTCAGTTTCACCATCATCTGATTTCATAAAATGCATGATAATAAATATATATTCCTATATAAAAATTTGTATGATTTACTAGACTTCATTAAAATGTTATATTGTATGATTAACTGTATATCTGGAAATTGTAAAGAATACCTGGGCAACATATGGATGAGTGAAATACATTGAATATATCATATAACTCAATACAATATAAAATGGAATAGTAGATACATTTTAGCCTCACCATCTACTTATATATATATATAATAGATGAATATATTACTTGAGAAACTAAGCCAGTATATACATGGTTTTTATTATTCATATTAATCCTTTAAATAAAATTATCAATGTATCAGCACTTACTCAAATATAAGATAGAATTTTTTTAACCCTCTATATCTCCAAACTAATATTTTCTTTATATCTACAAAATCATACATTTTATTCTATGAATTAATATAATATTTAAGTTGTATAACACATTTCTTATCATTTGATACAATAAATACTTCATCTATATATATTAGTATATGAACAAAATCCATCACAATACATCATAAGAGAAATTATACCATCATAACTACACATTTCAAAATCATGAGTGGACATAAAAGGGGAGAGACTCTTATACCACAATCAAGGTTATTTTTAGCATCTGTATCATTTTCTTAAATGAGCATACATATTATTCAATAACTCGATCTACAAAATCATCAAAATATCTCATATATATATATCCAAATCAATAAGTCTATAAATAATTGTTGATATCATATCAATATTCTACCTCATAAGAATCAATATGGCCGAAAAACCCAACTAAAAAAATGAAAAATGCTATTGATTATAACCCTTTATAATAAATTTTTAAAGACAATAATTATAACCTAACTATAGACTATAAAAATTAATGGTTAGTTGTATATTTCCCCTAAAACTCCTAGAATTATTATTTTCTTATTCAAATTCATTTTTATTCAACCTATCCTTAATGTTTAGGTAATTTCACTAAACTCTGGCATTGAATTTTTTAGAAGAGACACCATCACTTCTTAGGTAGTGAGTGTAAATCTCTCTAAATAATTACAAATGATAGAATCTAAATGATTTTTGGATATTAATTTTCAAAAAAAATTCATATAACATCTTCTAGGATAATTCTATCACAACTATAGATAATATTTTCTCTATATGTCACAAATGTGTGATGTAATGAGTAAAATAAAATAAATCCATACATTATTCTTCAAATTACACCTCTATAGTTTGAAAATCTGAAAAAATTTCTCTAAAAATATATAAAGCATCCATTACATATATACCTTCCAATATGTTATGGGAGTATGAACTATTATTAGGATGTAAAGTTTTAGTAACATGCTTCATCATATAAAAAATAACAAATTTATATTTAATTATAAATGATTTCTTCTCTTTCAAAATTTTCTAAAAATTTGTTTGATAGATTTAGTATTATTTTTCATAGGCCCTTACTTTCTATTAATTTTCGCTCCACCATATTCAATAAATTCATAATTTTGATGAATCCCAACAATATATTATCATAGAACATCAATGTGATAATGAAGCACATACTGAAAAACCATAATGAAAATATATTGTTTTATCCCCACATTAGAATATCTAACATCTTGGTCTATGTCATGATAAAGATAAAAATATATTGTGATGGTAGATCATATTATTATAAATATTTTACTCATAATAAACCTATCAGATATAGGCATAATTAAACCTCATTCTATAATACTAATTTATTTGTTTTTTTTTGAATAACCATATAAAATAATGAAATGGAATTACGATTACCTGATTTTCATAGGGAAGACCTAATTTTTAAAATTCCTGAAGTATCTTTAGTGCATTATCTTCAATATGTGACATATTTTTTATAGATTAAATCCAAAGGATTGAATACAACATAAATATACAATAATTTGTCACTAACTAATATTGTATCAATTTTGATAACATTAATGATGATTTTAAATTATTACTAATAATAACATATGTAGAATGTGGGAATATTAATATATAGATAACATTTCATGTTGTATGTTAAAAAATATTTGGCTCACAACACCTACAAAAATCTTATCATATTTGAAACATTTATTGTTGAGAAATTAACTCTTTATTAACGTCTATCAAATGGATAAATGATACTGTTTTTCCTTATAAAAATCCAATTTGGGTATCTATACTCATTTTAACCTAAAAATACCAATAATGGGATATTTTTTATCATCTTCCTCCATTAGTTTCATTCCTTATTAATGATAATTTAGTGGTAGTCAACTATTGCTTGTCATACTAAGTTGAATGGTCGATGTCTTGAATGTGTACTCATTGGAAGTAATTTGTACATTATTTTGTCTTTATATAATTTAATATCACAATATACTACTATTATATTAAATTTTGTTCTTCTTATTTTTAACAAATTAGTTTTAAATATTATTCCTTATAAATAATTAATATTCCCAAATCATATTGACATGTAATAATTTTCAAATATAATATGTTTTATTAATAACAAAAATAATAAACCAATTATATTCATTAATAAATAAATGAATTACATAAATTATGTAGATAATTCCTCTTACATTAAAGATGTAAAATAATTTTATATCAATAAACCCTATATAAGAAATATTTGAGCCACAAATAGTTTTCCCACAATTTTATTTAAAAAAGATATCCCTGTAGGCCAATGAGCACTACAACCAAAATTATAACTACCCAATGATAATTTATAGAATTGATTTATAAATTCCATCATAATTCTATCACATAATATTTTAGGACTACAATTAAAATTTAAAATGTTGATTATATCAATGTTTTATATGAAGCTATGATTGAAGAAATAATAAATCATTTATCATAACTACTATGTAACTCCTTTAATGCTTATATGATATCATAGAAATATTTTATGAATTCATATATAAAAAATATGAGAATAAAAAAACTCAATAAATTATATATACATATATAAGATGAACTATTTATGAAAACTTCTAAGAAATAATGAAAATCGTAAACATAATATAATTTTGAAATTCATTATAAATATTTAAATATAAAATAAATATAATCACCTTATGATTATTCTTCATTGTAACTGCTTCATATTATTCAATTATATATAATTTATTATAAATATATGATATCAAATGAAAAATAATATTTTATATTTTAATTTTATTATGAAAAAATTTAACTAATATAAATATAAGACATTTATCAATAATTACAAACATATAAATTAATTACCCAAAATACTTTTGATGTGTTTCAAATGAGCTCCCATACGTGGTCTTTTGTTTGAATACATTAAATTAAAAGGATATAAAATTCCTAATAGATAAAAAATATTTCATTTTAGCATTATTTTGGAATGTTTAAACATTTTATACCTTATATTTTAATTTCCATATACACAAGGTATATCTAAATTATTATTAATTTTCAAAATAATAAAGAATTATTTTAATATAAAATTTACTAATATTTAATTTTAATTTAATATAGGATTAATAGAAAAATAATTAGATTATTGTAAATACTATGTAATGAACAAATATATAAATATTTTATCATATTCAATTATTATCCTATAATACATTTATCTATCAGTTGCTAACATTTTATAAATGATTAAATTTAATACATAATGGATATATATATATAATTCATGTTTTTTATTTATATCATATTCTATAATATCACCAAATTGTAAGTATATACATCCATTTGGGAGAGAGGCTCTAAAAATAACCTATTGTACCTAACAATAGACTAACTACAACTCATGTATGAAACCACAGTTCCCTTCTACCCATGTAATATAACCTTCATTCTTATTAAACATATCAATAACAACATAGAAAAATATATCATGTATTTCGATATCAACCTATGTAATATTACCCAACCTTGTAGCAGCCTTCTTGGATATAAATCTATGTTATTTCTACAATAATATATAAAAAAGGGCATGAATATGGTCAAATTGAACATATTGACCTATTAATGAATAACTCATCCCATTATGGACTATTTAAAATATATCTGACAAGGATCTTATTAGTCAAATCCCCTAAAATTAGCCTATTTGTGAATAATTGAGTCCAGATGATAGTTCATAATAGATTACTCTATTACTCAGTGAATTTCATTTTATTGACTCAGGAAACATAATGAGATATAGATTATGATTTTCCTCACTATGAAATAAGTCTAGATTAATTTTATATAGGTATTTGAATAACTTTATTCGACAAAATAATATCATTTTCGTATCCAATAATTGATAGTTTTCTAATGTTTAACAGTAAAATGGGACTGGACATTCTTATATGAGAGTCACATGAGATATAAATTTTGATATAAGTTATATCATCAATATATCATGATATATATTTTTATTGTTATAAATATGTGATCATTCCATACGATATTTTATATTAGATGATATATTATTGAAAACAAAACCATTGGAATACACTTTATTTTTCTTAATGATGACATATATTGTACAATACATTCAGATATAAATTTATTATAATTTATATCTCAATTGATGTGAAAGATCAAAATTAATTTTTATTTGACGATATTTAATATGAATTCCAGATGAATTGAATTTTATTAAAATTTAAATTTGTTTTCATAGATCAATGAATATGATAATGATTGATAGCACTATTTGGTTTGTTTTGTTATAATAATATTCATTTAAAATATATGAATTACATGTTCTAGATATAATGGAACATCCTATTAGTCATTTATGTAACTTTTCATTTCTAAACATCAATGAATATTCCACAATGCAGTTGATGATAAATGTAACGACTAGTCAATTATTATGATCAATATTGAGACAATATGATGTAAAAAATTGGAAATATTTTTATGGAAAATATACAATTAAATTGAATTACAAATTTAAAACTACCTCACATAAAGTTTTTTCATAATATTTTTTGATTGATCGACCCTTTTAATGGATATACCATATTTTAATTTTGATGATCTATAATTAGAATCCTTCCATAGATAATCCACATAAGATTCATTGATCAGTGGATTTTACAACTTGAATTCCATATTCTTATTTGTTTATATTCATTATAACATAATCCATTATTTGAGAATTAATATTCATGTCTCTCATTATTGGGAGGAAGGAGGAATAATATGTATAGTTTTATCAACATTGAGAGACACTCTCTGGAGTATTCTTCATTGTACATAAATATCTAAAAAGGTACATCATTGTTAATAATTTTTTAACTTTGTAATATGATATATAAATAGAATATACAGAAATATGTCAATAGTATATATAATTTCATATAAATCCCTTATCTAATATTATACTCTAAGTATTCAACATGAAAATAGTTATAGTATTTTTATTATATTCGGATTCTGGCAAGCCAGCGCATCATTAAATATCAGTCTTGTGACTTTGACCAGACTTGATTTTTCCACCTTCCCAAATATTTAACACAACTTGAATAATTATTATTAATGCTTTTATAGATAATTAAATATTATATTCATTTTATAGTGGTTTAATATTTATTTTCATATCCACATATCTAAACAGATATATATTTTCTAAAAAATGTTATTTATTATCATGTGAGTACATAGATGGGATCAAAAAAACCTCAATAAATATTATTCTTAGTGTGTACAATATTTATTACAACTATTAAATATTTTAATAATATTTCATTGATTTAATGGTAAGAATTACTTTCATGGCCCTCTTAGATGATTACTTAAACTAATTATGAGGATATACCTCACGTCTAATAAAAGAATCTACAAACACATAAACCCATTAAATAGTATGGATTTAATGAACTAATGAAAAAAATCATATATAAAAACTAAATACATAATATAATATCATTATTTCTATATATAATTGAGGAGGCTTCATACTCGTTACATCAACATATATACCTCATATATTATTCATGATATTTCATATTCACTCACCCATAAACCAAACCATGAACTTACAATTCATTATAATATTTCAGTCAATGGTTAGAGATATCAACTCATGTATTATATGTTGAAAAATATACATCATTTAATTTTTCACTAATAATAAACCATTTTTGATACACCCAATACTGCCTTCATCTGTTGAATATATAGCATCATAATTCTTTTTATTATATCAATGATCACATGTCATGAAACGAATATATAATAATCATAATAACGAAGGTTCTTTAGGAACACTAGTAGATTGGAGTATCTAATGATAGAGAAATCATGAATTATTAGTGGGTGGTTTGTTCACACAACCTCCTCTAAATGAAATTTGCAAGTGTGAAGATTATTTGATAAAGTTTTATTCCCTTATGATTACTCATATCCCACATTCAATACGACATACAACCTATAATAATATGTTGTTTGGATATATAAAAAATGGTAAGAATATCATCTTAGTACTTCTTTTTTTAAAACTATAGAAAAAAGAAAACATAGGAATGTATAAATAACACTAAATAAGAAATCATAATCAATGGTCATGTCTAGCTTACAAGACATAATAAGTTTCTTTCATGTAATGTACAAGCATAACTATTCCACATATATCAATCAATATATGATGATATTCGAAAATATTTAATCCCATGATTAAGGAGTGAGAAATAAATAAACATATATCACAAATAAAATATTTATAGGTTAGTTTAGGTGAATACCCATCAATGTAAATGGATATGGTATTCAAAATAAAATGGTTTGGTGTGGAAAAGTCAAAGGGTAATTTCACCAGTATAACCGGGGTACACAATGAATAATATGAGAGAATAATGACAGATAAATGGATATTTTGCCTCATGGAAAACATAAATTATATAAGGAGTATATGAAATAATATAATAAAAAATGAGAGATTAGGTGTTACTAAGCATAGGAAAAAAATAGTCAATTGAATGAAATGTTGGCATGGAATAATTGTAGGATAATTTCGGGAGATAAATAGGGGAAAATAATGAAGAATGGTTGGGCTTAATCAGTGAGAATGGGGACTCTCAGAACATGAAAATCATAATATATGTATGGTAGATGTGTGGAAACATTACCCAACATGAAAAAACAGGAAATATTTGTCATTCTATAATGGTGGTGTTTGAGTATAGATGATAAGTAATGATCCATTACCTTGATAGGGTGATTTTATATTCATTGGGGGAGCTTCTTGAGTACATGATGGAACCTTGGGATAGATATATAAATGAAAAAAAAAGAGTATAGTCAGGATGAAATTTCATTGATTGAGGATAAATTTTTTATTTATATATAAAATGATCAGTAAATTCTTTAATACTTTCAAATCATATATTTTGGAATCAATACAATAATATCATCCAAATTAAAAACCACCCCATTTGTTTTTCAATTATTTATACCGAAGATGATTTGTTTTGACTATTTCAAATGGAAATGATCAAATAAAACTAAAATAAAAACCTGATTTTTGTATGTGATTCATGTTTACAAGGAATTGATTTCAATGTAGCAAAATATATTTTATGTTTTATAGTATTCATAGTGGGGGTAATGAATTAATAAAATTAACAAAAACATTTTAACGGGGAATCGTTTCTTTTTCCATGGTTACTTTTTAAGTCTCATATGACATATCTTCTATGAAATTATAATGTCATAGTACATATTTTATATTTATACCATTTTTAAAATTTACCCAAAAATGTAATGATCTCATAAAATTTGGAAAAATTAACTATTGGAAACATAACTCTATAGTACACTAGTCAACTCCCTTACATAATGGTGTGTGAAATTTGGATTTTTATGGGTTGGGCTTATTTAAATGGGTTGGGTAATGATCTCAATGAGTAGGAATATTCCCCAGAAATGGTTTTCTCAAAAATTTAGTTTTGGAAAATTATATTTCAATCGGTCAAGAGAAATTCCTAAATATATTATTTCGAATTAAATCAATGATTAATGGGATACATAGTGTGTAATCATATTGGTTGATGCCATAGATTCTTTAATATTTTTCAATTTGATTTTATCATAACCCTGAATATATAATATTCTTATGATAAATTTTTAATCACTATAAAAACATTGTTAATGAATATTATATTTATTCTAAATTTTAAAAGATATAACCTAAGAAGATCATGTGTTTTTTATAACCTAAATATATTATGGTTAAAATAATTTAATCCCAAAAAAATGTCATTTTTAAATTTTCTAGAAGATAAATTATTCCCTCTTCAAAAAGAATTACCCTATAATTTTAATTTCATATATTAAAATAGGTTATGGTACTTTTGTATCACCTATTCCAGTTCCCATGTAGCTTCATCATACTTCCAGTTCCTCTATATCACTTCTATCAGGTGAGTTTTCATGTTTCGTATAACATTATCTATGTGATCTAGGTTTTTAATTGGATTCTATTGGTACAAAATAACATTATACAATGTCACAACACGTGGATTGATTACATGATATTGGTCTCAAATTTATATTACCGTGATAGATACATGGAAAAAATCATCTACATTAGATTGGTTGGGTGTGAGTTCTCGTTGATATCCCATAGATTAGACGTGAATAGTGATGTCAAAGTGAGAAATTCGTTTTGTAATAATCTTTTTATTCTCCAAAAACATCATAACTATCTTCCATGGTGATATAATAAGGAACACATTATCACTAACATCAAACTATAGATCATGTCATAAATTTTATACATAGATTTTAATCATACATTGTTTTCATTTTAGGTGACACGTAATGGTTTCATACATTTTATGTTCCATTGCTTAACATCATGTCCCATCAGATTCTACTATCCAACTTTATCCCAATATGTTAAAGTCTGATACCTCCTCAGATATATATCCTTATAGGGATATATTTTAATTATAGAATGAAACTAGTTGTTTTATAAGAAATCCACTTGGGGAGATGTTAATTATATTATATAAGGAAATCCATTTTACAATATATTAGAATATGTACCACAGTTCAAATGGTTCTTTTAGACTGAATAAGCACTATAGTATGATAAGAATTTATTAAGATCAATTCTATATCCAATTATTTCGTAGGTATTATAAAAAACGTGAGTTATACCTCATATATCTTTTAGATACAATGGCTATTGTAACTCCACTTTTGTTTCTAACATCTCTTATATATATTTAGAATAGTTGTATAGGAGATAAATATTTTTTATTGTAATTATTTTCACTAACTTGGTATGGTTATATTCTACATCCTGTATAATGTTATTACATTTATGAGTCTTGGGGAGTCATATGATGAAATAATTTTAATAGGTTTTACTATTTCTATATTAGTATGGCACTTGGATAATTATACCCTTAGTTATTTTTCATTCATCCTTTACATTCTAGCATACCAAATAAGTGATATAAACTCCCCAAAATATCTATCTTCATTTTATTCGAAAATAATTTTTAATTTCAATATATATAAATCATAGTTATACTATAGTTAGTGTTGATTTATGATCTATGTTCATCATCAAAAAGATTCCTCTTTATTGCTAGTTTTGATGGGATTCATGTCTATGTTCAAAACATTGTAAATATAACTTAAAATAAATTTTACTTTATTATATTAACTACATTCTTGTATATAACTCATCAAATTTTTGTACGCCCCTGATTATCTCAATTACATATATTTGAAGAGTAATTTGAAAAAGGTAGTGTAATTATTTATTTATTATTATAATATCTATCCTTTAAAAGTCCAAAATATTATGTCCCACATACTCATAATCATGTAAAGTGTTATAGGAACTGTTATACTAACTGTGTTTGCCAAAAAGTATGAATTCTATAGATTTAAATGAAATTAACAATCATTATCCTAGATCACCATTCACCACTTTTATTATAACATTTTAAAATACATTTATGTGAATATATATATTATCCCTTTATGTCACCCATATATATCAAACTACTACATATATAGATATTGACTCCAAATATTACCATTAATACCACCAAAAAAATTATATACAATGGGTATGGAAGTTCTTCTAATTGATCATTAGTTGGTAGGTGGCATGGGATATCACATTTTAATTTTACATGAGCACACAACCCAATCCATTTATTGGATAGAGAGTGGTAGATAAAAAATTCAACCTCATTTGTTAGTAATTTAAGAATATTTTTAGTGGTTAGACTCATATTCATATCCAAAAAACATATATCACATTAATCAATTAAAACAAAATGGATCCTTTCTGAGTTTGGGGTCCATAGATATCCCATTGATGGTGATGACATGCTCTAACAACCCATGCATTATGTACATGGAAATTACATATCATTTGAAAAAAAATTAACACATTACACAAATAGACTCCCATATATCATATTAGTTTAGTGTATTTGGAATCTCAGGACACAATCTATATACATGGTGAATGCTCTTTAAAAACTCTCATAAAGATCATCCCCTTTAGATTTCCAACCTAAAACATTTCTTTATATCCTTGGAAAAATATAATAAGGGCGAGTTAAAATAATCATTAATGGTAAAAATGAAGAACATCAAACAAAAAATAATCATAATAATGTAAAAATATGAACATAAATTTTGAATATCAAAATCAAGAGTCGTGAAACAAATATTGGTAGTTTATAAGGAATAAATAAAAAATGAACATGAACCATGATAAAATACCATTGACAAAAAATATGTAATTGTGGAAGACATATAATAATTGAAAATCAATTCCATATTATCCAAGGCTCATTTTCAATACCATCCTAGTGGAAAAATACTATTACTAACCTGGTTTTACATTACATTGAATTTATGTATCACTAAAATATATTTACTAGCCATTCCAGACCTATATTCCTAAACCATATTTACCTTCCATTCCAGTCATGTTTATCTCAGGAGATGTAAATAATAACCCAATGTATTGTAGGGATATATAGGTCCCACCCATCTCATAATGAACCCATTCATATGTGCTCCAAAAAAATAATTTATTCAGAAAAACAAACCCCAAATGAATAAAATGGGTTTCTTAAACAACATTCTATAATAACATAATCTATGTAAAAGAAATGGATTTCGTAAATAACTAAAAAAAAGAAATAATCAACCAAAATAATAATATTCATAGTATTCTTGAAAAGTATCTTTATTCTTGGATTGAAAATAATTTTGATAAAACACCTGATATTAATTTATGCGGAAAATATCCTTTCATCACCAAAAGAATGTTTCCTTTTCATAAAACACCTTAAATTTAAACAGAAATAAAATTCATTGAAAATAAACTGGAAAACATTTAAGGGAAGAATCATGTAAATATGGTTATATGAAAGTCTAAAATTCCATTCATGGTGTATAAGTTAAAAAACATTATTCTCATACTTTTTTCAAAAAAGTGAAAAAGTACCTCTCAGGGAAAATGAAATAAAGATTCCTTCCAACACATGAAGTGAAAGAAAAAATGGGTGAAAATTACTTTTAGCATACATAGGATAGTTTTAAATATTTTATGAAAACATTTTTATAAAATATGGACATGGATTATGAATATACCCCAGTAAATAATTACATTTAAACAATTCAGATAATAATAAAATTGAAAAATTATACCTTACAATAGGTCGAATATCATGTGTATGTATCCAAACCTCTTTTATAATGATTAGAATAATGTAATTGTATTAATCCGGAATTTAATTAATTTTTATGATAACAAATATGAACAAATTAAAAAATATTTGGTAGTAACAATTCATTGTCAATCGTTATTCAGATATTAACAACTATTTCTTCTTAAACATGTTTTGTCATATAAGTTCATGTTCTACTTCATAGGTTATAGTTATATAATATACATAGTTATATTAGTATAACATATGTCATATTTATTTATTACTTTCATATATAAAATTGTTGTTAAATGAATATTATGTTGAATGAATCGAATCGCATAGTGGAGGTAGTGTGTTGTATGTACGCACGAGTGGCAATATCATTCACATAATTTATTAATGTTATTGAAGTGTATGGTTTATAATATTTAAAAATAATTATAATATTTATTTAATCATATATAGTTATTATTTCCATCATTATACCTTCCCATGTAAGGTGATGGTGGAAAACAATCTACACCACATTGTGGAGTCGGTATGCCTTTTGTACGCACACGTAGTGATTTCATTTTTCATAGGAAGGATTAAAATATGAATATTGTGGTTTAAAAATTTTAATTGAATATTATTATATGGGTGATAATAATGTTATTAATTTTTAACTAAACAAAAAATGAAGGTGATGTACAATAAGAATGAAGTTTGAAAGAATCAGTAGAAGAGATTAACTCTCCTTTGATGTGATTCCTCTGAATCTCTTCATAAAGATTTCGAGTTGGTCTTTTAAGATGACTAGAACATCTAAAATGAAAATAATCATGTTTATTTCTAACATTACATGGGATTTATGATCATGAAGGCACCAATATAATTGATTAGGTGAGAGAGGAGGTTCCCTTAAATAATTGAAGTGAGTGGCAGTTTGGGAAACTACATAAATAATTATTTAAAAAAATCAAACCGTACACAAAAATATCAAAAATGAACTAAATTCAAAGATGCATTTAGAAAAGGTTGAAATGTCGACAACCATTAAATTTTGAACTTGTATTTCAATCAATTTATATATTCTCTTTTTAATTATCACTTTGATATTCTATTGAACTGTTCACTTGTGGTAATAAATAATTCAATATTAAAAGTGTGAAATATTGATGAAAAATAAAAAATAAATAAATACATAATAACATATTATACCTTATCATTCTTATTATATATTTCTAAAAAATTTCAATGATTTTTAAATAATTTAATAAAATATTATTTTGATAAACAAATAATAGTGTAAATTTCTCTATTATTTAATTCACCAATTTGTAAAAATATTATCCAAAAATGTTATCATTGATAGAGGTATTTTATTATATGCTTAATCGGTCAAAGTAATCTAAAAAATTAACTATACATATTAATTTTCCCAAATTATTTTTATATCAATTATTTTAATAACATTTATCTGTTATCCCTATTAATAAAATAATTGCTACAACAATATTTTGTAATTATTTAATATACATATTTTTTAAATAAAAAATAAAAAATAAAATATTATTCCAAAAATTAGTATAATATATTTCATAGGAATATAATTAGTCTAATTTATCTTCAAGAAACTCAATCATCAAATATGTTATACTTAATAAAATAGGAATGTGACAATTTTAATATCACTATATATAAAATAATTTTAGTGCCATAATATCTTATATTAGGATCCAAATACTCAATAACTCATGCTTGAGATTATGATGGTCGAGATGAACTCACCCAATAAGATTGAGAAAATTGTTTTTTTATTTTATTATTTAATATCATTTAAAATAAATTATTATAAAGACTTTTTATCAATTAAATGGTTTCTGAATCATCAACTTATAATCCTTTAATGTAATTTTTTATTTTATAAAAATAAGAAAAATAACATGAAAAATAAAAAAAATTTATCAATACAATATGTATTTATTGTCTAATATAGCTTCTACACAATATTTTTCTAAACATTTTATATTATTTAAAACAAGGATATGACATCATTAAATTTTCATTAAATAAAATATTATAAATACTATAATATCTTCCAAGTAGCCCCAAAACGTCAAATGTAAATTTTTATTAGGGAGATATATTTATTAAGATAACAATTACAACTTATATTAGTTGATACTAACCATTTTTTCATATATAGGCACAAAAGAGATTTTTAAGACAAAGAAAATGATACTTGTATCTTTCTTCGATTTAAATATTGATTAAGTCATTATCATGAAACAATTTCCATTAAATGACATTAATATTATCATTAATTGTTATAGATATAACTAAATTCATCAAGTAATATGTTTTCATTTGTTTTGGTCACTTTTTAGTCCTTATAATTTTTTTATACTATGTTATCTAATTTACCCTTTATAATGGAAACAAAATTTACCAGGGTTACAATTTAATTTGGTCAAAAATAAAAGAGTCATACTTAACAAATATAGAAATCCTATATCTAAATTTGATATACTTTTTTGAAAATTAAAAAAATAGATGTTTTAGAATTAAATTTATAATCAAAACTGTAAAATGAATTGAAAATAGAGTTTTCTGAAGAAATATCACTTTTTAAATAGAAATTGTTGTTATAATAAATTCACGTTTAAAGTTATTTTATAAAAATATAATTAGATAAATATTAACTAATTAAAATATAAAACCAAAACAAAACATAATCTTATATGTATTTACATTAAAAGAAAATAATATTTTCAATAAAAATCTGTATTTTCACTATTCATCAAAAAATAAAATATATCCAAAAAATATCAAAACATAAAAAAAATGAAATAGTTTCATAACTATTAAAAAACATTTTTATTTTTTAAAAAATAATATATAAAACATTCAAAAACCAGATTTAATATTTTTGCAACATAAAAAGGCATGAAAACTGCATGTTTTTTCAAATTAAATTTTTTATCAAAAAAATTGAATTTGTTCTTATATCATGTCAATAAAACCTATAATATTATTTTTAAATTGAATATAACATATATTAAACATATATTTAATTAATGAAATCCAACAATAGAGATTTTATTATTTTATAAACTCACTTGTTTACATGTAAAATGTATTTTAGAAGAAAGTTAATAATGTTCATACTAACCGTTATAATTAATAGGGTTTAAGGTAACACAATAATATTTATGTTTTTCACATAAACATAGTTTTGAGTGAAATTAATTCTATGCAAAATTACTTGAAATTGTGTGTGTCAAAATCAAAGTATATAGTTGTGTATTCTACAACCTAATCTAGTGTTTCATGTTGTGCAGGATTATTCTCGTGTAGTATACAACAACAAGAAATCAATGAAAATAAAAAAACAATCCCCTAAAAATATTTGGTTGTTACATTATACCACCCTTAAAATTAATTTCTCCTTAAAAATTTATCACAGTTTTCAACGGTTTAATACATGAACATCTCTTTTATAGAAACATACATCATTAAAAGGAATATTAGAACATCATTTAAAAAAATTAGAAACAAAACATTTACCCAGTGTAAATCATCACTCAGTATCCATATAAGAAAACATAAGTGGGAAGTGAAAACATGTATATGGAATAAAAATATGACCATCATATTTTGATGGAGAGTGATAGGGAACACAGTTATAATAATTCTATCAATCAGAAAGCTGTAAATCTATTATGATTTAAGTGACAATCTTATTTATCAACTAAGAAGTTATAAGGATAATATTTTTCATTATCATGATCATTTTCTTAATGTTTATGATTATGAGAAAAAAATATTACATGATTTCGGTGTAATCTCATCATTGGTCGTGCTTGATCAATTTCCATTAAATCTCTTATTCAATGAAATGATGTTGATTTTGTCATTACTAAAGTGATAGCATATCATGCAATCCATAAATTTAATGATAGGTAATTCCATATATCATAATCGTAAAATGTTAGGACATGTTTTCAATCATGCATAAGTCCATATATAGTATGATGATCCGTTATTATAAAAAAAATCTAAAGTTTAAGTCAAACATTCCAAAAACATTATAACCTTACAATCCTTTTAAAAATTGAAAACAAAAACACAATTGAAAATGGTTCACAAAATCCACTTATAATTTATCCACCTATATCATAAGTTATATCTGGTTGTTCACAATCCAAAAATTGTGAACACCTTTATTATGTATTCTATTGAGTAACGGCAACGACATAAATTAATAGATACATTTATTAAAATCATGCATGTTTCCCTCTTCCAAAAGTTAGTGTATTATTCATTAATTCCCAAAAATTTATATAATTCATCCATGATAGCATAACCCACTTGTCAACAACTCCATAATTAGATCCCATAGAAACTATTATAATCCAATTTACATATTGGAATCTAATATATCATTATCCAAAAAATATTTTATTTACATAAAGGGGAATGTTATGGTTTTTCGTTCCCTTAATAATGTGTTCTCCAAGTATATCACCTTACCATTAAATCTATTTTTCTTGATCTTTATAGTTGATCAACATATATTTTCCTATCATTAATGAATAATTTATACTAAAAAAATTTATATATTAAATGATATTTGATTTCTGAAACATATACACCTTAATAATCCAACTTTATTCTTAAACCATTACTCTGTATCCAGCATCTTCTTATTTCCTAAAATATTAATCATGTATTAAGGTATCTCAACCTCATTCTTCTTATGATTAATTTAAAAAATACTCTAATAACCACACATACCATTCACAAGTTTTTTAAAATTCCATTATCCTCAGCATTACGACCAATACTCATATCATCATCATGATTCTCATCATGATGTTTCCACTTAGGAAATAGTTCTTCATAATTCCCATACATTTCAAATCTAATTAATTAAATGTTAAACAATGTTTTATGTAGTTCTCGATGTTCACTAAGACTAGAATTAAATGAGTGATAAATAAATATCTGATATTTGAAACACATTAGTATGGTAAATTACATATAATATTTCAATCTACGAAATCTTTGGTTAAATCCTTGGTTAGTCATGAGTTGTAAAAACCTAATTATTTTTACCTATACATATCCTTATAAATAGAATATTATTAGGAATAACTTTAGAAATATCTCTAGCAATCTTAATGATGTTTTTTCATCCTCGAATCTAACGTTTGGCTAATCCTTCACTCTGATACCAACTCTAATGACCCAAACATGATGTACATGGACATTATATATCTTTTGCGTAAAAATTAATGCATTGTAAAAAATGATTCCCAAGACCATATTTGTTTAGTGTATTTGAAAACTCAGAACACATTATTTTAAAATGGGAAAAGATCATCAAAAACTCCCATAATGATATTCCTCTTTAGTTTTCATACCTAAATAATTTTTTTATTCTATAGAAAAGAAAACATAAAAATGGTTAGCTCAAATTCTTAGTAAGGGTAAAAATGTAAATCTTCAAAAAAAAATATGAATATAATTTTTTTAAAAATTAACATAAAATTTGAACATTAAAATAATGATTCATGAAATAAATTCCGGTAGTTCATAATGCATAAATAATAAATGAACATAAACCATGATAAAATACCATAGACATAAAACCTAGAATTTTGTAAAATACAGAAGCATAGAAAGTTATTTCCATATTATAAAAATATCATTTAAAAGACCATTATAGATGAAAATTTCGATTGGTGATCTGGGTTTACATGTCATTTCATCCCTATATTACTGGAAGGGATTTTCTTGTCCTTCCATCCTTGTATTACTGATCCATAATTACTTTCCTTTATAGGATTGTATTATTGAACTAGATATATTTCCATTTGAGTAATGTATATCTCATGAGATATAAATTTTTTCCCAATCCATTGGAGGGAGATATAGTTCCCACCCATCTCATAATTAAATATTTCTTATAAATTCCCTAAAAACATATATCATTCATCAAAACATATCAAAAAAGATAAAATGGGTTTTTTAAACATCATTCCATCATAACATAGTCCTTCTAAAACAAAAATATTTCATAAATGGGATTCGATCATAAAAATAAGTGACCATTAAAATAATATGGATTGTATTATGGAAAAAAATATACTTAATCATAGATTGAAAATTATTTTTATAAATCACATGAAATTAGTTTTTATAAAAAATATACGTTTTTCCTCAATAAATTTTTCCTTTTATTAAAGAATCATGAAATTTTAAAATAAAATAATTTCATTGAAAATAATCATAAAAACATTTTAGGAAAGCATCGTGGAAATAAGGCTTCACAAATGAGTAAAATTTCGTTCATGGAGTATAAGATAATAACAATGTTGTCATACTTTGGCTAGAAATGTCGAAAAGTACCTTCTATGAAAAATGAAATTAGGATTCATTCCAACCCATCAAGTGAACTTAATAATCAGTAAAAATAAATTTAATCAAACATAAAATAATTGTACAAAATTTAAGAAAAAATTATTAGAAAACAAGAATATGGATGGTAAATACACTCCAGTAAATAATTATGTATAAACGGTCATGGATAATAATGAGATAGAAAAATTATACATTACCTTAGTTATGATATCCTTTGTATTTATCAAAATCTCATGTATAATGATTTAAATATTATTATTGAGTTATTAGAGAAACATAATCATTTTAATTGTATCATATATGATCTTATTATCATCTATTTATTTGTAACATTTCATTGTCACTCGTTATTTAGATATTAACAGCTTTGTGTTATTATACATATTCTTTCATAAAAGTTCATGTTCCACTTCTTGTGTTATATTTATATTATTTAGAGAATTATATTAGTATAATATATATCATATTTATTCATTCCATTCATTTATGTAATCATGGTATAATTGATATAATGTAGAATGAATCACATCGCATTGTGGAGATGGTAGGACGTACATACGCAAGAGAGACGATATCATTCCCAAAATTGTTGAATGGTATTGAAGTGTATGGTGTATAATATATAATAATTAGTATCATGTTATTAATATCATATATAGTTATTATTTTCATCATTATATCTATCCACGTATGTTGGTAGTGAAAAACAGAATACACACTACTATAAATATGTCCATTAAAAGCCGTAGGAATGCGCATTTACATTGCTAAAGAAGTTTTGTTAGTCTCAATTAAGATAAAATGGGTCCCTTTTATCTATGATAAAAAACACTGATAAAGACTCCATTTATCATCCCTTTTCAAAAATCATTGATAAAAGTTAAAAAGCATAAAAAATCAGCAAATCGGAAGAGGTTTTAACAACAGTTTACCCCCTTCAATTGTGCTATTGAAGCACCCCAACCATCCCAAAAGCCCCTTGGTCCACCTTACAACACCCCATCATGTCGACATTCATGTCTTTCCCCTGCTCGCGTGGTGCCCCTGCCCAGCCCTGCTCACTCGCCCCTACCTTCAACGAGATTCGAACTCGAGACCTCTCTCATGTACTCTTAAATATTTTCCACTACTATGTCTTTCTTTTGTCTCAATTTAATAACACATATATATAGTTATAGTTATTATTATATTAATATATATATATATTAATTTTTATATCTAAATTGTTACATTATATTATATATATAGTTATTCAGATATTAACATATATATTAATATATTAATATATATATACATATATACATATATTGTCATATAAATATTTATATATTTACATATTTATTTGTATATTGATATATATTTCTATATATCTACATATATTTTTATCCTTATATTTTGTCATATATTGATATATATTTATATGATCGACTTTAAATACATTTATAAAATATTTTTTTTATGTGTATAAATAAATAAACACATATATACAACAAGCATTCACATGTATATATATATACATATTACATGTGAATATGTATGTATAATTATATATAATTATATATATTTAATATATATATGTATATATATGTATGTATGTATGCATATACATATGTTTTGAATATGTAGATAATATATATCAGTTTGTCAGAAACATATATACACCCACACACACACACAATACAGGTTTAATAATTAATATTATTTATTAAAATAATTTATAGGTCATCTTCATAACATATATTATATGTTATGTTTAAATGATTATTTAAAATTATCTAAATCATTTTTAAAATATATATATAATATTTATATTGATATTTATATATATTTTCATTTATATATTTTTTAATGAAATATCATTTGTTTAATATAACCTTTGTTAGCGCTACTAAAACCTCTCATAAAGTCACCCTATCAGTAGTACTAAAAATGAACTCCTAAATGGATACCTTTATCATATCTAATACAATGTGCATATGTGGGGGTACATTTCCAGTGATTTATTAGATCTGTTAAAAGTCTCTTTTATCATACATTTTTTTTCTGTTATAGGTTGGTGTTGCGGTAACCCAATTTTGTGGTAGGAACATGACAACATTGAGACATTATTCCTTGCATATGCATGCATGGTGATTTCATTTACAACAGTATTGATAAAATTAAGAATAAGGTAGTTTCATAATTACAATAACATATCATTATATGAGTGATACTGATGTTATATATTTTATAGTAAAACAATTATACAAGAGGAATTATAAGATGATATATGTTTGAATGAACCAGTAGAAGAGATTTCCTCTTCTTCGATGTGCTTCTTATATATCACATAATTGACCAATAGAGATGGTCTTTTAAGATGACCATATCCTATATAATGTAAATCAGAAAGTTCATAGGGAAAATGTGTAGGGGATGGCTAAGCATGAAATCTCAAGTTGAAGTGAAGAGGTGAGGGGGAGCCGCCCTTTCATAATTTAGGTGAGGGGAACTTTTGAAATGTCCATTTATAATAATTTATAAAAAATTTAAACTATATCCAAAAGCCTCCAAAATAATCCAAATTCAAAGATGAGATTTTTTAAGGTTGAAATCTCATAATCTAACAAATTTTTGACTACTATTTCTATCATTTAAAACCTTATAATTTTAATTATCACTTCGTTATTATATGAAAATTTTAACTAGTGGTATGAAATTATTCAATATTTAAAGGGTGAAATATTGATGTAAAATAGAAAATAAATTAATATATTTGAACATTTTATAACATAAAATAATAATTATATATTTTTAAAATTGTTTTGTGATTTTAAAAAAATTTAATAAAAAATTAATTTGATTAAAAAACAATAGTGTCAATTGTTTCTACTATTTAACTCATTTATCTTTAATAATATCAAGATATAAATTAAACATTTAACAAACTACTTTATTATATTCATAATCATTAAAAGTTGTGAAAAAATGTAATTTAATATAATAATTATCCAAAATTATATTTATTTTTATATTTTCAATAACATTTTTAGTTATCTCTATTATAAAAATAACTACAACATCAACTTTTTGTAATTATTTAATATACATATTATGGAAAAAAATTAAAAAAATGTTATGATGAATATTAATTTACTATATTTCATAGGAACATATATAGAAAAATTTTTATTCTATAATATCATACATTAAATGCGTTATAATTATTAAAATATGAATGTTACATGTTTAACATCACTATAAATAATATAATATAAGTTTCATAACCACTTCTATAAGACTCAAATTGATCATTAACTCCTAAAACTTATGATTACGGTCGAGATAAACCAAAAAAATAATATTTACTAAAGTTTTTTATTTTAATATTGGATATTATTTTAATAAAAATAATTATTATATTTTTCGTCAATTTCGTTTTTTCTACATCATCAATTTATTTTCATTTACTATAATTATTTATTTCCTAAAAATAAAAAATAAAAAATAATGTTGAATAAAAACATTTCAAATCTCTTATGGGTATTTATATTCAAATATATATTTTGTATAAAGTTATTTTAAAAATTATATATTATTTATATCATTAATGAGACGTCTTTAAATTTTAATTAAATAAAATATTATAAATATAATAATATCTCCCAAATATCCACTAAACGTCAAAATGAAATTTATATTAGCGAGATATTTTTATTATGTTAAAAATTATCTCAAGGAATTGATTATACAACCAATTTTCCCATTTATGGAAACATGATAAATATAATAGATAATGAAAATAACCCTTATATCTTTCATTGATTTAAATATTATTTATGTCATTCTCAAGCTAATGTGTCAAATAAATTTCATTAGTTCGATCATTATGTGTTAAGATTCAAATTAAATTCCTCAAATAATATTGTTTTAATTTTTTTGGTCATTTTATAGTAATTATAATTTCATTTTTAACTTAAATTAACTATTTTACATTTTAACGTTGTAACAAAATTTACTATGGATAATATTCATATTGTTCAAAAATAAATGGGACCGAGGTTCCAAATATGGATATCCTGAATTTAAATTTGAAATCCATTTTTCAAAATTAAAATCACAGTAGTTTCAGAATTATATTTAAAATAAAAATGGTAAAATGTCAAAAACAGTTTTTTTGGAAAATAAACTTTCAAATGGAAAATGTTTTAATAATTATAAAACTATTTACTAAAACTATAATTGGATAGAAATTTACTAATTAATATTTATAACCAAACAAAAACATAATATTACTATGTGATGATTTTAAATAAAAATAATGTTTTAAAAGAAAATCTGTATCTTCACTATTTATCAAGAAATGAAAATTATCATACACAATTAAAAAATTCAACCATAGTTAATTTATATATCTCATTTACAAAGATGAATATTATTTTTTAAATATAAAATTTATAAATGTGTCATATTTTATAAATAAAATTTAAGGACCATCAAAATGTGGCAAAATTCAATTTTTTAAAAATACTTCTTTTATCCGAAAATTTGAATTTTTTCTTATGTAATTTCAAGAAAACATATAAAGGGAATTTTAAATGTTATATTTAATATATTGAAAATATATTTTATTAATAAAATAAATTAAGAGTTATTTTATTATTTTATAAATACTCTTATTTTATTGTAATTAGTTTTTCAGATGAAAGTTAATACTCATTATACCCGCTATTATAATGACTAGGTTTTAAGGTAATAAAATAATATTTATTTTTCAGATATAAATCGTATTCTATGAAATGAATTATACTAAAATAACTTTAAATTGTTTTTATTAGAAACCATGAAAAGTGTTTCATATACCACAAGCTAAGATGATGGTTCATGTTGTGCATGATTATCTTGGTGTAGCGTACAATATAAGTCATCAAAAATAAATAAAACAATAAATCTCATAAAGAACATAGGGTGTATCAAATTCTCTAGGGATGTCACATTCTCCATACATAAATCATGTTGACTATACTTTTCATAGATATTTTCTATTTGTGTGGTCCTCAATATAGTATTGAAATTATCCTTATGTTACATATTTATTTTTCTAGTAAATATGAATTTCATCAATAATGAATGGAATATTTTATTAATATATTAATGAAATATAGTATTTATGAAATCCAGGAATCCTTCTACATTATTTAGGTGTCTTAATGGTATCACTATGAACTAGTTGTTCAGATATGTTGTATGAAAATATGTCTCTATGGTATCCTCTTTCATCCCATTTACATTGTAATATACAGACATAAGATTTCACTTAATCGAATTATAATTTCTATGTACCTGATAGATCAAGTCGTCAATCCATGGAAGGGAATTCCTGATTTTTATTGTGATGATTATGATTCATGATAATCTATGATGTTGTGCAATGACCTGCCCTCATTCTTGATGATGTGGATAAGTGATCCCCATAGTGTTGAAATTTTTAATATAAAATTTGTATCTAGATCCTAATATAGTTGTATCTTAAGTTCCTCGTGCTAATAAATTACAATTATATATAGTTTCATTCATATTATCAAGACCCAAATATAAATTAGTGTTTGAAAATTCAACCACTCGACTATGAGGGATTCCAATATATTCTTTATGAAATATATGGGGGTATTCCCTCACAATGTGTGTTTCTTAAAAGATGGTCATTTCCTTAGTCCGGATAATTTTAGAGATATACCATTTCTCATAGTGAAATAATATCCATGTTTGAGATGATAATAAAAAATAATACTCAACAACTTTCTTACAATTGTATAGAAATAGAATGTGATTCCCGCTAATGTGGTAATTTTAATTCTCTCAGGAGTTTATATAGGCTCTAAATAATTAAATCTAATCTGTACCCATACTTGTATAAAATTAGTGTAATGACCCAATCTTGTCTTACATGTACATTACATTACATTTTTATTAAACATATTACATGACACAAACAAACTCCCAATGTCCTTATTAGTTTATTGTCTTTAGAAACATGGAACATATACTTCTAATCATGGTGAAAGATCTTCAATATATCCCATAATGATCTTCCCCTTGATTCCCTACATAAAAAAAATCCTATATATCATGGGGAAAATAAAACATAAAAAGGGTGAGATAAAATGATCAGTAAGGGTAAACATGGAGAACATAAAACAACCCATAAACATTTGAACGTAAAAACATGAAGATAAAACATCAAAATCATGAGTAATGACCTAAATCTTGGCAGTACATAAGGCATAGATCATAAAGAAACATTAATCATGATAAATTAGCATTGTAATAAAACATGTAATTATAGAAAACCATTAATCACTTGATATTATTTCCTTATTATCCAAGGCATTGCTGTCAAGTCCATCACTATGGACAATGTCCATTACTGAACCGGGTTTACTTGCTGTTCCAGCCCTATAATACTAAACATGATTTACTTTCCATTACAGAAGTGTCTATATCATGAGATATAAATCATTACCCAATGAATTGTATGGATATATAGGTCCCACCCATCTCATAATAAAATCATTTTCTCATGTGCCACAAAATAATCATAAATCATTCGTCAAAACCCAATGTATAAAATGAGTTTCATATACATCATCCCATCATAACATAATCCATATAAAAAATTGATATAATTTTATGATAAAAAAAATAAAACCATTTAAATAATAGGGTCATTATTTATGATACATATCCATATTAAATAATTTCATCTTATATGGAAAATAATTTTGATAAAACATTTTAAATGAATTCTTGATGAAAATATCCTTTCTTCATCAAAATCATTTTTAACTCAAAATTCCGTTCAATTTTAAAATAAAATAATTTCATTGAAAATAATAATGAAATATTTTAGTTTAAGATTCATGTAAATATGGCATTATGAAACATTAAAAATCATGTCATGCCGTATAACATAAAAAATGTTCTCCTCGTACTTTTTTCTGAAAAGTAAAAAATTACCTCGTATTGTAAACAAAAGAACAATTTATTCCATATCATGTGGTAAAAGTAAAAAAAGGTAAAAAATGAATTTAAATATACATGGAATAATAGTAAAAACATAAAGAATATATTTTTTATAAAACATGGACATGGTTGATATATATAACCCTGATAAATAATTATGGATAAACAATCTCGGATAAGAAAGAGATTGGAATAATTATCCCTTTCCATTGGTTCGATTGCTTTGTACATATCCAAACTTCATATATAATGATTTAAATAATGACATTGAATTATTCTAGGGTCATATTGATTTTTATTATATCATATATTTTAATATTCTTATCGAATTATTAGTAACATTTCATTGTAACTAGTTATTCGGGTGTTAATTACTTTATGTTATTTTGCATGTTTTGTCAAATAAAATCTTATTACTATTTTTAGGTTATAGTTATATCATTTAAATTATTTTTTTAGTATAATTTATATAATACTAAGTCATTAAATTCATATATATAATCATTATTAATTGAATCTCATGTAGAACGAATCACATCACATCGTGGAGACAGCAGACCATACATACGCATGAGAGACAACATAATTCCAATGATTGTGGAATTATATTGAAGTGTATGAAGTATAATATTCTTAGAATAATTATAATTTTACAATAATCTCGTATAATTATTTATTCCATCATTATAGACATCCAAGTATGTTGGAGATGAAAAACAGATTACACGATGGCGTGGAGACGGTAAGTCGTACGTACGCACGCGTAGTGATTTCATTTTTCATCGGATGGATAGAAGATAGAATATGGTTTTTTCGTATTCATAATAACATATCAGGAAAAAATTTATACTGGATTTATTACCTAATAAGGAATCAACTCATATAGAGGATGTAGTAGAGGAAAGAAGTTTGAATGAATCTGTAAAGGATATTACCTCCTCATTGAAATTCTTCTTCTAAACATCCTTTTAGAGAACTAAGGTTGGTATTTGAAGAAATTCAAGACCTCTAGTATGTCTTTGGAAAGTAGATAAGAGAAATTTTCAGGGTTTGGACGAGTTTTAAATCTCAAAATGTTGTGATGGGAGAGGTAGGATGTGCACATTTATAAGAGATGAGAGGTGCACATTAGGAAACTCTCTAAAACATTAATTTATAGTAAAATAAAACCCCACAAAAAAACCACCAAAACGACTCAAAATTTAATATTAGATGATGTAGGGTGGTAATATCATAAAACAATAAAATTTAAACATTTTTGGAATGTATTTTAAACCTTATCATTTTGTTTTATCATTATTTAATATATTTGATTTTATTTGTGGTAATAATGTTATAAATTTATAATTGTTAAATACTTAATTATATGTTCTGAATTGTCCCTAATTAGATATATTATAATATTTTCGACCATATAATTTTCAATTAGTAGTTTTTAAAAATTTAATAATATGTTATTTTTATAAAATACTGATATGGTAAATTTTGACACTATTCAATTATTTGAATATAAATAAAATCCAAACAAAATATATGTTCAAAAGAAATTATTTAATAGATTCCTAAAATGTCATATTTTTATATAAAATTCGTGTAGAACATTAATTATTTAATATAATATGTATTTTAATATTTTTAATACCATTTATTTGATATTGTTCTTAATAGAATAATTACTACAAAAGTTTTGTATAATTATTTAATATACTTATTTGTTGCATAAAAATTTAAACTAAAATACTATTATTAAGATAAATCTAATATATTTCCTAAGAACACTTTTAGTCCAATTTATCTTCTAAAACAACCAACATTTAAAATTTTATCTTTATTAAATTATGAAGGTGACAACATTTACAACATTTAAAATAAAATAATATAAATGTAATAATCTCTTTTATAAGGTGTAAAATGGTCCAAAAGTCGACAAATTGATGATTATGGGTTATATATACACCAATAATAATGTTTGGTCAAGTTTTTTGTATTTTGTATGTGTATTATTATTTTAATAAAAACTATATTATTGATTTTTCACTAAATAAATAATTTCTGCATCATTAATGTATAAGAAATTAATGTAATCATATATTTCTTAAAAATCAAAAATAAATTAACATGATAAAGAAAAACATTTTATCTTTCAAATTATTATTTTTAATAAAATTTATTTTCTTGTATAACATTATATTAAAAATACATTAATTATTTAATGTTTGAGTGAGACATATTTCACATTCCTTTAGATAAAATAAATTAAATGTATCATTCTCATCCATGTGGGTTCCAATAGATACCATTTACATCCAAGTATATTTTAGGACAAAATATAATCATTAAATTATATTATGAAAAGTGTTATGGTAATTCTATAATATTATTTTTACCTTTAATTACATAAATCACCTTTAACTACGGTAAATAAAATTTATGGTAGTTACGATTTATAATGTCTGAAAATAAAAGTAGAATGTTAACATAATTTTGACCAAATATTTCCAAATATTGAATCTATTTTTCCATATTTAAGACATAGAAGTTGCATAAAATGATTTAAAATTAATCCCATTATCAACGAAATGGGTTTTTTTTAAAGTTTACAAAAGATTGAAATATTTTTACCTATGAATTTAATGTAAAATTAATGATAATGAAATAAATTATATAAAATGGAAAAAATAAATTCTATTTATACTTTAAAACCATTAAATATTATAATTTATCCATATAAATTATCTCGATGAAAAATATTTATTTTATGTAAAATTTATCGTATTTTTACTATTAATGACAATTTTATAGTTATCATAAAAATAAGAAAAAATTATCCAAAGTAACTTTTTATATCATGATTATAAATAATTAGTTTATTTGTTTAATACTAACTTCAAAATGGTCACAAATTATATTTAAATTGGGTGCGCCATCAAAAGGAGGCAAAATTGCAAATTTTGAAAAATACTTATTTTACCCAAAAAATTTATTTTGTTCTCATAACATGTTCTAGAATATGTTTAAGGAGAATTATAATGTTATAAAATTCAAAATTTGGTTAATAATATTAATAATGGATTGTTTATAACAATATTATAACAATATATCGTTGTTTAGTGAAACTCGGTATTGCGTACAACATACACTATTGAGGCTAGTCGCTCTTCTGTGAAACACAAGACAAGAATAGAGTTTCATATACTACAAGATAATAAGGTGTTTTGTATAGAGAAATATTATATTGGTGTAGTTTACAACACAAGACATCAATGAAATTAAAAAAAAATTCTTATTTAATCCCGGGGTGTTACATTCTACACCCTAAAAATGAATTTCACCCTAGAAATTTGTTGGGGTTATAAATTATTTACTACTTGAATGTTTACCCACATAGTAAAAAGGAATACTAAAACATAATTTTAAAAAGGAATGTTACAAACTTAATGGTCACCCAATCTAACTCAGCACTGGGTTTCCACATTAGAAAATATTGGTGAAAATATGGATATGGAAGAGAAATTTTACCATCATTTTCTGATGAAGAATGGTAGAGAATGTGGATAGAAAAAATCAAATAATCACAAATCCAAAAATTATTCATGATCTAATGTACCATCTAATTCATCAAATATGAGGGTACTAGGACAAATATTTTGGTTTTCACAATCATTTCCCTACATTTGATTAATTTTTCCAAAAGGAGAAACACATACTCGATTTCAGTGTAATATCATCAGTGGTCATTCCACGAACCATTTCCACTTCATCCCTTATTTAAAGAAATTATGTTTAATTTTTCATTCATGAAATATTAGTAGATCATGCGATATAATGACAGGCCATTCCTGTAATGACCCGTAAAATTCACGGAAATATTTTTCTTAATTTGCTTTGGAATTTTACAAGAACACAGTTTCTGACGGCACCTGATTCCGAGGCCCAGTGTGCCCTGAATCATTTTCCAAAGTTTGGCTCAGGTACGTTCAGTGAATGAACGAGCGGGCTTTTATAACTTTTGAACAAGTTCTCGGAATCAAATTTCGAGGGCACCGATGGAATCACAACGCAGGTATTTTCTTAGAAACGCCTTTTCTGGAGTTGCGTTTGCTCGGGTGTGATTTTTAATTTTTGGGGTTAAGATTAGAAATAAAATAAATTGGTGCGACATATTTACTTTATTTCACATAAAACCACTAAATGCCACTTATGATAAGTTAGGCGGATAGGGTGGATCCCAAAATATCCTACCTACTTGGTAGGATATTTGTGAGGTGGGGCCCGCACGAGCCCCACCGTTTCTTTCATACTATGTAACGCACCCGCAAACCCCCTCTTAATTGAAAGTCAACCGTGCGTTTTTCTAGTTAAGAAACACCCCAATTAATTGGGCAGTTAAGTCGTTACCATTAATTCATTGAATTAATGGTTCGTTACTTAAATTTGATTTTATAATTGTTGGCTTGAGAATAAAATAAGACCAATACTTGTTTCACTTGAGGGTTGCTTGTTGATAGGAATGGGAGAAGCTCTCAAGCTTGAAGATCATCATCCTTATTTGCGATGAACGGGAAGAACAGGAAGAACGCGAAGAACGGCAAACCCTTGGAGATCGACACTGGTGATTCTCCTTCCGCGACGACAGCGACGCCCCTTCCGCAACGCGATGATCCTCTTCTTCCGCGACGGTCAATTCCGCGACGAACTCACGTTCGATGAAAACGTTGAGGTAGGGGTTTGATTCATTTAAATCTTGTGATTTATACCCGCAGTGTAAGATTAAATATTTGTTGTGAGACTTTTAAAACCGATAACGCGGTGGGTGCGGACCAACGAACAAGTCCGAACCCACTGCCCTTTTCGTTCTTGGTTTGTGGAATGGCAGACGATGACAAAGTAGCTGCACGGGCAATGTGGGGTCCTCGTAGTGAAGGAAGGACACCGGGAGGGCCTTTGGAGAAGACGGTGTGCATTTCGGACCACCAAAACTCTTCCGGTGGTCCGCGGAGAAGCCCGCCGACGCGCCTCGCCGGCACGGCGGCGCCCGCTGCTGGTGGAGGCGGCGCCCGGCGCGCCGCCTGGAGGAGCCGCCGTGCTGAAGCCATGACGGAAAGGTGCAGTACCGTGACCGTGCGGGACCGGATGTGGGATGGGACGCAGCTGGATGCCGCGTTCGCTGGCAAGGGCGGCCCCATGTGGGGCCACAGCTTCTTCACGCGGGGGTAGCACGCCCCCCGCCTGTGGATCGGCCGTAACAGCCGAGCCGACCCGCTGGCCAACCGGCCAGCGCCAGCCGGGTCGCGCCCAGGCCGAGCCAGGTCGGCCGGGCTGCGTCGCGCCCGACCAGGTCAGACCCGGGTCGGGTCGACCCAGTTCGGGCCGACCCAGTGGGGGTTGGGCCGGGTCGGTCCGGCCCCAGACCCCCCGTTTTCGGACCCTTTTCGGTCTTTTGCCCATATCTTGGGCTACAGACCTCCGATCGATGAACCGTCTTCTGAAGTTTGATCCTTGGATCGAGACGGTCGTTTTGACATATTACACTCAAGGTTTCGGAATACTCTGGGTTTGGCCGAGTTGGTTCGTACACGAAACCAACCGGGCCCTCAGAGCGGAAATGCTTATATCTTGAGCTCCGGAGGTCCGATTTACGTGTCGTCGACTTTGATGGATTCCTCTAAGTGAGATGGATCATTTGGCTTACTCCGACCGAGGTTTGGACGCAGGTGGAGTACGGTCGGGTTGGTTTTGACTTAAAAACCAACTGGGCCCCTCGGACGAAAAGGCCAATAACTCTCAGACCGAGCGTCCGATTGACGCACCGTCTGCGAAGTTGAGTTCCTATTGACGATACGGAAATTTTGGATACATAAACTCTGGACTATGTGTTAGTTGATGTATCAGCCTCTCGGCTCGTGGAGCGGACCCTCCCGAATGAGTTTGCTGTGTGCGGGAACCCTAGTGTTGACTGCTACTGCGACGATGACGACGACTATGCAGAGATACTCAGTAAATCCGATGGCGACGACTACAACACTCAGTGATCCTATGTGGATCAGTTCTACAGATCATGTGTGGCTCTGATCCTGTGTGGGTCAGTGCTCAGCGGTCCTGTGTGGGCCAGCGCCTACAGATCCTGTGTGGGTCCGATCATGTGTGGGTCATTGCGGGGGTTAGTTACCTATCTATCCTGTGTGGGTTAGATCCTTTGTGGGTAATTGCGGGGGTTAGTACATATCGATCCTTTGTGGTTCTGATGACTTAGGTGACTAAGTGGCAATACATGATCATCTCTATCGTCATTTGAAGAAGTATACCTGTATGAGCTGAATCATGTTTTCTTTCCAATGTGGATTGTGTTGTGCTATCCTATGTGGATTTACATTTTTCTTTCTTGTGTGGACTGGGTTGTACTTTAGCTCGGGTGTTGGAGCCGAAAGGGAATTGATGACTTAGGTACATGTATGGGAATATAACTAAGTAGTGTCAGATGTTACTTCGTAATTGTATCTTTCCTTTGTGGATTATCCTTTGTGGATTCTGGGAGACCTTCGGGGGTCTCGGGGTCCCTACTGAGTAGCTTATACTCACCCCTGCATGGGTTACGCCCGCACTACATTGTGTTGGTTGCAGACGATGGAAAGTGCTAATCATGGTTGAGGCTTGTGGAGCAGGACGGTACCTGGAGGTGGACCACTGGGCGGGACGTACTCGGAGTGGACGGTTGGACCCGAGGAGCTGTGGAGGCTATCTGTACTCACCCTTCAGGTGGGAGTCCTAGTCGACGGATCGTGGCTACGACTTTACTTTTCAGTTGTTGTTTTCCCTTTTGAGTTGTACTTTACTTTCAGTTTGGGTATGAATTCTGGCCCACTTACTTTTCCGCATATAATGTTGTACTCAGTTTTTACATAGTGTTTACTTATACTGCATTCTTGATCTGAGCTGTTTGTTTACTTTAAAAAGGCAATGCCTTCCCTTTTTACCGAAATTTACGCCTTGGTGCTAGTCTCCAGCCCCTAGCCTATGGAAGGCAGGCTTGGGGTAGTCACGGCATGGGTCCCGAGGACGGGTTGTGACAAATTGGTATCAGAGGAGTTCGGTTCTACTGCAGACTATGATCTTTCTTCTATATAAAGCAATAGTGTTAAGCGTATTGGGTGTGGTTATCAGTCCAGGGAGTCCAGTGTTGGTGCGGCGACCAATGTATCCGTACACCAGGACCATGTCTTCTGATTTCTGACTTAATGCACGAAAACATTGATTGCATGTGTGTTTCAGGTTTTCTTTGTGATTACTATATGTCAGCTCACCAGGTATATTGTTTGATCATGGCACACCTGTTTCTTTTTATGATGGACCCACGAAGGCAGCCAGCTAGGGTTCCAAGAGTTGAGCATGACGACATCCCACCGAGCAACGAGGCCTCGGTGCAGGGCCCTTTGGCAGCAGAGGAACCAGAGGTACCTCTACCCACCGAGCCACCGATGCTACCAGCCCCATCCGCAGACGATGCATGTCGCCTTAGTGAACTGCACGAGTTTACACGCCAGTGACTACCGAGGTTCCACGGGGAGACGGACTACCAGGAAGCCGAGGACTTGCTGGAGGCAGTTGTACAGGTTTTCAGGTTAGTGAGGACACCAGTAGACCTCATGGTGATCCTCGCAGCGAGACTACTGCACGAGGCAGCATGCATATGGTGGAGACTGATGCTCTAGGTACACGATGAGGCATCTCTTCTTTGGTCGAACATTGAGAGCCTCTTCCGCTCAGAGTTCTTCCTAGCCACCCTCTGTGCGGTGCGCATCCAAGAGATTGTTCAACTGCGGCAGGGCATCTTGACGGTCGCTCAGTACTCGACGTGATTTATCGATCTCTCACGCTACTTGACAGACATGATATGAGACCCATTCTTTCGGGCCCGGACCTTTGTGCAGGGATTGTGGCATGAGATCAGGGCATCGCTGATCTCCCTTAGCATTCCGACTCAGGCAAGAGTACTGGAGCGAGCCCTTTTGATCAAGAGATTCCTTGCTGATCCTTCTTCAGCAGCGAGACCTACCGCGGGGTGGTACGTAGAATAGTCTTCTACAGCAGGCAGCCGACAGATGACTCATGGGTCTAGGAAAACCAGACCTTCAGGCAGATGACCTCAGGACACTGGCTTAGCTGTGCAGGGCACGCAACGCGGGGCTAGTCCTTCGAGAGGTAGGCAGTGCTACGTATGCGGCAGGCAGGGCTACATGGCTTGTGACTGCCCGACTCAACATGTCGCGGCGCAGGAGGACGAGGCAGAGGAGCTGGTCGAACAGCAGGTGGTGGGCGACGCTTTGAGGCTCTACCACCACCACCTCCAGGAGGTCCACCCCGACCACAGGGAGCTGGCGGGCAGAGACAGGCTCAGCTCCATGCAGTGGAGGCCTACGACCACGGAGCACCTGAGATTATTCGAGATACTATCTGTGTCTATTGCACCCTTGCTGCAGTTCTTATAGACACAGGAGCGAGTAACTCTTTCATAGTTGTTGCCCTTGTTCAGAGCGTGGAGATTCCGACAGAGTCGTTGGCTCAATCCTTAAAGATAGAGTCGCCTAAGGGAGCATAATCGACGATTACACACTGGTTCTGGCAGTGTGAGATTACTCTAGGAGGCGAGTGCTTCAGCTGGGATCTTCTTGTAGCATCGTCGAGGCCTTACGATGTCATCTTGGGCATGGATTGGTTATCTACAGTCCATGATCCGATTGACTGTATTAGGCACAAGGTGCGATGTGTACGCACTGACCGGAGTAGGTTCACCTTCACCGGCGAGAAGGGATCATTCGCAGTAGATGATGGACTTCCGAAGAGGAGAGCACAGCCAATCACACATTAGTTGGCTAGCCTCATCCAAGGAGCAGTTGACGTGGGGAGTCCTAGTTTTCCTGTAGTGGTGGATCAGTATGCGGACGTCTTTTCCGATGATGTTCCAGGACTACCGCCACAAAGAGAGGTAGACTTTTATATTGACCTATACACCAGGACAACCCCGATATCGACTCCAGCGTATTGGATGGACCCCACTGAGCTTCGAGAGCTATGGGTAGAGTTGGAGGACTTGCATGGGAAGGGATTCATGCGGCCTAGTGTTTCACCCTGGGCTTCCCCGATATTGTTCGCCAAGAAGGCCGATGGGAGCTTGCGACTGTGTGTCGACTATCGTCGCCTGAACCAGGTGACAGTGAGGAACAAGTATCTTTACTGAGGATTGATGACCTCTTCGATCAGCTCAAGGGACCACGGTGGTTCTCTAAGATAGACCTTAGGTGAGGCTATCATCAACTGAGAGTTCGGGAGGACGACGTGCAGAAGGAAACGTTTAGATGTCGGTATGGTAACTATGAGTTCATGGTTATTCCATTTGGAGTAACCAATGCTCCGGCAGTGTTCATGGGCCTCATGAACATGATCTTTTAGCCATACCTCGATCGATTTTTCATGGTCTTCATCGATGACATTTTGATATACTCGACTACTGAGACGGAGCATGCCTACCAATTGTGGGTTGTTTTGGACGCACTCTGAGAGCACCATATTTATGGCCAGATCATGAAGTGTCAGTTCTAGTTACGCGAGGTCCACTTCTTGGGACACGTCATTTTTGAGGCGGGAGTTGCAGTGGATCCTGCAAAGATCGAGGATGTGCTATCTTGGGAGCCACCCAGGAGCGTGACATAGGTGTGGAGTTTCTTAGGACTAGCTGGATTCTACCAGAGATTTGTTCCATAATTCTCCAGAGTTGTGGCACCACTCTAAGCTTTGACAAAGAAGGGGAAACCCTTTGTGTGGTAAGACAGATGTCAGCTGAGCTTCCAGGAGCTGAGACAGAGATTGACCACCGCACCTATCTTGAGGTTGCGGGAGGAGGGGATATGGTATGTAGTCTACTGCGATACAACAGGGACCAGAATCGGATGTGTCTTAATGCAGGAGAGGGTAGTGATCGCCTATGGATCACATCAGTTGAGGCCTCATGATCATAACTATGGAACCCATGACCTAGAGTTAGTAGCAGTGGTCTTCGCTCTAAAGACATGGTGACACTATTTGATGGGAGAGCGCTTTACAGTATTTTTTGACCATCAGAGTCTCAGGTACATCTTCTCTCAAAAGGACCTGAACCTGAGATAGCGATGATGGCTCGAGTTCCTCCAGGACTATGACTTTGAGATAGTCTATACTCCTAGGAAGGGGAACGTAGTAGCCGATGCTCTCAGCAGGAGGACGAGTATTCAGCTACTTGAGGAGGCGACAGAGCAGCTAGCCGCTTTGCAGATATCCTTCGTGGATAGAGATGGAGCAGCCTTCCTTTAGTCACTCACAGTCACTCCTCCACTACTACAGCGGGACAGAGAGGCACATCGTGGGGACTCCGACTTTGAGACGCGACGTGCACAAATATCCTCAGGACAGTCACTTGATGGTTTCTCCTTTGGAGCAGAGCACAACTCCCTTTTCAGAGGACGTACCTTGGTACCAGTTGCATTATGGGAGGAGGTGTTGAGAGAGTTTCACACTTCTCCCTTTGCAGTACATCCTGGAGTGGGGAAGATGTACCAGGATCTCAGACGACAGCACTGGTGGCCGTGCATGAAAAGGGCTATGGCAGAGTTAATTTCTCGATGCCTCACCTGCCAATAGGTGAAGGCAGAGCATCAAGTACCAGCAGGCTTGGTACAGCCCTTGGAGGTCTCGTAGTGGAAGTGGGACGACATATCTATGGACTTCGTGACTGGACTTCCATCCACTTCCAGAGGTCCCGACTCCATTTGGGTGATTGTTGACTGACTCCCCAAGTCGGCTCATTTCTTACCCATCAAGGAGTAGGGCTCAGTGGAGAGCTTGGGGCGTCTCTACGTTCAGATGATTGTGCGGCTTCATGGTGTTCCATCATCTATAATCTCTGATCGAGATACTCGCTTTACTTCCCGGCTTTGGAAGGGGTTGCAGGAGGCGTTCGGGAGGCAACTACGTCTGAGCACTACCTTTCACCCTCAGACGAATGTTCAGACGGAGAAGACCATTCAGACTCTCGAGGACATGATCCACACATGTGTTCTTGACATTTGTCGCAACTGGGAGGACCACCTACCCTTGGTGGAGTTCGCGTACAACAACAGTTACCACTCCACCATCGGGATGGCACCATACGAGGCGTTGTACGACCGACCATGCAGATCTCTTTTTTGCTGGATAGACCCTGGGGAGTCAGCACTCGTGGGACCGGAGATGGTCCAGGCCACGATAGAGAAGTTCCAGGTCATCCAGGAGCAGATGAGGACAGCTCAGAGCAGGCAGAAGTCTTATGCTGACAGGAGGCGGAAGACACTAGAGTTCGAGGATGGTGACCACGTCTTCTTGCGTGTCTCACCTCTACGTGGATTAAGGAGATTTGGCCAAGTCAACAAGTTGTCTCCATGCTTCATCAGACCATTCCAGGTCCTCTGTAGTATTGGCGAGGTGGCTTATCGCCTGGCTCTACCTACTTAGTTGCACCGGGTGCATGACGTCTTCCACGTATCTCAGTTGAGGAGATACATGCACGACGCGACGCATATCATTGACCACGGGGAGCTGGACGTTGATGATGGGGTGACATTTGCGGAGGTTCCAGTGGAGATTCAGCATCGAATGAAGAGAGTCCCATGTGGGTGATCGATCCCTATAGTGTGCATCAGATGGCAGCACAGGAACCTCCAGGAGAGCACTTGGGAGCGGGAGGCTCAGAAGCGTGCTCAGTACCCACATTTGTTTCCCTAGTTTATGATGTATCTTCACTGGGACGTAAAGCCCTGAGGTGGGAGTAATGTAAAGACACGTAAATTCAAGGAAATTTTTTTCTTAATTTTCTTTTGAATTTTACAAGAACGCAGTTTCTGACGGAACCTGATTCCGAGCCCTGATGTAACCGGAATCATTTTCCGATGTTTGGCTCGGGTATGTTTAGTGAACGAACGAGCATGCTTTTCTAACTTTTGAACCGGTGCTCGGAATCAAATTATGAGTTCACCGATGGAATTGCAGCACCAGTATTTTTATAGAAACACCTTTTCCGGAGTTGCGTTTTCTCGGGTGAGGTTTTTAATTTTTGGGGTTAAGTTAAGAAATAAAATAAAGTGGTGTGACAACTTTATTTTATTTCACTTAAATCCACTTAAATCCACTTAAGCTAAGTTAAGAGGATAGGGTGGAACCCAAAATATCCTACCCACTTTGTAGGATATTTGTGAGGTGGGGCCCGCATGAGCCCAGCTGTTTCTTTCCTTCTAAGTAACGCACCCGTAACCCCCCTCTTAGTTGAAAGTCAACTGTGCGTTTTTTTGGTTAAGAAACACCCCAATTAATTAGGCAGTTAAGTCGTTACCATTAATTCATCGAATTAATGGTTCATTACATAACTTTGATTTTCTAATTGTTGGATTGAGAATAAAATAAGACCAATACTTGTTTCACTTGAGGGTTTCTTGTTGAGAGGATTGGGAGAAGCTCTCAAGCTTGACGATATTCATCCATCTTCGCGAAGAACACGAAGAATGCAAAGAACGCGAAGAAAGTGAAGAACGCGAAGAACACCGAACCCTCGAAGATCGACACCGATGATTCTCCTTCCACGACGACAACGATGCCCCTTCTACGATGAGACGATCCTCTTCTTTCGCGATGGTCAATTTCGAGACAAAATCACGTTCGACGACAACATTGAGGTAGGGGTTTGATTCATTTAAATATCGTGATTTATACCCGCGGAATATGATTAAATATTTCTTGTTGACTTTTAAAACTGCTAACGCGGTGGGTGCGGACCAACGAACAAGTTGGAACCCACTGCCCTTTTCGTTCTTGGTGTGTGGAACAATTGACAATGAAAAAGTAGCTGCACGGGTGATGTGGGGTCCTCGCAGTGAAGGACGGACCCCGGGAGGGACATTGGCGGAGACGACATGCATTTTTGACCACCGGAACTCATCCGGCGGTCCGCTGAGCAGCCCGCCGGTGGCAGGCGGCAGAAAGGCTTGGTCCCGCGACCACGCGGGAATGGAGGGGGACGGGACTCGACCGGCTGCCACGTCCGCTGGCAAGGGCAGCCCCACGCGGGGTCACGACTTCTTCACGCGGGGGAAGTGCGCCCCCCACCCGCGGCTTGGCCGTAACAGCCGAGCCGACCCGCTGGCCAACTGGCCAGCGCCAGCCGAGCCACACCCAGGCCATGCCGGGCCGGGCAGGGTCACGGCCAGCCGGGTCGGTCCGGGCCCAGACCCCCCGTTTCCGAACCCCTTTCGGTCTTTTGCCTATATCCAGGGTTACGGACCTCCGAACGATGCACCGTCAGTGGGGATGTGATCCTTGGATCGAGACAGTCGTTTTGACATATTACACTCAAGGTTTCATAATACTTTGTGTTCTTTCGGGTTGGTTCGTACACAAAACCAACCGGGCCCTCGGAGCAGAAACACTTATATCTTGAGCTCCGGACGTCCGATTTACGTGTCGTCGACTTTGATGGATTCCTCTAAGTGAGAGAAATCTTTTGGCTTACTCCGCCCGAGGTTTGGACAGAGGTGGAGTACGGTCGGTTTGGTTTTTACATAAAACCAACCGGGCCCCTGGGACGAAAAGGAAAATAACTCTCAGACAGGGCGTCTGATTGACGCGCCATCTGCGATGTTGAGTTCCTATTGACGATATGGAACTTTTGGATACATCAACTCTGGACTATGTTTTAGTTGATGTATCAGCCTCACGGCTCGTGGAGCGGACCCTCCCGAACGAGATTGCTGTGTGCGGGAACCCTAGTGTTGGCTGCGACTGCGACGACGACGACGACTGTGCAGAGATCCTCAGTGGATTTGACAGAGACGACTACAACACTCAGCGATCCTACGTGAATCAGTGCTACATATCCTATGTGGGTCAGTGCTCAGTGGTCCTGTGTGGGCCAGTGCCTACAGATCCTGTATGGTTCCAATCCTGTGTGGGTCAGATCCATTGTGGGTCACTGTAGGGGTTAGTACCTATGGATCCTTTGTGGGTCCGACGACTTAGATGAATAAGTGGAAATACCTGATTATCTCTATCCCCATTTGAAGAAGTATACCTGTGTGAGATGAATCCTATTTTGCTTTCCTATGTGGATTGTGTTGTTCTATCCTGTGTGGATTTAAGTTTTGTTTTCTTGTGTGGACTGGGTTGTACTTGAGATCAGGTGTTGGAGCCAAACGAGAATTGATGACTTAGGTAAATGTATGGTAAAATACCTAAGTAGTGTCGGATGTAACTTCATGATTGTATCTTTCCTTTGTGGATTATCCTTTGTGGATTCTGGGAGACCATCGGGGGTCTCGGGGTCCCTAATGAGTATCTTATACTCACCCCTGCACGGGCTACGCCCGCACTACATTGTGTTGGTTGGAGACGACAGACAACGCTGATCGTGCTTGAGGCTTGCAGAGCAGGACGATACCAGGAGGTGGACCATTGGGCGGGACGTACTCTGAGTGGACGGTTGGACCCGAGGAGCTTTGGAGGCTATCTGTACACACCCTTCATGTGGGAGTCCCAGTGGAGGGATCGAGGCTGCGGATTTACTTTTTAGTTGTTTTTTTGCCTTTCGAGTTATACTTTACTTTCAGTTTGGGTTTGTATTCTGGCCCACTTACTTTTCTGCACTTACTATTGTACTCAGTTATTACTTAGTGTTTACTTCTACTGCTTACTTGCTCTGTGGTGTTTTTTTACTTTACAAAGGCAGTGCCTTCCCTTTTTACAAGAATTTGTGTCATGGTGCTAGTCGCCATCCCCTGGCCTATGGAAGTCGGGCTTGGGGTAGTCATAGCACGGGCCCCGAGGACGGGTCGTGACAATTCCATCTGTCTCTATCACAAAAAATGTTATCACAATATATTAAATATACATAATTCTATCTATGGTGAGGTTAATAGTATATGGTTACAAAAATGGACATATACATCATCTAAAATAAAATTTAACAATATAAAACTAATTTATACAAACTAGGGACTTCTTGTAGGCCAATGGTAGGAGATAAAGGCATGTCGCACTTTAGTTGTGGGTTCGATTCACACATCTTTGTCCGATGCGATGGGTTTTTTCCCATCCTGTGGGTTGTCCTTTGTTTAAAACTATACTTTTTTAAAATTTCAGAAGTAATATCAAAATGTTCTAGCCTTAAACAATACTATCTGATGTCCATCTTAATCCATTCCAATCATAGGCCTTTACAATCTCATAGTATAAAGAAAAAGATTACTAAAGAGGTCATCTACCAATCATGTGAATACAATCATTTATCCCCCATATATTATAAGATATACTTTGTTGGTCACATTCCAAACATTTGAATACATTTATCATGTATTCCATTGAAACATGAATTACCATAGAACCTTAGTAAAAACATGAATACTGTTAAAAGTTAAATCTTTCCACATACCAAAATCCCAAAAATTTCAATATACTCAAACCATGATATGACGTTTTCCTTATATCAGTCATGAGCTCATTAATACTATATTATTTTCTTCTTATCCCTTCATTATTCATATATAATCTGCTTTCCAAAAATATTTCAATCACATTTCATTGATACTAGTTCCATTCAACATATATAATTTCAAATACATAAGGAAAGAAAATATTGTAAAAATTCTTAGATGTTTCTTTATTCAATAGTACCATAAAATTACCTATAGAAAATTACTCTTGATAAAAATGAAATCATTCCACTACCTTTTAAAACCATTAACCAAGATTCATCATTTTATTCTGCTACACTTCTTTCATCTCATATATGATTTTAGTCTCTTCATCATCATAAACATAAATACTACCCATACGACCATGCTGATTCTCTTTATGAGATTTTCCCCTTGGGTATTGGTTTTTATAATGCCCATAAATTCCAAAATTAAAACATCTAACTGTAGTTGATTTCGTTGCAATACTAATATCCTTGTTTATTATGTTAGCTCAACTTTTTCCTTTATAATTAATTAATTTGTGTCCTTCTTTTCCATAACCAAATCATCTTCTAGTTCCTTTGAAACATTCTCCCAGATTCCTCTTCCCACATGATTTACATGAGGGAAATTGAACATTCATTTCAATATGATCATCATGAAATTCAATTTTTCTCTTATTAGATGAGTCGGGAAACATACCAAAGATGATATTATTGATCATATTATGAGATTTCTGATTAGGCATTATAAAAATGTTTCACCTTCCATATCCCATTTCATTTGGTTGATATTGAAGAATATATTTCCAATATCCATCATATTATCCATTAACATGAATCACCCCATTTCCAGTCATTCTCTAAAACACAAAAAGAATAGAGTGACAGGTAAAAATCATACTAGTAAAACAACATAATCAAGGGGGAGTACTTTCAATATCTAATATCTTAGGTTTAATCCTATGTTATTCATGATCGTTATCATATTTCTAGGATTGTATCCTATACATATACATAACCTTAGAGACATCCATATATATACCATAGAAATATCTCTAGGGATCTCACCAAAGTTTTCGCATTCCAGTTTCCAAAGGGTAATTAAACCCTCGCTCTGACACCAACTCTAACAGCCCAAGCTTGAAGTACATGGACATTACATTACTTTTGTGGAATACTTATTACATGAAATAGACATATGCCCAATGGTCGTATTTGTTAAGTGTCTTTGGAAACAAGGAACATAAACTTCTAATCATGGTGAACGATCTTCAACATCTCCCATAATGATATTCCCCTTGTTTTCCTATATAAAATTATTCTTTATTTCCTGGGGAATAAAACATTAAAAGGGTGAGCTCAAATGCTCAGAAAGTGTAATCACGGAGAACATAAAACCACACATAAATATTTGAATGTAAAAACATGAACATGAAACATCAAAATCATGAGTAATGACATCAATCTTGGTAGTTCATAAGGCATGGATCATAAAGGAACATTAATCATGAGAAAGTAGTATTGGAATAAAACATGAAATTGTGGAAAACCATTAATCACAGGATATGATTTCCATAGTATCAAAGGTATTTCTACCAAGGCCATCATAATGGAAAAGTCCAATATTGAATTGGGTTTACGTGTCTTTCTAGGCATATAATACTAAACTTGATTTACTTTCCATTCCATCCATGTCTATCTCATAAGATATAAATCTTTACCCATTTCATTTGAGGGAGATATAGTTCCCCTCAATATCATAATGAAATAATTCTTTCATGTGCAACAACATAATCATAAATCATTCATCATAACCCTATGAATAAATTATGTTTCATATACATCATCCCAACATAAAATAATACATAAAATAAATGGATATAATTTCATAACAAAAAAAAATTAAACCATGTAAATAATAGAGAAATTATAAAGGAAACATATCCATATTAAAGGATGTAATCTTAGATGGAAAATAGTTTTGATAAAACATTTGAAATGAATTCCTGAGGAAAATATCATTTCTTCTTACTAATCATTTTCTTTTCTCAAAATGCACTAAAATTTTAAAATAAAATAATTTCATTGAAAATAATCCTCAAATAATGTAGAAGAAGCCTTATGGAAATAAGGAGTTATTAAACTGTACAAATCCATTCATGCCATATATGTTAAAAAATGCTATTCTCGAACTTTTTTTGAAAAAGTTAAAAATTTTGTCATATGGTAAACAAAATAATGATTCCTTCCATATCATATGGTCAATGTCAAAGAAAGTTAAAAATTAATTTAATAATACATTGTAGAATAGTAAAAATTAATGAAAATATTTTCTATAAAACATGGACATGGATGATAAATATAACCCTACTAAATACTTACGAATAAACAATCTTGGAGAACAAAATTGAAATAATTATACATTACCTTAGGTCCAATTACTTTGTACGTTTCTAAACCTCCTGTATAATTATTTAAATAAGTTCATTTACTTACTCCAAAATCATATCCATTTTTATGATATCATATATTTACATATTCTTATCGGTTTATATGTAACATTTCATTGTTACTCGTTATTCGGGTATTAACTACGTTATGTTATTATGCATGTTTGGTTGAATAAATTATTACTCCACTTTTTTGGTTATATCATTTATAGAATTTTATTATTGTAATATATATCATATTAATTCCTTTAATTCATTTATATAATCATTATTCAATGAATATTATGTAGAACAAATCATGTAATCGTGGATACGGTAGACCGTACGTAAGAACCATCAACAATATCATTACCATGATTGTGGAATTGTTTTACAGTGTGTGGTGTATTATATTTTCGGAATAATTATAATTTTACAATAATAATGTATATTAATTTCTTCCATCATTATACACATCTAGGTATGTTGGTGATGAAAAGCAGATTACACCACGGCGTGGAGACGGTAAGCTGTATGTACGGATGTGTGGTGATTTCATTTTTCATAAGATGGATAAAAGATGGAATATGGTTGTTTAATATTTGTAATAACATATCAGTATAAAATTGATGCTGGAGTTATTACTTAATAATGAAACAACTAATATAGAGGAAGTAGAATAAGAAAGAAGTTTGAAAGAATCGGAAAAGGATATTACCTCTTATTCGAAGTGCCTCTTTTAAACCTCCTCTTAGGGCACTAAGGATGGTATTTGAAGAAGTCCAGGACCTATAGAATATCACTAAAGGATTATATAGAATAAGTGGATAGGGTATAGAAGAGTTTAATTCTCACAATAGTGTGAAGAGTAGAGGGAGGATGTGCCATTTTATAAGAGAAGAGATGGGCACTTTAGGAAACTCCAAAAATATTAATTAATAATAAAATATGACCCCACATAAACACCTCCAAAAGGACTCAAATATGATGATATGATGAGATACTATGGTAATCTCATCATCCAATAAAATTTATACTTGTTAGAAATTTATTTTAATCCTTATCATTTTGATTTATCCTTATTTAATCTTTTTTATTTTATTTGTGGTAATAATATTCTAAATTTAAAATTTTCATAAAGAATTAAATATCTGTTTTGAATTGTCAATAATTAGATAACTTATGAAATTAGAGACTTTATAATTTTTAATTTTTAATATTTAAATATTTTGGTGTTTTTTAAACAATTTAATTATATGTAATTTTTTTAAAATAACAAAAGTGTCAATTTTGACACTATTCAATTATTTGAATTTAAATAAAATCCACACATAAGGTATGTTCGAACCAAAATATTTAATTGATTCATAACATGTCTTATTTATCTATAAAATTGGGGTATGAAATTAATTAGTTCATATAATTTTTATTTTGATATTTTTAAACCATTTATATGATAATTTTATTAATAAAATAATTACTACAATATTTTTGTATAATTATTTAATATACTTATTTGTTGTATGAAAATTAAAAATAAAATACTATGATTAATATAAATCTAACATATTTCATAAGAATACTTTTAGTCAAATTTGTCTTCTAAAACAACCAACTTTTAAAATGATATCTTTATTAAACTATGAAGGTGACAACTTTGAGGTCTTTTAATATAAAATGATATAACTGTCATAATATCTTTTTTAAGGCTCCAAAAGTTCCAAAGTCAACAAATCTATGTTTACGGGTTATATATACTCGACCTATAAGTTTTGGTCATGTGTTTTGTCTTTTTGATGGTTATTATTATTTTAATAAAAACTATATTATTGATTTTTCACTAAATAAATAATTTCTCCATCATTAATGTATACACAATTAAGGTAATTTTATATTTCTTAAAAATTAAAAATAAATTACCTTGATAAAGAAATACATTTTAGGATTAAAAATAGTATTTATATTTAACTTTATATTTTATATGGCCTTATACTAAAAATACATTAATTATTTTAATGTTGAGTGAGACATATTTAACATTCATTTAAATAAAATAAATTAAATGTCTCAATATCATTCAAGTGGGTTCCATTAGATCTCATTTCAACCCAAAAATATTTTAGGAAGAATTATAATCATCTAATTATATTATGACAAGTGTTAGGGTAATTTTATAATACTATTTTTACCCTTAATTACCTGATTAACCTTCAACTATGGAAAATAAAATTTACCATAGTTACTATTAATAATGTATAAAAATAGAAGTATCTTATTTACATAATTTTTCCTTATGATTGAAAAAATGAAATCCGTTTTTTCAAATTAAAGAAATATAAGTTTCAATAATTAATTTAAAACTAATCACGTTGTCGAAAAAACCGGTTTTTATTTAAAACATTGCAAAAGATTAAAATGCTTTTTTTTCTATTGGGGAAGAAGCCTTATTTTATTATTTAAAGAAAATAACACATTAGACAGGGTATAGGAAGACCCATTACATATCCCGAAGGCCCAAGTCCTAGTGTCTTGAATACTATTCTTGAAATCCCATTTTTTGGCCCAAAGGACCCCTCGGTGAATAATACTACTATGGTAACCTGGCTACTACGTTACCTGCTATAGTAACGCCACCGCTACACTCCCTACAACTGTGCCTCTGCCGCTATAGTTTCACTTCCACTATAATCCTCCACTTCTACAGTGATTCTATAATGCCCGAAAATTTTGTCCATGCCCGGATTTGATCCTGGGTATTTTAGATGCCAAGAAGAAGCCTGTACGACTAGGGTACAAGCTCATTGGCTACAAAAGATTAAAATGTATTTAGCTATAAATTCAATGTAAAATAAATGATAATGACATTAATTATATTAAATGGTTAAAAAATATTCTATTTATACTTTAAAACCCCTCAATATTATAATTTAACCATTTAAATTATATCGATGAAAAAAGTTTCATGTAATTTAAATTTAGCGTATTTTTATTATTGAAGTGCATTGTGTTGCATTTGTTGTCAATGAGGCATGAAGTTGTCTTGGAATGAATGGATGTCAAGGAGTCAAGATGTGAATGAAAAAGGTTGTGATGGTGTTGGTGGTGAAGGAGAATGGCCATGGAACTTAGAGGAGTGTCACTTAGGAGATTCACTAAGTGGCATTGGAGAATATGGTTGAAACATTCTCCATGTACATCTGACGATTGTTGAACTGATCTTTAAAGTTCCAAGAACTTGTATCAACTGGATACAATGTCACAACAAGCTTTAGAAGACCATGCATTGTATTGACAATGCATGAGAAGAGGAAGATGATCCATCCACACCTCCTAAGTGGATGAAGTGAGCTGAAGAAGTCCATGCACTATTACTTAGTGCATGAGAATTAGAAGAAGCCCCAATTGATCTCTGATTAGATCAATGAAGCACTTTGAATAATTTAAGTGATTCAGGAGTTCGGTTGAAGATGAAGAACCTTCAAGAATTTCCATTCCTAAGTGATGAACATTTGTTTAAGAAGTATGGAGGAATTCTAAGAAGAAGAAGAATAGAGATGGGAAGAAGATGGCTTGGAATGTGGCATTTGGCTTGAACTTATGGAAGAACTTTGTATTTGACAAAGTATTATTCTTTACTTTTCCAAAAAATTGGCCACCAAGGAGGCCAGCCGAGGGTCATCACCCAAGGCACTTGTGGGACTCAAGGTCACCACGCCCATGGGGAACCCTCAAGGCCAGGGCAGCAACCTTGAGGCATGGGGCGCACCCAAGGACACCGCATGGGCGCCTGGGGCACGCCCGGAGGAGCGCAGGGGGCTGTGTATAAGCCCCCGAGGGCACGCGGTGGTGAAACCCGCGCGCCGGAGGAGCATAGTGGGCGCTAGGAGCGCGCCCGCAGGTGCAAAGGGTGGGCGCAAGAGCGCGCCCGCTAAAGAACTCGGTGCGGGGCGGCACCGAGAGGGGAGGAGATTCAACTGGCGGGTTGAGGGAGCGCCAGGCTTATAAAGCGCGGAAAAACCGGCCGCGGATTCGATGTGGGACGCGCATTTTTCCCGCGGAAGAGATCCTGGCCGTCCGAGCCATCGCGCGCTTGATCTGCGCCGCACGATTCATCCGCGGCGAGGCGATCTGATCTAGGCCGTCCGAAATCAATTGAATCGACGATCCAACGGCTGCGAGATCATCTCCTTCGTCGAGCTCGAGCCGAAGTCTCCCGCGAGCAGCCGCTGAACCAGAGGCATCCCGACGACCTATCTTGAGCTCCCGGCCACCATTTCCGAATCCGAAACCTCCATTGTGATCGTCTGTGCCTACTGAACATAACCATGCAATAAAATAAGCATGCATGCGATGAAAGGAGGATTTCGAGCGAGGCCAAAGCAACCGGAGGTGCGAGGTCATTCGGTATTCGTGTTTTTGCATGGATAGGCCTAAACAAAGGCCGTGCATGCGTTATAAATCGCATGCACGAGGAGGAAAGAAAAAAATGAGAGAACCCGCGTGAACCGAGGATCAAATTCAAGATTTGGAAAGTTTTTAAAGATCCGAAGATCTCGGGATTTTGATATTTATTTCACGCGGATGAACCGAGGATTCTCTGCCTATAAAAGGAGAGGCCGAGACCTCATTGCTGCTTGCTGATGTGCTGATCCTTTGAATATTTGAAGTCCTGCGTGAGCTCTCTGCCTCGCGAAGAAAGAAGCCCCCGCGCAAGTTATTTGCGCGGCTGTTGTTCCGGTGCCACCCGAGGCCCGAAGGAGTTCCTTTCGCGCACCCCTTGCGCGAAAGAGGTGAAGAGTCCCCTGCGCGCTAATCCCTTGCGCGGCAGGAAGCACCCAGGGCCGCAACACCTTGTGTGCCCAGCGGTTGGCAGTGGCACTTGCGCACCCGAGCCTCCTTGCGCTCAAGTGCTTGAGGACTTGCGCGATAGTGGGAAAGAAGAGGAGGGTTGCACCCCTTGCGCGCCTCCTTGAGTTCGGGTGAAGGGTATCTACATCCTACGGCTGGTGGGTGCAAAACAGGAGGAAACCCGAGGCCTTGTGCACCCAAGTACCTTGTGCTCTTTGAAGAAGAAGTGGAAGTGGCCGCACCCTTGCGCGCCTTCATTTGATATTTGGGCAGTGTGTGTGCAAAGAAGAATAAAAGAATAAACCTTGTGTGCCAAGAGAAGTGGAAGGTCGTAGCCTCATGTGTGTGCAACAAGTGAAGACCACACTATTTGTGTGTGCACAAAGTGGACAAGAATACCTACGGGCCAAGTGTGTGTGCTAAGTGGAGAAGAAGTACCCGAGGCACTTTGTGTGCAATTTGAAGAAGGAGGCCGTAGCCCCTGTTGGGTGTGCACACTTGAAGATTAAAAAGAAAGAACAAATTGTGTGTGCAAAGGAAGTGAAAGGCCGTAGCCTTGTGTGGGTGAAGTGAAGATCACACCTCATTTGAGTGTGTGTGTGTGCAAATTGAAGAGGAACACCCTACGGGCATTTATTGTGTGCAAGAAGAGGAAGGTCACTACAAGTGTATGCTAAGTGAAGAATTTGTGTGTGCAAATTAAAGAAGTGGTCGAACCTAGTGTGTGCACTAAAAGTGTATACACATTAGAAGAAGAAGAAGGAGTTGACCCACACTAAAGTATAACACACTTTTAGTGTGTGAACAATTTGAATATAGTGTGTGAAGATTGTGGAGAAGGTGTGTGCTATAATTGATTACACCCTTTGTGGGTCTACTGCACCAAGAGGAAGAGAAGGAGAGTGCATGCATGCATGCATGCACGTGCATACGTGAACAGTGCTAAATCAGTGGTGTGCAACTGAGACTGGACCAGACCGAAGATAAAGATATTATTTGTCTGAGCATTCAGTAATTGGAGAGAAGCCGGGGCATCCTTAGAAGAAGGTGATAAAGCCCGAGCAAGATGAGAAGACCTGTTCACCACAAGTGATCAGAAGAAGAGCAAGGCCAGCAGTCTTTATCCCAGACTGCTGAAGATACTTGAAGAAGCTTAAAGTGAAGAAGAGCTACTCGTGTGACTCGAGGAGCCAGGAGAAGACCCTGTGGGACTCAGGGAGAAGAAGTCTTCAGTGGAATTCTGGAGCAGGCCAGTGGGACTCTGGTAACACTGTGGGACGCAGTATAAAGACCCTCCTGTGGGACTTAGGAGAGATACAGTGGGACTCTGTATCGACCATTGTAATTTTAACAGGTTATAATGGAGAATCCATGCTTGGAGAGCATGGCAAGGATGTAGGCCTTTGGTGCCGAACCTTGTAAATCCTTGTGTCCTGTGCCTTTTCATTACTGCATTATCCGGGAAAGGTTGAGAGATACAAGAAGAGTGGATCGAGGCTTTAACCAGCCATAGAGGTTTAATTGATTAAAAATCAATTAGTAAAAAAGTTTTAAAGGATCACTGATTCACCCCCTCCCCCTCTCAGTGATTCACACTGATCTGGGCACTTCAATTGGTATCAGAGGGAGGTTACCTCTAAAAGATCCAAGGGAGTCTATATGGAGTGCAGATTTGAGGAAATGAAAGAACAGCCTCAAATGGAGATATCTGCCAAGACTCAGAAAAACAGAATGAAGAAACAGGCAAAGAAGATGAAGAAGAAGGCTGGTGCAATCAGAGAAACTCCTTCTATGGAAAGAAATGTGAAAGTCACATCAGATGACAATTCCATTTATCATTCTTCTGATGAAGCCTGCTCTAGCTGTGATGAAGATGAAAGAAACAATGATCTTCTAAATGCAATCAAATATCTTCAGAAGAGAGTCCCCAAGGAAGTTGCAATGTGTATAGCTACAGGCCTCCTTGATCTTCAAGAAGAAAAATTACAGCTAGAAGATGAATCCAATTCTCTGGAAGTCCAATTGGCTAAAAGGGTTGGCATAACCAACACTCTCAGAAAGCTGGTAAATGCCAAAGATGAAACAGTATCTCTTTGCAATGAAAGATATGAAGACACTGCTGAAGAATTGTAGAGAAGCCTTTCTGAGAAAGAATTCTTTAAAGTATTGGTCAAAGAAGTTTTCCATGCACTGGAAAAGAGGCACAAAGTGTCAATGGTTGTCAGAGATGCTCAACTAGAAGACAAAGTCAAAAGGGTGAAGGAGCTGGACAATTCATTGCAAGAATTGAAGAAGGTGCATGAAGACCAGATGAAACAACTGGTGGATAATTGGGAAGGAAAGCTAAGAACTGTTGAGGATGAGAAGAACTCCCTCAATATGAAATGCTTAGAACGGGAGGTGATATTGAAAAATCAGCAATCACCTAAAGCTGAATCCTCCCAGTCAGCTGAAAGAAGACATGTTGCTACTCAAGTATGCTTTGAGCAGGATGATTCTAAGAGAAAGACATCCTCCAATAAAAGTGCAACATCTTCTAGAAAGAAGGTACCATCCATACCATCTTGTACTCATGCTTCTAAAAGTGTTTCTACTAAAAGTGCAGGATGGAAGAATAATTCCAAACAAATATGGATGAAGACAGTAAAGAAGCAGAGCTCTCCTGAAACAGCACAACAGGTCAAGAAAAGTACCCTACAATCAGAAGGACTGAAGAGGTCAAGATTCGTGGGACAATGCTGGTGTTGTAACAGGTATGGGCACTGTGCAAAGGATTGTTGGTACAATCCACTAAATGTCAAAGCACAAAGGAAGCTCATGCCAAGGGGGAGCAAGCCAGAAGGAAAGAAGCAACATCCACAGGTCCAGAGACATCTGTTTACTGCAAATAGATTTGGATTACTTGACAACATCTGGGATGATTGCAAAAGTGGTCAAATAGATACATGTCAATCTCCAACTGTATCCAGAGCTCAAAAGAAGAAAAGATCACAGAACCTGGCTAAGAGAGATTCCTTGGGAAGCAAGAAGAAAGTAGAAAATGCTCCCAAGAAGTGTTTTAGAAATGAAGAGAAGTCCTTGGAGTCTGAGTCCAAGAAGGGTGATGCATCCAGAAGGACCACCAAGAAATGCTTCTACTGTGGAAAGAAAGGGCATATCATGGATCTTTGTAAAGAAGCCATGAAATTCAATAGAGGCAGACTGAACTCAAACAGACAATCAATCCAGAAGAAGCAGAAGGGATTGATTGAAAACAAGTTGCCTAAGAAAGGTAGCTTGACAGCATCTAAGGAACCATGTGAAACTTCCAGAACTGGGGCCACTCTTCCAAATGATATACTTGTCATATGGCCACATCAGTTGCAACTTGCCAAAGATCTACAAAGAGCTGAAGATGAAGTTCTGGCAATTGCTAAGGCAAAAGGGAAGAAGAATATTTCACATGAAGATGTATTGAGATCCACACCAGCACAATCATCAATGAAGATCAAATGTGCAAGTGTGAAGACTGGTGAAAATGGGACATCTCGGTTGAGAGAATCTTCTCAACCTTGTTGTTCACATTGATGAACCAAGGAGGTTCCATCTTATTCCCTTATACTATTGGAATTCACATGTGCTGACATTGCAGGGAATTGAAGATGATGATCATTCTCAGCTGGAGGATGGTTTGGACAGAATCGAGTGCACCCCTTGAGGGGGAGCCAATCTGGAGAAGAAGGGATTCTGATATTTAATTCCATCTTGAGAAAAGTGAAGGTATTCCAATCATACTTTCATCCCTTGTTTCTTAATTGAGGCTATCTTGTCAATTAAGGGGGAGTATGGATTGAAGACAAATGGATGAAAGGGGGAGCTTTATCATTGCACTGAACTTTCTAATGAGTTTTGTGAAGTATGTGCAGGATTTAGCAATTCATTGTTACATCAGAAAAATTTCAAGCCCCTAAGCATGATCTCACATGTGTAGAGAGTTTTGGACAGCTTTGAATTCCTTGGTCATATCACTCTTGTTTTCTACACCGGGTTAGCCCAAGTAGACTTAGAGCTGATTTACTAAAGGTTCTTTGCTAAAGAGAACATGTGACATCATCCCTCTCTTAGTGTTTTTCAAGAAAATACTTTTTAACGGGAGGAAGTGATATTTTGAAGAGAACCACACCACACCTTTGCATTTGATTGCCAATAAGGGGGAGAAAATATTGGCACACATATTGACCCATTCATATGTGCTGATGGAGTGTATTGACAACAAATACAAAGGGGGAGATTGAAGTGCATTGTGTTGCATTTGTTGTCAATGAGGCATGAAGTTGTCTTGGAATGAATGGATGTCAAGGAGTCAAGATGTGAATGAAAAAGGTTGTGATGGTGTTGGTGGTGAAGGAGAATGGCCATGGAACTTAGAGGAGTGTCACTTAGGAGATTCACTAAGTGGCATTGGAGAATATGGTTGAAACATTCTCCATGTACATCTGACGATTGTTGAACTGATCTTTAAAGTTCCAAGAACTTGTATCAACTGGATACAATGTCACAACAAGCTTTAGAAGACCATGCATTGTATTGACAATGCATGAGAAGAGGAAGATGATCCATCCACACCTCCTAAGTGGATGAAGTGAGCTGAAGAAGTCCATGCACTATTACTTAGTGCATGAGAATTAGAAGAAGCCCCAATTGATCTCTGATTAGATCAATGAAGCACTTTGAATAATTTAAGTGATTCAGGAGTTCGGTTGAAGATGAAGAACCTTAAAGAATTTCCATTCCTAAGTGATGAACATTTGTTTAAGAAGTATGGAGGAATTCTAAGAAGAAGAAGAATAGAGATGGGAAGAAGATGGCTTGGAATGTGGCATTTGGCATGAACTTATGGAAGAACTTTGAATTTGACAAAGTATTATTCTTTACTTTGCGAAAAAATTGGCCACCAAGGAGGCCAGCCGAGGGTCATCACCCAAGGCACTTGTGGGACTCAAGGTCACCACGCCCATGGGGAACCCTCAAGGCCAGGGCAGCAACCTTGAGGCATGGGGCGCACCCAAGGACACCGCATGGGCGCCTGGGGCACGCCCGGAGGAGCGCAGGGGGCCGTGTATAAGCCCCCGAGGGCACGTGGTGGTGAAACCCGCGCGCCGGAGGAGCATAGTGGGCGCTAGGAGCGCGCCCGCAGGTGCAAAGGGTGGGCGCAAGATCGCGCCCGCTAAAGAACTCGGTGCGGGGCGGCACCGAGAGGGGAGGAGATTCAACTGGCGGGTTGAGGGAGCGCCAGGCTTATAAAGCGCGGAAAAACCGGCCGCGGATTCGATGTGGGACGCGCATTTTTCCCGCGGAAGAGATCCTGGCCGTCCGAGCCATCGCGCGCTTGATCTGCGCCGCACGATTCATCCGCGGCGAGGCGATCTGATCTAGGCCGTCCGAAATCAATTGAATCGACGATCCAACGGCTGCGAGATCATCTCCTTCGTCGAGCTCGAGCCGAAGTCTCCCGCGAGCAGCCGCTGAACCAGAGGCATCCCGACGACCTATCTTGAGCTCCCGGCCACCATTTCCGAATCCGAAACCTCCATTGTGATCGTCTGTGCCTACTGAACATAACCATGCAATAAAATAAGCATGCATGCGATGAAAGGAGGATTTCGAGCGAGGCCGAAGCAACCGGAGGTGCGAGGCCATTCGGTGTTCGTGTTTTTGCATGGATAGGCCTAAACAAAGGCCGTGCATGCGTTATAAATCGCATGCACGAGGAGGAAAGAAAAAAAATGAGAGAACCCGCGTGAACCGAGGATCAAATTCAAGATTTGGAAAGTTTTTAAAGATCCGAAGATCTCGGGATTTTGATATTTATTTCACGCGGATGAACCGAGGATTCTCTGCCTATAAAAGGAGAGGCCGAGACCTCATTGCTGCTTGCTGATGTGCTGATCCTTTGAATATTTGAAGTCCCGCGTGAGCTCTCTGCCTCGCGAAGAAAGAAGCCCCCGCGCAAGTTATTTGCGCGGCTGTTGTTCCGGTGCCACCCGAGGCCCGAAGGAGTTCCTTTCGCGCACCCCTTGCGCAAAAGAGGTGAAGAGTCCCCTGCGCGCTAATCCCTTGCACGGCAGGAAGCACCCAGGGCCGCAACACCTTGTGTGCCCAGCGGTTGGCAGTGGCACTTGCGCACCCGAGCCTCCTTGCGCTCAAGTGCTTGAGGACTTGCGCGATAGTGGGAAAGAAGAGGAGGGTTGCACCCCTTGCGTGCCTCCTTGAGTTTGGGTGAAGGGTATCTACATCCTACGGCTGGTGGGTGCAAAACAGGAGGAAACCCGAGGCCTTGTGCACCCAAGTACCTTGTGCTCTTTGAAGAAGAAGTGGAAGTGGCCGCACCCTTGCGCGCCTTCATTTGATATTTGGGAAGTGTGTGTGCAAAGAAGAATAAAAGAATAAACCTTGTGTGCCAAGAGAAGTGGAAGGCCGTAGCCTCATGTGTGTGCAACAAGTGAAGACCACACTATTTGTGTGTGCACAAAGTGGACAAGAATACCTACGGGCCAAGTGTGTGTGCTAAGTGGAGAAGAAGTACCCGAGGCACTTTGTGTGCAATTTGAAGAAGGAGGCCGTAGCCCTTGTTGGGTGTGCACACTTGAAGATTAAAAAGAAAGAACAAATTGTGTGTGCAAAGGAAGTGAAAGGCCGTAGCCTTGTGTGGGTGAAGTGAAGATCACACCTCATTTGAGTGTGTGTGTGTGCAAATTGAAGAGGAACACCCTACGGGCATTTATTGTGTGCAAGAAGAGGAAGGTCACTACAAGTGTATGCTAAGTGAAGAATTTGTGTGTGCAAATTAAAGAAGTGGCCGAACCTAGTGTGTGAACTAAAAGTGTATACACATTAGAAGAAGAAGAAGGAGTTGACCCACACTAAAGTATAACACACTTTTAGTGTGTGAACAATTTGAATATAGTGTGTGAAGATTGTGGAGAAGGTGTGTGCTATAATTGATTACATCCTTTGTGGGTCTACTGCACCAAGAGGAAGAGAAGGAGAGTGCATGCATGCATGCATGCACGTGCATACGTGAACAGTGCTAAATCAGTGGTGTGCAACTGAGACTGGACCAGACCGAAGATAAAGATATTATTTGTCTGAGCATTCAGTAATTGGAGAGAAGCCGGGGCATCCTTAGAAGAAGGTGATAAAGCCCGAGCAAGATGAGAAGACCTGTTCACCACAAGTGATCAGAAGAAGAGCAAGGCCAGCAGTCTTTATCCCAGACTGCTGAAGATGCTTGAAGAAGCTTAAAGTGAAGAAGAGCTACTCGTGTGACTCGAGGAGCCAGGAGAAGACCCTGTGGGACTCAGGGAGAAGAAGTCTTCAGTGGGATTCTGGAGCAGGCCAGTGGGACTCTGGTAACACTGTGGGACGCAGTATAAAGACCCTCCTGTGGGACTCAGGAGAGATACAGTGGGACTCTGTATCGACCATTGTAATTTTAACAGGTTATAATGGAGAATCCATGCTTGGAGAGCATGGCAAGGATGTAGGCCTTTGGTGCCGAACCTTGTAAATCCTTGTGTCCTGTGCCTTTTCATTACTGCATTATCCGGGAAAGGTTGAGAGATACAAGAAGAGTGGATCGAGGCTTTAACCAGCCATAGAGGTTTAATTGATTAAAAATCAATTAGTAAAAAAGTTTTAAAGGATCACTGATTCACCCCCTCCCCCTCTCAGTGATTCACACTGATCTAGGCACTTCAATTATTCATCAAAATATGAAACTTATCGTAAAAATATAAAAAATTTATCCAAAGTAAATTTTTTATATCCTGATTCAAAATATTTAGTTTAGTGTATCAAATTTAACTTACAAACATGTCAAAAAATACATTTGAAATGGGTGCGCCATCAAAAGGTGGAAAAACTGCATTTTTATTAAAATAATTATTTTACCCGAAAAATTTATTTTGTTGTCATACAATGTTATAGAATATGTGTAGGATGCATGGTAATGTTATAAATTTCAAAATGGGGTAAATACTATTAATAATGGCTAGTTCATAATAATATTATAAAAATATATCGTTGTTTTGTGAAACTCGGTATTGCATACAACACACGCTATTGAGGATGATCTCTCTTGCATGTAACATAAGCCAAGAATAGTGTTTCGTATACTACATGCTATTACGGTTTTGCGTATATCTTGAGAAAATAATGGTGTATAATACAACACATGACATCAATGAAATTAAAAAAATATTTCTCATAAAATCTCAGGGTGTTACAATTAGTCTATAGAGATTATCACAATGGTCTCTAAGATGTTCAACACTAAAATACTGATATGATAAGAGTTTTATATATGGAAATAAAGGATTCCCCCATTTTCCATTTTTAATTATTTCTCCATATACATTCTTTATGGTGGTGTTTTAATTGATCTACTTGTGTTTTAAAATACAAAATAAATTTATTGAACCATGGATGCTAATGATTCCATTCACTATTTTATTATAGATATAATCATTTACATCATCTATAGTTTGGAATGAATTTTTTTTAAATTTTAATAATAGAAATTTGAACCTTGGAAATTTAAATTGGTAGTTTATAAATAACATGTATTCTATGATCTATGATTTTAATGTCATCAATCTTTGTTTCCTGTGATATATTTCCTAATATAAAATCTTTTGGTCTATCCTTTCCATTATTAATTGTTCATAATGTGATTATGAGTTTTCAAAGCATATACCTAAGGATTTTTAACCATGTGTATAGTAAGTCCCATTGTCATGAACTAGTTCCATATCACATAAACTATAACATCCCATGTTTTGGACTGAGATGAAAATTATTATAGTTTTTGATATTTCCATTTTGTTGATTGGATGATTCTTCAACAATGTGTTAGAATATATAAATTTTAATTGGAGTCATCAAATATGATGTTTTTTAATATTGTTTAATACCATATTTATTCCTTTGATGATTGGGAGAGTATCAATAGTACTAACCTCCAAAATCCATATTTCATAGGGAGGAATACATGGTTCATGATTAGATCAAACCAAGTGTCCCTTCAATAGAATATTTTTGTACTAGTTCTACTTTAGTAGGAGGTGTTCCATGGTTTGACATAACCTAGTGAGTGGAGACACCTGGAAAATTTGGTGGTCTGTAGTTTATTACATAGGTAGCTCATGGTATACACACATTTTTCTAAAATAGTTTTTGTGTACCTCTCCTTTACATTCACTAGAAAAGTATATATTCATGGTTAATGCAAATAGTTTACCTAACCATAAGATATAACCTTACAAGGTGTTGATTTTGGTAGTGAATCCCACATGTTAGGCTAACGTTCATCCAAACCATGCATACTAACTATCCAAGCCATTTAAGAGGTATAAAATTTCATTTCCCAATACCTCTATTAATTTACTCATATTTCATCCTTCATAATTTGTGCACAACATGGGTATCCATGTGGTAACCCTCTTTATCCTCTACTACTCTTTGTGAGATATTCCTCATATTATCTTCATTTTCATCATTATTGATTATGTTGGATCCTCAATTGTAATCTCTCTATCCCTTTACATTACTTCTATAATTTCACTTTCCATCAACTATATTATTTTGGTGTGAGTTTATTTTCTGTATTTTACTTTTTTTAAAATTCATCCATTTTTCTTATTTTTGGCTCTAATAAATACTTAATATTGGATGAGTGGGTCTTCCTATGAATTAAAAATTTGTCATATATTATATTTCACTAATGTCTTGTCATTTAAATGATATATTTTTTGTACCACGTACTATAAATTCCATAAGACTCTTACAAATTATTAAAATATTTATATTAAATTCCTATATCACATTTTTCTACATTATAGATCTCATTAGTGTTTGTTTGATATATATGAAATCATCCTAAAACACCCCTTTTCAGAAGGTTTTCTAAATCATCAAAATATCATTATCTATTTTATGATGATACCACCCTTGGGGTGTGTTAATATAAATTTTATAAGTATAATGGTCATGTTATGCTTGAAATCACTCAGTATGTGTATTGAATAATTTCACTCTAATGAGATTATTAATATGAAATAAATGAATTAGTTTATTGAAATTGAATGTTTTCTCCTAAAATCATTTTTTTCAATATTATGAACAAAATATTACATTATTAATTCTATTAATAGGGAAATTTATGTTATTAAATGGATCGTCCTATGGCCTTCAAAGATATTGTAAAATTTAATGGCCCTCATGTGACTTTTTCATGAAATATAATATAAAAATAAAATAAATTGATTATGGCACAGATGTTTGTTGACATGATTTTATAATATTAAATTATATAACATTAAAGTGGATCAACTTAGCCTTGAGTGATGTAGATTGTGTCTTTACAGAACATTGAGATTAGGGCTCATCAAGAATGTTGGGAAACCTAAATTTTTATAATTAATAGAGGGACCATGTTTTGTGTCTTTAAGCATGACAGCTCAGATCCCCAAGTAGAGGTTGAGGTAAATGTGGTCTCATATCTCTTTTTTTGTTTGGGAATCATGTCTCACACCCCCATGGATTTGGATTCTGAGCTTAGAGGGAACATCCATGATCAGGAAGATAGACATGATTTTCATATCCCACAACAAATTATTTTTCATAATATCCATTTATTAAATGAATAAAATTTATCATTATAAATTTACCCATCTAACTATTGAATGAGATGTCTCTATAAATTTAGTGACATTTATGGGCATGATGTCCCTTACAAAGTATGATAGTCTTATGATTGTATTGGAACACATGAGTTATACATAAAATCTGATTAGTATGATGTATTTATATGTATTCCTATATAATCTAGTAACTATTGAGTAAATATATATTAATATAAATATTTATATAATTTTGGATTATTATAGATAGGCCAGCATTGGATGAATGGGGTATAGTCGACTTCGTTCAATCAGGGAACCTATGCCCAACATGGTTACATTTATGATTACATCACTTCGTTACTTTTGATATACATGAACAATGGTTTATTTTATAATAAAAAGTATATTACTCTGTTGAAACCATTTGGGGTTTCCTACTTGATATATCTCATGACCAATTCATTCCATCATTTTCCCTACTTAACCGAACATATATCATGCTTACTGGATTAGGTACATAGATTATTCATTCCTACTATTACCCTTCTAGCCTAAGAGAGAGAATGGGTGAATAGGATTGATCTCGTTATCATGATGACATCTAACATAAAACATGGATCATTTTTATTTACTTTTCCTTGTCATGATTACCATGTACTATACACCCTAATTATGATGATTTGTGCATTGTAGAATGATCATGCCTGATCATATAATTTTATTAACGATTATATATTAATTATTTTCCAATTTAATTTTTTCATTATGATTCAAATATAATTTTATTTGACCCATAAGGTATTTTTTACCCACTAAACAACATTTGTCCCATATTTCTTGTTGGAAACCTCTAGAGTAAGGGGAGACACACTTGAGACCCACTAAACAACTGAATCATGAACAATTAAGTGGAACTTGGTATAGGATTCTATAAATAGTATTTGAGAATCCCTTTAATTTTTTGATTTATTATTTTGGTGTATAAGATGAACGTTTATAACTATTTTAGAACTTGTTAAAAATCAATTTTCAAGGTGAGTCCAACTAAAGCATTAGGGATAGATTGAGCTTCCACTAAGTTGAGCTAATTTTCATTATTCTACTTTTTTTATTTTTTTGACTGATTATCTTACATTGGATAATTTTTATTTATGTATTTTTCATTTTTACCAGATATATTTTTATGAAATGAGACGAGGGGTGTTCTAGCATTGTTATCGGTCCAAATAGATTCACAGTCGATGAATATGTTAGGCCATGTATGTTACAATTATTTTTTTCATGTAAATAGTGATATGTTCCTTGGGTGATATTCAATGATTTTTCAATATATTAGGATACTTTTAATTTTAATAAATTTGGTAATTATTTTGGCATGATTAGTTATACACCGTGCAACTTTGATTATGAACATTTTTACTAGTAGACTATGATTGGAAGATATTTTCCCAAATTTCCTATATTTATATCTTTTTCGTAGCACACATGTTTGATCATTATGATATATTTTTGATTTAATAAATATTATGTATAAAACTATATGGGGATTCCCACATCTTTTGCTGGAGGATTTCTATCAAATAAAAAGATTATTTATTGTATAATAAATGGTTCATTTGTTTTGTGGGACAAATTATTAATAGTTTTATTAAAAAGGGAGTTGTATTGGAACTTTTCAAATCAATCACTGCTATATAAAATTGGATAAAGGGATACATATAGTCAAACCATTTTATACAGACTCTTTATATATTGAAAACATATCTTGTAATTGAGATGTAATTAATCATGAACAAATAGTCCTATTTGTAATGAGTAATCCACTTAATAAATGGGATAATGGTAAACCATGTAATTTAACAGTATATATATATATATATATAAATTTTTACTTCCATAAAAGTTAAAAGGCAGTTTCATCTTCATGAATTCATTTTTTAAATAAAAAAAGGTATATACCATTATAACCTGGAAATGAATGTTCATCTAGCTAGACAATTATTTTTATGTATATAGATATATTTGTTCTAATATGGATCTTTTTATAGATACTTAATTATTTTTCTATGTTTCAATATCATTAATTTTGGATTGATGACCCATGTGAGTGATTCTTTAATTTTATAGCTCGACCAATGTATTTTAGTGAGGGAATGTTTCTTATGAATTAAATGGAATCTATCCAATTTGTTCATTCATGTTGTGATATTATAATCTTCATGTGAGCATTATTATAATTAGGGGAAAATTAATCAATATTCTTATTACAAACATTTTAGTGTTTTTATCTTTACATTGAAAATATATATATTCATTAACAATGAAAATTTTGGAAACTATGGAATAAAAAATTGATTAAGAAGAATATAATATAATATTTTCCCAAATTCTACGTGACACCATTTAAATAATATAAATTTTATAATTTTGAGAAAATGGGTACTTAATATCTCTGACGTGTGAAATGGTTAAAATGTTTAATAAACGAGCATGGTTGAACTTCCTTAATATTAAAACCTTGTGAGGGAGGTATGATTATACAATAAAAAACATATTTTTATTACATTTTAAGGGTATTAAACAATCATTTTTTGATTTTATGGGACTGAGTTAGTGTATTTTAATTTTGAACATCCATTGTCATTATTTGTGCACTTCATGCCTAATATGCACCAATTTAGGCCCAATGTTTCATCTGATTTTAAGGAATATAATTATCCATATTTTAATTGTATGTTTTGGGAAATGTATATAAACATAAATATGAACATTTTTCATTCATGGGTCAATGGAGGATTCATAAAGGACGATGAGGATATTTGGCAATGAAAGGAAACAATTCTGGAGAAGGTGGATTGGATATCATCCCACTGATGGGAATGTGGGCCCCAACATATAGGCCCAATGAAGCCAAAATTTCATGGGAGACTATAAGACATATTGAGGAACAAATAAGTTTTCTGGATCCAGTGATAATTCGTCTTAAATGGTTGTGATTAAGGCGTCCCAAGTTGAATATTTAATTCTGGGCCATATTTCATAGGCCCAGAAAAACAGTCCACCATTTATATCATATCTGGCGAAAGGATTATTATATTGGGCTGAAATTTTACAGTATGTTAGGGAACATCTTGGGATTCATTTAATCCTTATAGGTCCAACTCAAATTAGGCCTTCTAGAAGGCTCTTTAGTCGCGTCTTTATGGTGGATGCAAGCTAGATGAAACTTCGGGGCAAGAAGTGGAAAAGTCTCTCAACATTAATGTTCCACCCACCTTTCCCCAAGCAAATTAATTAAAGGCACGTGGGATGTTGGGGTCTCGTCCAAGACTTCATTTTTTCCAATTTTAGGCAGTATTGTTGGTGGATTTAAGGATCTTGGATGCTTTGTTTCATTGTAATGTTTTGTTGTCCATTTGATGTTGTAATCGTTCTTCATTCTCATGTAAGTTATTTGAATCACATTAGTTCTTAATAAAAGTTCTTCATTTCCTATTTTTCTTCTCTTCTTATTATCACTTTGATACCATTGCTTTAAGGTGTGAATTCATTCACACAAGCACTTGTGAATTTATTCACACAACGGTGGAGTGATTTTTCATTGTTTTATATTTCTTCTCCAATCCCGCTTATTTAAGCCGACTTACTGCTTCTATTTATTGAATACTATAAATGAAGGGATAAACCCTTATGTGTTGGTCCTAGGGAGTTTCATGGGGCATATTGGATGTTATTTTATGATCTTAATTTCTATAATCATTTCATTATTTTATGATTTCTATTTTATGATTTATTTTCATCTTCATCTTCACTAACTTTAACAATGAAACATTTCGAGTGCTAGTGTGATCCAATTCCTTGGAATGATCATCAAATTGATCCTACAAGTGCATTGTTTATTATCCTTAGAATGGTTTAGGGATTAAAATTGGTGAATGATTTCAAGGAATTATATCATTTTTTGGATACATATTGAATTAGTGAAATGAATTTTATATGAAAATAAATGCATCCAATCTAACACTAGTAACAAATTAGGATCAACTCATTTCCATTAATTGTTTTAGACTGTGTAAGTGTATGTTTTAATTTATTTTCTTTAAATTAAATCAGTAGTTATTCAAATCAAATCAATCCAAATAGCTGGCCACTCCATAGCCAATTCCTTCCAAAATCAGAGTGTCTCTAGGTTTCTTCTTCGGTCCCAATGGATTCGACCCCTACCTATGCTACAATGACCACATACCTGTAGGGTAAATTTTGGGGCAACCAAGGTATTAGTGGTATCCCTCGTGTAAGGGTTAGTTTATAATGTTTACTTGGAAGGAGAATGTACATATTTCTCAGATATGCAATTTTAAATCTTATTAAGCCTTATTATACTTAGTATATAGGCCCTCAGGACTAGTAATATTTTCAGGAATAACTTTTTTTGAGGGTCGATGCTTGTGTATATAAGGAACTGTCTCATTTATGGTAGCACCCTAAAAACTATTATGAAATTATAAATTCATGAGATTTTATATATGAGATGTTTATCATGTTTCGTTTGTCTCATGTGGGACCCCTAGTGATAAAGAGACACCCTCAAGTAAATGGGTGATGTATCAATAGTTTAATACTTATTAAATTTACGATTATCGTGTATTTCTACATCTCAGTTGGATGGTAATGCCTTGGGAATAGTCATCCACATCATAGGTCATGTGACCTTTATTATATTTTATAGTCTATCATATTATAGGAATGTGTATTGTTGGATTCTCCATATTACTATCACAGTTGAAAATGGCATTACTTGTGGTAGCTATCGAGTAAAAGTGATACAATAAATTTCATGTTATTTGAGCAATGAGGTTGCATATATCATTAAACTGTATGGTTACCTAACCTCTTGGAGGAAGGGTCATGGGTTGATGAAGGCAATGTTTACTAGAAATCTCCATACTTGAGTGACCTTGTCATTGTTATCTCATTAAGATCCTTGTACATTTGATATGTAAATTTAATTTTTATTTATTCCAATGGTTTAGGATGCAGTTATAAAAATGAATATGGGCTATATCGTAGAAAATCCTGGTTATTGTTTGATTTTACATCTAATTCACATGACACACATGGAACATAATCAGTGGGAGCATCAAGAGTATTTTTAAAAATGAGTAATATATAGTGAGATTATATGTGAATTATTTTCCACTATAATTTTGAACATATTTTAAAATGTTTTTGAACACATCTATGAAAAGGATTTTGGGGTGATGGAATAAGGGTTGTTAATTTCATTCCATTTTTAGTAATGTTATAAATAGGAAACTAAAATGAAGGGTAGAGTTATGCAATATTTAATGAATTTGTCATTATATAAGAATGAATAAAATGGTAGGAGATCATTTGAATGTGGTCCAAATGGGATAAACTAATTAATTTATTTTTGATATTTTCCCTTCAATGTTATTTCCATGGGAGCTCCTGCAGTAGTCAGCCTGATGTGCCAGCTAGCATAATCATCATAGACATGATGGTATAAGACCCTTTGGAGTGTGATTCATTTCTAGAATCTAGTGATGGATGAGTGTACTCCCAATCCATAAGGAATGTTTAGTACATGGTAGTTGTGTGGGAAACTATTTATATCACTGAATAGTGATTATCTCTGTGTGGGTCGGGGATCGATGGTCTCAACTGTAATGGTTTTGGGTATGTAGAACTAAAACTGTAGCATAAAATAGTTATTTTATTGATGAGGTCTATTATAAAATTATATTGGGTGAAATGAAATGGTTGAACCATTCATGGACCTAGAAAATCATTGTAAGGAGACGTGATGTATTCTATTGCCTATAGATATTATAACCATTATTAGTTGTGATTGTGGCTTAGAAGGTGATAAATGCACCTTGAAATAATATTTTGGTGTACTCCATGTTTTGAGATGATAATGACCACTATCATGAAATCATATAATGTATTTTGACAGAAAATATGATATATTATGAAATTAAAAAAATCTAACATCATAATTTTTATTGGATGGTCTCCCTGGTAGTCCATTTAATGATTGTTTTAAAATAAACCTAATGTCATGGATATCCATATAGGTAGATGGAAGATGACCATCTTTAGAGAGAGGGATTTAGAAAATTTTAGATTTGTTGTTTCTAGACCATTTTGGCACTCATTTACCATTTAATAAAAGAAACAATAATTGTTCTTCTTTGAGACATCACTAGTTGTCTTTACTAGATTTGGTGAATGTGATTGATGCGATTTCATAATGTATATTCTTAACGAAACTGTGATCTATCATTTGGAAGGTGGTGACAATATAGGGTAAGAATAATCTTACATATTCCAATAGATGTGCATAAAAAATAAATATATCTAAATTGGATATATATGTTTTTCATGGAAATGATTCATATGCGCTATGGGTTTAGTTTATTTCCTATTAAAAGGAGTTATCTAGAAAATCCAACAGAATCTAGAGAAACCAAATATGGAACCATCATTGATTGAGGACTAGAATGATTAGAGTGAGGTCTATTTTTATTTTCCAAACTATAATTTGGTGTTCCAGTTCGGTAAATGTTATAGGGAATAATTTAACCTCTATGGACATGTTTATGAGGGAAATTATAGTGGATCAGGTTTCATGAATTCATAATTATTTTTAAAAGGTAAATAACTAATGTCGGTATTTCCATGTGCTAATTGATAGGAGATATGATTATGAGATCACATATCATGATAGACATGGTCGGTTAAGATCTTTAAGCTTCATTATATTTGTGTTTTAAATTTTTCCATGTTTTAGTGGTTTGAGGACCATATTGTTAAATTAAATATTCATGTGAAATGATGTCGATATTATAGAATCCCATCATTTAGAATGGGATGAAAATCCCATGATTTTTTGATATTTATGATTTTTGGATGTGATGAATCTTAAACCATTATTCAGAAAAAAAATTTGATCATTGGAGAACATAAATGGACTTTTTATGTGGTTTGGGGAATGAGAAGTTTATTCTATGGTTTTTGTGATTTTAGGGATTTACAATTTCTAAAATTCATCATTAAATGGGAGATAGATATAGTTCACAATTAGTTCAACCCATGAGTTCCATTATGCGAAATTGTTCATCCTAGTCTACATGATCACAAGGTGTCACATGGTGTGACTGAACCATGTTAGTAGAAGTGTATAGTCATATGGTTGGTCAACATTTTATTACAGAAGTAACAAATATGATATGCACTGTTCTCCCAAATTTTTCACCTAGCTCACAATATTAGTTCCTCTTAAAATTTAGCTAGAGTGGACATATGTGTACTATTTTACAATAATATAAAGATAAATATGTCCGTTGTGGATTTGGGTAGTGAATTCTACACTATTATCACACTCTTGGAGACACTATGTGGAATAATTGTGAAAATCATTAAAGAGTTATGAAATTTCCATTTATTTACCGGATCTATTTATTTTCTCCTCCTCCTTTCTTTAGTCATTCTCAATAGGGGGATCCAAGAGGGATTCATCTTCCTCTTATAATAGGATATGTGAGATCATCACCATAAGAACTATATTTATTTTACCTTTAGGTGGATTGGGTCATCAATGGTATGGTCTTATTTCTTCTAACTTCCTTTTGTCGTTTTAATTTTCACATCATAATTTATATTTTTGGGAACTCATTTTCCTTATTTTTTGGGTGTGTGATGATTATCCAAATTTCTCTCATTCCGGCTCAAATCAAGTCTCAATATTTATTGAATGTTTCATCTTAATCATGTGGATAATTGTCTATATGATTTCCCCATAATGTCATGGTATTTATATGTTACATAAATTATGAACTGAATTATAATTTATTAGTGTCACTGAAAAATTATTAATTGAATTATATTAAATTCCTCAATCACATTATGTTGCATTCGAGATCATAGTAATGTAGTTTGGAGGTTGTGAAATCAAACCATATCAGTCATTTTTGGTAGGTAATCCAAATTTTTTAACTATTTCAATATAGATGATGACAAGACCACACTTAGGGTGTGTTAAACTATATTTAATGGATATAAAGGTTATATTATACATGAAATCACCATTAATGTGTGATAGATCATTTATCTTGAATGAGATTCATAATCTATATTAAATGAATTTTTTAATTGAAATGAAATGATTAAAAATAAAAACCCCCTTTTAAGGTTTTTATTGCTATAAATAATAATTTCGTGTTATTAATGATGTGCATAGTGGAATGTATCTTTAGGAATAGATCCCTCTCATGGCCATCATAGTGATATTTAAATATAATTACCCATTTTGACTTATAAATTAGATGGACATGAAAAAGAAAGCGAATTGATTATGGAATAGACGGTCATATGACCTGATTTTAGATTTTTAATATGGAATATACAAAATTGGTTACACTAAACCTTGAATGTAGTTGTTAATTATCCTTATTGAAAATTAAGATAAGCCTCATAAGGATATTGAGAATCCCATAATTTTTTATTAAAAATAGAGGGAGATTTTTTTTGGTTTTGAGCATGCCAAATAACCCCCCCCCCCCCATGTTGAGGATGATTGGAATGTAATCTCAAATATCCTGGGTTATTGGGGAATAAAATCTCACACCCACATGATTAGGTTATTTATCATGATGGTCAAATCAACAAGAAGGATGAGAGATGTTATTTTTTCCCAATTTAGATGATTGGCCTTATGACCTGTATATTATAAGATCCTTACTAATCATTATTAATTACCCCTTGAGACTTCTATATGAGATTTAATTATTTATTTATGATGATATTGTAAGAATGATTTTTTATACAGAGTATGGAAATCTAATGATTATATAAGGAAATTTGAGTTTCTCCATAGGTCCTGGCTAATATGACAGACAGACACACACACACACACACATATAATCTTGTATGTATTGAGTGCATATATATAAATACACATTTTTTCATATATTTGTTAACATTTTTAGAGTTATCCTAACACAGTCCATGTCCTTTATAGTCATCGCGGTGTCCTCAAGGAACCAGATCATGACTTTTTTATATTTATTTTTACAACACATATTTACTTTTGATATACTTAAACACATATTTATTTTATATGAAAATTATATAATAAACTTTTCTCACCATTGGTGATATAATACATAGTATGTCATACACCCTATTTTGGACATCATTTAATTGGGGTACCTGAAGATATTCCATGTTTACATGATATGGTATTTGTATTTTTTTTTGTTATCCTTATGTGAAAATTGAGGAAAACGAGAAGTGGAATGACTATGTTCATTTGAAGATATTTGAGACAGATGATGTGCATTTTATTTATTTAAATTTTCTTTATATCGATTATTTGTATTATACTCCATCCATATACTAATTTGGGAATTCTATCATGTACACACATGATTATTTATTTATTATTGATGATTATATGTTAGTTATATTTCATATATTTTTTTCTTAATAAATCCACAATGTTTTTATTTGATCTATATGCTATATTCTCCCCTCTATAACACATTAAGACCCTCAATGCTAGTTATTATGCTATGGCGTATGGGGAGATGTTTTTTATGCCAATTCTCAAAATGAATCAGGGCAACATTTATGTGGGTTCTTGGAAAGATGCTGCATCTTGATAAATATTTTCTTTTTTGTGGTTATTACAAGTTGGTATATATTTTCTATATCCACATCAACTTTTCGTGTCTAGATAGGGATGTATGTTCTTGGAACGGACATACTCAATATGTTTCCAAAATTTTGGGATGTATTTTAAGTTAGGTGTTATATTAAAATAATTCACTGGATTAATTAATCCAAATAACAATAATAACTAGACATTCCTTTGATACAAAAAAGATAAAATATTTCATTAATAAATTTTTTCATGATTTATTATGTGAAACAACACTTTGAAAACACCATATGAATGATAATAAAAATGTATTTGTATGAATAGGTACATAGCACATCAACATCATATATGTATAATAAAAATTCATAACAATCATCTATAAAATTCATCTAATATTCAATTAATAATTTTAAACTGCATGGGAAAATATGGAGACATACATATGAAATGGACGAGATATAAAGCGTAGTATAGGAATAAAAAATAATAAAAACATGAATGTATTACATGTTACTCAATACAATAAGTGGAAAATTAAAGGGGTGATATTTATAATTCTGAATAAAGCTTCATGGAACATAATTATAGAAGAAAGGAAACATGGGAATATTCAAACAACATTAATCATAACATCTTAAACATTTTTCAAGGATAACGTCCAAGACACGATTTTATAGAGGAAAATGAACTATAATGTATTTGGTTTACTCCTAAATACCATTAATGATGTCTCTAGATAATAAATAATCTACAAATTCACTTGAAATTAATATCATTCTATCTCCATCAAGCTCTTTCATATCATCTACATGCGTATGTTTTCCCCATAGATCTTTCTAAATAGGATAATATTTCGTTATATTTTATAGAATTATTATGGACTGTGGATGAAATAAATGAATATTCCTTATTATTTTTCTATGTTAATACCCTTTAGTGGAAATGACAGTTGTGTTCACAATATAATGGTTGGAAAATATTGAATAAGGGGAGGGATTAAAAATAGTGAATAATGGGAGGGATTAATAATAGTGAATGTTTTATATCAAAATATTAAAATCATAATCATTTTAATAGAGATATTTAAATTCATAATACGGCCTAAAATTTTGGTAATTTATATTTATATGTCAAAAAGATTTCATGAATAAAAAGTTGGCATGTAAAATTAATAGATAATTTCATCATCATATTTGTGTTACATAATGAATCATATGATGAATTAATGACAGTTAAATGGGAATATAAGCACATATAAATAATAAGGGATGTAAGGGGATATTTAATAACATTCCCCAAAATGATGAAATAGAATATATAAGGCATAACATAAATGAATTTTTTAAATTGACAGGAGAAGGAAAGGATCCCTTACATTGATATGGTTTTTCCAGAGGAATAGAAATAGATTCTTGAGTTCTTGGGAGATCATTGGGAGAGATATATAAAGGAATTGGGAGTGTATATTTATGTTCTAGTTGATTTTATTAAATATAAAAGGGATTTATGATGATTAATATAGGAAAAGATATGGGTATTTTTTTTATTATTTACGAAGCCATGTTTTTTGACTATATGAAATAATGCATTCAATACCATTGACCATCACATGGTTTTCCCCATGGTTTATTCAAAGGAAATGTTTATTTCATTTTATTATAAGTCCGTAGAACATATTAATTAAAATTAATATCACTTTTTTGTTGGAATTTCGTCATTTTTACAAAGAATTAATTGAAAAATTTTAAAATATAATATTGGTGTTAGAGGATTCATAAAGGGTATATAAGATTTATCAAATAACATAATAAAATTTTAATGTAGAGGTTATTTATATTTTTTCATATATACCTTTTATATTGAACATTACATCAATTTTAGGTAATTATTATTCATAACATGTACCATATATTTATAACATATTTAATTTTTACAATAAATGTGGTTGTCATAAAAAATTATGAAAAAATATCATTTGGATAATTTCAATGTGATGAATCAAACTAGAATTATTATTTTCTAAAAATAATAATCTAAATATGAGGAGTTACAACTTTATATTAAGATCTCCATTTCATTTAAAATATAGGTTTTAAAAAAAGAACAGTTTTATTTCTATTATAAAATTCAACTTTTCAATTCATTAAACATTAAAATAATTTTAATTTAATATATAATACGTAATATTAGTATTTTATTAAAATTTCATTCAATTATGGAATTCATATAATATAATATCTTAATTAAAATTCTATATTACCCAAAAACACATTTCATGTTTTATCCTAATAAATATCATCTTTTTCCAAACACATTAGTTAATTATTTATAAGACTAAAACAATAAATATTTAATTTGATATCTATTTTTTGGAGATAAAATATTCCTATTAATACTATTTTGGTCTTGATACATGGCCTCTTATTACAGGAGTGAATTCTGTACAGGGAATGTGTAAGATAGTGTGATTTCTATGGGGTGGTTCGATGTACATGGGTTTTCTTGTGAAATCCGTGATGGTGAAAATTTCTCATAAACAGTTTAAATCATGATTTATATGTTAAATCTTATATTAGGATTTATCTATTTGAAATTAAAAATATGATATCTCTAATAGATGTCTTGATGAATGGTATTTGTAATGTTTGACACTACTAGTTGTGGTCATCACTTCATTCAATTATGTCAATATGACCTTATCATAACCCTTTTGATATACTAACCATATTATTTCTATTAAATAGAAATATTATAGAAATTAATGATTTCTAATGGACTTTTACTTCATAAATTACGTATAAAATGATGTTATTGTTTTTTAAAAACCAAATTGCATAATAGTGAATTTAATTCCATCACAAAGGCTATTTAATTTTTAAATTATCAGGTGGTTAAACTTCTATTGTGTATGGATAGAGTTTCCTTTCCCACCACATCATTTTATTTTTCATGATGGTCATCAAATTTTATTTTCCGGATTATCTACTTTCTTATAAACTATCCCATAAAAAATTCCCTCAACTGGTGACATTAGCATCTATCCACCTATTATTCCTTTAATATACATTTGAAATATTTACTAACACCTTAGTAAGGATTTTACATTATTATTATTATACTTATATTGCTACCATAACCTTAAAATGAATGGGTATGTTTCTAAAATACTTCATAAGATGAATCAAAATCCACAACAAACTCAGATATTTTATAATGGTAAACCACTAGGTGTAGTATGTTTTTAGAAAACATTAATTTAGCCTCTCATTGGTAATAGATAAAATTGATCCAAATGAAATAATGTTCAGTATTCACAATAACTCGTATTCTCACATCTCCATACTATATGAAATTGTCTAGTGATAAATTATAATGTATTTTTTTGCTAGTTTTAATTTTTAATTATTGAAATTAGCATTAATTTATATGATATTAACATTTCATGCAACATATATCATCAATATCCAACATTAGTATACATATGTGAAATGCGATAAAACAATATAAATTATTATTTATGAATTGTTTTGTCTAAAAAATCTCTTTATATTCCCACACATGTTACATGAAAAATATTACATTACAACTAATATTTTTTATTGAATTGTTTCACCTAGTATTGATAAATAAATTTTCAATGTATCTAATCTGACTAGATTTTTAAGAAGCTATATATTTATATCATTAGATTATATTCTATGGTATTTGATTTCTAAATTATGTTATAATTTGAAATAATAATTCATTAATCTCATCAACATTTTAAGACATAATATGTGTTTTTCACATGTCAACATTGTATCTATAATTGATAACAATTTTAATTCTACTGACCTGTTATAATATAATGGAACTCCATTATATCAAATGAATATTCTTTGATCACTATGTATGTTTTTTCTTGAAATTAATTTTTACAACATATATATCTTATTATTATTTACTGAATTGAGAATCCCTTTCATTATATTCTATATAGACATACACCATAGTTTCTATATTTTTTTCATCATGTTAACTTATTCGATAAGGTTTCCTCTAATTTTGATGGCCATAATTATCAATATCCATATATTATTATTATATAAAAATTATTTTACAAGAATAATTATAATTATTTAAAATTGATTTTTAGTGGATTAGTTTTTTATATAATAAATAATAGCATTGAATAAACCATTCACAGGACATGCTTTATTATTATCATGTTTTAATATCTATATCTTGTATCTCCTAAATAGTAACCATTTTTATCATATATAGAAACATAAAAAATTTAGATTCCTATATTTTTCTATATGGATATAAATACTAAATTTATACATACATGTCAATATACAGGTATTTGCATTTTCTTATCACTTAAATAATTTTTATTAATGAAGAATAATATACATATCATTCACTATAGTGAAATGAAAATTTAACTTTTGTTTTTAATTATTAGACAATATTTTTATTTGAAAAAAAACCATAGAAATTTTTTATTTGAGTATAGTGTTCTTATGCCCCTATGTCTATCCACATACATGAACATGAAGAAGTTAATTGTGATCCCACTCAAACACATGAGATTTTTTACCTCATTGAAATATAGTTATAGTTTATTAATACCAACATATCCTCTATATCTAAATATCCTTATTGGATAAATCAATGAGATACATAATATTTTTCTTTTGATATTTGAATAAAAAACACATGATTCCCATCATATACATGAGGTAATGAGATAATAAAATATTATAGAAATATAATTGATATTATATCCAAAAGTAAATATAGTTTAAATATAGAATTATTTTCAATACTATATTCTCAACATGTTTTAGTAGAACCAATTGGTGATTTTTCAATACATATATATGACGAAAAATTGATATTCCTTTTACAACCAACACAATATTGATAAATATATTAGGGATTTTATTTTTTGGATTACCTCCACTCAATATATATATGATATATTATATCATGGATAAGATATCTGGAAGAAATATGCCCAATATTTTTATATATCACAAAAGATACATTTATTTTCTTCACTGGTCATTTAAAAACATTATTAAATAATTATCATATAGTTGGGGTGGTAGGGGAATGGTTACCACACCCCATAATCTTATATAAAACAGAAGATCAATACCTTGTGCAGGAAAATTTTATTGTTTCTTATGTAGCACTATTGTAGCTATTGTGTGGAATTGTAGAATCCATGACTATTCATCCTATTTTGCTATTCAAGTCACAAATTTGAGCATATATACCATATATCCTATAGAATTCCATTGACCTTCATGCCTCTATGACACTTGTACATTATCCTTTGTGGTATATGACCATGATATAATCTCGGTGGTCTATTTTGGAGAATTTCCCAAAAGTGGATTCATAGAAATAAGAATAAAAAAAGCCATAGATAACCCGATTAGAAGAAAGATAAGGTATGAAAACTTCTATTGGTTCCAAGCACCACATGGCTCTCCACAAGTAACTACTAGATGATCAATCATGCAAGGTGGGGATCTAGGAACCATAAATAATGATGATACTAGGGAAGAGTAGTTCTATTATAGTAATTTCATTAAGACATTGAGTTACATATTAGGCCATGTTCCCCTGGACATTACGATCATGTGATGGGCCATTTCCATCATGGAATATATGACGTTTATGGGTTACCTCTCAACCCATTAAAAATGTGAAATTATCTAAAAAATAAATTAAAATTGTGAATGAAATCTCTCTTTGTTGAAATTTACCTTGATGAAATATCATAAACTCTATGAATTTACAAGAAACTTTTTGTTAGAATAGTTTATGTGTCCTTGATTAACTATATCAAATATTGTTGTTGTGTACCTTTATTGTAGTAGGTTTTATTTTGGAACATTTGTTTTTTTGTTTCTATTCTATGTATTATAACTCATAATAGACTAACAATAATAAAAAAAGTAAAATAATAACAATTTACTTGAAAAAGAAATATCATACCACTTTAAGGTATAATTATCCAAAATATTATTCATCATTATATATGGTTAGATATATATGTTTCTAGAATTATTGTAATATTTTATAAATTTGAAATAATAAAAGAACATTGTTCTTTTGTATGAAATAATATATCATGTTACCTAAAATAGACACAAATATTTTTTTGGTGATAATAAATATAAAAAGCTAATATAATTGTATCATTCCACTATAAAATTGAGATTTTCGGATATTAAATTAATAAAATCAATAATTTTCGTCACACATTCCTATTTTATATTATTTATTTTTTAAATTTTCTAGGGAAAAGGGAAATTTGGATTGAATCCTAACTAGAATTTTTTGTGTTCTTTTAAAAAAATGCACATTTCAGCCTTTACAGCATTCAACACATCGTGGTCTAAGTTGCATGACATTGCCTGGGTCACCATGTGGCCTCACCCGGTTCACCGCACATCCTTCCCGATGTTCAATTAATAAAGTAAAATCAATTAATAATAATGAAATTATATAATGTCAATAATAATGTGAAAATTAAATATATTAAGAAACATATAATTAACATAATGAATTTTTTTGATGATAACAATAATAATTTTTCTGAGGATAATATTATTATTAACACTATTTTGAACATAAAAATTTATTAAGTTATTATTATTATTATTATCATAATCATTATTTTTAAAAAAGTATATTTCGCACGTGGTAACTGTATGGTTGCCTAATGCATTAAAATAGAAATAATAAAATGGGGTTTTATAAAATTATTCATTTTTTATGATAATAAAAAGGAAATTTTTGTTATTATTATTAACATTATTATTATTATTATTATTATTATGTAAATTATTATTATTATTATTATTTCATATTTAGTTTACTTATTTTGTTTTATTTTATTTTTCTTTTTCTTTTATCTTTTCATTTATTATTACCCCCCATTCACTATATCTCATATGACCCCCTCCCAATCATTTGTTGTTGTAGTGTAGCACCCCTCAAACCCTAGTTGGGTTCCCCCTTCTCACTTGATCGGTCTCTATCCAGCATCACTCTGTTTTATCCTCCAGATAGTCGTTGTCACTCCCAACTACCTCCAAGCCTCACTCGCTATCATGCCTAGCTCCCTCCTAGGCCACCCATTTCATTTTCCCATCATCCTGGCCAGCTCGCTTGTGATGCCACCCCTGCCTCCCAACCAGCCCGCTCATGTCTCCACCCAAACCATTTTATGCACCACTCCTGTCCTGCTCAATCCTTTTTCGAAAGAACAAAATGTCATCCCTTAACTAGATCAACGAAATTTCAAACCTCCTTCAATGACTACGACCTTCTCAGGGTACCCTACTATCCCTTGGGTAAGTCATTTTTCTCACCTTAGGGTTTTGATTCTGGGGTTTTGAGTTGTTTGAGATCCGACCATGATAATTTTGTATTGGTCCTTTGTTTTAGGTTTTATTCATCTTTTCATGTGGTGAGATTGACTTGAGGTGTTGGTTTGAAATCGAGATATTAATGATTTCTACCCTGTGGTAGGTGGCTTTATACCTTGACATTATTTTATAAATTTTTTATGATTATTTTAATTTATAAAAGTGTTTTAAGATCTAGTTGTGTGGTGAATTTTTTTCTGAGATGTTTGGTATGACGATGTGGTGAGAATAAATTTCTTTTAGGAAATAATGATTAGTTATTTGGGTATGTGGTTTAGTGTGATGTTTTGTGAAAAATATTTTAGAGGATAAATCGTTACGTGTGAATCATGTTTTGTTTAAAAAATCAAAAGGATAATGGGGAATTTTTGTATGAATTAATCAAGAGTATTTTAATTAATGTAAAAATTTTATTTCTAACATTATTTGTTTGATAAATTATTAAATTGGACTAATTAAATTACATGTGGAGTGCAGAATTTGTATTTTGTAAGAGTAAATGGGCATTATGTTTTTAAAGTGACGTTTATATGTGAAGCCCGCCATGTTTCATGTACAATCTCTTCTTATGCTATTTATAAATGATATATTAATTTATTATGTAATATATCAAGTCATGAATTGTTGAGAATTATAATGTAAAACGATATTTGTACGTGTGTGGTTGAAAAAATTGATTTTGAGTATGTATGTACCTGTAAAGCACTATAGTGACTTCAAAAATTATTTTTGGAATCTTTTTAAATGAACATAAAAATTTAATAAGATCTACGAGGAATTTTTTGATAGGTTCTTGGGAATATGTATGATTTGAAAAAGTTTTCTTGGATTTATTTTGGAGGCATGTCTTCTTGTATTTTTTTGGAATGATTTAATAAATAGTGTAAATTATTTATTATCTTATTTAGAAGGTGAGAATTTAGTATTTTTTAAGAGTGTAAAATGTGATTGTTTTTAATGTATTACGTTTATTGTGTAATCCCTTGTTGTGTTATTTAATATTGTTTATTAGTTTGTGAAAATTGATTAAGTTCATATTTGAGTAGCTCCAAAGAGGTATTTTTGAAATTATTTTATAACTTCAAATGAATATTGGAAAGGTATTTTGGTGTGCGTGTATTTTCAAAATAGTGGTTGGTTATGCTAGTGCTGACATCCGTGTGTAATGTCTGTTTTAGTTTGTGATATGTGAAAGTGATATACTATGTGAATGTGGAACTTGATTGATCACATGGGAAAACCTCAGGTATCTAGGTGGGTGGACTAGAAATTGTGCTCTAGTGATCTGGGGGCATCGTCCATGTTTCACATAGTTCGATTGTCCATTGTAACACTAACTAAACATATGAATGACTGAGGGTTGTGGTTTCTATGTCACATTGTCCGAGGGACTTGCTATTTATGACACGTTTACTGAGGGTCGTGGAATCTATGTCCTATTTCACAAAGACAAGAGGTTTTAGGGACCCACTCGATCTTGATGAACCTTATGTGATTTACCCATAGTGCTCTACAATATATGATGTGTTTTATTTTGCCAGAATATAAAGAACCACTTTTCTATGTGTATGAGAATGTTTGTGTGTGTGTTTCCTTAATGAATTTTTCTCTTCCTCTTTAAAACAGTGTTTGGGAAATAGTTTTCTTCAAGTGTTCCTTTACAACATTTATCATTTAAATGCTTTCCTTAAATGCATTTTTAAAGTATAATTTTGTATTGTCATATTAAATTTATCTCTTGAATGTTGTGGCATGGTATCTGTTTATTCGGTGGTATCCTATTATGAATTTTTCTAACTCCCTATATACACCATTGGGTGTATGTAGATCTTGTCCTTTCTATATTTTGGGTAGAGGAATAATGCATAGTGACTATGGTCCGCGTTGTCTACAGTTATCTCATTAAAGACCGACGATGGTTGTTTGAGGAGGTGGATCCTCATGTTGCATGATGGAGTGGATAGATATGTTTGTTTCCTTTTCATTAATGTCTTCATAGTGTTTTGGTTGTAGTTGTAAACTATATGTTTACTCCAATTTTAAGGACTCATTTTGGTTCTGATTTCTAGATTTTTATTATTTATCTTGTTTGTTGTTTTTCAATCGTTTAATTCGGTTAAACCGTTCCCACATGTTACTTTTGATTACAGAGAAATTGTGCAGGCCCATGGGGATTGGAAACACCCTTCGGGTCATGTCATTGAATGGGTTGGGTGCCGGTTTAGATGGAAACCTAGCTTGGTTCATGTCAAAATGGTATAAAAGGATGTTTTATCTCATGGGATGCATTCATTTGGGATATATTTATGGTAGACCAATGTTAGGGGTTTCATAACTCGACATTCTAGCTACACGCAAGGTGTCAAGCCTGAACACCTCATGTTGTGACTCTTGTTAACATGATATGTTGAGGTCTATCAGAGTCCTTGGTTCTTTTGGATAACATTGATTAGAGGAAATAAAAAAAGATTAGGCTCAGTGGTCTGAGTGAGCTCACTATTATCGGGAAAACCATGTGGAGCTGGAGATGCTGTCCTAGAATACTCTCTATGGTTGTGGCCTTGTTGGAATATGGATGCCAACCATATTTCCTAGTCACCCACTGACCTAAGTCTCATATTTCATTGTTTGTCATCTTTTTTTTGGAATTTGAGGAAATCTTGTTTTTATGTAAAAATAAAGTCTTCATGGAAAAAGTTTTGAATGGAAGTGAATTTAAAAGAAAATTATGTAAGAGGTTTGAAAAGTGTGGGTTGAATGTTTTGGTTTTGAAAAATGGCATGGTCTAGTTTTAATCCTTAGTGTTCTTGTGTGAAACCATATGCATGTGTGTATATAGAAATAGGAATTTATAATGGTACAAGAAGATGAGTATCTGGATGAACATGAGGTGGGTTCTGGTGTTGCATGGGGAACATATATATTTGAGTCCCATGGGAAACCATTAGTGTTTGTGAAACCCATCATCTTTATCTATATCCAAAATGTTTTGTTAAAGGAAATTTTTTTGTTTTAATAACAATTGATTGAGTGGTCTGTCCTTGTGTTTCAGAAATTTTGGATGTGAGGTATTTCTAGAAGAGAATCTTTTTGTGATGATTTTTCTCTTGAATTTGAATTCTTATTGTTATGTTGCAGTGAAAGCATGCGGTTAGGGGTTTCTTTTTAAAATTTCATTGGGAATCCCTTGCAATGGTTCCCCCTACATGATTAGTGTTCACTTGCGGTATGTCTTGTCTTTTATACCAGTCTGATTGGGTCCATTGTTCACTTTCCTGACTAGTTCTTGCCCCTATAATGAATTAACATATGTTTGAAGTGCGGCCACAGGAAATTATTCATTTGCCAGTCCTCCAGTTGATTAAAGTAATTACTCTCCATTTTGAGTCAAATTCATAAGTATATCCATTTTTTCTTTTCGGTTAAGCAGATCCTACAGTAGTAGAATGAGTTATGTGAGTGGTGTTGAAGGGAGTTTCAGGCTCCTTAATTTTTCTGAGTCATTGGGTATGATGTTTGAAATCATTGCATCTAATGGTTCCCCTTTAAATAGTGAAAGACATCCAAGAGGGAAGGGTGAAGGCGGGTCGGAGTTATCAGTTTATATCAATGAATTGAATGGATTTGCATTTATTTCATGGGTGAAGAGGTTCATGTTTAGTGACGTCATTCAATGTGAGTTCCCTTTGATGTGAAAAGGTGGATTTCATAGAACCCTTCGGGAATCCCTATTTTCATTGTTTTGTGTCCTCCTTTTATGGAGTTATAATTCATCTGTTCAAAAGGGAATGTTTTTCTGGTGTATTTCCTTTTGAATTTTATTTCTGATGGTGATTAGGTGATGCATGTGTATCATCTAAACACTTTTCATGGTAGATGTGCTACGAGGGAGTATTGGGAGGTCAGGGTATGTTGTGTTTGTTGGATTTGTATCGATTGCGGTGTGGTTGAGTGTGGAAATAAAAAAGGAAAAGAATCATTTTGGAGTCTTTGATGCCAGACAATAGGGCTAGAGATGCACCAAACATCAGTGAAGCATCCATATGCCTCATAGGTAAGCTTTCACATGGTCAAGAACCCTAAGAGGGTATAGGACACCATCTTTATTTCAATCATTGGAATTAAAGGTGAAGGAAGTTTCAATTGTTTTTTTGTAGTTGTTCAGTACTGAACAACCCGTTACGGTGTATGAGGATTATATGTAGCTATGAGGATTCATTTCCATCTCATTACCTTAATGTCCGGAGGGTGGCATCCCACCGAATGTAGTCACTTGTAGTGGTCCTTAAGGGGTATTTTTGGTAAATAGGTCTCAAATTTGATTAGTTCTCATCTAGGTATGTGGAGATGTTGGTCTGTCTTGGGTTGTGGTTATGACACCCTAGTGGTTTGCCACCTCCATCCTCACCCCATGGGTCTCTCTCAAATGTCACAAGATTGAATCGGTGCCGAACTCTTTCATTATGGCGTGGATTCGACTAAGACCTCCCAGTGCCAGGTTTCCAGTTTTGTCTCAGGTGTTGGCAGGTTTCTATTGTTGGGGAGCCCTTTGGGCTTCCCCAAGATGGCCTATTTTTTATGATCCAAAAGATGGCTCGATGGTGATTGATGATAGTGTTCCATGGATGTGGTTTGATCTTGTTTTTTCATAACTTTCCAAAGGTGTTGTTTTCAAGGGTGCAATTGTTACCTTCCAAAATCAATCAATTGGAGGTGATCTAGCCATTTGGGTTGGGTGACACATAGTGGATGTTTTTTACAGGTTTCATGTCGATGTTGTTTTTTTCACTTTATCTGAGAACATTAACTTTGCCTCTTTTTTCATGCTCTTCATAGGGATCCTCTTTGAACCTCAAGGGGGTATCATTTTCTACTTTGTGATTCAGTATCATTATGGCATTCTAGGGTTGGAAAGTGCTATAGTGGGGTGAATTTTCATAGCTGCATATTTTACATTATTTATTTTATTAATTTTACCAGGCATTTAGTAATTTAGGTTGAAACCCGACTTAAATTTTTTGATTTCTTATTTAAAAATGAAAATTTTGGCATTAAAAGCAATAAGCGCACTATGGTCGAAGCTTTGTGGATTCATTTGGGTAATTGTGTGGCCTCGTCCGGCTCACTGCACAACCAGCTCAATGTTGGATTAATTAACTAAAATTAATTAATAATAATGAAAAAAAATTATTGAATAATAATGTGAAAATAAAATAAATCAAGAAAAAAGTAATTAACATAATGAATTGTTCTAATTATAATAATAGTAATACTTATTTTTTATAATAAAATTATTATTAAAAGTGTTCAGAATATAACAATTTTATAAAGTTACTATTATTATTACCATCATCATCTTTTAAAAAATTATGTGCCACTCGAGGTAACCACATGGTTTCCCAACACATTATAATAGAAATAATAAAATGAATTTTTTTGGAATTTTTTGATGATAATAATAATTGTAATTATGATTATTATTATTAAAATTAAAATTATCCAAATTATTATATTAATTATTATTTTTATTATTATTATTTCATTTATATTTTATTTTATTTTTTTTTATTTTTTTCTCTTATTTCCTCTCTTCCTCCCCTTTATCTCTATCCCATTGAACCCCCATTCCCCATCCTTTGGTGTTGCGCCACAGCCCCCCCCCCCTTCAAAACACAATCTTCTACCACCTTCTCCCTTGGTTTGCCTTCATACGGAACCTCTCCAGCATCTCCTCTAAACTCCAGTCATCATTCCTAGTTCCCTCATAGACACACCCACCATCGTGACTATCTCACTCTTATCCTGCTCGCAGTATCGCCCCAACCTCCTGGTGAGCCCGTTCATGCTGCCTCCCCAATCTCCCGGCCAGCCCGCTCACATCCTTGCTCTGGCCTTCGTGCAAACCCATAACAACATTCTCATCCCTTTTTAGAAAGAACTAACTTCCGACCCTTCACTAGATCATTGAACCTCCATCCCTCCTCCAGCGACGACGATCTTCTTTGAGTACCCCTCTCTCCCTCTGGTAAGTCTTTCCCCTCACATTAGGTTTTTATTTGGGGGTTTTAAGTTGTATGAGGTTTAATCATGATAATTCTTTTTCAACCTTTTATTTTAAGGTTTCTTCATGTTTTCGGGTGGTGTGATTGACATGAGATGTTGGTTTTGCACCAAGATTTTGATGACTTATACCCCATGGTGGGTGGATTCTTACCATGACATTTTTTGATAAATTTTTTATTCTTATTTGAATTTATTAAAGTGTTTTATGATCTAGTTTTGTGGTGAAAATATTGCTTTTGAGTTCTATACCATGATGATGTAGTGTGAATGAATATCTATTAGCGAAAAATGATTAAATTTTTGGGTCTGTGGTTTCATGTGATGTTTTGTTAAAAATGTCTTAAACAAAAAATCCTTATAATAGAATCATATTTTTTGAAAATATTTTTATTGTTAATGTGGCATTTTTTTGTTATTTAATCGAGATTATTTTCCATTATGTAACCTTTTTATCTAATATTATGTGTATCATAAATTGTTAAATAAAATTATATAATTATATTTGATGTGGGTAAGTTGTATTTGATAGTATTAAATGTGCGTTATGTTTTTAAAGGGAAACTTATATTTGATACTGAAAAAGTTTAATGTGCAATATTTTGTTATGGTATTTATAAATGTTATATTAATTTTTTATGTAATATAGAAAGTCATGAATTCGGTGTGAATTATGATATAAAAATTTATTTGTACATGTGTGGTCGTAAAATGTGATTCTGAGTATGTCTTCGTGTGTAATGCTTTATAGTGCCTTCAGAAATTATTTTGGAACCTTTTTAAATGAAGTGCTAAAGTGCGTAATAGATGAGAGGAATATTTTGAAATGTTATTGGTTGTTGTATTTGATTTAAAAAGGATATTTTGGATGTATTTTGGTGAAAATTATTCTTTTATTTTTTTGGAATAATTTAATAAATAGTTTGAATGATTTATTAACTTATTTTGATGGTGTAAATTTAGTAGTTTGGAGGAGAAAAATGGGTTTTCTAATGTAATATATTTATTCTATAGGACCTTATTGGGTAGTTTAATAATGTTTTATAAGTTGTGAAGACTGATTATATTCATCTTTGAGTTCCTCCAAAGTAGTATTTCTGAAATGATTATGTAGTTAAAAATGTATATTTGAAAGGTACTTTTGTGTGCGTGTGTTTATAAATTGATGTTTGGGTATAAAAGTGGTGACTTCCATGTGTAATGTCTGGTTTGGGTTTTGATGTGTGAAATTTTTATACTATGTGAATGCGAAACTTGATTGAGAACAAGGGAAAGCATTGGGTATCTAGGTGGGTGGACTAGAACTAGTGCGTTAATGACCAAATACGTTATCGTCACTGTTTCACTTTTCTAGATTGACTATTGCAACACTTACTAATCATATGAATAACTAATTCTCATGGTTTCTAAGACAAGATTTTTGAGGGTCAGGGTTTCTAATACATGTTTAATAAGGGTCATGGTTTTTATGCCACACTTCACCGAGTCCCAATGTTCTAGGATCCCACTTGAGCTAGATGAACCTTAAGTGATTTACCCTTAGAGATATACCATCCATGACATGTTTCCTTCCATCAGCATAAGGAGGACCACTTTATTAACATATTGTTTTCTTCAAGTTTCCATTTTTAGCTATTATCTTGTAAATGTTTTCCTTAAAAAAATTATGAATGTATAACATTTCAATAGGAATATTAAATTTATCTGTGGATTGTTATGGGATGGAATCTTTTTATTTTGTGGTATTCTACTATGAATTTGGATCACACCGTATATATACCTTTGGGTGTATATAGATATTGGAATTTGTGTATTCCTGATTGAGGAATCCTATATAGTGAAGGTGGTTCACGTTGTCGATGGGTTTCACATCTAGGTATGACGATAAAGGTTTGAGGAGGTGGCACCTCATGTTTAATGAAGGTGTAGATAAATGTATATGTTTTTATTTTCATTGTAGTATTATTAATATTTTGGTTGGAGTTTTAAAAATAAGGTTTGGTCAAATGTTAAGGGCTTGTTTGGTTTTGTTTTCTTCCATTTGTGTATTTATCTTGTTCTTGATTTTATTGTCTTTTAATCTGGGTAATCCATTCCCACATGTAACTCATGATACCCAGGCACGTGTGCCAGCCTGTGGGGATCAGGAACACTCTTCGGGCCATGTCAGGGAACGGGTTGGGCAGCAGGTCAGACGGCGACCCAGATTGGTTCTTGACAATATCAAGTCTTCTTCAACAGTGATAAGGAAAATTACTTGTAATATATTAAATAATTTCATGGTTCTAGTATTTTAAATAATAAATATGTTTAAAAAATGAAAATATTTATATGAAAATAAATTCATTTGAGGATATATTTACCAAAAGTCCATGAATCTAATTGATTCATTGTCAATTCATTAAAATTATTCATCCAATTAATTTTCTTACCTCATGGGAGGAAAAAATCATCACATTCATTTATTTCAATGTTCTTCCTTTATCTAATGAATGGATATCATAAAGGTACAATAGACCTTAAAATAGAAAAATATTTCACTATTTTTCGTTTATTAATTTCCCATTAAACATATGTAAACAATTAAGAAAAACCTTATCTATTTAGTAATAAATAGAAAACCCATTACCAGGTGATATATCTATACAGTTCTCTTAATAATACTTGATGAATATATAAAACATGGGTGGTAAGGATGGTAATTTGAGATTAATGTAAAATTTCATATCGACGTCGAATCTCAAATTTTTTTGTTGACCAATATACACAATCAATTTTAAACTATTATCTATATCTATATGGTTATCATATAGGTTACAATGATACAGTGTAAAGAATACATCATTTATCATTACACATACTATCTCACTTTCAAAATTATAGGAGACGTAAAAACAAGGTCTAGTCGTCGTATTCCATATGTTTCTTCATTACCTCTTGAGGTAGATAAGATTTCTGGATGATAATTCCTTATGAAGTATCCTCCAAAAATCCCTGGTTGGTATCGTTTTTACAGTCTGTCACTAAATATCGTCAAATATGAGCTTTAGGTGATTCCAACACCTAATACGTATTTTTCTATAGTAATTAATAGTATAGATATCCATTCCACTCACGAATTTTTTTTATGTTAGGATATATCATGAGTTATGGAATGACCATAATTTTTTTGGTTTATCATTTCATTTTCAATAATATTTAAAATATTTTTTTATATTTTTTAAATTTTATTACCATTATATATAATCGGTTATAAAATAATTATATATATTAACCCTCAGACTATTTTATCATTCCTTGATATCCTCTACCAAATAACATTGATTGCCCATCAATATGGGCAATATTGTGTTTGGGATTTATAATTGAATTCTCATAAACTAATATATGGTCTGATGAATGATGTGATGTTATTTTGTTATCATTTCTTTCCAAAAATTATAATATTCTACTAGATCCATTGATTGGACTCCCCAATCCTAAAATATTTGCTTATATTTCCTCAACACATTCTTCAACGGTCATTCAAGATTAGAAATGGTTACTCTCCATTATTTAAACATGGATTACTCAACATAAATCCATCATAAAAACTCCATGATAAAATAATGTGTCCTAAATGTGGACACACAAACTTTTAATTCTATGGTTCAATATTTAATTAAGTAAATCAAGACATATTTTGACTACATATTACATATGGGGTATTTTATTATTAGTAAATTATGTTTTTCCATTTTCTGCTTCTTAATATTCTTAAGTGTTATTGATTAGTTAATTTACAATTTTATAATAAAACATTTACACATAATCGATTTATTTTAATTAAATATTTAAATCTTGATAAATTATTTAATTCTATCAATGAAATAAATAATCCATAAAATTTAATTTTTTCAAAACAAAAATAAAATAAAAAAATAATATTATCATGATATTTAATAGTAGATGAACTATTTAGTGGCCAATTAATCATCATTTGAACATATGTTAAGTACCATCACTAAGAAAATATTGTTTCATGAGTCAAAACATTCCATTATTGTCTTCTTTATATACATCCATTTATTTCACCTAAGCATGGGTTCTAAACCATCTATTGACACCCAATAGATTCCATCCAATAAATATTATTTTAACTCATATGTAGGTTAGTGGATCTAATGGAATAGATATTGCGTTTCTATAATAAAAAGTTACGGGAGAGAATTCCTTACATATTAATGTAGAGGAATGAAGCGCATTCTATTTTTTAAATTAAATTATATTAAACCTAATGTATTAAAATAAAGAAACATTATTTCAAAAATTATTTAGTAATAGCTCATAGTCATTTGTAGACATGAAATGGACACACATTGAAATAGAAATTAGTTCAATTCATTTGTTAATTGTGATAAAAAATGATAATAGAATTATCATATTATTATTTATTTAATTAATTAATATATATTTCTTGGACTATCCAGACAATCATCTAAACTCCTTTTCCATATTAGTATTAAATAAATAAAAGTATTTATTTATTCAAAATATTTTAAAATTAAACAAAATTTATACCCATTATAATTAATCTTGTAAAGACCCGTAAATTTCAAGGAATTTTTTTTTCTTGATTTTCTTTGGAATTTTTCAAGAACGCAGTTTCTGACGGAACGTGATTCCGAGGCCCGGTGTGCCCGAAATCAATTTCCGAAGTTTGGCTCGGGTACGTTCAGTGAACGAACGAGCGGGTTTTTTCTAACTTTTGAACCGGTGCTCGGAATCGAATTCTGAGGGCACCGATGGAATCGCAGAGCCAGGTTTTGCTTAGAATCGCCTCTTTCGTAGTTGCGTTTTCTCGGGTGTGGTTTTTAAATTTTTGGGGTTAAGTTAAGAAATAAAATAAAGTGGTGCGACAACATTATTTTTATTTCAATTAAGTCCACTTAAAAGCCACTTAAAGCTGCTTAAGCTGAGTTGAAGTAGATATGGTGCAATTCAAAATATCCTACCCTCTTGGTAGGATATTTGTGAAGTGGGGACCGCACGAGCCCCACTGTTTCTTTTATGCTAAGTAACGCACCCGCGAAAACCCCTATTAATTGAAAGTCAACTGGGGCGTTTCTTAATCTATTAAATGCTTCTTTTAATTGGGCGGTTTTATTCGTTGAATTAATTCTATGAATTAATGGGTTGTTACTTAACATAGTTATTTTCGTTGTTGGCATATAATAAAATAAGACCAACATTTCTTCTTGTGTGTTGTTCGTTGAGAGGATTTGACAGAACCTTAAGTCCTTCAACCTCATTCGTGAAGAACATGAAGAATGCGAAGAAAATGAAGAACGCGAAGAACGCCGGCCTTCGATGAAAGGTGACGAAGAACACTGAACCCTCGGAGATCGACGATACGACGTCGTGTTCCGCGACGCCAACGATTCTTCTTCTGCGACGTTCCTTCTTCCGCGACAAATCTTTGAACATCCGTTTGATGTAGGAGTTTACGAATCTTATAAATTCCTTTGTGGTTTTTATACTTGAAATGGATTTAATTCATGTAAATTAAATCCATGTGTTTTCTTTACCCCTCGGTGATTATCGATGCGACGCCCAATACCGTGACGACGCGACGCCCTTCCGCGACGCGACGGTCCTCTTCTTCGGCGACGATCAATTCCCCAAAGAACGCACGCTCGATGATGACGGCGAGGTAGGGGTTTTATTTGAGAACAATATTTTATTCCCATGATTGTTCAACTAAAACAAAGAACACAGATCAAAGTTCAATTTTAATTTTATTAAAAAATTTCCTTGTTGTTTTTCATGTGTCGAATATTTTAATCCCGTTTGTTATCACCTAACGCGGAGGGTGCGGGCCAAATAAACACGGCCCGACAACCATCTGCAGTTTTTCGGTGGTGTGAGGAACGACAGACGATGGAAAATGGGGTCTCAAGGTCGATTTGAGGTCCTTTCAGTGAAGATTGGATACCGGGAGGACGACTGGCGAAGACCGCACGCAAAACAGACCACCAGAGCGCGTCCGGTGGCCCGCGGAAGCTTCCGCCGGTGCGCCGGAGGGGGCGGCCGGTAGCGGCCGGCCGCCAGGCAGCGGCGGCACCCAGGACGCTGCCGGAAAAAACCCGCCGCGGATGAAGCCGCAGCGGCAAGACGGTTCTGCGGACGCGGAGAACCGGGAGGCGGGATGCGACTCAAGCCACGGTTCCCTTGCTCGGCCGCTCGGCCGAGCCGAGCCGGGCCAACCCACCAGCCGGGTCGCGCCCAGGCCAGGCCGGGCCGCCCTAGACGGGCCTGGTCGCGCTTAACCGGGTCGGGTTGACCTGGGTCGGGCCGACCCAAGGGGGTTGGGTCGGGTCGGTCCGGGCCCAGACCCCCTGTTTCCAGACCTTTTTCGGTCTTTTGCTCATAACTTCTACTACGAACCTCCGAACGATGAGCCGTCAGCGGCGATGCCATAATTAGATTGAGATGGTCGTTTAGGTATATCTCACTCAAGGTTTCGGAATACTTTGGGTTTGGACGGGTTGGTTCATCCACGAAACCAACCGGGTCCTAGGAGCGGAAACGCTCATAACTTGAGCTCCGGACGTCTGATTGACATGTCATCGACTTTGTTGGATACCTCTAAGTGAGAAAAATCTTTTGGCTTACTCTGCCCGAGGTTTGGACGCCGGCGGAGTACGATCGGATTGTTAATTCCTTAAAAACCAACCGGGTCCCTAGGACGAAAAAGCCAATAACTCTCAGACTGGGCGTCCAATTGACGTGTCGTCTGCGACGTTGAGTTTCTGTTGACGATACGTAACTTTTGGATATATCAACTATGGACTATGTGTCAGTTGATGTATCAGCCTCTCGGCTCGTGGAGCGGACCCTCCTGAACGTGCTTGCTGTGTGCGGGAACCCTAGAGCTGGCTGCAACTGTTGTTGTGACGACGGCGACTGTACAAAGATCCTTAGTGGATTCGACTACGGCGATTATGAAAAAACTACAGTAATCCTCCGTGTTTTCAGCAGTGACTACTACGGTACATCTTGGGATACGTCAACTCCGGACCACATGTCAGTTGGTTCATCGACCTCTTAGTTCGTGGAGTAGACCCTCCCGAAATGAGCATTCAATGGGCGGAAACCCTAAAGCTGGTTGAGACATGACGACTGCTGATTGAACAACTCGGTGTGTTGCGGATATCCCAGTGGGGAGGGATTGGTTGTAGTGGCAGACCCACGGTGGAGGAGCGCTTGGTTGTAGCGGCAGACCCGCGGTACTCAATAGAAGGAGTACCTCTGGAGGCTATGAGGGGGAGCGCTTTGTTGTAGTGGCAGACCCACGACGGAGGAGCACTTGGTTGTAGCAGCACGGGGGAGTGCTTGGTTGTAGCGGCAGACCCACGACGGAGGAGCGCTTGGTTGTAGCGGCTGACCCGTGTTACTCAACAGAAGGGGTACCTCTAGAGTCTATGAGGGGGAGCACTTGGTTGTAGCGGCAGACCCATGGTGGGAAGCGATTGGTTGTAGCAGCAGGCCCACAGTACTCGATAGGTTGAGTACTACAGAAGTCCAAGGTGAGAGGGAAGCGCTTGGTTGTAGCGGCATAACCACTGTACTTGATGGAGAAGGAGTTTCCTAATATCCTTGGGTTAAACTTCATGATCGATCCTGTGTGGGTCATTGTGGGGGTTAGTACCTATAGATCCTTGGTGGGTCCTACAGCTTAGATGAATCGGTGGCTACACCTGATCATCTTTAACATCATACGAAGAAGTACCTGTGTGAGCTGAATCCTGTTTACTATCCTATGTGGATCACGTTTTTCTCTCCTTTATGGATTGTGTTGTGCTATCCTATGTGGATTACGTTTTTCTTTCCTTTGTGGATTGTGTTGTGCTATCCTGTGTGGATTTACATTTTGCTTTCCTGTGTGGACTGGGTTGTGCTTGGGCTCGGATGTTGGTGCCAAACGGGAATTGATAACTTAGGTATATATATGGGCATATATCTAAGCACACTACTACAAACACGGCCTTTATCATCGCTAAAAATGGCCTTTATCAGCGCTAGAAAAGTGCTGATAAAGCCAGCGTAGATAAAGGGGGGGCCTTTATCAACTCTCCGAAAAGCGCTGATATAGGACCCCTTTATCAGCGCCAAAAAAAGCGCGGATAAAAGTACCCCTTTATCAGCGCTTTTTTTAGCGCTGAGAAAGGGGTCCTATATCAGCGCTTCCTTTATCAGCACTCTCGTTATAGCGCTGATAAAGGACCCTTTTATCAGCGCTTTTAAAAAATCGCTGATTAAAGTAAAAAAAAATTTAAAAAAATAAAAAAATTTAAAAACATTTAAAAAAATTAAAAAAAATTTAAAAAATACTGCCAATCGGGGGGGGCATTTATAGTGCTTGAACCCCCCATTTTACAGCGCTTTTCGGCCCCTATACAACACCCCACGCACCCCACACACCTCCCCTCCACCCTTTAACAACGCTTGCTCCAATATTCCTCATGCGCGCGCACCCCTGCCTCCACCAGGATTTGAACTCGAGACCTCCCCCATGCGCGCCTAAGCCCTTACCACTACTCTATTTTGATTTTCTTTTGAATTCATGATATCTATATATATATATATTTATATATTTAGTTTTATTTGTTCGTATAGTAATATATATTTATATTAATATATATATATAGTTATATTATAATATATATAGTAATATTAATATATATATAGTGGTATTAATATATATCTATATCTATATATATATATATTTAGTTATATTTATTTGTATAGTAATATATATTTATATTAATATATAGTTATATTAACATATATATAGTTATATTAACATATATATAGTTATATTAACATATATATAGTTATATTAACATATATATAGTGATATGAATATATATTTATATAGTTATATTAACATATATGTAAATATGTTTAATTATTTATTTAAAAAATTTAATTTTTAGGTGCGAATATATAAAAAATATGTACATATAGTTATATATTTGATTATAAATAGCATTTAATTATAAAAAAGGATGATATTTCAAAAAAATAATATTAATATTAATGTAATACCTTGGAATAAATTTAGTCCCCACCAAGAAAAGCCAATAATACCCCCTTAAACGAGTTTGAAAATCCACAAAATGTTAAAAAATCTGGGTACCCCGACAAAAAACTCAGTTTTGGAGGCCTTATGGGCCTCTTTTGGCCTACAAAGATGCTAGACTGGGGTATCCCCAGTCATATTGACGTAGAGTTCGTCGCAAGCTTCGATTTGATATGTGGTAGAGCTCAAACAAACACCCGGATAAAAAGTTATGGCCGTTTGAAGTTTGAGTTGCGTTTTCAACATATTTTGGATCTTTTTTTAATTTTTTTAATTTTTTTAGTCCTCAAATTGTTATTAAATGACTATTACTCCATAATAATTATCAAAATATTAATTAAAAATATTTTTTTAATTTTTTAAGAAGTCATTTTCACTAAATATCTTAAATATTAAGTATAATAAGTGTAAATGTACATTTATACATATCTAAAATATATTTAAAAATTATGTATTATATTTATATAACAAAATAACTATATTTATATATTAATATATTTTTAAATTTTTTTTGAAGCCGACAATTTATCAGCGCTAAAAAATCACTGATAAAGGCCCCCCTTTATCAGCGCTACTAAGCAAGCTCTGATAAAGGGGGGCGCTGCGAAAAACTGTTTTTATGGTAGTGGAAGTGTCGGATGTTACTTTGTGATTGTATCTTTCCTTTGTGGTTTATCCTTTGTGGATTTTCGGAGACCTTCGGGGGTCTCAGTGTCCCTACTGATTATCTTATACTCACCCCTTCACGGGCTATGCCCGCACTACGTTGTGTTGGTTGCAGACGACGGATAGTGCTGATCGTGGTCGAGGTTGGCGGAGCAGGACGGTACATGGAGGTAGACCACTGGGCGGGGTGTACTCGGAGTGGACGGATGGACCGAGGAGCTGTGGAGGATGTTTGTACCCACCCTTTAGGTGGGACTTCTAGTGGATGGATCGACGTTGTGGATTTGCTTTTCAGTTGTTGTTTTCCCCTTTCGAGTTGTACTTTACATTCAGTTTGGGTTTGTATTCTGGCCCACTTAATTTCTGCACTTACTGTTGTACCGGTTTTTAATTAGTTTTTACTTCTACTTGCATACTTTGTGTTGTTTGTTTGTTCACTTTACAAAAGCAATGCCTTCCCTTTACTGGGATTTACGCATTGGTTCTAGTCGCCAGCCCCTGGCCTATGGAAGGCGGGCTTGGGTTAGTCACGACACAGGTCCTGAGGACAGGTCGTGACAAATTGGTATCAAAGGAGTTCAGTTCAACCGAAAACTCTGATCATTCTTCTATGTGAAGAAATATTGTTAAACGTATTGACTGTGGTTATCAGTCTAGGGAGCCCAGTTTTGGTGCGGCGGCCGACGTATCCGTACACCAGGACCCTGACTTCTGATTTCCGACATAATGCACAAAAACATTGATTGCATTTGTGTTTAAAGTTTTCTTTGTGATTACTTTGTATCAGCTCACCAGGTATATTGTTATGACCGTGGCGCACCTGTTTCCTTTTCGGGATGGCCCCATGACGGCAGCCAGCTAGGGTTCCGAGAGTGGTGCGTGACGACAGCCCGCCGAGCGACGAGGCCTCGATGCAGGGCCATTTGACAGCAGAGGCATCGACGGTACCTCTACCTGCCGAGCCACCGATGCTTCCAACCCCAGCCTCTGATGATGCACGTCGCCTTAGTGCACTGCATGAGTTCCAGCACCAGCGACCGCCCAGGTTCCGTGGGGAGACGGACCCCCAGGCCGCCGAGGACTGGCTGGAGGCGGTTGTACGAGTTTTCCCATTAGTGAGGACACCAGCAGACCTTATGGTGGTCCTTGCAGAGAGCCTTCTGCATGCGGCAGCATGCAGATGGTGGAGCTTGATGCTCCAGGTGCACGACGAGGCATCAATCCTTTGGACGGACTTTGAGAACCGTTTTCACTCAGAGTTCATCCCAGCCACCCTCAGAGCGGTGCGCATCCAGGAGCTACTATAACTGCGGCAGGGCAGGGTGACAGTAGCCCAGTACGTGGCGAGGTTTACCGATCTCTCGCGTTATTCCACAGACATGGTATGAGACCCATTCTTCAGGGCCCGAACCTTCGAGCAGGGGCTCAGGAGAGAGATCATAGCTTCAGTTGTTTCTCACAGCATTCTGACATAGACAGGGGTGTTGGAGTGAGCCCTCTTAGTAGAGAGTTTCCTTGCTGAGCAGTCTCCAGCAGCAGGACCGACCACTAGCCGGCATGCGGCAGAGTCTTCTGTAGCTGGTAGTGGACAGATGACGCAGGGTTCCAAGAGGACTATACCTACAGGTGGTCGACAACATGACTCAGGATCGTTTGTGTGTGGCACTTGGGGTAGAAAACGACTTACCATGAGCGGGAAGTGTTAATCCTGCGGCGGTATTGGTCACATGGATCGTGACTATCCGACCCGCCATACGGATGACTAGTGGGTGAACGAAGGACCCCCCAGGCAGAGGCAGAGGTTCGATCAGGGCGGGCTGCAAGGAGCAGGCGGCCATGGCCGGGGAGCTGGCCGTGCAGCTGGAGGTGGACGACGCTTCGGGGTGTTGCCACCACCACCACCAGGAGGTCCACCCCGACCGCAGGGGACATGAGGATATGGGAGGGCTCAGCTTCAGGCAGCTGAGGCCTACGATCATGGAGCTCCGGGATCAGATGGACAGGAGCAGGACTAGCTCCAAACCTGGAGACTTTTGTTCAAGTTTCTTCTAGTTTTGTTGATGTATGTTTGTATATGCTTTGTGTCTTTTTACTTGAGATGCAGTAATAAAAGACACATTTTCTTGTGGAATTTACTTTCATGTCCTCTCTTTTTTTGTTAATAAGAGGTTCCGGTTTAGACTGTTGACCTGACCCTCACTTGAGAGATACCTACTGGAGGAGACCCAGTTACTACACACTGATGCCGACAGTGTGATTCAACCCTTGGAGGTGAGAGTAATGGTTGGATCTCATGGTAGTAGCATCGAGGCCTTACGATGCCATCCTTGGTATGGGTTAGTATCATCCATGTCGGGATTGACTGTATTAGGAAAATAAAGTGGTTCATCCATAGGATGAGACCATATTTCTCTTATCAGCAAAGAAGAAATCTTAGCAGCTCTTGTGTGACCGGAGATGGTCCAGGCCACGATAGAGAAGGTCCAGGTCATCCAGGAGCGGATGAGGACAGCTCGGAGCCGGCAGAAGTCTTATGCTGACAGGAGGCAGAGGCCACTGGAGTTTGCAGATGGAGACCACATCTTTTTATGGGTCTCACCCCAACGTGAGTTATGGAGATTTGGCTGAGGCGGCAAGTGGTCTCCATGCATCATCAGACCCTTCCAGGTCCTCAGCAGGGTTGGCAAGGGGGCTTATCATTTGGCTATACCACCTCAGTTGCACTGGGTGCACGTCGGCTTCCATGTATCTCAGCTGAGGAGATACGTGCACAATCATTCACACAAAATTGACCATGGGGAGCTAGACGTTGATGATGGGGCGATTTTTTCGGAGGTCCTGGTGGAGATCGAGGATCGACAGGAGCGGGTCCTACGTGGACGGTCGATTCCTCTAGTGCGTATCAGGTGGCAGCACGAGATCCTCCAGGAGAGCACTTGGGAGCGGGAGGCTCAGATGCATGCTCAGTACCCACATTTTTCCCTAGTATATGATGTATCTTTACGGGGATGTAAAGCCCTGAGGTGGGAGTGATGTAAAGACCCGTAGATTTCAAGGAAATTTTTTTTCTTAATTTTATTTGGAATTTTACAAGAACTCAGTTTCTGAAGGCACATGATTCCGAGGCCCGGTGTGCCCGGAATCAATTTCCGAAGTTTGGCTGGGGTACGTTCAGTGAACGAACGAGTGGGTTTATTCTAACTATTGAATCGGTGCTCGGAATCGAATTCCTAGGGAACCGATGGAATCGCTACGCCGGTTTTTTCTTAGAAACGCCTCTTCCAGAGTTGCGTTTTCTCAGGTGTGGTTTTTAAATTTTTGGGGTTAAGTTAAGAAATAAAATAAAGTGGTGCGACAACATTATTTTTATTTCACTTAAGGCCACTTAAAAGCCACTTAAAGACGCTTAAACTGAGTTGAAGCGGATAGGGTGCAATTCAAAATATCCTACCCTCTTGGTATGATATTTGTGAGGTGGGGCCCGCACGAGCCCCACCGTTTCTTTTCCGCTAAGTAACGCACCCGCGAAAACCACTATTAATTGAAATTAAACTGGGGATTTATTAATATATTAAACGCTCCTTTTAATTGGGAGGTTTTATTCATTGAATTAATTCTATTAATTAATGGGTCGTTACTTAACTTAGTTATTTTCGTTGTTGGCATGTAATAAAATAAGACCAACATTTCTTCTTGTGTGTTGTTCGTTGAGAGGATTTGATGAACCTTAAGTCCTTAAACCTCCTTCGTGATGAACATGAAGAATGCGAAGAACGTGAAGAACACGAAGAATGCCTGCCTTCGATGAAAAGTGATGAAGAACGCCGAACCCTCGGAGATCAACGACGTGACACCATGTTCCGCGACGCCAACAATTCTTCTTCTGCGACATTCCTTCTTCCGCGACCAATCTTCGAACATCCGTTTGAGGTAGGATTTTATGAATCTTATAAATTCCTTTGTGGTTTTTATACTTGACAAGGATTTAATTCATGTAAATTAAATCTGTGTGTTTTCTTTACCCCTCGGAGATCGTCGACGCGACGCCGTATACCGCTACGACGCGACGCCCTTCCGCGACGCGACGATCCTCTTCTTCCGCGACGATCAATTCCATGAAGAACGCACACTCGATGACGACGACGAGAAAGGGGTTTTATTTGAGAACAATATTTTATTCCGATGATTGTTCAACTAAAACAAAGAACCCGGATCAAAGTTCAATTTTAATTTTATTAAAATTGTGCCTTGTTGTTTTTCATGTGTTGAATATTTTAATCCCGTTTGTTATCACCTAATGCGGAGGGTGAAGACCAAACAAACACGGCCCGACAACCATCCGCAGTTTTTCATTGGTGTGCGGAATAGCGGACGACGGAAAACGGGGTCGCAAGGGCGATTTGAGGGCCTTGCAGTGAAGATCGGATCCCGGGAGGACGACTGGCGAAGACCGCACGCAAAACGGACCACCGGAGCACGTCTGGTGGCCCGCGGAAGCATCCGCCGGCGTGCTGCCGGCAAAAACCCACCGTGGCTGAAGCCGCGGCAGCGAGACGGTTCCGTGGCCGCGCGGAACCGGGATGCGGGACGCGGCTTAAGCCGCGTCCGGGAACTGCGGAGCAGCCCCTGCGCGGGGGCCGTGATTCCCTTGATCGGCCGCTCGGCTGAGCCGAGACGGGCCGACCCACCAACCGGGTTGCGCCCAAATGTGTCGAACCCGGACCTGGGTCGGCATGACCCGGTTCGGGCCAACCCAGGGGGGGTCGGGCCAGGTCGGTCTGGGCCCAGACCCCCCGTTTCCAGACCTTTTCGGTCTTTTGCTCATAACTTGAGCTACGGACCTCCGAACGACGCGCCGTCTGCGGCGATGTGATCCTTGGATAGAGATGGTCGTTTCAGTATATCGCACCAAAGGTTTCTGAATAATTTGGGTTCGGCCGGGTTGGTTCGTCTACGAAACCAACCGGGCCCTCGAAGCGGAAACGCTTATAACTTGAGCTTCGGACTTCTGATTGACGTGCCGTCAATTTTGTTGGATACATCTAAGTGAGAAGAATATTTTGTATTACTCTGCCCATGGTTTGGATGGAGGTGGATTATGGTCGGATTCGTTTTTCCTTAAAAACCAACCGGGCCCCTGGGACAAAAAAGCCAATAACTCTCAGACCGGGCGTCCGATTGACACGCCGTATACGACGTTGAGTTCCTGTTGATGATACAGAAATTTTGGATATATCAACTCTGTACATTGTGTCAGTTGATGTATCAGCCTCTCGGCTTATGGAGAAGACCCTCCCAAAAGAGTTTGCTGTGTGCGGGAACCCCAGAGCTGGCTGGAACTGCTGTTCTGTCGACAACGACAGTACAAAGATCCTCAGTGGATTCGACTGCGACGATGATGAAAATAGTACGGGAATCCTCTGTGTTTTCAGTAGTGAGTTCTACAGTACATCTTGGGATACGTCAACTCCGTACTACATGCCAGTTGATGCATCGACCTCTTAGCTCATGGAGTGGACCCTCCCAGAACGAGCATGCCATGGGCTGAAAACCTAGAGCTGGTTGAGACTTGACGATTGATGATCGAAAAACTCGGTGTGTTACGGATATCCCAGGGGGGAGCGCATGGTTGTAGATGAAGACCCATGGTGGAGGAGTGCTTGGTTGTAGCGGCAGACCCGCGGTACTCAACAGAAGGAGTACCTCTAGAGGCTATGAGGGGGAGCGCTTGGTTGTAGCGGCAGACCCACGGCAGAGGAGCGCTTGGTTGTAGCGGCTAACCCGTGGTACTCAACAGAAGGGGTACCTCTAGAGGCTGTGAGGGGGAGCGCTTGGTTGTAGCGGCATACCCATGGTGGGAAGCGCTTGGTTGTAGCAGCAGGCCCACAGTACTCGATAGGTTGAGTACTACAGCAGTCCAAGGTGAGAGGGAAGCGCTTGGTTGTAGCGGAATAACCACTGTACTTTATGGAGAAGGAGTTTCCCAATAGCCTTGGGTTCAACTTCATGATCGTTCATGTGTGGGTCATTGCGGGGGTTAGTACCTATAGATCCTTTGTGGGTCCGATGGCTTAGATGAATCAGTGGATACACCTAATCATCTCTAATGTCATACGAAGAAGTACCTTTGTGAGCGGAATCCTGTTTACAATCCTATGTGGATCATGTTTTTCTCCCCTTTGTGGATTGTGTTGTGCTATCCTATGTGGATTACATTTTTCTTTCCTTTATGGATTGGGTTGTGCTATGCTGTATGGATTTACGTTTTTCTTTCCTATGTGGACTGGGTTGTGCTTGGGCTCGGATGTTGGAGCCAAATGGGAATTGATGACTTAGGTATATGTATGGGAATATACCTAAGCAGTGTCGGATGTTACTTCATGATTGTATCTTTCCTTTGTGGTTTATCCTTTGTGGATTTTTGGAGACCTTCGGGGGTCTCGGGGTCCCTATTGAGTAGCTTATACTCACCCCTGCACGGGTTATGCCCGCACTACGTTGTGTTGGTTGCAGATGACAGACAACACTAAACGTGGTCGAGGTTGGTGGAGCAGTACGATACCTGGAGGTGGACCACTGGGCGGGGTGTACACGGAGCAGACGACTGGACCAAGGAGCTATGGTGGTGGTCTGTACCCACCCTTCAGGTGGGACATCCCGTGGACTGCTCGACATTGCAGCTTTACTTTTTAGTTGATGTTTTCCCCTTTCGAGTTGTACTTTAATTTCAGTTTGGGTTTGTATTCTGGCCCACTTACTTTCCGCACATACTGTTGTACCAATTTTTACTTAGTGTTTACTTCTGCCTACTTACTCTGTGTTGTTTGTTTTTTCACTTTACAAAGGAAATGCTTTCCCTTTAACAAGATTTACACCTTGGTGCTAGTCTCCAGCCCCTGGTCTATGGAAGGCGAGCTTGGGAGTCACGACACGGGCCCCGAGGACGGGTCGTGACAATTCTCCCTCATCTATCTACATCTATTGGGAATTTAATATAAATTTTAACATATTTAACATATTGTATTTAAATTTTGGTGTAGTGTGTCAATCCAAATTAATATAATATATATAATAAAAATTATATGTTATAAATATCATGATCTAATTTTTTTCTGAAGATGACTTCATTCGTGCAGGGTCGAGCGCTCCTCCGACCTATGATGGTTATCGATTTCTTCTCATTAAATGATCATATGATTTTCATATGCAATTAGATTCATCAACAATGTCAGTTTGGGTATGTTTTTCGGAGTTTTCTACCCCATTTCAAAACCCTTCAATTACTCATATGCTAGGGAACATGGAAGGATGGTATCTCTGTTTGAACAGTAGGACTAGGGTAGTGTGTCATCCGATATTGCCGAGGGTTTGTATTGAAGTGGATGTATCTAAAGTGCTTGATGAATTCTTCTGGATTGCCTTTGTCGAGGAGTTTCATCACCAGAAGCACACGGTGTTTAAGTCATGCTATGAGTTCTGTTCTTTGTGCAAGAAACTGGGGCACAATTTGGAATCTTGCAGGTGCAGGGGGTTGTGACACTTGGGAACTGGGAATATTCAGGTGATTCGGGCCTCAATTGGTCCCATTTTTGGAAGTATAAAGCTACTGAAGGTTAATTGAAAGGATGAGATTAGGGGTGTTGAAAGTGTTGCGACTGATTGTCCTGTAGATGTATCAGTCAAGAAGAAGCAGGCAAGGGTGTTGCCTCTTGAACCCCGTGTAACTGAAATCCTCAATAGGTTGAGACAAGACTTGGTATTCCTCCATGAGCTACTGAGGTCACAGGGGTTATACAGAATGGCGGTACTTTTCAAGTTGAAAGGAATGATGGATTGTTAACCCGAAATGAATTATCAGTGAGTGATGGGGTTAGTGATGGTCTAGTCCATGATTTTTATGAAAATCATCAAGAGGCAGAGGCCGATTTGGATCTGAGTAAGGAAGAAGGGGATCAACAGGATGGACATAATGACCATCATATTGGGGAACAACCTCCATGCTTGGTTTGGGAGGATACCATTAGTCAATCAATGTTCCTTTGTATGGGGTTAATGCAACTGAGAAGCTTGGATATGCTTTTGCAGGAATTCAAGAATGAAGATATTTTCATTGAAAAAGTGAATGATAACAACATTTCTTTTCCCATGGATCGTGCTTTCCAGTAGTAGAGTCAAGAGGTCATCCCGATATGCAATTGTTTTCTAGGTATGGAGGGATTGGCTCTGTATCAAGAGAATTCCATTGATGAACAAGAATAAAGTGGGATAGAGATGGATGTGGATTTCCCTAGCTATTTCTCAGACACGTTGGAAGGGAAGAATGATAACAGCGTGCACAATGCAATGAATGTAATTCCCTAGAGGTCTGAATCAAGAGGTTACACCTTGATCATAGGGAAGAAAAACAAAGGGCGAAGGGTTTACTCATTTCATTCAAATCCAATGGGGACTATGTGAGGTAAAAAATATATAGAAAAGGTTCTTGAATACATGACTGCTTCTAGTGCTAATATTCATGGGAATACTAAAGATGTTATGGCCGATTTAGATTAGATTAGTGTAAAAAACACTACTGAGGAAAATGGTCCTAAAGAAAAATCTCTAGGACTTTTTGTTCATTCCGAAAAAGGGATGGTGGATGAGTGTCTTTTGAAGAAGGGGATACATGATGGTCATGATTTTGTAGAACAACCACAATATTTATCCATGATTGATACTAACAGTCAATTTCAGTAGGACCAGGGAGTGAATATTGGTTACCAAAAGGTTCATATCCATGGAAAATGGGGGGATATCTATGATATTGACAAGGAAAATGATAATAACATGGTCAGGCCTTCCTATAGTAAAATTTTTCAGGGTGTGAAGAATATAGTGTCCATGAATGAAGAAGTTATGATTTACCTGACATGAATTCCAAGCAAAAACTATTCTTATCTTCCAAAGATGGTGTCTAGAAGCTCTTATGTCAGGAAGGAAGGCAGGTCCATATCTAGTTTGAAAAAGGGTGCAAAATCATCAGGTGAAATTCTATCTTTAGAGAAATTGAATATTATAAGGAAATATGAGAAGATTCTAAAGCACTATGAATTCTCAGAGTGTGAGTATCCTAATGTAGAGGAGACAATCTATCATGGATGTGGCGATATGTATGATTTCTATGATCTGTAGTTGTCTTTTCAAGCTTTCGGTATTTACTTGATGTTCTATTTTTAATAAATGGTCAGAGGTTTTTCCTCTGACTGCACTTTTCTGGTATGATGTAGGTGACAACCATACCTTGGCTATGTATTATTTTATATTTTAGTTAATAAGGCATTTCATTTTATATAAAATGTATTAAGCATCTTATAAAGTAAAAATATTATTTAATGATCAATTTTGAGGAATAATTAATATTTTTTAAATAGATATTAATCCTCACTAAAAACACATATATAGATTGTATTAAATATAAATAGGCACGTGTTACATGGCATACACTATAAACTACACAACATGTAATGACTTCCTCAATACACAATGATGGACTTTGAATATTTTTCATCCAAATATATTGATGCGGTATATGGTATATATTCTATCTAAACTACTTGTGTCCTTGATATTGAATATCATTCAATCACACATGTCATTTATTAAACCATATCACATCATTCAAAATGATTTTTTAGTAAATTTCTCTGCAAAATCATGAAAACTAAATGGTGTGTACACTAGATGTATGGCATGTAATATGATGATGAAGGTATTTGTATAGACAATACATATGTGATGTAATAAACACATGATGTTTTGATTCCATGTGGAGAGATGTTTATCCAATAGCCTATCCTCATTACATGAACATGGAACAAGACATAGACTTTTTTATTACACATTGTGTGATAATTTCATCATGACAGAAAACTATATAACTCATATTGAAATAACCAATAATTTTTCATTTATTATAACCATTTTTATTAATATATGAAAATTAATAATTTGATAGTATCAACATTTATATAAAGAAAGAATAATATTGAAATTATTCTGAGAAATGTTTTTTACTATGATTAATTGTGAACTAATAATTAAAAATTCAACCTAACTAATCTGATACCACTTGTAGGTTTTAGATGGGGAGGATGCATCGATTAAGCCAATTACTACATCAAATTTTATTCCTTTCAATGAATAATCTATAATTTACAAAATTATAGAAAGCATGAACATTAAATTAATTTGATTAATATTGATTTTAGATGCTTGTTCCATATGAATGGGTCATTCGTGTAATTTTATAATTACTTTAAATTTTTTAATTACTTATAAAAAGTATATTATTGCAAAATATTACATTATACCATTCCACCCTTATAAGAGTTATGCTATTATTTCACATTGAGGATCTAAAAGTAAAATCTCTATAACAATGATCCACATGTGATCCTTTAATTTTGGAATGTCGCTACTAAAAATATATGTGGTGGAACAACATTATTAATCATCTTTTGTGTTGTGTGTTGATTTTTGAAATATACTTCATTGGATAAGGATTTTTATTTTCTCTTGATATTGATAGGGGGAAGGATTAGGTGGTTTAATTCTTATGATCTTGAGATAAAATATTATGAGTGATTTTCGTTGGAATAATTATCTAATTTGGTGATTCATTTTAGAGAATAAATTATGCCTATAAATTAAAATATCTGTACTAAACTAGGATTTCTCCTTGGTAACGTGTCACCTCACCATGCGTCCACATCCCCATAAATTCTCTATTCCTCCCTCCATACCCTAAAATTTAACCCATTATCGATCACCCACTCAGGAATTTTCTTCGACCCTCACTATCCTCCCTGAAACCCCTACCCAAAACCCCTCTCCCACTAACTGGTTCTCGATCCCCTCTATAAATCCAGTAGTTTTTTCGATCCCCACATCGATTCCCCTCTCTCGCTTTCCTTCCAGATTACCCCTAGCCCTCACTGCTTCTACTCACGGTTTTCATCACATTCACCTACACTTCCTAGATGTTAGTGTCTCCTCGAAGCTCTCCTAAGTGCAACACCTCTGCAACAACCATCAGAGCCTCCATCTTCTATGCCTACTTCTCTATCTGCTCCACGTCTGTATCCTGCGCCTCCTCCACGAATTTCGTCTCCCGAATATCATATTTGTGATGCTCCCCCGATTTTCCTTTGTCGATGTCCGCTGACTTCAACTTCGTCAGTCTCACAAAAATAGGGTTTGTGTTGCATCTTGATACTCCACCATCACCTAATTCGTTCTCCCCAATCGACGGTTTTCTATGCTTCTCCATTTGGTCTCCCCAAACTAGCCTCTCCATTCGATCTATCCAATCTAGGATCCAACCCCTTCGAGATTGCCTAACACTGATCCATCGATGTTGACCGCCTTCACCACTTTCACCTCCATCCACTATCTCTCCATCTGGATTACTGATGATAACATACTCCTCCATCATCACCTACAATAACTTCAAAACACTGCTTCACCTTCTTCAGAAACCCCAATCTAGGGTTTCATCCGCCTATCCATTCATTCTCCCCAGTTAAGCTTCTCCATTCTGTCTTCACAGTCTAGGGCTTCAACTCCTTCGTTCTCAAAGACCACCTACTCATCCTCCATTTTTTTCAACAAACCATACTCATCTAACCCACCCACGATTAACATAGGAATTTCCTTCGGTTCACCTCCAGCAATCCCTTCTGTTACCATTTGTAGTGCAATCCATTATTTTTGATGATTTACAACACCTTGGAGGACCACCTAACCATCACCCATAAATTCTTTATACAACCTATAGAGAAACCTCTCCAAAACAGGTATGTTCTCATTCTGTCCATAAATACCTATCAATTTTGTGCATCTTTGATTATTTACAGGTTATCAAAATGTAATGATACAATCAAAATAATATTTCATATTCGAATACTTCAAGTTTAGATGTTTAATCTGATCTTCATTTGTTTATTGACCACACACTACTAGCTAGGATTACGTTCAATTCGTCATTGTAACTGTAATTGGTCCCTTTCAGACATACAACTCTAACTGTGATGTTCCAAATGATTTAATAGAGATTACATTATCGTCAGCAGAATATTCAGTGATTACATGAACATTCTAATGATTGACTATCTTTATAACATACATTTCTCTACACAAGGATCATTTTACTATAATCCATGGTTTTATCTTCTTATACAATTAAATAAATAGATACAAAATACAAACATGCACTCCCAGTATAGATCTAAGACACATGATTTCAATGAATCCAAATACAGCAACAACTTCAATAAGGTAATATTATTTCGAATCTACAATCTTGATATTGTACCATTTTTTATAAATCATATGCTAACATATTTACTTTAATTTCTATTATGCAGGAAGAATATCTCTTCAAAACATTTATGCAACTGAACCTGTTACACCAACAAGAATCACTCAAACAGGAACATCTATTCAATTGTCATCACTAACCAGTAATGGTAAATTCAAATTAAAAAGTCCATTGCATATTCAATGGTTACCTTATTGAAAACTAAAAGATCATAACTCGGTGATATATTATCTTACTGCTTGACAATGTATATTTGTAATTGAGATTACATTATAGTCAGCAGAATATTTAGTGATTACATGCACATTCTAATGATTGACTGTCTTTAAAACATGAATTTTTCTACACTCTGATCATTTTACTGCAATCCATGGTTGTATTCATTTCCTTTACAATTAAATAAATAGATATAGAATACAAACATGCACTCCTGGTAGATATCTACAGACACAAGATTTCAAAGAAGCCTACTACAGTAACAACTTCAATAAGGTAATCTTATTTCTAATATACAGTCTTGATATTGTTCCATTTTTTATCAATCATATGCTAACATATTTACTTTATTTTCAATTATACAGGAAGAATATCTCTTCAAATCATTGATGTAACTAAACCTTTTACTCCAATAGGAATCAGTCAAATAAGAACATGTATGCAATTTTCATCAATGCCCAGTAATGGTATGTTCAACTTAAAAAGTCCATTACTTATTCTATGGTTACCATATTGAAAACGAAAATATCATAACTATGTGATATATTATATTCCTGCCTGAAAATGTATATTTTTACGTTACTGACACTTTTATGAGAATAATAACTATTGAAATCTTTGATTCTTTACAGGTTATCAAAAAGTAACGATACATTCATACTCATATTTCCTAATTGAATACTTCAAAAAATATTGATACATACTTTGTTATTAGAACATGTTCAATTCCATACTACTGCAGTAGTTTTTCATCGTTTTAATAGGTTCTATTAGGGTAAGTTTTCATATTTTAGATAATTTTACTTCCTTGATTTCATGGAATCATTTATCAAAGGGTTATTCATGTGAGTGCACATAAACATATAAAATGGTAGGAAACATTTAATATTTTACTATTTCAATTAAAAATATATAATCATTTGTTCAATATTGTGGGTGTTTTTTTAAGCCTATAATGTGGTATTTCAAGAGGTTTTTGCATCCAAATACCTTTTTTCCATATGATTATATATTTATTTCAGTTGAAGACTTAGGAGTTCACTATTCTGATGCAGATTATCGAGCATCGCCTTATGATTATAATAATGATGCAATAGTTCAAAAGATCAGTGCTATTACCAATTCAATTTTTTAAATTTTTTCTACAAATATTGTATTTATGATTTGTGGCCAATGTGATTCTCACCCACCAATAGGTATGTTCTCCTAAATCGTTGAAATAGTCTCCTCTTCAATTTTTAGTATTTACCTTCACATGAAACATTTTTATATGTTATTCTAGAAAATCTATTTTCCGATTCACAAACTAGGGCATCTATTTCATTATGTTATCTAGTATTTATTCACCAATTCATTGTTTTAAGACTGTTCTGCAAAATACAATATTAGGATTGTGATCATATCTTCTCAGCTCGGTTCCTGCATTTCGAATTCATAGATCATGTATGAAATTAATTACCTATTCCAAAACCTAAATCATTTCTTCTATATTATGATAATATAAAATCTAAATGGGATGAGTTTGTGTGTTCTCAATATTGTGGGTGTTTTATATTAATTTCTTTAACCCTATTATGTGGTATTTCAAGATGTTTATGCATCCAAATACCTTTTCTCTATATGATTATATATTTAATTTGATTGAAGACTTAGGAGTTCAATATTCTGATGCAGTAAATCGAGCATATTCTTATGATTATAATGTTGATGCAATAGTTAAAAAGGTCAGTGCTATTACCAATTTCATTTTGTTACATTTTTTCTACACATATTGTATTTATGATTTGAGACACTTTCCATGTAGTTTTCAAAAAACATTACAATATATTTGTTTTATTATGATAATAAAACATCTGAATGGGAGGGGTTTGAGTGGTCTAAAAGGGATATTCATGTGAGTTCACATTAATAGGTTTTTTCTCTTATGTAAACTAATAGTTATTTATTCCTTTTAATTGTTTGTGATGTGTTGCTTCTATTAATTTCAGGATATGGTTTCTCATTAAAGAACATGTTTTTTCTTTGTAAGCTGTTAATCCTGATTAAGTTCGTACAAGATTATGATGGTACTGTCACAAATTTCTTCACATTATTACTGCATTTATATGTAAATTCATATTATTTTATTATTCTTTTATTGTTTAATGATGGCTTACTGGTGTTTTTTCCTTTTAATGGGTTTTAATGTGTGAATTCTATTGATTTCAGGGTATGGGTTTGCATTGAAGAAATAGTTTTTCATGGAAATTGTGATTTTTTAGTTGAATTTGGTACCAGGAAATACAACACTTCTTCATATGTAATTGTATTAAATTTTATATAGTGATTATCTATTTGAGCCTTTTCATCTCTCAATGTGATGGATTTAATCATGTTATACATGTTTGGAAAAATGGGATTGATATCTTCTCAGTTTTTTTAATTCATAACTAGGAATATTATCCTTTAAATGTCTTCATTTTAATATTGGTTGAAGATAACATCATCATTCACTTTATTTATCTTGCTAGATCCAATAGATCCTTCTTCTCTACTAGCATCACCTAGATGTCTAATAACATCTACTATATATTTTTTTTTATGAACTAAAAACCTTTTTTAGATACCCTTCATATCTGGATATCTACAATAGCTATGTTATCATAACTTTTTTTAATTAACCTCCCTTCATTCCATTATTTTGTAGTTACAGTCACACACTCTATAAATGCAGGTAATTTGTCCTAAAATAATGGAGTAAACCTCCCTTATATCCTATATATGATTGAAGGTAATTTTTTTTAAATATAGATTCCACAATATATTTTTTTATGCACTAAAAACATATGAATATGATAATTAGTCATTTTCAACTTCGTTGTCTATAGTTCCTCAATAATCTGCATATCAGACAACAATTTTTGTAGGATCAAACAAGTGAAAGCAAAGACCAGACTTCAGGAAATATTCTATTTCATTCTATATGTATGGTGTCATTTTCTATTTTGAATAATATTTAGGTTGTACAACCATGATATTCATTTTCTAACATATTCATCGATAATTTTGGTAGCTATTTTGATTGACGAAAACAATCTCAGATTCAAGATCTTCTTCCTCAACAAGGTAATCATGGATTATTATTTTACATTTTCGAAGCCATAAATGTATAATTTCAGCAGAAAATAAGTAGAGATTCGTTCCTAGTATCCAAATATTAAATGGGACCTTTTAATGCTTATACATCCCACTTATAAAAATAATTATTATTATTTTTCTACTAAAATATGATATTTTGTTGACATTAAAAAGACATATATTTATCATTAAACCATATATAGTTTGTATAAAATAGCTCTATTATCAAAAAATTATTGATAAGATAGTGGAATTAAGAAATATGTATTAAACCATACAGAGAGTTGATAAGAAGAACTCCAACTGTTTAATGTTTAAAGTATTGATTTGAGTCTGTGATACACTGAAATTTTGAATGATGATTAATTTTCAAACCTGAACACTAATGATATATACATTCTATGCTAAGGAAATGTTTCAGTATGCTGTATACTAATGTGATCAACTGTGCACTTTCAGTATGTTGTATACTAATTTATTCTTCTTCAAAATACACGTGTGATGCCATTTAATTTAATTAAAGGCATTTAATTACATGTCATAAACTAGTTATCTGAATAGGTTGTTTTTCATTTTTCACATTATCCAATTTATCTTGAATTTTACAAGCATAACCATGGAATGTTTTTAGTAAGTAGGAATTTTCGTAGTTCTTCAATTTATTCCATCACATGTGTCTATTCTAATGTAAAGGTCTACATAAGAAGATTCAATAATATATCATTACAGCCAGTTTAACCAATGGTGTGAATGTATGATCTTAAAAATTTAATATTTTTTCACATATATATAAAGTTTTTTCTATTTACATTTATCCGTTCTTATGCACATATACTTATTTAAATATTTTTATATAGGACGAAAACCATGCTGACTTTTCAAGGGTTTCTTATCAACAAGGCACTAATGCCATGTATGTTTTATATTCCATTGCTTTTTTTGAAGGAGTTTTTGAATCCCACTAGAAGCCCAGATATGTTCTTGCTGCATTTATTAGGTGATACACATCCATGCACTGGATAAAACTCTTTTGTATCAGTACATACTAACACTTATTTTTATTTACAGTTAGTTTTCATTTAGTTTTTTTGGACTAGTTTTTCGGTATCCTAATTAATATAATGGACTTTTCATCAATTTTGAATATATTATCATATGAGTTTATTTATGGAACACACACCTTCCAACAATAAAGAAATCTTCATGAAGATTCTGCTGGAAGAATTATTATTTCTATATATTGGTATCTAAATTTTTTTTAATTTTATTTCATGTTCTTGTCTTCATGATATATTTTATGTTTAATTGATCAGACACATTACAAGTTTACCTCTTACTTCAACCACATTACCTTCTAATTCTCAAAACCAAAAATCTATTTCAAATATTAGATGGGATAGCCATATACTTGCATAACTGATGAAAATTCGTATCTCTATCAGTAGTTAAAGTTGTGTTCTTATTCTAGATCTTTATTTTAATACTAAAGTAAAACAATTCACTAATATTATTATTTTAGTATACATTGTTGACTCAAAGGATGCCCATTATTTTACTTTTGTCATAATATATTTTCTAATTACATATATTTTTTATCTGATGTTTAATAACGTGGTTCTAGTTGAATTTCCCCCTTTTGAAACATCTCCTTTAATAATAGTATTCAAAATTTATGTCCCCACATATTAGGTATGGTGTTTTTGTAAATATTTGTAATCATTATTTTATTTTCTTTACATTCATTCATTATTTTTTCTTGAATTCCAAATAAATGTTTCGAGAATCTATATGCACTTATGTGTGTGCATATTCTATATGTACCTATACTTTATACACCTTCGTGTTTATATATAATGGTGAAATTATCTCTCATTCTTTATCAAGATTAAATTTTTTCTCATATATTTTTTGATTCAATTTAAAATTTTAAGGTCTTCTAAAGTGGGTCGGAGCAATGAGATGTGATTTGGTGGTAGAAGCTGAGGTAAAAATTTTAGATGGATGCAGACATTTCTAGAGTTGGTGGTTGGATTGAATGCAGCTAGGTGGATAGTGTTGATTTAGTTGAAGGGTGAAAAAGTGGATATTTAAAAGCAATAAGATATTTTCCTGTTATATTTCAATGAAATACAATTTCATTTATAATCATGTATGGGTCGTGTGTGTTGTGGACCACTGGTCAGTGTGTGCAGGTGTTATGGAATATCCCCCCCCCGATGGAGGTGATTTGATCGACCATCCCACGCCTTATGTTATATGCAGGTGCACTATACTTATAGGATTTGATGTGGGGTATTGTTCATGTTATAATTAAATCCGTAAATCATGCATGTTCGTTTGTCAGACCGACTCACTGACATGCTCTACTGCTCACCACCTTCATTCGAAACCACCAGCCACCACTGCTTCACCTCTGGACCTCCATGGATGGCCATTTTGAGCTGGAGCTTGATCTTCTTATCAACTCCTATGGATCCATAACAAATCTATATTTGTGGAAAATGATTTTTTATTTTATGATTAGAATTATTCATCTGCACATCTCATATTTGTTATTAGAACAACTCTTCTTTATGTAAATTATTTTCAAATATGTGTTTTATAGTATACAATATTTATTTCCTAAATTTAGTTTATATTGATGGGAGGTTTCCATACTTGACAATTCCATAACACTTCACATTAAATTTAATGTATCTTATTTGAAATATTATAATGTTGTCTTATTAATATAGTCACTTCTAATTCAAAATTATTCACTACTTATTTGTGAGTAAAATACATTAAACGTTGTTGTTTCTTTGCAACTATTCCAAATAGTACTCTATTAGTAAAAATAATGACAATAATTAAATATCACCGTGCGTACGCACGTGAGAGTACTAGTTTTATCTAAAGATAATATATATAGATATGGTTATAATATTGATATTTATAAAAAATTTCCTTATCTAATATTATTCTCCAAATATTCATCATTCTAATAGTTTGAATATTATTTTTATTACTTGAAATTGGAAATCCAAAAATTCGTTAAATATTATTTTATTAAATAAGTAAACAAATAATTATTAGTGATATTTAACGTACATATCATTCTTGTGACTAGACCCCACATGACCAATGCACCTGCATTAGTGATGAATAATCCTTAAAAAATAATATTAATCATTTTATATATAATTAAAAATTATCTTCACTACCTTGTGAATAAAAATTTATTTTAATAGTTTTTAGAAAATATAAAAATTATGTAACGAAAAATTATTTTTAATTATATATATATGATCAAAAAAATCTAGGGCACTAAGTGTTTGACCCATAAGTACTATTCCTAAGTGGAATTATGAAGGTAAACCTAAAATCTAATATCAAAATCCAATAATATGTAATGGAACTGATGGGGAATAGTTTAATATAATAATGATAACATCCACATATGAACACTCTTTATCTCATTGTTATTTTTTCATTGTCATTTCATATACCAATGGTCATGATTTGTAACTCTTTAATGAAATGAAATTAACACATCCATAGGCTATGATCATGGACATCAGTTTGATAGTGTCATTAAAATAAAATATAAGACATATGGACTACTATAATATTGGGGGACAAAACCTACCAAGACAAAATAAGGAATGAAAAATAGTTCACAATGCACCAAATAGACCACACATGCTATGAACATTTGGCATCATGATTTTGGTTAGTATATGAAAGATCAAGAGTCAAGAAATGAATTAATAATAATCATAAATTTTTAGAATCACTACACATACTCATATAGAATAATTATCACATTACCTCTCATTCAAAAGTACTCCTCTAAGGATATTAGTAAATAAAGGGACATAAAGAAACTCAAATCCCACATCCAATATGACACTATTTTTTTATATGTGTAATGCCCCATGCTATGGACACTAAATGGTTCCCAAAATGATGATATCAAGTGGCCCCATGTTTTACTCTTCATTGTATAGAGGATTTTGACTACCATTAAGGGAATAAAACATTCATTGTGGAGACCATAACCTTGAAAACACAGGGATAAATAAAAATAAATTACATGATAACCTATACAAAAGAGGAAAAAGATAAATTTAACACATACAATATCAATCAAGATGTGTTCTTGTAAAACATACACAAATTTTACAATTGGATGATCCTAATATATAAGGTAAACTAAATTATATAATGACATACACTATCCCCACACCTATCCCTGATCTTAGTCCAAAACCTCTAATACCCATGAGTTTCCCTTATCAATCCACTACTCGTCATGTGTTCAAACATGAATACAATCATTTGGTCTCAATATAAAAAACGTTCTTGTGCATGGTATAACCATATTCCTCAATAATGACTCATGAAACTAGCTAATATATGTCACCATATGCATTTATGTTATGTTGTAAATGAAAAACTATAAATAATAATTCTCATAAGGTTATCATGTGAAAAATATTCCACCACAACACTCGTTGTGGTACACATGCTCATGAATTAATATTGTTCTAACTAAGACACCAAGACGCATGGTCATAACTTCTTCAATTCTATTTTGGAATCCAATCATGGAAAAAACTTGTAATGTTATATGTCCTATACCAGATTAATTAGTGTAGTGTTATTTGTGAACCACGACCTTCTACCTAAGTGAACCTAGAATGCTCATTCATCTGTACCTTGGTCTATATCCATATCACTCAAGGTTGGGTTTATTGTTCATATAACACATCACATAACGAACCATCCCCCTATAATATAATCACATTCCATTGGCTAGTACACTAATTTAAAGGTTCATCACTAACATTTCATATCAAAATATGACCCATCCCCTAGATGGCCTCTTCCCAATTCTTATCATATAAAGTTACAATATCCACAACCAAACTAAATATTGTGACTCAGCCCTATCACACGTCGTCAACAACACAATACACTCATTTAATGGTTCATCACATGACCCAATATGAAACATGGTATGGTATTTAATAGAGGCCCCTCTTGGAAACGTCATTCACCATGACACAATCCATCATACTTAGTGAAATGTATATCTTTGGTATACCTTTTTACTAAATGGGGTCATCACTTACAAAAGTTGTGAAGAAAGAGTTATCTGAACATCCACATATCTCACCAAATAATCCCAATGTTATAGTCAATCATGACATATCCCATCATCTTGATCATGAGTCACACCACTTTTCAGGGTATTTACTGGGTCTTTTAGACCCACCCTGGGCACTATTCATAAATACCACCTCAAACCTATCAATATGTTTTGAAATAATTCTCATAGAATCATTCCAACATAGACATAAATATATTTTCTAATCTCCCCAACAACCCCATCACTACATGTCCCATAACACATAGACAATCTCAAACCATTAAATTCCCCCTAACATAGCCTTGACATATTGTGTCCAATTTCCAATACACACCCACTACCACAGAATCCAAATAAAATGTCTCGAAAATATTATATTACCCTATCTCGGGACTCACCACATATATTTTTGTGGATTTCTCTTATAGCTCCCAGTGATTGTAAATGATGAATATGTTTTATAACATATACAACATGCATCACAATGCTCAAATGAACCATGAAATATTATTATATAATTGTTATAGTTATTACCTAGAAATCAAATTTTGAATGTATGAATAAGAAAAACGATATGAATAAATATATATTTATATCATAATGATTATCAATAAAAAATTTTGAATAATTCATAGGAAATAATCAATCAATTTTTATTAAATTAGTTTTGTTATTGAAAAATAGTTTTCTTGAAAATCTGTTTTCATTTCCTTTAAAGGGTCTATATTTATTTGAATTCTATCCTAAATTATCATAGTTATCCATTATTTATAAATTTCATAATGAATTACATTATAATCAATAATATACATTCCTTAACTATAATTAATATTTTGGACTAAATAATGTTTTTTATTTCTTAAATATCAATTTTCTATGTGTTAAGTATTTATATTAAATGTAATTTTTTCACTAATTGGAATTTATGATGATGGAATTATGTTAATCTTTTGAATTAGGAAATTAATATTTTCATATAATAGATTTCTAATATTTTCTTAGATGAAAAAAATTTGATGAATAGTAAAAAAATAGTTTATAGAAAATACAGTATCAATATGATATCAACTAAAATAAACATGTCATAAAGATTTATAAATCATAGTCAATGAATTAAATATTTAAATATAATGTTATTATTATACATATTTAATTAAAATCATATAAATTTGAATTTATTTCATTTGAAATTTGAAAAAAATTTAAAAGTCGGCACAATGCCTTCGCAATAAGGAAAGTGATAATTTTTAGGTCATAAATTTATAATAATAAAGGAATAACTCATCGATATATATTTTTAATATATTGTAATATTGATTATTTCCTTGTCATATTTGAATTTTATAGTTATATAACAATGTTTTTATCCAAATACGTGTGCAATGCTTGAACAATTCTTAAAAAGAAAATATAAAATATTATGCATGTTTTTCTAACATATATCTGTGTTAAAATACATATTGAATGAATATAAAAGAATCAATTAAAATAAATTTATATATTATTATGTTTTAAAGATGAATTTTCATTTTTTTTCTAGATAAATAAGTAACTTAAATTCTGTGCAATGCAGATGATGTGCACATCCATGTAGTTAAAAATCATGTAATTTTTTTAAATCACCAAAAAATGTTTTTTCTGAGGAATTAAATATTAAAATAAAATATTTCAATACATACAAAATATTAGGGATGTGATAAATAATTTTATGAGGATTAAAACTTTTTATTTATTTAATTATTTAAAAAAATAAATATTATCAGAATTGTCATTAATAATATTTAATAAACAAAATATATTATTACATTATATAAAAATAGTAATTTTTTTGAATGTGGATAAATATGATAATATATTATAGAAAGGTTAATAAATTTATCATTTATTTGAAATTGTTCACCTTATATGTAAAATTTAACCCTTTATGTGTGAAAAATATGTTACCACAATTAATAAAAAATTATGTTAACTAAGGTACTAGAAAAATATAATGTATAAAAACCCCCATAATATCGTAAAAATATTATTTTATTTAGGACATTAATACCTTTAAAAAATAATATTTTAATACCTTTTTATTTTAATAACTTAAGTATTTTTTAATCTTTTAAGAAATTTCACTAGTGTGTGTCTTCTATCATATAAAATGTATCATGTACTTTATCTTATTAACAAAACATTGAGATGTATATATATACCATGACAAAAAAATCTTCTTATAGATATATTGGGACATTCTAGAGGATTTATTCATCATGTATTACAATCTCTATGGTTCTTTAGTAGATACATGAATGAGATGATTCAATGATGATGTAATCTGTTTAACTGATCACAGTTTTATATTATTCATTGAACTTACATAAATCATTTGAATTTTTTATTTAATAAGTAATTTTTTTAAAAAAATTATATTTTATTGTTATTATTAAACCACTATTATCCATCGTTTTCCCCTTCAAATGTGATGTGAATGTATTAATTAAGAGTATAGACAACATATCATCTTTAAATATAGATATAATTCATTTTTCATCTCTATATTTTATAGATGGGTATTTTTATGGGTATGAATTTTACATATTGTATTTATGAAGTAATTATTATAAATAAATGATAATATCATGGCCATATTCCTACCAACCAAACTGTTAAAGATGATAATGTCATTTATGTGTGTATAAGAATAACCACCACCATGAAGTGATGTGATTTATTTTTCATATCCACTTCACATGGATGGAAATAAAGATAAATTTTATTAATATATATGTTTTAAATGATATGTAATTAATCTATAATAGTGAATTATTATTAATCTATCATTTATTTAATCCACCGAAAAGTAAAAATATTATTCTTTTGTACGTACGGCCTACCGTCTCTTTGAATGATGGATTAATTTTTTCTAACTACAAATTTCATTAAAGAAAATAATAATATATAAAATGAACATATATGATATGTTTATAATTATTGAAATCCATTTAATTATAGATATGTGACCAATATTCAAGGAAAAAAATTTCTAACCAAAACGTGCATGAAATTATATAAGTTTTCATCCAGAAGAATGATTTTTATTAAAATTTCAATATAAATTCATGATGAAATATCATGAGTAAATCATAAATTGTATGATTGTTATGTTTTTGGTTTGGAATAAATTTATAATTATTCAATATTTTATATATACATGTTTTGAACATGTGTAATTATTTGTGATATTTAGTGTAATGGATTTATGTTTTAATATCAATTTTATTTGGAATGTTTTTTAGATTGATGGTGGAATTTATTCTTTAATTTTATTATCAATAATGTTTTTGATTGAAATTCCTATGAATATAAGTATATTATTTATTTTATATAAACGAAATTAATTTAATCATACTTTAGTTATTTGTGGATAATAGTTGTTTTTCTATCATTTTACTCGCTTTTTGTACTCAACATATCCAAATAATGTTTTTATGAAAAACCAACTATGATTCACTATTTAGTCAAATATATCTTTTCCTCAAAATCCATATATTCTAAAAAATTCTTCTAGAATGTTTATAAGAGTTTCACTTAATTTTTTAAATTCATTTTTAATCAATATTAATATTTTAAAATATTTTAAAATATGAATTTTCTTTTCAGTTTTATAATGAGATATCTTATAACATTTATTATAATGTGAAATAATGTTTTTATTTAACTTATATGACATGAAATGAATTTCCCACCATCATGACTACTCAATGATTTGATTATTTTATTCCATGTTTCAATTTTTCCTTTCAAATAACATTTTTTTCATTAATATTTTCAAAATAGTAATATTTTAAATTTGGGATTTCAATATAGAAAGTATATTTTCCGAAGGAAATATTATAGTATGTATCTTAATGTAATTTTAACTATTAATAGCTTCCATTAATTTTAATTATTCTTTTCTAGTGATATAATCCAACAATATCATCCATTTTCATTCTCTAGATAACATATTATATTGATGATGACAATTTTAGGGAACCCATTTATTTTTATGGGATATGATTTTATGATTTGATGAAATTATAATGAAACCAATTTTGTTTTCACAGGTAATGATGTAATTATATGATTACTATTTTTTGATATATTTGTACAAATAAGTATTATTTTAATTATTTTATTGTTTTTCCCATAATTATATATCCTTATAATTCATTTGGAAATGTTTTATATCACATTATATAATTAGGAAAAACAAGACAATGTGTTTGGTTCTCTAAAGAAACAATTCTATGTTCTTGATCTATTATGTTAAAAATGTAGATGTGCTTGATCATAAATGGGAAAAAGGTCATTTAGATCGATCCAAAATGGGTAACAACTTGATGATAATGATCATATATGGTAAACAAGTAGATGATATTGGACTTCTATGGTAATCCATTAAATGTTTTTGATCCACCATGGGAAATAAGTTTTGATTCATGTTCCATTATTACATGATTGGTCTTAGTGTTATCCTTGGCATATGAGATAGTTTTGGTATCGAACCAATGTGTATTAGAATAATAATTCTCAAGATTAAATGTGTTCTGTATTATATTATAAAATATTATACAAATTAAAAATATGGATAATCTAAAAAAACATCATATCACTACTAAATACAAATAAATTAATAAGAAATGATAATAATTAAAATTAAAAACATTACAAAATGAAAAAAATGATAAATTGGAAGTATAAAATTGGAAAACGCGGATCAACCAAATATAATTGAATCACCACCAACACAGCCAACACTATATAATAGAAACAAAATATTATTAAGTACGTGAATAATATGGAAAATAGAAATATAGAATCTTATGGTGAATTGAGTTGAAAATAGAATGATATAATATAGAGGTATATACAGGAGGTATTGTAACCATTGGAATAAAAATGTAACCATTGGAATTGATACCTAATCATTCAGAATATTAACTTGATACTTTAGAATAGTAACCTGATCATTTAAATATTTGTTTCATGTAAAAATAAGGAATTATGATATATAATAAATTTTCATTATTACTTTATTTAAATATAAATTTTATAATTCTATATTGAAATAAATATCATTATTAAAATTATCAAAGAAAATATAATCTCATTTTTCAACAGCAATATTTTGTAAAAGTAATGATTATAATATTAAAAAATATAATAAGAAACATAATATTTTTAATAAAATAAATAACCTCTTAGAATCCATTATTTCACAAATAGAAAAATGTGATTTTTTTTTTAATTTTCTGAAATACCTTAATTTTAAGGCAAATAGAAAAAATACTACTTCTCACATAATCAATGTATTTCCTATTTGTGAAATTATGATGTAATAATTAAATAGTTTTTAGTTAGGGAAATGATATATTTAGTTTCATTTATTATTCATTAAAACACAATAAACTCAATTTTCAACCCTAGAAATATCCTTCCAAAACTTGAATCCAAATGTGATTAGATAGAATATCAATTTCTCATTACATCCAATTTACATTTTATTAAATTAATGAATATGAATTATAAAGGGGATTTAATTTCTCTATACAATTAAATTAAATTATTAAATAATTTATCATTTCAAAAAATCACTATTACATAATTTTCACTGGATATAATATTTTATTCTAAGAATATTTCCCTCCTCAAGTATAAATATCCCATCTCCCTTCCTTTGGAAAAAAACTACTTATAAAAATTAAAAATACTAATATATAACCAAATATTCCCTCTCATTCACCTTATAATACATAGGTACATTCAGGACCAATCCAAATCTAATCCTCAAGGATTTATAATTTCATATAAGATAAGATACACTAATGATTAAGTAATATTTTATCCACTCCCCTGTCTTTTTATATCTCGTTCTAATTCAATTTTTTTTCAATCAAATCATTCAAAAAAAACATTAAATAAATATTTATGAATTTTTTTATATTATATTAATAATGGTGACCTAGTTTATGTATCATTCTAATATATATAATTTGTATACTTCTCCTTCCCGCTCTCTTGAAAATGTCCCGGAATTATAATTATACTACTTATAAATCCATTTATATGTCAACACATATAACCATCGTTATAGAGAGATTTTATCAACTATATATAATATTTTATAATAAAAAGATATAAATTAATTTCTTTAGTAATTAATTATAGTATTGTATAAATTATATTTAAGAATATAGCTAAACAGATTCAGAAAAAGGGAAACTTTTATGTAAAACATGATATCAAAACCCTCCAATATCATCAACCTAAATTTATAAATATAATCCAATTATTTCAATTGATAATTTTTTATATATTAATATAATAAAATTATGGATGAAATTTTAAATAAAATTATGTCTAGTATTCATGAGGAGAAAATTGACGAAATAAAGTGGGAATTACGGTATGTGGATTCTTGAACCCAATTCCCTTATTTGTTTTATTATCTCTTAAGAATGTTTATACATTGTTCTTAAATTTTCATTCCCTTTTCCATTTGGGATATACATGACCCTACCACGACAAAATTTATTTTATGAATAACCATTTTTTTTATTCTGACATCAATTTCTTAAATATCATATTTAGTCCTCTTGAAATAAATATTATCCAATAAAGAATAATGATTTATTATGTCCATAATTTTCCTTATCCATTTGGGAACCAAAATTTATATTCATGATTTTTTATTTATGAAATATTTATGAAACCCTTTCTCTTACCTATTTTTAATTTAATGTTTTTGTTGAAATGTGTTCTATGTGGCATAAATAATTATACATATTTTATGATTTTATGGGAGACCTTGAAATTATATAAATATAATATGATTTTAGTAATGTGATTTATCTCATTAGATAATGTAAAATATGTTCTAGCTTTATTTTAGGTCTTTCATAATTCTTATGTTATGATTATTCACATGTGTTATGTGTGATAATGGGGATATCATTGTCCTAAAAAATGTGTGGTTTTAATAACTATGAAATGATGTTTCATTTTTATACATTTCCACATTCCCAACAATTATTACAGGGTTCCCTCCTGATTTTGAAGATGATCCTATTATCTTGATGATGATTATTCTCACAATTGTTATATTTATTGAATACCATTATTTATCCTCTTACTAGAATTTTATATCCCTTATTTCAATAATATATATCCTCATATGATTACCTATACTATAGAGAATGTGAAGGCCACTATGGAGATAGATAACGAAGAATCAAATAATATTTATTTTTTTATTATGTAAATGATATGTGTATGACTAATTTTTTCAAGACACTAAACCATTATATCATAGATTTATGATGCAATTATGTGGTTTATTTTTAAAATTATGTATCCGTTATGTAAGAAGAAGTAGGTTTTCAATATTTGGTATAAGTACATGGTATAGTCAATTTTGGAGTTATGATTAGTAAAAAATAATGAAAACACTATGTGTAAGACTATATTTTAGATAAAATTTATCGAAGAATATTTTTTGAAATTGATAAACATAGGGACATAATAATATATTTAATTAGTGTGAATTGAAAAAAATAATATATTACTCTACTATTATTGAATTAATTTTTTTTAAAACCTTTTATATTATAAAAAAGTGTGTGAACCATGAGAAACTATGCCAAAAATATATGTGAGATAAAATGAAATGATGGTCAAAACAACATCCCCATGAAACAAGAGGTAGAATTAAATATATAATGGTTATTCTTACACAAAAATCTTAGATAATAAATAATTACCTGAATAATGTAGTACAAATTACACTACAAAAAATGATTAGATATCCATTGAGTCATTTATATTGAAATGACCAATTTTGTTTAGGGGGGATTTCAATCCACATGTCATAGAATAATGGGTTAACGCGATGGAGATATGTTCTTAGTGACCCCTTGTTCCACGAATGAGAAGGTGACTACTTCTGTTTATGATTTACAATGAGAAGTTGATCAATGGGGGGAATTAGAAATGAACACCATACTGGTGGATGAAATATATTAGATGAATTGGGATGACATTGATTAAATATTTCATAATAACAGTTTCCCTAAAAATATTTGAACAACTATAGAGAGAGAATTCATAATGATAATGAAAAATGAGGGGGACTCTATCATGGATTATGATTAAATATTTCCATGGATTTCATGATATGCATTAGGTTTTATTATTAACAACGGTAGAAAAATATATAGATTATTTAGTGGTTAAAAAACAAAACTTTGAAATGATCTAGATAATCGTGACATTGTGAATTATGAAAAAGTGAATAGATGTGATCTTAAACTAGAGAAGGACTTTATAGAATATTTACCTAGTTTTGGAGATAAGAGGAAAATAATGAGGTCTTAATTAGGTGGGATAAACAAAAAAGGTTGAAAAAAATTGCAATAACCCACATTTCAAACATGTGGGAAGAAGGATCATTGTAATAGACTCAAAGGGGAATAAAAATCCCCAAGACTAGTAGATATGGTCATTAAGCTCATGAATGATAAGGTCACATGATTAATTTGGAAAACATGATATAGAAAATGTGGTAACCTCTTAATGAACTAAATCTAGTGCAATTCTTCAACTGTATGGAGATAGGGAACAATGAAATAAATTTAACTAATCCATGGTGTGAGGATTATAAATAGTGTTAATAACCAAATAAATTAAAGGGAACATTGAGTGATTATTGCATCTTAACTACCGAAGAAGGGTTCAAAATTTATGTATTACAATATACACTTCATATACACAGAAGAATAGAAACAAAATTTATATGATTGTTGATTAATTTATTCTTTTATAACCTGAAAGTTTAATAGAACTATTGATCCAATGAACTGATAAATTGATGGAGACATATCTAAAATAAACATAGTGAAGAAATAATTTCAACCCAGCTGTCAGACATTTCTTGTGTAAGAATTTATTGGAATATTCTACTTTTGAATCTCATAATACATCCATTTTTTTTGAATTTAATGATATACTAGGCATAGATTTTATCTCATTAAATTGATATCAAATTAACTATTGGGAAAACAAAATCTCTTTCCATATTCAAAATCATCATGTTATCCTCTAAAAATTAATATATTAGAGTGAATATCACTTTAGAAATACCCTCTACAGTGTGGATGTTGATATCTTTTTAAGAAGCATTCCGTTACAAAATCGTTGAGCTAATGGATGGGGAAAACCTAGAAAAAATTAACTAATGTCAGCGAATACACTTATGTGTTACTCGAATAGTTACCCACAATTCCTATAGATTATGAAATCGATTTATTAATATACCTCATACCTGGTGCTATTCTTATAAAAATGGACCAACGGGATGGCCCAATTGAATGGGATGAGTTTCAAAAGGAGTTGCAAGTGCATTTGAAAAAGTGTTCACATCCATATTTTATCGCATTGGGGTGTAGCGGTTCACTTTTTTAATAATAAGGAAGGAATTAATGTGGATATGTATTGATTTTTTGAATCTATACAATATCTTTATAAATAACATGTGTCCTCTTCCAAATATTTATGATTTACTCGATCATCTATGAGTAGATCAGTAATTCTCAAAGAAGGAACCATGTTCTTAAAATCATCAATTAGAGGTGAAGAACGAAGATATTCAGAAGGCCTCTTTTGATAAATTGTATGGGTGCCATGAGTTCATAGTGATTTTGTAATGACACGATCATTTATTGTTAAAATTCACATTCATTTAATTTCTTATGTATACAAAAAACAATTGAAATCCATTTTTTATTGAATCCAATTGATTCTAAATGACTGTTATATATCATTACTGTTGATGATATACGTGTTGAACTAATATTTCCAACCGTACCCATAGGTCTTATGTGAGTGTTATAAGGAGTTATGAAAAAAGGTATTAGTTACTTATTGTGTAATCACTTTTTAAAAATTAAATCCTTATTCCATTAATTTTTGTATGTGTATTGTCTTTAATAAAAAATGGTGAATTTGATAAATTTACTTTTCAGGTATAAATTTAGTTTTGATAAATATATAAATTATTATATTAAACTCATTTTTTATTTATTTTATTAAAAAATTATTTCATATAATTGATGATTATTTTAGTTCCTTATCTGTAATGATTAGGTAATCAGTTTTCTAAGAGTTTTATTTTTTCTCGATAAAATAGAAAGAGTAATTATAAAGAATTTAATTTATAGAATTAATGAATTTCTGAAATAATTAATATCTTAATAAAACATTATTTTCAAATTACTTATTTTAATATTAAATGTATATATAGTTTTTATGATGTCATGTGTAATTTTTATTATGGATTTAAAACATAGTTTTATCAAAACACATTAATTTTAAATAAATGATGGTTTACATTTTAAAAGTTTAAATTCAAATATTTAGAAATTTATTTATATAAAATTAATATTATTAATGGAATCAAGACATCAAAATTATCAAAAGGCGGATTTTCATAATTTTCTGAGACAATTTATTTTTGGGTAAGAATCAAATAATTTATGAATATATATTGTGTTTTATGACTTCATAATGACCCAATCATGACATAATAAATACCATAAAATGGATCTCTTACTGAATCTATGATTTAACTTTAAAATAATTTTATGTTAGGTTAATTTTATTTATTTTATAATGCCTTCGGGAATCCTCTAAAATGTATAATATATTTTATGATTTTAAATTTATTTATTTGAGAGTGTAACTCACCTCCACATAATAAAGGATAATATTTTAATGTATTCAGCCCTTGGACATATAAAAAAATGTTTTTAAATCCCCATGAATAGAAACCATGGGCTAAAACCATGGGTTGGTTTGTGGTTTGAATATTTTTTTGTGTATTGTCCAAAAACTAAATAATAATGAGTTTCCCTTCTTTTCTAATACAAACAAACCGAAGAACCCATTAATCTTTACTAAAACTCCATAAAGCTCGTCCTAACTCTTCTCTCCACTCCCTATAATCCTCAAAATGTTCCCAAATCACCAAAGAAACCTCTCCCAAGACTTTGGGATCACACATCCAAGTAAGGGATCCTCACATTCCTTCTGTTCTCATTTTTATCCATGTTTCCATATATTGGTACACCCATTTATTTTCAACTAAAAATAATGGGGTATGTTTTAAAATATCACCCATGCTTCCTTTATTATGATGAATGATAATAGTCCCCTTTCTCTCTAGTTAATCCCTCCCTTGTAAACCTGTTACCAAGATGAAATTTCACAAGAGTTTTTTCATTCATCCTCTTTCTTCAGGTTTCATTATTATGTTACACCTTCTATCTAAATATTACACATTTTAGATCATGTATTTATATGATCTCCAAACATACCATTTCAAGTCTAGATGATATGATACCCCTTTCTCTGTCATCATCCCATTTTATGAATCCCCGTTTAATGTCGTTATGATACCAAAATGGTACTATGATTTTCCTACCAAAATCATCATGTAGTGAATTCCATGATCATTTCTCTATCAAGGATACTCAAATTTATGTACATATAAATATTGATTATATAAATTCAAATTTTTATTTACATTACTTTATTATGGAATAAATGATTATTTTGAAGGAATCCATATTATATGATCTATTTCAAAGAATTAAGAATGAGATTAAAATGTTCATAAAGGGTGAAGCCTAATGGAACTCCAATGCATTAGGAAGTGTTTAGTATCAGGATACCTCAAGTCAGGACAAGGGTTTACATGATTCCTATATAGGAAATTTTTCCATCAGGTTGGGACAGGTGTTTACCAAATTTCATTATGTAAATGATGCAATGTTTTATGTTGTTTCCAAATTTCATTATTATGATAATCAGGATATATCATTCCTTTTTGTTCATATTTCTCTTATTCTCCATTGATATTTCTAATTTTTAACATGTATTTTAATAATCATTTTATTCCTTGTTTTCTCCATTAGTAGTCTTTATAGCTCACCATTTTCATATGTATGTCCTAAGGTTATCCAATTCCATGTTTAGTACCAATGAATGTTGTGGTCATGTTAAATAAGTTTTCATTGAACATGATGTATTTTATTATTATGTTTTCATCTAATGTTCCTAATCCCCACCGAAACTAGACCTCCAGATCATATGGGTTGTATTAAGTGCATGTTTATGTAATAAATCATGTTTCCATGTGTAATAATGAACAAGGTTGTTATATTTGGAATCAGAGGATATGTTTATTTATTGTTGGGATTAGGATTATAAAACCCCAGTGAAATCATTATAGATAAGAATAAGTATCAGATAAGAAACCCAAAATTTTTATGTGTATATAGCAAGTGGTTTATTGGAAAAAAACATCCCTATCTAGAAACAAACAAATATAGGTGGATATAGCATAGATGTATCTATAGGTAAAACTCGAAAACACCACTCTGATGTAGACTTAAGCTAGAACTGGTGCATGAAAATGTGCCTTGATAAACTCTTAGTTTGACACTCCTTGGAAATTTTCTTTGGTAAATTAAGAGTAATACAAATAGTCTTAAATGGATCCTAAAAAATCCACTACAAATATATGATAGGAAGTTGATCATGGATAACATAGGACGAAGCATAGAAATTCAAAAGATAATGATATAAGTGTAATTTAAATGTTATTCTTATTTTTCATTCAATTCCCTTTTATGAGATTAATTCTTTAAAATACTTACCCCTAATTTTCCTTTTATTCAAACCAATGGCTACTTATAGGAGAACTTCGGGTAACAATCATTGAAATGATCAATGTGACCATTGTTTGAATGAGATGCCCAATCTAATGGGTGAGGGAATCAAAAACATTGTCCCAATAAACTCTCAATTAACCAATGTTTTTAATACCAACATGGTTCTGGAGGAACATACAACCCCCTAAGAAAGAACATGTCGGAATATAGAGAGTCATGAGACAAAGGACTCATACCTTTAATGGATCATCTGATCCCACAATTGTCGAACAATGGATAAAATCCATTGAGAAGATATTTTTAATCCTTCAATGTTATGAACAATAGAAGCTTCCTATGAATGTTTATAATATAGAGGGTGAAGATGATCAATGGTGGGAATTGATCAAAAATATGAATCCTTGGTAAGAGATTTTAGACATGGGATGGAAGGATTTCCAGAAAATATTTTTCAATAAATATTTTCCCTATACCATTGTCTTTGAATGAAATGATATATCCTTGAAATCAAGAAAAATAATGGTGAATCTATTGAGGAATATGAGGAAAACATCACCAGACATTCATAATATTCCTCTAGTTTTGTGTTTAACAAAAATGTATGGTTGACAACATCTTCGGTGAGATAAAACCTAGTATACGAAAATCCCTAGCAATTATCGACTTTGACATCCATGAGAAGATTGTTCGATGTGCCCTCATTATCAAGATGGAGTTTTTTGAATATTTGGGGTATCATAAGGATACTAAGAGGAAATTAAACATTAATTATAGAGGTATGATGGATAAATCCAATGGTTGTAAGAAATTCTAGAATCTCAGATTCCAAAGGTGAAAAGGAAGCACCATGAAAATTTCATGAAGGGGATGAAGAAATTATTTAGGTGCAGAACGTAAGGGAACCAAGCCCGCGACTTATGAAAAGAATATCCTTCAAATAAGGCAGAGAAAATTAATCCTTTGTTCGATCCCCAAAGTATTTTTCATTTATAAAACTGAAAAGAATCATGGAAATTTGCAAACCTGTTCCCTAAGACAAGCTTATTTTAAGAAAACCAACAACCTCTATTGAATCATGGGAAATTATTTTCTATTACTACCACCTATGTGAACCGCTAAAATGAGGTGGTGAAAGGTAAGCTGGAAATTCATTCAATAATAGTGAACAAACTTTTTTTATTCTAGTTCCACGCATTATTTTATATCCTGAATGTTTTGTAGAACAATATAAAAATCACTATAATTAATGGAAATATATATTTTGGTGAAAATTGAAAATGGGGAAATTATTTCATGACATTAATATAGCTCCTCTTTATCAAAATTTGTGGATTGAACTTCCCAGAAAACCCCATCATACATTCCATAGTGCAATTTGATGAAATTATTTCTATGGATATTAATTCCATATGAGAATGTGTATCAATCTCTGATGATTAAGTCAATGGATGAAAGCATCATTGAAAATATGCCTACTTTGATAGAATTTACTGATGTGTTTTTCATAGAATTCCATATTCATACTCCTATAATATATGTTAAATTAGTGATTGATCTTGTTACTGGGGAGTTTTTGATATACATTACATCATATATAATGTTTTTTGTGGAGATTGCAGAGATAAAGAAACAACTACCAAATAATCTGGATAAAAGCATTTATACACCCAAGTGGTTCCCCATGGGGGTGCAGTAGTTCTATTTTTCAAGAATAATGATTGGTCAATACGCCTTTTCATTGATTATCATATCCTCAAAATGGGGGTAAAGAATAAGTATAATTTTTCTTGAATTTATGACTTGTTCGATTAGATATGTAGGGCACAATACTTATTCGAGGTGGATCTATGGTCAAGATATTACCACATGAGAATGATGAAGTCGGATATCCCAAAGACATCTTTTCATACTTTTCACATGCAATATGAATTCATAGTAATGTCTTTTAGACGAACTAATTCTCTATAAATCTTCATAGAATTGATGAATAGTGTTTTCCAAGATTGCGTCGACAAGTTTTTGGTAGTCATTATAAATGATATTCTAAAATAATCTGTAACCAAGGTGGAGTGTGAGGACCATCTAAGAACAAAAATAGAGACCTTGAGAAAATATAATATCAATTAAAAGTAAAACAACTTTGAGTACTAGTTGAAGGAAGACTCATTATTGGTGTATAACATCACAAGAAATGGGATATGTATGGATACTTTTGAAAAAAGATATTTAGGGATGGTCAATGCCATCATATATGACTGATATTCATATCTTCCAAGGGTTAGCTAGATATTATAACCGATTTTTGAGAAATTTATCCTGATTTTCAAACCATCATACCAATCTAAATCGAATGGGAGTCATGTGTGTTTTGTATTATGAATGTTAAGATTTCATCATGGAGTTGAATAGGTGGATTATCACTACCCATATGCTAATATTACCCAAAAGTGGGGATAATTTTGTAATCATCAGCGATGCTTTAAAGAAGGTAATGGGATGTTTGTTGATAGAGAATGGTAATGTCATCAACTATGCCTCAAGGTAGTTTAAAATGTATGAGAAAAGATATCCAACTCATGATCTAGAGTTTATATCTGTTATCTTTACATAGAAAATCTGGTGGTATTATTTTTTGGGGAAAATCCTGAAATATATGAAGATAACAAAATACTCAAATATATATTCACACAAAAAGAGATGATCATGTACCAATGATGATGGCTTCAGTTCATTAATGATTCTGACTGCTCAATCCATAACCACCAGAGGAAAGAGAACAGGGTGGCGAATTCTCTATATAGAATGGACCCAGTGATTCCACCATTGATGAAAATTATAATGGATCAAATCCTCAGATATTTATTGAATATGGATAGGGAATCATAAAAAAACATCATCAATCTTATCACAAGATATTTCTCAACCGTATCTTTGTAAAGGTTAAAGGATGGTCAAAAAATATGTTGTCTCTCAGAAGAATGTGGATTATATAAATAAAATGGAAATACTTATAGTTCAATATTAATGAAAATGTAATTGTGAGATTTGGTTCAAAACTAAGTGTTAAATCGAATTTGGAGTTATATAAAAATCTTTTGTATGATGAACATATTTCAAATTTTATTATTCCCCCAGGAAATAAAATAAGTATGGGGATCTCTAACAGAATTATTGGTGGGATAATATAAATAATGATATCGATGAATATACATCAATGGTCCCGGTATGTCATAATGTGAAGGATTAGATGTAGATGTCTAAGGGGATAATGCATCCATTACCCACACCAACATGGTAATCGGAAAACATCACCATGGAATTTTTCACCAACCTTCTAAATACACACAATGTAAAGATTCTATCTATTTTGTACTGGATCATCTTATAAAGACTACACATTGCATTGTGATTTGATAGGATTTCTCATTGGATTAACTATAATGGATATACATCAATGAAGTGGTAAGTATTTATGGTGTGCCAATATAAATTCTATCATATTATAATTTAGGTTTCATATCTATGCTTTGGATAAGAATCCAACATTCTCTGAATATTGTGAAGAACATTAGTTTGGATTATCATCCTCAAAATGATAGCCAATATGATCAAAATTTCCAAAAAAATGAGGACAAGTCGAGAGAAATCTCAATGGACTTCAAAGTATGATGGGATCAACATTTCCCTCTAGTTGAGTTCTCCAATAACGCCAATTTCCACTCAAGGTACCAAATAGATCCCTATGAAGCCCTTTAATGGAAGAAGTAAAAAAATGGCATTTTTGGATGAAGTTTGAGATAAAAAATTCCAAGTTCTAGAAATGGTTGAAGAAATTTTGGAGAATTATAAGACCATACTAAATCAAATCAAAGTGATCAGAGTCGACAGAAGAGATATGTTGACAACCGTTGGGGAGACATTGAGTTTGATGTTGGATTTATGGTTTTACACTTCATAACTCCATGGAAGAGAGAGATGAGATTTGGGAAGTATGGAAATCAAATTCCAAGGTAAATAATCCCTTTTGAGATTCTTTATTTCATCGATTTATTGTACTGTAGAGTAGAACTCCCACCGAACTATTATCAAGTACATGATGTTTTCCATGAATCACTCATGAATAAGTACATACACAACCAATCACATGTAATAAATTGAGAGGTTGTAATATTGGAGGACGAACTCTATTATTATAATTATCTAGTGTAGATATTATATTGATAAAAAATATTTTACAAAATAAGATGATTCCCATCGTCAAGGTGTTGTGGACAAACCACAATATTGAAGAAGCAACGCAGGACCTAGAGGAAGTGAGGATGCTGAGTTACCCTCATCTGTTTTAGTGTGGGATAATAAAATTTTGAGTGATAAATTTATTAAAGGGGGAAGGCTGTAAGAACCTGATAATTTATTAATAAAATTACCTTTATTTTAATTTCTTATGGTCAGAGAAAATATATAAAATCCTTTTGGATTATTATATACAATTGATTTTAAATGATACTTACGTGTCATTACTATTGATGATATAGTCATTCGGTAGTTATAACACACCTTACCCATAGGTCTTATTTGGGTGTTATATGGAGTTATGTAACAATGTATTAGTTAATTATTATGTATTCCCATTTTTAAAATAAAAGTCTTACTCTATCTATTCTTTTATTAGAATAGACCTTTATAAAAACTTGAAGAAATTGATAAATAGATCTATTGGGTGAAAATGGTACTTTTGAGAAATATATATATTATTATTTTAAACAATGTTTTTTTATTAATAATATTATAATAACAATTCTCATAAATGAATATTATAAGGGTTCATTATCTGTAAATGATTAAGTAATCAATTTGATAAGATTTATATTTCTATACTATAAAACAGAAATAGTGATTTTAATGAATTTATTTTAATGATTTAAATAATTTTTGAAAAAATATAATTTTTAATAAAATATTATTATCAAATTAGTTTTATTAATAATAAATGAATATATAATTTTCATGAGGTCTACTGTAATATTTATTACACTTTAAAAACTATTTTTTCAGAACCTGTAAATTTTCAATAAATATCGATTCAATTTTTTAAATTGAATATTAACATATTTAGAAAATTACTATGATAGAATGAAAATTATTTTGGGAATTATGATGTCCAAAATATCCAAGGGTGATTTTTTCATAATATTATGAGACATTCAAATTTTTGGGTACAAATTGAATAATATATAAATATATAGTTAGTTTTATGACATCATAATGATCCAATAGTAATGTAGTAAATTCCATTAAATTGATATTCGACCAAATATTTGTTTTAAATTAAAATTAATTTCATTTTATATTTATTTTACTTATTTTATATTTTCTTCGTGAATCCACCAAAATGAATAATATATGTTCTGATTTTAAATTGTTTTCCTTCAGGGTGTGACTCTCATCCACATAAGCAATGGTAGTATTTTAATTTCATAGGACCTTTTCTATATTAAATAATTTTTTCCACTACCATTTCCCATAAACCATGGAAAAACCATGGGTTAGATAGTGGTTTTGAATATTTTAGTGTGTACTATCCAAAACCAAAATAGTAAATAATTCCCCCTCATTTCCTACATAAACCCACCGAATAACCCATTTCACTTCACTCAAACTCTTATAAGCTCATACACACACTGAATTACACTCCCTAAATTCCTCCTAATTTTTTTCGAATCTCACATGAATCCTCTCCCATGTTTTTAGGATCACACATCAACATAGAGATCCTTAATTTCATTCCTCTCTCTTTTTTATCCATGATTACTTATATTGATACAACCTTTTTTTCAATTAAAAATGATGTTGTATTTTTTCAAACATCCCCCAAACTAGCCATATTATGTTTGAATGAAGAGATACCCTTTTCACTCTCATTAATCCATCCCATGAACACCAGTTAACATGCCAAAATTATGTAAGAGTTATTTCATTAATCCTATTTCATCATGTTTCTTTATTATTTTAACCATTATATTTCAAAATTACTACTATTAGAGCATGTATTTATATAATACCCTTACTTCCTAGTTCTTTTATAAATGGTGAGATACCTCTTTCTCTTTCATCAACCCCTTTTATTACTCCCCGTGTGATTTCGTAATGCTACTGAAAATACAACGTGATTTTCCATGCAAAAATCATCATGCAACGAATACCATTATCATTTTTCTTTCAAAACTATTCACCTTTATTCACATATAAATTTTTTTATACATTAATATATTTATTCCACATTACTTAATCATGTTATAAATGGTGATGTTGAATCAATCAATGTTATATGGTCTATGTGGCACACACTAGGATGGGATTAAAAAGTTCATGAATGGTGCACCCTGAGGGCACTCTATTGCATTTGGTAATGTTTAGTATCATGATACGTCATGTTGGGAAAGGGGTTTACCAGATTCCTTTATATTAAAATTTCTCATCATGTTGGTACAAGGGTTTACCTGATTACATTATGTTAATGATGCAATGTTTTATGTTGTTTCCACAATTTTCTATGTTATGATAATCACGATACATCATGGATTTATGTTCATGATTCTCTAATGGTCCTTTGATATGTCTATTTCCAAAAAAAATTTGTATTCGTCCTATTATACATTTTTTACACCCTTACTGGGATTTATAGTTTACCCTTTTCTTATGTATTCCTTTAGGTTATCCCATGAAATGTTAGGTACGAAATAATATTGAGGTCATGTAAATGAAATTTTTCAAAAATATTCTTTATTTTTTGTTTAATGTTATCATGTAATGTTCTTAATCCCCATAAATACTATACCTATTGATAATTTTGGTTTCATTATGTTAAATTTTATGTAATAAATCTATTTTATGTCTGAAATAATAACTTCGGCTATAATAGATTCCATTAAAAAACACTAATTACCGTGCAATCATTATGGATTTAATGAAAATTTTCTCTATAAATTACCTTGAAATATTTATGCTAATGTTTATCAAAAATATTCTCATTCACTCTAGGAGAAATGCGTAACATGTAGATCATATAATACTTATCATGTAAACAAAATTAAGAATAAAATTAATGATAACTAAAATATTTTTGCTTTTAGATACAACAAGTTGCATTCATGGGGAATGTGGTGATAAGTGATGGAATTTATAATAATCCTTCAATGAAAATGGTAATTGAAGAATGTTACATATCCACTACTATCACGGGAGTCAACAGTCTTTTAGAATATTTGGGTAGTATATTTGTTTTTGGAGTAATTTATATTTCTTTTTTAGCCATGTACCAAAGTTAAAATATAATAGGGTAAATTATATTAACATATATTTATGTGAGTAAATATTGAAGTATATTAATATGAGGATAATCATTGTTCTTATACTCTCACTACCAATAAGTAGATAAGGATTTATGATATATATATATATATTCTAAAAATAATGACTTAGGTTGTGTGCTCATAATGAATGAAAAATTGTTTTCCTACACCTCATGAATGTTAAAGATCTGTGAATAGAACTACATGATGCATGATCTTGAGTTACCAACTATGTTCATTTATCAAAATTTTTAGAGGAAATAACTATATTGAAAAAATGGGATATATATACTAGAATAAGTATCTAAATTATATATTCACATAGAATGTTCATACCATGAATCAAATAAGATGGTTTGATCTGATCAAGGTCTATGATTTCTCTATTCACTACTATCCAAGAAATTTGAACAAGGTAGATAATGCTACAAGATGAAAAAAACCTGCTACACAATGCTTGATGTGGATTGTGAAAGTCCCTATCTTCAATGAGAAAGAAAAAGATAGATGTGTAAATAATATAATTTGGGATTAATCGTACCCTTTGAAAATTATTTCAAATCCATCCATCCAAGATAACATCATGGAGGAAAAAATGGTTGTTATGGAGATAAACAATAATGTGAATGTATTAAATGAAGTGAAGCTACATGAGTTCCATATCTATGATGTTTGTGTGATTCTGTTTAGAACGAGGCTTTATGTGGATGTATCACATTAGATAAAGAAGGCTATTTTGGATAATTCATGTATATAATTATTCTCCATAAACATGTATTTCACAATAGATATCACAATCTTTGAGAAAACATATTGTGGGAAAACATTAAGAATGATATTTATGGGAGCATCTCAAGGTTTTTAGTATTTTATGATGTCACATCAAAGAGATTGATTCCCAAAGTGTTGGAAAACTTTTTCCAACACCAATATGTAATTGGAAGAGTACATCTATGGATGTTTTCACTAGTCTCCCAGAAAAAAATAATGGAAACAATTTGATATAGATTATGGTGGATTAACTCCCGATGAATTCATAAAATATTGCAATTTGGGATGATTTCTTTCTTGGACAACATTCTATGATATATGTGAACAAAGTGGTGAGGAAGCCTGAGGTACCTATTTTAATCATCTATCATCATGAATCATGGTTCACCTACAAATGTTTGTGAATTTTTCGACATGATATGTATACTGAATTGAATTTCATCATTCACTATCACCCCCAAACTATTGGATATCTTGAAAGGAGTATTCATAAACACGAGAAAATGTGAAGCACCTACACAATGGAAATACATGAAGGGAGGGATCTATATCTCCATTAGGATGAGTTATTTTACGAAAATATCTTTAACTAATGTATTAAAATTGATCTATATAATGCCCTTTTATGGAAGAGAAAAATAACTATGGCTTTTTCAGATGATGTTGAGAATAAAATGGTACTTGGACCTATCCTTATACAAGAGATTATAGATATGGATCAAAAAAATATCAATATATAAATATTTATAAATCATTATAAAAGTACTATGATGACAACCATTGAAAAGAATTTGATTATGATGTTTGAGGTAACGCATTCCATTGAATATTACTATGGAAAAAAATCATGAGACTTGGAATGAAATGTACATTAACCCAAAGGTATATTGTAAACATCCAGATCATAGATCACATAGGGGAATTAATCTATTCTCTTCCACTTCTACTATGTATGACCCAATTTCATAGTGTGATCCACATATTAGTCTAGAGGAAGTTTATACCCTATCCATAGATGTACTGAACCTAAAAAAGGTACAATTGGTAAATGAACTCTCATATGAAAAAATTGAAAATCATTGACCATTGATAAAATATTCTATAAAACAAGAAAACTCAACAAGTAGTGGTGTTTTGGAGGAACCATAGGTATGAATAGGTGAATTAGAAACCAACATAAAAAGTGACTAAAAATTACCCTAATATATTATCATCTGATAATTTGAGTTTAAAATTTAATGGTGAGATTTATATAGGGGGAAGAATGTGACGATCCAATTTTTATTTGTAAAATTTTTCTCATGAATATACATGTGTTTAATTATATTATTTTATATTATATTATAGATACAAAAAATACACATAAACCAACAATGACATTTTCTCTTTACTAAATGCTGTCAAATTTATCAGAAATAAAGATAATTAAAATTTCAAAAATTACAACAAGAAAAAATATATAAAATCTAAAAATTAAAATGTGAAAATGCAGATCACCCTGATATACATGAATCATTTCTCACATATAAACACTATAAAAAAATTACTAAACTTGTAAAAATTATTGAAAATTATAATATATAACCCATACATGTATTGATTTTAATGTTCAATGATGTAATTTATATCTATTTATATGAATAAATTTTACCATTACAATAGTAATGTGATTATTGAGAATAGTATCATGATGGTTGGGAATAGTAACCAAACCATTTCCATATTAATTTCACATAAAAAAATTATGATATAACTAATATTTATAATGATTAATTTAATTAAATTTAAATATGATAATGTAAAAATAGCATTTCTATGAAACTCAAATAAATTATTAGAACATTTTAAATAAAATGTATTTGGTAAAAGTCATATTTTTACATTAATAAATAAAATTAAATAATTTATAAATATAATTTGATAAAATAATTTTCATTTTTAAAATCACCATGTCGAAATTCACAATCAGTGTTTTTTGATAATTTTCTGAAATTCTTGAGGTTTTAGGTAAATAGTTCAAATAATGTTTCTGAATAACTAGTGTATCTTTAATTACATCATTCATGATGTAGTAAGTTAATAATACATTCTAGAAAGTTAATTTTTGTCATGATACATTTTATATAAATAATTATTCATTAAAATACAATAAAATAAATTTCCAATCCTAAAAAAAGACTTTCCAACACCTAAAGTCAAAAAGTGATTCCTTAAAATATCAATTTCTCTATCATTACACTTTAATTTTAAATAAATTAATAAATTCATATTATAGAGAGTATATAAAGTTATACATACATTATATTGTGTTAATAAATTATTTATAATATTAATAATTCACTACTAAAAGTTTTATATTGGATATAACATTACATTCTATATTTTTTTCAAAAACATAATCCTCGCCACTAATAGAAATAATCCCAATAAATACCCTTTCAGACCCACTCCTCAAACAAATTAAAAACACTATGATCTTCAAAAATCATCTAACTCAAATCTCTTATAATAAATATGGTAATTCTCGAGAAATACCCCTTCAATCAACAAAAAGTTATTGTGTCATAAAATGGAAGATAGATAGAGGATTAGGTATGTTCTAATCCATCACCCTCTCTTTTTGTTGCTTCTTTCTCCTCTCATTATTTCACCCACAAAACCATTCACATCCAATGAAAAAAATAAATAATTATTCATTAAGATACAATTATATTAATGTATTTTATTTTCTTTAATTATTATATTGTTATATATAAAATTTAATCATATCCCCACCGCTTTCCTAATAATGTCCAACCGTAGTTCGGTAGACCACCTAAAGATAAATTGCCACATCAAAAATTAAAAACAACATAAAGAATAGATATTATAATATATATATAATTTTGAAATATTTAATTACGTGAATTATATACATTTAGAATTAATTATTCTTATGTATATGTTCAATTTAATAAAATAGAAAAATCATTGTAAAGATGGATTTTTTTGTAAAACATGATATCAAAATATATCAGTTTCATCAATGGAAGTTAATAAATACAATCCAATGATTATAATCTATAAATATCATTATAAATATAAAAAATACACTGGTTGGTAAGGTATTTTATAAATATAAGTTTATTGTTCGGGTGGTAGAATAAAAACGAAATAATATGGGAATTAAGCTATTTGGATTCTCAAACCCAATTATTTTATTTGGGTTATTCTCTCTTCTATGATATGAATGTTCATATTGGATTCATAAAATATACATCCCCTTTTCCTTTAGATATATACATGTTCTTAAAATTTAAAAATGTTTTCTATGAAAATCGTATTTTAATGTGAATTAAATTTCAAATTAATAATTTCTTACCGCTCTGGAAATACTTCATTCCAACTCAATCTTATTTATGTATTATGTACAAGATTTCCATTATTTATTTGGGAAGAAAAATGATTATTCATCAATTTATTCTTTATAGAATCCTAATAAAACGCATTCTTATCCTTGGGTTTTCTTCATGACATTGTGTGATATACAATTTGTGTGGCATTCATGATAATGTAAATTTTTGGAGGTGATTTTTGGAAAAATAATTATTTAGACTTCCAACGCATTGAGTAATATGATTTATCACATGAGACATTGATAGTTCTGCATGAACATGATGCAATATTTGTTAAAAATTATAATTTTTTGATATTTCACATATGTTATGTGTGAACATTATTCTATATTATCAAACAATTTTGCTTGGTTTTCAGCCACTATGTGATGGTGATTCATTTTTTGGAATTTCTATATTACCTTCCTTTATTAGTTGTTTTCCTCTTGATTTTGATGTTGGTTAGATGCATATGATGATGATTATGATCAACTATGTTATAATGGTCCATAATCCACATTCATCCTCATACTATAATTTTTTATCACCCCTTCAGGGATGTATATCCTCAGGTTACTACTTAATCAATGAGGAATGTGAAGGCCACTGACATGATAGATTGGAGGTAATTAAATAATTATTCAGCTTTATTATGTAAAATTTATCTATAACTGTAATTTTTTAATGATTCTAGATCATTGGATCATGGATTTATAATGAAAGTATGTTATTTATCATCAAAATTATTTATCATTTATAAATAAAAAGGTGGGGTCTCTATAAATATTATACTTATGAAGGTGAAAGAACTATATTAAATGAACTAATGGTTTATAATTGATTTATGATAACATATCATTCTAATTTTTAACGAATTTTTAAATGATAATGTTTAATGATTAGAATCGTGTTTATGGTCGTTGATAGATTGCGTATAATGTTTTTTTATATTTTTATACTATCATACCCAAATTTTTATTTTATGATATCATATGAACATATATTAACATCTACCACAGTTAATATTACGGACCATCCAATCTCTTGATTTATTATGTTTCATCTTTCAAGGATACAAAGAAATAACTAATTCATGGTATGATTATAAATTGTAATAAATGTAGATATCTTTGTATGAAATGTTTAATATCATAAATGAAATATTTTGTGTATGTATCATGTTTCAAAATTCAATAAATCTTTTAATCATTAGTTTTGATTTTGTGAAATATATGGAATATTGATAAAAATGAGTAATATTTTTTTATGAAAACACTGGTCAATTTCAATTAGTTTCATATAAAATATTCAGTCAATATTTGTAGATAGGTATTGGATCAAATTACTGAAAATCAACTGGATGTGTATATGTATAGGATAGACACGTAATTTTTTGATAAGGAATAGATTATGTGTCTTCCATAGTAACACATCTAGGTTTTGACTATACAAGTGGACTTGGTTTATAAATAAATGAATGTATGGGTAATGACTCTAAATAAGTTGGTTTATTATTGTTCAACAAATATTCTAATATAGGATTAGTGTTACCTTACTAATTTTTTTGAAACATCAATGTGATATTTTTTGAAAAAATAAATTATTTCCTTATAAAAAAATTTAAAGGATTTGAATAAATTAAAACCATTAATGATATAGGTTAAATAAGAGTAGTCATACACTAAAAAAGGATTTCATGATTTATAAATCCTTCAAATAACTTATCATGATCAAATATTTGACCATTTTGATTAATGTTTCTCAAACATTTTTTTTTGTTTTAGTCAATATTTTAATACAAGGGGATAAGTTTTGACACTAAATGTGATTAAAAATTGAATGATAGTTAAAATTTGAAACAAAAAAAAATTATTTGCATTGATAAATGATATTATTATGATTAATTACATATCATATTATATGATTAATAACCTCAAATTTGATGAGTTTTTTAATACACATAATAATAGAATGATGGATTTTCATGATGGTCATGGAGGAATAAAGATTCATATTCCTACATATAGATATAGTTGGATTAATAAATCAATGAAATATCTTAATAATATATGAAAAGGTGTTTTTTGTTGGAAATAATGATATAGAGTATGTAAATGTTGATGAAAAATTAAAATTTATATTAAACAAAAGTTGGCAATAATTATTTTCCTAACTTATCATCAATGGTTGAATGAATAAAATGTGTAAATAAAGGGAATTATGAAATATGATGTCTAAGGGGATACATTAAGAATTGGTTCATAAAGATTCTATTTTTAATTATTTTTCTATTGATGTGGAGGAGAATTCAAGATTCACATGGAAATGAGAAGGTATTAAGGAATATGATTTTGAATCCTTATAATTAGTCATCGCATTATGTTGACTGTATAAATTTTTTATGTATTGTAATTATATTATTATAATTTATATATACTAATCTATAAATAAGTAAATAATATTCTATAAAATAACTTCATTAAATAATTTGAATCATAGGTTGAATTTTACATATTTCCTAGAAAACTAATTTAGTGATGAGATTAATTTTTTTTAAACAACCTGATTTTGGGTAGGATAACTTTTAATTAGTTCTTGATGTTGAGATAATGATGTTTTATATTTTTAACAGGATTATTTATTTGGAAAATTTAAATAATAAAGTATTTATGAACATGGAACTAGCTAGTGATATGATAACAAAGTGGTTTATTTTGTCATTGATAGAGTTTTACAATTTTATAATTTTAGGAATTTATTTTAAAATTTATGATTATATTATAAGAACAAGTATATATTAAATTTTTGGAAGAAGTAATGTTTTCATAGAGTTTTTATGGTAATTTAGTATATTACTATGATTTTGGTAAATATAAGGACTAATAATTAACACATTTTGTATGTATCAATTAAGACCATCATTATTATATTTAGAAGATTAATGTTAAAATGATTTGGAATTTTTTTTCAATATTAATAAATTTTATAAATTTTTATGTTTTATATGGATACGAATTAATGGAATGGTTTATGTTCAATAATCGATGAGGTTTTATATATTAATTTATTTTTCCTCATATGTGGTTTTATCCATATTGGATAACTTGCACTGACCATTTTTCATTAATTTTTAACATGAGATAGAATGTATGACTTATCATTCATTTATCAATCATATATTCTACTAAAATAAACATTTCGTTATTGAGGAATGATAAATTCATCTTTATATATTGGTTTGATTCATTAAGTGTAAATAATTAAATGAGAAACTAATTAATGAGTTTTTGATTAAGAAATATAAAAAATAAATTATGGATATTTTATTATTATATTTTCTTGATAGTAAATAAATTGAATAAATTAATTGAAAGGACTTAAGAACAAAAATATAGTCGTATTACCATCATCTATGTTGATTTTATGGTAATTTTCTCACTTATTTGTTTTTCAGTTTTGTTGTCATTTACTTTCTCAGGATAATTCACATTATTGTAATAAATAGTCTAGGAACAATAATTTCATTCAATGCAAATACATTTAACTCACACTAATTTTATCCTATATTGGAATACTAATTATAGGTTATTTTAGATGACTATTATATTTTTTCCCACTTTACAAGAGGATGTTTTATTAACCCTATTTATGATGATGGTTTTCAAAACAAGTAAATTTTAATGATCATACCCTTGATGAGTAATAATAATTTCATATTTTGAGGATCTATATAGTATTGGGAGGGGTAGGGGATGTAAAACCTTGATATATTAAAAAAGAAACCTGATCAATAACCTGTACAACACATAACATCGATCTTCAATGAACTATTAAATATTTATAAATAAATTATATAGTTATAATCATATAATTAAATTAAATGTTTTGAATATGATAAACCATATTTTTATATACACATATAATGGTCCGACTATATATGAATTTATATATTCATTCTCAAGAAATAATCACACCATTTTTAGTAAAGGCATGATATTATTCAGAAAAATGTTTTATTGAAAAATGATTTATATATATTTTTATGAGAAAATATTATAATTATTTTTTGGAACATATAGAAAATTTATTTCATAAAATTAATTTAAATTTTTTAGTCAACATTCCAACATTATTTTATGTTGAAAATTATTGATTTTCCAAACACAATATTTTTTAATAAATAATGGAAATGTAATATTTTAATGTTTTCTAAAAATTAATTTATTGTAATTTAAATTTCCCATGATTCATTAAATTTTATCACATATAAAGTATGTATCTATTAGCTATAAATTTTGTATTTAATTAAATATATATAATTATTATACATGAATTGGGTTTAAATTTATTTTTTGTCTTAAAAACATATTCCCAATTTTTTTCTTTGTGTTATTTGATGTAATAATAAATTAAATTTATGTAACTTATAAGAATTTAATTTATTGAAAAATTATTACATTTTATTTATTAATAATTTCATCTTTATCAAAATAGTTTTTTTATTTTTCTTGCAGAGATTATTTTTTGATGAGTAGTAAATATTAGGGTTTTAAGGAAATACGATATCTATTTTGACATTGTTCTTCCGCAGCACTAGGAAAGATAAATTTGATATCCTAAAAATAATATTTGAGATGAAATATGTAATTGTTATATGTTTTTTTAAATATTAGCTATTATTTATCAATTTACGTTTTACATATGAAAATTTTTGTTATATAATATGTCTCATATCCATGTGCTTCTACAATGTCTATGAAAGGCTAGAAAAATCAAAATAACATATTAAATTAAATTTAATGAAACAATCCTATTTAAAAAACATATAATAAGGAATATAAAATTTTATCACGGAAATAATTTGTTTTTTTATGTTAATTTAATTTTAATTGTTACTAGTGAAATAATTGTCTTTGATGCTTGAAAAACACAGATGCAGTGCTTGTTCAAGTAGTAAACAATGTATGTAATTTATTTATAAAACCCTAAAAATATTATTTTCAGGTCGAATTAATGTGTTACATTTATAATTATAAAACTAAGAAATATTATATACATTGGATATTTTTATTTCAATTACATATTTTTAGTTCTGTAGTGTAAAATAAAGTAAATGAATACTAAAAATTGAAATTAATGACATTTTATCAAAAAAATTATTATTAAATTATTTATAAAAAACAATAAAATATATATATTGTGGATAAGAAATGGCCAAAAATGTTATACCATGTCCATTTATGTTGTTATTTTCATCATATGAGTAAAATAATTTCTCTTTAAATGTTAGTAAGATATTACCACATTTATTGTTAAAATATGTTCACTAAGGGCTTAAGCCAAGAAGAATGTTTTAAAACACTACAAAAAAATGTCAAAATTTTAATGTTTCATGGTATTTTGACTACATAATACCTTATATTTTAATCCCTATAAATATTGAATTATAATTCTAGAGAATTAATTTATAATATTTTAATATTTATGAAATTTAAAGAGTTCCCCTTGCCACACATATATAAAGGAACACATCAGTTAAACTTTTCACCCAAAATTGAGCTTTATTAAAGTAAAAAGTCGAAAATATTCTACTATCAACTTCCATGTTCTCATTTTAGTGTTTCGGGTCTTCCCAGAGGACTAACTATATTGTTTTTAGAGGAAATCAAAATGACTTGTTTCAAAGAAGAAGTATTCACCCTAAATGAACACTTTATTATTAATTATTCAATTACCTCCTTTAAATATTTTTTATTCATAATTAAATAGTAAAGTAATTATCTTATATATAATTAATTATTATTATGATTATTTAACACACATTATCCTCCATCTTTTCATCAAATGGGATGTGAAAGTATTGCTCGAGTGTATATGTGGTTTACTGACTCCATGTGGTGATATATGTAAGAACCCAGTTATTGATGCGAAAGACTTTGAAATATTTCTTGATGTTATTCTAGAGCAGCACCTTCAGACGGCGTGGGATTCCGAGCCTTGGTGTGGCCGGAATTAAATTTTTAGTGCGTTTACACTGGAAACGAAAAATAAATGGGATAACTCCTAAACGGTGTTTCGGATTAGAGATCGGAGTGTACAGATGTGTATGGAATGGGGTTTTTACCCTAGGAACGACATAAAACATGTCAGCACGGGATGTTTGGACCCCTCGCACGATTTAGGAACATTAAATGGATAAATTAATTAATTAATTTGTTTTTTTAATGGTGAAACTCATGTATCTCTTAAACAGTGGCTCAGATTGGAAAACCGATGGCACCGTTGAGTCTGTAAAGTGCCATTTACCCTGGGAGGGGTGTATGTTTTGCGGGTGCGGCCCGTCTGTGAAAAATGGCCCCATGGGCGTTTTCGTAATTTTGGTAGCCTCGGGCGCGGTTGTTACAACTTTTGAATGGGGCCTCGTATTAAAATTATGAGACAGACGTTGCGCTCGAAGCGTGGTTTTTAGCCTAGGGGAGCCTTAATCTCGATCCCGCCGAAATTTCAGGTTCGGGGCAATCAGGCGGGCGTTTAAGTATTTTCTACTTAAACACATCTATGCCCCTCTTCTTCTTCTCCTTCTCCCCCTCCAAGCTTCCCCTCTTCTCCATCTCTGGTGAGGCCGCTCTGGCGAGGTGGTCCGGCGTGGCGACTCCGGCGAGGTGCGGTAATGCCGGCGGATCGACCCGAAGCTCCGGGCGAAGCTCATCGAGGTATGAGGTTTTGTTTCGCATTTTAATTCCCTCATATATTGTGCCTGATTTACCCTATCAATTTGTTTCCCGATCGTTGAACAAAGTCCAACATCACATAGCACATGTTCTATTATTTCCAACGCACTTCTCAGATCGACAATCTGAGTCCCGGGTGTTCGGGACAGCCCCGGGAAGTCTCAGCTGATTCCCTAGTTTTTTTCGGTGGTCCGGGATGGCGGTGGTGGCGCGGCGGCTCGGTTGGGCGCGACTGTGGCGCGACATCCCGTAAGCGGTCCAGGTTATTCAGGCGGGTGGCGCGGCTTGGGTTCGCCGACGAGGGGCAAGCATAAAGGGAGACCGGGGTCGCATGACACGACCCTGACTGGGGAGACCGAGACCTGCCGTTGGCGGGTCTCCGCGTGGACGCGACTAGCCAGCTGGCCGGTTGGTGGAGTGACCCGCGCGCAGCGCGTGTCTCATGGGAGACGGCGGGCTGCTCTGTGGAGGCCTGCAGTTCCAGCTTGGCTGTGCCCAGGCGATTGGGTCGCGGTCCCAGTGGGCCGGCCCAAGCGGGGCGGACTGGCCGAACCAGGCCGGTCCGGCCCAAGGGGTCCCCCCCTTTAAAATATTTGGACGCCCGTATTTCTAGCTACGAACTTCCGTTTTGACCGTCGTCTGTGGCAACGTGGACCTACCAACAAGGCTGTATTTTTGAGATGGTCCAGGGAAATTATAATTCCTGAGATGAGGGCATTGGTGGCATGACATGTACGTCTAGGGGATTGACGGTATCTAGAGGATTCTTGTTTTGGACGGCGCGGACGCATCTGACATCCAGTTTCAGGGCCGTTAGCGGCGTTGGGACCCTGGCGTCGGGGCAAAGCATTCCAGGGTGGTTTTGGACGTTGATGCTGGAGTTGAGGTGTGGCCCCACAGGCTATCTTTTGAGCTGTGAGTAGCGTTTAGTGACTTTCTCATCGGGTGCCCGTTTGGGGCGTGCGAGTGGTCGATTTTGGATGTTCTTCCGAGGGCATTGCAATAGTACAATCCACCCACTCTAATTTGGAACGATGTTGTGGGGCCCATGAGGGATGTTTGGGCGTTGAAGGTGATTTTCCATCTCTATCACCGGGTGACCATTTTTGACAAGTGATTAGTCCACGTTGTGTAATTTTTCCACGGATTTTCGTTGCACTCAAGTGAGCATTCTTTTGATGTGTTTTCCTGAGGGGATCACAATAGTGAGATGCGCCCGACTGTTTTCAGGGCTGAGGCTCAGGATCACGGGATGTTGTTCGGGCGTGAGGCGATGTTGGTGACTTTTCCATTGGATATCCGTTTGAGGTGAGTATGTAGTCAATCTCTCATGTCGTTCCACAAGGATTACAATAGTGTAATCTGTTCAGGCGAGCGGAGACTCTTATGCGACCTTACTAAATGTGGAAATATGAAAGGTGCCCCGGTGGCGGTTATTCTCCCATGTTTGTAGTGGGCCTTTGTCATGCGATCGCGTGCACTCCTGGAAGAATGAGTTTGGTGTCTGAAGAGATGTGGTTGGTTGTGCCTTAGCTGTTGAGGTGGGAGGTTAGAGTTGTTACGTTATGCCTTCACGTTGACATTGGGTGTCGGGTGCACGTGATCCTTTGGGCTGAAGACGTGGTATACTCTGAGAGTATACGAGAGCATTGGGAGGTACATGTTGATGTTGGTACCTAAGAATGTTTGTGTGCTTGGTCGGGGTTAACTTGGGGCCACATGTCGTGCGGGCCCCAGGAGTGTGACGTGTTCTACATTGCTTACGTTTGACCTCTGGCGATGTAGAGGGTCTCTCGGTTCACGATTGTTGACCAGTGGGGTTGAGTTTTTTCCCCTGGACTTGTGCTCGATGGTTTAGATCAGCAAGGTTGAGTGGTTTCCCCTGGTTTTGTTCCAGAGTCAGGTGGTTGCACGATACCCACATCATGTTCGGTTGGCCAGTGTTGTACCCTCTAGTGGAGATGGCCAGAGAAACTTTGGGTTTATCCTCCAGCAGATACTAGGCAGTGGGTCGCTTATCGACTTCTTAGGGTATACCCTCCAGTAGAGAATGGGCTATGGGTCATCCGACACTCTTAGGGTCTACTCTTCAGCAGAGACTGGGTAGTGGGTCACTTGACATGCTTAGGGTCTACCCTCCAGCAGAGACTAGGCAGTGGGTCACCTGACACTCTTAGGGTCTACCCTCTAGCAGAGAATGGGCAGTGGGACACCCGATGACCTCTTAGGGTCTACCGTCCAATAGGGTTGGGCAGTGGGTATCCCGTCGTCTAGTTCCAGGTCTACCCTCCAGCAAGGCTGGGCAGTGGGTCACCTGTTGACAAATTCCAGGTCTACACTCCAGTGGGGCTGGGCAGTGGGTCGCATGATGGTGTATTAGGGGTTACCCTCCAGTAGGGTTGGGCAGTGGGTCACCCGATATCTTGTTAGGGTTTACCCTATAGCAGGGCTGGACAGTGGCTCACCCGATATCATATTATGAATTACCCACCAGCAGTTCTGGACAGTGGGACACCCATTGACATTCCAAACTCAGTCCTTTCTACTAGGCTAGTTTGTGGATTATCTTCATGATTACTGGAGCAGGACCCATGGTTGTATGAGTCAGTGATGTACTGACCTTGGATTTGAGGTGTTCTCTCGACTGGGTGACAGAGTCGAGGTGTGGTTTGACATTCCACAGAACTCTCAAGTATGAGGGGAGCTTTCCCCCAACGAGTTGTGTCCTTGTGAAGTGACCTAAAACCGTGCGGGCGAGTCAGTGTCGCCCAAAGCTGATAGTGTCGAGGTGCGGTGATTTTAACCCCATGACTTGCAGTTCAGGGCAAATGTACAGGTTTCTAGGAATCGATGGTGGTTATTTCTGGGATTGTTGGCTACTCTTTTCTTGGGCTGAGCTATGAGAGGGAGTTCCCCTTACGAGCTTGTTTGGGCTTCTTATTGAGCATATATATATATATATATATATATATATATATTCCTTGTTCTAGTACCCACTACCTAGGTTTGGTTACTCTCCTTCCAGGAGAGTCAAAGACGTGCGGGGTATGCCACGTGATTTCTGTGTCTAGATTCTCAAGGTTGGATGAGTCTACACTCCTACTATAGGTAGCGATGACTCGACATGAAGTTCATCAACTCATCATTTCTAGATCCTTGTGTCTGGATGAGTCTACCTTTTTTCCTCTTGATGGGTTGAGCTGGACTCTTTACTTCACTCTCAGTTGTACCTTTCTACTTTCCCTATTTGATATACTTATCACCCTTTGGTACCTTCTTTGTTGAACCCTAGAGCCTTCGGGGTATCGTACTGAGTATTTTTATACTCACCCCTGCTTAGGATTTTCCCACACTTGGTGTGCCCTTGCAGACGACGGACAGGTGGAGCGTGAATTCAGAGGATCTTGGGAGCTTAGAATACATGCTGTGGTCGAAGTCTGGATCCAGGTGGGGGACCCTTCCAGCTATTTTTCTTTTGTTCACATGTTGCCGGGTTGTGTAACTTTTCTAGTTGGGCGCATGTTTGCCCCTTTTTTTCTCAGTTTACCTCAGCACTTGCTGTGTACTTTTAGAGGCATATGAACATTTTGGTTTATTTATAGCAGTTGGTGCTTTGTTTTAATTTTTACTCTGCACTGTTGCATTAAGTGTGCTGTGTGTGTGAATACAGGTACTTAGGCAAAGGCCTCCCCGAGTTATTGTGCCTTCAGTGCTGGTTGCCATCCCCTGGCCTATGGAGGCGGGCTTGGGGTTGTTGCGCCTCGAGCCCGGGTTGGGTCGGGTTGTGAAAAAGTGGTATCAGAGGTGGCTCGTTCCTTGGGATGTTGTTCGGACGTCCCTAAAGAGGAATTGGTTGGGATTTTGGGAAATAGTGTTAATGTGTCTTGAGAGCGGCTCTCAGGCCAGGGAGTCCAGTGATCGTGTGGCGGCCGATGTATCCATTCACCATGACCCTGATAACCTGCATGTCGACTCGGCATGCTAAGACACTTGTTGCAGGGAATATTGTTTTGTGCATCACATAGGATTGAGTCTTTGACGGTCCCTCTTGAGTCATATCCCCATCGTTGTTATTGGTATATACATATATTCTCATTTGACCACGACACTCCATAATAATATTCAGGATGTCTCCATGAAGATAGCTAGCCAGGATACCGGCTTTGGTTCGTGAAGATGACCATGTGAGCTACGAGGCCTCAGTCCAGGACCAATCATGCGAGCCCCTTTTCTCTGGGTGGGCCGGTAGCAGCACCCCCACCTGTTGAGCAGCAGACAGCTTTAGCGAAGCAGACGGGGCTTGAGCGCAGGTTGAGCGCACTTAGTGAGTTCCAGCGGTAGAGACCACTACAGTTCAGTGGTGAGCTAGACCCTCAGACAGCAGAGGTTTGGCTAGAGACAGTGTTTAGCCGTTTCAGGCTTGTGCAGACTCCGAAAGATCAGAGAGTGGCTTTGGCAGCCAACCTTTTTTTTGGAGCATCTGGGCATTGGTGAAGTCTGGTGACTCAGTGTCTTGACGAGTCATCACTTTAGTGGGGAAAATTTCAGTTGTTTTTCCATGAGAAGTTTTTCCCCTCTTGCTTGTGCACTGTTCGGATTCAGGAGCTTCTGCATTTTTAGCAGGGAGGGATGACGGTGGTAGAGTATGTGGCTAGTTTCGCAGACCGTGGACAATTTTACCCGAACATGGTCCATGACGACAACATCTGTGCGCGGATGTTTGAGTAGGGTCTCCAATGAGTGATTCATGCTGTCATAGTGCCCTTCTTCATTTACACTTATGACGAAGTTCTAGAGCAGGCATTGGTGACAGAGAGCTTCCTGTCACATTATAGAGTTGGTGGTTGCAGTAGGCACGTTGAAGCCGAGACGTCTATAGCAGCTAGTGGGAGTGTGCAACCAGAACCCCGAGGCTGGTGGCTTACAGATAAATGGACTCAGGGGCGTGGTCATACACCACGGTGGCGCCGAAGGTCACCAGTGCAGCCCGAAGAGAGTCGGTGATATGCTTGCGATGTGCGAGGTCACCTGGCACGAGACTGCCCGACCAGGCACACTGGGACTGCCAGGAAGATAGCGGGTGCACCACCACGATATAGGCGGTGCCATGATTAGAGTAGTACCCAAAGAGGTGGAGCTATAAGAGGAGAGGGAGGAGTTGGAAGTGGAGGATGACCTTACGAGGTCTTCCCATCACCACTAGGATGTCCGTACTAGGCTCCGAGAGCCAACAGTTGGGTCTGCGGACAGCCGCGAGCTTTGGATGTCTACGATCCTGCAGAGCATGAGTTGATAAGAGGTATGCTCTACAACTCTTCTACTTGTTTCATTAGAATTGTTAGACTCTACATGTGAAATGATTTTCTACTTGCTCCTTACTTGGGTTGTTACGAGGGTGACACATGGCGTCAGGTGTAACCCTATGCTGGTAGAGTAGAAGGTGTGTAACCTTCTTCATTAGTCGATAGCATCGACTCCATCTGTCCCCAAGTGTTTAAGAGAGTCTTGGTTGAGAGACATCCACTGTGGAACCTTGTGTGACCAAATATCCTTTGGTGTTTCACCATATGGATGTTCTGAAGGAGGGAATCACCAGGATTTGTTCTAGGTGCGGGTGGTGATTCCAGTTCTAGCGTGTGACGTAAGGGTTCGGTCAGAGAGGTGAGCTACCCCCAAGAGCCTTCGGGTCATTTGAGACTATGAAAAGGTATAGAGAGGTTCCCTACCACCATTCTCTAACCCCAAAGGCTGGTTTGGGTGCATAGGATCTCACGTGTGACTCACCTGAGAAGAAGTGTGCATGATCCCATGCATGTCATCGGAGAGGGCGTACCTCGTGTGAAAGATCAAATCCTTTGGTCTGTGTGCGGTGGCGCAGAGATGTGTGAGAGTTCTTCTAGGTACGGGAGAGCCTGGTGTGGGCTTAATACCCTGAGTTGTCCCCTGGTTTTTCTTTTCGGGGACGAAAATCTTGAAAGAGGGAATGTTGTAAGAGCCAATTTTTTCCTGCTAAAGACTTTGAAATATTTTTTGATGTTATTCCAGAGTAGCGCCTTCATAAGGCGTGCGATTCCGAGCCTCGGTGTGGCAGGAATTAAATTTTCAGTGCATTCACACTGGAAACGCCAAATAAATAGGATAACTCCTAAACGGTGTTTTAGATCATAGATCTGAGTGTACGTATGGGTCCAGAATGGGGTGTTTACTGTAGGAATGACATAAAACATGTCGACGCAGGATGTTTGGACCCCTCGCTTGTTTCAGAATGTTAAACATATTAATTAATTAATTAATTAATTCGTTTAATGGGGAAACTCAAGTATCTCTTAAACGGTTCCTCGGATTGGAAAAAAGGGAACCATTTAGTCTCAAACATGTTGTTTACCCTAGGAGGGGTGTATGTTTTGCAGGCGGGACCCATCTGTGAAAAATTGCCTCAAGATCGTTTTCGTAATTTTGACCACCTCGGGTGTGGTTGTTGCAACATTTTAATGGTGCCTCAGATTAAAATTCTGAGACCGTCATTGTGCTCAGAGCATGGTTTTTATCCTAGGGGAGCCTTAATTCTTACCCTGCCAAAATTTCAGGTTCAGGGCTATCTGGCGGGCGTTTAAGTATTTTCCACTTAAATGAATCCCCTCCCCTCTTCATCTTCTCCTTCACCCCCATGCTTCTCCTCTCATCCATATCCGTTGAGGCCACTCTGTCAAGGCGGTCCGACGACGAGACTCCGGAGAGGTGCGATAATGCCAGCGGATCGACGCAAAGCTCCGGGCGAAGCCCAGCGAGGTAGGAGTTTTTGTTTTGCATTTTACTTCACGCATAATTTGAGCACGATTTCCCTTATCAATTTGATTCTTGATCATTGAACAAAGCCCGAAATTGCATAGAAAGTGTTATAAGATTTCCAATGCACTTCTCGGATCGAAAATATGAGTCTCGAGGTGTCCAGGACATCCCCGGGAAATCTCGGCTGATTCCCTGGTTTTTACGGCTGTCCGGGACGGCGGCGGCGGCGGCGGCCTCCTAGGTGGTGCGGTTGATCAGCTGGCCATGACGGCGGCACAACATCCCAGCGGCGGTCCGAGTTCTCCATGCGGGTGGCGCGGCGCTGGCTCGCCGGTGAGGGGTGTGACGAACGGGAGACCGGGGTCGCATGGCGTGGCCATTCAAGGCCTTCGATCAGTCGATTCTGGATGTTCTTCCAAAGGGATTGAAATAGTGAAATCCACCCGATCTAATTCGGCACGATGGTGCGGGCCCCATGAGGGTCATTTGGGCATTGACGGTGATTTTCCATCTCTATCACTAGGAGAACATTTTGGAAAAGTGAGTATTCCACCTTATGTACTTATTTGAGAGTATCTCAACATAGAGATATGTTCTTTGTGTTTCGGGACCGAGATGCGGGTCCCACGAGGCACTGCTCGTGTGCGGTGTGCTGGAATGCATCTTTTACCCCAGATATCCATTTCACTCATGTAAGAAGTCTTTTGACGTGTTTTCCCGAGGGGATTGCAATGGTGTGATGCGCCCAACTGTTTTCAAGGTCGAGGCTCGGGATCACTGGACGTCGTTCGGGCCTAAGGCGGTGTTGGTGATTTTTCGGTCAGATATCTGTTTGAGGCGATTAAGTAGTCTATCTCAAATGTCATTCCGTGAGGATTAAAAAGGTGTAATCTGTTCAGGCGAGCAGAGCCTCTTACATGATCTTATTAAATGTGGTAATATGAAAGGTGCCCCGATAGCGGTTCTTCTACCGTGCTTTTTAGCGGACCTTTGGCGTGTGATTGCGTGCACTCCTAGGAGAGTGAGGTTGGTTTCTAAAGAGATGTGGTTGGCTGTTCCTCAGCTGTTGAGGTGGCAGGTTGGAGTCGTTACGTTACGCCTTCGCATTGACGTTGGATACCGGGTGCACGTTATCCTTTGGGCTGGAGATGTGGTATACTCTGGGAGTATAAGGGAGCATTGGGAGGTACATGTGGGTGTTGGTACCTGAGAATGTTTGTGCTCTTGGTCAGGGTTAACTTGGGGCTACATGTCGTGTAAGCCCCAGGAGCATGACATGTTGTGCTTTGCATACTTTTGACCTCTCACGACTTGGAGGGTCCCTTGGTTCCTGATTGTTGACCAGCGGGGTTGAGGTTTTCCCTATGGCTCTATGCACGATGGTTTAGATTAGCAGGGTTGAGTGGTTTCCCCTGGTTTTGTTCCGGAGTCAGGTGGATGCACGATAACCACTCTTTCTTCGGTTGGCTAGTGTTGTACCTACCAGTGGAGATGGCCAAAGCAGTTTTGGGTTTACCCTCCAGCAGAGACTGGGGAATGGGTCTCTTATCATCTTCTTAGGGTCTACCCTGTAGTAGAGACTAGGCAGTGGGTCATTCGACACTCATCAGGTCTACCATCTAGTAGAGACTGGGCAGTGGGTCACCCGACACTCTTAGGGTCTACCCTCCAACAGGGACTGGGTAGTGGGTCACCCGACACTCTTAGGGTCTACCCTCTAGGAGATATTGGGCAGTGGGTCACCTGACGACCTCTTAGGGTCTAACCTCCAACAGGGCTGGACAATGGGTCACCCATCGTCTAGTTCCAGGTCTTCCATCCAGGAAGGCTGGGTAGTGGGTCATTTGTCGACTTATTCCAGGTCTACCCTACAACGGGATGGGTAGTGGGTCTTGTTGATGATGTATTAGGGTTTTCCCTCCATTAGGGCTGGGCAGTGGGTCCCGTGATATCATATTATGAATTTCCCACCAGTAGGGATGGGCAGTGGGACACCCGTTGATATTCTAAACCTAGCCCTTTCTACTAGGCTAGTCTATGGATTTCCTCCGTGATTACCGGAGCAGGACCCCTGGTTGTACGGGTCAGTGATGGAAGGGCCTTAGCTTTGAGGCGTTCTCTAGACTGGGTGACATAGCCAAGGTGTGGTTTGACATTCCCCAGAACTCTCAAGTATAAGGAGAGCTTTCCCCACCGAGATGTGTCCTTGGGACGAGACCTAAAACCTTGCGGGTGAGTAAGTTCCACCCAAAGCAGATATTGTCGAGGTGCAGTGATTTGAAAGCCTTGACGTGTAGTTCAGGACAGACGTGGAGGATGTTGGGCATCGATGGTGGTTATTTCTTGGATTGTTGGCTACTATTTTTTTGGGCTGAGCTATGGGAGGGAGATCCCCTTACGATCTTGTTCGGGCTTCTTATTGATCATATACATATATATATATATATATATTAATATACCTTGTTCTAGTACCCACTTCCTGTGTTTGGTTACTCTCCTTCCAGGAAAGGCAAAGACGCGCGGGGTATGCCACGTGCTTTCTGTGTCTAGCTTCTTGTGGTTGGATGAGTCTACTCTCCTACTATATGTAGCAAAGACTCGACGAGAATTTCATCTTCTCACTGTTTCCAGCTTTATGTGTCTGGATGAGTCTACCTTCTTTCCTCTTGTTGGGTTGAGCTGGACTCTTTACTGCACTCTTAGTTGAACCTTTCTACTTTCCCATTTCGATCTACTTCTCACCCTTCGGTGCCTCCTTTGTTGTTCCCTCGAGCCTTCGTGGTATCCTACTGAGTATTTTTATACTCACCCCCACTTGGGATTTGCCCGCACTTGGTGTGCCCTTGGAGATGACAGACAGGTAGAGGGTGACATCAGAGGAGCTTGGGAGCTTGAACCGCGTGCGATGGTGGGAGTAGGGATACAGGTGGGGGACCCTTCCAACTGTTTTTCTTTTGTTCACCTGTTGCTAGGATGTGGCACTATTCTAGTTGGGGGCATGTTTTCCCCATTTTCTTCAGTTTACCTTAGCACTTGCTTTGTACTTTTAGAGGTTGATGCACATTGTGGTTCATTTATAGTAGTTAGTACATTGTTTTCTTTGTTACTTTGCACTGTTTCATTGAGTGTGTTGCGTGTGTGTGTACAGGTACTTAGGCAAAGGCCTCCCCGAGTTATTGTGCCTTCGGCACTGGTCGCCAGCCCCTGGCCTATGGAGGCAGGCTTGAGGTAGTTGCGGCTCGAGCCCAGGTTGGTTCGGGTCGTGACAATATAAATAATTTTTTATTACCATTTCTTATAGATGAGTATTATTATTATTTGATTAATTATTCTATATATAATATTTATGACATTTATATTCTTCCAAAATGATAATATAATTTCTAACTTCTTACTGTCTAAACAGATGAAAAATAGTAATGACATTCATGCATATGTGTGGACTACCACCTTCTCTAAGGGATGTGATTAATTTTTTCACTCCACATTACATTTATGGAAATATAGGTAGATTATAAGAATATATATGATTTATATGATGAAATAATGATTCTATAATTGTGATATATTATTTATATATCTATCATTCGATATATAGAAAAGTGAAAATATCATTCATGTGTATGTAAGGCATACCATCTCTATGAACAATGTTATTCATTTTCCTATTAAAAAATTGATGTATGAATTTAATTATTTATATTTAATTAATATATATGATATTCAAATCATGATTATAATTCTTGTGCTGTTGGATCCATGATCATAATTCAAGTACAAAGTCTTCCAATGAAAAACATGCATGAAAACCAATGTAGATATAATCTAGAATAGTTATTTTAATAAAATATTATTATTCAACATTGTAAGATAATCATAATTAAATAATAAATGTTATTATTGAAGTGATTATTATTGTGGAATTAATTTATAACAAAACAATATTAATTATAAAATAGGTTTCAATGAATACAATGAATGCGAGAGTTGAAGAAAATGATTTATCTTATAAATTCATTTTTATCAGGATTGTTAATACATGAATTTCTATTGAAGTATGTTATACTATTCTATTTTGATAATCCCCTTTAATTTCATTATAGATTATTTATTTTTTTATAATACATTATTTCCTTTAATTTTTCTCATTTATGTATTCATTATATTGGAATAACTTATTTAAGGAATCCCAGTAATTTTTTTATTCAATGGAAAAAAACATATGGTATAAATAAATATTTCCAAAAAATGATTTCATGAATTTTTAAAATATTTCTCTATTATTATATAATGTCTTTTTTATAGATAATTTATTTTTTAAAAAACCTATTCAAAATAATATTCTCTTTTATGAGAAATGTTATGGATATTTACAAATGTTTTAAAAGAAATGATTTTTTAAAGTTATACTCCTTTAATAAAAATTTCGACATCTTTCAATGATCATTGTTTTGATGAATTAATTAAAATAATATAAATTCTGTTTTATATAAAATTTAATAATTAGTTTTTTGGAAATATATATATTCTAAATAAGTGATTTCAAAGTAAAATGATATTTTACTTATTAATATTCTAGTAATTATTTTTAATGAATTTACATATATTATGAAATCATTTTGGGTTAATTATGATATAATGAGGATATTATCCAATGATAAAATTATTATTATTTCTTATATGAATTATTTTTTTATTTTCAGATGTAATTGAAACCAATTTATTTTTATGTGATATTCTTTATTGATTTGATGGAATTATAATGAAATTCATATTATTTAAAATGTTTTTGATGTGATGACATGGTTTATGTGTTATGATATTATGGAACACATATGTTTATTTTTTACTATGTGTAATGTGGTCCTAAAATAATATATTCCTCTAATAGGGTGGTGTATTATATCTCATGAGACAATTATGGGAAATAGGTCGATGTTGTTGACCTAGAATGGTATACAAGTCGATGTGTTTGATCAACTATGGAATGAATGTTTATGATACTAATACTTTAAAGGAAAAAATTAAATGTGGCTGAACCTCAATAGTAACTCATTAGATTTTCATGACCAGTGATAGGAAACAAGTCGATGTGATAGATCTGCTAAGGGAAACAAGCCAATATTAATGATAATATTTTTTTTCTAAGAAAAAAGTTTATGATTGTTGATAAATTAAGTATGAAAATTTTAATTTATTGTATTGATCTATTAACTTAATAATTGTTCTATTTTTTCATATAATCAACGATTCATATCTCACAGGTTTACCCATACTGTATATTATAAAAAACCATTTTTATTTTGTCTCTCATCATGTTATGATAAATATATTATGTAGGGTATGATCAGGAAGAGTTGTAATTGGTAATGTCTTTAAATTTGATATCAAATATATTTTAATAAATAATAAAATTTTCTATCATCTCTGAAAATACAAATAACATTATGGTTTTCAAGTTTGTATTTCTAAAATATAATTTATATTTAAATAAATGTAATATTATTGCGTTAAAATTATATTTTATTATATATATTAACCCAATATTGAGATAATACCCCTCTTGTGATCCTAATATATGGTACAGTGGACATAACCCACTCACACAACAAACAAATACCCTCCTTAAAACGTAAGAGGGGGTTCCTTGATTGACAAAATATGTACAATTGTCTCACCCGTCACTACTCATCCCAAGGAACTTCATGTCTTCCCTTTATCCGTATGAACTTAAATTAATCTATACTTAATATCACATCACATATAAATATCTCCTAGATTTATCTTTATAATTCAACTGGGGTCATTGTGCCTCATAATCATAGACATTGTGTGATCCCCAATTACCTAAGTAGCTAAAGAGAATATGGTCCCTTCCCAGAAATCAATATTTAAATATTTAATCTCTTATATGGACCCAAACCATCCATATTACCAATTTCTATAACATTAATCTATACAAGAATGATTTCTCATTAAAATAAATGAACATTATATTGTATTATTTGGTCCTCATACCTCAGATATAGATTCAAGCCTTCAAAACTATCCATCGACCTACATCCAACCCCATCATTAATCTTCCTTGGCCTTGAGTACCTATATCCTTCAATAAAACATAAATATATAATTAAAAATAAATTTAATCATTTTATTTACTTATTTATATATAGACATAATCTCATACATTTCAACAATAAATCATTGTTTCACTAAAAACCCAACCAACCAATTGTGGATGGAATATGGTTTATCATTGAATCCATTTCATCCTATATCCATAAAACACACCCCCCGATTTATCCCAAAATACAAATTTTTTAACTAAATATATACCAATAAATCATCTTGTGAAAAAAAACCATATAAATTTCATGATATGACATGTTGATTTCATCTATGAATTCCCTATACATAAGATGAGAGAAATCATAACCAATCACGAATGATCGTAGTAGGCATAAAAGAAATCATTATTTCAATGTATTCCAAAATACGTCTAGTAATCAGATCTGATCAAAAAATGGATAGACATATATTTAAGTCGAATATACAACATCAAATAGATATGAAATCACAATAATACCATTCCTTCATCAAGGGGGTTTGAGAAAAGGATAAGGAGGGGGAGCTAAAAACTTTGATTTAACAATATATTTAACTTTGAAATATGTAAATGTGTTCCTCACCACTCCCCAAAAGACACAATATACTTAAATTAAATGGAGATATATTTATATTTTATATAAATATATAAGTATTACTGTTAAAAATTTTGAATTATCATAAAGGAATATGATTGACAAATTTATGAAAATTTAATAAAAATATAATAAATGAGTATATTAACATGAATAAAATTAAATTGGATTGATAAAATGACTAATATGAATAATATAATGTTTCTTATCTATTTTCATCCCTATAAAATTGTTCTCCACTGTATTTCATAATTTTATTAAAGTGGAAAATTTTGAATTTATTAATATTTATTTTGAAAATATGAACATTGTTTTTTGAATATTCAAAGAAATATTTTATTTGTATTTGTTTTAAAAACATTTATAAAAATATTTATTTTAAGGGAAAAAATATAATATTCCATTTTTATAGATACCATGATTTAATGTAATTATTATCATATAATAATGTCATATAAAATTTAGAAAATATATCTACAGCCGATATATATTTTATAATTGAAATAATAAATATTAAAATACATAATATTATTTACCAATTTATATCTCATATTTGAAAACATATGTAATATTTAAAATAAGATATTATTTTTAATACATTATAAATTTATTATATCAATTTTTTTTAAATAATTTATCAAAATTTATTGGAATTAAAATAATAAATACATTAGTCAAAATTATATAATATAGGCTGTTTTATTTTCATACATTAAGGTTAAATTACTTATGTATAATCTTGTAAATTTTTAAGGGTAAATTCATTTCAGTAGAGCTTGTTCGAAAGGTAGAAAACTAATTAAAATATAATTCAAATGATCAATAATTGTATTTCTCATACTTATATCATACTCAATCCATTATTTATCATATTTTTCGAGACAATCTTTTAGATTTTACTTCCATTATTATAATATTATTTGTATTCCGAAAAATTCAATCTTTTTCACATAGATGGTCCGTTCTAATCACAATTTAAATTCCATTCCAATAAATATGTTTATTTCTAAATCAATTTGAATTTATCTCCCCAAGATTCATCATGTTTTCATTAAATTATGGTCAAAATATTTTATTGTTGTACCCCGATTTCATGGCTTCCTTAATGGAAATATAAAAGTCCTCTATGTGTGTAATCCTTTTTTACTCAACATCATTCAATTATAATTTAACATAGGAATTATAATTTTAAAAAATCAATATAATTATATGTGATTTGGTAATATAATTAGTTATATTATTCTATAATAATTACTATTAACCACCTTTACCCATTTCCCTTAAGGAAGTCAAAAATAGTTTTCTTGTATGTGTGTAGATTACCACCCCTACAGAGCGCCATGTTTTTTTCCTCAACAACCATACATGGATGGTATTAAATATCAATTTGATACATAATCATGATAATTATATCACATTATATATTATAAAGTAATATATATATATATATATATATATATCATTTCTAATGTTCTTTGAAAAATGAAATCATAATCCATTCATTTTTGGGGACTAACGCCTTCATGGAATGACGGATTTCCAATTTTTTATCATCACTACCTTGAAATTTTATGGATTGGAATTATTTAAATGTATAAATATGGTTTATATGATATCACTAATGTTATATAATTAAAAATTATTGAACCTATTAAAGACAAGATTAACAAATGCTCATCGTTAATTGTTTCTTTTAAAATAATAATATGAAGAGGTTAATGTTTCAATATATATATATATATATATATTACGTACTATTTTTACGTTTATTACTTATTAATATAAATAATTAAAATTTTGATACATTACAATTATTATAAATAATAAATATAATTATTATTACGATGAAATGATATTACAAATAATTCACTACATAATATTTAATTAATGAAATCCAATTCCTATTTGAGATGGTTTAGCCACACACTAGAGCAATAATAAAAAATTTAATCATGGATGAAAATGTGAACATAGTCATTGGTATAACATTAAATAGATATTTAAATAATTTTTTTTCTAATTATATCATTTTTATTGAATGCATTAATTAAGAAATCACATTTCATTCACCAAGAATGGATGAAGCATGATCATCATATATTTCATTACAAAGGATTGAAAAAAAATACCAATTAAATTAAACCTACATAAAATGTTGAACATAAATTACATTACCATTAATTATCCTAGTATGATTAAAATTTTAACATAAACTCAAATTGACACTATTTTTATGAAACTAGGTAAAAATTGTCAAATTACATACACCCAATATTGAAAATTTGTTATAACTAAAAAGAATGAATATAAATAATGACTATAATGGAATAATAAAAATTGAATATATATTATTAAGGTTCATTAATAATTTTTTATGATTTCCATCATTTTTATAGACAATGTTAGAGTGCATTCATGGATTCTGAGATAAAGAGTAAGGGTTTTTTTCAATTATTATATTTGAGAATGAAGGAATTTTCAGAACAATATTTTACTTGAATGGTGTATTTACTACCCATGAATAAATATTAACCATTTCTTTTTAATTTAATGGGATATAATAATAAGAATTATATTCCCTTTTATAAATGGATATTAATTCAATTTTTAACCTGGTCGTATGTAATTGTGGTAACTCATTTTTCATTCATTGAGATATGATTGTTCAATTGATCATATTTTATATATGAAGGGTATGTTATAATATTTATTTTAATACGTGTAATTATCTAAAATTTTATATGGATTTTTATTCAAATAATGAAAATACTTTTATAAAATTTCTTAGCTTATAATTAATGTTTCCCATAAAGAATATTAATAGATAAAATGTCCATTCATAGAGTTTTAAGGTTTTATCATTATCATTGTTCTTCAATGATTATATTTTCCCACAATAATATTTTATTATATGGGCTTTAAAAAAATTATATGGAAACATTATTTTTAATAAATATATTGTTTTAGTACTCTTCAAAATTTAGTTTCTCAATAATGATAATTTCAATGTATTAAAATTTTTCTTTTCTTAATCAAATATTATAATTTTTGGCAATTAATTTCCTATGGATTGAATTATTTCATTTTCAGAAATTATTATTGTAGATTCTTTTTATTTTTAAAATTTGAAAAAATATTTCACATCACCAATTTAGTAGTAATTTATAATAGTTAAATTAATATTCATATTGATACATCATTGTTAAAAATTTATTCCTTAATCTGATTTTTGTATTAACCTACACTTTCAATTTCTTGCCAAAAAATATTAACAGAAATGATATTTCTGTTATATGAATTATCTGTTAAAAATGAAATTTATTTATAATTTTTTTAGATTGACACCATGGTATCATGTAAATCAATTCGTTATCCCTTCTTATGTGATTCTATTTGTTAAATTGTTTTTCAAATATTTTTTTCACATATGTCAACATCCTTCTGATTTTCCATTGTTGCAGTAAAAATATAATCATTTTGAACCATCAAATTTGTTGATGTACATATGTTATGTAATACAATTTTATATAAATTATACGATACATAAATTCCTTTTTATTCTTAACTGTCATCCTCAATATTCATAAATTTCATGGAAATTTATTTTCATTAGGAATATTATGTTTTAATAAAACATCTGTTGAATGGTGTTCACGATGATGTCATACTTCTATATAATGGGTAAATTATTGAATTCATCGTATATTGTTTCTCAGTGTGGTTTTAGATTATGAAAGTATTTCATAGAAATATATTCAACTTATTTATTAAAAAATATTGAAAATACATTTATTCATTAGTATGATATAGATGTATATTGATTAATCATGAATTTTTTCCATGTGTTGTTTAACAATCCACATTCTTTATCAGTGTGGGTTATAATCATGGTATCCTAATTATTAACAAGGATCCAATTATTTTCAGTGGGTATGTTGTCATTTCCATAGTGGGTATTATTGGCTGTGTAGACTCTGTATTGTTTACTCGTTTTCTTATTTGATGAATTCAATTCATATAAACAATTGATGGGAGGTGGTTAACATTATATATTCCCACGTTGAATCTGTAGTTATCATGAGACAAATTTTCTTTGTTATTTTTGTTATACCTTCAAAATTTAGTAATATGTCATGAAAAAAATATTTATGTTACAAATTATATTGAGGCTATAAGATCAATTTAGAGATTGATTTCTTAGTTGATGACATGATTGTTAGATCAAAATTCCTCTATTAATGAATTTCATCAACATGAATTCAATTATTATTATCATTTTGGTATTTTTATTTCCATTCATGTGAATAGATATATTATTAAAATATTTTAATTATTTTATGGAATTATTTTTAGGTATATATAGTTTCTATGCCATTTATCCATATATTATTATCACTTATGATCATAGTTTTTTGTCAATTATATTTATCCTTATTGATTCCATAAACTCTCCCATTTTTATGTTAATGTTTACCCCCATTATAATAAAATATATTTAAAATTATATTTCTAAAAGGATAGATTTTTTATATAATTAGTGGGAGACATTGAATACATATAATAGAATTTTAGATTATTATATAGTATCAATTATTTTAATTTTATGAGAAATATACATGATTTAGTTGTAAATGAGTTGCCATAATTATAAAATCTCTTAAACAAAAAGGTCCATGATTTTTATTAAATTATATTTTTAATTTATTCCATTTGATTATCTAATATTATCTCAATGAATGTAAAGTTGGTATCAAAGATATTTTGTAGAGAAGGTTTTCAGGAATCCAATCAGGTAGCACGGGTTCGAGGTTTCATAGTTGGTATCAAAACAATGTTCACATATCATTGGAGATTTATAAATATTTTGATGATAATTTAATGTTTTATAATAAATGGTTGATTATAAATTTGATGGTATATATAACCAACAATTATAGAATAAAATATATATAGTTTAGGTAATAAAGTACACATTATATGGGGATTTGGAGAAGAGAAAATTTATCACGAAAACATGAATATATCTATGATCCCATAATGAAGATATTATAATGTATTTATTACATGGTTTTCCATGAAATTAAATACTTTTTTATTTACAAAAAAGTGAACGCGACTGTGGAATAGTTGCACCATTGGTTAGTCACAATGAAAATGAATAATTACATATTGACTCAATCTTTACTCTGGTTCATGGTGAATTGACCTAAGGCATTACAAATATATATACACTCCTAGTGGATTTGATTTGGTTGATCATATTCCCTTTATGAACCACTATAATGGATTTATTTTTTTGCTACATCAATGGATTAGGTTAAGGAGTAAAAGAAAACTCAAACAAAGTGTAACAAATGCTGAACACTAATTTATATTGGTTGAGTTAGGATTGATATATGATAAACTAAGAGTGATATATGATAGCCTAGAATCACTATTGGATAAAAAGGTAACGTTATAATTGACGACATGTTGAGGTTAAATATTCCCAAATCTCATATGATGTTAATTAGTCACCCCTTTTGCTATCTCTATTTTGTTTATGTAGTTGATTGATATAGGTTTAATAATTTTATAGGTTCATAAAACATTATCATTTTTAATTCCTATATTTTGTTTGGCTTTTATCAATTTTATTCACGACAATTTATCCTTGATCTAGTTGGATTGATAGTTTTAAATTATTAGTAGGAGTAGTGGTTTTATTTAATTGAATACATTTTTGATGTAAATCATAGATTTAGTATGAAAATTCATTAAGAAAAACCCATTCAATAAAATTAATTTATAAAGGAGTTTTGGAAATCCATACACTAGATTTATATAACAAAATAGGATATCAAATTGTAAAACTATTTTATATTCGATTTTCAAGATGTGGAGATCGGTTTATAGATGTATAAATAAAAAACATGGAATCAATATGTATACCCATATTATAATCATAAATAATTTTTTACATGTACTAAAGTGTATAGGCCTTTATCTCTTCAAATAAATATGATCATCATCTTGATTTAATATCAATAATATATGTCCAATGAGAATCCATTTTGTTCTATATATTTGTTTTCCTTGGATCATAGGGTTTTGGATCATGATAATGAAGGTAAGTGTTCTGATTCTCACCCCCTTCATTAACCACTACTTATCATTTGTGATGATTCATTTTTTTAAAGAATTAATCAGAACTAGGTTAATATATATTGGATGAGATGTTTTTCAACTATCTATGAGAAGGAAAAGGGTCAATATCTACCCCATACTTTGAGGATTTCTAGCATATTATTCAATTTTGAGGTGGGTGGTCTAAAATATATCCCTAGTGTAGGATTAAAATATTAATAGTAAATTCCTTATATTATCATGAAATTATATCACACATGTGACAAAATAATTTTTTAAATTATTATTGGATGATAAAATCATTCTTAAATCATCCATTGGATAATATTGGGCCAATTTATGTCATGATTGGGACTTATGGCTACCTAATTGGTGTGCCACCAGTGACCCAATTGAGACATTTTAATAAAGAGTTTAGAGACCTATGTTGTTATGGGAGTATGAATAATTCCATGGTTGATGATATGAATTTTCATATAAATTGATTTTTGGTGATTTCATTAAATGGAATTGTGTTCACTAAAATTTTTTAAATGATGTATAATCTACATGGAATATTTATTTTCATGAGATGTGATTAGTCTAGAATGGTCATTCCCTTGTATTTAAAATGTTAAATTAAATTATAATATATATAATCATTTTAATAATTGAGATCTAGAAAATTTTATCTATACCGTGATTGATAAATTTTGATTGACAGAATTGGATTTTATGGGTTATAATGAAATGAATTTTTTTCTTCTACATAGATATGATGAAAGAATTTTATATATATATATATATTGGAACTATTTATAATGAAATTATCATATATATGGAAAGCATGTGGTTATGTTGAAATGAATATATATAGGGACTTCTCCTAATTGATCTTGAATATGATTATATAGAGGGATTTCACTCAGTTATGCAGATATTTAAATATATAAGGATTGTACTCAGTTATGTTGAAATTAATGTGTATTGGGATTTCACCTAGAAATACTGAAATTCATTTTTATTTGTCTTGAAACATGTTTTGAAAAAATTCTTATATACATGAATTGCATCCAGTGATTCTGCAAATTATATATTTAGTTCATATTTTTGAAAATGATGACGTTCTTAAATAAGGGTTTTATCAAATCTTTAATTGGATCAGTATTACATATTATGTACTATACCCTATGATGGATTTGGATATATATAGAATGTTTTTGGGACATGAACAATGTTATTCGATAAGGTGATCATGTAGGTTTAGTATACTTAAGTGGTCACCCAGAGATCAAGGGTCCCTATGTTAATTTACACATAGTATTCATTTATAAAATAAATACAATGTTTGTATCTTAATTACACAAATTATATTCAATATATTAGATTTTTCAATAAACATTTAATTATACAAGATGAGTGTACACACACACTTTACGTGTATCTGTTTGGTACCTGTATTGATTTAATAGATATAGGTTTGGTTAAGGGAAGGGGGCCCTATGTTCAATTATCCATGTGCGTGGTTCATAGTTTGGAGATAGGGCTGAAATGAGTTTTAAGATTGAGGAAATTAGAGTCTATTATAGTATATTAATGTCTTTTATATGTATGAACTTTAGAACATAATTTACTCACAATTCTTCCTAGCATTATAATTTTTATGGTTATTGGGATTAATTTATTTGTCTCTCCATTATTCTACTAATATTTGATGAGCATTTGAATTATTTCCTCTATATTATACAAATCAATTTCTTATTTATGATATTGTTATTACTCAACATTTGAGTATGTATTCATTCCACCATATTCCTGACACCCGGACTGATAGTTAGTACCATTTTTCATATAGGGAGGCATGCCTAAGGTCATGTATTCATCCAAAATCAGTCACTTCTGGGACTATCTGGCCAAGGATTTTATAATCTAGCATCAAAGGAGATTAATTACTTTATATTATTTTTCTAATTTTGGACTGAAAAAATGAGACAATGATGTGTCATGACTTGGTAAACAAGTCATTGTTTATTGTTGTTTATCTATTCATGGTGGAAAACCGATGTACTTATCGATGGGATTGTGTTCGCTGATGTTCTCTTGTTGTAGCTATTGTTGTTTCACCCTGGGTTATTCTCTGGATGTTTGATGTTCTTGTTTATTTATATTCTACCAATATAATAGTATGGTATGATATGTATATTCTAGAATTATGATATTCATATAGATATTTTTGGTGAAATTCCATTTATTGGATTGGGACAAGTTTATTAAATGTGACATATATTCCCTTATAGAGTATGTAATGGAAAAACTTTTATACATAGAAAATGAAATGATATAAACTATTACATTATGATTTTTTTAGAACGGTAAATTGTATATTTTATCCAGTAGTTTTATTTTTCATTCGTTCTAAGATTGATATTTGTTTTGTAAATTTTGTTCTATATTTTTCATCAATCCTTTTTAAATAATATACCTCCTCATTATATCTAACTTCAACATAATTAGAGTTGTAACCCTACCAATTCTATATCAATTTATCCATAACAGTATGAGTATAAATAGAATTGATGGATGATGCACATCATGATAACATCCTATGGGTAATGTTGTCCATGGAAAGGGATACTATTCAATCAATTCCAACAATGTCTGAGATTATGTGAGAGTTTAATATACAATATCATTTTATGTTAAATGATGATAGAGGACCCCACATAGTTGAGTAATATATTGAGTTAGTCTAGAAAATAATCAGATATCATGAGTCTCCCATAGATAGAATAGTGAAGCTGGATACATATATTCATTAAAGATGAACTATTCATTATTGGGACATTCTACAACAAGCTGGGTAGTAAGTGGTGTTTTTATTGTACAAACATTGAATATTTTTTTTGAGATATTTTAAACTACATACAATAAGTGATTATAAGTGTTTTGAGATCAATAATTTCAAACAAGATGGTGTTGAATTGGTGGACTATGGTTTAAGCTTTATAGACATGTAGCACTATATCACATATTTAGAAGCTGATGAGGCCTCCAGGGAGAGACATATCAATGAAGATATTCACCAACATATAAGGTTAAAGGTTATCTTCTTCCCTATTATCATATTTATAAAAAATATTGACCATTTTATCAATATATATAGAAACATGAATGGCTCCCCATGTGGTGCCCTTATAGTATCAAGGGAGAAATATGGGAGCTCTACTTATAGTAGAACGAATCGCCACTATGATAGTTATAATCATGGATGTAGTGGGAATAACAATGAAGGTAGTGTAACACCATAATATTTTAGGAAATTTTTATTTTTAATAAATTTAATTTCTTTGATATCTTTCACAACCTGCAAAACAGTTTTCTATTGAATAATGAAAAAATGTTAATATTTATATTTACGCACTGCTGTTATTAAATATCCATTAAAATTGTATGCATGAATATTAAAAAAAAATTAATATATTTTTAGTTCGACTTTTTTTATAAAGAAAACATATTGTTAAAAAGTATATAACTATTTTGGAAGTTTTTATAAGTTTAAGAAATACTATTTTAAAAATAATTTATGCATTTTGTGATGAAATAATAGTATAAATTTTTTAAAACAACTATAAAAATATTTTTGAATAAATAATAACTATTTTTTAATCTAAATTTTGAATTTTTATTTCGAATATTTATTAGGATTTTTTTGAAAACATTATATTTTCTTGGAATAGTGAAATAATCTTATTTTTATTGACAACTACATTTACATTAAATTGTTTTATAAGGTTAATTTTTTTTTAAAATTCAATTAAAAAAAATAATTTAAAATTTTATCTATTTATTAATTTGTTTTTTTTCATTGGAATCAATTTTATTATGAAACATTATATGAATTTATTTTAAATATTGAACATTTTTTCATTGGAAAACAGCATTCTCGTCACGTGTTTGGGTTTAATTTTAAATTACATTTTTCCAATTATATAAATAGAGTTTGTAAAAATGGATTAAATAATTGGAATAATAATTAGTTATATTATCTAATATATTCATCACTATTTCTATTAATGTTTGATTATAATAAGATAAAAAATTAATTATTGAAGTTTGGGTAAAAATAGGTATACAATGGGTTAATCTAAAAATATAAGGCCTATAAACATTTCACGAAATACTGAGATGGATCTAACTATTCAATATATAATCTATTATTCTATATTAATTATTTTTTAGTTTTTTTCATGTGAATAATATCAGTACTCTCTATAGTTTTAAATAATTCAATGTCTGTTCTCTACCCCTTTTACGAAAGAACCACTATCTTCTCTTAACAATTCCCAAAACCATTTTATAATAAATTTCCTTCCACCAAAAAACTAATTTCATTCCATGCCACGTAAAATAGGACAGTTTGAGATTATACTTCTTTTGGTCAGAGTGGATACTCAAGAGGGGGTGAATTGAGTTCCAATTAAAATTTCTATTAAAAATATTTTCTATTAAAATTCCCCAAATTATAAAAAAAGATAAACTGTAGTGAATTTGTATTAAAGAAAATGGTCAGTTAGGTTCTCAAAGATTGATTAGTTCTCTATTAATATAATCATAAGATTAAATTAGCCTTTGAAAATAACCTATTGATTTACAATAGATACAAACACTTTCTAGATTAACTATCAAAGTAACTCTATAAAAGATTTTCATTTCAAATTAATAGGCAGTGGAATATAACTTAGATACTATATATTTTGAACTTAAACTAAAAATGAACAGTAGATATAGCCAAGAGTTTCCATCTCAAGTTGAGACTTAGTCCTCTCAAATTTATATATATAATTGATCCACACCCTAGATCGGGGTTAGAAATAGTACAAGACTGTCTAGGCCACGCAGGGACCTCTACCACTATTCTTCGTGGGAAACAAAAAAATAAATACCAGGCCACACAAGGACATCTTCCACGGTTGTCATGGGTAAACAAGAGTAAGGGGTTTTGGTGTGATGATTGTGATATCCACCAGTTCAGCACATGACATAGTGTGTGCGTAAAATAAACAGGATACACAAACTCCTCCAAATTAAATAAAAATTCACTTAGAGATAGTATATGAAATTTTAGAAGGCTCTTGTGATTGGCAGTGTAGCTCTGGACACGTTTGATTCAGCAGAATAACATTTGAGTCCTTCTCTGGTTTTTGTGATGAAAAACAGAGTGTTGTGGTTCAGATTTTGTTTCTCTAGAAGAGGAGATGTTCTCTTGACTGTATAGCACGTTGTGTGTTCTTCATTAATGTAGGATTGAATATATGGATCTCCTTTGAGGCTCGTGCAATGTTTTCTTCACAATTGTGCTCAGGATTGTTCTTCTGATCAGTATAGAGCTTGCGTGTATTGTAGTATATCCATCGAGACGTGTCAAGAACACATGTGTCCTCTACTACATCTCAATATTCTTTATATTCCACAAGCTTCGGTAATAGTAATTATTTCTTTTCCATAGATACAAGGTATGATTTCCTGACTGACCAACAACTATCATTAAATAAAATTAATATCATTAAAAACATCAAATATGACCGTTAGTATTTTTTAAATAATATTGACAAAAAGGTTAAGAAACGGTGCCATAGTAGTTGTGAAAACAGTTTCTCTTTGAACTGGTGTCTCCTCCACGGTATTTGCTTCACGGTATGTGGCTCACAGTATGTCCTTCACGGTTTAGCCTTCACGGTGTCTGGTTCACTGTGTGTCCTTCACGGTGTCTAGGTCAAGGTTTGTCCTTCACAGTGTATGGGTCCTGGTGTGTCCTTCAAGGTGTTTGGGTCACGGTGTGTCCTTCACGGTGTCTGGGAATTAGAAATCATGGTGTCTGCTTCAATGTATCTGTTCACGATGTCTGTTTGACTGTGATTGTGTTTTTCACACAGTCTGTCTTACTGTGTCAAACATCACAATGTCTTGATACTTAGGAAGATATCTATATTTAGACTTAAATATTAATATTTATTTTATGAATTAAGATTAACCATTATAAAGTAAGATATTTTGAAACATAAATATAATGTTTTGATAAGATAAGTGAGATTTGTGATCATACATAAGATTTGTAAATAATAGTGAGATTAATTAACATCAATAAGAGTTGCTATGATTAAAAAATGATGCGTAATTATTATTGAGATTTTTAATCATTAAAGCATGAGTAATACTTGAGGAGTCCAACAATCTCTCCAATATTGATGATCACAAATCATGTATAGGTAAAATATAAATTAAATGCAATGTGAGAAAAAATAACATATATAATAACAGATTTAGAAAATAATAGATGCTAATGTAACATATCTCTTTAGAATACTAATACTTGTACTCTTTCTCCCCCTTTTGGTATTATCAAAAAGTGAAACAGAAGGAATGGAGTGAAACAATGCATTTGTCATTAAAAACATCTAGAATACATGATACAGTAGAAATACAAACAGTAAACAGTAAAAGACATCCCATCAAAAAATAATGCAGTCACATGACTCTTCAGGGATCAGCCTTTGACTTGCCTTTTTCAGCAGCATGAGATGATGATGATGTAGAAGAAGTCATAGATGTGGTAGACAAAGATGGAAAGTTTAGACCTTCAAAAATAGAGGGAGCCAAAGTAGGAGCTGTAGAAGATCTAGTCTGTGGTTGGTCAGGAATGACTGGCCGGATCTGAGAAAGGGCTTGACTGACTGACATGGTAGGTGAGGCTAAGGTAGGTAGACCGGGTCTGACGGGTACAACAGCTGGAAAAATGATAGAAGTGCTCTACACATGAAGATACAGCTTCAAAAGATTGATTAAATCAGTAATTATTTCTCCACCATATTGCATATCCTTTTCAAAATCATCTTTATTCTCCATGAACATGTCCAAAAATATGATGAACTCTGTATGTTTCTGAAATTGAGCTTTAAAAGAATTAGTCACTGGATAGATTTTCAGTTCCTCCACAAGATACTTAAAGTGATTTGTCATGTCACTTTTAGAGAATATCCATGTAAGATAAAAGTCTATCTTTTTAGTGATCTGTTGTTGAGAATCATTTTTAATCTTATAATGAATCTGAACAAGTTCAAGTTCTCTATCACTATTCTTCATAACTTCAGACAAAGGAGACAGATCGAAACCAGTAAGGGAATTCTAAAGTTATTCCTTGATTATGGACCTATGCATGGAATCATCCACAGAAGGTGTGGAGGTCAAACCAGAGGGAGGAGAAGACTTGACAGCTTCGGTTATAACTTTCAGTTGTTTCAAAACTTTTTGCAGACATCCAGTGTACTCATCTGTGAGCTTATTCAGATTTTTCACAATCTCTATCATGTGTTGAAGCATCATGGTGTGTATTGTTCCAATATTCTCATAAAAAGATAGTAGATAAGGATGCACTTGAGACACAATCTCTCGAGAAATGTCGGAAACATCTGGTTCATGAGAAGCAGCAACATGTGCAGGAAAATGATCTGATCTTGAAGAGAATTATGTTTGGAGGTTTTCCACCAAACCATTCAAATTAGAAACATCAGCACTAAGAAACCTCTGACTTCTTGAATTTCTCAAATCATCATTGGTTGAATATGCAGAATAATATTTTCCAAAAGAATCGATGCATCTTCTTGACTTATTTGAGTCACGGTCGAGGTTGAGTGGATAAAATCTTCTCAACACCATCCAAAATAGTCTCTCCAAATACTTTCAAATCATCCTTAGTTACAATTTATTGTTTCTCGGTTAAGATTGTAGGTGAAGGTTATGGTACAGGTTCTAATGTAGATTCGGGTTGCGACATAGAATTAGTTTTAGTTTCAGATGAAGGATGAGGCTCAAGTTCTGGTTCGGGGTGAGCTACTGACATCAGTTGAAACAAAGAAGAGAGATCTATACCAGTTGCATTCACATGCTGTGATTCACTCACATCATAAAAACTTGGAAAATCATAACGAGTGTACAAATAATGTGTGACAATTTCTTGAGATGTTCCAGCAGATCTAGCTTCTTCAATGTCAAGGTTTTGCGGTTCCTCCCCCTCAAAATGTGCTTGCATTTCAGGTTCTTGAGGCACAACTGCATGATCAAGATCCACAAGATCAACTCTAATCTCTTCATCAAATTCTTACATTGCCAACTGAAATGCAATTTCCATCCTCTCTTCAGTAGAGGGTATGTACTCAGGAACTGATTTTTATACAAGTTGTGCTTCCAGAATTGCTTCTTTTTCAACAGGGAGATCTTCTTGATTAACATTTTCCCTAGAATGGATTTCTCATAGATCAGCTTTTTCCACGACTTGATGCTCTAAATTAGGGATAATCAAATCTCCTGATGCCTCAGAATGAACTTCTAGATCAACATCATCACTAGAAGCAGGAGGTTTTTCTTTTCTAAAAACATCATCAACTTCCTCTCTAAGAGGTATTTCAGTAGGAACATCAGCAGGGATAACAGTCCTTTCTTTGTCAATAGGATCTGCTTCCTCTTTAGATATTTTAGCCTCTTCTTTTTCTACTTCTGGGTACTCATCTACATCATCTGGTTCCAAAACAGGATCAGTTATATTCTTTAGCCTTCTTGGATAATCAACAGTATTGTACTTCTTATAAAGTTGATCATTATCCTCAACCCACATCTTCTTCTTGGGGTTCCAATTAATCTTCATCCTTCTGATGATAGGATGGGATAAACAGAAATCAAAATATTTTAGCCTTTCATAATTCTGTCCAACTACTCCCTTGGCAACTATCATGGCCAAAATCATCCTTGAGTAAAACAAGGAGGTGGATTTGGATGTGACTTTAATTAGCTCACATATATGTTTAATGACATATTTTCACAAAGTTATCTTATGGACACACTTCAACATGAACAGATCCTGATACTTCAACATAGAAAAATCTTGTTTTCTTGGACAAATAAAATTCTGAACAAATTTGAACTGTATTCTTGTCTCCCATTTCAATTTAGCTACTATGGCCCTTCGCTTGGTGCCATATCCAGTCAGGATTTTCAAATCATTATCTAGATCAAAGATGTCAGTTGTTAGAGGAGTGTCTCTTTGGTAATCATCAAAAATTCCTTCATGAGGAATCCCCAGGCATGAAACCCACAACTTTGAAAAGAATGAACATCTTTGTCCATTGATCTAGCTTGTTACCATATATCTTTCTCCAGCATCAAAAGAAAACGTTACATATTGGTAAATTCGAGATACCAACCTTGGATAAATCGGTCTATCTTGTCTAGAGAACCATTCGAACCATCCTTATTCTCTTAATATTTTCAGGACCAAAGACTTGCTAGATATCAGCCACTCGGGGAAAATCTATTTTTCAGGTACTACAGTAAGACTTAAAAGGTTCAAATTTAGAGGTATTTCGGGTTCTATCCTCGGTGCTCTTTTATGTTTCTTAGAGCGGCGCTTCTCAGACGAGGGTGAAGATGGATGCTTCATCCTTAAAATTCACTGACAGTTCAGGTGAGGGAGAGGAGATGGCTTTCAAGGTAAAGAGGGTTTGAGAGAGTGAGCAGGAGAGATCTCGGGTAAGGAATCGAGTGAAAAACGATTATGTATTATCATTTGGTAAATATCAAACGTTATAAAAACAAAAACATGAGAAATCAAATAGTAGTGAAATAAAAATTACCGCGATGCATGTTAAAATAAATATATAAAGAATCTTCACGGTGAGACCGTGAGTAGGCATTACTGTGCGATGAAAAACAGTTGTCACGGTGACACAGTTAAGTGACAGACTGTGAACACAATATGTTAACTGTGAGATAGTAAGCATGAAACAGTAACTGAGAAATAGTTAATATGAAATTGTAATGTAAAATATAGAAAAATAGTAAACAGTAAGATCTGTAGGATGTCAATTTATGATAAATCATACCAAGATCATATATGATTTAGTCTAATCTCTCATAATTTAATGGTTTGGGGAATATATCATCATGTTGATATTCAGTACCAATGAATTCCAATGTGATATAACCATTTTGGTAATGATCCCTCAAAAAGAGATGTCTTACATCAATATGCTTGGTGCTAGAATGAGAAACATGATTCTTTGAAATGTTAATAGATCTTGTGTTGTTGCAATTTATTGGTACATGTCTGAATTGATATCCATAGTCTAGTAAATTGTGTTTCATCCACAAAATTTGTGCACAATAACTGCCAGCAACTTTGTATTCAGCTTCTGCAGTAGATAATGTAAAAAAAAAATTCTTACTACACCATGATACTAGTGACTTTCCTAAAAAGTGACATGTTCCAGATGTTCTTTTTCTATCTAACATACATCCAGAAAAATCAGCATCAGAATAGCTAACTAGTTCAAACGATTGTCCTTTTGGATAGAATAGTCCTAATTTGGGAGTATGATTGAGGTGTATGAAAATTCTTCTTATAGCATTTAAATGTTTCTCATTAGGGTTTTATTGAAAATGAGCACACATACAGACACTAAACATAATATCAGGATGACTAGCCGTCAAGTAGAGTAGACTTCCAATCATTCCTCTATAAGTGGTTTGATCAATATATTTCCATCTTCATCAAGATCCAACATACATGTGGTACTCATGGGGGTGTCTCTACTTTTTGTGTTATCTAATTGAATACATTTTAAAAGCTCTCTAGTATATTTACTCTGAGTTAAAATAATTCCATCATCATTTTTAAAGATTTGGAATCCATGAAAGAATTTAGGTTCCCACATTAAACACATTTCAAATTCATTTTGCATCATTTTAAAAAAATCAATACATAGGGAATTTCTTAAAGATCCAAAAAAAATGTCATCTACATAAATTTGTACAATTAAAACATCTTTAGAAATTCGTTTAATAAAAAGAGTAGGATCAACTATTCCTTTTGTAAAGCCTTTAGAAATATTAAATGTACTTAATCTATCACACCAAGCTCTTGGAGCTTTCTTTAAAACATATAAAGCTTTTGATAATTTGAAAATATGATTTGGAAAAGGAGGGTTTGTAAATCCAGGTGGTTGTTCAACAAAAACATCCTCATCTATATAACCATTTAAGAATGCACTCTTGACATCCATTTGATATAGTTTGAAATTTAGATGTGCAACATAAGCAAATAAGATCATAATGGATTCTAGTTTGGCTACTGGAGCAAAATCCTCCTCATATTCAATTTCTACTTCTTGAAAATAGCCTTGTGAAACTAATCTATCCTTGTATCTAACTATATTTCCATATTCATCTACTTTATTTCAGAACACCCATTTAGTGCCTATGGTTAATGTGCCCTTTGGTCTTTCTACTCGTTTACAAACATTATTTCTTTCAAACTGATTGGGTTCTTCTTGCATGGAAATTACCCAAAATTCATCATTAAATTAATCATCAATGTTATTTGGTTCAATATGTGACAATAAGGCTTGAGGTTCGACCTGATTTCTAAGAGAAGGTCTAGTCTGTGTCCCTCTATCAATATTACCAACAACAGCATCTAAAGGATGGTTCTTTATAGTTCTATTTGATCTAGTAAAGGTAGGACTAGAAATTTCATGTTCTTGTCTAGGTTCGGGTTCATTAGGAGAAAATTCTGAAATATTTCCAGAACTGGTTGTCTTTACAGCAGGTTTATTGATTTTATCATTATAGTTCAAAACAGATAATTTTTCTTCATGATTTTCAATAGATGACTTAGGTTCATGTTGATCAGTTTCATCAAACTTTATGTGAACAGATACTTCCACACACTTGGTTATCTATTTTAAAACTCTATAGGCTTTTTCTAGTTAAAGAATATCCTAAAAAGATTTGTTCATCACTCTTAGAAGAAAACTTGTCCCGATTATTTTTTTTTAAAATAAATACATTACATCCGAAGACTCTAAAGTAATCCACTTTAGGCTTTCTATTATTCCATAGTTCATATAAGCAATTCATACTCATTAAGCATGGTTCTAGAAATTTTTTGAAGGGTTCAATTTCTTCTTTCTACTACACCATTATGTTGAGGTGTCCTAGGGGCAGAAAAGTGGTTACTATCGCCATTGTGTAAGAAATAAGATTAAAACTCTATATTTTCAAACTCACATCCATGATCACATCTCAAGGTCATAATATTAAGTCCACTAAGGTATTCTACAGACTTGGAGTATTTAATAAAGTAGGAATAAACTTCACTTTTTTGAGCTAAGAAGTATACCCAAGTATATCATGAAAAGTCATCTACTAGGACATAGACACAGTGCTTCCCATTTATGCTAGAAACTCTAGAAGGTCCAAATAAGTCCATGTGAACCAACTCAAGAGGTTGAGAAGTTGACACTTCTTTCTTTGGTTTGAAAGATATTTTGTGTTGCTTTCCCTTTTGACAGGGATTACAAACATTGTCATTTGGAAACTCAAGTTTGGGTAAGTCTCTAAATATTTTTTTCCTAGTTAGTTTTCTAAGTGAGTGGATGTTTTAGTGTCCTAATCCTCTATTCAATAACCAAGATTCTTTATGAAAATATTTTCGGCAAGTAACATTTTGTTTGGCAGAAGAATTTAAATCAACTGCCTAAACAATTTCATTTCTTAAAGAAGAAAATACTAGAACATTCTTAGAATTAAAAAAATTACAAGAATTTTTTCAAATTTAACATTAAATACATCATCACATAATTGAGAAATACTTAACAAGTTATATTTCAATCCATCAAAAAATAAAACTTTATAAATTAAAACTACGTTAGTGTTACAAATTTGGCCATGGCTGGTGATTTTTCCCTTAGAATTGTCACCAAAGGTGACATGGCCTCCATCAACCTTGATTAGGCTCTTGAAGCATGAGTAATCTCCAGACATATGTCTTGAACATCCATTGTCCAAATACTATGTCTTCTTGTGGTAACTCTTCAAACAGGATTCCTACAAAATAGATTTATATGGGAAATGACTTTGGTACCCAAATCATCATTGTTCCAGACAGGTTAGAAATCAATGATTTTGGAACCCATATTTGTCTTATGGGTCTCATATAATTTATAGAATCAACATATTTTGAAATATAAACTCTATTCGATCTATAACAATACGGGTACCTAGTTTAAGCATATGAATTTCTAGAACTGGAACAAACAGTATTCTGTCCAGATTTAGGAATAAATATATTCTTAGTAATCTATCTCTTTCCAGGTTGGTAACCAATTCCAGTAGTGTATTTTGTGTCCAATTTCTTTCCTAACATTTGAGTAAGTGTATCTTTTCCCTTTTTAATCATTTCTATGACCTTTCTATGTTGTTAATTAGATATTTTCAGTTCTGTATTTTCCTTTAAAAGTTGAGATTTTTTTTTCAATATCAAGAGAAAATTTAACATTTGAAGTAAGAGCATGTTGTTTCTTTAATGACTTATATTTGTCCTTATGTTCATTTCATGTTTCTTCTAGCATGTTCCAATATTTAGATAATTCAACCTTAGAAATTAAATTTAAATAGATAAAATTTAGAACTAACAGAAATTGAAGATATTTAATGATGAAACTAAAATCACAGTTGAAAACAAAGTGTTTTGAAAATTTGTATTAATAAAAACAACCTCTGATACCAAATGTTGGGGGGAGTGGATACTAAAGAGGGGGGTTGAATTGAGTTCCAATTAAAATTTCTGTTAAAAATATTTTCTATTAAAATCCCCCAAATTATAAAACAAGTTAAACTTTATTGAATTTGTATTAAAGCAAAGGGGCAGTTTGGTTCTCAAAGATTGATTTGTTCTTAGTTAATCTAGTCATAAGATTAAATTACCTTTTGAAACTAACCTATTGATTTACAATAGATACAAAAACATGTTAGATTAACTATCAAAGTAACTTTAAAACATATTTGTACTTCAAGGTAATAGGCAGCGGAATATAACATAGATACTTTATATTTCAAACTTAAACTAAAAATGCACAGCAGATATAGAAAAGAGGTTCAGTCTCAAGCAGAAAATTAGACCTCTCAAATTTATATATATAATTGATCCACACCCTGGATCAGGGTTAGATACAATACAGGACTTTCTAGACCACGCAGGGACCTCTACCACTGTTCTTCAAGGGAAATAAAAAATTAAGACCAGGCCACACAAGGACCTCATCCATAGTTGTCGTGGGTAAACAAGAGTAAGGAGTTTTGGGGTGAGGATTGTGATATCATCCAGTTCAGCACATGAGACAGTGTTTGTGTAAAATAAACATGATACACACACTGGTCAAAAGTAAATAATAAATCACTTAGATATAGTATATGAAAGTTAATAAGGCTCTAGTGATTGGTAGTGTAGCTTTGGACTCGTTGGATTCAGTAGAATAGATTCTGAGTCCTTCTATGGTTTTTCTGTTGAAAAATAGAGTGTTGTGGTTCAACTTTTGTCTCTACAGAAGAGAAGATGTTCTCTTGACTCTAGATCACGTCATGTGTTCTTCAGTAATGTAGGATTTCATGTATGAAACTTCTTTGAGGTTCGTGTAATGTGTTCTTCACAGTTGTGCTCAGGATTATTCTTCTCTTCAGTACAGAGATTATGTGTATTGTAGTATGTGTGTCAAGATGTTTCAAGAACACCAGTGTCCTCAACTGTAGCTCAATCGTCTTTATATTCCATGAGCTCCATCAATAGGAATGAATTCCTTTCCATAGATAAAAGGTACGGTTTCCTTACAGACTAACAACTATCATTAAATAACATTAATTGCATTAAAGATATCAAATATGACTGTTAGTATTATTTAAATAATATTGGAAAAAAGGTTAAGAAATGGTGTCACAGTAGTTGTGAAATCAATGTCTATTTGAACCGGTGTCTCCTCCACGGTATGTGCTTCACAGTATGTGGCTCATGGTATGTCCTTCACAGTGTAACCATTACGGTTTCTGGGTCACGGTGTGTCCTTCACGGTGTCTCGGTCACGGTGTGTCCTTCACGGTATCTGGGTCACGATGTGTCCTTCATGGTTTCTAGGTCATAGTGTGTCCTTCACAGGGTTTGAGACATAGACTTCATGGTGTCTGCTTCAGTGTTTCTATTCACGGTGTCTCTTTGACTTTGACTGTATTTTGCACACAGTCTCTCCTACTATGTCAAACATCACGGTGTCTTGATACTTAGGAAAATATCTATATTTAGGCTTAAACAATAATTTGAAGAATATAAATTATTCTTAACCATTATAAAGTAAGATAATTTGAAACATAAATACAAAGGTTTTATAAGAAAAGTGAGATTTGTGATCATGCATAAGATTTGTAAATAATATTGAGATTAATTATCATCAATAAGACTTTCTATCATTAAATCATGATGTGTAATTATTATTGAGATTTTTGATCATTAAAACATGAGAAAAACATGAGGATTCCAACAAATTCCAATCTATAAATTCATTTAGTATAACCCAATGCAATTATTCGATGAAGAGGCGAGGTTTTAGCTATGCACATTTTTACATCTTCTCTCTCTACCCCAATCCCTCTTAAGTAATGTTGATATAATCAAATTTGTTTATCCAATATAATAATAATTTATTATATTACTGTAACAACCATCATCCATATCCAATTCTATAAAAAGGGAAACAAAACCATTGATTGTGTGAATAAAGGTCTACTTCCTTACAAACCAATGTTATTGATTTTCCATCATCACCGCTCATGGGAGGATATAATGATTTAATTAAATTCTATAAATTGAATTTTTAATATTATTATAATTATTAAATTATAAAATATAATATAATCTATTAATTTCTATTCCATGAGAAAATGATAATGTCACTCATTTGTATGGTGGACTACCTTCTCGTGATGTGATGTGATTCGTTCTTCAAGTACTCATTACATGTAAGGTAAAAAGGAAGTTTTTAAATAATTAAATGATATATATATATCATAAAATTACACTTTATGGAAATAAAATAATTACCTGTGTTTATATCAATCCAAGAAAAATCGGAACAACTGTTGATGTGTGCATATGACTAACTGTCTCTATGAACAGTGTATTTCATTTTCTATATCTAACATATAGAGATTACTATTTATAAATATAAATTATATGTATATGGTATGTATATCATGGTTAACATTAAATATATTATGTTACCAGTATCAATGTAAGAGGAAAATTAAAATCAAATTAAAATGTATAGGAAAAATGAACCAGTTATTGCCTGAAACCCGCTAGTGACATTGAATTGTTGATAAATGGGAAATAAAAAGTCATAGGTATATCATATATGGTATGAAAAATATTATTATTTGTATATAATATAAATAAAATAAATATATATTTATTATATTTATTGTTTGAATGTGTATGATGTAAATTAAGACTTAATGTAATGGTTTTTTTTCATAACATGTTTTCTTTATGACATAACTTATCTTATGAACCTATCTTATTTTTTAAGGTCTATATACAACACCTTCGACCTATAATACCATGAAATTATTTAATATAAATATATTTTTTGTTTAATTTATCTTCATTCTTTAATAGGGATTATGATTCAATGTTACCAAAGTTGAATGGGTTATTTATAAAATATCATTGTTTATCGATATATTTTATATTCTTGCTCTTAATAAAGAAATATAATAATCCAAATCTCAATAAAATCATTTATTTTATTCTTAAATAGTTTTTTCACATCAATATATATATATATTTCATTAATTTTCCCTAACTTATATTCTATATAATTAATAATAATTTTGTAGGAATAATATAATTTATTTCTTTATTTGGTCAAAAAACCATTTTACATTCATAACAATGATTCAGAAAAAAACCTCCAAAAGTGATTTAAATTATATAATTGGATTAATTAAATACATTTTGAGCCATGTTTTACTTTTTAAAAAATGCTTCAAAATAATTCATCAAGTCATTTTTCGAACACATCCAATTTGGTAGTTACCAAAAATGATAATGAATTATTAGTTTTTTAATATGTATAAAATGAATGGTATTTTCTGATTCCATAATTGATCATTGATTTAATACTTCTATTATATGTTAACTAATACACTTTCAAATTCATATATTTTTTACATTTTAATAATTTTTAATTTTATAAAGTTGAATTTGAAATTGAAAGAGTTATTTTCCTCTAGAAATGTTCCAATGGATCTAATAAAATAATATTTGATCAAATATGACCTCATATCATGGTAGTTATGATTTATTATGGATATTATCCAAATATAAAATTCATATTTAATATTTTAATAAATTATGTTATTTATGAGATGATGATTATGAACCCCACATATATTTCAATGGGTTTTGTTATGAAGAAATGATGAAATGATTGTGAAACTGATTTCTTTTGACTAGGTTATTCTATGATGTAATTTTTAGCAAACTTGTTCTTTTCATGGATTCTGATATAATGATTGGTTTTTGATATTGTTTCACACATATGTGTAATTTTATTAATGTTACGGGAGGGACCTATGTATACCTCCAATGCATTAAGTAATGTGGGATAACAAATAAGATTAACATGAATGTAATGGGTATTAAAACTAGTTCTATAAGGTACCTTGTCCACTATGATATACTTGGGGTGAGCCCTCGCTATATGATGTTTTGTAGAGTAATTCATTTCCACCATGACAGTTTTAAAAATGATCATATAATACAAATGAAATTAATTTTTTACATAGGTGTGTTATACATATCTATGTCTTATCCCAATGTTATGTTCTCATGGAACAAGGTATTTGATTCCATTATTATTCATGTGTTATGAACTTCCATCATTTATTCCATTGTACAAGTTTGTGCTGTATGATATGTAAGGTATGGTTTTAGAAATATTATTTCCTATTCTCATACCATTATTCTTATGATGTATTATTATCTCCCCTGTTTTCCTTTACTAAACAAATAATATATCACTTTCTAATGTTTACATTCCTATGGTTATGTTGAGAGTTATTATCTATGCCTTTCCTAATATGGATCTAGTTGTGAATACATTGGTGGGATATAACATATACCATTTTTTGAACGTTTCTCTATGTTTCCAAATTTCTATATGCACTATACCTAAATTATTCATGCAGGGATAGTTATGATATGTAATTAATATTTTTCTATTAAGATATATTATCTATGTATGAGATGGTTTTGTCATTTTAGTTTTTATAAAATCTAGCATTAATAAACCCACGGAAATGAGAATGATAAAATAATAGTGGTATGTGTAGCTATAAGTATCAGGATATGTTTCAGGATATGTTTCTTCATAAGTATAAATATTATTCTATGTATTAAAATAATTATTGGAATATTGGGAATGGATAAAGATAATGGTTTCAAAGAAATTACATTCAAGTCAATAAATTATATGGGGATATTAGACTAACAAAAGGTACCTAGGATTAATAACAATAAAAATGAATAATTGATATAGAATCTATCATTACCTAATACACGACAATAGAATTTACTACAAACATGGCGTGACACAAATGAAAGATATTCCTTGAAGAATCACGAACTTCATACAAAATTGCATGAATTATTTTAATACATAGGATGAGTGTACAAGAATAATCCTAAGGTGTAGATTATTTCATATAATGTTTCATGATTTATATATCATAAAAGTTATTTTTTAATAATTATTTAGTTCCAAAATATGATTATTGTTGATTTTTTTATTTTTAGTCAATTGATGAAAATCTAAAGAATCTTATAAATCACGAGTGAGACATACAATCCAGTGAATTTCCACATTAGAAGGTAAATTTTATATGGGAAGGATTGAAAAATAATCATTCTTTTATCATATAAAATTCATAAGCTATGAATCATTCTGAACATCCAAACAAGTAAAAGAAGAAACATATTTTTGTACAGTCCATCATGAGAAATCATCCACAATCAATTAGTGCTTCTGTTGATCCACTAGTTTTTAAACATTAGATCTATACCATTGAACTGATATTTCCATTATTCAATTTTTATAAAAAAATAATTTTCAGGTCGAATATATTGATGTTGATGTAGATCAATAGGGAAATATAATCAGAAATGAAATTTAGGGGATGAAGTTTACTACATGGAGTGGGATGATTTGATGAACATATTTATCAATAAGTATATTATTTGTTATCTTCAAATGAAAACTATAAATAACTCATTATGTTAGGTGATAATGAGGACTAATATCTTGGTACCTGTGAGGATAATTTTACAGTATATTAGAGAAATGATTTTGGTACTATCATCCAACCTGAAAATTGAGGTTGATTTAATCTTCAGTGTCTTAAAAAAAGTCTCCAAAAAATGATTCCCATATGTTAATTTATGTTATATGTGGATATAATTCTATATTATATCAATGTAGAAATAAATATTGGTGTTACCCACCAATCACATGTTTTGGATTTGATAAAAAGGTGAAATTTAACGGATAAATGAAAACCCTTGTAGAAAAGAAGTTGATCTTATCTTCATGATCAATGTGTGGAAGGAATCATTGAGGAAATTAAGTTAAGGGTACAAGTAAATGGTATAATTTTTTGAAGGATTTTTCATAGGGAAATTGATTATTGACATGATGGGAAGAAATTAACTACAGATTCCAAAACAATGAAATCTGTATAAAATGGACCACCCATGCTACTATATTTCATAATCAAGGAATTTAGGCCAAATACTAACTAGTTCTAAAATATAATGGTTAGTTATAATGATTGATTCTAGAAACCCCTAATTATTATAGAGGATAGAAATTTCATGTGATCACTATTTTTGATTTGGGATGTGATAACAATGTTGTTATATGGACAGTTACCATCCAATCTAGAGCTGTTAATATATTATTGACTATGGAACCACCAATTTATTCAAATATAAATAATATTTGTAGTGTATCAATATTAAAACAAACAACAAGATATATAATAAGAATAGAATATCTGTTATTGTATAATTATCACATCGCTAGTATATGACACCCCTTAGGATGTGGATTGTGAAAGTGTTATTATGATAAACAATTTAATTATTCCATTAGTTGATTTCGATGTCATCCTGGGGATGGATTGTATATCTCTAAAAAAATATAACATTAATTCCCAAAAAGGGAATTCATGTTTTATATTTGAAATAATCTTATGATCTTCTATATAAGTGATGGTAAATTTTAACAATTTACGTAAATCAAATTTATGTTATGCTTTTTGATTCTTATTTAAAATTTAATTTAATCAATGATGGTTGGGGAGATAATCAACATTGAAGATATTTCTATCGTTTGATACTTTTCTGATGTTATTCCAGAATAGTTTCCTAGTCATCCATTGAGTGTTGATATTGAGTTTTATATAGAAATAATATATTTTTCCATTCTAAATCCAACGTATCCCTATAGAGTGGAACTATTTTAGGTGTAGTAATAGATGATGATACTCCTAGAGAACCTTGAAAAGAGATTCATTCGGCTATGTTCTTCAACATGGGGTGCACCAATTGATTTTAAAAAATAAATATTCATTAATACAACTATTTATTGATTATATATAGATCTAAAATACGTATATAATTAAATTGAATCTTCAACCTTCTTATAATGACATATTTGATCATATATGAAAGTATTTATACTCTTTAATGATTGAACATCATTTTGGATATCATCATTTGAGAGTAAATAAGTGGGATATAAACAATAAATAATTCCATACATGGTATAGTCAGTATGAGTATATAATGAATGAATTCGGTCAAAATACTAGAAACACGATGTTCCTTGATTTAATGAATATAGTAATTATAGATTAAATCGATTAGTTTGAGGTACTATTTATTGAAGATATTCATCTCAACCCAAATAGAAAATATCAGAATGATGATCACTTGATAATTTTACAAAATACCAAATTGAATAAGATGTTATATAAATTTTTGAAAAAAGTCAATTATTGGAAAGAATATGATTTTTTATTAGGTCATATAATCTCATTAGAGGGTATATTAGTATATCTATCCAATATATATTTTATTTAATGTTTTCCAAAAAAAATAACAAAGATTAATATCTATAATATTCTTGGTTCAGTTGGATATTATCAACCGTTTTTAGATAATTTTTTATGAAAATATAATATACTCACCCTGTTAACTATGATAGGAAACATGTTCCCAATTAATGATGAATGTGAGGAAAATTTCTTTGAAATGAAGAGAATATTAGTTAGTGCACATGTGATTGCATTACCCTACAGTGGGAAATGGTTTGTAATATATAGTGATGTATCCAAAAAGAGATCATGATTCAATCATATTTATAATTTCATTGTTTTATATTAGGTCTCACTATAATTTATTGTTTAAGAGAAATATTACAAAACGCATGATTTGAATTTATCTATAGTAATTATTTCATTAATGATTTGTATGAATTATATTAATTTAAAAAATTGAGATTCGTATATTTATAAATCATTTTTAATGAATATATTCACACATAATAAATGAAAATTTCCCAGATAATATTGTTAGAGATAAATAATTATTAAGACTACTCAATACATTTCCACCCAAATAAAGAGAACAAGGTCTCTAATACATTGAGTTGAATAGATCAAGATAGCTGATCACTGAAGATGATCATAAAAGATCAAATATTTATAGATTTCCAAACAATGGATCTATAAATATTGAATGATGGGTATAAATTTAACTTTCTTAAAAATACATAAATCAATCCATGTAGTGATTATAGAGGAATATAGGTTTATATAGTTTCATAAACGAAGCTAGGAAATTATCTTGAGTTTAACATTTATTTTGAATTGATTATAAGGTTCATGAAATCTGTATATTTTTCACCAATACCATATTTTAGGAATTCATTATTAGAGTATTCTCATTGTTCTTAATTCTCTATTCATACAAAAATTAAGTAGATGAACTTTAATGTTAAAATGTATTTATGTTTATATGTTCTAAAGAGATATACTACATTGTTTGTATCTAAGATCATAGTATGTTAGTATATTATAGATAATACAAAAAAGTTCAAGGTTTTGTTACATCCACTACACATAACTAAATAGAAATGGGAAAAAATCACCACCTATTTTTTGTATAAATGCCAAAAATGTCGATAGGGAATATTTTAATATGTATTTTTTTGAATTTCTCTACAAATTAAGCACATGTCATATCTATAAGAAAAGATTTATCTATAGTTTTTTGTATAATGATGTACATTAAATTATTTGTACGATTTCATGGAGTCCTTAAATCCATTTCGATTGATAGGTATCTGAGTATTACCATGATGTAATAGTGAATTATTTAACTTAATCATTATAAAATGATGTGTTTTAGAACTTCATATCATCGTAAATAAGAAGGCACGTTCAGGATAACAATTTGATCCCTAACAGATTTGTATATATTGGTTTCTCTATATTTTAAGGGTTGTTGGATCACCACATTCCAATTGTATAGTTTTATTAATACAATATATATAACTTGATCATTCATATAGATACTTATGATTCCATTTATTGAATGAATTACAGAACTCTAACATAGTATAATAATGTCAGAAAAATAAATATATTTGAACATGAGGAAGATGAAAAAATGGAAGTTAAGGGTAGAGTCAGGAAACAACACATAAGGGAAGCACAAAGATTGAATAAAAGTTATATGTATAATTTTTTATTTGATATGGAATTTGATGTTGGTGGTAATGATTTTCAAAAAAATCCATACTGAATAATGTTGTCAGATTCAATAAGGGAAACTGATCATACTAAATATCAATCACATTGAAACTATGGATCATATCAGGACTTTATATTATCACTTGGTTCATTCACCAAACCTCTCTCAAGTTCATGATTTTTTCTATGTATCATTCATAGTGATGTATACATCTATCCATTCATATTTAATGAACTCTGAAGGAACCCATATAGATACAAATGTTTCTTATGAGGAACATATGGTATAGAATTTAGATAAAATATAATAAATTCCATGAACAATGAAAACTATCCATGTATAAATTTTATTGCAAAACCACTAGTTTAAGAATGATATGCAGGAACATAAGGATATGATGAGGACGTTTTATACTCATATATTTTTTATCTAAATGATTAATTTTGAGAGAAAAAATGATTATAAATGGTGTAGAATATAACACAATGAGATTTACTGAAATCTTTTATTTTGAATACATTTCAGGTCATTAATATCATGTGTTTCAAAGAACTCCTTCTATTATAGAACATTTTGTTACACACAGAGATTTAAATACTAGAAAATTAATTGATATAACATATGTGACATGGAACAACATGATTAAAGATCCCATTATATATATCTCATTAAATTTACTATTGTTGATAGCTTATAGAACACACAACCTTGTGTCTATTGGAACCATATCATAGAATACTATTATAACATAGTCATTAAATTGCAATATATGAATAATAGATACTAATTCATGAAAAATATTTTTATCCATTGATTATAAATTACTTTAGAATCATTTAAATTGGAAAGAATTTTTTTTGTAAAACTATTTTGTTTAAAATCTGTTTAGTTGTTTATTGCACACATTATATAAAATTACTATTTTATAAATATTACAGTTTTAATTCTATGAAATTAACAGAAATTTTGAAATCATAATATCAAAATTATCATTGGGTCTAAATTATTAATTGTTTTAAATTTAACTTCATTCTATGAATAATGAAAAATACAAAATTATAAATAGAATATTTATTTTTTAACATTATTGATGATATTAAAAAATTACTTTTAATTATTTTTAATGTAAAAATATTTTGATAATATATCTAATTATATAATTTTGTTATCTAAAATAATCTTCAAATTTAATTTTGATATAAAATAATTCTAATCATTTGAAAAATATCTCTTTGAAAACCCTAAATTCATGTCACGTTTGTGGGATAAATTTTAAATTAAATATTTATACTTATATAATATGATTTTGTAAAATTGGATTCTATATATTGAATTAAAATAATTATTTTTTAATATGGCTAATTTATTTTTTTATCATTGTGAATATTGAAAACATTATAAATTAAATACCTCAAATAAGATAAAAATTGATTTACTAGGGGATAAACTAAAATGATAATGGTTAAAATGCGCTAAAACATGTCTAAAATATATTGTATGGAACTATTTCAACCCAATTATTTTTGATTCTCAAGAATAATTCCCTTTTAACCCTTTTAGAATGCGAATATCATGGGTAGACCTTTTCCATTTCAAAATTAATGTGTGTGCACTCACCTCATGTATAAAAGTTGGGCCCCTCTTCACTCATATTCACAACATAAAAAACATTGTGATTAGATACTAGATACCAAAATCACTTCGAAACATCAATTAATTTATCCTATAATCCATATTATCTTAAGTAGTGAACAATGTAATGGTCTTGGTGAAAACCTATAGAGGAAACGAAAGAATAGGTATCATTCTTCAATGTGAACTTTTATTTTATTTCATTGTCCTCCTCCGTATAAAATTATTAAACCATGACTATATAATAAATTTAGAATATTAAATATAAAATTATTATTTTTTGTTAATTGAGTGACCTAAAATCATCTACACTTACATTAAATGGGTTGTAAAATCATCATTCAAGTGTACAATGAACTTCCACCTCCTGGAATGATTTCATCCATTTTTTTATTTTCACCTCACAGTAATTGGCCTACTGATAGATATAATGAATATATATATATATATATATGATATTTATAATTTAATTATAACTCTTTTTTTTATTTTATAATATATACCTTTTTCATTCCATTTTATATGGGATACAACAATGTTTCTCATGTATACGGAAGACTGTCACCTCGAGATGTGATGAGATTTATCATTCACTGATGCGTTTCATACAACGAAATAAAGAAATGTTTATAAAATTTATTCGATATACATGGAATAATTATGATATTTTTCACGTCCCACCTTCAACAAGATAATATAAGGAACAACAGGTTTCTAGACCCATCTTTCTTTAAGTTGAAGAAGAGATAATGACCCACGAGACCCGCCATCAATAGGTCGGGGAGTGGTGAGTATCACCAAGGGTATATAATCAGACACAAGATGAAAGGAATTACCCTTTTTATTCTAATAGTATCAAGAGATAAGATAGTGATTCCCAACAACCCCTAAAGTGGATGTACAAGTAATGCAAAAACAAACCATTCCCATATCCATGTTCCAAATGTAAAAGTTACAAAAGAACAAGAAGACCCCAGATGAATGTACCAATGAAAACAAAAACATCAACAAAAACTATCCCATGGTCTGAACTAGTATGATCCAACATGACCCCGGAAGTCCACATGGATACGTCAAAGCAGTTTTATATACATAGGGTGAGCATACAAGTATACTCTGTAGGGAAAACAAAGACTCTCATGCACAAGTGGGGAGGCACACTAATGCCCCGTAAGAAAAGAAATAACCAAAACACCCAGAAAGGAAAAATATCCACCCAAACATCACCAAGTCACACTCCCCAAATAACATGTTTCAAGTAATGTAATAGTAACAACACATCAATGTTGGGTACCCTGCACCACATCCCCACAGGTTATTGAAGACATCCTACGCATCTGACCTTTACCTCCATTCTCGCCGAAGTCCCACTACCATCCCCCCTCCCACACACACCTTGTCTGTAACCTCACATCATGCTTTCAAACACCTGGACCACAACAACCATTTGTAACCATGCCTGCAAACACCTGGGCTAGAATAACTACTTCTATTCTTGAAGACACATGGGCCCCTACCCGAGGACACTTGGGAATCAACTTTCCCGCACACACCTAGGCCAACCACCACAACTACCATTCCCAAATAATTTTGGGCTATAATAGAACTCAGGTCTTCAAAGCCTGCATGAAGGGTCTTGGGCCACTCAGGAAAGTGATTAGAAAAAGAGCTAATAACTAGTCACTTGTAAAAGTGTTGGGAAAAACACCCTCACCCATGAAATGGGGGTGTTTGGAACAAAGTTCATAACTCAGGTGGGGTGCGAATAATAAACATAAGAACTAAAATTATATATATTGGTCACAAGGACTCATCCCATCCTATGGGTTTCAAAAAAGCCAAAAAAATACCATCATTACTATTCATTAAGAAGGAGCACCGATCCCACCACCTTGTCAGCACTCAATCCCAGAAAACAATTCCCCATTGAACCCATTCTTGTTTTCATGTTCAAGGGATTCCATTTAAGTAAATTCTCCACTACTGGGAAAAAATCAGGCATAACCACAAGAAAAGTAAATGGATACAACCAAAAAGAACATTTAAGCATTCACACCTTGATCTCATGTGAAGTCACAACAACAAAGGTATCTGTGAGATCCCTCAAAGTACTAGAACCAAACCAAGCCTCGAGATACTACCCCACATGGCCTCATGTCCACTAACAGCTGCAAAAACATAGGATTCCAACTCTATCCATATCAACCCATAAGCATCAAGAATAACAATCACACATACCACCAAGATAGAGCAAGTATGTGTCCAGATTTAAGCACATTATTCATTAATTTCCCACTTTCCATTTGATTTACCAGGGTGATCACACAAGGGTTTTTGTTCACTAGACATCCATTTAATTGGCTGAGTTTACGAGATTATTCAAATTCCCATTTAAAATCCATTCAATCATTACATAAGACAGGGGTTCATTAATGCATAAAGAAAGACAACAAACGATAATGATTTTTTGGGGCATAATCCCATACAATTCACAACAAAAAATAAAGGATAAAAAGTTCATCAGAAATATAGATTACACCCACTTAAGTCTATAAATGTCTATTTATTTTATTCATTAAGGTTTTGATTCATCCTCCCCCACAGAAATAATAGCATATCTCCCCCGCATGACACACAATAAAGAGAGATGAAGGAAAACCCAACATCGATGATCAACGATCGATGTTTCTCTTCTTTTCAACCAAGATCTGGGGATGAACAACTTGTAAGGGATTTGATCCAAGGACTCCAAGAATGAGTATTAGGGACTCTAACATGTGCCAACTAATCGTCTCTAGAAGGGGGACTTCAACGCACCTAGGAGAGGAAAATAGACCAGCCAAGAAGGACAAGAAGAAAAAAAGGAATTCAAATGTGATAAAAGGTGAGATCCTTGAGTTATAGAATATGGAATTTTCAATGGATTTAAAGATGTATCGTGGTTTCCCCATGTGGTTGGTAAGTTAGGCACAATGGATTTAATTATCATTTAACAATTCTTATTAGAGGGGTGGCCATAACAGCTGTCCATTTAAACGGTTTCATTTAAATCGTGAAACAAGGGAAGAGTTATAAAGTATGGGGACAGGGTGGGATACTCAGGAAAATCCATTTCTTTTGGTAAGTTAATGGTCTCCCGACTCTTGGGATATTTTAGATATTATTTATCGGTTTTAATGGCTTTGAAAGGGGGGGTATTAAATCTATTTTTATGTCGAAATACGCGTTGCAGGAGAAGAAAAAGTCAGGAACTGGAAAAAGAATGAAGTCTGCTTGGTAAGGACACAGTGCCACCGACACAGTGCCACAATCCCAGTGCCACCATCATGGTGCAACCTCATGATGACACCGTCATGGTTCCACCCTCACAGTACCACCATCATGGTCTCACCCACACGATGCCACCATTTCAGTGTGAGACCGTGACTGGTGCCTCCTTTTTGGTTTAACCAATTGATGGAATTGTGTTTTGGGAAAGTACTGGACCAGGAGGGTTTAGGCCATTACATCATATACCTCTTTAACTATTCTCACCCTCGATAATCAAAACTAGACTGGAAGAAATGAGAGGGGTCTGAAAAAACCTCCATGAAAGATACCTCTCATGAGTAAACCACGTCCACATTTCAAACGACTATAGATGCACTACTGCACCTATCACCCCAAGTAAGGACACCAATATTCAAGGGTGATTCCATCCAGTCATAGGGGTTATAGAGTTCATTCATCCATGTCAATATACTCTCCGCTTTGGGTGGAAATGACCCACCTCCACATTCTAATCGCATCCACCTTAATGCGTCTTGATTAGGGATCGGGTCCTCCCCTCCCCATAGTCAGGACTATTTACATGCACTTCTAGAGAACAAGGGAAACAATCTATTACATAGTTAACAAGGTAAAATTATTCATCGTAAATAGGTACAATAAAAAAAGCAAAAAAATTCAAAATAGATCTGGGTACTGAGTGTGCATATGTGCCTCCCATTTCCTGGTACACTCCCCGAGCCCACCATGACTCCATAACACCTGAACCAAAGGAATGGTTCATCCACAGAGCACCTTCTTCTCGCGATACTTGATCCACACCGGTCTTTCTAATAATGTCATGTCATCCTTGATATCCACCTTTCCCTAGTCGAGGATGTGTGAATCACAGTGTAGATTATGTCAGAGCTGAGAAACATGGAATATTTTGTGCATTCTCAGTACCGGCTATGGTAGTGACATCTGATAAGGAACATCACCAACCTGCCATAGCACTTCAAACGGTCTGACGAAACTGGGAGAAATATCACTCCCCCTGCTGAAACGCTATTTCACACGCCAAGGGGAGACCTTTAAGAACATGCGGTCCCCGACCTCGAACTCCAAGGGTCTCCTCCTATTATCGGAAAACAACTTTTGCAGGTCCTGGGATGCCTTCATCTTATCTAGTATAAGCCTAACCTTCTATGTCATCCTCTTCACCACTTCCGGGCCTAGAACTCTTTTTTCACCAATCTCTGTACAAAACACTAGTGAGCGACACGACCTCCCATACAAAGCATCAAATGGATGCATGCCAATGGTAGAGTGATAGATATTACTGTAAGAAAACTCTATCAGAGGCATGTGTCGTAACCATGATCCCCCAATGTCTAAACCCCATGCTCGTAGCATATCCTCCATCGTCTAGATGGTGCGCACTGTCTGCCTATCTGTCTGGGGGTGGAAAGTAGTGTTGAGGCATAGACGGGTTCCAAAAGCATGTTCCAGTCCTTTCCAGACCGATGCGGTAAATAGGGTATCCCTATTGGAGACTATGGACCTCAAAACCTCATGCAACCACACCACCACATCCACGTACCTCTGTACTAGGGTATCCACTATACCCGACACCTTGATCGCCAGGAAGTGTGCGTATTTCATCCATCGGTCCACCACTAACCAGATAGCATCACTAACCCCTTGAACTCAGGATAGTCCCGTGATGAAATCCATCGAGATGTCGTCCCACTTCCACTCGAGGACATTGAAAGGTTGTAACAGACCTCCTAGTATGTGGTGTTTAGCCTTCACCTACTAACACATGATCCACTTTGTTACGAACTATTCCACCACCTACTTCACTCTGGGCCATCACAACTGACAATTCAATCCCCTGTACGTCTTGGAAACTCTAGGGTGATCCGCAAGGTATGAGTTGTGGAACTAACCATGAACTTTTTCATGCATTGTCTCTGGGACAGACATACTCCCTTGAAAAATAATTCGATTCTAAACATCCTCCGACCATTTTTCTCGAGAATTTCCCTGGCTAATGCGATCACACATTACATTCGTCTCCGAATCACCCCACTAAGACTCCACTACCAGCCACAATAAAGTGGACTACACTGTCATCTGAAAAAGGCACCCTCTACCAACATCCATACTTGCATCCAGGTGTAGTCCAACCAACTCTTCCATCACTTTCCAAGCATCTGATGATTCTCAAACCATGTCCTTCTACAACTTTCTGCTTAGGGAATCAGCCTCCATGTTCCCCTTTCCCAAGTTGTAAGAGATTTTGAAGTCGGAGCCCTGACGAAACTCCATCCACATTTACTACCGCATGTTCAGGTTTCGATGGGAGAATATATACTTCAAAATCTTATGATTCGTAAAGACTATGAAGTGCTCCCTGATGAGGTAATTACACCACAACTTTAGTGGGAACACAATTGCCCCAAGATCTATATCATGGGTGGGATAGTTTCTCTCAGGGGGACGTAACTTCTATCTTCTATAAGAGGGAACCCCTTGTTTTTGCATCTGCACAGACCCCATTCATTGTCTTAAAGCATCACAGAAAACCTAATACACCACCACATCTTCTATAATCCTCGACAATGGGGCACTAACCAATATCCCCTTCATATAATTGAATGTTGACTCACATTTTTCATTCCACACAAATGCCTGGCCCTTCTTGGAAAAGGCTTCCAAAGGTGCTGCAACTCATGAGAAGTTGGGCACGAACCTCCGGTAGTAACCTTGTAGACCTAGGAAACAATGGTCCTCTGCCATGTTCTTTGCTGTTTCCCAAGAAACAACCACCTCGACCTTTTATCGGTCTACCACTATTCCCCACATAGAAACCATGTATCCAAGAAAGTACACTTCTCACATCCGTAACATTCACATGGACAATTTCCCACAGAGTTGGTGTCGTCAGAGGACCTCTAGGATCGTTCTCGAATGCTCAGTGTGATCCGCCTTCGGCCATGAGTAGATCATGTGGTCTTCAATAAACATGACTTTGAACCGATCCAGAAATTCCTGGAAGACGGAGTTCATGGGCCCCATTAATACAGCTGGTGCCTTTGGGACACTGAACGACATGACTGGAAACTCGAAGTGCCCATATCTTTACCTGAAGACAGTCTTTCAGATTTCACCATACTTCACCCTCAACTAGTGATATCCAAATTGTAGTTTGATCTTGTAGAACCATCCTTCCCCTTTTAACTGGTTCAAAAGTTTGTCTATCCTTGAGAGAGGGAAATTTTTCTTGACCGTTACCTGGTTCAGTCTCCGGTAGTCAATGCACATTCTGAGACCAACTTCTTCCTTCATTAAGAATAAGAATAGAGCACCCCATGGTGATTCATTTGGTCGAACAAAAACCTTCTTCATCAGATCATCAATCTGAATCTGCAACTCCCAAAACTCAGAAGGATACATCCGGTAGGGATCCATCGAAATCAGACGAGCACCAAGTTGCAATTCTATTCTGAACTGAACATCGCGTCGAGGGGGTGGAGTCTTCCCCTCTCCGGGGAAGACATCCATGAACTCACTAATGATCCATGGGACTTCAACCATCACTATATCCACCGACGCCACTGACAGCTAAACTAATAAGGAAAGGAGGGGCTCCAATCGCACTCTACCCTCCTGACAACCCCGCTTGCCGATGAAAGTGACACGTTAGTCGCCCAAATATAAAAACATGATCATTATTTGGAAGCATTCAATAACTGAAAATACAATGATAATCTAGTCAATGCTCTCGATGACATCGTATAGATGTATCTAAAACAGTAGAAGATTCTTTCTAGACTGTTGTGGCCCTATAATCAGTCTGGACCCTCGATAAACAAAAGATAATTTGGTCTGACCTCCGACTTGAATAATCAACACCAGGGGCACTGGAAGTCTTTCAGCATCTAGACCCAGATCATAGGATAGACTAGGTGAAAAAATAGTGGGATCCTTATATATCTAACAAGTAATAAACAAGATTTATAAACAAGCTGATCGTGCCTCAGACAACTTATGGCCCTATAGAAACTACTGCCTCTATAGCATGTAACTGCTCAGGACCAGCTCCTATTCCCCTCGGCTATCAGCCATCTCCTTGACCACACCCTAGACGAGGTCCCTGAGGAGCGTCATGAGGTCGGCCTCCTCCTACAATGTCTTCCCTTTGAGGAGCGGGAGCTCACTGTCCCTGATGCTTCTGCTGAAAGGGCCTGGCTAAAAACTGTTGTGGCTGAGGCAGGTGCTGCACCGACCAACCTCCACTATATTGTACTTGATCTGGACACTGATTCATAATGTGCCCTCAGCTGCCATAGATGAAACATCTCGGTTCTAGGCCCGAAAGAAAAGGGTGAGGACCGGGAGATCAGAAGTGGAACTGCCGAGGCCTTCTCCCTACTGGTTGAATCCTAGAGTGCCTTGATGCTGGAGGCATGCGGCTGATGGCCGTCCCCTTCAATGATCCCAACAGTATTTCCTGTTGTGATACACCTCCCTACTTGTGCACCCATTCCACCACTTCAGCCTTCTTCTGGACTTCCATGTACGTCGGAAGGGTGAAGGTGGTAACCGCATACTGAAGAGAAGGTCGGAGTGCCTCCTCTAAACGTCTCACCTAAGACTCCTCATCTGGAAAGTGGTACGGAGAAAAGTGAAGGAGATCCTTAAACATGATCCCCGACACTCTCACTGACATATCCCCCTACTTAAGAGAGATTAGTTCTTTCCGCTTATATGACATCGTCATTGAAGAGTGGAATTCCACCCGGAACTCCATCTCAAAGTGAATCCAAGTCACCTCATCCTCCCTCTTCTCCCCAAGATAAATCATCCACCACTGACACATTGCTCCCCGCATCTGTATTATAGCTAGAGGAACGTAGTACTAAGTCGGAGCCTGGATCACGCAGAAAGCTATCACCATCTCCTCTAGCCAACCCTCTGTCTCCGTTTCCGTGATGTTGACCATGTACTTCAACAGGGCCTATCGCTGTAAGGGATGAAGATTCCTCTTCCACTGATCATTCTCCTCCTCTTGGTCATCCCTCTTTAGATCAGCCAAATTACCCACCTATTCCTCAATCTCCCACACCACCCTTGGTTATTGTCCGGGTGCCATAGCTACAAGGTAAACAAGGAATGCCTAAGACCGAGTAGTGTAGAAGATTGATTTTAAATTTTCATAGACTTATTATTCATTTTAAGTCCCCAAAATACCGAATAATTGAAAGAAAAAAAATACATTATGATGCACGTACCATTCCTAGGGTCTCTAACTTGCAATCAGTGTGGCCAAACATTGTCTTTCGGTAGGCCCAGAGTCCTTGCATCGGATCACGGGGGGGCCCAAAATCCTATGTCCAAGCTGGTCTTCCCTAGCATATTTCACGCACGAAGATATTCCAACATTGTTGTCCTACCATCCAATTCAATATTTACTATTCCTAACCCCAGACTCTATCCTATCCCCCAACCTCAGCATCTGATACCATTCTCTCATGACCTGCCTTCACCATTATGAGAGAAGGGACATTAGGCTGCTAGACCCTTCCTTCTTCAAGTTGAAGGAGAGATAATGACCCCTGAGACTGGCCATCAATATGTCTCAGAGTGGTGACTAGCACCATGGGTATAGAATCACACACAATATGTAAGGCATTACCTGTTTTATTTTAATAGTATCGCGAGATAATATGGTGATTCCCAAAACCCCCAAAAGGTGAAGTACAAGTAAAGCCAAAGCAATCCATTCCCATTTTCATCATCCAAATGTAAAAGCTACAAATGTATAAGAGAACCCTAAAAGAATGTACCAAAGAAAAGAAAAACAGCAACAACAACTAACCCAACGTCCAAACATGTATGATCCTGAACGAACCCCGCAGTCCTCCACGAAACCTGAAAGTATTTTTATATACGTACGGTGAGCATACATGTATAATCAGTAGGGAAAACCGAATACACTCGTGCATAATTGGGGAGGAAGACTAATGCCCCCTGAGAAAAGTGATAACCAAAACACACGGCAAGGAAAACTATCCTCCCAAACCTCACCAATGCACACTCTCCAAATAACGTGTATCATGTAATGTAATAGTAATAACACATCAATGTTGGGTACCCCACACCACTTCCTCCCTGGTTATTGAAAAAATCCTAAAAATCATACCTTTCCCACCACTCTCAACATTGTCCCACTACCATCCCCCCGCCCACACACTCCTGGGAAATAACCAAAGATTCCTCCCACAAACACTTGGGCCACAAAAACCATGTGTAACCATGACTACAAAAACCCAGGCAAGAACAATTAATGCCACACCCAAAGACAACTAGGCCTCATCCTGAAGACACTATGGAAACAACTAGCCTGCACTCATGTGGGAATACCACCACAACTACCCTACCTGAAAAATCATGGGATACAATGGTCCTCATGCCATCACAGCCTGCCCAAAGGGTCTTGGGCCACTCGGGAAATGGAGAAAAAAAGGAGATAATAACCATTCACATTGTAAATGTTTTGTGAAAAAATCCTCCCCGATGAAATGGGGGTGTTCAGCATAATGTGCTCTACTCAGGTGGGGTGAGAATAAGAAACATATGAACTACAATTATATATATAGGTAAAAAGCCCACATCCCAACCTAGGGGATCCAAACTATCCCAAAAAACAACTTCATTACTATTTATACACAAGAATCACCGAACCCACAACCAGGTCACCACTGATTCCTGGAAAAAAAATTCTTATTGAACCCATATTTTTCATGTTCTAGTGATTCTATTTATGTAAATTCTACACTACTGGGAAAAAATCATATATAACCAAAATCTGTGGAAATGGAAACATCCAGACTAAAATTTTAAGCATTCACACCCAGTTCTCTTGTAATGTCACAAAAACAAAGGGATTCGTGAGATCCCTCAAAGTACTGGAACCAGACCAAGTCTCGGGATACTTCCCCACATGACCTCTGGTCCACCAAAAACGGCAACAACAAAAGATCCCATCCCCATCCATATCAACTCATAAGCATCAAGAAGAACAATCACACATATTGCCATGATAGAGAAAGGGAGATTCCAAATTCATTCACATCATTCATTACGTTCCCCCTTTCCATTTGGTTAACCATGGATGTCACATAGGAGTTGTTGTTCACTGGACATCCATTTAATCCGCCGTGTTTACGTGATTAAAAAAATTACCATAGAAGATCCATTCAATAATTACAGAAGACAGAGGTTCATTAATGCACAAATAAAGACCACCAACAGTCATGAGTTTTAGTGGGCATAAGCCCATACATTTCACAACATAAAATCAAGGATAAGAAGTACATCAGAAACATCGATTACACCCATTTCAATCATTAAAAGACTGTTTATTGTCATTGTTAAAGATTTGATTCATCTATCCCCATAGAAACAATAGCATTCCCTCCCCACATGATACAAAATAAAGAGAGATGAAAGAAAACCCTACTTGGATAATCTATGATTGATGTTTCTCCTCTCTACACTAAGAGATGGGGATGACTGACTTGGAGGGGAAGAGATACAAGGACTCCATGAATGAGTAAGAGGGACTCTAACATGGGTGCACAACTCATATCGTGGTGAAGGGAATTCAATGTAACATGGAGATGAAAAGAGACCAGCCAAGAAGAAGAAGAAAAAAAGGAATTCCCATGAGATAAAAGGTGAGATCCTCGAGTTATGTAATATGAAATTTTGAATAGATTTAAAGACAGATCCTGGTTTCACCACGCATTTTGGTGGTTATGCATGATTTAATTAATTTTTATTTAACAATTCTCATCAGAGGGGTGGCCATAACAGTAATGTGTTTAAATGGTTTCATTTAAATCATGAAACATGAGAAGAACTCGAATGTATGGGGAAACGGTGTGACACCGAGGAAAAGCCACGTGTTTTGGTATGTTAAGGGCCACCCATCTCTTTGGGGATTTTAGATATAATATATGAGCTTTAAATGGATTTTAAAGGGGGGTATTAAATCATTTTTTACATCGAAAGACATGTTGTGGGAGTAGAAAAGGTAGGGAACTAGAAAATGAATGAAGACCGCTTGGTGGGGACACGGTGAAACCGGCATGGTGCCAACCTCACGGTTCCACCCTCACGGTGCACCCTCACGGTTCCACCGTCATGGTTCCACCATCACTGTGCCACCGTAACGCTGCCACCCTCACGGTGTCACTGTTTTGGTGTGAGATCATGACCAGTGCCACCTTTTTGGTTGAACCCTTTGACCTAACCATTTTTTGAGAAAGTACTGGACCAGGAGGGTCTGGGCCGTTGTAATATTAATTTCAGATTTATAATTCATAAAATACGACATATCATTTTCATTCATACACTAAAAAATGATAACATCATTCATGTATGTGTGGACTACCGCTTTCACAAATTGGTGTATTGATTTTTTTCACTACCACACCACATTGATGATATATATAATTATATTAAAATAATTAATATGATATATATGATAATATTATCATTTTGTAAGCATATCATATTACTTATCTTATTTTTATGACGATCATTGGAAAATGGAAACGTTACTCATGCATATGTACGTCATATCGTCTCCATGATCATAACATACATTGTTTTTCTTAACCATATTTCATTAGGAGTTTTGAATGTATAATTACTGTAAAAATATAATAATTATTTCATTTTTATTCTTCTTAAGATGATGGATCTATATAATATATGCATGAACCAAATCATTCAAATCTATTTTTTCTAAAAATGTGTTGAATACTATTTTTAACATTTTCAAAATCATTTATTAATGATATTTTTACCCATCTCAATTTTTTTTAAAAATATTTTGATAAGTATATTAAGGTAATTTTCAAAGTAATTACCATTTGGATTTTTCCAATAATATTAATATAATTTTTAATTTATTTTGTACGACATGAATATAATTTCAACCATCATGACCACTCAAATGTTTAAAAACATATTTGATAAGGTTAAAAATTATATTTTCAATGAAATTTTTTTTCCAAAGATTTTGTGGAATTTTTTTTCATAAACTATGATTTTCATATAAAATAGTTACTTTACTAATAAATGTTTTGAAATATCTTTTTAGAGTATTTTTATTCATCAATAATAATTACCCTTCACTTTTACTCTAATGGGTATTTATTGTATCGATTCTCTCCTTATTCATTATATGAACGGTTGATGATCATTTTTTCTACGAAGTATTTTTTAATTATTTTTATTGATTCATTTACTTATTTAATTTCATTACCTTGAATTCTTCACTTCTCTATGGACATGATATTTTAGATAAATGACCATATTATTTATCATTGATACATTTATAACCAAAATATTCGAAAAAATTATATATAGTTTTTACATTGAACATCATTTCATTAACATGGAAAGTTATAAACTGATATCATTCACTGACATTGTATATTTCATTATAAGGCATATTGATTCTTGAATTTAATTGATTATTCATTATATATGAAATTTGTTATACCTGGAATGATTGGTTGGGCCCGCTATTTTATTTACCCTTGTAACATTTGTAGGTATCATGAGGGAAATCAGTAAGATATAGTTTAATGGGGTTTTACCTATGGTTTTAAACCAGAGTTTGGAAGGTCATGAAAGTAGTGGAATCATAATTCCTAATATAATTGCATCTAATAAATAATAATATCCCCCATTAAGAATTCTGTTTTTGTTATCAATGATATTTTGACAATGATGTTACAACTAATTCATTTCATTCTAAATTTATTGAATAATTGGAATGTGTTTTCAGTTGTTTATTATAGCACATTGATAATTCATTATCTTTTTATGATAGTAAAGTTGTTTAAATGTCAAGTTTTAATAAAAATTTTAATTCTATATTTAGTATTCCTTATTGATTTTTGATATTATCTGTTATACATAACCCTTAATGAGAATTTTATTTCATATTTATTTTGGTTCCTTTCCTTGGGTGTCCATAAATTATAATATAATTGACATGAAAAGAAAATTATATTGGTAATAGCATTATTTTCTGAAAATATTTATGATTAAAGGTTTTTTTTAAATTTAACATGGGAATCAGGTCTGTATCTGGTTTACTAGGATGACTAATCTATTCAATCCATGGAGATGCCATCCCTTGTATCTTATGGAAATGTTATAAAATATAATCCCATTTCATGATACTAGGGTTGGGGTCACTATATTTGGAATCATAGGATGATTAATTGAAACCTTGTGACATAGATTTAGTAAAATAAGGATTAGTTATTAGAATCCCTTGTTAGACATTAAGGAAAAGAATATGGAACATCCCAATGTTTTGGTAATGTATTAATAACGTGTTTTTACAAGAAATACATACCTACATTGGTAGTACAAGTTGATGTGCTTCTAAAATATACGCACCTATTGATAATAACTATGAAAATAGTGATTTTTTATTGACTCAATTCTACCCAGGTTCATGATAATGGGTCATATAGCACACCTTGTTTGACACACCCAAGGGATATTATGAGGATGATTTCCATTTTCTTCACAACATTTTATGAATTATTTGGATAGATGATGAAAATGAATGACTGAGTTCAGACCAAAGGTTTCTTAGTTTTAAAAAAATCTCAAAGAAATGAAAAATGTTTTAAATGGGGTTAATAAGGGAATAATAACACGAACTTCAACATATAAAGAACTAGTATGATGGTAGGAAATTAATATCATCCATGTAATCCATTTATAGATCGATGTAATAAAGTTTGGTTCCATTGAATTATCAAAGTCATTTTTCTATTCTATTGGTTAGCTCCTAGAATAATGATGGTCAAGGGTTGAATTAAATTTTTTGATGTTTTTAATGGGAGTCTATAATTACATTATAAAAGCATTTTCACAAATGGTATATTGGTTATAAGAATAATGAATCATTTATTGATTCTGTTAATGTTTAGATGTATATATTCCATAAATAAAATAATAGTAATGGATTCCATCCTAGGATTATGACCTTAATATTATCCATAAGTTCCAGGTCAAGAACACACCTTTTTAGGTATTATATGACATATTTCTACCTAAATTAAGAACAATTTTGGTTATTTTTATGGAAATAAAACCCATTGATTTAGTATAAGATATACTGGAAATGTTATTTGAGGAAAAATTCCTCAACATTTTTTAGTTATAAGATTAATGGTATTAGTGATAGTTATGATTAATATGACTACTAATGACATTATAATAATAGTCAAATAACATTTTGAGTATTTAAAAAAATTGTTGTATTGAAAACCATAGTAAAACAGTTATATAATAATTAATTTTATTTCATGGAATTTGATCTTTTTTTTTTAATTTTATAAGAATGGTATGAATTTTTTCAGGGAAAATGTAAAACCCACATATTGGGTAATGTCATGTCACATCTTGCATTGTTTTGGGTTTTGAACCCATGAATAAAATAAGAAAAGGGTTTTCACCTATCCATGTACAATGTGATGTATATGATAATATATAAGTGTTTTTAGTTAAGCAATTTGATAAAAAGATAATGGTGTACATGTGGTGTTATATTTGAAGATTAGATATTAATTTAATATTATGGATAACTTTTTCTACACAAATTGGATTTCAAAAAAACATGTTAGAAACATATGGAATAACGTGCCACTATTTAATGAATTTTATTATATGATGAAAGTGAATAACACATATTTAGGGATAAAAATTTATTATTCTCAATTTGTGATGTAAAATATGAATTTGAAATTGGTTGAGCTACAAGTAGTGGATATAATTGTGCTTGTGAAATTGAATGAAACCATTTATGTATATCTTCTCATGAAAATTAATAAAATTTAGGAGGAAATATATTCAGATAAAATGTTATCTTATTATAATTTATTGATGATTTAATTGACCTTTTTCACACCAATTTGGTGTGTGGTATTATGGTCATTAACATTCTCTGTATAACCCACTTTCTGGTGTATAATGGTCTCTATTACTATCAATTAATACTTTGACATTATCATTCTCTTCCATTTACATCTTTTCATTTCAAACATATGTTCTCCTACAAGGAATACATGTTAGGATTTATTCAATAGTTCCTTTTTACATATATTATTTATTAACAATAAAATGTTTCATTTATTTCTTTAAGATGTGGTTTTTAGAAAAGAATTTTAATATTTGAAACCATTGGTTACCAAGGCCATGTTTAAATTGTGAGAATGAATTTTTTTTATTATTTGGAGAATTTAAATAATTCATATTTTAAAATAATAAATATTTTATTTAGAATATGTGACACTGAACACCAATCTTAAACAATCCACAAAATAATTTTCATTAAATTTTTTCACTTTAATAACATGCAGAACACACATCCCTGAGAATAAATGAAACTTAAAAATTTATACCTTTATAACATATCCATTAAATAGTAATGTATGAATACTACTAAATAAATTATTAAAATTATGGTTATCAATATATTATAAAATAAAAAAACAATATTTTAAAATAAAAAGAGATGTTTTATAAAAAAACTGCATATTTTACAAGAATGGTTTAGTTTCTCATTGAACCTGTAATTGAAAATTAATTTTTACCAGTTTTAGAGAACTTATTTTCCAAAATGATTTTTCATAAATCATAACATTATCACTATATTACAGCGAATTATTGTAATTGATATGGAAAAATAATTTTTTTCAGTTAGTGTTAAAAAATAAAATATTTTAACTGCAACATAAATTACGATTAAATTATTTATAATGTAAAATTATATTTTGAATTAGTTTTAAAGTATTATTTTTTCAATTATATATATATTTTTTCACAATTTAGGTAATCAAATCATAATCATATTCAATTTTATATAAAATTATTATAAAAATTTGAACATTTTCTATTTGTGATCCTTCCATCTCGTCACATCTACAGTATTAATTTCCAATAACGTTTTATAATAAATATGAATGAAATTTTAAAAAGTGGATTTCATATTTCGAATCATAATAATATATATTTACAATTATTTGTAATCATAATTTATAACTATAGTTTGTAAGAACCCGGTTCTTGTTTTAGAGGTACGGGCATCTTCTTTTCCTTTTCCTTAAGTGATTTGGAGAAAATATGGGAAAATGGGGAAAAATCCTAAATTTTGAAACTACACACCGTGTACTTTTCACATAGGCCATGTACTTTTGGCCGTGTTGGGATAAGTACATAGGGAATATAGCCTCGCTGGCCACAAAGGGTGTAGGAACCGACTACATGCCGTGTAGTGGTCCTTTACACGCCGTGTTGTCAGTCGGCAGGTTAAAAAAGTAAGGTGGTGGAGTCGCCGCCAGCTGGGCGGTAGTACACGCCGTGTACTTGGGAGTACATGCCATGTACTCTTGTCGGCAGGTGAACAGTGCTGGTGCCCCCAAATGAACTGTTAAATGAAATAAGTTCACGTCGTGTACTCAGAAGTACACACCGTGTACTCAAAAGTACATGCCGTGTACTTTGTTTTTTCGGATTAAAACAGGCAGTAGCATCCTCATTTGGCAGAGGAGGCGTTTGAGCCATTTTGGAGCCAAAGGAGGAGTCCAGAACTTTGAAGATCCACTGGGAGTTCATCTGGAATACGATTCGGCTTCGAACGATCTTGTTGGAACCGCACGGGTAATCCCTTCCTCCTCCTGGTACCGTTCTTGCCAATTATTCTCCCAACGTAAGTTATTTATGTTTGAATGGGTTTTGTTCTTCGTCAGATCTATGCCGTTCTTGGGAATTTCTGGAGCCTACGTTCGGGTATAGAGTTCGTTGGCACATAATGTAGGAGGCTTGGTGTTTATATTCCAATTGTCTTGCCTTTTTGTGCATTTTTGTGCCACAAACCCATGTTGGGGTGTCGTGTGGATAAGGCTGTTGCAATATTTAATGCCTGGAATTGAATAGGTGATTAAATGGTGATAATAAAATGATGTTTGGGATCGTTTCTTGGATCCAGGACCATCCTATGGGGTGTGTTCCTCTGTTTAGCTATTTGGCCAGGATACCCGAGGGTATTCCTTAAATGTAGTAACTGTAGAATTGCCTAGAAAAGAATTTCTTGTTTACTGCATTTTGATTTATTTTCCATGGCCTGGTTACCTTCTTAGCCTAAGGGAATTATTGTGATTAGCCTGAGGGTGTCAATGTTTTAGCCCGAGGGCTGTCGTTATTCTTCCTGGGGGCAACCTTTTGTGCCTGAGGGCTTGACTTCTTTGCCTAAGGGCGACACTTCGTAAGCCTGAGGGTGAGAATATCTGTTACGCCTGAAGGAAATATCTACGGGTTGGATTATGTATGGCCTGAGGTCAAGCCTGAGGGCGTGGATACTATTTTATCCTGAGGGCACGGTTCTGGTTAGCCTAAGGGCTGGTGCTGAGCACAAAACATAACTAAATTAAAGGAATTAAATGAATAAAAAAATGACAATTTAACTGTTAAGTTAGTTAATTTTGAGTACTACTTAGTTATTGATTTTACTATTTCACACTTGTGGCATGTTTTACACACAGTTTAGCATGGGCCTTTGGTGGGTGCCTACTGAGATATATTTCTCACACCCTGTTTGGGTTACGCTTTTTGGCCCAAACAGATTACTTGGCTGCAGGTGTAGATAGGGGCAAGAGTCCCTATTCAGGTAGTTGACAGTTGTTGAGGAGTTGGAGGGCATGGGACCAAGCCTAGGCTCGCAATGCCGCTACCAGCTATTTACTTGTTTGCTATACTTTGCTTTTGGTTGTATCACAGTGATGTATAACATGTTCTGGGTGTTTTCATAGAATTTGTACATGTAGCATCATCACTTTTATAATGTTGTCTATATCCACTGCTGTAGTTATTTTAGTTGTGTATGATTACTACTTACGCTGTTGTTGTATGTTTATTTTGGTATTCCGCTGCGCTACACTTTGACAAATGAGGGCATAGTTTCCCCCCTATCAGACCTGGGCCCTCGCTGCTAGTTGGCAGCCTCTGGCGTTTGGGAAAATGCGCTTGAGGTCACGTGGAGAACCGGTCTTGGGGCACCCGTTGCATGGAACCCGGGGCCGGGACGTTACAAAGTGGTATCAGAGGGGTTTCTTTTCTTTGACTTACTATTTGGAGTCGTAGTCAGAGTTAGGACGAACGGTAGTTGGTAATAAGCTTTTCCCGGGCTTAGCTAACCCGTGTACAGGGAAAAGCTAGTCTACCTCGTAATTTTCATTCATTGGTCTTGCAATTTTACAGTTGATATGTTTTCCCCGTTGGGTGATGCACTTGGATTGTACTTTTTATATTTTATCTCTGGGTTCTATTTAGTTGCAACCCGATGAGATGAGGGTATGCTGTCACATGCATCATATAGGCACATGCTAGATATCACATTCCATGCATAGATTCCTTTCCATGTAGGTGCATTATAATTTTCATGTTGTTGTGATAGTTTTTGTGCTAGTAAAGTATGCTGTTATGATAGCTGCTTGATAAATACCTGCCTTGTGATATGGTATTTTGTTTGATCTTGATTATAGAATGGACGCCAAACTTTGGTCTTTGGGGAGTATGGGCCCCCATTGACCGGAATTTGGTGGATCATTGACCGGTTATTGGTTATAACACAAATAAGATGTCAAACTTTGATTCGTGGGGTGTAGGGGGCCCCCACGGGTCGGAATTTGACACTTAGGTGTCGTTTTCAGTATTTTCTGGGTTCCGGAGATGTTTTTGAGGCATACTTTCCAGAAACCAAGTATACACGCCATGTAGTATTTTTATACACACCGTGTATGTTCTTCTGTTCAGGAAGAAATATGAACTTTTGAGTACACGCCGTGTACCCTGAGTACACGCTATGTAGTCTCTTCTCGTGTCACAAACCATGTGGGCGACAACACGGGGTAGGGAAGGGGTTGGGTAAGACACGCCATGTAGTTTTGTACACGCTGTGTAGTGTTGACACGAATTCCAGCCGTGTAACTAACAACACGGGTCTGTGAACTCCTAGACAGAACATGTCGTGTCAATTATAGACACACCGTGTAGTGTGACCTAGGGACTCGGCAATGTAACTAACAACACGGGCCGGTGTCACCTCTTTCAGAACATGTTGTGTACCTTTGGGACACACCGTGTAGTCTTGTCCAAGGACAGACCGTGTGGAGTTAGCCGTGTGGCTGGGAAACGGCATGGTGTACACGCCGTGTACGGGTGTAACACACCGTGTGTGGTAAAGCCGAGTAGTCGGTCGTGTCACAGATGACACAGATAGTTGGAAAATAACACCATACATGTCGTGTAGATATTATACATGCCCAGTAGTTTTGTTGAACGGAAGCCATGTGGCCTAGTCGTGTAGAGGGTCCTGGGCAGGGGAAAGGAAGTCAAGTACACGTCGTGTAGTCAGTGTACACACCGTGTAGTCTTGTTTTGAAAATTTTGAACCGCCTTCTTCCTCTTGTTCCTCTGTGGTTCCTTCATTTCAGTCTTAATAATCTTGAATCTGAGGCGTTCTTTTGACCTTGTAGAGTCATGCCGCCTAGACAACCGTGAGTTGTTTTCCAAGAGAGCGGCGACGATTATACTTCGGAGGTGGTGGGCTATGGGATACTAGTTGATCCACCAGCAGAGCCAGATGCGGCACTAGCTGTTATACCGGACATGAGCGTGGAGGCACAATTTCGTGAAGGCTTATTCTGGTTCATGCAGACCTTTCAGGGAGCACCGCAGGCTTCCACATCTATGGCCGAGCTGACGCGTATCTTCCAGCAGCAGCATCCACCTACGTTTTCATGGGATGGCAGACCACAGGCTGCAGAGTCTTAGCTAGGATCGATGCAGACTATTTTCAAGCATCTTGAGATGCCTCTAGTGCAGAGGTTCAAGCTCACAACTTAAATGCTACGTGATTCCGCCAAGAGGTGGTGGGATGTTACCACCTAGTTAGAGCATCACAGGGGCATGTCCTGGGAGGATTTTCAGACAGTCTTCTATGAATTATTCTTTCCCGAGACATTGAGAGCAGATAGAGCTCGATTGTTCATGAATCTGCAGCAGGGAGCTATGTCGGTGATGGACTACACTACTCTTTTTACAGAGATTCAGCACTTTGAACCCGTGCTAGTGGGCAATGAGATGCTGAGATCCAGTCATTTTGAGGATGGTCTTCGGTATGACATCCGAGCGCTGGTGAATGTTTTCAGCTTACCTACTGTACACGCGATTGTGAACTGGGCATTGATTACAGAGAGGAACCTATGAGAATCTAGTGGTGTGGGCCAGGGTGGTTCAGCACCAGTTACTGGTATTATTTCTGTTGGAAAGAGGAAGAGGCAGAAGGACTACTCTTAGGGCAGCAGTACTAGCCAGGCTTCTTCTTTAGGTGGCCCGATCAGGTGCTACCAGTGTGGTAAAGAGGGGCACAAGAGGCCGCAGTGATCACGAGACCTAGTGGAGTGCCGAGCTTGCGGAAAGTTGGGTCATCTGCAGTGCTTTTTCAGGGCATTTATACCAGTGGCTAGGGAGAGGGGTTTTGTGCAGACTCCCCGTGCGGGGTCAGGACAAGTGGATTGTTACCAGTCAGGGAACTGGAATACGTCAGGGCGTGGAGGCATAGATGGTGGTCGTGGCTGTGGTATCCAGACACCAGGATCTCAGAGGCAACAGGGCGGGATATCTCAGGGTAGCCAGGCTTTGTCGTAGGGTTGCGGCACTGGTCAGGCATATGCAGTGCAACAGACCCAGCATGAGAAGGATCCCGGACCTTCGACAGTCAGAGGTACTATTCTATTAGCTTCTGTACTGTCTTTAGTAATTTTTGATATGGGTTCTACACATAGTTTTATATTAGTACCCATTCTAGAGAGCCTTGGGCTCAGTGTTTCTACTCCTTCTACTATCTTGACGCTATACACTTAGTTGGGTCTAGGACGGTTGGTGTGCGTCAGTGCAAGGAGTTCCCCCTTGAGGTTGGTGGGTGTCACTTCCTTTGGGACATCTATGTCCTAGAGATGACGAGCTATGAATTCATTCTCGGGATGGACTGGTTGGTTCCCTTTCGAGCCTTTGTAGACGGCAATTGTCGCAGGGTGTGTTTCTCGTCACCAGAGGGAAGGGAGTTTCTATACAAGGGAGAGTGGGATGTTCAGGCGAGTCGAGTTGGACCAGAGCATCATGGGCGAGGTGGACTCAGAGCCCAGATTGCGAGGTTATATCTGGATGACCAGGGGACTCGTCAGACGGTTTTCCCTCCAGTTGTCAATCGTTTCAGGGGTGTCTTCTCAGATGACTTTTCAGGTCTACCTCTAGTGTGTGAGGAGGATTTCTCTATCGAGCTTGTTCCAGGAGCAGCAGCAGTGTCCATTCCTTCTTATAGGATGGCCACTCCTGAGTTGCCGGAGCTCAAGAGGCAGTTAGAGGAGCTACAGGAAAAGGGTTATATCCGACCCAGTACTTCTCCTTGGGGTTCTCCCGTCCTTTTTGCGAAGAAGGCTGATGGTACCCTTAGGCTTTGTGTGGATTATAGGAAGCTGAACCAGTTGACGGTTAAGAACTGATATCCATTTCTGAGGATAGATGATTTTTTTGATCAGCTTCATGGAGAACGAGTGTTCTCGAAGATTGACATGAGATCCAGATATCATCAGCTGTGTGTTAGACCATCTGATATACCTCTCACAGCTTTCAGGAGCAATTATGGTCTATATGAGTATACGGTTATTCCATTCGGACCCACGAACGCGCCAACAGTTTTAATGGCTCTGATGAATCGTGTGTTCTATCCGAATCTTGATTCATTTGTGGTAGTATTCGTGTATGACATCTTGGTGTACTATCACACTCGACACGACCATGCCACCCATCTTGAGATCATATTGAGTACACTGAGAGAGCATCGTCTATATGCTAAGCTCTCGAAGTGCCACTTTTGGATGGACCAGATTCACTTCCTGGGTCATATAATCTCAGAGGCAGGAGTTGCAGTGGACCCAGAGAAGGTGAGAGCAGTAGTTTCCTTGGTGCAGCCCAAGAACGTGTTTGAGACACGAAGTTTCTTAGGGCTAGCTGGTTAATACAGACGCTTCATATAGGACTTCTCCCACTTAGCGGCACCATTGACAGGTCTGACTAAGAAGGGTGTGAAGTTCGTTTGGTCAGAAGCTTGCAAGACAGCTTTTCAGGACCTAAAGGGAAGGCTGACATCAGCACCGATCCTGATACTCCCAGAGTAGGGGAAGAACTATACAGTTTACTGTGATGCGTCAGAGATTGATCTGGGAGCCGTTTTGATGCAGGGCGACCGATTTGTGGCATACGGGTCTCGGCAGTTGAGGCCACATGAGATGAATTACCCGACGCACGATCTCGAGTTTGCTAGAGTTGTGCATGCGATGGGATGTTGGAGACATTACCTATTGGGATAGCATTTTGTGGTTTTCACCGACCACAAAAGCATCAAGTATATATTTACTCATCATGACATAAATATGAGGCAAGGAAGTTGGGTCGAGTACCTACAGTCCTTCGATTATGAGCTTGCCTATACACATGGTAAAGGTAATTCAGTAGCTGATGCACTGAGCAGGAAGACTCAGATAGAGGCAGTGCAGAAGGCCAGTGGTGAGTGGAAGCTTATGGATTTGTTCTTTGAGATGCATCTGGAGGTGCATGGAAGTCAGGTACAGACTTAGCTTTTCTCATTAGCTGTGACTTCTACCATCCTAGACAGAGTGAGGATAAGGCAGCTATCAGTTTCAGAAGGCCTAGTTCTACGGGATTCGGTGGCAAGTGAGGACCCTCCTTCTGGTTGGACGATAGGCGATGACAAGGTTTTTCGTTTCCATGAACGTGTATGGGTTCCAGGGGCTATACGCGAGGAGATGATGAGGGAGTTTCATGCATCATCTTGGGCAGTTTATCCAGGGGTTACCAAGATGTACCGAGACTTGAGACATCAGTACTGGTGGCCAGGTATGAAGAGAGAGATAACTGGTTTTGTTACGAGGTGTTCCACCTGTCAGCAGGTGAAGGCAGGGCATCAGAGACCAGCTAGGCTGTTACATCAGTTTCCCATTCCGGAGTGGAAATGGGATGATGTTGCGATGGATTTCGTGACGGGATTTCCAAGCTCACCTCGAGGAAATGACGCCCTATGGTTTCTTGGGGACAGACTTACAAAGGTAGCTCATTTCTTGCCAATCAAGGAGACCTTTGGTGTGGACGAGCTCGGAAGGCTGTATATCCGAGAGATCATGCGTCTTCATGGGGTCCCTCGTTTTATCGTTTTAGATAGGGACACTCACTTCACGTCTCGTTTCTGGCAGAGTATTCAGAGGGTTCTAGGTACACAGGTGCTTCTGAGAACAACATACCACCATCAGACAGATGTCCAGTCAGACCGGACGATACAGGTGCTAGAGGACATATTGCGTGCATGCGTCCTAGACTTTGGGGGCTCATTGGTGAAGCATATACCCTTAGTCGAGTTTGACTATAACAATAGTTTTCATGCAACTATTGAGATGGCACAATACGAGGCTTTATATGGTAGGCCATGCCAATCACCTTTGTGCTGGTTAGAGGCAGGTGAGGCAGCATTACTGGGACCACAACTTGTGCAAGAGACATCTGAGCAGGTCCAGTTGATTCGGAAGCGGATGGCTACCGCGCAGTCTCGTCAGAAGCCTTATTCTGATCGCCGAAGATGACCTTTGGAATTCATGGTTGGGGATAAGGTTTTCTTACGTGTTTCGCCGAGGCTGGGACACAAACGGATCAGGAGACAGGGTAAGCTTTCACCGAGGTATGTGGGGCCATTCGAGATTCTGGAGAGAGTCGGGCTGGTTTCCAATCGGTTGCAGTTACCGTAGCAGTACCGAGCCATGCACGACGTCTTCCACGTGTCTCAGTTTTGTCACTACCATTCAGACCCATCTCACACCTTTCAGGCTGAGGAGGTTGAGCTTCAGCGTGATGCATCCTTTGAGGATCATTCGATCCGTATCGTTGACAGGAGAAAAAAGGTCATCTGAGGCCGGTCAGTTCCTCTCGTACGGGTGCTATGGAAGCATGGCTGAGTGCAAGACGAGACCTGGGAATGGGAGGCCGATGTACATTCTCAGTGGCCAAATCTATTCTGAGCTTTCTCTTTTCCACCCTCGAAAGGGAAATTCGGGGACAAATTGCTATAAGGTGGGGAGTTTTTAAGAACCCGGTTTTTCTTTTAGAGGTACGGCCTTCTTCGTTTCCTTTTCCTTAAGTGATTTGGAAAAAATATGGAAAAATGGGGAAAATCATAAATTTTGAAACTACATGCCATGTACTTTTCCCACACGCCGTGTAATTTTGGCAATGTTGGGATAAGTACACAGGGAGTCTAGCCTCGCCGGCCACAAAGGTTGTAGGAACCGACTACACGCCGTGTAGTGGTCCTTTACATGCCGTTTAGTCAGTCGGCAGGTTAAAAAGTAAGGCGGTGGAGTCTCCGCCAGGTGGGTGGCAGTACACTCCATGTACTCGGGAGTACATGTTGTGTACTCTTGTCGGCAGGTGAACAGTGTCGGTGCTGCCAAATGAACAATTAAATGAAAGAAGTACACACCGTGTACTCAGAAGTACATGCGGTGTACTTTGTTTTTTCGGCTTAAAATAGGAAGTAGCCTCCTCATTTGGAAAAGGAGGCGTTTGAGCCATTTTGGAGACAAAGGAGAAGGGCAGACCTTTGAAGATCCGCCGAGAGTTTGTCTGGAATCTGATTCGGCTTCGGACGATCTCGTTGGAAACGCATGGGTAAGCCCTTCCTCCTCCTGGTACCGTTCTTGCCAATTATTCAACCAACAAATGTTATTTATGTTTGAATGTGTTTTGTTCTTCGTCAGATCAACACTTTTCTTGGGCGTTTCTGGAGCCGGTGTTCGGGTATAGTGTTCGTTGGCACATAAGGTAGGTGGCTTGGTGTTTATTTTGCAACTGTCGCGTGTTTTTGTGCGTTTTCGTGCCACGAACCCATGTTGGGGTGTCGTGTGGCTGAGGCCGTTTCTATATTTAATTCCTAGAATTGCATAGGTGATTAAATAGTGATAATAAAATGATGTTTGGGATCGTTTCTTGGATCCAGGACCATCTCGAGGGGTGTGTTCCTCTGTTTAGTCGTTTGGCCAGGATACCTGAGGGTATGCCTTAAATGTAGTAACTGTAGAATTTCCTTGAGAGGAATTTCATTTTTACTGCATTTTGATATGTTGGGAATGTCCCGGTTACCTGTTTAGCCTGAGGGAGTTGTTGTGATTAGCCTGAGGGAGTGACTGTTTCAGCCTGAGGGTTGTCATTATTCCGCCTGAGGGCAACCATTTGTGCCTGAGGGATTGAATTTTGTGCCTGAGGGCGACACTTCGTAATTCTGTGGTAGATAATTTCTATTACGCCTGAGGAAAATACCTTCGGGTTGCATTCTGTATGGCCTAAGGGCAAGCCAGAGGGCGTGGTTACTATTTTAGCCTGAGGGCACGGTTCTGGTTAGCCTGAGGGCTTGGTGATGAGCACAAAAATGTTACTAAATTAAAGTAATTAAATGAATAATAAAATGGGTATTTAACTATTAAGTTAGTTACTTGTGATTACTTCTTAGTTATTGCATTTACTATTCCCACTTGTTGCATGTTTTACACACAGTTGAACACGGGCCTTTGGTGGGTGCCTACTGAGATATATTTCTCACACCCTATTTGGGTCACACTTTTCGGCCCAAACATATTACGTTGCTGGATGTGTAGATTGGGGAAAGAGTCCCTATACAGTTACTTGACAGTTTCTGAGGAGTAGGAGGGCATGGGACTGAGCCTAGGCTCGTGATGCCGCTGCCAGCTGTTTACTTGTTTTGCTGTACTTTGCTTTTGGTTGTATCACAGTGATGTATAACATGTTCTGGCTGTATTCTTAGAATTTGAACATGTAGCATCATCACTTTTATACTATTGTCTATATCCAGTACTGTATTTATTTCAGTTGTGTATGTTTACTACTTCCGTTGTTGTTGTATGTTTATTTTGGTATTCCGCTGCGCTACACTTTGACAAATGAGGGCATAGTTTCCCCACTATCAGACTTAGGCCCTCGCTATTAGTCAGCAGCCTTTGGGATTTAGGGAAATGTGCTTGAGGTCACGTGGTGAACCGGGCTCTGGGCACCCGTTGCATGGCACCCGTGGCCGGGACGTTACATAGTTAGTAGTAAAAATTGTAAAATTTAATTAATTTATTTAAGGTAAAAACAGATATATATTGGGATAAAACAAAAAATATAATGTATAAATGATAAATAAAATTATATAAAATTTAATTTATATACATATTTAGAACTTATAATTCATAAAAATCTATAATTTTCTTTTTGAACCTTCTTGTAATGTGAAAAATGTGGGAAACATTTTTCTTTTCAAATATTATTAGTGTTCCATTCAGATAAATTTTGGCCAATACCTATCCTCTCTTTAACACACCCTATAATCATTTTTTAGTCTAAACACTGTCAAAATAAATTCCCATGTTCATCCCCTATTCAATTAATCCTTATTTTTGGCTTCTATACAACCTATGAAAGATTTGGTGCAAATATAAGGAGGATACATAATGAAGAGGTAACATTCTTCAACGATCATTTTTATATTATTTCTTCATCAACCTCTATAAATTTTTATTAAACCATAATTATATAATATATTCAGTATATTGAATATAAAATTATTTTTTTATGTTAATGTAATTACCTACCCACATATAAGCATCCATCAATTTGATATCTAAATCATCAATTTTGTGTATAGTGGACTACCGCCTTGTGAACCACTGTCAATCAATTTTTTATAGAATCTTATTATGGATGGGTATGATGATGGATATGATATATATATATATATGATATTTATAATGTTATTATACATTTCTGTTATTGTATAATATATACCTTCTTAACTATCCTTTACATTTGGGAAATGAGAACGTCTCTCATGTGTGTGGTGGACAACTGCATCCCGAAGAGGGTGGCTTGGTTCCACATTGAGGTAGGGTCCCTTTCCATTTTCATCATTGCATAAGAAATAATTAATTGATTAATTTCACCTCATTTCACCTTTATTAATGATGTAACATATATATTATATTTATCATAGATTATTTCCTATGGTAAAATGAATGAAAATATAAAATGGAAATTAATAATTTTTTATTAAATAACTTCATGATTTTATAAGAAAATCCATCTAATAGAGGTGTGATTCCATCAATATAAATGTGTACTGACAGAGTTTTATGATTTTTTACCTTGATTCCATAATATTTCATTATTCATGAGAGTATATTGGTTTCATGGCTCCTTTATGTTTCAATTTCCCATGTAGGCACATGCATTATATCTATGACATTGCTTATTACAGTTGAACACCTGAAGTAATTTTCAATGTCTATGTAAATTGGATGAGATGACCTTGAATAAGGAACCTACATTAAATGAAATTCTTCAGATCAAATGGTTTGTCCATTTTAAATTTATATCCTATTATTAAATGGGAAAACGAAACGGTTTCCTGGGATTAGAATTTTGTATGTCTATAGGAAAAAATGACATGCCTTATCCACATAAAATGAATTAAATATCATTACCATGTTAATTGTTTATTGAAAATAATTAATATCAATTGCATTATATATAAATGAAAATATGTTTTCTAATATGTATTTAAAATTGGAAAATGAGAAGAATGAAAGGTTAATACCTCATATATCATATGTTTTGAATGATTATGATATATATAGGAATGAAATCTAAGGTACCATGACAGACCTTGGGGTGATAGACTATGTAAGTTCCTTTATGATCCTCTAAGAGACCAAGCGTGCTCATGGAGTTGAACTTGGGGGTTGACAATGAGAACTAACTCATGTGGTGGATGTATATATGTTATATCCTGATCCATCCAATTCTAGTTTCCAAATGTCCTTTGAAACTATTGGTATGAAATCCAATGAGATCATTCTTGTTAATTCTTAATAGACTGTGAGAGCCCTTGGATCTAGGTCAGGGGATAGACCAAGTGGGTTTTCCCTGGTGATGGATTTCGGTGAGTTACTTCTCAGTCCTTCTAGCCCCTGCATTCCATGAGACTGTGACATCTCTTAGAGTAGGGTCATAGAATAGATCGTGAAATTATTTCCCTAGTATTGGATGCCTATGAGTTATTACCCAGTCCAAACAAACAGATATAAATGAATGTATAGTTATTCAATATATATATTATGTTATATATATAGTGACATGTTCATAAAGGAATTTCATCTTGGAGTCGAAGTTGGTATTTCCGTTAGATTTACCTTAGGAATCTGGATGGGTGGTTTCTAACCTAATTAGTTTTGTTTATTAATACGTCATACATGCACAATGTTGAATTTATATTAAATGATTTATATAGGTCTTGGTACCGATGGTGCTGGCCTCAAAAACAGTATTTCTCACACCATAATATATATTCCATTACACTAGGGTACCAAAGTAGAAATTTATTTTTTGTATGACAGCGGACCATGAGCTATTCCTTTTCAAGTATGCTAATACATGGTGTTATGAGAAAATGATGGAGCTAGAGCTCATGATGCCTGTGGATATTTCATTATGTTTTTTTCTTTTTATTATATGAGGCTTGTATGATTATATTGTAAAAATATTGTTTCTTGTTTACTTATATCGAAAATGTATTGCTACATGTCATGTATCCATTTACTGTATAGCTGGTGTTGGACACTTCTATTAAATGGGTTTTATATATCTTCTACAACATTAGAAATTTTTTTTATATATTGCTTCCATTATTCATGTTCATTATTTTCTAATAATGCCACTTTGTAACTCTGATAAGAGGGTATACTCTACCTAATATCACCTCATGATACCCCTGCTACTAGTTAGCATCCTCTAGCATATGGGGACCCACACATGAGGTCATGTAACCCATTGGTTCGCCTACTAGTTTGATGGAAATCTAGGTAAGGATGTTATAAAGTGGTATCAGAGGTAATTTGTTTCTTATGTCATTATATTTTAGTTGGCATATAGGATACTATTATTGTGTTGATATTTGGTTAATAGTTGTGCATGGGACTAATCACCCCACATAAGGGAAATAACCATGTGGCCAGTGCTGGGTTTGATGTTCTTATTGTTCGCTATTACAATTGATATGATTTATCCATCTGTGACTTCTGTATTTGAGCTACTTCTGATTTATGGACATTATGGAATTGTACCCTTGGCCTAATATTGAATGTAAGTGGTATTCCAGGAATCATACTAGGCACATATAGATTCACATACCTTGCATAGTGTCATGCTATGTAGTTTCATATGTAGGTTTCCTGCTTATTTGATGGTGTGACTTGTTTTTTATTACTTTTTATTGTTTTTAATAAGATGTTTAGATTTATATCTACTTAGGTAGTTGTATACCATGGATTCAAGTTAGTATAAAATTATAACTGGATTAGTATGTTTTCATTTTTCTTTTTAAGCAAGACTTGCTTGATTATATTCTAGGATTTTGTGTTCTCATCTTGTTATGAAATTATTTTATATTTTTTTATCATGTCATCTATATTTAATTTTTATGATATCTTTTTTTTCTTTGTTATATGGTTTTTGAAATAATTTAAACTAGTTTTCACTTGAAAGGTTTATGGGCACATTATAATCGGTAAATGGGAACCTGTATAACCAAACCTCATTTACCAAAATGAGTATACATGATTCTAAGTAATAGTTTAAAATTTAAAAGGCTTCTAAAGTGTAATTATTAATTAAATTTCATATGATCAAAATGCATCCAATTTATAAACAGTAAAGGGTATTGGAACTTTAATGATTTGTAGGTGGCCACACTTATCATGAATCCTTGAATTTTGAGCTACTTGAAATTATGAATGGAGTTAGTTTCAATTAATGGGATCCAATTCTCAATCGATGATTTGTATGGGAACTTCATTAATTGGGAAATGACAACTTATATTAAAATTAAATGACATGATGCTTTGTGAAATTTTTATGAACATGAAACGTATTTATTTTTGCCTTTAAATGAATTAACTAAATTCATAATCGTCCAACCAGACACCTGTGGGTAGTTTAAAAAAAATCATATTTAGGTTGACCTAGTGTGGAGATGACTGAATTTGAAATGTTATCAATTTAAAATGGGTTTATTTTTAGATAAATAAGGTTGGATCAGTGGGACCCACATAGGCCACCTTAATTGTTAAAAAACAATTGATTCTAAATTTCATATCTCGACAGGATATCAAAATATATTTAAATGTTTAAAGAGGGAGTTTTATAAAACATTTATATTTTTGCCTTGGGGTGATGGCTTAATAACGTACATAGTGTTATTTTTGGAAAAACATATACTGGATTATTGAGTTTAAATCATATTTATGTTAAAATATTTAAATTAGTTAAATATAATGTTCATGTAAATGGAACTATAAGTTTTGATACTGATAATAGACTCATTAAAGCGTAGTTTTGAGTTTCTCATCGAGATTCCTTGAAATGGAACTCTATTTATTATCTATAGGCTTTATCTTATTAATTAGTGGGTTGAATGTTAGACTTTTTAGCCTGTGAATCTAGATCATTATGACAAAATGCTTGGGTGGACACTTTTTTCTTCATAAGGGGCTACTCATGAGTTGTTAGCACCCATAGGGCTTCTGTGCCATGGTAACTCTTGTGAGTTTCTGTCTTTTGGTGTAGTTAAACCACATATTTCCTTTGTACGTATTTTAGATCAAAATAACACCCTTGTTCACACAGGTGGTCAAGCATTCCATGACATTTCATTCAGGTGTGAGCCACGGGCAGTTCTCGATTTCATCAGTTTGGACAAGCCTCGGGCATGGCTGGCTGCTCATTGCGTCATTCGACACTTTCTATTTTCCTCAGGTAGTATGTTTTGATATACACATTACCGTCAAGTGTTAAATGAAAAATAAAACTGGTTTTGTATGCTTAAATCCTAGATTTTTACGCCAATGAGTATATTCTTGGGTCAACCCCAGGTAGAGTGACCTTAGTGTTAAAAAAATATGTTCATCCCAATGCTCAGAATTATTTTCAAAAGAATCATGTTTTTTCACATGTCGGTATCACTGTTTTGGTTTTCATAAAATGTATTGACATCATGGTCATCGCTCATAGGATCATCACACATTCATTTATAGTGATATCTTACTAGTGCGCTTGGGAGTGTCTAGTTGATCTAGTTTCCCTTCAATGACTATGAATTTCTTAAGTTCGGGAGTGTCGTGTCTAATATGGTTAATGTTGGATTCCATGTATAAGGTACACTAACTAAGAAACCTTTTGTTAATTGTTCATCATGATTGAATTCATTTGAGGCTTGCAATTTTTAAACACATGTTGGTGCTTTCTCATCAACCCAGTTTTATTATGTTTGGTTGTGTATTACAACCCTAATAAAGACCTTTGTCTTGGTATGAGTTTTGGAGGTATATTTTTAATGGTCATTGAATTACCAGGTGTGGTAAGGGATTTGTTTTTATAAAATGGCAGTTCATCTGTTTATGATATCAAGTTCCTTCCTAGTAGTAGACCACATGGGGCTCGAACATTTGTCCTTACAGTGTCGGGTATGATTGAATGGAATCTTCCAAAAATCATCTTAGTGTCATCTTCTAATTGATGTGCATGTCCCCCATCTTGTCTTCCTACTAGATGCATTATGATAGCATCAGTCATACAACCCACAAATTTATTAAAGCTATTGGGCTTGTTTTGGTAGTTTAATTCTTGTGTTGTATGCAGGATGGGTGGTTTCTCCTATTATCTGACATTTTAAACATCATTTTAATTTGGTTGTATGCTTTAATAAATTTGTTTGTGCCTAAAGTGAGCTGTTTTTGGAGAAGGTATTGTAGTTCTGCATTAAAATTTTCAGCCTTCTATGTCAGACATCTTATTAATTATTTGGTCGTAGTGGATTGACTCCTTTTGATTATAGATTAATATCTACGATCAAGGAGGAACCATTTTTGGGAATGTCAACATGGGGATTTGAGTGTACTTAGTGTCAGCTAGAGCATTTCATGAACAATTGGCTAAACATGGGGTTTGTGGTCAATGGAGATTGGACCCTTTAAATTGTTTGGGATATTACACAATTATCATCCCTATAAGACGTTCTTGTAATGGCTCTTCCAATTGTGTTTGAGTCATGCTCTGAATTTTGGTCATGTTACGTTAAAACCTAAGGTGTAAAGAACCCTTGACAAGTTTTTTAAAGAAATGATGATGTGATTGTGTCTCTAGATGACTAGGATCGTGTAAGATTCATCTCATTGTTTTGGTTGTTGAACAAGCTGTAGGTTGAGATTTGGTGGTTTATGTACCCTGTGTTTAAAGGAATACCCAATGGTGTGTTGGATGTTTAGAAACATAACGTGGCCATTTGAACAAATCTAAACCACCCACTTAGGTAATGATGGGAATATGAAGTCCTTGAAGGACTCTCAGGAATGATAATTTCTAAGGTGGGAATGTTTTAAGGATTAGAGTTTTGTAGTAGACTAAAAATAAAAGGATACTAAACTAATTCAGTTATTGAATGGGTCACTTTTAAAACTAAGCCACAGAACAGAATTCCTAGTTATGGGTCACTTCAATGTTATGTTTTTGGAATTGGGTGAAGTCCCATTACGTTTCATGGGTCGCTCAATGGGTTTTAAGATCACCATACCTAGAAACACTATTTTTTAAAACTATATAGGGCCCACGATTGGTACGTGGTCTGTGAAACCATGAAACCCACATTAGGTAACCATGGGTCATTGATTAAGGTGTGTAGAGACATTTTAAATGGGATGAACATAGGTTTATAAACAATGCGCCTAGCCTATTTGGGGTTCTTCAGATGTCTAGGGGTGGACGCACAGTTAACGCATGTTTTTCCAAACCATGTGGCATAACATTTCATGACACCTAGTTTTTTGAAAATATAATTTTTATTTTTTAAAATAAAATAAAAAATAAGAAACCTAATCTAATATCTCCCTCACCCATTCCTTATACACAATTCCTACCATCCTAATGGATCTTCCCCATGACGCACAAAACCCCTCCCTCAGATCTCTTCTTATATCCCATTCTAACTAGTGCTCCCTAGTTTTATCACACTATCAGTCAAGGTATGGTATTTCGCAAAATCTGCTCCTTTTTTCTGATCAAATTCTGGTATATCCGTCACCTGGTGGGGTTCGTCCAATCCTTAGGTAGGGTCTAACAAGGAATTTTTTTTCTTTTCTAGTTCTAGGTTATGAGACGACCTCCTTGGGTATTTTTCTTGTTTGTACAAGTATCCACTGCCAATGGTGAGGTAGTATGGGGGGGGGGGTTGGTCCATCATCTATGTTGCGAGGTAATATTTTGTTGTTGTAGATATTTTTTCATCTGTTATATTTATATCTTTAGAAAATTAATGGTTCATGGTATTTATCTTGTAGTGACGTGGTCCCTGCATAGTGGTTTTGATTTACTGGGTCTAAGGAGGTTCTCTTTCATGAGTGTAAGTAATTATATATATATATATATAGGTTCCCTATTTAAGACTATATTCATCCATGACATTAAATATACAATTATTAGGCTAGGTCTGCCCATGTATATATATGAGAGTTCATAGATAGGTGAGTGGAGATAGATATAGTCATATAAGTATATATTTGAGGATCCCCTTTCACATTCTCATGGTCATTCATGTTTCTTCATAGGGTCTAGGTGTACATTCTTGTATGTTAATGTGTGTATTCATAGTGGGGGAGCATAGGATTTTTGTTAGATACAACCAAAAGCTGATGTGAATGGCTATGTTCCACTTTGTTGTAGAGTCCCATTCTATTGACCTCTTCACTTAAGAACGCAATAATTCAATAATTTCAATTTATTGATCCATTATTAATGTTGTAACATATATAATAACATTTCCTTATATTATCTCCTTTGGTGAAATGAAACAAAATCATAAATGAAATTAAGTATTTGTTTATTAAAACTTGTCATGTTTTTTTAATAAAACCCCCCCAATAGATGTGTGCTGCCTTCTAGATATAAATGTAGTGATATTATTTTGTGATAGTTTAGCATGATGCCATAATGTGTATTTATTATTGAATGTAAAATGGTTAAATGGAATGTTAGGTTTCATTGACCCTTTATGATGCAATTTCTCAAGTAGGCACACGCCTTATTGCCTTGTCACCACTTATTACACATGAACCCTTAAATCCATTAGCCATGTCTAGGTAAACTGGATAAGATGACCTTGAATAAGTAACATACATTAAATAAAATTCGTTAGATCAAATTATTAGGGCACTTGGAATTGTTTCACTTTTTTAAAGGGTTTCATCAAACGATTTACAATGAATGGGATTGTTTATGGCTACATACATACATGATAACACTTTTACACATATATTGAATTTAATGTGACTACTAGGTTAATGTTTCATTTAAATACTTAATATGGATTAACTTAAGTTTAAAGTTTAATATGTTTTCTTATTTAATTTAAATGGAATCATTAGATATATTAGGGGTTAATTCCTCATGAATCATATGTTGTTAATGATTATGACTTATATTGCGTTGAGAACCAGGGGATCGTGAGAGCCCTTGTAGAGATAGACAATTTATGTTCTATGTTGATCCTCCAAGAAACCGTGAGAGATCATGTAGTTGAACTAAGGGTAGATTGTGTGCACTATCCCGGGTGATGGATGTCTATGTGTTACGTCACGATCCATCCAAAGTTAGTTTCCAAACGACCATGTGAGCCTTTGGGAAGTAAAGACTGTGAATGATTTCTGGTTGATTCCCAAGAGAACATGAGTGCTTTCGGATCCAGGGAACATGTTAGACAATGTGCACATTCCCTATTTATGGATGGACATGAGTTATGCCCCATTCCATCTAGTGTGTGAATACCCTGAGACAGTGAGGCTTTCAGGTTTTGGGTTTGGGACTATATAGTGAGAGATTTTCTATGGTATTGGAAGCATATGGGTTACGTCCTGGTCCCACCCAACCTTTAAAAATTTATTTATAATTATACTATATATATTTATATATATTCACTTAAATATATATAGTGAAATTTTCAGACAATCATTCCTTCTATTAGTCAATGTAGGTATTTCCATTAGGTGTCCCTTAGGAAGATCGACAGGTGGTGGTTTACTTGATCAGTTTTCTTTATTAATACTTCATAGATCCACACTGTTAAATTTACATTACACTATCTAGATAGGGAGATAGACCAATGGTGGAGGCATATTGAGAATGATATCTCACACCCTACATAGGCCTCCATTGCCCTAGGGTACCCAAGCAGACCCTTCATTTTCATTAGACTCTGAACCATGAACCTCCCTTATTGTTGATTAATCATTTATATATTTAAGAGAATAGGATAGATATGGATCTCCATATGCTTGTTGATATTTCCTTTGGACATTTTACTTATTTTTCTTATTTTATTCCTCTATGGTTATATTTTGAAAATCATGGTTTTTGTTTACAACTTCTGAATATATATCTCAATGTTTCATGCCTTAATAAATCATATAACTATTGTTTTATGCACCTATAAATTGGTTGTTATATATCTTACACATCTTTGACAATTGTTTATATATATATTCCTCCCAATGTAACTGTTATTTATTTTTTGATAATACCATTGTGCATCTATGGTATGGTTTGTAGCCTCCCCACTATCATCTCTTATGACCTTTGCGGTTATTTACCAACATCTGGAGTACGAGGAGATGCGCTTGAGGTCATCGGACCCACTGATCCGTCTACTAGCTTGATAGTAATCCTGGTCAAGACCATACGAATTTGTGTTTATAGAATTAAATTACTCAATTTCTCCTTTGGGTTATATTATTTCTTCGTCTTATATAATATTCTAGCAATATGATAGTAATGAGTATTGATTATAGTGTGATCTATTTAAACTTTTTATTTGGATTTAATTTTCATTCATATAATTAATTCACTGATTAATTCATAATTCAATGTTATGTTTATTATATGGGTTTATTTCATAGTCTTATTATAACCGAGTTAATTTTTTCATTGATATTAGTTAAAGGTAATGATTTGAGAATTTTATACTAAAATAATTTACTATTTTTATCCCATATAAATTCATCATATTTTCATATAATTATTACATTTTCCAACTATTTTATACCTAATATTATAAATGAATTTGTTTTAATAGAATTAATGTTTACTTATCTCTTAAAAAAATTTATTTTTATCAAAAACTGTGCCTTCTATTGATGGTTTTGAAATTCTCTAAACTTTAGAAAATAGTTTATTGACATAATTTTAACCCATTTGTACCTTTTAAATAACTCATTTAATTTAATCTTTTGTATTTTTAAGGACAGTTCTTATTTGGATTTATCGAAAAAGTGAATGAAATCATTATTTTAACACATATTCCATGAAAAAAATTCACTACCATCAAGACCAATCAAATAGTTGAAAACATCCTTTGTAATGTTAAAATTTTAATTTCATCGAAATTTATTTTCAAAATAGATTTTGAACATTTATTTTTTATTATGTGATTTTCAAATGATATTTATTATTTCCTCAATAATTTTTTTAATAATAGATTTACCGTATTTCAATTCATTAATAGTAAAAACCCTTTACATTTACTTCAACGGGTAAATGTTTTATTGACAACAACCTTATTCATTTTATAGATGGTTTATGATAATTTTGTTGAAGTTAATTATTGGCATTCCCTTTCATTTTTCATTTTTCTATCCATCAAATTTCCCATAAATTATTCTCTTTACCAAAGACATAATGTTTTCCTTAATTGTAAATATTATTTATCATTGGTATTTTTATTACATAATGTGTATAAATTTTTTTACATATACTGCTTACATTAAATATTATATGAATAATTATGGAAATATTGATAAATCTATATCCATTATTGAATAAAGATACTTGATGATATGGCATTTTAATTCCTGAATTAAATTGACTATTTAATTGATAAGGAATTCATTGGACATGATGTTTTAAATTTTCACCAGTATTGTTTATCACTATGATACATTGGTATATATCATGATAAAAATGAGTAATCTAGCATCAAATGTGGGTATACTTATAATATTTAAATGACTTATGAGCGGTATTTATGGAAAAGTTATCATTCTACCTGAGATCATGGAATCCAGTAATTAATCATTAAAATCATTAGGAATTTAGTTATTATTATCAAGTTGATTTTCACAATGGTATTATCACCTAATAAATTTCATTTGTAGTAAATTGATAAAATGTAAAGTGTTCTTAGTTATTTACCCTACCACATTGATTGTTAATCAAATTATTTTGATAATCATGTTTTTAAAATGGCATGTGTGTTCACTTATTTTCCATTCATTTCTTATTATTAATTATTGATTAATGATAGTTTATACAATACATGAACTTATTTGAGCATTTGTGATCACTATTTTTTTATTTTCCCATTTATTCAATATGGCTTAAAGTTATTGATGTGAAATTGTTTACTAGATGTAATAACATTTAAAAAAAATAATGTTGAATTTTTTTTTCAAATGTAATATGTGAAACATATATGTATCTAGCTTACCAAGAATACTAAAATATTTTTACATTGGGTTGTGATTCATTTTATGTCATTCAATTGTAATAACGATAACTCTGGATCTGGGCTACTAGGGTTCAAGTCACTACATTGTGAAAAACAACAAATATTAATATATAAACATGACAGATATTACATAATAGTTAAACATAAAGGAATGAATTATAAATAAAAATATTTAATATTAGAAAAAATGTATATATATAAATAATACATATGGTCAAAATAATATATATTTTTCTATACTATTTTTATAAGTTTCAAAAAAACTATTATGTCACATTAATGTATTTATTTATTTTTTTCAAAAATTTCTTAATGTTATATTTTGTAAAATATTTAAAAGGTATTTAATAATATAATTTTAAATTTTTGAAATCTTATTTCTATAATTAACATATTTTTTTATTTTTAAAAAATGATTAATTTTTCAATAACTAGTGAAAAATGATAGTTTTTATTTAAAAATAATAATACATTTAAATAATATATAAGGATAAATTTGTAAAAAAATGATTCTATGTATCCTTCGAAAAATTATAGTTTTAATAATCCAATTTTGGTAACTCGATTCAATTTCTTGATAAATTTTTATATAATGTTTTTTACAGGTTTGATCAATTTCCCTGTGGAAACCCGCTTTTCAATTTCTTGTACGGGTTTGATTTTATATTAAATTCATCCTACTTTATCAACTGGATTTTGATAAAAATGGATTATAAATTTTGATTTATAATTATTAATATTTTATTTATACTTATTTTTAAAATGTTTAAAAAATATAATAGTAAAATCAATATAACTTAATTATCACTATTATGGTTAAAATGAGTTTTTTTAGGGTTAAAAGGATAATAAGTGGTAAAATGACCATGAGACATGCCAAAAACCCATTTTAAAGAACTATATAGACCTCTAATCCTGTATTACAAGATAATATACCATAATATATCATTTTTCATGGGAATAGTGTAGGGAGACTTTATTCTTTTCAAACATTCCACATGTTTCCTCTCCACTATATATAAATGCCCAACCAATCCCCTCTCCACTTAATAGTTCCACAAAATTTGTTCTCAAGATTAAGTTATAATATATTTTTCTTTTATCAATCTCTTCATATGAACGGAATTTTTTAAAATCAAAACTATAATTCAAAAAGGCTTAAGTATAAACCTAAAGAGGTTATCCGAGGAAGAAGGAATGTTTTTTACAATTCTTTTCTGTTTTACTTATTAATCAAAATCCTTCGAATATTCATTAATTATTATAATATAATAAAAAATTTATATCACATATACATATATTATATTATATAAATTTCATAAGATATACCCATCTCCACCTTCATCAAATGTAAAATTAAACTATCGATTGTATGTATGGTGAACTATTATCTCACGAATGAATTGTACTCATTTTCCGTCCACACCTTTCACGAGTATATGAAATTACATAAATAATTTTTACAAATGATATTAATGATGTTATTAATCCAATGGAATTATAATATCCTATACACAATCTTAATTTCAATTTGATGAGAATATGATAATATTGCTCATTTGTCTAGCAGACTACCCCTTTGTGAAGCGATGTGATTTTTTCATCACATACACATTACATTGAAGATAGTAATGAAATTATTAAATAATAAATGTTGATATATATGATATAAAAATTATTATATAATGGTAATATATTATCTACCATAATTTATTTATTTTTATCTAGTAAATTTAAATTGCGCTCATTCATGGGTAGGGCCTACTATCTCCATGAATGATGTATTTAATTTTTTCTCTTTAACATTTATGTGTTACAAGAAACATAAATTTTAAATTAATAAATATGATATAATAAAATTAATATAATGGATATTATGGTAACATAATCATTTTATGTGGACCAAAAATAGCTAATATAAACATTAATTGAAAAAAAGCACTGATTACACAAAAATGTGACACTAACATGAAATTCATGATAATGGGTTATAACATTTTATAAGTATATCATTTTTTGTGTGATAAATATGATAATGTTTCTTTAATAGTTTTATGATATGAATATATTTCTTATATTGGAGGTTCAATTGTGTATGATCGATGTTGAGACATTATGTATTTCATTTTTAGTCTCAATTTCTATTCAATGGGACATATATTATGTTATGAACCTATCATATTTTATGAGTAGTATATAAAACACCTTTTACATTTAATATCACAAATTTATATATTCTAAATAAATTTTATGTTACATTTAATTTTATTATTTCCAGAGGATTATGAACCCCTATTAAAAACTTGTACGAGTTTTATTATAAAATCTCATTGTTTATCAAGATATTTTATGTTTATTCTTCTAGTGATATAATTTTATGATCCATATAAAATTAAACTTTTCAATTATCTTATCTCAAAAATAGTTCATGAGAATTCATTTTTTCCACATTTTTTCTTCATTTTTCAATTATAATGTTAAAAAAAAAATTTTAAAAAAATCTAATCAATTTGTCATATAGGTTCAAAAACCCTTTTCTATTATATACAGTTTTTCTAAAAAAAATTCATTAAATGTATTAAAATTACTGAATGTATTTATTAATAAAATTCTTAACCATGTCTCAATTATTACAACCATTATTAAAATTAATCTCCATGTTGTTTTATAGACATGGACTTTTTGGAATTTACCAATCATGTGAAAAAAATAATTTTTAACGTGTATGGAATTCCCCATTTTTTCATCCTCAATGACTTATCAATGATTTCAAGATTAAGTTAAATGGTTTTAATGATATTTTAATTTATTTTTTTGTATATTTTATAATTTTTTTTTGATATGATTATCTAGGTAAAAATATTATTTTCCCAATGAAATGTATCAATTTATATTTAAAAAACTAGTTTACATATAAGATATAATCCACCAATGTTACTAATTTTTTACTAGTATATGATCCAAGGGTAATGTAATTATACATTTATCTATTTTTTTTATGTTTTTGGATATTTTATTCTTCGGAAACCTGCTTCTTTTTTTCATAATTTCTGTTAGGATGAAATTATGTGATTTGAATGAATCATAATTTTTTGTGGGTAATGTTATGATGAAATATTTATGAAAAAAATATCTATTAATTGGTTCTTATATTAATATTTTTTTATATTTTTTCATACATATTTATAATTTCCATTATGTGACGATTAAGGCCTATAACACTCTCCAATGCATTTGGATGATATTGATATATCATTATATAGAGTGTACTAAATGGAGAGAGAACCAAATTAATATGGTAATTTTTTCACTATCATGGTCTTATGAATGTTACTTGATTGCTATGATGGTTCTTTATTGAAACCACTCTACTATCAGAGTTTTTTAGTTGATTCAAGACTTCAAAAGTAGTTTTTTGACTTCTTGTATGTTAGAACTATTTTTCTTATTCGATTGTTAAATTCTCATTAATCCTGATATTTTATTCGAGTATGATTAATGTATTTGGAGCAATCTTGATTTATATCATGACTCATATTTCAGTTCCATGATATATCGTATATAGTTTTACAATGTTAATATTGAGTTATCATACCCTTATTCTCGTGATATGACTATATAACCTTTCTTATCATAAATGACCATTTGATACAACATTTTATTATTTTTAATTCTCTATGATATGACTAATGGTATAATGTATTATAGGTCTAAAAATGTTTCTATTTATCGGGAACCTTGTGGGATATTTTGTAGTACAGTTAGGTGCTAACTGTTTATGCATTATTATTTCCAAATAAAATATAAAATAACAGTTATAGAATCCATAATTGTGTTATTTAATGAGTATTAATCTAAAAATATGAAATACTTATTTATAAGATTTGTTTATTCATCATAAGAAGTTGGAAAGTTTTTCAAAACCATCACCCCCTGCAATGTTATCAGTTAGGAAATTTGATTCACAATAATCCTCAATGTATGTAGGACATTTTGAGTGTAATGATTTTGTAAACATGTGTCATTATAAAAATTATGATGGAACATTTAATAGAAGATAATTGTTATGGGATCTATATAGGAATCATAAATTGTAATGTATTCCACACCCCCTTATCAAAAAGGTATCTATATTTCGCTTTGGATTTTAGTTCAAAATTGAGCATGTGGTACAATCATGTTGGAGTGATATTTTCAACTTGATGAAACAACACAGGAGATTCATATTAGAGCCTAAGGAATAGGGGTGAGTTTTCTACATTATATGCATCTGACTGCATCTATCACGGATGAAGGACCTTCAACTATCAAAGATATGCCTTTTTATCATCCACCTTTTCATGTTTTTTCTTTGTTACAAGAAAACTAGAACCCTTTTTATGAAATCATATCACAAATTTTTTTTCTTGGTTTCAGAATTCATATAAAATTTTATAACCTTAAACACACCTTTAAGATTGTTTTCAAAGAATATAAAGTGTTTTAAGGGGTGATCTATTGAATTTCATGGCTATTGCTTATTTTTTTATTTTTTTATACTATAAATGGGAGGATTTCCTTTTATTCTTATTACAAATTGAATCTTCATATACAGGGATCATATAAACATTAATTAGAATAGAGTTACATTTCCATCAAATGATGCATGAATCTGCATCAATTCAATCATATGGTATCTTAAGGATATTAAAGCAGCGATAATTCATTTATTATTATATTTTCTCTTTTCTAAGATAGGATAAAATCATCTTGATGATGGTTGTTAAATAAAGGTAACTTTTCTGAAAAGTGGTGGACCATTTTTTTGATATTTATACTAAAGTTATTCATGGCTTACCACCTATGTAGGGAATTGATTTCGCGATTGAGTTGGTATGTGAATCTATGAAGGATTCTATCCAAACATATATAATGTAACCTGAAGATATTCATTAGATAGAAGTTTAGTTGGATGATATGGAAGAAAATAGTTTCATACAACCTAGTACCTCTCCTTACGTTTATCCCCTGATTCTCACCATGAATGATGACATAGCTAAATATTTATTTTTGGATTATCAGAGGCTAAACCAAATAATAGTCAATATTTGGTATCCAATTAAAATAATAAATGATCTATTTAACAAGATGATAGTTTCCCAAAATATTAATAAAATTTACCTATTTTATGGATGCATTTTTTTGAAATTGAGACCAAGAGACATACCCTTGACACTATTTGTAGTATGTTTTGATTATATGAGATTTTGGTGATACTATTTAGTTTGAAAAGTGAAATGTGGGAATTATTAGCATTGAGTAATTTGATCTTACTTTCTTCTAATGATCATTAAGAGGCAGAATTATCCAACGTAAGTTTTGTGTAATATAAGTTGGCAGATGATCATTTCCAACAACTTACAATCTAGTTGAGTATACAACGATATCTTTAGTTTTACACCAAGATATACAAATGATTCTTTTTTTATTAATAAAGTTAATTTATTAGTACATGTTATGTTTGATGAAATATTTAAATAAGAACATGAAAATAAAATTGTCATGGTTTCATAGGATTAGACAAAGCATGTTTTTGAGGTTCCATGATTCCATGCTCTAAATGTTTATTATAGGATTTTCATCCAAGATGTATCCCATTTGGAAACAAAAATATTCAGAATGACCAATAATGTGGTGATTTTTTTCTGATTTTTCAAAATATAATTTTAAATTTTCAATGAGATGACTTACATAACCACTTATTCATACCTTTCCAATGTTTGGAAAGAAGTTTACCATGTACTCATTTGCATGTAGAGTCATTATAAAAAAAATCTAATAGATGAGAAGCTTGTGATTGTTTATAGAAGCATAAAATTGATACCACATGAGAGGAATTACCATAATTATGATCTAAATGTATCTAAATTGTTACACTCAATACGATTTTGGCGACACTATATGTTGGGTGATATGTTTATGGTGTTCATGTAAAACAACATCTGGGTGTGTTTATTTTCATTGCGAGACCTATGACTTCAAAAATGAATAAGGGTATAGTATATGTATTCTTTATATATTGAGTTAGATTACACACAAGGACTGATAATGCTTTTATAATTCATGTATATTTAAGATAAATATTTAGGTAGTGTAGGATTCTAGAGACAAATGTTAACTAATTGAACTCTATGTGCACATGCATCTTTATATTATGTATCCCCAGAGAAGGTAACTATTACATATAAATTTATATTACCCAGGCTTCTTGAGATGATCCTGAAAAATAAATTATCTGATTTGGATATATTATATATGAGGTAAACATATTTTGTGGGGATCCACTATTTGAAAAGTCTCGTAGCAGTGGTTTCGTTCTCCATTTTATCTGGTTGTGTAGTAGTTCCATTCAGTTTTTCTAATGACATTTTGATAGAAAATAATACTTCTATATTGGTAGTGAGTCATGGTATGAAAAATAGGTACCTAAATTTCCATTGTAAATAATACAATACAGCGATAAAAAATGAAATAGAGAGATTCATGGTGATATGTTTCACTTTCATTTTAGGGATGGCTGAACATTAAAGGCATACTAGGTTTTTGCAGCCACTACCCATTCCAAAATCTATAATATATAATTTCTTGATAGATTTTTTGACTAGATTAAAAATGAAACCCTAAATGAATTATATATTATGGGTAATTCTGGATAAACTAATGATGGTTTCCAATAATATTTCTATCAGGGTAACCTTCCCTATTGATGTTTTGGTAATATATATATGGTAGAGAGTGTTTAAATAATTGGTTTTTTGAATAGTATAATTTTAAATATAGGTAGGTGTTTGGCATATCTGTACTAAAAGTGTCATATGAAATCTCGGGGATCAGAGGTTCTCTTATATATGACTTCATATCAAATGAATAATGACCAATATGAGTATAATATTCATATTCCGTATTATATTTTTTGAGGTTTGAATTTTTATTTCTGGGGTCCTTTGGAGTACAGATAAAACTCATAGTGTTATCTTATTATAAAAACTCAAAGTAATTAATCCAATTTTATTTTTTGAGTAATATTTTTGAAGGCCTCCTTATTCTTTTCATTGTTCATTAGAGGTAGGTGTGTCATCTCATGATATAACTAGTGTTATGAATAAGATGAATGAGTAGGTTCCGTTATTAATAATGAAATTTGTAACCATCATTACATAGAAAAAATCATACATTGACAATCGTATTTGATCATTATATTCTCATTTGGGTTTCACCTAGGCTAGGGATATTTTGAATCATGAGACTGGGAAATCTAGCACCCATGTTTATAAAGATATTGAACATAATTGAAAGTGTTGGTCTATTGTCATTGTTTTCCCCCTCCACAAAAAAACACACCATGTCTCTTGTCCTTCACATGTTGCAACATCCGAGATTTCACCCAAACCCTTCATAGGTGATTGAAATAAAAAATGTTGAGTTGTATACATATGTATATATTTTGAAGAATTTAGTTAAGATCATCAACTATAGTGAGATTAAAATAAATTGTTGGCATATAACATTAGTTTGAGTGTGGTGTTATCAATTGAATGTGAAAGAGGATACCTATGTCTGGGAATTTGATATGAAGATAATGTGTCCATTCATGTTTGCTGACACCTAATACTGATCCTTATAGTATCTTGAGGAAAAGCTAGTATATGCTTGGGAGGTTTTAAGATCTTTTAGTTTTTAGTTAAAAAAATATTTATGATTTTTCAATCTTATTTTGAATTTTATTCTAATTAGCTTAATCCTTTTTAGTCGATCCTTGGTATGATATTATTGTGAATTGATGAGGTTTTGTAGGAGGATGACACATTTTAATGAATAAATAGATTTAGATCACAATTCAGCGATTTGTTTTGTAAATTTATCAAAATGATCCTATAAAGAAGAATAATTAATAAATGTTTCACAGAATGGAATGTAATATATTTACATAATGATATTTTACGTTATGTCATGATATTTTTTTTAATTTGGTTTATATAAATAGTTGATGTGTTTATCGATGTTTATGTATATCATTGGATTAATGGTGTATATGCCAAAGTTATGTCGTAAAAAAGTAGTTCATAGTGTTAAAATCTAGAAGCCTTTGTTTGTTTGGATGACATATATCCTATTATCGATTTTAGGCCAACAAAATATGGATATCAAGAATCAATTATTAATCAAAGGGATGTTATATTTGGATTACAGGTTTCCAGATTATGAGTGTGAAGGTAAATATTCTAAATCTATTACCCCATCATACTCTATGGGATATATATTGATGAAAATACTCATTTAGATTTCCTACCCTGGATCTACATAGATATACAATGGCATGGATATTTTATGATTATTTACGTTAAGGAAAGGGTGTAATCGGTACAAAGGACATTGATTATTTCGTATGGATTCTATGATTATAAAGAGGATTCTCTAAAACATATCCCTAATGTTGTTTCAAATAGTTATTGTATTTACTATTTTTGGATCATTCTATAACATTGCACATGTGACCAAACTAATCGAATAAATCAATGTTTTATGATTAATCCGTTCATAAAAAAAGCCACTGGATCCCATGAGTTTCATTGGTGATGAGATTGAGAGTATTGGCTATTTGATATGTTTTACACAAGTGAAATTTTTTGGACATAGTTAGAGTGGACAGAGAACATTCAGTTTTTATGGAATGATGAATAATTCATGGGTTAATGATATTAATTAGAAAAACATGAGTTTTTTGGTGATTGATTCAAACCAAATTGAGTACACATAATTGGTAAATGATGTATATTCGGCTAGAAAAGTTTTTCTTTTTATGAGATCTAATTATATTGGTATGTTATTTTACATGGATTTGATATGATAAATGAAACATGATTTTGTATAATGATGGTATTAATTAGGTTCCAGAAGATGTAAACTATAATGGGCTAGATAAATGGTAATTGGGGGAATTTAACTTTGTGGTTTATTTTGAAATATTTTTTTATAGTGTCTTGTTATGATGAAATTAATATATATTGTGCTTTCACCTATATGTAATAAAAATATTTTATAATGGTAATAAAACTAATTATTATTAAATTATCAATTATAGGTCTTGTACGATGTTATTATGAAATTATTATTTATAGGTCTTGCTCTATGTTATGGTAAATTTGTTCTGTTTTGGAATTATGCCAGGTTATATAGAAAGGATTGTATATATGGATCCCATGAGGTTATTCTAAAATGATTATATATAGATCTTTCATCCAGTTATAGTTAAATTAATATATATATATATATATAGTTAATTTCTAGAGATGTTTAAAGGATTATATATAGGACAAGCACTAGGTGGTACTGAAATTCTATATATAGGGTTTTAACATGTCCTCCAATAATGGTTCACATGCAATTTTTGTTTTCTACACCATACATGGTTTACGGATATAGATGGTGTTTTTCCACGAAATGATTAGTTCTATATGACATGGATCAATATTAGGTTCGGATGACCCAATTGTCAACCCATATAACATGGGTCAACATTTTTATATTATTCATAGTATAAATTTATTAAATTAATATATTATTTATCACATTATTTCATAAACTATATTCCTATGATTGTATTTTTTTAAAACAAACTTTTTTACCAATTGAGTGTAGTCACACCCTCGATTAGCCTTCATTTGGTACCCAAATAGATTTTGAAGGTTGGTTTGGATAAGATAAAGTGACATTATGATTGATTATTTATACTGGATAGTTTCGATCTCAGATAATGGTCAAACAGATGATAGATTCCATTATAATAAGGGTATTTTGTATAGCCTTTTTTATATTTATTTTTAGAACTATTATCATATGAAATAGTCAAATTTAGCCTAATTTTACATGGATTATTATTATTTAGATTATTTGATATATCTTCCTATTCTACTTATTTTTCTAATGAAAATTTCTATTGTATCTATTATTTTTTCTTACTCTATTTCTTATTTCTAGTAAATTTATTATTATATACGATAGTGTATATTAACCCCACTATATTTCATACACTCTTGTGGATTTTCACTAGGATATAACATATGGGGAGCCACTCATGTGGTCATGTATCCATGTAATATTAATCTTATGAAGTTGTATTAGTCTATGGAAGTTTCATATGAACTAGAAAAAACTATGTTAACAATTTATGTGATGGAAATATAGTGAAATTATCAATGATAAACCCATATAAATGGGTGATGGACTCAAAAATTATACGATTCAACAAGAAAAAATATCATAATATACAATTAACCACATTAACATAGTCAAAATCTTAAAAAAACGATAGAGGTGATGGATGTTGTCACTTGGATGTCTGGCTAATACAAATAATAAAGGAAATAGTGTTCAATTCCTAAAAATTAAAAAATGTTTTAATAAACACCCTATGAGACCCAAACATTCGAAAATAGTCCAAATAGAGATACTAAGTATAGAAGAAAAATAAAGATTTATTCTAACACCATTGATGGAAAAAATGTGTTTCCAAGTCATACATATGATATTAATGCTAACATGACGTTAAAAAACATATCACACATTAGATTTATTATAGAAAGTATAATGAATAATTATATTATAAATTAATAATAAAATCTAGTAAGATGAAATGTTTTAGGCGGGATAATGCCACACCCTATAATTTTAAGATATAAATACTTTAAATAAATCAATGTTCTTGAAAGATTGCTCCACATGAAACACCAATCATCATCAAAACCATGATGTATTAACATAAAGTATATATACTTTAATAATAAAAATAATTCATATAAATCCTATTATAACCACATAATAAGATTAATAACTTTTTAAAAATTTATAGAATGAAAATAGATATTACATTTAAAATAAATGAATTTATATTTCTTGAGAAAAAATTAGGTATATGAAATTTTTAATCATATAATAAAATTTTTATAAAAAAACCCCTATATTATATATGTTGTTTTAGAAAAATGAACATAATATTTTTTTTAATTTCTATTTATATGAATAATTGGTTGACACAAATTAATAATTGAAACTAAATTTGAAGAAGAAAATATTTTGTTGTATGGAGTCATTTCCCAAATAAAATTTTTTTTTATTCATTTGATAATATTATTTAAAAGATAAATTAATAAATTTTGTAATTTCAATAAAATAATTGAACATTATTTTTGGATCCATCATAATAATATTATCTTATAATGATTTTAAGATATTTCTCAATAGTGTTTTTACGGTCAATTGTTCTGTATAATTTTTTGACAAAAACCATGATTTAGGGAAATTATTATTATGAATGTATGTCATAGATATTTTTTAAACCATTATCCTCAACCAATAATATTATTTTATAAGTTACATTATAAATACAAGAATGTTATTCTTATTTAAAATCCTAAATAAATTTTTTTTATTATGTAATAATTTTTTTAATGAATAGATTTTAATAAAGCTCACAAATGTTATATTAAATTCAAAATTTATAACATTTAGATATTGAATAAAAAAATGGATTTAAAATAAATGATCAATAATTTGAAATTACATAATAATAATAATATTTTTATTCATATTAAATAAATTCATTTTCTAAAATGAAGTTGCCATAGTAAGTGTAAATTAAGGAAAAAATAAATTAACATAGTATAAAAGGAAAAACATATTTCAATAATGGGATATAATGGATGATTATGAAATATTCTGACCATATATATTCCCCAACAATTTAATTTTACATGTTTTAGACACAGTACATGGGTTTGAATTCCCATTATTAATAAATTATCAATATTAAAAAAATCCCTTTTAACTTATAAATGGGGCATATCACAACCCTTTAAATACCACTAATAAAATTTTATTCCCCTATGAAACCATTATATTTTTCCTTCACCATTAATTATATTACATCCATTTTCTTGGGCTCTCATTATTTTATCTTAGGCCCCCATTCCAATAAGATCATTCTAGAAAATATCAATGTTTTCAACATGAGTAATACATCTTACATAACATCATTAATTTATATCATACATATAAAATTATAAATCATTAATCCATATGTAATAAAATAAATATTGTATTTATATATATTGATTTAATTTTCTAAGGGAATATCAATTAACATACTTTTCATATATCCCTTATTAATTAAAAAATGAAATTCGGTCATGTGTGTGATTTAACTCCTCCACAAACCATTCTGTTTAATTTTCTATGAATAATGTACATGGTTGGTTGTAATTTTTAATTTATAATGTAATTATGAGATATAAAACCAATTTTTTATTCATGAATTGTCCAAAAATATTATAAATTTATCTCTATTTTGGGGAAATGAAATCACCAACCATGCATATATGTATTCTACCATAATAAAGGAATTATTTATTTCTTTTTTCATTTATTATTATCACGAACGAACCCATGTCGACCCTAAACCGGTCACCAAAGCCGGTCCGCGACGTGGCCCAAGGGGCGTTCATAATCCCCACAGGCAGGAAACTAGTTCTAGGCATCAAAACCAAACAAGAGGGAATGATTTGGCCCATAAATTAATGAAAAGTAAGGAAGCAGAAAATGTAGAATAACACAAGGAACATAAATGACATGAAAAAAAACCAACAAAAGAAAACTAAACTATCCATGACCAAAACTCCTCGTGACTATGAGTGTCACTCAGCAGTCCACAAAAAAATCTTACCCACTGGGAGCAATCTCAAGTCAAGCCTGCAAAAAACTAAAAACAAGAAAACACTATATGCGTGAGTATTAAAACTCAGTAGGGGTGACCAAAAAAACTATTCCCAACGCACTACCATTAGACAAAGAAATTTACAAATTCCATGTTTGAACTAAATTATACAAAATATGGTCTTCCACACACAAACTTCCCTTTATAAGTTGAGTAACTATCCATGGTCCTTTTTAATTTAAAAATAAAGTTTAATGTTTGAAAGGAACAGGTGGATTGAATTTAAAATCATTTCTGCGAAGAAGTTAGAACTCAAATTTCAGTTATTAAAGAAATGGACAACCTCACACAACAGACACTAAGGGAAATGGAAAAGAAGTGGCACACATGGGCCAGTAACCGAACTAGACCTCTGAATCATCTGACACATAAAAATAAACACTAAAGAAAACATGGGTCGAACCTAGGAGCTCGTGAACAAAATAGAATGTACTATACATGTGACTCATCCTGAAGGCATGCCTACTCTCGATGAAGTCATAACGCCCTAACTCCTGGTGTTTCCCTACATAGTCTAACTGAGAGGCCCAATCCCCAAGAAGAGTGTCATCTGTACTAAGGGCCACTAGCCAGTGCGTAATCTAAACTATTGCAACAATTGTTCTTAGAAAATTCACTTACTATTCCAGGTTCCAATGTCAACACATATAGTAAACCTGAAATGGGAGATTCAACAAAGTAAATCATGTATCAAAAACATCACACACAAATAATGAAGTCAATGTACTCCAAATATCACCCTTGAGTCACCTCAAAGACAGTTTTCCAAAATAATTTATTTTATTAATTTTTCAAACAGGCCTTCACCAATTTTAGAGAAAGTACTCATTTCTCAAGAGAACCAAAATGCTTGCTCACGCTTCAAAAGAATTCATTTATCAATAAACCGGAACTATATTTGAAATTCTATGAATTATTTTTTAAATCAAAATTATAATTCTTTCATTACTGAGTGTCAGCTCATCATGAAAATATTTCAAGTGTCATCTATAAAATAAATGGCTCTTTTTACACCAAATAATCAATTTAAAATTAATTATCACTACTGGAAATATGACTTTTACCAATGGTTTTGGCCAAACCATTGGTATAGATCATTAATTTGGACCAATACCGACATTTTTGCCAATCCGTTGGTATAGGTCCATTATAGAGACCCTATACCAACGGTTTGGCCAAACTGTTGGTATAGGTCCCCCCTATACCAACGGTTTGTCCAAAACTATTTATATAGGTCCCAAAATCAAAGGACCTATACCAATAATTCTAAACCATCATGACAACTCAAATGTTTAAAAACATATTTGATAAGGTTAAAAAGGATATTTTCAATGATTTTTTTTCGAAAGATTTTTTGGACATTTTGTTCATAAACTATGATTTTCAAATAAAATAGATAATTTACTAATAAATGTTTTGAAATATCTTTTTAGATTATTTTTATTCATCAACAAAAACTACCCTTCACTTTTACTCTAATGGGTATTTATTGTATCGATTCTATCCTTATTCATTATATGAATAGTTAATGATCATTTTTTCTACGAAGTATTTTTTAATTTTTTTTATTGATTCATATACTTATTTGATTTCATTACCTTTAATTCTTCACTTCTCTATGGACATGATATTTTAGATAAATAATATTATTATTTATCATCGATACATTTATAACCAAAATATTCAAAAATATTATATATAGTGTTTACATTGAACATCATTTCATTAACATGGAAAGTATTTATAAACCGATATCATTCAATCACACTGTATATTTCATTATAAGGCATATTGATTCATGACTTTAATTTATTATTCATTATATATGACATTTGTTATACCTGCAATGATTGGTTGGTCCCGCTATATTATTTACCCTTGTTACATTTGTAGGTATCATGAGGGAAATCAGTAAAATATAATTTAATGGGATTTTAACTATGGTTTTAAACCAGATTTTAGAAGGTCATGATAGTAGTGGCATCATAATTCTTGATATAATGTAATCTAATAAATAATAATATCCTCCATTAGGAATTCTGTTTTTGTTATCAATGATATTTTGATAATGATATTACCACTAATTCATTTCATTATAAATTTATTGAATAAATGGAATGTGTTTTCAGTTGTTTAATATAGCACATTGATTATGCATTATCTTTTTAGGATAGTAATGTTTTTTAAATGTCAAGTTTTAATAAAAAATTTAATTCTATATTTAGTATTCCTTATTGATTTTTGATATTATCTGTTATACATAACCCTTAATGAGAATTTTATTTCATATGTATTTTGGTTCCTTTCCTTGGGTGTCCATAAATTATTCTATAATTGATGTGAAAATAAAATTATATTGGTAATAGCATTATTGTCTGAAATTATTTATGATTAAATGTTTTTTTAAATTTAACATGGGAATCAGGTCTGTATCTGGTTTACTAGGATGACTAATCTATTCATTCCATGGAGATGTGATTCCTTGTGTCTTATTGAAATGTTTTAAACTAGAATCCCATTTCATGCTACTATGGTTGGGGTCACTATATTTGGAATCATAGGATGATTAATTGAAACCTTGTGACATAGATTTAGTAAAATAAGGATTCGGGATTAGAATCCCTTGTTAGAAATTAAGAAAAAGAATATATGAACATCCCAATGTTTTGGTAATGTATTAATAATGTGTTTTTCAAGGAAATACAAACCTACCTTGGTAGTACAAGTTGAAATGCTTCTAAAATATATGCACCTAATGATAATAAATTTGAAAATAGTGATTTTTTATTGACTCAATTCTAACCAGTTTCATGATATTGGGTCATATTGCACACCTTGTTTGACACACCCAAGGGATATTCTGAGGAAGATTTCCATTTTATTCACAACATTTTATGAATTATTTGTATAGACATTGAAAATGAATGACTGAGGTCAGACCAAAGTGTCTTAGTTTTAAAAAAATCTCAAAGAAATGAGAAATCTATTACATGGGGTTAATAAGGGAATAATAACAAGAACTTCAAAGTATAAAGAACTAGTATGATGGTAGGAAATTAATATCATCCATGTAATCCATGTATAGATAGATGTTATAAATTTGGGGTCCTTTGAATTATCAAACTCATTTTTCTATTATATTGGTTAACTCTTAGAATAATGATGGTCATGGGTTAAATTAAATCTTTTGATGTTTTTAATGGGATTATATAATTACATTATAAAAGTGTTTTTTACAAATGCTATGTTGGTTATAAGAATAAAGAATAATTTATTTATTGTTTTAATGTTTACAAGTATATATTCCATAATTAAAATAATAGTAATGGATTTCATCATGGGATTATGACTATAATATTATCCATAAGTTCAAGGTCAAGAACACACCTTTTTAGGTATTATTTGACATATTTCTACCAAAATTAAGAACAATTTTTGTACATTAATGTAATTACAACCCATTGATTTAGTATATGTTTTCCGATAAATGTTATTTGAGGAAAAATTCCTCAAGATTTTTTAGTTATAAGATTAATGGTATTAGTGATAGTTACGATTAAAATGACTATTAATGACATTATAATAATATTCAAATAACATTATTAGTATTTTTTAAAAAAAATGTTGTATTGAAAACCATAGTAAAACAGTTATATAATAATTAATTTTATTTCATGGAATTTGAATTTTTTTTAATTTTATAAGAATTGTATGAATTTTTCCATGGAAAATGTAAAACCCACATATTGGGTAATGACATGTCACATCTTGCATTGTACTGGTTTTTGAACCCATGACTAAAATAAGAAAAGGGTTTTCACCTATCCCTGTACAATGTGATGTATAGGATAATATATAAGTGTTTTTTGTTAAAAAATTTGAGAAAAAGATAATGGTGTACAAGATGTGTTATATTTTAAGATTAGATAATAATTTAATATTATGGATAAATTTTTCTACACAAATTGGTTTTCAAAAAAACATGTTAGAAACATATGGAAGAACTTGTAACTCTTTTATGATTCTTATTATATGATGAATGTGAATAACACATATTTAGGGATAACAATTTATTATTCTCAATTTGTGAAGTAAAATATGAATTTGAAATTGGTTGAGCTACAAGTAGTGGATCTAATTGTGCTTCTGAAATTGAATGAAACCATTTATGTATATCTTCTCATGAAAATTAATAAAATTTAGGAAGAAATATATTCAGATAAAATTTAATCTTATTATAATTTTTTGATTATTTCATTAACCTTTTTCCCACCAATTTGGTGTGTGGTATTATGGTCGTTAACCTTCTCTATATAACCCACTTTCTGGTGTATAATGGTCTCTATTACTATCAATTAATACTTTGACATTATCATTCTCTTCCATTTACATCTTTCATTTCAAACATATGTTCCCTTACAAGGAATCCATGTTAGGATTTATTCAATAGGTATTTTGTACATATATTATTTACTAACAATAAAATGTTGCATTCAACCCTTTAAGATGTGGTTTTTAGAAATAAATTTTAATATATGAAACCACTGATTATCAAGGCCATGTTTAAATAGTGAGAATAAGGTTTTTTTAATATTTGGAGAATTTAAATAATTCATATTTTAAAACATCAAATATTTTATTTAGAATATGTGACACTGAACACCGATCTTAAACAATCCACAAAATAATTTTCATTAAATTTTGTCACTGTAATAAAATGCAAAACACACATCCCTGAGTCTAAATGAAACATAAAAATTTATACCATTATAACATATCCATTAAATAGCCTTGTATTAACACTAGTAAATAAATTATTAAAATTATGGTTATCATAATATTTTAAAATATATAAAGAATCATTAAAAATAAAAAGAGATTTTTTATAAAAAAACTGCATATTTTACAAGAATGGTTTAGTTTCTCATTGAACCTGTAATTGAAAATTATTTTTTACCAGTTTTAGAGAATTTATTTTCCAAAATGATTTTTTAAAATCATAACATTTACACTATATTATAGTGAATTATTGTAATTTATATGGAAAAATAATTTTTTCAGTTAGTGGTAAAAATAAAATATTTTAACTACAAAATAAATTACGATTAACTTATTTATAATGTACAATTATATTTTGAATTAGTTTTAAAGTATTATTTTTCAATTATATATATATTTTTTCAATTTAGGTTATCAAATAATATTCATATTGAATTTTATATAAAAGTATTATAAAAATTTGAACATTTTCAATTTGTGATCCTTCCATCTCGTCACATCTACGGTATTAATTTTCAATTACGTTTTTCAATAAATATGAAAGAAATTTTAAAAAATAGATTTCATATTTCGAATCATAATAATATATATTTAAATTATTTGTAATCATAATTTATAACTATATTTAGTAGTGAAAATTGTAAAATTTAATTAACATATTTAAGGTAAAAACAGATGTATATGGGGATAAAACAAAAAATATAATGTATAAATGATAAATAAAATTATATAAAATTTAATTTATATACATATTTAGAACTTCTAGTTCATAAAAATATATAATTTGTTTTGACCCTTCATGGAATGTCAAAAATGTGGGAAAACATTTTTATTTTCAAATATTATTAGTGTTCTATTCACATAAATTTTGACCAATACATATCCTCTCTACAACACACCCTAAAATCCTTTTTTAGCCTAAACACTGTCAAAATAAATTACCATGTTCCTCCCCTATTCAATTAATCTTTATTTTTAGATTATATACAACCTATGAAAGATTTGGTGAAAATATTAGGAGGATACATAATGAAGAGGTAACATTCTTCAACGATCTTTTTTATATTATTTCTTCATCAACCTCTATAAATTTTTATTAAACCATAATTATATAATATATTAAGTATATTGATTATAACATTATTTTTTATGTTAAGTTAATTACCAACCCACATATAAACATCCATCAATTTGTTATCTAAATCATCAATTTTGTGTACAGTGTACTACCGCCTTGTGATCCAATGTCAATCAATTTTTGATTGATTCTTATTATGGATGGGTATGATGATGGATATGATATATATATATATATATGATATTTATAATGTTATCATACTTTTTTGTTATTATATAATATATACCTTCTTTCCTATGCATTACATTTGGGATATGAGAACGTCACTCATGTGTATGCTGGACTACTGTATCACGAAGAGGATGGCTTGGCTCCACTTTGAGGTTGGGTCCCTTTCCATTTTCATCATTACATAAGAAATAATTAATTGATTAATTTCACCTCATTTAACCTTTATTAATGATTTAACATATATAGTATATTTATCATAGATTATTTATTATAGTAAAATAACAGAAAATCTAAAATGGAAATTAATATTTCTTTATTAAATAATTTCATGATTTTATAAGAAAATCCATCTAATAGAGGAGTGGTTCCATCAATATAAATGTGTACTGACAGAATTTTAGGATTTTTTACCTTGATTCCATAATGTTTCATTATTCATGAGATTATATTGGTTTCATGGCTCCTTTATGTTTCAATTTCCCATGTAGGCACATGCATTATATCTATGACATTGCATATTACAGTTGAACAGCTGAAGTAATTTTCAATATCCAGGTAAATTTGACGAGATGACCTTGAATAAGGAACCTCTATTAAATGACATTCTTCAGATCAAATGGTTTGGTCATTTTGAATTTATATCATTTTATTAAATGGAAAAATGAAACGGTTTCTTGGGATTGGAATTTTGTATGGCTATAGGCAAAAATGATAAGCCTTATCCACATATAATGAATTAAATATCATTACCATGTAAATTTTTTATTGAAAATAACTAATATCGATTGCATTATATATAAATGAAAATATGTTTGCTAATATGTATTTAAAATAGTAAAATGAGATGAATGAAATGTTAATACCTCATGTATCATATGTTTTGAATGATTATGATATATATAGGAATAAAAGCTAAGGGACCGTGACAGACCTTATGGTGATATACTATGTAAGTCTTTTATGATCCTCTAAGAGACCAAGCGTGCTCGTGGAGTTGAACTAGGGGGTTGACCATGAGAACTACCTTAGGTGATGGATGTATATATATTATATCCGGATCCATCCAATGCTAGTTTCGAAATGACCTTTTGAACCTATTCGTATGAAATCCAATGAGAGCATTCTTGTGGATTCTTAATAGACTGTGAGAGCCCTTGGAGCTAGGACAGGGGTTATACCCAGTGGGTTTTCCCTGGTGATGGATTTCTTTGAGTTACTTCTCAGTCCTTCTAGCACATTCATTCCATGAGACTGTGAAATCTCTTAGAGTAGGGTCATAGAATAGATCATGAGAGTATTTCTCTGGTATTGGATGCCTATGAGTTATTACCTAGTCCAATCAAAATGATATAAATGAATGTATAGTTATACAATATATATATTATGTTATATATATAGTGACATGTTCATAAAGGAATTACATCTTGGAGCCAAAGTAGGTATTTCTATTAGACGTACCTTAGGAACCTGGATGGGTGGTTTCTAACCTAATCAGTTTTGTTTATTAATACGTCATACATGCACAATGTTGAATTTATATTAATTTTCTATATAGGGCCTGGCACCGGTGGTGCTGGCCTGAAAATCATTATTTCTCACAGCATACTATATATTCCATTACACTAGGGTACCAAAGTAGAAATTTATTTTTCGTATGACATCAAACCATGAACTATTCTTTTTCATGTATTCTAATACATGGTGTTATAAGAAAACGATGGAGCTAGAGCTCATGATTCCTGTGGAGATTTCATTATGTTTTTTTCTTTTTTCTTATTTGTGACTTCTATGATTATATTGTAAAAATATTGTTTTTGTTTACTTATATCGAAAATGTATTTCTACATGTCATGTATCCATTTACTGTATAGATGGTGTTGGAGAATTCTATTAAATGGATCTTATATATCTTCTACAACATTGGAAAACTTTTATATATATTGCTTCAACTATTCATGTTCTTTATTTTCTGATAATACCACTCTGTAACTCTAATAAGAGGGTATACTCTACCTACTATCACCTCATGATACCCCTGCTACTAGTCAGTATCCTCTAGAATATGGGGACCCACGCATGAGGTCATGTAACCCACTGGTTTGCCTACTAGTTTTATGGAAATACTGGTAAAGATGTTATAAAGTGGTATCAGAGGTAATTTGTTTCTTATGTCATTATATTTTAGTTTGAAGATAGGATAACATTATTGTGTTGATTCTTGGTTAATAGTTGTGCATGGGATTAATCACCCCACCTATGGGAAATAACCAAGTGGCCAGTTCTGGGTTTGATGTTCTTATTTTTCACTATTACAACTTATCCTTCTGTGACTTCAATATTTGAAGTACTTCTGATTTATGGACATTATGGAATTGTACCCTTGGACTAATATTGAATGTAATTTTTATTCCAAGAATCATACTAGGAACATATATATTCACATACCATGCATAGTGTCATGCTATGTAGTTTCATATGTAGGTTTCCTACTGATTTGATGGTGTGACTTGTTTTTTATTACTTTTTAGGGTTTTTAATAACATGTTTAGATTTATATATACTTAGGTAATTTTATACCATGGTTACATGTTTGTATAAAATTCTAACTGGATTAGTTTTTTTCCTTTTTCTTTCTTAAGAATGACTTGCTTGATTATATTCTAAGCTTTTGTGTTCACATCTTGTTATGCAATTATTTTACATTTTTTATCATGTCATCCATATTTAATTATTATGATAGATTTTTTTCCTTGTTATATGGTTTTTGAAAGAATTGAAACTAGTTTTCACTTGAATGGTGTATGAACACATTATAATCGGGAAATGCTAACCTGTATAATCAAACCTCATTTACCAAAATGAGTATACATGATTCTAACTAATGGTTGAAAATTTAAAAGGCTACAGAAGTGTAATTCTTAATTGAATTTCATATGATCAAAATGGATCCAATTTCCTAACTTTAATGTTTATGGGAACTTTAATGATTGGTAGGTGGCCAAACTTATGATGAAACCTTGAATTTTGAGCTACATGAAATTATGAATGGAGTTAGTGTAAATTAATGGGATCCAATTCTCAATCCATAATTTGTATGGGAACTTAATTAATTAGGAAATGACAACATATATTAAATGAAATGACATGATTATTTGTGAAATTTTTATGAACATGCATGATATTTAATTTTGACATTAAATGAATTAACTAAATTCATAAATGTCCAACCGGACACCTGTGGGTAGTTTGAGAAAAATCTTATTTAGGTTGACCTAGTTTGGAGATGACGGAATTTGAAATGTTTTGAATTTCTAATGGGATTCTATTTAGATAACCATGGTTGGCTCAATGGGACCCAAATAGGCCACGTTAATTGTTAAAAAATAATTGATGCTAAATTTCATATCTTGACAGGATATCAAAATATATTTAAATTTTTAAAGAGGTAGTTTGATAAAACATTTATATTTTTGCCTTGGGGTGATGGCTTAATAACGTAGTTAGTGTTATGTTTGGAAAAAACGATACTAGATTATTGAGTTTAAATCATATTTATGTTAAAATATTTAAAGAAGTTAAATATAATGTTCATGTAAATGGAACTATAAGTTTTGATACTTATAAGACCCTCATGAAAGGGTAATTTTGAGTTTGTCATAGAGTTTCCTTGAAATGGAACTCTATTTATTATCCATAGGCTTTATCTTATTAATTAGTGGGTTGAATGTTAGAATTTTTAGCATGTGACTCAAGATCAGTATGAAAAAATGCTTGGGTGGACACTTTTTTCTTCATAAGTGGCTACTCATGAGTTGTTAGCACCCATAGGGCTTCTGTGCCATGCTAACTCCTGTGAGTTTCTTTCCTTTCGTGCAGTTAAACCACTTATTCCCTATGTATGTATTTTAGATCACAATAACACCCTTGTTCTTACAGGGGTTCATGCATTCCATGACTTTTCTTTCAGGTGTGAGCCTCAGGCACTTCTCAGTTTCATCAGTTTGGAAAAGCCTCGGGCATGGCCGGTTGCACATTGGGTCATTCAACACTTTCTCTTTTCCTCAGGTATTATATTTTGATATAAACATTGCCTTCAAGTGTTAAATGAAAAATAAAACTAGTTTTGTTTGCTTAAATTCTTGATTTTAACGCCTATGAGTACATTATTGGGTCAACTCCAGGTAGAGTGACCTTAGCATTAAACAAATATGTTCATCCCAATGCTCGGAATTATTTTCAAAAGAATCATGTTTTTTCACATGTCAGTATCACTATTTTGGTTTTCATAAAATGTATTGACAACATGGCCATCACTCATAGGATCATCACACATTCATTTATAGTGATATCTTACTAGTGCACTTGGGAGTGGCTAGTTGATCTAGTTTCCCTTCAATGACTATGAATTTCTTAAGGTGGGGAGTGTCATGTCTAATATGGTTAATGTTGGCTTCCATGTATAAGGTACACTAACTAAGATACGTTTTGGTAATGGTTCATCATGCATGAATTAATTTGAGGCTTGCAAGTTTTAAACACAAGTTGGTGCTTTCTTGTCAACCAAGTTTTATTATTTTTGGTTGTGTATTACACCCCTAATAAATACCATTGTCTTGGTATGAGCTTTGGAGGTATATTTTTAATGATCATTGAATTACCAGGTGTGGTAAGGGATTTTTTTTATAAAATGGCAGTTCAACAGTTTTTGATGTCATGTTCCTACCTAGTAGTAGACCACATGCGGCTCGAACATTTGACCTTACAGTGTCGAGTATGACTGAATGGAATCTTCCAAAAATCATCTTAGTGTAATCTTCTTAGTGATGTGCATTCCACCCATCTTGTCTTCATCCTTGATGCATTATGATAGCATCATTAGTACACCCCACTAATTCATTAAAACTGTTGGGCTTGTTTGGGTAGTTTACTTCTTGTGTTGTATGCTGGATGGGTGGTTGCTCCTATGGTCTGACCTTTTAAACATCATTGTAATTTGGTTGTAAGCATTAATAAATTTTTTTGTCCTTAAAGTGAGATTCTTTGGGAGAAGGCATTGTAGTTCTGCATTAAAATTTTCGGCCCTCTATGTCGGAAATCTTTTTAATTATTTGGTCGTAGTGGAATGACTCCTTTCGATTATAAATTAATATCTATGATCAAGGAGGAACCATTTTGGTAATGTCAACATGGGGATTTGAGTGCAATTATTGTCAACTAGATATTTTCATGAACAATTGGCTAAACATGGGTTTTGAGGTCGATGGAGATTGGCCCCTTTAAATTGTTTGGGATATCACACAATTATCATCCCTATAAGATGTTCTTGTAATGACTATTCCAATGGTGGTTGAGTCGTGCTTTGAATTTTGGTCATGTTAAGTTAAAACTTAAGGTGTATATAACCCATGACTAGTTTTAAAAAGATATTATGATGTTATTGTTTCTCTAGATGACTAGCCTCGTGTATGATTCATCTCATTTTTTTGGTTGTTGAACAAGCTGTAGGTTGAGTTTTGGTGGTTTATGTACCTTGTGTTTAAAGTAATACCCAATGGTGTTTTGGATGTTTAGAAACATAACATGGACATTTTAACAAATCTAAACCAACCTCTTAGGTACTGAGAGGAATATGACGTTCTTAAGGGACTCCCGGGGATGATAATTTCTAAGGTGGGAATGTTGTAAGGATTAGTTTTTTGACTAGAATAAAAAGCAAATGATACTAAACTATTTCAGTTATTGAATGGTTCACTTTTAATACTGAGCCACATAACATAATTCCTAGTTATGGGTCACTTCAAAGTTATGTTTTTGGACTTGGGTGAAGTCCAATTATGTTTCATGGGTCGCTCAATGGGTTTTAGGAGCACCAGACCTAGAAAACACTATTTTTTTAAACTATATAGGGCCCACGATTGGTATGTGGTCTGTGAAACCATGAAACCCACATTAGGTAACCATGCATCATTTATTATGGTGTGTAGAGACATTTCACATGGGATGCACATTGGATTCCAAACAATGCGCCTAGCCTATTCGGGGTTCTTCAGATGTCTAGGGGTGGACGCACAGTTAACGCACGTTTTCCAAACCTTGTGGCCTAACATTGCATGACTCCTAGTTTTTTGAAAATACAATTATTATTTTTTAAAATAAAATAAAAAAATAAGAAACCTAATCTAATATCTCCCTCACCCATCCCTTATACCCAATTCCTACCATCCTGATGGATATCCCTCGTGACGCACAAAACCCCTCCCTCAAATCTCTTCCTATATCCCATTCTAACTAGTGCTCCCTAGTTTTCTCACACTATAATTCAAGGTATGGTCTTTCGCAACATCTGATCCTTTTTTCTCATCAGATTTCGGTATATCCGTCACCTGATGAGGTTCGTCCAATCCTTAGGTAGGGTCTAACAAGGAATTTTTTTTCTTTTCTAGTTCTAGGTTATGAGACGATATCCTTGGGTATTGTTCTTGTTTGTACAAGTAACCACCGCCAATGTTGAGGTAGTACGAGAGGTTTTGGTCCATCATCTATGTTTCTAGGTACGATTTTGTTGTTGTAGAAATTTTTTCATCTGTTAAATTTGTATCTTTATAAAATTAATGGTTCGTGGTAATTATCATGTAGTGTCTTGGTCCCTGTATAGTGGTTTTGAGTTACTGGGTCTAAGGAGGATCTCTTTCATGAGTGTAAGTAATTATATATATATATATAGGATCCCTCTTTAGGACTATATTCATCCATGACATTAAATATACAATTATTAGGCTAGGTGTGCCCTTGTATATATATGAGAGTGCATACATAGGTGAGTGGAGACAAATATAGTCATATAAGTATATATGTGAGGATCCCCTTGCACATGCCCATGGCCATTCTTGTTTCTACATAGGGTCTAGGCGTTCATTCTTGTATGTTAATGTGTGTATTCATAATGGGGGAGCATAAAATATTTGTTAGATACAACCAAAAGCCGATGTGAATGGTTGTGTTTTACATTGTTGTATAGTCCCATTCCATTGACCTCTTTACTTAAGAAAGCAATAATTCATTATTTTCAATTTATTGATCCATTATTAATGTTGTAACATATATAATAACATTGCCTTAGATTATCTCCTTTGGTGAAATGAAATAAAATCATAAATGACATTAAGTATTTGTTTATTAAAACATGTCAAGTTTTTTTTAAAAAACCCCTCCAATTGATGTGTGCTGCCTTCTAGATATAAATGTAGTGATATTATTTTGTGATACTTTAGCATAACGGCATAGTGTTTCTTTATTCTTGAATTTATAATGGTTAAATGGAATGTTAGGATTCATTGCCCCTTTATGACGCAATTTCTCAAGTAGGCACATGCCTTATAGCCTTGTCCCCACTTATTACACATGAACCCTTAAATCCATTAGCCATGTCTAGTTAAACTGGATGAGATGACCTTGAATAAGTAACATACATTAAATCAAATTCATTAGATCAAATTATTAGTACACTCTGAATTGTTTCACTTTTTTAAAGGGTTTCATGAAACGATTTACTATGAATGGAATTGTTTATGGCTACATACATACATGATAATACTTTTCCACATATAATGAATTCAATATGACTACTAGGTTAAGGTTTCATTGAAATACTTAAGATGGATTACCTTAAGTTTAAATTTGAATATGTTTGCCTATATTTAATTGAAATGGAATCATTAGGTGCATCAGAGTTTAATTCCTCATGAATCATATGTTGTGAATGATAATGACTTATATTGCGTTGAGAACTTGGGGATCGTGAGAGCCCTTGTAGTGATAGACAATTTATGTTCTATGTTGATCCTCCAAGAAACCATGACAGATCATGGAGTTGAACTAGGGGTAGGGTGTGCGCACTACCCCGGGTGATGGATGTCTATGTGTTACATCACGATCCATCCAAAGCTAGTTTCCAAAAGACCATGTGATCCTTTGGGTAGTAAAGACTGTGAAAGATTTCTAGTAGATTCCCAAGAGAACATGAGTTCTTTCGGATTTGGGGAACATGTAGACAATGTGAACATTCCCTCTTTATGGATGGACATGAGTTACGTCCAATTCCTTCCAATGTGTGAATCCCCTGAGACTGTGACAGTTCCTTGTGTTGGGTTAGGGACTATATAGTGAGAGCTTTTATATGGTATTGGAAGCATATGGGTTACGTCCTGGTCCCACCAAACCTTTACAAATTTATTTATAATTATATTACATATATATATATTCACTTAAATATATATAGTGAAATTTTCAGACAATCATTCCTGCTATTAGTCAATGTAGGTATTTCCATCAGGTGTCCCTTAGGAAGATCGACAGGTGGTGGTTTACTAGATCAGTTTTCTTTATTAATACTTCATAGATCCACACTGTTAAATTTATATTACACTATCTAGATAGGGAGATAGACCAATGGTGAAGGCATATTGAGAATGATATCTCACACCCTACATAGGCCTCCATTTCCCTTGGGTACCCAAGCAGACCTTTCATTTTCATTAGACTCTGAACCATGAACCTCCCTTATTGTTGATTGATTATTTATATATTTAAAAGAAGAGGATAGATATGGAGCTCCATGTGGTTTTTGATATTTCCTTAGGACATTTTACTTCTTTTTATTATTTTATTCCTCTATGGTTATGTTTTGAAAATCATGTATTTTGTTTAAAACTTCTGAATATATATCTCTATGTTTCATGTATTCCTATATCGTATAACTATTGTGTTCTTCTCCTATAAATTGGTTATTATCTATCTTACACATCTTGGACAATTGTTTATATATATATTTCTTCTACTGTAACTGTTATTTATTTTTCGATAATACCATTGTGCAACATTGATATGAGGTTGTAGCCACCCCACTATCATCTCCTATGACCTTTGCTGTTATTTAGCATCATCCAGAGTATGAGGAGATGAGCTTGAGGTCATGTGACCCACTAATCCGTCTACTAGTTTGATATTAATCGTGGTAAAGACCATATGAACTAGTGGTTATAGAATTAAATAACTCAATTTCTCATTTGGGTTATATTATTTCTTCGTCTTATATAATATTCTAGCAATATGCTAGTAGTGAGTATTAATTATAGTATGATCTAGTTAAACTTTTTAATTGGATTTAATTTTCATTCATATATTTAATTCATTGATTAATTCATAATTCAATGTTATGTTTATTATACGGCTTTATTTCACAGTCTTATTATAACCGAGTTAATTTTTTCATTGATATTAGATAAAGGTAATGATTTGAGAATTTTTTACTAAAATAATTAACTATTTTTATCCCCTAGAAATTCATCATAGTTTCATATAATTACTATATTTTACAACTATTTTATACCTAAAATTATATATAAATTTTTTTAAGAGAATTAGTGTATATTTATCTCTTAAAAAAATTATTTTTATCAAAAACTATGCCTTCTAATGATGGTTTTGAAATTCTCTAAACATTAGAAAATAGTTTATTGTCATAATTTAACCCATTTTTACATTTTAAATAACTCATTTAATTTAATCTTCTTATATTTTTAAGAACGGCTCATATTTGGATTTTAGCGAAAAAGTGAATGAAATTATTGTTTTAACACATATTCCATGAAAATAATTCCCTACCATAAAGAATAATCAAATAGTTCAAAACATCCTTTGTAATGATAAAATTTTAATTTCATCAAAATTTATTTTCAAAATTTATTTTGAAAATTTATTTTATATTATGTGATTTTCAAAGGATATTTTTTATTTCCTCAATAATTTTTTTAATAATAGATTTATCATATTTCTATTCATTAATAGTAAAAACCCTCTACATTTACTTCAACAGGTAAATGTTTTATTGACAACATCCTTATTTATTTTATATATAGTTTATGATAATTTTGTTGAAGGAAATTATTGACATTCCCTTTCATTTTTCATTTTTCTATCAATCACCTTTCCCATAAATTATTCACTTTACCAAACACATTAAATTTTTTTTAATTGTAAATATTATTTATCATGGGTATTTTTATTACATACTGTGTATAAATATTTTTACATATACTTCTTACATAGAATATTATATGAATAATTATAGAAATATTGATAAATCTATATCCATTATTAAATAAAGATACTTGATGATATGACATTTTAATTCATGAATTAAATTGACTTTTTAATTGATAAGGAATTATTTGGACATGAAGTTTTGAATTGGCACCAATATTATTTATCACTATGATACATTGGTAGATATCATGATAAATATTAGTATTCTAGCATCAAATGTGGGTATACATATACTATTTAAATGAATTATGAATGGTATTAATGGAAAAGGTATCATTCTACCTGAGATCAGGGAATCTAGTGATTAATCATTAAAATCATTAAGAATTTAGTTATTATTATCAAGTTGATTCTCAAAATGGTATTATCACCTAATAAATTTCATTTTTAGAAAATTTATAAAATGGAAATTGTTCTCAATTATTTACCCTGCCACATTTATTATTAATTAAATTATTATGATAATCATGTTTTTAAAATGGAATGTGTGTTCACTTATTTTCCATTAAATTTTTATTAGTAATTATTGATTAATGATAGTTTCTACAATACATGAACTTTTTTGATAATTTGTGATCACTATTTTTTTATTTTCAAATTTATTCAATGTGGCTTAATATGATTGATGTGAAATTGTTCACTAGATGTAATAAATTTTTTTTAAAAAATAATGTTGAAATTAATTTTTTTTTTCAAATGTAATATGTGAAACATATATGAATCTAGCTTACCAAGAATACTAAAATATTTTTTACATTGGATTGTGATTCGTTTTATATCATTCATATGTAATAGTGATAACTCTGGATCTGTGGTACTAGGGTTCAAGTCACTACATTGTGAAAAACTACAAATATTAATATTTAAACATGACATATATTACATAATAGTTAAACATAAATGAATGGATTATAATTAAAAATATATAATATTAGGAAAAATGTATCTATATAAATAATACATATGGTCAAAATAATTCATATTTTTCTGTAATATTTTTAATGTTTAAAAAAAACTATTTTGTCACATTAATGTATTTATTTATATTTTTCAAAAATTTATTAATGTTATATTTTTGTAAAATATTTAAAAGGTATTTAATAATATAATTTTAAATTTTTGAAATCTTATTTCGATAATTAACATATTTTTTTATTTTTAAAAAATGATTAATTTTTCAATAACTTGTGAAAAGTACTAGTATTAATTTAAAACAAATAATATATTTAAATAATATATAAGGATAAATTTGAAAAAAAATGATTCTATATATCCTTAGTAAAAGTAGATTTTTAAAAATCCTATTTTGGTAACTCGATTCAATTTCTTGATAAATTTTTATATAATTTTTTTTACAGGTTTGATCATTTTCCCTGGGGAAACCCGCTTTCCAATTTCATCTACGAGTTTGATTTTATATTAAATTCATCCTCCTTTATGAAGTGGATTTTGATAAAAATGGATTATAAATTTTGAATTATAATTATTTATATTTTATATATACATATTTTTAAAATCTTTGAAAAATATAACAGTAAAATCAATATAACTTAATTATCACTGTTATGGTTAAAATGCGTTTCCTTAGGGTTAAAAAGATAATAAGTGGTAAAATGACCATGAGACATGCCCAAAACTAATTTTATAGAACTATATCGACCTTTAATCCTATATTACAATATTATATATCATAATATATCCTTTTCATGGGAATATTGTAGGGAGACTTTATTCTTTTCAAACATTCCACATGGTTCCTCTCCACTATATACAAATGTCCAACCAATCCCCTCTCCGATTAATAGTTCCACAAAATATTTTCTCAAGATTATGTTATAATATATTTTTCTTATAACAATCTATTCATATTAACAGACTATTTTAAAATCAAAACGATAATTCAAAAAGGCTTATGGATAAACCTAAAGAGGTTATCCGAGGAAGAGGAAATGTTTTTTACAATTCATTTCTGTTTTACTTGTTCATCAAAATCCTTCGAATATTAATTAATTATTATAATATAATAACACAATTATATCACATATACATATATTATATTATATAAATTTCCTAACCTATACCCATCTCCACCTTCATCAAATGTGAAATGAAACGGTCGATCGTATGTATGGAGAAATACAATCTCACGAATGAATTGCACACATTTTCCATCCACACCTTTCACGAGTAGATGAAATTACATAAATAATTTTTACATATGATATTAATGATGTTATTAATCCAATGGAATTATAATATCATATACACAATCTTAATTTCAAGTTGATGAGAATATGATAATGTTGCTCATTTGTCTAGCAGACTACCCCTTTGCGAAGCGATGTGATGTTTTCATCACAAACACATTACATTGAAGATCATAATGAAATTATTAAATAATAAATTTTGATATATATGATATAAAAATTATTATATAACGGTAATATATTATCTACCATAAATTATTTATTTTTATCGAGTAAATTTAAATTGCGCTCATCCAAAGGTAGGGCATACTATCTCAATGAATGATGTAATTCATTTTTTATCTCTAATATTTATGTGTTACAAAAACATAAATTTGAAATTAATAAATATGATATAAAAAATTAATATAATGGATATGATGGTAACATAATCATTTTATGTGGACCAAATATAGCTAATATAAACATTAATTGAAAAAAAACACTGATTACACAAAAATGTGACACTAACATGAAATTCTTCATAATGGGTTATAACATTTTATAAGTATATCATTTTTGGTGTGATAAATATGACAATGTTTATTTAATAGTTGTATGATAAGAATATATTTCATAGATTGGAGGTTCAATTGTGTATGATCGATGTTGAGACATTAATTATTTCATTTTTAGTCTCAATTTCTATTCAATAGGGCATATATTATGTTATTAACCTATCATATTTTATGAGTAGTATATAAAACACCTTTTAAATTTAATATCAAAAATTTATATATTCTAAATAAATTTTATGTTACATTTAATTTTATTATTTCCAGCGGATTATGAACCCCTATTAAAAACTTGTAAGAGTTTTACTATAAAATATCATTGGTTGTCAAGATATTTTATGTTTATTATTATAATGATATAATTTTATGATCCATATAACATGAAACATGTCAATTATCTTCTCTCATAAATAGTTCATGAGAATTCATTTTTTCCACATATTTTCTTCTTTTTTCAATTATAGTGTTAAAAAAAAATTTAAAAAAAAATCGAATCAATTTGACATATAGGTTCAAAAAACCTTTTTCTATTATATAAATTTTTTATAAATTTTCTTCATTAAATGTATTAAATTATTCAATGTATTTATTAATCAAATTTTTACCCATGTCTCAATTATTACAATAGTTATTAAAATTAATCTCCATGTTGTTTTATAGACATGGACTATTTGGAATTTACCAATCATGTGAAAAAAATCATTTTTAACGTGTATAGAATTTCCAATTTTTCCATCCTCGATGACTTATCAAAGGTTTCAAGATTAAGTTAAATGGTTCTAATGATATTTTAAATGATTTTTTTGTATATTTTATAAATTATTTTTGATATGATTATCTTGGTAAAAATATTATTTTCCCCATGAAATGTATCAATTGATATTTAAAAAACTAGTTTACATATAAGATATAATCGACCAATGTTACTAATTCTTTACTAGTATATGATCCAAGGGTAATGTAATTATACATTTATCTATTTTTTAAGTTTTTGGTTATTTTATTCTTCTGAAACCCGCTTCTTTTTTTCATGATTTCTATTAGGATGAAATTATGTGATTTGAATGAATCATAATTTTTCATAGGTAATGTTATGATGAAATATTTATGAAAACAATATCTATTAATTGGTTCTTATATTTATATTTTTTTATAATTTTTCATACGTATTTATAATTTCCATTATGTGATGATTATGGCCGATACGACCCTCCAATGCATTGGGATGATATTGATATATCATTATATATACTGTACTAAATGGAGAGAGAACCAAAATAATAAGGTATTTTTTTCACTATGATGGTCTTATGAATGTTACTTGATTACTAAGATGGTTTTTTATTGAACCCACTCCATTATCATAGTTTCTTAGTTGATTGAAGACTTCAAAAGAACTTTTTTTTATTACTTGTATGTTTGAAATATTTTTCTTATTGGATTGTTAAATTCTCATTAATCGTGATAATTTATTCCAGTATGATTTATGTCTTTGGAGCTATCTTGATTTATATCATGACTCATGTTTCAGTTCCATGATATATCGTATATGGTTTTACAATGTTAATATTGAGTTATCATACCCTTATGCTCGTGATATGATTATATAACCTTTCTTATCATAAATGTCCATTTGATACAACATTTTATTATTTTTAATTATCTATGATATGAATAATGGTACAATATATTATCTGTCTAAAAATGTTTCTATTTATCGGGAACATTGTGGGAGATTATGTATTACAATTTGGAGCTAACTGTTTATGCATTATTATTTACAAATACAATATAAAATAACAACTATAGAATATATAATTGTGTTATTTAATGAGTATTCATCTAAAAATATGAAATATTTATTTATAAGATTTTTTTGTTCATCATAAGAAGTTGGATATTTTTTCAAAACCATCACCCCCTGCAATGTTATCAGTTAGGAAATTTGTTTCACAATAATCCGCAATGTATTTAGGTCATTTTGAGTGTAATGATTTTGGAAACATGTGTCATTATAAAAATAATGATGGAATATTTAATAGAAGATAATTTTTGTGTGATCTATATAGGAATGATAAATTGGAATGTATTCCACATCCCCTTAGCAAAAAGGTATCTATATTTCCCTTTGGATTTTAGTTCGAAATTGAGGATGTGGTACTATCATGTTAGAGTGATATTTTTAGCTCGATGAAACAACACAGGAGATTCATATTGGAGACTAAGGAATGGGGGTGAGTTTTCTACATTATATGCATCTGACTGCATCTAGCATGGATGGAGGACCTTCAACTATCAAAGGTATGCATTTTTATCATCCACCTTTTCATGTTTTTCCTTTGTTACAAGAAAACTATAACCCTTTTAATGAAATCATATCAAAAAAAAATTTCTTCGTTTCAGAATTCATAGATAATTTTATAACCTTAAACACACCTGTAAGATTGTTTTCAAAGAATATAAAGTGTTTTAAGGGGCGATCTATTGAATTTCATAGATATTGCTTATTTTTTTATTTTTTTATACTATAAATGGAAGGATTTCCTTTTATTATTAGTACTAATTCAATCTTCATATACAAGGATCATATAAACATTAATTAGAATAGAGTTACATTTCTATCATATGATGCGAGAATCTGCATCAATTCAATCATATGGTATCTTCAGGATAGTAAAGAAGTGATAATTCATTGATTATTAGATTTTCTCTTTTATAATATAGGATAAAACCATCTTGATGATGTTTGTTAAATAATGGTCACTTTTCTGAAATGTGGTGGACCATTTATTAGATATTTATACTAAATTTATTCATGTCCTACCACCTATGTAGGGAATTTATTTCGCGATTGAGTAGGAATATGAATCTATGAAGGATTCTATCCAACTTTATATAATGTAACATGAAGATATTCATTAGATAGAAGTTTAGTTGGATGATATGGAGGACAATAGTTTCATATAACCTAGTACCTCTCCTTATGTTTAACCCCTGATTCTCACCATGAATGATGACATAGTTCAATATTTATTTGTGGATTAATAGAGGCTAAACCAAATAATAGTCAATATTTGGTATCTTATTAAAAGAATAAATGATCTATTCAACAAGATTATAGTTTCCAAGAATATTAATAAAATTTACCTATTTTATGGATGAAATTTTTTGAAATTGAGACCATGATACATACCCTTGACATTATTTTGTAGTAGGTTTTGATTATATGAGATTTTGGTGATACCATTCAGTTTGAAAAGTGAACCATGGGAATTATTCTCATTGAGTAATATGATCTTACTTTCTTCTAATGATCATTATCAGGAAGAATTATCAAACGTAATTTTTGTGTAATATATGTTGGCAGATGATTACTTCTAGCATCTTACAATCATGTTGAGTATACAACGATAGCTTTAGTTTTACACCAAGATATATAAATGATTCTTTTTTATTAATAAAGTGAACTTATTAGTACATGTTATGTTTGATGAAATATTTAAACAAGAACATGACAATAAAATAGTCATGGTTTTATTGTGTTAGAAAAATAATGTTTTTGTGGTTCCACGATTCCTTTCTCTAAAAGTTTATTATAGGAATTCCATCCATGATGTATCCCATTTGGAAACAAAAATATTTAGAATGACCAATAATGTTGTGATGTTTTTTTCTGATTCTTCAAAATATAATTTTAAATTTTTAAAGAGATGACTTACATAATCACTTATTCATACCTTTCCAATGTTTGGAAAGAAGTTTACCATGTACTCATTTGCATGTAGAGTCATTATCACAAAAAAATCTAATAGATGAGAAGCTTGTGATTGTTTATAGAAGCATAAAATTGATACCAAATGAGGAGAATTACCATAATTATGATCTAAATGTATGTAAATTGGTACACTCAATATGATTTTGGTGACACTATATGTTGGGTGATATGTTTATGGTGTTCATGTAAAACAACATCTGGGTGTGTTTATTATCATTGCGAGACCTATGACTTTAAAAATGAAGAAGGGTATAGTATATGTATTCTTTCTACATTGAGTTATATTACACACAAGGACTGATAATGTTTCTATAATTCATTTATATTTAAGATAAATATTTAGGTAGTGTAGGATTCTCGAGACAAATGTTAATTAATTGAACTCTCTGTGCACATGTATCTTTATGTTATGTATCCCCAGGTAATGTAACTATTAAATCAAAATTTATATTACCCAGTAATCTTGAGATTATCCAGAAAAATCAATTATCTGATTTGGATATATTATATATAAGGTAAAACATATTTTTTGGGGATCCACTATTTGGATAGTCCCATTGGAGTGGTGTCATTCTCCATTTTTTTCTGGTTGTGTAGTAGTTCCATTCAGTTTTTCTAATGACATTATGATAGAAAGTAATTCTTCTAAATTGGTAGTGAGTCATGGTATGAAAAATAGGTACCTAAATTTCCATTGTAAATAATACAATATATCAATAAAAAATGAAATAGAGAGATTCATGGTGACATGTTTCACTTTCATTTTAGTGATGGCCGAACAATAAAGGCATACTGGGTTTTTGCAGCAACTACCCATTCCAAAATCTATACTATATAATGTCTTGATAGATTTTGTCACTATGTTAAAAAAAATACTAAATGAATTATATATTATGGGTAATTAAGGATAAACTAATGATGGTTTCCCACAATATTTCTATCAGGGTAACCTTCCCTATTGATTTTTTGGTAACATGTATATGGTAGAGAGTGTTCAAATAATTGGTTTTTTTAATAGTATAATTTTAAATATAGGTAGATTTTTGGCATATATATATTAAAAGTGCCATATGAATTCTCTGGGATCATAGGTTTTGTCATATATGACTTCATATCTAATGAATAATGACTAATATGAGTAGAATATTCATATTTCATGTTATATTTTTTGAGGTTTGAATTTTTATTTCTGGGGTCCTTTGGAGTACAGATAATACTCATAGTGTTATCTTATTATAAAAAATGTATATAATTAATCCAATTGTATTTTTTATGTAATATTTTTGAAGGCCTCCTTATTCTCTTTTTTGTTCATTAGCGGTAGGCGTGTCATCTCAGGATAGAACTAGTGTTATGAACAAGATGAATGAGTAGGTTCCTTTATTAATAATGAAATTTTTAACCATCATTAGATAGAAAAAATCATACATTGACAATCGTATTTGATCATTATATTCTCATTTGGGTGTCACCTAGGCTAGGGAAGTGTTGTATCATGAGACTAGGAAATCTAGCACCCATGTTTATCATGATATTCAACATAATTGAAAGTGTTAGTATACTGTCATTCTTTTTACCCTCCCCAAAAAATCACACCATGTCTCATGTCCTTCACATGTTGGAACATCCGATATTTCACCCAAACCATTCATAGGTGATTGAAATAGAAGATGTTGAGTTGTATACATATGTTTATATTTTGATGAATTCAGTTAAGATCATCAACTATAGTGAGATGAAAATAAATTGTTGGAATATAACATTAGTTTGAGTGTGATGTTATCAATGGAATGTGAAAGAGGATAACTATGAGTTGGAATTTGATATGAAGATAATGTGTCCATTCGTGTTTTATGACACCTAATACCGATCCTTATAGTATCTTGAGGAAGAGCTAGTATATACTTGGGAGGTTTTAAGATCTTGCAGTTTTTAGATAAAACAATTGTTTTGTTTTTTCAATCATATTTTGAATTTTATTCTAAATAGATTAATCCTTTTTAGTCGATCATTGGTATTATATTATTGAGAATTGATGACGTTTAGTAGGAGGATGACATGTTTTAATCAATAAAATAGATTTAGGTCACAATTCATAGATTTATTATGTAAATTTATCAAAATGATCCTATAAAGAAGAATAATTAATAAATGTATCATGGAATGGAATGGAATATATTTACATAATGATATATTATTTTATGTCATGATATTTTTTTTATTTGGTTTATATAAATAGTTGATGTGTTTATCGATGTTTATGTATATAATTGGATTGATGGTGTATATACAAAATTTATGTTGTATAAAATTAGTTCATAGTGTTAATATCTAGAAGCCTTTGTTTGATTGGATGACATATATCCTATTATCTATTTTAGGCCAACAAAATATGGATATCAGGAATCAATTATTAATCCACGGGATGTTAACCTTAGATTACAGGTTTCCAGATTATGAGTGTGAAGGTAAAAATTCTAAATCTATTACCCAATCATACTCTCTTGGATATATACTGCTGAAAATCCACGTTTAGATTTCCTACCCTGGATCTACATAGATATACATTGGCATGGATATTTTATCATTATTTACATTAAGGAAAGGGTGTAATCGGTAGAACGGACATTGAGTATTTCGTATGGATTTTACGATTATAAAGAGGATTCTCTAAAACATATCCCTAATGTTGTTTCAAATAGTAATTGTATATACTATTTTTTGATCATTTTATAACATTGTACATGTGACCAAACTAATCGAATAAATCAATGTTTGATGATTAATCCATTCATAAAAATTCCAATGTATCCAATTAGTTTCATTGGTGATGAGATTGAGACTTTTGGCTATTTGATATGTTTTCCACAAGTAAAATAATTTAGACATTATTAGAGTGGACATAGAACATTCAGTTTTTATGGAATGATGACTAATTCATGGGTTAATGATGTTAATTGGACAAACATTACTTTTTTGGTGACTGTTTCAAACTGAATTGCGTACACATAATTGGTAAATTATGTATATTCGGCTAGGAAAATTTATCTTTTTATGAGATATGATTATATTGTTATGTAATTTTACATGGATTTGATATGATAAATGATACATGATTTCGTATAATGATGGTATTAATTTGGTTCTAGAAGATGTAAACTAAAATGGGCTAGATAAATGGTAATTGGGGGAATTTACCTTTGTGGTTTATTTTGAAATTTTTTTATAGTGTCTTGTTATGTTGAAATTATTATATATTGTTCATTCACCTAGATGTAATAAAAATATTTTATAAAGGTAATTATCCTAATTATGATTAAATTATCACTTATAGGTCTTGTATGATGTTATTCTGAAATTATTATCTATAGGTCGTGCTCTACGTTATGGTAAAATTGTTATGTTTTGGAATTATGCCAGGTTATATAGAAAGGATTGTATATATGGATCCCATGAGATTATTCTAAAATGATTATATATTGATCTTTCACCCAGTTATGGTTAAATTAATATATATATATAGAGTTAATTTCTAGAGATGTTTAAAGGATTATATATAGGACAATCTCTAGGTGGTACTGAAATTCTATATATAGGGTTTTAACATGTTCTCCAATAATGGTTCACATGAAATTTTTGTTTTCTACACCATACATGGTTAATGGATATAGATGGTGTTTTTCCACGAAATGATTAGTTCTATATGACATGGATCAATATTAGGTTCAATTGACCTAATTGTCAACCCATAGAACATGGGTCAAAATTTTTATATTATTCATAGTATAAATTTATTAAATTAATATGTTATTTATCACATTATTTCATGCACTATATTCCTATGATTGTAATTTTTTTAAACAAATTTTTTTACCAATTGAGTGTAGTCACACCCTGGATTAGCCTTCATTTGGTACCCAGATAGATTGTGAAGGTTGTTTTGGATAAGCTAAGGTGACCCTATGATTGATTATGCATACTGGATAGATTCAATCTTGGATAATGGTCAAACAAGAGGATAAATACCACTATACATAGGGTATTTTGTATAGCATTTTTTACATTTATTTTTAGAACCATTATCATATGAATTAGTCAAATATAGCCTAATATTAAATGGATTATTATTATTAAGATTATTTGATATATCTTCATATTCTAATTTTTTTCTAATGAAAATTTCTATTATATATACTATTTTCTCCTACTCTATTTCTTATTTCTAGTAAATTTATTATTATATACCATAGTGTATATTAACCCCACTATATTTCATACATTCTTGTGGATTTTAACTGGGATATAACATATGGGGAGCCCCTCCGGTGGTCATGTATCCAAGTAATATCAATCTTTTGAAGTTTTATTAGTCTATGGAAGTTTCAAATGATCTAGAAAAAACTATGCTAAGAATTTATGTGATGGAAATGCAGGGAAAGTATCAATTTTCAACCCATATAAATGGGTGATAGACTAAAAAATTATACGATTCAACAAGAAAAAATATCATAATATACAATTAACCACATTAACATAGTCAAAATCTTAAAAAATAATAGAGGTGATAAATGTTGTAACATGGATGTCTAGCTAATACAAATATTAAAGGAAATAGTGTTAAATTCTTAAAAATTAAAAAATGTTTGAAGAAACACCCTATGAGACCCAAACATTAAAAAATAGTCCAAATTGAGCTACTAATTATAGAACAAAAATAAAGAGTTATTCTAACACCATTGATGGAAAAAATGTATTTCCAAGTCATACATATGATATTAATACTAACACAATGTTAAAAAAAATTTCACACATTAGATTTATTATAAAAATTCTAATGAATAATTATATTAGAAATTAATAATTAAATATAGTAAGATGAAATATTTTAGGTGGGATAATGTCACACCCAATAATTTTATGATCCAAATACTTTAAATAAATCAATGTTCTTGAAAGATTTCTCTACAGGAAACCCCAATCATAATCAAAACCACGATGTATTAACATAAAGTATATATATTTTAATAATAAAAATAATTCATATAAATCCCATTAACACCACATAATACGATTAATCACTTTTTAAAAAATTTGTAGAATGAAAATAGATATTACATTTAAAATAAATGAATTTATATTTCTTGAGAAAATATTAATTATATGATATCTTTAATCATATAATTATATTTTTATAAAAAAATACCTTTATTATATATGTTTTTTTAGGAAAATGAACATAATATTATTTTTTATTAATTTATATTTATATGAATAATTGGTTGACACAAATTAGTAATTTAAACTAAATTTGACGAAGAAAATATTTTGTTGTATGGAGTCATTTCCCAAATAAAATCAATTTTTTTATTCATTTAATAATATTATTTAAAAGATAAATTAAATAATTTTTTAATTTCAATAAAATAATTGAACATTATATTTGGATCCATCATAATAATATTATCTTATAATGATTTTTTAAGATATTTCTCAATAGTGTTTTTACGGTCAATTGTTCAATATAATATTTTGACAAAAACCATGATTTATGGAAATTATTATTATTAATGTATGTCATAGATATTTTTTATACCATTATCCTCAAACAATAAAAATATTTTATAAGTTACATTATAAATCCAAGAATGTTATTCTTATTTAAAGTCCTAAATATAATTTTTTTATTATGTAATAATTTTCTCAATGAATAGTTTTTAATAAAGCTCACATATGCTATATTAAATTCAATATTTATAACATTTAGAAATTGAATAAAAAATTGATTTAAAATAAATGATCAATAATTCAAAATTATATAATAATAATAATAATATTTTTATTCATGTTGGATAAAGTCATTTTCTAAAAACAAGTTACCATATTAAGTGTAAATTAAGGATAAAATAAATTAACATAGTATAAATGGAAAAAAATATTTCAATAATGGGTTATAATGGATGATTATGAAATATTTTGACCATATATATTCCCCAATAATTTAATTTCAAATGTGTTAGACACAATACATGGGTTTGAATTCCCATTATTAATAAATTATCAATATTTAAAAAAATTATTCCTATTTAACTTATAAATGGGGCATATCACAACCCTTTAAATACCACTACTAAAATTTTATTTCCTTATGAAACCTTTATATTTTTCTTTCACCATTAATTATATTACATCCATTGTCTTGGGCTCTCATTATTTTATCTTAGGCCCCCATTCCAATAAGATCCTTCTTGAAAATATCAATGTTCTCAACATGAGTAATACATCTTACATAACATCATTAATTTATATCATACATATAAAATTATAAATCATTAATCCATATATAATAAAATAAATATTATATTTATATATATTGATTTACTTTTCTAAGGGAATATCAATTAACTTAATTTTCATAAATCCCTTAATAATTAAAAAATGAAATTTGGTCAGGTTTGTGATTTACATCCTCCACAAACCATTCTGTTTAATTTTCTATGAATAATGTACATGTTTGGTTGTAATGTTTCATTTATAAAGTAATAATGAGATATAAAACCAATTATTTATTCATGAATTGTCCAAAAATATTATAAATTTATCTCTATTTTGGGGAAATGAAATCACCAAACATGCATATATGTATTCTACCATAACAATGGAATTATTTATTTCTTTTTTTAATTTAATATTATCACGAACCAACACAATTCAACCCTGAACCGGTCACCAAAGCCAGTTCGCGACATGGACCAGGGGCGTTCCTAATCCCCATGGGCTGGTAACTAGTTCTGGGCCTCAAAACCAAACAAGAGGGAATGATTTGGCCCGTAAATTAATGAACAGTAAGGAAGAGGAAAATGTAGAATAATACAATGGAAATAAATGACATGAAAAAAACCAACAAAAGCAAACTAAACTATACATGACCAATACTCCTCATGACTCCGAGTGTCACTCAGAAGTTCACAACAATCTATTACCCACTGCGAGCAATCTCAAGTCAAACCTGCAACAAAACAAAAAACATGAAAACACTGTTGGTGTGAGTATTAAAACTCAATAGGGGTGCCCAAAAAACTATTCCCAATTCACTACCATTAGACAAATAAATTTACAAATTCCATGTTTGAACTAAATTATACAAAATATGGGCTTCCACACACAAACTTACCTTTCTATGTGGAGTAACTGTCCATTGCATTTTTAATTTAAAAAGAAGTTTAATGTTTGAAAGGAATAGATGGAGTGCATTTTATAACATTTCTACGAAGAAGTTAGAAACTCAAATTTTAGTTGTTATAGAAATGGAAAACCACACACAACAGACACTAAGGGAAATTGAAAAGAAGTGGCACACATGGCCAAGTAACAGAACTATCCATCTCAATCGTCCGACACATAAAAATAAACACTAAAGGAAACATGGGTCGAACCTAGGAGCTCGTGAACAATATAGAATGTATTGTACATGGGACTCATCCTGAAGGCATGCCTACTCTCGATGACCTCATAACACCCTAACTCTCAGTGTTTCCCTACAAATTCTAACTGAGGGGCCCGGTCCCCAAGAAGAGTGTCATTCGTACTAAGGGCCACTAGCCAGTGCGTAATCTAAACTATTGAAACATTCGTTCTCATAAGATTCACATACTATTCCAGGTTCCAATGTCAACACATATAATAGACAAGAAATGGGAGAGTCAATAAAGTCAATCATGTAGCACAAACATCACACACAAATCATGAAGTCAACGTACTCCAAATATCACCGTTCAGTCACCTCAAAGATAGTTTTCCAAAAGAATTTATTTTATTAATTTTTCAAACAGGCCTTCAACAATTTTAGAGAAAATACTCATTTCTCAAGAGAACCAAAATTCTTTCTCACGTTTCAAAAGAATTCATTTATCAATAAACCAGAACTATATTTGAAATTCTTTGAATTATTTTTAAAATCAAAATGATAATTCATTCATTACTGAGTGTCAGCTCATAATGAAAATATTTCAAGTGTTGTGTATAAAATAAATGGCTCTTTTTACACCAAATAATCATTTGAAAATTAGTTATCACTACTGGAAATATGACTTTTACCAATGGTTTTGGCCAAACCGTTGGTATAGATCATTAATTTGGACCTATAACAACAGTTTGTCCAAAACCGTTGGTATTGGTCCCAAAATAAATTGACCTATACCAACGGTTCTCAATCATCATGACCACTCAAATATTTAAAAACATATTTTATAAGTTTAAAAAGGATATTTTCAATGATTGTGTTTCAAAAGATTTTGTGGACATTTTGTTCATAAAATATGATTTTCAAATAAAATAGATAGTTTACTAATAAATGTTTTGAAATATCTTTTTAGAGTATTTTTATTCATCAACAACAATTACCCTTCACTTTTACTCTAATGGGTATTTATTATATCGATTCTATCCTTATTCATTATATAAATGGTTGATGATCATTTTTTCTATGAAGTATTTTTTAATTATTTTTATTGAGTCGTTTACTTATTTAATATCATCACCTTGAATTCTTCACTTCTCTATGGACGTGATATTTTAGATAAATGACCTTATTATTTATCATCGATACATTTATAACCAAAATATTCAAAAAAAAAATTATATAGTGTTTACATTGAACAACATTTCATTAACATGGAAAGTATTTATAAACCGATATCATTCACTCACATTGTATATTTCATGATAAGGCATGTTGATTCATGAATTTAATTGATTATTCATTATATATGAAATTTGTTATACCTGCAATGATTGGTTGGGCCCACTATTTTATTTCCCCTTTTTACATTTTATGTATCATGAGGGAAATCAGTAAGATATAATTTAATGGGGTTTTAACTATGGTTTTAAACATGATTTTGGAAGGTCATGACAGTAGTGGCATAATAATTCCTGATATAATGGAATCTAGTAAATAATAATATCCTCAATTAAGAATTATGTTTTTTTTATCAATGATATTTTGACAATGATATTACCACTAATTCATTTAATTCTAAATTTATTTAATAAATGGAATGTGTTTTTAGATGTTTAATATAGAACATTGATTATGCATTATCTTTTTATGATAGTAATGTTGTTTAAATGTCATGTTTTAATAAAATTATTAATTCTATATTTAGTATTCCTTATTGATTTTTGATATTATCTGTTACACATAACCCTTAATGAGAATTTTATTTCATATGTATTTTGGTTCCTTTCCTTGGGTGTACAGAAATTATACTATTATTGATGTGAAAAGAAAATTATAGTGGTAATAGCATTGTTGTCTGAAAATATTTATGATTTAATGTTTTTTTAAATTTAACACGGGAATCAGGTCAGTATCTGGTTTACTAGGATGACTAATCTATTCATTCCATGGAGTTTTGATTCCTTGTATCTTATGAAAATGTTATAAACTAGAATCCCATTTCATGCTACTATGTTTGGGATCACTATATTTGGAATCATAGGATGATTAATTTAAACCTTGTGACATAGATTTAGTATAATAAGGATTAAGGATTAGAATCCCTTGTTAAACATTAAGGAAAAGGATATAGGAACAACCCAATGTTTTGGTAATGTATTAATAATGTGTTTTTCAAGGAAATACATACCTACCTTGGTAGTACAAGTTTACATGATTCTAAAATTTATGCACCTAATGATAATAACTATGAAATTAGTGATTTTTTATTGACTCATTTCTACCTAGGTTCATGATAATGGGTCATATTTCACACCTTGTTTGACATACACAAGGGATATTCTGAGGATGATTTCCATTTTCTTCACAACATTTTATAAATTATTTCGATAGACAATGAAAATGAATGAATGAGTTCAGACCAAAGGTGTCTTAGTTTTAAACAAATCTCAATGAAATGAGAAATGTTTTACATGGGGTTAATAAGGGAATAATAACATGAACTTCAAAATATAAAGAACTAGTATGATGGTAGAAAATTAATATCATCCATGTAATCCATTTATAGATAGATATCATAAATTTGGGGTCCTTTGAATTATCAATGTAATTTTTTCTATTCTATTGGTTTACTCCTATAATAATGATGGTCATGGGTTGAATTAAATTTTTTTATGTTTTTAATAGGATTCTATAATTACATTATAAAAGTATTTTTTACAAATGGTATGTCGGTTATAAGAATAATGAATCATTTATTGATTGTGTTAATGTTTTCAAGTATATATTCTATAATTAAAAAAATAGTAATGGATTCTATCCTGGGATTATAACTTTAATATTATCCATAAGTTCAAGGTCAAGCACACGCCTTTTTAGGTATTATTTGACATATTTCTACCAAAATTAAGAACAATTTTGGTTATTTTTATGGAAATACAACCCATTGATTTAGTATATGTTTTACTAGAAATTTTATTTGAGGAAAAATTCCTCAAAATTTTTTAGTTATACGATTAATGGTATTAGTGATAGTTACGATTAATATGACTATTAATGACATTATAATAATAGTCAAATAACATTATTAGTAATTTTTTAAAAAAAATTTGAATTGAAAACCATAGTAAAACAGTTATATAATAATTAATTTTATTTCATGGAATTTATTCTTTATTTTAATTTTATATGAATGGTATGAATTTTTTCAGGGAAAATGTAAAACCCACATATTGGGTAATGACATGTCACATATTGCATTGTTTTGGGTTTTGAACCCATGATTAAAATAAGAAAAGGGTTTTCACCTATCCATGTACAATGTGATGTATATGATAATATATAAGTGTTTTTAGTTAAGCAATTTGATAAAAAGATAATGGTGTACAAGTGGTGTTATATTTGAAGATTAGATATTAATTTAATATTATGGATAACTTTTTCTACACAAATTTGTTTTCAATAAAACATGTTAGAAACATATGGAATAACTTGTCACTCTTTTATGAATGTTATTATATTATGAAAGTGAATAACACATATTTAGGGATAAAAATTCATTATTCTCAATTTGTGAAGTAAAATATGAATTTGAAATTGGTTGAGCTACAGGTAATGGATCTAATTGTTCTTGTGAAATTGAATGAAACCATCTATGTATATCTTCTCATGAAAAATAATAAAATTTAATAGGAAATATATTCAGATAAAATGTTATATTATTATAATTTCTTGATGATTTCATTGACCTTTTTCACACCAATTTGGTGTCTGGTATTATGGTCGTTATCCTTCTCTATATAACCCACATTCTAGTGTATAATGGTCTATATTACTATCAATTAATACTTTGACATTATCATTCTCTTCTATTTACATCTTTTCATTTCAAACATATGTTCTCCTACAAGGAATCCATGTTAGGATTTATTCAACAGGTCCTTTGTACATATATTATTTATTAACAATAAAATTTTTCATTCATCCCTTTAAGATGTGGTTTTTAGAACATAATTTTAATATATGAAACCACTGATTACCAAGGCCATGTTTAAATTGTGAGAATGAATTTTTTTTATTATTTGGAGCGTTTAAATAATTCCTATTTTAAAATAATAAATATTTTATTTAGAATATATGACACTTAAAATCGATCTTAAACAATCCACAAATGAATTTTCATTAAATTTTGTCACTTTAATAACATGCAAAACACACATCCCTGAGTCTAAATGAAATATAAAAATTTAAACCTTTATAACCTATCCATTAAATAGTCATGTATAAATAATACTAAATAAATTACTAAAATTATGGTTATAAATATATTATAAAATAATAAAAGAATCATTTAAAATAAATACAGATGTTTTATAAAAAACTGCATATTTTACAAGAATGGTATAGTTCCTCATTGAACCTGTAATTGAAAATTATGTTTTACCAGTTTTAGAGAATTTATTTTCCAAAATGATATCTTTTAAATCATAACATTAACACTATATTAGAGTGAATTATTGTAATTTATATGGGAAAATAATTTTTTTATGTTGGTGGTAAAAAATAAAATATTTTAACTGCAAAATAAATTAAAATTAAATTATTTATAATGTAAAATTATATTCTGAATTAGTTTTAAAGTATTATTTTTTCAATTATATATATATTTTCCCAATTTAGGTAATAAAATCATATTCATATTGAATTTTATATAAAAGTATTAAAATATTTTAACATTTTCTATTTTTGATCTTTCCATCTTATCACATCTACGGTATTAATTTTCAATTACGTTTTTCAATAAATATGAATGAAATTTTAAAAAATGGATTTCATATTTCAAATCATAATAATATATATATTTACAATTATTTGTAATCATAATTTATAACTATAGTTAGTAGTGAAAATTGTAAAATTTAATTAATATATTTAAGGTAAAAACGGATGTATATAGGGATAAAACAAAAAATATAATGTATAAATGATAAATAAAATTATATAAAATTTAATTTATATACAAATTTAGATCTTATAATTCATAAAAATCTATATTTTTCTTTTTGAACCTTCATGGAATGTGAAAAATGTGGGAAAACATGTTTATTTCCAAATATTATTAGTGTTCCATTCACATAAATTTTGGCTAATACCCATCCTCTCTACAACACACCCTATAATCCTTTTTTAGTCTAAACACTATCAAAATAAATTCCCATGTTCCTCCCCTATTCAATTAATACTTATTTTTGGCTTCTATACAAACTATGAATGTTTTGGTGCAAATATAAGGAGGATACATAATGAAGAGGTAACATTCTTCAACGATCATTTTTATATTATTTCTTCATCAACCTCTATAAATTTTTATTAAACCATAATTATATAATATATTCAGTATATTGAATATAACATTATTTTTTTTATGTTAAGGTAACTACTTACCCACATATAAACATCCATCAATTTGATATCTAAATCATCAATTTTGTATATAGTGGACTACCGCCTTGTGAACCAATTTCAATCAATTTTTGATTGAATCTTATTATGGATGGGTATGATGATGGATATGATATATATATATATATATGATATTTATAATTTCATTATACTTTTTGATATTATATAATATATACCTTCTTTCCTATCCATTAAATTTGGGATATGAGAACGTCGCTCATGTGTATGGTGGACTACTGCATCACGAAGAGGATGGATTTGTTCCACTTTGAGGTAGGGTCCCTTTCCATTTTCATCATTACATATGAAATAATTAATTGATTAATTTCACCTCATTTCACCTTTATTAATGATGTAACATATATAGTATATTTATCATAGATTATTTCCTATGGTAAAATGAATGAAAATCTAAAATGGAAATTAATATTTCTTTATTAAATAATTTCATTATTTTATAAGAAAATCCATCTAATAGAGGTGTGATTCCATCAATATAAATGTGTACTGATAGAATTTTACTATTTTTTACCTTGATTCTATAATGTTTCATTATTCATGAGAGTATATTGGTTTCATGACTTCTTTATGTTTCAATTTCCCATGTAGGCACATGCCTTATATCTATGACATTGCTTATTACAGTTGAACACCTGAAGTAATTTTCAATGTCCAGGTAAATTGGATGAGATGACCTTGAATAAGGAACCTACATTAAATGACATTATTCAGATCAAATGGTTTCGTGATTTTGAATTTATATCCTTTTATTAAATGGGCAAACGAAACGGTTGCCTGGGATTGGAATTTTGTATGGCTATAGGAAAAATTTATTATCCTTATCCACATATAATGAATTAAATATCATTACCATGTTAATTTTTTATTAGAAATAATTTAATATCGGCTGCATTATATATAAATGGAAATATATTTGCTAATATGTATTTAAAATAGGAAAATGAGATGAATGAAAGGTTAATATGTAACATCCCAGGTAAATAAAGAATAAAGAATTTTCATATTTATTAATATATAATAATTAAATATTAATTTTAATTAAAAGGGGTTTCTACGTTCGATAGCGTACTCGGTACGCAACGATGAGTTTCTTTGAAAACTTACATTGCACACAAGTAATAAAATAATATTATTTTAAATGTTAGTTAACGAGTAGTCGTTGTACTGGCGGGAATGGATAGAAATAACTAAAATATTATTATATATGTTTTTAAATGTTTTTACATTTACCCAATAAAAGATAAAGGCTTAAAATACGGAAAGAGTTCAATTTTTACCCTAATTTTCACGAAAGCTCTACTTATCACCTTTTGACGGAGAACCGTCATTAAATATAGTTTTGATCAATCTTATAAATTCTATTGGACCAAATATAACTCTTCTTTAGAATCGGGACATCAAAATTTACTTTGTGTAAATTTTTGGTACCTTTCGGATAAAGTTCATTTTTTTAATGAATAGTGTAAAATGTTGTATTTTAATTCAAAACCACTTTTTAATCTAATTTATTTATATGATTAGATTATAATTTGAATTGGTTTTAATGTGAAATTAGAAAATATTTTTACCATTAAATCCAATAGTGGTCGTTGGAAATAATTTCACTTTGAAATCGGACTTCAACTAGTGTCAATCATTTGATACTTATTGTTTCATAAAAACACGCTATTTGCTCTGACAGCGGGAATTAATTATTAAATTAATTAATGTGACTTATATGTTTTTAATTTTGTAAAATAGACTTCATTTTTGAATTCGTAATATCAAATATAGCTTAGGGTGAATATTTGGTAATTTTCTGAAAAACTTCAATTTTTGATGAATAGTGAAACCACTAAGTGGTACTTATAAAGACTGATTTTCCGTTTAAATGATATTTTGCCATCATTGTGTTTTGAATTTCAAAAATCCGACATACATGGTTGTCATTAAGAAGTAAAATGCGGTTCAATGAGATTATAATAATTTTTTGGTGAATAGTAACTTATTAAGTTCTTAATCGCGATTAGTGGTAATTAGTGTAGTTTAAGGTAAAAATAATGCTTTAATAAAATAAGATGAGATTGACACATGTCCTACCCTAATTGGTTGTGTCATGGCCGACCAATACAAGCCATGGGTCAACTTGGGGACCCCATGGAGACACTTTGGTTGGGAAATGACATTAATAACTTTTTATTTAATGTAAAAGTAAAAATGACACAAACATAATATGTTTTACGAAAACAATTTTTACATGGGGTTATAAAGATCCGATTTTTGATTAAAAATATTCATTGGAAATCTAAAAAGATTTAATACATCATAGTATTTTTTTTATAATTTTTAGACATTAAATAAATTAAATTATTTATGACATAATAATGATGCAGCGATGACATCATTATTTGACGATTTAAATAAAATGGAAAGATAATCTAAAATATATGAACTACACATGTTCAAAACCAATTGGATGAGTGGATTTCGAACCCTTATCACCTTATCCACGAATTATATTAATTTTAGACCTTTTAAAACCGAAACACATTTTCTAATAAAGTAATATTTCTTTACTTCCCAAAAGTGCCCCTCCTCTCCTCTAATAAAAGGCCCCCACCTCTACCTCATTTCACACACTCCTCAAGCCTTTGGCTCAGCCAAACCCTGCCCATTTACTCTCTCCACATCCCTCTCCTCATCCTAGAGGATTAACTTTGGGCAGAATCCTTTCAAAGGAAGCCCTTAGGATCAAATCAAAAGGAGTTACACTTTTAAAGGTAATTCATTCTCTAATGTTTATTTGTTTTATTTTGCTTCTCCAACCCCCTAAACACTTTTTATTTACTTCTTTTGTAACAACACCAGTATCTTCAATATAATAGTATGTTGTTATAAGATTTATTATAGCTACACTCTCACACAACTACATAAAATGGTTAAATAACATACGGTTTCCGTGGATGGCGAAATTCTGTCTCCCGAAACGATGATTGTTCAATGCTCATTTAACACCTTCAAAGGTGGCCTTTATGATGTCACTATTTTTATATATAATATATAATATGTTTATGTTTTCTTTAAGCTTCTGTATTTTTCATTTTTTGCATACCTTCATGGTTTCCATTATGGGTAAATACGATATCTTCATTTAAGGAAGTGCGGACTACCGCCCCCTCAAAATGATGTGATTCGTTAATGCCATATGTGGGACGTGTAAAGGATGGATTTAAAGTTATTATATATGATGTTATACTGGAATTATAATATACCTCTATATAATTATTATTTCTTTTCATTAAATTATGAGATAGAAATGAAAGTAGCGTTCATGCGTACGTACGGCTTACCATCTCCATGAACGGTGCATTTCATTTCTTATCCCCAAATGTAATGTACTATTAAAAGTACATGTATATAATGGATATATGTAATTAATGATATATCTAAATGATGAATATAATTATGGAATTAAAATATAAATACCTCTCATTTAGTTTTAATTCCATTAATATGACAAAGAAATGAAAAAAGCGTTCATGTGTACGTACGGCTTACCGTCTCCATGAACGGTGCATTTCATTTCTTACCCCTAAATGATTATGTAATATTATAAATACATGTATATTCTGGATATATATGATACATATTATATCCAAATCGGGAATTTCATTCTGGATATAAAGAACCTTTGACCACACGAACAACATGTAATTGTAAGAAGTCCACTTTCTGCTTAAGAACCAAATATTGACAAAACAAACATTATTAACTTAAATGGTTACATAATGTTTATAACATGGCAATAAGTGATAGAAAAGGAATAATAAACTTTAAAATGGTTCTTAATCAAGTTTAAATTAACTCGAGTTTATTATTCAGGACGTTAAAGAACGATCAAGTCAAGTCGGACCCGAGGTAAGGGACTTCATCTCAATCTCCTTTCATTGAGGCATATTTCATTTTATACACAACTTTATTTTATATGGTGTATAAACTACTTTGACTTTGACTTTTATATAAAAGGAATCTTTTTCTACGAAGCGTTTTACTAAACGACAAAAAGGAATGTTTTTTTAACATACGCGGTGACAACGACCTTTTCCGCCACCGCGAGTATTATTTGGTCTTTGTCTTCCTCAACAAGATGTAATGTTTTTAAAATAAAATAAATACCATATACTCTTTTATGTATTTTGGTATTGAAAATGGTTTTGAAAAAGGATTCTATTATGTCAATATATTTATGATATATTGTGATTGAAATGTGGAAATGTTATCATTCCTTTATATTGGTTTTATGTTTTATGATTTTATACTGGTACTTGGACATTTTAACGGGTGGTTACGTTATAAACCATATGACGGGTGGTGCCGTGAATACTAGGAAGGGTGGTTACGTTATAACCTCCAATGCATTGGTTATGGAAGTCGACCGTATGGATATTCCATTAAGTATGTATGGAAATTGTCCATATGGCTATTCCATTAAGTGATATGTGTGGGAGTCGACCGTGTGGTTATTCCACTTAAGTATGTTTATGTCCCAAGTTACCTTTATATATGTTATGTGTTCTTTATATGGGTTTTATGGTAATCCTTTGGTTACAAAAAGTTATGTAATGATATTTTATTCAGTGAAGAGTTTTTACTACTTCATAAAAGTGAAAAGTATTACTTTGATAAAGCATACATGGTTTACCTTTTGGGTTGATAAACTAACAGTTTTTATTCTTTGTGTATCCCTTACAGAGCTTCTTATTCTCATCCCATGTTTTTGAAATGTTTTTCACAGGACTTAGCGTGGAATAGGGTCAAGGATAGGATCAAGGGAATGTCATGCTATATAAAACATGGAACTAGACATGTTTCTTTTAAGAGTTTTTTATTTATTTATGGAAACTTAGTAGAAGTGACTACTTTGTAATCTTTTGAGATGTAATAGTTATGTTCTAATTCTCTAAAACTCTAAACCTGAAAAGATCCTCAACGTGAATTATTCATTTAATTCAATATTAAGTAAGGTTTAAGGCTGGGGCCATATAGTTGGTATCAAAGGTTGGTTTAGACAACTTTAGGAGTTAGAAAGGTGTTAAATTATAATATTATTGAAATGATATAGCATTTACGGATTCCCATGTTGCATCGCCTAAGATATTTCTGTGTTCAGAACGGTTTTCCGCAGAGGAAACAAAGCAGCTATGTTGGGACGACATTACGAGAAAGATAACCTTCCAAATCAGCAACCTGAGATGGTCGGAATCGGAACTGAACAGTTTGTTGCAGTGATGGAATAGTTGACTCAGGCTATAAATGGTGGTGGTATCCATGCACGAGATCAGCCAGATCAACCGCAGAGGAACATGTCAGTGGTGGAACATTTCATGAGGCAACATCCCCCATCATTCAGAGGATCATCTGACCCTGTGCAAGCTGAAGGGTGGATTAAAGCACTGGAGAATATTTTTGATGTCATGGGGTGTTCAGAACCGCAAAAGGTTAGTCTTGTTGTTTACCGTTTTGAAGGTGAAGCTGATCAGTGGTGGTCGATGGTGAAAAATATACGGGATAGTGATGAGATTGAGGATCTTCACTGGGACGAATTCAAAGGTATGTTTCTTGAGAAATATTTTCCTAAGGTGGTTCGTATTAGTATGGAAAAACAGTTCCTAGAATTGAGGCAGGAGGATGATTCAGTGGCTGCTTATGAAGAAAAGTTCACTCGATTGGCAAGGTATGCTCCAAACTTAATAAGAGATCTTGATAGTAAAATAAACCATTTTTACTCAGGGTTAAATCCAAAGTATCGAAGGGCTTTAGCATCTCGTGAGTTCAAACATTATGAAAAACTTGTTCGATTTGCGGAGAAGGTGGAAATGGAGTTTTCCGATGATCAGGTGTTCTATGAAAAACAACAGAATAAGAGGTCTAGTTGGCAGGCAAAGGGGAAGAATTCATCGAAGAAGCAAGGAGGTAAGAAAACCAAATATCCATCCAATGAGAAGTGTGGTAAAATGCATCCTGGAGAATGTTTATCCAAGTCTGGTAAGTGCTTTCGGTGTGGTAAGTCTGGACATATTGCTCGTAACTGTAAGGAAGATGATCAAGCAGGAAATGAAAAGCCAATTGTACGATGTTTTAACTGTAATGAAATGGGTCATTATGCAAACGAGTGTCCAGCGAAGAACTCAACTGGGGGAATGCAGCCAGACTACAAGCAGAAAGGGGTGGTGAAATCCTTTGCAACAACTTCAGCAGATGTTGGGCCATCCAATGAAGTGGTATCAGCTCCAGGGAGCTCAGTATTTTTCGAAGATTGACTTGAGGTCGGGGTACCATCAGTTGAAAGTAAAAGAAGCAGACATTCCGAAGACTGCGCTCCGTACTAGATATAGCCATTATGAATTTGTAGTTATGCCTTTTGGGTTAACCAATGCACCTGCTGTATTCATGGACCTTATGAATAAAATTTTTCATGAGTTCTTGGATAAGTTTGTGTTTGTGTTTTGAGGTTTGGGAAGAGGTTATGTGTGCCTTGTGATTCACAGTTGAAGAATGAGTTGTTATCTGAGGCTCATAGTTCCCTGTTTTAAGTTCATCCTGGCAGTACTAAGATGTACAGAGATCTGCGGGAGTATTACTGGTGGGATGGAATGAAAAGAGACATTGATGATTTTACTGTGAAGTGTTTGACATGTCAACAGGTTAAAGCAGAGCGGCAGTAACCGAAAGGGATGCTTCAGCCTTTACCAGTGCCAGAGTGGAAATGGGAAAACATATCCATGGACTTTGTTGTGGGATTACCGAGGAAATCTCGAGGTAATAATGCAATCTGGGTTATTGTTGATCGCTTGACCAAATCTGCTCATTTCCTTTCTATACGAGATACTTTCTCTCTTAATCAACTTTCCCGTTTGTATCTTAAAGAGATAGTCCGGTTACATGGATTTCCTCTCTCCATTGTATCGGATCGTGATCTCAGGTTTACTTATAACTTTTGGAAAGGCCTTTAGAAGTCGTTGGGTACTGAATTAAATTTTAGTACAGCTTTTCATCCTCAATCAGATGGGCAGTCAGAACAAACAATTCAGACCTTGGAGGATATGGTACGAGCTTGTTCGATGGATTATCAGGGAAGTTGGGACCAACATCTTTCTTTGGTTGAGTTTTCTTATAATAATAGTTTTCATTCCAGTATACAGATGGCACCATTTGAGGCATTATATGGGATGCGGTGTCAAACTCCAGCATTTTGGAATGAAGTGGGTGAAATGAAGCTGATGGGACCAGAATTGGTAGAAGAGATGGCAGAAAAAGTTCAGTTGATTCAGAAGCACATGAGAACAGCTCAGAGTAGGCAAAAGAGTTATGCGGATAGCCGGAGGAAGAATCTATCTTTCAAGGTAAGTGATCATGTTTTTCTCAAGGTTTCTCCTTGGAAAAGTGTGATGAGATTTGGTAAGAAAGGAAAGCTGAGTCCAAGGTTTATTGGACCATATGAAATTCTGGAGAGAGGTGGATCAGTTGCATACCAGGTGGATTTACCTACGAGTTTATCTCAGGTACACAATGTTTTTCATGTTTCAATGTTGGGAAAGTATATGCCAGATCCATCTCATGTTTTGAGTCCAGAGGTAGTTCAGCTGGAAGAGAACCTATCTTATGGGGAACAACCGGTCCAGATTCTTGACCACAGGGAGCAGGTGTTACAGAATATGGTGATTCATCAGGTAAAGGTTTTGTGGAAAAACCATGTGATTGAAGAGGCAACGTGGGAATCTGAAAATGCTATGAGGGATAAATACCCCCACTTATTTTGATAAGTGAATAAAATTGTGAGGACGCAATTACCAAAAGGGGCTAAGGATGTAACATCCCATGTAAATAAAGAATAAAGAATTTTCATATTTATTAATATTTACTAATTAAATATTAATTTTAATTAAAAGGGGTTTCTACGTTCGATAGCGTACTCGGTACGCAACGATGAGATTCTTTGAAAACTTACATTGCACACAAGTAATAAAATAATATTATTTTAAATGTTAGTTAACGAGTAGCCGTTGTACTGGGGGGAATGGATAGAAATAACTAAAATATTATTATATATGTTTTTAAATGTTTTTACATTTACCCAATAAAATATAAAGGCTTAAAATACGGAAAGAGTTCAATTTTTACCTTAATTTTCACGAAAGGTCCACTTATCACCTTTTGACGGAGAACCATCATTAAATATAGTTTTGATCGATCTTATAAATTCTATTGAACCAAATATAACTCTTCTTTAGAATCGTGACATCAAAATTTACTTTGTGTAAATTTTTGGTACCTTTCTGATAAAGTTCATTTTTTTAATGAATAGTGTAAAATGATGTATTTTAATTCAAAACCACTTTTTAATCTAATTTATTTATATGATTAGATTATCTTTTGAATTGGTTTTAAAGTGAAATTAGAAAATATTTTTACCATTAAATCCAATAGTGGTCGTTGGAATTAATTTCACTTTGAAATCGGACTTAAACTAGTGTCAATCTTTTGATACTTATTGTTTCATAAAAACACGCTATTTGCTCTGACAGCGGGAATTAATTATTAAATTAATTAATGTGACATATATGTTTTGAATTTTGTAATATAGACTTCATTTTTTAATTCTTAATATCAAATATAGCTTAGGGTGAATTTTTGGTAATTTTCTTAAAAACTTCAATTTTTGATGAATAGTGAAACCACTATGTGGTACTTATAATGACTGATTTTCCGTTTAAATGAAATTTTGCCATCATTGTGTTTTGAATTCCAAAAATCCGACATACATGATTGTCATTAAGAAGTAAAATGTGGTTCAATGAGATTATAATAATTTTTTGTGAATAGTAACTTATGAAGTTCTTAATCACGATTAGTGGTAATTAGTGTAGTTTAAGGTAAAAATTATGATTTAATAAAATAATATGAGCTTGACACATGTCCTACCCTCATTGGTTGTGTCATGGCCGACCAAGACAAGCCATGGGTCAACTTGGGGACCCCATGGAGTCACACCGGTGGATGTTTGAGGAGGCTGGCTTGGAGATTTGGTCTGCTTGTCTGATTTTTGTGCCTTGGTTCATGGTTTCTTGGCCTTGTTTTTGTTGTTTGAATGTGATGAAGTGATGAAAGGTGAAGTGGTGTCGTGTTGTTTTGATGGTGTGGTGTGGCAATGTTGTGATGTTTGGTTTCTCACTTTTTCCTTAAAAGTGTTTGCATAATAAAAAATTTAATTTTCAGTCAGTAAAAGTAAAAATGACACAAACATAATATGTTTTACAAAAAAAAAATTTACATGGGGTTATAAAGATCAGATTTTTGATTAAAAATAGTAATTGGAAAGCTAAAAAGATTTCCTACATCATAGTAGTTTTTTATAATTTTTATACATTAAATAAATAAAATTATTTATGACATAATAATGATGCAGCGATGACATCATTATTTGACGATTTAAATAAAATGAAAAGATAATGTAAAATATATGAACTAAACATGTCCAAAACCAATTGGATGAGTGGATTTCGAACCCTTAACACCTTATACACGAATTATATCAATGTGGGACCTTTTAAAACCTAGACACATTTTCAAATAAAGTAATATTTCTTTACTTTCCAAAAGTGCCCCTCCTCTCCTCTTATAAAAGGCCCCCACCTCTACCTCATTTCACACACTCCTCAAGCCTTTGGCTCGGCCAACCCCTACCCATTTACTCTCTCCACATCCCTCTCCTCATCCTAGAGGATTCCCTTTGGGCAGAATCCTTTCAAAGGAAGCCCTTAGGCTCAAATCAAAAGGAGTTACACTTTTAAAGGTAATTCATTCTCTAATGTTTATTTGTTTTATTTTGCTTCTCCAACCCCCTAAACTCTTTTTATTTACTTCTTTTGTAACAACACCAGTATATTAAATATACTAGGATGTTTTTATAATATTTATTCTAGCTACAATCTCACACAACTACATCAAATGGTTAAAGAACATACGGTTTCCGTGGATGGCGAAATTCTGCCTCCCGAAACGATGATTGTTCAATACTCATTTAACACCTTCAAAGGTGGCCATTATGATGTCACTATTTTTATATATAATATATAATATGTTTAGGTTTTCTTTAATCTTCTGTATTTTTCATTTTTTGCATACCTTTATGGTTTCCATTATGGGTAAATACGATATCTTCATTTAAGGAAGTGCAGACTACCGACCCCTCAAAGTGATGTGATTCGTTAATGCCATATGTGGGACGTGTAAAGGATGGATTTAAAGTTATTATATATGATGTTATACTGGAATTATAATATACCTATATATCATTATTATTTCTTTCCATTAAAGTATGAGATAGAAATGAAAGTAGCGTTCATGCGTACGTACGGCTTACCGTCTCCATGAACGGTGCATTTCATTTCTTATCCCCAAATGTAATGTACTATTAAAAGTAAATGTATATAATGGATATATGTAATTAATGATATATCTAAATGATGAATATAATTCTGGAATTAAAATATACATACCTCTCATTTAGTTTTAATTCCATTAATATGACAAAGAAATGAAAGTAGCGTTCATGCGTACGTATGGATTACCGTCTCCATGAACGGTGCATTTCATTTCTTACCCCTAAATGATTATGTAATATTATAAATACATGTATATTCTGGATATATATGATACATATTATATCCAAATCAGGAATTTCATTCTGGATATAAAGAACCTTTGACCACACGAACAACATGTAATTGTAAGAAGTCCACTTTCTACTTAAGAACCAAATATTGACAAAACAAACATTATTAACTTAAATGGTTACATAATGTTTATAACATGGCAATAAGTGATAGAAAAGGAATAATAAACTTTAAAAAGGTTCTTAATCAAGTATAAATTAACTCAAGTTTATTATTCAGGACGTTAAAGAACGATCGAGTCAAGTCGGACCCGAGGTAAGGGACTTCGTCTCAATCTCCTTTAATTGAGGCATATTTCATTTTATACACAACATTATTTTATATGGTGTATAAACTACTTTGACTTTTACTTTTATATAAAAGGCATATTTTTCTACGAAGCGTTTTACTAAATGACAAAAAGGAATGTTTTTTTAACGTACGCGGTGACAACGACCTTTTCCGCCACCGCGAGTATTATTTGGTCTTTGTCTTCCTCAACAAGCCGTAATGTTTTTAAAATAAAATAAATACCATATACTCTTTTATGTATTTTGGTATTGAAAATGGTTTTGAAAAAGGATTCTACTATGTAAATATATTTATGATATATTGTGATTGAAATGTGGAAATGTTATCATTCCTTTATATTGGTTTTATGTTTTATGATTTTATACTGGTACTTGGACATTTTAACGGGTGGTTACGTTATAAACCATCTGACGGGTGGTGCCTTGAATACCAGGACGGGTGGTTACGTTGTAACCTCCAATGCATTGGGTATGGAAGTCGGCCGTATGGCTATTCCATTAAGTATGTATGGAAATTGGCCGTATGGCTATTCCATTAAGTGATATGTGTGGGAGTCGACCGTATGGTTTTTCCACTTAAGTATGTTTATGTCCCAAGTTACCCTTATATATGTTATGTGTTCTTTATATGGGTTTTATGGTAATCCTTTGGTTACAAAAAGGTATGTAATGATATTTTATTCAGTGGAGAGTTTTTACTACTTCATAAAGGTGAAAAGTATTACTTCGATAAAGTATACATGGTTTACTTTTTGTTTTGATAAACTAACAGTTTTTATTCTTTGTGTATCCCTTACTGAGCTTCTTATGCTCATCCCAAGTTTTTGAAATGTTTTTCACAGGACTTAGCGAGGAATAGGGTCAAGGATGGGATCAAGGGAATGTCATGCTATATAAAACATGGAACTAGACATGTTTCTTTTAAGAGTTTTTTATTTATTTATGGAAACTTAGTAGAAGTGACTACTTTGTAATCTTTTGAGATGTAATATTTATGTTCTAATTCTCTAAAACTCTAAACTTGAAAAGATCCTCAACGTGAATTATTCATTTAATTCAATATTAAGTAAGGTTTAAGGCTGGGGCCTTATATAATACCTCATGTATCATATGTTTTGAATGATTATGATATATATAAGAATGAAAGCTAAGGGACCGTGACAGTCATTGGGGTGATAGACTATGTAAGTTCCTTTCTGATCCTCTAAGAGACCAAGTGTGCTCGTGTAGTTGAACTAGGGGGTTTACCATGAGAACTACCTCAGGTGATGGATGTATATATGTTATATCCTGATCCATCCAATGCTAGTTTAGAAATTACCATTTGAACCTATTGGTATGAAATTCGATGAGATCATTCTTGTTGATTCTTAATAGACTATGACAGCCCTTAGATCTAGGCAAGGGGTTAGACCAAGTGGGTTTTCTGTGGTGATGGATTTATGTGAGTTACTTCTCAGTCCTTCTAGCGCCTTCATTCCATGAGAATGTGACATCTCATTGAGTAGGGTCGTAGAATAGATCGTGAGAGTATTTCCCTGGTATTGGATACCTATGAGTTATTACCCAGTCTAATCAAACTGATATAAATGAATGTATAATTATACAATTTATATATTCTGTTATATATATAGTGAAATGTTCATAAAGGAATTACATATTGGAGCTGATGTATTTATTTCCATTAGATGTACATTAGGATCCTAGATGGGTGGTTTCTAACTGAATCAGTTTTTCTATTAATACGTCATACATGCACAATGTTGAGTTTATATTAAATTTTCTATATAGGGCTTGGCACCGGTGGTACTGGCATGAAAAACATTATTTATCACACCATACTATATATTCCATTACCCTAGGGTACCAAAGTAGAAATTTATTTTTTGTATGACAGTGGACCATGAACTATTCCTCTTCATGTATGCTAATATATGGTGTTATGAGAAAACGATGGAGCTAGAGTTCATGATGCCTGCATAGATTTCATTATTTTTTTTCTTTTTTTTATTAGAGGCTGGTATGATTATATTGTAAAAATATTGTTTCTTTTTTACTTATATTGAAAATTTATTGCTACATGTCATGTATCCATTTACTGTATAGCTAGTGTTGGACACTTCTATTAAATGGATCTTATATGTCTTCTACAACATTGGAAATTTTTTATATATATTTCTTCCACTATTCATGTTCTTTATTTTCTCATAATACCACTATGTAACACTAATAAGAGGGTATACTATACATACTATCACCTCATGATACCCCTGCTACTAGTCAGCATCCTCTAGCATATGGGGACTCACACATAAGGTCGTGTAGCCCACTGGTTTGCCTACTAGTTTGATGAAAATCCAGGTAAGGATGTTATAAAGTGGTATCAGAGGTAATTTGTTTCTTATGTCATTATATTTTAGTTGGTAGATAATATACTATTATTGTGTTGATTCTTGGTTAATAGTTGTGCATGGGACTAATCGCCCCACCTATGAGAAATAACCATGTGGCCAGTGTTAGGTTTGATGTTCTTAGTGTTTTCTATTACAATTGATATGATTTATCCTTCTGTGACTTCTATATTTGAACTACTTCTGATTTATGTACATTATGGAATTGTACCCTTGGCCTAATATTGAATGCAAGTGGTATTCCATGAATCATACTAGGAACATATAGATTCACATACCATGCATAGTGTCATGCTATGTAGTTTCATATGTAGGTTGCCTGCCGAATTGATTGTGTGACTTGTTTTTTATTACTTTTTAGGGTTTTTAATAACATGTTTTGATTTATATCTACTTAGGTAATTTTATACCATGGTTTCAAGTTTGTATAAAATTCTAACCGGATTAGTATGTTTTCCTTTTTCTTTCTTAAGAAAGACTTGCTTGATTATATTATAAGCTTCTGTGTTCGCATCTTGTTATGCAATTATTTTAAATTTTTTATCATGTCATCCATATTTAATTATTTTGATTTCTTTTTTTCCTTGTTATATGGTTTTTGAAAGAATTGAAACTATTTTTCACTTGAAAGGTGTATGGGCACATTATAATCGCGAAATGGTAACCTGTATAATCAAACCTCATTTACCAAAATGAGTATACATGATTCTAACTAATGGTTTAAAATTTAAAAGGCTGGTAATGGGTAATTCTTAATTGAATTTCATATGATCAAAATGGATTCAATTTCCAAACTGGAAAGTGTTTGGGAACTTTATTGATTGGTAGGTGGCCACACTTATGATGAAACCTTGAATTTTGAGCTACTTGAAATTATGAATGGAGTTAGTGTCAACTAATGGGATCCAATTCTCAATCCATGATTTGTATGGGAACTTCATTAATTGGGAAATCACAAAATATATTAAAACAAAATGACATGATGCTTTGTGTAATTTTTATGAACATGCAAGGTATTTTATTTTGACTTTAAATGAATTAACTAAATTCATAAACATCCAATCGGACACCTGTGGGTAGTTGGAGAAAAATCTTATTTAGGTTGACCTAGTTTGGAGATGACTGAATTTTAAATGTTATCAATTTCTAATGCGTTTCTTTTTAGATAACCAAGGTTGGATCAGTGGGACCCACATAGGCGACCTTAATTGTTAAAAAAATTGATGCTAAATTTCATATCTTGACAGGATATCAAAATATATTTAAATTTTTAAAGAGGGAGTTTGATAAAACATTTATATTTTTGCCTTGGGGTGATGGATTAATAATGTAGTTAGTGTTATTTTGGAAAAAAGATACTGTATTATTGAGTTTAAATCATATTTATGTTAAAATATTTAAAGTAGTTAAATATAATGTTCATGTAAAGGGAACTATAAGTTTTGTTACTGATAAGACCCTCATGAAAGGGTGGTTTTGAGTTTCTCATCGAGTTTCCTTGAAATGGAACTCTATTTATTATCGATAGGGTTTATCTTATTAATTAGTGGGTTGAATGTTAGAATTTTTAGCCTGTGACTCTAGATCAGTATGACAAAATGCTTGGGTGGACACGTTTTCTTCATAAGGGCCAACTCATGGGTTGTTAGCACCCATAGGGCTTCTGTGCCATGCTAACTCTTGTGAGTTCCTGTCTTTTGGTGTAGTTAAACCACTTATTCCCTTTGTACATATTTTAGATCACAATAAAACCCTTGTTCACATAGGTGGACATGCATTCCATGACTTTTATTTCATGTGTGAGCCTCGGTCAGTTCTCGGTTTCATCAGTTTGGACAAGCCTAGGGCATGGCCAGTTTCTCATTGGGTCATTCAACACTTTCTCTTTTCCTCAAGTAGTTTGTTTTGATATGCACATTGCCGTCAAGTGTTAAATGAAAAATAAAACCGGTTTAATTTGCTTAAATCCTTGATTTTTATTCCTGTGAGTACATTCTTGGATCAACTCTAGTTAGATTGACCTTAGCATTAAAAAAATATGTTCATCCCAATGCTCGGAATTATTTTCAAAAGAATCATGTTTTTTCACATGTCAGTATCACTATTTTGGTTTTCATAAAATGTATTGACATCATGGTCATCGCTCATAGGAGCATCACACATTCATTTATAGTGATATCTTACGAGTGCGCTTTGGAGTGGCTAGTTGATCAAGTTTCCCTTTAATGACTATGAATTTCTTAAGGTGGGGAGTGTCGTGTCTAATATGGTTAATGTTGGCTTCCATGTATAAGGTACACTATCTAAGATAACTTTTGGTAATGGTTCATCATGCTTGAATTCATTTGAGGCTTGCAAGTTTTAAACACATGTTGGTGCTTTCTCGTTAACCCAGTTTTATTATGTTTGGTTGTGTATTACACCCCTAATAAGAACATTTGGCCTGGTATGATCTTTGGAGGTATATTTTCAATGATCATTGAATTACCAAGTATGGTAAGGGATTTGTTTTTATAAAATGGAATTTCATCGGTTTGTGATGTCATGTTCCTTTATAGTAGTAGACCACATGTGGCTCAAACATTTGTTCTTACAGTGTCTGGTATGATTGAATGGAATATTCCATAAATCATCATAGTGTAATATTCTAAGTGATGTGCATGTCCCCCATCTTGTCTTCATCCTAGATGTGTTATGATAGCATCAGTCGTACACCCCACTAATTCATTAAATCTATTGGGCTTGTTTTCGTAGTTTACTTCTTATGTTTCATGCTAGATGGGTGGTTTCTCCTATGGTCTCACCTTTTGAACATCATTTTAATTTGGTTGTAAGCATAAATTAATTTGTTTGTGCTTAAACTGAGCTGTGTTGGGAGAAGGCATTGTAGTTCTGCATTAAAATTTTTGGACCTCTATGTCAGACATCTTCTTAATTAGTTGGTCTTAGTGGATTGAATCCTTTCGATTATAGATTAATATCTATGATCAAGGAGGAACCATTTTCGGGAATGTCAACATGGGGATTTGAGTGCAATTAGTGTCAGCTAGATCTTTTCATGAACAATTGGCTATACATGGGTTTTGAGGTCGATGGAGATTGGACCCTTTAAATTGTTTGGGATATCACAGAATTATCATCCCTATAATACGTTCTTGTCATGACTATTCCAATTGTGGTTGAGTTGGGCTTTGAATTTTGGTCATGTTACATTAAAACATAATTTGTAAAGAAACCTTGACAAGTTTTATAAAGAGATGATGATGTGATCCTGTCTCTAGATGACTTGGCTCGTGCAAGATTCATCTCATTGTTTTGGTTGTTGAACAACTAATAGGTTGTGTTTTGGTGGTTTATGTACCCTGTGATTAAAGGAATACCCAATGGTGTGTTTGATTCTTAGAAACATAACGTGACCATTTGAACATATCTAAACCACCCTCCTAGGTAATTAGAGGAATATGAATTTCTTGAAGGACTCTCAGGGATGATAATTTCTAAGGTGGGAATGTTTTAAGGATTAGTGTTTTGGACTAGACTAAAAAGAAAAGGATACTAAACTATTTCAGTTATTGAATGGGTAACTTTTAAAACCGAGCCACAGAACATAATTCCTAGTTATGGGTCACTTCAAAGTCATGTTTTTGGACTTGGGTGAAGTCCCATTATGTTTCATGGGTCGCTCAATGGGTTTTAGGAGCACCAGACCTAGAAAACACTATTTTTTTAAAACTAGATAGGACCCACAATTGGTATGTGGTCTGTAAAACCATGAACCCCACATTAGGTAACCAAGCTTCATTGATTAAGGTGTGTAGAGACATTTCACATGGGATGAACATAGGTTTCCATACAATGCGCCTAGCCTATTCATGGTTCATCATATGTCTAGGGGTGGATGCACAGTTAACACACGTTTTTCTAAACCTTGTGGTTTAACATTGCACGACATCTTGTTTTTTGAAAATAAAATTATTATTATTTAAAATAAAATAAAAAATAAGAAACCTAATCTAATATCTCCCACACCCATCCCTTATACACAATTCCTACCATCCTAATGGATCTCCCTCATGACGCACAAAACCCCTCCCACAGATCTCTTCCTATATCCCATTCTAACTAGTGCTCCCTAGTTTTCTCACACTATCATTCAAGGTATGGTCTTTCACAACATCTGCTATTTTTTTCTGATCAGATTCTAGTATATCTGTCACCTAGTGAGGTTCGTCCAATCTTTATGTAGGGTCTAACGAGGAATTTTTTTCTTTTCTAGTTCTACTTTATGAGACGACCTCCTTGGGTCTTGTTCTTGTTTGTACAAGTAACCACCACCAATGGTGAGGTAGTACGGGAGGTTTTGGTCCATCATATATGTTGCGAGGTACGATTTTGTTGTTGTAGAAATTATTTCAACTGTTAAATTTGTATCTTTAGGAATTTAATGGTTCGTGGTATTTATCTTGTAGTGTCTTGGTCCCTGCATAGTGGTTTTGAGTTACTAGGTCTATGGAGGCTCTCTTTCATGAGTGTCAGTAATTATATATATATATAGGTTCCCTCTTTAGGACTATATTCATCCATGATATTAAATATAAAATTATTAGGCTAGGTGTGCCCATGTATATATATATGAGAGTGCATACATAGGTGAGTGGAGACAGATATAGTCATATAAGTATATATGTGAGGATCCCCTTGCACATGCTCATGGCCATTCATGTTTCTGAATAGGGTCTAGGTGTTCATTCATGTATGTTAATGTGTGTATTCATAGTGGTGGAGCATAGGATTTTTGTTAGATATAGACAAAAGACGATGTGAGTGGCTATGTTCCACTTTGTTGTAGAGTCCCATTCCATTGACCTCTTTACTTAAGAAAGAAATAATTCATTAATTTCAATTTATTGATCCATTATTAATGTTGTATCATATATAATAACATTACCTTAGATTATCACCTTTTGTGAAATGAAATAAAATCTTAAATGACATTAAGTATTTGTTTATTAAAACATGTTGTGTTTTTTTAATAAAACCCCTCCAATGGATGTGTGCTGCCTTCTAGATATAATTGTAGTGATATTATTTTGTGATAGTTTATAATGATGCCATAATGTTTCTTTATTCATGAATGTATACTAGTTAAATGGAATGTTAGGTTTCATTTCCCCTTTATGACGCAATTTCTCAACTAGGCACATGCCTTATAGCCTTGTCACCACTTATTACACATGATCCCTTAAATCCATTAGCCATGTTTAGGTAAACTGGATGAGATGACCTTGAAAAAGTAACATACATTAAATAAAATTCATTAGATCAAATTATTAGGACACTTTGAATTGTTTCACCTTTTTAAAGGGTTTCATGAAACGATTTACTATGAATGGAATTGTTTATGGGTACATACATACATGATAATACTTTTCCACATATAATGAATTCAATGTGACAACTAGGTTAATGTTTCATTGAAATACTTAAGATGGATTACCTAATGTTTAAATTTAAATATGTTTGCCTATATTTAATTGAAATGGAATCATTAGATGCATCAAAAGGTTAATTCTGCATGAATCATATGTTGTGAATGATTATGACTTATATTGGGTTGAGAACCAAGGGGATCGTGAGATCCCTTGTAGAGATAGACAATTTATGTTCTATGTTTATCCTCCAAGAAACCATAAGAGATCATGGATTTGATCTAAGTGTAGAGTGTGTGCACTACCCCGGGTGATAGATGTCTATGTGTTACGTCACGATCCATCCAAATCTAGTTTCCCGAAGACCATGTGAGACTTTGGGTAGTAATGACTGTGAAAGATTTCTGGTTGATTCCCAAGAGAACATGAGTGCTTTTGGATCTGGGTAACATGTTAGACAATGTGAACATTACCTATTTATGGATGGACATGAGTTACGTCCCATTCCATCCATTGTGTGAATCCCCTGAGACTATGAGGGTTCCTGGTGTTGGGTTATGGACTATATAGTGAGAGATTTTCTATGGTATTGGAAGCATATGGGTTATGTCCTGGTCCCACCCAACCTTTAAAAATTTATTTATAATAATACTATATATATATTCACTTAAATATATATAGTGAAATTTTCAGACAATCATTCCTGCTATTAGTCAATGTAGGTATTTCCATCAGGTGTCCCTTAGGAAGATCGAAAGGTGGTGGTTTACTTGATCAATTTTCATTATTAATACTTCATAGATCCACACTGTTAAATTTATATTAAACTATCTAGATATTGATATATACCAATGGTGAAGTCATATTGAGCATGATATCTCACACCCTACATATGCCTCCATTGCCATAGGGTACCCAAGCAGACCTTTCATTTTCATTAGACTCCGAACCATGAACCTCCCTTGTTGTTGATTGATCATTTATATATTTAAGAGAAGAGGACAGATATGGAGCTCCATATTTGTGTTGATATTTCCTTAGGACATTTTACTTATTTTTCTTATTTTATTCCTCTATGGTTCTGTTTTGAAATTCATGTTTTTTTGTTTACAGCTTCTGAATACATATCTCTATGTTTCATGCATTCATATATTGTATAACTATTGTGTTATTCTCCTATAAATTGGTTATTATCTATCTTACACATCTTTGAAAATTTTTTATTTATATATTGCTTCCAATGTAACTGTTATTTATTTTTTGATAATACCATTGTGCAACTATGATATGAGGTTGTAGCCTCCCCACTATCATCTCCTATGACCTTTGCAGTAATTTAGCAGCATCTGGAGTATGAGGAGATGCGGTTGAGGTCATGTGACCCACTGATCTGTCTACTAGTTTGATAGTAATCATGGTCAAGACCATACGAATTAGTGTTTATAGAGTTAAATTACTCAATTTATCCTTTGGGTTATATTATTTCTACATCTTATATAATATTATAGCAATATGTTAGTAATGAGTATTGATTATAGTATAATCTATTTAAACATTTTATTTGGATTTAATATTCATTCATATAATTAATTCATTGATTAATTCATAATTCAATGTTATGTTTATTATACGGTTTTATTTCATAGTCTTATTATAACCGAGTTAATGTTTTCATTGATATTAGCTAAAGGTAATGATTTGATAATTTTATACTAAAATAATTTACTATTTTTATCCCCTAGAAATTCATCATATTTTCATATAATTATTACATTTTACAACTATTTTATACCTAAAATTATAAATAAATTTGTTTTAATAGAATTAGTGTTTATTTATCACTTAACAAAATTATTTTTATCAAATATTGTGCCTTCTAATGATGGTTTTGAAATTCTCTAAACTTTAGAAAATAGTTTATTGAAAAAAAATTAACCCATTTTACCTTTTAAATAACTCATTTAATTTAATATTTTGTATTTTTAAGAACGGTTCTTATTTGGAATTTATCGAAAAAGTAAATGAAATCATTAATTTAACACATATTCCATGAAAAGAATTCACAACCATCAAGACCAATCAAATAGTTCAAAACATCCTTTGTAATGTTAAATTTTTATTTTCATCGAAATTTATTTTAAAAATATATTTTGAACATTTATTTTTTATTATGTGATTTTCTAATGATATTTATTATTTCCTCAATAATTTTTTTAATAATAGATTTATCGTAATTCTATTCATTAATAGTAAAAACCCTTTACATTTACATCAACTGGTAAATGTTTTATTGACAACATCCTTATTCATTTTATAAATGGTTTATGATAATTTTCATGAAGGTAATTATTGACATTCCCTTTCATTTTTCATTTTTCTATCCATCACCTTTCCCATAAATTATTCACTTTACCAAAGACATAAAGTTTTACTTAATTGTAAATATTATTTATTATGGGTATTTTTATTACAAAATGTGTATAAATTTTTTAACATATACTGCTTACATTGAATATTATATGAATAATTATGGAAATATTGATAAATCTATATCCATTATTGAATAATGATACTTGATGATATGTCATTTTAATTCCTAAATTAAATTGACTATTTAATTGATAAGGAATTCTTTGGACATGATGTTTTGAATTGGCAACGGTATTGTTTATCAGTGTGATACATTTGTAGATATCATGATAAAAATGAGTATTCTAGTATCAAATGTGGGTATACTTATACTATTTAAATGACTTATGAATGGTATTAATGGAAAAGTTATCATTCTACCTGAGATCAGGGAATCTAGTAATTAATCATTAAAATCATTAAGAATTTAGTTATTATTATCAAGTTGATTTTCACAATGGTATTATCACCTAATAAATATCATTTTTAGTAAATTTATAAAATGGAAAGTGTTCTTAGTTATTTACCCTACCACATTGATTATTAAATAAATTATTATGATAATCATGTTTCTAAAATGGCATGTGTGTTCACTTATTTTCGATTATATTTTTATTTTTTATTATTGATTAATGATAGTTTATACAATACATGAACTTTTTTGAGCATTTGTGATCACTATTTTTTTATTTTCCCATTTATTCAATATTGCTTAATGTGATTGATGTGAAATTTTTTACTATATGTAATAACATTTTAAGAAAAAAATAATGTTGAAATTTAATAGTTTTTTAAAATGTAATCTGTGAAACATATATGTATCTAGCTCACCAAGAATAATAAAATATATTATACATTGGGTTGTGATTCATTTTATGTCATTCAAATGTAATAACGATAACTCTGGATCTGGGCTACTAGGGTTCGAGTCACTACATTGTGAAAAACTAAAAATATTAATATATAAACATGATAGATATTACATAATAGTTAAACATAAAGGAATGAATTATAAATGAAAATATTTAATATTAGGAAAAATGTATATATATATATATAATACATATGGTCAAAATAATACATATTTTTCTGTAATATTTTTATATGTTTCAAAAAACTATTTTGTCACATTAATGTATTTATTTATTTTTTTAAAAAATTTCTTAATTTTATATTTTGTAAAATATTTAATGTAACGCCCCGACCCCAGCTACCCAGAGTCGGTGCATTACTTCGTAACATTGGCATGATCACAAAGGATCAAGTCTCGAAAGACCGATTAGTTTAGTAGCCTTGGAAACACTAGATACATTCATAAGTCTTTCATTACATCAAAAAGTGAAAAACTACAATAACAAAGTCTCCATAGTCCACACTCATATCCTCTTCCGACTATCCCTGCAGGTCATTCATAAAATACTTCTTCACATCCTGGAAAATATTAAAACATTGAAAGGGGTGAGCTCAGATGCTCAGTAAGGATAACAATAATGCGGAAGCTTTCATAAATAAACATTAACATTTAAGGCAATGTATAACTAAAACAAAAGCCTTTTAAACATGAACTTCAACATAATATGGCAAAAGTAAAATGAGATAATGCCATTTACTTCTTCACATGGATATTCTACTGGTCGAATAATCACATGCAATATCAATAACCACTTTCATAATGATGGAATGCATAATGCCAGACTATCATAACCACATAGCCAAGGCCTCGTGCCAAGACTACAAATAAGATTTTGTCAAGGCCTTGTGCCAAGACACTAGTTTGTCTCATGAGACCTGCCGATGCATCGAGGAGCTATAGCGGGCTCCACCCGTCACTTATTAAGTCCAATGCATTCCTCATATGAATAGGTTTAAACATATCATAAACCATAACATAATCATATCACATAAACAATGCATAAAGGAAACATAACATTTCCACATTTCAATCACAAGATATCAATACAAAACATTGATATAATAAAAACGCTTTCAAAACCATTTTCAATACCAAAATAAAAGAATGTTAAAACATTGTATTTATTTTTCTTTTTAAAAAAAGGTATGGCTTGTAAAGGAAGCCGAAACTCAAATAATGTTCACGGCGGCGGAGAAGTCGTTGTCGCCGCATAAGTACGGAATGAAAAACATTCCCTTTTTGTCGTTTAGTAAAATGCTTCGTATAAAAAGATTCCTTTTGAATAAACTTAAAAGTCAAAGGGGTTTATACACCGTATAAAAGAAAGTTGTGTATAAAACCAAATATGCCTCAATGAAAGGAGATTGAGACGAAGTCCTTAAAAAGATCATTTTTAAAATAAAATAGATATATTATGTGTATTCACTATAGGTACACATAAAGAAAGTAAAAATACAAAATAAGACATAATAATATCATGACATAATTTGAAAGTAGGAGATTAACCCAAAGAATGGAAGTTGGGTTAAGAAGTTCCCTTACCTTGTGTCCGACTTGACTCAACCGTTCTTTAACCTCCTGAATAATAAACTAGAGTTAATATCTACCTTATTAAGAACCATTTTCAATTTCATTATCCTTTTTATATCACTTATTACAATGTTATGAACATTATGTAATTATTTAAGTTAATAACGGTCGTTTTGTCGATCTTTGGTACATGAGTCAACAATAAACTTCTTATAATTATAAGTTGTTCATGTGGTGAAATATCCATTATATCCAGAATTTTATTAATGATGTAGATATCATATATATCATATATATACAGTATATACATTCATTTATAATATTACGTAACATTTAGAGGTAAGAAATGAAATGCACCGTTCATGGAGACGGTAAGCCGTACGTACGCATGAACGCTACTTTCATTTCAATTTCATATTTAATGGAATGAAATCATAATGATATAAATGTATAATATAATTCCAGTATAATATAGTGTATAATACCATTTACTCCATCCTTTATACATCCCACACATGGCATTAACGATTCAAATCACTTTGAGGGGGCGGTAGTCCGCACTTCCTAAAATGAAATTATCGCGTTTTACCCATAATGGAAATCATAAAGTATGCCATAAATGAGAAATACAGAAGCATAAGTAAAACAAAAACATATTATATATCATATATAAAAATAGTGACATCTTAATGGCCACCTTTGGAGGTGTTATATGAGTGTTGAACAATCATCGTTTCGTGAGGCAGAAATTCTCCATCCACAGAAACCGTATGTTCTTTAACCATTAGATGTAGGTGTGTGTAAGTGTAGCTCGAATCCTTCTTATAACAACATCCTAGTATATTTAGGATACTGGTGTTGTTACAAAAGAAATGAATAAAAAGAGTTTAGGGGGTTGGAGAAGAAAAATAAAACAAAACAACATTAGAAAAGACATTACCTCAAAATCGGGTAACTCTTTTTGATTTGAGCTAAAGGCTTCCTTGGGAAGAGTTCTGCCCAAAGTGAGGTTTCTAGGAGTAAGTAAGGAATGTTGGGAGAGTATTTGGGAAGAGTTTGGCCGAGCCAAATGGCTTGATGGTGTGAATAAGGTGGGAGAGGTGGGGGCCTTTTATAAGTGGAGAGGAGGGGCACTTTTGGAAAGTAATGAAATGTTACATTATTTCAAAATGCTTTTCGGATTCTAAAGGTCCCACATCTATATAATTCGAGGCTAAGGTGATAAGGTTTCGAAATATCTTCATCCAATAGGCTTTGGACAAGTGTAAGCCTCGGATTTTGCATTATCTTCTCATTTTATTTAAATCGTCAAATAATGATGTCATCGCTGCATCATTATTATGTCATAAATACTTTAATTTATTTAATGTATAAAAATTATAAAACAAATACTATGATGTAGGAAATCTTTTTAGCTTTCCAATGACTATTTATAATCAAAATTTGGACTTGTATAACCCCAATTAAAAATTGTTTTAGTAGAACAATTTATGTTAGTGTCATTTTCACTTTAACATTAAATAAAAAGTAATTTATGTTATTTCCCAACAAAAGTGGATCCATGGGGTCCCCAAGTTAGGCCATGGCTTGTCTTGGTCGGCCATGACTCAACCAATGAGGTTGGGACATGTGTCTAGGTCATTTCATATTATTAATGTATTATTTATACCTTAAACTACACTAATTACCACTAATCGCGATTAAGAACTTAAAAGTTACTATTCACCAAAAAATTATTTTGATCTCATTGAACCACATTTTACTTCTTAATGACAACCATGTATGTCGGATTTTTGAAAATCAAATCACAGAAGTTGTAATATTTCATTTAAACGAAAAATCAGTTATTTAACTACCACTTAGTGGTTTCACTATTCATCAAAAATTGAAGTTTTTCAGAATAAGGCCAAAATTTCACCCTAAGCTATAATTGATATTCCGAATTCAAAAATGATGTCTATTTTACAAAATTCCAAACATATAAGTTGTATTAATTAATTTCATAATTAATTCCCGCTGTTACAACAAATAGCGTGTTTTTAAGAAACAATTTATATCAAAAGTTTGGCAATTGTTTATGTCCAATTTCAATGTTAAATTAATTCTAATGACCACCATTGGATAAAATGGTAAAAATATTTTCTAATTATACCTTAAAACCACTAAATAGTATAATTTATCTGTATAAATTATTTTGATTAAAAAAGATGTTTTTATGTATTTTTCACTATTCATAAAAAATTAGAAGTTCTCAGAAAAATACCAAAAATTCAACATAGGCTAATTTCGATATTACGAATACAAAAATGAAGTCCATTTTGAAATATAAAATTTCTATAATTTTAAAAAGTGGTTATTACTATTCATAACGGCTATTTTGATTAGTTGCGGTGTGTTAGAACTCGAACTTGCGTACAATGCAAGCTATTGCATTATTGAATGAGAAGCGTATCGTGGAAGCTCGGGGTGTTACATTCTCCCCTCCTTCAATAAATTGCGTCCTCGCAATTTGAAATTTTTCTTTGATAATAAAAGGCTGAAAATAGAAAATACCTTTGTGGAAAACCCACATCGGAAATAAGGTTAATAAATATATAACATTAAAAGAAAGCAGGATAAGTACAAAGGTCACCCGATATAGCCCATTCTAGGATTCTATGAAAATATGGATATGGAGGAGAAACAAACCATCAAGGTCTGATGGAGAGTTATAGAAAACAGGATTAGGAGAATGTTTAACCACAAGAAAATCACAAACTTGTGATTGGTTAAACGGTCATTGAATCCCCAGTTGGAAAAGTTAACCGACAACATTTTTGTTTTAAGTTACCTTTTATAATGTTGAGGAATTTATTTATGAGATTTACTAAGAACGTAGGGGAATATACATACTTGTTATGTATACTTTCATTCGTTAATAAATTTTTACCACAAACCCAACTTTTACTCCAAATGGTAACGGAACTCAAAAATATTCTATTTATCCTAATTGTATAAGGTTCCAAATGTTAACACATACCATTTAGATTAGTAAAACGATTTTGTAATAACCAGGGACTTCCTGTAGGCTAGTGGTAGGAAATAAAGGCTTGTCGCACTATGGTTGTGGGTTCGATTCCTGCAGCTGTGTCCGACGCGACGGGTTATTCCCCACCCTGCAGGTTGTCCTTTTTCTAAAAATATAGTATTATAGTATTCCAGAAATAATCTTCAGAAAAGTTTTAACCTTAAACAATACTATTCAAAGTTCAACTTAATCCATCCCAACATTTATAGTTATCCAAAATACCTCTGTCCAAACTTTCTCTAAAAGGTCTCTTAATTCCAAAATCAATTGTAACATCAGATTCCCCAAACAAAGAAAAGTTTCTCTTATTGTCACATACTAAAAATATGATTACCTTAATCATATTAAAACCTTACTGAAACCAACAAGTACTGCAGTACAATCCTTATATAGATCACATTATTCTAATAACCAGAATATAATCCATGAGTCCGAAAGCATCAATACATTAGTTATTCTGCTTCAACTGTAGTAATAGCATAAGATTGTCCTTGATCCCTTGGCCTTTTCTGAGGTAAGATTCCTTGACGCTTAGGACATTCATTTGCGTAATGACCCATTTCTCTACAATTGTAGCATTCAACTTTGACAGCCTCTTTCTTTCCCTTGCAATCACGTGCCTGGTGACCTTTTTCTCCACATTTATAACAGACTCCCATTCCTTTTAGGCAAGTACCAGGGTGATTCTTCCCACAATTATCACATAATGGAAAATCCTTCTTTCCCTTTTTCCCTTTATCTGTCTCTTGTTCCACCGTTCTCTTCTTCTCTTGCTTTACTTTGTTGTCATAAGACTTAGAGAATTCCTTTTCTGTCTTGATAGCACATGAGACTATATCTTCGTATGATGAGAAGGATTGTGATACTAAAGCTCGACGGAGAAATGGTTTTAACCCATCAAAGAAACGATCAATCTTACTCCTTGGGTTACGTATATAATCGGCAGCATGCCTCGCTAACCTTGTAAAGTTAGCCTCATACTTTGCGACATTCTCATCCTCCTTCTGCCTCAGACTCAGAAATTGCCTTTCCATATCTGCTCGATGGTCACGAGGAAAGTATTTTTCTAAGAAAAGCTCTTTGAACTCCCTCCATTCCATATTCGATACGTCATCATCTTCCTTTGTGTTTTGAATCAGTGACCACCACTGATCGGAATCTCCAGTGAGGCGGTAAACTGCCATGAGAACCTTCTCCCTTTCACTACTCCCCAAGGCATGGAATATTTTCTCTAAGGAATTTATCCATTGCTCAGCTACTGTAGGATTTGTACTCCCATTGAAGGTTGGCGGTTGTTGCCTCATGAAACGGTCTAGCATTGATCCTCCACGTTGCGAATCAGGGTGCTCCATACGAGTAAGGTTGTTATTCATAACCTGCGTGAGTTGTCCCAGTATGGTAATAAGTTGATCAGCACCAGTTGTATCTCCAGGTCCACAATAATTATCTTGAGCAGGAGGGCAATCCCTACACGGAGTTCGTGCATTGATACAGTTTCCATTCCTTCTACTAGGCGCCATTTCTAAACAATGGCATAATCCAGATTAGTTTATGAATCAAAATACATAATTCCATACTTGTATAATACTTAACATAAATTGAACTATTTATGGATATAATCCATAATCATAAAAAGAAATGTTTCCTTTGAGGAAGTATGTACTCATAAACCTTACATAATGGTTTGTAAAGAAAATGAGAATTATCCTAAGCATATCCCCCGGGAGTGTCATAACCAAGAGTGCAGCAAGGCCCGTTGTCGTGCACCAGTTCCCGTTTGAGTCTAGCTCAAAGCGGTGTTTTCGGGTTTTACCCCTAGGTACATCTGTGCCAGAGCCACCTCTACCTGCTCGTATCCAGACAGGGATGTATTGCTCGGAAAACTCACAACATCTCTACAATACTAAAATTCTAGGAAGTTCTTCTATACTAATCCTCAAAGTCTATCTTTGGGCTATGTGCTCTAATCAGAGTTTATCTAAATCTAGCTTCCAAGGTTAGTACTAAACTGCCTCTGATACCAACTGTAACGCCCCGACCCCAGCTACCCAGAGTCGGTGCATTACTTCGTAACATTGGCATGATCACAAAGGATCAAGTCTCGAAAGACCGATTAGTTTAGTAGCCTTGGAAACACTAGATACATTCATAAGTCTTTCATTACATCAAAAAGTGAAAAACTACAATAACAAAGTCTCCATAGTCCACACTCATATCCTCTTCCGACTATCCCTGCAGGTCATTCATAAAATACTTCTTCACATCCTGGAAAATATTAAAACATTGAAAGGGGTGAGCTCAGATGCTCAGTAAGGATAACAATAATGCGGAAGCTTTCATAAATAAACATTAACATTTAAGGCAATGTATAACTAAAACAAAAGCCTTTTAAACATGAACTTCAACATAATATGGCAAAAGTAAAATGAGATAATGCCATTTACTTCTTCACATGGATATTCTACTGGTCGAATAATCACATGCAATATCAATAACCACTTTCATAATGATGGAATGCATAATGCCAGACTATCATAACCACATAGCCAAGGCCTCGTGCCAAGACTACAAATAAGATTTTGTCAAGGCCTTGTGCCAAGACACTAGTTTGTCTCATGAGACCTGCCGATGCATCGAGGAGCTATAGCGGGCTCCACCCGTCACTTATTAAGTCCAATGCATTCCTCATATGAATAGGTTTAAACATATCATAAACCATAACATAATCATATCACATAAACAATGCATAAAGGAAACATAACATTTCCACATTTCAATCACAAGATATCAATACAAAACATTGATATAATAAAAACGCTTTCAAAACCATTTTCAATACCAAAATAAAAGAATGTTAAAACATTGTATTTATTTTTCTTTTTAAAAAAAGGTATGGCTTGTAAAGGAAGCCGAAACTCAAATAATGTTCACGGCGGCGGAGAAGTCGTTGTCGCCGCATAAGTACGGAATGAAAAACATTCCCTTTTTGTCGTTTAGTAAAATGCTTCGTATAAAAAGATTCCTTTTGAATAAACTTAAAAGTCAAAGGGGTTTATACACCGTATAAAAGAAAGTTGTGTATAAAACCAAATATGCCTCAATGAAAGGAGATTGAGACGAAGTCCTTAAAAAGATCATTTTTAAAATAAAATAGATATATTATGTGTATTCACTATAGGTACACATAAAGAAAGTAAAAATACAAAATAAGACATAATAATATCATGACATAATTTGAAAGTAGGAGATTAACCCAAAGAATGGAAGTTGGGTTAAGAAGTTCCCTTACCTTGTGTCCGACTTGACTCAACCGTTCTTTAACCTCCTGAATAATAAACTAGAGTTAATATCTACCTTATTAAGAACCATTTTCAATTTCATTATCCTTTTTATATCACTTATTACAATGTTATGAACATTATGTAATTATTTAAGTTAATAACGGTCGTTTTGTCGATCTTTGGTACATGAGTCAACAATAAACTTCTTATAATTATAAGTTGTTCATGTGGTGAAATATCCATTATATCCAGAATTTTATTAATGATGTAGATATCATATATATCATATATATACAGTATATACATTCATTTATAATATTACGTAACATTTAGAGGTAAGAAATGAAATGCACCGTTCATGGAGACGGTAAGCCGTACGTACGCATGAACGCTACTTTCATTTCAATTTCATATTTAATGGAATGAAATCATAATGATATAAATGTATAATATAATTCCAGTATAATATAGTGTATAATACCATTTACTCCATCCTTTATACATCCCACACATGGCATTAACGATTCAAATCACTTTGAGGGGGCGGTAGTCCGCACTTCCTAAAATGAAATTATCGCGTTTTACCCATAATGGAAATCATAAAGTATGCCATAAATGAGAAATACAGAAGCATAAGTAAAACAAAAACATATTATATATCATATATAAAAATAGTGACATCTTAATGGCCACCTTTGGAGGTGTTATATGAGTGTTGAACAATCATCGTTTCGTGAGGCAGAAATTCTCCATCCACAGAAACCGTATGTTCTTTAACCATTAGATGTAGGTGTGTGTAAGTGTAGCTAGAATCCTTCTTATAACAACATCCTAGTATATTGAGGATACTGGTGTTGTTACAAAAGAAATGAATAAAAAGATTTTAGGGGGTTGGAGAAGAAAAATAAAACAAAACAACATTAGAAAAGGCATTACCTCAAAATCGGGTAACTCTTTTTGATTTGAGCTAAAGGCTTCCTTGGGAAGAGTTCTGCCCAAAGTGAGGTTTCTAGGAGTAAGGAAGGAATGTTGGGAGAGTATTTGGGAAGAGTTTGGCCGAGCCAAATGGCTTGATGGTGTGAATAAGGTGGGAGAGGTGGGGGCCTTTTATAAGTGGAGAGGAGGGGCACTTTTGGAAAGTAATGAAATGTTACATTATTTCAAAATGCTTTTCGGATTCTAAAGGTCCCACATCTATATAATTCGAGGCTAAGGTGATAAGGTTTCGAAATATCTTCATCCAATAGGCTTTGGACAAGTGCAAGCCTCGGATTTTGCATTATCTTCTCATTTTATTTAAATCGTCAAATAATGATGTCATCGCTGCATCATTATTATGTCATAAATACTTTAATTTATTTAATGTCTAAAAATTATAAAACAAATACTATGATGTAGGAAATCGTTTTAGCTTTCCAATGACTATTTATAATCAAAATTTGGACTTGTATAACCCCAATTAAAAATTGTTTTAGTAGAACAATTTATGTTAGTGTCATTTTCACTTTAACATTAAATAAAAAGTAATTTATGTTATTTCCCAACAAAAGTGGATCCATGGGGTCCCCAAGTTAGGCCATGGCTTGTCTTGGTCGGCCATGACTCAACCAATAAGGTTGGGACATGTGTCTAGGTCATTTCATATTATTAATGTATTATTTATACCTTAAACTACACTAATTACCACTAATCGCGATTAAGAACTTAAAAGTTACTATTCACCAAAAAATTATTTTGATCTCATTGAACCACATTTTACTTCTTAATGACAACCATGTATGTCGGATTTTTGAAAATCAAATCACAGAAGTTGTAATATTTCATTTAAACGAAAAATCAGTTATTTAACTACCACTTAGTGGTTTCACTATTCATCAAAAATTGAAGTTTTTCAGAATAAGGCCAAAATTTCACCCTAAGCTATAATTGATATTCCGAATTCAAAAATGATGTCTATTTTACAAAATTCCAAACATATAAGTTGTATTAATTAATTTCATAATTAATTCCCGCTGTTACAACAAATAGCGTGTTTTTAAGAAACAATTTATATCAAAAGTTTGGCAATTGTTTATGTCCAATTTCAATGTTAAATTAATTCTAATGACCACCATTGGATAAAATGGTAAAAATATTTTCTAATTATACCTTAAAACCACTAAATAGTATAATTTATCTGTATAAATTATTTTGATTAAAAAAGTTGTTTTTATGTATTTTTCACTATTCATAAAAAATTAGAAGTTCTCAGAAAAATACCAAAAATTCAACATAGGCTAATTTCGATATTACGAATACAAAAATGAAGTCCATTTTGAAATATAAAATTTCTATAATTTTAAAAAGTGGTTATTACTATTCATAACGGCTATTTTGATTAGTTGCGGTGTGTTAGAACTCGAACTTGCGTACAATGCAAGCTATTGCATTATTGAATGAGAAGCGTATCGTGGAAGCTCGGGGTGTTACATTCTCCCCTCCTTCAATAAATTGCGTCCTCGCAATTTGAAATTTTTCTTTGATAATAAAAGGCTGAAAATAGAAAATACCTTTGTGGAAAACCCACATCGGAAATAAGGTTAATAAATATATAACATTAAAAGAAAGCAGGATAAGTACAAAGGTCACCCGATATAGCCCATTCTAGGATTCTATGAAAATATGGATATGGAGGAGAAACAAACCATCAAGGTCTGATGGAGAGTTATAGAAAACAGGATTAGGAGAATGTTTAACCACAAGAAAATCACAAACTTGTGATTGGTTAAACGGTCATTGAATCCCCAGTTGGAAAAGTTAACCGACAACATTTTTGTTTTAAGTTACCTTTTATAATGTTGAGGAATTTATTTATGAGATTTACTAAGAACGTAGGGGAATATACATACTTGTTATGTATACTTTCATTCGTTAATAAATTTTTACCACAAACCCAACTTTTACTCCAAATGGTAACGGAACTCAAAAATATTCTATTTATCCTAATTGTATAAGGTTCCAAATGTTAACACATACCATTTAGATTAGTAAAACGATTTTGTAATAACCAGGGACTTCCTGTAGGCTAGTGGTAGGAAATAAAGGCTTGTCGCACTATGGTTGTGGGTTCGATTCCTGCAGCTGTGTCCGACGCGACGGGTTATTCCCCACCCTGCAGGTTGTCCTTTTTCTAAAAATATAGTATTATAGTATTCCAGAAATAATCTTCAGAAAAGTTTTAACCTTAAACAATACTATTCAAAGTTCAACTTAATCCATCCCAACATTTATAGTTATCCAAAATACCTCTGTCCAAACTTTCTCTAAAAGGTCTCTTAATTCCAAAATCAATTGTAACATCAGATTCCCCAAACAAAGAAAAGTTTCTCTTATTGTCACATACTAAAAATATGATTACCTTAATCATATTAAAACCTTACTGAAACCAACAAGTACTGCAGTACAATCCTTATATAGATCACATTATTCTAATAACCAGAATATAATCCATGAGTCCGAAAGCATCAATACATTAGTTATTCTGCTTCAACTGTAGTAATAGCATAAGATTGTCCTTGATCCCTTGGCCTTTTCTGAGGTAAGATTCCTTGACGCTTAGGACATTCATTTGCGTAATGACCCATTTCTCTACAATTGTAGCATTCAACTTTGACAGCCTCTTTCTTTCCCTTGCAATCACGTGCCTGGTGACCTTTTTCTCCACATTTATAACAGACTCCCATTCCTTTTAGGCAAGTACCAGGGTGATTCTTCCCACAATTATCACATAATGGAAAATCCTTCTTTCCCTTTTTCCCTTTATCTGTCTCTTGTTCCACCGTTCTCTTCTTCTCTTGCTTTACTTTGTTGTCATAAGACTTAGAGAATTCCTTTTCTGTCTTGATAGCACATGAGACTATATCTTCGTATGATGAGAAGGATTGTGATACTAAAGCTCGACGGAGAAATGGTTTTAACCCATCAAAGAAACGATCAATATTACTCCTTGGGTTACGTATATAATCGGCAGCATGCCTCGCTAACCTTGTAAAGTTAGCCTCATACTTTGCGACATTCTCATCCTCCTTCTGCCTCAGACTCAGAAATTGCCTTTCCATATCTGCTCGATGGTCACGAGGAAAGTATTTTTCTAAGAAAAGCTCTTTGAACTCCCTCCATTCCATATTCGATACGTCATCATCTTCCTTTGTGTTTTGAATCAGTGACCACCACTGATCGGCATCTCCAGTGAGGCGGTAAACTGCCATGAGAACCTTCTCCCTTTCACTACTCCCCAAGGCATGGAATATTTTCTCTAAGGAATTTATCCATTGCTCAGCTACTGTAGGATTTGTACTCCCATTGAAGGTTGGCGGTTGTTGCCTCATGAAACGGTCTAGCATTGATCCTCCACGTTGCGAATCAGGGTGCTCCATACGAGTAAGGTTGTTATTCATAACCTGCGTGAGTTGTCCCAGTATGGTAATAAGTTGATCAGCACCAGTTGTATCTCCAGGTCCACAATAATTATCTTGAGCAGGAGGGCAATCCCTACACGGAGTTCGTGCATTGATACAGTTTCCATTCCTTCTACTAGGCGCCATTTCTAAACAATGGCATAATCCAGATTAGTTTATGAATCAAAATACATAATTCCATACTTGTATAATACTTAACATAAATTGAACTATTTATGGATATAATCCATAATCATAAAAAGAAATGTTTCCTTTGAGGAAGTATGTACTCATAAACCTTACATAATGGTTTGTAAAGAAAATGAGAATTATCCTAAGCATATCCCCCGGGAGTGTCATAACCAAGAGTGCAGCAAGGCCCGTTGTCGTGCACCAGTTCCCATTTGAGTCTAGCTCAAAGCGGTGTTTTCGGGTTTTACCCCTAGGTACATCTGTGCCAGAGCCACCTCTACCTGCTCGTATCCAGACAGGGATGTATTGCTCGGAAAACTCACAACATCTCTACAATACTAAAATTCTAGGAAGTTCTTCTATACTAATCCTCAAAGTCTATCTTTGGGCTATGTGCTCTAATCAGAGTTTATCTAAATCTAGCTTCCAAGGTTAGTACTAAACTGCCTCTGATACCAACTGTAACGCCCCGACCCCAGCTACCCAGAGTCGGTGCATTACTTCGTAACATTGGCATGATCACAAAGGATCAAGTCTCGAAAGACCGATTAGTTTAGTAGCCTTGGAAACACTAGATACATTCATAAGTCTTTCATTACATCAAAAAGTGAAAAACTACAATAACAAAGTCTCCATAGTCCACACTCATATCCTCTTCCGACTATCCCTGCAGGTCATTCATAAAATACTTCTTCACATCCTGGAAAATATTAAAACATTGAAAGGGGTGAGCTCAGATGCTCAGTAAGGATAACAATAATGCGGAAGCTTTCATAAATAAACATTAACATTTAAGGCAATGTATAACTAAAACAAAAGCCTTTTAAACATGAACTTCAACATAATATGGCAAAAGTAAAATGAGATAATGCCATTTACTTCTTCACATGGATATTCTACTGGTCGAATAATCACATGCAATATCAATAACCACTTTCATAATGATGGAATGCATAATGCCAGACTATCATAACCACATAGCCAAGGCCTCGTGCCAAGACTACAAATAAGATTTTGTCAAGGCCTTGTGCCAAGACACTAGTTTGTCTCATGAGACCTGCCGATGCATCGAGGAGCTATAGCGGGCTCCACCCGTCACTTATTAAGTCCAATGCATTCCTCATATGAATAGGTTTAAACATATCATAAACCATAACATAATCATATCACATAAACAATGCATAAAGGAAACATAACATTTCCACATTTCAATCACAAGATATCAATACAAAACATTGATATAATAAAAACGCTTTCAAAACCATTTTCAATACCAAAATAAAAGAATGTTAAAACATTGTATTTATTTTTCTTTTTAAAAAAAGGTATGGCTTGTAAAGGAAGCCGAAACTCAAATAATGTTCACGGCGGCGGAGAAGTCGTTGTCGCCGCATAAGTACGGAATGAAAAACATTCCCTTTTTGTCGTTTAGTAAAATGCTTCGTATAAAAAGATTCCTTTTGAATAAACTTAAAAGTCAAAGGGGTTTATACACCGTATAAAAGAAAGTTGTGTATAAAACCAAATATGCCTCAATGAAAGGAGATTGAGACGAAGTCCTTAAAAAGATCATTTTTAAAATAAAATAGATATATTATGTGTATTCACTATAGGTACACATAAAGAAAGTAAAAATACAAAATAAGACATAATAATATCATGACATAATTTGAAAGTAGGAGATTAACCCAAAGAATGGAAGTTGGGTTAAGAAGTTCCCTTACCTTGTGTCCGACTTGACTCAACCGTTCTTTAACCTCCTGAATAATAAACTAGAGTTAATATCTACCTTATTAAGAACCATTTTCAATTTCATTATCCTTTTTATATCACTTATTACAATGTTATGAACATTATGTAATTATTTAAGTTAATAACGGTCGTTTTGTCGATCTTTGGTACATGAGTCAACAATAAACTTCTTATAATTATAAGTTGTTCATGTGGTGAAATATCCATTATATCCAGAATTTTATTAATGATGTAGATATCATATATATCATATATATACAGTATATACATTCATTAATAATATTACGTAACATTTAGAGGTAAGAAATGAAATGCACCGTTCATGGAGACGGTAAGCCGTACGTACGCATGAACGCTACTTTCATTTCAATTTCATATTTAATGGAATGAAATCATAATGATATAAATGTATAATATAATTCCAGTATAATATAGTGTATAATACCATTTACTCCATCCTTTATACATCCCACACATGGCATTAACGATTCAAATCACTTTGAGGGGGCGGTAGTCCGCACTTCCTAAAATGAAATTATCGCGTTTTACCCATAATGGAAATCATAAAGTATGCCATAAATGAGAAATACAGAAGCATAAGTAAAACAAAAACATATTATATATCATATATAAAAATAGTGACATCTTAATGGCCACCTTTGGAGGTGTTATATGAGTGTTGAATAATCATCGTTTCGTGAGGCAGAAATTCGCCATCCACAGAAACCGTATGTTCTTTAACCATTAGATGTAGGTGTGTGTAAGTGTAGCTCGAATCCTTCTTATAACAACATCCTAGTATATTGAGGATACTGGTGTTGTTACAAAAGAAATGAATAAAAAGAGTTTAGGGGGTTGGAGAAGAAAAATAAAACAAAACAACATTAGAAAAGACATTACCTCAAAATCGGGTAACTCTTTTTGATTTGAGCTAAAGGCTTCCTTGGGAAGAGTTCTGCCCAAAGTGAGGTTTCTAGGAGTAAGGAAGGAATGTTGGGAGAGTATTTGGGAAGAGTTTGGCCGAGCCAAATGGCTTGATGGTGTGAATAAGGTGGGAGAGGTGGGGGCCTTTTATAAGTGGAGAGGAGGGGCACTTTTGGAAAGTAATGAAATGTTACATTATTTCAAAATGCTTTTCGGATTCTAAAGGTCCCACATCTATATAATTCGAGGCTAAGGTGATAAGGTTTCGAAATATCTTCATCCAATAGGCTTTGGACAAGTGCAAGCCTAGGATTTTGCATTATCTTCTCATTTTATTTAAATCGTCAAATAATGATGTCATCGCTGCATCATTATTATGTCATAAATACTTTAATTTATTTAATGTCTAAAAATTATAAAACAAATACTATGATGTAGGAAATCTTTTTAGCTTTCCAATGACTATTTATAATCAAAAGTTGGACTTGTATAACCCCGATTAAAAATTGTTTTAGTAGAACAATTTATGTTAGTGTCATTTTCACTTTAACATTAAATAAAAAGTAATTTATGTTATTTCCCAACAAAAGTGGATCCATGGGGTCCCCAAGTTAGGCCATGGCTTGTCTTGGTCGGCCATGACTCAACCAATAAGGTTGGGACATGTGTCTAGGTCATTTCATATTATTAATGTATTATTTATACCTTAAACTACACTAATTACCACTAATCGCGATTAAGAACTTAAAAGTTACTATTCACCAAAAAATTATTTTGATCTCATTGAACCACATTTTACTTCTTAATGACAACCATGTATGTCGGATTTTTGAAAATCAAATCACAGAAGTTGTAATATTTCATTTAAACGAAAAATCAGTTATTTAACTACCACTTAGTGGATTCACTATTCATCAAAAATTGAAGTTTTTCAGAATAAGGCCAAAATTTCACCCTAAGCTATAATTGATATTCCGAATTCAAAAATGATGTCTATTTTACAAAATTCCAAACATATAAGTTGTATTAATTAATTTCATAATTAATTCCCGCTGTTACAACAAATAGCGTGTTTTTAAGAAACAATTTATATCAAAAGTTTGGCAATTGTTTATGTCCAATTTCAATGTTAAATTAATTCTAATGACCACCATTGGATAAAATGGTAAAAATATTTTCTAATTATACCTTAAAACCACTAAATAGTATAATTTATCTGTATAAATTATTTTGATTAAAAAAGTTGTTTTTATGTATTTTTCACTATTCATAAAAAATTAGAAGTTCTCAGAAAAATACCAAAAATTCAACATAGGCTAATTTCGATATTACGAATACAAAAATGAAGTCCATTTTGAAATATAAAATTTCTATAATTTTAAAAAGTGGTTATTACTATTCATAACGGCTATTTTGATTAGTTGCGGTGTGTTAGAACTCGAACTTGCGTACAATGCAAGCTATTGCATTATTGAATGAGAAGCGTATCGTGGAAGCTCGGGGTGTTACATTTAAAAGTTATTTAATAATTTAATTTGAAATTTTTTAAATCTTATTTCTATAATTAACATATTTTGTTATTTTTAAAAAATGATTAATTTTTCAATAACTAGTGAAAAATACTAGTTTTTATTTAAAAAAAATAATACATTTAAATAATATATAAGGATAAATTAAAAAAATGATTCTATGTATCCTTAGAAAAATTATAGTTTTAATAATCCAATTTTGGTAACTCGAATCAATTTCTTGATAAATTTTTATATAATTTTTTTTACAGGTTTGATCAATTTCCATGTGGAAACCCGCTTTTCAATTTCTTGTAGGGGTTTGATTTTATATTAAATTCATCCTCCTTTATGAAAAGGATTTTGATAAAAATGGATTTAAAATTTTGAATTATAATTATTTATATTTTATATATACTTATTTTTAAAATGTTTAAAAAATGTAATAGTAAAATAAATATAACTTAATTATCACTATTATGGTTAAAATGATTTTTTAGGGTTAAAAACATAATAAGTGGTAAAATGATCATGATACATGCCAAAATCCCATTTTAAAGAAATATATAGACCTTTAATCCTATATTACATGATAATATATCATAATATATCCTTTTTCATGGGAATAGTGTAGGGAGACTTTATTATTTTCAAACATTCCACATGTTTCCTATCCACTATATATAAATGTCCAACCATTCCCCTCTCCAATTAATAGTTCCACAAAATTTTTTCTCAATATTAAGTTATAATATATTTTTCTTTTATCAATCTATTCATATGAACAGTCTTTTTTAAAATAAAAATTATAATTCAATAAGGCTTAAGGATAAACCTAAAGAGGTTATCCGAGGAAGAGGCAATGTTTTTTATAATTCATTTCTGTTTTACTTATTAATCAAAATCCTTCGAATATTCATTAATTATTATAATATAATAACACAATTATATCACATATACATTTATTATATTATATAAATATCCTAACATATACCCATCTCCACCTTCATCAAATGTGAAATGAAACTATCGATCGTATGTATGGCGAACTACTATCTCAAGAATGAATTTTACTCATTTTCCATCCACACCTTTCACGAGAAGATGAAATTACATAAATAATTTTTAAATATGATATTAATGATGTTATTAATTCGATGGAATTATAATATCATATACACAATCTTAATTTCAATTTGATGAGAATATGATAATGTTTCTCATTTGTCTAGAAGACTACCCCTTTGCGAAGTGATGTGATTTTTTCATCACATACACATTACATTGAAGATAGTAATGAAATTATTAAATAATAAATTTTTATATATATGATATAAAAATTATTATATAATGGTAATATATTATGTACCATAATTTATTTATTTTTATCGAGTAAATTTAAATTGCTCCCATTCATAGGTAGGGCTTACTATCTCCATGAATGATGTATTTCATTTTTTATCTTTAACATTTTTGTGTTACAGGAAACATAAATTTTAAATTAATAAATATGATATAAAAAAATTAATATAATGGATATTATGGTAACATAATCATTTTATGTGGACCAAAAATAGCCAATATAAACATTAATTGAAAAAAAGCACTGATTACACAAAAATGTGACACTAACATGAACTTCATGATAATGGGTTATAACATTTTATAAGTATATCATTTTTGGTGTGATAAATATGATAATGTTTCTTTAATAGTTGTATGAAAAGAATATATTTCTTATATTGGAGGTTCAATTGTGTATGATGGATGTTGAGACATTAGGTATTTAATTTTTAGTCTCAATTTCTATTCAATGGGACATATATTATGTTACGCACCTATCATATTTTATGAGTAGTATATAAAAGACCTTTTACATTTCATATCACAAATTTATATATTCTAGATAAATTTTATGTTACATTTAATTTTATTATTTCCAGCGGATTATGAACCCCTACTAAAAACTTGTAAGAGTTTTATTATATAATCTCAATGTTTATCAAGATATTTTATGTTTATACTTCCAGTTATATAATTTTATGATCCATATAACATGAAACTTGTCAATTATATTATCTCATAAATAGTTAATGAGAATTCATTTTTTCCATATAATTTCTTCGTTTTTCAATTATAGTGTTAAAAAATTGTTTTTAAAAAAATTGAATAAATTTGTCATATATGATCAAAAACCCTTTTTCTATTATATACAGTTTTTCTAATTTTTTTCAATAAATGTATTAAAATTGTTCAATGTATTTAATAATAAAAATTTTACCCATGTATCCATTATTACAACAATTATTAAAATTAATCTCCATGTTTTTTATAGACATGGACTATTTTGAACTTACCTATCATGTGAAAAAAAACATTTTTAACGTGTATGGAATTCCCCATTTTTCCATCCTCGATGACATATCAATGGTTTCAAGATTAAGTCAAATGTTTATAAGGATATTTTAAATTATTTTTTTTGTATATTTTATAATTGTTTTTATATGATTATCTAGGTAAAAATATAATTTTCCCAATGAAATGTATCAATTGATATTTAAAAAACATGTTTACATATAAGATATAATCCACCAATGTTACTAATTCGTTACTAGTATATGATCCAAGGGTAATCTAATTATACATTTATCTATTTTTTTAATTTTTTGGACATTTTATTCTTCTGAAACCTGCTTCTTTTTTTCATGATTTCTATTAGGATAAAATTATGTGATTTCAATGAATCATAATTTTTCATAGGAAATGTTATGATGAAATATTTATGAAAAAAATATCTATTAATTGGTTCTTATATTAATATTTTTTTATAGTTTTTCATACGTTTTCATAATTTCCATTATGTGATGATTAGGGCATATACCACCCTCCAATGCATTGGGATGATATTGATATATCATTATATAGAATGTACTAAATGGAGAGAGAACCAAAATAATAACGTACTTTTTTCACTATGATGGTCTTATGAATGTTACTTGATTACTATGATGATTTTTTATTGAACCCACTCCACTATCATATTTTTTTAGTTGATTCAAGACTTCAAAAGAACTTTTTTTGATTACTTGTATGTTAGAAATATTTTTCTTATTTGATTGTTAAATTCTCATTAATCTTGATATTTGATTCAAATATGATTTATGTCTTTGTATCTATCTTGATTTATATCATGACTCATGTTTTAGTTCCATGATATATCATATATGGTTTTACAATGTTAATATTGAGTTATCATACCCTTATGCTCGTGATATGATTATATAACCTTTCTTATCATAAATGTCCATTTGATACAACATTTTATTATTTTTAATTCTCTATGATATGAATAATGGTATAATGTATTATAGGTAAAAAAAGGTTTCTATTTATCGGGAACATTGTGGGAGATTATGTAGTACACTTAAGAGCTAATTGTTTATGCATTACTATTTCAAAATACAATATTAAATAACTGTTATAGAATCAATAATTGTGTTATTTAATGAGTATTCATCTAAAAATATGAAATATTTATTTAAATGATTTGTTTTTTCATCATAAGAAGTTAGAAATTTTTTCAAAACCATCACCCCCTACAATGTTATCAGTTATGAAATTTGTTTCACAATAATCCTCAATGTATGTAGGACATTTTGAATGTAATGATTTTGGAAACATGTGTGATTATAAAAATTATGATGGAACATATAATAGAAGATAATTGTTATGGGATCTATATAGGAACCATAAATTGGAATGTATTCCACATCCCCTTAGCAAAAAGGTATCTATATTTCCCTTTTGATTTTAGTTCGAAATTGAGGATGTGGTACTATCCTATTGGAGTGATATTTTCAGCTCGATGAAACAACACAAGAGATTCATATTGGAGCCTAAGGAATAGGGGTGTGTTTTCTATATTATATGAATCCGACTGCATCTGGCATGGATAGAGGACCTTCAACTATCAAAGGTATGCATTTTTATCATCCAGGTTTTCATGTTTTTTCTTTGTTAAAATAAAACTATAAACCTTTTTATGAAATCATATCAAAAAATATTTTTCTTGGTTTCAGAATTCATAGATAATTTTATAACCTTAAACACACATTTATGATTGTTTTCAAAGAATATAAAGTGTTTTAAGGGGTGATCTATTTAATTTCATGGTTATTGCTTATTTTTTTATTCTTTTATACTATAAATGGAAGGATTTACTTTTATTCTTAGTACGAATTGAATCTTCATATACAAGGATCATATAAACATTAATTAGAATAGAGTTACATTTGTATCAAATGATGCATGAATCTGCATCAATTAAATCGTATGGTATCTTAAGGAGAGTAAAGCAGCGATAATTCATTGATTATTAGATTTTCTCTTTTCTAAGATAGGATAAAATCATCATTATGATGGTTGTTAAATAAAGGTCACTTTTCTAAAAAGTGGTTAACCATTTTTTAGATATTTATACTAATGTTATTCATGGGTTACCACCTATGCAAGGAATTGATTTCGTGATTGAGTTGGTATATGAATCTATGAAGGATTATATCATACCTTATATAATGTAACATGAAGATATTAATTAGATAGTAGTTTGGTTGGATGATATGGAGGATAGTAGTTTCATACAACCTAGTACCACTCCCTATGTTTATCCCATGATTCTCACCATGAATGATGACATAGCTAAATATTTATTTGTGGATTATCAGAGGCTAAACCAAATAATAGTCAATATTTGGTATCCTATTACAAGAATAAATGATCTATTTAACAAGATGATAGGTTCCCAGAATATTAATAAAATTTACCTATTTTATGGATGAATTTTTTTGAAATTGAGACCATGATACATACCCTTGACACTGTTTTGTAGTAGGTTTTGATTATATGATATTTTGGTGATTCCATTCAGTTTTAAAAGTGAACCCTGGGAATTATTCGCATTGAGTAATTTCATCTTACTTTATTCTAATGATCATTATCAGGTAGAATTATCCATCGTATATTTTGTGTAATATAAGTTGGAAGATGATCATTTCCAGCATCTTACAATCATGTTGAGTATACAATGATAGCTTTAGTTTTACGCAAAGATATATAAATCATTCTTATTTATTAATAAATTGAACTTATTAGTACATGTAATGTTTGATGAAATATTTAAATAAGATCAGGAAAATTAAATAGTCATGATTTCATAGGACTAGACAAATAATGTTTTTGAGGTTCCTTGATTCCATGCTCTAAATGTGTATTATAGGAATTTCATCCAAGATGTCTCCCATTTGGAAACAAAAATATTCAGAATGACTAATAATGTGGTGATGTTTTTTTTCTGATTCTTCAAAATATATTTTTAAATTTTTAAATAGATGACTTACATAATCACTTATTCATACCTTTCCAATGTTTGGAAAGAAGTTCACCATGTACTCATTTGCATGTAGAGTCATTATCAAAAAAAATCTAATAGATGAGAAGCTTGCGATTTTTTATAGAAGCATAAAAATGATACCACATGAGAGGAATAACCATAATTATGATCTAAATATATCTAAATTGGTACACTCAATATGATTTTGGTGATAATATATGTTAGGTGATATATTTATGGTGTTCATGTAAAACAACATCTGGGTGTGTTTATTTTCATTGCGAGACCTATGACTTCAAAAATGAATAAGGGTAAAATATATGTATTCTTTCTATATTGAGTTAGATTACACACAAGGACTGATAATTTTTTTATAATTCATGTATATTTAAGATAAATATTTAGGTAGTGTAGGATTCTAGAGACAACTATTAACTAATTGAACTCTATGTCCACATGCATCTTTATGTTATGTATCCCCAGGGAAGGTAACTATTACATCAGAATTTATATTACCTAGGCTTATTGAGATGATCCTGAAAATCAATTATCTGATTTGGATATATAATATATGAGGTAATACATATTTTGTTGGGATCCACTGTTTGGAAAGTCCCGTAGCAGTGTTGTCGTCCTCTATTTTTTTCTGGTTGTGTAGAAGTTCCATTCAGTTTTTCTAATGACATTATGATAGAAAGTAATTATTCTAAATTGGTATTGAGTCATGGTATGAAAAATAGGTACCTAAATTTCCATTGGAAATAATACAATATATTGATAAAAAATGAAATAGAGAGATTCATGGTGATATGTTTCACTTTCATTTTAGTGATGGCCGAACATTAAAGGCATAATGGGTTTTTGTAGCAACTACCCATTCCAAAATCTATACTATATAATGCCTTGATAGATTTTGTGACTATATTAAAAAAGAAACCCTAAATGAATTATATATTATGGGTAATTCTGGATAAACTAATGATGGTTTCCCACAATATTTCTATCAGGGTTGTAACATCCCAGGTAAATAAAGAATATGACATTTCATATTTATCCATATTTGTGAATAAAATATTTAAATGACTTTAAAGGGGACGCTATGCTCGATGGCGTACCCAACACGCAACAACGAGTTTCTTGGGAATCTTACGTTGCACTCTAATAATAAAATAATATTATTTTAAATGGTAGTTAACTTGTAGCCGTTGTAATGGCGGGAATGGATAGAAATAACTGAAATATGATTATATATGTTTTTAAATGTTTTTACAATTATCCAATAAAGGATAGAGGCTTAAAATACGGAAAGAATTCGATTTTAGGCATATATGCCCTAGTTTTCACTAAAGGTTCACTTATCGCCTTTTGATGGCGAACTGTCATTAAATATAGTTTTTATCACTCTTATACATTCTTTTGGACCAAATAAAACTCTTATTAAGAATCGGGACATCAAATTTTTACTTTGTGTAAATTTTTGGTATTTTTCTGATAAAGTTCATTTTTTTAATGAATAGTGTAAAATGTTGTGTTTTAATTCAAAACCTCTTTTTAATCTAATTTATTTATATGATTAGATAATATTTTGAATTGTTTTTAAAGTTAAATTAGAAAATATTTTTACCATTTAATCCAATGGTGGTCATTGGAATTAATTTCACTTTGAAATTAGACTTAAACTAGTGTCAATCTTTTGATACTTTTTGTTTTATAAAAACACGCTATTTGCTCTGACAGCGGGAATTAATTATTAAATTAATTAATGTGACTAATATGTTTTGAATTTTGTAAAACGGACTTCATTTTTGAATTCAGAATATCAAATATAGCTTAGGGTTAATTTTTGGTAATTTTCTGAAAAACTTCAATTTTTGATGAATAGTGAAACCACTAAGTGGTAATCAAGCAAACTGATTTTTCAGTTAAATGAAATTTTACCACTAATGTGTATTGAATTTTGAAAATCCGACATACATGGTTGTCATTAAGAAGTAAAATGTGGTTCAATGGGATTATAATAATTTTTTGGTGAATAGTAACTCATTAAGTTCTTAATCGCGATTAGTGGTAATTAGGGTAGTTTAAGGTATAAATAATGCTTTAATAATATAAAATGACCTAGACACATGTCCCAACCCTATTGGTTATGTCATGGCCGACCAAGACAAGCCATGGCCTAACTTGGGGACCCCATGGATCCACTTTTGTTGGGAAATAACATAAAATACTTTTTATTTAATGTTAAAGTGAAAATGACACTAACATAGTATGTTTTACTAAAACAATTTTTAAGTGGGGTTATACAAGTCCAAATTTTGATTATAAATAGTCATTGGAAAGATAAAAATATTTCCTATATCATAGTATTTTTTTTATAATTTTTAGACATTAAATAAATTAAATTATTTATGACATAATAATGATGCAGCGATGACATCATTATTTGACAATTTAATTAAAATGGAAAGATAATGAAAAATATACAATATACACATGGAAAAAACCAATTGGATGAGTGGATTTCGATGCCTTATCACCTTATCCACGAATTCTATCAATGTGGGACCCTTTAGAACCGAAAATCATTTTCAAATAATGTAATATTTCATTGCTTTCCAAAAGTGCCCCTCCTCTCCTCTTATAAAAGGCCCCCACCTCTACCTCTTTTCCCACACCCCTCAAGCCTTTGGCTCGGCCAACCCCTGCCCATTTACTCTCTCAACATCCCTCTCCTCATCCTAGAGGATCCCCTTTGGGCAGAATCCTTTCAAAGGAAGCCTTTAGGCTCAAATCAAAAGGAGATTACACTTTTAAAGGTAACTCATTCTCTCTTGTTCATTTGTTTTATTTTGCTTCTCCAAACCTATAATCTCTTTTTATTTACTTCTTTTGTAACAACACCAGTATCTTCAATATACTAGGATGTTGTTACAAGATTTATTTTAGCTACACTCTCACACAACTACATCAAATGGTTAAAGAACATACGGTTTCCGTGGACGGTGAAATTCTGCCTCCCGAAACGATGATTGTTCAATACTCATTTAACACCTTCAAAGGTGGCCATTATGATGTCACTATTTTTATATATGATATATAATATGTTTATGTTTTATTTATGCTTCTGTATTTTTCATTTTTGTCTTACCTTTGTGGCTTCCATTATGGGTATACGCGATATCTTCATTTAAGGAAGTGCGGACTACCGCCCCCTCAAAGTGATTTGATTCGTTAAATACCATATGTGGGATGTATAAAGGATGGAAATATGATATTATATATGATATTATACTGGAATTATAATATACCTTCATATCATTATTATTCCATTCTATAAAATACGAAATAGAAATGAAAGTAGCGTTCATGCGTACGTACGGCTTACCGTCTCCATGAACGGTGCATTTCATTTCTTACCTCTAAATGATTATGTAATGTTATAAATGCATGCATGTACTGGATATATATGAAATATATGATATCTACATAATGAATACAATTCTGGATATAATAAACATTTGGCCACATGAACAACATGTAATTGTAAGAAGACCACTTTCGACTTAAGAACCAAATATCGGCAAAACAAATATTATTAACTTAAATGATTACATAATGTTTATGACAAGGTAATAAGTGGTATAAAAGTAATAATGAACTTGAAAAGGGTTCTTAAGGAATTAGAAATTAACTCAAGTTTATTATTCAGGAGATTAAAGAATGATCGAGTCAAGTCGGACCCGAGGTAAGGGATCCTACAACTCTCTTTCTTTTTAAGTACATTCTTTTATGTAATTTCTTTTAAGCTCATCTTTATTATGATTGGGATGTTATTTTATATTACTCCTACTGTAATTTTTATTTTCATGTGATGAGAGACCCTATTCTCTCTCATCAATCCTTTTGGAAGTTTTATGTGGCGCCGTTAGGCTGCCGAGTTTTCGTAAGGGATTTTTCATCTCACTTTTATCCCCGTGAGATTTATGCTACATTTGCCACAATTTCCTTTGAGTGGTGTATGTACTGCCCATTATTCTACTCTTTGTGTAATATACTTTCGTTTATGAGTATTTACATCAATGATTTATTTCCCTTCTTTCATGGGGTGTATGTTTTGAACGATACCCAATTCGGTAAGGGAACCTTTCACCCTTCCTCTTTTTAAAAGACTTCTTTTATTGGGTCTTTTAATTTACATATTGTTATGTTGGGATATGTTCTCATATATCCTTAATGATGTAAATTTTGTGTCCAAGTGATGAGATACTCTTTTTATCTCTCATCAACTCATTTTGATGTGACGCCGTTAGGCTGTCAAGGGAACTTCTTAACCCAATTTCGATTTCTTTGGGTTCAACTTGTAGTCATTAAATATGTCATCCATTGAATATGTGTGAATGACCTTTTATTGTTTTACACTTAATATCCACTTATATTGGGTGTCTATATATTTGTCACACATATTTTTTTGAGATTTATTTGTCCTTAATTTAAGGATACCTTCTTTATAAGGTATTTCATCACATTTGACATTTCTATTGAGGGTTCATTGTTGTTATGCACCAATTCACTCTTATATGGTGTATATACTGTCCTTTGGAGTATTATATCATGAATCCTTTTATTCTCATGATATTATAAAGTTCTGACTAAATGTTATTCCTTGATTATTGTATTCAAGTGTCTCTAATTTTGGTAAAACCCCTTTAACCAAAATATCGTTTTAAATGTTTTAGTTATTTGTTCTTATTAATATCCATGTTTTCAAAATGGTTTTAAGGATTTATTTATATGGATATTAATGGTTTAAAATGTTAAAAGCTTCAAGGTGGTATGGGACACTTTGATTCAAAAATCTCTTTATTAAATGTTTTAAATGGTTTTGGAAATGGTTTCTTTTTGAATGGATTCATTATTTCAATATCCTAATATGTTATATTGTGATTGAAATGTGGAAATGTTATGTTTCCTTTATTCATGTTTATGTGATACGATTATGTTATGGTTCTTGGGCATTGTTATGAAGAACGGGTGGTTCCGTGATAAACTAAGGGCGGGTGAGCCCGATATAGCTCTCCAATGCATTGGGTAACGCGAAGGAGTGAAACGTTAAGGTTTCTCCGAAGAGATTTAGGGAATATACTGTGATGGGTATTCCAAACGTAACCAAGAGGGTTACTCCCTACATAAGAATGTTATGAATGCCTCAAGTTACCTTTATGTCTTATGATTTCTATGATTTATTCATGGTTTGATGAGGTATGTTAAAGTGCCTTTGTTTTATGGGTAAAGTATGATTTCATTCTTATGTATATATGAACTCATGTTTCCTTTCCATATTTTTATAACTCTTACTGAGCTTTTTATGCTCATCCCAAGTTTTTGAAATGTTTTTCACAGGTCAAGGGAAAGGTACATGATGTGATGATAGTGTCAAGGATGTGTCAAGAAAGAATCCGTGTTATATTTTAAATATGTTCCCGTTGATGGGAAGAATGAATGCTGACTTTTATGTAACCACTTTGTTTAAATGTGGAATGTAATGCAAGTTTCATGATCTAATTCTCTAAAACTCTAAACCTGAAAAGATCCTCAATGTGTAATCTTGTAATAACTCAAGATTAAGTAAGGTTTAAGGCTGGGGCCTTATAGTTGGTATCAAAGGTCGGTTTAGATAACTTTAGAGGTTAGGGTATTCTTTAAGCATAAGTGACATTACCATAATGGTTAGAATTTCAGAAAGAGTCCTAATTTTAGATAATGTGAATGAGTAAGTATATCTTAGAGTCTACCTTCCTCATTAGTACATGATGTTTTTGTTGATATACTCACACTGACATTTATGTTTTTAGTGAATGGATGGATCTAGCAGGCACCAAAGTGACAATGGGTTTGAAGGAAACTGTGGTGGTTCTCTGATTATGATACTAGATGAGATAGGGGATTCAATGAGGAATCTCATAGTTGTTCTAAACCAACTATCAAGGATCCATGATCAATCACTTCAACCTTCGTGAGTTCTCTAATGCATCATTTACGAGATGGCCAACTCGATGTGGAAATTCAGGTAATAATTATTAAGGTAACCATTAGGGTTTATATGATCCTTACTTTTTAGGTAATTATGGGTTACTCTATGATATGATGGAAAAGGAATGGAATGAGATAAACTTGAGGTTAAAATATGTTATGAATATTTTTGAAGATTTTATCTCATTTTGGGGAATGTTTTGAGAATTATATAGTTTTGGAAAAAGGACAACACGCAGACCGTGTGACATCCCGTCGCGTCGGACAAAGCTGCGGGAATCGAACCCACAACCAAAGTGCGACTGGTATTTATCGCCTACCACTGGACTACGTGAAGTCCCTGGTTAGTTTGACTGATTATTTTTGGTTATATGATTTTATGAATTAAGAGTAAGTTGATTTTGGGTTATTTATAAAAATGATTAACCTATCATGGAGGATATGTGATTAGGTTAATTACTTTTCAATACTAGACTTTAGGAGCAACTAATGTTGTTTAGAGATAAATGTTACGATTTAACATGGAAGACTGTGTGACTAAATCCTTCAAATATTTGGGTTTCAATATTATATTAGGTTTACTTTGAAGAATTTTAGGGACAAATTGTTTATCGGATGGTCCTCGTTGAACTTTGGGTTTTGTTGGACAAATTTTGGAGATTAAGAATAGATTTTCTTTTTATAAGGGGTTATCCTTTTCTGGATTATCTGATCTTGTACTAAACTTTTTGGTTTTGGCTCTGGTTTAAGCCTAAAGACATAGGATGTACATAGTTCTCTTTTGTGGATTAGGTGATTCTCTAGAAGTTGATTATAGTACTCTTAATGTGAACAAGTCTTCCTAAATACTCGTCTTTTGGAGAAAATATGAGTTTGTGAAAGGAATATAATAAAAGTTGAAAGTCAATATGATAAGTGATTATGTTTCCTTATGAATAAATTCCTCAATAAAAAGTAACTTAAAACAAAAATGTTGTATATTAACTTTTCCTACTGGGGAATCGAATACCGTTTAACCCATCACAAGTTTGTGATTTTCTCATTGTTAACTTTCTCCTAAACATGTTTTCTATCACTCTCCATAAGAACGTGACCCTATGTTTTCTCCTCCATGTCCATATTTTCATACTTGGAATCCTAGTATGGGTTAACACGAGTGACCTTTGTACTTATCTTTCTTTATTTTAAAGTGTTTGTTTTACCGACTTTTGTTCCGATGTGGGACTTTCAAGGATGTTTCCAAGCGCAATTTTAAAATTGCGAGGACGCAATTCCCAAAAGGGGGGAAGGATGTAACATCCCAGGTAAATAAAGAATATGACATTTCATATTTATCCATATTTGTGAATAAAATATTTAAATGACTTTAAAGGGGACGCTATGCTCGATGGCGTACCCAACACGCAACAACGAGTTTCTTGGGAATCTTACGTTGCACTCTAATAATAAAATAATATTATTTTAAATGGTAGTTAACTTGTAGCCGTTGTAATGGCGGGAATGGATAGAAATAACTGAAATATGATTATATATGTTTTTAAATGTTTTTACAATTATCCAATAAAGGATAGAGGCTTAAAATACGGAAAGAATTCGATTTTAGGCATATATGCCCTAGTTTTCACTAAAGGTTCACTTATCGCCTTTTGATGGCGAACTGTCATTAAATATAGTTTTTATCACTCTTATACATTCTTTTGGACCAAATAAAACTCTTATTAAGAATCGGGACATCAAATTTTTACTTTGTGTAAATTTTTGGTATTTTTCTGATAAAGTTCATTTTTTTAATGAATAGTGTAAAATGTTGTGTTTTAATTCAAAACCTCTTTTTAATCTAATTTATTTATATGATTAGATAATATTTTGAATTGTTTTTAAAGTTAAATTAGAAAATATTTTTACCATTTAATCCAATGGTGGTCATTGGAATTAATTTCACTTTGAAATTAGACTTAAACTAGTGTCAATCTTTTGATACTTTTTGTTTTATAAAAACACGCTATTTGCTCTGACAGCGGGAATTAATTATTAAATTAATTAATGTGACTAATATGTTTTGAATTTTGTAAAACGGACTTCATTTTTGAATTCAGAATATCAAATATAGCTTAGGGTGAATTTTTGGTAATTTTCTGAAAAACTTCAATTTTTGATGAATAGTGAAACCACTAAGTGGTAATCAAGCAAACTGATTTTTCAGTTAAATGAAATTTTACCACTAATGTGTATTGAATTTTGAAAATCCGACATACATGGTTGTCATTAAGAAGTAAAATGTGGTTCAATGGGATTATAATAATTTTTTGGTGAATAGTAACTCATTAAGTTCTTAATCGCGATTAGTGGTAATTAGGGTAGTTTAAGGTATAAATAATGCTTTAATAATATAAAATGACCTAGACACATGTCCCAACCCTATTGGTTATGTCATGGCCGACCAAGACAAGCCATGGCCTAACTTGGGGACCCCATGGATCCACTTTTGTTGGGAAATAACATAAAATACTTTTTATTTAATGTTAAAGTGAAAATGACACTAACATAGTATGTTTTACTAAAACAATTTTTAAGTGGGGTTATACAAGTCCAAATTTTGATTATAAATAGTCATTGGAAATATAAAAAGATTTCCTATATCATAGTAATTTTTTTATAATTTTTAGACATTAAATAAATTAAATTATTTATGACATAATAATGATGCAGCGATGACATCATTATTTGACAATTTAATTAAAATGGAAAGATAATGAAAAATATACAATATACACATGGAAAAAACCAATTGGATGAGTGGATTTCGATGCCTTATCACCTTATCCACGAATTCTATCAATGTGGGACCCTTTAGAACCGAAAATCATTTTCAAATAATGTAATATTTCATTGCTTTCCAAAAGTGCCCCTCCTCTCCTCTTATAAAAGGCCCCCACCTCTACCTCTTTTCCCACACCCCTCAAGCCTTTGGCTCGGCCAACCCCTGCCCATTTACTCTCTCAACATCCCTCTCCTCATCCTAGAGGATCCCCTTTGGGCAGAATCCTTTCAAAGGAAGCCTTTAGGCTCAAATCAAAAGGAGATTACACTTTTAAAGGTAACTCATTCTCTCTTGTTCATTTGTTTTATTTTGCTTCTCCAAACCTATAATCTCTTTTTATTTACTTCTTTTGTAACAACACCAGTATCTTCAATATACTAGGATGTTGTTACAAGATTTATTTTAGCTACACTCTCACACAACTACATCAAATGGTTAAAGAACATACGGTTTCCGTGGACGGTGAAATTCTGCCTCCCGAAACGATGATTGTTCAATACTCATTTAACACCTTCAAAGGTGGCCATTATGATGTCACTATTTTTATATATGATATATAATATGTTTATGTTTTATTTATGCTTCTGTATTTTTCATTTTTGTCTTACCTTTGTGGCTTCCATTATGGGTATACGCGATATCTTCATTTAAGGAAGTGCGGACTACCGCCCCCTCAAAGTGATTTGATTCGTTAAATACCATATGTGGGATGTATAAAGGATGGAAATATGATATTATATATGATATTATACTGGAATTATAATATACCTTTATATCATTATTATTCCATTCTATAAAATACGAAATAGAAATGAAAGTAGCGTTCATGCGTACGTACGGCTTACCGTCTCCATGAACGGTGCATTTCATTTCTTACCTCTAAATGATTATGTAATGTTATAAATGCATGCATGTACTGGATATATATGAAATATATGATATCTACATAATGAATACATTTCTGGATATAATAAACATTTGGCCACATGAACAACATGTAATTGTAAGAAGACCACTTTCGACTTAAGAACCAAATATCGGCAAAACAAATATTATTAACTTAAATGATTACATAATGTTTATGACAAGGTAATAAGTGGTATAAAAGTAATAATGAACTTGAAAAGGGTTCTTAAGGAATTAGAAATTAACTCAAGTTTATTATTCAGGAGATTAAAGAATGATCGAGTCAAGTCGGACCCGAGGTAAGGGATCCTACAACTCTCTTTCTTTTTAAGTACATTCTTTTATGTAATTTCTTTTAAGCTCATCTTTATTATGATTGGGATGTTATTTTATATTACTCCTACTGTAATTTTTATTTTCATGTGATGAGAGACCCTATTCTCTCTCATCAATCCTTTTGGAAGTTTTATGTGGCGCCGTTAGGCTGCCGAGTTTTCGTAAGGGATTTTTCATCTCACTTTTATCCCCGTGAGATTTATGCTACATTTGCCACAATTTCCTTTGAGTGGTGTATGTACTGCCCATTATTCTACTCTTTGTGTAATATACTTTCGTTTATGAGTATTTACATCAATGATTTATTTCCCTTCTTTCATGGGGTGTATGTTTTGAAAGATACCCAATTCGGTAAGGGAACCTTTCACCCTTCCTCTTTTTAAAAGACTTCTTTTATTGGGTCTTTTAATTTACATATTGTTATGTTGGGATATGTTCTCATATATCCTTAATGATGTAAATTTTGTGTCCAAGTGATGAGATACTCTTTTTATCTCTCATCAACTCATTTTGATGTGACGCCGTTAGGCTGTCAAGGGAACTTCTTAACCCAATTTCGATTTCTTTGGGTTCAACTTGTAGTCATTAAATATGTCATCCATTGAATATGTGTGAATGACCTTTTATTGTTTTACACTTAATATCCACTTATATTGGGTGTCTATATATTTGTCACACATATTTTTTTGAGATTTATTTGTCCTTAATTTAAGGATACCTTCTTTATAAGGTATTTCATCACATTTGACATTTCTATTGAGGGTTCATTGTTGTTATGCACCAATTCACTCTTATATGGTGTATATACTGTCCTTTGGAGTATTATATCATGAATCCTTTTATTCTCATGATATTATAAAGTTCTGACTAAATGTTATTCCTTGATTATTGTATTCAAGTGTCTCTAATTTTGGTAAAACCCCTTTAACCAAAATATCGTTTTAAATGTTTTAGTTATTTGTTCTTATTAATATCCATGTTTTCAAAATGGTTTTAAGGATTTATTTATATGGATATTAATGGTTTAAAATGTTAAAAGCTTCAAGGTGGTATGGGACACTTTGATTCAAAAATCTCTTTATTAAATGTTTTAAATGGTTTTGGAAATGGTTTCTTTTTGAATGGATTCATTATTTCAATATCCTAATATGTTATATTGTGATTGAAATGTGGAAATGTTATGTTTCCTTTATTCATGTTTATGTGATACGATTATGTTATGGTTCTTGGGCATTGTTATGAAGAACGGGTGGTTCCGTGATAAACTAAGGGCGGGTGAGCCCGATATAGCTCTCCAATGCATTGGGTAACGCGAAGGAGTGAAACGTTAAGGTTTCTCCGAAGAGATTTAGGGAATATACTGTGATGGGTATTCCAAACGTAACCAAGAGGGTTACTCCCTACATAAGAATGTTATGAATGCCTCAAGTTACCTTTATGTCTTATGATTTCTATGATTTATTCATGGTTTGATGAGGTATGTTAAAGTGCCTTTGTTTTATGGGTAAAGTATGATTTCATTCTTATGTATATATGAACTCATGTTTCCTTTCCATATTTTTATAACTCTTACTGATCTTTTTATGCTCATCCCAAGTTTTTGAAATGTTTTTCACAGGTCAAGGGAAAGGTACATGATGTGATGATAGTGTCAAGGATGTGTCAAGAAAGAATCCGTGTTATATTTTAAATATGTTCCCGTTGATGGGAAGAATGAATGCTGACTTTTATGTAACCACTTTGTTTAAATGTGGAATGTAATGCAAGTTTCATGATCTAATTCTCTAAAACTCTAAACCTGAAAAGATCCTCAATGTGTAATCTTGTAATAACTCAAGATTAAGTAAGGTTTAAGGCTGGGGCCTTATAAGGGTAACCTTCCCTATTGATGTTTTGGTAATATGTATATGGAAGAGAGTGTTCACATAATTGGTTTTTTGAATAGGATAATTTTAAATATAGGTAGATGTTTGGCATATCTATACTCAAAGTGCCATATGAATTATTAGGGATCAGAGGCTTGGTTATGTATGACTTCATATCAAATGACTAATGACCAATATGAGTAGAATATTCATATTTCATGTTATATTTTTTGAGGTTTGAATTTTTATTTCTGGGGTCCTTTGGAGTACAGAAAAAACTCATACTTCTATCTTATTATAAAAACACTAAGTAATTAATCCAATTGTATTTTTTGAGTAATATTTTTGAAGGCCTCCTTATTCTCTTCATTGTTCATTAGAGGTAGTTGTGTCATCTCAGGATAGAACTAGTTTTATGAACAAGATGAATGAGTAGGTTCCATTATTAATAATGAAATTTGTAGCCATCATTAGATAGAAAAAATCATACATTGACAATCGTATTTTACCATTATATTCTCATTTGGTTGTCACCTAGGCTATGGAAGTGTTGTATCATGAGACTGGGAAATCTACCACTTATGTTTATCAAGATATTCAACATAATTGAAAGTGTTGTTCTACTCTCATTCTTGTTTCCCCTATATAAAAAATCACACCATGTCTCATATCCTAGACATGTTTCAACATCCGAAATTTCACCCAAACCATTCTTAGGTGATTGATGTAAAAGATGTTGATATGTATACATATGTATATATTTTGAAGAATTCAGTTAAGATCATTAACTATAGTGACATGAAAATAAAATGTTGGAATATAAAAATAGTTTGAGTGTGGTGTTATCAATGGAATGTGAAAGAGGATACCTATGTGTGGGAATTTGATATGACAATAATGTGTCCATTCATGTTTGCTGACACCTAAAACCGATCCTTATAGTATCATGAGGAAAAGCTAGTATATGCTTGGGAGGTTTTAAGATCTTATAGTTTTTAGTTAAAACAGTTGTTATGTTTTTTCAATCATATTTTGAATTTTATTCTAATTAGCATAATCCTTTTTAGTCGATCCTTGGTATGATATTATTGAGAATTTATGAGGTTTAGTAGGAGGATGACATGTTTTAATCAATAAAATAGATTTAGATCACAATTCATGGATTTTAATGTAAATTTATCAAAATGATCCTATAAAGAAGAATAACTAATAAATGTTTCATGGAATGGAATGGAATATGTTTACATAATGATATTTTATATTATGTCATTATATTTGTTTTTATTTTGTTTATATAAATAGGTGATGTGCTTATGAATGTTTATGTATATCATTGGATTAATGGTGTATATACCAAATTTATGTCGTAAAAACGTAGTTCATAGTGTTAAAATCTAGAAGCATTTGTTTGTTTGGATGAAATATATCCTATTATCTATTTTAGGCCAACAAAATATGGATATCAAGAATCAATTATTAATCCAAGGGATGTTATCCTTGGATTACAGGTTTCCAGATTATGAGTGTGAAGGTAAAAATTATAAATCTATTACCCCATCATACTCTATTGGATATATATTGCTGAAAATCCTCATATAGATTTCCTACCCTGGATCTAAATAGATATACATTGGCATGGCTATTTTATCATTATTTACGTTAAGGAAAGGGTGTAATCGGTACAAAGGACATTGAGTATTTCATATGGATTCTAAGAATATAAATAGGATTCTCTAAAACATATCCCTAATTTTGTTTCAAATAGTAATTGTATGTACTATTTTTTTATCATTTTATAACATTGCACATGTGACCAAAATAAACAAATAAATCAATGATTGTTGATTAATCCATTCATAAAAAATCCACTGGATCCTATGAGTTTCATTGGTGATGAGATTGAGACTTTTGGATATTTGATATGTTTTCCACTAGTGAAATTATTTAGACATTGTTAGAGTGGACATAGACCATTCTGTTTTTTTGGAATGATGACTAATTCATGGTTTAATGATATTAATTAGAAAAACATGAGTTTTTTGGTGAGTGAGTCAAACTGAATTGTGTACACATAATTGGTAAATGATGTATATTCGGCTAGAAAAATTTATCTTTTTATGAGATCTGATTATATTGGTATGTTATTTTACATGGATTTGATATGATAAATGAAACATGATTTTGTATAATGATGGTATTAATTAGGTTCCAGAAGATGTAAACTATAATGGGCTAAATAAATGGTAATTGGGGGAATTTACCTTTGTGGTTTATTTTGAAATAATTTTTTATAGTGTCTTGTTATGTTGAAATTATTATATATTGTGCTTTCAACTAGATGTAATAAAAATATTTTATAAAGTTAATAAACCAAATTATGATTAAATTATGACTTATTGGTCTTGTAAGATGTTATTTTGAGATTATTATCTATAGGTATTGCTCTATGTTATTGTAAAATTATTATGTTTTGGCATTATGCCAGGTTATATAGAAAGGATTGTATATATGGATCCCATGAGATTATTCTAAAATGATTATATATAGATCTTTCATTAAGTTATGGTTAAATTAATATATATAGAGAGTTAATTTCTAGAGATGTTTAAATGATTATATATATGACAAGCACTAGGTGGTACTGAAATTATATATATTGGGTTTTAACATGTTCTCTAATAATGGTTCACATGCAATTTTTGTTTTCTACACCATACATGGTTTATGGATATAGATGGTGTTTTTCCACGAAATGATTTGTTCTATAGGACATGGATCAATATTAGGTTTAGCTGACCCAATTTTCAACCCATATAACATGGGTCAATATTTTTATATTATTCATAGTATAAATTTATTAAATTAATATGTTATTTATCACAATATTTCATGCACTATATTCCTATGATTGTATTATTTTTAAAACAAATTTGACCAATTGAGTGTAGTCACTCCTTGGATTAGCCTTCATTTGGTACCCAAATAGATTGTGAAGGTTGGTTTGGATAACCTAAAGTGACCCTATGATTTATTATGCATACTGGATATATTCGATCTTGGATAATGGTAAAACAAGAGGATAGATACCATTATACTTAGGGTATTTTATATAGCATGTTTTACATTTATTTTTAGAACTATTATCATATTAATTAGTCAAATTTATCCTAATATTACATGTATTATTATTATTTAGATTATTTGATATATCTTCCTATTCTACTTTTTTTCTACTGAAAATTTCTATTGTATCTACTATTTTTTTCTAATCTATTTTTTATTTCTAGTAAATTTATTATTATATACCATAGTTAATATTAACCCCACTATATTTCATACACTCTTGTTGATTTTAACTAGGATAAAACATATGGGGAGCCACTCCTGTGGTCATGTATCCAAGTAATATTAATATTATGAAGTTGTATTAGTCTATGGAAGTTTAAAATGATCTAGAATAAACTATGTTAACAATTTATGTGATGGAAATGCAGTGAAAGTATCAATGATCAACCCATATAAATGGGTGATGGACTCAAAAATTATCCGATTCAACAAGAAAATATATCATAATATACAATTAACCACATTAACATAGTAAAAATCTTAAAAATATGATAGAGGTGATGGATGTTGTCACTTGGATGTCTGGATAATACAAATAATAAAGGAACTAGTGTTCAATTCCTAAAAATTAAAAAATGTTTGAAGAAACACCCTATGAGACCCAAACATTCAAAAATAGTCTAAATAGAGCTACTAATTATAGAATAAAAATAAAGAGTTATTCTAACACCATTGATGGAAAAAATGTGTTTCTAAGTCATACATATGATATTAATGCTAACACGATGATAAAAAACATATCACACATTAGATTTATTATAGAAATTCTAATGAATAATTATATTAGAAATTAATAATTAAATCTAGTTAGATGAAATGTTTTAGGTGGGATAATGTCACACCCTATAATTTTAAGATATAAATACTTTAAATAAATCAATGTGCTGGAAATAATGCTCCACATAAAACACCAATCATCATCAAAACCATGATGTATTAACATAAAGTATATATATTATAATAATAAATAAATTCATATAAATCCTATTAAAACCACATAATAAGATTAATCATTTTTTAAAAAATTTATAGAATGAATATAGATATTACATTTAAAATAAATGAATTTATATTTCTTGAGAAAAAATTAGTTATATGATATTTTTAATCATATAATTATATTTTTATAATAAAATCCCTTTATTATATATGTTTTTTTAGGAAAATGAACATAATATTATTTTTTATTAATTTATATTTATATGAAAAATTGGTTTACACAAATTAGTAATTGATACTAAATTTGACGAAGAAAATATTTTGTTGTATGGAGTCATTTCCCAAATAAAATCAATTTTTTATTCATTTGATAATATTATTTAAAAGATAAATTAATAAATTTTGTAATTTCAATAAAATAATTGAACATTATTTTTGTATCCATCATAATAATATTATCTTATAATGATTTTTTAACATATTTCTCAATAGTGTTTTTACGGTCAATTGTTCTGTATAATTTTTTGACAGAAACAATGATTTAGGGAAATTATTATTATGAATGTATGTCATAGATATTTTTTAAACCATTATCCTCAACCAATAAAATTATTTTATATGTTACATTATAAATCCAAGAATGTTATTCTTATTTAAAATCCAAAATATAATTTTTTTTATTATGTAATAATTTTCTCAATGAATAGTTTTTAATAGAGCTCACAAATGTTATATTAAATTCAAAATTTATAACATTTAGAAATTGAATAAAAAAATTGATTTAAAATAAATGATCAATAATTCCAAATTATATAATAATAATTATTATATTTTTATTCATGTTGGATAAATTCATTTTCTAAAAACAAGTTACCATACTAAGTGTAAATTAAGGATAAAATAAATTAACATAGTATAAATGGAAAAACATATTTCAATAATGTGTTATAATGGATGATTATGAAATATTTTGAACATATATATTCCCCAATAATTAAATTTTAAATGTTTTAGACACAATACATGTGTTTGAATTCCAATTATTAATAAATTATCAATATTTAAAAAGAAGTATTCCCCTTGAACTTATAAATGGGGAATATCACAACCCTTTAAATACCACTACTAAAATTTTACTTCCTTATGAAACCTTTATATTTTTCCTTCACCATTAATAATATTACATCCATTTTCTTGGGCTCTCATTATTTTATCATAGGCCCCATTCTATTAAGATCCTTCTAGAAAATATCAATGTTCTTAACATGAGTAATACATCTTACATAACATCATTAATATATATCATACATATAAAATTATAAATCATTAAACCATATGTAATAAAATAAATATTATATTTATACATATTGATTTACTTTTATAAGGGAATATCAATTTACTTACTTTTAATATATCCCTTAATAATTAAAAAATGACATTCTGTCATGTGTGTTATTTACCTCCTCCACAAACCATTATGTTTAATTTTCTATGAATAATTTACTTGGTTGGTTATAATGTTTAATTTATAAAGTAATTATGAGAAATAAAACCAATTTTCTATTCATGAATTGTCCAAAAATATTATAAATTTATCTCTATTTTGGGGAAATGTAATCATCAAACATGAATATATGTATTCCACCATAACAAAGGAATTATTTATTTATTTTTTTCATTTAATATTATCACGAACAAACCCACGTCGACCCTGAACCGTTCACCAAATCCGGTCCACGAAGTGTCCCAAGGGGCGTTCCTAATCCCCATGGGCTGGCAACTAGTTCTGGGCATCAAAACCAAACAAGAGGGAATGATTTGGCCCATAAATTAATGAAAAGTGAGGAAGCGGAAAATGTAGAATAACACAAGGGAAATAAATGACATGAAAAAAACCAACAAAAGAAAACTAAACTATCCATGACCAAAACTCCTCGTGACTTAGAGTGTCACTCAGCAGTCCACATCAAACTCTTACCCACTGCGAGTAATCTCAAGTCAAACCTGCAACAAAACTAAAAACAAGAAAACACTATATGCGTGAGTATTAAAACTCAGAAGGGGTTCCCAAAAACCAATTCCCATTTCACTACCATTATACAAATAAATTTACAAATTCCATGTTTGAACTAAAATATATAAAATATGGGCTTCCACAAACAAAATTCCCATTCTAAGTGGAGTAAATTTCCATTGTCCTTTTTAATTTTAAAAAATGTTTAATGTTTGAAAGGAATAGGTGGATTGCATTTTAAAAAATTTCTTCGAAGAAGTTAGAAACTCAAATTTCAGTTGTTAGAGAAATGGAAAACCACACACAACAGACACTAAGGGAAATGGAAAAGAAGTGGAACACATGGGGAAGTAACCAAACTAGACCTCTCAATCGTCCGACACATAAAAATAAACACTAAAGAAAACATGGGTCGAACCTAGGAGCTCGTGAAAAATATAGAACGTACTATACATGTGACTCATCCTGAAGGAATGCCTAATCTTGATGACGTCATAACGCTCTAACTCACGGTGTTTCCCTACATAGTCTAACTGAGGGGCCCAATCCCCAAGAAGAGTGTCATCCGTACTAAGGGTCACTAGCCAGTGCGTAATCTAAACTATTGCAACAATCGTTCTTAGAAGATTCACTTACTATTCCAGGTTCCAATGTCAACACATATAATAAACACGAAATGGTTGTGTCAACAAATTCAATCATGTAGCACAAACATGACACACAAATCATGAAGTCAACGTACTCCAAATATCACCCTTGAGTCACCTCAAAGAAAGTTTTCCAAAATAATTTATTTTATTATTTTTTCAAACAGGCCTTCACCAATTTTAGAGAAAATAATCATTTCTCAAGAGAACCAAAATGCTTGCTCAGGCTTCAAATGAATTCATTTTTCAATAAAATGGAACTATATTTGAAATTCTGTGAATTATTTTTAAAATCAAAATGATAATTCATTCATTACTGAGTGTGATCTCATCCTGAAAATATCTCAAGTGTCGTGTATAAAATAAATGGCTCTTTTTACACCAAATAATCATTTGAAAATTAATTATTATATTATTTTTCTTTTATTAAAATTAATTAAATAACAATCAATTAATAAATTCTTGAATTTCAAGGCGAGTGCAGTGGGGGCCTACCTAGACATGTTTTCCTAACAGAATTGCATGTCACACCTCGCACAGATGGACAACGACACGATAGTCGATGACCGCAATATCCCGGGTTTGCCTCACCGACACACGCTGCAACAAACGTACAACAACTAAAAACCCGTAACAACTGACTTAAGACAGCCCAAAGGAAAAAATGGTGTTAAAACCACCTCGACTTGTTTTCAAATCATATGTTAAACCATTTACATTATTTCCTAAAACACATTAAAATTTATAAAAATATTTTACAAATAGTAACCCACAACCAACACATTTTATAAAACCACATAAACAATTTTTAAAATATATTCATGGGGTATGACAATAGAGGTATATATAAAATCCATCACATCTAATTAAAATTTTCTAACAAGCGTACACCTCTTCCTCTTTCAAAAACAAATCTCGCACCTCATAAACAACCCACAACCTATAAAAAATAAGAAAGACAACCATGCTAAAATTATTAAACAACATCGTGCTCAACTATTTTATTAATAATAAACACACAAAAGGCAAGAAAACAATTTAGTTTTAAATTTAATGGTCAACACAATGAAATCCAACCTCAACCCCCTAGAGTAATGAAAACACACGCCTGAGACCGTTTCACAATCTCATTCGCACCTCATCTACATAAACATGGCACTAGGTATCAAACAAAAACTAAATTATTTTTAAAACGATATCCACACCAATATAATTAATAACAATAAATAATTAGAGGATTTCTTAAAACTTGTTCGAAACATCGTTCGCACCGCAACCTCACTCTTGAGGGTTAAAAACAAACTACATTAATAAAATTTAAACTCATGAAATTAAAACTCTAACCCTTAAATCAAAACCCCATCCATGATAGAACACTAAATCGAAGGGAGGAGGTGTAAGTGAGTACCGTAGGGGAGGTCGTACCGGCAAGGTTGGTCGGAGGAGGGTTGTGCACGCCGGAGGGTCGCACATGCTGGATAAGTGGTGTGGTTGGTCACATGAGGTGTACACGGCTGGTAGAGATTTGGACTAGAGTGTTCGTGGCTGGTGGAGGTGCAGCGCATAAGGGAGGTCGTTAGACAGGGGAGGCGCGGATGGGGCAGGTTGGCTAGGTTTCTTTGGTGTGGAGGGAGTGGGGTGAGGCCATCGCATCTGCTCGGGAGACCGGCATCAGACAGGGAAGGCAAGGCCGGTTCAGGCGAGGGGCGAAGGAAGGCATGTAAGATGGCTTCTAGATAGGGGAGGCGACGCTGGTGCATCTTCTCGGGAGGACGGTAGCAGACAAGGTAGTTGAGGCCGGTAGAGGCAAGGGGAAAAGCGTACATGGAGGAGGCTTGGGGTGGTGGGTCACACTACATGTCGGGGGAACCGATGAGTGGGGTGAGCACAGATGTTGGGGAAACCTAGCGCAGACAACGGTCTGGGCACACAAATTCTGGGAATGAGGGCGGCGTTTACCTGTAATGCCGATGATGCGGGAAACCCAGCTATTGTAGGAGGGTAAAATAGCCTTTGGTGCCGCGGCCTGGATTAGAAAACAAAAGGTAGGGATATAATCAGGGATGGGTTCTGTGCAGTGGAAGAAACATGGGGTATGGGGAGGACTGGATTGATCCATTCCAAGGGGGTGCATAGCACTATGAGAGGGAAGAGATGGGGGCGAGCCCCTCCAATGTTTTCCTCTCTACAAAAATATTATATATATATATATATATATATATATATATATATATATATAAATAGGATTTAGAATGAAATAATAAAATAAAATAAAAATATACACTAATAAAAATATTATTAACAGAAATTATAATAACATTAAATATATACATATATATATATATGAACGTTATTATTAATTTTTAGTATCCTCTTAATTAACTTATTCATTATTTTTTTACTTAAAATTTTATCTTCAGTGAATTTATTTATTTAAAATCAAGGGTTGTTGTACGGTTTTCCTGCAGTGAGACATGCAGCTTAGCGAACCACGCTCAAACTGTGTCACCTGACTTTTCCCACAACAATGTCATGTTTTTCTCTCATTGTACTATTTTATAAAAAATGTGCATGTTGAGTTCCTTCACTTGAACCCACTTGGGAATCTGTGGGAGCACCACGTGGTTACCCCTAACTGTGTGTGATGACCGCACAATGATTAAAAAGGATTCCAAAATAATAATAGACTCACATGCTACCAAAACTCAAAGTAGTAATTAAATTAAAATAAAAGAAATAACCAATAGGTTCAGGGGGTGATAATTCTCGACATCATAGAACTTTATTCCCCAATAAAGTCACCTAGTAGAACGATGGAGCAAACAATAATCCATTCCCAAATAAAACGAGAAGAAACCACAACATAAGAGAATGGGAGAACACAATAAGGTTCTCCCCACCATAAGAACTCAACTAGTGTTGAAATTTTAACACCCAAACATACCACCCCGGGAGGGGGGCGAAACCGGAACTCCCAACGGATCCAACCTATCCACTATAGCACGAGCAAAACAATGCCTCCACTGAAACATGGAACTCTCGACTCAGACCAAAGAAATCCTGAAAACTAGTGAAAAACCACCAAGCAGAACTTAACTGAAGCAGTAATCCTGAGCATAAATGAAATCCTGGACTCCTCTGCGTGCACTTAAATCTCCAAACGAACACCAAAACACCATGATCGACCCATACAAGGGTCAATAAAACTCTTAAGAAAATCCCACAATGCATAAAACCCTAACCTGACAAAGAAAGCTTTTTAGATTATAATAGAGCATGTCCATCATAACTCCACAGAAAAACAACTAACTTTCAACAACATCAAGACTTTTACAATAGAAAAACAAGAACTAAATGAATTTAAATGTTCCACCACTAACACAGAACATAGAACCTGAACTAAGGCTTCACACCCTTGGAAACACCTAAATGTGTGGGAGCTTCACCCCTTGACCTGTGGGTGGGGCTTTGATGGATGATGCATCTCTTGCCTCAAAGTCAGGCACAAAAATTCCTCTGGTCACAATGCCTCCTTCAGGCGACGCTTCCTACAAAACTTCTCCAACAAACCCAGACAGCCGTAACAATGACACGTCTTCAGAGGGATGTGACATGACAACTTCATGTGCCCAAACAGGCCACACTGGTGGAACAACAATAAACGGTCTGATGAACAAGATGAAAAAAACATTTCAGACGACTCTTTTTGAACAGGTCCATCTGCCACACCATGCTCGCCAGATTTGGAACCTTCACGAATAGCTAGATATGCTGGATTTCCAACCGTATGGACTCTGGATACCAATTCAGATGAAATGGCCTCATCAACCAACTTCTCGAAACGATGGTCCCTAGAAGGTAGGACCTGATCCATGATTTCTAGAAATAGACGCCCAATAATCAGATAAGTCTTTCATCAAATCTCGTGATGCTACCTATGGATAAAAGGACACAAGTTCCTTGAAATGGTAAAAATATCTCTTCACAATCCATTGGCCTTATTGAATGCACATATGTTTTTCCTTTTCTTCTTCTTCAAATATTCATGTATAAACCATCAGACGAAGACAGATTTGATGACATCCCACATCATCCCAACTTGCAGTTATGGCGGGTCAATCAACTCTCATTTGTCCAGTCCAGGACCTTCAAACATGCCCAAAACAACACGCACTCTGATAGCTTCGGGAGTTCCCAAAACCCTGAAGACATGCTCGACCTCTTCAATCCCTTCTACTACTACTAACGGACCTCGATCAACATAAAGGATAGTCAATGTCCAGAAAGGACAAAAACTGGGCATGAAATATCGAAAACTCTAGGGAATTTTCTAGGTGGTAGGTTATGAACAACATATAAAACAAAGATCCAATACCAATATCAAGACAAATCAATATCATTAAAAGCGCATTCATCAAAAAAATCCAACTCAAAAACCAAACAAATATTAACACAACACAAAATTTCCTTTTCCAAAATCCCCATTTCCATTTTTTGATTTCAAATTTCCTTCCTTCAAGAACACTTTTCAAATACCCAAACCCACTTTTCAAACCAAATTCAATTTTTCGAAAATCACTTTAATTTTTAAAATCACTTTACAAAAACAAGGTCAAGACTTTACTTCCAAGTGCACACCCCAGTAATCCCATTAATCGTTTCACATGTATTCATTTTCTTTCATCCATACACACCAACACACACTTCCCATCCATTCCCTCACATGTTCAAATGTTCATAAAGAGTACATGAGGTTGCAACCAAACCATTTATCTACCAGTTCTATGTGACCACCGGATTTTTAGGCCAAGAGCTTTCATTTTTAAAAATCCATTTCAAAAATTTAAATTCATTTAAAAGAAAACATTCTCATTTCAAAAACCCTTTTTCATTTCCAAAATTCCACTTATACCCACAATAACCAAGACAATACACAACTTGCATCAAATCACTAAAGATTGGGACTAGTAGTCATTCTTAACCTAGAGAAATGGTAGTGGGACATGCCCCAAGTATGCATCAACAAGTAGGATGAACTTAAACCATGTACGCGGACTCCACATTGGTCAATACTCCACGTAAAATTACAATGTAACATCGGTTTTCCTCTGTTGTCATCCCTCCATATAAAATCACAATGTAACATCTGCATGTCGTGGGCCGGCTTGGGTGACCAGTTCTGTGTCGACCAGGGATGGTTAATGACAAATATGTTCTTTGAATGGATAGTAATGATTAAGGGTTTAGAGGATTGATATAATTTTTAAGATATAATTAAATTTTTTGATTGAAATGTTAGGGAAACTATTAATGATATGATCAACAAATGGAAATCGGTAATATGATCATTTAAAATAATAGTGTTAAAAAAAATATATATTAATTCATATTATTTAATATTTTATTTTCCATAAATTATTCTTATATATCACTATAATTACTATTTTTAACTATAAAAATAACTAAATATGATCAATGAAATTATGTTATAATTGTATTATAAATAAACCATTACATAATAATCTATTAGTTGTGGTATGTTAATGTTTTGGTTGGTTAAACCACCCAATCAAAAAATATGTTATTTTAATATAATGGATTTATATTGGAACTTTATTAATTGAATTATTTTTTAAATATATGTATATTATTATTATTATTTTATTCTTAAATGGTAACATTATAATTAATATCATAATTTTTTTTTAAAAATTTTTTTGATCATTGATAGCTTCCTAAACATGATCATCATCAATTAAATATTCATGGATCAAAAAACTCCAAGGGAATGAATTTTTAAAAATATTGATATCATGTAATATCAATTTAAATAGACTTAACGATATTATAAGGATTTAAATTATTTTATGGATTTATAATAATAGTCTATTTATGAAACTAGTTCAAAACTATCAAGATTACATAAACATGATATTGAAAATGGATAATAACTAATAAGGATTCATATAGTGAATTTTTATAAAACAAGTCTATAAATGGAAAAAATTAAGTATGGTTACAAAATAAGTTATTCATATAGATATAGTATTTAGATAAGTTGTTATATTGAATTCATGGATGATTGGTCAAATGATAATGGTAATCATGATCATAATTCTGATTCATTGAGACACAATACATTTCATCCACCATGTTTCCTTGTATAATGTATTTAAATAAAATGGATACATTTTTGTAATACATTTTCTATTTAATTGTACATTCTATTCCAATTATTCTTCCATTCTACAATTTTCTATGATTTCATTCGTTATACCTTTAGTAAGTATTTTTAGTGACTTAACATTTGTTCATTGAGTTATGATCATTCTCTAGAATGTATTTCATATACTTTAGGTTTATTCTACCATTGATTGTATTTTTTTTGTATTATCTTGTTTTTTTATGTACATTCTTTATACAAAACTCCTTGTAATGTATTTCTTACTTTATGGTATATGATTTAATTGATGGATATTGATATCTCAAATCAACTTTAATTGAGTTATAATGTTAGTTATTGAAAATATTTCCTATATTATTATGTTTTCAAACTGTAATTTTTTATTATATATAATTTATAATAATATTTTGGAAAATAATATTTTATTAAAAATACAGGTTTATTTTAAATCATTCAATGTGGTTTATCCAAAAATTAAATCTCAAAGCATTAAAATTTTTCCTTTTATAATAAAATATTTTATCCATTGTCTCAAAATTTCATACAGAAAAAATTGTAAAATTTGTAAGGGTTTATTATTAGAGATTATTTTTAAAACTAAAATTATCCCAAAAAATTTTCATTTCAATATCTCTAAAGTTACTTTTTAATGTAAAGTGTATGTTTTTATTTTATGTCAATGTAAAAAATGTTTTAAAAAATCATATTTTTGTTTTTAAATCCATTTTTCTTTTCATATTTAAAATTATTTAATCTCATGGAATTTATATTACATTATTTATCTTTTAAGATATTTATATATTATTAATTTTATATACAAATATTATAGTGATAATCAATTATTTTTTAATCCTTCATTGGTTATACCACTCTTATGGTTCTTTTTTAATGTTTTTTCTTCTATGTCAACATAATTCTCATTTCCATTTGTCACAGTAAAGATTTTTTTCATTTTAAACCATTCTCATTATATATCTAGGTGGATTATGTATTGTTATTTTATATAAAATATATGATCTTTCATATCATTTTTTCTTTTCTATCAAACCTAATTAGGAATTAAATTTTTTCAAATTATATTCATTTTGAAAATAACATTATCAATTCCTCTGTTTGAAGCAAGTTCACCAAGACATCATATATCTATTGATTAGAGAAATTATAGACATAACCATACTCTGTTACTACTGACGAATATATCATAAGGTATTTTTACCGATAAAGATATTATATTTATTGATTGGTGAACTATTGGAAAAATATAATTTTTTATTCTGAGGAAATTTTTTATTTATAACCCTTGAAAGTAGACTATGAATTTTTATCAATTTCACTTATTTATATAGATGAGTTATAAAAAGGATAACACTTATATTAATCATGGTAAATCTATTGGCCTTATCTATAGTGTTATTAAAATAAATGTTATTATTATCTAAGATGATTATGTATTAATATATCATTATCGTATTTGATGATTTCATTACAATTAAAGAAGTGAAGGGTCAGACTCGAATTTACAATTCTCATTGATGCATCATTATTGGTCATGATAAATAAATAATTGATTATTAGGTGTATTCATAACCAATTCAACATGATTTTTTGATGATGGTCATCAAAATAAGAATAATTTCCAATTTACGACCTTGAAGTAAATAATGACATCTTACTTAATACCCTAAAGATATGATCTATATATCCAATATTAGTAATTTTATAAGAACAAGTTGAATAATTTTTATCCTTATGATCATTTCATATTAATTTTTATTAATGGATATATTATCCATTATATTTCATTCTATTATGGAGTTATCTATAGCTATTTATTCCCACCATATTATTTATGCTCACTTTTGACATTTGATTATGTTTACACAAATATAGTGCTTAATATCACCCCTTTTAATGTTTCTATTTCTTAAAGTAATGAAAATAAGTATTACACTTGATATTTCTCATACTATTACTTGTGCACATATTTTATTGGAGACATTATAGACTTATTATGTATTATGAAAAGTATTATACAGATTTACAATTATTATTGTTTGAGAAATACATAAAATTAATTATATTACAATAAATTCTAGTTCTACAAATATATAAACTTATATAGTATTGGGATAATAAATAAAAAAATATTTTATATATGTAATGTAATTATCGTATAGTTATATCTCTGAAAATAATGTTTGTTGTCAATATCTTATGTAATGTATGTGTTCTTGGTACCATTTCAAAGGGGTTTGAGAACATGGAATTATAAATGTGGTCCAAAATGGTCCTCCTAGAGAAACATTTACTAAATAATAGATTGGTCAATAAACGCATATTATAGGTCTTCCCCATTTGAAAAAATTATTCACAAACACCATTAATGGTGTGAAACCCAGGTTCATGCAATGAACCAATGGAGTTAGAGGGGTCATCCTCTTAACTAAAATTCAATCATGTTGTAAAATATATTCACATTGTGGAATCCTAAACATATAGGAATAATACCCTTGTGTAGTCCTGTTAATAGAGTGGACCTGACTATTTATGATATGAATGAATATATATTTGTAAAATTCATCACCTGGGATACCCAAATCTACAGTAACAACCACCCGAGCACTGGAGCCCCAAAAATATCCTCACACCATATCCAAAAACAATAATTTAATTGTATTAATTTTTCAATTTCTTGATATATGTCATTGATTTCTATAAAAACCGCCAAAAAATCATAATCTGATTGGTATTTATAACCCATAATGAAATGTTTCATCACAAACTCAACATCAAAATTATTCCCATCCCTCAGAAGTTGTAGTATTCTATGATCCAGGGATCTTATTAAATCTCATAACATAATTTCATTAAGTACTCCTAATGTTCCGATATGATATTCTAAACATAAATCCACTAGAAAACTCTAAAATCCACATTTAAACACATTTTATTTATATTTAAAACTGCATGTCTGATCCCAGACCACCTCAAAAATTCCCCAAATTATTCTCTAAAAATTCATTCTATCTCAACATATATATTTTCCTAAAAATATTTGGATCCTTCATTAGATGACCTTAATCAATTATTAATGGAATTATACATTGACACACTACCCCAATACATCCTGATATTGATTCAAAGACATTTAATGGATTACCTCTATAATCAAAACACACAAAAAGTAGTTTAATCATTTTTTTTGTAATTTCATGTATATATTACCTATAAATTACTTTTTATCATATTTTCAACCTATACACTAGCTCAACACTGATACAAATAAATATTGTTTAAAACCATAACTACCTTAATCTCAATTCTGAAACACCACTTCCAATTAACACAACATCTAAATTATAAATTTATTTTTTTGGAACATGAACATATCAGATATACCTACAAACAAATATGCCAATGCCATCTCAACCATCCGTAAACCATTGTAACTACATCTATGACTGGTTTGATATGATTTTTATTCACTGGAGGCCAATGCGATGCTCCCCACCATATGGGTATCATTTTCATAACCAACCAAACTAAATTCCTGATTTCATGGCCCACCCTCCATTAATTACCAATTTTAATGATTAACTAAGACCATTTTACACATAAAAAATTTCTTGTACAACCCACCAATGTTATTAATGGTTTTATACCACACTATATGACTTAATTTACATAGTTGAATGAGTTTTGACCCCATTGGATCCAAAAAAACCTCCATAACAATTCCAATTAGGAACGAATACCTCGGGTCATCATGGCCACCTGAGTATCATCAAAATTACATCACCATAGAAGATAATGACCATAATAAAAAAACTACTACAATGAAATAACAATTATATCGATCAGATTCATCCACAAATTGAACTACATAAATAGGTGACACATGGCTCATTCCATATATGCATGAACTAACTGACACCAATCCTTACCATTGAACACCATATCTTTCACACAATGGCTTTAATGAAGAAGAATAACATTTTCTCAATTTTATCAATAAGTACAGTTATCCAACAGGAACATTAACAAAAAAACACTCCCTATGTAATACTTGAATCTCAGTTGAACTAAAGGATTCCAACCAGACTCATGCTCCCTAGATGTCATCCCATACAACCCTAGCACATGTAGCTAAACCACTGACTATGTCCAATTAAATTCTGGAAACACCCAATTTAATGAGGCATTTTAATCACATCATGGATGAACACACAATCACCTGCCCTGCTAGTTTCCTTTCATAATCCTAAAGTGTACACTACCTCTCAAACAATGCTATAAAAACAAAATCGTGAGAATCATATGGTTGGACATTAAATAAATAATTCCCTTTAAACAAAACCTCAAAACTATAAATTCACTATGGTTTTGGTGTACATAAATTATTACATCATGATTTATTGTTTTTATTCTCAAAAAATTAATAATTATTTAATTAAAGAGTTTATATTATATGATTTCATAATTATTTCCCCTATTAATTAAAATATGAATTTTTTGGAAATAACTTTTTTAAATATAGTTTTATTAGTGTTTTTATGATATTTTCTAAATGATGTTATCTTACCAACTAACTAAATTTGAATAAAATTTATCTTATACATCCACGAATAACATATAACTGTTGAAAATATTCTAATTTTATCTATGTAAATACACTTACGAGAATTAATATTTAGTGAAATATCTTATTTGATAAGTACTCTATCGCTTAATAATTATTCATTATTTAAATTTATGTAAGGAAATATAACATCATAAGTGTATGACTATATAGAATAATTAAATTCATAGCTTTTAATCCTATGAATAATGATTTATCCTCTGAAGAGAACATCTATCTTATGTATGGAAATTTTATCTTTTGTATAAGAGTTATCTTACTAGAAAATTCTTTCATGAATAGTTATCAAACACTAATGGATTTATCTTACGTGGACCCAATATTTATGTATTGGTAAAAAATACCTTGAAAAAAATGATCGTTTTTTATTACAATTGATAATTTATGATTGAATTCAATTCATGAATTTTTATATTTTGAATGGTTGATTCTGCATTAGGAATTTCTAATTAAAATAATTTATTTCATTCATGAATATGTACAATTCACGGGAATACCAAATCTGAAATAAGAGTTGCATATTGATTAGTTTATTTTAGGAGGTACGGTCATTTGAAAAAATTATGAACTATTTTTCAGATTACTTTAACATCTACCTCAAATATTTGATATAGAAATATATATAATTTTTTTATATATTCAAAATAAGGGTTTTGTTAATGAAAAATTTTAAAATATACAAGTTCATAATATTTATTATTTAATATCATTTTTATCATTATTATTACAACATGACTATAATATAAAAAAAATTATTTGTTATGTGATAAAGAGTAATATTTAAAACAAAATGAGATATTTATTTTATCTATTGAATCATTTTTTATTTCTAATAGTATTTTATATCATTCAATAAAATTTCATATATTATACAATATAATTAATCCATCAATATTTTATTTATCATTTCTCTATTAATATGTGTACACTAGTTATACTATGTGTTTAAAGACTATGGGTATGTATTGTATACAAGAAATCCTTGTTGAAATATCATATAACTTTTAACAAGTACTATTAGTTTTCATATATTTGAACAATAAATAGAAAAAATTAATGTATAGTGAAAATAAAAAATGTCATGGAATTGTTATTTATTATAGTGAAATAGAGGATCATTGTACACAAGACCTATAAAAATCATGTGTAATAATATTTTTTATTAGTATTATTTTCTATATGTAAATGAAAAAATAATATTGGAAAATTTAATTTACATTAAATACATTGTTCTTTCATGTCAAAAAAATTATCAACTCAATTCACCTTTCCATCTTGAGTTATTTGGGAATGACTACTGAGAAAAAATTGGTATCAACAAATGTGGTTTTTAAGTTAATAAAATATATTGGTTGTAGTAAGACTATCAATATTATAATGTTCCTAAAGTGATGTACACTAATTAAGTAATGTTATGGGAATATAATTTTATTTTAATAATTATAACAATATATGTTTGATTGAAGGAATTATCATTTATTTAGAAAATCATGGTATAAAAATAAATTAGAAAGCTATTACAATGTATAAAATCCCTAATAGTTAGCCTAAACAATATTTTTCTATTATTGGATATGAATATATTAAAATTACCAATACCAAAATGTTAAAATCTAATGGTTATAACCATATTAATTTACTACTATTTCGTAGTTATCTATATAGAATAAAATGTGAGAATAATTCATAATTTCATATATAGGTATTGATAGTTCTAGAAACCTAAGATAGAATAAGGGATCTTGCTCGCCACCTTTATAATAATATATGGAAAAAAAGAAATCTAAATGAATAGAATACTATCTTATATTTTTAATATAATTTCTACTTTGGGAACATATATTCTTTATTCAGATCAAGTAATAAAATTTCTAAAATTCATACCATAATAGTGGTGTGGAATATCCAATGTAATTTGAAATCTACATGTGTAATGGTTTTGAATGTCATGTATACATTATCAATCATGAGGTATTAGTAAATATTAATGTAGAATTTTATGATAATTACATATAAAGAATTTTAATATATCCTAGAGAGTATCTACATTAAAAATGAAAGAAAACTGAAATATAAATTACCATATGTCTCATCTAATGAAAAATATTCAATATCTTAAAAATCATATATTGAAATTACGTATATTTTAAAAAAAAATTAATAAAAATAATAATATGAAAACTATTTTTAAGATATCATTCAATATATATGATAAATATTTTCTGAATAAGAAAGGTATATGATTATATGATTTTAAAATTTTAGGACTTATCAAACCTGAATTTTCCTCACCTAATGGAATATAAATCATCCAAAATAAAATAATAATTTGTATATAAAAATATTATATGTCATAGAAAAAATATTAGAGTGATTGAAAAAACATAATGGTTTATAAAATCATTTAGAATATAAATACTGTAATCAAAAGTCTAATATGGGCTTCACAAAAAAAATTAAAGTGGTAACTCATGTTTACTATTATCCTTTAGAATATGAATATAAAAGCATAACTTTTGATGAATGTTATGAATGTTTTTATAGGATGCATGATAAATATAAATTTATTATTATGAATAGAAAGGGCATTATAAATTATTATATTATTATATCCATATATTAAGCTCATCTAAGACAATATAATTCAGAATTAAATTCTAATTTCAAAAAAATCTATTATGAGTTCTTCTCAATATAAATATATGGTAAATTAATAATGGATGGTGTTAAAAGATTAACATTATGTAACCCTAATTTTTTCATATTGGGATAATTATATCAATTAAATCCATAGAAGAAATTAATTATAAATAAATAATATGTAGTGTAAGAGAAAAATTGAAAAAATATAGAAATTATTTTGTTTTTAGATTAAAAAATAGGATCATATCAAATATTACCTTATTTAATTTTGTAATTTATAAAAAAAATTCTAACGCCTTAATCCTTCTAAATAATTAAATTTATAGAAGAATATATTCCCTGATTACTAAATCAATACCTGATATTGATTTGTAAATTTCAATTACATGTAAATAACTCCAGATTCTCGTAATATTTCTTGCTGGAAAAGTAGGAACCGAGAGAACATGGGAACTAAAAAATAATTTTTTATTGGAAAACCAACATGTAAATATTATATATAAATGGTAATAAAAAATATTGGATATTCATGGACCATGTATATATATTTTTAAAAATTTCACTCTATTTAAAATTATTATTAAGGTGTTGTCACATTTTGTTAAAATTAAAAAGGCTAGATCATTGGTGTTGGATTACTTGAAAATAAATATCATGTCATCATCAACAGGGCCTTATATGTTAATACATTAAATTATTTTTGGATAAATATTTATAAAAATATTAATGATTGTATTAATATTTATTTTTATAACAATACATCATTAATTTTTAAAAATATATTTCACAAATTCAGAGAACCAAAATCCCGAAAATTTTACACTATATTTTTTAATTTTTTCTTTAATCAAAATTAAAACAAATTTAATTCCAAAATATATGAATATTTTGTTTGGAAGAGAATTCATGGACATTCTAATGTTCATTTTTTATAATGTTAACCATGATGAATTATTTTTCATATTTTTATAAACATAAAATATATGAACAAAATATATGTGATGCATACCAAATGACAATGAAACAAAACTATTTATTTTAATTAGTTATATATGATTCTAATTTTTGAACCACATTACATATTAACATAGATAAATCCAGACAATATATAATAGCTAGATGAATGAGTAATTAATTTTTTAATTATTAGGTTGATGGCTTATTAATAAATTCTTGGGATTGATTCATTAGGAATAAAATTGTAGCCCATTACATTTTTATAATCATTTTGAAACTATTATAACATAAAAAATATAAAAATTTTGTTTCCTAATTAACTAAACATGTGGGGAGTTTGATATTAATTAGTTCAATTTATTTTTAAAAACCTAAAATTAAACATTTATATAATTCCCCTATGATAACTCACTATAATGGAGTTATTTAATAGAAGAATATGAAATTTTTGGAAATAAATACAACTATTCTTATGAAAATGACATCCACAATAATTTTTGTGATAAAATTATTAATATATTATAATACTTTATCAATATTGTTGCAATGAGATCTATCATGAAGATCACAATCTAAAAACAGTTAAATTATAGAATAACAAATTCGAGACTATTTAATGTTTTCGAATTATAAGTATATATTATAATTAAAATGGATAAATATGGATTGTTCAAACCAAAATATAAAAAAGGAATATTTCAATGTTTTTCTAATAATTTTAAGGAAATTATAGTTTTCAATAATAATTCAATGATAATGTTAGATTATTCTTAGGTCATATTTGATTAAATGGAAAATTATATCATAAAATGTTTCCAATAATTTATATGAGATTTTATGGGAAATAAAATACTTTAACATTAATTATATGAATAAATAATGATTACTTGGAATATAATCAAGAATAATCTAGTCCTAATGTTGTCAAATATAAGATACCAAAAATTCTCTTTCTTTGATAGCATATAACCCTTAAAAACATCGCATAGAATTAGTTGTATACTGATTTGTTGATGATGAAGGGACAAGAATATTTTTTTCAAAATATATCAATTATTTTTACCTATCAAAATCCGATTAACCCTAAAACTATTGGTGATTCACTAATTGATCAAAGTTGGGTAGTTTCTAAATAAGAAGGGTTAAAGTATTTCAATGGGGACATGGTCTAGAAATTAGTTTCTAGAACCTAAGATTATCCTATTATAAAAAAGAAAATTTTTATTTATAAAATATTATGATAATCAAGTTTTTATCTCTACAAATAAGTCTAGGTTTGATAATAATGGTTTATACCCAGAATATATTGACTATGATAGTTATTTCTCCTTCATATCTTGTTTATTTGAAATTAGAAAAATTTAATATTATATATCATAAATGAATTTAATAGTATAAAAGACTAATGTTTTATATTCATTCATAATCCTGATTCATATGGGGGATGTTTATGATGTAATTTATCCTCATTTAGAAAATGTATATTTTCAGAAAATATATTCATAAAAAATACCAAGGAACTACTTGGTCATAAACAAACACTTGATATTTGAATTAAAGGGTTATATATTTTATTTTATAAAAATTATTTTCAATGGGATTTTAATTCCAATTATTATTTGTTACCAATTTATGAGATCAAATTTTACTAATTCAAATTTATATTAATTATGTTATTTTTTGGTTCAATGAGACAATATTTGTGTATGGAAATTCAAAAACAATTATAGAAGATTTCTCCTTGTGCATTATTGTTAAGATAAATTTAATTCTTGGTTCATATTCATAAAAAAATTGGGATGTCTTCAATCAGTAAAATTAAAATTATGCCTTACTTAATATGCCTATTCATGAATTGAAGTAAGACTTTTTCGACCCATGTGACTTTGAATTTTAATCCAGACATGGACGAAGCTAGGAATGAAATTTATATATATATATATATAGATGGATAATTGGGATATTTCATTATATAATACTGTTTTTCATTGGAATTACATTATCTATATTCTTTATGTTATCCATTTAAAGGAAACCATAAATAGTTTATCATAATTTTTTAAAAAAGGATTTGGACAATTTTAAGTGGAATATTTTCATTATTATTGATTTCTCTAAATACAATTGGAGTCAAAAAAATATAAAATTATCATTATGAGTTTGGAAGATGTGTTTTAGATAGGTAGAATTCTTTATGAACCTTCCATGTTTTAAGAAAATCAAAAAATTTATTATTAAGTAAACAGGAAAGACTTTTTTTATCTACTACTACAACTGAATATATTGTAGATGGAATTTTTTATGCACATGTGTTGGGGATGAAATAATCCTTAATGAGTTATATATTGAAATGTGATCATCTAACAGTATATTCTGAAAAAATATTGAATACTTTCAAAGAATCTAATAATTCATTTAATATTGAAATATATAGATTTAATGAAATCAATTCATAAGAGATCATGTAGAAAAAGTTGATATATATTTATAACTTTTTTACTGAGAATATGTTTTCATAAATTACTACTATGTCCTTGAAAGATAATATATTTTATTCCAAAATATGAAATTTTTTCTTATAAATATTAAATTATTTTATAAAATTTTAAATTTTCATTTATCAAATCAATATTTTAAATTTCTTTTATTGTAAACTTATGAATTTATTTTCTGAATTATAATGGGAGATTTATGATTTTTACTGTCTTTATACTTTTATTTTTAATTGTTTCAAAACACTCAACATTATATTTCGTTATATTTACTTTATTTAATATAATTAATTAAATATTATCAATTCATATTTTTTGAAAATGAATACCACGATCCTCTTTTTGAACATCATATATATTAAGGATCTATGTGTCAATGCTCTTAGACGTGAAAATTTACAATCCTAAATCACTCAATTCACTCTCTAGATAACATTTCCATAATTTGGAATAAAAAATTAAAATAATATTTTTCATGTCACGACCCATCACTACTGGAAAAAGGGCTTTTTGCGACGGGTTATTTGCGACGGGAATAAATCCCGTCGCAAATAGTCCTGTTAAAAACGTATTTGCGACGGGTGGATTTTCCCGTCGCAAATAACTACTTATTTGCGACGGGGAAATCCCACCCGTCGCAAAAAGGTTGGCACGCATTGCGCGCCAAAACGCAGGAAAATTATTTGCGACGGGTGGTTACCACCCTTCGCAAATAACTGGCGGTGGTAAAAAGTATTTGCGACGGGAATATACCCCCGTCGCAAATAACCGGCGGCGGTAGAAACTATTTGCGACGGGAATATACCCTCGTCGCAAATAGTATGTCGGCAGGTTATTATTTGCGACGAGACCCGTCGCAAATAACTATTTAACCGTTGACCGTAATAAATGCGGGCTAAAGTATTTGCGATGGGTCCCGTTGCAAATAGTATTATTTGCGACGGGTTTCCCGTCGCAAATAGTCCCGTCACAAATAATCTAACTTATAAATACACCCAGCGGTTTTTTTTTCATTCACTCTCAACTTCTCTAATTTTAGAGTTCACAATTTCTTAAGTTTAATTTTTTTTGCAGATTTGATATTGAAGTCTTCAACAATTATCGGAGATCAACCTCAGATCAATTTTGAAGGTATTTATGTTATTTTTAATTTAATATTTATTTTTAATTTTTTATTAGTTTTAATTTTTTTTAATAAGTTGTAATTTAATTATGTTTAGATTGTTTTGTTATTTAATAAATTTAAATTATTAGTATTCATTGTTCATAGTTAATGGTAATTAGGAGTAATTAATAATAATTAGAAATAATTAATAATAAATAGGAATAATTAATAATAATTAGTCATAATTAGGAATAATTATAGTTATATATATATAGTTATATTTAGCCATATATTAATATAGATTTATATTAATATAAATATATTTGGTTATATGAATGTATAAATATATATATATATAGATATATTTATTCATATATTAATATATATATTTATTCGTATATTAATATATATTTATTCGTAAATTAATATATATTTATTCGTATATTAATATATATTTATTCTATTTGTATATATATATACATATAGATATATATATATATATGTAGTTATAAGTTTTTTTTCGAATATTTATTTGTATATTAATTAATATATATTTATAAGCTTAGTTTTAAATAAATTTATAAAATATGTGTTTTTATGTGTATTTATAAATAAATAAATAAATACATATATACAATACACACACACACATATATATATATATATGTATAGTTATGAATGAATACATAGAAATGAGGGGGTGAAAATCCTCTGAGAATGTTAAAATGACGATAACTTTTAATCCGTAAGTCCGTTTCAACTCCACAACCAGTCAAATCGAAGAACATGAAACGATCTTCGATATGATATGCGGTATAGGCCAAACGGACATCCGGATCAGAAGTTATAGCCATTTGAATGTTAAAAAGACCATAACTTCTAATCCAGGAGTCCGTTTCAGCTTCACAATCAGTCAAATCGAAGAACATTAAAAGATCTTCGACATTATATATGGTAGAGGTTTATCGGACATCGGGATCAGAAGTTATAGCTGTTTGAACGGTGAAAAACCGGGGTGCCCCGACTAAAAACTCAATTTTGGAGGCCATCAGGGCCTTTTTGGGCCTCGAAAAAACCTTGGACGGGTTCCACGTGTCCATAGTGCTGTAGAGCTCGTCGCAAGCTTCGATTTGATATGCTGTAGATCTCAAACGGAGTCCCGGATCAAATGTTATGGCCGTTTGAAGTTTGGGTTTCATTTTCCTCTTATTTTCCATCTTTCATTAATTTTTTTATTTTTTTTATATTCAAAGAGTTATTAAATGACTATTAATTGATAAAAATTATGTAATTATTAATTAAAAATATTTTGTAAAATATTTTATAATCCACATTTACTGAACATCTTATACATTCATATTTGATTTTTATTCTTCCTTTCTAAAACATATTTTAAAAATAAATATTATATTTATATCAATATAAATAGGTTTATTGATTTATATATTAATAAATAATTTTTAATTTTTTTTTAAATTTTTTATTAGTATTTGCGACGGGCCGGTCGCAAATAGTTGCTTCGAAGGAACTATTTGCGACGGGAAAAGGCCCGTCGCAAAAACTTATTTGCGACGGGAATATATTCGCAAATAAGTTTTTTAAAAAAACCACAAATCTATTTGCGACGGGTCCTTTTCCCGTCGCAAATAAGTGTTTTTGCGACGGGCCCGTCGCAAAAAAAATATGTTGCGACGGCCTTTTCCGCAACGGGCGATTTGCGATGGATCCCCGTCGCAAAAAGGCATTTGCGACGGGATCCCGTCGCAAATGACCCGTCGCAAATGCCTATATTTCCTGTAGTGCATCCTCGGGGCCTGTGCCGTGACTACCCCAAGCCCGCCTTCCATAGGCCTGGGGCTGGAGACTAGCACCAAAGGCGTAAATTCCGATAACTGGGAAGGCTTTGCCATTATAAAAGTAAACAAAACACCACAGAGTACAAGCGGAAGTAAAACACTAAGTACAAAGAGAAGTGCTGAAAGGTAAATGGGCCAGAATACAAACCCAAATGAAAGTACATCAACAACTGAACAATGTACAACATAAAAAGACAACAGTTGGAAGGATGGAAGCGGCTCCTGGGTCGTCCTCCTCCGATCCTACCTGAAGGGTATGTATAGATGGCACAACTCCTGGATCGTCCACCATGGATCCTACCTAAAATGTAGGTACAGATAGCATCCACAACGGTCTCGCCCGTAACCCTCCTCCGAGTGTCGTCTCGCTGTGAAGTCCACCTTCAGATACTGACTCGTCGTGTAGTCCACCTCCGGGTACCGTCCAGTCCTCGAACACTCGGCCTCTGTCAGCACTGTCCGTCATCTGCAACCAACACAACGAGGTGCGGGCATAGCCCGTGCAGGGCTGAGTATAAAGATACTCAGTAGGGACCCCGAGACCCTCAAGGTCTCACTAAAACCAACAAGGATAACCACAAAGAAGATCTCAACAGATAACATCTACTTAGGTATATGCCCATATATATACCAAAGTTATCAATTAACACATCTCAATCATGAGGAAACACAAGGATTATGAAATCAATGGATAACCACGACCCAGGTATATGCCCATACATATACCTAAGTTATCAAGTAACCCATCTCAATCATAAGGAAACACAAAGTTCATACTCTCAGCTCAAACCATGATTTTAATTATCGAAACCGTAACTGCTGAAGAGCCCCGTCTCTGATGAGTACAGTGATCCTGTCACGACTCTGAGATACTGCTCACTAGCCTTAGACTGCTGAGGTACTCCTCCTGTCGAGTACCGCGGGTCTGCTGCCAACTACTGGGCACTCCTTCCATTGAGGGTCTTCCACCAAACACCAGGCACTATCCCTAATAGCCTACAGAGGTACTCCTCATATCGAGTACTGCGGGTCTGCGGCCAACTACCGGGCGCTCCGTCCACCGTGGGTCTGTCGCCAAATACCGGGCGCTCCGTCCACTGGGCTAGTCGACTCACTCCAAATCGAGTTGGTCAAGCAGACATCAGGTCTCAGCAGGTTACACGGTCTCCGTACTCTATACGCTCGTCTCCGGAAGGGTCCGCTCTACGAGCTACAGGTCGATACTCCAAGTATCACAAAGTCCCCTGAAGAAGTATCACAAAGGAATACCTCGTCATAGGGGTCTCAATGCAATAGACGGCGTGTCAATCAGACGCCCGATCTATGAGTTATTAGCATTTTCGTCATTGTGGCCCGATTGGTTTCATGAGTGAACCAACCCGGCCGTATCTCAACTGTACCCTGAACGATCATAGGGTATACTCATAGGGACCGTTTCTCAACGTGATCACCAACGCCGCTGACAGTTCGTCAAACAGACGTCAGGTCTGAAAGATATCATCTTTTCCGTTCCAAGGGCCCGATTGAATTTCAGGTACGATCCAACCCGGCCACTATCCAACAACAACCAATACTCAGGAAAAGTATGCAAAAAGTTCTGTCTCACTTAGAGGAATTCAACGAGATAGACGGCGCGTTAATCAGACGCCCGGTCTGTGAGTTATTGGCTTTTTCGTTCCAGGGGCCCGGTTGGTTTCGTGAGCGAACCAATCCGACCGCACTCCAATGGCATCTAACCTCGACCGGAGTAAACCAAAAGATCCATCTCACTTAGAGGAATTCAACGAGACACACGGCACGTCAATCGGACGCCCAGTCTGTGAGTTATTGGCTTTTTCGTTCCAGGGGCCCGGTTGGTTTCGTGAGCGAACCAACCCGACCGCACTCCGATGACATCTATCCTCGAGCGGAGTAAACCAAAAGATCCGTCTCACTTAGAAGAATCCATCAAAGTCGACGACACGTCAATCGGAGGTCTGGAGCTCAAGATATGAGCGTTTCCGCTCCGAGGGCCCGGTTGGTTTCCTTTACGAACCAACTCGGACTAACTCACAGTATTCCGAAACCTTGAGTGCGATATACAGAAACGACTGTCTTGATCCAAGGATATAATCGCAATTGACGGTACGTCGATCGGAGACCCGTAGCACATGTTATGGGCGTCCGACCAAAAAAGGTTCGGTATTAAGGGGTTCGGGCCCGGTCCGACCCGGCCCGATACCCCGAGGGTCAACCCGGACCGTGTCGACCCGAACCAGGTTCGGGTCCAGCCCACTTGGGTGCGGCGCGGCCCGGCCTGGGCACAGCGCGCTGGCCAGGCGCTCGGCCATCCGTCCGAGCCGTTTGGCATGGGGGGGGGGGGGGGGTGCCCCCCTGGTGTAACCGCGGCCCCCCAATAAATGGGGGCCATTTTCTGCTGGTCAGTCGGAGGAATTAATTCCCCCAGTTTCCCTTTTTTTCGGCCGGCCCGCACCGGTCGGCCATTTCTGCCAACTAGGACTGACGACGGCCGGTCCTTCCTCCTACGCCGACACCAGCGGCCCGTAACCGGCCGCCGGTCACCCTTCTCCTCTGTGGCCTGGAACCGGCCGCGACCTGGTTCCTCCTGCGCGGTGAGACGGCACCGCACCCCTCTACCGCGGCCCCACTACGGCCGCAGTGTCTTCAGTTTTCTTCGACGCGGCTCGACGGCGTCGCGTCCTTGTTCAACTTCACGGCGCGACGCGACGGCGCCGCACATTACATGTCGTACGATCCCGCGTGGTGCGACGACACCATACCATTCCGTCCCAACCATATTAGAAAAAATATTCAAATTAGAGGAGGGACAGCCATGTTTGTGCGGTCCGACCCCCTCTTGTTAATTGACAGCAACTAGTCATAAATTCACGAAGGACGAAAAAGTATAATTCACGAACAAATATAATTAAATAAACCCTTACTTGAGCGTAGCTAGAACGGGGGTTCGCCGTGGAAAATGACGTCACGAGGTGAAGCTCTGTATGTGGATGGAGAATGCCCAAGGAGGAAGTGGCGTCTCCTTTTATTGACACGGGAAGAAGATCGAATGAGGGTGCGTCATCGATCTTCGGAAACACACCAGCTGCGAAGAGGTGAAGAGACGGCACGTCGATCTCTTCTTACGGTGACGGGGTTCTTCGTCGAAGTCTTGGTATTCTTCGTCGAAGTCTTGGTGTTCTTCGTGATGAAGATGAAACACCTAAGAGCTCTCTCCTCAGTTTTCCATACACAACATCCAACCAAAATAAAATAAGGCTCACCCTTATTTTATTAACTCATGCCACAATTCAAAAAATCAAAACTTAAAGAGAGGAGAGGAAAAGTCAAAAGAGTTACACAACATAAGTGGGGGTTATATGGAGTTAGGGAGTTAAGGAAATTGAAAATGAGGGGGCTCGTGTGGGACCCACCTCACCTGTAATCCACACAAGAGAAACTAACAAACAGTGGGTCCCACCCTAACTCCTACACGTAGGTTCTAACTCATGGAGAAGAGAAATAAAATTCTTAACAAAAATTTTATTTCACTAACACTTAATCCACAAATTTAAACAATTCATAACGAGCAAACGAAACTCCAAAAAAGGTGTTCCTAAGCAATTACCAGCGCTGCGGTTCCATCAGTGCCCTCAAAATTCGATTCCGAGCACTGGTTCAAAAGATAGGAATTCCCGCTCGTTCGTTCACTGAACGTACCCGAGCTAAACTTCGGATAGAAATTCCGGGCACACCGGGCCTCGGAATCAAGTGCCGTCAGAAACTGTGTTTTTGTAACATCCGAAAGAAAATTAAGAAACAATTTCCCTTGAATTTTACGGGTCTTTACATTACTCCCACCTCAGGGCTTTACGTCCCCGTAAAGCTACAACACAAACCAGGGATACAAAAACGGTACTGAGCACGCATCTGAGCCCCCTGCTCTCATGTGCTCACCTGGAGGTTCCCATACTGCCAGTGAAAGCGCATCCGAGGAATCGTCCATCCTCATAGGATCCGCTCCTGTCGATCCTCGATTCCCACTGGAACCTCCGTGAAAGACACCCCACCACCATCATCCAGTTTCCCATGGTCAATGATGTGTGAAGGATCACACATGTATCTCCTCAGTTATTATACATGGAAGTCTTCGTGCCCCTGGTGCAACTAAGGTGGATGGGTCAAGCGGTAAACCACCTCGCCTACCCAGATGAGGACCTATAAATGGTCCACTGAACCACTGGGATAACATTCTGCCTTGGCCACATCTCCGTAAACCTCGTCGAGGTGAAACCCGTATAAGGACGTGATCGTCATCCTTGAACTCTAGAGGCCTCCAATTCCTATCAGCATAAGGCTTCTGTCGGCCCTGTGCTGTCCTCATCCGCTCTTGGATAACCCGGACCTTCTCTAGACTCACAAGAGCTGCTATGATTTTTTCTTTACCGATAAGATAAATCTGGTCTCATCCCCTGGATGAACCACATTCATTACCTAATATAGTCAATCCTGACATGAATGGTGCATTCATGCCATGGATGACGTCGTCAGGCCTCGACGTAACTACCAAGAGATCCAACTGTCACTCTTGCCTCCAAGGGTCGAGTCACACTATCGGCATCAGTGTGAGGTCACTAGGTCTCCTCCGGTAGAAATCTCGAAAGTGATGGTCAAGTCAACAGTTTTAACCGGGACCTCTCAGTATCAACCAAATAAAAGGACAGGAAAGCAAATATCACAAAGATAAGTGTCTTTTCATTATTGCAGCTCATGGTACAAAGACACAAATGTAACAACAACAAAACTAGAAGAAAAAAGATCAATAGTCTCCAGATCTAGAGCTCGTCCCGCTCCTGTCCATCTGCTTCTGGAGCTCCATGACCATAGGCCTCAGCTGCCTGAAGCTGAGCTCTCCCATGTCCTCCTGTCCCCTGCGGTCAGGGTGGGCATCCTGGTGGTGGTGGTGGCAATACCCCGAAGTGTCTTCCACCTCTAGCTGCATGACCAACTCCTCTTCCATGGACGCCTTCTCCTTGTAGTCTGCCCTGATCGAACCTCTGCCTCTGCCTGGGAGGTTCTTCATTTAACTGCTGGTCATCTGCATGGCGGGTTGGAAAGTCACGTGCCATGTGACCAATCCCGCCGCAAGAGTAACACTGTCCACTCTCGGCACGACTGGCTCTGACTCCACCCGGTTCCCCCGCACAACTGAACCTGAGTCGTGCAGTCGGGCACCAGTAGGTCTGGTCCTCTTGGACCTCTACGTCATTTGTCTACTATCTGCTGTAGAAGTCTTTTCCGTAAGCCGGATAGTGGTGGGTTGTGTTGCTGGAGACTGCTCATCAAGGAAAATCTCCACTAAGAGGGATCTCTCCAACACCCATGTCTGGGTCGGAATGCTGTGAGAAACAAAAGAAGCTCTAATCTCCTGCCTGAGCACCTTCTTGAAGGTTCGAGCCCTGAAAAATGGGTCTCGTACCATATCTGTGGAGTAGCGCGAGAGGTCTGTGAACCTCACTGAATACTGTGCCACTGTCATGCTACCCTGTCGCAGTTGAAGTACCTCCTGTATACGCACTGATCGAAGGGTGGCTAGTACAAACTCTGCCCGGAACAGGCTCTCGAAGTCTGCCCAAAGAAGTATCTCCTCGTCATGCATCTGGAGCATCAGGCTCCACCATCTGCCTGCTGCTGCCTGAAGAAGGCTGGCAGCAAGGATCACCCTGAAGTCTACCGGCGTCCCCACTAGCCTGAAGACTCTCACCACATTCTCTAGACAGTCCTCAGATACCTGCGGGTCCGTCTCTCCCAGGAACCTAGGTGGCCTTCCGGCGCTGGAACTCGTGCATTGCGCTCAAGCGATGTGCACCCTCTGCTACTGGGGATGGTGGCATCGGGTGCCCAACGGGTAGTAGTACCGCTGGTGCGCCTGCTGGTGTCTCAACTGGGATAGGGCCCTATACTGAGGCCACGTCGCTCGGTGCGCTGTCAGTACGAACAACTCTCAGGGCTCTAGTTGGTCGTCCGCGAGGAGGCATCCTGAAAGAAACAAACATGACATGGTCAAAAGATTTATACCTTGTGAGCTGACCTGGTTTGAGCTGATATTTAAAAACTTCTCGAAACACACACGCAATCAGTGTTTTTGTGCACAAAGTCGGAAATCAGTTGTCAGGGTCATGGTGTACGGATACGTCGGCCGCCGCACCAACACGAGACTCCCTGGACTGATAACCATACCCAATATGCTAAACACTATTGCTTCACATAGAAAAAGATCAGTGTCCCAAGTTCTGTTGTAGAACCGAACCTGCTCTGATACCAATTTGTCACGACCCATCCTCAGGACCTGTGTCGTGACAACCCCAAGCTCGCCTTCCATAGGCCAGAGGCTTACGACTAGCACCAAAGATGTAAATCCCAATAACTGATAAGGCATTGCCTTTATAAAAGTAAACAAAACACCATAGAGTACAAGAGGAAGTAAAAATCTAAGTACAAAGAGAAGTGCTGAAAGGTAAATGGGCAGAATACAAACCCAAATGAAAGTAAAACTACAACTGAACAAAGTACAACAGAAAAATACAACAGCTGGGAGGACGGAAGTGTCTCCAAGGTCGTCCTCCTCGGATCCTACCTGAAGGGTAGGTACAGATGGCGCAGGTCCTGGATATTCCACCACGGATCCTAACTGAAGGGTAGGTACAGGTAGCCTCCACAATGCTCTCGCCTGTCACCCTCCTCCGAGTGTCATCTTGCCGTGAATTCCCCCTTCGGATACTGACTCGTCGTGTAGTCCACCTCCGTGTACCGTCCAGTCCTCGAACACTCAGCCTCCGTCAACACTGTCCATCGTCTGCATCCAAAACAATGAGGTGCGGGCATAGCCCGTGCAGGGGTGAGTATAACGATACTCAGTAAGGTCCCCGAGACCCTCAAGGTCTCACTAAAACCAACAAGGATAACCCCAAAGAAGATCTCAATAGATAACCTCTACTTAGGTATATTCCCATATATATACCTAAGTTATCAAATAACCCATATCAATCTTGATGAAACACAAGGATTATGAAATCAACGGATAACCACTACCCAGGTATATGCCCATACATATACCTAAGTTACCAAGTAACCCATCTCAATCATGAGGAAACACAAAAGTCATAGACTCATCTCAAACCAGGATTTTCATTATCAAAACCGTAACTACTGAAAAACCCCTTCTCTGACGAGTACAGTGATCCTGTCACGACTCCGAGGTACTACTCACTAGCCTTAGACTACTGTGGTACTCCTCTTGTCGAGTACCGCGAGTCTGCTGCCAACTACTGGGTGCTCCGTTCGCTGAGGGTCTACCACCAAATACCGGGCGCTCTCCCTAATATCCTACATAGGTACTCGTCCTATCGAGTACTGCAGGTATGCGGCCAACTACCGGGCGCTCCGTCCGTCGTGGGTCTATCGCCAAATACCGGGCGCTCTATCCACTGGGCTAGTCGACTCACTCCAAGTCGAGTCGGTCAAGCAGTCGTCAGGTCTCAGCAGGTTACACGGTCTCCTTACTCTGTACGCTCATCTCCGGGAGGGTCCTATCCACGAGCTACAAGTCTATACACCAAGTATAACAAAGTCCCACGAAGAAGTATAAAAAAGGACCACCTCGTCATAGGGGTCTCAACGCAACAGACGGCGCGTCAATCGGACGCCCGGTCTGTGAGTTATTAGCCTTTTCATCCCAGGGGCCCGGTTGGTTTCCTGAGTGAACCATCCAGGCCGTATCTCAACTGTACCCCAAACTCTCATAGGGTATACTCATAGGGACTGTTTCTCAACGTGATCACCAATGTCGCTGATGGTTCGTCAAACGTACATCCGGTCTGAAAGATATCAGCTTTTCCGTTCTAGGGGCATGACTGAATTTCGGGTACGATCCAACCCCGCCACTATCCAACAACAACCAAAACTCAGGAAAAGTATTCCAAAAGTTCCGTATCACTTAGAGGAATTCAACGAGATAGACGGCGCGTCAATCAGACGCCCGGTCTGTGAGTTATTGGATTTTTCATTCCATGGGCCCGGTTGGTTTCGTGAGCGAACCAACCCGACCGCACTCTGATGACATCTTACCTCAAATGGAGTAAGCCAAATGATCCATCTCACTTTGAGGAATTCAACGAGACAGACGGTGCATCAATCAGACGCCCGGTCTGTGAGTTATTGTCTTTTTCGTTCCAGGGGCCCGGTTGGTTTCGTGAGCGAACCAACCTGACCGAACTCCGACAGCATATAACCTCGAGCGGAGTAAGCCAATAAATCTGTCTCACTTATAGGGATCCATCAAAGTCGACGACACAGCAATCGGACGTCTGGAGCTCAAGATATGAGTGTTTCCTAAACGACCGTCTCGATCCAAGGATCGCATAACAATTGACGGTGTGTCGATCGGAGGCCTGTAGCACAAGTTATGGGCATCCGACCAAACAAAGTTTGGTATTAAGGGGTTCGGGCCCGGTCCGACCCGACCCGATACCCCGGGGGTCGACCCGAACCTGGTCGACCCGAACCGGGTCCGGGTCTAGCCCGCATGGGTGTGGCCTAGACCGGCCTGGGCGCAACGCGGCCTGGCAGACCGGCTAGGTGGCCGGCCCGGCCTGGGCACAGCGCGCCCAGCGTGCTGGCCAGGCGCTCGGCCAACTGGCCGAGCCGTTTGGCAAGGGGGGGGGGGGCGCCTGTCCCCTGGTGTAACCGCGACTCCTCATTAAATGGGGGCCGTTTTCTGCTGGCTGGACGGGGAAATTAATTCTCCCGGTTTCCATTTTGTCCGGCTGGCCCGCACCGGCCGGTCCTTCCTCCTACGCTGACACCGGCGGCCCGAAACCTGCCGCCGGTCACCCTGCTCCGCCACGGCCTGAAACCGGTCGCGGCCTGGTTCGTCTGGCGCGGTGCGACGGCACCGCGCCCCTCCACCGTGGCCCCGCTCTGGCCACTGTGTCTTCGGTTTTCTTCGATGCGGCGCGACGACGTCACGTCCTTGTTCAACATCACGGTGCGGCATGACTGCGTCGTGCATTACTTGTCGTACAATCCCGCGTGGTGCGATGATACCACGACATTCCGTCCCAACCATATTAGAAACAATATTCAAATTGGAGGAGGGTCAGCCATGTTTGTGGGGTCTAGTCCCATCTTGTTAATTGATAGCAACTGGTTATAAATTAACGAAGGACGAAAAAGTAGAATTCACGAACAAAGATAATTAAAAAAGCCTACTTGAGCGTAGCTAGAACGGGGGTTCGCCATGGAAAATGATGTCACGAGGTGAAGCTCCGTAAGTTGACGGAGAACGCCTGAGGAGGAAGTGGAATCTCCTTTTCGTTGACCAGGGAAGAAGATCGAAAGAGGGTGCGTCGTCGATCTTCAGAAACACACCAGCTGCGAAGAGGAGAAGAGATGGCACATCGATCTCTTCTTACGGTGACGACGTTCTTCGTCGAAGTCTTGGTGTTCTTCATCGAAGTCTTGGTGTTCTTAGTGATGAAGATGAATCACCTAAGAGCTCACTCCTCAATTGTCCATACACAACATCCAACCAAAATAAAATAAGGCTCACCCTTATTTTATTAACTCATGCCACAATTCAGAAAATCAAAACATAAAGAGAGGAGAGGAAAAGTCAAAAGAGTTACACAACTTAAGTGGGGGGTTATGTGGAGTTAGGGAGTTAATGAAATTGAAAAGGTGGGGGCTCGTGTGGGTCCCACATCACCTTTAATCCACACAAGAGAAACTAACAAAAAGTGGGTCCCACCCTAACTCCTACACTTAGGTTCTAACTCATGGAGAAGAGAAATAAAATTCTTAACGAAAATTTTATTTCACTGACACTTAATCCACAAATATAAACAATTCATAACGAGCAAACACAACTCCATAAAAGGTGTTCCTAAGAAATTACAGGCACTGCGGTTCCATCGGTGCCCTCGGAATTCGATTCTGAGCACCGGTTCAAAAGATAGGAATTCCCGCTCGTTCGTTCACTGAACATACCCGAGCTAAACTTCAGATAGAAATTCCTGGCACACCGGGCCTCGGAATCAAGTGCCGTCAGAAACTGCGTTCTTTTAAAAAATCCCAAATAAAATTAAGAAAAAATTTCCCTTGAAATTTACAGGTCTTTAAATTTCATCATGTAGCTTGTATAACTATAATGCTAAATGAAATGTTTTCATTGGAAAATCTATAAATTTTTGCTAGATAGATAAGACAGACACACATTAAGACATGTTTTGAACCATATTATGATAGGAGCTCATATTTGATCAATGAAGGATAATGTTTTACTATGAAAATAAATTTGATATTTTTATTAGTATATGAAGTATATTTTTCAATGAATGTGATGATTATGTTGGTTCAAAATTAATCCCATTTTATTTTTTATCTCTTTTCTTTGGATGGAAGATGGATTTCATTTTATTCAGAAGCATATACTTTTACCTGATTCACAATCATATATTTTTTTCGAACAACAATTTTAAATATATTTTTAATGTTTCTAATACTAAATGAAAAACAATAAAATTCCTATAAAATAATATAAATGTCATAGTTATATTGACCCAGTCATCCATTTCAAATAGTATAGGTGTGGTAATGTAAATCATGTTCTAGTACATCCATCTTCTTTACATTTGATTGATTAAAAACGATTAAACCTTGTACAATATTATATATATACACAGATATATCCTATATCAACAAGAATCCTTTATATATATATATTGTTAAGGAATTTGAATTTTTTTATCAAATATGATACTCATCGCAGAGAAGTGATGAACTCGATGTTACAAGGACTGGAAAATTTTTGAGTTTGAGTAATCAGGATATGTAGATGTTTTTTATGTGGTTCATTAAGGAAAATATTATTTATGAGAGATAATGGGAAAGGGGATTAATGTGAACAATTATCATGTTAATTATGAATATCCAATATTTGTTATTGTGTTACATATTGAATTAAAATAATCAACTATTGATGATAATATTGGTGTTATACTAATGTTGGAAAATATTATGCTTTTCTATTATTGTGTTATGATTATAATTGTTAGAATAGATTTAACGCAGTCAATTGACGTTGGAACTAAATTTATTGAATTTGGGTATGCTTCTCAAGTTGTAAAATTAATCCTTGATCATGTTTAATATCAGGTAATATAGGATGATATTTTTGTACCTCTAAAACAAAAAGGATTTTTCTCAAGGGAAGTTCATAGTTATGAGGCTATATTATCTTTTAATTCATTGATCTTAATGACTTATTAAATCAAATCAAATTAATATATAAATCTCTCAATCTTATAAGATGTTAATAAATATATGTAAATAATTAATTTCATTCATATTTTATAGTCAAAGGAGAACAATGGTTATTTGTTAAAAATGTGTCCATGAATTTAGTTGGGCAAGGAAGTGAATAATACAATTTGATTATATGACGGTACAATAGTTTAAATATAACAATGTCGCCATATTTAATAAGAATAGGAATATACATTTATACATGAAGATGAATATGTAAAAATATATGATTTAGGAATATTTAAAATTCATGGATTTTTTTGAAATGATCAGTTTAGTTTTAATGGTCTTTGGGATGAAGTTTGCAATCAATAAACTAAGAAACTAGCATCTTATGTTGTGATTGATGATGTAAAATAGAATTATATTTCAATCTCTAATGTGGATACTCTAACGAATATGATGGTATCACAGTTCGATTTTATCTAAAGAGTCTCTATGGCTCATCTAATTTTGGTATCCAGGAAAATTTTTAATTAATTAAAGAACCTATTGACTACTAATTTGTGGGTATATCATGATTTGTAGAATGTCAAGGTATAAATTTTTTTACCTCTTCTCGAAAATTGTTGAACTAGAATTTGGTGGTTGTTGTATACGAATCATACTAACTGATCATCCATTTTTACTCTAATATATGTTATTTAGTATCATTAAAAATTTACTAAAGAATTTCCATAAATTTTACAATAGATATTCATCTTGTCCTAGGTTTTCCTCATAAGGATTTTGATTCCTTTGAAAAATCTATAGAATAGTTTATTTATACAATTTTGGAACATGTTACCTCTGTTAAATAAACATTTTCTATGAATACCGAGGAAACATTTTTTATTTTAATATAAATTTAAAAAATGGATACTTTTGTATCATAATATTTCTATTTCAATATTAATTATTGGAATTTCATATAAAAATCCATTTCTAAAGGTTATTATTCTATGTGTTTAAAATATGCTGATGATTATTCCATAATATATCCTTAAAAATAGCCTACACCCTAAACAGCTTAGATGATCATTATGGCTTAGAAAACTCTAGAGGTTCCAATTGTATCCATATCCACAACTAGTTCCTTTGTTCTCTCGAATTTGAAGATGGGAATCTTGAATGATTTTATTGAAATTTATTCCTCAAATTCATATCTTCAAAACAATATTAATACATTTTTTAATAAATCAAGAAAAAAATTCAATATTATTTGGACATCAATAAAAATTAAATCATTAAGACATTTTAAATTTTTCCTCATACACTCATTATATAGATATGTAGACAATATCGTGGTTCATCAATATATGAATTATATCTTGTATATCTATAAAATTTAAATGATATTTTTTTATCAAGACTCTATCTATCAGCAATATAATCATAATATATCTATGCAGTCTTCTCAACCATTTTTTTCCTCCTACAATACATATTGTAGTTCATTTCACTACATTAAGAATTTATGTCAAATCTATGGCACGTGATTAATGATTCAACATTAGAGATGGTATAATGAATACTTAAAATAATGAATGTATTTGAATTATTACAGATGATAGTTATAGTATCATGAAGATCCTTTATCCAGACAAATCTGATTTCCACATTTTTACCTCTCCATTACCTCAATGTTATCTTCATTCTACCATTAATCCTCACCAATATTCTAAACCTAATAATCCCAAGAATAAGGATTGATGTAACTATTTTATGTATATTGTATTTAATTTACTCTATCCTATGATCATGATTTATAACATTTATAAATTCTAATTTTTTATCCTCTCATATGTTTTCTATTTATGATAACCTTAATTCATTAAGTAAATCCATGCATATCTTTCATAGTACACTATGTAGATTCTTGTTGAATGTAACATAATAAGTATGAGATCAAATACTCAGTAAGAGAAAAATATATAGGATGAAATAATCAATCAATGCGAATAATAATTATGACATTATAACAAACTGAAAACACATTAATTATGATGCACAAACTAATAGGTCACTACATAAAAAATACAGAATGGTAATGAATAGAAACAGATTTAAATCAAATAACTAGATACGAAAAAATAAATATGAAAAGGTAAGAATGTAAAACACATGACATTTAATTAATGAACTGAATATAAAATATATCCATATATATCTACATAAAATCTATAAGATGGATAATAACTGAAACTAATATGCCAGAAATGATTTCTTAATGGACATCATGTCAAAGGAACATGATAACCTATACCATCCAGAACATTTAAAAGTAAATTTTAAAATATAGATTGAAAACTTTTTATTTTTGGATACTAATTTGTCTCATTAGAACCTATTAATACATCAAAAAGAAATACAAATTTCATCCTCCACCATCAATTACCATTCCAAGGCATTCCTCATATTGAATAATCAAGATAAATATCATTCTTTATCAGATATCAGTATTGAATAGAAAATAAACAATTGTCAACATTTCCCCAAATAATGGAATAATTGTCAAAGATTACACTGTATTTAAATGGAAATTGTATTTGGAAACATAAATATCAATGAGAAAAGAAATGGATAATTAGATAAAAGTTCAATATTAAATGATTAAAAGAGATTGAATATTTCTAGGGGAATAAAAAATGATTCAAGGAAGTGAATATGAGTATAATCCTTCTCAAAAGCATGAATCAACCATCTAGAAGAAAAATAAAGATGGTATCAATATAAAAAATCTTAAATAGAGTTAAAATAAGTGGTTTTTTATGAATATTTAACTATTGATATTTATTTTTAAAGAATTATTAAAGAAAATATCCTTTTTTGTAAAAAAATTTCAATAATAATTTCATTTAAAAAATATTTCAAATTATATTTTGAAATAATTTTTGATAAATATTATCTTTTTGGGCATGAAAATGAAGCTTTAATTTAATGACGACGTGTTAATCCATACATGTTGTGCGAGGTAAAATGCCATTCCTTTTACACAATAAAATTGTTTGAGAATTGAATTATTAAGAAAGAGAGAATATTATTCCAATGAAAACATTTATAAATGACAAAATGGTATAAATATAATTACCATATCATTTCAAAAAACATTTTTTAGTTCCATTTTTCAAAACATGATATTTTGAAGATAATGGGTACTCTGACTAAAGAGAGAAATATATTCATGTTTTTTAAGAAGTATTATTTAAAATATTTTGAGTACCAATGAGTGGAAAATTGTACTAATATATGAAAGTGGTCATTAATAACATAATCATAGAAAATAAAATGTTTTGTTAAAAAATACTCACATAAGTTTCTCAAATTGAATTACTTATGAAAGGTCTTTAAAGTTATTGTTTTGGAAAATAATCTGTAATCATTACAATGTGTCACATACCACATTGAAAATTTTTAAATTATATTACTCATGAAGGAATAAAATTATATGAATGATTAAAATAAAATTGAGATAAAAGGATTAATGATATAATATAACTTATGGGGCAGTAGATACATAACATAAAATATGTAAGTGGGGAACCTGACCTTTATCTCATAGATGTAAAATGTGATATGATAATCCCTTACCTTGAGTTTAATTTGGGGATAATGTCCATTAATTTACAATATAATAAAGATAAGTTAATTATATACATGATTTATAACATATTTCATGTTTATCATTACATTCAATTCACGTATTAAATTGTTGTTTACAACAACTTAATCAAATAAGTTTATGTTGTTTGTTTTGAAAAAATCATGTTTATGTGTCAAAAGTAATTTTGGTATGTCACATATGGTCAAAGATTCCACAAATAACATCCCCATAATAATAATAATGAAAAATTAACATATTTATACTTATATTATACATTTTAAATAAGTCGTTAAATATGGTTAGGATAAGTGAACCAAAGTTACAATCATAACAATGGTTGGTCATACGTACGCATGACTGACAATCTCCTTTATCCATGATATTAATAGAATGAAGGATTGTAGAACTATAAACAACCAAAATTTGCACTATATCACAACAAAAAATTTATCTAATCATATATACTTATATATAAAATTATTTTTATATAAAATTAATCACATCATGTCAAGGAGGTGGTAGGCCACAAGTCCACGAACGATGTTATCACTTTATGTGTGTGTCAAAGGGTTGTAATGAAAATGATATATATATATACACAAAAATAGGATTATTTAATGAATATAATTTTTAGGTTTTTTGTGTCACATATGTTTAATTAAAACCATCCTTTATATCTTCCTTGTATTGTGTGAATGAATTTCATCACTTTGAGGGAGCGGTAGTACATAATTCCTCAAATTATTTTATCGTATTAATGTTAAATAGAAAGTATTATTGTTTTATATAATAAATGGATTAAATAAGTATAATGAGATAATAAATTTCTCTATGTCGTATATTAACTTGTTTCCATAATAATATCAATCATTGAGGATGGTAATGGAAAAAATGAACATTCCTTATTTATTGAGGCAGCAGTTTTCCATAAAAAGAAATGATATTTTGTTACCCATTGATGGAATTTTTTGTATGAGTAGGTATAATGTTTAGAATAACATCATTTAATTATATTTATGATATTGTTGTTTTTATACAATCATAAAATAAGAAGGGATGAGTTGTTGGAATATTGAATTAAATCTACAATGCTTATGGAATTATGTTACCTATTAACCGGGTAACTCATTTTTGTTTTATCCAAAGGATTCATTGGATTTATTTCTTCAGAAGGAGATAATTTTAGGATATGGTTTAGTTTTTATGAGTTACTTTTGTAGATAATGGTTTAGAAAATTATTCTTTTGAGATGTGAGAATGTGGGAGGATATGAGGACCATTTAATGAGGAGGAGGAGTGGTAGTCTCGTAATATTTTTAAAATGGAATTCCATTCACATTTTTCAGGTTTCAAGTTGGTACTATAATGAACCAATTATAATTGAAGATATGATAGGATTAAAATATTCCATCCAATAGATCTTATTAAATTGTATTGGTCATTTGGGGCCTTAATTTTTTGGTTTTGGCCCATAGTAAGATTCATAAAACCTTAAGTATAATTAAATTTAATTAAATTCACTAAACTTTTTTGTCAAAAATTAGGCTTATTAAAAATCATATTTTTTTCTATTTAAAATATGGAATCCATTTTTCAGAATTCAAATCATATATGTCTTGGAAATATATTTAAATTCAATCTTCTAGGTGGGACGATAATGCGAGTTATTAAAGTAAAAACATCCAAAAGATTGATTTGTTTTTATAAACAATATCAAAGTGAAATTGATTATAATTACATAAATATTATTAACTAATGAAAATAATATATATTTAGGGATTAAACCAAATTTAGACCCAATTTTTTTTTGGTATTTTATAAAATCCACCTTTTCATAAGTGGGAACCATACATAGGATCCACAGGCAATTGAAAACCACAACATTCAATATTCAAATTTCAACTTTCAGAAATCAAATAAACCGTCATCATCAACATCGAACCAAAGAACTCGAGTCGCATACCCACCGCGATCCACATCCACTATCCATCATGGTATGGCATCAAATATCATACGACGGTCAAGTCACTAACTTCCGCCATCTTCAGTCTCATGGTCATTGTCCTCACCATCGGACTATCCACACAGACGTCCACTTCATCAATGTCCTCCACCAGAACCAGAAAACCACTAAACACCAACATTATCACCATAAACAATTATCAGATAGTCATGCCTCCATTATGAACAATACTGTCGGTAGCCATCATACACCAAAATGAACTAACCTAACAACAAAAGATTCAAACTGGTTCACTGATAACATGAAGGAAGAAAAAAATAAATAAAATCAGAGCCATCTTCACAGGAGAAATCCAAAAGAACATTGTTACCAGAGAAAGGCACTATAGGATGATCCAACCATAAAATATTACCACTCACCAAACACATCTCAATGCCCCCTAGAATCTGTCACCCCCAACTAACATTGAAGGGAGCAAAGGACCTGGAAGCCATGGTAGGGTGGAGCATAAGAGAAGGATCAAGGGAGAAACAATACTTCCATGAAACGAGAAATAAGATAACTAGGTTATAAAAAATCAGGATTACTAGAACAAAGGTGTTTAAGATGATCTGATGAATGAACTACCAAGTAACGAGAAAGGGAAACAAGGGGTGAAACCCTCGAAGAATGAACTGAAGAAGCTAGAACCGAGGAGATCGAATGTCCGCCGCTACGAACATCCACCAACACCTCCCAAGCAGTCTTTGTAACATCCCAGGTAAATGAAGAATAAATAATTTTCATATTTATTAATATTTGAGAATTAAATATGAATTTTAATTAAAAGGGGTTGCTATGTTCGATAGCGTACCCGATACGCAACGATGAGTTTCTTTGAAACGTACGTAGCACACTAGTAATATAATAATATTATTTTAAATGTTAGTTAACAAGTAGCCGTTGTACTGGCGGGAATGAATAGAAATAACTAAAATATGAATAGATATGTTTTTAGATGTTTTTACATTTACCCAATAAAAGATAAAGGCTTAAAATACGGAAAGAGGTCAATTTTAGGCTTTTATACTCTAATTTTCACTAAAGGTTCACTTATCACCTTTTAATGGTGAACCGTCATTAAATATAGTTTTGATCACTCTTATACATTCTTTTGGACCAAATAAAACTTTTATTAAGAATCGGGATATCAAATTTTACTTTGTGTAATTTTTGGTACCTTTCTGATAAAGTTCATTTTTTTTTATGAATAGTGTAAAATGTTGCATTTTAATTCAAAACCTCTTTTTGATCTAATTTATTTATATGATTAGATTATCTTTTGAATTGGTTTTAAAGTGAAATTAGAATATATTTTTACCATTTTATCCAATGGTGGTCATTGGAATCAATTTCGATTTGAAATTAGACTTAAACTGGTGTCAATCTTTTGATACTTATTGTTTTGTAAAAACACGCTATTTGCTCTGGCAGCGGGAATTAATTATTAAATTAATTAATGTGACTTATATGATTTGAATTTTGTAAAATAGACTTCATTTTTGAATTCGGAATATCAAATATAGCTTAGGGTGAATTTTTGGTAATTTTCTGAAAAACTTCAATTTTTGATGAATAGTGAAACCACTAAGTGGTAATCAAGCAAACTGATTTTTCAGTTAAATGAAAGTTTACCACTAATGTGTATTGAATTTTGAAAATCCGACATACATGGTTGTCATTAAGAAGTAAAATGTGGTTCAATGAGATTATAATAATTTTTTGGTGAATAGTAACTTATTAAGTTTTTAATCGCGATTAGTGGTAATTAGTGTAGTTTAAGGAATAAATAATGCTTTAATAATATAAAATGACCTAGACACATGTCCCAACCTTATTGGTTGTGTCATGGCCGACCAATACAAGCCATGGCCTAACTTGGGGACCCCATGTATCCACTTTAGTTGGAAAATGACAATAATATATTTTTATTTAATGTTAAAGTGAAAGTGACACAAACATAATATGTTTTGCGAAAACAATTTTTAAGTGGGGTTATACAAGCCCAAATTTTGATTATAAATAGTCATTGGAAAGCTAAAAAGATTTCCTATATCATAGTATTTTTTTTATAATTTTTAGACATTATATAAATTAAATTATTTACGACATAATAATGATGCAGTGATGACATCATTATTTAACGATTAAAATAAAATGGAAAGATAATGTAAAATCTAAAACCTACACATGGCCAAAACCAATTGGATGAGTGGATTTAGAATCCTTATCACCTTATCCACGAATTCTATCAATGTGGGACCTTTTAAAACCGAAACACATTTTCAAACAAAGTTATATTTCTTTACTTTCCAAAAGTGCCCCTCCTCTCCTCTTATAAAAGGCCCCCACCTCTACCCCATTTCACACACTCTTCAAGCCTTTGGCTCGGCCAACCCCTGCCCATTTGCTCTCTCCACATTCCTCTCCTCATCCTAGAGGATTCCCTTTGGGCAGAATCCTTTCAAAAGAAGCCTTTAGGCTCAACTCAAAAGGAGTTACACTTTTTAAGGTAATTCATTCTCTCATGTTCATTTGTTTTATTTTGCTTCTCCAACCCCCTAAACTCTTTTTATTTACTTCTTTTGTAACAACACCAGTATCTTCAATATACTAGGATGTTGTTATAAGATTTATTTGAGCTACACTCTCACACAACTACATCAAATGGTTAAAGAACATACGGTTTCCGTGGATGGCGAAATTCTGCCTCCCGAAACGATGATTGTTCAATACTCATTTAACACCTTCAAAGGTGGCCATTATGATGTCACTATTTTTATATATGATATGTAATATGTTTATGTTTTACTTATGCTTCTGTATTTTTCATTTGTGTCTTACCTTTATGGCTTCCATTATGGGTATACGCGATATCTTCACTTAAGGAAGTGCGGACTACCGCCCCCTCAAAGTGATGTGATTCGTTAATGCCATATGTGGGACGTGTAAAGGATGGATTTAAAGTTATTATATATGATGTTATACTGGAATTATAATATACCTATATATATCATTATCATTTATTTCCATTAAAGTATGAGATAGAAATGAAAGTAGCGTTCATGCGTACGTACGGACTACCGTCTCCATGAACGGTGCATTTCATTTCTTATCCCCAAATGTAATGTACTATTAAAAGTACATGTATATAATGGATATATAAAATTAATGATATATCTAAATGATGAATATAATTCTGGAATTAAAATATACATAAGTCTCATTTAGTTTTAATTCCGTTAATATGACAAAGAAATGAAAGTAGCGTTCATGCGTACGTACGGCTTACCGTCTCCATGAACGGTGCATTTCATTTCTTACCTCTAAATGATTATGTAATATTTTAAATACATGTATGTACTGGATATATATGAAATATATGATATCTACATCATGAATACCATTCTGGATATAATGAAACATTGACCAAATTAACAACATGTAAGTGTAAGAAGTCTATTTTTGACTTAAGAACCAAATACCGACAAAATGAACATTATTAACTTAAATGATTTCATGATGTTCATAACATGGTATAAAAGAAATAATGAACTTGGAAAAGATTCATAATCAAGTAAAGATTAACTAAAGTTTATTATTCAGGAGTTTAAAGAACGGTCGGGTCAAGTCAGATACGAGGTATGGGAACTTCTTAACCCAATTTCCATTCTTTGGGTTAATCTCCTACTTTCAAATTATGTCATTATGTTATTATGTCGTATCTTGTATTGGTACTTTATTTATGTGTACTTATAGTAAATACACATAATGTATCTATTTTATTTTAAAAATTATCTTTGTATGGGATTTCGTCTCAATCTCCTTTCGTTGAGGCATATTTTGTTTTATACACAACCTTCTTTTATAAGGTGTATAAACCCCTTTGACTTTTACGTTTATTCAAAAGGAATCTTTTTATACGAAGCGTTTACCAAACGACAAAAGGGAATGTTTTTGTCGTACGTATGCGGCGACAACGACTTCTCCGCCGTCGTAACCGTTATTTGAGTTTCGGCTTCTTCTACAAGCCATTCCTTCTTTTTAAAAGAAAAATAAATACCATGTTTTACTTTTCTTTTATTTTGGTATTGAAAATGGTTTTCATAATATTTTTTATATCAATGTGTGGTATTGATATCTTGTGATTGAATGGTGGAAATTTTATGTTTCCTTTATGTATGTTTTATGTGATATGATTATGTTATGGTTCTTGGGCATTATTATGAAGACGGGTGGTTCCGTGATAAACTAAGGGCGGGTGAGCCCGTTATAGCTCTCCAATGCATTGGGTAACGCGAAGGAGTGAAACGTTAAGGTTTCTCCGAAGAGATTTTAGGGAATATACTGTGATGGGTATTCCAAACGTAACCAAGAGGGTTACTCCCTATGTAAGAATGTTATGAATGCCTCAAGTTACCTTTATGTCTTATGGTTTCTATGATTTATTCATGATTTTATGAGGCATGTTAAAGTGCCTATGTTTTATGGGTAAAGTATGATTTCATTCTTATGTATATATGAACTCATGTTTCCTTTCCATGTTTTTTTTATAACCCATACTGAGTTTTTATGCTCATCCCAAGTTTTTGAAATGTTTTTCACAGGTCAAGGGAAAGGTACATGATAAGATGATAGAGTCAAGGATGTGTCAAGAATTAATCCATGTTTTATTTTAAATGTGTGTTCCATTGAGGGGAATGAAGAATACTATCTTTATGTAACCACTTTGTTTATATGTGGAATGTAATGCAAGTCTTATGATCTAATTCTCTAAAACTCTAAACCCGAAAAGATCCTCAACGTGTAATCTTGTAATAACTCAAGATTAAGTAAGGTTTAAGGCTGGGGCCTTATAGTTGGTATCAATGGTCGGTTTAGACAACTTTAGGAGTTAGAAAAGTGTTAAATTATAATATGATTGAAATGATATAGCATTTACGGATTACCATGTTGCTTCGCCTAAGATATTTCCATGTTCAGAATGGTTTTCCGTAGGGGAAACAAAGCAGCTATGTTGGGACGACATCAGGAGGAAGACAACCTTCCAAATCAGCAACCTGAGATGGTTGGAATCGGAACTGAACAGTTTGTTGCAGTGATGGCACAGTTGACTCAGGCTATAAATGGTGGTGGTATCCATGCACGAGATCAGCCAGATCAACCGCATAGGAACATGTCAATGGTGGAACATTTCATGAGGCAACATCCCCCATCATTCAGAGGATCATCTGACCCTGTGCTAGCTGAAGGGTGGATTAAAGCACTGGAGAAGATTTTTGATGTCATGGGGTGTTCAGACAATCAAAAGGTTAGTCTTGCTATTTACCGTTTGGAGGGTGAAGCAGATCAGTGGTGGTCTATGGTTAAAAATATCAGGGATGCCGATGAGATTGATGCTCTTGACTGGGATGAATTCAAAGGTATGTTTCTTGAGAAGTATTTTCCTAAGGCTGTTCGACTTAGGATGGAAAAGCAATTCTTGGAATTGAGGCAAGAGGAAGACTCAGTGGCTGCCTATGAAGAAAGGTTCACTCGATTGGCAAGGTATGCTCCCAATTTTATCCGGGACCTTGATAGTAAAATCAATCGTTTTTACTCAGGATTAAAGCCAAAGTATCGAAGGGCATTAGCTTCTCGAGAGTTTAAAAGTTATGAAAAGCTTGTTCGATGTGCTGAGAAGGTGGAAATGGAGTTTGCCGATGACCAAGTGTCCTATAACAACCAGCAGAAGAAGAGACCGAGGTTGCAGGAGAATGGTAAGAATTCTTCAAAAAGGTCTGATGGTAAGATAACTAAGTTTCCAATTTGTGATAAATGTGGCAAAAGGCATGCTGGGGAATGTCTTTTGAATTCTGGGAAGTGCTACCGATGTGGTAAGATGGGACATAAGGCTCGTGATTGCACTGAAAAGGATCAAGGTGAAGGTAAGAATAAATTTGATTTACAGTTAGTGAAATGTTATAAGTGCAATGAGATGGGTCACTATGCAAACGAGTGTCCGACAAGGAGCTTGAGTGATGGGAAGCAGCTAGACTACAAGCAGAAAGGGGTGGTAAAATCATTTGCAACAACTTCAGCAGATGTTGGGCCATCGAATGAAGTGGTGTCAGCTCCAGGGAGCTCAGTATTTTTCGAAGATTGACTTGAGGTCGGGGTACCATCAGTTGAAAGTAAAAGAAGCAGATGTTCCGAAGACCGCATTCCGTACGAGATATGGCCATTATGAATTTGTAGTTATGCCTTTGGGGTTAACAAATGCACCTACTGTATTCATGGACCTTATGAATAAAATTTTCCATGAGTTCTTGGATAAGTTTGTGTTTGTGTTTTGAGGTTTGTGAATAGGTTATGTGTGCCTTGTGATTCACAGTTGAAGAATGAGTTGTTTTTTCATCCTGGAAGTACTAAGATGTATAGAGATCTGCGGGAGTATTACTGGTGGGATGGAATGAAAAGTGATATTGCTGATTTTACTGTGAAGTGTTTGACTTGTCAGCGGGTTAAAGCAGAGCGGCAGTTACCGAAAGGGATGCTTCAGCCTTTACCAGTGCCAGAGTGGTAATGGGAGAATATATCCATGGACTTTGTTGTTGGATTACCAAAGACATCTCGAGGTAATAATGCAATTTGGGTTATTGTTGATCGCTTTACTAAATCTGCTCATTTCCTTTCTATACGAGATACTTTCTATCTAGATCAAATTTCCCGTTTGTATCTTAAGGAGATAGTCAGGTTACATGGAGTTCCTCTCTCCATTGTATCAGATCGTGATCCCAGGTTTACCTCTAACTTTTGGAAAGGCCTTCAGAAGTCGTTGGGTACTGAATTAAATTTTAGTACAGCTTTTCATCCTCAATCAGATGGGCAGTCAGAACGAACAATTCAGACATTGGAGGATATGCTACGAGCTTGTTCTATGGATTATCAGGGAAGTTGGGACCAACATCTTTCTTTGGTTGAGTTTTCATATAATAATAGTTTCCATTCGAGTATACAGATGGCATCATTTCAGGCATTATATGGGAAGCGGTGTCGAACTCCAGCTTTCTGGGATGAAGTGGGTGAAAGAAAGTTGATGGGACCAGAATTGGTAGAAGAGATGGCAGAAAAAGTTCAGTTGATTCAGAAACACATGAGAATAGCTCAGAGTAGGCAGAAGAGTTATGCAGATAACCAGAGGAAGGATCTATCTTTCGAGGTACACAATGTTTTTCACGTTTCGATGTTGAGAAAGAATATGCCAGATCCATCTCATGTTTTGAGTCCAGAGGTAGTTCAGCTGGAAGAGAACCTATCTTATGAGGAACAACCGGTCCAGATTCTTGACCACTGGGAGCAAGTGTTACAGAATAAGGTGATTAAGCAGGTAAAGGTTTTGTGGAAAAACCACATGATTGAAGAGGCAACATGGGAATCTGAAAATGCAATGAGGGATAAGTACCCCCATTTATTCGATAAGTAAATAAATTGCGGGGACGCAATTTTCTAAAGGGGGGAAGGATGTAACATCCCAGGTAAATGAAGAATAAATAATTTTCATATTTATTAATATTTGAGAATTAAATATGAATTTTAATTAAAAGGGGTTGCTATGTTCGATAGCGTACCCGATACGCAACGATGAGTTTCTTTGAAACGTACGTAGCACACTAGTAATATAATAATATTATTTTAAATGTTAGTTAACAAGTAGCCGTTGTACTGGCGGGAATGAATAGAAATAACTAAAATATGAATAGATATGTTTTTAGATGTTTTTACATTTACCCAATAAAAGATAAAGGCTTAAAATACGGAAAGAGGTCAATTTTAGGCTTTTATACTCTAATTTTCACTAAAGGTTCACTTATCACCTTTTAATGGTGAACCGTCATTAAATATAGTTTTGATCACTCTTATACATTCTTTTGGACCAAATAAAACTTTTATTAAGAATCGGGATATCAAATTTTACTTTGTGTAATTTTTGGTACCTTTCTGATAAAGTTCATTTTTTTTATGAATAGTGTAAAATGTTGCATTTTAATTCAAAACCTCTTTTTGATCTAATTTATTTATATGATTAGATTATCTTTTGAATTGGTTTTAAAGTGAAATTAGAATATATTTTTACCATTTTATCCAATGGTGGTCATTGGAATCAATTTCGATTTGAAATTAGACTTAAACTGGTGTCAATCTTTTGATACTTATTGTTTTGTAAAAACACGCTATTTGCTCTGGCAGCGGGAATTAATTATTAAATTAATTAATGTGACTTATATGATTTGAATTTTGTAAAATAGACTTCATTTTTGAATTCGGAATATCAAATATAGCTTAGGGTGAATTTTTGGTAATTTTCTGAAAAACTTCAATTTTTGATGAATAGTGAAACCACTAAGTGGTAATCAAGCAAACTGATTTTTCAGTTAAATGAAAGTTTACCACTAATGTGTATTGAATTTTGAAAATCCGACATACATGGTTGTCATTAAGAAGTAAAATGTGGTTCAATGAGATTATAATAATTTTTTGGTGAATAGTAACTTATTAAGTTTTTAATCGCGATTAGTGGTAATTAGTGTAGTTTAAGGAATAAATAATGCTTTAATAATATAAAATGACCTAGACACATGTCCCAACCTTATTGGTTGTGTCATGGCCGACCAAGACAAGCCATGGCCTAACTTGGGGACCCCATGTATCCACTTTAGTTGGAAAATGACAATAATATATTTTTATTTAATGTTAAAGTGAAAGTGACACAAACATAATATGTTTTGCGAAAACAATTTTTAAGTGGGGTTATACCAGCCCAAATTTTGATTATAAATAGTCATTGGAAAGCTAAAAAGATTTCCTATATCATAGTATTTTTTTTATAATTTTTAGACATTAAATAAATTAAATTATTTACGACATAATAATGATGCAGTGATGACATCATTATTTAACGATTAAAATAAAATGGAAAGATAATGTAAAATCTAAAACCTACACATGGCCAAAACCAATTGGATGAGTGGATTTCGAATCCTTATCACCTTATCCACGAATTCTATCAATGTGGGACCTTTTAAAACCGAAACACATTTTCAAACAAAGTTATATTTCTTTACTTTCCAAAAGTGCCCCTCCTCTCCTCTTATAAAAGGCCCCCACCTCTACCCCATTTCACACACTCTTCAAGCCTTTGGCTCGGCCAACCCCTGCCCATTTGCTCTCTCCACATTCCTCTCCTCATCCTAGAGGATTCCCTTTGGGCAGAATCCTTTCAAAAGAAGCCTTTAGGCTCAACTCAAAAGGAGTTACACTTTTTAAGGTAATTCATTCTCTCATGTTCATTTGTTTTATTTTGCTTCTCCAACCCCCTAAACTCTTTTTATTTACTTCTTTTGTAACAACACCAGTATCTTCAATATACTAGGATGTTGTTATAAGATTTATTTGAGCTACACTCTCACACAACTACATCAAATGGTTAAAGAACATACGGTTTCCGTGGATGGCGAAATTCTGCCTCCCGAAACGATGATTGTTCAATACTCATTTAACACCTTCAAAGGTGGCCATTATGATGTCACTATTTTTATATATGATATGTAATATGTTTATGTTTTACTTATGCTTCTGTATTTTTCATTTGTGTCTTACCTTTATGGCTTCCATTATGGGTATACGCGATATCTTCACTTAAGGAAGTGCGGACTACCGCCCCCTCAAAGTGATGTGATTCGTTAATGCCATATGTGGGACGTGTAAAGGATGGATTTAAAGTTATTATATATGATGTTATACTGGAATTATAATATACCTATATATATCATTATCATTTATTTCCATTAAAGTATGAGATAGAAATGAAAGTAGCGTTCATGCGTACGTACGGACTACCGTCTCCATGAACGGTGCATTTCATTTCTTATCCCCAAATGTAATGTACTATTAAAAGTACATGTATATAATGGATATATAAAATTAATGATATATCTAAATGATGAATATAATTCTGGAATTAAAATATACATAAGTCTCATTTAGTTTTAATTCCGTTAATATGACAAAGAAATGAAAGTAGCGTTCATGCGTACGTACGGCTTACCGTCTCCATGAACGGTGCATTTCATTTCTTACCTCTAAATGATTATGTAATATTTTAAATACATGTATGTACTGGATATATATGAAATATATGATATCTACATCATGAATACCATTCTGGATATAATGAAACATTGACCAAATTAACAACATGTAAGTGTAAGAAGTCTATTTTTGACTTAAGAACCAAATACCGACAAAATGAACATTATTAACTTAAATGATTTCATGATGTTCATAACATGGTATAAAAGAAATAATGAACTTGGAAAAGATTCATAATCAAGTAGAGATTAACTAAAGTTTATTATTCAGGAGTTTAAAGAACGGTCGGGTCAAGTCAGATACGAGGTATGGGAACTTCTTAACCCAATTTCCATTCTTTGGGTTAATCTCCTACTTTCAAATTATGTCATTATGTTATTATGTCGTATCTTGTATTGGTACTTTATTTATGTGTACTTATAGTAAATACACATAATGTATCTATTTTATTTTAAAAATTATCTTTGTATGGGATTTCGTCTCAATCTCCTTTCGTTGAGGCATATTTTGTTTTATACACAACCTTCTTTTATACGGTGTATAAACCCCTTTGACTTTTACGTTTATTCAAAAGGAATCTTTTTATACGAAGCGTTTACCAAACGACAAAAGGGAATGTTTTTGTCGTACGTATGCGGCGACAACGACTTCTCCGCCGTCGTAACCGTTATTTGAGTTTCGGCTTCTTCTACAAGCCATTCCTTCTTTTTAAAAGAAAAATAAATACCATGTTTTACTTTTCTTTTATTTTGGTATTGAAAATGGTTTTCATAATATTTTTTATATCAATGTGTGGTATTGATATCTTGTGATTGAATGGTGGAAATTTTATGTTTCCTTTATGTATGTTTTATGTGATATGATTATGTTATGGTTCTTGGGCATTATTATGAAGACGGGTGGTTCCGTGATAAACTAAGGGCGGGTGAGCCCGTTATAGCTCTCCAATGCATTGGGTAACGCGAAGGAGTGAAACGTTAAGGTTTCTCCGAAGAGATTTTAGGGAATATACTGTGATGGGTATTCCAAACGTAACCAAGAGGGTTACTCCCTATGTAAGAATGTTATGAATGCCTCAAGTTACCTTTATGTCTTATGGTTTCTATGATTTATTCATGATTTTATGAGGCATGTTAAAGTGCCTATGTTTTATGGGTAAAGTATGATTTCATTCTTATGTATATATGAACTCATGTTTCCTTTCCATGTTTTTTTTATAACCCATACTGAGTTTTTATGCTCATCCCAAGTTTTTGAAATGTTTTTCACAGGTCAAGGGAAAGGTACATGATAAGATGATAGAGTCAAGGATGTGTCAAGAATTAATCCATGTTTTATTTTAAATGTGTGTTCCATTGATGGGAATGAAGAATACTATCTTTATGTAACCACTTTGTTTATATGTGGAATGTAATGCAAGTCTTATGATCTAATTCTCTAAAACTCTAAACCCGAAAAGATCCTCAACGTGTAATCTTGTAATAACTCAAGATTAAGTAAGGTTTAAGGCTGGGGCCTTATAGTCTTACCTACCATCGTTCCTGATAATGCTAGGGTCAGGAGTGATTGGGAAGACTGAAATAGAAATGGATGAAAACCCACAACTTCATGACCGGAGTGAAGATGACTTAGTAGAGAATGGAAGCAACGAAAATAAGACCAGAGAGGATCCACACTCGAAGGGGGGCTCTGACGCTTGGAGGAAGACACCCTAGGATGAGAAGATCTCAAGAGATAGAGGTCTGGGAGAGAGTGTAGGAATAAAACAATTAAAAATGTAATTTAACCTTAAAAATAATTTATATGAGAAATCTATTTTAAACTAAAATGTAATATATTTAATTATTCATTAAAAAATGAAATGTTTTAGCTAAACATAAAAAAATAACTATATCATAATTCATATGTTTTTATATTAAATATTATGTTTATTTTTACAAATAAAAATTAATTAAACTGTCACAGTTCATATTTAAGGAGGGTTCTCTAACAAAAGGTGTTAAAATTGTATTTATAAAAATGTAGATTTTTATATGAATGATAGAGTTTGTTCTTGTATTTTTTCTATCACACCTAATTAAAGAATATAAAAAATATTTAATTGAAATAATATATATATATATATATATATATGTTACAGTAATATCACTCACTAATTGTAATTAATTTAATATATTATCATAAAAACATATGTAGCATAGAAATAATTTTCAATAAATATATTCAATTTATATTTAATTTTTTCTTATACACATTTATAATTAATTTACTATATGTTAAATCATTCTATATTTTAATAAACCATAATTTTCATATGTTAGTTATTACTAATAAAAACTACTAATATAACGACTATTTTATATGCCATTATATTTTAATAATATATTATTATTCGATAAAACTCAGTCTTGTGTGTAACATAAGACATATAGGTAGGTCTCTCTAGACAATGATTACTCATTATTGCATGCATTAAAATATATATGATCTATTTTAAATTGTTAATATATTATAAATTATCCATACATTTTATTACCATTCATGCATGGTGTCGTGTGTCACACACACTATTGAGTAGAATGTGATTTTTTTATATTTTCACAGCGTCACATTCTCCCCCTCCATATTTAAAATATTTCCCTGAAATATAATTTCAATCAGTGTTGTAGATTTATTGATACAACAAATATTAAAAATACCACTTCATTTGAATGATTTGGAATTCATCTTATATGAAAATAATAATTGGATATAAAAGTTACATGAACTACCAAGTAACTATGTATCTATGTAGGAGAACATGTTTGGAACGTATTGGTACGTACTTGGATGAAAAGATTAAATAATTATAGATTTTGAATGAGTTCATCAATGAAAAATTATTCAATAATCAATAGAATGTGGAGGGCCTGTAATCCATAAATCATTGATGATTTAGAATAACAATAGTTCAAAAAAATTAAGATATTCATACTAAATTTTATTTTTAAGTCATTTTAAAAATTATCAGAAATTATATTATTACCTAAGAATATAAGGAAAGTTTTTGACTTGATAGGTTTCAATTTCAAATTATCATTCCCAACATTTGGTTGTGCTTTGGTGAAATTCTAATCTATTCCCTTACTATCAGAAACTAATTTCCACTATTGATTTTTATGTCTTAATCACCATAATAATCATTAATGGATTATATTCCTTTTAATAGAGTAGAAAGTTAAACTATTTTACATTAACTATAATCCAAACCCAATGCAGTTCAGAGATTAATCTTTAATCTTCAAAATATATAATACTAGTTCAACATTAATATTTATTCATCATTGTGTTTAACTAATAATAATCAAAAAATAACTGACAGATTTTGTTGGACAAGGTTTTTCCTGATACACTTATCATTATTTAGACATGGGTTTAAGATCCATATCCCTTCAAGACTTGATATGTTTTCACATAGAATACTTCATCTCTATTTCTGAAACCATATTAATATAATTTCTAAAATATATATGACGGACATCCATGAAATAAGGTTAATAACTAAATAACCATTTAACTATTATTTTTAATAAAATTACAACTCATATGTACATCATCCATTTTATTTTAATGCAGTACTACTATGGCATATTCTTTATCCATAATTTCATCTCTTGTATTACTAAAGCATGACTGGTTATTTTGAATCTCAAACTCCTTTTTCTTAATATTTTACATTCATTCTCATTATCTATTTAAATTCATTATAATGGATTGTAAATTAAACATAGATTATACTGGGAAAACAACCAAGGTGTGTCAAACCATGTGCGTAATAACGCATGTTAGCATGTACCAGAATACCCTGAGTCAGGATTTGAACACGTTATTATTTCAATTACTACCTATAACATATGTTCCAGAACCACATCCACCTTAAGTATAAATATAATGATGTATTTCTGAAGACCCCCAAAATCTCTTCCTTAAATGAATTCTAGGTTATTATTTTATACAAATCATAAAATTCCACCATAGTGTCATGTCATATCATTTATGTTTCCCTAAATATAGTTCCCAATGTTACTAGTAATCTTCCATTTATATCAACTGTAGTTACCCATCCCCAGACAGTCTGAAAGTAGTTTATGCTACTATTACACTAGAATGATTACAATGAATCAAATCTTGAATGAATCATATCTTAGTAGTCTTGGTAAACTATATACATACATAATAATTTTAGTATAAAATAATACACTAATTATAACATAATTCTTTCATATTTATAAATAAATAACATCGATTATATCACTAATCAATCTAGTAAATCTAGGCATATCTTTTATATTACACTTCTAGGATTACTTGGGAAAAAAATAACAAGAGTGAGCACAACTTCTCATTATGGAAAAAATATAGAGGAATAAATAATGAATCAATGAGAGTAATAATTATGAATTGGCAAATAACTGAAGTCACATTCCATATAATCAATAAACTATAAGCGATTTGAATAAACTATATAGAAATGTAAAAACTAGGAACAAATGCCTTTCAAATGACTAGATAAGGAAAAAAATAAACAATAATAAGTAACTAAAAACATTTCTTTAAATAAATGAACTCAAAATGAAATATTTCCGTAGATATTTCCATAAAAAATCTCTTTGATAAAAAATACATGAAACTAATATGTGGGAAAGGATTTCTAAATGGACTTAATGTCTAAGGAAAATAAATGACTATACTGTTATGACCACTTGAAAGGAAGTTTTAAACTAACGAAAAAAAGATATATAATTTTGGAAATTAATTTTTCTCATTAAAATATATCTATACATAGTGGAGCTATATAAACCCCGTATTTTATCCACCATTTCAACTCTAATGATTTCCTTATATTAAATAATCAAGATAAATATTAATCCTGATCAAACATCTGTATTGACTAATGAATATAATATTATCAATATTTTCCCAAATAATCAATTAACTATTAGAGTAGACACCATATGTCAAATTTTATATGGTTAATTAAATATTAATGTTAATGATAAATGATACAAATAATTAAGGATTAATTCAATGTTCAATGGTCATAAGATATTGAATATTTTAAGGGGAATAAGAAATGCTTCAATGAATTTAATGTGAATATTGTCCTTCGAAAAATTAATAATAAAACATCTCGAAGAATAATTAGTAGTGTATCAATATGAAAAATAAGAAGTAGAGTATAAAATGGGTTCTTGTTGATGATGAATTGAAATAATATAGATATCAAATTTAAAAGAATTCATGGGGAAAATATATTTTTGTTTTTTAAAAATAATTCAAAAACTATTTCAATGAGAAAAACATTTGAAGCCCTTTTCTTTAAAATGTTACATTTCATACCTAAAAATTAATATTTAAATAAATAATTAATTCTAAATTTTTACTTACATTATGATTTTAAAAAATACAATTTTCATTGAAAAAAGTATTGAAAAATTCCTTATCTAGAATGAAAATAAAGAAGATTCATTTGAAAAAATTGGTAAAATAAAAAATGGGTAAAAATATCATTATGAAATCATTTCAAAATACATTTTTCAAATCATTTTACCACAACATGGTTTTTAGAAGATAATGGTTTATCCGACTAAAGAGTGAAATAATGTCAGGTTTTCTAGAAAAACTAGATTTTAAATCATTTTGATTCCAAAATTATGGGAAAATTGTACTAATACATGATAATTTTCATGAATAACCTATGAAGATAAAATGAATTGTTTGTTTGATCAATGTTCATAAAATTTCAGTGAATTGAAAAACATTGAAAGATCATTAATGTTGTTTTTTATGAAAATATTCTTTAAGCATTACAAAGTGTCCCAAACCACTTTGAATTCTTTTAAATCATAATCATAATGAAGGATGGACATAAAAATAAGAATAAAAACAACCAGATGTTAAAATTATTAATGATAAAATATTACATAATAGGAAGTAAATAAACCATACTAAAGATGTATATGGTGAACATGACATTTATCTCACAGATGTAAAAAGTGACATGAGAATACCTTAACCTACATTGGATTTCTATGAATTATTATATAATATCTTGTATGGTATAATAATTATAATTATGTACTTTATTCAGAACCTATTTCATTTTAATCATTAATTTTGTTTACCTTATTAGATTTTAGTTTATAATTAATTAATCAACTATGTTCACATTTATTGTGAGACCAAATTCGATTTATGATTCAAAAATTACATTGGTATGAATACTATGGTCAAATGGTTTATTACATTAAATATCTAGAATAATAATCTAGGAATAATCATCATATTAATAGAAAAATTAAAATTTTAAAATTAATCATTAAAAATGGTTATGAAAAATTATCCAGTGTTACAATCATAGAGATGGTAGGAAATATGTACGACTGAGAAACGTTACCATTTATCAATGATCATTTTGGAAAGTTGGTAAGTAACAATATATATTTTCAGAATGACCATTATCAAATAACTACCATATTAGTTAGTCATATATAATTATATATATAATTCTTGTGATGTAAAAGTAATCACATCGTGTCTGTGAGGGGGTAGTCCACACATCTATGAATGATGTTATCCCTTTTTAGGTTTGTAAAATCCAAATAATTAAAATGATATATATATATATATATTATTTACATAAATATATTTAATTAACAAATATAATATAATTTTTTTATTTTACATATGTTATATTTAATTCATCCTTTAAGCGTTCCATGTGTATTTTTAATGGATTGCATCGCCTCGATGGGGTGGTAGTCCACACTTCATCAAACAATGTTATCGTATTGAAATCAAACGAAAAGTATTTATTTTAAGTGAAACAAAAGGATAAAATAAGTATAATTCAATAATAAATATCAAAAATATCATATATAAACCATGTTTCAATCAAAATGTCCACCATGAGATGTGGTGAAAGAAAAAATGAAAACACAAAATTTTGTGAGACAATAGTTCATCATACACAGAAATAATATGCTCATTATCCATTAAATATAATTGTGAGAATGTTTAGTTAGAAAAAATATAATAAATAAATAATAGTACTCTGAGGATAATGGTGATTTTATACTATCATATAATGAGAATTGTTAATGGGTGGGAGAATAGAAATAATCTAAAAAACATAAGGAATGATTTTCCTTTTAATTGGGTAACTCATTTATTTGAACCAAAAGTACTTTGGATGTAATTATTCACAAGAAAAGTCATATATGGTGATGTTAGGGGTGTTTATGATGTATTTTTTCATATCTTTGAAATTCCAACCGGTCTTGGGACGTGTGACGATGTGGGAGGATATGAGGTCCTTTTATAGTGGAAGAAAAATGGAACTCTCGTGATATTTTTACAATGTAATTTAATGGATGTTTTTAAAATTGAATATGGATCCAATAATGGTCCAATTTTTATCCAATGTAGTATAGGGTCAAAATATGTTCAGAACATATTTCTTGTAAAAGATCATACATCATTGTGGGCTTTAAGGTAATGTTTATATCCTTCAATAAGCTCAATTTAACCCATATCATAGTAATTAATTTTAATCATATTCACTAATATAATTCATCTAAAAAATTCATAATTATTAGAAATTAAAAATTATGTATATTCCAAATATGGAATTTTTTTTAAATTCAATTAAAATATGGGGATGAAAATTATTTAAATTTAATCCTACAATCAGAATGATAATGCATATTCTTCAAGTAAAATCGTTGAAAATATTTCTCTGTTTTCATAAGAAATTTCAAAGTAAAAAATGAATCAAATGAAAGAAATTTTATTAATTGATAATAATATTATTTAATTATAATTTAAAACCAAGTAGACATATAATTTTTCCTTATGAATAAATTAGATAAAAAATATTTTTTGAAAAAAAATTCAGGATTTTAAACTATTCATTAAATAATGAAATAATTCATAAAAATATTAAAAAACACCACTAACTAATAATTATTTTTCTATTTATAATATAATATTTGATAGATTAGAATAACTAAATTGTCACAATTCATAATTAAATTGGGATATCCGTTAAAAGTCGCTAAAATTTCCCATATTAAAATATTGTTTTTTAATTTATAAAATATATTGGGTTATTATCTTATATACATAAAACCTAATGGATAAATTTCAAAAATATTCAATTCAATAATATATATATATATATATATGTTAAATTATTATCACTCACTAATAGTAATTAATTTTTTTTAGCGTAAAAAAAATCTTCGAGCATAAAAATATTTTTCAGTAAAGATATTCATATTATATTTATTTTCCTATTATTTTCATTATTAATTAATTTTTAACCAATTAGTTCTTTCATTATTTTTATCAAAAATAATTTTCATAATTTAGTTATTATTATCCAGGATTAATAATTTAACGGCTAGTTTAAATCTCATTACATTTAAATAATATATTATTGTTCGATAAAACTCGGTCTCGTGTGTAATGCATTCCATCGAAGATGGATGCTCTAGAAAATGATAAATCTATTTATCATCCATTGAAACATTTAGTATCCGTTTTAAATTGTAAATATATTATAATGTATCTAGAAGTTATATTACCTTACATTTTTTGTGTCGTGTGTCCCGTATTATATCGAATACTATGCTATTACATTAGATTTTCTGGGTTTCACACTCATAGTATTCTAAATGATAAATTATTTTATTACCATATCAATTATTATATTGAATAACAAAAAAGGGGGAGACATTACTTGAGTGAAAGAATAATTTTATTATTTCTACACATCAATAAAAATATATGTCACCAATATTTTGGGTTTTTATCATAAGAATGGTGATATAGTTAGACATACTTATGTTGTTACAAAATATACTTATGTTTCACTTATTATGGTGTCTAAAAATTCACTAATCATTCTATAGAAGATTTTATGCATTATTTTTTTCAATATAATACTTTTAATTAATTAAATTATTCATTATTTTCAATGCATTGAGTTAAATCAACATTTATTTGTGTTTTATAATGAATATTTCCAAAATACATTATCTCATTTGGTTGATAAAATAGAAATCTTTCATTTTACACTACTATGAAAATTGTCTTACAAGAACTGAAATTCCAATTCTTTCAGTGAATGTCTCTTTAAAGTAATCAGGATAATGATAACTTTATTATGTTAAAATTGTTTTATAACTAAATTTTATTATAATATGTTATTTAATGTTATAAAAAGGGACACAATAAGGGAATTATGTTCCATGTTATTTAAATTTATATCCCTTTTTCATATGTAGCATGATTTATCTTTCAGATAACTCTATTAAAATACATCGGGCAAGTTTAACATTCATCAAAGAATTATAATACCAGAATAGTTTTTTCATGTTGGTAAAAAATCCTTCATGGTATCATTGAAGAATTTTTGAGGTGATTGTGATTGTTGAAAAAGTGGACAACTGTGTTGTGATTGTTGAGAAACAAAAACATGACATACAAATTTGATGACAAAGGGGATTTCATGGTGGAATGTCGAGTTCAAGAGCTATGTTCAATGATCCATGTTTGATTCAAGAACGTCGACAAAGGAATGGATGATCTGGAGGCGGTACAAAAAGAACATATATAAGGTGGCGTCGTTTTCCAGTGTTTTCCAAATTTTTGGGCCTGAAAATCCCCAAATGAAGAAAAGTGGTTTTTGGAAAAGGTACTTTCATTCCATGTACTTGAAGGAGAGGTAGCATGCTCGCCTAGTGTTTTTCAAGATTATAGCATCAAAATATGGAAAAAAGGGTCGTGCAGGTATTGGTGTGGTCGGGAAGGTGACCTGCGCGCCGTGAAGAGACTTGCGTTCAGATGTCTAGAAGGCTTGAGAACTTGCACACCTGTTGATTTTCAAGATCGAGAGATCAAAATATGGAAAATGAAAGAGGGTCGTGTAGGTATTGGGTTGGTCTCACTAGTGACTTGCAAGGGAAGAGATTGGTGCATCGATACTTGCGCACCGAGGTTAGACTTTCATGCCGCCGTGTAGTTTGACCAAATTCATATAAATATAGGACCACCCCTCCTCATTTTAAATGGAGTTTAACACATAAAAAATTAGATCTCCCATCGTACAGCTGTGGTGGTCGGTCAAGTGGTGTATGATCGTGCAGGTGGACCTGCGGGCCAGTTTTTGAAGATGTGCGCTGGATGATTGTTGCGTGCCAATGTTGGTTTGGGTGTAAAAGGGAATGAGTCGCGCATGTTTCTAGTTGCAGAAGAATGTGTTGCACAGGTGGTAGAGGCAGACCTGTGCACCAGTTGTGAATTATGCGATGATAGTTGGGCACCATGTTAGACTTTTGCACCATGTAAGGTTGATTCATGAAAACTATTCAGGGCTGCGTGAATGCTGGAAGTTTTCCCGATACCTTTGGTGCAAAGAGAAATTCATCTACCGGTGAAATTCAGACATCAACAGAGCATCCACATACAACATAGGTGTATCCATTATAGATAATGAAGAGAATTACAAGTCTATAAACTACTATTGGATCCCTTCCGGAGCAGTGAGCGAAGGAAGAGGAAGAAGGTGATCGTCTCCACCAGCAGTGAGCCCGAGAGAGAGAGAGAGACCGGGAGTGACCCTTGGGAAGGCAGTGAGCTGACCCTAAACATTGAAAAGGCAGTGATCCTTGGGATAGAAGTGATCTATCCCAATCCTTGTAAAGGCAGTGATCCTAGGCATAAAATTGTTCAATCCCAAACATTATTGGCAGTGATCCTTAGTGGATTCGGTAAAACGGCGCATCGCCGTTGTATGCTCCTTGGACATAGCCCAGTGAGGGTGAACCAAGTAAAAGTCTCTCTATCTTACTGGTTGTTTCCCAGCATTGCATTCAAAGAATCATCGTTAGATAAACAATAAAATAAGTGATCATTATAAACACACAAGTGAAAACAAAGTGGCCCTTGTAATAAAGAGGTCAAGATCAAGTGGGGAAGGAAGAACTTTTGAAAAATAATATCCATACCCTGATTCACCCCCCCCCCCCTCTCAAGGTATATAAGCCCCTATTGGTCATAACAATTGGTATCAGAGGGAAGTCTACTTTTATTAGATTTGTTTTTTCTATCTTGGTGTGCCTTGGTAAAGGGAAAAATATCAAAGAAGAATCAGAAGTCAAGTGGTATCCCTCATTGTATAAGTGTTTATAGAAAATGTGTGATTCAACTAAAAGAATCAAACAGCTTACTGAAGTAAGGCCTGGATGAATCAGATAGGGAAAAGATTGATTCACTCAATCATGATGCATGAATGAGTGAAGTACATGATCTTCAAAGTGATATCGAAATAATTGATGATGATGATGTTTCAAGAAGGAGGCCACCAGTAGATGTTGTCAATATGAAAAAGAAATTGCATCAGAAATTGGATGAAGAAGTTAAATCTAAATATATCTGCATCTATGTATTGGAGATTGAGGTCAACAAGCTAAGAGGCTTAAATCAAAGGCTTAATGATGTGGATGCTGACCAAAGGGAGAAGATTTATTCCCAAGGTGAATAACTACAGAATATAGCTTGAATGAAAGGAACACAAAAGGCTGATGAATATGAAGGGAATCAGAAGTCATATGAAGTTCAAAGTCTGAAATCCATAAATGAAGATATAGCTACACGGTTATGTGAAGAAGTTCAGAAGAATCACAGGCTACAATAAGATAATTAATTTTATTCTGATTCTATTGCTCAAGAAAAATTGAATGTAAAAGAGTAGAGTTACATGATGGATAAGATAACACCTGAATTAGAAGATGAGATGAGTAAAGGGAAGATTTTCAAGAGAGAAAATGATTCCCAAAATGAATCAAGGGATATGAAGATTCATAAGTTATAAGAAGAGCTTTAATTAGTGAAGAAGGATGTGGAGCAATCCAATGCTAGAGGAATTACTAAAATAAAGATTCCTTGCACTTACTATTTGATTATCCTTTGGTAGGTGATAATGAAATGAATGGAAAATTGTCTATTTTTGAAAAGAGGCAATGAGAAATTTTCTCAACACAAAGACCATATATTTTGGAAAAAACTGGCATTGGATTTGATGAATCACCTCCCGTGCATGATAGAATGCATGTCATGAACAGTACCAGTAGTGGAGAAAAACCTGTAATTGTTGGAGATAGGCCTAATAGTATAGTTAAAAAAGATGTGATGACATGTTCTTTTTCGTCAGGATTCATGGTCATACATCATGCTTTTGTTCAGAGGATCTGTAATATATTTCAGACTGTGTAAATATAAACTTTGATAAACCTGAGAATAATAAGAACCGTCATGAGAAATCAGTAAGAAGAGTCTCTCACAGGAAATCATTCATTAGATGCTATTATTCTGGAAGAATGGGACACATTATGAGTATGAGTCATGATGCTCAGTAGCTCATTGTCAGAAGAAGAACTCAAGATGCATCAACATCTCAACTGAAAAATATTTAAATGAGGTATGCTTATGAGGGAAGATGTTTCCTATGTTCTCATTATAGTATTTTGGAAAGGCAATTCAATAAGAAGAAATCCGGAAAGGAAACGAGACTTGAAGGGAGATTTTCAACTCTAGTGATGCATGATGAGAAATTCTACCATGGGAGAAAAGGTGGTATGGTGAAGAATATTCTTAGAGACTTACGGTAATACAATGGAGCTGAACAAAAGGTGTATCTATCTCCTCCTATGTCACACTCACAACCACCCTCTATGAAAGTAAATGAACAAATTTGGAAGAAAATGGGAGGAAACACTACAGCTATGAGTTAGAAGAATGTACGTTCAGTGGAGGAACCCCCACCAACACAAAATAAAGTGGTAACATAGAAATATGATAAAAGAAAAATAAACAAAGAATGCATTGAAAAATTTGCATGTCGTGTGCCACCACAAGAAGTGATGGAAAGAAGAATATCCCTACTATAGAGGAAGGAGCAAGGGAAGATGTCAAGAGAAGATATTCCTTCTCAGAGAAGGAATCAAGGGAAATGGAATTTTGGTAGCACATTGATGACAGAAATGTGTACTAGTGGGTTAAACCCCAAATGGTGAAAATGGATAAGTCTACTAAATCTATATATTTGAAAAAGGCTCCAAATGTGGGTAAAGAATGCCTAGTCATTTGGCCAGAAAATTTGAAGTTGGCCAGGTAGCTAGAAGAAGCAATGAAGGAGTGTGATGCTCTGCAAGAAAGAATCAATGGGTTGAACGATATGGATCAAACACCATCCTCTTCAAGAGGATTCCGAAAGAACCCCTCTCACTATGTGTATTAATTGTATTAACTAATTATTCATGAATTTTAGGTTTTAGGTAGATACGATCCAAGGGGAAGTGGCATCTACAGATGCAAAGTGGAGAATTGATTGGGTTATTAACTTTATCTCTTGTTTCCTACACTGATTTCCAACTCAATAGGCTTAGAGATTCTGTTAGTGGCATAATGCTGAGTGCCAGATAATAAGAGATGGATGAGGAGAAGAATGGTTATGGGTCTACACAGTTGGGCCTAACAACTAAAAGAGTTGCATAACATAGGGGGATAAATCTATATCCTAATGAGATGCAAGATCACAATGTGATATGAAGGATGAATGATTATATTCATGAAGAATGACTAGGGAACATGTAGAAACACACAGGTTTTGATGATTATATTTTTGTTCTAGAAATGATGTATCGGCTGACTACTTTCAGGAAACCACAACGCTATGAGAGAAAGTCAATGTTGTGTACCCAAAAATCTGAGAGAAGAATTTCAATGAAGTGACATCATTGAATAGTGACATAGTGAAAAGTTTTCTATTGAAAGTAAGGAAGTGGCAAGAGACTCAGGGGGATTAGAAGAGTAAAATGCTAATTCAGAAGTAGACACTGATAATGACCATGAGGAAGGAAAATACTTACCAACATGAAAGTCGAAGAGATGATATGGAATCTACTTGAAAGATATAATTGGTAATCAGACAGTTCCAGTTCAGAAAATAAGAATGAAGTCACTATAGCAGACATCGTACATTTCTCACGTAGATCCAAACTGCCTTACTGATGGAGCTGAAGATAAAAACTGGGTTCATGATATTAATTATGAGCTTGATCATATTGAAAAGAACTCTACATGAGATATTGTTTAGAGACCAATAGATAAGAATATAAACAGGACTAAATGGTTCATTCTCAAGAAGATGAACAAAGATGGAACGGTGATTCGAAACAAAGAATGAAAAGTGTGAAAAGGATACTCCAAGATAGAGGGCATTGATGTTGATGAGACATGTGCACCAGTTGCAAGGTTGGATACAATCAGATTATTTTTATCCATAGTAGTGAAAAGAAAGTTCAAAGTGTTTTAAATGAAAGTCAAATATGAATTAATGAATGGATTTCTGGAGGAAGAAGTTCATTTCGAGCACGTAAATGGTTTTCTTATTCATGAGAATGAGAACAAGGTTTGTCAGCTGAAGGAGGCATTATATGGGCTAAAACAAGCACCAAGAGCATGGTACTTAAGGCTTTATTAGTATGTGATGAAATATGGTTTTCAGTGTGGTGGAGTTGATTACTATATCTTTTTCAACCTCAACAGTAATCAAAGGAAGTTGGTACTATTTTATGTCAATAAAATAATCATTGGCGGATCATATGAAGCACAGTGCAAACAGTTTTCTGAATTCATGAAACATTAATTCGAAATGTCTATGATTGTTGAGATGACGTTTTTCCATGAACTACAAGTGACACAAGTATGGAATGGAACATTCATTTCAAAAACCATACATGCAAAGGAGGTTATTAAATGTTTTGGAATGGACAATTCAAAGGATATGAAGAATCTGGTTCCTACCCTAATGAAATTATCAAAAGATGAGGATGGTAAGGCAGTTAATATCAAATAATACAAGAAAATCATTGGAAGTTTGTTTTACTTGACTGCAACAAGGCCTAATATTTTTTTCTCCATGTGCCAAGTAGCAAGATATCATAGTAATCTAAAGGAAAGCCACATGCTTGTAGTGAGAATAATACTTTGGTATATCAAAGGCACTGTGGATTTCAGTCTGAGGTATAATGAAAAATATCAATCAGTGTTATTGGGTTACACAGATGCATATTGTGTCGGCTCAGCAGATGGTAGAAAATCAATGCCAGGTGGTGCATTCTATCTTGGCGGATTGTGTATTTCTTGGCTATGAAATAAGAATGATTGTGTTTCATTGAGCACCGCGGAGGCTGAGTATATTGAGGCCACTCAAGAATGCACACACTTATTGTGGATGATGCACCATATTGAAGATATGGGAGTTGAAGTGAAGTATCTGATCAGAATCTAGTGCGATAACTCAAGTTATATAAATCTAAACAAAAATCATGTCCATCACTCAAGGACAATGCACATTGAGATAATGTATCATTTTATCAAGGTGAAAGGTGATAAGGGAATCGTGAAGTTGGATTATGTGCCAATAGAGCTACAGGTTGCAGGCATTCTGACAAAGGCTTTACCCAAGGAATCTTTTGAGAGGCATCGACTAGCTCCGGGAGTTCAGTCGACTCCCCAAACAGGAAAGAGTGAGGATGTGGCACACCGCCTCTCCCTATGGTATGATGTGTTTTTTCCCTAATGTGCTGATATGTGTTCTCTACTCTATTACAAACTTCAAAGGAGTGACCTTTGGGTCCATTGACAAAGGGGGAGAAAATAGCGATTGATCATGGGGGTGACATCGTGTCTATTAGAGATATCATGAAAGATATGAGGAGAAGCTGACAGGTGGAGCAATGATTGATCATGTGGGAGACAATGTTTCTATTTGAGAAATCATGGAAGATATGGGGAGAAGCTGATAGGTGGAGCAGCCAGATAGGGGGAGTTGAAGCTAGTTGAATGTACTTAGCCAGAGCTTAGCTTGGACAACACAGGCACTAGTGCTAAAGAGGATTTGAAGCTGACAATAGTTAAAGTCATTAGCATACATGGGGAGTATATTAAATCTGACGATACTAGGAGTGACCGATAAAAGAAAAGATTTCAAGACAGATGAGGATCGTGATCAAAGCAGAAGAGTGATGTTGGAATGTGGTAAGAATATTTCCAAAAATTTTTATCAGTTTGGTGAAAATTGGTATCAGTTTGGTGTCACTAGTGGGTGCCATAGTTGAAGTGATTCAATGATGAAATTTTCATTTAATATTGTTTCTCGCATCGAGCATTACTCATGTGGGCTTAGAGTATGTGTTGAGTAAATCCTTGATCGCTATCAGAATCGCATTAGGTGAATGGTGGTTGAATAACTAATGCTATATATTTTTCTGGAGGAGTTACCAAGAAACCCAAAGGGGGAGATTGTTGAGAAAAAATCCCTCAAGGTATCATTGAAGCATTTTTGAGGTGATTGTGTTTGTTGAGAAAGTGGACTACTATGTTGTGATTGTGGACAAATAGAACCATGATATAAAAATTTGTTGACAAAGGGGATTCCATGGTGGAATGCTGAGTTCAAGAGCTGTGGTCAACGATCAATGTTTGATTCAAGAACGTTGACAATGTAATGGAAGATCTGGAGGCGGTACAAAAATAACAGATACAAGGTGGCATCATTTTCCAGTGTTTTCCAAATTTTTGGGCCTGAAAATGGAAAAATTAATAAAATTCGTTTTTGTAAAAGGGACTTTGGCGCAATGTAATTGAAGGAGAGGGAGCTACTGAGCCTACTGTTTTTCAAGATCAGAGCATCAAAATATGGCAATGGAAAGAGGGTCGCACATGTATTGGTGTGGTCACACAGGTGACCTGCGTGCCATGAAGAGACTTGCGCGCAGTTGCCTAGAAGTCTTGAGAACTTGCACGCCTGTTGTTTTTTTAGGATCTGAAGATCAAAATATCGCTAAGGAAATAGGGTCGCGCAGGTATTGGGTTGGTCGCACAGGTGACTTGCAAGGGTAGAGATTTTTGTGCCAAGACTTGCACGCCAAGGGTAGACTTGCATGCCACTACGTAGGTTGACCAAATGTCTATAAATACCGGACCACACCTCCTCATATTAAATGGAGTTCAATACATATAAAAATAATAGATCTCGTCATGTAGGTGTGGTGGTCACGCAAGTGTTGTATGATTGCATAGGTGGACTTGTGCGCCAGTTTTTGAAGTTGAGCACCGGATGGTAGTTGGACGCAAATGGTGGTTTGGGTATAAAAGGGATTGAGTCGTGCATGTTTCAAGTTGCAGATGATTTTTTCGTGCAGGTGGTAGAGGTAGACCTTCGCGCCAGTTGCGACTTGCGTGTCGATACTTTCATGCCAAGTTAGACATGTGTGCCATGTAAGGTTGATTCATGGTGGCTCTTCGGGGCAATGTGAATGCTAAATCTTTCCTGATACATTTGGTGCAAAGAGAGATTCATCTACGGGTGAAAGTTTGAATTCAACAGAGCATCCACATACAATATAGGATGTATTCATTAGAGATAATGAAGAGACCTACAAGTCTATAAACTGTGAGTGGATCCATTCCAGATCAGTGAGAGAAGGAAGAGGAAAACAATGATCCTATCCACCCGTAGTGAGCTAGAGACAGAGAGATATGAAGTGACCCCTGGAAAGTAGTGAGCTGACCCTAAATATTGTAAATGTCACAACCCGTCCGCGGGACCCGTGCCGTGACTACCTCATGCCCTCCTCCCATAGGCCAGGGGCTGACGACTATCACCATAGCGTAAATCCCGAAAAAATTGGAAGGGATTGGCTTTATAAAGTAAACAAACACCACAGAGTAAGAAAGAAGAAGTAAACACTAAGTAATACTGGGTATAAAAGTAGTACAAAAAAGTAAGTGGGCTAGAATACAAACCCAAAATGAATGTAAAGTACAACTAGAATTAAAGTACAACAACTGAAAGTAAAGAAGTAATGTCGATCCGTCCACTGGAAGTCCCACCTGAAGGGTGGGTACAGATAGCCTCCTCAGCCCCTCGGGTCCAGTCATCCTCTCTGTGTACGTTCCGTCCAGTGGTCCACCTCTAGGTACCGACTTTCTCCACAAGCCTCAACCACGATCCGTGTTCTCCGTCATCTTCATCCAACACAACACAGTGCGGGCATAGCCCATGCAGGGGTGAGTATACGCTACTCAGTAGGGACCCCGAGACCCCTGAAGGTCTCCCAGAATCCACAAAGGAAAGATAAAATCACGAAGTAACATCCAACACTACTTAGGAATATGACCATACATATAACTAAGTAATCAATTCTAGTTCGACTCCAACATCGGAGGCCAAGTTCGATCACGTCTACACAGGAACACACAAAACAATCTACATAGGAATGCACAACCCAAACCACACAGGAAAACAAGTCAATCATATCGAAGATAATGATTGATAGTCAAAAATCATATCATATAGGTATATTTCTTCGTAAGGTGATAGAGATGATCACATAAACCCACAGATTCATCTATGTTGGGACCCACGTAGGATACTAAACCAGCTAAGCTGTCAGACCCACATAGGATACAGAGCAGTTACTCTGCCAGACCCACGTAGGATAGCAAGAACAGAGTCAAACACTACCATACCCACGTAGGATATAAGAACAGTAGTCATCACCATCAAACCCATGGAAGATTTATGTGTGGTCTTCATCACTACTGTACCCACATAGGATTTCAGTGTTGTATTCATCGTCGTCGAACCCACAGAGGATTTCAGTACGGTCTTCATCTCTATCAAACACATGTAGGATTTCAGTGTAGTCTTCATCACTGTCAAACCCACATAGGATTTGAGTACGGTCATCATCATTTCCAAACCCATGTAGGATTTCTGTGCAGTCTTCATCACCGTCGAACCCACAGAGAATTTCAGTAAGATCGTCATCACTGCCGAACCCACGTAGGATTTCAGTGTAGTCTTCATCGCAGTCACAACCATCTCTAGGGTTCCCGCACACAGCATGCTTGATTCCGGGAGGGTCCACTCCACGAGCCAAGGGGGGTTGATACATCAAATAAAACGTAGTATAGAGTTTATGTATCCCAAGGTTCCGTCTCGACAAGAGGAACTCAACATGACAGACGGCGCGTCAATCGGACGCTCGGCCAGAGAGTTATTGGCCTTTTCATTCCAGGGGCCCTGTTGGTTTTTAAGTCAAAAAAATCTTGACCGCACTCCAACTGCGTCCAAACCTCAAGTGGAGTAAGCCAAAAGGTCCATATCACTATGAGGAATCCAACAAAGTCGACGACACGTCAATCGGACATCCGGAGCTCAATTTATAGGCGTTTCCGCTCCGACGGCCCAGTTGGTTTCGTGTTTGAACCAACTCGGCCGTAGCCAAAGTTCTCCTAAACCATGAGTGTAATATACCAAAATGACTATCTCGTTCTAAGGATCTCCACGCAACTAATGTTGTGTCGATCGGTGGTACGTAGCCCATGATATGGGAAAAAGAACGAACTTGTCCGGTTTAGGGGGTTTTGTGCCCGGACCGACCCGGCCCGGGACCCCCTGGGCCGGCTTGAACTGGATCAACCCAAACCAGGACTGGGTCTGGCCCATTAGGGCGCCGCCCGGCCCGGTCGGCATGGCACGGCCTGACCTGGGTGGCTGGATGGCCTGGCACGGGCGCACGGCCCACGTGGCCAGCTCGGCCAGTGCCGAGCTGAGCAGAAAGGGGTGGGGGGGGGGGGGCTGCCCCCCATTATTGGAAATGTGGCCCCCACATGGGGGGCACTCCTTTGCCAGCGGACGTGGGGCTGGGTGCCGATTGTCCCATGTCTCCCGTGTGACCGTGGGATCCCGGTCACCTACCGCCGCGGCTTCAGCCGCGGCGGTCCCTCTTAGCGGCGTGCCAGGACGCCGCCGATTCCAGGAGGTCGGCCGGTGCCGGCCCCCCTGAGCCACTCCGGTGGTCCGTTCTTTCTCCTGTCTGCACCTGGGGTCATCTCGGGACCTGTAGATTACTGCGACGGCCTCCAATCGCTCAACGATCCTATTTCATCATCGCCCAACGTTCAGCGCATCAAGAACAGAAAATCAGTGGGTTCGTACTTGTTCATTGGTCCGCACCCACCACATTAGTGGTTCCAACGACATTCAAAAATTTCATCATATTTCGAGGATATAATCCACATAAATTAAATTAAACCAAACTCCCTAACTCAACCGTTGTTGAATGAAGGTTCGTCGCGGGAAAAAGGACATCGCGGAAGAAGGCTCTGTAAGCGTCACCGGCATCACGGTACATGGCGTCGTGGAGAAGATGATTCATCGGCATTACAGAGAATGGGATTATCGGCATCACGGTACATGGAGTCATGTCGTAGATCTCCAGGGAACTAGTGTTCTTCTTCGTCTTCCGTCGGAGGCTGGTGTTCTTCGTCGTTCTTCGCGTTCTCCAACGAAGAAGATGAAGATTCGAAGGCTTTGAGAAAATAATCTCCCAATCCTTATTGCACAACAAAAATAAACCTTAATGAAAAAAGACATTGTCTTATTTAATTAACACAAACAATCCAATGTTAAATTTGAAATTCAAAATGAATTCCTGAATTAATTACATTGAATAACTTAATCAATTAATTAATTAAGAGAGTTGACTTTTCATTAAGGGGGGGGGGGTGGGCATGTTACACATTTAATGGGGGTTTGAAGAAGTTGAAAAGGTGGGGCTCGTGTGGGAACCACTTAATTAATATCCTACCTAGTGGAGTTAGGATATTAGTGGGTCCCACTCCAACCATCAAGCATAGGTTTAAACTACCTAGAACATAAAAAACAATTGTAGCACAACATCTTATTTTTATTCTTTAGTTAACCCATTTAATTAATAACCTCACCCAAAAAAACACAACTCCAAAAAATGTGTTCTTAAGCAATTACCAGTGTTGTGGATTCATAGGTTCTCTCGGGTTTCGATTCGGAGCACCGGTTCAAAAGATAGGAAAACCCGCTCATTCCTTTACTGAACATACCCAAGCTAAATTTCAGAAATTGATTCTGGGCACACCGTTACTCGGAATCAGGTGCCGTCAGAAACTGTTTTCTTGTAAAATCCCAAAGAAAAATAAGAAAAACAATTTCCCTTAAATTTTATGGGTCTTTACATTAATCCCACCTTAGGGATTTACGTCCCCATAAAGATACATCATAAACTAGGGGAACAAATGTTGGTACTGAGCATGCATCTAAGCCTCCTGATGCCAAGTGCTCTCCTGGAGGTTCCCGTGCTGCCATCTGATTGAAACTAGAGTTATCGTTAGTCCATGTAGGACCCTCTCCTGTCGATCCTCGATCTCCACCGAGACCTCTGCAAAATTCTCCCCATCGTCTATTTCAAACTCCCCATGGTCGATGATATGCATCGAGTCATGCACGTATCTCCACAGCTGAGATACGTGAAAAACGTCATGCACCCGACGCAACTGAGGTAGTATAGCCATGCGATAATCCATGTCACCTATCCTGCTGAGAACCTGGAATGGTCCTATGAATCATGGAGTTAACTTGCTGCCTCGGAAAAAGCCTTGTAATCCATGACGAGGTGAGACCCACAAGAAGATGTGGTCCCCATCCTCGAACTCCAGTGGTCTCCGCCTCCTGTCATCATAAGACTTCTTCCAGCTCTGAGCTATCCTCATTTGCTCCTGGATGACTTGGACAATCTCTGTTATGGCCTAGACCGTCTCTGGTCCCATAAGTGCTAACTCTCCAGGGTTTTTCCAGCACAGATGTGATCTTCAAGGTCATCCATACAGTGCCTCATATGGTGCCATATCGATGGTGGTCTGGTAGCTGTTGTTTTATGCGAACTCCACCAAGGGTAGGTGGTCCTCCCAGCTATTACCAAAGATGCGAACACATGCCCAGAGCATGTCCTCAAGAGTCTGAATGGTCCTCTCCGTCTGACCATCCATCTTAGGGTGAAAGGCGGTGCTCAAACATAGCTACATCCCGAATGTCTCCTGCAACCCCTTCCAAAGCCGGGATGTAAAGCGAGAATCTCGATCAGAGACGATAGATGATGGAAAACCATGAATCCATACGATCTCTTGAATTTAGAGACGTCCTAAGCTCTTTACTGAGCCCTGCTCTCTAATGGGTAAGATGTGAGCTGACTTGGTGAGTCGGTCAACAATCACCCAAATGGAGTCGTGACCTCTAGAAGTACGTGGAATTCCTGTCATGAAATCCATAGAGATCCCATCCCACTTCCACTATGGGACCTCCAAGGGCTGTACCAAGCCTGCTGGTACCTGGTGCTCTACCTTCACCTACTGGCAGGTGAGGCATCAAGAAATGAACTCTGCCACGACCTTCTTCATACCCGACCACCAGATATGTCATCTAAGATACTGGTACATCTTCGCCACTCTAGGATGTACCGCTAAAGGGGAAGTGTGAAACTATCTCAGCAGCTCCACCTGTAAAGCAAATGGTTCCATGGTACGTCCTCTGAAAAGGACATCGTGCTCTCCTCCTATAGGGAATCTATTAGGTGCCTGTCCTAAGGATATCTGCGCACGTCGCGTATCACAGTCAGCGTCCCCACGCTGTGCCTCTCTGACCCGCTGTAGTAGTAGAGGAGTGACTGTGAGTGACTAAAGAATCGCTACACCATCTCTATCCATGAAGGATATCTGCAAAGCAGCTAGATACACCATCGCCTACCTGAGTAGCTGGATTCCCATCCTCCTGCTGAGAGCATCGACTACTATGTTCCCATTTCTAGGAGTATAGACTATCTCAATGTTATAGTCCTGGAGGAACTCAAGCCATCGCCGATGTCTCAGATTCAGGTCCTTCTACGAGAAGATGTACCTGAGGCTCTGGTGGTCGGAGTAGACTATAAATCACTCGCCCATCAGATAGTGTCGCCACCTCTTCAGTGCGAAGACCACTGCTGCTAACTATAGGTAATAGGTAGCGTAGTTTTTTTTCATACTGCCTCAACTAACATGATCCATAGGTGATCATGGCCCATACTACATCAGGACACATCCGAGTCCGGTCCCTGATGCATCGTAGTAGACTACAAACCCCACTCCCTCTTCTGGTATCCTCAAGATAGGCGCAGTGGCCAATCTCTGTCTCAGCTCCTCAAAACTCTGCTGACATCTGTCTGACCACATGAATGGTTTTCCCTTCTTCATCAAATCTGAGAGTGGTGCCGCAACTCTAGAAAAGTCTGGCCGAAATCATTGGTAGTACCCAGCTAGACCCGAGATACTCCACACCTCTGTCATTCTCCTGGGTGGCTCCTAGCTAGAACTGCCTCGATCATCGTAGGATCCACTGAAACTCCCTCCTCAGAGATGACGTGTCCCAAGAAGTGGACCTCACATAACCAAAACTGACACTTCAAGAGCTTTCCATAAATCTGGTGCTCTCGAAGTGTGTCCAGTACAACCCTCAAGTGGTAGGCGTGCTCTTCCTCAGTGGTTGAGTATATCAATATGTCGTCGATGAAGACCATGACAAATAGATCGTGGTATGGCTGAAAGATCCTGTTCATGAGACCCATGAACATTTCTAGAGCATTGGTTACGCTGAAAGGCATAACCAAGAACTAATAGTGGTCATACCGACATCTGAATGTCGTCTTCTGCACATCCTCGTCTCGAACTCTGAGCTGATGATAGACTGACCTGAGGTATATCTTTGAGAACCACCGTTCTCCCTTGAGATGATCGAAGAGGTCGTCAATACTCGATAGCAGATACTTGTTCCTAATAGTCACCTGGTTCAGGAGACGATAGTATACACACAGTCGCAAGCTCCCATCCGCCTTCTTGGTAAACAATATCAGGGAAGCCCAGGTTGAAACTTTGTGCCAGATGAATCCCTTGCCCTGCAAGTCCTTCAAACTGTACGCGTAGCTCTCGAATATCAGTGGGGGCCATCCGATATGCTGGAGTGGATATTGGGGCCGTCTCGGGGTATAGGTCAATATAAAAGTCTACCTCTCTACGAGGAGGTAGTCCTGGAACGTCGTTAGGTAAAACATCTGCATACATATCCACTACTACAAGAAAACTAGGACTCTGCACGTCAACTACTCCTAGTATGAGGCTATCCAACTGATGAGTGATGGGATTTCCTCTCCTCTGCGTGAGTCCATCCTGTTCTGAAAAGGATCCCTTCTCACTGGGTATGGTGAACCTATTCCCATCGGTGCGTACACACCGCACCTTGCACCTAAAACAGTCGATCTGAGCATGGACTGTAGATAACCAATCCATGCCCAAGATGACGTCGAAAGGCCTCAATGCCACTAAAAAGAAGATCCCAGCCGCAGCTCTCGCCTCCTATAGTAAGATCACACTGCCACCACCAGAGCGTAATCATTGAGTCTCCTCTCGTAAGAGTCTCTAGCCATAAGGATCGAGCCCACGGCTCTGTCGGAATCTCCGAGCTTCGAACAAGGGCAACAGAAATAAAAGAATGACTTGTTCATGTGTCTATAAGAACTGTAGCAAGGGTGGATTAGACATAGATAGTACCTCGAATCATCTCTGGCATGCCTTGGTCGTTGGCCTCTACTACCTGAAGGTGAGCTTGTCTCTGCCCGCTAGCTACCTGTGGTCGGGGTGGACCTCCTGGTGGTGGTGGTGGTAAAGCCTCAAAGCGTCGCCCACCACCTGCTGTTCGACCATCTCCCCTGCCTCATCCGCCTGCTCTCGGCGGACCACCATAGTCGACCCTCTGCCTCTGTCTGGGTGGCACCTCAACCGTCTACTGCTCCTCTACACGGCAGGTCGGGCAGTCACAAGCCATGTGGCCACGCCCGCGACATGTGTAGCACTGCCTTCTCCTCGGAAGGCTGGCTCTGCAACGTGTGCCCCACACCTCTGAGCCAGTGTCCTAAGGTCGTGTGCCTAATGGTCCAGTCCACCTGGACCCCTGTGACATTCATCGACTGCCAGCTGCAGATGACTCTTCTATGTGCCGCGCTGTGCTAGGTCTCGCTGCTGGCATAGGCTCAGCAAGAAAGATCACTATGAGAAGAGCTCGCTCCAGTACTCCTGCCTGTTTCAGAATGCTGAGGGAGATCATTGATGCCCTGATCTCATGCCACTGTCCCTGCTCGAAGGTTTGGGCCTGGAAGAATGGGTCCCATACCATGTCCGTCGAATAGCGCGGGAGATCGGTAAATCTCGCCGAGTACTGGGTGACTGCCATGCTACCCTTCCGCAGCTGTAGAAGCTCCCGCTTGCGCACCGCACGGAGGGTGGCTGGGACGAACTCTGATCGGAAGAGGCTCTCAAAATCCTTCCAGAGGAGTGAGGCCTTGTTGTGCACTTGGAGCATCAGGATCCACCATCTGCCTGCTACCGCGTGCAGGAGGCTCGCTGTGAGGATCACCATGAAGTCAGTTGGTGTCCCCACTCACCTGAAAACTCACACAACCACCTCTAGACAATCCTCGGCTGCCTGAGGGTCCGTCTCCCCACGGATCCTAGGCGGTCTCTGATGATAAAACTCGTGTAGTGCACTAAGGAGACGTGCACTCTCAGCGGCTAGGGCTGGTGGCATCGGTGGCTTGACGGGTAGTGGTACCGCCGGTGCCTCCGCTGAAAAAGGGCCCTACACCGAGGCCTTGTTGCTTGGTGGGCATCCATCACGTAAAAAGCTCAGAACCCTAGTTGGTTGTCGTCGTGGCGCCATCCTGAAAAAAAAACAGGTGCGCTACGGTCAAACAATATACCTGGTGAGATGAAACAAAGTAATCACATGGAAAATGTTTGAAACACACATGCAATCAATGTTTTCGTGCATTGAGTTGGAAATCAGAATTCAGGGTCCTGGTGTACGGATACGTCGGCCGCCGCTCCAACACTGGACTCACTGGACTGATAACCACACTCAATACCCTTAACAATATTGCTTCACTTAGAAGAAAGATCAGATTCCAGAGATCTGCGGTAGAACCGAACTCCTTTGATACCAATTTGTCACGACCCGTCCTCGGGACCCGTGTCGTGACTACCCCAAGACAGCCTCCCATAGACCATGGGCTGGCGACTACCACCAACGCCTAAACCCCAACAAAAAGGGAAGGTATTGACTTTATAAAGTAAACAAACACCACAGATGAAGCAAGTAGAAGTACACACTAAGTAAAACTGGGTACACAAGTAGTGCAGAAAAGTAAGTGGGACAGAATAAAAACTCAAACTGAAAGTAAAGTACTACTGGAAAGAAAGTACATCAACTGAAAGTAAAGTAGCAACGTCGAGCCGTCCACTAGAAGTCCCACATGAAGGGTGGGTATAGATAGCCTCCTCAGCCACTCGGGTCCAGCCGTCCGCTCCGTGTACGTTCCGGCCAGTGGTCCACCTCCAGGTACCGACATTCTCCATAAGCCTCAACCATGATCAGCGATGTCCGTCATCTGCATCCAACACAATGTAGTGCTGGAATAGCCTGTTCAGGTGTGAGTATACGTTACTCAATTGGGACCCCGAGACCCCCAATGGTCTCCCAGAATCTACAAAGGATAATCCACAAAGGAAAGATACAATCACAGAGTAACAACCAGCACTACTTAGGTATATTTCCATACATATACCTAAGTCATAAATCCCAGTTCTCCTCCAACATCCGCTCCCAAGATCGATCACGTCCACATAGGAAAACACAACCCAATCCACATAGGAAATCACAACCCAAACCACAAAGGAAAGCAAGTCAATCATATCGAAGATAATGATTGAAAGTCAAGACTCAGCTCACACAGGTACACTTTTTCGTAAGGTGATAGAGATGATCTGATGTAGCCATTGATTTATCTATGATGGGACCCATGTAGGATACTAAACTAGCTAATCTGTCAGACCCACATAGGATACAGACCAACTAGTCTACCAGACCCATGTAGGATAGCAAGAAAAGAGTCAAACACTGCCAGAACCACATAGGATTGAATAATAGTAGTCATCGCCATCAAACCCACAGAGTATTTTTGTACGGTCTTCATCATTGCTGAACCCACTTAGGATTTTAGTGTAATCGTCATCGCCGTCGAACCCATAGAGGATTTTAGTACGGTCTTCATCGCTGCCGAACCCACATAGGATTTCAGTGCAGTATTCATCGTAGTCGAACCCACAGAGGATTTCAGTATGGTCTTCATCACTTCCGGACCCACATAGGATTTTAGTGGAGTCTTCATCGCCGTCGAACCCACATGAGATTTCAGTTCGGTCTTCATTGCTGCAGAACCCACGTAGGATTTTAGTGCAGTCATTATCACCGTTGAACCCACATAGAATTTTAGTATGGTCTTCATCGCTGCCGAACCCACGTAGGATTTCAGAGCAGTCTTATCGTAGTCGCAGCCAGCTCTAGGGTTCCCGCATACAGCATGCTCGATTTCGAGAGGTTCCGCTCCATGATCCATGGTTGGTCAATACATCAACTGACACATAGTCCGGATGTGATATATCCCACGGTTCCATCTCGATAAGAGGAACTCAACTTGACAGAAGGCGTGTCAACCGGACGCCCGACCTGAGAGTTATTGGCCTTTTCGTTCAAGGGGCCCGGTTGGGTTTTATGCCAAATCCAACCCGACCGGACTCCAACTATGTCCAAACCTCGAGTGGAGTAATACAAAAGGTCCGTCTCACTAAGAGGAATCCAACAATGTTGACGTCACGTCAATCAGACGTCCGGAGCCCATGTTATAAGCGTTTCTGCTCCGAGGGCCCGGTTGGTTTTGTGTTCGAAGAAACTGGGCCGTACCCAATGTTCTCTAAAACCATGAGTGTAATATACCGAAATTACCTTCTTGTTCCAAGGATTTCCAGGAAACTGACGGTTCATTGATCGGAGGTCTGTATCCCATGATATGTGCAAAAGAACGAACCTGTCCGATTTAGGGGGTTTGGGGCCCGGACCGACCCGGCCCGAGACCCCCTAGGATGGCACAAACCGGGTTTGGGTCCGGCCCATTAGGGAATGGCCCGGCCCGATGGGCGCGGCCGAGCCCGACCTGGGAGGCAGTTTGGCCTGGCGCACGCGGGCGGCCCGCGCGGCCATCTCGGCCAGTGTCGAGTTGAGCGAAGGGGGGGGGGGGGGGCTGCCCCCTTGATTGGAACCACGACCCCCACGTGGGGGCTGCTCCTTTTCCAGCGGACGCGGCGCTGGGAACCGTGTCTCCCTCGGGTCCCGCGCGGTCGTGGGATCCCGGTCGCCTGCCACCGTAGCTTCAGTCCCGGCGGTCCCTCATGTTGGCGCGCTGGGACGCCGCCGCCTCCGGACGGCCGACATGTGAAGTCCGCGTGCCACCGAAGCCGCTCCGGTGGTCCGTTCTTGCTCCTGTATGTGCCTGGGGTCATCTTGAGACCTGTAGATTACTGCGATATCCTCCAATCACTCAACGATCCAATTTCATTATCGCCTAACGTTCTGCGCTTCATGAATAGAAAACCGGTGGGTTCAGACTTGTTCTTGGTCCGCACCCACCGCGTTAGTGGTTCAAACGACTTTCAACAATTTCATCATATGTCGAGGATATAATCAACATAAATTAAATTAAACCAAACCCCCTACATCAAGCGTTGTTGAATGAAGTTTCATCGGGGGGAAAAGGACATCACGGAAGAAGGCTCCGTAAGCGTCTTCAGCGTCACGGAACACAGCGTCGCAGAGAAGAGGATTCATCGATGTCACAGAGAAGAGGATCGTCTGCATCACGGTACATGGCGTCGCATCATCGATCTCCGGGGAACTTGTGTTCTTCATCGTCTTCTATCAGGAACCAACATTCTTCTTCGTTCTTCGCGTTCTCCAACGAAGTTGATAAAGATTCAAAGGCTTTGAGAAAATCCTCTCCCAATCCTTCTCGCACAAAAAAACTAACCCTTACTGAAATAAGACTTTGTCGTATTTAATTTACACAGACATGCCAAAGTTCAATTTGAAATTCACAATGAATTCCCGAATTTATTACATTGAATAACATAATCAATTAATTAATTAAGAGAGTTGACTTTTCATTAAGGGGGGGGGGGTGCAGGTGTGTAACACATTTAATGGGGGTTTGAGGAATTTGAAAGGGTGGGGCTCATGTGGGCCCCACTTGACTAATATCCTTCCAAGTTGAGTTAGGATATTAGTGGGTCCCACTCCAACCACCAATATTAGGTTTAAACTACCTAGAATAGAAATAAAATTTGTAGCACAACATTTTATTTTTATTCTTTATTTAACCCATTTAATTAATAACCTCACCCGCGGAAACACAACTCCGGAAAAGGTGTTCATAAGTAATTACCAGTGCTGCGGTTTCATCGGTGCCCTTGGATTTCGATTTTGAGCACCGGTTCAAAAGTTAGGAAAACCTGATCATTCGTTTACTGAACGTACCCGAGCTAAACTTCAGAAATTGATTCCAGGCACACCGGGCCTCAGAATCAGGTGCCGTCAGAAACGTTTTTCATGTAAAATCACAATGAAAGTTAAGGAAAAAAATTCCCCTTGAATTTCACGGGTCTTTACAATAAAGGTAGTGAGCCTCGGGATAGAAGTGATTTATCCCGAACCTTGTAATGTCAGCGAGCCTGGGCATAGAAATGATCAAGCCGAAACATTATTGGCAGTGAGACTTAGTGGATTTGGTACAACGGCACATCGTCCTCGTATGCTCCTTGGACATAGCCCAGTGAGGGTGAACCATGTAAAAATATTTGTGTCTGCCTAGTTGTTTCCCAACATTGCATTCAAAGAATCATCATTAGATAAATAAGAAAATAAGTGATCATAATAAAAACACAACTGAAAACATGTGACCCTTGTAATAAAGAGGTCAAGATCCAGTGAGTAAGGAATAACTTGTGAAAAAAATATCCATACCCTGATTCCCCCCCTATCACGGTATATAGGACCCTATTGGTCCTAACATTTCATATTATTTATCTTATAAGGGTTTATTTATATATCATATATTCAAAATATATTTTTAGGAAGAAATAGAATGAAAATGATGAAAATTTAATTTAGTGGTATTTCATAACATTACTATATTATATTAGAATTCAACTGATGAATACATTTTATCTAAAATTTATTTGTATAAATTAGGAATTTCTAATTTAAATAAAGTGAATTACTCAAATAATATGTATATTTCCATTGATGATCACATATAAAAAATCCTACCTATGGTTTATGTAATGATTGGAAACATGGGCATCTAAAAAATGAGAACCGATCATTTTAGATTATTTTAACAGTCATCTAAAGTAGTGGATATAGAAATATATATAATCAATTTTTATATTCAAAAAATGTGGATTCATATTAACATATTAGATATATAGCAGTTCGTGATACCCATTCATGGCTCTTCGATTTCTCTCACTCTTACTACGTGACTATAAATGAAAAATCACTTTTTTTTTGTGATTACAATATATAGGTTTAGAAAATATAACTCTTTTGAGAACATATTTAAAGATTATTAATTTCACTAAGGATTTTTAGTCATCTGCTATCAATTATTATATGAATCCATGCAGAAGATAATTATATATTTTATTAATTATTTTCATTATTTTTTAGTGAAAAAAAATTGTACAAAGTGTTTAAATATTATTGATACATCTCCTAAAGGGATATATTGGTAGAAATCTCATGGAAATTATACAAAGTGAAAACTACATGCAGTTATCTAGGAAACCACTATAAAAAGTGTTTTGATAATCAAAATCACCAAGCTTATGGGGTGAAGCATTAGTCGAAAAGACTATTGGATCATTGTCCCTTAATCCAATAAAAATTTACCTTGTCATAGTCTTTCTACTCGGTCTTCCATTTTAATTTATTATCCAATAATTATTATACTTCTGTTTCATTATAATTCCAATTATTGTGGTTTTTTTGTAGAGAATACATTAAAAATAAATTCATCCACTATTGAGTTAATTTAAAATTCTTAATTGGCCACCGCCATGTTTTTGAAATCATTAAATCATAAGTCATTCATATTCCATTACTCTACTACTCAGTTTAGTTAAGTAGAATGTGGCCAAAAAATTATATGGGATGATTATATATAGGTCATGTTTTGAATCATTATATATCAAACCCATTATCCCAATTACATACAATATAAAATCATTAAAATGGAAATATGTACCCATATTCTAATAGTATTATTGGCATGACATGCCTTCATCAAGTCCTTAAAAGAGTATAAATTTTTCCATCGACACAATTTCATTTTCCATACATCAAATGATGAAGGTATTGTATTATAATCACTAAATTAACTCCTTCCATAAGATAAATATTAATGAACATAATAAAAAATACACCATTTTAGTGGAGTATAATAACAGAAATATGTTATATGGGAAACATTTAATATGAGTTGTTTCTTATATTTAATACTACTAAATTAATAATTATAAAATAACAATATGAGGGAAAATATTTGTTTTTAGTCTTAAATATATAAAATGATGCATGTACGAGGCCTCTTTCCAACTTATTCTTGGATCCAAAAACCCCAATAATATTTAAAAACACACAAATTATATTTAAATTGAAATCTAACCAGTAACACGAAAAATATAAAACTACAAACCGATCACCCAGGAAAGAAGAACATCACATAGGAAAAGTGTAAATGATGCACCCATCCTAGGTCTATCACAATCTTTTAAATATTCCATTAAATCATTGAACTATCTATGTAATTATTAAAATAATAAAATGTTCTCATACAACATTATAACACTACATCCCTATGACACACTATAGAAAATGATATTAAGAGGCCAGGTTGTCTCAAACATGACTCTTTGTGTTCCAAAAGCTACTGAGTACATGTAAGAACATAAAAAAATATTTGGGTATAATATGTACTCAATATAATGGTAGTAAATAATAATAAAGGACCATAAAATAACCACATCAGTGTGCAAGGAATAAATAAACACATATAATATCATAAAAGAATTTTTCATTATACACAGACATTTATCACCCACTCCAACAATAAAAAATAAAAAATAATCCACCACAATACAACATAATATCTATACATTAATATTTGGATACATCCAAAACTCTTTATACCTTCCAGTCTTCTATAACTGATACATTGAATTCCGCATGCTATCAACTAAATGATAACACAAGGTCTGTACTCCCACAAATGTGCTCGTGATTGGTGTGAGTGTATTACTACGTTGCATAAAACTAAGAAAAAAAAAAAATTATTATGTGATTTTGAATTAACTAGAAAAAATACATTTAATAAAGATGCTCTATTGGTAAGCATGTGTAAACCAAGACACTAGGACACTAGACAAGGAACATATAACTATCATGTTTCCATGTGAAATCTGGTGACCAGAACATTCAAACACATGTGCTTTATAATCATGTAGGAATATAGTTTTTCCTCATATAATAAAATCATCATACCCATTCATATATAATTACCATAGAAAATCATCTCAATGGAAACCCTCTTACAAAAATAAAATGTCACCTTAATAAAACCATATCATGACCGACAAGATTATTAATAAAGGAAGAGTCCATTGGTCATCTATCAAATTTCATTATGACCCCTCTCACATATTGGCTGTCATTTTCCAGGACCCAAGCATCTCATTGAAATGTTCAAAACACATGTATTTAGATGAAGCATGAACCATCACACAGTCTTATCCTCAACTTATTCCATCTTATGTAATGATCTATTATAGACATCATGAATCATTGAATACCATATACCAATATGAGTGATCCTCGACCAAAGACACTAATGAAAAAGTCCATGAAAAAACAAGTGTTTAGTATGAGATGTCCTCAACATAAACCCTTATAATGATGTTCAATCACCAAAAAACTATCAATATCACATAAAGAAATGTGGAGCGATAGGTTCCCTCTCCCCCTTTAGGAAATTCACCAATCACAATGCATGTATCAAAAAAATTGATTATATATGATCAAAAAATAACCATATGAACCCATGGTTCTAATTTCATGATACACATATTGTAATTATGAATAAGTGTCAGCTCACCTATCATGGTGTCCATGACGTCTGCCAGACCTACCAAAGCCACTACCCATCACTAAAACATACCAACACCTGTTGGTGACAACATAGAACTTGAAATTAATATATTTTTTAATGGTAAATGTTATTTCTATCCCGGCATAATTGAATAATGGTCTAAAAAGTTTTCGAAAGATATTCTTTTTGTGAGGAACCATCCCAAAAAATATTTATGGAAACATGTATCATCCAAAATTGTTTTTATACATATTTAGACAGAATTTTAAATTTTTATAGAATATTATTGCCTCTAATAAAAATATATTTTGAATGAAGTATATATCGGTCACAAATAACCCATTTTAATGGAAATACAATTCATAAAAAATAAATGTTTTTTATAAATATAACATATATAAAATTCTATAAATTTGAATTAATCACTATATTGCACATAATATGTTAATCCAACACTAATCATAATTTGTTTTTCAACAACATATATTTTTAATCACTTTTGATGGAAGGGATCATGTAGAGGACAAGATATAGGGAAATCCATCCATATATCCTACTAAATAATTTACATCTACTACATCTTTTGTTGATGTTTCCATTGTTTACATCGATGCTCTTATTTCTCCAACAGTAGCTGGGGTACATAAAGCTCCATCAAAGATCTATACAGGCACTCATTAATATAGTTTTGAGAAAATAACTTCTATTCATACTCTATATACAATGATGTTGAATCAGTAAAATATTCCCTCAATTTGGATGATGAACAGACAATAATTCCATAATAACTAGTTGACATTAGAAAATAACTAATACATACTAGTCAACTTTCATTATACTGTAATAAGTATCCAACATCATATATTCCACATCAAATCATAGTCCACTTGCTTAATGACCATTAGTCTCATCCCGACTCTCATAATATATGTGAAAATCAAAATATACATATTTCATCTTCAAATTTAATATGAAAATAAAATAGATAAAGTAATAATAGTAGTGAATATTAAAAGTAAAAAATACATAAATTAATATGACACTATTGTCTACTAGTGTTATCTCTATTAGTAGGATCATTTTAAATCATGAAAAAACATTGAACACTATAACATTGTGATGCTCATGTAACTATATGAATATAAAATTATAATTTAACATATAATGAATATATAAATTATGAAAAAAAATTAGTTTCCATATTTCTTTGATGATTACTAAATTTACAAAAACCACCCCTATGTTCGAACTCCGATCTCTAGTTGATCAACGAGACTAAAATTTATTCTAAAAAAATATATATAATATTCAATTCTAGAAAAACCTACCCCATACATGGGATGTGACTTAATTCGGTAGAAGGATACAATATGACTGATTTATGACTATGTCTACTTTTATCTATATGGATGTCTTGTTCAGATTCTAAAAAAACTAATTCAATAACCACCCATACATATCTACAATGTCCATCAAACAATGGATGACATGCTATCATCGATGGGATTCCATAAATCATTCAAATAATAAATAACATGATGTTAATAGTTAAAAAATCACAATATAATTGCATTATATTTACATACGATAAAATGATCAAACATTTGATGATGAACATCAATGGGAATCTGACCCTACATCACCCCTGGTTTAGAGATATTATTTTATATAATCAAACCCACTATCCAATAACTCTAAGTGAAAAAATATAATTAGAAATTAAAATATAATAATAATATTCGTACATAAATATATTAAGGAAAATAATTTACCTTTAAAAAATATTAATGTAAATATATAACTTATCTTACTCCCCCATGTGTGGAAAAAAATTAATATGTGGATATCAATAAAAATATGGTCAATATTTGTCTACATAACGAGACCATGAAACCTTCGACATGAAGATGTATAGGAAATAACTTAAGGGATCTAGGATGTGGTACCAAGCTAATCACCAATAAATCAAGCATCTCTATGGGTATATAACATCTCAAAAAATCAACTACATCTATCTAAAAAAATTTGCACTATAGATATTTTAAAATGTGTATTATATGTTTGTTATATCTATATATAACATGAAATTGTGTCATTATTCATCTCTATCCCAATATTCACTTCTTATTGGCGATATATATTTCTCTCCCTCGTCATCATCATCAATTTACATAGGATCATTAGCTTCCTAATTATTTCTATTTAATCATTAATAGATACATCATCAATGTTATCAACATCATAATCCCATTATAAAATGGTTTCATACTCCATAATTGAATTTCCACATCTAATGTAATTATTTTTTATTGTGTATTTAAAATTTACAATACCTTCCACTATAGATAAACTCCTTTCTCTTTGTATAAACCAATTTTCATAATTATTCATTTTTTAAAATAATCCACCAGTCAATTAAAAATATATAAGAAACATTTTAATTTTTATAATATGTGTGATAATATTTATGATCCATATCAAATGGTTCATCTACTGTAACAATTCATTTATATTTAAAGTCAACGATTCCACTGATTATATGAATGTTGAACACTATATCAATAAGAAACAAATGACATTATAGAATCGATGTATAACTTTTTCATAGACAAATCAACTAAATTATATGACCAAAAGTGACATAAAATAACTCTTCAACTTTGATATTATGATATCCTCCAATGAAAACACTGATTTTCATCCTTTTTATTAAAAATGTGTATATGCACAAAATAAAAATACATCCACCATATATGAATTATAAAATTTGACAAATTAGGATGGTGGGTAATTAAAAAAATAATCAATAATCAATTTTATTTTAGTGTTCCATATCCAAAAAAAATTGAAATAAATCTATCAATAAATTACGAAAATATTTCATATAATCCTATATGAAAATATACTGTATTGGTCATTAAAACAAGAAGGATTTATTATATTACCATAATTATTCAAGAGTTCTTGATGTAATTTGTGATAACTAGTTCATGATTTGATAATTATATAATATAAAAATTTAATAATATTTATTTAAATTTTCAAAAAATATCAATAATATTATTAAATGTACTCACGTTACAAATCTTGTCATTTATAAAAGTAAAATATGATGATAGGTACATGATTTTTTATGTTAATAAATTAAAATTTATATTTCATTAACTAAAATAAATCTCTGTTTAGGATGATTAAAAACTAATATATTTTGGTTTTTTCAGCCTCAAAATTTCTCTCATTGTTTCCAATTCGATAATGATATCAAGAATATTCATTTTGGGAATAATGAGAGTAAAAAAATTATATTAGATCATTAAAATGTTATTATGTTATTGACTATTTTAATGATTCATTATTACATATTATTTCATCAATTGTTTCATGCACCTCTCCAATGGTTACATCGATTGAAATAGAAATGTTCATCCATATTTATTATTATGTGGATAATGAAATATTATGTTTTCTATTTTATCAAAGAAACATAGAGGAGTTTTTAAGAATTATATAAAAATAAAACAATAACTTGTTGCAGCTACTTTTTCAATCATAGTTCTCTATCACTACAAAAAAGTATCATAATAAATAATATATTTATATCAAAACAACCCATATCAATGAATTCAATAATTCTTTATTACTATTTGGTATTACACTTTAGATTAAAAAATGATAATAATGGCATATTTCTCATTAATTATACCATTTCTGGAACCATGAGACAAATTATAATCATAAGGATCTTGTAATATAAAATTCACAATCCATTAATAGAATAAAAAATGATTTTTCTGAAAACTATACAAGGAACTTTTGGATTCATTAAATTCTATCATATTCCACTTTCACGTAAATCAACATCTCTAAATTATTGAATTTTATAATTCTTTAATCATTAAATTAAATTGAATTTTCATTTTCTAGGTGTGTCTATTACTAAATTGATTATTTTATCAATTATTTATTCTAAATATTCATGATTTAAAACATGTTTCATAATAAATGAACTTATAAATATATTTGATCATAAAAATTACTCCATTTTTTATAAATTTTTACGTTATCCAATTCAACCATTTCATTATTTTTTCAAATATTATAAGAGGTGGTAAATATAAAATATATTTGAAACCAATACATGATAACATTACTAGAGGTCCATCTCTATTAATATCATATGTTTAAAATTTATTTGTGTTCCTTTAGAAATGATGGTTTATGGGGTTAAATTTACAATTAGGTCGATAAAATATTTTCTACCATTAACATGAATAATCACTTTACAATCACCAATGTAGTACTGAAAAGATTTTTTACCATTTGTACTCCAACCTGAGAGCATCCCATATGATAGATTGTGTTATATTTTTACATTAATATAGATTTCATACAAAAATAATTTTAAAAAACTAATTTATACAAAAATGATTAATCCCAAATAAAATTAAATAATCAATTAGTGGTTTCAAATATCAATAATTATTCTTCTATATTTGTAATAGAATTATTAATTTTAAAACTTATATGGTTCCATCATCCAGACCTATGGAGAGAAGATTTATTTTTTTATAATGACGGTCCAATAAAAATATTTACTACCATAATAAAGATTGATTTAAATCAACATTAAATATAACTTATCTTGGGTTATGAGATTCTCATGAAAAATAAGGATTAATATGATAAAAAGAATCCATGAATAAGCACCAAATGAATTATTAAATCTTTTTCCAGTGGAAATAATGGATTTGTGACATGTTGTAAATTATGGAATTTTATGAGGCATAAATAAACAATACATTCAAGAAATAATTTGAAAATACCTCAGTTGTTCCATAATAACCAATATTGATTACCCTTGTAGTGTCTATTTGTACATTGATTGTCCACATGTATGATAATTATCAAAAAAGTCATTTGAACCATAACATTTAATGAATTAATCTCAATGTTCATCGAACTTCTGATAACTAACACTATAATTATAGAACATAATATTTCATTTATTGAAATTTTTGGCCTCATGTGTTAATCATGTTTTAATTCTCTCAAATCATGAAAAACTTGTTTAAAATTTCATAAATCTTTTGTATATATTGTTGTTTTCATTATGATTAAATGATTACAATTCATGGTATAATCATTTAGAAGATCTTGATTTAGAATCTCACAAATCATGTTTGAATATTGTAAACAATGTTTGATATTTTTTATTAAGTTTCATTATACTAATCCATAAATATAATTCATTCCATGAATATTCAATTTGAAGAATGTTTTACAGATATTTTTCTATGTAAGAGAATCCTTAATTCTTCCATGTGTTTTATATTTTGTAAAAGTTCTTAACACTATAAGTTTGACACCATAACCCTCACACTGTACCCTAACATTGTAACCCTGAAACCATATCCATGACATTATAACCATGACACCATAACCGAGACACTGTAACCCTAACACTGTTACTCAGACGCCATAATGAGTTTTATATTCCATAATGTCTATTACACTGGTTCCAGAGAACCATCTTCTCGATAGTATGATATTTTTACAAAGGACTACAAACTACTAACTTAGATAATGGGATCCTAACACCGCATCTATGATATAGGTTCTTGATCTTAATGAAATTATGGCACCATGACTATCTCACCAATGAAAGGAGAATAAATCGTTTCCTAGTGACATTCTTCACAACAATCTGTGAAATCATTCCTTAATAACATTTCTATGTTTTTAAATTAAATATAAATGTAATTTCTAATGGTCATATTAAGTTATTTAACGACACTGATATAAGTTATATTTTTTATAGACATTTCACCTGATAGTATGAGGTACAAGGTGTAGAAATGATGCTTCCTGCTGGCTCCAAAACATGCAGCTGAAATAAAAATTAAAGAACAAGATTCAGAGTCATAGTGAGAGAGAGTTCAAATAAATGAAATGCATACAAAATAGAAGAACATCCATACAGCGAAGAATTCAATAATAACTCTTGATTCCTGAAGGATTAAATGTTTTATATTAGAACCTAATACTTTCTCACTGTAGTAACCGTATAAAGAACCCGAGTGACAATGTATAGATCATACAACTGGAAACTAGAGAAAAAGATCCACATACTATATTTTTAGAAGAGCTCGAGAAAATACAATCTGCAACATCTGAAGTGTCCATAGCTACATCTCAAGACAAACAAACCCTTCCAAATCCTTTCTGATAAGTATTTTCTATGTTTTCTACATTTTTACATACTTTTGAGTAGTGTGCGTATCTTTATATTAAGAACAAAATCTCTCCTATATAATACAGAACTATACATGATATACTTATACTCGTATCTTCTTCCATCTGTTTTATCCATTATGTGTCCCTATTTAGTCATTCTCTTTTTTAATTTGTATTTTAGATAACAAAGTTTTAATTTTATAGTTAGTCTTGGATAGTTGTTATATTTATTTAGCCTTATTAGAGTAGTTTTAAAAGTGATATCAATATCCAATATTTATATTACAAATAATTAATTAATATCTTGAGAAGTTGTTTGAATAGTCAAACTATTATAATATTATTACCTTGATTAACTAGTTTTGTTTTAATTTTAATTATGTGACTCTTTTAAATAAACAGTTTAACCGAAATTTTTATAGGAACTCAATTCACCCCCACATGAGTGCCCTAATCCAAGAAACATTTCATACCAGAAAATGTTTTTAATCCCTACATTTAAAGTTTTAAACTGCCACTCTGTTTAAAATATTTTTATTCGCGGATTTTAGTTGTGTTTTAAAGTTATCAAAATTTCTTTTAGTTATAAATTTATAGTTATCTAGAACAAAAAATTCTTCACTTTATACTCTAATTATGGTTATCAAATAGGATGGTGCTACTACAAGTAGACTTCAATTCCTTAATGGAACAAATTATTCAAAATGAATAATTAAAACGAAAATGCACTTAGAAAGTACATGTTATGATATTTGGTCTTCCATGGTAGATGAATATAAGATTCCTTCTACTTCAAAAACTACTTGCAATAACCCAAATAAAAATGCATATAATAATATTTAAAAATTCATAAATTCCATATATTGTTCATTAGGATATAATGAATTTAATTGACTTTAAACATGTAAAAAACCATTGAAATTTTTGATACCTTTTCTATTCCACATGAAGGAACTTCTTATGTTAAGGAAATGTGACATAACGAATATGCTATTAATATAATAACTTTAAAATAAATCCTGATGAGCCTATTTTTGACATTTATATCAACATTAATGAAATAGTGAACACTTTGATCTCTCTGGGAAGAGATGTTACTTCCAATGATAAAATTATGAGGATTAAAAGATGCTTACCTGGTATATGAAGAGGATGTTCTATATCTATTAGAGAATAATGTTACATTAGAAAACTACCTATCAACTAACTCATCATAAAACTGATGATGTATGAGGAAGAGCTAATATTCCATTAGGATGAGGATAAGTCTAAGAGAAAATATATAGCCTTCAAGAATACTACCTCTATGAACAAGAAAAAAAAGAATGTGCTAGCCTCTATTGAAAGATCAAGTAATGATGAATCATTATCAAATAGTGATGAAGACATGGCTCAGCTAGTTATAAGATTCACGAGATTCTATATGAAGAATAAGTTCTTCGGGAAGGAAAATCATAATGGAAGATATGATAACAAGGGAAACTGGAAACATGAGTAGAAAAGAAATGACAACTCAGAGGATATTTTCTAATATGAATATAATAGGATAGGACATGTCAAATATAAAAATCCAAATTTTAAATATAATAAGATGTATGAAAACAAATATGAGAAGTATAAGAAATCTATGAAGGCCACCTCGGCTGCCTATAAGGATAACTTTAATGAATTATAATAAAATCATGATTATAGAGATAGAATGGAAAATATGTGTTCTATGAAAAAAACATTTGATGTAACCCTAGATTCTGCAGAGCACAATTATAACTATCCAGGAGATGAATGTGATTCTGAAAATAGGACTAAAAATGAATTATTTGAATATTATAACATATTAGAAGAAAACTGAAATGAATTGAAAGATAAATATAAATCTTTAAAGAAAAAACATGTCATCACTGTAAATATAATTTCTGAACATACTAATTAAAAGGATAAGAATGCTCAACTACTCAAAAGAAATAATGAATTAATAATGTGTATTGAGATATTGAAGAATGATTTAATAAAATTTTTAAAGTGAATAATATTGTTACTCAAATACTTTGTAAACAGATAGCTCTTAACTAATCTTTTGGAATTGTATATCAGCTAGGAAAGTGAAACCTATCTAAAAGTCATTTGTTAACTAATTTATGAAATATAAATTTTGTAACAACATTAAATTTAAATATCATGAAAATTGTATGAAAGGAATCCTCAAATCACGTCAAAGCATTTATAAATATTATGATAGTTCTATATTGAGAATTGAATATTCAAAATGAGTTTCTTTTTTTCAAAAATATTGACAAACAACATTGTGTACTAATGATTCAGTCCATGATGAATATGTAATGAAAGTATTTTACACTTCTCATGAATATCATTCACCATGTTGATACAAAATAATTGCCTCTTTATAAACCAAAATGCTACAGATAAACCCCATATTTCCAAAGCATTGATATATAAATTGATCACATATATTATATGGACTCATAATTTTCCATTTTTAATAAAATTAAAATTTTGATGATTAAAATGATAAATAAGTCTAAATAATCCCATCATCTGAGGGATTGAAACCGGATCACTTTGGATTTATATGATGAATTATCCAATAAGTATGTCATATTAAAAACTATTATCTACATTGAAATTGCATCTTTAAAACAAATAACATAAAAATATTTCTTATGACTAATCTTATAGAATAAAGGGTTGATCTGAGAAATAAAATCAGAAAATAAAAAAAATACAAATTACATGTACCTATTAAAAATATATATACGTACAATTAATTACTACTAAATATGTAATTTTATTAATAACTAAAAATAAAAAAATATATAGAAATATTTTATTCTATTTATTATAATTTTAAAAAAAATATTTCAAATTTCTATTAATTATTAGAAACCTTTTTTAATTATTACTGATTATCACAATTTATCAATATTTAATAATAATTATTAACAATATGAACTAATTATTATCTTTAAAATATAATTATTACAATTTACACATAATTATAACAAATTTGTATTATTTTTTATAATTATTGATAATTCTGACAAATTATCTCTAATTATTAATCAATATTTTTAATTAATGATGATTATATTCAAATACTCATAAATATTTACAATTATTACAACTAATTAAACAATTTTATTAGTTATTGGTAATTACTATTAAATATCGATAATTATTGGTAATTATAATTAATTATTAAGATTAAATTGTAATTTTATAAAAATGATTACAAATTATTACTAATTATAGGAAATTATTATGAATTTTATCTAATTTTTTCTAATTATTATTTTACTTCATTTATTATTAATATCTATTACATATTATTGATAAATTATAAAAAATAAAATCACTTATTACTAATTAATTATCATTTGATTCAAATTATTTAAAATTATTTCTAATAATTACTAATTATTTATAATTATTACAAAAAATAGAATATAATTATATTAATTGCAAAATATTGGAAGTTATAACAAAATATTAGAATTTTTTACTAATCATAACTAATTTCTTTGTAATTATTACTATGTATTTTTAATTATTATTAATTACTGTTAGTTAATACTAATTATTATTAGTTATAAGTAAATATTGGTAGTTATTTTCATTTATTAGTAATTATTTAAGGAAATTTCTAATTATTAATATTTATTTACAATTAATCATATTTATTTTTATTTATTACTATTTATTGGTTGTTATTACATGTTATTCTTGAATTTTTTTAATTATTATGAATTATTTTTAATTATTAGTAATTATGTGTAATTATCGGTATTTATTTTAAAATATTTATAATTAATACTAATATTAACTATTTATTATGAATTATTAAGAATTATACTTAATTAATATACTTATCAACAATTGTATGTAATTAATTTCTATTATTACTAATTGATACTAATTTTGTTTAATTGATATTAATTATTGGTAATTATTTTAAATAATTCTTAATTTTTATTTTATATTAACAATCGAAGTTGATTGAGTGTGTGCCACCATGCAAAACCATTACCACAAACATTATTAGAAATACAAATGTACAATAAAAAATCAATGTGAGGCTAAACAAAACATGAAATTCCCATTATAGGGAAAACAATAGATCAATTCTTACTACTCCCGCTATAACCAAAATTATTGGGATTTTGACCTCTATTGATTGTATGTCATCCTCCCCACCATGATGTAGTTCTTTAAAGAGGCATGATATCATTGTAGTTATTACTAATCATTGTAAAATATTACTAATTATTGGAATTAATGGAAATTATTGGAAATTATTAGTAATAATAAATAATTATTACTAATTATTGGAAATTTTTACTACTTCGTTGAAATTATATGTAATTAGTACTAATTATTATTAATTAATACTAATTATTCGTAATTATTATAAATTATTATAAATTATTATTAATTATTTGTAATTATTGGTGTTTATTGGTAATTATTTGTAAAAATTCATTATTTTCACAAATTATTAGAGATTATTACTAATTAATACAAATTAATTCCAATTACTAAAAATAATTAGTAATTATTTGTATTTATTAGTAATTATTGGTAAGCATTTATTATTATTTCTAAATTTCTCGAATTATTACAACTTATTACTAACAATTACTAATTATTTTCAACTACTTTTAATGAATCGAATTTATTTGTAATTATTAGTAATTACGGTAAAATATAATTAATGTTTACAAACTATAATTAATTATTACTTATTATGGTTATCTATTAGTTTACATTACCCATTAATGGACGTTATTTGTAATTGTTACCAATTATTTCAAAAAAAAATGATATTATTTATAATTATTTATCATTATTTGTAATTATTATTAATTGTTATTATCAATTGAAAATTGTAACTAAATATTACTAATTATTGTTAATTATTTGTAATTATTACTATTCAAAATTAATTAATTGAATTTACATTATTTTAAATAAAGTATTCATATTTATTAGTTTTTTAATAATTAATTATAATTATTAATAATTATTTCTAAATAATATTAATTATTAAAAATTATTAATAACTATTTATTTTTAGTATTAATTAATAATTATTATTTCCCTTTGGTTCTAATTATTAGCCATTATTAAAAATTATTAAAAATTATTGATAATTACTTATTATTACTAATAATTAGAGGTAATTATTTTCAAATATCAAAATTAGAAATAATTATCAAAATTTGATACTAATTAATAGAAATTATTAATAATTTACATTAATTACTATCAATTTATTTCTAACACAATGTTAATTATAAATAAATTAATATGTATTTGTATTAATTAATAATTATGACTAAATATTTGTATTTGATTCAATATTATTACTTATTCTTACAAATTATTAGTAATTATAAATATATATTACTAAATATCATTAATTATTTTTAATTATATGTAATTACTTGGTACTTATTATTTTTTATTGGTAATTGTAACTAATTATTACAATTAAATTTTAATTGTTACTAACTATTACAAATTATTGGTGTTTATTTCTAATTTTTTACTAACTGTTATGAATATTTCTAATTATTACTAATTATTTCTATTTAATTATAAATATTAATAAATATTATTATTTATTCATAATAATGAGTAATTATTACAAATTATCTAAAATTACATCGAATTATTTTTAATTTTTAAAAACTATTCCAAATAAATGAAAACAAAAACTAATAATTACACATTTTTTATTAATAACCATTACTAATTTAATGTGGCTCAAGTGTGAGTTGGCATGCTAACCAACGCAGTATGAATTTAGTATAATAGATAATGTGTAAGTACAAAGGGATGCAATGAGAAACAATGTGCAGTGGCCGCCACCATAAAAATAAAAACCATATGAACCAATGTTCAAAACTTGGATACTCTCTTTATAAATGTAATCATATTTTGATGTATGTTCCCACTCTTCTGATACCCACCCCAGCCTGTGGGGTGAAAACCTCTTTTCTATTGTAGAAGTGTTCAATGAGGGACATTTGTAACTGATGTTGGGAACCCCTCAATGGCTGCTCCTTCATTTGAATCTGTAAAAGGATTATGTCCAATCAATATTACATTCAACAGTTCAATGGAAATATATTTAGTGATAGGTGGGAAAGACACATCATCCCTTTTGAGAATCATCTCTTCAACTTGTGAAATAAATCTTTCACCATGTACAAAATTAAATTATTTTTTAAATACAGAGTTATCTCACCCATATTCTATAAATTTATATTCATCTGAACGTTATCATCATGAGTGATTTGGCCACATATCCCTATATCATCTATAGCATCATATTCGGTCAATACTACATCTTTATTAGCTACAATATTTCCTTCTTCTACAAGGTATTAAAGAGACACTATAATAATAGAAAATATCTTCCTCTTTGGGCCTACTTTTAGTGAACTCTCATTGATTTCATTGTACATGTAAAAAAACATCATTGTTTTGATGAAGTCAAATATATCAAAGAAGTTGGGAGGAGTATCCGTTTTCCAATTAAGTAACTTTCCATCATCAAGGGCATTATAATCTTGAGGAGAAGCATTCATTGATGTGACCAAGCATCACTTTTCCTCAACAACAACCATCAAAACCAGCCTCGCAGGGGAAACACACATATACCATATGTTATATAAGGGATCCCATTCATTTATTATTTCCATGTTTTTTGGATTGTGTTTTCGAGAACACACATCCAATAAAGTAGAGTCATATTCTTAATATATTAATTCCTGAATTTTTTGAAGTAGATCATCGTTTTGTCATTACATACAATAAAAAAAGGAGGATCCTACTTCAATTTGAATATTATGGATCCCATATTGTAAAGAATATTTTTCCTACAACCACTTGTGCATTTATAATTTTCTTCATAAAAATATCACTTATTTGGCCTTTCTTCACATCTCGTTGATAGATCATCCCCTCATCAGTATTAATTCCATCATCGAACTACATCACGGCTGCATCCACTTGTATGGTATAAGGAATAGACCTAACCATCATTTGACCCTACCTAAATTACAACCATGACTGTAGATTTTCCATCACATCAAAATGATCCTTGTTATCCAAATATCCAATCCCAATTTCAAAGAAAACTCTTTCTAGATGGAACTCAGTGATCTTGTCTTCCATTTAATATGAACCATCCATCCATTAGAGGCAACAACATTATACACATTGTAACCTGCAAATGGAATTTTGAACTTATACTTCTCAATGTAGTGACCAACATTCATACAATTATAATAGTAAAGATACCTTCAATATTCCTATTTCATGTTCCAAATGATAAAATATTGGTTCCAAATTCATTATTCTCTCATAAATAATTAGATATTTCTAACATATATTAGAATAAATACATATGAATTACTGAAAAATATTTGAGTATAGGTAAATCGTATTTAAAACTCTTGAAATGTGCCCATATAAAGAAATACCAGTTCCACGATCATTATTTATTTGAGCACCAACAAAAAAAAATATCTGAATGTATTTGACGGTGCCGAAAAACCAAGGTAACACGTATAGTCAAATATATTCTCAGATAGTGGAGTACTTCATCAAATAAATATTTATGAATGGATCCCAATCAGGTATCTAAATTATGATATGATTCATAGAGGAAAAACCTAAACTCAATTCCATTAATTTAAGATAATACGAAGTAAATTTTATATAAAAAAACAAACCCTATTTCTGTAATATTCTATCCACTAATGACCCTTTTTGGAGGGATTGAATTCAAAAATCATAAATTATCCAAGGATTTTCTATCCTAAAAAATTCAATTGATCTCTAATCATGTGATTTCATTTATCAGGCCTCTCTACTAATATCTTTCTTTAATCATTAAAAAAATAAAGAGATCCATATTTCTTGATTCTAGAGTGTGTAAGAATAGACTATGAATAAATAAATAACCAGTTTTTATCACCTTTAAAAATAAGATATCATTTTATGTTTATTTATGAGGGGATCAACTACTATCCCAAATATCGATTATTTTTTCTAGGGACACACCGTAAAGGATCATCACAACCTAGAAACCATAGTTCACTCTAATGTCACTAAGACCCATGTCACTCTTGGTAACACTACCCAGTGACAAGCCCAGTATATAATAATTTACACAACATTGTCCTCAAACAGAAAGATGAAATATCCATCCAAAAAACCCCCATGCAATCCTAATATTTAAAAACAAAAAAATTTCATAACCCTGACCTATGGTTGTCCTCACATATCCTAATTGTGATTTCCCCGAATAAACTTATATAGTGGAAACCCATATCCATCACATATTCTTATTCCTATAGGACTCAACCCTCCCAAAAATCCACAGAGGCTATACTCTATCCTCAGATTAGAGTTCCTAGTAAGCTGTGAGACATGAATCCATCTCACCCATAATTATTCCTCCCCAACAACTCCATGTCATCCCATTAACCCTATGAACTAAGACATCATTATTTCATTAATCAAAACACCATTTTATCACCTAAGGAACCGTTTGGTCTCTATAACCCATTCGCAACCCCATGAAATTATGAAGGAACTAACGTTCATAAATACTCTTGAATATGAAATTGTATCATAGGGAGAGTTTACATTTTTCTAATCTTTATTGAGGCTTGTCCACGATAACTAGGCCTCATCCACTATCTCGATAACATTTCTAACACCATAAAACAAAAACAACTAATTATAAAATTATATATTTAATTATATATATTTATTACATATATAAATAATATTCTTACTCCCCAGTAAGAACCATAATTTCACTTGAAACTTAAACAACTGCCCACTGATGGTCTATGGCTCATCCAATACACCATTTCAGCCTAAATACCTGTTTCAACACACAATGAGGATCACCAAATTTGACCAATTTTACCTAAATCCATAAATAAAATCCTTGGTGACATACGTGCACCAAAATATAGGAAATGATGTGTTAAAATATCTCAATATTACCGATATACTTAATGAGAAAAAGACCCATCAGTCAAGGTTGAATTTGACTATGCTCTTCTGAAATTGCCCAAAATAATGTAGAGCATATTTTCCCAAAATAATTGGAATATAAAAAAAGGATGAATAATTATTATAATTGAAATGGATACATTAGATTGTTTTATAACTTCACCAGAAACAACCATTCTTCTTTTGGATTCAAAGGATATGAAAATGAGTTTGAGATGTTATTTAAAGGCCATTTCGAGCAAAATTTTCCCTCAAAACCAAAGGGGCATGCCTATAAAATTATGAACCATCTGATAATTAAATAACATCACTAGAATATATTTATATCATGGACCAGGGGTTCGAATTGTGGAACAGATAATAAAAACTGGCCCCCATAGGCCAAAAATTATTAAAAATATGTAATATGGTTCAAAATATGAGATCCCTATTGTAGAGAATTACATCCCTCAACCAGTTCCATTTTTTACATTGATAATTTTTATTTCAGTAATTTCTCCTCTGATTAAAAAATTGTTGACTATTGAAGGATTTATAATTAGATGAAGCACAAACTCCACATTATAGAACCAAAAACATTTTTACATTTTTAATTGGACAACAGATTTTGATAATTTATATATTTATATGAAATGAATGTATCTAAATATTCAAAAAAAGTCTAATAAGATCATTACAACATGAATGAATGATGGATAAAATATGGAGTATTTATATATAGTTGGTAACCCATGTTAAAATGATGAATTTGATCACTGTAATAGTGTTCTAATCATTGGAGTAGTTATATACCAATTTTGAATACTAATAGGATTGAAAAAAGAGTGTACTCACCTATGGATGTTTAAAATAATACTTTTTTATCTTATCAAATTAAAATATGATATATTTATATCATGATGTTTCGAAATAAATTATATTTAATTTTAAAATAGGTATATATATTTTTACATAGAATATATTTCATATAATCATTTTTTTAAAAAATTTATATTATTGAAATAAAATTTACTTCAATAAAATGTTTTTTAAAGTAATATTATGTTTCATTATAATTAAAATATTATTTTATAAGAACATAATTTTTTTAAAATGTGCATTAAAATTATTCATAATATTAAAATCAGGTTTTCAAATAAATATATATATTACATTAAATATAAATATCCCATGGATAGAAATTTATTTTGTTAAAAGGTGTCTCAAATTTAGAATATACTCATAATAAAATGGATAATGATACATTTTAGTATTTTACAAAAATAGATAAATGATTTGTGAATATAATATAACAAAAAAATTGTAATGATAAATATATAGAAAAAATGAGTCATTTGTACAATCCTTCCCACCACTATTGTCTTTATATGTGATTGGTGTGAAAGTAGGCCTTATATGACATTCTATAGATAGAAATGGATATTTATAAATTCTAGGAGACTGAAGAATAATTGGGGGATGATTATCCCTTTTAAAGATAAAGTATCCAAACTACATAATAAATAACCAACAAAAGCACTATATCATATATTAGTAAAAATAACAACCCAATACCTATCAAGACCAATGTACCATGTGAGAGTATATGAATAAACACAAATGATGTACTTAAATAAAACCAAAAGGCCAGAATACTCAAAACTCCCAAGTCATATCAACCATGAACACCCAAACTACTCTTACTTCCAACTCGACATTCCAATCCCCTGGATTCCTGAATAATCCCTAAAAATATATGATACCATTACTTTACCTCTGTCTCAATCTATAAAATCAAAAAACACACAATAGTGGACAATTAGTGGGTGGATCCAAAATATGCATGATTTCTCTAATGACTTGACCAATAATTCCATTAAGGAAAAACATATAATAATATTTAATATATAATATTATGACATAGTGAAAACGGTTATACAAAATCCACAAAAAAAATTGTTGAAGAATTTAAAAAATGCCTCTATAAAATTTCTTAAATATATTCAGCATACCCTTTCCATGTCCACACAGAATACCATAAAAAAACACTCATGTATTATGTAACCTTTGATTATGGATATTCATTCCATTACTTTATCCTTCATTTTATGGTGGTATATGATGTCCATATTCTATCCCACATGACACATGCCAAACCAATTATTCATAAATCATAAAAAGCGATTTTCCAAAAAAAAAATATAAAAAACAGTTTATCATAAATAAATTTCCATATTTTAATGAATTCCACAAACCACGTTACATGACTCAGTATGTGACCATAATCATAAAACATCATTTTGAAATTATAATAAAATATATTTTTGAAATCCAAACAATTTCAATAATTTAAAAGTGATAACCAAAAAATGGATTTTCCAAAAACAGTTACACAGGTATTTCAATATCATTTATTTTTAATAAAATGTTTAAAACAAATATTCCTATTTATATGAAAATTAGTTATAATTAAGAAGTAACCTAAAAAAAACTAAATTGAAAAAACATATATAAGTATAATGAAATTATATTCTCATGAATATATCGATTTTTCCTTCAATCAATCAAATGATAAAACAAAAATATTTCCATCAATAAACATGAATATATCCACCATGGATTATATATAATATTTTTAGATATAAGTAAATGTTATATCTAATAAGAATTAAAAATAAAATCGAATTTTCAATGAATTCGGTCCGCCGTTACACTTTTATTCTCCTAATAATATCTTTCGAGATCAAATGAAATAGTTTATAAAAAATTGGGAAAAAAGGAATTCAATTTATGGAGTGAATATGAGATTAAGAAGTCTTATTGGGGTTAATTTGGATAAGATAAATATTTTATTTTGTTATAATAGTATGTTGCTTCTTTAGGCCACAGTGTTTGAAAAACCATTGGATAACCATTTCCTACTACTGCCTTAAGGGCTCACCATTCATGGATACCTCACAAATTTTAAAAATAATGCACCAAAAATGATTTTACCATTGTTTCAAGAAGCATGGTATCCCTTATCCACTCATAATGTTTACAAAAACCATGTTCCAATAAGGCACTATATTAGTGCCCACTATCTTCCTTTACATTGATTCTTATAGATGGGGTATTCTTTCTACTATCTTTTCACAAATAGTGAAACACTATAAATGTATTGATACCTTTCCAAAATCCCTCATAACCACTATAATCATAAAATATTCATTATATTTACTCAAAATACCTGATTAAATGCTCATGTACATAGAACTGTGGATTCTATGTCTCTACCATCATTGGAATTTGCATCCCCAGTAATTTTAAAACACCCATTTACATGGATGAGTTTGGGAAACTATTCTAACATATCATTCTCAAAATACTATGATAATTCATGAATCATACAATGATTCCATAAACATATTATATACAGATTTTTCTCTTCGAAGATATACTCTTACCTATCCATAATCTAGGCCTTCCCATGAATCAATGTAGTATTTGAAAATTGGTCAATGAGATCAATTGAATTACATAATCTAGATTAGGTTGTTACATCATTAACTGAGATGCATGAAATGAAATACGCATTGAACTAACATTTGAAATAAATAAAATATATATGCCACCTCACTAACTCATTTAAATATATCAAAAGGTATTGTGAATGAATATAAGAAAAATTTCCTTCATTCTAAAATTTCATTTCCCAAACCATGAACTGATTTTCAAGAACACGTGATCACTAACCATAATAGGAAATGGTCATCAATGACATTTCACATGTCATTTATGATGAAGATAACCCCTCTCTGTCCTACATCCTTTCAACCAAATAATATACCTTTTCCCATTTATAAGGATGGGTCTAATTTGTGATGTCTCACATGTTTCTAACGAATAATTTGGATTGAAACCATGAAGCTCATTCAAATCATCAAAATATGACATATGTATCATTTCCTGAAAACATGGATTGTATAGAGTCTCATGTAATGATATATCACCATATATAGTGCCACTAAAGTATTTAAAAAAAGAGACAGAATATCTTGAATGTTTTTATTTTTCATTTCGAGTGTCATTCATTTGAGAATGATAATCCATACACAATATCAACTTTGTTCAAAGTAAATACCGCAATGATTTCAAAAAACAATACATTATCCAAGGTTCACTATTTCAAAAAATGAATATTATAATACAATACATATTTAAAATTCCCCAATGGTATAAGTAATGTAATTATTCCACTATATTGGTTTCATAAATCAATATTATGATATGAAAATTTGTGAGTGGATACAGAATCAGCCGTATAGAATCATATCTCTTTACAATACATTGTATAACATAAAAAATTCCATGGTTATCTACACCCATTTCATTATTGGTTTTGGTAAAAACTACAACATATCCTTGGAAATTGACTCTATGTAGGTACCATCTAATATGTGAGGTATGTCAACAAAAACTCCAATATATCACTATCAATTCAAAAAAAAAACCAAAAATATAATTTCAATTATTTTTACATTTTCTAAATTTTTATATCATTAACCGATATTTAATAGTGATAGGCACTAAATATTTTCTTGAAATTACAATTGTGTGACCATCCATTCACTAAATCAAAACACTAAAATCTTATACATATTCCAACTCTCCATGATCACTATTCCATTGAGGATTGACCTTATATTAATAGGTTTAGGATATGATGTCTGATCCTTCCTAGCACTATCACAAAAATAATGAATTAACAAAAATTTAATGAAAGCAACCACATCAACTATCTTAGATAAATCTTGATACATATCCTATATAACCAAAAATAGTTTCAATTGGTCCAAACACTCTTTATCCAACACTGAATATGACTTCCGGGTCAATGTGTCTTCCACATAGATGCATTTATTTTTTTATACATCATGATGAATTCAATACATCCACATTCATTATCTTATGTTAAATTTTCATTTTTATAAAATGTGATTCAAACTCATCTTATCTATAAATAGATTCAATTTCCCAAATAAAATATAATAATACCATGTATTTAAATCATGAACTACAACATCCAATTATATATCATTTGTTTGGATTTTATTCTCATGAAACCATAACTTCAATCAAACATAATCAATAAAATGTTCTATTTTCATGTGAAATCATCTTGACCCAGATATCTATGCATCACAATAATCCACATAGCCTTGTCATGACTCTCGAAATATTAAGATAGGACTAGATTTAAGTTTAACAGTATGTCATTAAAAACATTTTTCATATTCATCATTAAATTATTAATTAATATATATTCCAATGAAATATATAATGAGTTCTTCCAATCATTAAAAATTAAATAAAAATTTTCACTAGTGTCCTAATAATATAAGGAAACTACGTTTCTCAAAGACATTATTTGGTAGTTTCCAAGAGATAATAACTTCTGTCTTTTCATAATCTATTGAAATATTGTATTCAAAATTGACATGGTAATGGAGACACACCGTGTATTTACTAAATAATCTTTTGAAAAATTTGTAGAGTTATGATTCTACCATAATATAAAAAACACAATAGTGATGTGTCTACCATGATTGGAATATTTCTTGTAATATGTTAGTATACAATAAAAAAACACAACCATAAAAGAATATAGATACCTGAAAAATAATTGATTCATCAATTCTATAAATTTGTCCAGTGAATTTAAAAGGCTTAAAGAAATAACCACATAATCATACTGACCATATGTAATTATAAAATATTTATTAAGTATATCCTCCTTCCAATCTCATAATTTGTGATATCCTAACCATATTCTCATTTTAATGAACCACTGGGAACCCATCAAATTTTACATACAAAGAATCGGTTCCTAGAATAGGGTACTAATTTATTACTATAGCATTGAAATGATTATGATAATACATATAATTTATAAGATTTCCATATTTATTTTCAAAAATAGAACCAGTGATTCCTATGAATACATACTTGGTCAAATGAACAAATTGATTCCTAACTCTACCAACATAACATTCAATTCCGCAATTATGTCAGAATCAATATATAATATGGAATTGATATAGTAAATTATCTAGTTATTATATCAATTTAAATCTCTACGTCATATTTTGGTGGAAACACTGAGAAATTTATTGGAAAAAATCAAGAAATGAGTCTTTGATTATTTGAAAATAGCTATTCCCAAATACATATATAGAATCCAATGAGTTCTCTAATAAATGATATGATATTATTCTAACCAATGGTTCCAAAATACCTTATATACATTATTTTTTATCCCAATATCTTCTAATGATATTAAATATTTTATTCAAAAATGTGATAAAATAATTTTAGGAAGACTGGTCAGTATGGGCCATAAATGATGTAAAAACATTAATTCAAAAAATCAACCCATAGTTATCAATTTGAATTATTTTTAAATACTGTATTAATTTATCCCCATAGATAGTTATAAGACAAGTATTGAATATAAATGATTGGCATTCACTTTGTAAAAGATGATATTGATGTTTCAAAATTGACAGAATCAAATCAACATGAAAACCCATATGATTGACAACATGGAATACAATAAATGAGTGGAACACAATCATTTCCAACAATGATTGATTATTGGTAGAATTAATAATAATCAAACCTCTCACCATCGAAGGACCCACTATATCATCGAAAATCACCTTTAATTCATCATAAAATTTCTTACTCTGTACACATACCACTATGTTACACTATTAAGAATTCACTTGTTGAGGAGTTATGGTATTCCTAGAATCACCTTGGATCACCATATAATTATAAAGAGAATTATTCTATTGATCCCATCCCATTATAGTATTAGGTAAATGAGAAATATGAGTTGTGTAATTAGTGCAGCAGAAGTGTTCCTACCAAAATGACTTTTCTAACGTGGCAGATTAGGCATAAGGCTATCTCTTCGGATGAGAACATCAAAAGACTAGGTATTAGCCTGGCGTCTTGTTGTCGGTGTTGTAAATGGAGTAGGGAGGAGAGTATGGATCAAATTTTTATTGAGGGGGACTAGGCTCGTGTGGTGCAGATATTTCGGGGAACGAACACATGTTTCTCTTCTGACGCTGACACATGCGATCCATTTTTAGGGCAATGGTTTCAGGGGTGTGATGGTAAAGAGAAGGAGACAGAGGCCTGGGCATTGTTTTACAACGAGGGATGCTGGGTACTATGGGAAGAGAGGAATCGCGCTAGGTACGAGGGAACTGTGTCTACTGGGAGGGCGGTTGTGTCGAGAATAAGGTGTATGTCGATTGAGCAGGTGGGTCAGGCGGTCTTTGGGCGGATGTTTAATCCATTCAGGTGTTGAAGTCCCCTGGGTTGGTGGTTAGGTAGAGGAGCTCCAGGGAGTGGGGAAGTTGGGTCCACTGGATCCCACCTGTGTAGGGTAATAAGATGAACGTGGATGGAGCATGCACTAGGGAAATCATGCAAGGAGGGGGCTGCTGCGTGATGGCAGCAGTAGTGTGATGATGGCCTTCGCTACCCATTATGGGAGGGGGAGCTCGGTACAGGAAGAGGCCTTGGGTGTTCTCTCAGGGGTACTACTGTGTATTGATAGAGGGCTTGTTGTGGAGCAGATTGAAATTGACTAAAAAATTGTTCATGATGCGTTGCATGGTTGAGGTACAATAACGTGGATGATTTCCTACACTATTAGGCAATGCAAGACCATTGTGGGGAACAACGTCGGTGTAACTCACACATGGCGGGAAGGTAATAAAGTAGTGGATTACTTTTCATATCTTGGGGTCCCTAGGGATACTATCGTCTGGGTGGATAATGTGTCATGTATTAGTCCCGAGGGGGTCAATTTGATTAGGGTATATGCCCTTGGGATGTGTTATTTTCGACCAACTTAGGGGGTTCTCGTTGGTTGTTTGTAGTTGGGTGTTTTTGGAATAAAAATCGTAATGTTTGATGGAGTTATGTCATTAGTATGTCACATTGGATCACCGCAAAAATATTATTGAAGACACCCCATCTAGTTTCAATTATGTCATGCCTGAGGTGAGTTCATGAAATCCTTCTTAATGTGATCATGTTAACCATTATGAAAACATATTGAAAACGTTTTGGGTCCTTGAGGAATATTTATTCATCTCATGTTTTTATTTTGATGTTTAATTCCACTATTTATGTTTCTCCCCATCTATTTCTAGTTCCCAAAATTATTGTTCACAATTATTCCTAGTGTAACAAACAAGATACAATCTAATATATTTTCTGATATTTCCCTTTCTTCAAATATCTCACTATTAAAAATTTCGGTATTATTCATTATACATAAAACTAAAATCCTTGAATAATTATTCAGCCTCAACCCAGGAAAAAAATTAATTCAATCAAAGAAATACATGTACAAATATTGTGGAATATATGAAAATATTCATAAATATATCTATAAACTCTAACATCATGAGGATATCAAGCTAGAAACAAAACAATTATATTAATTTGGAAATCCAAATGATGTTATTTTAAAATTTATTGTCAATTTTTTTAAAATTATCCCATGTTATACCTAGGTAAATTTTAGCATGAAGTAATAGTTCCCACTATTCGCATTCCCCATTCTCCGTCATGTAATTTTCTAACATTGAGTTGAAGTATGCTATTTTCCTAAGGAAATTAATTACATGATTCATCTTATTCGACAAGACACTTTTTTGTGATGAAATCCCAAAGACAAATGGATGAATTCTGTTTTTGGAGATGAACTAAATGGTAAACATTCTGTGGTTTATCTATATGAAAAACCCTACCCATGAAATGAATACAATAGATAATGATTTTGACCAGCTGTTTTTTCTCTTATGGCCTAGGTGAAACCAAATTTTCAATAAACTCCTCTAGTTGATTTCTGTGATACCTACCCAGTTACACTAAATATATCTATAAAAAACATCATTTTTTCTCACTAACTGTCAATTAAAATATTATAATATAAAAGTTACCTCCTAAATACATATGAAAACATAGATTTACAAAATCCAACCATTGGGAACATTTTATACAATTATGAATATACTGCATCCACGCATTTGAAATCAACAATTTTTACTATTTTCGAAAATTATCATAGTTTCTTCATTATATTAATTGTATAAATAAAAATGCATAATTAATTGTTATCTATAATTGATACATTCAATTATTGTTATGAAAATCTCATTGGATAAACCCATGATGATGTGGTGACATCTCATCTATATGGGTCTCAAAACACTAGCATACCAAAAAATAATTTTAAATTAATATTCATCTTAAAATGGGTAGTTATGCTCTTTTATGCTCAAAATATCCTGTTTTCATAGTCGTATTTCCATACTACAGTCACTAATCAAGCAAAAAATACATTAACATGATTTCTGTTGAGAAAATTCATTTGGACCAACCATGATTAATACCATTTCCCAACATAAGAAAAATAAAAACTAAAAACATTTTTCCCCAAAAAATGTTATATGGACCTATAAATGTTGATACCATTTGTAAAATCTCTCTAATACTCATTGATTTTATAATTGATTGGTGTGTTACATGTCTTCAGTGATATACCCAAGACATTAAAGTCTAGAAAAACATTCCATGGGACTTGAGATAATTTTGGGGTGATATTACCATTCAAATGTAAAACATCCAAACTTAATAAAAAATAACCAACAAAACAAATATATTATGGATATCAAAAAAGTAAAACTTAAACATAACCAACCCAATAAACCATATCATAATAGAGTATGAAACACTAATGACAAGAGAATAGAGATCTAAATGACCAGATAACTCAAAACTCCCATGTGACATCACCCAAATGCTCCCAAACCAACTCATTTGTGTACCCCACACTCACTTACAACATTTTCAAGAAGCATCAATAAAAACTACGATAACTTTACTTTTATATGTTTCTCAATATATGGTATCTACAAAGGAATAATGTGTCCAAGCCGAGGGGAGTAAAAATAGAGTAGGTTTTTCTAATGACATCCCAACTCACAACACATGTATAAAACATCTTATAAAAATTCATAGAAAATGTTTTAGGAAGTACAAACAGCTTATATCAAGTCTAAATATAGATTTGCTATTATATCATAAAAAAATCATCTGAAAAATTTCTAAAAGTTATCTGGTATACCTGTTTCATGTCCAAACCCACAACCATCCATGAAAACTAAGGTATGGTGTTATCATTGACGGTGGTACATCACATCCATACACTGTCACACTTTGATGAAGGTACTTTCTGAACCATTATCCATCCCACATAACACATTCCATATACATGGTTCGAAAATCATGCTAATAATTTTTTCAAAACAACTTTCTGATGAGAAAAAAATTATCAAAAAATTTTATTTAATTTAAATGATTACCACAATCACATTACATGAATAAAAAAATAAAATTTTTGAATTTTTTTTAAAATTATTAGAAGTTATTTTTTCACAAAACAATCAAATTTAATAAATTTAGAATGGAATACCAAAAAAATATTTTCAATAAATAACTAAACAAAATCTTTACTACCATTTCAATCATATCACAGAATTTAAACTGTTCCCTCAAGTTCTAATTCATGCGAAATTAATAGAGAAACCACCAGCCTGGAAAGAGGTTGGAAAAAAATGATGAACGACATAATGACACTATATATATAAGTCGATATCTCTTTATATTCAATCAATCCAATGATTAAATATTAGTAGTTACATTAGATTTAATGAACCAATCCACCAGGGATTAGATCTAAGTATCATAGAGAGAGGAAAATTAATTATTTATTAAGAAATATGAATAATAATGACATAGTAATGAATTTGAACATTTCTGTCTGTTTGATTTGTTATGTAATAACTACCAAATCGAAACGAAATGTCCTTAAGGGATAGGTAGAAAAATAATTTTTCATAAACATAGTGGGGGATTAATGAATCATAATGATGTTAATGAAGATTATATCTACATTTTAAGGGTGGCGAAATGTATATTTTATTTTTAGGACACAGTGTATGTAAAACCATGCCCTAACCATGTGTTTCTACTATCTCAAGGCCACAACTCACATGATTTGATCCCCCGGGGTAGAAAAGCCATTCACTAATCCTGCTTTTTTAAAACTGTTTCAGTATTTTTGGTTTCCCTTAGGCACTCACAACGCCTGTAAAAACAATACAGAAACAATTACATATCCTAGTACCCCTTGTATTCACATGTAGAGTTTCTAGGATATGTTTTATGATTTCCACTAAGTGTTCATAGATGGTGAACATCTTAAAACCCTATTAATGGATTCCAAAACACATATGAACATCCCAAAAATTATACTAAAAAATATATACACTTAAAATACATGAACAAATGTTGATATACCTAAAACTTGGGGAGCTACATCATGGATGATGTAAATAACCATTATCATAGTTGCACATATACTATTTACTATAAATATTTTCCATATTCAACAATATTTCAAGTCTTATTCCAAAATAAGAAACAAATGAATATTTTCTTATAAATATTCCCTTTAATCTCCTTATAAAATAAAATCACATCACCCCTTCTCCTCACACCCTCTATATCCCCTTGATTACAAAAAAACATATCAATTCTCTCATAATCCCCCTTGTTGTCCCCTAAAAAAATTTATCTTTAGAAATAATAATATTTTGGTTCATTCAGTTCAATCCTAAGAGGATAAATTAATAGGAGAATGTAACACCATGAAGACTGAATTTTAAATATTCTTCCTTATCATAATACAAAAAAATCGCTAAAAAATACATGATGATTTAAATAATATTAATATACTACATTTTTATTATTCTAATGTAATATATATTACAAAACCAGTGATTATTTTTCTAAAAAACATTATTCAAAATATGTCTGGTTTACCATATCTATGAACAGGAAAACTCATTTTTTTCGACCTCATTCAATTGTAGTTATAGATACATTGTTATTATTGAATATTAAAATAATAATCATTCTCTATCATATATTATGTTATGAAATTTATTAATTTTTATTTAATAAATTAAATCGATCTAGTCTATGATGGTTAGTAAAAATGAATAAATCAATTGACCCTATGTCGATACTCTTCATACAATTTGAATCTCCCCAATATCAAGAACGATATGGATATTTGAGGTCATTTATATTTTATTGATGGACATTAATACCATTTCAATTAAATTATTGAGTAATAATCTCATTAGATGAGAACATTTATAATTATCCACAGTTTTTCTGAAAATGGATCCTTGAAACCCACACTATCAAAACAATGAAATAAATAATGTGATCTCATTTAAATGGATTCCAATATATAAAATATAAATATACAAAATAATATATAGGATATAAAGGTTATGATATTATTAATTAGTGAATATAATTTGATTATTCATGATATTAATCAATTTTCAGAAAGATTATAGTGCTATGGTAAGTGATATATCTAAACTACCCAATTTTATTTTTATTATACTTCTTCTCTCTTTACCACACACATACTCTACCTATATTTTTTGTATTTAAATATTCTATAATAAATATATTCATTACTATCATAAAATACCTTTCTTAATTTAAATTTCCTTAAATTTAATATACTTGCTTTAATGTTTATTTTCCTATTTTCATACACTGTGAAGAGATTATTATATGGAAAATTATTATTTTTTCCACATATCAATTGAACTGAAATTATTTTTAACATTATATGGCTTCAAAAATATCATTGTTATTTAAAAAAATTGAATTCATGTCTATATTTATTTATAGTATCATTCCCTTTCTCTTTATAATGAATCTTAACCCATTTTCCAAAAACTAAATTAAAAATAGATTTTTCCTCAATTATTTACCCACTGAATTTTATGTATTATATTAATTATGACTTTATTTTCATGTACTATTCTCCATTATGTTACTAATAACATGTATAACTGATTTTATTCATTCATTTATGGAATTCACTATGATATAAAATGTTCTTATCTTATATAACTTGGTTTCATAATCCATTTCCTTTTTAGGGATTTTTCTAATGATTCTTCCATATATATGATTTCATAATGGAATAAAGACTAATTTTTATAATAAAATGTTTTCATCATAGTAGAAATATAATGAATTGGGTAATGGTTATTTTAGATGACATGCAATATATCAAATTTGGGAGTATTTTTAATCCTTCTATGGACTATTTATACTATGTTATGTTTTATTGGTTATTTCCCATTAGTTATTCTTATGAAAATATGTATTTTGTAACAAAATTATTGTGATGAATTGATATATTACATACTATATAATTATTTTATTCCTCCATGTGAAAACTCATCTTCCTTTTATATTAGGATATCATTATTTGTCCTTTTATGTAAATGTTACGATATTTATCATGTTTATTTCCTTAAATGGATATATAGCTCACCCCGTTGGTTATTTATTATTAGGTAATTATATGTTGTTTTATGAGATAAAATGGATTTAAGATCTCATTATAGAAAATAAACTAAGTATTTTTTATTTAGTTTCATGTTGTTTTTTTATACCTTGTGTTCCATAGAAACTAGATCTACCAACCATTTTGTTAATATTTTTTAATATTTATGTTTAAAATCAATTAATAATACATCTAAAAGATATTGGACACTATAGTTTTTATTGTATGTTGATGAATTTGATTCAGTTTAGTACTAGAATAATTTAGTGACAACCCTCAGAAAACTAACTGTATGTTGAAGAATCCAAAAATATTTTTGATTTTTAAGGGGAGCTCATTATTGGGAATTACAACATTAACATGATTCTATAAGTAGATGTGGCTCTGATATATATGTACATGTGTTTAATATCCAAAATATGTTTCGTATTGTATTAGCTCGGCCTACACATGGTTCCTAGATAAGTGGCCTTGCTATACTCTTGGGTAGACACACTGGGGAGATATGATTTTGAATATTCTGAAACTAGTTATTAAATACATTAGATGAATTTAGTTTATTGATATTATGGAAAGAAAAATATTTAAATTATGATTAATGGATTAGATTGAAAAATCAAGACTCATATGGTACATATAAAATATATTTATAATTAATTCCTTAAATGTAAATAGTTTCCCTTTTATATTATTTTTATATTCAGAATTATCATTCCTTATTTTAGTTACATTATATTAGTTAATTGTGGAAGATATGAGGAATAATTCCAAGTACCAATGTTATAGAAAATGTGATAATTTACCTAAATAAATTACTATCCTAATGGATATGGGATCAAATAACTTCATGGATTAAATGAAACAACTATCCAAAATAATTAATAATAACATGAATAACATTAAATGGCCACCATCTCCAACAATTTATCATTTTGTTGTTGTGTCCTTTATATGAAAGTTCACTCTAAATTTTAGTGGATGTACCTATAAAATTTATTGACACTTGTAGTGACCCATCCATAGATAGCTCAGAGCCAGTGTCTGATGCTATTACATTGGAATAGATACAAGGAATCAAATATCGATAAATCAAGAGCATAATAGTATTGATAAACCAGATAAAAAAATAAATATTTTCTTAAAAATGAATACACCATTTAAAACAAAAAAAAATTATTTTTAACTAATGTAAAGAATAAAATTATTCAATCATGTATATTCAAGAATATCATTAATAGAATGCTTATTGAATTCTTGGGAAAATAAACACAATAAGGGTTTTCTTGAATGCATGAAAATGGTAAATTATAAAGAAAGAAGTAATTGGTCGATGAGTATAACAATTTTGGAATGGTAAATAATAGAACTCAGATACAATATAATAAATTAACTAAGGAGGATGCTATTATACAATATAAAAAGGTAATAAATGGATACACATTCCATTAAAATGACTAGATAAAGAAAAATAAACATGTCAATGTAAGAAACTAAAAACATAGGTCATTTAATCATTAAATAGCTAATGAAATTCATCCATAGATTTTATCATATAAAAACATCATGTACAGTAAAAAAAATATCCTAAATGAAGGTAATGCTTCATTATTGGATGTCATGTATTAGGCACGTCATAATAAATTTTATCAAGATCCATCCTCTATATTTTTTAATACTACAAAAAGAAAACTATTAAATTTTGAATACTTATCTGTATAATGATATCATGTGGATGCATCAAGGTTTCATATAATTTCTAGGCTCCTCCCATAATTTCCTGTTAAATGCATTCTTCATGTCAAATAATAAATTTATTTAACAAAAACACAACCCTTATCAAATATATTTATCGAATAATGGAAATTAATTTTTCAATATTCCCCCAAATAATCAAAAACCTATCAAAGTAGATATTATATGTAAAGAGGAATATAGTTTATAATATATTAATAACCCCGATACATGAAATGACTTATTTAGTGTAAATTTAATGTTCTATGATCATTGGAGACTGACTTTTTAAAGGGGATAAATGAATCATGTATGTGAATGTGAATATTATCGTTAGCCAAATAAATAAAAAACCACCAACAGTAAAAAAATAGGATGGTATCAATAGAACATATAGCAAGTGGATTAAAAATTTCGGTTTTTGTTGTCCACATATATAAGTACTATAAAAAATCATTAAAAATAATCATGAGGAAAATATCCAATTATTATGAAAACAGTTTTAAAAAAAATTATTGAATAAACACTTTAGAAAATAAATTCACTATAAAATATCATTTTAAAAAAGAAAATAAAGCTACCAAAAATTTGGTGGGTATATCTATACAAGTTGTATGAGGTAAAAAGGAAATTGTTTTATCATAGTTAATAGTTAGAAAAATTCATTTCTCCGAATGAGATAGGAATATTTCTTTGGAAAGAATGCTAAAATATAAAAAGGTTATCAATACATGGAAAAATAATTTTAAATGATTTTGGAATACATTTTAATAAATCACAATTTTTAGAATAAAATAGTTTCTCCGATTAAAGAGAGAAATAATGTCTGCTTTTTAAAAAACAATTTCTAAAACATCTATAGTAACAAATAGTTTAAAATGGTACTAATAATTGAAAAGGTCCTGAATAAATAGTGGAATTAAATTGATAGTTTTTATAAAAAAATGGTTATATAATTTCCTCTAAAGAAATTACCATTGAAATAACGTTATAATTATTCTTGAGGAAAATAATCTTTAAACATGGAAAAGTGTCCTATACTACATTGAAATATTTTTAAACATTATCATCATGAAGCAATTAAAATAAATTAAATATTGAAAAACCATGAAAATAAATGAATAAATGAAATAATATATCAAAATTTTCATTATATATACCATAAAAATATGTAATTTGTTAAAATAACATTTATCATAGAGATTTAAAATGTGAGATGAAAATCCCTTACCTTACTTCTAATTTATCTCATGTGTATTTATATTCTCAAATTAAAAAAAATTATATTAATTATATAACTTCTTTGGTCATTTATTGGTATTAATTTAATTTTTATTTCACTTATTTCATTTTTGTATACCACTACATAAACAATCATGTTCAAGTCAATTGTTTTGACATAATCCGATTACTGTATCAAAAAAAACATTGTTATGTCAACTATTGTTAATGGGGTCATTATATAATATCTCTATTATAATAATCCTGAACTTATTATCATATTAAAAAATATATAGTACTTTTAAAAACAATTATTAAATATGGTTATGAAAAATTAATTAATATTACAATCATGGAGACGGCAGGGCATACGTATGCATGAGAAACAACACCATTTTTCAACGATCATTATGGAAGAAGGTAAGTAGAAACATATATTTATATAATGATAATTATATCATAACCATCATTTTATTTAATCATATATACTTTTATATATAATTCTTGTGATGTAAAATGAATCACATTACGTTAAGGAGGCAATATTCCACGTGTCCACAAACAACATTATCACTTTATAAGTGTATGAAAGGGTAATACAAAAATTATATATATATATATATAATATTTACAGAAATTTAATCACGTAATGAATAAGATATATATATTATTTAATTCACATTTTTTACATGACAACCATCTTTTATATAATTCATGTATAATATGAATTAGTCACATCACTTTGAGTGGCAGTACTCCACACTTCCACAAACGATGTAATCCTATTTAAAAAAAATTGAATTTATAAGGTTATATTTTATAAAAGATATACGGATTCAAAAATACATAATAAATATCATATATATCATATATAAATCATGTTTCCATAAAAAATACCACATAGGGAGGTGCTAAATTAAAAAAAATGAGCAATCATAATTTTGTGAGGCTGAAGTTCACCATACATGTAAATAAAATATACATTACCCATTAGATAAAGGTGTATATAAGTGTAGTTAAAACCCTAAGAAATCAAATCACAAAATATTTTATATACCAGTGTTAATAAATAATAATGGAATAAGAATAATTTAATAAGTGTAAAAAAGGATATAAAACTAATGATCTTGAGAGAATATGTTACCTCTTAATCAAATAACATCTTTATGTTTGTACAAAAGGCTTCCCCATATGGATTTGTGAACAAGTATATGATTATATAATTAGGGTGGTAATTTTTGGAGCTATTTTGGTAGATCAGTATAGATCCAAATTGTCTTCTGTGGTGTGAGTATGTGCTAGGAGAGGAGGCCTTTTATAATGGAGGATGAGTTCCACTTTTTTAAATGTTGGGAATTGGAATTCCACCCATGTTTTTCCTATTTAAATGGAATCTAACAAATTGCTAAACTCTAAATATGTAGTAAAGGGTAGAAATATGGTAATAAAATCGTTTTTTGATTATTTTATAGGTTTTTTGGGTCTTTAAGATTAATGTTATTTATGTTATTAAGAATAACGTTACCTTAACCATTGTAATTAATTTTATTTACATTAACTAATAATTTCTTTTTCAAACACTAATTTAAATGTTTTTTAAAATATAAATTCTTATTCTTACATATAATGAATCCATTTTTACTACTTCCAAACACTTAATTTGCTGAAATTAATTTACATTTAGTCCCACATATTGAAAGACAATGGGTGGTTTTTTAATTTAAAAATATCAAAAAATTTGATATGTTATTATAGTCAATTTCAAATTTAAATTTATTTCAATGACCTAAATTGGATATAATTCATAAAATAATATCCAATTAAATTTTAAACACATTTAAAAATTAATTTCAACTAAAAAATAATGTTTCTAAAAATCCGTTTTGAGTTGAAATTAAGTATTATTTATTACTCATTAAAACATAACTTCATTGATAAAATTCAGAACATACAAAATCTCCTAATTTTTTTGTTTTTATTTTTAATAATATGTTTATGAAGGAAAAATAATTCAATAAATTAACAAAAACTGTTTATTAAATTTTGGATTTCTATTAAAAGTCAATAAAAATACCTTAATAAAAATATAGTATTTAAAGTGTAATATTAGGGGTTTTCTTGTCTTCCATATATAGAATCTATTTGGAAAAAAGAATAAATATTTAATTGAATATATAATATATAGTAACAGAATATCACTCAATGATTTTAATTAATTAAATTTATTAGTATAAAACAACATTGTGAGAATAAAAATAGTAATCTATTGAAATATTCCCTTTATATACGATTCGTTCATATATCCATTTCTAATTGATTTGTGATAAATAAATTTACAGTAATTTAATACCATATCTTTCATAAGTTCGTTATTACTATTAATATCTAAAAATTTATTGACTATTTTATATCACATTATATTTTAATTATAATTTGATAAAACATGCTATTGTATGTAACGTAAATGATTGAAGCGGGTTTCTCTTACGTGTAACGCATAATAACTTAATGTTGCATGCATTTCAATTTATAAATTAAATTGAAATAATATATTATTGTATATTTATTTTAAATTATATTGATATTATTATCTATTATTTTCTTTGTGTTTTGGTTCATAAACACTATCAAATACAATTTTTCTATTTTTTTATTTTTGGGGGGCCACATTCTCACCACATTAATTAAAATCCATCCTCAAAATTTGAACTATATATTGGAAATATATTTTTTCATATTTCCAATGCTTAAAATTCAAATTTGATCAAATGTTTTGTAAAACATCCTCTAGAGAATAGAGAATTGGAAGACCGAAGTCACATTTACTAACATATAACTAGGTATCTGTGTAGCATAACATTAGTGTAGTGTAGATATACATACTAGTATAAAAAGGATAAATATCTATATAGAGAGATTGAGTTAATCAATAACAAACATGTGAATGTTCTATTGAATTTTGAGTGTATCAAACCCATAAAAAGTGATAATTTAGAATATCATCAGTTCAACAAAAATTATGTAATTAGGATCATATTTTATTTATATGTCATTTAAATAATGTTAGGTAATTATTTTACTACTAAATAATATATGGAAATTTATTTACCTGATTTTTTAATATCTTGTGAATAGTTTCATCTTTTTATTCTTCCTCATTGAAATTATAATTCAACCCAAACATCATGATTTGCATATCTAAAAATTAATAATTATTCTTGAATCACTATACTACACTTTGAGTGGATTATAAATCCCATTAAAGAGTGAAAAGTATAACTATTTTTGTCTAACTATTTTCAAAAACTAGTTTAGTTAATTCAACAGTATCTATACCTAAAAACGGAAATCTGAGTTTCATCATTATTATTTATTCATAAAATCATTCAACTAAAAACAATGGAATATTAGCCAATACATTATGTGTTTCAGTGGTTGGTGTGAAACTCTTATCACCCTTTGGCCACGGTTTGAAGACTCACACCCTTACTAGACCTTATTGTTTATTACTGGAATAGATGTTGTCCTTTTCTAAAACCATATTTATAAAATTTGATAAAATTTATCATGTACATATTTGAAATTTAATCAGAAAATAGTATATAGTTTTCAATGAAACATGAATACATTAATAATACATCCATTAAATTACACATAGGTACTTCATTGGACTAAGTATTATTGATAATATAATTTTGAATGATTTCTAACCATGAAAAATTATGTTCAATATAATACACCATAGGTTTACACATGGAAAATCATTTTGATTACCTACTCATATCCATCAAATTGTTTTTTAACAAAATTGTGAATTATCCAAGACAAATCACCCAGATAGTGTCAAGATATCTTCACAATAATTCTTATTGTCATGTTCCGGGTTACACTGAGTCAGGTATGACACACCTTTTTCAGATAGTTACTCATTAGTACATATGTGTTGGAACAACATCCAGTTGTAGAACCCATAATGGATGTATTTCTTATAATACCAACATAATTTATATATTATAAATAATCTATTGTGTTCTTCTATAATTATAATCAAATTATACCTAAGTATTATGTTCTCTAATATTTGTTATCATAATTCTAGTTTACAAGGATTCTGTTAATATTACCATGATACCAATTGTGGGGTCCATATAGTAGATAGCCTGGAGCCAGTGTCTACTGCTATTAAATTAGAATGATTAGAAGGAATGAGATGCTAAGAGACTGGGATTTTAGTTGTCCTAGTAATGATGATACATATTTGAGTCTCGTATTATAAATGAATACATTAATTACAACATAATTTTTTTTCTTCATTCTAAATAACTACCATAATCACATATTCTATCTATAATATTATTTATTATCATCCCTAAAAAAATCATGGATTATTTGGGAATGAAACATAATAAAGGTGAGCATAAATACTCACTAAAGGTAATGTATAGCACAATACATAATGAATCATTGAAAAAAGAATTATGTAATTGTAAATAATATATCATGCATGCCAATAATCTAAAAATTGATAAATAAATTCTTAATAAATTTTGAATGATAATAAATGGAAACACATTTCATTCAAATCACTAGACAAGGAAAAATAAATACGAAAAGGTAAGAAACACAAAAATATGCCTTACAAAATATTCTAATTGAATATAGAATAAAATGTTGTATATATTTCAACAAATAATCAAACAACCATCCATTTAGAAAATATTCGTAATGAGGTATATGGTATAAAAAATTGTAATATCCCTGATAAATAAAATGGAATAATAATGGGGAATTCGATGACAAATGATAATCAAATATTGAATATTTTTAAGGGGGATAAAAATGAATCAAGGAGGTGAGTGTAAGTATTATCCCTAGAAAAATAAATAAAATCCATCTAGATAATGTAATAGGATAGTGTCAATACAACATATCCTATATAGAGAATAAATAATGTTTGTTGGCATTGATGTATATAAATACTATAAAATGGTTATTTCAAAAACATTCTTGAAAAAATATCATTTCACTAAGATTTTTTTTACATTTGATTTGAAATTCAATTTTGATAATTTTTTCATTAATAATAAATTTCATAAACATGAAATGAAAGGATTAATGAAATGATGGTTGAAATATCCATAGAATCATTATGATATTAAATGAATATTCCCTTTTCATGATTAGTGGTCCAAAATTGACTAGTTTAGAATGTAACATGATAATTCCGTTGAAATAATTTGAAAAAGAAAAAATAGAAAAAATATGAATTTATTAAATAATTTTAAAAACATTTTCATAAATCATGGTTTTTATAATAAAACAGTTTCTCTGAAAAAAGAGTGAAATAAATTTAGTTTTTCAAATAAAACATTTCTTCAACTTTTTTACAACAAATAAATTGGAAAATGGAACAAGTACTTGAAAAATGTCATTATTACTAGAGGTTATATAAATGAATGGTTTCATTGAACATTATTTATATAATTTCCTCAAATGTGAATATAATTGAAATATCATTAGAATTATTCTTTAGGAATATAATTAATAAACATTCCAATGTTTCTCACACCACACTGAAATACTTTAAATTATTAGACTCATGAATGAATAAAAATAAATGAAATGTTTTAATACCATGAAAATAAAATAATTCAAAATATAATATATCAATATTGATAGTAGATACACTACGCAAATATGTATGTAGTGAATATAACATTTATCTCAAAGATTTAAAATGTGAGTTTAAAATCACATACCTTGATTCTGATTGATCTCATGTGTCTTCATATTATTGAATAACAATGACATGATAATTATTGAAATTATTGAGAAAATATTTAATTTTTATAGTAATTTGTATTTCATATAGTAATATGTTGTACACAAATACTTAAACAATTATTTTTATATCGATTGTTTCCACAATATTCAGTTTATAGGTCAAAAACCGATTCAGAATGTCATCTTTGGTCAAAGGGGTGATTATATATTATCAAAATATTAATATTCATGAAATTATATTCATATTTATAAATAATGTATAATTTAAAAAACAACTATTAAATATGGTTATGAAAATTGAATCAAACACACAATCATAATTATAGTTAGTTGCAAGTTTGAATAAGTAACACTCATATTTTTCAATGGTCGTTGTTGAAATAAGTTAAGTAAGACCAAATATTTACAGGATGATAACTATATCATATCCTCTATGTAATAAAATCATATATAATTAGAGATATATATATATAATTCCTTTATTTTAAAAGGAATCACATTATGTCAAGGAGGCGACCATCTACAAGTCCACGAACAACATAATCTCTTATTAAATGTGTGATATGGTAATAATGAAAAGGATATATATATATATACCTATATATATTATATTTAAAAAATTTAATTATTTCATGAATATAATATATAGTTATTTTATGTCACATATCTTTAATTAAAACAATCCTTCATATGATCCATGTTTAGTGTGAACGAATCACGTCACGTGGAGGGGGTGGTAGGCCACACTTCCAAAAATGATGTTATCATATTTACACAAAAAAATAGAGTATACGGGTTTGTGTTTTAATATAATAATAAAAGATTAAATACATAATAAATATCCTACATATCCTAAATAGATAGATTTCCCAATATAGGGGCCACTACGGGAGGTGGGAATGTAAAAACAAACAATCTTAATTTTGTGTGGTTGTAGTTGGATTTACATGTAAAAATTATGTTCATTAACAATTAGAGGTAGGATTATGTGATTTAAGGTCAAGGCCTTATAATGAAAACATGTCTATATAATTATGATACTATTTTTGTTTCATAATCATAGAATATTAAAAATTAAATAAAACTAAAGTGGAAATAAAACAAAAGAGATTGAGAGAAGATGTAACCACTTAATTGGGTAGCTTCTTCTAGTTTGAACAAAAAACATTCCTTAGATTGTATTATTCTAAAAGGGGAGGCTTCTATGATGAGGGACGTTGTTTTTAGTAGCTATTTTTTGAGATATTTTTCAAGCTAAAGTAGCTTGATATGTGTGAGGAGGTTTGAGTAGAGGAGGCTTTTCTATAGTGGAGGAGGAGTGACACCATTTTAAATACAGGGATATAGAATTCCACCCATTTTTTTTCAAATTATGTGATGATAATATATTGAAAGAATGTAGATAAAATGGAAGATAGGGTCAAAATATGGCCATGAAATGGATCGTACACAAGTTTCAAGGACATTTGGCCACATAATATTAAGTGTTAGTGCCTTATTATGATTAATTTTATCTTAAATAGTGAAATAAATATTAATTACATTAAATAATATTTTTTTAAAATCATTTGACCATATTAGACATTATTAATTTTTATGCTTCAAAATTTTAAAATTGTTTTACCAAATTTCAATAACATTAGTGGCCAAAATTAATGTAAAATTAACCTTGTAAACAAAATGACATTGAATGCTTTTAAAGTAAAACACTCAAAAGATCTTTATGTTTGTATACTCCAATTCAAAGTGAAATGGTTTCAAATGACTTAAATATAAATAATTGAAAAAAATAAGTTGAAATTAAACATTAAAAAAATTAAAATGTAATTACACATATAAATAAATTATATGACATCTTTGTTTTGAAATAACACTCAGTAATTTTTATTATTAATTAAAAAATGAAACGTTATAGAAAATAAAATAAAGTCACACTATCCTATTTATTATGTTACTATTTCAATTTTAATGGTTATTATAGCATATATAATCTTTAAAATTTCTAGATATTGTATTTAGAATAATTTATCTATTAAAATGAGTTAAAAAAATGTATAATAGAATTTTTTTATGTGTAATATTGGTTTTTTCATGTCTTATGTATATCAAATCGATATAATGAATATAAAAAATATTTAATTGAATAAATAATCTTTATATTACATCGATACCAGTAAATACATGTAATTATTTTAGTTTGTTAGTATAAATCACATTTGGACCATAGAAATAGTTATCTATAAATATATTCCATTACTATTCAATTAGTTCCTATATCATTTTATAATTTATATGTGACAAATGAATTTATATTTATTTAATCCATAAATTTATGGATATAGTGATTACAATTCATAACTAATAATTTATCATGTATTCTATATTTTTTTATATTTTAATTATTTTTTGGTTAAACTAAGACTTCCAAGTAACATAGTCCATCGAAGAAGGTCTCTCTTAAGTGTAACGCATGCGAACTCAATGTTGTCTTATTTTCAAGATATAATTTAAATTAATTATTTTAATAGATTATATATATTATAAAATATTGGGATATTATATTCCTCTGTGTGCTTAGTGTTTTTTGTTATACACGAAGTCGAATAAAATTTTCCCAGTTTGGATTTTTGAGGCGTTACTACACTACTGAAATGATATTCTTTATCCATTGATTATAGATGTAAGGAAAATTCATTGTATGTTTCGATGATCTTTAAGGTGAAGCTAATCAGCAGTGGACACTAATCAATTAAATATATTCATAGGATAAGATCAATTCCATTGAATGGAAGGATTCAGATAAATATTATTGTATATATATTTTCTCCACCAATATCAAATTAAAATTTAGAGGGAGTTCTATAGAAAATATAAAAAACCCATAAAATGATAAGATAGCCCATTTTTATGTTTTTTTATCAATAACTAATTTTATTTTATAGTGTTATATTAAGGTAATAATATTTTAAATGGACAATTATAATGAGATTTTGACTCTGGTGTAATCGAGGATGAAACTATAATGAGGAAATGAAACAAATTATATTAATGTCACAAAATATAGGTCATGCATTGGTAGTTAATTTTAATTAATTGTAAATCAACAAAATATTGGTTTCTCAACATGGAACGAATCATGGTATCAATATAGTCCAGAAAAATCCATATATGTATGCGAAAAAGTATACCTCATTATAACAATGGGATGGTGGATTTCAGTTTTTTGTAAAATCACAAAGAACAATAAGTGTTATTGGGGCATATAGATGAAGAATGGGTCAGATTGGTAAAAGATATAAAATATACATTAGGTGGTGCATTCAATATAAGTACATTCTTATTTCTTAGATAAGAAATGTAAATGATTAAATTTTATGAAGCACCACATATAATTCTTATATTATAGCCACCCATGAATACTTGTAGCTATTGTGGATGATGTAGTTGCTTGAAGATATTGGATTGAAGTGAAATCACAAATCTAAATACATTTGGATAATTCCTATGTTATAAACCATAAAAAAATACAATTAATCACCCCTATAAAAATCAATTTAATATAAAGTATCATTTTATCAAAGGAAATTTGTAGCAATGATTTTGAAGTGATAATATGTTGATAAATACCTACATGTTATAGATATTATTAAAGAGTCCTTAACTAAAGGGAAATTTTGGTGACATCAACTAGCACATGGAGTACAATCTAATCCTTAGAATATATACCTAGGTGTTGTAGATATTCTGGAAAATTAATTGACTAAATGGAAATTATAATAACCTAGACTAGCTCATAAAGTACAGTTTACTCCCTACACTAAAAAATTGTGGATGTCGGAATCCATCTCCTTGAGCAGTTGTGGTTCATACTATTATTTGCTGATACATGTTCATTCCAATGTAACAAAAAAATGAGTGACATTTTCCATTTTAATTGTCTCCAACCTTGCCAGAGAAAAGAATTTCTCTTGGTATTTTACCTTTCATCATTGATTAAAACCCTCCTCCTAAAGTTAGTCATGGTGTTTGAATCGATTTTTACAATTATATTCAGACTATCGATGATTATGGTCTGTTAATTATCATTAATCTTGTATTTAATGAATAGCCATTAGGTCTCTATCATTTCATATTTTAGCCATTTAATTTCAACCTCCATCATAGACGTCTCTTCTTCATAGAATTTCATACATAGTTTGGAATCATTAACCACCCTGTTGTATTTCATTGAATTGTCTATCTAAATGTCTATATATTAAAGAGATTATTAAAATTCGATATGAAGGTAATATCTTCCATTGAATCAATTTATTGATTGTCTCATTAATACCTTGTTTGGGAATTTATATCAACTACTACCAAATAATTTTCATCATGATCCATGTATTCTTCCAATTCTTCTACATCAGGTTCATCTATATTGGCATTGACTTATGAAAGAAGATTATCATTTTTGAAGAAATTTTTCTTAGTACTTATCCTCCCATTTATATTGGATAAATACTTATTTAATGTAATTTCATCAACATCCACATCGTCATCCAAAAATATCATAGGAAACAATTTTATAAGGTTTCCAATCTTTCTATATGAAAATAATGCAAGTGGAAGTTTCAATTAGAAATTTCCCCTTCATATTTTTAAATTTGAGAAGATGAATTAAATGGCCTCATCAATGTTTTCCACCTTTTGGAAATCCTAAAAATCGAGGTTCTTTATGGAATTTAATTCCACATATTTGTAATTTCATTTTTCATACACTCAATATAATCATTTTACACCTAATATTTGACATTAGTATGGTGAAATCTTCTTAATATCATCTCATTTGGATATTTATCTTATACTATATTTACATTACGATTCAACTAAGTTGGTAGTATTTTCAATATTCTCTTAATGATTATTATGTATTCTAGGGTTTCTTAAAGAAAATACATGTCTTTCTAAATCACATTCATTCGATAAAAGATGGAATTTATAGACTCATTAGGATGAATTATTTTATCTGATGTCTTGTTCCATATAACCTGTAATCTTTCTTCTTTGACATTTGTGTCTCCCATAAAAATATTTAAAACATACTCCAAAAATTAATGTGATGGCTTACATGACCTCAAATTGATATATATTGAACTAGACAGAGCCCCCCACCTAAATCATTTATTCCATAGGCATGATCATCTAATTTCCTTTGGTGAACTTCTGATAAAGCACCATAAATTACACTAACTAAAACACCATTGATCACTGGTGTAAAAAAACCATTCCTATAGTTTGTATATAATAAATATATGATTCTCTGAAATTGAAAATTGATTCCATAAAAAATTTGAATCCTTTTTTTTATTGAAAACCTCTATTGAAACCCCCTAAATAGAATCTGTAACACCCCAAGCTTCTACGGTACGCTTCTCTTTGAATAATGTGATAGCGTGTGTTGTACGCAACTTCGAGTTCTAACACACCACAACCAATCAAAATAGCCGTTATGAATAGTAATAACTACTTTTTGAAATTATATATATTTTATATTTCAAAATGGACTTCATTTTTGGATTCGGAGTATCGAATTTAGCCTAAGGTGAAATTTTGGTACTTTTCGGATAACTTTCATATTTTGATGAATAGTGAAAATTACTAAATTTTAATTAAAAACAACTTTTTTAATCAAAATAATTAATAGTGATAAATTATGAATTTGAGTGATTTTAAATTATATTTAGAATATAGTTTTACCATTTATTATAATTTTGGTCATTGGACATAATTTTACAATTAAACCGAACATAAACAAGTGTCAATCTTTTGATAGTTATTATCTCTTTAAAAACACGCTTTTTGTTTTGACAGCGGGAATTAATTTTAAATTAATTTATGCCACTTCTGTGTTTTGAATTTAGAAAACTGATTCCATATTTGGAATAAGGATGTCCAAATTGTGTAAATAGGTAACTTTTATTTTTAGACATTTTGAATAATTCTTGTGGTAAATATTTTATTTACCATGGTTAAGGGAAAATATGGTAAATAAGGGATAAAAAATAATATTATAATAATACTAAATTACCCTAAAACATGTCCTAGCCTTATTGGTTGATACATGTTAGACCATAGGCATCTTTGGGTTGATTTGGGGACCCCATGGTGCCACTTGTAGGTGATAGGGACACTTTATTTTAATTAAGTTAAAATGAATACAAAAATGACACAAGCATATATCTTTTAGAAAAACAATTATTACATAGGTTAATATATGTTGGATTTTAGATTATAAATATTCATTATAAAGATAAAAATATTTCCTACATAATGATATTTTATTTATAATTTTTAGACATTAAATAATGTATTTTATTTATGACACAATGATGATGCAGTAATTACTAAAATAGTGAAAAATTAAATTAATTGATATTATAAATACCCAAATAAATATAATATGAAACTTTTAATGAATTAACCTAATTTTATAGGATAATATGATATATTAGTATTGATTTAATTTACTTTTTTTAAGTAATCAATCTGTTATGAGTTTCAAATAAATCAAATATTGAATAGTGTCAAAATTGACATAAATGAGTTCTTAAACAAAATATTATATTATTAATTGATATTAAATTCCTAAAAATCTATTGTTCGGCCAAGAGACTTATATAATGATAGTTTCATCATTAATGGACCACTTGTGGGTCGCTTGGATGTATATAGTAAGTTTATTAACCATATTATATAAAAATACAAAGAGACATTGTAAAAGTGAAACTAATTAACTTAGAGTTAATACTTAATGATAAGGTTAATATAAGTACCCAAACCTGTCTAAATTCTATTGGTTGAGTTTTTTTCGACCCATCCCCATGTTAAACTTTTAATAGTCTACTTTGGAGCCATTTTAAACCTAAAATGAATTTATTATAATCTAATATCTCTAGCTTTTCCAAAGGTGCCCCTCACCCCTCTTATAAAAGGGAACTCCTCTTTCTCATTTCTTCACACCTTCAAAGCCTTTTTGTTCGGCAAAAAACTGCCCAAATACTCTCCCAACTTCCCTCACTACAATCTAGATGCCTTAGTTTGATCAGAAATCCAACCTAAGGAGCCCTTTTGATCAAATCAAAAGGAAGAACCCGAAGAAGAGGTAATGTTTTCACCACCCATTTCCAAGTTCATTTCTTCTTCCACTTCTTCTTCCTTTGTTGTTACCATTCTAAAATAATAACTCCAGTATCATATATATAATGTGATGTTATTATAAATATGGTACAACCATATTCAGTATTCTATCCACCCTTTGAATAACATGTCACCATACGTGCGTACGTACGGCTTACCATCTCCACGTCGTGGTGTAATTGTTATTCAATATAATATTATTTGGATGGGTATAATAATGATGTGTAAATCTTGTAAATAATATATATAACATGTTAATGATTCAGTATATATGATATACCATCCATTTATATATTATTTTAATATCAAAAGAATGATATAGTCGCTCATGCGTACGTACGGACTACCGTCTCCACGAACGCGATGAGATTCATTCTCCATCGTATCCATTCAAGTATAATTATCATTTGATGATTTAAAAAATGATGTTTAAGGACTTGATATCATTATGGATATGAATAATATACAACCTATCTTTTACAAACATGTCTTACGTAACAAAACATATAAATGAAAACAAGTAAGTTTACACCCAAAACAATGATAATACTAAGATATTATTATCAAATCAATATTAAAAGATCATATATGATATCATATTAATGTATATGATTCTTGTATAATTTAATAACAATTATTTCACCATTATACATGAGGTTAACCTACCCCAACCAAGGAAAAGTACAAGGTAAGGGTCATTTCACAATCTCTTCATTATCCGAGGTTGTTTATATGTAATAATCTACTGGGATCTCTTTATCATCCAAATCCATGTTTCTTCAAAATGTATTTCAAAACATTTTTATTATTTACATGAATATGGGTTAAAGTCATTTATACCCTTGTTTGACTCTTTATAAGAGGAATCATTCCGTCGTTTTCAAAACAAGGTCCTTTTTAACCTTTTCGACAGAATTAAGGTAAGAATGTTTTTTTAACTTATACGATGAGTGCGGTTATTTTCTGCCGTTATAAAATATTCAAAGTGTTCCTTAAAAGATTATAAGAATATTTTCAAGAAAATGTTTTATTTTATATGGCTCTTAAATGATTTCAAAAATATAAAGAGATATTTCTCCAAAAAGTGTTTTGATTTCATCTATGTCAACATCCTTTGATGGATTTTACGCTTATTTGAAGTTGATTTACTATGATACAAAACTTCTATATTGTATTGAAGGTTTTGAGATATGTTTCACTGTAGATGTGCTATTTTTATACCATTCATAGTTTATGGTGAAATTATTGACATTTTGTATGCTATTTTTAATACGAATGTTTATGTTATGTATAAACCTTTTCATATGGGAATGCATTAGACTTAATATGTGAAGGGTGGAGCCCGCTATAGCTCCTCGATGCATCAGTAGGTCTCATGAGACAAACTAGTGTCTTGGCACATGGCCTTGGCAAAATCTTATTTGTAGTCTTGGCACGAGGCCTTACCTATGTGGTTATGATAGTCTGGAATTATGCATTCCAACATTATGAAAGTGGTTATTGATATTGCATGTGATTATTCGATTAGTATAATATCCATGTGAACAAGTAAATGGCATTATTTCATTTTACTTTTTCCATAATATGTTGAAGATCAAGTCTAAAAGGCTTTTGTTTTAGTTATACATAGCCTTAAATGTTTATTCTTATTTATGAAAGTTTCCGGTATATTGTTATCCTTAATGGGCATTTGAGCTCACCCCTTTTATATGTTTTATTTTTCCCAGGAAGTGAAGCAGTAAATTATGAATGACCTGCAGGGATATTATGTGGGGATATGAGTGTGGTTTATGGAGACAATATGTTGTTGTAGTAGTTTTTCATTTTATGATGTAATGTAAGACTTATGAATATATCAAGTGTTTCCAAGGCTACTAAACCAATCAGTCTTTCGAGATTTGATCTTTCTTGTGATCATGCCAAGGTTATGTAATAATTCACCGACTCTGGGTTACTAGGGTCGGGGCGTTACAGTTGGTATTAGAGGAAGTTTAGTACAAACCTTGGAAGATAGATTTAGATAAACTCTGATTAGAGCATGTAGACCTAAGATGAACTTTGAGGATTAGTATAGAAGAACGTCCTAGAATTTTGGTATTGTAGAGATTTTGTGAGTTTTCCGAGCAATACATCCCTGTCTGGATACGATCAGGTAGAGGCGGCTCTGGCACAGATGTACCTAGGCGTAAAACCCGAAAACACCGCTTTGAGCTAGACTCGAACGGGAACTGGTGCACGACAACGGGCCTTGCTGCACTCTTGGTTACGACACTCCCGGGGGATATGCTTAGGATAACTCTCATTTTCTTTACAAATCATTATGAAGGGTTTTTGAGTATATACTTTTTCAAAGAAAACATTTTTATGATTATGGATTACATCCATAAATAGTTCAATTTATGTTAAGTGTTTTATAAGTATGGGATTATGTATTTTGATTCATAAACTGATCTAGTTTATGCCATTATTTAGAAATGGAGCCTAGTGGGAGAAATGGAAACCATATCAATGCATGCACTCCATGTAGGGATTGCCCTCCTGCTCAAGATAATTATAGTGGAGCTGGTGATGCAACTGGTGCCGATCAGCTAATCACCATACTGGGACAACTCACTCAGGTTATGAATAATAACCTTACTCGTATGGAGCACCCTGATCCACAGCGTGGAGGATCAATGTTATATAGATTCATGAGGCAAAAACCACCAACGTTCAATGGGAGTACAAATCCCTTAGTAGGTGAGCAATGGATAAATTCCCTAGAGAAAATATTTCAGGCTTTGGGGAGCAGTGAAAGGGAAAAAGTTGTCATGGCAGTTTACCGCCTCACTGGAGATGCTGATCAATGGTGGTCATTGATTCAAAACATGAAGGAAGATGATGAAGTATCAAATATGGAATTGAGGGAGTCCAAAGATATGTTTTTAGAAAAATACTTTCCTCGCAACAATCGAGCAGATATGGAAAGGCAATTTCTATGTTTGAGACAGAAGGAGGATGAGAATGTCACAAAGTATGAGTCTAACATTACAAGGTTATAAAGGTATGTTGGTGATTATATACGTAACCCAAGAAGAAAGATTTATCGTTTCTTTGATGGGTTAAAACCATTTCCCTGTCAAGCATTAGTCTCACAATCCTTCTCATCATACGAAGACATTGTCTCATGTGCTATCAAGACCGAAAAGGAATTCTATATGTCTTATGACTTTAAAGCAAAGAAAGAGAAGAAGAGACCTGCTAATCAATCTGGGAATGGAAATAAGGGGAAGAAGGGAAAGGTTGACTATCCATCCTGTGGTAAATGCTGGAAGAAAAATCCTGGTACTTGCTTGAAGGGAATGGGAGTCTGTTACATGTGTGGTGAAAAAGGCCACCAAGCTCGTGATTGCTAGGGGAAGAATGAAGCTACCAACGTTCAGTGCTACAATTGAAGGGAGATGGGGAATTATGCAAATGAATTTCCTAAGCGTCGGAAGAACTTACCTCAAAAAAGGCCAAGGGATCAAGGCCAGGCTTATGCTATCACTACTGCTGAGGTAGAAGCTCCGAAAGACGTGGTGGCAGGTAATTTAATGGTTTCCTCAAGTTTAGAAAATGCATTATCTGATTCTGGATCATCACATTGTTTCATATCTTCCCAGTTTGCTAAGAAAATTAGATATTTCCAATTTGATTTAATAAGGGAGTTGTCAGTTAAAACTCCTAAGGGAAGTATCATTGCAACAATGTTTTGTGAATCAGTCCCCATTAGAGCACATAAATGTTCTTTATCTGCTGATCTTGTCGTCATACCTATGATTGAGTTTGATATAATCCTCGGTATGGACTGGCTTTCGGACTATGATGCGAAGATTTATTGTAAGAAGAGGTTACGATTCTTGATGATGATGATAAGGAACACCTTATCTTTAGAGAAGAATCGTCACCACCTAATTCTTATTTAGATCCACCCCCAGTAGCTCAAATTAATTCAATTATTGGGGAGGAAGAGAATTAAATAATTGTCAGTGAGGAAGGGAATGTTCAAATAGAGGATGTACCTATTGTGAAAGAATTTGTAGATGTATTTCCGGATGATTTACCTGGACATCCTCCAGAACGAGAAGTTGAGTTTTCCATTGATTTAATTCCTGGATCAAGGCCTATATCGAGTACCCCTTATAGAATGTCCACTATAGAATTAGTTGAACTAAAGAAACAACTAGAGGAATTGAGTAATAAGGGATTTATTCTCCCTAGTGTTTCTCCATGGGGAGCCCCTGTTCTTTTTGTTAAGAAGAAAGATGGATCTATGAGGTTATGTATCGACTACAGGGAGATCAATGCTATAACGATAAAGAACAAGTATCCCCTACCTCGTATTGATTATTTATTTGACCAACTACATGGAGCTCAATACTTTTCAAAGATTTGCCTTCGATCTGTATACCATCAGTTGTGTGTGAAGAAGGAAGACATTCCGAAGACAGGATTTCGAACCAGGTACGGGCATTACGAGTTTACCGTAATGCCGTTTGGATTGACTAATGCACCCTCTGTATTCATGGATCTGATGAATAGAGTTTTCAAGGAGTATCTCGATGAATTTGTGGTGGTATTTATTGATGATATCTTGGTATACTCCAAAATCTACGAAGATCATGAAAATCACTTGCGCATTATCTTGAAGACTCTGAGGAGGCATGAATTTTATGGGAAGTTTAGCAAGTGTGAATTCTAGCTTCAGGAGATTTCTTTTCTTGGCCATATTGTCTCTAAAGATGGAATCTCTGTTGATCCTTCTAAGACCAAGGCAATCCAAGAATGGCCAGAACCTATGAGTATAACTGAGGTACGTAGTTTTTTGGCAAGTTATTATCGACGTTTCGTCCAGAATTTTTTCCCGATTGGCTAACCCATTAACGAAGCACGCACGTAAAGGGGTTAAATTTGTTTGGACAAAAGAGTGTGAAGAATGTTTTGAAGAACTGAAGAGAAGATCAGTCAATGCTCCTATATTGACTCTACCATCAGGGAATGATGGGTTCATTATTTATAGTGATGCATCAAAGAATGGACTTGGTTGTGTCCTTATGCAGAATGATAGAGTTATTTCCTATGCATCATGACAGTTTAAAATTCATGAACAAAACTATCCTACTCATGATCTCTAGTTAGCAGCTGTGATCTTTGCTTTGAAGATATGGAGGCACTACCTCTATGGTGAAAAATGTGAGATTTATACTGATCACAACAGTTTGAAGTATATTTTCTCACAAAAAGAACTCAACATGAGGCAAAGGAGATGGCTTGAATTACTCAAGGATTATGATTTCACGATACACTAACACCCGGGGAAAGCATACAAGGTGGCAGATTCTTTGAGTAGAAAAGACCATGGAGTTTTGAACAATATGAGAATTGAAAGGGATCCAATTTTCATGGATCTAGTAAAGATGGACATGGGAATAACCAGGGATGGTGAAACATCAATACTTTTTGAAATGGTTGCCAAACCATCTTTACTAGAAAGGATTAAGAGTTCTCGGAACGATGATGAAGAATTTCAAAAAAAGATTAAAGCTGTGAATGATGGGAGATTGAGAGACTTTGTGTATGAAGATGGAATTTTGAAATTCGGGAAGAGGCTTTGTGTTCCCGATTTACCTGATCTAAAAAGGGAATTGTTGGATGATGCTCATAGTTCAAATTCCTCTATACACCCTAGGAGCACGAAAATGTATAGAGATTTTAAGGAAAATTTTTGGTGGGACAACATGAAGAGGGAGATTGCTGATTTTGTGTCAAGATGTATGGTTTGTCAACAAGTGAAAGCTGAAAGGCAACAGCCTAGAGGAGTCATGCAACCTCTTCCCATACCGGAGTGGAAATGGGACAATATTACGATGGACTTTGTCATGGGGCTACCAAAGACTCCTAGAAGGAATGATGCAATATGGGTTATTGTTGATCGTCTTACCAAGTCAGCACATTTTCTTGCTATAAGAGAAGATCTACCCCTGGAACGTCTAGCAAGACTATATATTAATGAAGTTGTGAGACTTCATGGAGTACCCCTATCGATTGTTTCTGATCGTGATCCCTGTTTTACCTCATGATTTTGGAAAAGTCTTCAGAAATCCCTGGATACTGAACTTCATTTGAGCACTGGTTACCACCCTCAGACATATGGACAACCAGAACAGACAATTCAGACCATAGAAGACATGTTGAGATCTTGCTCACTTGACTTTCAGGGTATGTGGGATCAATATTTACCACTGGTAGAATTTTCCTATAACAATAGCTTCCATTCGAGTGTTCAGATGGAACCATATGAAGTGTTATACAGAAAGAGATGTCGTACACCAACCTGTTGGGATGACGTTGGTGAAAGAAAACTTGTAGGCCTAGAACTGGTGGAGGAAACAGTGTAAAAGGTGAAGGTAATCCAAAATCACATCAAAGCAGCTCAAAGTAGGCAGAAGAGCTATGCCGATAATCGAAGGAAGGATTTGGAATTTCAAGTCGATGATCATGTTTTCCTGAAGGTATCTCCATGGAAGGGAGTCATACATTTTGGTAAGAAAGCTAAATTGAGTCCCAGGTACATCGGACCCTTCGAAGTTCTAGAACGAATTGGGTTGTAGCTTACCGATTGGCAATGCCACCAAGTCTCTCCAAAGTTCACGATGTGTTCCACATATCTCTGTTGAGGAAATACATGACTGACCCAATGCATGTACTCACCTATGAGGAATTAGAATTGGAACCCGATCTGCCTTATTGTGAAGAGCCTGTCAGTATTCTTGATACAAGAGAACAAGTACTGAGAAACCGGACGACGCGTCTGGTAAAAGTTTTGTGGAGAAACCATAAGATGGAAGAGGCAACGTGGGAACCAGAGGAACTTATGATGAAGAACCACCCGAGTCTTTTCATGCGGTAGTATTCTAGAAATTTCGAGGACGAAATTATTTTAAGGAGGGGAGAATGTAACACCCCAAGCTTCTACGGTACGCTTCTCTTTGAATAATGTGATAGCGTGTGTTGTACGAAATTTCGAGTTCTAACACACCACAACCAATCAAACTAGCCGTTATGAATAGTAATACCTACTTTTTGAAATTATATATATTTTATATTTCAAAATGGACTTCATTTTTGGATTCGGAGTATTGAATTTAGCCTAAGGTGAAATTTTGGTACTTTTCGGATAACTTTCATATTTTGATGAATAGTGAAAATTACTAAATTTTAATTAAAAACAATTTTTTTAATCAAAATAATTAATACTGATAAATTATGAATTTGTGTGGTTTTAAAGTATATTTAGAATATATTTTTACCATTTATTATAATGTTGGTCATTGGATATAATTTTACAATTAAACCGAACATAAACAAGTGTCAATCTTTTGATAGTTATTATCTCTTTAAAAACACGCTTTTTGTTTTGACAGCGTGAATTAATTTTAAATTAATATCTGCCACTTATGTGTTTTGAATTTAGAAAAATGGATTCCATATTTGGAATCAGGATGTCCAAATTGTGTAAATATCTAACTTTTATTTTTAGACATTTTGAATAATTAATGTGGTAAATATTTTATTTACTATGGTTAAGGGTAAATCTGGTAAATAAGGGTTAAACAATAATATTATAATAATACTAAATTACCCTAAAACGTATCCTAGACTTATTGGTTGATACATGTTCGACCATAGGCATCTTTGGGTCGATTTTGGGGACCCCATGGTGCCACTTGTAGGTGATAGGAACACTTTATTTTAATTAAGTTAAAATGAATACAAAAATGAAACAAGCATATATCTTTTAGAAAAACAATTATTACATAGGGTTATATATGTTTGATATTAGATTATAATTATTAATTAGAAAGATAAAAAGATTTCCTACATAATGATATTTTATTTACAATTTTTAGACATTAAATTATTTATTTTATTTATGACACAATGATGATGCAGTAATTACTAAAATAGTGAAAAATTAAATTAAGTGATATTATAAATACCCAAATAAATATAATATGAAACTTTTAATGAATTAAACTAACTTTATAGGATAATATGATATATTAGGATTGATTTAGTTTACTTTTTTCTAACTAATCAATTTGTTATGAGTTTCAAATATATCATCTATTGAATAGTGTCAAAATTGACATAAAAGAGTTCTTAAAAGAAATATTATATTATTAATTGATATTAAATTCCTAAAAATCTAATGTTCGGCCAAGAGACTTATATCATGATATTTTCATCATTAATAGACCACTTGGGGGTCGCTTGGATGTATATAGTAAGTTTATTAACCATATTATATAGAAATACAAAGAGACATTGTAAAAGTGAAACTAATTAACATAGAGTTAATACTTAAAGATAAGGTTAATATAAGTACCCAAACCTGTCTAAATTCTATTGGTTGAGTTGTTTTCGACCCATCCCCACCTTAAACTTTTAATAGTCAACTTTTGAGCCATTGGAAACCGAAAATGAATTTATTATAAACTAATATCTCTAGCTTTTCCAAAGGTGCCCCTCACCCCTCTTATAAAAGGGAACTCCTCCTTCTCATTTCTTCACACCATCAAAGCCTTTTGGTTCTGCCAAAATCTTCCCAAATACTCTCCCAACATCCCTCACTACAACCTAGAGGCATTATTTTGATCGGAAAGCCATCCTAAGGATCTCTTTTGATCAAATCAAAAGGAAGAACCCGAAGAAGAGGTAATGTTTTCACCACCCTTTTCCAAGTTCATTTCTTCTTCCACTTATTCTTCCTTTGTTGTTACCATTATAAAATAATAACTCCAGTATCATATATATAATGTGATTTTATTATAAATATGGTACAACCATATTCAGTATTCTATCCACCCTTTGAATAACATGTCACCATACGTGAGTACGTACGGCTTACCGTCTCCACGTCGTGGTGTAATTGTTATTCAATATAATATTATTTGGATGGGTATAATAATGATGTGTAACTCATGTAAATAATAAATATAACATGTTAATGATTCAGTATATATGATATACCATCCAATTATATATTATTTTAATATCAAAAGAATGATATAGTTGCTCGTGCGTACGTACGGACTACCGTCTCCACGAACGCGATGAGATTCATTCTCCATCGTATCCATTCAAGTATAATTATCATTTGATGATTTAAAAAATGATGTTCAAGGACTTGATATCATTCTGGATATGAATAATATACAACTTATCCTTTACAAACATGTCTTATTTAACAAAACATATAAAAGAAAACAAGTAAGGTAACACCCGAAACATTGATAATACTAATATATTATTATCAAATCAATATTAAAAGATCATATATGATATCATATTAATGTATATGATTATTGTATAATTTAATAACAATTATTTCACCATTATGCAGGAGGTTAACCTACCCCACCCAAGGGAAAGTAAAAGTTAAGGGTCATTTCACAATCTCTTCATTATCCGAGGTTATTTATATGTAATAATCTACTGGGATCTCTTTATCATCCACATCCATGTTTCTTCAAAATGTATTTCAAAACATTTTTATTATTTACAAGAATATGGGTTAATGTAATTTATACCCTTGTTTGAATTTTTATAAAAGTAATCTTTGCGTCGTTTTCAAAACAAGGTCCTTTTTCACCTTTTCGACAGAATTAAGGTAAGAATGTTTTTTTAACTTATACGGTGAGTGCGGTTATTTTCTGCCGTTATAAAATCTTCAAAGTTTTACTTACAAGATTATAAGAATATTTTCAAGAAAATGTTTTATTTTATATGGCTCTTAAATGATTTCAAAAATAGAAAGAGATATTTCTCCAAAAAGTGTTTTGATTTCATCTATGTCAACATCCTTTGATGGATTTTATGCTTATTTGAAGTTGATTTATTATGATACAAAACATATATATTGTATTGAAGGTTTTGTGATATGTTTGACTGTGGATGTGCTATTTTTATAACATTCATAGTTTATGGTGAAATTATTGACATTTCGTATGCTATTTTTAATACGAATGTTTATGTTATGTTTAAACCTTTTCATATGGGAATGCATTGGACTTAATATGTGACGGGTGGAGCCCGCTATAGCTCCTCGATGCATCGGTAGGTCTCATGAGACAAACTAGTGTCTTGGCACAAGGCCTTGGAAAAATCTTATTTGTAGTCTTGGAACGAGGCCTTGGCTATGTGGTTATGATAGTCTGGCATTATGCATTCCAACATTATGAAAGTGGTTATTGATATTGCATGTGATTATTCGATTAGTAGAATATCCATGTGAACAAGTAAATGGCATTATTTCATTTTACTTTTTCCATACTATGTTGGTGTTCAAGTTTAAAAGGCTTTTGTTTTAGTTATACATAGCCTTAAATGTTTATTCTTATTTATGAAAGTTTCCGGTATATTGTTATCCTTAATGGGAATTTGAGCTCACCCCTTTTCTATGTTTTATTTTTCTCAGGAAGTGAAGAAGTAAATTATGAATGACCTGCAGGGATATTATGTGGGGATATGAGTGTGGTTTATGGAGACAATATGTTGTTGTAGTAGTTTTTCATTTTATGATGTAATGTAAGACTTATGAATATATCTAGTGTTTCCAAGGCTACTAAACCAATCAGTCTTTCGAGATTTGATCTTTCTTGTGATCATGCCAATGTTATGTAATAATGCACCGACTCTGGGTAACTAGGGTCGGGGCGTTATAGAATCACTGAAATTAAACATTCCTTTTATAAAAAAATATTGGTACTACTATTTTAAATACCCTTAGAGGGAAGGAGTGCATCAGGGTATGAAGGATTAAGAGAAAAATTTATTTGTTATAATTTTCATCATTATAAAACACTCTTCTATGATCATATTATAAGAGAGAACAGTATGGGAATTAAAACATTTAGAGGACATATATATTTCACCTGGTTCACCTTCACTGGGATACATCCAAATTAAAAATGATGGAAATGAGCCTTTTTGTCAAATCCACTAAATCGCAACACCAATACATCATTATTAGTGGACTAATAATCACCCCTATCATACTACCAAAGAAAATTTAAAACCATAATCCTCTCAAAAAAAATAGTTCTGAATAAACCATTATAATATTATTCTTTGATAACATGAATCAATATATTATACACATTATTTATTTCATAAATTTGTTCCAAAGTAATCCATAGGATGAATAACCCATTACCAACGAATTATTGGGAATAACCTTATAAGTTGACAAAAATATGGGTTACGTGCAACATTTTCAAGACTTGAGAAAACTTTTACCACATTGTGCACAATATTTTTGTTTTTTGAGGAACTCCCAATATCATTGTAATATCTTGGAACTCATAAAATCATTCTTATGAACATAATTATATTTCTTGTTCACCAAATTAAATTTATGTTTTTCTTGTGAACACAAAAACTCTTTACACTAATCTCACTTTCTTCAGATCCATGTTATTACTTATGGATTTAGCTACTGAAATTAGGGACTGGACACCTATTTATAGACATTACCAAACCTATACACATATTCCTTGGATTCCTTACACTATGCATGAAATATTTCCATTTTTAAATTGTCCTCGTAACTAGTGTGATGCTTTTCAGTTTTCATATGAACATAATATTTTAGACATCTCCTTTAGTGTGCTATATCCATGTGTTATTCCCACTATGCATGTAAATGTTTTTGTCCCACAACAATGAATTCCAGTAAATTATTGATCATGCATGATACTCTTGAATATTATTTGTTTTGATATGATGGTCATAATTATTCACATTTAGGAAATGATGAGAATAACCTTCTTCCTTGGGCGCCAATTCTTTTCATTTACATGAAAATTATTCTTTAAATACACCATTTTCCATCCTCTAACATTTAAACCCCAAAACATTGGAGAAAAAATAGGAAACGATGCCACTATGTATATGCAATGGTATAAAACACCTCAATAGTATTAATTTTTTTGTATTAGATATTTTTTAAAAGACCATGTCAAAAATCTATATGTAAATCCACAATTTAATTTGGAACCGTACTTTCTCAACAATCAAAATCAACACAAAAACAATACAATGAAAAATTAAGGGGGCTCTGTAAAATGATAACCCTATAAATACTACCCCTTACCCTCCTACCTGATAACCCCTAAAAATAACTAAATTATTCCCAAATGTATTCTCATCAATTTACACATGTCCCACATATATTTTTTTGTCTTAAAAAACAATCTAAATGTTTTATGAGAGGAATCTGAAGAGGGGAAATAAAAAAGAATAAGGTATTACAATAAACCTATCTTTTAAATTTTTCATCCAACCAATACTACCAAATATTCCATAAAACATGATATAAATAATCAATTATCTATAATATATTGGAATAATATTGTTTTGATGGAATATTCATCAACCAACTTCTCATTTCATTATAAAATAATGAATTTTTTTATAAAATTGTTGGTTCATTCCATACATGAAAAATGTAGATTATTTTTCACCACCAATTAAAGAATGGTAATAGAAGTAATTTAATATCTAAATATGTTGATAAAAATTATATTATTACTTATTTCATTTTTTTATGTAATAATTAATCACTAATCAAATAAATTTCATCATGTTTCTTATTTTTCATAAAATTGCTTCAATAAAATTACATTATAGTGACAAAACAAATACTAAATTAACCACCACTATATAGGAACACATAATGATAAATAAGACAATTTCAATTCATTGTTGGAAAATAATATAATTTTATTTCACATATATGATTATAGTCCCATTTTTCATCAGCTACCATAATTATCTACAGGATACCCATTCTTAGAACCATTAAACTAATTCTCTTGGAATAGTGGAATCAAATTTGATTTCTTATTTAATTGGTTGTAAATGAATATCATATAATTATAGTGAATAAAATATATATGGAAGTTTTATTTTAAATAATTAATTTTGTAATTTCTTAGGATTATTTTGGATGTTATGTGGATATGTAGAATTATTCTATATTTATGGTATGATCTCTCTCTGAACAAACATATTTTCTTTTGGATTACCATTATCCCTATTAATAAAACATTTTTTCAATATTATTTTTATTTACAATATATATATTCTATATATAAGTTTCTCAAACACACACAGATATATATATCTTTAATAACATCTTCATTAATGGGGATATACATGTTTTATAGGATCAGTTCAGAATTTTATTTATTCTGAAGAGATAATTAAAAAGAACATATATGTTTTCATAAAATATTATATTTTCCACTGAATGAAATTTTTTTAACCATACATGTTTTCTAAAAATAATAATTTTATTGTTAAATAAAATTTTATTTCATTTTTATTTATAATAATTTAATATTATCTAACGTTATTTAACAAATCATCAGCAATGTTTCTAAAAACCCAACATAAATAGAATATTTCAAAAACTATTTATCCACTACAACTTATGTCTTCAATTCATACTAACATAGTTTTCATTGAATATATTTATTTTTTTACCTACAAATATCCAGGATTTATTTATTCTGTTCATTCATGGAATTCATTATGACACTCCATTTAGATATGTTTTATGACATGAATATGACACCCATTTCCCTTTTGTGGGGTTTTCAAATTAATCTACCTTATGAAATATTTCATTTTGTGTCACATGTATGCATGAAGAATTTGTGACTGGTTTTCCATTATTTCAATCTAATCCATTGAGAAGTTATTATATCTCATGAGATGGTGTGCATGGTATTAGCTAATAAACATAATCCATGATGGATGTATATCCACCATATGATGTTTTATCAGTGGTCAGTCTTGACATGTGATTATTTAATGTTCTATAATTATTATAAATTCCAATTATTCCCTTATATTCTGTTTTTCACATGCTTATGTTATTCCTCCATGCGATCACTCATTTATCATGACTCTTGTGATACTATGTTAAATCATTTTAGTAAAATTCTATGTTTTATTATCTTTTTTATTCCATTATTGGGATATATAGCTGAAAACATTTTTAATATATTCTTTGGGGATTCCTATGTAATTATAAGAGATCAATAGGATATCAGTTATCAGTATGGAGAATAAAATTATTTTATTTTATATTGGTTTCACGATGATGATTTATGTTCATAGTCTACGAAATATTATAGGCATCACTACCCTTTCACTGTGTTTATTTGGTATTTATATTAACAAATATATACTTATATCTATAAAAGACTTTGGTTACTATTCATATCTAGGGAATTAAACCCATGGTTTTTGGAAATAATTATGGTAGTGGAAAATAATTCATCTCTTGGGACACCTAACCCTTCTCTAACACTCACCCAAGAACTTGAGGAAAAAATTTTAATCATACCATATCCAAAAAAATAAGATTATAAATTCACAAATTTTGATGCGACAACCTCATTTTAAAAAATTACCCCTCTCCAAAAAAACAAGAAAATCCCATTGGAATTTAAAAAACATAAAGATAATGTTCATTCAACCCAGTATCATGGTTATATAGATCATAGACATGGTATGAATAACCTTAAATATAATTATTGTGAATATAATAAGTGACATAAAACCAAAAAAAGTCCCATGATTATATAAATAAGTACTCCAAATACAATATTAATTTATATATATAAACTAAATGAATTGAAAATATAATAAATAATCCTCAACAATAGTTTTAAATATTTAATATCATATGATCGACTCCTTTATCTTCTAATTCTTATATTAACAACTATCCTTATCTTACAGACATGTGAAATAGTAATACATACATGTTGTGTGAATAATATGTATACTTTGTAGGATTTTCTCTTAAAACACTCCTAAAAAATATGAAAGAAGGATATTAAAGCCAACTAAAAAAAAAATAAAAAAAAATAAACTTATAAATAGGTAATATTATTTCCATTTCCCATAATCGTTCATTCACCATTCAATTCATATAAGTAAAACATTATTTAACAAAATTATATATATAAATGAAGGCACCACACATCCACTTCCAACTAGTTTATTCACATTAATTTCCAAATAACATACATACTATGCTAATCCAATCCATATTACATTCTGTATCTCTTGAAATCATATCATATCTGATTTCACCCCATTCATTATTACATATCATCATCATCATATTATCATTCCTAAACATATATATGTCTAGAATCTGTAATTACTAGTGTAATGGAATTATGCATCACTCTATTATGACCCATACATGTATACATATGGGAATATGTACCCACCATGAATTGGTGCATGTATATACTATAACCATAATCTATTAAAGATTGTACCTGAATTTATAATAAAACCAAGAATCATCAAAACCTAGATAAGATAAAAATAAATAAATTATAACATCACAACCCCAAAAAAGATATCTTAAAACTACACAAAAATGTAGAGTGGGGGATATGGAAGATTTATCCATACATTCCTTTATTATCATGGGTATTAATGGAACCTTTCAAACCTTACGTATAATATTATTGACTGAAGAAAGTAGTGATGAGTATCATATTTGAAAAATATTGATTAATATCATACATGTCACAACTAAGGGCAAATACCTTGCATTTGACTCATCTACAACAATTATCACATGAAACAGCCATCTACAACTTCTAAGGTTAAGATATCAAACAATAATACTATAAATTGTTTTCAATATTTTGTTAAATTTATAGTCAAATTATATCATTTACCAGAATTCATCTTAAATTAATATAATTATCATCTTATACATGTTTTATTGAATCCATAATATAATCATGTTCCCAACTATGTCAGAACCACCTATAAACTTCAATAAACATTGTCATTATTTTAAATTTTTTATTTATTATCTCATATTTCTCCCATTACTCTTATAATCATATTATGCTTCCAAAACTGTGATAAAATTACTGTCAATATTTTAACACTACATCAAATAGCTGAAAATAGATTATATAATACATGAACAACTGAACATGTGAAACCATAATGATTTAAATTTATTGATGATGAATCATAAATCACAACATATCCCAACCAACTTATTTTAATATTATAAATTTTTTTGAATAATATAATCCATTCAACCGTTATAAAAAACAACCATCTTTATAGTCTATGCTAACCAGCACATTGCACATCAAATGTTAAAAGACATATCTAGTTTTCAATGAAAACATCAATATCTAAATATTATAAATAAAATATAAATATTAAATGAATTTTCTATATATAATAAACAATAATAAGGATGTGGAACCAAGGGATTCATTCATCTCGTAAACAATAATGGGGTCCCTCTAACCCAAATAATTATCATTAGTAAACAAAAAATTTAATATCCATATTTAATTAACCATTTTATTATGTGTTATGTATTTCATTAAAATAACTATAGGTATTAGAAAAAAATTTCTAGGCAACAAAATGGAAATGATCATATATCTTCTTTTATGAAACTAAAATTATAATGAAAAATGATAAATAACTTCCACGCCTCACCCAATAATGACATATAATTACTAGATTTCTTTTGTTTATCGATGTTAAAAAATTAAACCATGTTTTTTAACAAAACAAAACAAACTTATGAAGATCGTACACGAAAATATAAATATATACAAGAAAATTCATTAATATCTGAAAAACCATGTAATCAAAAAATCCCCAAAATTTATTTAAAACAAATATCATGAAAAATTAATTACCTTCAACATGTGATAATTACATTATATAAATTTTTCTAATCAATAATTTTTAACATAAGTCTTATCAAAGAAATACTATAACATTCTATATTCTCATCATTGTTTTTAATATATTGATTTTTATATATGTCATTTTTTATATTCAATTATTCAATTTCACATTTCATAGATAATCTCAAAATTAATTATAAATCACCATTGATAATAAACAACATGTTATTTCACCTTCTACCCCTTTATAAATTTTAAAATTTTTAAATGATAATTGACAATTGGATTTTATGATTATTATATTATTTAATATTAATAGCATGAATTCATTTAAAAATAATACTGATTAAATCAAAAATAGTAAAAATTAATGGAAAGAAATGAATCCCATACATGATGAGATAGTTAACAATAATGATATTTCGTGGTTACATGATGGATGGATAATTATATGTAGATATTCAAATTAATTAATAATAATTTCAAGACACCATGATTGAAGGTTGGGTTGTTAATGTTCAAGAGAATGTAAAAATATCTAATTATGTAAAAGAATACTAATTTATATAATTTACACATGGAAACACACACATATAATCTATCAATTATTTACAAAAACAAATACATACATTAAAATTTTATTCACCATTAATTTGGTTTAGATTTTATGCAATTCCTAAACTCATTTAACAACTCTGTCAATATTAAAGACAGATAATATTTATGTTTTAAACTCATGATTTAATTTTTTATTTTTCAATTTTAAATTAATGAATAATTATATGTTACTCTTTAAAATCTCATGATTTTTTTGGCAATAACATACAACCAATTGTGGATATCAATAGTAGTTTGAAGCCACAAGGATTGACTGCAAAAATCATAATAATGGGATCAAGATCAAATCTATGACGCAATTGTGTAGATTGACTGTATGCTGAAAATAATTAACAAAATGAACAAAAATAAAATGTCTATAATGATTAGACACACGATGAAAAGATCAACCAAATAAAATATAATATCAAAAGGGAAAAAACTAAGACCAGATGAATAATAAAACTGAAAACTGAAATATATTATACATGAAAAAAGTATTGAACACATGAGAAACTGTATAGTGTTCACAAATGAACGATAGAATGCATGAAAAAATGATCAACCAAAAAACCCAAGATCATCTATATGATAGATGTATGATATTTAATCATAAAAAAGACTATAAAAACCTACTCAAAATAAAAAATCCTTTAGAAAACATAATTGATGTGTTTTAGAAATATGGGTTAATACATCATATACCTCTAAAAATTATTATTCCAGATTATTTAAAAGAGGTCAAAAATAATAAAATAAGGATTTGAACAAACATCATATGATATAACTCTCAGTGATATTATTAAATAAATAACAGAACAATAGAATGGTGAGATAGGGATCATAACTATGCCACTTCATTATCAATAGTTCAATTTTTTTCATACGAGAGATACCTCGTAATAATGGGAAATAATATAAACATGAATCATATTGTTGAAGAGAAATGATGTCATAATATGGAATATCATTCATTATATCTTCTCCATAATAGGAAATAAAAAAATTATATACATAAGGGAGATATACCATAAAAATAACATATCCCATTGTATATGAATATGGGCCCCCATGCTATGTTATCTCCTCAAATCCATTGTGTCACCACAAGGTACAAACCAAGAGGATGTGATGCTAAAAATACAGATTCCCCTAATGATCATGTATGCCAACAAGTCATTCATTTATTTTCTAACCATCTTTAATAACCTTTTAACCCAAACCAATATGGTTTGAATAATTATAATGATATCATTGGAGATATGACATAAGGAAGAAATCAAGAATCAATACCCTATTTAGAGTAAAAAAACCAATTCCACACAACTCCAATGCATTCAGACACCTTTTATGGTCTAATAAATCAAATAGAATTATTACTACAATGATCAAACCTAAAATTCCCTATGTGGGGATATAAATTTATGTCATGTCCTAATCCAAATTTCACTAATATAGTTCCCCAATCTGGTAGATCACATAGAATCATTCATGACTCCTTATAAGAGAGAGGATCCATGCTAGAAGAAATGGCCTAAATGGTGATAGTGCAGAGACCATTACCTCATATCAGAGTAAGAAAATAACGAAATTTACTAGATATCATTAATAGAAGTAATGAAAAAGTTTGTAAAAATTAAATATTACTAGGCTAAAATATTGAATAGAGGGAAGTAAATGACCATATCATACATAAAAAAATGATTTCCCACTCGACCGACCATACATACAATATTAATTATCAATAAAACAATAAATACAAACATATATGAAAATAAAATAAACCACATCTGATCCTTGGATCATTGATCCCATTCAACCATACACTCTTCTGCGTACCTCAAAATGTCTTTGAATATGGTTCCATCAGATATATATCTGAATTTGTGATATTATTTATATATATCCCTATATATATATGAGTAATATGAAAAATAACATACATAAAAATGACCCAAAGTCTCATAATTGTTCTCTAACCCCAATCAAACAATACCTATATCAACGTGTGATTGAATTCTTTTTGATAATACTCTGTCACCAAGGTAGTTACATGTCTTATCCCAGGTATCACTCATGCAAAATTCTAATCAATATAGTGGAGGATATCAGGTACCAACATGAAATCCTATAAAGATGACTTTACATGAACAACTACATATGATTGATGTATCATATAACAAACCTATGAGGGCTAGGACCCATGGCCATTGAAAAATGATTCCTATTCGAATCCATGGAACCCATATAAATTATATTATGTATAATATAGACCTACTATGTCCAAGACACAAATAAATAAACCAAGGTATATTTTTCGAGTCTGTAGAGAACATCCATGTAATACATGTTATAATATATGCTGACACGATCCATTACCCAAGGGCATTTATCAAGGCGTCCTCCTTTAGTCAATTTACTGCATAATAGAAAACTTGATAATGATTCCATATATTTAATAAATTTTATTACATAATTAAAAGACCCTTACCAATTCCATTTAGTAAAATACATATTCACAAAAGAGTGTCAAAATATATATCACAGGAAGAACCTTTGGGAATCCCTGAAATGCACCAGATCACATCATGATAATTAGCCAAAATCCATGAAGTTCCATTGGCTTTCATAGTTTTATCAATAACAACTGAGTTAATGGATAATGTATAGAGTAATGATATGAATTCATAAACCACCATTAAGGCCACAACTTCAGAAGATTTCATGTTTTGAACTAGTTTTGGGTGACACCAACTACCATGTCTAACAAACCGAATGACATATAATATGATGGATGGTCAAACATATGGGCACCCAGGGGTTCTCATTGGTTATCTATTAAGAGAGGAATCCTTTAAAAGGTCCAAGTGGTTAACATGTAAATGGATGCATCCCTCTAGGTAACCCCTATTATAGAACATAAGTTATGGTGTCCCTCTGGGGTCCTCATATAGAGTAAGAAGAATGATCCATCCAACATGTGATCTTATATGTCAGATAAAAAGTCGAGGAATCACATAGCGTCCCCTCAGTCTCAGGGATATGTTAAATCAAGATGACAGGTCATAGTTCCTATTAGTTAACCATGTTGTTCATCCATTCCATTACTAAATCAAATATTATAATTTAATAGTTCATTATTTTTAATCTGAAACATGTTGATACACCCTTATAAAAAATTCATTTATTTACAATGAGTATATCAACATGTACAAATAATTTATGTATGGTATGATTTATGAAATACTTTTATGGAGATTTAGCCATTTATTTTTCAATGGTCAGATAAAAATACATGTCCATGCTTGACCATGTCATGTTGAGTCCCTTATAAAAAAACACCATAAATAATTAATTATAAAAACATTATAAATAAGTAATTATAAGCCAAAAAATAATCAAATTAATGAAACATTTTATCAGAAATCTTCATAACAACCAAATGTTTATAGGTATATCCCATTGCACTTGAAAAATGACAAAGAAACTCATCAAAACCCCAAGGCTCACCAGAAACATCAAATCAGGTATAATCCCTAAGAAATGAAATCAAACAAATATAAATTTTTATAAAACATAAATTATTTATAAGTTCACAATGGATACATGCATTTATGAAACAATTTGTGGCACTGTGTATATAGAATATCAAGTAATCCACACCCAAGGTAGATAAAGACCACATATTGTAATTGAAAACACATAATCCCTTATAAATTTCAATATTATAAAAATATGGGTTCTCAAAACCTCCCCAACCTTAAAATTATCATCCCATTAAATCAATAGTGGGAATTAAAATGAACAACATGACCTACTTTTCATGTAAATTATGTTTGAAATTCCAAGTTTCATTTTGGAATTCTCAACACTCCACTATAAAATTTCTTAATCATGCATCACTCAAAAACTAAAAATAATACAAATCTAAAAACCATTTCTACAATAATAATATTTTTCTTACTGGATCCTTATAATCTTTATACACAACCATGTCAACTACTCTTTCATCACCTGACCAATGGCACTCCCCACCATAGGTTCTTACATTCAACGGAGGACCCTTAAACAAAGAACTTTCAAAACTATAATTTCATATCAGTAAAATAAAATATAATTAAAATGTAATTTCTATAATATTTTCCAACTAGAATCATCCCATGAAACCTAAATATAATATCTTTATTTCTAAGTTAGATCTAATGGATAAACTCCAATATACCAAGAACAAATTTTTTGCCTGAGCTTTTCAATGAAAATATCTGAACGACCATTTCATTGAACTCATATTATCACAATGAAACTTCATTAAATGTTCCTCGAAGACCACATGAAAATATATGAATGAATGCAAGGTTAACCACCTGGATGGAGGGTTTTTTAAAACATTCAACTCATGCAGACAAACCATCGTAAAAAAAAGATACAATGCTTTGATCCAATGGAATTCCAATACCATTTTCAATAATTCTCACCAAATTCCATTTCAATATTTTGGTGACACTTTATAGCTGAAAGATCACAAATTCATATAATTCACATTGATATAACATAAATTCCAAGAACACACTTGATCAGAAATCCATAGATCTCCACAAAAAACTCTGGGTTTAATGCCCTCAATTGGAATTCAACAAAGTCGGTTTTCTTGTTTAATCCAAGGATTTACTGAAAAATAAATCCATAAATTGATCCATTTATTCAATGGAATACTATTTCAAAAATCCTCATCTAATGATCATTCTCAAGATATCACAACTCTTAAACCATGAGGGTTTCCCAAGAGCGACTGACGTACTAAACACGCCCCCTATGGAGCATCCTTATCATCACTCTATGAAAAGGAGAACCTAGTGACTAAATTCAATGAAATTAACATCCTAAAAATCATGTTGCATGACATATAACCATATCATATGATAATTAATTTAATGTCAACTTGGACATATTTCTACATCCATATAACAGTTTCCAAGAAGCATTTCAAAATTTAAGACCCAATAGGTATTAGCATTATCAAATGGGAAATGGTGTAATATGAATCAAATATTTTATATTTAATTTATCATTGATATAGAATTATTGGGTATCTCATTGAATTAGGAACGTTATTTAGAGACATATCAGTATTTAGTTGACATTATATTAGCATACTGAATACAATTAAAAGTTATCGGGGATGATAATCTAAAAAATTATTGTATTATAAAATTCCATATAAAGGAATGTATTATTAGTTTGATTAATTGTTACATAAAAATAAGATACACTATCATTTATCCAAATATTAACACAACATCTCCCAATAAATTTTTTCCAGGTCCCACCACGGTAAAACTGATACATGGTAACCTTTTTATTCTTTGTATCTTATCTACCAGGAAGTGGGATTCCTCTTTTATTTTACAACAACAGAGAGACTATGATCATACCATTTATATTAAATCAACATTAATTAGATAACACATTGACATTCTCCACTTTAGGATTCTAATTTTACCACTTATATCTAATGTGTACCAAAATTTCCAACATAATGGGTGTTCAATACCATATCTCCTAATCATTATCACTTAACTCACATTCTGATGAGTCATTCATATGAAGGATAATTTAGTCCTACAACATCGAATGATAGTGTCATTAAAAAAAATAACCCTTGGTCCCCCTCTTCAAAATGAGGTGCCTCAATCATGCCATGATTATTCATTAATATTATCGCATGTCCCATGAATTTGATTTTTAGAAATTTGAGAATTTGTCGACCATATAAGTAGTTAACCAAAAAAATCACCCTACAAAAAAATAATAAGTCTATTATAGAAGAATATTCTACCAATGATGATATATGAAGGTTATCCTTTTTTACATTAAATTTTCTCATCCATTCAAGAAACATCATAAGCACTTGTTTTGGTTATGTAGACTGTCCTTTCAATATATATAGGAATGTAGTGTTTAGGTTTTGAATGACCCTTCAAACAACTAAACCTATGTGACTACAAAATTTATGGGGTCCACCACATTTTAATAATTTTCTATCAACTACTATAGTCATTGTGCCTAATTTTAATTAGGAGTATGCTTTTATCCTCAAAATTGAACGTCTCATCTTAGATCCACATTGACATCTTTGAAAAAGTAATATATATATATTATCTCAACTATCATTAATTAAAATAATAACTTATACGGTAACACACCGTTTAGTTTATTATAGACACATTGAACAATTGAACTATATCATCTGTAAAATCAAAAATTAGAAGGGATAGAACACGGGTATGCTACAAAACTTTTATGTTACATGAGACACCACTTTCCATTGCCGTTCCATAGTCAAAATAAATCACTAGCCTTATTCGAGTGGTAAAATATCCATAAAACTATAATAAATCATAAACTCCACATCTCATATGTATCTATCAAATAAAAACAATCATATAGAAATATAAAATCATATATCACGAACAACAAGCTCGTACCCATAGAAACTAGTACTTCTTATCAGAACAAGTGTTCTTAAAAAAATATCTAATTTCCATAACATGTTAAAAATATTCCAAATCTATTCAATAACATATCCCAAAAGAGCAGTACACCGTAATATGAACACCTCTCATAAAAATTGTAATGTCTTGAAAATGATTCCACTAATCTGTTTCCATGATCCAGTTTATTATAGGTCCTCATTCATCCATCCGCTTATACAAGACGCCACCAATAAGTTTCAAGGATCTTGGATGATATAATAAAGATAATATTCCACCACATAATAGTTGGAAAAACATAATAAAAATTATATCATTAATAATAATAAAAAAAAGTTTGTGAAATAAATTTATATTAGTAGTCTGAAATAATAAACATAATGCAATAACGTCCTGAATGGACATTTCATACATATAATAATGATTACATACAAAGTAAAAAAATACATCTAGAGATGTAAATAAGAAAAACATAAACAAAAATACATGTTTCTACTACATAATTTTTCCATAAAATATAAATCAACTAAAAATACATGAATTGGCTATAATGCTCGATCAATCCTAGGCATCAACACATCCCATGTCTTCATCCAACAGAATGTATTCTAGGTCACCCTAGGGTAATGAAGGCCTAATAAGGTTTGATTGAAAAAACATATTAGTGAAACACCAATTTAGACATTTACATAGCTTATAAAATCAATCCTATATAAATGTGAGGTACTAATAAGGACTAATAATTATAAAAAAATCATAACTAATTATTAAAAAGAATTTCACTTAAATAATCCACATCTGATCCCTAGGTCACGGATCCGAATATTCCACACCATATTTAGACTAGGAGAAATATCTCTAAACAATATTTCATCATATATATAAATTAATATATGTATATATATATATCCCCATTAATATATTTGAACAAATATATATTTATTTATATAAGTGTAATATTAAAAAAAAGAAAACCCACATTCAATTTTTGGTTCTGAAATCTGAATATAAAAATTCCTCCTTCAGAAAATTCTAAAAAGCATCTATGTAAGCTTCATAAACATGTACTATACATTTAATACCCTAGGGATCAGACAAACACACCCCCAAAAAATATATTGAAGGTAGTCGTGTACCAGCAAAGAATCCAATAAAGATGGAACTATATAGACTCTGTCCAATGAAAAATTTATCATGTATCATACATATGATTCCTAAGATATATCTCCATAATCCAAGGATTTATATTTGATTTAGTAGGGATTATCCACACCAAACAAATAAGATATAGACTGACTAGGTCCAGTATCCAAGTACATTATCCAACCAGTACTCCTTGAGCTAATGGAGCATATCCGTTGAAATTTCTATATATTATAGACCTACAAGGTATTAGATATAGTGGAATTGAAAATTGTTTCCTCCCCAAATATATAGTGTTAATCCATTTAAAACACTTTAAATAGTGACATAAAACCTTGAATTTTTTGTTTGATATATCAATTCCTCTCTTTTTCCATACCATGATATCCATATATATAAATAATGACCAAAATACAAATCCTAGGAAGTACCTCTAGGAATCACTAAAATGTAATGCATCACATCATGTTGATAAAAAAATCTAGGAAAAACCTCTAGAAGTAATTATTATCAACAATAAATTATTGTATAAATAATTAAAAGAGTGACTGTGGTGGAACACCTAACCCTCCATTATTACCACATCTTCAGAGGCTTCTATGTTTGGAATGGTTTATTGGTGACACACGATACAATGTCTACTCAGACCCAATAGGTACAAGATTAGGGTTAGTAAAACATTGGGGAAACCACTAGATCTCCATGGTTTGTTAAAGGATATGAATCCAACCAAAGATCCTCATGGATACCATGTAACTGAGGAATCCCTCTTAGTATCCTCTATGCAGAAATATAATTAAGGGAATACCTCTTGTGGTCCTCAAAAGTGTCAAGAAGATTGATTCATCCAATACATAATCTTATAGGTTATATCATACATGTAAACATCCCACATGTGACCCTCTGTCTCAGTGATAAGTCAAATTATGGAGTGAAATAATAGGGGTTCTAGTGATCCATGGGGTTCATCCACTAAATTAATAAATTAAATAATATAAATTAACTGATATATGGTGGGTAAATAAAATAATATATTATTTAAATCATATAAAATCCAAATAAAACACATACAACATATATATTAACAATTAAACTGGGTAAGTAACAAAATACCGTATGCAATTAATAACCCTTGACCATTTAATTTTCCAAGGTCGAATACTACATCCAAGGCCTGTCAAAACCCAATCTAATAAATTTGGGTGAGGCTTCACAATAAAAAATCATAATAATTTTAATATATTAACATTATAATTAATTAGTTTAAACCCAATAGATTAATTTAAATAGCCAAATTATTTAAAATAAGTATAACCCCAAAATATTACTGGTTAATCCCATTGCTTCAGAACAGTGTTCAAAAAAATTTCAACAACCCACAACTCATCTGACTCCTTGAATTGTGTATAATTCTAGGGAAAAGATTTAAAAAAAATTTCTAAATTTTTTATTGATCATAACAGTTTTATAAATTCAACATGGTGATGTTCTTCGATTAAATGACATGGGACAATGTGTAGACAATGAACGAAGTTATACTATTCCAATGTAGAGAGAAAACCACAACATCAACATATTATTACACCATTGATCGAAGGAATATCGACCAAATACCTAACTAGATACAATTTGGATAGATAAAAAATTTATGTAACATAATGAAGGATAAAAGAGTTAAAGGATTACCTTATGTTTTAGAATTCATGTGATGGGATCTGATTCTCCATAAAAAACAAGAGAAAACTCTCAAAGAAAAAGGGAGTAAGTTGGATGCATTTATAAGGCACAATGGTGGATGAAAATAGTGTTTACAAATTTTAGGTTTATATACGAGAAATAATAACTAAACCTTTTCAATGTTCGACATAGTTTTTAAAATGGATTCCCAAACAATGTGCTAATTGCATGAATGGAACAACTTTATCCCATCATTTGGTGTGGTTTCAGGGCATGGTTAATCAAACTGTGTGTCATGTATGAAGAAACATTCAGAGCCCTAGTACAATTACGTTTATCCTATTGAATAGTTTCAAAAATTGTCCCGTATTAAAAAACATTACCCTACTATGAGGCCAAAATATTTGAAATAACTGGGTGCCAACTATGCAGCATGAGATTCACCTTTCTAAATTTCCATTCCTTTCCATATACCACTGAGATTTTCTATAAAACTCCGACTAAGAATAAAAAATTCAGTCAACATTTAATACATACTTTAGTGGAATTTGAATATTTTAATTTCTATTGCTTATCTCAGATCATGATTTTACATGTCCTGTAATTGAAAATTCAAAATAGTTTATAAATATCCCTCATCGAAAAATAAGGGATTTTACAAATCATAAATACATGATATCCAAGGATGGACTTCATAGCCCTCCACCCATGATCAACATAAATCTTCTGAAAAACATAATCCACCTTAATCACATGAATATTAAAAATACCTTCAATATAGTGCTCTGTATAAATTATAGTCCTGTAATAAATATATATTTTCCCTCAGTCAAACACAATCGATGTTAGTAAGGTCATCAATATAAGACATTAAATGGTATTATAATAATGATTTATTGATAAATATTATTATATTCAGAATCAAAAAGGGTGGGTTACTCACCCATGATCCTTCAAAATATACAATTCATGTGTATAAGATGTCCTTTAAAGCCATGATAATACATTATTTATGACCATCCATTAGTGGATCACAAGGGTAATAAGGCATAACTAGTAGCTAAATGAACCATGAGAACTTTCCACACCAAGGATAGTAAATCCAGTTCATTATCAGAGATGATTATATTTGAATACCATAAATCCTCAATACACTATATATATAATACCATGACAAAAAATCTACTAATCTCTACACTATAATAACTTTTATGTGACTAGAATTTATTAAGTGATCATTTATCATCCATATATAATCATACAACCATAATCTATGAGTAAAATGGTGATGAAGTCAAATAAAATTTCCTTAAACTTATACTAGGGAATATGAATTTGTTGAGGAACCAAACTTATAAAATGGTTTCAATCCATCACCCTTTGGAAAGCATGACATTAGGAGACAAACTCCTCAATAGGGAGCTTGAATCTATACTAGAAAAACTAGCCTCTCAAAGAACAATAAATCATCGCTACAATAGGACTTAAATTGAATGGAGAAATTTTCAAATAAAAAGTACCAGATAATTAATTTCATTATGAATTCATATGTTTTACTTAAACAACACCGAATGTTGTCCATACTTAGGAAAACAAATGTAATCATCTAAAAACAACTCAATCAGGAAAACCTCTACATTAGAAGCCCCCATATAGGCCTCCCATACTAGTTACAAAAAATATGAAAATACATTCAATTGATATATACATCTTCTTCCTTTGACTTCTCCTACATCAAGTTGTATCACAGATGAATCTTCCATCAATATACATGTGCATGAGGACTCACAAAAAACACCACTCTATGAGTTCAAGATCAGGGGATCCATAGAAAGATTCCCCATAACCTGAGTAATATAAATATTTAAATCATAGGCCGATTTTAACTCCATCCACAATCATTCTTATAAATTGAAATAACAAGGACCGAATCCATACATCCAAGTCATATGATCTATAAAAGCCATAATTTCCATAAAAATGAAGTAATTTATCCATGAAATTATGGAAAGACCAACCACAACAACCTACATATAATGGGTGGAATATTTTTATTCATGAGTTCATAACAGTAATGACCTCTAAGGAAAAACCTTGAATTATTAAAATGATACACAAACCAAACCAATATGTGAAGCATTAGAAGGAACCTCAAATGAAAATCAATACTCTGATAGATAGAAAATCGTAGCACAAACTATATACTTATTCAAAAAACTAAATGTATCCTAGAACCTGATTGTAAATAGTAATGACAAATAAGACAGTGTCTAAACTATTATAGGCATCCCAATCCTGAAGAATTTGGGAATGAATATATGGTAATATGTAGTGATAACAACAAAATCCATACCTCTGTATCATTCATCGGGCAAACAAAGAAACCAACACATCGATCAGAAAAGGATCTATTACAAATCCACAATATGATTACAAAAGATGAAATTATAAAACTATAATTGAATAGGACCAAGTATTAAATAATTTCATAAAGATTATATTACATCGAATAACTAACAACCTAGCTTGCAAATAATATGTGTGATCCTCCCCTAAATGAATGAATTAATGAATTTATTCTATAAAGGAATCCATAAACTGGTCCTTGAACTCATGGAACACATCATTCATTACCCCCATGACTAGGGAAAAAATTCATAAGTATGAAACACATTAATGTGAACCCATAATGCATATATTTTTATATAAAAATAGTTTACAAGTTATCCTCATCCTTTATTATCATCCCATGACATCTAATCTATAAACAAATCATCTTTAACTAGAAATTTCTATTTAACTCACTGGATAAATCATTAATCCGAAAGAGGGGAATAAAATTATTTATAGTAACCTAAATTAAATTTTGTTCATAAATACAATACCACATAATAATATTTTTGTTATATTAAAATCATATTTTGAGATCTCCATGTTGAAACAATATTAAAAATTAATCCATTTTATAAAAGATAACAATTTTTATTTTGTATCTCCCTTTACTCAGAATGATAAATCTACTATAGTGACAATGATATAAGAGAGAGAGAAATGCATTTAGGTATATCCCTAGTCAATCTATCATAAAAGATTAATTTTCAATACATTTTCCTGGATGCTATTATTTAATGCTACTACATATATTGAAAACACCATCATTTGATGCTCAATAAAATATAGTGTTATCTTATCCATTAACAAAGATAGAGACTCAATGTGTCTCCAAACCATCATGAATTCCTTAACACCAATAAACACCACTTTGTCTCCATTAGTGTCATAGAAATTGACACACCTATGAAATAAATTCATGATAAGATACATTGGATACAGTTTATCTAGTCCAAGTATAATTTCATATAGTTGTTTTGTTAAACATTGTATGTATCCCAACAAGCAGTGCTTCCCTAAAACCAACTCCAAGTCAAAACACACATCAATAAGACATCATGTATCTCTAATATTACTTTTCAACTCCAACATTATTGGGATTCACTACAACCAATATCATGTATAATGGACTCAAAAAATGGAATCAACTGAGTGAATTTGACTTTAATGAAATAGGGAATAATCTATAGTATAAAAATATAATATAATATGATGAAATATATCCAACTCACCTAATGCTCGAAAATATTACACATACATCCAACCATATCCTTCCCCACAATGTTTTCTGGACTTGAGAGAGACCACATTAATAGAGGTTATCTAGTAAATTTCCCTAATTAGATATTGAATAATGTGTTTTCATCTACTAACCCAATAACTAAATTGTTAATTATATATTGAATCACCTTGATGTTGTCATTTACTTTGTTATTTATTCTATAACATATGATCTTAAAATGTTCTACCAGATAAAATTTACATCTTTTATAAGTTTAAACACACATCTTTCTTATATTCATTTTATCAATAAGAAATAAATCACATCTAATACACTAGAAGGGTTTTGATAACATCTATCCCAATGAAAAAAGTCAAAGATGAATGAAACCTAGTATTTAATGAATAAAACATATTCATCTTATAATAAAACTATGAACCAAAATTATTTTTTGTATAATGATTATTATTTTGACTGCCATCTCACAATAATATAATCCATGAAAATAAAATATCAATAATCATTACATTCACAATCACCACCAGATATGCCATCAATATGAATGGGGTGACAAGAAATTGAATCACTATCCACAATGATCCCCAAATATTCCTTGAACAAAAATCCTAATATGGTAAATGGTTTAATAAATATAGTATGATATTATTTTATCAGAAACTCAGCTCCCACATAGAATAACTCCCTTAATAAGGGGTGCTAATATCAAATTGTCAAGATTCAATTATGATCGAATAATGAAACTCTTCTTGGAATTAACGTTAGAACTTATCTCACACAATATAGGACACTTAAAAATCCCTAAGTAATAAAATCAACCATATTCAAGATGAAACATGTATCATAGTATTAGATAATGAAAATTAATTCTCCTTCTATGAAAAAATAATCACGAGGGATATCTATTCCACCTTTAGAAAATCCTATTTCTCCCAATCCAGAAGGTTCCCTCGTGTTTTTTAAAACCCTAGAAAAAAACTCTTAGAGTGTCCTACTATAATATTCATCTTAATATACCTCTAGTAAGCATTGATCTTCTTGAACTTCCTTTTCAAAATTATTATCATGAACCTAATGTTTCTATTTAAATGTATATATTTCGTAAAATTAATAAACATCCTAGAAAGCTATAATTGGGATAATGAGGATTTATGGATAATAAATAAGTATGTTTTAAACTATCAAAAAAATTATCGAATATAAACACATTATCAATCAATAATAATTCATGATCCCAACCCATTTTCTTATTTATAATATATTAATTGTTCATAATAAAGAGGATAACCATCATTCAGTGAATATCTAATCGTATCCCTAACACAAAATCATTTTCATTCATGGATGAACTTACATACACATGATTTTTATAGTGAACTATATCCATAAAGATAGTTATAATTTCTATCATCGAGATCTTCCATTTCATTGAACTAAAAGGCATGTCATTCTTGAAATACTAAAAAGTGTGAGGATAGAATTTATTGTACAATAATTATTCAAAATTCTCCAGTGAGATTCCATGGTCATGTTTAGCTAGAATAACTAAATCCCACTATTGGAGTGATAGAACCTATATCATATACATGGACAACTTGATTTTACACTTTTCTTATGTAACATTGAAATACATAATTATCTTTATTTGGATGATCCACAACTATTCTTTTACAATTTCATAACCCCCCCCCCACAAATGTGGATTCTATTTCTAAAACAATCCTAAATGATCACTTTACTCAATTCATCATTTCAATTTTTCTCATCTGCAAACAGAAAATCATATAAGATGCATGATACGAATGTTTTGTTAATATGTTGCTGAGGTGAAATAAAATTCTCTATAGACTCTTCTGTTTGATTCCTATTATTCTAAATTCGTGCCATCTGATGGAAACAATGGAACTGTATTTATCCTCACTCACTAGAAACTACTATCATAGAAATACAAAATTACCATATTAAAAAATACCAAAAAAATATCTCTAGATTCCAAATATAGAAACAAATATAAAAAAATTATATTTCATAAAAATGAATATTATCGATTTGTATTATTGAGAAGTTTCAATACCAATGACTAATATGAAATACTCATCATCTAATCCCATGATGAAGAGATAGAAACTAACATATAAGTGTCATAAATCACATTAGTACCAAAAATACCAAGGAAAATTGATTTTCAGTTTAAAAAGTATAACAATGACTTTTATTCTATATATATTATTTTACGAGAATATTATCTCATTGTTATCATCACAATAGATATAAAGATTGATCATGTCAGACCCAATTTCAAAATCATCAACAGAAAAAATGATTCTGTTTTTAGTATCCCTCAACATCTCATTGAATTGAGAGGAGGAAATAAAGCTTCGAGACATTGGTGGATTTCCCAATATAATCATAATGAACAAAAAATATTTTAACCCTGAACCATAAAATCCATTATAATATATATAATTAATTCATAAAAAATTATTATTTCAATTGAAAACAAAAAAAAATATCATAATGAAAATAGATACATTATAGACACCTAACATGACCAAAAGGATAACAAGACTAAAAAAATGAATGACCAATCTAACCAACTCCATGCTCTAACTCCACTAGGAATTCACATGGTTTCAATATTCATCACTAGAGAAATTAAATAACTATCCCCTTTATCTAACTTGATAGATGACATATATAAATTCCATGAAGATTCATATTATTAGTTCAGTGTAAACATATTAGTATTTCCCAAATTACTTCTCAACTCATGTCGCATGTAATATGTCACTTATCGCACTTTATGTAAAACAATATAAAATAAGTTAAATCATATTATATGAAATCCACAAAAATGTTATATGGAAAATTATAATTATAATTCTCAATGCCATTTATAACTTATTGTAATTTTCATTCGTATTTTCCTAAACAGAAACAAATTTTAATTCCATGTGACATATCCATACTCATGAGATATCTGTTTATTATCGACTATGTCATTACAATGTTACCACACTCCTAGTTTCCAAATTTCACACACACACAATATTATAGGTGATTCCATAGTACACTAATTGAATACACGCCTTCTCTAAGATCAAGAAAGCAATATAATCCAATTGAATTCCAAACCATTTTTCATAAGATGATGTCTTTTTTGAAAAAAATTATCAATGAAATATCAGGAATCAAAATGAACACATAATTTAAAAAAACTATTAAAAACCAAAATGGGATATTCGGAAACCCACCACATTTCACACATCTTCTAAATCCATTACCAAAATGGATATCCGTTATTAATAATTCATTGTTTTAATAATTATTTAATGGAAAATATCTAATAAAAAACCCTTCAAGTTCCATAAAATTTTTGATGAGAGGGAAGACAACTCCCTCTAAATGATTGGTGAAAAATAACTTTAATATCATCTAGATCATACCTTATATATTCTTTTCATAAATACAAACAAAAATATATCATCAATATCAATGAATAATAAATATAGATCTGTCTATTTATGACTATATATCATAATCTTTGTGAGAGAAAATAAGAGAATCCGAGGAGGGAGAGAGATAAACCACGGATTTCATGTGAATTTGTATCTCTAAGACACTGTTATTTACCTAATGGTGACCCCTGTTAAAAGGGAACAACCAAATGAGCCTTGGAATGGAGGGGGTTTGATAATCATGGGAGAATGGGGGAAATGTTGTATTCAAGTGATTAATATAGGTTAAATTCATTTTTTTTATTTAATACTCAGTACACAGTTTGGAAATGCATGACCGAACTGTACGGTGCTACTCTCTGAATCCAACCCCTCACATGGTTTTCTCACACAGTCATGTGGTCTATAAAATAACAATGGTTTTCCCTATTTTTCAATTTTCCAGGATTGCAATTTGAATTCATACAATTTTACCAGAATATGTTTCAACCATGAACCTACCCATGGAATCCCAGAAAAAGATTCACAATTTCCATGATATTTTTTATGACTTAAACTAAACATTCCTGAATCATAATCCTCCAAGAAATCTAAACCGGAAATATAAAACCACTCAAAACTCACCAAACACATTGAATTTATTATTTTATATCAAATTATATAATGGAAGATTCAATTCCCAAATATAAATGTGATAAAAACATGTCATGTAAACTCTATGTTCTTTTTGTTGGATCACATTGTTCCCTAAAATTCAATATCATAGATAGTCTACCATTTTATAGTACATAATATGTCTAGATGATATTATTTCACTACAATATCAATAATCATCTCTATTTCTAATCCTTAAACACAATAATTTATATCAACATTAATCTTTGATTCCACAAATATAATGACACCCTCAATCTTAAGGTACCCCTATTTGGGATAACAGTGATGAAGGGAATATATTGGAACCTAAATACCTCCTTTAATAAGGACAAATTTTGATTTTATCACTGATAGTATATAAATAACATTAATTTAAGGAATTATTTTCAATATAAATTTAATTAATTTGAGATATAGATAAAAAAATCTAGCCAATTCCATGTATAAATAAATAGTAATTCCCAAAACAGAAAGTAATCTTATAAGATAAACAAAAAAAATAAATGGTACCTATAAAATTATCATCCGTAACCATAGATATATAAGGGTTCTCAAACAATTCCTAATGTCAGACACACCCATATCTATCACGAACATTCTTTATAGAACCTGAATAATATTCATGTATATATAGGCTGAGTATAACATGAATATTATGTATGATCCCCCATGAAAAATATCATGAAAAATGTGTAAAAGGAATACTAAATCCTAGTGAATAAACAAGTGAATCCAACACATAATTTAAATGGTTAATAATATTTTTATTCCTCACAATAAATAAATTTTTATGTAACACATATAACTACATAATTCTATTTTAGAAATATTAAATATTTCATAGAAGTTTTCAAACTATTTTCAAATATATAGTTTTCAAAATGTTTTCAGTATTTCGTTATATGTTGTAAATGTGTTTTAAAAGAAATAATTTTCAAAATTTTTTCAAGATTTCAATACCTATTTTCAAAGTGTTTTAAAATAAAATGGTTTTCAAAAGGATTGATGTTTTAAAAATAATTTTTCAAAAATGAATGAATATTTTATTCATCAATATTTTTTAAAATATATTTAACAATAATTATCCATCTATGATGACAAATGTTGGAGTTACTCATTCCTTCCATGGAATTGATCCAATCATTCCATTAGTATTCTTTCTTTAATTGGTTTATGTTTTCATGGAATAATGTTTTTGTTGACTTATTTCACATTCATGGGTTATATGTTTATGAAACTCATTCCTCTTCAATTGATTATATCATTATTAATCCCATTTGTCTTCAATGGGTTATACCATGATAATTTCATATGGAAACCATTACACATCAATGAGTTATAAACATATTATATCTATTTCTCAATAACAGGTTATACCATGATAAATTCTTATAAAACTTGTTTCTATTAAAATGGAGCTAACATGATAAATACTTATGAATACCACTTCCATTCGTGGGTTATTATAGTATGAAATGATTATGAAAATGATATATTTTTCGAAGGTTTTAATATGAATAATTTTTTATTATACACATTTCATTTCATGGGTTATGATATTATGTTTATGTAATCCATATCTATTTATTAGTAATTAATTTATACATGTTTTTTTATATTGTGGAACATAGATGTATGAATTTAATATGTTATGGTTTGGACCAATATCCATTTCCAATAAACTATGTAATTATTAATATCTAATGAGATAATGGTGGGAATCACATTATCATGATGGATCCACTATGGGAAGATGGGGAAACCCTATTATATACAAGGAATGGACTTATGTTGGGGATGGTGGTGTGTCCTGCCAAGAAGGTGTAGTCCCTAGGATGATGGGATGATGGGGAAACCCGATCTATTATTTGAATACGGGGGAACCTAATACCTTACATGGAAAGGGATGTGATTGGAGATAGTGGTGGGTCATGCCGAGAAGGTGTTGTCCCCATGAAGTGCCCCGATAATTTCTAGAAATGAGACTTTTATATGGAATGATATTAAAAGATTATGTGTATTCCCCAATTCCATATCTTATTCTTTTATTCTACCTTCATTACATATTCTCATCATTACCTTATGATTCACATATTATGAACTATCAATATTTATTCCATGGTCCACATTTATGATCATTGATATGTTGGGTATGATATTCAATTGTTATAATCATGTTATCATTCAATTATGTCCATGCTTATCATTACATATATCACTTTTTATCATTACTGAGGTTTTAATCTCACACATTTTTAATGTTCAATCCACATTATTTGATGATATTTACTAAATATGATGTGAATAAAATTGGTGTTATTAATGAAGAACCTAGTGGAATATAATGTAGTTCACTTAAGTTCCACTGGTCATGTTTCCATATTTCCAAAGGCACTATGCTTATACATTCTTAGGGAATCTATTTGTGTAATGTACTAATTATTCCAAAAGAGTGATGTAATGTTAATGTATCATAATCAGGGTATCTATATACATGATTGGTTAATCTACCATCTGAAAAATTGTAGAGATATCACATGTTTTGTAATGGTTGTCCATTTGAGACTCTATCCAATCATAATCTTAATTTAACACTAGAACAAAGAATTTTTATAGCATGACAAATGACATAATGGGGGGTCATTCTTTTAATTTTTATCCACCTACCATATTAGGGGAATATGAATCCAACAGTGGGAAAAAAATTGACCACAACATCCAATGTTTATGGTATAGTTAATTGTAATTTCTTATAAATTTATTAGCTAAATAAATATCTAAAAATGAAAGATATTTTTAAGGGGAAAATAAAGTAAAATAAATGATATTTGGTCAAAGGATCTTGAGGATTAATTTACAAAATTCAAACTAATTAAAAATGTTGATTCATTGAATTTTCCCAATATAGTAAATTTTATCATAGTTTCTTGAAAATTGGTTACTAGTCATGAAAAATATGTTTTACCTGCTGATTGAATATTTTTCATGTATGCTATGACATATCATGAAACACTAATATGATCATGAAAATCTGATATAAAATCCCATCCCTTCTGAGAATTAACCCTATTATTTCAGGATTATAGTGGTCAGAAAAAAAAATAATGACAATTATTTCACTAGGAAATGATTTATCATTTACTAGAGATTCTTATTCAATTGTTGAATCAATCGATGATGTCTAATTAAATCCAAAATGAATCCATGTTATACCATGTTGAGTTACAAAATATCCAATATCATGTGAAGGATGATGAAATCAAGGTTTACAATCAAAAAGATCTAACATGAACATTTCTAAATCATGTCTATTTTTTAATATAGTGTCAAATATATTTGAATAATATCTAATGTAAATAAATTTTATTTAAAGTTAAGGATATTGGGTAATATGTTTGATTCTGATTGATGAATTTTCAGGTATTAGGTTTCTCCCAATGCTAATTAATGTCCTGAATTATGAATAAAGGAGCCTTATGTTATCAAAGGTTATGGATTCAATATTTTGGATTGATTAAGTATATATTATTGATTATATTCCTCGGCAAGTGATACAAAAGTTAGTCTAATAAATGTGAAATGAAATTTGATCATGGATTCAAGATTTCATTCAAAAAATTCATCAAATCATTAATTCAGATGATGTTATAGATTGTTATGGATTAATATGGTTTTTGATTTGAAAGAATTTTTGTTTAGGTGTGAATGATACTGATGTATAGAATACATTTTTCCCCTATATGAGTTCACCTAAAGGTTATTAATCTTCAAAAAGGTTACCATTATTTTTTATTCTAGTTACAATCTTAAATGGCTTCATATAATGGGTATCATGTTACTAGTGAGACTAACCTACTAAAATTGTCAATAATAAATTATGGATCCAATAAATTTGAACTAGAGGTTTATAATCATGAAAAATTCATCAAATGAATAAAATGAGGAATAATTAGGCTCACATGAAACGCTCAATAAAATGAGGATATAATAATCTGAGATAGAATCTATTTTTGAAAATGAAAAAGCTTTAGTAGAGAACATGATGGGAATGAAAAGTGTCATAATTTTATGTTAGTAGAGTCTTGGGTGTCTATCACACTATCCATATTGAAAATATATATTCCATTGATCAATTAATTTTATCCTCAGTAACATTGTAATAGGAAATGAGTCGGTAGAATAATTTCATATTTAATTTATCATGTCATTTCCACATGCTAATTCTCAAAAACACTTATGGGAAGAAGTGTTAGAGAGAAAATCAATTATATTTTTGAACCTATTTATGAATGAAATATGCCTGGAATAAGTCTAGGATCATTGAACATATACATATAACATTAGTACATTTCATTAATTGATTTAATTGGTGAATTTTTGTTAAGGTACTTATGGATGAGTAATTATAGCTAATATGGACAACGTAATATCCATTCATGGGAAGAAAAACTCATTAATCTATGAGAGTGATATGGTGATTTGAAATTTATTATGAATTAAAAGGAAGATCGTTCCCCTATGGGTGAATAATAATCACTAAAAATCACTGATATATATTTAATTGAGTAGAAAAAAAATTTATTGTTGAGATTTAATATGAGTGAGGAAACAATCGAGCAGTAATCAATGAAGCTATATCTTGAGAAAAGTGGTCAATTATTATAGTGAAACATTATTTTTATTTCATCTTTTCATCCAATATAACAATATTAAGACGATCAGATTTAGTATTCTCATATATAATAAAAATTAAAACCTATTAGGGAATGTGTATCTTAATGAGTTTCATTATTTTGTCATTTCCTCTCTAGTTTTAAAATATTACATCCTTCTCATAATTCAATCATTATTCTCATTTTTTATTCTTTAGAAATATAAATTCTATGCAAATTTATATAGAGTAGTATTAAATTAATGTGAACATTAGGTTTTCTAATTAATCCCTATAAATAAAACAATATATTGATTATGAGTCTCTTAATCAAAACATAGCTTTTTATTTCCAAATACATGATTATAAAATAATTTTTAAGGGGATATCAAAATAATATGTTTTTACTAATTTATTTTTTTCTGTTTCAAAACCATTAATTTATAGATGTGATATAAATTTTACAATCATGTTGTGATAATAAATTATTTTCATCAAAATTGATTGTTACATTTCTCTTAGTCATTAATTTTTTCTACATTCATTTATATATTTATCTATTTTCTATAATCACTTTTCTATTATCACCGATTAATTATTATATTAACTAATTTTTCATACTAATGTTTCAACCTCAATTCATGTTTTTAAATTTATTATTTTTTTGATTTCTTTTGTATAATTTTATTTTATGTGGTATTTAACCATTATCAATCCATGTGGTTTGACCTTGTTCAATGATTCATTAAATCAATAGCAAGTAATATAAATGAATAACTGGATAGGATAGTCTTATCCCTATAGTTAAAAAACATTTATCACATTTTATTTATACGTTAAGTGGAATTAATATTTAAAATTTATAATTGAAAATTAAAACTAATAAAAATTCTTAAAAAATTTAAATTTATAAAATTTAATATCTTCTTGAATTTCTATTTTTTACTTAATATAACACATCCTTAAATTTTACCTACATACAAAGTCAGACTACATTAGCTACAAATTTAGAAAAATTAATTCTTATAATTAGTATACATTAGAGTTATGGAACCAACGATATTATTTTCTATAAATGGAGTGTTGTTTGAATTGTTACGCGCAAAGAATGTTTTCAGATCATTGTATCCAAATATGGAAAAGGCAGTAAGTGTTCAAAAAAAATTAAATGCGTAGGAAGGAAGAGGCTGAACGGATGAGTCATATGCACCCAAAGTGATATAAAATATGGTTTTAAATGATCATAGAAAATTGTCCAGGTAGGGTCATCGATTCCTATAAATAGGTGGATACCCCATTTATGACATAGAACTTCTATATAAAGCTAAGGTTCCTCTGTCGTGTAAAATAGTTGTGGATGATAGATTTTATAAAGTAACACATACATGAAAAGTTTACCTTTAGTATTTAATGAAAAATATAATCTTTTAGTGTAGCTATGTGAATTATAATTGATGTGTGGAATTCATCTTCCACACAATCCCAAATATTGTTCCCAAGAGTAGCTATTTTCTGCAGGTGCCATTGTGTATTTCTCGTAATTTTTCAACATCTGGTTTTCATGATCAATGATTTTATGTGAATCGATTTCTGAAATTGGTGCAACTAGGGAGACATAATAGATAGGAAAAATACTTCAATTACAATTTATAAAATATACATTCATGTCGATAAACTGAGTACACATCCCCCAATGGAGTGAGCTAGGGGAGTCAATGGAAGTGTTCCATGGGAGGTAGTGAGATATCAATAAACTCATGTAAAGTCGTTATTCCTGGAATAGAGTGACTGTATCTATACTCTTGTATTCCACAACTAGTGAATATTAGTGGATTTTTGTATGATCAACACAATGTCGATATATTCTCTTTAGACTACATCTGTGTGGTTAACCATGTAAAATTGGTGTGTTGTCTCTTTTCATTTGAATAATTTATTTATAATTGATTCCATTATATATGTTTAACTAGTTTCTAACAACATCGCAATAAGATCCATAATATTAAAATATAATTTTGACACCATGATACACCTTTTCCCTCGTAGGGAATTCTGGGGTAGTAAATATAGTTCCCCGGAAAATAAGAACATATCAAAAATGGATAATTTGAAAATATATATTGGTAAATTTTTTACTATAAATCATATTTCACTCCATGATATTAATAAAACTAAATAGCCAAAATAGTATTGGATTTCAAATTTTCAATAGCATATAATTACCATACTATTATATTGTTATCCTTTGTTTATATGATTTATGATATGGATAATTCCTACATATCTATGTTACACTCCTTTAATTAAAAACCTAATAAGGATTCATAAGGGTTCACCTAATAATTGTATTTTAGTCTTCAAAAACTAAATTAGTGTGAGTTTTGTGAGGAAGAGTTTTTGTAGATCTATTTTTCTTTTTTATTGATGAATAAACCAATAACCTTGATCCCAAATTTAAATATAGAATTTTCGAATACATGGGAAATGATCATCAATTTGATTTTCATGGAATGTTTACCTCAGAATAGAACTAATGAAAAAATACATAAATTCAAAAATATACTTTGATATGAGGGAGTTATCATTCATGAAAATTGGGTAAGATTTAAATTGACCTAGATATAGTATTCCAAACGTTATCCCACTACAATATTTTTTTGGATATTTTTTAATGCTCTTACCCCTTTGCATTAAAATATTATTGACTTGTCCTATGGTTGTGACTTTTCTAGTATGATAAACGAGGATATTGAACAATTTGTTTTCCAAATGTATCAAAAATAAAAATATAGAAATTGTTGAAGGGGAAATGTAAAAATGAGTGGTTCACATACTTAGGCTGTTGGAATATATTCACATATCTATGATAGATCAATTAGGGAGGAATTCCAATAAAGTGGATTGTTTTGGAGCTCTAGTACATGATTCCTAAATATTAAAGTGTCAACACTAACCTCTAAGGATAGAAAAATACTTGGTATAATCCAATTTCCAATATAGTAGTCCCAATTTTAATGAAAAAAATATTTGAATCAATATTACAGGAACATTCAATATTTTTAGGGAGAGTTCAAGTGCTATTAAAAATTCAGATTCACCTAAATTATCAAACAATCCATGAAAATAATTTAAAAATTCTTGGGTGTTTGTTCACGAAATTCCCAATGTAATCAAGAAATTATATTGAACTACTGTCTTAGATAATTGTATTATGAATTAGTTATTTTGAAGTATGTAATTGAATTACATCAATCTAACCCATACAATCTATAAATTAAAATTAGTCAAATATAAATAAAAAATAGAGGAAGAGAAAAGAATAAATATTCCATGAATAATATATATATATCCAAGAGATGATTTAATGGCCCTAAAAAAATTAATATACAATATAAAATATAATGTTATGATTTAATACTTAAATGTTAAAATTGAGGATTTGACTAAACAAAAAAAATTAAAAACTATAAAAAATCAATTCTATAAATGTAGACATAAATATACAAACCTATCTACTTGGTTTACACTAATTTGTTTCATATTAAAAATTTTAAATAAGAAATGAAACTACAAGGATTGATGGTTTTAAGGAAAATACAAGTAGTACACTTTTTTTGAATAATTATAACCCTCAGATTCCCATTCTAGAAATAGAAAAAAATGATGAACATATATAAATGAAATTTATACATATGATTATATAATTTAATATAAATGCATATTGTTTAAAAAATACTATAAATCCCTTATTGTGTTATATTTTAAAAATATAAATTTAAAATAAAATATATATCATTGAATTTAATATCATCCACATTTCATGGGACTTTAGTGTTTTACTTCATAATAATATAAAACTAATATTAAAATTCCCAAGACAATATTTAATTTCATGTATGATAGTGTATAGTGAGTCTATCAATTTTATGTGTTTCCTAAGAGCTAGAATTAATATAATTCGTTTCTCATTATTTAAAATTTTGGGTCTTATGGAGAATAAACTAGAATCTATCTCTCTAAAAATATATGATATGTCAGGTACATATCTATATGGGAGGGAATATGACATATTATTCAATATATTCGAGATTATTTTATTTATTTAATTCCTTACTATTGAAATAGATTTTTTCCTAAAATTTATATTCATTCAGCATTGCCTATTTGTAGCCACTAGTGGGGATGTTGTTGGCGATTCAATGAGAAAAGAAGCACTAAAAACTGGTTAATATCAGTAAGAGTTCCATATTTTAGAGGATTCACCAATTTTAGTAACATAAAAAATAATTGATATTTTATAGTAAGATTATATATCTCTGATAAATAAGGGATATCATTATGCTTTTTATTAAATTATTAAAGAATAAATTAATATAAATTTTGGACCTTATTATCTTATATCATAATCCACAAAAGATCTAGATTGATTTTGGAATATTATGATCCAAATTAAGAAATTTAGATATAATGATTAGTATGAAGTAAATCTTAATATATTTATTTTTTGAGTGTTAATAAAAATCTCTTAAACGCCATTCATATTCCTCTCTTCCATCCAGTTTTTGTTTAGATGTGTCCATCTCACTTACTATGATTAGAGTGTTTATTTTATTGGGAATTTAATCTCAAATGATTATATTGAAATTTTATTAATATAATAATTGTCTATAAACATTATAAATTAAAAATAAATTTCCCAATTATAGTTATAGTGAAAAAAGTGTGAATGTTGTTAGTTTTCTAGAGAAGAAAACAATCCAGACATTAAAAATTTTAGCGGCATCGACTGTGCATTATCCATCCTCAGTATTAACATATTTTAATATATGATAGGGGATTCATTCAATATTTAATATAAATTATATTATTATATGATTAATTGGGTCGTTGATATTTATTAGGAAACTAAACCTACCACACCTAATTCTGAGTTGTTTAATGTCTCAATTATTGGGGAGAATCTAAGGAGTAATGATCATTATTATAATGATATGTTGGAGAGAGACTATTTAATGTTGGGTTATTTTAATTATATTACTAGATTATAAATTTCATTTATTAGTGATATTATTCCTATAATATTGAAATATATTTTTAAAATTATATATGTTTTTGAAGTTTAAAACATCATGATAGAAAATAAGATGGATTCCATGAAAATAGGGACATCAAAATTATCAAGAACCTAGACTATATTCATAATCATAGAATGAATTTTAAATGAGATATATCTAGTAAGGGACATCAAAATTTATTTCAAAAAATATATATATTTTAATAACATTATTTATATATTTTTTCAACACAATCATTGAGCATTATGTGTAATGTGATATTCTATAAGAAAATATTAATTTACAGTGACTTTTATAATAAACCATTTTGTTTAATGGTATTAATAGTAAGCACCATGTTATAATAACCATGTGCTAAGGTTATCTAAAATTAAAATATATTTAATAACTCAATATAATTTAGTACTCAACTTTTCGTAAATACATTTTATTCTTCAGAAAATAAATCTTCATTTAAATTTATTTTTATATCATTTTGAGAGAAAATAGTATAAATAAAATAAAAATATATAACTTTATTTTTCCAAAAATTTCATCATTTTATAAAATTTTATATTAAAATAATCTTAGGGGGGAAATCTGTAGAGTTTTCTAAAAAATTAAAATTTTTCATAAATAGTGATTTTTTTTGATATTTGCAAAACGATCATTTATATTCATTAAATAATGAAATATTAAAGTAGTATTCTATATTAAAGTAACCTTATTATCCTTTAACTATATATAATTTAATTAATTACATAGAAATAACCAATATACAATATTTTTCTATCTTGTCATTTTTACACATTATAAATCATTTTTATGAGAATTGTTATTCATTGTGTTTAAAATATTTTTTCATAAATTTAAATTATATATATATATATGTATATATATTGTATCATAAATATGAATTCCATATTAGGAATTACGTGGTTCAAATTTGATTGATATTTCGCGTTTTTGGTTATTAGTTATCGTACCTATAATATATATTTTTGACCTTCTTAATAATAAATTGAGTAATTTTGTTTAGAAATATTTTGGATAGGCCCAAAAAATACCTTAAAACTTGTCATTGTTTAATTTAAAATGTTTTTATTTCAATTTCCACAAAAATTTGAAATTTTTTCATTTTATGGGATTATTCTACTGAATATAATATTTATACTATTTCAAGTAACGTGTGATGTTAAAAACACAACTATCTAGATTTAAAACTATATAAAATATTTCCAAAGGCATAGATAATACTTATTTGTGGTTATAAATTATATATATATATATATGTTAATTTTTTTTATCATGGTATTTTTTTATTATTTTAGTGATGAAACAAATTCTATAAACTCTTTTCCAACACACAAACCATACCTGTGGTAGTATTTGAAAAATCAAGTAAACTATTTTATGAAATATAAATGTAACGTAATTTTAAATAATTATTATATACCATTAATTTGAAATATAATTATATCATTATAGGAATCTTTTTGAATTTTATATCTTAATTTAATTTCCATGTTGATGTTATTAATGTCAAAATATTTGAATATTCGAAAAAGAACTATAATGGAATAGTATGTTAAATAATAATTTATTTAATGATATGAAATTAAAGAAAATAATATATAATGGGAAAATTTATTATGGTCTATAATATTAAAACATATTCCATTTATGTCTAACTAGACATTTTATTCTATCTTTCTTGGCCCTTGATTAGTAAAAGTCCTTGACATCATGGATATTTTCAAAAGGTTAAACATGGTGTCAAAAGTAAGAGATATGTGTTAAAAAATATACATCACTTGCCTAAATATATTTTCATGAGTTTTTATAGACTAGTTGTAATATTATATTATAAATATATCAATTTGGTTTCATGATATAATTGGTAATAATTCATATCAATCTAATACTTTAAATAATTCTCAGACTCCCCCTACCCACATAAAATCAATACCCCATATCCTCCCCTATTGGAAAATATTGAGCACTATAGTTCATCCATAACATTCCACAGGCTCTCTCAATCATTCCTCTCTATAAATTCTTGGATTTTAACATATCTCAATATTATAATATATGGATTGAAGAGTAATTTGAATATTATTTTCCCATGAAAAGGTATAAACATTAATTGTGAGTTATCATATATAGACTTCCTCTGCCTCCATCAAATTTCCTTTAACAAGAATTTAATAATAACATCAGTTTTTTATACTATTACATTATTATTATTATGTGTTATACCATTTTATCAAATAATTTTTTATCCTATAAGGAATCCAATCATTATTCAGGAGTACATGTGGATAAACACCTCCACGAAAAGATGTGTTTCATATTTCCTGACCACCTCAAATAGATATTTATTGTTATAAAATAAAATTTTAGAAATTATATTTCCAAAATCATTATTATATAAATAAAAAATATCACTTTTATTCCTTTCCCAACACCTATTAAAAATTTATAATGTGGATCATGCGAATGTGTGAAATACCACCTACACAGAGTGATGTGTTTCATTTTTCAAATCATTCTTCCCTGGAATGTACTATCATTATATTTTATTGATAAAATATAACCATTACATTATTATTACTATTATAATTATCAATCCCATATCATTATGACATCATTCTATATAATGATGTAATTTTCCAATAATGAACCTAATTATCTATAAAACATGGTTTAGAATTAACAAACTCTGAAATTAAATATGTTATTAAATATGATTTAAATAACATAATAATAGAAGATTAAACCTATAATATTTTATTATACTAGTAGATAATTAATATATTAATATTTTGGTAGAGTTAAATAATATACATACTGTGTCTAGAATATAGGTATGGGTTTTAATAACACAATTTCCATTCATTAGGGAGTATGTTAACATCATTGAGTTTGTTATGATTAGATTATGTTTGAAATATCCTGTGATTATACTATTCTACATTTTGACATTTCCTTTATGGATTTAATATTTATACTCATAATATCATATTTTACTAATTAAAACCTGATTTATTTGATAATTGAAAGGATTATTTTAATTAATATGGGTTTTTTGAAACATATACTATAATAAGAAACTATATAAAATATTATGGTTTATTTAGAAAAGAGTGATGTATTATATCAGGAAGGATACATTGATCATGATATTTAATATTACTTTGATGTTTCCCTATTCATTTGATATTGAATCAACTAGAATTTAATTTTTATAGGTCATAATTGTCCCAAATTAATGTATACAGACCTGATTCTTGTTAGACACCGTGATTTATATAATATGGAATAATAATTTACCAATGATTGTGTTTTATCATATTATTTAGTGTAAATTATATGTTTTATAAAATATTTTATTGTTTATAATTAAATATCATATTTATTCCAGCATTACCTAAGATGTAAGGTATTCTAAACAAAATCATCCATCATGAGGAGACATTTTTATTGATTAAAATATTATATTATTTGGTGTATTTTGAAATATTAAATTAAAATATGTTTAATCTTTTTATAGTAATTTAATTTTTTTTATTATTCATATGTTCATTCATTAAAATGTTATTTGGATTTAAAATGATTTAAATGGGTTTTCTTTAAAAATGTTAATATTAAGGGTTTAATGAATCTTAACTAAATACTTTCCCCATGTTCGTTATTATATTTCATGAATGTTCTTTTTGAAAAATAAATTATTATATTATATTATTTTCCATGATTGTTAAAATTAATTTAGAATATTTTAATATGAATATTAGTAACATATCTAGTGGCGTATAATTTTAGACTCTTTTATAATGTTCGAATAAAAGTTGAGTTTTTAAATTTTCATGATAAACAAATGGCCCCAACACCATAAACATTATTTTTTTGATGATTTATTATAAGTATCCTTGTTTATTTTAAAAATTGAATCCTTTTCCCCAATTTTAAGTGAATTTTAAATTTTTAATGGTACTATAAGTAATGTTTATTTTACCATGGTTTTAATAAAATGGTTTAAATTTTATTTTAATGGTATTATATTCTATATAAACATATATTAATGATTCCCCCACATCACTATGAATATGAACATGGGTTACTATTTATAATCTTTCCCTATAAGGATGTCATTATTTTCATTATGTGAATGTCATGTAAAACATTTATTTTACCTTAGAAAATTTTGTCTTAAACATAGTAATGATGATGGTAAATGGTTGAATATGATAATTTAATCTTCTTTTGTTATATTCAAGCATGTTACGTGAAAATTATAGATGATAATGGTTGATACTATGATAACATATATGATGTGCAAGCTTGATAGATCTTATATGATGGGGTGAGACTAATATACATCTCAAAGGAATTAGTCGATGTTGCATATCATTAAAGAAAAAAGGATGGAGATAAAGGTGGAGATTTCTCATATTGATTTATCTAGACTCCAGGTATTTTTGACATTAGTGAAAATTGATTACGAAGACAATGTTTTATGATATAAACACACTATCTTTATTCTTATAGAGAGTTTTGAATTGTTCCTTTGATTAATATTGATATAAAATGGATCATTATTTTTGAATTACATGACTCTAGTCTTATACAATAACATTATTCCATTTTTTAGGATTTCAGATCCATTTTTAGGGTTATGTATTATATTAGGATATTCTCATTAAAATTTACTATGTTTTGATAACACTATTCTCATATTATTCTCAATAATGAAATTCAACTATCAATGCTTATATTTGTCTTAAATAAGAATTAAAAAATTATTATGCTTTCAATTTCACTAGGTTAAATACAGTTATTTTAATTGAAATTTTTCTAGACCTTTATCAGGAGTGAATGAATTTATATGATATTTTTATGACTTTTTTGTGAAATAAGTAAAGATAGTAATAGTAACAGAAATTTTTATTTTCAAGATATGGATATTTTTCATTTTGAGTTCTTCCCAAATATATGAAAATATAATCCTAAAATAATGATTACTATGTAATTGTTAATATATATTTTTATTTGATTTCATTATTATTTTCTAGGACAATTTTGTTTCAAATTTACCATTTCATTATGCCCTGAATGTAAAAAATTTGGATTTTAATAGTAGATTTTAATTTTTAGGTTTATGGATGTTGTAGTTTGTTTTAGTTTACATATTACATATAAATGGATATTAGGATGTTTTTTCAATATTTTAAGTGTTTTTGATCCCTTGATAGGATTATATGTTCATGTTTAAACATTTGTTGATAGTTATATACACATGTTTTTAGGTTTTATGTGATGGTATTATGGGGTGTAAAATGATATTTTGAAGAGGTTTTATTAGGTTTTGGGATATTTAACTCTTCGGTTTAATGTTTCGGGTTATTCATAAATGATAATTTTATATTTTTGAGGAGATATTATAAATTTTATTAAAAAACTATTGAGGATAAAACATTATTTAATGTTGAGGTCATTTACATTAATCATGATATCTGAGTTTTTTATAGAAGTATATATGTTGAACCACTGGTTTTATTTATCAGTTTTTAGGTTAAAATATTTTGTCAACATAATTTTTTATTGAATTTGGGTATTACCTCTTCATGTGAAAACTATATTCCTTTTGGAAAATATAGGAATAATTTTTTTTCATCCTTTCATATACCATGTTGTCAATTAGAATATTATTATAGTGCTTCCCAAATAAAATTTTTACTATCATAATTTAGTTTAAAGTAATAGATAATGGTGGAAAATGATTGTAATTTGAATCCAAATGATGAAATAATGACAATGGATTTGAAGAAAACCATTTAGGTATATTCACTTGTGTTATTGGTGTAGATTATATGTAATTCCTAAACTCGTGGAAGATGATTTTGAACATAAATGTAATTTTATTACCATACATTATAATGAATCGATGGCCTTTTAAATCTTTATTCGTTTATGTTTTTTGTACATTAATTTTTCATGACAGTTCGATTTTTAGGGATCAATGTTCAATGTATCTCATTATCCTTATTTAGACATTATATTTTCCATTCATGTCCAAATTTTCACATCCTACTAAGGTTATCCAAATTAGAAACATAGTAATATGATATTTTATATGACTATCACATTAAAAATTACCTCTTTTAATAAAGTTATTTTATTTACCCATCATATGATGTGAGTTTTGTATATAGGTATTTTAAAATATAAATCCTTTAACTACTGATCTGATGATAAAATTATGAGAAAAATATTTATTAAAGAGATCAGTGGAATGTAACACCCTATAATCCGAAAATAAAATTATGTTAGATATATTTTATATAACACAAAATACAGATTTAGGTTTATCATAATATTAACATAAACATTATTTATATTTGTTAGTATATAGGAAAACAATTTTCTATAAAATCATTTTATTCTTAAAAAATATGTTCTCTTAAAAATGATTTTTATAATAGTTGGTGTGAAAATATTTTATTAAATTATATTATTTTTTGAAATTAATTTTAATTAAAAATATATCATTTTTCAAATACTTATATAAATAATATATTACGGTAAAATTTTGATATTTTTCTAAAAATATTGATTTTCAGTAAATAATGAAAAATATAGATTTTAGTAAAACAATTTTTTCATTTTATTTAATATTTTTTTAAATTTATAATTTCATATTATTATAACATAACTATATTTTAAAAAAATATAATAAATATAATTACATAGGAATCACAATTATAATTTCTTTTGGAAAAACATCTTTTTTGGCTTAAAACACTTTTTTCTAAAAAAATATTCATTGGGTTTTACACATTTCGATTGAAACATATTTTATCTACCTCTATAAATAGAATGTCTAAAAATTTATCACATATATTGAATAATGATTTTAAAATTTTATATTTAGGCTCCTTTTATTTGTTTCATTATGAATCACAACTGATGTAAATATTTGTCACCCTATTCAGGGTACACCATGTAATTATATTATAAAAAAATGTGATAAGGCTAATAAATTTCACAAAAAATCATATCTTAATAATAGGATAATTTATTGATATTAAAATTATATTTTAAAATAGTATTAAATCCAAGGACACTTTCTTTTTACAAAAACATTTTTATTAACATACGTAAATTATAAAGTCAAGAAAGTCACTCTCTTCATTAAAATATCTTAAAACAAATTGAAATGGGTAAGAAAACAATTGTTCAGTTATAAATTGTTATTTTAAATTTGAATGAATTTATTTTCTGGTTTATAAATTTCCATTTTTTAGTGAATTAATTATCTTAAATGATTACACAACACCAACACATTACTTGCGAAATAGTTGAAAAATAGTGTAAACAATTTTTAAAACATTAAGAGTAATATAATTTCGATGAATTATTGTATCCCATGAATTTTTAATAAAAATATACTAGATTTTCAGATGTTATAAAATTTAATATTTAAATTATTTTAGCATCATGATGTAATTAAATTTATTCTTTTTTAATTGTCGTATAAATGATTATTATGGTATATTATATTAGATAGTATTGTATTTTCTTATTAAAAATTAGAGAAATATTAAATTCTTCAATGAAAATTGTATATTGACAAAAGAATATACCATTATATATTTATTATTATATTTCCCTTTCATAAGATATTTCATAACCAATTGTGATTGAAATAATTATAACACATTAATCATCCAATGGATTTATAAGTTGTTAAAACTAAGAAATAATGGTTAAAATGTAACCCAAATGTGTATAAATAATATTAGATGAGAATAATTATAATAAAACACATTATATATAAAAAATATATCATTTTTGATAAAAATTCCTTTTAAAATTGATTTATACTAGTCAATAAATTATGTAGTTCCAAGGGGGCTCCTCCCCTCACAAACATAATGGAACCACCACTCCTCCCATCAATATTGCTTTTATAACTACAGTTTTGAAAAACCCTACTAAATAATCCCACAAACAAACATATACATAGAATATAGGATCTGGTATTATCTAAATACCCTCATAGAAGTCATACAGTATAAACCAAATGAGTTTTTCAAGTATTAAGTGTAAGCATTTGTTACAAATTTTTATTTTACATTTCCTTCTCTCACTATTATATCATCATAAAACTTGATGATATAATTAATTTAATATCACTAATATAATTATATATCATAATGACTTTATTAAATCATTTTTTTATTATAATATTCATTCATTGGGAAAGGGAATCTTCATTCATTTTTACATATGAATTACTACCCCTAAACAATGATGACAATCGTTTTTCACCACTCCCTAAAAAAGAAGGATATATTTGTAGATTTAATATATATATATATATATATATATATATATATTTGATAAAATAATTTTCATTTTATTGAAATAAGATATTTATTACCTTCTTTCCTACCCCCTATAGGGAAATGATAATTTTTCTCGTGTGTACATGTAGAATACCATTAATAATAAGCGATTTGATTATTTTTTCACATCATCATTAAAGGAGATATTTTAATATTGAATTTTATGATTAACAATTATATTTATTTAATAATTATTATTATTAGGGAGATGAGGTAATAATTACATATTTTACCATAATTAACATAGATAAGTCGTATCCCATATGTGAACTAAACAACCTCAAAATATATAATATGGACATAAAATATTATGTAATAAAATTTTTCATCAAAATAAAATTATTTAAATGTTTTAATGATAAAGTAATAAATATTTAAAAGGTTTTTAAATATTTAATAAATTATGAATATATTTTTAAATTGGAGTTAATCGATGTACATCGCGATTCGAGTCATGATGTAAGGGGTTTCTTAACAAAATTCACATTTTCTCAGTTATAGTTTTACATCATTAAATATATTCTATATTGATTGTATTTTAAATGAAAATTTATTATATTAAAATATATTTCAACTTTTTTTGAGTTATTTTACAATTATTATACATAGTCACTTCATTTTAAAATTTTAAAATTAGTAAAATGATATTTTTATTTATTGTTGATATCAATATTTATTCTTTAAAAAAATAATGAAATATGCACCAGAATATATTTTTATGTTTTATATACTTACTATTGAGATATTATATCATATATGACTCCTTAATCATGATATTTAATTTTCCTTTCATGTTCCCTCATTCATGTGATATTAATTCACATTTTTTAAAATATCAAATAGTTTTCGTGGCCCCGATTTCAATTCATTATTATATAATTTATGTTACAAACCATTGTTTATGTAATATGGTGTACTTATTTCCAAAATTATGTGTTTTATCATATAATTTCATTGAAATTTTTGGGTTTTTACAGTCATGTAATATTCCCTCATTCAATGGATTCTGTGATTCAAGCATTATTTGTGTTACAATAGTTTTTATCATAAGTTAATTTCTTTGAGAAATGTTTATATAGAAGAAACTATTTTTATGTATACGATGTATTCAATTACTAAATAAATATTATTTTCTGAATAATTTTACACTCATTGAAATTTATATGTCTTCATTTTACAAGAATTAAATGAATATTTGGTTTTAAAATGATATAAGTTATTTTTTATTCAAAATGATTCATTTTTAGTATTGACATACCTTTAAACAAAATTTTTAACCATCATCATAACAATATATCTTATTTTTCTTTACAAAAATTATTTCTTAATATTTTTCCATTATAATCAACCTTATTTTAAAAAAATTTATGTAGAAGTTTATTAATGTTTTTCATGCGTCATATTTGATTATCATTAAAAAATATTGAATATAATGTTTATTTTTTACATTTACCTCATGATTTGGTTTTTCTAGATGTTTAAAATTATTTTCATCAATTATTCCGTCATATTTTTCAATTTTCCCTATTTAAAATTGATTCCAAAATTAATTGTGAGTATTTAGCTTTTAATGGTATAGAAAAAAAGGACAATTTCTATTATTTTCAAACAAATGCTTTAAATTTTTTATTAATGGTACATTAATTTATGTTAATATCCTATAATTATTCCTTTTCATAACTAAAAATATTATCATATGGTGTCATCTTTTTTCATTCTCTATATGTCATAAAATGATTGTTTTTAAGATATATTCATGAATTCCACTTGGTTTCTCTAAGAAAATCCTATAATAAATGAATTCAACATGTTGTTAATATATTGATGATGAAAATATAAGAATCCATGTGTTATTGTACATGAACCTTATATATGATTATTTGAGATAATTATGCCTCTAATATGATGGTATATATAGATATACCTTAAATAATGGGTGATCGTTATACAACTTAGTGATGGGTGATCTTGATATAGCTCTCTAATAAACTTAGTAATGTTCTCTTCATTTAATGTAATGAAGGTGGGAGTTATCTGGGGATATTTCTCCTATGGATTTAACTAAAATACATTTATTAATGAAATAATGATATTGAATTGTAAATATAATGTTCCATAATAAAAACATTTTGACTATATGATTTATATATGTTTTGAATTGTTCATTTGATCATGAATGACATCATATATATCATGATTATTGACCAATTTAGCTATGGTTTAATGAAAATTACTTATTTCGTGAATCATTAATTTTAACCTATGTTTTTATTAGTGTGAATTATTTTATAATATTCTCATTCACATATCTCATTATACCCTTATGATCCACTTATTATCAATATTTGTATTTAATTAATAATTATTATTTTTATCCATACAGATCATTGGAGGTCACACATGTTATATTTTATTTTTTATTAGGTTATGAATTATTATGTTAAATGAATTATGTAGATAATGGTTTTATGTTTGTTGAATAATGTTTTTGATGTTATGTAATTCTTGTAAATAATAAAATCTTTGAATAGTGGAAGAAAATTCATGCTTGAATACATATGTATTATTATGTATTATTTTTACCTAATTATCTAAAACAGTATACAGAAAAAGTCGTTGATTATTTAATTTATCCGATTCATTTTTTGATTCTTTATTTTTTGGATGGATAAAATTATTCCACATTTATCAGTATGAAAGTAACAAATTTAGATATTCTGCTTTCAGCAGAACATTTGGGAGTGTAGATTTTGGGATATCACATAAGAACTATTTGGGCATTGATCCATGTTTTTTAGATTTGGATTTTATTTATTTATAATAAATTTATCGATAGTGTTTAAATAACTCTCTATTTATATAAACTATAATTGGAGGAGGCTTGAAGAAAACTATAGTACTCTATGTGAGAAATTTTACTGCAAAATAATCTAAGAAAAAACATAATAACATCATGAATGGGATTTATATTGGAATTTATAAAAAATTGTTTTTGTGATGATTATGAAGAGGCATAATATATAAAAATTATGATAAAAGTACATAAAAATCAATATTTTATTATAATATTGATGTACATTATCTTCGTCATCTGAGTGTTATTATGTTTAACATTTAATTTAAAAATGAAAATAGATAATGGTGGAACATGCCATAATGATTTAATGGGAACACTACAATATTTGTTTATCTTAAAAAGAATAATCTTCATCGGTGATAATATTTTATGTTATTAATTATTTATTACTCTAATCTGTGGATGGTCATATATGAATATAAATGTCAACCATTAGTTTTAATGTTCAATGATTATTTATAGAGATATATAAATAAAACATCTTATTGAAATTATTTTTGGTGGTGCCGATTCTATTTGTTTCTAATTTGAGAGAATAAAATTTCTTAGAATGGTTTTTTTTCTTATAATTTTTCTATAAAAATAAAATTAGATTTAAATTAATTATAGACTCTAATTGTACTCTTTAAATTTACATCAGATTCATAACTATCAATGTTAGTGTGTATATTGAAGAACATTAAATGTATTTGATCTTGATTAAAAAATAATTATTCTATTATCATGATTTATAAAATATGGTTTTTTCAAATTTTTACATAATTTAATCGAGGCAAATTAATTTGGAATTTCCTTGTAAAACATCATACATGATTTTTAATTATTATATTCCATAATATATATTCAACCCCAAAATAATATAAAGGATTATTCAATCATATAATTCTATATTTGGGATAATTATGGATTATATGTGTGGTGGATAGGTCGTAAATGTTTTTAATAATATTTCAGTATATAAAACATAAGAAACCCTTCATGTATTTCAAGATTTCTATATTTCAAGGATTAGGTAATGATGAATCTTTGGGTGAACTGTTTTCTTATATTTTAACGATATAATTCCACATTAAGGAGATTAATCTCCATTACTGCCTAAACATAATTAGAAGAAACATTAAATATCCTAATTTAATAATATTTCATCTATAAATTTCAAAGAGTATGTCTTACACTCATAATTGACATTAATCTCTTTTGGTTAAATAAAAATCATTATTTATTCATCATAAAGTAATATGAAATATAATTTATAATCCATGATATACTATTCATTATTTATTTGTTATTTGTTAACAACTCAACAGGTTATTTATTCTACTAATAAATATTTACACCACCCCATAAAATAATAACAATTTTTAATCATTGTTCCCAAATTATTTTGGTCTTTTATCTTAGAGTAAATTAATTTCATAGAAATTTAGATGGAGGAAAATTGACGTGTTTTTAAATATTGTAAAAACAATTAATGCAACTAATTTTTCTAAAATAAGAATGAAAATTTGAACTAAAGTAAATTAATCTCAAGTTTTAAATCACCTAACTACATTATTGGTTCAATTAGGTATAACAAATTGGAAAACATTCATTGTGGGATTTCATGTCTTAGTGATGAGATCTATTAAATTCAAATGAATATTACTAATTATTTAGTTGTGGTTAGTAAAAGAAGTATGTGTGGTGAAACATGATATGGCCATTTATGGATTCATTTTTCCACTTTGTTATAATTAATATAATGGTTCATTTCTAAGAATATGAGCTTGAATAAATGTATTATTTAATTTCCATTAAATCATTGTTAAAAAATTTAATAATTAAATATATTAATGAGAATCTTAATTTTAATATCTTTAATGTTTAATAGTTCTTAGAATCAATTTCATGATTTTGAGGAAATTTTTTTTTTCATAATATTGTTCAATCATCGATCGAAAAAATAATTTTGAATTATTTTTAATGTTATTTATATTAACACTTTAATTTTCCGTTTAATTTTTCTTAAATAAAAATATTTTAATGATCTTTTATCATTATTTGATATTTCAAATTATATTAATTATTTTTTATTCTATGTTCTGTTTGGTTTTTTAGTTTATTAATTTCAATTTATTTCATTTATGGCTAATCAGTACCTCCAATTAGGTGTGTCTTCTGATCAGATATTTTTTCCACTGATTGGATAACTCTGTTATTGGTCATGTGATGCGTTTTTGTAAGATATGTTGGCAAAAAACTTACTATAAATTTAAAAATGTTTTAAGGTACCACAAGAGAATAATATCAAGACATCATGTGAATAATTGTGTAAATATATGGACACAATACTACATGATAACCCAAAACTATAAGTTCACTTTCCTACTAACGTGCATAGTCTCAATTTATCACATGTTGGGTTTTCCAACCATGAGACCAAAAATGAATCTATTTAAAACACATAGGTGAAAATTTATTAGTAAGGACAACATAACATAATATTCTTCTAATATAATAATAGAGAACACTTCTTCCACACCAAGAGATAATCTCTTGTTAGGGTAGATTAGGAACGAAACACCCTGAGTTACACCAAATGAAAATGATGATGTATCATCTATTTCAAAATTAAAAAATAACTCTACATTCTAATATGAATAGATATTGAGCACGGTATTATAGATATGCTAAATTTTGGATCTAAGGTTGTTAGACTGAAATGTGATCCAAAACAACTAATGAGATCCTTATAATTAAATGAATAATCTCTAAAATCTTAAATGAAACATATACATATATTACATAATTTTTGATGAATATTAATCACAAAACATTATGATCTAATCCCGAACCATAATTATTGAGTGTCTTCGGTGACTAGATAAATAATCATCTTACATCAAGAAATATTTTCAACATTTTCTATGAATATATTCTCACATACTACCTTTCATGGACATAAAATACCTAAAACCATTCTTTATAACATAAGGAATAAAAAAATAAGACAATGTGAGATCAAATTCTTAGTAAGGGTTCACATATGATATATAATTAAATTATCTTGTCTGTGAAACATATGAGCATAAGGTTATGGTGAAATGATCATAATAAAAATCATAATTCCAAATTATTTTTGTGATCATTAATAAAAAATTATGGAATGTGTTATATAGAAAATAAATATATAATTCATTTAAAAATGGAATAAACAATAATCAATAATGACCCTTCATAAATATAATTTAATAAAAAATATTTTTTTCATACACACACATATATATAATAGCATTTTCCATGTTAAGGATTACAACCAAGAGTATCATAGTTGATTGGGTTCACTCCCCATTCCATGATATTCATAGTCATGTCCCACTCCCGGAACTATTATACTGGTTAGATCCCATAACTAAACTAACTTCACCCACCTTTCTATTTCTTATTTCTTTCGAGATACCCATAAATATGAAATAAATCGGAGGTGTATATAATTATGACATGACAAATCATATAATTATATCCATAAATTTGTGTGGAATAATACCATAAAACAATCAAGGTAACTCATACTATAACCAATGGATGAGAAATAAGTTTCATAAATATTTAATCATTTTATCATATAATAACCCATTGAAAGTAAATAGGTTTTTTAAAAATATCATCATTAGAATTATTGAAATAATATTTATGGTATTATTATATCATATCCCAAGTAAATCATAATTAACATACAAGGTGGTTATCATCGAAGATTAATTTCTCTAAAATATCTTTTTAAATATTACATGAGGATGATAACCCTTACATTTTGAAATAAATTATTTAAAAATCAAGATATTTCAAGTAATATTGAGGAATAAAATTACTTTTAATATAACCATGAAAATATGTAATTGAATTATAAAATAATTGACCAGTTATGATAGAGGGATATTTAATTCATGTTAAAATAATTAAAATAAAAATTTTGTCCAAACCATTGGTAAAACATACATTGATTAAAAAATGACAATAATATTATTGTTAAAATACTTCTTTAAAATTAAAAAGTGTTATAAATTTATATACAATATCAGGGAATAATAGTTCTAAATATTCATGAAACCATTTTAAGAAAATTGATATCAAGGTAAACGTTTTTCTAAATGGAAGAGGTGAAATGAGACCATTGTAATAAAATTTTATGAACAATTTAAATTACTTTGTTGAGAGAAATTAAATAATAGAAAAAATCAAGACATAATGTGAGGAGAGGGAAAATTATTCTCATATTATCAAATAATAATTATATGATTTCCAAAAAGGGAATTCAACTATTAATCATTCTAAATATAATATGAATGAAACATACAACCATTATCTCTTGTATTATATTGTTTTTAATCATTAATAGTTTCATTATATTAAATATATAATTAAAAAATATATATTATGGAATAACCTAAACACATTGGATTTATTTTTAACATCTTCTCACCCATTTATAAACAATTCATTATTGAAATCATTAATGCATGTGATAGGTGATTTATTTTCCTTGTAAGATTAAGTTAAATAGTTCTGGTAAATTAATATTGGCCTTGGATTCATCCTATAAAAATACTTAATCATTAAATAATTTTCCTTTCTATTCATCATATGAACTATTATTACATTTTAAATATATTGGTTATGAAAAAATAAATAAATCATAACATGGAGAATATTGTACATTATTATGCATGAGTGATGTTTCCACTTTTCTACGGTTGGAAAAAAAGAATGATATTTAATAATTCACCATTATATATAAATTATTAAATAATATATTTTATATAAATTCATTAAATATAGCATAATAACTATGAGTTTAAAAAAATAAAAACTGAATCACATCACGTCATGGGGATGGTAGTCCATAGGTATGCATGATCGATGGTATAATTTTTGTGTGGATATAATGTTAATAACATATAAAATACATTAAAATTATAAAAGTACAATTAACTAATAAATATTAAAAATAAAAATTAAATCTGTCGTAATACCAACCATAAATCAAATCCCTCTGTGGAGGCGATGGTCTGCACATATAAATGAATGATTCATTTCATATATCTTTATACGGAAAGGATATTGAATATGGATAATACTGTAATGACTATAATTTTTTAAATTATATTGGTTTCTTGTAAAATTATTGTTAAATATTATATAATATCATACACATAAAAAATAATGATAACCCCGTAAAATAAAATATAACTAACATTGTTCATTACATTAGTCAAATATAAAATAATATAAAATAAAATAAAATAAATCTGGACAAAAAATATAAAAAACAGAAGCTAAAATGTTAATGTATGGATTACCCCAACCAATTAGAATCATCATACACAGAAAAAAGTATATAGAAATAAAATATAGTTTTAATCCAATCACCATCTTACCTAATTTAAAATATAACCTTTGGAAACATTTTATTGAATTTTGAGTGAAAAATGAAGTGTTTTTATAGGGTATGAATGGAAATGTGGTCCTTAAGATTTGACCATTATACAAATATTGTTAAATATAAATTCTAGAAACTATACTTTCTTGGATAATTTTTCATTTTTAATTAGTATATATATGTTTTAATGATAAATTATAATTTCATCCAATATTAGATTTGATGGCCTTAACCTGTAGAGTCATACCATTTGAAGCTGATTTGTCTGAACATTTGGGGAGTTCACATCACTAGGGTACAACCTTGAACAAACCTAAGACAAGATTCAATAATTGAATCTTGAACGAAATATCTTATGGAATAATTTCAAGAGAGTTGATATTACTAACCAGCCGATGCTAGTCGAGCCACCCCATCAGCATATGACCATCACACACCTCACCCATAGGAAATATGTGATTTGAATAAGTGATCCTATTACCAAAACTGAGTATTGAAAAGTATAAATTTCATTGTATGCATGAAATTATTATTCCATCAATTCATCTTAACAATATATTTTAATAATAATATATCTTTTTAATGGTGATGAATTTGGTTATTTGATATTTAGATGAAAATAAAGCATTATTGTAATTTTCTAATATATATATATATTATAAAAACCCAAGGTATAATGAATAGTATTTTATTTAATAAATTTGTTAGTTAAATAAATTATTTAAATAAAAAATGATAAAATAATTTTATAATGGCCTATAAAATTTTATATAAGTGTAACAAATTTATCAATTCCAAAAGAACAGTTATTTTTAAATAATTAAGGATTTTGAAAAATTAAATATCAAATTATATTATTTAGAAATAAACATCATTTATGAAATAATAAAATTCAAATTAGTTTATGATGAATATATAATAATTTCCTATAATATTATTTTATATTAAATTGTAAATAATACAGTTTTAATGTTTTTTTAGAATTTTTAACACCATATTGAGGTCTTTATAATGTAATAACTAATTAAACACAATACAGGAAATATTATATATAATGTTATTATAATTATATATTTTAATAGTTCATAATCAATTTAAAAAACTAGATTTGGATTTCTAATGTCTAAAAAGGATAATTAGAATTCAAAAAAATGAAATTGTGGAATCTTTAATTTTCCAAGAAAAAACAAGTAAAATTTTTTTTGGTTTCCAGAGGATTACAATAAAATAATATTTGTACCAAATATCATAAAACATGATTCATAAAATGGTTTATCATTTTCAGCACATAGTTTTCCAAGTCATATATTTTGAAATTATTAAAAAATCCCTCCACTTTTTTTTATAAATACCCAACCAATTATCCATTTCCTTTCACTCCCAATCCATACTCAATTATTTTATAGTAATTCTCCCTTGAAAAAAGTCCTTCCAAAGTTTTTTAATTCCAACTAGGTTTCATCCTCATGGTTTAGGAACAACTCTTCAAGGTAAGGGAAATTATAACTTCCCTTTTCCATTCAAGATTTCTTTTCTCATATACAATGTCTTCTAATTTCCAAAATAAGATATATTTTACCCTTTATATTGTACAATTTGAATAAAAACAATATTATATGAATGGTAAACCCTTTTCCCCTGTAATTTTTACCATTTTCTAACACAATTCTCTATACCTTTCATAATTTCGAGTTTACTTCTCCAAAATTATATATTATCCTTAATTAATATTCATTTTTTATTTATATGTGGACTCTGAAACCATTTTATTTTACATAGGTATTGAAGTATATATAAAAATTACTTATTTATTTAGGTATTTAAATATTTTAATCGCCTATTTCCTTTCATGGTTCCAAAATGACATCATAATCCACTCATTAATAACTTTTCTATGTCAATATTTTCTATACAAAACATGTTCTTTTTTATCGATTGGTTTCAATAAAATTTATATTATGATCAATGTCACACACCTTTTCCATATGTTGAATCCCTCCTATTAAATCAATGGGAAAATAGAGATAGTAAACTTCGAGTCCCTCCTCCAGCAAGCCTCGGGTTTCCGACAAGCACCGAGGGTATAGTAAACACAGAGATGGGAGGAATTACCCTCTATTAGAACTCTTTCAAAGAGAGAGATAAGATAAAAAAGAACCAAATAATTCTCATAGTACAATATAAAATAAATCCCAAGTACACATAGGTAATTTTATACATGAAATATGAAAATTGAAAGGGAAAACTGCAAGTACAAAAATAATGTAGAATGAGAGTGACTGTAAAGCCCAAACAACTCCTGCAAAAGCCCAAGCTAGTGGTAACATGCCTAGTTTCCAACCTACTCAAATAGAATTGAAAATTTATTATATAAATTTAGGATGACAATAAAATTTTATTCAAGAAGGTTCCTCCCTATATCCTATTGGGAAAATGTAAATAAATCAAGATTAAGAACACCGAACTATAAGTGATACTAAGTTATCATCTTAAAATGTATAATATTTTCCACATAAATCCATGGATTCTATACATAAATATAATATTCATAAGAATATAATATTTTAGATAATATCAATGAATCCCCACTAATATTTCCCCAATATTTTTCTACTTTTCCCAAAAATCATGTGTCCTGAGTATCTCTCTCCAAAAGGCAAGCCCGAAGACTCCTATGCAAAGCACCACAACATGACCCTCATAAACATACCACCACGTCAACATAACCAAATGTAACTACCTTATTTCCAAAAGAATCCACATCCTTCATAACATGTATTACGCGTTAGGTATTATACCTCAGGCCATTACAAACCATACACCAAGTAAGGATCTGAAAGCCATCACAAACTATACACGTTAAATATATTGTAGTCCTTAGAAAACTATATATAGAATATAAGTGTGTGAAATATCATTATAACATTATAGATCTATACACAAAAATATGTATAAAACAATATATCATGAATACCATCACATGTAACTAAAAAGAGAAGACATTGTGGCCAAAGGGGGTAGTCAGCCATCTATCCTTCAACTAGGATGTTCGAGAAAACACCCACTAGGGCTCAGAATCCACTGGGATCCAATTTACCAAACCGACAGAGTGGATTAGTGTATAGAAACACAAAAATTTAGGATATAATATTTCTCACAACTATACTTTCTGAATAACCATGCCATAGACTCAACTGAAACAAACAACTATCAGACTCCCAATTACCACTAATAAGAAAATATATCATATAAGCGCACAACCATTTAAAGTTACTTGTGTAATAAAGTTATCTATTTTAATCATTTTAACATTAATTTAATTAATTTGTTAACTTTTATTTATCCATTATAATTTTACACATTGTATTTTATTACCATTCCATCCATGATCTATGCCCTCCAGGCGTAACAAAACTATGTCCACAACATCTCATAAATACTTCCTGAACATTGAATCCTACTAAGCTAATACCCCATGGGTTAAAAATTTATTCATTCATCTATTAATGACATTAAAACTTTCTAAAATTCTCGTTATTCAATGAAACCATTATATTCTAACAAAGGCAAGATGATCAACATGGTGAGTAGATGAACTACATATCGATTACTCACTACCAATAGTAAGAGTGTAGACTTATCCACCATCGAGAAGATAAACACAGAAAGCACGTGGAATACCCAATGTGTCATCACCACTCATGGGAGGAGGGTAATGAAAATAATATTCCTCAACTAGTGGGGAAATTAAAAATAATTAAACAAAAAATAGGTCAAACAACCATACAATATTCATATCAACATGTATGCCCAACATCAACTTGTTGTCTTATTTATGGCGCCCTCCCCAACACCCATACACATAAACTGATGCATCTTGCCACTCTAGGATCCAACTATTTCCACCAAAACTAGGCCTCCCAACCCCATATATTACAATAGAACTCTAGGTTCATCTATTATAGGTTAATATCACATCAAAACTTCAAGGAAACAAAAAATTACCAAGTTATCTATTATCCCTAAAAAAGGTGTCCAGCCTTCCCGAACAACGATTTATCACATCTCCAAAGCATAAGGCACCTAGTCTTCACAAGAAATATTAAACTGAGTCCCCACAAATGAGTTATATTTTTATTCAAAAAGCTGGTTCATAAACAATTTATTTTAACCTGAATATCTACCTTAATTTGATTATAATCAAATTACAATAGATACCAGATTCATTAACATAACTCTTTAAACATTTATCCAATTAATTATTAATTAATACTGGATTTTAGTTTTTTGAAAAATTCATTACATATAATCATCCTAAACAGTGTAATCTTAGTTGTCACACTATCTATAAAATTAAGAGCACATTGTTATAATGTTAAAAAACAACAATATCGCTACGCAATCGACACCATTTCCAAAATCAATTTTAAATAAATATTATTTTAATTTCATAGGGATCCAAAGGGAGAAATAATGATATTTCTACAGTAGTGCATAAATAAATATATATTAAATGAGTTCCCTACCTCAAAGGGATTTCGATGTTCATTGCACTAGAATGACCAACAAAACTGATCACGATCGCCTCTCCCACAATGACCGTATCCACATGAGGACTCCACTACTCCATCACACAAACCAACAATCGAGAAAGCACCATTAAAAACATAGAGGAGCCATCCCATCTCATGGCTAGGAGAAATGTGAGGAAATAGATCATTGACCCTAGAAAAATATACTTATAACATAACTTATATCTAAGAAAAATTGACACTTTCTGGTTGCACCCAAATATGGGGTGTTGTTGTAGAAGGAAACACTACAAGGGGAACATGATCCATGGATTTTAGATTGATCGCATGACTCCTATGGGAGGAAAAAATATAGGCATCTCATATAGAGGGAAAAAAGAACCAAGAATAAGGGAGGAAGGTATCTCAGATGTTTAAGAATCCAAAATGAGAAACAGTTTAGATATGGTATAGATTTTCTATTACAGGTGGATCTGGTAAATATTATGTGTTTTTAATGAGAAAAAGAACTCGAACCATTATGAATATTTTTACAGGAGTAATGGAAATTGAATCAGACTTCAATCCATTAAAATAGTGAAAAATGTGTTTTAAATCAAAGATAACATCAAAGGGGTGAAACTATAGGATGTTGGAAACACTGTTCAACCTACTTGTCATAGAAACACTATTCAACCAACCAGTCCTGAAAACACTATTAATCATACTGTTAGACAAAACACTGGTCCTTGAAACACTGTTCAATATATAGTTATATGACTCACCAGTCCTAAAAACACAGTTCAACCTTCTGGTCCTGGAAAAACAATTCCACCTACCGTTTATAACTCACTGGTCATAGAAATACTACATAGAAAACAATAAATTTTTGCAATGTGGTAAAAAAAAGTGACATTTACCACATATAACAACTCAAACACCATGTTTTCACTGGTAAATGGACTATAATGGTATGGGATGTAACATCATATAACTTTCAAAACATTCTCGTCCTTAAGAACCCAAAACCACCCCACAGAGGAAACCTAAAACTAGTTATCCAAACATTCACCATGTGAGATACCTCTGAAGGATCTCTCTATCACTAGAGCTCAAATTCATTATAAAAGGAACAACGTGAAACCTTTAACCTACTAAAACTAGCTCCTAAACACTCTCTTGGGGAACATACCAACCCACAGAGGAAACCTAAAACTGGTTATCCAAAATATTCACCATGTGAGATACATCTGAAGGATCTCTCTAGAACTGGAGCTCAAATTCATTATAAAATGAACAATGTGAAACCTTTAACCAACTATAACTAGCTCTTAAACACTCTCTTGGGGAACATACCTCTAAAATTGATAAATCTGCAAAAAGCCACAAGATAAAGCCATTTCGTATTCGAAAAATGTCTAAAAGCACTAAAGGAAAATATTTCAAGATAAGAGATAAACATCACACAAATTGGGGTACTGTGCTTGATTTTTAGATTCATGTTCCTATGTACACTCCTTCATGCCACCATGCTACCAAAAGACATGAACCATGGGGATAGAATTCCCACACAAAACCTTCTCCTTACAGTCCACGATTTTCTATAGGACACTCCTTGAAGCTCCCATCATCGTAAACATTGATCTTTACCCAATCTATGACATTGGAGTCATCATGAAGAAAATTATTGAGCTATTCCATATTTATAAAATCATGTATCTAGATCAATTTTGGGATAATTTATACATGATATTCCATTACTGTGATTCGATCCAACACCTCAAAATTCCCAACAAATTGGGGAGAAATCCTACTCCCACAACAAAACTATCACAACCCACGATGAGAATCGTACTTATGGTGATCTTACACTTCCTTCGTCCTCTCAAGAATCACCTCAACCATATCTATCATATTCTATACCATTTACATCCCTAGAATTTCTAACTTTCCTTCCCTTGTTTGAGAACCATAGATAAAGGAACGGTGTTCTATACAAGGATTAAAATATAATTATACTAATTATTGAATGAAAAATATTGTTTTAATAGAACTAAACCATGGGAAATTTCCTAATCCACAAACCTACATTTTCCATAACATAAGTTCCGAACTTCTGTTCAAGAGTCTGGATGGTCTATTCAATCTAACAGCCTATCTGCGGATGAAAAGTATCCTTATGGAATAGCTGAGACTCAAAATAATGTTGGATATCCCTCTACACACTTGAGTTTAAATGATGATATCAATTGTAAATGATCATCCTCGAGACCGTACAATTTATCCCCTCCTCCTCGAGATACTACCTCGACAAAACCTCCACTTAGATCGAATCCTTGATCTCTATGAATTGGGATGATTTATTCAACTGATACCCCAATACCCCTATAGTATTATAACCCCCCTGATTTTGAATTAAACTGGTAACAAATCCTATCGAGATTTCATCCCACTTACACTATGGAACATACAATGGATGGGTAAAACAGGCCAGATCACATTGTCGTCCTTCATCTTCTGGTAGACCAAGTATCAAGACACAAACATTGCAACTGCATGCTTCATCCAAGGAAATAAAAACTAACCTCTCAATGCACGGTACATAATATTCATGATAGGATGTCCTAAGAAGGGTGAACTATGGTACTCGTCAAGAACCATCTCACACAACTGTAATGGAATGTAAAGACTTTCGTAAAACAAAAACTGCTGTTATTCATCCTCAGAGCAACCATCTGGGGACTAACCACAATCAACATGGTCCTTCAAAACCTATACCTCAAAATCCACCATCATGGAATCTTAAACCTACTATGCCAGATTTTAATTCACCATCGTTTGAAAAAGAAAAAATATAACCACAGCTTCTCCAATATCCAAATTTTATGATAAATGTGCTTCAATCCCACTCTAGGAATCACCTAATTCATGCACAACATAACTATATGAATTCCTTCTCAACACATCATCAAAATTATTCCCCATTATTGGTGTATATAAATTTTCAAAGTCATAATCCTATAGAACTCCATACACAGATTTTTTCACAAGTTAATTTCACATTGGTAGAATATGTTCTGTAGCATCTTATGATTCATTAAGACCTCAAAATTATCACCAATGATGAAATGTCTAAAATTTTTTTGGGAAATCACTTCTTCATAAAACTTGAGATCATGTGAGGCATAGTTACATTCATACAGACACAACTAGAAATACCCATAAGAAATAACTATTCTATATAGTATTATAACAGATCATGAACCTAGACACGAAGCATCATATAAATCCTAAAACTAAACTCCTTCAACCGGAAGACATGGAAGTGGAGAACTAACCAACTTTTCCCACAGATACTCAAAATCTTCCTGACACTGATTAGTCTATATGAATTCCATATCCTTTCATGCAAACACTATCGGAGGAGTATAAACTCGAGAGAAATTGGATACAAATATCATGTAATTCCCTATAATACCAAGGAAACATCACAATTATTTCACCTCATTAGGCGATACCCAAGATACAATTGCTCTTATATTTGATGTATACATATATACTCCTTACTGGGATGCGACATATCCTAAGAAATGAAATTCTCTATCCCCAATCCAACGCGTTGAAAATTTCTCAAAAAGATTATAATGGCGAAGAACTCACAAAACAACAAGAAGATGAGAGGGATTCTCATCCATGAACACAAAGTACAAAAGTATTTCATCCATGAAATCCTCTATGAACGTATATAAGATCTCAAGGGAAACATTATTCATTAACATCATGAACATCGTTGGATAATTCCCCACATAGAATGGAATCACAATGAAGTTATAATGCCCATGACAATAGAACAAAGAAGTAATTTGGATAACTATATACTTGACACGCATCTTATGATATCCTTGACACAATTAGATCTTCATGATCCATCTTTCACCCTTTAGATGATAAAATAATTAATCATTTCGTGGAATATGATTTCTTTTCTTCACTGTCACTTGGTTCAAGAAATGATAATGGAAACACTACTACAATATTCCATCATCTTTCTTCACAAATAAAACATGTTCACCACACAGTGACATTCATTCCTAAATGATCCCGCACCATAATAGAACATCAAGCTATAAATAAAGCTCTTGCATCTCAAAACGTTTCATGCTATATGAAGACACTGATATAAGAGACACACCTTACTATAGCTTGATCTAGAACTGGATCTCCCATCATGGGGGTTACTCTACAACCTCATCTAGAAAGACATATTGGCACTCTTGTAAAACCCTAGGGAAATTTGACTAATGAACCAACCATGAACTCAACATCATCTTATCCATAAAGGATGATAAGTATAGAACATGACTTTGACCCATCTGAATGTCTCTCTCACCAAAAAACACTGTTGGATCTCCATCAGCATTGATGAACACCACCAGAGTCCTGATGAAATCTACAATACACTACACTGAATACATCCATTCCATGTCAAGGATGTAATCATATGATTTTATTCATTAACATTGGAAATATCCCTGTGAGAGGTGTTATCCTAGCACAATATTACAGTCTCTACCTACATCAAACAAGTCATCTCAGCCACAAAAAATCCTTATCAACGCCAAGGGAACTAGAATCCTCTCTACCTCAAGTCCCAAGGCATTGATAAGGGAAGGTTATACGATGGAGTGTGTCACTAATGAATCAAACCAGCCATACATCCAAGTAGAAAACAAGAAATGGGAACATTGAATGATATCTGGATCGCTTGGAGCACACAATGATAACATCTGATGATGAACCCGACCTACTCCACATAATCTATTAACCTACAAAATTTCAACTCCATGGGCACAATCTACTATATAAGGATTGGGATCATCCATGGGTGATCCTTTACCTTCCCCATCTACTCTTTACTGATAAAATCTAGTGAAAAATATTACAACTACCTTGGCTAGAACTACCAAAATGGAGGAACCTAGAGTGGAACAACAAAAAAATATTAAATTCTCAGAATATTTTGGAACTCAGGTCACATATGACCTCAACCTCCACAAAAAACAAGGGCCTAATCACCTATAATAGGCCTCAGATGCACTACTCATGGAGCAATCAGTCATTGAGGGCTGGTGCATACCCCCATCCGAACAAAAACTATTATTCTTTAAAAACTGAGAACCCCAAACCAGAACATTACTTTGTGAGGAATCCGGAGGCCTACCCTTTATTGGAAATTTACTTTTGGATAACTGTCACTCAAAAACTTTCTCTATTTCTAGCACCGTGATATATGTTGTCAGAATAAATATGGACCACAGGTGCTGAAACGCTACATGAAAAGCCTCTTCGAAATGCCTTTCCCTGGACTCTTAATATGACAATAGGTCCAAACCATATCGAATGTCATTCCTTAAATGGATCCCAAAATCTTGAACAATAACGTTTCTATGTCGAAGGTTAAGAAGATAATGGAGAGTGGAATCATTCATGGTCAAAAAAGAATATTCTCCCTCAAATGATCTTAGAACTTCTTCCATGAGTACATCGACTACTTGTGATCCACAAGGAAGAAGAGCCACCACTTCCTTGCTACCCCATGAAGCATCATCACACCCAATGATAATCGGTTGTACTTATGAGCGTGGATCGAACTGAACGTTTCCTAAAACTCTTCCAACCAGTCTTCTTTGACTGCATCTATAACGGAGCCCTATACTTTTATAGTCGGTGTTGTAGAAATTCTCAGAATGTCCTCCTCCAAGTGTATTCATCATCTACCACTACTCTGTGGTGATCTACTGGCACAAACTATAGGAAATATTCTACACAAACCTGATGCGGACGTAGACCTAGATCCAAAACTACGAAATTAAAAATATTTATAGCTACTAAAACTATAATATAGACGATGATAACATTAATTAATTACTTTATTTTATTCATTTTATGATATTCTATAGAATGTTATTTCCATTCAAAAAATGGCGTGAATAAGAATGATGCATGATCATTACCGACATCACAACCAAGAATCGAAAATCACATCGTTTAGTATCCACTCTATGCTTGATTCATTTGCATCATATTAAATGGGGCCCTAAACACTCATATATGAGGTGGTATCCTTTATTTACAATATTATCTAAAATTATCTGACATTGTTTCCCTAAAAACAATGTATCATCACCTTTGATTTGCTCCAAACTCCGTTATATCCCTCCACCAGACAATTGATACCCCTATATCATGACCCCCTCCCCACAATGTGTACCCCTCCTTAGCCAGAAATGGAAGAAGGGGGATAGTGACCCCCGAGTACTTCCTCTAGTAGGCCCCTAGATGTTGACTGGAACCATGGGTATAGTTAACACATAGATGGGAGGCATTACCCACTAATATAAAACATGGAAATGAGAGAGACTAGAGATAAAACAACCAAACCCTACTCAAACAACAATAAAAAAGAAATTTCATGTACTCATTTGTAATGTCACGAAATAACTATGAAAACTAAAAGGGAAAACTACAAGTACCCAAAGAATGTAAAACAACAGTGACCATGAATCCTAAATAGATTCTACAAAATGTAAAGCTAGTAGTGACCTGATTGATCTTTAACCTACTCCAACAGTCCTAATTTTTTTTATATAAACATAGTGTGAGTATGACAATATACATTGTAGGATCCCCCTGGAGCCTCTCATTCAATAGTTATGGAAGCATGCTAATACATAATCCAATGAAAATGAAACTAACTTGTCACATAATAGGTATTCTAAGTTCCCATACTCTCCATGGATACTCTCCTTAAATATCTCATACCAAATAATAAAATATAGTAATCAATATCAAGGGTACCCCATTACCACTTCCACACGGGTTTGCTGCTTTGTGCCAACATCATACTTCTTGAGAATCTCTCTCAAAAAGGATAGAACAAATATACCTTGGTGAAGAACCACCACATGCACCTCATTCAACACCCCACCATGTACACATAACCACAAGTTACTAGGATATTTCTAGGAGCCACCACAACTTACATTACATGTATCAATCAGATGGTATTGTACACTAATCCACCATAGTTCATACACTGAGTAATTATCCTCAATCTATCATAGGATATACTCTTTATATCAATATTAGTCCTTAATTAATTGTATCTAGAAAATATGTGTGTGAAATAACCAGAAGCTATTACATCCCCATAGAACACATATATGAGTAAAAAACCATCAGGCATACCATCCCATGTAACTAACAACAGAACAGAGTACTGCCAAAGTGGGGTAGTCATCCATCTATAATCCCATTGGTATGTTGGGGAAAACAACCCCCCCCCCCATTGTTTAGAATCCACAGGGTGTCAATTTCACTAATCGATAGGGTGGAGTAGCATGTATAAACCCAAAATGTACAACATATAATATAGCTCGAAACCACACTATGGGAATAACCTAATATTATGCCCAACTCCAGCTAATGTCTCTCAATCTTCTAGTATCCGGTACTAAGAGTAGATATCATATAAGCACAATAGCATTTAAATGAGATTTATTAAGTCATTGTGTCCCTTTCATTCAGTTTCACATTATGATAATTAAATCTTTCAATATTATTTTTTCACATTTAATTTCATTACCATTCCATCCTAGATCCATTCCCTCTAGGAATAACCAAAATGATTCCATTACTTCTTATAAATACTAACCCATCATTGCATTCTAGAATTATCCCACCCCATATGTTTAAAATTTATTTGTTCATCTATCAAATACATTAACACTTTCTATAATTCATGGTATTCCATGAAAACATTCTAAGATAATAAACACCAGTGGAATCACACGGTGAGTAGATGAACTACCCATAAAGTCTTCACCACTAATAGCATGATCATAAGGCCATTCCTTATTATGATGAAAAACATGGAAATCACATGGAATAGCCCACATGTCATTTACTCTCTTGGATTTAGGGTAGCCAAAACCATCTACCTCATGAAGTGGAGATGGTAAAAAATTAAAAAAAGGTTCATCAAGAAAAAACATTTATATCAATGGGTAATCCAATATTCATCCAATTCCATTATATCTGTTTTCCTACTCAACACCCATATGCTTTAACCAATGGATCACACCACTCTAGTTATCAATAGACACAACAACAACGTGGAATCCCTACCCTAGAAAGCACAATAGCCCTCCTGAATCCACCATCCCATGGTCACATCACATTACAAATGGTAGAAAACAAAACAAACATGGAATGTGGGATCTTAAACTTAAACAAGACATCCAAACATCCAATACAATGTTCTCTCATATCCCCAAAGCATAAGGGACTTTGACTTTATAGAAAGTCGGAAAATTAGGTCCTTGAAAAGCATTATTGTTTTATTCATACAACCAGTTCATAACCAATTCATGTAGATTTGAATATCTGCATTAGTTTCATTATCATCAAATAAGGATAGTAACTATATTCATTAACATTTATTTTTAAACACTTATCTGATAATTTATTAATTAATTCTATATTTTTACCCTTTAACTAATTGCATTCATAATAACATGCTAAACATGAAGGTAATAGATATATAAAATATCTTGAAAATCAAGAGGGAACCAATTATACTGAAAAAAACATCACTATGTGATCGATACCAATACATTAATCTGGTTGAAATAATTATTATTCCAATTTCATAGTGATAAAAATGAATAAATAAGGATATCTCTACAATTACATATAAATAAACAGAAAATTACGGAATCCCTTTCCTCATTATATTTTTGCCATTATTTTCATGAGAATAGACAAAACAATTGATCACGACCACCTCTCCAGCAATAATTGCATCCTCTCAAGGACACAACAACACCTCTACGCCAACCAACATATAATAAAGATGTATTATAAATATATAGATCACATTTCATGACATGTAAATGAGAAATATAATGAAATATATCATGTATCTCAAAATAATGGAGGTAGAACATACCTTATACTGAATAAGTATTGAAACTACATAGTTGCGCCAAAATAGGGGATGTTCATGCAGTAGAAAAAACTCTTAGGGGAACATGATACAAGTATGTTAGTTCAATAGCGTGAAACATATTGGCAGAAGAAATCAAGATGCCCATTACTCAGGAAAAAACAAGAACAATGAACATGGTCGGAAGGTAAATCAACCTTTTCAAAATATAAATGGAGAAGCAATTTAAATACGGTTTATATTTTCAACTAAAGGGGATCTGGTAATGATTACACAATTTGACCAAGTAAAATAAGAAGGAACCTTAGAAAAGTATTGATAAGAATCATGGGAATTGAATTGAATATAGATCCCTTAAAAATCATTTTACTTCCTTTAACATAATTGATAACATCAAATTGGTAAATCTTTTTGAAGTAAGATACATTTTTCAACCTACCGGACCCAAAAGCACTGTTCAACCTACAGGTCCTTGAAAAACTATTCAACCTACCTTTGGATGACTCACCAGTACTAGAAACACTTCTCAACCTACTAATCTTGAAATAACTATTCACTTTACTGGTCCTGGACACATTGTTCAACCTATCATTGGAGGACTCTCTAGACCTGGAAAAGTTGTTCAACCTACTGTTGGATGACTCACATGTCCTAGAACCACTATTAATCCTACGAGTCATAAAAACATTATTCTCACTAATATTGATGTTTCATATATGCTGGAAACAATGTTCAAAATACTATAAATTTTCACAATGTTTTATAAATATGTCGCATTGACCACCCAGAAATCCTTAAACTACAGATTTTCAAAGGGGGTGGACTGAAGTGGTATAAGATATTACAATATATTTGGATCAAATAAAATTAATTAATATGAAATTTTTCCCATTGATATATCTCTAATGCATTAGGGTATAAATTTAATATCTTAAGATGAATAACAACAGTAGTTTTCATTTTAGAAAACATAGTGATAAAATTCGGTGATATGATGATGAATTTATCATTTTGATATTTAATCCACATTTCTCTATTATGATTAATGTTTTTATGATTATGATAAGATTATTTCTCATGACTTTTCTTTGTCCCACATGTTCATATTGACATTCCTCATGATTAAATGCTATGTATTTCCCTTTCATACACCCTTACTCATCATCATAATTTTTCTATTCATTTGATTTATGTTTTTATGTTATTAGTCACAATTAATGTTATATACAATGAACCCATGATGGTTTCATCATGGGGAAATTGAATAATACTTTTTTCATGTAAAATGATCCCTATTTCCATGAAACTAAACATTGAAAGATCCTCTGTTCTTATAATGTAACAAAATTTCTTATAATAATAAGGTGGGAATCCATAGATTGTATCAAAGGATAGTTTTGATATTTATGAGAATTAGTACACTAAAAAATTATAGGGAACCCTAGGGAAAATTTTATATATAGAAAAACATCCTAGTATTTTTGTGAAGTATTAAGTAAGTGGCTTCTGAGATCGCAGACCCCTATATAGATACAAACAAGTTGATGTGGCTTTGGAATAGAAATATCTATGGGTAACACTCAAATATACCTCATCGAACTCATTTCAAATAGAAATAATGCAAGACAACAAGACTTGAAACACTACCTTTTTTATTCTCCACGGTGATATGTTTTGTTAATCACATGTTTTTTATGAAAATGATTGAAAAATATATTAATAATGTAATATTTATTAGAAGAGGATAATATCTTATTTATGAATGGTTTTGTAAGAAATAATGACCATTTAGAATTAAATGATTCTTAAAAATTAAACATTTCTAACTAAGGTATTCTTATTTTAAAAAATTGAGTTGAATTTTAAGAACCATGTTAAAAATTGTTGTAATGAATTATTCCCTTATAACATTTTTATGGAAGATGGATTAGAAAACATTCTGACGATGGTGAATCAAATAAATCAAATTATAAAAAATAAAAAGAATCAAGTCGACATATTGGATTCCCACCAAAGGGAAAAACATTCCATTAAGTCATTCATACATGAATGTATCCCTTCTATTAGAGTATCTAATGACCCATTTATTTCAAAATAATAGAAAATCTCAATAAAATTTTTAATTTCATACTCCATTATTCTATGAAATATAATGTAACCCATATAGTATACAACTTATAAATAAAATCTAATTTTTGGAATGTAGGAATTAAAAACCTGAAATCAAATAAGGGGAGATATTTTATGAAGTGGTAAGAGATTATGGGAATCATTTTTATAAAATCATACCATCATTGACATGAATGAAAATGGATAAGGAATTCTAGAAACTGAAATGGAAGGAAATTGATTCAATGGGAATCTATGAAATGATCATTACATGTATTGAATAATATACCTCTAGTTTTGTTATTGATCATATGTGAATGTTTAATAGATTATTTCACATATTAAGGATCCATCATAGAAGGAATCATGAATATTGAGAATAATAAATCTATGAGGAGATATTATTGAGTTATATGATGGTTGAATTTTATTTTTGAGAGACATAGTAGTCACATAAGTTGAATGATAAGATTTGATAAATAGATAATTCTCAAGGAATAGAATTGATCCTAAAAGAGAGGAGGATTGAAACATCTAACATGCAAAAAATTTCAAAAGAAGAATTTAAAAACTACTTACTTTGGAGTGGGATGTGCTACTAGAGCTAAATAGATAGCCATATAACATGGAATTGTGGTGGAGATGTAAAGCCGAAACCTTTCAACACTAACAGCAAATGGAATATGGTGAAGGATCATCCAGAAGTTCAATACTTCATTTGTATCAATATTGGTAACTTTTCCAACAAATCACTAAATTAGAATATATTGGAGGGGAACCACCATCAACCTCAATATAGTCCATGGAACAATGTTTTCTCATTTTCAAGCATCATTACTAAATAAGATGGTTGATATGATGTGGTGGAAGGTACAATTATTATTCATTCATAGTTATCATGTAAATTATTTGATTCTATTTATATATATTCCATTATTGCATGCATTATTTCGCAGAATTTTAAATAAATACATGAAATACTTGAAGTGGAGTTATCAGTTATAGCCTATGAATTCATTTTCCATGTATCAAGAGTTTATAGAAACAATAGTATTAAATTTCACTTATACAATCCAATTTAAAATTAATAAATCATTTTATTGGTGGAATTTGACACTATATTAGGGACATAGTGAATCTCAAATTATAATTATAAGATCAATTGTAGGGGAAATAAAATCTTACTAGTCATGAATGCTTAACCTCATGTAATTTTAAAAAGAGATATGTCTTGACCTAATCATTTCCATGAAGAACATCATGTATCCTTCTCTATAGATGTTATCAGGGAAGCGAGATAAGAAAATGAGAGTATAGATATAGATAATGTCCCCATTTTTTAGGAAAACAATGACATATTTCTAGATGATTTATTGAGATCTCCCATAGAAAGTGAGTTATAGTTATCCATTAAAATGGTATGTGGATCCAATTTGATATCATGAAACCAATATATACTTAGAAATATTTAATTAACTGAAGTAATGGAACAAATTCATCTAATTTTGGAGAAGGGGTTTTCCCAACCAATTGTTCTTCATTGAGGACAACCGGTTCGCTTTTTAGTGAAGAAGGATGAATCAATACTGATATAAATGATTATATAGAACATAATTGGATCATAGTGAAGAACATATATCATTGCCCTAAGATTGATGATTTATTTTAATAGTTTCATGGTGATAAATATTTCTCAAAGACTAACCTCTAATATGTGTATCATTAATTTAGGGTGAATACAAAATATACTCTAATGACTACCTTCAAAACATTAAATGGTTTTTATGAGTTATTTCTTTTTCCCTTAGTATTGAATAATGATATTTATATATTATAATGATTTTATGAATATATTACTCAAGGAAAACCATGATATATTCTTGGTAGTTTTTATATTTTATATTTTGAGATTTACCAAAATTCATGAGGAGTATGAGGGTAATTTATTTATTATTTAGGGGAATATAAAGATGAAGAATCATTTTGGAAAATTTAAAAAGTATGGATTCTTGTTATAAAATGTTTCATTCTCGGGGAATAATTTTACCAATGATGGAATATAAGTTGACCATATGATGAAAAATGTTTTAGAGGAGTGGCCTTATCCAAATATAATAACTAAGACTTATTTATTCCTTGGTTAAGAAGGATATTATTCGTGGTATGTGGAAAACATTTCATGAATTTCTACTCCACTAACCAAGTTAAATCAGAAGGGGGATATGTTCATCTGGACCAATGAGTTTGATGAATTTTTTCATAATCTAAATTAGGGATGGGTTACTACATCTGTGTCAATTCTATCCTCTGTAAGAGAAGGTTGTTTAATTATATCAATTCATATATGAATGATCATGGATGTATCCTCATGAAAAAAATGAAAAGTTTATTTCTTATGCATCTAATTATTTATAACCTCATGAGTAGAATAATATTTTGTTGGACCCAGAGTTAGGTACAGTTATATTTTCATTATCAATTTAGTGACACTATCCTTATGGGGTAAATGTGGCATACACACCGACCACGAATTTTTGAAATATATTTATACTCAAAAAGAATTGAACATGAGACAAAAGAAATTGTTAGAGGTTCAAAAAAAATTTATTGTTCAATATGTTATCAACATAGTAGATAAAATAACATTAATGATGAATTATGTATTAAATAACATGTTGTGATGGAAATGATGAGGATTCGTGGATATCTATTGAGAAAGGAACTTGTAAAATTGGGCATTGGAATTCGAAGGGAATAAAAATCCCCAATACAGTCCCATTAGATTTCTCAACAATCGTTATTACAGTTGACCAAACTCTATCATAGAGGATATCCTCTATTACAAGTGGAGATATATTCTATGAAGAAGGGTATCTATCAGTAGTTAAATATTTATCAAGAATGCGTACAGAAATTTCTTACAAGGCTACGTGTCCCATATATCCCGAACATAATGAAGTATATGATGGATGAAACTCATATATCTACATTATATATACATCCTAGATGAAATAAATATTATAGTGACCATAATGATCATTATTGGTGGGATTATATGAAAAGAGATATTATCATTACACTTTAAGTTGATAGTTGCCTCAGAATGTGATGGCATATCAACACCTTCCTTGAGGGACAATGATACCACTACTCATGCCAACATCGATGTGGGAGAATATCACTATATACTTCAACATTAGTATCTAATGAACATCCCACATAAATAATGGGATATGGTTTATAGAGGATAATCTCAAAAAGACTACCCATTTGATTTCAATTTGGGAATATTTATCTATTGACCAAATTTCCAATATATATAAAATAATTGGTGATGTTGTGTAGTTTTCCACATTCTATTATTTTATAATGTGATCAATTGTCAATATAAAAAGTGTTTTCAATTATTTAATATTCTCTAAATATTGAATATAGTTTTAGTATGGCCTATCATCCCCAAACCGATGGCCAATCTGGAAGGTCTATTTAGGCAGTTAAGGACTTTCTAAGAACCTGTCCAATGTAATGTAATGTTTAATGGGGCCAACACCTCCTAGAAGCTGAGTACTCATACAACAATAACTTCCACTCGATTACTCTAATGAAAACATATTAATATCCGTATTGAAAGCTCCATATAAGTCTTAAATGTTATGATGATATTGGTGAGATGAAATTTTGTAATCTAAATCATGTATACAAGATGATAGAAAAAGTTAATGAAATCCATCAACATATAAAGGCTGTTCTAAGTTAGTAGAAGAGATATGCTGAAAATCATAGATGAGACTTGGTTTTTAATAAGGGATAAAGTTATACTTAGAATATCACTATGGAAGAGGGTTATGTAATTGGAAATGAAATTGAATCATAGACATAAGTGAATTAATACATTTGAGTTCTTTGATCATAGTAGAGTTTTGTTTTATCAGTTGGAAATTCCCCCAAATCTATCTCAAATTGATGATTTAAACCATGTATCTATCTTGACGAGGTACATACCTTATCCCCCACATATATTAAATATATAGGTGGTATAATTGGAACATGTCCTCTCTTTGAGGATTAGATAGTGGAGATATTGGACCATTGAGATAAGGATCTATATAGCAAGGATACCAACCTCATTAATTTATTGTGAAGAAACCATAAATATGAAGAGGTGATGTGGGGTATAGAGAAGACAATGGTAAAAAACTCCCTCACCTATTCTGAACTAATAAAATGAGTTGATATATTTTGGATGAAATTCACTAAGGGGGTAAAAGGTAATGACCCAATATTTTTTAAATGTAATTTGATTCCTGAATACCTATTTGTTATATATTATATAATATCATACTTTAAAAAAACAAATATATTTTTGAAAAACATTATATATTTAAAAATTATCATTACATTATACATATATGAAACCAAATAGAATTCCAAACACTAAAAAGGAAGCCAAAATATCAAATAGAACTACTAAAATATAAATATATTGATTTCATTAATCTAAAAGAATCATCTCCCACATAGAACAAGTTATATAAATAAAAACATATTGGTACACCAATCAAATCATTTTAAAAATGAAAATGTAACATTGGGTGATACTTCAATGATTTTTGAGTTAATAAGATAAGTGGTATTTATAAGGTATAAAGGAAAATGTGTTCGTAATATGGCCATTGGTCAACATGACTGATGAAAGCTATACCCTTGGTTGATAATTTTTCAATTATAATTAGTTTTTATATATAGTAATGATAAAGGATACATGGTTAATAAAGGATAATCAATGGCCTCAACTTTTATAGTAATACCATTTTAATCCCATTAGTCTGAATGTAGGTGGATGAAAGTATCACTGGGTATCTTCCTTAACCATGCCGAAGATGATCATTAATAAGAGAAGCATGAAAAAAAATCAACAATGGTAGAAATTTTAAATTTATGGATATTACAATCATATTGATGTTAGACGATCCATGTCATGAAACTATGGCCATTTAAAAATTCTCCCATTGGGAATATATATATGTAATTAGGTGTTATGTGGTTAGACCATAGTTATGAAAAGTTAAAAACATTGTAAAAATTAAATTTTTATTCAATAAATTCACTTCATAAAGGTTTTTCAAAATAAAATATATGTTCGATTGAGTTGAATTTCATAGTTTTTTTATTTTAATAAAACATAATTGTATTTTTAGTGAAAATATATATATAATTTATAACAAACCAAGGTATTATAAATGATATTTTTAAATAGAAATATTATTTTATAACAGTTTTCTTTTAATAATAAATGATAAATAATATTATAATGGCATATGAATATTTTTTAAGTTTCATAAATTTGATTGTGCCTTAAAAAAATATTTTTTTCTAAATGATTCTTTTTATACAAAAGGTAAAATTATAGTATATATATAATGGTTATAATTAAATAAATATCATTTCAACAATATTCAAATCAATATTATTTTGTGCTTAATTTATGAGAATTTCATAAAAATACATTTTTTTGTTAGTAGTAAGAAATAAAATTTTTCAGTGTTAGTATATTTTATGACATCATATTTATGTATTAATGATGTTATAATTAATTTAACAAAACATAAAACATAAACCATGTTATTTTATTAATTTATTTATTTAAAAAAAAAATCAATTTCCAAAAGTATTTGGATGATCAAAAAAATATTTCATTTTTAAAAACATTACTTTGATGAGTCTTTAGATTTTGATGTCAAAATAATTAACTAAAAAATATTTTCAGTTATAGTATATTAAAATAGTAAAACATGTTTCCAAAATATTTAAAACAATGGAAATACCTGTTAGTAATCCATTGGTTTTTCATTTTCCAAATACTAGTTTTCTATGAAAAATATTTTGAAGTTATCATCCAATTCATCCACATTTTTAATAAATTCCCGCCCATTTATCCATTTTCTTTAATTTAAAATCCATCCTACCAAATTTTATGGTGATTAATACTCCCACTAGGTCCTCCCAAGGTATCCTCAATCCTCTAAAGTTTTATCATCGTGTTTCTGGAACAACTCATTAATGTAAGGGAAATCAACATTTCACATTTCTATTAATATTCCCTTTTAATGTGGTATATCTTATAATTTCTAAACTAATTAATTGTTTCAAATTTCTATTTCCCACTACATTAATATGTTTCCTTAATTATGTTTAGATGGATTCTCCCTTAATTTATCATTTCCTATAACCATGCTTTATACCCATCACGCCGCCAAATTTACACCTACAAATTTCTCACTTCTCTTTGAGAAATTATCTTTTATTTTCATTATGTGGACCACAAAACATTTTTATTTTCAATAAATATTCACTATTATGTAATGTTTATTTATTTTATTTAGGTATTTACATATATGATATTCTCATTTCCTTTAGTGGGATATAAATGTCAGTATGGTCATTTGTTTAAGCTCTTTTTTATGTTATGATTTTTGATAAAGAACCCATTCATTATTCTCTTTGAGATATTAGTTAAATTATATATTATCATATATTTATTAACTAAAAACTAGAAAAATGAAATTTAAACCTTTATTGTTCTCTAATTCATTCAGTAAAGACTTTAATCTCTAGATATTGTATGTTTTTCGATACCTTGATTAATAACCTTGGTAATTTTCATTTATTACTCCTTAATGATATACCATGTTGAAATGATTATAGATTTTTCATTTAAATGTTGTATCTACATTTCAATATTTCTATTCATGTTCTTATTATTATTATATTCTTATTATTCATGACTTATCAATATGCCTCATGTTCTTACTCACATTCCTCGCGATCTTATGCTAAATATTTCCCTTGAAAACTCCCTTAGTGGTCCTTATGCTCACCCAATACATTTGGTTTATGTACCTTTGTTATGAAATATAGTAAATGTAACTTATGATGAACCAATTATGGTTTCATTAAGTGGATTAAGTAGAATGATTTATGTTATCATTAAATATATACCTTATTTTCATGAAACTAAATATTAAATGATCCTCTGTTTGTATAATTTAATGAATAATTAAGTAATAAAAATGGGAGAAATCAAAGATACCTAATAATAATAATAGTTATTTATTTTCAAAATATTTAAGTCATTATTTTATAATGTATACTGTATATTTAGAGGAGTTATAAGAATAAATAATTGAATGAGATCATGTAATACAATTACCTATTATTTGGTTGTCATACTTTAGATCCATAATTAAGGAAAATTGGAATGAACATTTATACATACGTAAAGCTATAACTAATGGATAAAGAAGTTCAGATGATACTTTGTTTGTCTTTTGTCAATATAGATGTATCAATATGTTTTAAATAAGATATATGATGTTTTCCCCTTACAAGTGGGGGGAGGGGTACAAAATTAATTTTATAAAATGATTAAAATATTATTAAAAACTATTCATTGAAAATTATCCCATAAATAATTTAATTTCAAGAATAACTTATTATGTTTAAAAATAAATTATTTCAATAATAATAAATATGAAAATATGTGGAGATATCAATTAGCAAGATATAAATCTAAATAATTTTCATCGTTTTACTATGTAATAATATTTTTACTATGGTTGATAATCGTAACATCCAAAATAGAAGTTGGATTAATTACTAAATATAATTTTTTTCGAAATAGGAATCCATTTTTTAGGATTCATTATCTATAAATTATTAATATTAAAATTATATTAAAATACAATGCTTAATAAAAAATTATTTTAAGAAAAATTCCATTTTGAGTAAAAAAGTATTTTTTAAACATCAAGTATATTGTTGACCCAAAAGGTATAAATTTCATAGTTTTTAAAAACATAATATAATGATATTTTAATTAAATACAGATTAATTGTAATATAGAAAATAAATGAAAATGAAATATATTTTAATTTAGAAAAATAAATATTCTCACTGTTCATAATAAAATAAATTGGTTCATTTAATTCCAAATAACTACCTATTAGTTAATTTTATAACGATGATTCCAAAAATAAACATTAATTATTCAAATAATATATTTAAAAATGTTTTAAACAAGTTATTATGCCATCTAAAATAATGCAATAATTTTTTTTATGAAAAATTATTTTTGAAACATAAAATTTCATTAATGAATGTTTGGAATATATTTATTTGAATATTTTCATTGTATATAACCTTTAATCATATTTTTCAAAATATTTAGATTACTGTTAATGCATCAAATTTTAATATTTTTTTATAATAATATACTAGATGACATTACATTTTGACATGAGGACATATTCCTCACAAGATATAAAATAAATTTAATTTATTTGAAGAGTAAAATATTATCAAATCTAGGGGTGTCCCATTGAAGTCTATTATTTAATTAAAATTATACTACTCTGAGACATAAAAACTGAGGACATTTCTTCCTTATAAAATTTTCTAATTCCAATATATCATATTTAAATTTTTAGTCTCACTATAATACCTTTATAAGGTTGTTAGTATTATTTCAAAGAACATTCACTCTTCTATTTATAATGTCAATTAGTTATTACACATACGATTTTTCATACTAAATTTATAAGAAATTTATTTTTAGTATATGCGACGGATCATATTTTTTACTACAATCTGGGCAGAAATATGAAACATATCATGGACATGAGATAAATTTGTTTGAAGAGGAATGTGATAAGAAACCATGCTGATATGATCATGTTTTTCAAAGGTACCAATATATTTATGGATACATTTTACATTCATTAATTTATCATAACATTCCTCCAATGAGACATCAGTGAGAAATTTTTTAACTAACATCAAACTCTATATGTCTATCATTATTGTAAGCAGAACATTTCACTAAAATCTATGCTGTCTAAATTTTCCTATTGAATAGTTTGAACTTTCTCAACTTTTTCATCAGATGCATCTGGTCCTAACATATTTTATTATCAATTATAATCCGTGGACATTTTTGTTTCAAAATTCCTTCTATAGAGGGCTTCATAAGAAGTAATCATAATACATGAGTGAAATGTATTGCTAAAATAATTTCAATATATAAAGAATCAATACTAAAGAAACATTTAAATCTATATAATAGTATCATAATATCCTTTGTCGCTTCATCGGACCTCTTATACTAACCATCTATCAGGGGATGATAATAAGTATGAAAACATAACATTATATCTAGATCTTCCATATGACTTCACTAGAACATCATGTGGAAACATGAAAATCGATGAGATATAATTGTATTTTTTACTCCATAAAACATTAACACTTATGTGATTTATATTTTATATGTATGGTGAAATTATAGATATTATCTATTACAATTTATGTGTGTTGAAGTTGTTTGGAGATTGAATAAAACCTAAATAACAATATACCCTTTCTATGTTTTGGGGAGTTTAATAGGGAAAACCATAGTAGTATTTTTTTATGATTATATTTTTATAATGTTAATGGTTATAATATTGTATTATATTTTCCTATCATATACTTAACATTCTATAATAATATGAATATACATATATACACAGTAAGAACCCTTTTATTATTTTAACATAAAAAACTATTTTTGATCATCTTCAATCCTTCCGGATAGATGGAGAATGATGAGATATGATAATATTATTATGGTTAATTCTTTATGTCATGTATTTACGGGACGCATACTATATTCTTAAACCTTCTTATTCCATCATAGTTATTTTTTAACTCAATAATGTTTCTCACTATCTCTTTTTGTTCCACATCACCATTATATAACTCTTTAACCCTCATATCGATGGGATGTTTTGAGTTCATCTATGAATGAAATCATTTGTCCACTTTACTCATGATTTCAAGACATGTGTTCTTTAAATAAATAAATATTGAATCCCTTTCAATCCCCATTATGAAAAAACAAGCAAAACATTCTGATATAGGGAATAATACAAATTTTTTTCTATCTCGTAGTTGAAATGTATTGAGTAGTAATATAATTTATTTAACACCAACTATATAATTTGTAATATGTTTATATATTTTGAAATGAATATATAATTCACAAATTTATAAATAGCATACATATCACACCATTCACCAAAAATTTCATGTCTCTTTAATTTCATTCAAAATTTTACAACTTCTAACTCTAAATCATTGTTCAAAAAATATTCTAGTGAGTTTTCAAATGCTCTGAGTAATATGATGTCACCTATCATTAATCATGATGATGTATTCCAAACCACTCTTTGATGTTTCACTAATGATTAAAAACCATTATCCAGAATAGGTTGGTGTATATATTCTAGTTATGACTAACCTTATCTTCAGTTACATGAAATATTATTCACATTCCTTTTTACAATGGAACATAACTACCATGTGGTTTAAATTGGAGATATGATTTGATGGATTTTAGAATTTTTTACCCCACATAAATTATATCTATCCATAGCAATAAAATATTGGATCTTAGTCATAGTGGTTAGTTTATACCAATGGTTAATAACTTCTTCCATTGATGGATCCACTAATATACTGTTTATTAGCATAATATGGACCAATAAAACATTACATAGAAAAGATTTAGTCTTGGTAAATTATTCATACAACATCTATTACATTACATTGTTTTGAATAATCCTCAAGTGATATTCAATCACATCATTCATCTTAGTGTTTTAAAGTATATCATATATCAATATAACCACAATGTGATCAATGTAATCACTAAATACACTATTAATTAAAATTATAAAAACATTTTGCTCATTTTTAAATAATAATTATATAACTATAAATTCATAATTTCTATAAGTTATATAGATGGTTTTATTTGGAATGTCATTGATTTTGACCATAAATTTATAGTATCCAGATCGAAGATCATTCTTGAAAATATATTAACCTTTTCATAATTGTTTGAAAAAATCATAGATATGAGGTACATGGTAATATTTTTTAATTTTGATATTTTTCAGTTCCAAATATTAAATATAATTTTTCATTGAAATATATTTATTCTTAAGAAAATGAATAGGTGAACACCATTATGATACACATGTCTGAATGAATCATTAATTAATATTATTTTGGTTTCACTTCATTAATTCCTAAAAATAAAATTGGGTCGTTGTATACAGAGTAGTTTAAATTAGGGTAGCACTATTTATGATTTATATTTAAAACATGGATTCATAATTCATATGAATAATAATAATCTCTTATGAAAAAACATCAACAAATTCATGTGTAATAAGCATATCAATAATTTTATAATCTCAACAAATATATAACAAAAAAAAAATTTTGATCCTGAATTAAGACCACTAAAATATTTTATGTTTACATTGGATGTTCATGTATATCATCACACAAATAGATGATCATAGGCATTGTAATGATATATAATGTAAATTTCCTTCATCAAAAGTTTTTATGCGATTTATATAAAGAAATAAAATTCATACCCAATGTAACAGGACATTAAAATATATTGACGATAATGAGTTTTTTTTAAAAAAGATACCTAGAAACATTAATTTAATATCATTCATAAATTTATATGTTATTATCACACCATTATGAATTTTCACTACTTATACAACACCTAATAGTTTATGTTATTAATTAATGTTCCTTAAAAATTTTATGATTTATTATATTTCATGTAACTAATATGAAATAGGGTAATTAATTAATTGATCATAATAATCACTACATAAAAATTATAAGTAGGTCAAAAATTCTTTATTAAATCTAAAATTGATAGCATAGAAATCATGAATAATTAATCAGTGTGATCAAATAAATAATTAGTAAAAATAATTTATTTGATAGAATAACCAGAAACCATAATTTCTATCTATAAATTTTTTTTCTTCACTTAAGAAATCAATGGATATTATATGTTGAAATATGTAAAAATGGATTATTAGTAAAATATGAGTAAACCATGGAATATCTCCTAAGAGATTCAAACAAAGTGAGTAGTATGTTTTTATTAATCATATTACGGAAAATATAGATAAGATATACATGCATAACTATTTTTGAGATTATTATTGGAATATATAGATATTCCGAAAATCGTATCATCTTATTGTATCCAAATAGATATTTCATTCTAGGAATCGAACATAACATCATTAGTAAAAAAAATTAGAATATTTTATTGTTCATTATCTTATCACTAGTGCTTTCAATAATATTTTATAATCATGAACCATATAAATAACTAAGCCTATATCATATACCAACTATAGTGACCCAATTAAGACACATATAGATATGTCATAATTATATATGAATATTAATTACAATAAATTATGATCCATTATATAACAAAAATGATTTAGTGTCTCTGGTGACTAGATAAATAATCATCTTATATTATAAAGGATTATCAGATTTTCCGAAAATGATATTCTCAAATTATAATCTTCTTTGATATACCATACCAAATCACATTGAATATAACTTTCAAATGAAAAAATAAGAACATGTGATCTTATAAAAATAATAATATTGAATAAAATATATATTAATCAATGATAATAATTTAAAAATAGATAAGCATAAGGATATGAGAATACTATAATAAATTATAATAACCATTCCAAAACTATCAATGAAAGTCAATATTAACCCATGTATTTATAAGGCTTTGTAATAATATTAGAAATAGGGTATAAATGTTTATAATCATCCATGATCAATCATATACTATGTTCATTTATCATAAGAATAATAAATAAGTTTGTGGCATTGAAATAAAAAATAAAAATAATTTCCTTATTTAAATATAACTGTGAATACTTTCCTAGTGTATTGGATTCACCTGTAATATCATCATATCCATATTCTTGTTTTACTCCCAACAATATCAAAATTGATAATATCCCTTAACAAACGAGTCTCACTCTCCAATCATGTTCATATTATCATAGAGATATCTATCATTACCCAATAGATTAAAGGGATATGTAATATCCATACCACCCATAATATTATGAATACAATTCATATGTATTTTAAAAATTATAAAAACATACATCATATTTTATATCATATTATTTTAATTGAAATTTGTTTGATAAACAATACATGAAAACAAAATCATTGGTATATAATTGGGGTTTGAAAATATATCACCATCATATTAATAAATCAGATATATTATTAAGAAATAATTTATTATTTGATCATATCCCTAGTAATGAAAAATAAACATTATATGATGTTATAATAGATGAAAACATTACATTAAATATGATTGAACTATTTCTTGGGTAAAATACACTTTTTATTTTTACATCACACAATCCATAAGTAAATATTATTATAATTTAAAACAATTTTCTTTAAATAAACATTATAAAATTATTATTGACCTTCAATGCATTGAGAATTAATAATGATGTAAAATTTAATTCATTTTTTATTTGATAAATCAAATATTTTGTTTCCTCATTTGATAAAAAGTACCTTATTCAGAAATGATAATAATTTCTATTTAATTGTTTTTTATTATGATCATGGGTAATATTAACATTAACTAATAATTGATGATTAGTAAAAATGAGTAAATTTATTTAGAAAACATGTATATGAAATTAAAATGATTTATAATTGAATAGAAAAAAATAAATTTATATATTCATAAAAACATTCTCTTGTCCATTTTGAGTTCCAATGTGAAAAAATAGTACAATGATGTCAAAATTAAAGAAATAACCATTGTAGTATAAAAAGGAAATTGGGTTATCAAAAAGTGTCATATCATATTCTAAAGGTAAATTGAAGTATAAAAAAATAAGGATTATATAATTTTTTATTGGACTAAAAGAAATTAATGTAATATAAAAAATCAATGAAAAAACGTTTTCTGAAAAATGGAATTATATGTTTAAAAGAAATTTTTATTCCATGAACATGTTAAATAATGATCCAAAAGGTATAAATTTTATTATTTTTTATAAAAAAGATGAAATGAAATTTTTAATGAATAGAATTAAAAATGGATCTTTAAAAATAAAAGAAAAGAAAATACTGATTTCATTAAAAATAATTAATTTTACTATTCACCTATAAATATAATATTACAATAAAATTAAATGAAAAAAACAAAAAAAATTTGTATATTTTTATTTAAGATATTATTTTAAATTTCCAAATAAAATTTCTAAAATGGTGGAAACTAACCATAGAGTCTATATAGAAGCTGTTATAAAAAAGTTTGGAAGAGAGAATATTTTTACAGAATAAAGTGTATTTTTAAAAATTCATGTTGTTATTTATCAACACATTTACATAAAATGAGACCAAAATAAATATTATTTAAAATTAATTTATTCCTACTAATATACCTAATTGTGTGACTATGTTATAAGAATATACTATTTTCTGGTTTATTTTGACTTGGGGTTGTGTTTATCATAGAATATCAATGAATTTTTTTTAAAGAGTGATATATCATAAAATATTAGGTTGTTATAAAATCATGGAAAACATGAGCTTTAAAAACATTATTATATAACCATGAAGATGGGATTAACCAAGTAATGATGAGATTTTTTATCCAAAAATAAATTCCCTAGATTAATGATGTAATTGCTTCAGAAGCAAAATAAATTAGAATAATTTTTTTGAATTCATAAAGGAACAACTGTTATAACCTACAACATTAAATTATTAAAAAATATTTAGTAAATCATGAATCAATTATGTTTGAAAATAATGAATATTTGATATGGACATATCTAAGGAGGTCTTATTTTTTAGGTGGTTTCCTGATGTTGTGAAAAAAATTCAAGATCAATTGAAATTTATAATGTAAAAAATATATAGACTACATAATTTATTCTCTTTTGAGGATATACATTTTATGGGTTGTTCACTATGTTGGTCAATCTTCAGAATGAAAAATAAATGGTTGATGATTTCCTCAAATGTTGAATGATCTTTAATGGGAGTCAGTAAACATCACCTTTTCAATAATATTCCCCAACAAGAGAAAAATAACTAATATCGAATACATCTGTGTCCATAGTCCATAAAAAATATCAGATTTATGAAAAGATTCCAAGACAATAAAATTTAAAATGAAATTTTATATTCTAATGTCTATAGATATTAAAATATTGGGGTTGTTGGGTTTTTTAGGGAAGAATATTATTGAAGTAGTGAAGATGGTTATCCCATTTGTTTATTACTATGGAGGATATTTTTCTATACCATGTTTTACCATATTTTTGTGTAGCTAGTGAAAATCGATGATGGAATTAGATTAAGGATATCATAATACCAAATATTGGAGCATTTTCCAACAAACCAATCAAAACTACGGGCTGAAAAATGATAATTGGAAGTAGTGAGGTTTAAAAACCAATTAAAATTTGTAGGATAAGTAATCACATTTCTTACATGAAATGATTTAATAATTGATGATAAGATAATCCATGATCAAAAATGTTTTCAGAGATGTGATCTTTCAAGAAATGATCATAATTGGAACATAGGTTATTACCATTTTATGATAGAATATTAATGAGAAGTCATGAAAATGTGTACATTGATGATCCTTGTTTGAAATATGATTTAATATTTTTGGGTTTTAAATACAATTGGTTAAACCTGAGATGAAAAAAAAACATCATTAGTGGATTTCAACTATACTGAGTATTTACTTAATTCATGATTAATTAGGCCATAGAAGTGTTGTTAGAATTCTTAAATCAAATTTAATGTTGTTCATTTTATTATATATTTTTTAAAATATTCAACTCAAATTGATATCAAGACTAATTCTATGGTTGATTCTTTGGAATTTGTGAAGATGATGATTTATTAATCATGATAATAATTGTCCAGGATCACGAAACATGGATACATAATAGATGTTCATGGGTTATCTTATATTTTGGCGGTATATTTTCTCATTTTACTAATAGATGTAATTCTATAATGAAGAAACACCACATAGATTCCATTCACATTATGAAAAAAGTTATTGTCTGTGAGATGGTGATAAAGCTTGAATATTCATTTTACAAATGAATTGGATCATTCATCCTAGGGAGAAAATAATGATACACAATGGTTAACCCATCCTAGGTATTGAGGCATGTAGTAGTGTGTGGAAATTTTTTATTATCTTGGCCAAAATCAAGTAGTATTTATTAAATCTTGATCATCAAAATGAGGCAGATATTAATAAGGAAAATTCCATTCATATTCTATTTTTCATATTATATCACTGCATCATGATGATCTCGTTGGATATATTTTTCATCACTGAAAACATGACTAGTTAATCATTTTAGTGGAATAAAATCAAAATGATTGGAATTATTTAATCCATTTTTAATTCATTTCAATAATATCAACCACTATCAACATTCATTAAGTGTTATAATTTTATTTCATTATAAATATAATTTTTACCTACTCTACATATTATTAGTGGATGGAAGATGTAGATTATCCTTTTAATATAAAACTAATTACATAAATAAAAAAAATTATGATTTTTTTCATTATAATGTCTATATCTATTTCATAACTCTTGGCCATGAATTAATTTCTAGGGAGATTTTAATGCACTTGGTTGATAATAGAGTTCCATTTTAGTGTTTAAACATCTATTCTTTTCAAAAAATCTATAATTTCAATTAACATGAAACATGATCATAAAATCCATTTAAAAAATTTATACTATTATGTTTTTATCACACATCGATAGTTCCTTATTCATCTCTCTATCTCATTATTTCTTAAACTAAAATTTCCTTTATATCTGACTATATTCTATATTCTCCACTATTTAACAATTTGTTTCTAATATAAGATCCTCATATTCTCTGATGTTTTTTTTTTCATTTTCATCTTTTATATTTTTTGTTTCACATAATTATATTTCCCATTGGATTGATTATTATCTACCCTATATTACATTTTCATCATGAAAAATAATGAAGTGATTTGATAAGAATCATGATGGCATAACCTCACTAAAAACATTATGATAACTTCATTTTTAGCAATATGTTTTTCTTGATGAATTTTTATTATCTATCATGCCTCATCCACTATAAACATAATATTATCATCTTTATTTTGTTAACCAATTTCAATAAGTAAAAACAATTTAAATAAAAATCCAATGTAATCTATGTAAATGTCACACTATCTAATAAATATCATGATACATCATCCAAAATATTGAAAAAACTCATGTTATAGAAAAATAAAACCTATTTGATTAAACTTTATTCATTATATATTAATTATCTAAAATATTTGGTTGTTTTATTCTTTCTAATTTTTATATATCTAGAATATTAAAAATATTTATTATAATAGAAGTAGAATATTTTTTAATATTATCTTCATTAATTTAAATACAATTATATGAACTATTATCATCTATTTTATTGGTAATTGTTCTCTTTTGTCTTTATTAAACAATAAAAAAAACAATAATAAAATGTTTTTAATCACTGAGAGATTGTGGTTTCATCCTTTTCCTCTTTTAAAAATTCTCATTTTATTAAATTCTTATTCTTAATTTGATTTCAGGATTACCGTATTTCATAAATTTGATCACATTAATTTATATAGAATAACTACTACCAGATTATATAAAATTATAAAAAAATTAAAAGAGAAGAAATTTGAAACATAATTCATGAGATATTTAATGATATTATTATATAATAAATTGAGGAAATATGGGTTTTAGAATGCTGGAAACACAAAAAAATACTTTTATAAAATTTTACAATCATCGAAGAACTCTACGTTTGATGGTTGTATATCACAGGATGTAGAGGAGGAAATTGTACTAAATAAGTTTATGTAATTATTCTATTTATAATTCCAAATTATATATTCTCTCAATTATTTCAAAAAATATAATCATATCTATCCTATTTAAGTCACCTTTAGTTTTGTGATGTTATATTTTCATTCTACAATTCATTTAAAACCCATAACAACATTTATGATAATAATATAAACCATCACAATGATATTTAGATTTATTACCCATACATTTTTATTTTACTTGAATTATTTTATTGAAAAAGAAACATGATGTCATTCAGAAAAAGTGTAAACTTTTTATCACAAAAAATAATTGAATATTAAGATATACCGTGGGATGGAATTTCATGGGTCGATCACTGAATATATACCATCAACCATGCATATCGAGCATGTGAATCAACTATTAATATCATCCATATGATGTCAAAAAATAACAACATAAACTAAAATGTGACTGAATAAAGAATCAAAAACATGATCGATGGATTGACTTTATAAACAAAATAATCACCCACATTAAAAAAATGTTTCTAGATAAAGGACTGAAACCCAAAACATGTATCAAACATATAAGTAATTTATTAGTAGTCTGAGGAAAAGGATCAGTTGTGTGAATAAATTATCGACAACATGAATAAATATCATCAACCTAAAAAAAATATCAACCACATTATTAAAAAGACAAAATATATTGATATCATATTCTCATCAATCATATTATATTCTAGTTTCATGATTATAAAATCGGTGACTGAGAATGATAACATATGAAGAAAACATGAATATCACATAAGTATCTGACACCATCACTTGTGGTATTATCACTATATATATGACTCAACACCACAATAAATTTTAACTCAAATATAAAATAACATAAGAGTTATGTTATCACCACTTCATGAATTAGACATATATATATAGTTCATATTATAATTATTCCATTTAATGAAACACTATGTAAATGATAGATATTTGAAGTGTTAAAAACAAACTTTTCATCATTCTACTGGAAATAAAAAGTAGTGTCTTGTAATCCTAATTCAAGAATTATGATATCCAAATATATTTATATTATGATATTATATTATTTCCAACATATAATTATATAATACAGTCACCAATCATAAAAAATTATTTTTCAAACTGAACATAAAATATTAACATGATTTTTGGAATAACATTTTATTTAGAATAACTTCATTCCACATTAGCAGATTATGATGCAATTTTTGATGAGGGGAAGGAGTTAGTGTTTTTGAATGATTAAATAGAATTCAATAAAAGACCAAAATAAATATACAAATTGTTTTATGATTTTAAATGTGTGATTCACATGATTGACAACCTATTGTATCACTTGATAATGAAACACATTTAGCTAAAGATCCAATTAAACTAGAATCTTGTAGATAGTGGAATGATTGAACTACATAAGGTGAGTTCATGCCAAAATCAAGATTATATTTTGGGGAAAGTTATATGCATAAAAAATATAGAGAATTTATAAACTTTAGAGTTATATCTATTTTAGTGTGATCATGACATTATGTTAAATATAATAGAATATAATAATTAAATTATAAGATCTATTTTTATACCAATGGTACTTTTGGCTAATAGGATTTGTGGTTGTAGCCTTGAACACATTTATCCAGTGTATGATAATTGGGCTTAGTGAAAATCCATTTTCTATATTTATATTATTTTCATCCATAAAAGAATATTTAATTGAAGATGATATTAATCTAAGATTGGATTTGATAATGAAATCCCAATCCATAATAAGATATAGTGAAAATATCATGAAGAGGTTGTGTAAAATGAAGAAATGTGTTCCTGTTAGAATATATTTATTGATATGTCTGAGTAATCATGATTTCTCAAAATAATATACAAGTATATAATGAATTATTATTAAGGGTGAAGGAACAATTAACGAGTAGTAAATGATACATTTGATTATATATCAAGGTTATTAGTGGCTACAATGATAAAGGGGTATCACTATAAACAGATCAGATTTTAGTTGAAATAATAAAATGAAATGATAGTTATTGTTCTCATATATAATCTGAAAAGGAAGTTTCATTTTGATTATAAGGTTAAATAATCACATGTTATATTTTATATTGTATGTGCTTTAGAGTTTTGGTTTCACAGTATTTTATTCACAAAAATTAATGATTATTATGTTTTATATTGTAGGACACATTCGAAAACAAATAAATACATTTTTTACTTATGAAATTTATATTTTATAATTGGGGATAAATTATTATCTCTTGAGGAGTTTTATTTAGACTTTAGTGATAGAGCAAGGATGGGATATATGGATTCTAAGTTTCGGAAACATCACTCTCTAACATCAAGTTTTTCAAATATTTCATAATCCTAGTTTAACTAGTGAGGGTATGGTGGTTCATTCATAATTAATTTCAGTTTTAGTGAAACATTGGTATAAACATAAATATTTTATATATTCTACCAGAATCTTAATAAAATACACATAGTTCATGATCATTATTCTAACAAGTTAAAAATTATTATTAAAAAAGAATATCAAAATATCTCTATTCCATTCTTCAATTTCTCAGAAAAGTAATTCATCCATGAATTATTTATTATAATAACTGATAAGAAATACACATCCTTTATTTTCTCTAAATTAATATAGGAAATAAATGTCTCAATAGATCTCTCATATGTTTGTGGAAATACATATCTCTATCTATTTGTAATGTTTTAAAAATGTCTATAATTTTATGATCATATATATTATTGGATGTTGAAGGAAGTTTCCATATCTAATGATAATGAAATGTAATATATACATATATATGGGTGAATAGTGAATTACCCACACTATAAATGAATATAGAGTCAAACTAGAAACTAATAGCATAATAAATTCTGTGATAATAGAGATTTAATCATCATGGATCACAATTCCCACTACCGGAGAGTAAGGGTGTCACCACTCATGCAAATTACTGTCAATAACAAAATATTTCATTATGGGGTAAAAATTACTTTGATATTAATGATTTTTTGATTTTAGGATGGTTTTTTTAGAACTAGGGATCAAATACAAAATTTGGGTATGGGGAAATCAAAAAATTATGTGCATGGACATGGTTTGTGGAACCATTGGTTCCTAATATGCATTGTTGGAAGTCAGATAAGTGTCAGTGGGCCAGGAGAAAAAAAAATCTGTCAAAACCATTAACACATTGAACCATGGGACTCTTATAGTGAATGGGGTTGGCAAAGGGGTTTAGTTCTCTACCCTAAGGAATTCATAATATGAAAAATAGTTATGAATTTATATAATGGTTGTGAGTTTAGATGAACCATATACCTAGAGTGGTTCACTGTGGGAACCAGGGTTTTACACCAAGAATAATTTCTGGGATTATTTTTCTTGCAAGGTTGGATTTGAAATTTACTGGTAGTTCAACTATTATATTAAAGGGAAATAGTTCACATGAAGGGATATTTGGATAGACACTCCCCCTCTGTATCCTCTAATTGAAAACCTCATAAAAAATTTGGGTTTTAGTTTTATCTCATGAGGTTCTAAAGTAAGATCATATATTTTAAGATATATTCATTCGTTCCTTAATTCCCTCTAATTTTTTAGAAAAATTGTATTTTTTTTATGATTTAAATAGATCATGTTAAAATTATCTACATTAGATGGTTATTTTTTCTATAATAAGTTGATTATTTTGGTCTGTTCCTATCATTTCAATTAAAAAACATCTCTTTATGAATTTATATAATGTTTTTTAATTAGTCATATTCTATGATTACCTATTCATTGTGTGATTGACATCCAAGATAAAACGATATCAAGGATGTTCCATAGAACATAAGTGGGTGTTAGGTTAAAGATTTCATGTGGAGATGGTTCCCAATGAGTATTTAGAAACTTATCACAATATTGTTTTAAAATATGATGTTTTATAATGTTTTATAATGTTTTATATTTAATTATTTAACTTTCATGTTATGAAATATGTTTCTGGGAGAATGTGTGTAGCTATGTGGGAATGAATGGGGTGTAGTGATGATTAGTATGGGGATAACATTATGGTCAATTTTGGTGTCCCGTAAGATAAAATGTCATATAGATTTTTTGTTATAGTTAATCAAGAATAAAAAATCGCATGGGTTTTGGAATATATTTTATGAACTAGTTGGGTCCGTTTGTAAGATGATATGGTGGCATTCTGCCTTCAAGGATGAGACAAAGTTCTCTTTTATACCGTTATTATATTGTGATAAACCTAAAACAATATCTACTATATGGGGGAATCCTTTTGATAAAATTAATACAGACCACAAGGAGGTCATGGTCTATGATATGAGGAGTCATAATGTGTTATCCTAATATTTAAATATATATTTTTCCTCTTATTATGTAAACTATGTTGCTTATATTTTTCCACATGAAACACGAAACCTAATTGAAATCACAATATGTTTAGACAAATAAAAACTGGAAATTTAATTATTAGTTAGGTGTAAAACCATGAGATTTTAAAATAAAACTATGAATGTAGCATATAATACACACAACATAATGCGTATACAAACCAAAAAATATTCTTATTTAAATATGATGTTTATGGTCTAGTTGTTGAATTAGCGGGTATTAATATGAAGAAATACATATAGAAAATATTATATTGGTTATAAAAAATATAATTTTATAAATTATTTATTATGAAATAAATGTGAAAATTTTAGTAAACAATTTTTATTTTTCAAGAAAAAATTCATCAAAAATGAATTTTATTTCTTTTTTAATTAAATTATTTAATTATTTATTAAAAATATTCAAATATATATATCATTAAATTATTAATATTTTAGATTTCAAAATGTAAAAAAAAATATTACATCTAATTTTTAAATTTTTTTCTAAATATAATGATTTTGTAATGAATATTAAAAAATATAGCATTTTATTTAAATATAATTTTTGATGAATCATTTAAATTGAGATATTTTTTTTAAATACATAACAATTAAAATTAATTATTTAATAATATTAATATATAATTTATTTTCATTCAAATAAATTTTATGATTAATTTTATTAAAAAACATTTTTATACTAAAACGACATTTTTCAGAAAAATAATTCCCTGTTATGTTTTTAGTTTTGATAATAAATTAAATATTTCCAATTATTGAAATTGGTTTTCTAAAAATGGATTCCATATTTTTTATTTTGAATTCAATATTTAATTAATTGGATCTTTTATTTTTAATTATTATTTATAGTTACCATTGAAAATAATTTTCAGCATATAAATGGTAAATTGGGTTATAAAAGTTACAAATAATCTAATATGGAAATAAAAATAAATCCAAGACTTAACATAATATAATTTTATGAGACTAATTCATCCATAATCATTAACATATTGAAACTATTACCATTTTTATTAATTTATGATTTTTACAATTATAAAATTAAAGTCAAATATTAAGATAAAATTGTCACTTTTCTTAATTTGATATCTATAATACTTCTTGATAGTTATAAATACGAGTTATGATTAGTTGTAATAAATATTTAGAAATATAAATATTACCTAATCATTTAATATTATTTATAATAATAAGTGATCATATAATTCACTTTAAATCATGTGAAACATTGAAAAAATTTAATTTAATTAATAGAAAAATAAAATAAATGATTATCAAAATAAAAAAATTAATATAATTTTAAAGAATTATTATCTTCATGATAGTATATAGTAAAATTAAACATGATAGTTTTGTTTGAAATTAATATATTTAAATTCACCCATATTTATTATGAATTTAAAGTCAAATGAAATTAATATTTTCATAAATGAATGTAATGATATTTCATAATAAATATTTTATTATTAATTAGTTTATAATTTATAGAACAATATATATTTGGATAAGTGAATTTTATATATTTTAAGAATTTTATGGCCAATTTATGTTTATTATTTTAATTTATAGTAACATTAATTAGCCTTAAATGGTAGAAGATATTAATACAATAGTAATTGATAATAGGTTTAACATGGGATAAAACTAAATGATTAGGGTAAAAATACCTAAAATAAGTCAATTTATTATAAAATTATTCTATTGTGATCCATACACATAATATATTCAACTTATATCATTTTTAAGCATTAATACTGATATTAATTTTTTAATTTGGGAAATCCTAAAAATTCTCCTCTCCTCACATTAAAAATGTCTCCTCCTCTCATGTATTATTCAAATTTTGAGAAACTTTTGGTTCAGTATATCCCTTCCCCAATATATTCCTTTTGTCTCTTTCTACATCTTATAGAACATATCTTGGTGAGAATAAATATATGTGATGGCATAAGTTGTAATACTAAAGATGTTGTCAGAAGAAGAGGTAGCATTCTTAACAGAGGGTTTTTGTTTTTAAATCATTCACCTCTTTATTATCTTATTAAAAATGAAAATATAATATGATTAGTATCTAAAATATAATTATATATTATTATAAAAATGAGATAACATACATTAATCTCCTCTTATATTAAAGGGGTAATGAAACTGTCATTCTTATATATGGGCGTCCACCAACACATGAATAGATGCAATTTGTTTTCCATCACCACCTCACACTATTAGTAATAATTATTGGTTTAATATATATAAATATATAAATATATAAAATATTTATAAAATATAAATCATAATATAATATTAATATATAAGATATGTTGTTACATTCTAATTAATTGAAAAATTATAACATGGTCTATGAGTACGTGTGGACTACCATATACACGAAGCAATGTGATTAATGTTTCCCCAACACATCCCATGAAAGGTATATATATAAGTTCATTTAAAGAAATAATATATTAATAATGCTCTATTTGTCATGTTTTAATGATAGAATAATACTTAACTTCATTCAATCATGATCGTTGAGAAATGGAAAACTTAACTCAAGAATATGAACATCATAATATCTCATTCATTATAACACTATTAATTTTTATTTTACTTATTTATTTATTAGTATTAAAAGATTAAATTATTTATAAATTTTTAATTATCTCATGAAATTTATTATATAGACGGTGAATTAATTATCTATTTGACCATAGTCATCCATCCAAATTCGTTTTAGGCATATAATCTGAATTTCCTCAAAATGTCTGATGTGAATTTAATTGACTGAGTAATTGAATATAATATGGTTATAAAAATAGGAATAATTAACATAAAAATTATTCTTAATCAATTATATAATTAATATGTTATTATTATTCAATAATATAACGAATGTACATGGCATTTCATACTAGAAGTAAGGGGTATCATAACATGAGTTTCATTATTTGGTTTATACATATACAAAATTAACAATGTTATTGAATGATTATAAATTAAATTATTAATGATTTTATTATCTTTTATTTTGAATTAATTTTTTGTGGAGTAATATTTGTTACATAAAATTACTTAACAGATAAATTCTCACATCAATGATATGATCTTTTTAAAAGATTTTATCTCAATTTCCACTCCATTAAATCATATTTAGTATTATGGGCCTACTATTATAAGAGTTGTATATAATACAAATTTGAAGTATTTTACACAAATAACTATTTATTCAGTATGATTAATGATTGAATTTATGCCAATCTTTCATGAATATTTTTTAAAATAAAATCTAATATTATATATCTTTTTATCAGGTTTATAGTCCTTTTATATCTATATTTTTAACAATATTATTAAAAATTATTTTTCAAATAAAAAATTGACTTATTAAGGAATTTTTTTGTAATTATATATTTTATACATGGAATTAATGTAATCCTTCTAATTTTTCCGAAATTGTTTATTTATAAAATTCATTATAAATTACAAAATAAAATTTATCTTCCAACATATTTGACATTAATGGATTTTCCCACTACCATACATGTTTTATAGCCATTATCATATTCTATATGTTTTAAAATTATATCTAATAGTAAAATATTTACTGAAAAATATTTTAAATGATACATTTATATTATCAATTATTACATAAATGAACTTATTTTATTATAAAATATACTTTGTGGATGGTTATCTCTCATATTCTGAATAATATAAAGGAAATTAACATTATCTTGAAACATTCACATTTATGTGATATTTGGAAATTATATATCCCATTAATCTCCATATTAATTGTATCACCAATATTAATCCTTCCTAAAACATATAGAATTTCAATATATAGTGATTTACATCAATTTTTCTTTGATTGAATAGAGAATTAATTATAATATGTCTACTTTACTTGTTATGAAAATTATATTATTTGGAATATTTTTTTTGAATTTATTTTTAACATTGAACATGTGACTAGTTCATTTTATATGTAGTTTTGGGTAGTTATTATTATTATATATCCACTTGATGAATATATATTCCTCATAAATAATATTGAAAATCTAAAATTTAATGGTTTTCTCATGTATATATACCCATCAATTAATATAAATTTGAACAAGAAAATGATTTTATGAATATCATGGGGTCTGAAATCATGACATCCAAAATTATTAATTAACTTTATTGAGAAATTATATACAATTATACATGAGTTTATATAATTGATATTTTCTATATATTTATTTATTACTAAAGTTACTTATTGAATAGATTGTGTTTTCTATTATTTACAATTCCATGTTGATTATTATTCTTTTCTTCATGATAGATTCTATTATAAGATACTCTTAATATGAATTTGTGGTCAAATTGTTTCTATTTCCTTGGTATATTAAGAATTATATTATGAATAACATCAAAGATGCAATAATATATTCACGCTATATATTTTTTATTTCCAATGTAATATGGGAATCATGTATGTGTTTATTTTTTCATTAATTATAAACCTATAGATATTACATGATGAGATCCCTTGTATATATTACAATGTAATAATGTATACCACATCTTTATATTTACAATGTTAGGTTAGGTAGGGTTTATATAACATGACGTGTATTAGAAATATTTGGAGCTATAACTTAAATAATCCTAGGTAACATTTGAACCATAAAAATATATTATAGTGTTTGAAAATATTCACCATTAGATGGATTTTTTTATGGACCAATATTCATGATGATTATGTGATAAAATAGTGTGTTCCATTATTTAGTAATGGATCCTATCTTATGAAAAGAAATCAACAGTCAAAGAAAATGTAGATATTGACAATATAAGGATTCCAATATTATAGGCATTAGAAGGTTGTAGATTGTAGCCAAATTAGGGAATCATACTCATGTGATAATGAATGCTCATTACTTAATGGAGAAACATATTATTCCATGATGTTACGCTGTTTTTTAGGATAACTTTATGGGAAGAATGTATATATATTTTAGAGGAACTTATAATCAATTATTAGTTGATAAATGGATTAAGACTCTTAAAAGAATATTGAACTCATTGGTATATAATTGAATTTAAAAATTTATGCTAGTAGTGTATTTATTGAATGGATATGTAGGTCAATTGTGATTCCTAATACAAAACATTAAATAGGATGAATAAATAGAAACCATGAAATTAAACTTGGATTTTATTTTCATTAATAAATTATTCAATTTTTAATAGTGAGACAAAATTGATAGAATGATCCTCATTATAAAAGATATTAATTGTGAATGTGTAGTTTAATATGATGTTAAAATCATGAGAATATCCACCATTCCTTCAATATTCATACATAATCTGAAAAACATTATTGACCACATCTTTTATGGTCTTAATCTAAATATAAAAAAGGGAAATAATATCTCAAATATTAACATAATATGATTATAGCGTATCTTGTTTCCTTATGGAAAATAAAGAATTATAAATATCATATATAATCAAGGGAACAAAGTAAGAAGAATATTTTATATGAAAAATCTGAAAATTGGAATGGTTCAAAAAAGAATAATAGAAAAAATCAAAATATGTCATTTCAAAATTATAGAATAAAACATCCATGAAAATGTATTAATTTAATCTAAATGTATTAGAAGTGTGAAAATAGGGTAATCAATATAATGAATTTAAAGGGTTTAAATATACTGATATTATCTAATACTTGATCTGTAAATATGTTAAGAATTATTCAAATATATGTTCAAATCATCAAGGTACTATGATGAAAAATACGATAAGGGATAAAGGTAAGGTATAAATAAATTACTATATGTGAATTTGAATGATTGAAGGGTTTGTGTGTTGGGATTTATGAATTATGTGGTAGGAGTGTTTTATCATAGGAATTGTTGTTATAATAATCATTAAACATATAAGGATTATTGGGCATTACTTTTTAATGAAGGATTTGAAAGCATATTTTTAATGGTACAAGTAAAAAATAATCATAATTTTGAGATAATGTGATATTTTTGGGATAATGCAAGAAAATTGGTAAAATAACTCTTAATATGAACTAGATGATTAGAAAATATTTAATATTTTGGATAGAAAAAATTGAAACTGGTGAATTTAGAGGAATAGTAATGGTAACCATGAAATACCATAGTGAATTAATGAAAATGTAATTTATGTGTAACTGTTTTCTAACATTTTTATATTCATGTGATTTAAAGAATAAGGATTGTGTCTATTTTTTGATGTTGTAATGTTTTAATTGAGGATTTAATGTTTTTTAGTTCATTAAAATGTTTTAAATGAATATGTTATTATGTTATAAACAAGTTTTGAATTTTAAATTTTGTGATAAATTATGTTTTCTAGAGATATTTTTTTGAAAATATAATTGATATTTTTGGGTGTTGAATTTTTTGGGAAATATTTTGATGGATTTTTATAGTTCTCTAGTAGTGAAATTTATTAATATGAAATTTGTGTGTGATTTTGAGGTGTTATAAATTAATATATTATTTTTTAAATTATTATAATAATATTTGTTTTATTAAATATTTATATATACAAAAAAACTATTTCTTATTATTGTATGGTCGTTATGATTTGATGAAATAAAATTTTTGTGCTTCATGGTTAAATATTTAGTATTAGAAAATTTAATATAGAGAAAATTTAAATAATTGCAACAATTTAGTGAAATTGAGATTATTAAATTGAAAAATATGATGAATGTACATATCCTTATATTCATAGTCGAAATGGTAATGGATTTATTAAAATCTAAGAGAATGATATTTATGTAAAAATGTTATCAAAATTCAAACATTAAAAAAATTGATGGTCATTTCAACCAATGTAGATTTATAGTTTACTAACAATTAAAATAATAATGAAAAATTTATCTATCACTCCATTTTAGTACATGAGAGTTAGTGAAAACCTCCATGTAAATAATTTCACTTCCGAAAAATTTTATCCAGTCTTGAAACGTACTCATGTTTTATTTCTGATGAAAATTGTTTTTATTTACCTGTTTAACGTGGGATGTTTTTATTAACTCCTTTTTGATTTTTGTACTCAACAAAATAATTCAAAATTTTCATTTCCGTGATTATTAAGAATAATTTAAAATTTTGAGGATACAATTTATTAAGGTGGGGATGTAACACATGGATATTTGACAACAAAAACACTATGTTTGATAGTGTATCCCACATGAAACACCAGGCATAAACAATCCAAAAAATATTTCAATTTAAATTATATAGTTATAACCTAGCTATTTATTTTCATGTACGAAATAGAAAAAACCTAATTATGAAATATTTTTTATTGTTATACTCAATGTGAATTTATTGATCAATTCTTAATAAAAAAGATCTATTTTTTCGAAAATTCATTAAATTTTTCAAGAATACAGTTTCATCATAAAATAATTTTTTCCTTTTGGGAGAAAATAAAATAATTAATATGTTCTATGGATAGAAAATGTATCTGATAAAATAAATATCATCTTTTAAATAATTAAATAAAAAATTATTATATTAATTTTTTTATATTTTTTTAAAATTTATATTTTTCCATTCATTATTGAAAAATAATACATTTTTTTGATAACTATATTTGTTACTAAAAATTGATATTATTTCATTTTAAAATGGATGAAATGTGAAACATGTTCTTTAATATTATTCATAATTAATTTATGTTCACCTTATTCAATTTATTGATTATTTTTAGTATACAAATTGTTTTGTACATAAAATGGATTTTTTGAAAACATTTTAACATGCCATGCTGCATTTTAACCATAAATGAAATAATTAAAAAAATTTAAATCAGATATTAAAATGGTTTCAAAATTATTAAATTGGAGGTATATGATTAGTTAATATGTCTCTTTATTTTTTGGTCATTATGAATAGTAACCATTCTAAATATTTATCAAAATTTAAAGGGTAAACATGTCAATTAAGGATAAAAAATAATGGGAGAAGGCATTAATTATCAAAACAGCAATTGATATAATTTCATTAGAGGAGTCTATTTCATCCATAATCATCTAATATCCTAAAATATTACAATTTTTATCCATTTAGATAGGATTAGTAATTTATAATTTATTTTTGATTGATAAGCTCAATAAAAAAACATTATTTTCATTAATATCGATTATAATTTATGTTATGGGTATATAGAACATATGTTCATTTATAAAGAGTAATTTCAAAGATAAATTATTGTTTTATCAAGTCAATTTATTTCTAATTTTTAATGATGAAATAATCGCATTAAATTATTATGCAATGTTGACACACCATTTATTTAATTAATATTATATAATAAATGATCATAAAAATTGCAACAAAAATATAATTTGAAAGAAATATTTTTTTTTCATGAGTTTTTTAAATAAATATAAATTTCCTCTGATTTATGAAAAGATTATAATTTAATTCCCTATTTTAAATTTTGTATTTAATGTGAAATATAATTATTATTTTTCAAAATTAAATTAATGACATTTTATACAAAATAATATATTATTAAATGATATGAAATTCATAAAAGACTAATATTTATGAAAGTTAATATGATATTTTTTTAAACAACTGTGATGGTCCATTTAATGGGATTTTTGTAATTTTATATTTATATCAATTACCTTTCAAATATAGAATACTACAATACTACAATAATTATGAAAAGTGTTAATGGGGGTTAAAAGTTAATTAAATGTGTAAAAACCAGACCATAACACATTAAAATTTTCTTTGATTATATTATTTAGATTAATCTTCATCCAATAATTGAATTATATAACATTATATATATTTAAATATGAAAATTATTTTATACTAATTGATTACTTTATAAAATTATAAAAGTAAATCTCCACTAACATATTAAAGGGATCCTCAGGTCCATTATTTCAAACTAAAACCCTTTATTGTTTAAAAAACACCTATCAAATCCATAACATACATCACATTATAAATTTTATAAGAATTTATTTTTTCTTAATGTCATTCTAGGGATGCATTAGGCTTAATCGTAAAGTGGTTTTTCGAATAAAAGGGCATTTTTTTAACCGAACATTTTTTTATGATTAATAATTACATTTACTTAATATATTTTTCAAAAATGAGTATATAATAAAATTCTGAACGTCATTTTATTTAAATTTTATTATGTTATAGTAATAACCTATATCCATACCATCTTCCACAAAATGGGGAAAATAGTCATTCATTTTAATGGGGGAGTACATGGTCACAAACTTATGTAATTCATTTTCCAACATCGCCTCTCAATAATGGTTATATATATATTTATATAATATATTTATTAAATTTTTATAATTATATAAAATAAATATATGATATGTATTATAATATTCCCTTTAATAGAAAATTGAAAATGTCATTTGTGCGTGTGTGTGGACTACCACGTCCAAAAAGAGATGTGATTTGTTTTTCACCACTACATCACATTACTAGTATATATACATTTATTTAAATAAATAATATTGTATTTTTTATGTGATTATAATTATGTAAATATAAAATAATACATCACATATTTCCATTATGATCATTATAAATTTGAAAACGATACTCACGTGTTTATACAACCTACCATCTCCATCAACATGACATCACTATTTTTTATAGCCACAATTATTGATTGATTTTTTAAAATATAATTGATGTATAATATATATATATATCATTATAATCAATCATCTTATGATGAGATAAAATCCAAATTGGCAATATTCAACATAACGATGTCTATTTTGAAAATGGGGTTGGGTATCATCAAAATATCCATCATGAACAAAATTGAGTAAATAATTGAGTATAACATCGAAATAAATCAAATAAACGAAATATTATATAAGAATATTTTTCTGAAAAATTTAAATAATAAACATATGTTTATTTTTCACGTGTTTCAAGAGTGTATATAACAGTTAAGACCTAGGGTAAGTGGTTTCTTAACTAATTTTTGAATCATAATGTTTCACATATACTTCATTAAATAGGTCATTCAATTATTATATGTGTACTGACATATGATTATATTATGTTGTATTTCAATTTTTTGTAAATTTATTTTTTTCACACATTGTTAAATTTTCATTTCTAAGAAACAATCATTATATGAGATTTAATATAAAATTATACTCTATTGATACATGTTTTTTATTATGATCCATTATATTTTTATGGCATATATATACTTCACATTTTATGTTTTTAACAGCAATAACAATTTATTCATCATGATTAATGATTCCAAAAAATTTATTATTTCAATAATAATTTTTAATGTATAAGATTATCTTATTCATTTTTTGAATGAGGATTATTTTTCATCAATAAAAATAGTTTTAAAACTATATTAAAAAAGTAATTTTTAATTAATAAGATTATTTATCAATGTAATTTTGAGTTATGATTTAATTTTTTAATTTTTTTTAATTAATATTTATTTGGTTTTCCAAAGAAGTTAATTTTTTATATTTTTTATGAAACTAAAAATAATGTTTTATTTTAGCATAAATGACATTAATGAATTTTACTACCTCCATAGCCGTTTTATTTCCCTTAGTATCTTTTTTATGATTTCAATGGTTATAAATATTAAACTACTTGAAGTAAAATTATTTTAATTATTTGGATTTTTATTTTCACATATTCATTAAACAAATCAATTTTACTATAAAATATTCTTTTATGATGGTCGTATCCCAACTTTATTAATCTTATAGTCCTTTACTCTTTATTAAAACATTCAATTTGTTTTTATGATATTTAGACAATAAATTTAGTTGAAAAAGAAATATTATTTAAATCATCTATATTATTATCTACTAAATATTATAGAATTTATATATACATATTTTACATTGAATTTTTATTTCATAAACAAAGGATTTGTTTATATTTTATATTAATTATTCAATATGGATGTATTTTGATATGGAATATTGTGTATAAAATTTAATTAGATCATTCATCATATGAGGAATGTATTGGGAATGAAGTGATCAGTGGGGCATAAAATTATATTTCAACTTAATGCATCGACATGTCCCAAGACACAAAATAGTAATCTTGGATTAGATGGATTTTGTGGCATATACTAACCTATTGGTGAAACTATCATGGTAAAGGATTTAAGGATATAAATATCAAAACTTTTTAAACAATGATGTACAAAAGTATGCACTCACATCATTGATAATTAAATTATTATTATACAAGAAATTATTTTGTTGATATTATGTCGTGATGCATTTTGTTCTGAAGTTATTTTTTTTAATGGAAATTATTTTATGTTATTTACTTTCCTTATTTAATATGCCCTATGGATTAATGATATAATTTAATGTATGTAAATTTTATAAAACATATAAGTTAAACCATAATTTGTATTATTTTTCCTCATATATAAATATGTGAATTATTAATAATGTTAAATATGGTAGATCATTTTCATGATAAATATTTTATATTTCTAATGTAATATGTGAATAATTTTTGTGTATGGATTTCATATTCAACAAAATAGGATGACCTTACGTGGGGAGATCTTTTGTATATATGAAAATATAATAAATTTGACATCATATATGAGTAACTATAGTTGGGTTTGTTATAGTAGTAATAAGATTATATTAATTTCTAAATATACTAATTTATACAGTTATAAAGGTTATTTTATCGAAATGTAATGAATTCATTATTATGTTTAAGAATATATCATTTTATGTGTTGTAATTTGTAATAAACAAAACTATTTTTATTATTTCCAATAGGATAATTCATGATAATATAGTAGTGATTGAGTAATGGAATCTCCATTAGTTTTCTATTGAAATAATGAATAAGAAAAACTAGTATTTAAAAAGATCTAATTTATTATAAAAACAAATTTTAATTTTTTTAGAATTTAATTATTTGTAAATAGAAAATTCATGAAAATGAATTTATAAAAATGGTCTTCATTTTTTGATTTATATTTCTTTGATTAGTTTATGATGAATTCATTCTCATATAATTAAATCTATTGTGGATAATGAAAATTAATAGTTGTACAAATATATTCACGTTTGTGACATTATTTTACAAGTGTTACATGATTATTTATAAGACACATTTTAATATAATATATATATATATAATAAGTGGTTAAAATTAAATTAAATAGTATTTAGATATATGAATCCCATTCTCAATGTCATAAAAAATTTTGGAAATATTTTAATGAAAATATTTTTATATTGGTATCATTTAACAATACTTTAACAAGGTATAATTACTTTTTAAATTTCATTTAATGTTAATTAAGATATTTACTGAAAAATAGTAAATATTTTAATTTCAATAGAATAAATAACCATGATAACATTATCGAAAACCATAATATTTTTATTAACATACACATTTCTATAATAATGGCCCTCATGTGTTATATGCGCTAAGATAAAAAGAAACGTCCATAGAATATTTTTTAAACAAATGATTTAAAATTTTAAAATCTGTATGTTCAATGTATTAAAGAACTTTTATTATATTTTTTATCATTATAATTATTTCCCATTGGTGAAACTGGAGTAATAATTGTAATGTTAAATTAGGGTATAATTTTTTTATCCCCTATGAATATGGCTAGAAACTGTTTAAAACATTTATAATATTTAATGATGGATGGAGTATCACATATAATAATACATATAAATATTGGACATTTTGAGACCCTTTTTCACTGAAAAATGGAATGATATCATTTTGAAATATTTAGTTATGAAAAAAGTTCTATTTTTCATCAATTATAAAAATTGATCATCTCCTCTTCATGTATCCCCTAATTAAACTGCTTTTTATAACCAAAACATCATCCTAATTATATCATAAACACCATACCCACTCAATTTTTGACTTTTTTTTCTAACCAAAATACTAATCTAAATAGTCATATGAGGATACCTAAGGGTAACTTCCAAGGGAAATCTAATACTCTAAACAACATGTTTATATGTTATTCTCTTATTTTAAAGCCCATAAGTCCAATCTATCCATGATATTATGATAAAAAATAAATTTTGTTGTTATTAAATTTTATTATACTAAGGGAATGTAAATTCTATATTTTCTTCCAAAATAGTTAGACAAAGGAAAAACTATCATATATATGTCTAAGCTACCACATCTAAAAACGAAGTGCTCAATTTTCCATCAACACCATAAATGGTATATAAAAATGGTTCTTAAATTAAACTATCTTATATTTTCACACTATTAAAAGTATTTATCGACATTATATGATAATTTATAAGTAATATGAAAGAAAATTTATAATTACATTAACCGGCTTAAATGAACATTTTGAGGAATCTTTCTTCATTTTGATCTTTTTTTGTTTGTCCATTGAAAATAAATAAATTTATTCCTAATATAATAATAAAGTACATTAGAAAAAACAATTTAGTATATCATCAATTTATTTTATAACACCATTAACCATGTCCATTAGATTAAAAATTTAATTAAGTAATTCGAATAAAAACATGAGTAACCCATTTTTGTTTAGAAGATATTAACAATTACTACCAAAAGATAATATATTGGCATTATAAAATTCAATAAGTATGATAAATGTAATGGGTATATATAAAACCATGTTAATTTAATTTTTTTAAGATGTTATGTTATTGTGATTAAATCATTCATACACATGTAAGGGTTTCATCTCAAAATGACCTTTTCTAAGAAAAATTTTATTTTATGAACCTTATTTAATTTAAATTGTTTTTATACCACAGATTGAATATATAAAATAATGAATTATATTTATATATGTTTCTTAACAATATCTTCATGATTTATCATTCTCATGATCACCATCTATCTCTCTCTTTTTCTATGTGTTTTTATTAGAATTGATCTTATGTCGTATGGGTTTCCATCTCGATTTATCATCATTGAGACATTTTTAATGTTACAAACAAATTTCTAATTTTATGGTGTATATACAACCCATTATTGTGTCTTGGAATTATCCATGATTTAAATCTTTGTATTTATTTAAACATGTTATTTTATTCTTTTAGTAAATGTTTTTCCCAAATTACTAATGTTGTAATGGTTTTATCCTAAAACCTCTTTCTTTATGAATAATGGTATTTAAAAATCCTAGTTTAATTTAAATTGAGTGTATAATGCAAATTGTATATATAATATCATGAAATATATTTTTACCTGGAAATTTATCATCATCAACAATATTTCACCCTTTCAAGGGGTATTTATTACAATGTTTATTATTCTCTAAGGGAACCTCCGAACCAGACCTGTTAACTACTCATAATATGTTCTTTTTCATTTCCCCATTTTAAGTTATATTGTTAATGTTTATATTATCCATGATCTATATATATTCTCCAAATATATATATAACTAGTATAAATTACCTTTAATTAGTATTTAATGTAAATATTTACGTTATTGTATATGTTTTTTCTTATAGTTGGACCTAATATTTTGATAAAAATAAATACATCTATAGTATTGTCTGGTATAAACGACATAAAATTTCTTGACAATGAATTATTTACAATAATACATTATTTATTTCACTAAAACGCGTTATATTTCAATTCAAGTTTTATTGAAATTAATATTCTAATACTTTACATAAAAATATTATTTACTAATTTCATAGATTTCAAACTAAGTGGTTCAATTTCATCAATACTCTCTAGATATATCCCATGAAATGTTTACACTATAAATACATAATAATGTGATAATATTATTTTGTAATTATAAATATTCAAACTAATTTATATTCTTCTTCTCTTGGGAATATATATTAAATTACCACAACTAGTTTTGTAAAAAAATCATTGTGAAACCCCATAACTTATTTTTGGTTATATCATTGTTATGATTTATCTAGGTTTTCCTTTTTATGTTTGTGGAACACATATTATTATTCATATCATGATAGATCTTATCCTATATTGTGATGTTTGAGTACATTATATCCCTCTAATGTATTATTTAATGATAATCTCTCATGAGATTCCATGTAGAGTTCCTAAGAGGTCACCGTAGGCACAATATATATGAGACATGGGTGGTTATCCCAAGAAACTATATTTGGTTAATAAGTAGTTAGTGTAAGAACAATATGTATAGTGAAAGAGAGGTTATCAAAAGAATACTATTTATTGTGAATGTGAGGTTACCCTAAGATCATTATGATATAGTGGATGTTAGCTAGAGAATACAATGAATATGGTGGAATTTAGACTATATTATTTAGTATTTGTGGCCAGCCAAAAATTATACATATAATGTAAGGATTTGGGACGCTTGAACAAATATTTATTTCCATGATTTTATAATGTCATGTATGTATTCCATATTTTCTTGTTTATGATTATTATCTTCTGGATTTTATGTTCTGACTATTTACTCCTATGTAATGATCTAATTCCCTTTATGTTCCCTTACTATGCTTTATAGCTCATCCATATCCATGTATATTTTCCCTTGGGTATCATATGATATTAAAGATGATCAATAGATGTTATTATCACTATTAATACATTTATATAAATACATTTATATATATTTATGACAATATATTTATGTATTTAATCTTCAAAAATGATATACCTCTATATCCTTGGCATGTATTCATAGGAATGTATGCTAAAAATCATGTAATAATGTGTTTTTATGGAATGGGTGGATAAATTTTGTATCAGAGCATGTTTTTGTTATTTGAACATATTATGATAATAGAAAATTAGTGAAATCTATATGGTAAAGTCTATGGTATGAGTCTATTTATATGATAATATCCAATAGTTTTAGTAAGTTATAGATGTTTTCATTATCAATGCAATACATGCCTTTAAATATACAATAAGTGGATGTATGCTCTATCATGGATATTCCTAAGGGTGATGACCCCAAATGGTATTATTTGGTATTAAATCAATCATCACATAATTAATGGTAATGAGTCCCAACTACACATCTAGTATGACACTAATTAGGGATTGGCTTTAGCTACTCATATATATTTTATAACCATCTATGAGGGATTTATTTCATAGTTACTTGTCGACAATATGATGAGAGGTATTAGTGAACCCATATTATAGAATACTTAATATTGATCTTTTTATTAAAATACATGAATGATGTAGGCTAATTTACGAATTACAAAGGTCCAACCACGAATGATATAGTCTAAACAAAGATATATATGACATGAACTACGGAATTATACGAAATAATTATGGAAATATAATTTGATAAATATCGAACCCAAATTTATTTATTATCAAGGATAAATATCATTTAATAATTTTTTTTTGATAAATTATGTTAACCACTTTTAGTTTCATGGAAGTATAAAACCAGAATGAACCATGATATCCCTCTGTATAGAGACAAAGTAGAGGTTACATGAATCAACAACCCCTCATAATAAAATATTTAATGAGAAAACTAGTTATTATTCTAATAAAACTACCTAGAAATATTATTAACCACTTGATAATACATAATAAATTACTCCCACCAAATAAGAGATAGAATAAGATTCAATAAAATTTATGCTATGAAGATGATGAAAGATGGAATTATAAACCACCTATTTGTAAAAAAAAGTAGGAATAAGAACAAAGTAAATTGATTAAATGTTGAAAGGTTTTAAAAAATGAAAACAAATGAGATGAATTCCTCTATTAATTTCTCAACCACAAATCACTACTTTACATGAAATTATTTTGGGATCTATAAAAATTATTTCCCTAGAACCAAAATGTTGAGGGTAATAGAATTGAAGACCTCCTATGAAAAATGAATAACTATACCACTAATATGTCATGAATGATGTAGGTAAAAGGTAATAAAAATATCAATTACAATTTATTGGTATTAAAATATATTATCGCAATGCTGTAAAACATAACATGTTCTCTAACAATCTAAAATAAAATATAGAAGATTTAATTATCAAAGAAATCATCATGTTTTTTAGATATTGTATCCCAAGTGAATGATTGTAAAAATCTACTTCATGAAATCCATTTATTCTTGTTATTTATAAAATTTATGATATATTTGAAATGGATTGTTTCTATTCACATAAAAGAATTTTTATAGAATAATAAAATATCACCATTCTTATAATCATGTGATATTTAGTGTAAGGATAATATTAATTTAAAAATATATAAAAATATAAATCAAGTTGTGATAACAAATAATGATTGAATCTGGTCCCAAATAGGTTGATAAAAAATGGATATTTAGATAAATCTGATTTTAGAAGAATGAATAGTTTCAGAGTTTATAAGCCTGATATGTCTTTAGAAATTATACACTAAGACATATTTATCATATTTTATCCTATAAATATCTTCTACAGTAAATATTAATTAATATTTTTATATAAAAAATTATTTATGGAGGGAGAATGTGATGATATGATATTTCAATATATGTTTTTTCAAAAGTTAATCAAATATGTTGGATACCATGTTAAAAAAATAACACTAATCCAAAATTAAACCATTATACATTTATACATTTAAAACATATCCCATGAATTATTAGCTATGAATTAGAGTAACTAAAATACCAAATATATGAATATAGATATTTATAAAATTTATTTTGTTTAAATTTACTTATTTCTTTATTGGTTTTAAAAATATTCATTTGTATGCATGGTAATTTATATTATGTAAAATGAAATATTTTTTAAATGATCAGGTTAATATAATCAATTATTAATTTATTATGGATATATTTATTCTTTTTTATAAATAATATTAATAAAAACTTGTAGTATTTTTATAATGATACTTATAATAAAATGTTCTTCATTTTATATTTTTATTTAAATTAAATTATAAAGAATTGAATATTTGAATTTAAATTTGAAAAAATAGTCTTTATATTTAGAATTATAATTACAATATAATTTATTTATGAATTTTTTAGTTTTTTCCTAAATATTTTATTTTTAAGAGTTTAATGAGAAATACATATTTTAATAATGCGATAACATTTATGAAATGTTTACATAAGAGTTTGATGACTATTTAAATATCCCTTGTTAATATAACAAATATATCATATAATGTAAAATTAATTATTTTTAAATATTGTGTTGATATATAAAACACAAGCTCAAAATATTATATGATTCAAGTAATATTTGATCAAAAACTATTTCTTATATATTTATTTTAATAATTTATTAAAAATTAAAAATTAGATACAAAAAATAATTTAATGACATTGTAATAAATATTTAATAATATAAATTATTTAAATTTCAATATAATCAAAAACATTATAATATAATCTTAAAAATTAATATTATACCCAAAATACAATATTTTTAAAAATAGTTTTATCAAATAATATTCACTAATACTAAGATGAATATCTTTAAACTAATATAAATTTAATTTGATAATATTATTTAAATGATTAAAATCTGTATTTTTAGTTATTAAATAATATAAATTATATTTTTTCCAATAAAATTAGACTCCATTATTGAATGTAGTGTTACCATAGTTGCCATAAATTATTTTAAAAGTGGATTAAGCCTTTTGAAAATTGTTATAACAAGTGAAAAATGTATAATATTTAACGGTATGGGTAGGATATGATTTATCGATATCCCCATGCCATATCAATCCATTTTTTAACATTTCCTTAAAAACTGGGTGGTAAAATTATGAAATAATGAGTATTTAAAAGAGAACCCTTTTACACATAAAAAATGAGATGACTCTACCTATTTATCAAAAAATTACTAATCATTGGAGAAACCAAAATGGAGACGCAGTCTCTCCAAAACACCCTCCCCAATCCATGGAATCCTTTATGTCACCAAAATACCAAGCTAATTTTTCTAACAATGTAACCCAATGGGGAAATTACAAGGGAAAGGTAATACATTCAACCCAACATTTATCTATTATTTTATACTGATAATCCCTTTAATTCTCATCCATCCAGGATGGTATGATAAAACCAAAAGTGTTAATATGATTAAAATTATTATAAATGTGTAATACTCATTTCATACATACATATATAATAATTAAAAAAATTAAAACAATGTCTTGTGTTTGTGCGTACTATAACCTCCCTAAATAATGTTTTCCCTTTTCCTTAGAAACTATAAATGGTTTTATGATACATATTTTCTAACTAATTAATTTGATGTTTTTCTCAACATGTAGAAATAATAATTAATATTTATAGTTACTGTACGCATCATATATTGATTTTTCAATTATCTTTACTAAATATTTGGATTTTTTTGGGTTACCCATTGAAATTTTATATGCTCTCTAATATTGAAATTATAAAAGAAATTAAATAAACAATTATAGAGGGAATTTCTTTATTGTATTATACAATTTACCTTGGTCAACAAACATAAAGTCTTTTGAAGAAAATACACAAACAACATTAACAAACACATGTAAAAAATTGATATTGAAAATGAGATCTAAATGTTAATAGATAGACCGTAGAAATAAAAACATGTATGAATATGGTAATGGGGTATATATATAAAGAACATATTTTAATTATTGATGATATTAAGTGAATGTGATGAAATATTTAAGACAAATATATGGGTTTAATATTAATATTTACTTCATTTATATAAATTTTATTTTGTAGACATAGTTTCATATAAATGATGAGTATACCACCAATTGGAGATATAATATCAAGATTTTTTTATGTATTTTAAAATAAACTTCATTCTCAATATCTCTTTTACACTCAATAGACTTTTATAACAATGTTTCATTAAGTTTTTTTTAGTGTTATGAAAGAATGTATTATTTATATGGTGTATTTACTACCCAATAATGTATTTTTTTAATAACACATATTGTAGTTACTGTTATTTTTAGAACCATATAATTTTCAATATTTTAATGTCATTTGACAAAAAAATTATTGAAACAACAAAGGTGTTGTCCCAAAACGTTCTTTTTTAAGATATATGTTATTATATACACCTAAATTCATTTATTTTTACCTAAAATTAGATATATAATATCTGGAATTTTCATTTTTTTTGGAATTTTAACATTAATGTCAACCTTTCTCTCTTTCATAGGTTTTTATTTTAATGTTTTTCAAATGGTAAAGGATACACTAGACCACCATTATTAACTTATTGGTTAAAAATTATTATTCTTTTTCAAAAAAAGAAATTATATAACTATAACCCACATCATCCATATTTTATATGTGTTATATATATATATATAGCAAGTTTACATTACCATTCATTGTTGGGAAAATAAAAATTTTATGTTTTCTTTTATGTTTTGTCTTTTATGTAAACCCAACTGGATATAAAATTTACATTTGTCTAAAATCATGTTAGGTATTACCCATATTATTTTTTAACATTTTTTTCTAAAAAAAATATTATTTATTAAAATACTTTTTAATACAATTCTTTTTTAATGGAAAATTATATTCTACTTCATTCATTAAAAATATTTTACTTTTTACATAATTTTTTACTCAAATAGTTCATTACAATTCATTACTCATTAGATCATTCACATGTATTATTTATATTTTAGCTCAATTTTGAAGTCATGATTTTCTTTGGAAATTCGTAATGATGAAACTTATATAATTCCATATTCTATTGGGAATCTACAATACTAATCCTAGATAGAGTCTTATTTTTAATTATTATTTTGTAAAAAATAAAAAAATATTGTTTGTTCGTTGATTATACATGCTAGTATTATGTTTTTTATGATTACTAGAAATATACATGACTTATTTTTTGAAAATAAAAAATAATTAAACAAATATTATAAGAAAATTTACATAATTATTTAATGTAGCGATGTGCAGCCGCATATTATAGAATATGGGAACCAAAAAGAGGATGACTAAAAATAGAAAAATAAATGATTAAATTATTAGGGTGATGTCCTGAAACTAATTATAATCCATTTAGTGATACATCAACTCAGAACTGATGAACTGTGCTAAACTATGGGAAATATGATGAAAATATGCAATTCACATCATGAATGTCATTCAGAGTGTGAAAAATAATGTAATATATGATGTTAAGGCTAGATGTGTAGAAATATGTGAGTTTATTCATCATTTTTTATTATATTTCTTGAATATAATTTGACATTTTAAAACCCTTTAGATGTAACACCATTATATTTTGTGAATTTTTTAATTTAATTTGATTTTTTTTATATTTTTCATTTCATAGAACACTGAATATTGTTTTTTATATAAAATAAATATTTTCTCTTACATTATACCCAAAAAAAATTTAATATTTATCCTCAAAAAATACATATATTCTCTTCAAGTACACACAAAACAATGTTTTTCATGTATTATACAAAATATTGAGTCTCATCGATAGCCTGAATTACACACAAGGATGAGTTTTAAAAAACTAAAATACAGTACTAATATAATTATTTAAATATTATTATAGTTATAGCTTATCCATTTGAAGGGATGTTTAGAATATAATTATATAAATGCTGGAAATTTTATTTAAACCTATATATAAAATATATTCTTTGATTATCAATTTGTAGAAGTGAATGTAAAATGTTTTTGAAAATAATGAAATTTCTTTTATATAAAAACTAGTTTTCAATGTACATACACAATTTTATCACATTAAATTGAAAAAGATTCTTTTGATTATTTTTGTCAATAAAATCAATATATTATAAATTCATTGAAAATTTCATATAATCATCCAATAGATTTAATATGTTTTATATAAGAATAAATTCAATTTTATAAATAAAAATATTAAGTTATTCTAAAAGTTAATTTTAAAACATTTTATCGCTAACCATATTTTAATAATGAATTATGAAACAATTATAAGTTTTTGTTATGGAATAAAATTTATATTTTAAAGTATAATTTTAAAATTTGAATCATATTAATTTTTTGTTTTTTCAATGAATTTTCATTATTTGATTAATAGTAAAAAGACTAAATTTTAATTCAAAATTACTTTTTTATCTAATATTTTTAAATATTTAATAAATATTTTAATTTTATATTAGTGTTTATATATATGAATTTTAAATAAAATAATTCAACTCACATAATTTTATCCAATTTCATAGTAAAGTTTGAAGTAAAAATATTTCAACCTTTTGAACATTTTTCTTTGAAAACCTGATTTATCGTGTTATCTGTAAGATTACATTAAAATTAATTTATACTACCAATTTGAAAATTATTTTTTAAAATATATTTAAAAATTTTATTATATATAATTAGTAATTTATAATATGTTTAACTAAGTTCATTACCAAAAATATTATTGAAAATGAATAAAAATAATTATAGTGATTAAGAGAAAAATTATCATAACAAAGGACTACTACTTAAAAATAGAAGTGATAATGACCTATAAACCTATCCAAAATATATTTTTTGGAAATATGTCCACCATATACTACCATTTAATTAATTATGACTACTAATCGATCCACATGACATTGAAACAATGTGTGTGGAATTACCTTTTACAAAATTTATGGGGACGCCACTCCCCCACAATAAAAAGGAACTCAATCCTCCCACATAATCATAGCTATCAAGCCCTTTGGATTTCCCAAAATATTTTTAAACTAGATTCTAAAATCAATACATTGATCTTAGATGCCTTAATTTTGTTCAGAAATCTATCAAAGGATCCCCTTTGGTGAAAACCAAAATAGGTTACCCTAATAAGATGTAACATCCTTTCTCAAACTCTTTTTTTCTATTTTCATTCTCTATACCTTATGTTATTATTATTCCATAATTATATAAAATAATTCGGTTCCTAAATATACTTATATTTCATAATTCTAGTGGTTATACCAAACCTTACACACACTTTCAACTAATCGTTACAAAGATAACATTTTGGTCTACGAAGAACCACCATCTCATGAAAAGATGTTGTTATTTTTTTATTTACTAAAAATTATGGGTGGATATTATGATAAAAAATATATATTTAAATGCAATATATTTTATTTTTTAATTTTTTTTATTGTAATTTAAATCTTTTTTTTCATGTTGTCGATTTTTGGAAAATAAATAAGATCGTTTGGGGATGTGTGGATTCTCACCTCCAAAGGTTGATGTGATTCATTAACACATTACATGGAATTTAGTAAGTATGTATTTTGTGAAATTATATGGAATATATGAAATAATAATTCATCTAAAATATGTATATATATATATATATATCATTTACTTTATTTCCTTAAATATGACAATAAAAGGAAAACAACATTCATGCTTACGTATGGTCTATTATCTCCATGAATGGTGTATTCCATTTCATATTACTACATATCATATATTTTTAATAACAAATATATATGGAATGTACATGATATTTATATCATGTTTTAAATTTTTGAAATAATTATATCAAGTTCTATGTTAGAGGATCAATGATAATAAGAAAAAATAGATCTGAAAGACAAAGAAGATATTACCTGAAATATAAAATTTAAAGAGTTATTAATAATATGATATTATAAATTTATAAAAATAATATATGGTTATAAATATAATAATATGTTTTTATGGTAGATAAATAATTAGAATATATTTTTTATATATGATTTTTGATTGTGTATGACGAAAGTCAATACATATGGTAAGCGTTATCTTGTCTCACATTTATTTTTTGTGCCAAAAAAACCATTATATCATAATATATATAATATGTGGTTTTTATATATCCAATGGATATATTATATGAATATAATAAATATATTTTTCATTATGTACAGATCTATTTTATTAGCATTCATTCAATGGAATTATGTTTTAAATGTAACCAAATAATTAACAGATTCATTCTTTGAGACATATGAGATTTTTGGCACATTTACTCATCAATGAGGATTATATAATTATATTTGGAATATTAACTCATGAATACAATTCATTCCATGATATTTTAAGGACCATTTAAATTTATTTTCTCACATTGTGAGTATGATTCAATGATATCATGTGGTAATTATTTTTTGAAACAATCTAATCCTTTATCGGGATTAGATATGATTTTATTTTCCATTATGAGTCCTTTTGATAAACCATTCATGAAAAATAATTATAATTTTCCTTTTAGTTTATTCCTGATATATTAAACTATTAGTACCATTTTTCCCACACTTTGTTAATTTTGAAATTTATGAAAGTGTTTTATAGAAGATAAGACTTTATCTCTCTCTTTGGTCACAAAATTGTGTTTCGTCAAACCCATGTTTTTTAAAGGTATTTTAAAATATGTTATACTATTATACAATTATATTTAAAAGATATTTTTACATATGTCTTACCTTTTAAATAATTTTTTTTAAAAAATTAATCTTCATATTTTTTTTCTGATCGATGAACTTTTCAATAACTTTTATGGTGAAAAAAGAATGTTCGGCATACAAGGATTAATCTTCCATCATAACTATCAATCATTTTGATCTTCCTTTTAGAGATAAAAATAAATATTTTAAAGGAATTTGTTTCAAAATATTCTATACATTTCCCATTTGTAATTTCATTTTCAATGCAAATGGATTTCAAAATAATGTTTTATTTTTAAAGTGTTTTAAAATATTTCAAATGTTCTATTATATGTTTTAAAAATGTCAATTTTAATGATATGTATTTAATGAATTTAAAATATTTTTTATATGTTTTTAAATAATTTTCCATGAAAAATTTCTTCAAAAATGAGTCGTGATTCAATTATATGTTTTAAATGAAATGAATAGAAAAACATTTGGATAGTTCATTTATTATTTTTAAATTATATTTTCAACAAAATGGTATCAAAATGTTTTCTTGAAATATAGATAATTTTTCAACATTATTTTCAATGAAATGGTTCCCAAAACATGTTTTGGATGTATTTATATGATTCAATTATAATTACAATGAAAACGGGTTCCAAAAAATTTTCAAGCTTCTTTTATTGTTTTTCAAGGAAAAATGATATCCAAAGGTTTTCTATACTCTATTAAATGTTTTAAAATTTATTTTGAAATTAAAATGTTTTCTAAGTGTCTAATAATTTTAAAATTATTTTTTAAATAAGACAAACTATTTTCCTAATGAAATGGGTTTAATAGGTATTTAAATAGTTATATATTCTTAGAAGTTGAGGCCTTGTCCCAAATTTACCAATACATATATATTATTAAAATAATGTTTACAAGAGTCTAAAATATGGGATTATATTACGAAATTTTTCATGAAAGATAAAAATAGAAATGTGGAGGTCTTCAAACTAGGTAATGAAATGAATTACTCCCATGTTGTCTAGGCCATCTACAACCATGTTTTCCTCGATTTAAACATGTGTGATGATATAGTTATGGTTTATAAGTGAACAGGTACATTCTATCCAATAGGTAGTAATTGGCCAAGAATGATTAGTTTTGCCATTCCAAATCGCTTGAATGATCATTGTTGATTCACATTCAACCTAGAGGTTTCTACAACCAAAGAGCTTGGAAAAGGAAATAGAAGGAATAAAACATAGCATCTTAGCCCCAAGAGAAGTGGAAATGAGACATTTACCCATGAATCATCCATGTATATTACCAAGATTCTTCTTGAATACATCAACACACCCTCCAGGTCCTGGATTTCTTTTAGAGGCTCTATCAATATTGATTTTGAACCGTCTAGGAAAAGGTACTCTCCATAACACCTCCAGAGTGTGATATTGTTCACAGAAATGGTCATGAATCCATATGTGTTTTTGGATTCCAAATTCATGCACAGTTTGTCAAAATGTCCCTTTTTCATCAAAGCAGCTTTATTTACTATAATGAGGATCTGTATTTTACCTGGATTTTGATTGAGTGAGTAATTGTTATGAATAATAGCATTATATTCATACCAGATAACTTATTAGAGATCATCCACTGCAAAAAAGAAGAGGTTGTTGAGTTGGTCAAAGCCTTCAATTTCTATACATTTTTAAATTTGAGTTTTGTTAGGGTACTGAATCAACAATCTATAATAAAAAATGTCAAGAATATAGTTCAAAAGAGCATAAGAAGTAGAATAATAAAGAAAGAGGTGGTTAACATCTCTATATGTTAGTTACAGATTTTACACATAACGTAGAGACATATTCCAATTTAACGGAAGAAATTCTCATTGGGAACTCAATTTTGATAAAGGTTCCAGATAAGAATTATTTTAGAAGGTTTTTTTCAAGGTTTGTTGAAATGCTTTATCCAGTTGTAATCACTTTTAGAATTATTGAAATAACAATTGTAGAAATTTTTTGAGTTATGAAATCAATTGTGAGGAGGTTCCCAATTTATTAAGTAATTATTGTAAGAAAATGTGTAGTTTTCAATGACGTTTAGAATAGTATTAGAGAGGTGATAATGTTGAGAGCATAAAATTTCTCTAATATATCAATTGGTAATTTCATGAGTTTGATCAGAAGATATCAATGGAATTAAAGCTGTGGCAGTCTAGAAATACTAACAGAATTTCATGGGGGAGTTTGTGGAGACTATCCATATATAATTATTCACAATATTGGTGAATCAGTGTTTTATGGATGGATATATGGAATAGTTAATGGAATAAAAATTTCCCATCTTATGGTTTTTAAGAAACCTTTTTTTTAGTAAGGTAATAACTTCTGAAGTATTGTGAAAAAGGTTCCAAGTGTGTCTTTCTTGAAGGGATTTGTTAAAATATTTTATTTGTTTTATACCAAGACAACCATTTTCAACGGTCTTGCAACATGTTGACCATGGGATATTCCCCAATTTCCATTCTAGAATACTACCGGTCCAGAAGAAATTATATCTAGTGGTGTTTATTTTTTTATAAGACCAACATGCCATTTGTAGACCATCATAGAGTAAACCAAATTGAAGATAATAATAGATTTAACAAGGTAGGTCCTACCCAACATTGATATAGATTTACCTTTCCATAAAGAGAGATGATTTAGAACATGGTCCACAATATTCGCAAAGTGACAAGACTGGGGCATTACCCAAATGATATGAACTCTAAGATAATTTTATGGGAGTGTACCTTCTTTCATACCTAGGTCAGTGATAATGTTACATTTTATACTAGGTGGAATGATCTTCCCAAAGAAGATTTTATTTGTTCCAACTAATTGCATAACCAAAAACCTTATCATAGTTTGAGAGTGAAATTTTTAGGTTATGAATGTTTCTTTTATCACTATGAAGGAAATGGACGATTTCATTAGCATAAAAATATGTATATGTGGATTCACAATACTAGAGACTTGGATGGGATTTATCATATTCTAGACCAATAGACAATTGATCTGAAGAATTAGGTTTCCTTCTTTTATGGAGAAGACAATGGTAGAAAGGGGGTTTCCTAGACTTACACATTTGGTGAATTTAATATAGTCCTTGGGAGATCCATTTTTCAATATGGAGATAGTCATCAAGTAAAAGATAGTTATGATTGCAGTGAAAAAAGTGGTTCTAAATCCAAAACCCTTATAGAAGTTGAAGGCAAATCTAGAGTCTATAGTGTCACAAGCATTTCTGTTTTCATGCTTAATGTATATTTTACCTGATCTACTACTTTTATTTAAATTATTTACAGAATCATAGGAATGACAGATGTAGTATTGAATATATATATCCATTATAAAACCAAATTGGTTCTAAGATACTATTTTGTCTGTGATAGTGGACAGTCTATTAGAAATTATTTTGGTGATGATTTTATAAAGAGTATTGATAAGGGAAATGACTCTAAATAGGTGAAAATTAGAGATAGTACCCAATTTTCTATCAAGGTGATAAATTTGGAATTTAGAACTTGAGGAAGCACCCCATTGAAAAAAATGATTTTATAAGTTTACAAACATCGATATGAATTACATTCCAATAATATTTAAAGAAACCATAATTAAATCCATCAGTACCGAGAGCACTATCAAGATTCATAATACAGACAATGTCTTTGGTTTCATAATCCAGTGTATTGTTGTAAATGAAGGAGTTGTCCTCATCAGTTATCACTAAAGGATGGATCTCAGTGAAGAGGTAATTGTTATTGTCAGGATCATTGAATATGGATACATAGTAGGAGACGATATGATGAGAAATGTCATCTTCATTTTCAATGAGTTTTCTCCATCCTTTAGAAATTTTAATGACTTGTTGGCCTTCCTGAATCATTAAAGATGGTAATAAAATTTAGTGTTTCTATCGCCACCTATTAACCATTTAACATTAAATTAATGTTATCTAATATTTTCATTAAACACGACCAAAATGTGGGGTTCTATCAAAATGTTTATTTTGTGAGTAGAATCAGTGTTGAGGTCAGATCTGGTGTTTTTTATGAAGGTCATTAATATATGTCTCAAGAAGTGTGAATACATTAAGAAATTGATTTAATGTTGGACCATTTTTTTAGAGTCTATTTGATATGTTTTAATTTATGGTTACAAGAAATGGAATCTTTGTTATGAGACATCGTGGACCAATATATTTGGATGATATGAGTGCAATTGTCAACAGAGAGCCACACATTGTTAAATATGAAAGGAAATACTAGATTTAGGACTTTGTTAGATTGATTGAAAAGGATGGGGTGTGATCAGAGTATAGTCTATAAAGAGGTGTGTAGAGATAGTGTCCCATTTATCTACAGCAAGGACAATTGTGAAGGCTCTATCAAACATGGAGGCGACCACTTTGTTGTAATGACTTCTATACCAAGATTATTTAGTATCAGTGAGATTTATTTCAATGAGATTGTTGTCTTCGATCGAGGTATTAAATTCATGGAAACAGATGCATGAGAAGGACTAATTTAACATCTTGAGTTAATAATGACATTAACGTCTTTAATAAGAAACCAGGGTACATTAATGTCAGGTCCTATATATTTGATATCAATCTCAAGGGTTATTCATTCCTGGTATCTATTAATATCATAAAAAAGGAGTAGTAAATATGTTTTCCATATATATATACGTTTCATGTAAAAATCATGTCAGAGATATTGATAACACTAATATTATTTAATGAATATTGTGAAAAAATTCCATAAAGATTCAGAATTGATGCTATTATTTATAGTAATAGTAATCACATTATTATGTTGACATAAATAAGAGTATTTAGTGGAAAAGTATTATTTGGTTCTGCAATAGGAAATAACATTTGATGATGAGTGTTAACCCTTATCTTTAAAATAATGATTGTGTTAGAGTTAGCAATGCGTTGACAATTACCCGAATGGATCATTATTTAAACTTGAGTGTGGACTTAGAAATCCCCTTTTTCATTTTTCTAGAACGTTTATTTCAAGTATATCTTCAACCATATAGAGTACAATTGGTGGTATTATCCTGTTCATTACTAGATATGATATATTTCTTCTTTGTTGGTTCATTTGTTGGAACATTTATAGTTTAGTGTGCATAACTCTTATAATACCATAACAATGAAATCATATTTTCATTCGGAATCTTACTTCCAATCATCATGGAGTGGTCTTCTGTATCTATAGATAAAAAATTAGTTGTACCTAGAACCTTTGATGTAGTTGCGTTATTCTATTTGACAGTGTCCAAATCCGATGTATGACACAACATTTGTTCGATGGAGCCTTAGATTAAATTCATATCCTAAGGGTCCCGTACTGAGGTTTTTTACCATTTTTAATAGATTCTAGTGTCATTCCAGCATTATCATTAGTATTAGAAATTATTATTTCTGTCTTGTCTTAGACTGCATTAGGGATAATGATCAATTTTCTAGATATGAAAGGGGAACTAATAGGTCTATTGTGATCAAAAGGAGGATAAATTTTTTGTTATATTTAGTTTTGGTTTCATTATTTTTCCCTAGAGTAATATCATTATTAGATATGATATGGATGCAGTTCTTAACATAAAAATTTCTCTTGGAAATAAGAATTATTGTATCATTAAGGGTTGGGTCTGTAGAGTTCATATGACAAGTATCAGTACCCTCAATACTATCAACCAATTGGGAACCATCAAAAGTGAAATTTGAAGAATTAGAAATGGTTGTACCTGGGTCCTTTTTCATATCCACCAAATTTTCCTACATGGGTTGTATCTTCATAGTGGAGCCAATGATTTACTAAAGTTTCATAAGATCCTATACTGAGTGTGTAATTCTCTTTAATGGTTTAACATATTCCAATTATATGGATGTAGTTTTAGACACCTTAGTAATTATGGACTGTGTGTTGTCCTAATCTTCCTTCGAGTTAGACATAGAATTCCCAGATTTTATTGTTTCTCCATTTTTATCCATCTTTTTATAATTTTTTGTTTTCCTTTTGGGTTTTTTCATTATCCCTAATGTATCAGTGTAATTTAATATGTAGGAGTCATGGATCTTTCCAGTACCCAAATATTGGGTGGGTTTATTCATGGTTATGGCAGATCTTTCCTCTGGGTAATCACAGTTGTGATGTGTTTCAGTGCATGTGTTGCATGTATAGCATTTCACACCTTTGTGGGTTATTATTTGATGAAATGATTATAAAACCAACCTATTTTTCTATAGGTTATGATATGATTAAATGTTTATTTATACCAATTTCATTTATTCATTTATGATATGATTCTTTATGATATTGTAGCACATGTATGTATTATTTAATTTCAAGATGGGTGTGACATATATATATCCCTCCATTGTATTGGATGATCATTTATATCTAATGAGACAGAGCTGGATGAAATCGGGATTGAACACAATTCAGTAATGGACTTTTTCCAATAAGACAGTAATGTGAGTGGAACATTGCTACAATAATGATTATGGGACAGAACCATGACTTCTAAAATGATATGGGGAGTAAACTCATACTACTAGTATGACCCTAGTAGCGATGCCTTGAAAAAATGGAAGTTAATTTTATATGAGTCTTTGTCTTCAAAAATTCTAGGCCATGTTCCTAGGTTATGCTACCATGGATTATTATATGGATTTCCTTATTATTGATGTCTTACGAACATCCAATAATTTTTCCATGAATCATTTTTATGGTCTTTCATATAATGGACATGAAAATCAATCATTATGATCCTCGTCTCAAGCAGTAATTCTCATATTAAACTAATATGTATCTTTTTTAAACTTAATTATCATATAAGATCACCCTTTTCTTATGTTTACTTTACCTATGTAATATATAAATGTTTAATGTACAATTAATAGTGGGGAAGATCTTTATGTGTGATATAGAATTTCTTTCCCCATGATAAAATATTTTCTCTCCTTGATTCCTAACACACTGATCTATTACGATCCGTGGGAATGATCTTCTGTGATTTGATTGATATAATATAAAATGGCATGATACTTATGTATTTTAATATTTTGTCTCTATATGAGATGACCATTGAATTGAAATATTCAATGTAATAATAATTGAGATAAAAATTTAATACCCCTTTATAGCCCAATATGATATCCAAACCATTTAATGGCCTTTAATAATGTCCTGAGTAACTGGAAATCTAATTATTACAAGGCTAAGGCGGATTAAAAAGAAGATTAATACCTGAGTTTTGGACACTATTATATGTTATACAGATGCTTCTTCTATGTTTTTTCATTTTATTTTCAATTAGTTTTTAATTTATTGCCTATGTAAATTATTTAAACATGTGATTCTCCTTTCATATTCAATCCCACTTTCACATCCATCCCTGATCTCATTCTACCACTTTCAACTTTTTCAAATGTGATCTCTTTTGAAATTCTTATGGAATGTGACATACCGAATACTTGGCTCGAGGGGAGGGGGAACAATTAGTATTAATCTTAGTAAAATTATATTCATAAATGGTATGATTATTTTTTTGGTATATGTGAGTGTATTGAATATATTTAGCGAACATAATCCATGACATGAATCAATAAATCACTCATACTTCCTATAACTGTAGGCGATCCTTTGTTTTACTATAGTGTTTTACATGGCCATAAAAAGTTCACTCAAGGTAATGAATATGAATCTAACTATAATGTAATTGGATTGTCAATTTTAATTTAAGAAAAAAATAAATAAGGAATGAACAAGCATATCCAGACCCTATGTCCACGTAATTTCTCACTAATTGCATTCATCTTGCATTGTCAATTTTTTTTCAGTCCCCACTTGAATTACTTCACTACATCCTAAAACACTAAAATAAAATTTCTTTTATTAAATTAAATAAAAAAATAAAAAAATGTTATGATTAAGTTAATTATAAATTAGTGATTGACCCATCCATGATTATCATTAAGTTAGATGACTATGGTAAAACTCTATGTAGCATTAGAAAAAATAAAATTATCTTTTGTGATGACCCATGAAAGGTATGTGTAAAAACAATGTTTGAATCACTCTTGTTGATGTGTGATAAATTTTTTTAACTACCTAATTATAGTATTTTAAGGTAAAAAGTATGTATTTCTTTGAATGAGGAGTGCATAAAAAAGGTGTGTGTCACTATTTGGTGATTTTAAGAATTTTATAACATTTTGATGTTGTGAGAAAAATTAATTTTAAATTATTGAATTTAAAAAAATTGTGAAGTAATTTGATCATTGTGATCTTGGATTGACCACGTATTATGAAATCATTATTTCCAAATTTTACGTTTTCTTTTTTTGATTAATGGTAATATATATATTCCATTACTGATTCATCAACCTCCCATAAAAAGATGTTTATGGTGAGTATATGCAAAATAAATGACACAATAATTCTATCCTCCCTAGGTGTGATGAATTATAGTTGGTCCTTTTGCTAATCAGGGTTTTCACAAATATGGTATTTGTATTCCCCATTAATCGATAGTTCTATTAAAAATCCTATAAATGTATTGGAGATCCCCGACCACATACGAATAAAACCTAATATATACTATTTAAAATATATGTGAATTATGTGGAGGTAGTTTTGAAACAGTGAAAAAAGAAATAAAAATTAAATAGGTATAACACTAACACAAATTCATTCTAAATATTGAAAATTAAATGTGATTAGAAACTAGATGGCCAATGACAGAATTAATTTTAATAATTAAATTTTATATCAATGATAGATATTTTTCCATCCTCATCTGATCCCAATAACTAATAAAAATTTCCCTCCGTGGTTTGAAGAAGTCAATTTTATTCTATATAGAGGAGACATCATTTTTATTAAAGGAATTTAAATTAATGGGACATAGGGAAAAAAATCTGAGGTAGGATATCATTTAGAGATTCCCCCACTAAGTGATCCCTATGTCAATCCATGTAGACCACTATTTATATAGTTAGGTCTACTCATCATTTTAAAAATGATGAAATAAAATTATTCCATGTCAACAATGTGGTTTTATTGGTGTCAAAAGGAAAATGAGTGTCAATGAAATAAATCCACATCTATTACTACATTATGAATAAGTGTTTTATGTCGTAGACATGAATCTTGTTTTGTGTGTTGTGGGAAAGATGTTTTTGGGGAATATTTACTTTATTTAATTCACATACTATAATTCTTCATGGTCCATTTGAAGAATGAAATTGAGGAAATGAATTTCTATTTTACTTCTACTTTTTTTCAATAATATCCCATTTTATAATTTTTATTCTTTGGATGCAGTCCTATAAATATTTAATATTATTATTTCACATCATTCCATAATGATTCTTAAAACTATATATTTCATTTTTTTTATTTTCCAAATAATTGGGTTATTCTACAATAAATCAAAAAATATATATATCTAAATTATTGATCATTCAATATTCATAAAAAATATGTTTTATACCAAAATATTTTTGGAAAATATTACTCTCAAATTCCCCTATTGAAGGAAATTTCTTATCATCGAGCATGTAATAGAAATAAAAAATAAAAATTAACTACATGTTTCTAATATTTAAATTCCAATATAGATAAATAATATGATTCTCAATAGGGGTCAACCATTCATGATTCCAAAAAAAATCAATTCAAATTCACAATATTTTAATAGAATAATCAACATATATATATTACTTTTTCTGATTGAGAATCAGTTTGAATTCTCTTATTCATTATTGATATATCACAATTCATTACTATAAGTCCATATACATCCTAATTTACATCTAAATGGATTCATTTCTCTCATTGTGTTTGAATAAATCGAAGTAGTGTTATGCTCTTATCATGAGAACAAGATATTGTTCAATAGTCGTGTTGAAGAATTATTTTTAGCACTATGTCTATTACAACTTCACATAAAATCATGAGAGGTTTTTAAATAATTATATGATTAATCTGATGATTAAGGATGGTAGGGAGTGAAGATAAAAATATTAAGGCTATAATTTGTGTTGTATCTAAAATTCATATTACATGATACCTGATTTTATGTGAAATTATAGTATCCTCTATAAATATGATAACTCCCACTCCCCATAACTGAAAGTAAGTTAGATATTAATGTATGTATAATAAATGAATTACACCATCACAAATTTTTCTATGCATGTAATTTTATTCATGAAAAATATCAAATATAACGTATGAACACATATGATCAAAAATATTGTCGGTTCTGTAATAGCGATATAAAATTTCTGAAAAATTAAAACCATTTTCATTGGTTTTTTTTGTTTATTTAGAAAGGGAAAAATTAATAGTATAAGTATTGAATCATGAACCATTCCCAGTATCAAAAATATAACCCATTCAGTTCATCCAAAAAATATAATATATTTCCTTATCCAAGACATCTCGCATCCACCACACATAGAATTTTTAATATAATGTAATATAAATATAGTAGTGTTTTAATGGATATAAATGTATTGAAATGTATCTCACTCATATAATGATCTTTCATAGATTCTATTGTCTAAAAAAGGATTGATATCATGATTGTACAATAGAATAAGTATTCACAAAAAAAATTACATCAATCATTGTATATGTTGGTATTAATATTTATTGAATCAGTATGTTACAATTCAAGTTATATTAGGTGGAATTCCCCAATATCTCAAATGAAATAAAATCAAGATATAAATCGTAAGTATTTCCTCTATTAATCCTCAACATAATGGGAAAAATTAATTTCACACAAGGGCTCAACACATTCAATAATTACAACAAAACAATCAATATAAATTTTAGATATTAAATGGATTAAAATGAAGGCGAACTTTCGTTAACTAGAATCATCTAATTCCAACAAATAATGATTCATAAATTCAATATCCATTTTTCAAAATAGTTATTTAATTCCAAATTTTACACATTCAATATCATTAACATTAAAATTATGAAACATCGTATAATGGGGGTCCAATGAAAATAATGTCTCTTATACTATTAATCAGTTGGATGAAATATAATTATTTGAATTAAATTTCATTTTAAATCATCATATATTTCTAAACTAAAATAGATAATATTCGGAAGATATTGAACGTAAATGAAAACCACATTTAACAATGACGCTTCAGTCTAGTTGTATAGGTTGTCTTCCTTCATTTATATTCCTTTATTGCATAAAATTCATTATGGACAAAAAATTAATATCCAAATAAAATGATTGTTTTGTTATATTTAATAATTCTTAAATGGTACATAGGGAATGATTATACTGAGGATAAAACCCTGGGTTTCCTCCCAATGGAACAATTTTTTTTAATTTTACTTCCTCATCTCAAATAAAAAAGTTGAAAAATATAATAATAAAACACTACCTCCCCCTTATAAATTTTATTTAGTGACATAAATGTAATTAAATGAATTTTTTATATAGGATTATTAAAATGGGATCACTTTATTAAATCAAATAAACTAGAGATAAACAATATGGATGGACATTATTTCAAATTGGGGTGTAGGACTGTAATGTATACCAGTACGTCTTGAGGTATGGTCCCATGGTATTTTCTTAGAATAGTATAATCTAAACTGAATGAGTTACTTAAAGAATCATTTTCAATACCCACATCCCCAAAATGGTATATATGAATAACAATAAGAGTCCCTTCCAAACTGGAATGAAAATTACCTTGCATGATTTTAGTCTTGAATTTCTAGCCACACATGATGTCCATGATTTAAGGTCATTGTTTTAATTATATTTTCATGGGAGATAAATAATATCCCATAACTAATATTTTAAATTTTAAAAATCACCCTCTTTATTTTCCATAACCCATACAACTATAATCTAATATCTTTCCCAACTCTGCTCAGTTTTATATTCAAATTCCTCACATTTGATTTGGAATTGTGTTTGAATTATATAGGGAAGAGTAATATATTTTTATTTATAAATATGTTAGTGATTATTCATACAGGTGTCTTATAAGTCATCCTATAATCTCATTTGGTATCTTTAAACAATTGTATCATATTTGACATATTGGATTTTATTTTCCTTTCTATAATAAACTTGATTTATTTGTGGGAAAATTCTACTTAGGCATTTGTATATGGATGATGTGGATTTGATATTTTATAGTTCACCACATACCATTTCAAAAAAATCTCTACATTCCTTTTGTATAAATGTGTCCCCTGGTTTCTAATGATGTATCAGAGTACTCCAAGACTATACAATATAATAGTCCTATAAATATCAAAAACTAATTTTTCATTATCATTCAAGGTAAATTATTAATCCACGCATTTTGAAACATAATCTATATTTTTTAGAATATATGAGTAAAAAATGAAACTATGAATGGTTCTATTAAGTCAATATACAACCCTTCAAAGCAATTATTGAAGGGAATTGGGTTTTAAGGGAATTTTTTGAAATATTGTGGTGTTTCCAAAAAATAAGCATTTTTCATATTATTTTTGAAAACTCATGTGAATCATTAATTAATTTTTGACACTAAATTGTAGATTATAATAAATCAATTTTTTTAATTAATGAATAAAAATTTTATCCACAATAAAATCTATGAAAATGTTTAGAAAATGATTTAATTTCACAATTAAGTAAATGTATTCTAATTACTTGATCCATGCATTATCTTCAAGTGGAATGATTCTTACTAAATATAATATTATGAGTCATATTTTTTTTAATTGGAATGTGAGTATAAAATATATGGTTTCAATGATATAACTATATAATTTAAAATGCAAGGATATTGTGACAGTTCTCCAGGTATTATGGAATGTTGTTCTCCAGGAATTTACTCATTGACTAGCTTCAAACATGGAATCTCCTCTTTTGTGGTGTGCGTTAGTCTTATAATATGATTAGAAACGTGATCTTTAGTTCCCTTTTTAAACATGTATTATTTTAGAATAATCCTTGAAAGAGGTAGATAAATGATATTGACATCATTGATTAATATTTTGTAAAACCTACATGGCCTAAAATTATCTATCATGGTTATGAAACGTTGGATATAGAAGTGATTTTATTACTTCAAAATTTGACATATCAACCTTAATTAATTCCAATGAAATAATTTGGCCAAATAATTTTCATTTTCTGAAACTGATATGTAATTTTTTAAGGATTAAAAATTAATTTTTTCTTACTGCATATTTGGAAATCCTTTTCTAAAATCCTTTTCAATGGACAAAATAGTTACTAAAAACAGTAAAATCCTTGAGCAATACATCTGGTTTTCATTCAATATGTTCTAATAAAATACAAAACAAACATCTCCAAAATGTATCATTGGTATTTCATAGTCCTAAATGAATCTTCTTTTAGATGAATGTACCAAAAGGATATGGGAATATTGACTTATCCCAGTCTTCTAGTGTAATAACTAATTGAATGTATCTAGAAAAAAATTTTTTGTTTTATTTCCCATAATAAATTCCAACATTTTACTGATTAAATGAATATGAATGTGGACTTTTCATGTAACATGGTTCAAAATCTTATAATCTACACACACTAACAATGATGTTCACTTTTGATGGAGATATGATCATTTTGTCATTATTGACATGTTTTGGAACAATTTTCATTTGTACCAAATGGATGGGGCTTACTGACTGAAAATGTGTGATTGGGTAAATAATTTCAAAAAATAAAAATATATATCTCTCTTTCAAAACAATATCTATGATGGTTGGATTAAGTTTAATTCTTGGTTATATCACTCATCAGCAATCAAATTATAAACAAGATTATATGGTAGAAATAACTTGGGATTATCCTTGGTATGTTACATAGACTCTATCCAATATAATGAACATTATTATTTGAAATTTCATTTATAGTTTTTTCCCATATATCAAATAGATTACGTAAAATCATCAATTGTAATATCCTTCCATCCATATGGTAGATATAGATTAAATCACTCAGTAATTGTTTTAACTCCAGACTTGGGGGTAGTTTGAGGGATAATATTGAATTTTTTTTCATATATATAATCCTAGTCCATCATTTTACTAGTCAAATCCTCTTAAAAATGAATTTCAAATATCAAATGTAAAGTCATCATCTTTCATGAAGCTATTATTTTTATATTTCAGGGTATTGGTGCACTAAATTAAAATATATATCATAAAGTTAAGAATTCATGAAGCATACCTAAATATGAATATTATTGTATACCTTCACCATGGGAGATCTTATAATGTGAATGACTATTGTAAGGATTTTTAATCTCATCAAGAATATTAAATGGTACTATAATATTTTCAAGTTACATTTTTTGTGTTTCATTATGAAAATTTATGATGCATTATTCTATTGTTATGAATTCTTTTCCAATGACGATGAGAGGGTGGCCTAGTTCTCTATCTTCTTCCAGGATAAGGATAAAAAACCTAATAGATATATTAGTCCCCTTACTCCTATGAGTAAATATTCTACAACTCCTGACATAAATAATGTGGATATATTTTCTATCAATACAATAACTTTTTGTAACACCCCGAGATTTTATGAAAAATATTCTTTTTAATTTCATTAATGTCTTGTGTTGTACGCTACACCAAAAGAAGCTTGCACAACACTCTTCCTTGACTTGCCTTGCATTACACGCAATAGCGACCCTCCTCGATAGCGTGTGTAGTACGTAATACTGAGTTTCACTAAACAACGATAAGCTATTAAAATATTATTAAAACTAGCCGTTATGAATAGTAATAAGCACTTTTTGAAATTTTGTAATTTTTTTTTCAAAATGGACTTCATTTTTGGATTGGGAATATCAAAATTAGATTAGGGTAAATTTTTTTTACTTTTCGGATAACTTTCATTTTCTGATGAATAGTGAAAATTACTAAATTTTAATTAAAAACAACCTTTTTAATCGAAATAATTAACAGTGATAGATTATTAATTTTAGTGGTTTTAAAGTATATTTAGAATATATTTTTATAATTTAATACAATGTTGGTCATTTGATGTAATTTCACATTTAAACAAGACATAAACAAGTGTCAATCTTTTGATAGTTATTATCTCTTAAGAACACGCTATTTGTTTTGACGACGGAAATTAATTTTTAAATTAATTAATGCAACTGATATGTTTTTAATTTGGTAAAATAGACATCATTTATGAGTTCATAATATCAAATATAGCTTAGGCCTACTTTTTGGTATTTCTGGAAACTTTCATTTTTTTTGATGAATAGTGAAACCACTAAGTGGTGGTTAAAAAAAATGAATTTTTCATAAAACATAATTTTACCATTTCTGTGAGTGGAATTTCAAAAATCCGAGAGATATGGTTGATGTCAGTAAGAAAAATGTGGTTCAATAAGGTGAAAATAATTTTTTGGTGAATAGTAACTTTTTACTTTTTTTTACCACGGTTAAAAGTAAATAGGGTTATTAAAGGTAAAAATGATTTTATTATTACCCTAACATGTATCAAAATTCTATTGGATAATTTTAATTCGACCAAAAACAACCTTAGGAATAAAATATGACCATTTAGGCCCACTTGTATTAGAGTAGGACATTTATTATTAATTTATTTAAAGAATGGTTAAAATAGTTAAAATCAAAATTTAATAAGTAAATAATTTTTAATATAGGGTTATACATAAGATAAATTGGACTATAAATATTCATTAGAAAGATAAGAAGATTTCATACATAATGATATTTTATTTGTAATTTTTAGACATTAAATAAGTTAATTTATTTATGACACAAAGATGATGTAGTAATTATCTTATTAATAAAATATTGACATAATTGATGTTATAAATACACAAATAAATGTAATTTGATACTTTTTATGAATTCCACTAATTTTATAGGTTAATATAACATGTTATTATTTATTTAATTAAATTTTTTCGAACTAATAATTCTGTTATGAGTTTCACAAAAATCAATTACTAAATAGTGTCAAAATTGACATAAAATAGTTTTAAAAACAAATATTATATTATTAATTGTTGTTTTATTATTAAAAATCTTAGGATCATAAAAATGATTTAGACAAGGTTATATATACTAATAATAAACAACTTGGGGTTTTTTTGCTTCTTATAGTAAGTTTATTAACCTTATAGTGTAAGAACACAAAAAGACACGGTAAAAGTAAAATTATCTTACTTAAAGTTAAATATAGATGATAAGGTTAAAATAGGAACCTAAACTTGTCTAGATTCTATTGTATGAGAGGATTTCTACCCATTCCCACCTTAGCTTCTAAATAAAACAATTTGGAGCTATTTAAAACCGAATTTGGATTTATAATAAAATAATATTTTTAGTTTTTCCAAAAGAGCCCCTCTCCTCCCTTATAAAAGGGTACCTCCTCCCTCTCTTCCTCACACCACTTTGAGCCATGATGCTCGGCCAACCCCTGCCAAATTCTCTTATAAACTTCCCTAGAAACATCCTAGAGGTTCTGGTATTCCTCAAAGTCCATTTTTAGTGCCCTAAAAGGATATCTCAAAGAGGCGCTTCAAAGAAGAGGTAATGTCCGTTACCGATTATTTCAACTTTATTTCTTCTTCCACTTCTTATTATTCAGTTGTTTCATTATGAAGTAATAAAATCATTATCTATAATATAATGATATGTTATTATAAGTATTAAACAAACCTATTTCACCATCTATCCATCCTGCGGAAAATGAAATCACCGTGCGTGCGTACGTACGGAATACCGTCTCCACGTCGTGGTGTAATATATTTTCCATCACCACCTTACATGGATGGGTATAATGGTGTACATAATAACTATATATTATTATTGTAAAGTGAAATATATTCTGAAATAGTATATATACACTCCAATACAATTCCATGATCATGAGAATGATATCATCGCTCGTGCGTACGTACAGACTACCGTCTCCACGGCGCGTTGAGATTCATTCTCCACGTTAACTATTCATGAATGATTATAAAGTATATATAATAAGTAATCCTGAAATATATGAAATAATAATTATACTGGTTTTATGTGTATATATATGTATGTCATCTACTTAATTCCCATCAACTCAATAAGGAAACGAAAACAACGTTCATGCGTACGTACGGCCTACCGTCTCCGTGAACGGTGTATTTCTTTCCATTTTCTGATCTATTATATATATGTATATTATGAATATATATTATATATAAATCATGTTTTATGTTCTATAATTTTGTAATCATGATCTAAGTAATCATATGAGTTATAACAAGTCAAAACACAGATGACAAATGAAACAATTTTACCCAAAACGCTCTTTAACATGGAATTTACAAAAGAACCGGTAAAATAAAATCATAAGTGAACCATATTTGATATCATAACAATGAGTATGATTCTGGAATAAGTCAATAACATTATTTAAATAATTATACAGGAGATTCGGACAGTTATAAAGCCAATCAGACCTAAGTTAAGTGAAAATATCACAATCTCATTTTTATCCGAGATTGTTTATACTTTGAAATTTACTGGGTTGTATTTTATCATCCACATACATGTTTCCTCAATATGTAATATTATTTCTATCCAACTAAAATTTTTTAAATCCTATTTTACCCTTCAGTGAGTTCTTAGTAAATGATATGAAAGGGATCTTTTGTCATTTTTCGTACGAGGTACTTTTTTGACTTTTCCGACAATAGTATGAGAAGAATATTTTTTTGACTTATACGGCATGAATGGATTTTTAAAACATTATTTCCAAGAAGCTTCCTTTACAAGTTTTCAATTTTATTTTTAATCAAATTATTTTAGTTTAAAATTGTATGAAATTTTAAGAAAGGGAAAAAAATTTGAAGTAGAAAGGATATTTTCCTCAAGAATGGAGTTCAAGTGTTTTATCAAAATTATTTTCCATATAAGACAATATAGGGTTATGATTCTTTCCCTATCATTACATTGATTTAATTATGTTGTGATGGAATTATTTTTATGAATTCATTTATCTTATATGAATTATTTTATGATGTCACGATGTTTAGGAATTCCATTTTTATTACATGGGTTATGCAATGATGTATGATTTATGATTTTTTGTGTCACACAAAGGAATGGTTTAATTATGAGATGGGTGGGACCTATATCTCCATACAATGCATTGGGTAAATATTTTATATCTCATGAGATAGACATGGAAAAAACGGTAGGTTAAACCAGTTCAGCGAAACCAGACTGAAACGAGGAATGAACTTGGTTCAGAAATAGACTTTGTCCACTAAGATAGTCTTGGAAATGAGTACTGACTAATAAGAAATGATTCTCTATGATTATGTGTGTATGCCACAAAGTTTCATGTTTTTAGTAATGATTATTGGCATTACATTTCACTACTATGATTTATCCCATGTTATGATATTATGATCTCTTTTGCTGGAAAAGATTTCCAAAATGTTTTGTTCTTATTAATATGATGTGATTGATATTTCTTTTCGTTACCCTTACTGAGCATTTTAGCTCACCCTTTTATGTTTTTCCCCAGGATATAAAGAAAGTATTTAGGTAAGAAAAAAAGGGATGATCTTTATGGGAGATGTTGATGATCTTTCACCATGATTAGAAGATTACGTTCCGAGTTTCCAAAGACACTAACCTATTACGGTCCTTGTGTGTGTGTTTTTTTATGTACTAAGTATTCCACAAAAGTAATGTAATGTTCATGTACGTCAAGTTTCGGGTCTCTACAGTTGGTATCAGAGGAAAGGTTTAGTCGACCTTTGGAAACTAGGATGCGAAAACATTAGTGATATCCCTAGAGATTTTCTTAAGGTATGTCTAGGGATGTCCCTATGGTTAATTATAAGTATAGGATATAGTACTAGAATTACGGTAACCCAAGATGTTAGATATTGATGTTACTCCCCCTTTATTATATTGTTTTCCCTAGCATTATTTTTGCCTCTCACACTATTCTTTTTGGGTTGTAGATGATGGCTGGAACCCGAAGGATCCATGTTGATCAATGTAATGGACAATGCAATGATTTTCCTCCTGAACAAACAAATATTATGGGACATGGAGTGAAAAATATTATTTCTATACTTACACAAGCTATGAATCATTCTGGACTTCCAAATGAGCAGATATGGGAACAATATTCTATTGAGTCCTTCATGAGGAAATGTCCACCTTTTTCAGTGGGTCTTCTGATCCACTTGTTTCTGAACAATGGATCATTACCACTGAAATGATATTTTCACTTCTTCAATGTTCTGAACATGATAAAGTCATCTTAGCAGTATATCGTTTGGAAGGTCAAGCTGATCAATGGTGGAATCTTATCAAGAATATGAGGCCAAGAGATGAAATTGAGTCCATGAAATGGGACGAGTTCAAGAACTTATTTTTCAATAAGTACTTCACTCGTATTCTTAGAACAATGATGGAGAAGGAGTTTCATGAACTAAAGCAAAAGGATGATGAATCTGTTGGTATATACGAAGCGGATTTTACATGGCTTGCAAGGTATGCATCTAGATTTATCATCCAACCTGAAAGTAAAGTTGATCGATTCTTCAGTGGATTAAAACCAAATCATCGAAGGGAATTTGCTATAAGAGACTTTAGTAGCTATGAAGAAATTGTGCATTGTGCTATCAAGGGAGAAATGGAAGTTTGTGTTACTTATCCATCTCATAGTTTTGATAAGAAACGAAATATGGAGTTCAAGGAGAAATCATAGAATAATGGTGAAAAGAAGATGAATGTTTCCTTATGTTCAAAGTGTGGAAATAATAATGGTGGAGATTGTCTTAAAGGGACTAGAAAATGTTTTATGTGTGGAAAAGAAGGTCATCGATCAGAAGAGTGTCGAAGTAATGGAAAAAGGGTTTCTAATGATGTGAATAAAGAAAAGACTGCAGAGAACGCACCACCAACACTTCAATGCTTCAAGTGAAAGGAAATGGGGCATTATGCTAATAAATTCCCTAATCCAAGGGTTAGTGATGATCGACAGAAGCAACCACTTAAGGCAATGGAAAAAGGGAAGTCACATGCGGTCACTATTGGCGATGTTGAATATGACAACAATGTGGTGGAATGATTAAGTGCTTATGTAATGGGATTCCAAAATAATGTTGTAAATAGTATCGTGGAATATTGCAATATTTATTAATTGGTCTATTGTGGTCTTCAATGGTACCGGTAACCATAGAATGTGATTGAGATATTTTTGGAAAAAAAGATGATATGCGCATAATGAAAGGAAAACGAGAAAATAAAATGTTTGACAGTATTCATGATCTCATGACTGATATAAGGAGAAGGCTATATCATGGTTTGAGTATATAGAATTTTTGGATTTTGGTTTGTGGAAAGTGTTAACTTTTAACTGAATTCATATTTTCACTAAGGTTCAATGGGTATTCATTAATCAAGAGAATACATGATTAAGGTATTCACATGTTTGTAATTTGACCAACAAGATATATCTTATGATATATTGGGGATAAATGATGGCATTCACATGATTGTTATGTGACATTGCAATTAATCATTTTCATTATACTATGATCTTGGACCAGAGTATTTTAGATAAGCCTAATGATTGGAAAGGATTATGTTGGAAATATGTTAGTATAGAACGTTTTTTGATATTATTGATGGGATGTTATAGAAATATATCTTTACAAAAACGACAACCTGCAGGACGGGCGACAGCCCATCGCGTCGGATAAGGCTGTGGGAATCGAACCCAAAACCAAAGTACGACTGGCCTTTATTGCCTACCACTAGCCTACATGAAGTCCCTGTTTAGTAGAAACTAGTTTTATTATATTAAACAGTATAATATAATAAGTATAAGTCCATTTTAGGAACCATATATGATTAATCTCACTATAGATGGACTTACGTATTTTATTGATAACTTTTATATCATTTTGTTTGAGACAGATGGAATGACCCATCATTCTATCACATGATCTGATAACACATCACGAATGAAAAATTCAACTTTATATCTTTATGATATGAAGTGGAAATTGTCCAAAGAACGACCAACGGTGAGACTATACCAAAATCACGATAGTATTTCTTCTAATTCCAATTTCATCAACTTTAGGGAAATGATCTTGAAAACAAAAAATGTTGTCATAGTGCTCTTATATCTGATGAATCAGATGCTACCTTAGATCGTCACAAATTTATGGCTTTATGATTGCTGGATTTTCCATAGCCATGTTCTCTACCACTCTCCATCAGAACATTATGGTTAGATTTCTCTTCCATATCCATATTTTCGCCTATGTGGAAACTCAGTGATTAGTTTATTTGGGTAACTGTTACGTTTCATACTTTTGTTTTGAAATATTGGTTTTGGTATACCTTTTTACGATGTGGGTTTCTATTAAGGAAACTTTTGAGTAGTAAACCATTTATATCCCTGGCGAATTTCGAGGGCGAAATTCATTTTAAGGGGGGTTGAATGTAACAACCCGAGATTTTATGAAAAATATTCATTTTAATTTCATTAATGTCTTTTGTTGTACGCTACACCAAAGGGAGCTTGCACAACATGCATCCCTGACTTCCCTTGCATTACACACAATCGCGACCTTCCTCGATAGCATGTGTAGTATGCAATACCGAGTTTCACTAATCAACGATATGCTATTATAATATTATTAAAACTAGCCGTTATGAATAGTAGTAACCACTTTTTGAATTTTTTTAAATTTCATTATTCAAAATGGGCTTCATTTTTGGATTGGGAATATTGAAATTAGCATAGGGTAAAATTTTGGTACTTTTCGGATAACATTCATTTTCTGATGAATAGTGAAAATTACTAAATTTGAATTAAAAACTACCTTTTTAATAAAAATAATTAATAGTGATAAATTACTAATTTGAGTGGGTTTAAAGTATATTTAGAGTATATTTTTACAATTTAATACAATTTTGGTCATTGGATGTAAATTCACATTTAAACATGACATAAACAAATGTCAATCTTTTGATAGTTATTATCTCTTAAGAACACGCTATTTGTTTTGACGACGGGAATTAATTTTTAAATTAATTAATGCAACTGATATGTTTTGAATTTGGTAAAATAGACATCATTTTTGAGTTCATAATATCAAATATAGCTTAGGTCTAATTTTTGGTATTTTTCTGGAAACTTTCATTTTTTGATGAATAGTGAAACCACTAAGTGGTAGTTAAAAAATATGAATTTTTCTTAAAACATAATTTTACCGCTTCTGTGAGTGGAATTTCAAAAATTCAAGAGACACAGTTGATGTCAGTCTGAAAAATGTGGTTCAATGAGATGAAAATAATTTTTGGTGAATAGTAACTTTTTACTTTTTTTACCACGGTTAAAAGTAAATAGGGTAATTACGGGTAAAAATGATTTTATTATTACCATAAAACATGTCTTAATTCTATTGGATAAGTTTCATTCAACCAAATACAACCTTAGGAATAAAATATGACCATTTAGGCCCACTTGGATTAGATTAGGACATTTATTATTAATTTATTTAAATATAGGTTAAAATAGTTAAAATCAAAGTTTAATAAGTAAATCATTTTAAATATAGGGATATACATAAGATAAATTAGACCATAAATATTCATTAGAAAGATAAAAAATTTTCCTACATAATGATAGTTTATTTGTAATTTTTAGACTTTAAATAAGTTAATTTATTTATGGCACAAAGATGATGTAGTAATTATCTTATTAATGAAATATTGAAATAATTGATGTTATAAATACCCAAATAAAAGGAATTTGAGACTTTTTATGAATTAAACTAATTTTATAGGTTAATATGACATTTTATTATTTATTTAATTAACTTTTTTCGAACTAATCATTCTGTTATGAGTTTCAAAGAAATCAATTACTAAATAGTGTCAAAAATTAACATAAAATAGTTTTTAAAGAAAATATTATATTATTAATTGTTATTTTATTCCTAAAAATATAAGGATAGGAAAAATGACTTAGATAAGGATATATATATTAATATTAAACAACTTGGGGTTATTTTGGCTTCTTATAGTATGTTTATTAACATTATAGTGTAAGAACACAAAAAGACATGGTAAAAGTAAAATTATCTAACTTAAAGTTAAATATAAATGATAATGTTAAAATAGGAACCTAAACTTCTATAAATTCTATTGGATGAGATTATTTCGACTGATAACAACCTTAGAATCTAAATAAATCAATTTGGAGCTATTTAAAACCGAATTTGGCTTTATAAGATAATAATAGTTTTAGTTTTTCCAAAGGAGCCCCTCTCCTCTCTTATAAAAAGGCACCTCCTCCCTCTCTTCCTCACACCACATTGATCCTTCAATCTCGTCCAAACCCTGAAAAATTCTCTTCTACACTTCCCTAGAAACATCCTAGAGGTTATGGTCTTCCTCAAAGTCCAATTTTAGTGCCCTAAAAGGCGATCTCAAAGAGGAGCTTGAAAGAAGATGTAATGCCTGTTACCGATTCTTTCAAATTTATTTCTTCTTCCACTTCTTCTTCTTAGGTTGTTTCATTATGAAGTAATAACATAAGTATCCCTCATTTACTGATATATTATTATATTTATGAAACAACCCTATTTCACTATCTGTCCATCCTATGGAAAACGAAATCACCGCGCATGCGTACGTACGGAATACCGTCTCCACGACGTGGTGTAATCTATTTTCCATCACCACCATACGTGGATGGGTATAATGGTGTACATAATAACTATATATGATTACTTTTAATGTGATATAGATTCTGAAATTGTATACATACACTCCAATACAATTCCACGATCATGAGAACGATATCATCGCCCGTGCGTACGTACGGACTACCGTCTCCACGACGCGATGAGATTCATTCTCCACGTTAACCATTCATGAATGATTATAAAGTATATATAATAAGTAATCATGAAATATATGGCATAATAATGATACTGGATTTATATGTACATATATTTATTTCATATACTTAATTACATTCAACTCAATAAGGAAACGAAAACAACGTTCATGCGTACGTACAGCCTACCGTCTCCATGAATGGTGTATTTATTTCCATTTGATGATCTATTATATATATGTATATTCTGAATATATATTATATATAAATCATGTTTTATATTCTATAATTATGTAATAATTATCTAAGTAATCATATGAATAATTATAAGTCAAAACACGGACGAAAAATGAAACGATTTTACCCAAAACACTCTTTAATATGGAATTTACAAAAGAACAGGTAAATTAAAGTCATTAGTGAACCATATATGATATCATAACAATGAGTATGATTCTGAAATAAGTCAATGAAATTATTTAAATCATTATACAAGAGGTTTGGATAGTTACAATGAAAATCAGACCCAAGGTAAGGGAAAATATCACAATCTCATTTTTATCCGAGATTGTTTATACTTTGAAATTTACTGGTGTGTATTTTATCATCCACATCCTTGTATCATCAATATGTAATATTATTTACATCCACCTACAATTGTTTAAATCCTATTTTACCCTTCGGTGAGTTTTTAGTAAATGATATGAAAGGAATCTTTTGTCGTTTTCTGTACGAGGTACATTTTTCACTTTTCCGACAAAAGTACGAGAAGAATGATTTTTTAACTTATACGACATGAATGGATTTTTAAAACATTATTTCCAAGAAGATTCCTTTACAAGCTTTCAAGAATATTTTTAATGAACTTTTTTTAGTTTAATATTGTATGACAAGTTAAGAAAGGAAATTTTTTTGATGTATAAAGGAAATTTTTCTCAAGAATGAAGTTCAAGTGTTTTATCAAAATTATTTTCCATATAAGATAATATAAGGTTGTGATTCTATCCCTATCATTACATTGATTTGATAATGTTGTGATTAAATTATTTTTATGAGTTCATTTATCTTATATAAATTGTTTTATGATGTCACGATGTTTAAGAATTCCAGTTTTATTACATGGGTTATGCAATGATGTATGATTTATGATTTTTGTGGAACACATAAGAATGGTTTCATTATGAGATGGGTGAGACCTATATCTCCCTCTAATGCGTAGGATAAATATTTTATATCTAATGAGATAGACATGGATGGAACGGCAGGTTAAACCGGTTCAGTGAAACAGGACTGAAATGAGGAATGAACTTTGTTCAAAAATGGACTTTGTCCACTAAGAAATTCTTGGCAATGAGTCCTGACTAATAAGAAATGAATCTATATGATTATGTGTGTACGCCAAAAAGTTTCATGTTTTATGTTATGATTATTGGGATTAAATTTCACTACTATTATTTGTCCCTTGTTATGATATTATGATCTCTTTTGCAGGTTAAGATTTCAAAAATGTTATGTTCTTATGAATATGATGTGATTGATATTTCTTTTGTATACCCTTTCTGAGCATTTGAGCTCACCCTTTTATGTTTTTCCCCAGGATATAAAGAAAGGATATAGTTAAGAAAAAAAAGGGATGATCTATATGGGAGATGTTGAAGATCTATCACCATGATTAGAAGATTACGTTTTGAGTTTCCAAAGACACGAAACTATTACGGTCCGTGTGTGTCTGGTTTTTTTATGTACTAATTATTCCGCAAAAGTAATGTATTGTCCATGTACATCAAGCTTCGAGTCTCTACACTTTTGAAGGTCTCAATACTCCAGTATCTATGGATGAATATAACGAGTGAGGAATAAAATTTATTGAATCACACAGATCACAACATGTATTTGTATAATATAATTATCCAATAGTGTTGGGAATATATAATTTTCATATATGTTGACATTTTTTGTGTATTAGTGGCGTGATTGGAGTAGAGATTCTTCTATCAAATATGATTCCTTTATTTTCATCAATCCACCATCTTATTTTTATAAAACCCGTTATAATTTTTTTTCATATTATATTATTTTGTATATTATTCCTTGTAGTGAAATGTTGATTTCGATATTCTTCATACTTTCTTGAAATATCCATTGAGGATTATCCTATTTATTCTTCTTTTAATCAATTATTGTAGAATGGAATGGTTCTTACAAATCATTTTTCACCCTTCATTGTTTATGATGAACATATTATGGATGTCTTTTTCTATACCTTATTCATGTAATAATTTGATTCTTTTCACATTTAACTATATGGATGGTTTGATCATTAAAGGGTGTCTCAGAATCACTAGATTTGCATTGTTTAATTTGATTAATATCTTTTACTCTTCATGTTATAATAATTACCACACATTCTATCGGATATGGAAATGTCTACATCACTGGTTTCTATTATTCATGGTAAGAATGTCCATATTTCAGTCCAACATATAGTAATTTCTTGTTTCTATTTTAATTTTCTCTTTGAGTGTTATTCCTTCATGGTTTTTTGAGAAATTTTATATTTTTTCCATTATGGTTCCTAATGGTAGTAATATATTTAGGGTTATTTGAATAATGGTGGGGGTTATGGTAATGTATAGACTGGAATAGATTTTTATTTTAGTATTGATTTTAAAATTCTTATATTTCCTTGTTCTATTGGAATACATATCATGTTAGGTACAGAGGTTGGTATATCTAATTTAGATATAAATTTTGAATAGGATCGGCTACTCCACAACTACAAGTCCCTTGCACTTCTAAGATATAGTATGTGAAATGATAAATCGAATATAACAAAATAAATAGCTAACCCAAAAAATTATATTTCTATAGATGTTTAATTTAATTTTGTCTTAATGTCCTATTAATTTCATTAATTTAGATTTTGATAAAATCTTTTCAATAAAATTTTCATACCTCATGGATTCCCCCTCATGCATGTACCTCTTGTTTCGAATTATTCTAAGAATCAAAAAATAATTTCAATTTGGACTCTTTGTTTTTTTTAATATTATAATTCATAGCTCTACTAGATGATGATTCATGCAAGTTGTGATTAATTTAATGAATTATTTTATTGCAGTTTCTAGAACAGTGGTGTTACTTCATAGTCTAATGTAGGCACCTTGTATATAGATTCATGAATATGTCTTCGTACTCGTAATGTGTAACTCAAATTGACTTGAGAATATTATTGATCTCTTTCAGGATAAATATGATTCTATATGAAATAATAAATATTTTCATGATGACACATTGGATATCATTACCTACATAGAAATATCCTAGTTATAGATTGTAAAATCATTCATTTCCCCCACCCTTAAGTGAGAAGTGGAGTTCCATTCAATTTAAGTATTCTCTCATAACTACTTGGGGTTTGAAACCTGAGCATACATGTGTGAATTCCTAAATATGTGTTTTATGTTATTCTCGTACAAAAACATGGAGTTTATAAATAATTTTATTCTTGTAAATTTTAATATCAAAATCAATCTATAAATAAGGTGAATCATGTTTTCTTATATTGATTTGTGAACTATATCGCGTAGTGTTATCATAATGATTGGTTGGGATTTAAAAGTATATGTGAGGATTATATTGAACACTGAGATTTTAAATTGAATAATTGTGAATTATTTCCTCATATACTATTTGATAACTTATTTACACCAAGATATTTAGGGTTATTTTTAATTTCAAAATTTATATATATTATTTTTTATATAAATTACATTCAATTCTATTTTTTTTAAAAAAATGATTGTTATTTGGAACTACATCCAAAAAATGACACCATGTCTTATGTATACATATTCGGGTTCATGTGTTTTTATTTTACAATATATAGTATAGTTTTATTTCTCAATGCTTCACATTTAAAGAGGATTTTACAAAAAAATAGTTCTTAATTTTTATTTCATTACAAAAACATGGATTTAAATAATATTAATAATTTTTTTAGAAATAATTGATTGATAACAACCATAAATAGATGGTTATCATAGTTTTTTTAGTGATTTTTAAATTCTTCCATTTCATCATATTTTTACCAATTCTTCTTTTAAATGTAGGTAACAGAGATATTCTTCTATTGATTCATCTCTCTCCCTGGTCCATCTTGTTAAGGTCTGGGTATGAATAATCAAGGTCTCATTTAGTAACCCCTCCGTTCTTATTTACTTTTAATCCCATTGGGAACCCTTTGAAAAATTGGTGAAACCGAAATTGGGTATTTTAATTCCCAAATTATCAATAGTTCATGCCACAATCATGTGCATGTCTTTGTGATATCCAAGAACTCACCACCAAACCCCTATCTCTTACGTATAAAATAGATTGGATTTTTTTGGGGGATATATAAATCCTTGAAGAAGTCATTTAAAATTAAATTATCTCACCTAGACACTAATGCATACAAAATTTAAAACTAGAAATAATAATAGTTGTCAGTTGGTAGATGAATGCATTAATTTTGTTTATTTAAGCATAGAAACTCAAATCGAATAATTAGTGCATTCTCTCACTTTCATAATAACCTAAAAAAATTTCCCCTGCATGGACAAGGATATTGAGATGATTCAAGGTATTGTAGACATAATAGGCAGGGAAAGATAGTTAAATAAAATTAATGTGGGGAAATAAATCTACAAAATGCCATCATCGAGAGATTCACCCTCCAATTGAGGAATTTATGAATCCCCAAGGCCCTCAATTTATTTAAATATTTCTTTCTTAGAATTTTATAAAGGGATAATTAAAATTATTCTATGTTTATCCTGTGGTTTCATAGATGTCATGACTTATAAATTAGTGGTAGAAGCATAAATTGTAATATGTTTCTCCTTTAGATCAGAAGGATTCAAATCATGAGTACTATTCATAACCTTATGCTTTAAGGATGATGTTTTCATGGCATGTTTTAGGCATTTAATTTACAATCTATAATTCCTAAAAGATCATGCCAAGAATTATATTATCAAAAATAATTTTTTTGAGTACGTCTTCCCCTATTAAATATCTGTCCACAATTTTTAATAATTGTATTTTTTCCCTAAAAAATCTTTAATATTAATGTAGTGTAGTTAATAAGTTGTTATCATATGCACTCTATGTATGGTGTGTATGCAATTATCCTATGATCACTAAATAGAGTTAACAATCTACTAGCATAAGAAATCTATGTTTTGTGTAGGAACAACTAACCTAATAACACAACGTTTGGTGAACATACATTATCCTATGCACAATATGTTATAATGGTGGTTAACATAAACATACCATGATTATCAAGGTATTTTTTTGTATTATTTCTTCGTTAGTGATAAACTTGGCATACTATTATGATTTACAGAATTATGATTTTTCCACATACATTTTATTAAATTATTTTGTTCTTTCATTTCCATAGTCCACATTTTCATGATTATGATTATTCAATTCATTATAGCATTTTACTTCTCTTAGGTATATTGTTTTTATTTCTTCCAATCCTATTCCTTTATTATTATTTATTGATAACACTTTTAATTATGTATTTTCCCCATGGTGTCATATGCGTCATTAGAAGATCTACGGATATTTTGATCACATTATTGAGTTTTAAAAAATGATAACATTTTTTACATTTATGATTATAAATATATGTATCTATTCTCACAATAAAAATATACATTAATTTACATGTCTTTTATTGTGGTAAAAAATGGTATAGATCATTAATAAATTATTTTTAAGGATTAGGTTGATATAGAGACATCCATGTTAAGTTCCTATATCTAGTGGTTATAAATGAAGGCCTTAGGGTTGAATGATAGTTGTAGAGATGACTGTATGTATCAAGGGAGACTCAAAATGTTTATTATGATCTTAATTGACAGTCTTGGACTATGAGGTGACTGAAATACATCCTTCAGTACAAGGAATATATCATAATGATGTGTTTCATCCATGAAATGGGTGGTGATATCACCCATATGATATGTACTGTGAGACCTAGGGTATTGTAAAAAAAATTCTGGACAAGGAATTATGATATAAATGATATTTTTGGATGGAAATTGGTCCTCAAATATTTAGGCTCTTTTTTCAAAGAGCATGGTGTCTTATTATGGTCCCTATGTAGTGGGGTTTGAGTGAAGACACTCTTGGAAATATTGGACTTAATAGTGGGGGTTTTGGTTGATATTAGACTATGTTTGGTATATTTTATGTTAGGTAATGATATCAAGGTGTTATATATAATTAGTAAATGTGGTGGGTTTAAAGGTCCCAATAGACTCGCTGATGCAATATGTGAGACTTTTTCAAGATTAGGGGATTGGTCGTGAGTGACTAGAACCCCAGGATGAACTGGTTATCTATGTAATTGGATGTGTTTTCTGATTCTAATGCATTCATGGTGCTATGGGACATTCTTGAAGATATAGTGGGTTCCTAAGGTCATACCATTACTATAGGAAAAATAATTGTATTTTTATGATTTTTCATTATATCAGATAGTTTGGTTGAGGTTTGTTCATTGTGTGACCTTCTTTCGTGTGTAATAACTGATTTGGTGAATGTTTTGAGAACCATCCATGATATTGATTGGTTACGAAATGATTTAGGACAAGGATATTGGAAATTATTTTGAATAAAAATGTTTCAATGAATTCATGAGTGATTTGTTGTGTGGTGACTTGGGATGTTGATGAGGGACCTTTCCCTCAATTTATTGGAAAATGAAAGTAAACCACTATGAGGTTCTAGGAAATAATATGATGGAGGAATGAATAATAAACACTGCCTTTAATGATAATGAATGTTTTGTAGATGTTTATATTAGAATGTTCCTTATTTTAAAGAATATTGGTTCAAGGTTCGAACATCAGACTACCCTAAGTATCTAGTTTTGGGTTGGGTATCAGTTTTGGTGAAACTACATGAGTTGATGATATGATTATAGTATGAAATCAAATCATGTATCGTTGGTCTCCATACTGGCTTAGTTAGCTCATAATGGCTTGAGAAGGATGAATATCTCACTGATTTTCATGAAATAACAATTAGTACATGTTGTTATTTTGAGAATATTTATTTATTGTAAATATTTTTCATATAAATATACCTATATGTGACATCATACTTTTGGGTTACATGGTGATACCCTACTATGATATTGTATCACAGCATGTACAAACACTCTGGTTCACAAACATTCCATATGTTTTCCATCAGTTTTAGTGTTGATTTTATAGTGGATAATGATAGGTTATATCAAGGGTACTTTAAGACAATGTTTAGTCAAGGAATGATGATGGTGGTTGGTCCATCATTCATATATATATATATATTATTTTTTCCTGTTTGGTATCATCCTAGTAGACGATCAATGTATTTTATATATGGACTCATCATAAATGCTAATGAATATGTTAATATATATATATATATTAATTTGATGTTATTGATTTTTGGTGTTTTATTGTTATTTTTAAATATGTTATGAAGACCAAAATCTCCCAAATTCATGTTTTATAAACTCAAAAAAAGTCAAAAGCATCTTGTGTATGGGGAGGCACACTTTAGGTCACATGGAAACCATGTCTCAAGCATTTCATAGTGGCCTAGGGATGGGGCATCACATATTCTTATCAGGAAATTAATTAAATTTTTTTTCATGGTGATAGTAGATGAGTGGTCTTGTAATGTTTAAAATATTTTTATAGTCCTTTTATAGGTTCATCGTGAACAATTTTAGTGAGTAAAGGGATTATTTTATAGCTGAAAATATTGATTTTTTCATTAATTATGTTATAATTATGATACTAATTCAAATATGATGGGTTTTTTTAGACCATTAATTTTTTTATTGATTCAGGGATCATGGAGTAAACATTCATCACATTGGATTTAGGGTAGTAATACAAGGATCATATGACATAAATATATATTCCAATTTTTTGGTTTTGAAGTCCGGTTCAATGGTTGAATGTGTCAATAAAAAATTAGGATGTGTTTTCCCATATAATATTTTATAGTAATATTCTCAGTAATAATGTGGTGTTTTTTATTTTTATGGAAGTTATTTTCAAACGTATGGTTGATGGGTTTCAATTGAATGTAATATAGTCCCTTATTCAAGATATGTGTGAATTTTTTTCAGGGTTATATGTGGGATTTGATACCCTAGTAATAACTCTATGTGGGAATAATATTTTTGATAGGTGATCTTGGGATGGGAATGAGTTTCTTTGACGGTGTCGTCTTGGTTACTAAAAGTTTAAAATCCACCATTCTTTATATATTCCCATATTTCTTGTTAGTGACAAACTATTAAATCAATATATGTTTTTGATGAATGGAATAAATGAAATTCCTTTGGATTTCAGAATACGAGGAACTCTATGCGATTATTTTGTTCATCTTAATTTTGGAGGGAAGGATCTATTGGATTAATGGACATGTGTTTCATGGAATATTCTATTAGTTTTCAAAATGGTTTCTTGGTTATATGCTCATGGATTAAGAAATTTTTCTTATGTTATGGGTGATCATGTGATTGGCCTTAGATGGAGTGGGATTCGTTTGTCCTTTATGGAGGTATGCATTGAGGGATGCATATATTAAGTGATCCATACAGGCAGTGGGTCATGGTCAGTGGGTTTTGTGTGTGAGCTTAGAATAAGAGGAAAGATACTCATGGGAGAATGAGTCTAGTTCTATGACTAGGTTATACATGTGTGTACAGATATTGTGTTCATGTGAGAAAATGTAAGATCATTTGTGAGAACCTAATAAGGGGTTCATTGTTATCAATATAACATGAGACAGAGAGTGATATTTACTAAGTCTATTTGAGAAAAGACATAGTATGTGATAGAATGTGTGCATTGGGTATGCATGGTTTCTGGTTGATTAATAGATTAATGAATTCCCCATGTGTGGGTCTATTGAAAATATATTAGGTTATATATGATCTTCAGTGATGAAGTACTATATGTACAATGTTTATAATCTCAAAATCATGGTCGTTTTGAGGTGTGGATTTGATATGGGGAGGCCAAATCTATAAGAGGTGACATTGGTGATGGTTAGAGATACCATGGTACTATCATCCTGAGTGTATTCCATCAAATTAATTGTCAGAGTTTCATGCTTTAGCAAAGCTTTGTGTTAGTGATTGAGGAGTGTATTTAGGGATTCAACGTGGGGGAAATGCACTATTGTCTATTTAAGGATGATGATTTGGGGGATGTGATTTTGTGGAAGTCAATTTTTCATGATAATGAGGAATGATGAGCATGTAATTCATGTCATGTAAAAAAATTTATAATTTATTGATTTGGTTATATAGATTTTAGGTGTTTCTTTTATTTATAAATCATAATGACAAACCAATTTGGAATATTTCATTGGTAATAAGTGAAAAAACATCAAGACAGGTGGGTTTTCCGTGTGGTTATATGGATCAATGGATGTTCAGGTGGAACTATGATACATGTTTTGGGGTATATGGAATGTCATTTAGTTCCTTGGTATATATTGTATTAATAATTCAGATGTGGCATTGGGTGGATTTATAGTTCTGGCATCGATAATATGGTGGTTTTGGTGAGATATGAGATTGATTAAAATTAGAGGTGATTTAGTCTTAAAATGTAATAGAATGGGACTGTGAGAATGAGTTCATTAATTCAACAATGTAATTACCCCTATAAATAATCATTCTACATTGTTCTTGCAATTTTTTGATCATGGAATATCTATGGGTATTTTGGAATCATGATCGAATTATGTTGTGGAATTTTGTCTGTAGAAAGAAACAAACATTTATCCTAAATTATGAAAGTGTATTCTAAAGTAGTGTTTTCCCATGGAATTGTACTTAGTGATGTAGAAAATATTTGAGGAATTAACTATGGGTTGAGACTTAGTTCTTTTGGGGATTACAAAGGGATATTTATATATAATGATTGTATGTTTGTACGATGTGTTTAGTGTAGAAAAAAAATGTGTGTTTGATATTCTAGACTAGAACGCAATGAATTATCTATTAAATGGTGATTGAGATAAGTCAAAATACATCATTTGAGTGATATCATGTCTTTTATTGAATGAGAAGCATTATAATGGGGTGGTTTAAAGAACACAAACTGTTATGAGTTACAAATTCCCCTATGATTTTTTAATTTTCTATTTGGTGAGGGATTTATTTTAGGATATATAAATCAGAAAAATAATCTCTGAATTTATACATCATAATGAAATGTTTTTTTGATTCATTTTTTCCCTTGATGGTTCTATGGGTACTTTGGTGAATAAGATACAAGGTAATGGGGGACTGAGTATTGAATTTTTTGATTCAATATTCATTAATAAAATAAAATATAGGGTTAATATTGTTAATGTTTCTTGTTTTGTGGAGAATTCCTCTTCCAAATGGTTTTGAAAATGTAAAATATATTTATTATCAGGAATGATTTTATTTCAGGGGGAGTATACCTTTTCATAAAGATACCAAAAGCAAGAACTATGGGTCTATACTATGAATAAGGTGTGTGTGTTTTTTAAAGGGTTTGACTAGTAATATAGAGGTCATACCCAAATTTTTGTTGGTGAACTAGCACCCAGTAATGCCATGTTGGCTAATCTTTCATTCTCCTTTTTCCTCTCCTTTGAACAACCTTGATTAAGGGTGAGTTTTAGTGTAATTATATATTGATCTAAAGTTTGATCTTCCATTTTAATAAACTGTTTTAATTTTTATTTTATTTCACACTAATTATATTAATTTGGGATTTATTTTTTGATTATTTCATGAGATCATTGTGAAATAATTAATGATGGATGGTCATTTTTTCGGTGTTAGATAGAGGGAATCCACATATGATAATTATATTTTATTTAACAGCATTTAATTGATGGTATGTAACTTAATGATTTAATTCATGGTGTTTGGTCAAATATGTCAAATATAAATATAATGAATTTGTTTCGTGATATGTATTTATGTTGAATTTGTACTGAGGAATTTTTATAGACATTTCATAGGATTTTTTTGAGGTTTTATTATGGTAATAGTTACTAGTGAGTATTTATGTGATAATTACTATTAAAAAATTATATAACCACTTATAAATATTTATAAATAATTATTGTATATTTTTCGGATGATATTGGTTTTTGAGATCATTTAATTTTCACAGTGGTTTGGGATGAGGCTAGGTGTAGATATGTGAGGGAATAAATCTTTGTTCGAGGTAGGTGGCCTCTATGATAGAATATTATATTCATGTCTATTTATGAGATTTTATACATAAATAATTGAAATTTTTTTTTAGTGTTGTTTAATGAAAAATTAGGTTTCTTTGGTCTAACGATAGGGTTGAATTAAGCCAACCAAGAAGACACTAAATGCCACGTGTCACGTTCAAGAATTTGGGATCAGCTGAAGACTAGTTCACTGATTGTTTAGGTATTTCGATGAAAAAAAGAGTGACCAATAAGGTGAACAGGGATATGAAATTAATTTTTAGATTCCATAGGTGATCTCTTAGAGATATTGGAATGATATGAAGGTCTTGGGTTGACTGATGGTTGGTAATAAGTTTATATGTCTCTTGGATGAAAATGAACACCCTCTTGAGTGTAGAGAATATCCCTAGTGTGCGATATGAGTGGGGTATGTCCTCAGAGTCTTAGTTTATTTGAAGATGAGGGGATTCCTATGGGTATTGTTTTGCGATATGTCCCTTAGGATATGTGAGGTGTGACCTAGGTGAGTGTCTTATATGTTATTCAGGACTTGGCATTAGCATTTCAATGGGGGGTATGATGGAAATTAAATTGTTCCTATTATGATTTGGATTTGGATGAGCATGATGTATTGGGAAGGTACTTGTATAGAAGGCCCATAAGTGATGGTATTTCGGATATAATGGACCTCAAAATGGGTATGGGTTTGGATAATCCTTTGGGAAATGTGGATACTACCATGAAATATGAAAGAGGTGGTATTAATGGGTAGCGAGTTTGGTGGGTGTGAATGACCCTTGGGAATCATGGATAGACAAGGTATGATTTATCCAAATGATGTTCTAGGTCATAAGCGATCAATATCCTATGGTCAATTAGTTAGTTGTGTAATGGGTTTTTTTTTCAGGATTCGTGTTTTATGTGTTATACAAGGATAATATACCAGAGGATGTGGTAATCTAAGGATAACCATTCCTTTATGGAGATTAATTCGATGATGGGGATAGACATTGATTGAGGAATATTGGGTCAGGTAATGTTTTGGTGTAGCATTTAGTCATGTGATATATCATTATAGGAGGAGAACACATCAAGGACCATCCTTGATAGGGATTGGTTGTGTCATGATTTCGGATGTACATGTAGTAACTTTTGGTGAGTATACATTGGTCACAGACCATCCGGGGGATGGATCATGTTATTACTCATCATATAAATTATTTACCTTATACAAAGAGTATTGGATCATCACAATGGACCATTTTAAGGGTATGGTTCATGCGGTGATGCGGGGCATGACTGATGGAACCTTCCATGACTATTCTGATAGTGGGAAAATATTTGAATGCATGCCCGTGCACTATTACGTGATGTATTTTGACAAGAATTACAAGTCTAGCAACCCAGTTTATTTGAGTGTGGGATAAGAATATATTATTCTAGAATGATATTTAGAGAGGATAACCTTCTTGAATGGAACAGATGTACGAATATTCAAGCATGGTGGATGGATGGATAACACACAATGACATGACAAGCATGTGTACCATGTTGAGTGGAGTTTTTATATTGGTTAGTGAAAAATAACTCAAAAAGCGTGTTTATTTATTATATGTATTTTCTTGAACAATACACAATCATTTGATCATGTATATTAGTAGCTATTAGTCAGAACATAAAAGGTAATATGCCCACACCCTTAATGGGAACTATGGTCCTTGTAGATAACAAATGTTTTCATTTTGGATAAGACTAGGTTCTCTGGTGGAAAGTGATAGAGAATCTCAATGGTATTTATAGACTTGGATGAGTTCATTCCTAAGTATTAATGTGGGATCACAATGATTATTTTATCTTTTATTGTTTATAAATATATGGGATCAACCCAATGGTTGATTTTTGAATGTTTTCATGAATATAGATCTATATTAATTAAAATACATATTATATGGGTGTGTGTGTGGATGGTTTTTAGATATATTTTTAATTATTTTCTGAGATTTCAGGGTAATAGATTCTAGAATTCATTTTTTAGTCCCCATCAACTATTATGTATCCTCTAGTGTGTGAGGATGTTCTCATGAGGCTACATAGTTCTAATTGTATGGGAATTGTTGAGTGGATAAGGGTCACAGTATTACAAAAAACCATTGAATTCATACATTAGGGAACCAATGGAATTAACAATATCTTTCTATCTCATTAATCATGTTCTAATACTAATCATATTAGAGGAGTTACTACTCTACACCAATCACTTAACAGACACCCTAGAAAAATTCCCACCCCCCTATCTCCTTGATATTTAACCTATGTAAACTATGTTCCATTAGTGATCCTTGAATATATAGGTATACTTATACATTAATATTTTCTAATATCATTGTATTATTAGTATGGTCACAATTAAATAAATCTTACCTCATAAAAATGGTGAATGTAATGGAGATAAAAATTGAATAATTTTAAAATTGATATCCATCTTCATAAGGTTGAATCACTGAATAAGGATAATTAAATACACTAACAATAGTCATAATCACAATCATGTAATCCCCATTTAATCATAAAAGACATTATATATAAAAATAATGGTACTACATTGACATCATGGGATTCGACATTCCCAACTCGTAGTATTTTTTATAATATGATAACATTGAAGTTTTTGTAATTATATATTTTATCAATATATAAAATTACATAGTAGGAAACACTTTCATCGTTGTATTCCATTTTGGTTACATATGAAATAACTTGAGGTACTTTTATTATCCTTCCTTGTCAATGAAATTTTATATAAATAATTATTATAAATATTCCACTATTATTTTCATTAATTTACATTCCACGTGCCTCATTCTATTGGCTTTATTCATAGTTTCCATTTTAAACTCATATTTCCTTTATTAATGATGTTTCATCAATAAATTAAAAATATCATCACTTTTAACAAGACATCAACTAAATAATCTTCCTTATTTAAATAATTAACCATTATATCTCACCAATAACATTCATATCTTTCAATTTCATTAATTAATCCTGATAAATTTTCTTCCTTGATTTGATAAAAATGTTCATATTAATATCATATCATAAACTCTACTGAGTTCATTCTTGAATCATTTATTTAGTTTTAAAAGTTTCCCTCTAATAAAAATTTCTTTGTTATGTTTGTGGATTAAAATTTTATCTATAATTTTTTTAAAATTCAATCAATCCCCATTAACCATAATATTACACCCTTACTTTAAATCCATACATTACATATTAAACTTTTATTTTAATCCACCACCAGAAATTCATTATTACATAATGAATTTATAATATTGATGATTGATGCCTAACTATTATTAGGGAGTTCATTATAAAGGTCATTGATTGGCCTTCCCTGGATGTTAATAGATTACCATGACCAATGAGTTATAAAAATATACCAATTTTCACATACCATGGTTTGGAAAAAAAATCAATTATTTTATAGAAACTCCCTTTTGATGTTTAGAAACCTCTTATTTCATATTATAATTAAAATGTAATATGATTATTTTCCTCTATCACTTGATGAAAAATCAATATTCGCATCTAGAAATTTACATTCCATAAATGGTTTCTATCTTTTTCAAATAATACCTGATTTTTTACAATGAATATTTTTGCAACGAATTTATATTGTGAGTTTTATTATTATTATTTTCATATTCATATACTCAAATTTGATTAATTGAAAATTTAAATGTGTCAAAAATTTATAAAACGTAGTTCCTTTGTGATCTATATGTGATAAAAATTATTGACTATAAATTTTTTTTTAAAAAAAAATCTAGAAAAAAAATTCAGTATATAATTAGGTCTTAGGACTAATCTTATACACAACGGCATAGGGACTGTGTCCTCTTTCAGAACTACAAATTAAATAATTTTTCTAAAAATATTTTCTATAACAATGTTATTAAAATTCCACATTCTTAAATATAATGTTCACTATATATCTATTAAAATGTAGAAATTATGGAATCACTACTATAGATTTTTTACTATTAAGCATTAACCAATATCTATGAAAATAAAAAAACATTGATAAAGGGGGTAATTTTATCAACGCTAGTTAGAGGCACTCAAAATGTGTCCATTATTAGCACAGGAAAATATCTAAAAAGGTAAATTTTAACAATTATTGTTTACAATTGATAAAGGTACCCCCTATATTAGTGATCATCTAAGCTTTGATAAATGCCTCCAGTTTATGCACTTTAAAAAAGCAGTGATAAAGAGAACGATGAATAATTTAATTTTTTTATATAATTAATATTTTAAAAACTGATATATGTTACAATATATATATATAATATAAATATGATTTATATAACAAAAATAATATTAATAATTTTTTTACAAAATTATTTTCATTATTTTATATATAAGAAATATCAAATTTCTATTTATCAATAAAATTATTTAATAAAATATTTAAATAGATCAATTATTAAATGTACATGTAAGTATATTTTTTTCAAAATAAATTTCTTCAAATATATAAATGAATATAAATTTAGTTAAATATTATTTGTATTTGAATTTATATGTTTATATCCATACTAAATAATTTATCGTATACAATGATATTTTTATATGGATATATATGTATATCTCTATGTATATATATATATATATGTATAATGTCCTAGTATTTTCATACATAGGCATTTGTGTAATTTTTTTGGAACATTTCATACATTACACAATCACATTCCCAAAGACCATATTTGTTTACTTCCTCTAGAAACATGGAACAGAAACCTTTAATCTCGTGAAATATCATAAATGTTCCCCCCAAAGATCGTCCCCTCTAATACCCCTACCCAAAAACATTCTATATAACCTAGTGACGAGGAAACAAAAGAAAAGTATGAGCTCAGATGTTGAGTAAGGGTAAACAAGGAAGATATAAATCATAACATAAACATAATTATATTAGAATATTAACATAGCATTTAAAAAATTATAACCTCTATATCAAAGATAATACTCTAGAGTAATAAAATAAATCATTCTAATTTATAATAATTAAATCATAAATGAAAATATTTTTCATAAAGCATGGAATTGTGGAAAACAGATAAGTATAAGAATTCATTTATACATTATTTCCCAGACCAAAATTGTAAGTAAAATACATTACTGAGATGAGTTTATTCCTCCTTACATCCATGTACTGCTAAACCAAGATTACTCCCACTCATGACTTATATTACTGATCCAAGATTACTCTCATTCCAATCCACTATTATTGAACCAAGATTAATCGGATTTTAGTCATTTCAATATGATTGATGTAAATCTTTTCCCAATTCATTGGAGGGTTATATAGGTCCCACCTATCATGTTTTAAAAATCATACATATCATTTCCACAAAACCATAAATCATTTATCATATCAAAACCCCATGAATAAAACTATTTGCATATATAACATTCAATCATAACATAACCCATATAATGCAAATAAGTTTCATAAATATTATTACATCAGTAATATAATCAAAACATATGAATAAAAAAGATACCATCATAAGATTATTTACCCATTATAATATAATTTACATCAAAATATGTAAATAGAAAACAATCTTGAGATATCACCTGAAAATAAATCATGACAAAAATATCATTTCTTATTGGAAACATTTTATTTTCTTACAATTTCATGCAATTGTAAAAGAATTTTTTTATTTGTAAATAACCCTATAATATTTTAAATTAATCTTTAATGCATCATGTATTCGTGGATGTGTAAAAACATATTCATTTCATATAAGTTAAAAACTATTATTCTCATACTTTGGATGAAAAATTTAAAAAGTGTCTCGTTATTAAAATGAAAAACATTATACATTCATACAATTAAGTAAATATAAAAAATGATTAAAATTCCTTTAGAAATGTTAGTATATTATTAAGAATATTTTTTATTTAATTTTTTATAAATATTGACATGAAAGATGAATATTCCCCGGTAAATACATACGTATATACAATCTGAGAGAATAATTATATTCTGAAATTAACCCTCACCTAAGGAATGATTTCATTTGTACATATCTAATATTCATGTATAAAAGATTAAATAATTTTAATAACTTATTCCAGAACCATATTCTTATTGTAGATATAATATATAATCATATTACCACACTTTTTTTTAATATTTCATTATTACTCTTCTTTCTAATGTTAACTACTTCATTAAATTATGAATGTTTTTTCATATAACACCTATTTCTTACATATAGAATGCAGTTACGTCATTTCTAAAATTATATTAAAATAATATATATCATATTTTCCATTATATAAATATATATAATTATTATTTATATTTATCATGTAGAATGAATCAAATCATGCGTTGTAGAAGGTAGGCCATATGTACAAGAAACAATATCATTCCCCTAATTGTTAAATTCAATGAAGGTGGATGATGTAATTACTTTCTTTAAAAATAATACCATGTAATAATTAATATATATATTAATTAGTTCCATATTTATACATGTCAAAGTATCGTGGTGATGAAAAACATATTAAACCAAAACTTGGAGACGTTAGCTCATACGTACGCTTGAGTGTTTTTTTCATATTATTTTAAGATGTAAAAAGGTAGAATATGGTTGTAATATATTTATATTAATAGTTACTAATATAGATGATACGTTATTTATTACTTTATAATGTAAAAAACAATAAGAGGAAGTTTAATATAAAATACACCTAAGATATTCGGTAAAAATGGATTACCACTTCATTTGATAACTTCCTTTGGATATCCCATTAAGAACACAATTATAGATATTTTGGGAATTTCATAACCATTTGGACGTGTCTAGGTAATTTTATAAGGTATATTGGAATGTTTTGTTCAATATTGAAGGCTCAATTTTGTGTGATGAAGTGAGGGAGGTGGTTCCCTTTTATAATTGAGATGTGGTCACTTATGGATTTCCAAAGCGGCATAATATATAATAAAAAAAATATCATTTTAAATTCAAAAGAAATTTTTGTATACGATGATGATATAAGATAAGTATTTAATATCATCATCTAATATATTTTATACATGTTGTTGTATTAATTAATACCTTATCATTTCGATAAACCCTTAGTTACCATATTTTAATCTTAACTACAATAACAAACATTTCATTTTTAAAAGAGTGTAATTTTTATTTATTTGATGCAAATTAAATCATAAATGAAGGATTTGGAACTTTTTAGACAATATAATTATTTTTTTGGTATTTGTTTTTAAAAACTTGGGTTTTTAACAATGTTTTAAGTCAATATTTAGAAAAAAATATCAATACTATCAATTTTGGAGTAATTCATTTTTTTGATTTCAGAAAATTTGAATAGAAAAACTAAACATCCAAAAAAATATTTTATTATATCTTTAATGCGTAAATATCATCAATAAAAATCATTTGAAACATTAATTAAATCAAATGATATTAATTTTGAAATTATTAATACCATTAAATTGATTTATTTTTTAATTAATTAAGTATTACATCACTATTATTAATTCCATTAAGGTTATTGTTTATTCCTCTAAAATTAAAATTAAAATTCCATGAATAAGGTAAATTCATTATATTTTAAATGTGTATTTGTGATTGAAAAATAATCAGGAAAACCATAAATAAAATTTTTTCACAAATTAAAAACCTCTTGTGTGAACAACTAGAAATTATTATAAATAAAATATTATATGGTACTTATTCATATCTATGTAGATGAAAATGATAATTAATTAGACCTTTTGGTAAAACATGAGTTAGATATAAAAACAAACTCTATTTTTCTATATTTTTGTGGCATTTAATATTTCATGAAATTAAAATTACAATGATTTAGTTTTTTATTTCTTCTTTTTTATGAGCAATGCATCATAAATGAATAGAAAATTAAAGTAAGTATGCATTTTCTAAAAATAAAAAATAATGTACCCAAATAAATAAAATCATATTTTATTTAAAATGAATATTTATAATTGAATTTTTCTTCTGTATAGAACTATATAAAAAATGGTTTATTTATTAAAATATGAATACAACATCTTCATTATTCATTAAATAAAATATAGTAAATGGCTTGCTCACATCCAAGTGACATAAATAGGATATTATTTTGGCCCGAGAATGATTTTTGTCAAAAACCACTCATTTAATTAAAATATATCAATTTTTAAGGATCGATAATTTCCATATAAGTTATTTTATTAAATCATTTATGATTATTACGATTCTGAGAAAATTGAAGGTGCTTGATTCCAAGGCCTGGTGTGTCCAAAACGGAATTTTGTACTTTTTTATGGTACATTTAATAAACGTGGTATGAAGAATTTAAAACTTTTGAACTGTACATTAGAGTTGAAATTTGATGGCACCATTGAACTGATAGTTCCAGGAATCTCTTAAGGGAGGCATAACTTCAACCATTGTAGGTTGGGAGAATAAGTTTGTTTAATTGACTTTTTGAGAGAATAATAAAATAACATTAAAATTTTATTTTATTTTTCAACTACATCTTGAGCGATGGTGGTGGGGACCATGGAGGTGGTCGAGCATTTAATGAGGGATATTAAATGCCCTATTACAAGTATGGTGTGTAAAAACCCTTAGATTAATTAATGAGATTCATTAATCTAATGAATTAATGAACCATTAATTTAAACGAGAGTTAAACACTTAACTCCTCTTTTAAATTATTTAAACATTAGAAAAAGGATGATTGGTGGATATTGGGATAATCATTGATGAATTACCAAAGAACAAACATCCCTCCAATGAAGAACGAAGGCTTGAATGACGTCATAGGAGGAATTGATTCAGGATCAACCAACGTCGGCAGCTTCAATGAATGCAGATTCTCCTTCCAAAAACATAACATCTCATCGGAATTTGAGGTAAGGTTTGATTTGTTTAAATTGAAGAGAATTTATTTTTTCATTATTCTTGAAAATAATGACGAACACAGATCAACCAAAACAAGATGATCTACAATTCATATGAAATTATGGGTGGTTATTGATGGAAAATATTGAATGGGGTTTATATTTATCTATGTGATGAAATATTTACTATCCACTAGAAATGAATCTAATACGGAAGGCATGGGAATGTGGAACAGGTCTTGTACCCTATGCCGCTTTAGTTTTTATCGTTTTCTTTGAGGGAGGATTTCAAACTTGATGAAATCCGGATTCCAGGAGCTACATAGTGACACCATCATCCCGGTTAGACTATAGGAGCATTCAGAAGGGAAAACAGACCATAGGATCTCACTCGCTGGCCCCGGGAAGCCTTTCCAGTGCAGGAGGGTGATGGCGTCAGCTGGTTGTCACTGGACGAGGAGGGAGGCAGCTCCCTTGAGCAACACAGTAGGTAGTAGGGGTGGCCGATACTTAGTCAGCCGTGTTGACAGCAGGGCAGCAGAGAGTCGTGCGCCATGGATGTAGGCGGCGACATTGAGCTGCGGCATAGGGGACCCATTCCCCACTATCCCCGCTAACATGGGGCGGCACCACATGGAATCGTCGGTCGAAGAAGCTCTAATGGATCATCCATTCTTGATGGGGTCCACCACCCATCTGGAGGATCGCGCTAGCCACTGCGTCATGTCGCCCAGCGGGCTTTGCCCAGCCAAGGCTGGTCAGGCCATTTCGTGGCCCAGCGGGCCAAGCCTGCCACATCCCATCCCAGTAAGGCGAGGCCGGGGTGAACCCAGGATGGACCTGGACTGGGAAGGGTCGGCCTAGGATGGGGCAGGTTGGGTCGTGCAGACTGGGTTGGATCGGACCGAGACCCTTTTCGGCCCAAATACGCTTAAAAGGCAGTATCTCAGAAACCAAATGTACATTTGATGAACCGACTACGGTGTTAGAATCCTTGTAATTAGAAGTTCCTTTGGAAATACTTCACCTTAATTTTGGAAAAAATTTGGATTACGACCGGGTTGGATCGAACACAAATCCCACTAGACTATCATTCTTTGAAACAATTATAACTCAAACACTGAGCTTCTGATTGATGATTCGCCTATCGTGTTGTATCCCATATGACATGGAGGTCCTTTGGATTACTTCATTGTGGAAATTTGTGGTAGTTAGATCACAACTTATATTTTGTGGAGATGATTCAACAGAACTCAAGCGTACCGACTGTGGGGAATCCTGTAGCTAGCTTTCAATTGATTAGTGCCTTTGTGTGGCTCAGTATCATAGTGACCCTGTGTTGATCAACATCACATAGAACCAGTGTGGATCAGAATCATAAAGACCAGATGTGTATCGCCATCATAGAAAAAGTATGTGGATCAGAATCATTGTGACCCTGTGTGGATGACAATTCTAGCGACCCTATGTGGATCAGCAGTGGGTGACCCAACAATGACCAGCCATAGAACGACCCATTGTGGATATATGAAATACAAACATTTGTGGATAAAAAATGGAAAAAAAATCTTTCATGGTTTAGTTATGGAAAAATCCTAAAGGAATAAAATGATATAGCTTAAGAAAAATCATCTTTATTCATAAACTCTGAGATGAGTACCTGGTGTGTGTTGTCTCTACTTTGTGCTTTGTGACTAAGGTCATGCTTTGTGGTTTTCCTTGGTGGAATTTTAAGAGGTCATATGTGGTCTTGAGGTCCCTACTAGGTATTTTTATTCTCACTTCTATACGGAGATCATCCACACCGTGTTGTGTCTTATGAAAATAACGAGCAGCTTGGCTGAGACTTTAGTGAGCCAGGACCAAGTGGTACACAGAGGTGACCAATTGATGTGTGGAGCTATGGAGATGATATGTACCTACCCTCCATTTAGGATATATAGTGGAAAATATCTTGAACTAATTTTTTTTAGTTTTAGATTTCTTTTGGGATTTCATTTCGGACCCTTTACTTTCATTATAGGCTTTTACTATTAAGATTTTACAATGTTTTGGAATATTGTCTTATTCATGGTGTGAGGTTTTATAAGTTTAATGAAAATTTCTTCCCACATTTAGGGGTATTCCTTTCTGGTGCTATTCATCAACCCCTGGACTATAGAAGGCGGGCTTGGGGTATTAACATCACGGGCCTTGAGGATGGGTCATGACAAATTGCTATCAGAGGAGTCATTTCTACCGAAAAATTAGGACTCTACTCATTCCAATGAAGCAATACTGTTATGTTTTTTGAGAATTGTTTTCAATTCAAGGATTCATTTGTTAGTGTAGAGGCAAACGTATCCAAAAATCATGACCTTGAATTCATATTTCCGACTCGGTTCATGAAAACATGTATCGCGTGTGTTTTGGAAATGTTTTACTTTTGAATTTCTTACGTCATCTAACCAAGTATAACTTATTGACAGTGGAACCCATGATTCTTTTAAGGATTCCCCCACATAGACATCCAGCCAAGATTCTGTTGAATGTTCACAATGATGTCCCATCGAGCGATGAGGCTTCGGTGCTGGGTTCCCTTACAACGATTACACTTTCAGGTGGTTCCCCACAAGAGATCCTTCACATATAGTAGGGTAGCCAGATAGTGGCCTCGTACTTGGTGAGATTCACTGACCACTCATTCTACTACAATTACATGCTATGGGCTCTTTCTTTAGGATTAGACCATTGATAAGGGTATCTATCATGATATTAGAGCATCATTTAAATTTCTCAATATCCTGACGAAGGTTGGAGTACTCGAGCGAGCATTATTGGTAGAGTGTTTCTTAGCTGAGCAGGCACTGACGGTGAGAACCACCACCAAGAAAACAGGTAGCTGAGTCATCTGTAGCTGGTAGTAGGCATATGACGTAGTGTTCCAAGCAGGAAAGACCATCTAGAGGATTACCCTCAGATGTCGGGTCAGAGGTTCGGAACTCATTAGTTAGAGCAGGATAGCAGAGGAGCAGACTATGCATCACGTGTGGTTGGTAGAGCCATGTGGATAATAAATGAACTACCCAATGTACCTACAATCATCATGTAAAGACCCGTAAATTTCAAGGAATATTTTCTTTCTTAATTTATTTGGGATTTTATGAGTACGCAGTTTTTGAAGGCACCTAATTCGGAGGCCCGATCTTCCCGGAATAATTTTCCGAAGATTAGCTCGGGTACCTTTAGTGAACGAATGAGAGGGTTTTTATATCTTTTGAACCGGTGCTCGGAATTGAAATCTGGGGGGCACCAATGTAACCGCAGTGCCGATAATTTCTTAAGAGGACCATTATTGAAGATGCGTTTTCTCGGGAGGAGTTATTAAAAATTGTGGATTAATAATGATTTGAATACAAATTGTGGAACAATTGTTATTCTTTATCCAAGTGGTTATATCCAACATGGGGTAGTTGGGGTGGGACCCACAAGTCCCTAACTACCCATGTGAGGATATTGGTGAGGTGGGGACCACATGAGCCCCACCCCATCACATTCCTTAAAACACCACTAACCCCCTCTTAAATTTTTTAACTCATCATAACTTGTTAAACATTTCCTTTAAGTGGGTGACCATACCTCTCCCCACTCTCTCAATTTAATGCTTTCCAACACACATTTAATTAATTAATTGAACCTCAACAATTAATTTAATTATGTGTTTGATTTTCAAAATTTGAAATAACTGGCATGAGTAAATAAAATAAGTAAAAGTCTTATTTTATTTTGGTTGGCAATTGTCGTGTTAAGAGAAAAGGAATGTAACTCTTGAGTTTTGGAGGATTGGTTCATCTTCTTGTTGAAGAACATCATCCTCAATGAAGAACGCCAACTTTTCGATGAAGAATGTAGACTCGGCGGCTCGTTTTCTCCATCCACTTCTTCCGCAATAAGGGAGGAGACACCGACAATGACAGAAATGATGCCATCATCCACAGCGCTTGACAACCACGGACTTCCATCAAGGTCGGGGTTATGTACGTTCATGTTTTATTTATCGACATTCATTGATTAAAATTTGGCCGCTTTTTATCGTCATAATGGGAGGAGATCAGACCTCAAAAAAACGGCCGATCTTCCACCCCTTTTTGTTGTTGATCCTCATTGATCATTGTGGAGAAGGCGGCGCACTGCCGTTGCACCGCATGGGGACAAAGAGGACTGCGGCCGGAGCGGGCCGCGGTGGTGGTGGGCGGCGCCGTCAGGCCGTGCCGGTGAGGATGAAGGGTCCATGACCGGAGCGGGCTGGGACGGAGCTGTGCGGCGTCGTCGCGCCGCGCCGGAGATAAGAGCGGCGGCCTATGGCCGCGGGGGACCAGCAGGGGCGGCCGGGCTCGGCCGGCCACCGACTCTCAAATAGGTGGGACCCCTGCGGGTCCCATGACAGCTCACAACCGACCGACCATTAAGGCTGGTCGTTACACGAAATAGGGGGGTGTGTAACCTCCTATTTTGACCTACCTAGGGCGGACCCCATCAGGGGGGCACCATTTCTGAAATAAAGGGTGTCACGCCCCCTTCGCACCCTGCTCAACCGACAGCCGAGCCGCGACCAGCTTCAGAGCCGGGCCGCAGGCCCCGCCGGGTCGGGCTTCCCACGCCGGTCCGGGCCACCCTTGCCGGACCCAGTCGTGCCAGCCGGGCCGGGCGGTGCCCAATCGGGCTGTACCCGGACCTGGGTCGGGTCGACCCGGTTCGGGCAGACGCAGGGGGTATTGGGCCGGGTCGGACAGGGCCCATACCCCTATTTTCAGATCAGGTTTGTTCAAACGCACATATATTGATCTACCTACATTTGATCGATGAACCATCAGTTGTGTAGGATTCCATGTATTGATACGGTCATTTCAGTATATTACACTCATGGTTTTCGCTAATATTGGGTACGACCAGGTTGGTACGAACCCGAAACCAACCGGGCCTTCAGAGCGGAAACACTTATAACTTGAGCTATAGATGTCTGATTGACGTGTCGTCGACTTTGTTGGATTTTCTTGGTGAGATTGTTCTTTTTCTATACTTCACCTGAGGTTTGGATGCAGTTGGAGTATGGACGGGTTGGATTGTACCCAAAATCCAACCGGGCCCCGGGAACAGAAAAGCTAATAACTCTTAGATTGGACATTCGTTTGACGAACCGTTAGCAGCATTGGTAATCACGTTGAGAAACGGGTCCTTTGAGTATACCCCCTGAGAATTCTGGGTACAGTTGAGATACAGTCAGTTTGGTTCGTACACGAAACCAACCGGGCCCCCGGAACAAAAAGGCTAATAACTCACAGACCTGGCATCTGATTGACATGTCATCTATTGCGTTGAGATCCCATTGATGAGACAGATATTTTTCGATATGCTATGTGAGTTTTCGACGACTATGGATATCGTTCGGGTTAGAAAGGAGCATATTTATAACCGGGCCCCTGGAATGGAAAAGCAAATATCTCTCATACCGGGGGTCTGATTGACGTGCCATCTGTCGCGTTGAGTTCCTATTGATGACACGAAACTTTGTGATACATCGACTCTGGACTTTCTGATAGTTGATGTATCGACCCCCCTTTGCTTGTGGAGCGGAACCTGCCGGAATCAAGCGTGATGGGTGTGGGAAACCTAGAGCTTGCTGCGACAAGGATGACGATGTTGACTATATTTGGATCCTATATGGGTTCGGCAGAGGAGATGATTCAGAGGCTATAACTAATCATCTACCCCCTCTTTGTGGGTAGTATACCTATTTGATCTGAGAGTTTACTCTCAATCAATATCATCGATATGATTGACTTACATTCCTATGTGGACTGGATTGTGCTTTCCTGTGTGGACTGGGTTGTTCATTCTTGTGTGAGCATAGTCTTGACATTCAATCAATATCATTGATATGATTGACTTACATTTCTTTGTGGACTGGGTTGTGCTTTCCTGTGTGGATTGGGTTCTTCTTTCCTGTCTAGATTGGGTTGTGTATTCTTGTGTGGACTGGGTTGTTCTTTCCTGTGTGGACTGGATTTTTCATTCCTGTGTGGAATGTGTTGTATTTGTTCTCTTGAGTTGGAGCTATACTAGAATTTATTACTTAGGTATATGTATGGGCAAATACCTTAGTAGAGTTGGCTGATACTTCATGTTTATATCTTTTCTTTGTGGTATAACCTTTGTGGATTCTGGGAGACCTTCGGGAGTCTCGGGGTCCCTACTGAGTATCGTATACTCACCCCTGCACGGGCTATGCTCGCACTACGTTTTGTTGGATGCAGATGGTAGACAGCACTGATCGAGGTGGTGTTTAGTGGAGCAGAACAGTACCTAGAGGTGGACCACTTGGCGGGACGTACTCAGAGCCGGCGGCCGGACCTGAGGAGCCGATGAGTCTATCTGTACCCACACTTCATGTGGGACTTCAGGAGGATGACTTGGTGGTTGCTTCTTTATGTTTCAGCTGTTGTGCATTCTTTCTCAGTTGTACTGTACTTTTAGTTGGGTTTTTATACTAGCCCATTTACTTTCCAGCACTTACTTTTGTACATATTTTAGATAGTTTTTACTTCAGCTTACATACTCTATGTGTTTGTTTACTTATATAAAGTCAATGCATTTCCTTTTATCAGGATATATGCCTTTGGTGCTAGTCGCTAGCCCCTGGCCTAAGGAGGGCAGGCATGGTGTAGTCATGGAAAAGGCACCGAGGGCGGGTCGTGACATAGCAGATTGTCAAGGTAACACCGAGGCAGAGGTAGTGATTTGAGAGAGGAGTTCTTCTGGGTGGAATATGTGGTAAAGGATTAGGTCATGCATTAGGTAGTCGGTTGTGATATGAGGTTCTACCCCCACCACCTTCAGGTGGTCCTGCCTGACCTTAGGGAGTAGGCGGATTGGGATGAGAAGAGATTCAGGTAGCTAAGGCATATGACCATGGTTCTCTCGAGACGATTCTAGGTATGGTATTATCTACTCCACCCTAGCATTAGTACTTATAGACACATGTTCTAGTCACTCTTTCATTACCATGTATCTCGTTCAGAGATCAGAGATTCTAGTATACCCATTGGCTCAATCCATAAAATTAGAGACTTTTACAAGAGAGGATTTGATGATCACTCACCAGTTCCGGTATAGTGAGATTACATGAGGAGATGAGAGATTTGGTGGGGATTTCATAATATAATTGTAGAGGACTTACGATGTCGTCATGGGTATGGACTATTTATCCACTATCCATGCACATATTAACTGTTTTAGGTGCAAATTATGGTGTGTCCACAAGGATGGGATCTTTTTTTCCATTACTGAAATAAAGGAAACCTTTACAGCATAGGATGGGGTTTCATAAAAGTGATTGGATCCTATCACACATTAGTTGGCTAGGCTTAACCTCATATTAACTGAATTTTGATGTCCGGGCTATCCTCTAGTGGTGGAACAATATGCTGATGTCTTTCATGGGGATGTTCTGGGACTACATCTTCATAGATAGGTAGACTTCTATATCAAAATGTCCCTTAGGACCGCACCGATATCTACTCCAGCATATCAGTTGGGACTCATGTAGCATCAGGAGATACAGGTATAGCTGGAGGACTGATAGAGGAATGGGTTCATATGGCCTAATTTTTCTCCATTGCAATCCCATATTTTGTTTTCCAATAAGGAATATATGAGTACGAGGCTTTGTGTGGACTATCGGTTTAAAAACTAGGTGACCGTGAAGAACAAGTGTCCATTCCCGATTATTAATGATATCTTCAACCAACTGATGGGATCTCAATGGTTATCTAAGAAAGACATCATATCAGGATCTCATCAACTCAGGGTACCTGATGAGGATGTGTCGAAGATGGCCTTCAGATAATGGTATATCCACTATGTGTTCTTGGGGATTACAATAAGTGTGACCAACTTCCTATAAGTGTTAATGGGACTCAAGGACATGATCTTCTATCCTTACCTCAATCGCTTTGTGGTGGTATTAATTGAAAACATCTTGATATACTCGATGTTGGAGGAGGAGCACACCAAAAACCTTGAGATAGTTATGGATACACTCTAGGCGCTCTAGTATAATGGAACAATCTCGAAGATCTAGTTCAGGATTTGGAAAGTACACTTCTTATGGAATGTTATCTCGGTTGCTAGAGTTGTTGTGGATCTGGCGATGATAGGGGAAATTATTTCTTTAGATCCACCCAAGAGTGTGAGTGAGGTGTGAATTTTCTTGGGATTGGCTAGGTACTACCAGAGATTCGTACCTGACATCTCCAGGGTAGTGACACCCTTGTATGGTTTGACAAAGATAGGGTAGCCTTTGTTGTGGATAGAGAAGTGCTAGTAGAGTTTCCAAGAGCTTAGGTGGATACTGGCGAGTTCCCCTACCGTGAGACTACTAGAAGAGGGTTTTTGATATGTAGTCTAATAAGACACATTAGGGACAAGACTACATTGTGCCCTGATGCAGGATCAAGTAGTGATCCCCTTTGGCTCGCAGTTGTTGAGACAACACTAGATGAACTACATTACCCATGACCTGAAGATAGTAGCAGTGGTATTCACCTTAAAGATATGGAGACAGTACTTGATGGGAGAACATTTTACAGTCTACTCTGATCACAACTGTCTCAAGTATTTCTTCTCATAGAAGGATCTGAACCTGCGATAGCGATGATTGATATTGTTCCTCCAGGACTATGACTTTGATATAGTCTGCAATCCTAGGACGGGGAACATAGTAGCAGACACACTCAATAGAAGGACTGGTATATAGTTACTGAGTGAGGTGATTGAGCAGCTAGCCATGTAGCTGATATCCTTTGTGGATAGTGATGGAAAAATTACTTCTAGTATATGATAGTTACTCCCCCACTCGTTTAGTGAGTATGGGAGGCACAACTTGGGGACATTGACTCCGAGGCCCGATGTGCTCGGGTTTCTTCAAGACAGAATCATGATGGATATTATGAAGGAGAAGATCATTTCATCATTTTTAGAGAATGGACCATGGTACTAGTGATTCTATGTGAGGAGGTATTCCACATTCTTTTTGACAGTACATCTAGGAGAAACTAATATGTACTAGGACCTTTGACATTCGTACTTATGGTTTGGGATATAAAAAACAGCGGGATAGTTCGTATCACGATGCCTCATTTGTCAAAAAGTGAATGTTGAGCAACATGTACTAGCGGGCATAGCTCAACCACTTGAGGTTATAGAATGGAAGTGGGGTGGTATATCCCAGGACTTCGTGACATGGATACTGTGTATGTCGAGGGGCTATGATTTTATCTGTGTGATTTTTGACCGACTCCCCATGTCGGACTACTTCCTACCCATCCAAGAAAACAGATCAGTATAGAAAATGGGAAGCCTCTATGTATAGAAGATTGTACGACTTCACGGGGTGCCAGCGATGATCATCTCAGATCATGATGCTCATTTTACTTCTCGCTTGGGTAAGGGATTACTACATGTATTCGAGACTCATCAATATTTGAGAACCACATTCCTTCCATGCACAGAAGGTCAAACATAGCATACCATACAGACACTCAAGGACATCATTCTTTTTTTTAGTTATTTTGGCCACAGTTGGGAGGACCACCCTCCATTGATGGAGTATGATTACATCAATAGTTTTCACTCCACCATTGGCATGGCTCAGTTTGAGGCCCTGTATGAGAAAACATATAGTTCCCCACTATTCTAGATAGACCTAAAGGAGATAGCACCTATGGGTAAAGAGTTGTTGCGGGCTACCACTGAGAAGGTGCACATAATCCAAGAGCGAATGATGACTGTACAAATCCATAAGAAGTCTTATGCTGACAGGAGACATAGAACCTTGGAGTTTTAGAAGGGAAACCATGTCTTCCAATGGGTCTCACCCCGACGAGGATTACAGAGGTTTGGTTGTGGTGGAAAGATATATCTGAGGTTCATCGGACAATTCCAGATCCTCAACATAGTAGGCAAGGTGGCGTACTGTCTAGATCTTCACAAATAGATGCACCTGCTTCAAAATGTTTTCTATATGTCACAGATGAGTTTATATATGCATGATCCATCACACATTATTGACTAGGAAAAGATGGTCATTGACAATGGGGAAATGTTTGTAGAGTAACCTTTGGATATAGTGTATCGACAGGAGCAGGTACTTCGTGGGAGGTTGATTCCTCTAGTGCGAGTTCAGTGGAAACATGCAAACCTCCAAGAGAGCACAAGAGTGCAGTAGTATCAAATGCGTACTCATTAACCCAATTGGATTTTCTAATTTTTTTAGCTTTTGGGGACACAAATCCATATGGTGGGGACAATGTAAAGTCCCAGAATTTCTATATAAATTTTTTATTAAATTATTTGGTATTATTACTAGTCTGCAAAAATTGACTACACTCGATTTCGAGGCCTGGTGTGCCCGGACCAGAATCTTGAACATTTCATTAGGTACCTTCAGCAAACATATGAGCGGTATTTTATAACTTTTTAACTGGTGATCGAAATTGAAATACGATGGGACAGTTGAACTCGCAGCAATGGGATTCACTTAAGGGAGGCTTAAGTTCGACCGTAGTAGGTCGAGAGAAAAATATAGTCTTACAGAATTTTTTATAGAGTACTAAAATGACATAAAAATAGAATTTTATTTTTCTACCACATCTTTGGTTATGGTGGCGGGGACCATGGATTTGGTCAGGCATTTAGTGAGAGATATTAAATTCTCAGTTTCACATAGTTTGTGTAACCACCCTTATTTTTATTAATAAGATTCCTTAAACACACTAATTAATGAATCATTACATTACAAGAGTGTTAAAATATTAAAAACTCTATTTAATTATTCAAACGTGTTAAAAAAGAGGATTGGTGGATTGTGGGAGAATCCATGATGACGAACTAAAGAACAAGCTTCCCCCCATTAATGAACTGAGGCCAGAAAAATGTCATGGGGGGAATAGATCTGGGATCGATGAAGGTAGGAGGCTTCAACGAATGAATATTCACCTTCCACAACCACGAGATCTCCTCTGAATCCGAGGTAGGGGTTTTTGATGTTTAAATTTAAGTCAATTTTGTTCTTTTCCTCATTCTTGAAAAGCATGAAGAACTTGGATTAACCAAACCGAGTTGATTCGCTATTCATATGGAACTATGGGTGGTTGTTGCAGGATAATATTAAATGGGGTTAGTCATTATCTATGTGGTGATTTATTAACTACCAACTTGAAATGATGCAAACACAGATGGTGTGGGAAAACGAATAATGCCCAGACCCTCCATCACTTTGGGTTTTATTGCATTCTTTGAGGGAATATTTCCAATTCAACAGAATCTGGAATCTGGGAGCCGTGCAGTGACGGTATCATCTCGGAAGGCCCGTAGGCAAATTTGGAAGTGAAAACAGACCACCAATGCTCATCTGGTGGCATGCAGAAGCCTCGCCAGAATGACACCAGTGCCGGTGGGTGTGGCGGTAAATGGCGGAATCCAGTTGTCTCTAACTGCAGATGGAGGTGGTGTCCATAGGCACAACGACAGATAGTAGGGGCGGTCTCCCCTTGGTCGACCACCTTGGTAGGATGGAAGTGCACCGTCACATAACACAGTATATTTTAATGGCTTTGAGCTAGGACGGAGGGGACCCCCACATGACGTGAGTCCCACTAATAGGGGCGGCTCCACATGGAGTTGCCAGTTGGAGAAGCCTGAATGGCTTGGCCATTTGGGATGGGGGTCCACCACCCGTTGGGGTACCACGCCAGCCACCAGGACATATCGCCCAGTGGGTGGGGCCAGTCTGTGTCCAAGAGAGCCAAGCCTGCTATGGCCCCACCCAATTTGGCCAACCAAACCTGACCCTTTTTGGCCCAGATATGCTTAAAAGACCGTATCTCACAACCTAGACTTCGGTTTGACGAACCATATATGGTACTAGAATCCTTCGAATGAGACTGTACTTTTTAGATAATCCACCTATGTTTTGGAGAACATTATATTACGGCTGGGTTGTATCGAACACGAATCCATCCAGGACCTCATTACTAAAACACTTATGACTCACAGACCGGGTGTCTGATTGATACACCATATATCGTGTTGGGACCCATATGACATGTAGGTCTTTTGGGTTACTCCTTTTCGGAACTTCGTGGTAGTTGAGGCATGAAAAATATCTTGAGGGGAATATTCAACAAAACTCATGTTCACTGAGTGTGGGGAATCACGTAGCAGGATCTCAATTGAAGAGCGACCATGTGTGGTTCATAATCATACTGACCCTTTGTGGATAAGTATCATAGAGACCATGCGTTAATCAACATCATAGTGACCCTATGTGGATCATCATCATAGTGACACCATGTGGATCAACATCATAGTGATGTTGTGCGCATCAGCATCATAAAGAACTTTTCTGGATCAGCATCATAGAGACCTTGTATGGATTAGCATTCACGTAACCCTATGTGGATGTGATGTGCATGACCCAATGAGGACCAGCCTTAGAGCTTCTCATTGTGGATCAGCAACATTTGACACTTTGTGGTTCGAAAATGGAACAACTCCTTCCTAGGTCTGTTGTCGGATCTTCCTAACAGAATTAAATGATATATCTTAAGATTAATCATCTTTATTCCAAAATTCAGAGTTCATTACCTCGTATATGTTTTCCCTATAGTGTGATTTGTGAATGAGGTCATGCTTTGTGTTTTTTTTCCTTTGTGGAATTCTAGGAGACCATCGACGGTCTCATTGTCCCTGCGGGATATTGTTATACTCAACCCTTCATGGGCTTCTCTCTCACCTTGATGTGTCTTGTGCAGATGACGAGCATCTTGGATAAGACTTTAGGGAGCTAGGACCAAGCAGTACACAGAGGTGACTGATTGACATGAAGAGGTCCAGAGATGACATGTACCTACACTTCAGTTAGGATCCTTGGGGGACGATCTCAGGAGCTAGTTTCTGTTGTAGTTGTATCTATCAGTTTGTCTTGTATTATGCCCCTTTACATTTAGTACATACATTTAATACTGCAGTTTTAATACGTGATTTTCATCTAGTCATGTTCTCGGTCTGTGTGTTTGTAGGATTAAAGGCAATGCCTTCCCACGTTCAAGGATATGCCTTTTTGGTGCTAGTCTCTAACCCCTAGCCTATGGAAGGCGGGCTTGGGGTAGTCACGAAATTATCCCCAAGGGACAGGTTATGATAATTTTAGGTAATTTTATAATATTTATAATAATACTTTTACCCTTAATTAAATTATTTATCTTTTACCATGTTTATAAAAATTTACTAAATTTACTATTCATAATGCCCAAAAATCAGAAAATCTATTTACATAATTTATACGCACTGATTTTAAATGTGGAATCCATTTTTCAAAATTAAATACTTATAAGTTTCAATAACTAATTTAGAATTTATCTCACTGATGTGGTGAGAAAATGAGTTATTAAAGTTCAAACATGTAACAGATTGAAACATATATATATATATACTCAATATAATATAAATGTTTACAAACTAAATTAAATTAAATTATGAAAATTAATTTAATTATACATTAAAACTAATCAAAAATATTAATAACTATGAAATGAATCTATGAAAAATATAGTTCATCAATTAAATTTTAGTTTTTCATAACTATTCATCAAAACCAAAAACTTATCAAGAAAATATATAAAATAAACAAATATAATTTTCTAGATCCCACATTAAATGATGAAGTTTAGTTTTTTCAAGTAATACTTGTAAAAGTGTTAGAAATCGGATATGAAATTTTTTATCCTTTAAAAGGACATAAAATTACCATTTTAAAATATAGAAATTTTTATTCCAAGAAATAAATTTATTCTTATATTACGCCTATAAAATATATTGGATTAATATAAATCATATATGAATAAATATGTTCCATATTTATTTAATTATTATCAGTCAATAATTTTATTAAATTGAATTTTTAAATATGAAATGACATTAACAGTATAGAAATAAAAATATTCTCTTTATGTTGAATTATTTTTCTACGTAATTATTAAATAATAAATCCATATTATAAAACATATATTTTAATAATATAGTTAACACTATTTATAAATAAAAATTGCATGACTAGGTTATTATTTTATTTAAATAATAATAAAATGACATTTTGTAAAAACTCAATCTTGTGTTTAGAACAAGCTAAATAGGGGTTCCATGTCATTGAAGAAAAATAAGGTTCAACATGCAATAAAATCGGTCGATAAAATTACTTATTTAAAAATATATATCATAAAAATATTGTGGTGTCACATTCTACCCCATTTAAAAAGAAATCTCCCTCAAAAATCATATAGGTTATCTTTCTATTAGCACTGGAATGATCGTCCCATAGAAACTCACATCGTATAAATGAATTCTAAAATATAATTTTTAAAAGTAACTTTTTAAAAGATAACTATTAAATAAGGTAACCCAAAAAAGGTTTTCCATATAATATAACATCAGTGGATTGTGAAAACATGGACATTGATGAGAAATCTTACAATCCTATTTTGATAGAGAGTTATATAGAACCTGGTCAGTGAAAAGTAAACAATCACAGAGCCTTAAATCTGTGATGTTTTACAACACTATTTGATTCATCAAAAAATAATTTAATAGGATAACATGTTTGGTTTCATGAGCTTACCTGTAGAGTTGAATAATTTTTATGATAAATATACTTTGTTGATTTCAGCACAATCTCATCCTTTTTTGTTATTTGATCAATTTCCACTTCATAAATTTTTATAATAAATGAGTGTGAATTATTCATTCCAGATGTGTCATAAGATAATGAGTTCCATATATATAGTTATATTTCATTCCCTCTGTCGTTATACAATCAAAAACATTATAATATTTTTTCAAGTATGCATAAATTCACATATGGTGAGATAATACATTTATCTCACCAACTTCATTTGATTTCTAACATAAAATATCCATTAATGGATAATCCTACAACCCTTCTAAAAGATGAAAATTAAAATATTAGAAATTAGTGTAGTAAATCAGCTTAACATTTATCTTTATTATATCATAATGTTGATTCTGGTTGTCCAATTCAAATAATGTGAATACATTAATCGTAAATTCTCATGAAACATGGTAATAACCCATTTTTTCAAACATAATATTTGAAAACATTCATGTTTCCTTATTCTATAAATATTCTATAAGTTAAACTATTGTAAACTTCTTCCATGATAGCAAAAACCATTTTTTGGAAAATCAATAATAAGTTCCAAGAATATCAGTATTTTATAATTTAATTATTCATATCCAACATACCATTTTCCAAATATAATTATCTCAACTTCAAGGACATATTAAGGCTTATCCTTCCTTTAATGATGTTATTTCCAATATTATCATCTTATTAACTCAATCCCCATTTGTGGTTACTAGTACCATTAATCATATGAAACTAAAACAATATGGAAAACATTAGTGGGCTAATAGATAGTTATTTTATTATTCTGTAATATGATAAAATTGAATATACACCATTATACGTGAATTCCATTACATAAATACTCAATCATTTCAAAACATATATTTCATACTCCACATCTCCAATAGTGTTCACATGAGATTCCCATTTTTATTTTACATTTGGATGTTGCGGATATAGATCATCATATTTATCCATTAAATTTGTTAATTGGTAATAATACAGCCCAATTTCTTTGAACATGATACACATACATGTGGGAGGTTTATTCATTATAGTTTTTTATTATTATTATTATTTAGGTAGTAAATTGGCTGATGAACTTTATTCACCACAAAAAACATTTTTGAGTCCCCATATGTTAACATAGTACATGTTTCCTTCCCTACATTGACCATGATATAGATAAAATGTTCTTCTCTCAGTAGTTTTTCTAGTTTCAATTGAATTCCATACTTATTTTCTTATCATAGTTAGTAGATAGATGGGAAACATGAATATCTATTTTTATAAGAACAATAAAGGTAATATACATACTAAAAAATATGTCTTTGAAGTCATCCCAATTCATAAAGTTTATTATATCTTATTTCCCAAATTCGTGAAAATCTTCCAACACTTATTAACTTCACCTTACAAGTAATAAGTGAATTACATAACATTATTCACACTCGGAACAATAAATAATGAAAAAGAAATTTTCAATTCCATATAACCATTTCTTAACAACTAGTGTATTGGTCTTTCAACTAAAAGAATGTAGGTGTTTCCTTAAGAATGATTAATGAAATCATTTTCCCTTTTTTATTTGGAATCCTAGTAGGATTAATGGTTTGATATAGTTTTTTGGTCATATAAATAGGATTATTAATTTCCTATCTAATAAAATTCATTTTCTCAACAGTAAAATTAATGTATTTCCCAAAACATTAAGCATTAACATGGTTCCATTGGTTTGTATCTATTCAATAAAACTAGAAATCATAGTGTGAGAAACACTTATCATTACTGAAAACCATAAATGATGGAATATCACTTATAGGGTTTCCATATTACCACACCTTCCCATGGAACCTTATGATTAACAATAAAAATGTACATAAAAACATCATTATAAATACCCAAAGGAATATCAGTTTGGTTTTATCTTCCTATTTCACAAATATTGGATAATAATTTGATCTAAGACCACCTATAATGAAACAGTATTTTCAAAAAATGATAGTACATATGTTTTGTGGAACATTTCATACAATAAAACAAAAACTACAAAAGACTATATTAGTACAGTGCCTTTGGAGACATGAAAGAAAAACTTTTAATTTGGGTAATGATCATCAATTTTTCCCACAAATATCTTCCCCTTCAATACCCCTACCTAATAATAGTATTTACAATGATATTTGGAGAGGATATCATTCTAGAATGGAACTGAAGTATGTATATTTGGGCACGATGGATGGATGGCTGGAATACAGTAACATGACAAGCATGTGTACCATGTTGAGTGGATTTTTATCTTTGTTGGTGAAAAATGACTCAAACATTATATTTATTAATTATATTTATTTTCATGACCAATACAAAATCATATGATCAAGTATATTAAAATTTATTAGTGATACCTAAAAGGTTATATGCTTACAATGTTCCTGGAAACTCAGTTCGATGTAGAAAACAGATGTGTTCATTTTGGATACATCTTGGATGAATGGTAGAAGGAGATAGATAATCTCAATGGTTTTTAAAGTCTAGGATGAGTTGATTCCAATTTATTAATATAGGTTCACTATGATTATTTGATCTATTATTATTTATCAATATATGGGATCGACCCAATGGATGATTCTTGATTGTTTTAAGGAATATAGATCTATATTAATTTAAATAATTATTATATATATATATGGGTTTAGATATATTTGTTTTATTATCCAGTGATATTTCATGTTAAGAGTATCCACAATTCATGTTTTAGGCCTCTTCCACATGTAAGTAGCCTCTATAGTATGATGATTTTCACAAGAGGCTACATAGTTCCCATGGCATGGGAATTTCTTTGTGGATAAGGTACGTAGTATTACAAAAAAACATTTAATTCATACAGCAGGGAACCAATGGAATTAACAATATCATTTAACTTCATTCATTATGTTCTCATATCAAAGATAGTATAGGAGTTACTATTTTACACGAATCATTTACTAGACACTCTAGTTAAATTTCCTCCCCCACCTATCTCTTTAAAATTAATCTTTGTAAACCATGTTCCATTGCTGATTATAGAATATATATGTGTAATTATACATTTATATTTTCCTATATCAATGCATAATGGGTAAGGTCACAAAATAATCAATTTAACCCCATAAAAATGGTAAATTTAAAGTTGATAAAAATAAATCATTTTAAAAAATTTACCAATCAACCTAAGGTTGAATAACTGCATTAAGATAATTAAATACACTAACAATAGTCATAATCACAAACATGTGCTCCCTAGTTAATCATGAAAGAAATTATATATAGTAGTCTAGGTACTACATTGACATCATGGGATTAAACTTTATAAACTCAATGAGTTTTTTTCGATAATATGATAACATTGAAGTGTTAGTAATTGTATGATTTATCTGGATATAAAATAACATAGTAGGCAATACATTAATCATTGCATGTCATTCTTGTTACATAAAAAGTAACTCAAGGTACTTGTATTATGTTTCATTTCCAATTAATTTTTATCTAAATAATTATTCTAAATATTCCACTAGTGTTATCATTAAATTTCATTCTACAGGACACATTCTATTCAAATAATTCATTGTTTCCATTATAAACTCTATGTCCCTTTATTAATGGTGTTTCATCTTTCGAGTAAAAATATCATCACTTCTAACAAGCCATCACATTGTCACTCTTCATGATTTACATAATTAAATATTGTATCTGGCCATCAACATTCATATTCATCATTTACATTTATTGAACCAGATAAATTTTTGTCCATGATTTGATAAAAATGATCATATTTATATCATACCATCAACTCTGTTGAGTTCATTCTTGAAATAATTTATTTTGTGTTCATGGTTTCTCTATAATTCTACTTTCTTTTTAATGTTTGTGGGGAATGTATTCCTTTATAATTAATTAAAATTCTATCATCACATTTTAAACATAATATTATAACCTTATATTAAATACATACATTATATGTCAACCGTTTAGTTAAAACCACCAACAGAAATTCATTATTACATAATGTTTTTATAATATAGATGATTGATCCTGAACAATTATTAGGGAGTTCAATATAAAGGTCAATGACTGGTATTCCCTGGATGTTAATACAACACCATGTCCATCGAGTTATGAAAATATACCAATTTACACTTTCTATGGTTTGGAATCAAATTTCATTAATTTATTCAAACTCCCTTTTTATAATATGATACATATTATTTTATATAATAATTATAACTTTATATTAATATTTTCCTTTATCACTCCATGAAAAATCAATATTCGCATCTAATAATTGATATTATACAAATTATTTCTATTTTTTCAAAAAAATACCTGATTTCTGACAATGAATATTTCTTCTTCAAATTTTTATATTTTTTGTATTATTATTATCATATTAGTATAATCATATTTGAATAATTTACACATTAAATGTGTCAAAAATTACTAAAACATAGTTTCATTGTGATCATTATGGGAAAAAATAATATTGACTATTACTTTTAAAAAAATATTGACAAAAATTCAATATATAATCTTACCTTAGTTCTGAATTTCCACACGGGAGCCTAGAGATTGTGTCTTGTTTCAGAACAATGTATTAAATAATTTTTTTAAAACTATTTTCCATAACTATATTATAACAATTCAAAAAGTCATAATTATAATGTCCACTATATATCTATTAATATGTAGAAATGATGGAATAACTACTATAGTTTTTTTACTATTAAGTATTAACCAATATCTATAACAAACAAAAAAACATTGATAAAGAGGATATATTTTTCAATTATGTTTAGAAGTACTCATGAATGTTTCCTTCAGTAGCAATGAAAAATATCTCAGAATGTAAATTTTAACAATTATTGTTTACCATTTATAGAGGAACCCCCTTTATTATTGATCTTTTTAGCATTGATAAATGACTCCCCTTTTTCTGCATTAAAGAAGTTGTGATAAAGGGAACCATGAAAAATATAATTTTTATATTTATTATATATATATATATATATTAAAAACTGATCTGTGTTACAATATATATATATATTATATAAATAATATTTATATATCAAAAATAATATTAAATTTTTTTTAAAAAATTCATTTCATAATTATATATATATATAATTTCAAATTTCTATTTATCAATAAAAATATTTAGTAATGTATTTAAATAGATCAATTATGAAATGTATATGTAAAAATATTTTTTTATTTTTTTATAAGTAAATTCATCAAATATATAAATTAATATAAATTTGTTTAAATATAGTTCGTATTTGAATTTATATGTTTATATCCATAATAAATAATTAATCATATACACTGATATTTTTATGTGGATTTTTTTGTATATCTATTTGTGTGTATATATATATATATTTATGTATGTATAATGTCTTATTAATTTAATTAATAGACTCTGTATCAATTGTTTTGGAACATTTTATACCTTACACAGACATATTACCAATGACCATATTTGTTTAGTTCCATTGGATACACGGAATAGAATCTTCTTAATCTGGAGAAATATCATCAATGTTCCCCCCAAAGATCATTCCCTATAATACCCCTACCTAAAACCTTTCTATATAACCTGTTGATGAGGAAACAAAAGAAAAGGATGATCTCAGATGTTGAGTAATGGTTAACAAAGAAGATATAAATCATAACATAAACATTATTATATAATAATATGAAAATAACAATTAAAAAAATATAACCTTAATATCAAAGATATTAATATATAGTAATAGAATAAATCCTTTTAATTTATAATCCATGAATCATAAAAGAATATATTTTGCATAAAGCAAGGAATTGTGCAAAACACATAAGAAAATTAAATCATTTCTATATTAGTCCAGGTTTATTTCCATGACCACAAGTGTAAAAAAAGTTGATTACTAAGATGATTTTATTCCTCTTCCCAGCCATATAATACTAAAACAAGATTACTCTCATTCCAATCATGTATTACTAAACCAATATTGCTCCCATTCCAGACCTCTGTTACTAAACCAAGATTACTCACATTCTAGTCCTTTCAATATGATGGATATAAATCTTTTCCAAATTCATTGGTGGGTTATATAGGTCCAACCTACAAGACATTGAGAAACATACATATTATTTCCACAAAACCATAAATCATTCATCATATCAAAACCCCAAGAATAAACCAATTTTCATAAATACCATTCAATGATAACCTAACCCTTATAAATGAAATGGGTTCCATAAATATTATTACATCATAAATATAATCCAATCAAATGAATAATAGAGATACCATAATAGGATAATATACCTATTATAATATAAGGTACATCAAAATATGAAAATAGAAAACAATCATATGATATCAACTAAAAATAATTCTTGATAAAAATATCATTTCTTATTGGAAACATTTTTATTTCATATGATTTCATGCAATTTTAAAATAAAAATTTTTATTTGGAAATTACACTATAATATTTTAAATTAATCATCAATGCATCATGTATTCATGAATGTGTAAAAACATATTCAAACCATATATGTTAAAAAATATTATTCTCATTCTTTGGATGAAAAAATCAAATAGTGACATTATGAAAATAAAAAAATGATTCCTTTCAGACAATTTATTAAAAATAAAATATTATTAACATGTCATTATAATTTTATTTTTATATTAATATTATTTTTAATAATTTTTTAATAAATATGGACATTGAAAAGGAATATACCACAGTAAATATTTACAAATATACCATTAGAGAGAATAATTATAATGTGAAATTAACCCTTACCTTAGGTATGATTTCCATTGTACGTATCATATATTCATGTATAAGTGATTAATTAATTTTTATAACTTATACTAGAACCATATTCATATTTGTGATATAATATATTATAATATTATCACTCGTTTGTTTATAATATTTCATTATTACTCTTCTTTAGAGTCCTAACTACCCATTTTATTATCCATGTTTTGTCATATAAGTCCTAGTTCCTCCATATAGAATGTAGTATTGTCATTTCTAAAATTATATTAAGATAATATATATCATATCACCCATTCAATAAATTTATATTATCATTCTTAAATATTTATCACGTATAATTAATCAAATATTTTCTTGAAGAAGGTAAGACATATGTACAATCAACAATATCATTCCCCTAATTGTAAAATTGTATAAAGTCCGATGATGTATATATTTTTATAAAATTAATATTAGGTAATAAAAACTATATATACAAATTATTACCATCATTATACCTATCAAAGTAATGTGGTGATGAAAAACATATTATACAATGGCTTGGAGACAGTAGGTCATACATATGCATGCGTGGCGTTTTCGTATTTCGTATGATGAAAAAAGGTGGAATATGGTTGTTCTATATTCATAGTAACATTTAATAATATAGGTGATACATTATTTATTACTTTATAATGTTAAAAAATAATAGGTAGTATAATATGAAATACACATAAGATATTCAGTAAAAAAGGATTTCCACTTCATTTGAGAACTTACTTTGCATCTCCCATTAAGAATACAATGTTAGGTATTTTGTGAATTCCATAACCATTAGGGTGTGTCTAGGTAATTTTATAAGGTAAATTCGAATGTTTTTGTCAATATTGAAGGCTCAATTTTGTGTGAAGAAGTGAGGGAGGTGGTTCCCATTTATAATTGAGGTGACAGGCACATATCTAATTCCAAATCACCTGAATATATAATAAACACAATATCATATTAAATACAAAACAAATTCATTTATATTAATATGATATAAGATAAGGTTTTAATATAAATTTATAATATTTTTTATGCATGTTGGGGTATTATTTTAATCCTTATCATTTTGATAAACCCTTATTTACCGTATTTTAATCATAACTATGGTGAAAAACATTTCAATATTAGAAGCGTGTAATTTAATTATTTGATGTAAATTATTCCATAAATGAAGGATTTGGAACAATTTATACCATATAATTATTATTTGTAATTTTTAAAAAAATTAATTTCTCAACAATTTAATAAATCATTATTTTGAAAAAATATCATGTGATAATTTTGAAACTATTCAATTCATTAATTTTTAAAAAAATTAATAGAAAATGATAACATCAAAAAAATATTTTATCATATCGTCAATGGGTAAATATCATGAATAAAATTCATATGATATAATAACGAACCCAAATGACATCTATTTTAATATTATAAATATCAATTATTTTATTTATTTATTTATTAATTAAGTAATTCATCATTGTTGTTAATGACATTCAGTTTATTGTTTATTCATCCGTTATCAAAATTAATATTCCATTAAGAAGGAAAATTAATTATATTTTCAATATGTATTTATAATTAAATAAAACATCAATAAATCCATATATTAAAATTGTATACAAATTAAAAACATGTAGTGTGAAAAACTGGACTTTCTTTTAAATAAATTATTTTAATGGTCTTATTTATATCCATATGGTTTAAATGATAATTAATTAGGACTTTGGAAAACCATGACACAGATATAAAAAACAAATTCTATTTATCCATAGTTTTGGGTCATTTAATATTTCATTAAATTTTAATTACAATAATTTTATTTTTTTCTTCTTTTATGAGAAATACTTCGATAGTGCATAAAAAATTAAGGTGAATATATATTTCAAAAAAATTAAAAATAAAACACCCTAAGAAATAAAATAATATTTTATTTCAAATGAATTTTTATAGTTTAATTTTTCTTCTGTATAGATCAATATTAAAATTGTGTTAGTTATAAAAATATTAATATGAAATCATCATTATTCTTTAAATAAAATATAGTATATGACTTACTCACATCCAAGTGACTTCTAGTGTATATTATTATGACCCAAGAATGATTTTTTTCAAAATATACTCTTCCAATTAAAACATATCAAAAAAATTTGTAAAGACCCAAAAATTCCATATAAATATTTCTATTAAATTATTTAGGATTATTTGGATTTTGTGAATAGGCAATGTCCTGGACCACTTTAGTCCATTCCATTGTTGAAATCTGGTGTTTGAGGTGTTCTTGGAGTTCATGGTGACATATCCCCAACACATCGCAAAATTTTTGATTCTGTGAATTGTGTTTCTAGAATGGTAAGGTTCCAAGGGTGAGGTTTCAATAGTGAAGTGAATGGACAGTGTTTCCAGAATGGTGATGTTCCAACGGTGTGGTATCAACAGTGAGTTTCATGAATAGTGTTTCCAGAACGGTGATGATCCAACAGTGAGGTTTCAATGGTGAGGTTCATGAATATTGTTTCCACAAAGGTGAGGTTCCAATGGGGAGGTTTAAAAGGTGAGGTCTATGAAATGTGTTTCTAGAATAGTGAGGTTCCAATGGTGATGTTTCAATGGTGTGGTCCATGAATAGTGTTTCAAGAAAGGTGAGGTTTGAATAGTGAGGTTCACGAACAGTGCTTCGAGAACCCTGAGGTTCCAATAGTGAGGTTCCAATGATGAGGTTCCTGAACAATGTTTCTAGAAAATTGAGGTTCCAATGGGGAGTTTTCAATGGTTAGGTTCATGAACAGTGTTTCCAGATTGGTGAGGTTCCAATAGTGATGTCCATGAACAACGATTCCAGAACAGTGATGTTCTAATTGTGAGGTTTTAACGGTGAGGTTCATGAGTGGTGTTTCTGGAATGGTGAGGTTTAAATAGTGATGATTCAATGTTGAGGTTCATTAATAGTGTTTCTAGAATAGTGTGGTTCCATCGGTGAGGTTCATGAACATTGTTTTTCCTATACCAAATTTCGAGTTCGTGAACAGTGCTTCAAGAATCTTATAGTTTCTCCTCTTTAACATTTCCATTGATGTAAAATGAATTTAATTCCTCTTTTTAAAGACCCTAAGCCGATTCAATGGCCATAACTCCTATATTAATTTTCCTAAGGTTCGAGATTCTTTTACTTGTTCAAACCATGTGGTTCAATGAAGTCCTCTATTAATAGAAAATCCAGCATATCATAAACCACTACTCTATTAAATCTTCCAAATGGATGATATATATTCCTTTATAGTTCTTTCTTTTTGATCTTATCTGTGAGGTTTTTGAACCATTCATTCCATTCCAAAGGAGTTTCATAATCAAACATCCCTCCTTGGATTGGTTCCACTATGTTTTGATGCTATCGAGAAGTATCGATCAATCTTTGATATAATGTATGATCTATCATCATTATTTTGGTTTCATATCTTCTATTTCACCTTTAAATTTTCTTTATACTGTTATCTTAATGTTACTAATGGATTTTCTTGGGTTCTGGCCAATGTGGTGGTGTCTCTACATCCTCAGGTGGATACAGTTGTCACAGGTGAGGAGATTATAACATGTTTTGTAGTTCATTCTCATATAAAGAATGTCAAGAACTGTTTAAGGTCAGAGATTCATTGATTCTATTTTATTTTATATGCAATGGTATAATTATCATGTTTTGTCCCAATGGATCACAATGGAAATGACATAATAAATATCTGAACCGGATAAATAAATTGATATCGATCTTATGTTATTTCCACTTTTTTTTCTAGATAGTTTTATATCAGTGCTTACATTTTTATCATTTAATTATTAATGTAAATTGAAAAATAATGTAAAGCCGTAATTAATTGATAATTCTCTTGATAAAGATAAAGAGTCATTTGAATGAATTTGATTAGTTTTGTGGAAATTTGACATTAATCAAATTAATGCAGTATGAGTGTCAAATAAATTTGTGACAGCTTACTATTTAGGATTCCAAAAGTTGGAACCAATGAATAATAAATCAGTTAATTCAATATGGATATAACTACGAGTTTTTTTATAATAGATAATTCCATGTAGGGTTCAGAGTTAACATCTTGCTTGTTTAAGGGCCAAGAGCCAAATTGGTATGATGTGTTTTTTCCTGCTGCTTGTGTTGTGATGTGAGCCTAGATACAATTTTGATTTGTGGGGTTATAGAGGCCTATTGATTGTAGAATCATTTGATGCCTTTACTGACAAGATGAATCACTTTATTCATGTGGGTTTCGGGGAGGACATCGGGGATGATAAAATAGGTTGGGTGTGAGTGTTCGATGCTTACTGATTCTTATTGTTTTCTTATCTACTTTACATTCCCCACTACTCAAGGAAGATCCTCTTTCTTACCATTCTTACGAATGGGGAAAATATTTGCAGGGTATTCCTTTTGTTTTCCATGACAATCCTCTTAAGAGTGGATGGGTCTATGCTCTTGCTATATGCATCAAAGACTCGACAGGTAATTCATCTACTCACTATGTTAAGCCCCCCTGTATTTAGTAGCATAGAATGGTTTTATATAATTCCTTGTAATATGATAAATTAATTATGTAAATAATTAATTGAATAAATGATGTTAACCCATGGGGTTGGAACTTGCTGGGGAGAAATGCTGAGGTTGTAATTTCAAGGAACATTTAACTTTGGTTATGATGCTAATGAAATATAATGTGGAATTGTTAATGGTTAATTCATGTTGAATGAATTAATTAATATAATGTGAAACTAATGAAAATTGAATGAAGTAATGTATTAAAGGACTTTAAATGGTTGTATTCTTATAGGATACCTAGTCTTAAAAGTGGTAGCAGGGAGTCCGAGAGACGTTAGCTGTAGTGGTTTTATCCATAGTGTGTTTGCGGGGTGTAGTATAATCTATACTTTGTGTGTTTATTTACGCAACTCCACCCCTCCAGTTTAGGAAACTGACACCATGAGGATTATATTCCCTGGGGGTGTTTTCCCAAACATTCGAGGTGGGAGGATGGATGGCTGACTACCCCCTTTATCCCCTCTCCATTCTCTTGATAGTTACTTGTGCTGTTTGGAATAGAGGATAGTTTTACCCATATATGTCTGTAGAGGACTATAATGGCTTGGGTTAATTCAAAAACATATATACTGGATATAGTTTCTTTTGTAGAACTATATGTGTAATGTGTATAGGTTATGATGGCCTGGGGATCCTTACTCCGTGTATGGACTGTAATAGATTGACGTATAATCCCCGCCGTATGATACATGTTATATGAGATGTGGTGTCTCTCAGAAAATACATGGTTACTTTCTTATATATATGTGGTTGCTTTGTAGCATGAGGATCATATTGTGGTCCTTTTCCTATGTGTCTACAGGAAATCCATTTTAGAGAGAGATTTTTAGGAAGTGCCATATTGGGGAAAATAGTCAAACCAATGGAGAAGTAGTAGCGGGGTACCACTGATATTATTTATTATTTTATATACTCTTATATGTGTTTCATGGTGATAGAATCCTTAGTGAGGCTGGGAACATGGTATACTTTATTATGGGATGAGTTAGTTTAACTTGGTGTTCACTATGCTTTAGCATGTTTTCATTACTATTTCACAAGATGATTTGAGGAGGATCCTACTTAGTATATTGTTATAATCTCCCTATGTTTACCTAAAATGTCTTTCATGTCACTTTGAGAAGGGTGGATATCATGATGGTTTCTGCTAACATGGGGTCGCAGGAGTTGTTCAGGATTTTGGTTACTGTTGTTTTTACTTTTTTTGGGTATTTGTATTTTTTCCCAGTTCAGTTGTAGTAGTTTTGCACGAAATTACATATGTTCACATGTGATTTAATTTATATTTTTGTCTCAGTTGGGGTTGGTTGGTGTCTTTCATATCTATCTTTCACATGTCTTCTCTTAAAGGGTAATGCCCCCCATTAGTGTGTTTATTATACCCTCGGTTCTAGTCACCAACCCAGGGCCTTCAAGAGGTGGGACTCGGGGGTCATTAACTCCCTTCTAGCATTTCCAGCCTAGGAGGGTATACATTTGAAGGAGGGGTAGGGATAGAGTTGTATCAGAGGTCTAGTTGAAGGATATTATGTATTTTGGTGTAAGGCACAGGTGAGATTACATGGGTTGGTAGGGAAACATTCTCTGTCAAGTTTATCAAGTGATGTAAACACTGGAGACCGATTAAGACATAGGAATTTAGGGCTCCCTATGATCTGATGTACATTCCTTTATTTTAACCATGGCTACTAAACAAGGAGATACTAGTTTTAGGGTACAAACATAGTAAAGGTTCAGGCATCATTTATCCTTTTTCCTATGTTAGAATGGGTATTCTTCATGATAGGGTAACCTAAATTTAATAAAATAAAATAATTATTTAATCAATGTTGAATCTTCCATATTCTAGGTTTAGAAACTCTAACTATTTCTTATTTTAGATGTATGGATCCAGGTCGATGTCCTCATCATGATCGCATATAAAATTTCCAGTAAGATGTGCCATACGATTTTCATAGGGTAGAGGTTGATGATGAAGAAACATAGAGAATGACACACCGAGAGTTTTAGCGCCAGAGTCTATAGAAGTACGAGGGATCCATTTCACATGCCTTCATGGAAGAATGGTTGTAGGAGGTTGAGATATGTGTCATGTCGATCTGTGCTCAAAAGTAGCTATGGGTTTCCTTGATTGTGACGATTCTTCATGGAGTAGTGAGGTAGTGGTGGTTCTTGTTCCTTGGGGATTGTGACGAGTCAGCAATCTCCTGGGAGGAGATCTGAGACATGTTTAGAGTCATGTTTATTTCCACTACTATGATGGTGTCTCGTCACTAGGAGATCCTTACCCTTCGACAGGGGATCTCTAGTGTGTAAGTGTTTGGAATCCTTTTTGGGAACCTTTTAGGATATTCTTTGGACCAACTTCCAAATGAGGAGGCCAGGGCGAGGTATTTCGAGGAGGCTATGCATCTAGAGATCCAGCACCAGGTCACCCTATATTTGTTGAAGACATATATTGAGGTGCTGGCATGGGCCGAGGTTGTCGAGAGAATGTTGGCTAGAACTAGATCATTACGACAGGGGAGTCATTATGCTTCCTCACGAAGCAGTGCATCGGTCCGAGGTTCCTGGTTTTCAATGCAGAAGTGTTTCCATTCAACCGGGGGTAGGTCGCAACCCTCCACATCACATTTATCCGGGGATGGAATCCCATAGGCCTATGCTAAGGGATCAGGAACTTGTTTTTTATATGGTGGTAGAGGTCATCAGTATCGAGAATGCCTCACCTTTTAGAACAGTTACTGGGAAACAGGTGTTCCACTCCAGGTTCCTCCGTTGAGTCATTTCCAGCCGTGGAAACTGTAGCAGGTTGCACATGCTTCAGATTAGCATAGGGTATATGGGGTAGGCATAGGACATCCCCGTGACACTCTTAGTCTTCAAATAGAAGACTACTACCAAGGCAGTGGTCATCATCAAGGTTAGAGAGGCTGTGAATGAAGTTGGGGTCAGCTTCATGCTTTATCATTTCCAGCTTCAGGCAAGACAATTGTCATTTTAGGTACCCTTTACTTGTTTTCTACCATGTTGTATGCCTTTTTTGATTATGGAGGGACAAAATCCTTAATATCACTACCCTTGTCCGTACTTTGGGACGTGAGGTAGAGAGGATTCTATTTACCTTGGCATTGACTACGCCTTTTAGTGGTCGATTTGACTTGTTTGACCTTTGTAGAGACTGTGAGAAAGTGCTGGGGAGGCACCACTCTTGGGGAGATTTCATTTGTCAAGGAATTCAACCATTTGATGTCATCCTCAGCATGGATTGGTTGTATTAGGTGTAGGCTATCGGGCATTGGTTCAATAGATAGGTTGTGTTCTTCAATGTGGATGGAGAGCCATTGTTGTTCATTGAAGAGAAAGTCCCTCGAATGGTTCAAAGGATTGTTCCATCCTAATCATCCATGATGGCTAAGTTGATGTTGATTTCTTCAGAGGTTCAAAAGTGGGAGTTTCCTAGGTTCGTTGAACTGTTCCCTAATGTCTTTCCAGAAGAGGTTGTAGTGTTACCCATTTGATGAGAGATCGAGTTTGGGATCGAGGTACAACCAAGAGTGTCTCTTACCTCAATGTATCCATATATGATAGAACCTTCTGAGTTATGAGAGTTGCGTATATAGACACTCTTGGTTGTACCTCGATCCCAAGTTATGTGTCCATTATCATCACATAAACAATGTGACCATAAAGAATTTCTATCATATTCCATGTATTGATGATTTATTCGATCAACTGAAGGGTGAAATTTGGATCTCGAAGATCAAATTACGGTCAGTATATCATCATATGTGTGTAAAGGATTAGGATATCCTGAAGAATGATTTACATTTTCTTCATGGGCATTATGAGATCATTGTAATGTCATTAGGCAAGAAAAATGATCTATCATTGTTCATGAGATTGATGAACACTGTTTTTCGTGAGTTCCTGGACATGTTTTTTGTGGTTTTCCTCGACGACATCTTAGTGTACTCTATGTATGAGGAGGAGCATGCAAAGCATCTATAGGTTCGTTTGGGAGTTATTCCTCAACATTAGTTGTTTTGAAAGCTGTCTAAGTTTGTGTTATTGTCCCGAGAAGCCTGTTTCATGGGGCATGTTGTGTCCCAACATGGAGTAGTTGTGGATCCATCGAAGATAGAAGCATTTGTGTCTTGGGATGCCCCATGATGGTTTCAATGTTGTGAATATTCCGTGTTCTCGCAGGCTCTTACAGGAGGTTTGTAGCTAAATTCTCTCAAGTTGAGACTCCTCTAATTGCTTTGACCAAGAAGGATCAGACATTCTTATGGATTGATCAGTGTTAGGAAGATTCTGAGTATCTAAAAGAGAATTTAGTAAGTTCTAATGTTCTTTTTGTTCAATTTGAGGGAGTTCAATTTGATGTTTTATCTGATAAATCTCAACTAGGATTAGGTTGTGTTTTGAATAGTAGATATCAGATGTTTCTTATGGGTCTCGACAGTTGCATCCCCAAGAACGTAACTCTTCCACCCACAATCTCGATTTGGTAACTGTAGTGTTTTTTCTGATGTTGTAGAGACATTACCACATTGGTGAGTGCTTTGTGGTTATCACCGATCCTAAGAGCATGATGTATGTTATCTCCCAACGTGACATAAACTTATGACATAGTCAGTGGAACGAGTTCTTATAGTAAGACGACTTCATAATATTGTATACACCTAGAAAGGGGAATGTTGTAGCTTATGCGCCTAGTCGGATGACATGTAGTGATGTAGTGCGTGAATCTAGTTTCTACAGGAGAGTAATGGAAGAACTATTAGCATTACTTAATTATATGGGACAATTTGGGGGAATAGGTTGTCTTTTACATATTACAGTTCAGTCATCTCTGGTGCAGCAAGTGGATGAGTCCTAGATAGGGGATTTAGAGGTGGAAGTCTGGAGAGACTGAGTAGTTTATGTTGAGGCCCGTGATGGTTGGTTTGATGATGAACAACACTAACTGTTGTTTCACAGAAGGATTTTTGTTCCTTTGAAGATGCACGAGACGGTTGACGGAGAGTTCCATAGTTCTCCTTTAGCGGTGCATGCTGACATAACAATGATTTTCTGAGCCTTGAGGAGCCAGTTTTGGTGGCCTGTGCTGAAGCATGTAGTTTCAGCGTTTGTGTATCAATGTTTCATCTAATAGAAGGTAAAGTTCGAATATCATGTTCCTGGGTGTCTACTCTAGCCATTACATATTCCTCAGTGGAAGTGGCATGATATATCAGTGGACAATGTTAATTTTCACCTCGAGCTCTGGGAGTACATGACGATATTTGGGAGGTAGTGGACCGTTAAATGAAATCATCCCGATTTATAGAAATCAAGGAGTAGAGCTCAGTTAATGTTTTGTCGAGGGAGTATCTGGAAAAGGTGGTGAGACTTCATCGAGTCCCAAGGATGATAATTTCTGATCGTGATCCTCATTTCACCTCTAGGGTGTGGATAGGTCTCCAGAATTCCTTTTGTTCTCAGCTATGTATTAGTAGTACTTTTCATCCTCATACCGACGGTCATACATAGTGAACCATCTAGACTCTTGAAGACTTTTTATGCTCCTGTGTCCTGGATTTTGGAGGTTCGTTGATGAGGAACTTACCCTTGGTGGAGTTCTATTACAAAAATAGTTTCCACTCCCCCATCAGTATAGTTCAATTTGAAGCCTTGTATGGCCAACCTTACCATTCTTCATTATGATGGACTGGGGTCAAAGAGTCATCAATTCCCCAACTGAAACTAGATCAGAATACCACAGAGATAGTTCAGGTGATTCGTGACAGGATGCAGACAGTGCAAGATCGTCGGAAATCATATGTCGATCAAAGGAGAAGACCCTTAGAATTTGATGTTGGGGATCACATGTTTTTGAAGGTGACTCCCCGTCATGGGTAGTGAAGGATTGGTCATGGGAGTAATCTTTATTCCCCGTCAGTTGGGCCTTTCTAGGTGTTAACTTGTTTGGGAGCATTGGCGTATCCAGTAGCACTTCCCCCGTAGATGAGCCAGATACATGATTTTTTCCATGTATCATAGATCCATTTTTACCTTTATGATGAATCTCACATAATAAATTGTGGAGTGATCAATGTTGATGATAATGAAACTTTTGATGAGCGACATATAGAGATCCAGGACCACAAAGATAAGGTGTTTCATGGGCGTTCTATCCCTTTGGTTTGTGTCATTTGGTGACACTATGTCATGAAAGAGAGTACATGGGAACATGAGTCGTAGATACGTGCTTAGTACCAATAGTTGTTTGAAGTTTTACACTTTTCATGTAACGACATTCCCGTTGTGGTTGTAGACCATTTGTGTCTATGTGGTGTCTTTATTTGGTTACTTCTTGTGGCTTGTGCTTTTTTGATAGGTAACTTGATGGGTGGTTGTTCGAGATTCTTTTCTGTTTTCTTATAGGATGGAATCGAATTCTTAAAGATTAAAATGTTTTCAGTGGTATCTGATGTAATTTCCTAAACCACTCTAGTCCATTCCTTTGCTAAAATCTGGTGTTTGAGGTGTTCTGGGAGGTTAAGGTAGCATATCCGCAACACCTTTCCAAATTTCTTATTCTACGAACATTGTTTCCAGAACTGTGAGGTTCCAACGATAAGGATTCAACATTAAGGTTCATAAATATTGTTTCTAGAATGGTGGGGTTATAAAAGTGAGGTTTGTGAATAGTGTTTCCAGAACGATGATGTTCTAATGGTGAGGTTTAAATAGAGACGTTCATGAATAGTGTTACCAGAATGATAAGGTTTTAATGGTGAGGTTCATGAACACTATTTCCAGAATGGTGAGGTTCTAATGATAATGTTTCAACAGTGAGGATCATGAACAATGTTTCCACAATGTTGATATTCCAACGTTGACGTTTCAACGGTTTAGTTCATGAACAGAGTGTCCAGAATGGTGAGGTTACAACGATAAACTTTCAATGGTGAGTTTTATGAACATTGTTTCAAGAACGGTTAGGTTCAAACGTTGAGGAATCTTCGGTGAGGTCCATAAACAATGTTTCCAGAATTGTGAGTTTCCAATGGTGAGGTTTTAATGGTGAGGTCCATAAACAATGCTTCCAAAATGGTGAGGTTCATAAATAGTGTTTCCAAAATGTTGAGGATCAAATAGTGTGGTTTTAATGGTGAGTTTCATGAATAGTGTTTCCAGAATGGTAGCGTTCCAACGGTGAGGTTCATGAATAGTGTTTTCCTGTTGCCAAATTTTCAGTTCGTGAATAGTGAATCCAGCTTCCTACATTTCACCCCTTTAACATTTCCTTTGATATAAAATGAATTTAAAGCATCGTTTTACGGATTATAAGGCCAATTCAAATGTCATAACTCCTATATTAATTTTCCTATGGCTTGATATGCTTTTACATGGTCAAACCTCGTGGTTCAATGTGATCATCTTTTAATGGAAAATCTAGCCTATCTTAAACAACTACTCCATTAAATATTCTAAAGGGATGATTTATCTTCCCTCATAGTTCATTCTTCTAGTTCTTGGTTGTGAGATGCTCAAACCTTTCATTCCATCCCATAGGAGTTTCACAATCAAACATTCCTCCTTTGATTGTTTCCACTCTATTTTGATGCCACCAAGTAGTATCAATCAAACTTCGATATAAGGTATGATCTATTGTCATTATTCTAGGTTTATCTCCTTATTTTTTTCCTTTCCCTTTTTTTGGAATTTCTTCTCCATGATCACAATGGGCTTTTCATGGGTGTTGGGCAGTGTGGTGGTGTCTTTTCATCCTAGGTTGGAAACAGTTGTCACATGGAAGGAGATCTTAATTCGTTATGTGGATTTTTCTCATATAATGTACATCAACAACTATTTGTGGTAGGTGGTTTGTTTCTTATCTTTTATTATATGTGAAACTGTATATATATCATGTTTTATCCCACTAGATCACAATGGTATTGACATAATAAATATTTGAACCAGATAAATAAATTGATATCGATCATATAATATTTCCTACAATTTTTCAATATAGTGTTTTATGAATGCTTTCTTTTTTAGCGTTTCATACCTGAAGGAAATTGGTGAAGAACATAAAGGCAGAATTAATTGATAATTGTCTCCATAATGAAAAAGTGTCATTTGAGTGAATCTGACCATTGTTATTGTTATTTTATGTTAATCAAATTGATGCAATACACATGTTTAATCAATTAGTTATATATTACTATTTAGGTTTCCTAGAGTTGGATCCTATGAATAATAAATCATGAAAATCAAGATGGATTGAAGAACTGGTTGTTTGATAAAAGATAATTCCTAGTATGGTTCTAAGTTACCCTCTTTCTTGTTTAAGGGCCAAGTGAAAAATTGGAATGAGATTTGTTTTCAAGCTGCTTGTGTTGTGATATGAGCCTACATGGCTATTATGATATATGGGGGCATTGAGGCCTATAGGATATGGTAGCAGTAGACACCTAGAGTGGAGAGATGCATCAGTTTATGAATGTTGGTGTCGGGAAGGTCATCGAGGATGATGAAACGGGTTAGCTGTGAATGTTGGATGCTTTATGGTTCTTATTTGTGGTTTATCTACTTTGCATTACCCACTTCTCAAGGAATCAGGTCTTTCATACCCTTCTTCTGAAAGGTGTGTAAATGCATGAGCAATGCCACATGATTTCTATCTTTAGAAACTCAAGGGAGGATAGGTCTACACTCTTGATATTGGCTGCAAGGACTCGACAGGTAGTTCATATACTCACCGTGTTGAGCCCCATTGTGTTTAGTAGCATAGAATGTTTTTTTAGAATGTCTGGGAAAATGGGAAGGTAATGTTTTAAATAAATAATTGATTATGTGATATTAACTCATGGGGTTGGAGCTTGCTGGGGCGCAATTTTGAGGTTATAATTTGAAGGAACAGTGAACTTTGGGTGTGATTATAATGAAATATAATGTGGAATTGTTGATGGTTAATTAATGTTTATGGGTTTAATTAACTTAAAGTGATACTGATAAAAAGATAATGAAGTAATGTAATAAAGATCTTTAAATTGGTGTGTGCTTATAGGACACCAAGTCTTAGAAGTGGCTATTGAGCGTCTGATTGATGTTAGTTGTAGTTGTATCTAAGACTATATTATGACCATATTGTGGTTTCGAGCTCTATTATAGTATTTAATTTTCGTGTTTATTTTCTCTATTCCACCTTGTAAGTTGGAAAAACTGACACCTAGAGGATTCTAAACCCTAGGGGTGTTTTCCCCACCATTCCAATGGGAGGATGGATGGCCGACTACCCCCTTTGCCCACAATCTCTTCTCTTGGTAGTTAAATGTGCTGGTAGGCACAATGCTTAGTTTTCCCCACATATTTGTGTGGAGGGAGGTAATGGCTTGTGGTTATTCACACACATATATTCTATATATAGTTTTCTATGGAATATTATATGTGTAACATGTATAGGTTGTGATAGACCGAGGATCCTTACTCAGTGTATGAGATGTAATGTCTTTAGGTATAATACATGACATATGATACACAATATACAAGTTGTGGTGGATCCTAAAAACTACCAAGATACATGCTTACGTATACGTGGTGTCTTTATTGCATGAGGTTCATGTTCTTGTGCTTTTCCCTAGTGTCTATGTGGATGCCTTTTTGGAGAGAGATACTTAGGATGTGCAACGCTAGGGGAAAGTGGAAAACCGGTGGAGAAATTGTAGCAGGGTACCCTTGATATTCATTATTATATTACATACCATTGTATGCCTTACATGGTGAGAGTATCCATGGTGAGGTTCGGAACATTGTCTACCTATTTATGTGATGAGTTAGTTTAACATGTTATTTACTATGCTTTATAATTTTTTCATTACTGTTTCAGGAGATGCTTTGGGGAGGATCCTGCTGAGTATAATGTTATCCTCACACCATGTTTATATAAAATGTCATTTAGGTCACTGGGAGCTGGTTGGAGATCAAGATTATTTCTACTAACTTGGTGTTCCAGGAGCTGTTCGGACTTATGGTTGCTACTGTTTTTACTTCCTATTGGGTATTTGCAATTTTTCATTTTTAGTTGTAGTAGTTTTATATGAAATAAAAAATGTGAACTTGGGATTTCTTTGGTATTCTTGTTTGAGTTGGGTTTGATTGATGTCTGTCTTATCTCTCTCTTTCGCATGTGTTCTCATAGAGGTTGATGCCTCCCATTTCTGTGTTTACTATTCAAATAGTGCTAGTCGCCAACCTGGGGAGGGGGTTATGACAGAAAATTGATTGTGCTTGATTCTGAGGCATGGTGTGCCCTGAACAGAATTTTGATCTTCTTTAAGGTACATTCAGTAAGAAAGAGAGCAGGATTTTCAAACATTTGAACTGGTTCTTAGAATTGAAATCTGAGGGCACCGTGGAACTCGTGGCACCAGGATTCACTGAAGGGAGGATTAAGATAGACCGTAGTATGTTGGGAGAAAAATATAGTTTTAGGTACTTTTTTAGAGAAGAATAAAATAACATAAAAATTTTATTTCATTTTTCTACTGCCTATTGAGCGATGGTGGTGGGAACTACAGAGGAGGTCAGGCATTCAATGAGGGATTATAAATTCTCGGTTACATATAGGTTTTGTAACCACCCTTCCTTTAAATTATAAGATTAATTAAACAGACCAATTAATGAAACATTAATTTAAATGAGATTTAAACTCATAACCCCTCCTTTTAATTATTAAAATGTATGAAAAAAATAGGATAATTGTATCAAGGGAGAATCCTTTATAAATAATTGAAGAATGAACTTCCCTCAAATGATGAACAGAGGCATAAACAACGTCTTGGAGGAATTGATTTGGGATCGATGAATGCTGGTGGCTTCAAAGAATATAGATACTCCTTCCTCTACCGCAACATCTCATATAAATCCATGGTAGGGGTTGTTTATGTTTAAATTCAAGAAAATGTGTTTCTATTCCTCATTCTTAAAAATCATGATGAATGCGCATCATCCAGCACAAGTTGATCTGCGATTCGTATGAAACTTCGGGTGGTTGTTACGGGAAAAGATTGAACAGGTTTAATCATTTTCGGTTTTGGTAATATATTAACTACCCAATTGATATTATTCAAACACGAAGGGTACGTTCCTAATTAACAAATCTCGAACCCTCTGTTAGTTGGGTTTTTATCGCATTCATTGAGGATGGATTTCCAACTCGCTGGAATCTTGAATCCAGGTGCCACGTAGTGAAAAAGCATCTTGGGAGGCCTATAGGTGCACTAATAAGGGAAACCAGAAAACCGGAGCTCACCCGGTGGCCCACCGAAGCACCATAGGCATGGTACCCATGAGGTGGCATCGACAGGCGATGGTGGGGGCCAACGCGGGTGGGAAAAGTCAAGGTTCGGCACTGGAAGGTGTAGCTGGGGACCAGTCCTAGTGGGGGAAAGCGTCGGCCAGTGCCAGGGGGTGGGGAGAATGTAGCAGCCAGCTATAGCCGACCGCGGTGGGAGGTGGAAACCGTAAGAGCTGCGACAAGCAGCAGGGGCGGTAATCCCAAGACCAACCACATAGATAGCAGGGCGGTGCACCGCCTCGCGTCCTAGAGGCATGATATGGATTCGAGCCACGACGTAGGAGACTGGTGCCCCGATGGACCTGCTAATAGTGGTGGCACCACATGGAACTACCAGTTGAATAAGTACAAAGTGCTTTGCCATTCCGGAATGGGTTCTGCCACCCAGCTGGTGGGATACGCCCAGCCAAGGTTGGTCGGGCTGGTACGTAGCCTAGTAGGCCGAGCAGACTGCTACCCACACCACTCAGGCCAGGACAGGTCTAACATAGGTTGGACTCGGACCAGGTCGGGTTAGCCCAGGACGGAGCGGGTTAGGTCGGGCCAACCGGGTTGGACCGAAACTATGCCCTTTTCGGCCTAGATAACTTAAAAGGTTGTATCTCACGAACCAGATGTAAGTTTGATGAACCATGTGCGGTGCTGGAATCCTTATTATGAGATGGTCCTTTTGAGATAATCCACCTTAGTTTTGGAAAAAAATTGCAGTATGGGTAGGTTGGATTGAACATGAATCCAAACAGGACCTCGTTACTAAAATGCTTATAACTCACAGACCAGGCATCTAATTGACGTGTCTTTTATCGCATTGGGTCCATTACAAAACGGATGTCCAATGGGTTACTATATTATTGAAATTCATGGTAGTTTATGCACGTCCAATATCTTGAGGAGAAAATTCTATGGAAATCAAGCGTACCAAGTGCAGAAAATACTATGGCTAGCTGTCAATTGTAGAGTGGCCATGTGTGGTTCATCATCATAGCGACCCTGTGTAGTTTAGCATCATAGATAACATTTGTGGATCAGAATCACAGTGACCCTATATGGATCAGAATCATAGTGAATCTATGTGGATCAACATCATTGTGATCATATGTGGATCAACTTTATAGCGACCCTGTGTTGATCAACTGTGTGAGAAAATACAAGTAAAAACCATAGAGCGGTCCGTTGTGGATCAGTGACATACTACCCTGTGTGGATTGGCAGTGGAACAACTCCTTCGTGGATCAGTTGTGAAAAAATCATAAGATAATAAAATAATATATCATAAGACTAATCAGCTTTATTACTAAACAATGAGTTGAGTACCTGATGTGTGTTGTCTCTACATTGACATTTGTGATTGAAGTCATTCATTGTGGTTTTTTAATTTTGTGTAATTATGAGAGTCCTTCGGGGGTCTCGGGGTCCCTACTTGGTATTTTTATACTCACCCCTATATGGTCTTCACTCGAACCTTATTGTGTCTTATGATAATGACGAGCATCCTGGCTGATAATTTAGGGAGCCAGGATCTCACGCCCGGTCGTCTTATAGAGGTACGACTTTAATTTTTAAATTTTTATTTGATCAGTTAAAACTGACGGTTTATTTAATTGCTTGGTTGAAGTTCCGACTGAATCGGCAAGAGGCTTCTGCAGTGGTGCTGACAAATGCGCGTTGGCTATCGTTGCTTGGTGTGCGTTCAAGGCACGAGCAAGCTGGATAAATATTTATTTATTTATTTATTTATTTTTTATGTGCGCTGATATGTGCGTGTTGGCTTCACGTCGCTCGGCACGTGGTGCCGATGCTCGAACGTTAAATAACCGGATAAATTTTTATGATGGTTTTGTCGGTTATTATTGTATCATGATTATATTATTAATATTGTTATTAACATGTTTATAATTATTATGATATTATTATTTTTTCTAATATATTATTATAATTATTATTATTATTATTATTTTTGTTATGTGATTATTATTATTAATATTTTGATAATAATTATTATTATTAATATTATTATTTCTAATATTATTATGATTTAATTTCCTTTTTATCTATCTACCCCCTAGGAAACCCTAGCCGCCGCCACCCCCCCACTCCCATTTTTATTTTATTCTTTTCTTCATTTTTTCTCCTTTCCTTCCTCCCCACATTTTTCCTTCTCTTTTGTTTTCTTCCCCATCTGCTGCGCACCCATCCTGCCAGCTTCCCCCTCCCTCTGCTCCGCCAGATGGCGCCCCTCTCCACCCTCCGCCTCGGGCCGCCTATTACACCCGCAACGGACTAGCCTCGCCGCACCGCACCTCCTCGTTCCCGGACCTCTCCTCTACTGTGCCATTCCATCACCACCTCAGCCGGACTCCGCACAGGCGACGTCGCGCCTCTCCTGTCCAGCAGACCACCGGGACCTGCCGCTCTTCTTCTCTTCTTTTTCTTCTTCTTCTCTTCATCTTCTCTTCTTCTCTTCTTCTTCTTCTTTTCTTCTTCTTCCTCCTGTTTCCCAGTCAGCGCTCTCTCCCTCTCCTCTATTGCGCCGTTCCTGCACCCCCCGCCTAACCAGCTTGGCTCTGTCCCGTCGTACTAGCCACTTACACCCGCGTCGGACCGCCAAGCCGCACCCCTACCGCTCTCCTTCCTCCTCCGCCCAGCCGACGCGCCACCTCCCCACTCGGCTGCATCTCTCTGTTCTACGCCTCCCCGCTCTTGCGCCCTGTTCGGCCATCCCCTTCCAACAAACCTACTGGTTTGTTCTCTTTTTCTTTTTTTATTATATTATTTTATTTTATTATTTTGTTCTATTATTTTGAATTATCTAATAATGTATTAATGTTCTCTTTTGTAATTATTATTATTAAGATAATAATGATATTATTGTTATTATTCTAATGTTATTATTATTATTATTATGTTATTATTAATCTTATTATTATTATGTTATCATTATTATTATATTTATTATTATCATTATTAAGTTAATATTATTATATTACTATTTTATCATTATTATATTATTATTTTTATTATTATTATGTTATTATTATGATTATGTTATTATTATTATTACTATTAATATTAATTATTATTATTATTATTATTATTGTTGTTATTATTATATTATTATTGTTATTATTATTTTGTTTTTTTTGTTATCATTATTATTATTTTTACGTTATTATTATTATCATCATTATTATTACGTTAACAATTTTTTGAACCCGTTGAGAATTCTGCTGTTTTTAGGACCTGGTTGACGGCTCAAGACGGTGCGACTGCGGCGCAACTGGAGTCTTGCGCTGTGTCTTTTCCTGTTCCTGTTTGAGTTAGGTGATTCCGCACTCAATTATCATCTGGCGATCTTTTGCGTGTTGGTTTAATCTTTCATCACCCTGCTAATTAGTTTCCATATTGAAAAATTAATTTTGATTACTTTTTAAATGTGTGAATTTAATTTTCCAGTGGTCTTTTTATGTGGTGCAAGTCCATTTCTTTTATTGCAGAAACTCACTTTGGCTGTTTATTATTATTTGTAAACTGTGCTGTGTGGTTTAAGTTTTTTTTAAAAGTGGAAAAAGAAAAATGAAGTTTTGGCGTGTGTGTGTGTGGTTTCCAAAGAGGATATTAGTGTGAAGGTGGCACATTTGGCTCTAAGTGATAATGTGACATGCTATACGAACTTTGATCTTTAGGTGAGCACAAGGAGGGAAGCCGGGGTATTAGGTGGGGAGACTAGGACTATTGAGCTAGTGTTCCGGAGATGACCCGACCCGGTTTCACTGGCCGGTTTGACGATTGAAACACTAACTCAACATATGATTTCAGGGGGTTGTGTCCTTCTAAGCCATGTGTTCTGAGGGTCGTGGCCTTCTAATCCACGTTATCTGAGGGTCGTGGCCGCCTAAGCCACGTTTCACCGAGACACGATGTTCTAGGATCCCACTAGTTCTAGTACCCATATGGCCTTTCCCATCCTTTAGTGCCACCAGTTACTTTGTGTTCATAATGATACGTGATATGTCACTTGAACTGCCATCCAAATGTGTTTATTTTTGAACTTCCTTTATTTTAAATCGTTTTATGAAAACCATTTCTTTTTCACTTCTTTCTCTCTTTATTTTTAGCATTGCACATGGTTTGTCTTTTGATAGTTGTGCGTGGAATCCTTTCTTGGTGATATCCTGATGGGCGATTTCTCACACCCTACTTACACCCTTGGGTGTAAGTAGACTTTTTTAATTATGATACAGGTAAGGGTATAGCTTTTGGGAGCAGTGGTTTAGGTTGTTAGCAGGACTATCTACGTGACGTTTTGGTAGTGGCTGAGAGGCGGTGTCTTCACACCGGGCATTAGTCCTTAGGTTGGTTTTTGGTTGTCTTGTTTTGGTGTTATTTGGACTTTGAATACTTTTGAACCAAAATCCTGTTTGGTTAATTACATATTGACTGTAACCTTTACTTCTGTTTGGTTTACTTTGGTTGGCTGCTTTACATGTATTCACTCGGGTAAATAGTTCCCAAGGTTTATTTTGAAACCCGGGCACTTGTGCCAGCCCGTGGGGATAGGGAACGCCCTCCGGGCCTTGCCGCAGGCTGGGTTGGGCGTCGGTTCGGATGGAGACCCGATTCGGTTCGTGACAAAATGGTATCAGAGGAGGCTTGTTGGTGGTTTATGTTATTTGGGATGATTTGGATTATACATGAGTTGGGTCTTTCGGGGATCAGAATTCATGTTGCGTGTAGGGTGCCTGGCCAGCACGCCTCGTGACAGGTACTGAGTCACCAGGGGATGTCAGGGTGCTTGTTTCACTTATTTTCTGGGTGGGATGTGCAGGCTGCAGACTGTACATGGACACCAGGTAAGGAAAGTAAAGTTTTTATATGGATTCTTTTTTGCATGTTTGGTTTATTGATGAATGTTTATCTTGTTGGAAAAATTTATTCCCTTTTTATTGATGGTTTTCTTTCTTCATTTATGCCCTTTTTCAGTAAGATGCCTCCCCGAAGAGTTCCCATGCATCCCCGAGAGGAAGCCGGAGAGAGTTCTCCCACGCCGCTTGATCAGAGATTGGTTGAGGCAATAGTCCGAGCGATTCAGGCTTTAGGACAAGGGGAGACTCCTGCCCCCACCCCTGTTCTTGCTAGAGGGGAAGAATTCGGCTCCAGGAAGGATAGAGCTCAGGAGTTTCTGAGGAGCAAACCTCCTTCTTTCCGATCTGGTTCAGAACCTCAGGAGGCAGAGGAGTGGCTTGAGAAGATATAATGCATGTTCGATTTCCTTGACACGCCTGAGGAAGTCAGGGTGAAGTGTGCCTCATTCCAGCTGGAGGGTTCTAGTCGCAAATGGTGGGAATTAGTGGTCCAGGTTGGGAAGCATGAGCACATGAGCTGGAAGGATTTCAAGGGTATCTTCAACGAGCAGTATTGTCCAGAGTTCGTAGCCTATGCTAGATCTCAGGAGTCCATGGAGATATCGCAGGGGAATCAGACAGTGATGGAGTATGTGAATCACTTTGCTGAACTGGTACGGTATGCACCCGAGATAGTTTCGAGCGAATTCTTGAAGGCTCGGAAGTTTGAGAAGGGCCTTCAACCAGAAATTCACTCCCAGGTTTTCTTGTTCAAACTGAAGACTTATGCTGAGGTGGTCGATCGTGCTTGTATGGCCGAGATTGACGAGGAGGGAAATTCGGGGTTTTCTGGATCAGTGTCAGGGCTTGGCAGTGGCAGTTCATTTGAGAAGAAGAGGAAGTGTGATGAGCAATGGAAGAAGGGTGATGGCAGCTTAGGTCATCCTCCTAGGCAGTTTTTATCTGGGGATTCTGGTGCAGGGTCCGTTGTGTGCCATCCGTGCGGAAGGGCAGGGCACATCCGACCTGTTTGTCCATACCCTCCCAGACCATGCCATGGATGTGGAGTTGTGGGACATCTACAGCGCTTCTGCAGGACTGCACGCCCTTATCAGAGTGGGGCTGGATCAGTGGCTTCTAGAGGGGTATCAGTTCAGTCAGATCCGACCAGGACGATAGGATCTCGGTTTGGTGGGCATGGTGGTAGGACCAGATCGTATTCAGGGCAGAGCCATATCAGGGTAGAGCCTCAGGCGAGCGGTCATTCTCAGGCAGGGACCAGGCAACTACATGATGTGGATCAGGCACCAGCGGGATCTGATGTAGGGCCTTCGACGGTTCGAGGTACAATTCTGGTTGCATCTTCTATAGCTGCAGTTTTATTTGATACCGATGCTTCAGTTTCTTGCATATCTGCTCATTTTGTGAATTTTCTGAAACTACCAACCGAGCTGTTATCGTTTGCTATGGAGTTGGTAGCGCCGTTGGGGAAAAGAGGGAGCAAGTACTTAAGTACCGATCGTGCACACTCTCTGTGTCGGGAGTCGATATGGAATGGGATTTCTTGGTCCTTGACATGGACCTATTTGTTGTGATCCCTAGTATGGACTGGCTGGTGCGCTTCCAGGCGCACATTGATTGATATCAACGCAGATTCAGCTTTACAGCACCTGATGGGACTCCCCAGTTATTTCACGGAGAATGGGATCCTCGGTCAGGACGTGCGGGACCTCCACTCCCCGAGCTTGGAAATATTGCTTATCAGTTGTCGTCACTCGCGCTGGAGGACGATGGTGGTGTTTCACAGGGCGGGTTACCTCGCGTAGTGGATGAGTTCCCAGAGGTCTTCCCAGAGGATTTTTCTGACTTACCCCCAGAGCGAGACGTGGAGTTATCGATTGAGTTGGCGCCGGGAACACATCCTATATCTCTTCCCTCATATCGCATGGCCCCCACCGAATTGAGGGAATTAAAGATACTGCTGGACGATTTGGAATCCAAAGGATTCATTCGCCCGAGCATCTCTCCTTGGGCCACACCAGTTTTATTCGCAAAGAAGGCCGATGGAACCCTTCGGTTGTGCATTGATTACCGGAAATTAAACAAGGTAAACATCAAGAATAAATACCCTTTGCCTCGGATTGACGATTTTTTCGACTAGCTGAAGGGGGAAAAGTGGTTCTCCAAAATTGATTTGAGTTCGGGATACCACCAGCTCAGGGTGAGAGAAGTAGATATCCCGAAGACAGCTTTCCGAAGCAGGTACGGTCACTTCAAGTACTTGGTCATGCCTTTCGGACTGACGAATGCTCCTGTAGTTTTTATGGCACTAATGAATAGGGTGTTCCACCAATATCTCGACTCATTTTTCGTGGTATTCGTGGATGACATCCTAGTCTATTCTGTATCTGAGGAGGAGCATGAGCATCACCTGCGCGTTGTTTTGGGAACTTTGCGGGATCACCACATGTACGCCAAACTCTCGAAGTGCACTTTCTGGATCAGGGAAGTGAATTTTCTGGGGCATGTCGTCTCAGAACAAGGGGTTTAAGTGGATCTTGAAAAGATCATGGCAGTTATGTCTTGGGAGGAGCCGAGAAATGTGTTTGAGATTAGGAGTTTTCTGGGCTTGGCTGGTTATTACAAGATCTTTGTCCGAGACTTCTCACGGCTTGCCTCCCCCATGACCGCACTCACCCGGAAAGGGTTGAAGTTTGAATGGAGCCCACAATGCAAGGAATCTTTTGAGGAGTTGAAGCGACGGTTGACCACTGCACCTGTTTTTACTTTACCGGAGTCAGGAAAGGGCTATGTGGTGTACTGTGATGCGTCAGGTACGGGCCTTGGATGTGTGCTTATGCAGGATGACCATGTTGTGGCTTATGGTTCTCGCCAACTCCGGCCGCATGAGAAGAACTATCCGACTCACGACATAGAGTTGTCAATAGCGATTCATGCTTTGAAGACGTGGCGCCACTACATTTTTGGGGAGAAGTTTGTGGTCATAAGGGCCTGGCCTACATTTTCTCTCAGAAGGATCTCAATTTCAGGCAGCGCTGCTGGGTCGAGTACCTGCAGGGTTTTGATTTTGATATTATCTATACCCCTGGCAAGGGTAATGGGGTAGATGACGCTTTGATCAGAAAAGTACCAGTGCCGGCATTGAGGAAGTCCAGCGATGAGTGGAATTTGATGGGGCTCTTCACCCAGATGCATTTGGACAGCAGGGAGCACAGTGGAGGTACTTTCTTGGCTAGCATCCAGTTGACTCCTGCCCTTCTAGAGTTGATTCAGCAGGAGCAGCCTGGTGATGAGTTTTGTCAGTGATCTATGCAGATTCTTCATGGTGGGGAGACTCCTTCTGATTGGTCTTTGTCTTCCCAGAGGGTCCTATGCTTCAAGGGCCGTGCTGTAGTACCGTTGACTCTGCGAAAGTTGGTGATGCAGGATATCCACCAATCTTAGTGGGTCGTCCATCCTGGTACCACCAAGACGTATTACGATGTTTTCCGTCAGTTCTGGTGGCTAGGTATGAGACGAGACATAGCCGACTTCGTATCCAGATGTTACACCTGCCAGCAAGTGAAAGCAGAGCATGAGAGACCATCTGGCCAGCTCCAGCCACTACCCATTCCTACCATGAAGTGGGATGAGGTCGCCATGGACTTCAACATTGGCTTCCCTCGTACACCTCGAGGGAGGAATTCTATCTGGGTGGTGATTGACTACTTGACCAAGTCAGCTCACTTTATTCTGTTCAGAGATTCATCGAAGGTAGAGGAACTGGGCCGCTTGTATGTTCATGAGGTGGTCATACTTCATGGTGTGCCGTCGGCAGTTGTTTCTTACAGGGACCCCCTCTTTACATCTAGTTTTTGGGGAGGCCTCCAGAAGGCTTTGGGGTCGTAGATTAAGATGAGAACGGAATACCATCCTCATACCGATGGCCAGACGGAGCGGGCGAATCAGATTCTGGAAGACATGCTCTGAGCCTGTGTGTTAGATTTTGGAGGCTCATGGGATAGCCATTTGGGGCTGGTCGAGTTTTCTTACAATAACAGTTACCAGTCTTCCATCATAATGGCACCCTTTGAGGCGCTCTATGGCCGGCCTTATCGGTCTCCTCTGTGTTGGGCTGAGGTAGGAGATGCCTCGCTCTTGGGACCGAGTCTTGTCCAGGAGATGTCTGAGAAGGTCAAGATGATTAGGCAGAGGTTTTTGATAACTCAGAGTCTCCACAAGTCTTATGCAGATCAGAGGCGGCGGGATCTCGAGTTTTTAGTGGGGGACAGAGTGTTCTTGAAAGTGGCCCCTCGCTTGGGTCACCATCGTTTGGGGAAACAGGGGAAGCTGACACCGAGATATGTTAGACCTTTCGAGATTCTTGAGCGGATTGGAAAGGTGGCATACAGGTTAGCTTTTCCCTCGTAGTTGACGTCAATTCACGACGTATTTCATGTATCCCAACTAAAGAAGTACAACCCCGACCCGTCGCATGTGCTGAATTAGAAGGAGCTGGAGATAGAGTCTGACTTGTCTGTGGTCGAGCGACCAGTGCGTTCAGTTGATTCCCAGGAGAAGGTGTTGTGGGGAAAGTCCATTCCTCTGGTGCGTGTTCTTTGGCAGCACGGGAATGATTAACATGAGACTTGGGAGCGAAAGTCATGGGTTGAGCAGGAGTACCCATTTCTTTTCTCTGATCAGGCTTTGAGCTTACTTTCTGAGGGCGGAATGCTTTCATGGTGGGGAGAATTGTCACGCCCGGTCGTCTTATAGAGGTATGACGTTAATTTTTAAATTTTTATTTCATGAGTTTAAATTGTCGGTTTATTTAATTGCTTGGTTGAAGTGTTGACTAAATCGGCAAGAGGCTTCCGTAGTGGCACTGACAAATGCGCGTTGGCCTTACGTCGCTTGGCGTGCGCGCAAGGCACGAGCAAGCTGGATAAAAATTTATTTATTTATTTATTTTTTTAAGTGCGCTGATATGTGCGTGTTGTCTTCAGGTCGCTCGGCACGTGGTGCCGATGCTCGAACGTTAAATAACCAGATAAATTTTTATGATGGTTTTGTCGGTTAATATTGTATCATGATTATATTATTAATATTGTTATTAACATCTTTATAATTATTATGATATTATTATTTTTTCTAATATTATTATTATTATTATTATTATTATTATGCGATTATTATTATTAAGATTTTGATAATAATTATTATTATTAATATTATTATTTCTAATATTATTATGATTTAATTTCCTTTTTATCTATCTACCCCCCTAGGAAACCCTAGTCGCCGCCACCCATCCACTCCCGTTTTTATTTTATTATTTTCTTCTTTTTTTTCTCCTTTCCTTCCTCCCCACGTTTTTCCTTCTCTTTTGTTTTCTTCCCCATCCGCGGCGCACCCATCCTGCCGGCTTCCCCCTCCCTCTGCTCCGCCGGACGACACCCCTCTCCACCCTCCGCCTCGGGCCGCCTGTTACACCCGCAGCGGACCAGCCTCGCCGCACCGCACCTCCTCGTTCCCGATCCTCTCCTCTGCTGCGCCATTCCATCCCCACCTTGGCCGGACTCCGCACCGGTGACATCGCGCCTCTCCTGTCCAGCAGACCTCCGGGACCTGCTGCTCTTCTTCTCTTCTTTTTCTTCTTATTTTCATCTTCTTCTCTTCTTATATTCTTCTTCTTCTTTTCTTCTTCTTCCTCCTCTTTCTTAGTCAGTGCTCTATCCCTCTCCTCTGTTGTGTCGTTCCTGCACCCCCCCCCCCCCCGCCGGACCAGCTTGGCTCCGTCCCGTCGCACCAGCCACTTGCACCCACGTTGGAATGCCAATCCGCACCCCTTCCGCTCTCCTTCCTCCTCCGCCCAGCCGATGCGCCACCTCCCCACTCAGCCGCATCTCTCTGTTCCATGCCTCCCCGCACCTGCGCCCCTGTTCGGCCATCCCCTTCCAACAAACCTGCTGGTTTGTTCTCTTTTTCTTTTTTTTATTATATTATATTATTTTATTATTTTGTTCTATTATTTTGAATTATCTAATAATGTATTAATGTTCTCTTTTGTAATTATTATTATTAAGCTAATAATGATATTATTGTTATTATTCTAATGTTATTATTGTTATTATTATTATGTTATTATTAATCTTATTATTATTATGTTATCATTTTTATTATATTTATTATTATCATTATTAAGATAATATTATTATATTACTATTTTATCATTATTATATTACTATTTTTATTATTATTATGTTATTATTATGATTATGATTATGTTATTATTATTATTACTATTATTATTAATTATTATTATTATTATTAATATTATTGTTGTTGTTCTTATTATATTATTATTGTTATTATTATTTTGTTTTTTTTTTGTTATCACTATTATTATTTTTACGTTATTATTATTATCATAATTATTATTACGTTGACAATTTTCTGAACCCGTTGAGCGTTCTGCTGTTTTTAGGACCTGGTTGACGGCTCATGACGATGCGACCGTGGCGCAACTGGAGTCTTGCGCTGTGTCTTTTTCCATTCCTATTTGAGGTAGGTGATTCAACACTCAATTATCATCTGGCGATCTTTTGCGTGTTGGTTTAATCTTTTAGCACCCTGCTAATTAGTTTCCATATTGAAAAATTAATTTTGATTACTTTTTAAATGTGTGCATTTAATTTTCCAGTGGTCTTTTTATGTGGTGCAAGTCCATTTCTTTTATTGCGGAAACTCACTTTGGCTGTTTATTATTATTTGTAAACTGTGCAGTGTGATTTAAGTTTTTTTTTTAAAAAAAGAGGAAAAATAAAAAGGAAGTTTTGGTGTTTCTGTGTGTGTGGTTTCCAAAGAGGATATCAGTGTGTAGGTGGCACGTTTGGCTCTAAGTGATAATGTGACAAGCTATATGAACTATGATCTTTAGGTGAGCACAAGGAGGGAAGCCGGGGTATTAGGTGGGGAGACTGGGACTAGTGAGCTAGTGTTCCGGAGATGACCCGACCCGGTTTTACTGGAAGGTTTGACGATTGCAACACTAACTAAACATATGATATCTGAGGGTCGTGGCCTTCTAAGCCACATGTTCTGAGGGTCGTGTCCTTCTAAGCCACGTTATCTGAGGGTCATGGCTGCCTAAACCACGTTTCACCGAGACACGACGTTCTAGGATCCCACTAGTTCTAGTACCCATATGGCCTTTCCCTTCCTTTGGTGCCACCAGTTGCTTTGTGTGTATAATGATATGTGATATGTCATGTGAATTTCCATCCTAATGTGTTTATTTTTGAACTGCCTTTCTTTTAAATCGTTTTATGAAAACCATTTCTTTTTCACTTCTTTCTCTATTCATTTTTAGCATTGAAAATGGTTTGTCTTTTGATAGTTGTGTGTGGAATATTTTCTTGGTGATATCCTGCTAGGTGATTGCTCACACCCTACTTATAGCCTTGGGTGTAAGTAGACTTGTTTACTTCTGATACAGGTAAGGGTCCAGCTTTTGGGAGCAGTGGTTCAGGTTGTTAGCCAGACTATCTACGTGTCGTTTTGGTAGTGGCTGAGAGGCGGTGTCTTCACACCGGGCGACAGTCCTTAGGTTGGTTTTTGGTCGTCTTGTTTTGGTGTTATTTGGGCTTTGAATACTTGTGAACCAAAATCCTGTTTGGTTAATTACATGTTGACTGTAACCTTTACTTCTGTTTGGTTTACTTTGGTTGACAGCTTTACATGTATTCACTCGGGTAAATCATTCCCAAGGTTTATTTTGAAACCCGTGCACTTGTGCCAGCTTGTGGGGTTCGGGAATGCCCTTCGGGCCTTGCCGTGGGCCGGGTCGGGCATCGGTTCGGATGGCGACCCGATTCGGTTCGTGACACAGGACCAAGTGGTACAGGTAGGCGACTAGTTGACATGGAGATCTGTAGAGATAAGAAATACCTACCCTTCAGGTAGGATCATTGGTGGACTATCTCAATATCTATTTTCTGTTGTTGTTTTATATTTCAGGTGGGATTTTATTTCGTCCCCTTTACTTTCAGTACACATTTTTACTACTACAGTTTTACTACATTGTTTACATATTATTGTGTTCATGGTATGTGTGTTTGTAGGTTTAAATTCAATACCTTCCCACTTTCAGGGGTATGAATTTATAGTGTTATTTTCCAACCCCTGGACTATGGAAGGCAGACATGGGGTAGTAACAGCACTGGCCCCGGGGGATGGGTCGTTAAAAAGTTGAATCAGAGGAGTCAATTCTACTGAATAATTTGGACTCTTATCATTCCAATGAAGCAAAACTAATAAGTGTTTAGAGTATGGTTTTTTTTGGAGAGTCCATTGTTGGTATGGAGGCTAACGTATCCATATACCGGGTCCCTGAGTTCTGATTTTCAACATGGTTCATGAAAACATAGATTGCGTGTTTTTTGTAAATTTTTACTTTTGATTCTTTAAAACAGATCACCAGGTATATCATATTGGTCTTGGAAGACCAATTTCTATTGAGGATTTCCCCATGTAGACAGCCATCCAGGATTCCCGAGAGAGTTAATGATGATGGACCACCGTATAATGAGGCTTCGGTGTATGGACCTCTTACAATGATAGCACATTATGGTGGGTCCCCAGAAGCACCACTACCCATTGGGTAGAAGGTTACACTATCCCCACTAGGGGATAATTCATGCTGACATAGTGTTTTTCACGCGTTTCAGTGGCAGAGGTCACTGATGTTTTTTGGCGAGTCAGATCCCCAACGAGATGAGGACTGGCTAGAGGCTATGACTAGAGTTTTCCGCCTAGTTGGGACACTAGAAGAGTATATGATAATCCAGGCTACTAATATATCCCAGTACATGGAAGGAATATGGTGGGGGATTATGCTCTAGTTACACGATAAGGTGCCCCTCACTTGGAAGGACTTCGAGTGCCAGATTAGGGAAGAGTTTGTTCCAGCAAAACTATGCTCTGTGCATATTCATAAGCTTTTGCATTTACATCAAGGCACCCAAATAATGGCCCATTACTCAGCGAGATTCACTGACCTCTCTTGCTACTCCACCGAAAAGGTATAATATCCTTTCATTAGGGCACAAACCTTTGAGAGGGGTCTCTGGCGGGAGATTAGAGGAACGATGATATCTCTGAATATCCCAAAAAAGGGTTGGAGTACTTGAGTGAGATTTATTGGTGGATTGTTTCTAAGCTGAGAAGGCACCAACGGTGAGAGCTACCACTGGATGACATGTAGCCGAGTCAACTGCAGCAGGATGTAGGCAGATGATACAGAGGTCTAAATGGCCTGACCTTCCAAAGAATGACCCCCGGACATAGGATCAAAGGAGAGAACTCACGAGGTAGAGCAGGTCGACAGAGGGGCAGACAATGCTTCATGTGTGGTCGGTAGGGCCATATGGTTTTCAACTACCCAACCCACCGTACCAAAGATTAGAAAACAGTCAAGGGAATGCTGAGGTAGAGGCAATTATTTAAGCAAGTAGGTCTACATGGTGGCAGATGCGGCAGAGGAGCAAACCGTGTAGCAGACAATGGGTGATGATTTGAGGTTCTACCTCCACCACAACCAGGTGATCTACCCTGACCTTAGGGAGTAGGTATACAGAGATGAGCATAGATTCAGGCAGCTGAGGAATTCGACCACGGTGCTCCAAAAATGATTTGAGGTACGATCTGTGTCTACTCCACCCTATATTTTGTACTTATAAACACAGGTTCCAGTCACTCTTTCATTTCCACTGCTCTTGTTCAATGTTCAGAGATTTTGATAGATCCATTAGCTCAATATTTATAATTAGATAACTATCCACTATAAATCATGGTCATTGGGTTTCTTCTTTTTTCATCATATAGTTATGTAATTCATATTGTTTGTTTTCCGTGAACCTATTTATATGAAAAAAAATTTACGCTGTATATTACGATAATAAATGGATTCCCCTGGATCATACTACTTCTATGATAACCCATGAATTAAAAAATAAAATAAAAGAACAAATGAGTTGTCAAATTTGTATATATTTTGTTTGTTTTGTAAGGTGACCTGGTTGTAAGAACCATGATGTATTATGGAATGGTTCAAAATGTGTGATGGAATCTCATGATGAGAGATTGAATGGTTATAAAATTGATGAGTAATGCTATTAAGTGAGGGTATAATCGAGTTTTGATTTTGTGGTGATGATGGCTATCGTCATGGATGGATGGGATTTTAAAGGAAATAATTTCAATAATGGTGGTAATAATTGTTTTTGGTAGTTCACCTAGAGTTTACTTCTGTGTGAATTTTTTTTTTTGTTTCTTGTTATGTGATGTTCTTGGAGGTTTTCTAGATAGTAGTGGAATAAATGAATAATCAATTGGTTAATAATGTTTTCAACAATCTTGTGTTAGTTCTATTAATGAAATGAATGAATGAGTTTTGAATGAAGAATGGTAATGGTTTCATGAATTAATTTACAATATGAATTGGGTTGTGGTTTGATGTGTGGAATTGTGCATTTGGAGGCTGCAGTATGGTTGGAAATGTTAGTGTGCTAGTTGTTGGGTAGAGAACCCAAAGGTTGGGATGAGTGTTTGGTATTTATATGTATATACTCTATATTTTCCTATTGATTTTCGTACACCCCCCCCCCAAATTGAGCACTATGTGCTGAATACCCACAACATTACATGGGGATGGCATATTTCCCAAACATCCTGGTGGGAGGATGGATGGAAAACCACCCACTATTACATTCTCATTTATTCAGGAGGCATTAACCAGATATTCTTTGGTAAGTTTTTGGTTCATCGGGCTAGGTGTGTGCATCAATGTTGTGTTTTCCTAGGTGTCATTATGATGAAATGAGTTGTGTTTCCCCTGGTGCCATTAGGATGAGATGTGTTGCTAATTTATAGGTGTGTTTAGGATGTGATGTTGGATGGGCCCCAGGTGTTTATGGGCCAGATGTGATGTGGCTCTTGCCCCTAGTGATAGAATGAGGTGTGTCTCTATGGCTGAGGTATGTGCAGGTGGGTTAGTATGTGGTGTGTGTGGAAGAGGTGGGAGTACCATGACGTTTTCAAAAATACTGTGAGATGAATAATGAAATACACTATAATACCATTAATTTTTTAAAAAATATAAATAAGTGGTTCTATTTTAAGACCGGACAGGGAGAGAATGTGTGATTACGAGGCCTAGAAGGCCCAGTATGATCCGCTGAAAAATGTTATGTCTTAAATAGTGGATGTGAGAAGATTTCTGAAATTAGATTAATAACTCTTAAATGGGTTGCCATATCAGAAATATAAGGGAACAGTTGCAATCAGGGAAGCGGGATTACCCTAGGTGTGACTTATATTTAGTCAGCTCAAGAATCCAGTGAGAAAACAAGTAAACTGAATAACCATTAATAAAATGATAAAATATTTTTTTAATACATAAACTCTTGAACGCTGACTCAGAGTGAAAATGTGAGTCCCCCAAAATTATCTTAAGGGTATTCGTTCCTTAGGTAGTCCCTAACATTCTCAGTCATGGACGAACAGTTGGAAGTATACTTTTGCCATAAATAAAATAATTTAATATAGATTATTTTATTTTCATATTCTTATAACTCCTAAATAGTATCTTAGATAAGAAATATTTGAGTACCATTGAGATCATGAGGGTGGTATTCCCTTATGTGGAGCCTAATATCGGCTGGTGTGTGCCGACAATGAACGTTGGTTTTTGATATGTTACTGTAAATAAAATATTTTAAATACAAAATAATTTTTAATTTCTAAATCCTCATAACTCAAAAATGGTAACTCATATTGAAAATCAGAGACCACCCTTGAGTTCTTAACTATATGTTATCCTTATGTGTGTCTTAACCTCAACCAACATGGGTAGAGGTAAAATGATAAATATTGAATATTTCATAAGAAAAATAAAATAACATTTTGAGTCAACGTAACAACACTAAAATGTAGCACAACCGAAACAATGATTTGTGTTTTGTCAATTAATTTCCTTACAAGCAATGTAGGACAGTTAGCACAATCATTGAGTTGCTATAAATATTTGGTAGGTGGGGACGACAGATGATGAAGGGAAACTGCTCCAATGATGAATTCTGGTGAATCAGACGACGACGAAGACACCCTTAGAGGGAGGATTCAGGATCTAAGATCGACAGATGATGATGAACGATCATCCTCGAGCAATCACTTTTCCTAGGTAGGGGATTCAATTCTCATTGAATTGTTTTTCCCGGTTCTCTGCCGCTAAACAACGAACGTGGATCAATGCTCTAACAAGTTGATACAGAGATGGATTTTCCTTGCGTAGTTGGGAAATATAATTGCGGGTTTATATCGGGAATAAATCATAGTGATTTATAATTTATACATCACGATCCTGCTAACATGAACAAAACTGGACCAACAAGAATAAAGGTTGGTTGTTCATTTACGAATTCTTTGTGATCCCCTCCATCTCTCTCCCTGTTATTCAAGGAGTAACGAATAGTGGCACATTAGCTGTAGAGGTACTAGGTTGAAGGGTTGAAGCCAGGAGGGCTACGACACCGACGAGAGACTATGGAACCCAACCACATAATCCTTTCCATGATGTCAAGGGGGAGGTGGTGCACTATAAGTGCATCGCAGAAATAATAGGAGCTGCTACCCTGGAGGCCGACGATAGGTGGACGCAAACACTGGGCCGCGTCAGAGGAACACGTGGAAAAAATCAACAGTTCATAAACTGTGATGGTGAGATGGACCAAAGACAGAGTTGTGGGTCATGTTTATGGACAGGTCCGTGTGAGCGGAGCGGCACTGGAGGGTGGCACCATTCGGGCACCGCGTTGGATGAGAGGCTAGTGTTGGTAGGTCGCAGCTTGAAGAAAGGGGGGTCAGCTTCTACCATCCCTGTATGACAAGAACTAGATACCCATATAGAATCCAAGATGGGGGAGGACTGGCCTGCCATGTGGGATAGCATGGTAGTGTGAATGAGGCCGCAAGGCAGCCCGTGATGCAGAAGTGTCGGATCCCTGATGTGGGTCAAGATGACATGTAAAAACTAACCGTCGGGAAGCCCCATTTTGAATGGAACTGTTCCACCAGTTGTGGGATGGGTATGATGAAAACTAGTCTCTGGTAAAACTGTCGAGCTAGACCCACAAACTAACCGAGCTGGGTCTAGTAATGCCCAATGGGCCTGGCTAGACCGCGCTGGCCCTTACCCAACATAGTGAGGTAGGGTAAGCCAAACTGGGTGGATCATGCAGGATCCTCATGTAGGGTTGGTCTGGTCGGTCTGATCAGGTCCGAATGAGCCCACACACAACATTCCCCTATTTACTAAAACACCGATATCATTTATACCAAATGTCAAATTGACGTGCCATATGCGGTGTTGAAACGCTTGCAATTTGATAGTCTTTTGGGCATATTCTATGTGAGTTTTTGTGGTAGTATAGATGAGATCAATGGAATGAGGATTACATTCTCCAAGAATCATGTGCTCTATGATCAGGAATCCTACGACTGGTGGTGAAGAAAAGGATAAGATGAGTGGGTCTTAGTGGTCCATCTAGCCCAGATTGAAGTGTGCCTTAGTGATCGAGATGGAATATAGATGAGCATGTCTTAGTGATCCATCTGGACAAGGAGGAGGGGGTCTTTGTGATCCAGTTGTCCCGGATATGAGCGGATCATAGTGATCCAGCTGGCCAAGAGACGAGTGAATCATTGTGGTTCAAAAGGCTAAGAGATGAGTGAGTCTTAGGGATCCAGTTTTCCAAGAGATGAGTAGTTATTATTTATTCAGTTGGACTAGAGACAAGTGGGCCTTAGTGATACATCTATCCCAAATATGATCGGGTAATAGTGATCCAGATGTCCCAAATATGAGTGGGTATATGTGATCGAGTTGGACTAGAGACGAGCGGGTCTATGTGATCCAGCTAACCCCAGATACAAGTGGGGCTAAGTGATGTAGTTGGCCTTGCTGATGAGTGGGACTAGATGACTAATCAATCAGTAGGTTCAATGTTACGCTTTATAACTGATAATTCCACATCTTATACTTTGAGTTATATCTCTTGTGAGATGTTTTTATTGTGTGGAATGTGCTATGTAGTTTTTCTTTGTGATCTTTACTTTTTGGTTTGGGGTCCCTATTGTGTATTGTTTTAATCACCCATGTACGTTCTTTGACCTCACATGTCATGTCTCATGCATGTGATTGACACTTTGATGAAATCCTTCGTGGTTCGATACTGGATGGTTCTTAGTGAGATGAGATGGAAAAGTATACTTCTATAGCTCTAGAAGCTACTCTACACCTACCAATCATGTGGTTCTTTTAGTTAATTTCTTTTTTGTGATAATGTACACCCTTTTGATTGAAAATGTATTTGGTTGGGTTTGTATTCTAACACATTTAATACTAGTTTGTATTGTAATCATATTAGTTGTCTCAGTGAATGTTGTGGTATACTTTGTGTTTACCTTCCACAGTTTGAGATTTGTGATTATGTACAGGTTTAAAGGATAATACCATCCTTTTGGGGATATAAATATTCAGTGCTGGTCGCCAGCCACTGGCCTATGGAAGGCAGAATTGGGGTATTGATGATAAAAGCCCTAGGGGACGTGTCCTGAAAAAGTGTTATCAGAGGAGGTAGGTTCTATCATAATAACTAAGAGTCAATAAATTTTAATGGGAAACAGTGATAAGTTTTTCATGTTTTGATTTCAGTCTAGGGAGTCAAATGTTGGTGTGGAGGCAAACCTATCCACACATTAGCATCCTGAATTCTATTATCTGACCAGGTACCTAAAAACACTGGTCTCAAGAATCATTGATTGTTTTCCCATGGCCTTTTAGGGTCATAGTTATCTCAATACATATAATATATTAATCAGGGATCATCTTGATACCCTTCAACATGCCTCTATGTAGAAAACCTACCAAGATTCTAGCTTGTGACCACGAGGATAGTCCACAGAGCAATGAGGCTTTGGTACATGGATCGTTTCTTGAGATGGCACCTTTGGGCTGTCTCCCTGTATTACCACCACCATTGGGCTTTAGGTAATTTTATAATATTTATAATATTATTTTTCCTTTCATTAACTGATTTACCTATTACCATGTTTAAAAAAATTTACTAAAGTTACTATTCGTAATGCCCGAAAATCAAAAAATCTATTTACATAATATGTACATACGAATTCCAAATATAGAATACATTTTTCAAAATTAAATACATATAAGTTTCAATAACTTATTTAAAATTAATCTTATTGATGGGGTGAGAAAATATTTTATTAAAGTTCAAACATTCAATAGATTTAAACATTTATACATACATACTCAATATAATATAAATGTTAACAAAATTAATTTTATTAAATTACAAATAAACAACTTAATTATACATTTAGACCAATCATAAAAATTATAACTACAAAATGTTTTAAAGAAAAAATAATTTCTCTATAAAATTTTAGAATTTTTAACTATTCATCAAAACCTAAAACATATCAAGAAAGTATCACAAAAAAAAAACAAATGTAATTTTCTAGATCAGAAATTAAATTTAAATGTTTATTTTTTTCAGTTAGAACATATAAAATTGTTAAAAATATTTTATAAAATATGTTCTCCCTTAAATGGAGATAAAATTATCATTTTAAAATATATAACATTTCATTCCTAGAATTAAATTTACTGTAATATTATGCCTACAAAATATATTTGATTAATATAAAACATATTTATATAAATATATTAAATATTTATTTAATTATTCTCAATCACTAATTGTAATAAATTTAATTTATAAATATGAAAATACTTTAAGAGAAAAGAAATAAAAATATTTTATTTATATATAATTACGTTTCTATGTAATTATTAAAAAATAAATTCATATTATAAAAACTATATTTTAATAAGATAGATTACACAATTCGTAAATAAAAATATTATGAATAGGTGATTTTTTTATTTAAATAATAATAAAATGAAATTTCAGAAAAACTTAATCTTTTGTTTAGAAAAATCTAATTCATTGTTGCATGTAATGCAAGATAAACATGGTGTAGTGTGTAATGAAATTGATCAGTGAAATTAATTATTTAAAAATAAATTTCATAAAAATATTGTGGTGTTGCATTCTACCCCCCTTATAATGAAATCACCCTCAAAATTCATATGGGTTATAAATGTGTTAGCACTGGAATGATCCTCTCATAGAAACTCAAAAAGTATAAATGAATTCCAAAACATCATTTTTAAAAGTAAATTTTGAATAGATAACTATTATCTAGGGTAAAGAAAAAAGGGTTTCCACATAATATAACATCGGTGGAATGTGAAAACACGATAATGGATGAAAAATATTACAGTTGTTTCGATAGAGTGTTATATAGAACGTAGTCAAGGAAAATTAAACAATCACAAAGCCAAAAATCTGTGATGTTTCAGAAGACCATTTGATTCATCATAAAATAATTTAATAGTATAATCTGTTTGTTTTCATGATCCAATCTGTAGTGTTGAATAATTATTATGAGAAGATATACATTGTTGATTTCAGTACAATCTCATCCTTTTTTGTAATTTGGTGAATTTACACTTCCTCAATTTTTCCAATAAATGAAGGTGAATTTTTTGGTCCTCATGTCTATTAAGATAATGGGATCCATATATATAATGATATTTTATTCCGTATATCATTATTCCTTCAAAAACATAATAATTCTTTTTCATGTATGCATAAATTCACATATGGTGAGATAGTACATTAATCTCACAAACTTCATTTGTTGTCTAACCGAAAATTTACATTAATTTATAATCCTACAAACCTTTTGAAAGTTGAATATTTAAAAATTTATAAATGAGTTTAGTAAATCATCTAAAAATTTATCTCAATTATATCATAATGTGGATTTTGGTTTTCACATTCCAATAATGTGAATACCTTAATCGTATATTCTATTGAAACATGGTAATAACATGAATTACCAAACATACATTTTGAAAACATTCATGTTTCCTTTTTATGGACATATTCCATAAGTTCAACTGTTGTGATCTAATTCCATGATATCATAAAAAACTTTTTAAAAAAACCATAATATGTTCCAAAAATATCAGTATTTTCAAATATAATTATTCATATCCAACATATCATTATCCAAATAAAATTACCTCAACATCAAGGACATATTAATTCTTATCATTCCCTTAATCATGTTATTTTGAAAATTATCAACTTATTACCTCAATCCCCATTTTTGGTTACTAGTACCATTCATCATATGCTCCTTAAACCATTTGAAAAAAATTAGTGGGCTAATAGATAGTTATTTTATTATTCTATAATATCATAAAATGAAATCTACACCATTATTCTTGAATTCCTTTACATAAATACTCAATCATTTCCGAACATAGTTTTCATACTCCACATCTCCAATAGTGATCACATGATATTTCCATTTTTACATTAATATCTTTCTAATGTCAATCATTATATTTATCTATTAAATTTTTTAATCGGTTATCATAAGGCCCATTTTCTTTGAAAATGAAACATAAACTGGTGGGAGGCTCATTATTTTTATTTTTTTTCTTATTCTCGTTATTTAGAATGTAAATGAACTGATGACCTTCTTTCTCACACATAAAACATTTTTCAGTCCCCTTATATTAATTTAATACACGATTCCTTCCCTATATTGACTTTGATGTAGATAATCTTTTATTCTCTCTATAGTTTTTATAGTTTACATTGAATTATATACTTACATTAATATCTTAGTTATTAGATAGATGGGAAACATTAATTTATATTTTTATAAGAATAAAACAAGTAAGGTAAATTCTAAAAAATAAGTCTTTGAAATCATCACAGTGCATGGAGTTAATTATTTCTTATTTCCCCATATTCTTGACAATCATCCACCACTAATTCAATTTTCCTTCCATGTAATAAGTGACTAACATAACTTTTTCATAGTCAAAGAAACATATAATGAAAAATATCTTTTCAATGCTACATAACCATTTCATCAAAACTAGTGTATTGGTCTTTCAAATAAAAGAATTTGGACTTAGCCATATGAAAGATTCATGAAATCATTTTTACCTCCATTTTTCTTTTGAAATCCAAGTAGGATTCGCGGTTTGATATAGTTTTGTTGTCATATAAATAGGATTCGTAATTTCATATCCGATAAAACTCTTTTTCTTAGGAGGACAATAAAAACATTAACAATAATATTCAACATTAACATGCTACCATTGGTTTGTATCTATTGACGAAAAAAATAATAGTGTGAGAAACACATATCATTATAGAAAATAATAAATGATGGAAAATTATTTATAGGGATTCTAAATTACATCACCTTCCCATGAAATCATAGGACTAACCTTATAAAAATTCATAGACATATATTTATAAATACCCCTAGGGATATTAGTTTGGTTTTCGCATCCTAGTTTCCACATATTAGATAATCCTTTGATCTGATACCACTAAAATGATCTAGTATTTTCATACAATGACATTACAGTAGTTTTGGGGAACATTTCATACATAAAAACACACACTCCCAAAGACCGTATTAGTGTAATACCTTTTGATTAATGGAACAAAAACATATAGTTTGGTTAATTCTCATCAATTTTTCATAAAAATAACTCCCCCTTTAATACAACTAACCAAAAAATTCTATATAACATGGGAAAGAAAAAATTTAAGAAATGGGTGAGTACGAAATTTCAGGATGGGTAAACAAAGAAGATATGAATCATAACACAATCATGAGGTTTACAGAATATAAACATAACATTTTAAAATTATTCACTTCATACAAAGACCATAATCAATATTCATATAATAAGTTACAGAAATTTAGAATACATGAATCATAAAATAAAAACATTGTCATACAATATGGTATTTTGGAAAACACAAAAGTATAATATATAATATATATATTTTTAAGGATCATATCCCAGACTATCTTAGTGGAAAAAGTCCATTATTGAATAGGGTTCTCACTTTGTTCTAGACATGTATTACTGATCCATAATTCCTAAAATTCCAGTCGATTATTATTTAACATATATTATTCTAATTCTAGTGTGCTATCACTAATCCATGATTACAGCCATTCCAGTCCAATTTATATCATGAGATATAAATATTTACCCCTTAAAATAATGTCTCAGACCTCTCTAGTCCATTATGTTGTGAAAATACATTGTTTTATGTGATCAAGGATGTCATGGGGAATTATTTCAACACCTTTTTAAATTCCCAGGTTTCCCAGTATTCAAACAGTAGCCTTCCAATAGTGACTAGCACCAGGGAATCGTAATGGTGAATCATGATGGTATCTCACTAATTGAGTCTCTCACCGGTGTCACACACTGGTTCCTTGTAATGGTTACTTGGGATGGTAGCTCTCTAATGGTGACTTTAACCCGTGAATCGAAATGGAATCTCATGATGATAGCTCGCCAATGGACACGCACAATGGTTACTCACAACAGTGACTCACGATGCTAGCTCACAATGGTTACTCACACCAGTTACTCACAAGGGTTACTCGCACCAATGACATGCACTGGTGACTTTTGATGGGGACTCATCTAATAGTGATTTATCTAATAGTTTCCAATTTCTCTCATGTTTTTTCAGTTTTCCATTATTTCACTTTTGATAAATTATATTGATGTAAAATAATTTAAGTAATATATTTTATTGATTTTGGATCCATTTCAAGGGTTATGTGTTATATCATTATATTTCTAAGAGTCATGGGGATTTTAATTTGTCATATCATGTAATATTGACTGGATTCGATTTTTGAACAATTAAAGATGTATATAATTTGAGGCCAAATTTTAGATCATCGAAGGGACAAAACACCATATTCATTTATATTTACTTATTGTTCTATCCTATTATAATGTCCCTAGAAAATTTATTGACATAGGAGTAATTCCATTATCCTCCACCAATGGGTTCATGTGATCCTTGGAGTTTCCTACTATATACATGCCCCTATTTTGGTTCTATTAGGAAGAGTTGATTTCTATTTCTTCCAGGTATGTCTTCTTCATCCCTTATAATAGTTTATAATTAATGGTGGGTGTATGATTTTTTACAATGTGAATATTTTTTAATACAAATTAAATAAATATAATTGAATCAGTTTAGAATCAATTTACTGGGCCAAGTAAAAATTGATATATGATCTTCATCTTTTTTTGTTAATACTTTGACCTGTATGGGATAACTATCCACTGTAAATCATGGTCATTTGGTTTCTTCTTTTTTCATCATATAGTTATGTAATTCATGTTTTTTGTTTTCTGTGAACATATTTATATGAAAAATTGTTTATGACGTATATTATGATAATAAATGGATTCCCCTATATTATACTACTTCTATGATAACCCATCAATTAAAAAATAAAATTAAAGAACAAATGATTTTTCAAATTTTTATATATTTTGTTCATTTTGTAAGGTGACCTAGTTGTAAGAACCATTATGTATTATAGAATGGTTCAAAATGTGTGATGGAATCTCATGATGAGAGATTGAATGATTATGAAATTGATGAGTAATGCTATGAGGTGAGGGTATAATCGAGTTGGGATTTTGTGGTGATGATGGCTATGGTCATAGATAGATTGGATTTTAATGGAAATAATTTCAGTAATGGTGGTAATGATTGTTTTGGGTAGTTCACCTGGAGTTTCCTTCTGTATGAATTTTTTTGTGTTTCTTGTTGTGTGATGTGTGTGGAGGTTATCAAGATAGCAGTGGAATAAATGAATAATCAATTGGTTAAAAATGTTTTCAACTATCTTGTGTTAGTTCAATTAATGAAATGAATGAATATGTTTGAATGAAGAATGGTAATGGTTTAATGAATTAATTTACAATATGAATTGGTTTGTGGCTTGATGTGTGGAGTTGTGCATTTAGAGGTTTCAGTAAGGTTGGAAATGTTAGTGTGCTAGTTGTTGGGTAGAGAACCCAAATGATGGGCAGATTGTTTGGTATTTATATGTATATACTCTCTATTTTCCTTTTCTTTTTTGTACACCCCCATCAATTGAGAACTATGTGCTGAATACCCACATCATTACATAAGGAGGCCATATTTCCCAAACATCATGGTGGGGGGATGGATGGAAAACCACCCACTCTTACATTCTAATTCATTCAATAGGCATTAACCTGATATTCTTAGGGAAGTTTTGTGTTCATGGGGCTAGGTGTGTGCAATAATGTTGTGTTTTACCAGGTGTCATTATGATGAAATGAGTTGTGTTTTCCCTGGTGCCTTTAGGATGAGATGTGTTGCGAATTTATAGGTTTGTTTAGGATATGATGTTGTATGGGACCCAGGTGTTTATGGGTGAGATGTGATGTGGATCATGTCCCCAGTGATAGGACGAGGTGTGTCTCTATGGCTGAGGTATGTGCAGGTGGGTTGTTATGTGGTGTGTTCGGAAGAGGTGGGAGTACCATGATGTATTCAATTAGATTATGAGATGAATAATGTAATACACTAGAATACCATTAATGTTTTTAAAAAAATAAATAAATTGTTCTATTTTAAGACTGGATGCAGAGATTATGTGCAATTCCGAGGCCTGGAGAGCCCAGTATGATTTGTAAAAAAATGTTATGTTTTAAATAGTGGGTTTTAGAAGATATCCTAAATAAGATTATTAACTCTTAAATGGGTTACCATATCAGAAATATAAAGGCATAGTTGCATTAAGGGGAGAGGGATTACCCAAGGTGCGACTTATGTTTAGTCTGCATAGGACTCCAGTGAGAAATCATGTAAATTGAATAACCAGAAATCAAATAATTAAATAATATTTTAATACATAAAATCATGAATGGTGACTTAGAGTGAAAATGTGAGTCCACCAAAATTATCTTAAGGGTATTCTTTCCTTAGGTAGTCCCTAACATTCTCCTGCATGGGTGAACGGTTGAATGTACACTTTCACCATAAAAAATTAATTTAATACAGATTATTTTATTTTCATATTCTTATAAATCCTAAATGGTAACTTAGATAAAAAATACTACAGTACCATTGAGAACCTGAGGGTTTTATTCCCTTATGTGGAGCCTAATATCAGCCGTTGTGGGCCGACTATGAACGTTGGTTTTTGATATGTTACAGTAAATAACATATTTTAAATAAAAAATAATTTTGAATTTTTTAAATCCTCAAAACTCACAAATGGTAGGTCAGATTGAAAATCAGAGACACCTTGAGTTCATAACTAGATGTTATCCTTATGTGTGTCTTAAGCTCAACCAACACGGGTCAAGGGAAAATGTTAAATATTTAATAATTCATAAGAAAAATAAAATAACATATTGAGTCAACATAACGGCACTAGAATGTAGCACAACAGAAACGATGATTCACGTTTTGTGAATTATGTTCCTAACTAGAAAAGTAGGATAGTTGGCACAATCATTAAGTTACTATAAGGATTTGGTAGGTGGAGACGAATGATGATGAAGGGAAGCTGCTCCAATGATGAATGCCGGTGAATCAGACGACGATGAAGACACCATTGGAGAGATGATTCAGGATCTAAGATCGATATATGATGATGAACGATCATCCTCGAGTAATATCTTTTCCCATGTAGGGGATTTAATTATCATTGAATTGTTTTCCCCATTATCTGCCGCTAAACAATGAACGTGGATCAATGCTCTAACAAGTTGATCCATGGATGGATTTTCCTTGTGTGGTTGGGAAATATAATTGTGGGTTGATATCGAGATTAAATCCAAGTGATTTATAATTTATACATCATGATCCTACTAACATGAAAAAATCTGGACCAACATGAATAATGGTTGGTTGTTCATTTATGAATTCATTGTGATTCCCTCCATCACTCTCCCTATTTTTAATGGAGAAATGAATAGTGGAACATTAGGTGTAGATGTACTAAGTTGAAGGGTTGAATCCAGGCGGGTGATGACACTAATGAGAGACTGTGGCACCCAGCCACGTCACCCTTTCCACGATGACAAATGGGAGGTGGTGCACTGGTAGTGCATCACAGAAATGATAGGATCCGCTTCCATGGAGGTCGGCGATAGATGGATGTAGACACTGAGCCGCGTCAGAGGAACAAGAGGAAAAAATCAACAGTTCATAGACTCTGGCGGTGAGAGATGGACCCAAGACAGAGTTGTGGGTCATGTGGACGGACATGTCCGTGTGAGAGGAGCGGCACTAGAGTGTGGCACCATTTAGGTACCGAGTTGGATGAGATGCCAGTGTTGGTAGATCGCTGTAACACCCCGAGATTTTATGAAAAATATTCTTTTTAATTTCATTAATGTCTTGTGTTGTACGCTACACCAAAAGGATATGTTATTAAAATATTATTAAAACTAGCCGTTATGAATAGTAATAACCAATTTTTGAAATTTTGTAAATTTTATTTTTCAAAATGGATTTCATTTTTGGATTCGGAATATCGAAATTTGCTTAGGGTGAAATTTTGGTAATTTTCGGATAACTTTCATATTTTGATGAATAATGGAAATTACTAAATTTTAATTAAAAACAACGTTTTCAATCGAAATAATTAATAGTGATAAATCATTAATTTTAGTGGATTTAAAGTATATTTAGAATATATTTTTACAATTTAATACAATGATGGTCATTGGATGTAATTTCACATTTAAACCAGTTATAAACAAGTTTCAATCTTTTGATAGTTATTATCTCTTAAAAACACGCTATTTGTTTTGACGATGGGAATTAATTTTTAAATTAATTAATGCCACTGATATGTTCTGAATTTGGTAAAATAGAAATCATTTTTGAGTTCATAATATCAAATATAGCTTAGGCCTAATTTTTGGCATTTTTCTGAAAACTTTCAATTTTGGATGAATAGTGAAACCACTAAGTGGTAGTTAAAAAAAACTGAATTTTTCATAAAAATTAATTTTACCGCTTCCGTGAGTAGAATTTCAAAAATCCAAGAGACATGGTTGATGTCAGTAAGTAAAATGTGGTTCAATGAGATGAAAATAATTTTTTGGTGAATAGTAACTTTTTACTTTTTTTCCCACGGTTAAAAGTAAATAGGGTAATTAAGGGTAGAAATGATATTATTATTACCCTAACACATGTCCTAATTCTATTGGACAAGTGTAATTCGACTGAAAACAAACATAGGAATAAAATATGACCAATGAGGCCCACTTGGGTTAGATTAGGACATTTATTATTAATTTATTTAAAGAAGGGTTAAAATAGTTAAAATCAAAGTTTAATAAGTAAATAATTTCTAATATGGGGTTATACAGAAGATAAATTCGACTATAAATATTAATTAGAAATATAAAAAGATTTCCTATATAATGGTATTTTATTTGTAATTTTTAGACATTAGATAATTTAATTTATTTATGACACAATGATGATGTAGTAATTATCTTATTAATGAAATATTGACATAATTGATGTTATAAACACAAAAAAAATGTAATTTGAGACTTTTTATGAATTCCACTAATTTTCTAGCTTAATATAACATGTTATTATTGATTTAATTAGCCTTTTTCTAACTTATCATTCTATTATGATTTCCACAAAAATCAATTACTAAATAGTGTCAAAATTGACATAAAATAGTTTTTAAAACAAATATTATATTACAAATTGTTCTTTTATTCCTAAAAATCTAAGGTTCGGCCAAATGACTTAGATAAGGTTATATATATTAATAATAAACAACTAGGGGTTCGTTTGGCTTCTTATAGTATGTTTATTAACCTTATAGTGTAAGAACACAAGAAGACACGGTAAAAGTAAAATTATTTAACTTAATGTTAAATCTAAATGATAAGGTTAAAATAGGAACCTAAACATGTCTAAATTCTATTGGATGAGAGGATTCCAACACATCCCCACCTTATCCATGAAATAAATCAATTTGGAGCTATTTAAAACCGAAATTGACTTTATAATATAATAATATTTTTAGTTATTCCAAAGGTGCCCCTCACCTCCCTTATAAAAGGGCACCTCCTCCCTCTCTTCCTCACACAACTTTGAGCCTTCAATCTCTGCCAAACCCTGCCATATTATCCTCTCCACTTCCCTAGCAACATCCTAGAGGTTCTGGTCTTCCTCAAAGGCCAATTTTAGTGCCCTAAGTGGAGGTCTCAAAGAGGCGCTTCAAAGAAGAGGTAATTTCCATTACCGATTCTTTCAACTTTATTTCTTCTTCCACTTATTCTTCTTAGTTTGTTTCATTATGAAGTAATAAAATCAGTATAACTCATATAATGAAATGTTATTATAAGTATTAAACAATCCTATTTCACCATCTATCCATCCTACGGAAAACGAAATAACCGCGCGTGCGTACGTACGGAATACCGTCTCCACGCCGTGGTGTAATCTATTTTCCAACACCACCTTACTTGGATGGGCATAATGGTGTAAATAATGACTATATATGACTATTATAATGTGATATTGATTATGAAATAGTATACATACACTCCAATACAATTCCACGATCATAGGAACGATATCATCACTCGTGCGTACGTACGGAATACCGTCTCCACGATGTGATGTGACTCGTTCTCCATGATATTAATTTCATAATGATTATATAAATGAATTGAATGAATTAATATGATATATATTAAACTAATACCATTCTGGAAATGAGTTATCTATAACCTAAAGAGGAGAATCATAATTTATTCGACAAAACACACATAAGAACAAAAAGTTATGAACACCCGAATAACAAGTAGCAATGAAATATTACTACTAAGAAGCTAAGAATATGACCATATATGATATCATAAAAATAAGTAAGATTCTGGAATAAGTAAATAACATTATATAAATCATTATACATGAGGTTCGGACACTTACAAATCAAGTCGGACCTAAGGTAAGGGAAATATCACAATCTCATTTTTATCCGAGATTGTTTATACTTTGGAATTTACTGGGGTGAATTTTATCATCCACGTCAATGTTTCCTCAATATGTAATATTATATCCATCCAAGTACAATTGTTTAAATCCAATTTTACCCTTCTTTGAGTTTTTAGTAAAATATATTAAAGGAATCTTTTGTCATTTTTCGTACGAGGTACTTTTTGAATTTTCCGAAAAAAGTACGAAGAATGTTTTTTTAACTTATATGACATGAATGGATTTTTAAAACATTATTTCCAAGAAGCATCCTTTACAAGTTTTAAAGCTTATTTTTAATCAACTTTTTTTAGTTTAAAGTTGTATGACATTTTAAGAATGGAAAAATGTTTTTGAAGTAGAAAGGATATTTTCCTCAAGAATGGAGTTCAAGTGTTTTATCAAAATTATTTTCCATCTAAGATAATAAAGGGTTCTATTTTTATACCTATTATTACATTGATTTGATTATGTTGTGATAGAATTATTTTTATGAATTTCTTTATCTTATATGAATTGTTTTATGATGTCATGTTGTTTAAGAATCCCATTTTTACTACATGGGTTATGCAATGATGTATGATTTATGATTTTGTGGCACACATAAGAATGGTATCATTATGAGATGGGTGGGACCTATATCTCCCTCCAATGCATTGGGTAAAGATTTTATATCTCATGTGATAGACATGGCTGGAATGGTAGGTTATACCGGTTCAGTGAAACAAGACTGAAACGAGGGTGACTCGGTTCAGAAAGGGACTTTGTCCACTAAGATAGTCTTGGAAATGAGTCTTGACTAACAAGAAATGATTCTATATGATTATGTGTGAATAGAACAAAGTTTAATGTTTTAAGTTATGATTATTATGATTACATTTCACTTCCATGAGTTATCCCAGGTTATGAAATTATGATCTCTTTTACAGGTTAAGATTTCCAAAAGTTATGTTCTTATGTATATGATGTGATTGATATTTCTTTTGTTTACCATTACTGAGCATTTGAGCTCACCCTTTTATGTTTTCTTTTCCCCAGGATATAAAGAAATGTTTTAGGTATAAGAAAAGGAAGATCTTTATGGGAAATGTTAAAGATCTTTCACCAAGATTAGAAGATTATATTCCGAGTTTCCAAAGACACTAAACTATTACGATCCTTGTGTGTGTGTTTTTGTTATGTACTAAGTATTCCGCAAAATTAATGTAATGTCCATGTACGTCAAGATACGGGTCTCTACAGTTGGTATCAAAGGAAAGGGTTATTCAACCTTTGGAAACTAGGATGTGAGAACGTTAGTGAGATCCCTAGAGATATTTCTAAGGTATGTCTAGGGATGTCCCTAAGGATAAGTATACGTATAATATACAGTCCTAGAACTATGTTAACAATCATAGAATTTAACCTAAGAAGTTAGATATTGAGGATACTCCCCCTTTATAATGTAGTTTTCCCTAGCATGATTTTTGCCTCTCCCACTATTCTTTTTGGGTTTTAGACGATGGCTGGAACCCGAAGGAACCGTGTTGATAAATGCAATGGACAATGCAATGATTGTCCTCCTGAAAAAACAACTGTTATGGGAGATGGAGTGAAAAATATTATTGCTATACTTACACAAGATATGAATCATTCTGGACTTCCAAATGAGCAGATAATGGAACAATATTCTATTGAGTCCTTCATTAGGCAACGTCCACCTTCTTTCAGCGGGTCTTCTGATCCACTTGTTGCTGAACAATGGATCAGTACCACTGAAAAGATATTTTTAGTTCCTCAATGTTCTGAACATGATAAAGTCATCTTAGCAGTGTATCGTTTGGTAGGTGATTCTGATCAGTGGTGGAATCTTATTAAGAATATGAGGCAAAGGGATGAAATTGAGTCCATGGAATGGGATGAGTTCAAGAACTTATTTTTCAATAAGTACTTCCCTAATATTCTTCGAACAAAGATGGAGAAGGAGTTTCTTGAACTAAAGCAAAAGGATGATGAATCTGTTGGTATATGTGAAACGAATTTTACAAGACTTTGAAGGTATGCATCTGGCATTATCATCCAACCTGAAATTAAAGTTGATCGATTTTTTAGTGGCTTAAAACCAATTCTTAAAAGGGCATTAGCTATAAGAGACTTCAGTAGCTCTGAAGAAATTGTGCATTGTGCTATCAAGGTAGAAATGGAAGTTGGTGTTAAATATCCATCTCATGGTTTTGAAAAGAAACGAAAGATGGAGTTCAAGGAGAAATCTCAGAATAATGGTGAAATGAAGATGAATGTTTCCTTATGATCAATGTGTGGAATGAAGCATGGTGGAGATTTTCTTAAAGGGACTAGAAAATGTTTTAAGTGTGGAAAAGAAGGTCATCAAGCAGCTGAGTTTCGAGGTAATGGAAAAAAGGGTTTCTAATGATGTGAATAAAACAAACACTGCAGAGAATGCACCACCAACACTTCAATGCTTCAAGTGCAAGTAAATGGGGCATTGTGCTAATAAATGCCCTAATCAAAGGGTTAGTTTTGATCGACATGAGCAACCGCTTAAGGCAAAGGACAAAGGGAAGTCACATGCGATCACTATTGGCGATGTTGAATATGACAACGATGTGGTGGAATGATTAAGTGTTTATGTAATGGGATTCCAAAATAGTGTAGTATATAATATCGTGGAATATTGGAATATTTATGTATTGGTCTATTGGGGTTTTCAAGAATTTTATGGTACCAGTAACCATGGAAAGAGATTGAGATATTTTTGGAAAAAGAATGATATGCACATAATGAAGGGAAAATTAGAAAAAGAAATATTTGACAGTATTCATGAGCTCATTATTGATATAAGGACTAAGTGATATCATGGTTTGAGTATATAGAATTTTGAGGATTTTGGTACGTGGAAAGTGTTAACTTTTAATAGCACTCATGTTTTCAATAAGGTTCAATGGGTATTCAATAGAATACATTATTAAAGACTTTGAATGTTTGGAATGTGACCAACAAAACATATCTTATGATATATGGGGATCAACGATGGTATTAAATCTCTGGTAATCGTTTTCACTATGTTATGAGAGTGGACCGAAGTATTTTAGATAATCCTAAAGATTGGAATGGATTATGTTGGAAATAAGTTAGTATTGTTTAAGGATAGAACTTTTTTTTGATATTATTGATGGGATTTTATAGTAATGTAGTTTTAAAAAAAGGACAACCTGTAGGATGGGCGACAGCCCATCGCGTCAGACAAGGCTGTGGGAATCAAACCCACAACCGAAGTGTGACTGGCCTTTATCGCCTACCACTGGCCTACAAGAAGTCCCCGTTTAGTATAAACTAGTTTTATTATATTAATCAGTATGATATATGAAGTATAAGTCCATTTTAGGAACCATATATCATTAATCTCACTATAGATGGACTTATGTATTTTTTGATAACTTTTCTAACCTTTTGTTTGAAACAGATGGAATGACCCATCATTCTATCACATGATCTGCTAACACATCATGAATGATAAATTCAACTTCATTTCTTTAAGAGATGAAGTGAAAATTGTCCAAATAACAACAAACGTTGAGACTATACCAAAATCACGAAAGTATTTCTTCTAATTCCAATTTTATCAACTTTAGGGAAATGATCTTGAAAACCAAAAATGTTGTCTTAGTGCTCTTATATCTGATGAATCAGATGGTACCATAGATCATCACAAATTTATGGCTTTGTGATTTCTATCTTTTCCATAGCCATGTTCTCTACCACTCTCTATCAGAACATGATGGTTAGATTTCTCTTCCATATCCATATTTTCACCTATGTGGAAACCCAGTGATTAGTTTATTTGGGTAACCGTTACGTTTCATACTTTTGTTTTTAATGATTGGTTTTGATAATCCTTTTTACGATGTGGGTTTTGATTAAAGAAACTTTCGAATAGTAAACCATTTATAACCCCGACGAATTTCGAGGGCGAAATTCATTTTAAGGGGGTAGAATGTAACACCCCCAGATTTTATGAAAAATATTCTTTTTAATTTCATTAATGTCTTGTGTTGTACGCTACATCAAAAGGACCTTTCACAACACGCATCCTTGACTTGCCTTTTATTACATGCAATCACGACCTTCCTTGACAGCGTGTGTAGTACGCAATACCGAGTTTCACTAAACAACGATATGCTATTAAAATATTATTAAAACTAGCTGTTATGAATAGTAATAACCAATTTTTGATATTTTTTAAATTTTATTTTTCAAAATGGACTTCATTTTTGGATTTGGAATATCGAAATTAGCTTAGGGTGAAATTTTGGTAATTTTCGGATAAATTTCATATTTTGATGAATAGTGGAAATTACTAAATTTTAATTAAAAACAACTTTTTCAATCGAAATAATTAATAGTGATAAATTATTAATTTTAGTGGTTTTAAAGTATATTTAGAATATATTTTTACAATTTAATACAATGATGGTCATTGGATGTAATTTCACATTTAAACCAGTTATAAACAAGTTTCAATCTTTTGATAGTTATTATCTCTTAAAAACACGCTATTTGTTTTGACGACGGGAATTAATTTTTAAATTAATTAGTGCAACTGATATTTTTTTAATTTTGTAAAATAGAAATCATTTTTGAGTTCAAAATATCAAATATAGCTTAGTCCTAATTTTTGGCATCTTTCTGAAAACTTTCAATTTTTGATGAATAGTGAAACCACTAAGTGGTAGTTAAAAAAAACTTAATTTTTCATAAAACATAATTTTACCACTTCTGTTAGTATAATTTCAAAAATCTGAGAGACACGGTTGATGTCAGTAAGTAAAATGTGGTTCAATGAGATGAAAATAATTTCTTGGTGAATAGTAACTTTTTACTTTTTTTTACCACGATTAAAAGTATATAGGGTAATAAAGGGTAGAAATGATATTATTATTAACCTAGCACATGTCCTAATTCTATTGGACAAGTTTAATTCGACCAAAAACAAACTTAGGAATAAAATATGACAATTTAGGCCCACTTGGATTAGATTAATACATTTATTATTAATTTATTTAAAGAAGGGTTAAAATAGTTAAAATCAAAGTTTAATAAGTAAATAATTTTTAATATGGGGTTATAAATAAGATAAATTAGACTATAAATATTCATTAGAAATATAAAAAGATTTCCTACATAATGGTATTTTATTTTTAATTTTTAGACATTAAATAATTTAATTTATTTGTGAGACAATGATGATGCAGTAATTATCTTATTAATGAAATATTGACATAATTGATGTTATTAACACCAAAATAAATATAATTTGAGACTTTTTATGAATTAAACTAATTTTATAGGTTAATATGACATGTTATGATTTATTTAATTAAATATTTTTGAACTTATAATTCTGTTATGATTTTCACAAAAAATCAATTACTTAATAGTGTCAAAATTGACATAAAATAGTTTTTAAAAAAATATTCTATTATTAATTGTTCTTTTATTCCTGAAAATCTAAGGTTCGGCCAAATGACTTATATAAGGTTATATATATTAATAATAAACAACTTGGAGTTCTTTTGGCTTCTTATAGTATGTTTATTAACCTTATAGTGTAAGAACACAAGAAGACACTGTAAAAGTAAAATTATTTAACTAAATGTTAAATCTAAATGATAAGGTTAAAATAGGAACCTAAACTTGTCTAAATTCTATTGGATGAGAGGATTTAGACCCATCCCCACCTTATCCACGAAATAAATCAATTTGGAGCTATTTAAAACCCAACTTTACTTTATAATAAAATAACATTTTTAGTTATTCCGAAGGTGCCCCTCTCCTCCCTTATAAAAGGGCACCTACTCCCTTTCTTCCTCACAAAACATTGAGCCTTCATGCTCAGCCAACCCCTTCCAAATTCTCTTATCCACTTCCCTAGAAACATCCTAGAGGTTCTGTTTTTCCTCAAATACCAATTTTAGTGCCCTAAGAGGATGTCTCAAAGAGGCGCTTCAAAGAAGAGGTAATTTCCGTTACCGATTATTTCACCTTTATTTCTTCTTCCACTTCTTCTTATTAGGTTGTTTCATTATTAAGTAATAACATTAGTATCACTAATATACTGATATGTTATAATATGTATGAAACAATCCTATTTCACCATCTATCTATCCTACGGAAAATGAAATCACCGCGCGTGCGTACGTACGGAATACCGTCTCCACGCCATGGTGTAATCTATTTTCCACCACCACCTTACTTGGATGGGTATAATGGTGTAAATAATGACTATATATTACTATTATAATGTGATATTGATTCTGAAATAGTATACATACACTCCAATACAATTCCACGATCATAGGAACGATATCATCACTCGTGCGTACGTACGGAATACCGTCTCCACGATGTGATGTGACTCGTTCTACATGATATTCATTTCATAATTATTATATAAATGAATTGAATGAATGAATATGATATATATTAAACTAATACCATTCTGGATATTAGTTATCTATAACCTAAAGAGAAGAATAAGAATTTATTCGACAAAACATGCATAAGAACAAAAAGTTATAAACACCCGAATAACAAGTAGCAATGAAATATTACTACTATGAAGCTATGAATATGACCATATATGATATCATAAAAAAAGTATGATTCTGGAATAAGTCAATAACATTATTTAAATCATTATACAGGAGGTTCGCACACTTACAAAGCAAGTCGGACCTATGGTAAGGGATATATCACAATCTCATTTTTATCTGAGATTGTTTATACTTTGGAATTTACTGGGGTGAATTTTATCATCCACATCCATGTTTCCTCAATATGTAATATTATTTCCATCCACGTACAATTGTTTAAATCCAATTGTACCCTTCAGTGAGTTTTTAGTAAAAGATATGAAAGGAATCTTTTGTCATTTTTCGTACGAGGTACGTTTTGACTTTTCCGACAAAAGTACGAAGAATGTTTTTTTAATATATACGACATAAATGGATTTTTAAAACATTATTTCCAAGAAGCATCCTTTACAAGTTTTCATGTTTATTTTTAATCAACTTATTGTAGTTTAAATTTGTATGACATTTTAATAAAGGAAAAAAAAATTTGAAGTAGAAAGGATATTTTCCTCAAAAATGGAGTTCAAGTGTTTTATCAAAATTATTTCCCATCTAAGATAATAAAGGGTTCTTTTTTTATACCTATTATTACATTGATTTGATTATGTTGTGATTGAATTATTTTTATGAATTCCTTTATCTTATATGAATTGTTTTATGACGTCATGTTGTTTTAGAATCCCATTTTTACTACATGGGTTATGCAATGATGTATGATTTATGATTTTGTGGCACACATAAGAATGGTATCATTATGAGATGGGTGGTACCGATATCTCCCTCCAATGCATTTGGTAAAGATTTTATATCTCATGATATAGACATGGCTGGAATGGTAGGTTATACCGGTTTAGTGAAACAGGAATGAAACAAGGGTGACTCGGTTCAGAAAGGGACTTTGTCCACTAAGATAGTCTTGGAAATGATTCTTGACTAACAAGAAATGATTCTCTATGATTATGTGTGTATGCCACAAAGTTTAATGTTTTAAGTTATGATTATTGTGATTACATTTCACTACCATGAGTTATCCCAGGTTATGAAATTATGATCTCTTTTACAGGTTAAGATTTCCAAAAGTTATGTACTTATGTATATGATGTGATTGATATTTATTTTGTTTACCCTTACTGAGCATTTGAGCTCACCCTTTTATGTTTTCTTTTCCCCAGGATATAAAGAAATGTTTTAGGTATAAAAAAAGGATGATCTTTATGGGAGATGTGGAAGATCTTTCACCAAGAGTAGAAGATTATATTCCGAGTTTCCAAAGACACTAAACTATTACGATCCTTGTGTGTGTGTTTTTGTTATTTACTAAGTATTCCGCAAAAGTAATGTAATGTTCATGTACGTCAAGATACGGGTCTCTACAATCGCGGCTTGTAGAAAGGGGGGACTGAATTCTACCATCCCTGTGAAACATGAACTAGATACCCATATGGAATCCACAATGTTGGAGGACCAGCCTGCCCTGTGGGCTAGCTTGGTAGCATGAACGAGGCCGCTAGGAAGCCCGTGATGAAGAAGTGTCAGATCAACGATGCAGGTGAGGATTATAGGACAAAACTAACCGTTGGGAAGCCCAGTTTGGAATTGAACTTTCCCGCCAATTATGGGATGGGTATGATGAAAACTGGTCCCTGGTAAAACTAACGGGCTACACTCACAGACTAACCGAGCTGGGTCCAGTAATGCCCAATGGGCCTGTCCAGACTGGGCTAGCCCTTACCCAACTGAGTGAGGTAAGGTCGGCCAAACTGGGTGGATCATGCATGATCCTCATGTAGGGTTGGTCAGGTCGGTCTGATCAGGATAGAATGGGCCCAGACACAAAATTCTCTTATTTACTAAAACACCGATATCATTTATTCCAAACATCAAATTGACATGCCATTTGCAGTGTTGAAACGCTTGCAATTTGATAGACTTTTGGGCATATTCTATGTGAGCTTTTGTGGCAATATAGATGGGATTGATGGCATGAGGATTACATTCTCCCAGAATCATGTGCTCTAGGATCAGGAATCCTACGACTGGTGGTGAATAAAAGGATAAGACAAGTGGGGCCTAGTGGTCCATCTATCCTAGATTGAAGTGTGTATTAGTGATCAAGATGGAATAGAGATGAGTTGGTCTTAGACATATAGCTAGACAAGGAGGAGGGGGTCTTTGTGATCCAGCTATCCCATATATGAGCAGGTCTTAGTGATCCACCTGGCCAAGAGATGAGTGAATCATTGTGGTCCAAAAGGCTAAGGGATAAGCGAGTCATAGGGATCCAGCTATCCAAGGGATGAGTAGTTATTAGTGATCCTGTTGGCCTAGAGAAAAGTGGGTCTTAGTGATCCATCTATCACAGGGTTGATCAGGTAATAGTGATCCAGATATCCTAAATATGAGTGGGTATATGTGATCTAGTTGGACTAGAGACGAGCAGGTCTTTGTGATCCAGCTAACCCCAGATATGAGTGGGACTATGTGATGTAGTTGTCCTTGTTGATGAGTGGGACTAGATGATTAATCGATCAGTATGTTGAATTTTATACTTTATAACTGATAGTTATACATCTTATACGTTGAGTTATATCTCTTGTGAGATGTTTTTATTGTGTGGAATTTTCTGTGTGGTTTTTCATTGTGATCTTTACTTTTTTGTTTGGGGTCCCTACTGTGTATTGTGTTAATCACCCCTGTATGGGCTTCGCCCGCACAAGTCATGTCTCATGGATGTGATTGACGCTTCGATGAAAATCTTGGTGGTTCGAGACTCGATGGATCATAGTGAGACGAGATGGAAAAGTATAATTCTATTGCTTCAGGCAGCTACTCTACACCTACCCATCGGGTGGTTCTTGTAGTGAATTTATTTTTTGTGATAATGTAGACCCTTTTGATTGAAAATGTATTTGGTTGGGTTTGTATTCAATCACATTTACTACTAGTTTGTATTTTAATCATAGTAGTTGTCTCAGTGAATGTTGTGGTTGACTTTGAGTTTACTTTCCGTAGTTTGAGATTTTTGCACGTGTATAGTTTTAAAGGAAAATACCATCCTTTTTGGGGATATACCTATTCAGTGATAGTCACCAGCCCTTGGCCTATGGAAGGAAGAATTGGGGTTTTCACGACAAAGGCCCTTGGGGACGGGTCATGAAAAAGTGTTATCAGAGGAGGTCAGTTCTAACATAAGAACTAATAGTCAGTAATATTTTATGGGGAATCCGTGCTAAGTGTTTCATGTATGGATTTTAGACTAGGGAATCAAATGTTAGTGTGGAGGAAAACCTATCCATACATTAGGTTCCAGAATTCTATTTTCTGACTAGGTACCTGGAAACACTAGTCTCATGAATCATTGACTATTTTCACATGGACTTTTAGAGTTAGAGTTAGCTCAGTACATATAATATATTAATCAAGGATCATCTTGATACCCTTCAACATGACTCTATGTAGAAAACCTACCAGGATTCCAGTGTTTGACCATGAGGATAATCTAGAGAGCAATGAGGCTTTGGTACATGGATCGTTACCTGAGATTTCACCTTTGGGAGATGTCCCTGTAATACCACCACCCATTGGTCAGTAGTTACTACTGGTGCTACTGGAAGAGGATGCATGTATGCTCAATTTCATATATTAGTTCCAGTGACATAGGTCTCCCAGGTTTAGGGGAGAAACATATACCCTTTTCACTATCGATTGGATGGAGGCAGCGATGTGAGTCTTCTTCTTATTGAGGACACCACTTGACCGGATGGTAGATTTTTTCACAAGACTTCTACTTGGCTCAGTGGGGAGATGAAGGAGTTTTACGATCAAGACTCATGAGTAGGAAACCCTCACCTAGAAGGACCTTGATCATCTCTTTATGTGGAATTGTTTGTAGATAAATTGTGCTTAGTGCTTAGAGAGGAGATACTACACTTACAGATCTTCAGCCAGTTAATGGATGATTAAATATTAATGCTCGAAAACCTCTCTCGTTACTCTGCAGATATGGTGTAGGACCTTTTATTAAGGGAATGAACCTTTTATCAGGGACCATAATGAAGATCTGGGTGCTATATGAGGATAATACTATGATACACATGTGGGGAGTAGGGTACCAAGGCTCCCAATTACATGAATCATCATATAGATGACTATATGTTGATTGAGAGACCACTGCGGTAGCGTCATCAATGCCTTATTACATCATTCTATGTATGGACTAGCTATCAAGAGTTTGTTCATTGATAGAATATTTTAGACACATAGTGTAGTGTGTCCACATAAATGGGACCGAGTTTTCCTTCATCATTGAAAAGGAAAACTGAGCAATGCGGGATGAAATCGAAAATATGAGGGTGTAGTTGATTACTCATTAGTTGGCTAGCATGATCCTCGGTGAAGTGGATAAGACGAGTCCACTAGATTCCTGTAGTGTTGGACTAGTACGAGGTTGTCTTCCCAGGGGATGATTCAGGACTACGTCCTCACTAACTGGTAGAATTTTTCATTGACATATTCCTTGCGATGGAACCAATATCAACACCTTCATACCAGATGGCTATTTTAGGGAACTATTATATGAGGATATTGTTAAAAGAATTTCAAAGAAAGGGGTTTGTATGGCCCCACATTTCACTGTGGGTATCCCCAGTGTATTTTTTCAATAAGGAAGACATGATCTTGAGGTTATGAAAAGACATCTGGTGCCGAAACCAGGTGATCGTGAAGAACAATTAACCTCTACTGAGAATTGATTCCCTCTTAGATCAGTTGAATGGAGAGAGATGGTTCTCTATGATAGACCTGAGAACAGGCTATCACCATCTTTGAGTATGAGATGATGACATCTCAATGATCGATTTCAGATGTTGTTATGGCCACTGCGAGTAGTCAGTGATGCCATTTGGCATGACAAAGTCCCTTGCTGTGTTAATGGAACTCATGAACAGGATATTCTAGCCATTCATATACCTATTTTTAGTGGTACTTATTGATTAAATATTATTGTATTCTATGTCTGAGTAGAAGCACACGATAAACCAGAGGATGGTTCTAGAGACACTCTATGATTACCTGTTTTACGGAAATCTCTTGAAATGTGAGTTCTAGACCTAAAAAGTCTACCTTTCTGAACATGACATCTCAAAGGATGGAGATGTAGTTTATCAAGAAAATATCAAGGTAGTTGTTTCTTTGGAGCCACCCAAGAGAATTACTGAGGTACCAGGATTCCTTGGGTTGGCTGGATACTATTAGAGGTTTGTAGCTGAAATACATATAGTAAATTATCAAATGAAAACATTGAAAAAGAAGGGAAACCCCTTCTTGTGGATAGAATTATTCCAGTAGGTCTTTTAGCTGCTGAGGCAGAGTGTGATGAGTGCTTCGATCATGAGGATTTCATAAGAGGTCACTAATTACATGGTGTTCTGTGACCCATTAGGAACTGGGCTTGGTTGTGTCCTGATGAAAGGGAAAGTAGTAATTTCTTATTGATCAAAAAAATTGAGTAAACATGAGAAGAACTATGCAACTCATTACCTTGATTTGGATGTAGTAGTATTCACACTAATGATGTAAATAAACTGCCTTATGGTGGAACTATTTATCATCTTCTCTAACCACAAAATTATAAACAATATCTTTTCTCGGAATGATCTATACCCGAGATAGAGACGTTAAATAGAGTTCTTTATGGACTATGACTTTGAGATAGTCTATACTCCTGGGAAGGGGAATGTGGTGACAGATTCTCTCAGTAAGAGTTATAGTTCATAGCTACTGAACGAGGCCTCAGATCTACTGTACACACATCCTATATACAATGTGAATTTGGATGAGGAATCATCTCTTTATTCAATGGTAGTCCCCCCCAACACTTACAACAAGTCAGGGAGGTGAAACATGGAGATGTCAGCTAAGAGACTACATGTGCCTAGATGTCCATAGGGAAAGACGGAGATGAATATTTAATAGGTGGGGAGCATGTAATTCTTTTCAAGGGACACATGATAGTACCGGTGGAGTTATGAGATTAGATGTTCAGGGAGGTTAATAATTTCCCTTTAGCAGTACATCGAGGTGTGGTGAAGATGTATCAGGGCCTCCAACATCAGTACCAGAGTTCAGGGATGTAGTAAGAACTGGTAGAGTATGTCTTGAGATGCAACAATTCTAAAAAAGTGAAGGCTGAGAATCAGGTTACAGTAGTTTTGACACAACCCCTCAATGTACCAGAGTGGATGTGGAATTGGATATTTATGGAATTTGTTATATAATTACCACATATGTCCAATGGTAAATATACCATCTGGGTGATCATATTCCAACTCACCATGTTGGCCAATTTCTTACTCATTCCAGAGAAGGGTTCAATTGGGAGCCAATGATGTATCTTTGTGCAAGAGATAGTTCGACTCGATATATTCCCATCTATGATAGACTCATATCATGATTAATTCTTTACATCCTAGTTGTGTATGGGAATACATGAGGTGTTTCGGACACAACTGCACTTGAGTAAAACCTTTCACCAACTAATGGATGGTCAGATAGAGAAGTCCTACAGACCATGGAAGACCTGCTTTGTCCATTCATTCATTATTTTGGTCATAGTATGGAAGACCACCTACCACTGAGGGAGTCTTCATTAATCAAAAGCTACCACTCCGCCATCATAATAACATCATTTGGTGAACTGTATAGATGACCATGAAGGTTACCATTATGCTGGACATACCTAGGGGATTCTGAAATCATGGGTCCAGATATGGTACAAGATACCACTGGGAAGGTGTAGGTCATCAGAAAGCAGATGATGACTACACATAGTTGACAAAAGTCATATGTTGATAGGTGATGTAGACCCTTGGAGTTCAAATATGGGGACCACGTATGCCTATGGGTCTCTCCTAGACAAGGGATACAAATATTTTTCCAGGGTGGCATGTTATCTCTGAGGTTAATCAGACCATTCCAAATACATTATAGAGTGAGTGATTTGGCATACATCTTGGATTTACCACATTAGTTAGAAAGGGTTCATGAAATTTTCCATGTATCCCAGCTAAGGAGATACATGAACTAACCTTCTCATGTCATCGAGCACAACGAGATGGATATTGACCATGGGGCGACATTCGTGGTGTACCCGTTGGAGATAGAGGATCGAGAGGCGAGGAAACATTATGGGTTTTCGATTCCTTTGGTTCATATTCGTTGGAAACACAAGAATCTCCAGGAGAACACATTGGAGTGGGAGGCTCAGATTTGTGCTAAGTAACATTTTTTTGTTTGATTATCCCATGTTTTGGATTACAAGGAGGTAAATACCTAAAGGGGTAGTAATGTAATACCCCATGATTTCTTATTTTTTTTGAAAATTATATTGGATTATTTCATGACCAAATTCTGACACAACATGTGATTCTAGGCTCAGAGTTCCTAGAATGATCAATTGAAAAAGGTTGAGTTTTAAAAAATGGGCAGAAAATTTTTCCTAAAAAAGTTTAATAACTCTAAAATAGGATCCCATATATGAAATCTAGTGGAACCATTTCTCTCTGAGAAATAGTTTTCCCTAAGGAATGACTTATGTATAGTCAGCGTAGGTCTCTAGTGAGAAAAGTGAAAATGGAACAACCGTAAATCAACTTATTTTACTTTTCATATCCTTATAACTCATGAATGGTTGAAAGGATTGAAAATCTAAGACCATTGTTGAGCTTATAATAGCATTATTTCCATAGGTAGAGATTAACATTAGCCAGTGTGGGCTAACAGAGGAACATAGTTTTTTGTCATAAAAAAATAATTGAATTGATTGTATTTTATATTATTTTCAAATCTTTATAACTCATATGTGGTAACTACTATTTGAAATACGAAAGTACTGTTGAGCTCTTGAGGGTGTGCTTCTGTTAGGTGGAGAATGACATCAGCAGGTGCAGGTAGGCTATATTTATTGGTTTTTGTTATGTATCTATATATGAAATTATATAAATAATAACAATTAATTTATTTTCAAATCCTTACACCTCAAAAAATTTATCTCGGATTGAAAATCTGATACCACTTCTAAGTTCGTAATGAGATGTTCTCCATAAGTGGTTCAAATCATCGATCAGCGGGGGTGATGGGGAAAATATAATTTTATGTATTTTTAAAAGAAAATTAAAATAACATAAAAAGTTATTTTAATTTTTTTCTTCATCATTTAGTAGTGGCACGTCAGTGCTTTCGTGCATCGATGTAGTGAAGATGAATCTCATTATTGAACCACATTAATTATTCCGTGTAACATAAATAATGATTCATGATTCATAAATTAATCGCATAACAGGAAATGGAGGTTGTTTGACACAATCCTGGGAATTATCTGAGGCTTTGGTGGGTGGCGAAGGCTAGCGACGAAGGACAACCTCTCCAATGATGAATGCCGAAAAACATATATGATATAGATGACACCCCTGGAGGGTGGATTTGGGATAAGATATCAATGTATGATGAAGAATGATCATCCTTGAGCAATATCCTTTCTCAGGTAGGGGTTTAAAATAATTGAGAATTGGTTTTCCCCATTCTACCCCACTAAAAAATAACACAGATCAACTCTCTAACAAGTTGATCCACATATGTATTTTCCATTCGAAGTAGGGAAATATAATTGTTAATTGATATAGAGATTAAATATTAGTGATTTAAAATCTATATGTCATGATCCTACTAATGCAAACAAAATCGGACTAATAAGAACAAAAGCTGGTTGTCCATTTGGGTGTTCATTAGGATCCCCTTCATCACCCTCCACCCATTCTTCATGGAATAACATACAGTGGTGCATCGGCCATAAGGGCACCATGTAGAAGGGCTATGGCCATGCGGGCCACAGCCAGGGAGGTCGCGACACCTGTAAGAGATCGCGACACAAGGCCGCGATAGCGACACCCAACCACATCTGCAAGTGGCAGGTGGTGGACAAGTTGATTGCTGCGTTGGAGGTGAATGAGGTGCAAGGATATGGTCCGAAGACCATTGGGGTGAGCTGGACCGGAAGTAGAGTTGCGGGTGACACGAAATAATCGGCCCGTATGAGCAGACCGATGTTGGAGGGTGACATCGTGTTGGAGGAGAAACCTACATCATAAGGCCGCGACATATGGAAAGGGGGTGGCCAGATTCTATCTACAACATGTTGAACAAACTAGATTCGCAAATGGCTTCCAAGAAGTTGGTGGACCAGCCCATCATGCGAACTAGTCCAGTGGCCCGAACTAGGATGCAAGGTGGACAGGGATGTATAAGAGTCAACCTAACAATGTGGGTCTGGACGATGAGACAAACTGGGCCGCTGGGTGATTTGGGCTAGAAATGAATCAACTGACTAGTTTGTGGGATACAGTGGATGTAACCAGGATCACTGGAAAACCTGACAGGCTATACCCACATCCATACTGGGTCAGATCCAACAAGGCTGAATGGGCATGGCCTTTATCTATCATGGTCTGGTCCGACCCATACCCAACATGTGGGGTTGGCTGAATCGGGTATGGTCATGTGAGACTCAGAGATCGGGTCGGTCGCATCGGTTCAACCAGGTTAGAACTTACACTGAGGCAACTGGACCCTTTTTAGTAAAATGTCAATATCTTGCAGACCAAGTGATTGATTGATGTGTTGTCATTGGTGATGGGACACATGCGACAAGACAGTCTTTTTGGCATACATTTATGTGAGCATACGTGGAAGTTCAGATTTGACTGATGTCTTGAGGAGTAGATTCTTATGGAATCAAGCGTGCTAAGAGAATTAATCCTATGGTATGCGGTGATGAGAGGGATAGTAGAATCAGGTATTAGTGATCTAGATGTAAATGATATGAATGGGTCTTAGTTATTCAGTGGGCCTAGATACTTGCGGGTCTTAGTGATCCAGCTGGACAAGAGATTAGCAGGTCACTGTGATCCAGCTTGCCAAGAGAGGAGCCCATCTAAGTGATCCAGTTGGCTATTAGACATCTGGGTCATAGGGATCTAGTTGGCCCATAGGCAATTGAGTCCTAGTGATCCAGCTAACCCCAGAGACATGAAGGTCTATGTGATCCAGTTGTCGTAGGTGATGAGTGGACCCAAACGATGAATACCTTAGTAGTATGAATTTTTATCTTCAAAAAGTATAATTCTACTTCCTATGCATTGAGTTATAAGTAGTGTGAGTTTTCTTTATTGTGTGTTATTTGCAATTTTTTATTTCTCTTTTAAATTTTCTTTATTATTTGGGGTCTTTATTGAGTATTCTTTTACTCAACCAATTACAGGCTTCGACCACACCTGTCATGTCACATGAAGGTGATCAATACATCGACAGAGACATTGGTGCTCTGGGATGAGGTGGTGCTCAGTGAGATTAGATGGATGATCACACTTCAACGACTTTTGGAAGTGACTCTACACTTACCGATCAGGTGGGGTGTTTAGTGGAAGGCTTTTCTTTGATAATACACACCCTTTTTTGTAGTTTTATTTTGTAGGGTTTTTTTCAAGACCATTTACTTTCATTTTTTATTATAATCACATTAGTTGCCTCAGTGAATTTTTTTTAATATATTTGGTTTAACTTCCATAGATTTAACTTTGTTCAGGTGATGGGTTGAAAGGAAAATTATATTCCTTTTGGAATATTCTTATTTGGTGCTAGTTTCTAGCCTCTATTCTAAGTATGGCTGGGTTGGGGTATTCACATCATAGGACCAGTGGGATGGGTTGTGACATCTAATCATTGTTAAAGTGGTGAAGGGTTCCATATTATTGATGTCTATTTTATTATTTTACATGACTTATGTTATTTGGTTAGCATTCCATATTGAGGTTGGGATTGTTTGTATACCTTCTTATGTGATTTTTTGTTCTATTGTTTTATAATATGCGAATTAGTATGATTTTTTAACGTATACATGAGAGGCCTTGGTTTTCATTCTTAGTATAATTGTATGCTCATGATACATATATAGTATTACTTTCAGGTTTCTAGGAAGATCAAATAGGTTATTATGGACCATACTAGATCTAGCATCTAGACATCTTTTGTGTCACAAATTAGTTTTTCATTGGTTACATTCCTTGGTGTTTATATTGAATCTGTAAGAGTTTTATAGTGAACATGCATGTGGGATGAATTAGAGATTATATATATATATTGGAGTTTTTTTGGATGGACCATCTTATCTCCCAATCATGTATTTCTAAAAGGTCAATTCATTCCATTTATGGAGATTGTATACCCTTGGTGCTGGTCACCAACCTGGGGCTTACTGGAGACGAGAACATGGAATCATTATATCCTTTCATTCATTTCCATCCCAGGAGGCTTATCTTTGGAGGGTTTGGGATGTGATAGAATGTTATCAGAGAAGATATTTGAGAGAGTTGATGAAGTTTAGAGTTAATAACATTGAGGATTACATGGGTTGGTAGGGAAATAGTGTCAGTTTATTTTGTTGTGTGACATCAGTTTTGGATGATCGTCTATGATGTGAGATTTTAGTGCCCTCAGTGATTTGATGCATGGACTCTAATCCTACCAAATCACCAAGTGAGGTTACACTATTTATAGGGTAGAGAACCTAGGAATGGTACATGCATTATAATGACTTCTTCTCGTATTTGAGTTGGGTTTTTTGGAAGGTTAAAATGGAATTAATTAAAAGAATTAATTAAAATGAATCTTTAATAATATTATATAATACTCGGGTGTAGGAATTTTTTACCTTTTAGTAATGTCACCAAGTTATCACCCACATGTGGCCTGGCCTATTGAGGCACAGCAGGAGGATCTAGTTTATCAGTGGATGGTTGATCACGTGGAAGAAGCCTAATAGTGGTAGAGAAAATTATGTTTTGTCTAATATGTGGACTTGGGAATGTATGAGGGTATTGTTTTGGACATGGATACAGAGAGGTTGATTGAGGATCATGGGATCCCCTTCTGTTTGATCAGGGATCTAATAGATTACTAGGTTCCATTAGTGGTTAGTCAGTTGTGGTAAGATATACATTTGTTGGGGATGATTTATATGGGGTATAGAAAGAAGGAAAACATGTTGTGGGTCGAATATTTTATGGAGTTATGGGTGAAGTTATATTTGTAGTGTATAAATGTAGAGAAGTGGTAGGAGATACTATCCATTCGTCAGGGTAGAATGTTAGTATGGTAACATGGGATAAATTTCAAGGATCTTCAACAATTGACATCAGATATCATTCTAGATGAGGTGTATCATGCGAGATGACTTGAGGAGGCACTCCAAACAATTATCCAGTATAATGTTACTCCTCTCATGATTTCAATGTATCTAGAAGAATAGTATAATTTAGAGGTAATAGAGTGTATTCACTCATGAAAGAGTATATTTAGAGGAGGGATGTAGTAGTGTTCATTGAGGGGAAAGGTTGACTGTGGTTGGTTCCATGTCCCAGGACCATAGAGGTTTCGACAAGAAGGGAGTTGGCCATAAAAATTTTTGTTCCTGCCTTCGGGTGCCATTGGTTACGGTGACCTTTTGTGGGATTGGGGAAAAGTTGTTTCTTATGTGGGATCCACAAACATCAACATAGTCAGTGCCTAGTGGCAACTCATTCTTAGTTTGTTGGTGGAGGACTTGCTTAGTGCCAGCCTCTATAGCAGTTTCCAGTCATGCAGTTTCAGTAGTAGGGACAATATGATTTTTCTCTTCCAAGGGGAGATGGAAGGGTTTGGGGCTGACCTCCAGGTGTTTTGTAGAGACCTCAACCGAGTCATGGTCATGTATCTGATCATCAGTAAAATGGAAGATGAGCAAAGTGTTGTCTTTTGTATGTATTATAGGATATAGTTCTAGAATTTCATGATATATTTAGAGGTATGATCATCATGTTTAGTACCTGTACTTATGTTATTTTTGTTTTAGGAGATTCACACTCATTTTTTGCACCTGATATATCCCATTATGTAATAATAGATGTAGAGAGGCTTTCATTTCCATTGGTATTGAGTACACCAATTGGATCTTATACTATCATGCTTTATATGTTCCACGAATGTAGATTGATGATGGGACGACATCCATCTAGTGGAAATCTCTTCTTAATACAGATTCAACCATATGACATCATTATCGACATTGACTTGTTGAATTTTGTTCATGATAATATCTATTGCATCTAGATAAGGGTTGTGTTTTCAAATTTGGATGGTCTTCATGTGGATTTCAATAGTGAGATAAGATGAGGGAAGTTGGTTTATAGATCCCTGTATATCCATGTTGGTTTAGCTATCAGTGGGATCAACAAATGTAGGGATGATGTATGTTCCCATAATATTAGGGAGTTACTAGATGTTTTTCATTAGTATGTTCTTACTCAAACCACATGACATGAAATTGAGTTCAGGAGAGACTTTTAGTATGGTGCTTCTCTGATTTGGATGAAACCTTTTGAGCGGTGCAGTTTGTATTTCTAATATTGATTTGTAGTATGGATATAACTAGTTATAGGTGAAGTAAAGAGATACTCCGAAGGCTTCATTCAGATGTGGGTTTGTGAAAATTGATTTTGTATTCATATATTTTGGTGTAATGAATACAATATCGATATTCATGGGACTCATGAATTCCATCTTCTGTGAGTTCCTAAAAAGATTAATCGCCATATTCATCAATGATATATTGATTTTCTTGATGTTAGAAGAGGAGAATTCTTTGCAATCATAACCATCCTACAGGTTCTTGGATGCCACTAGCTCTATGTAATGTTTACCAAGTGTAGGTTTTGGAAACATGAATTACATTTTCATGGAGATGTGGTGACTCATGAAGGAGTTGCGGTGGACCTGTCGAAGGTTCAAGTTGTTATTTCACAGAAAGAACCTAATAAAGTTACAGAAGTTTGATGTTTTCATGGTATCACGAGTTATTATAGGATATTTTTACTTAATGTCCTCATAGTTACTGCTCCATTAAATTCTCTTAATAGTAAGGAATAATCTATTATGTGGTATGATTGGTTCTAGGAAGTGTTTAGTTACATGAAAGAGAAGATTCTTAGTTCCACAGTGCTTCGGTTTCTAGAGAAAATAGCGATGTTTGAGGTTTTTTATGATGCTTTCCCTATGGGTTTGGGATGTGTGTTGTTTCAGTAGTGGGGAGTGATATTTTATGGGTCTAGGGTGTTATGATCCATTTAGCGTAACTATTCCTCCCCCGATATAGAGTTAGCAGCAGTTGTTTTGTGAGCTGATGTTTTGGCGGCATTACCACATTGGGAAGCGCTTTGTGGTCTTCATAGAAAACAAGATTTTGGGATTCATATTTTTCTAGTGTGATCTAAATCTATAGTAGTTTAGGTGAATGTATTTTCTTCAACTATAAGATTTTTAGATCTCCTACTCCTTAGGAAAGTGTAATTTCATGGTCGATGCTTTGAGTAGAAACTCATAGAATGTGGTTGTTTGGGAATCTGTAGATGCTTAGAATGTCTTGGGGGAGATGGAATACATGTGATTAAGTAGAGGAATGGATATTTGTAGAGGTTTTTTATTATAGAAGATACTCGAGTATTCTCTTATTTAGCTAGTGGAAGAATCTCATTTGGGACACTCAGAGGTAGAGGTGTTGTGTGATAGGGATGTCCATGGTGATACTTTAGAGGGATGGTCGGAGGATGGTTAGAATCCAAAGATGATTCGTGGGATGTTGTTTATTCCGATAGAAATACGTGTGGAAGTGCATCGTGAATTTCATAAATCCCCCTTATTGGTACACCTTGTAATTTATAAAATGTATTGTGGCATGAGGACGATGTTTTTGTGGCCTAGGATAAAACGAGACGTTGAAGAGTTTGAGGAATGATTCATTCTCTAATAGTAGGTGAATTCGGATCACGATGATCCCTGTGGGTTTTGAATCCCTTGAATGTCCTTGAGCGGATGTGGGATGACATCGCGATGGATTTTTTCATAGGGTTATCTACGTCATTGGTTGGCTATGATACTATCTGGTTAATAGTGGATAAACTGAAAAAATCATATCACTTCTTAGTAGAAAAAGAGTTGGGCATAGTGGATGCCTTATCTAAATGGTATGTAGTTGTAGTAGTAGGTTTCACAGTGTTCTGAGATCAATTGTCTCTAACTGCGAAGTGAGGTTTACCTCACGAGTGTTTATAGGATTAAAACATGATGTTGAAACCCATTTGTACCTCAGTACAACTTTCCCCTCTCGTATAGATGGGTAGACAGGGAAATCTGTCTAGAGGTTGGAGTATATGTTGTGGGCCTACATCATAGACATTTCATGGTCTTGGGTACAACACCTACCCTTGGCAGAGTTAGTTTATAATAATAGGTACCACTATTCCATTAGCATGACCCTATTTGAGGAGACTTATGAGAGGCCTTATCATTATCTGTTGTGATGGATAAAGGTTTGGGAGAAAAATCTCCATGGTCCTGAGGTAGTACAGAGCATGACATTCATGAGAGGATTAAAGTGGTGAAGGACCGAAATAAGTCATATGTCAATTGCAGGAGGAGGCCCTTGGAGTTTGAGGTTGGGGACCACGTGTTCATGATGGTTTCCCCTCAACATGGGTAGAGGATGTTTGGAAAAGTGAGAGAGATTTTATAATGTCTCATAATTTTTTTGTACTTTTTTTAATTAAATGTAATTATTCTGAGACCACACGCTATTACAACATGTGATTCTGAGGCCCAGTGAGCCCAGAATGGAATTTTGAACTTTTGTATGGTACATTTAGTAAACGTGAGAGCAGGTTTTTTCAAAATTTTGAACTGGTGTTCAGATTGAATATGTGAGGGAATCTTTGAACTCGGAATGATCGGATTATCCTAGAAATGATTTAACTTTGGCTGGTATGGGCCGTTCAGAAAAGTTAATTTTCATATTTATCGAAAAAAATAATTTGAAGGAATTTTTTTTTCTTACCATTGAGTGGCAGACAGCGACACTGTGGTGCAGTGACGAGGCAGTGATCAGGAGAAATAATGAGTATCGTTAATGGCTTATATCAAGAAACATAATGATTAATTAAATGAAGTGTAATAGCATAACAGTGCTACGTCACAACGTAGCTGGAACATTATGATGTGTTTCCTTCTAATTTTTTGACTAGTTGGTGGAACGAGGATTAAACCTTGGCGATTCCCTAACAAACTAACAAGGGTATTCTTCTCCAATGAAGAATGAAACACCAATGAATCCTCAATGAATTCAACACACGTCAAAGTATCTAGTTGAATGTGATGAATGACATCGATATCCTAGAACATCGTGGTTGAAACGCCACATATTCAAACATCAAAGTGGTAGGGGTTGTTTTATTTTTATGTTATTACCCATTCCATTCTAGAAATTACGAACACAGATCCACCCATGAGTAGGTTGATCCTCAATTTGTGCATTTATGTTGGAGTTTACCTTTATCTTACGATTTCTCTACCCAGGATTCAATCATTTATTTATATTATTGAACAAAAATCTCTGATCCTCCAACATTTTTTAAACCTCTAACACAGAGGGCATGGGTTGACATGAACATGGCCTTATCACCTCTTAAATGTGGTTTCCTTGTTATTTTACAATAAAAATGAAGGAAATATGATTTTGGGACCATTTTTGTGAAGAGGATGATCTTCATAGACCATAGGCGTTGGCAGTGCAATGAACGGACCACTGGAGCGTGTCCTGTAGTCCGATGAAGGTTTTATTGGCACACCAATGGTGGTTGTTGCATGCACCAGTGCTCGCTACGTGCCAGAAAATGGGACAGGAGGTCACCGACTATGTCGCTCGTCGGGAGTAGAGATGTCCCCATCAGCACACCACAGTAGTAGGAGGTTGTTCCCAACTGGTTGAAGTGGTGGAAGGCACGACGGCGGGTAGGGGATACATGGTGAAATGACACATGTCCAAGCCTCCCTGGAACATGGTGAGCCATAGTCCATAGGCCGCAGTGAGATCAGAGACCCCACATCCATGGTTCCATCTAGGGTTGGACATAACAGCCCACTACATCCTGGGAAATGGTGCACTAATGGTCGGGCTTTGGGATGGCGGGCCACGCCCCCAGCCAGTGGGCCGGGACAGACCCAAGACACAATGGTCCGGTGCCACGACCCAGTGGTCCAGACACATACTGGAAGGTTGTACCCATAACCAGTGATGCATAACTATGCTGGGAGGATAGACCTGCTCCCTTCATATCAGGATGGACTAGACCTGGTCACCAGGCGACTCGACGGGCGGGACCCTCGGCCAAACCGGTCCAGGTCTAGACTGGACTGACCCAGACCAAAACCGGGTCTTGTTGAGTCGGTCATATTAAATCGGGGTATGTGGGTCCCCTTAGTAGGGTTGTTCTGGTCGGTCCGACTAGGTCAGATCGGACGCAGATGCAACCAACCACCATTTACAAAAACTCTAATAACTGACAAACCATTCTTCTGATTGATGTGACATCAATGGATGTGGGATCCTTACAATGAGGAGGTCCTTATGAGATACTAAACATGAGTTCTGGTGGAGTTTGGCATACATACGGGTTGGATCAAGCTCGAATCCAACAAAACCCTTTATAGAAAAATGTATATATCATACAGACCAGGTGTCTGTTCGACACATCGTCTATTACGTTGGAAACCTTAAAAATGCACAATCCTATAGGATTACTCTATGTTTTACTTCATGGATGTAGAGGTATGACCAATGGATTAGGTCTTAGATCCTCCCAGAATCAATCCTGATATGTGTGGTAATCCAGTGGCTGGATGTTATGTGAAGAACGAATAGTGATCCTATATAGGTCAGCACCTTTAGATCTTGGGTGGATCAGCACATAACAATCTTGTGCAGATCATCACCTAGAGATCATGTGTGGGTTATCATCAAGCGATCATGTGTTGGTCAGCACCTAGTGACCCTGTGTGGATCAGTTGTGGATCCCCTCTACATAATAAGATCATCTAGCATTAAAACTAATCATCTTTACTTATGTACATAAGTTATACATAGTGTGAGCTACATCTTTAACATTGTTCTATGTGTTTGAGATCATTCTTGGTGTGATTACTTCTATGGTATTTAATTTTTGTGTTTTTATTCATGTATTATAGAGAAACCATTGGGGTTCTCAAGGCCCTTACAAAGTAATGTTATAATCATCCTTGCATGGGATTTGACCACACAGGTTATGTCGTGTTCAAGTGACAGACATCCTTGAATGGTACTTTGGGGACCTAGGATTGGACTATTCCCAGAGGTGGATTGATAGACGTGGTGTGATGAAGTGAAAATCGATGGAGAGTTGTACCTACCCATCAGGTAGGATCCTTGGTGGACGACCTCCAAATCTTGTACAAGTTTTTATGTACTTTCCTTTTAGTTGGGATTTTATTCTAGCCCCATTACATTATGTATACAAACATTACTCTCGATGATGGTTTATTGTGGTGGTTGTATTACTTTTCATTCCATGGTGGTTAGATTTGTGTACTTTTTATATCTGTGTTTGTACAAGATTAAAGGAAATGCCTTCCCTTTTTGGAGATATGGCTTTCTGGTTCTAGTCACCATCTCCTGGAATATGGATGGTGGGCTTGGAGAAGTCATCGAACAAGCCCCGATGGATGGTTCATGACCATGTGGTATTTGAGCATGGTCGGTTCTTCTGAAAGAACTAAGAGTTTATAAATTTTCAATTGGGGCAATAATGTCAAGTTTCTTGAGTTCGAAATTCAGTCAAAGGAGTTCAATGTTGGTGTAGTGGCCGACACATCCATACACAATGCCCTGGAATTCTTTTTTCTGACTCTGTACAAGAAACAAAAAGTTTCATGTGCTTTGAAATTTTTATCTATTTATCTTATTTGAGTCAAATCACTAATTATATCTTATTAACCATTGTTCATCTATTTTTCTTGAGGATTCACCCATGGAGATAATCTTCCAGGATTATAGTGAGAGATCATGATAATGGTCCACTAAGAAATGAGGCATCGGTGGAGGGACTACATACAATGATAGAACCTTTGGGTGGGGTACTAGTAGCACCACCAGCAGAAGAGATGTGGTTTCTACAAGCCCCACCAGATGATAGTGCACACTTACTATGCATGATACCTGAGTTCCAAAGACAATGGACTCCTTGGTATTGAGGCAAGACAGATCCTCAAGCAGCTGAGGATTTGATGGAGGCAGTAACTCATGTTTTTCTCCATGTAAATACACCAACATACCAGATTGTTGTCCAAGCTTCATGCCTTTTTCAAGGATTGATAGGGTGATGGTGGAGCGTGATGCTCTAAACACATGAGGAGGAGACCCTTGTCTAGTATGACTTCAAGGGAATCTTCATGGAGAATTCCATACCAGTGACACTACGCTCAATAAATATTCATGAGTTAATGCACCAATAGTAGTGGAGACTGACTATGGCCAACTAATCGGAAAGGATTACCAACCGCTATCATTACTCCACCGAAATGTTACGATTCCCTTTATTTATGGTCTGGTCCTTTGATCATGGGATACGATGGGAGATTAGAGTGTTAATGATTTCTCTTGACATCTCGACACATGTAGGAGTGTTAGGGTCAGCCCTATTAGTGGAGAGATTCCTATCCGAGCTGGCACCAATGGTGAGAGCCACCACCGAATGAAAGGAGGTAGAGTCATCTGTCGAAGAAAGTATGAAGGAAAAGTAGAGGCCCACATGAGCTACACAATTTAAAGGACGACCCCAGAATATAGGGTTGAAGGTGCGGAACTCGTGAGACAGAGGAGGTCGTCTGAGGGGTAGTGGTTGTTACTCTTTCGTTGGATATGTGAACATTGATCAAGACTGTCTGACTCCCCATATGGACGACCCGCATGGGGCTGAGGGACCACTGACAAATTTATAGGGGTTTGAGGGAGGAGGGCTGCAGGGCTGCAGGGCGGTGGGCATGGAAGGGGAGTGGGATGAGGGGCGTGCGGTGGACCATATGTCAAGATAATACCACCACCACATCCATGAGGTTAACCATGAGCTCTAGAAGAATGTGTATAGGGTCTAGGCTAGCTTCAGGCGATGGACGACTATGACCATTATTATACGGAGATGATTAGAGGTACGATTTGTGTTTATTACACCATAGATGTAGTTATTAAAGGCATGGGTTCCAGTCACTCTATCCTTTCCATGGGCCTTATTTGAGGCACTGACATTCTAGTAGAGCATTTGGCATGACCCGTACGATTAGAAATCCTAATGGTAAGGTATTCACTTATTAAACAATAGTGTCTTCTATGTGAGGTTACTCTAGGAGGTGAAAGATTCGGCTGTTATCTCCTAGTAGAAGCATTAAGGCCTTACGACGTCATCTTGGGTATGGACTAGTTATCCACTATCCATGCTCAAATTCACTATTTTAGAAGAAATGTTTTTTGTGTCCATGCGGATGAGATCCAATTTTCCTTCACTGGTTAGTAGAGAATCTTTAAAGCATAGTATATACATTCTCGAAGGAGGTTGAATCCAATCACTCACTAGTTTTCTAGCCTCACCCTCTGTACAATGGATAAGGGGAGTCTGAGATTTAATGTAGTTCGAGACGATTATGAGGATGTCTTTCTAGAAGATGTCTCCGGACAACCTCTTCATAGAGAGGTAAATTTCATCATTGACTTGTAACCAAGGATTATATCAACATCTCCAGCTGCATATCAGATGGCTCCGGCAGAGCTTCAAGATTTGGGTGTACAATTGGAGGCCATTTAGAGGAATTGGTTTGTGAGGATTAATTTATCTCCATGGGTAGCCCCAGTGGGTTTTTACAAGAAGTAAAATGGGAGATTGTGGAAATGTGTGGACTTATGGTTCTTGAATCAGGTTACTATGAATAACAAACATCCATTTTTGAGGATTGATTAAATCTTCAATCAGCTAAAGGGAGAGAGGTGCTACTCGAATATCAACCTCAAATCAAGCTATCATCATATTTTGGTGCTGGATGTAGACATACCGAAGACAAACTTTAGATGCTGGTATGACCATTATAAGTTTCTGGTGATGCCTTTCGTTGTGACCAATTACCTGGTGGAGTTTAGGGGATTAATGAATAGGATCATCTATCCCTACCTCGATCATTTAATTATAGTTTTCATTGAAGACATCTTGGTGTACTCAACGTTAGAGGAAGAGCTCGCTACACACCTAAGGATAGTCCTAGATGTTCTCCCAGAGCACCAACATTATGGTATGATCTCAAAGTGCTAGTTCTGTATTCCAAAGTTCCACATTCTGGGACATGTCATCTCGACGGCTGGAGTTGCAGTGGTTCTTGTGATGATAGAGGCAATGTTGTCTTGGGAGCCACCCAAGAGTGTGACTAAGGTGTGGAGTTACATGTGGTTGGTTAGGTACTACCAGATGTTTGTACCTTCCTTTTCCAAAGTAGAATCAACCTTTTTAGAATTTAAAAATAAGGGAAACCTCTTAGTGTGGATGGAGAGGTTCCAGCAGAGTTTCAAGTAGCTGAGGTTGAGACTGAAGAGTGCCCCCATCTTGAGACTACCAAAAGAGGTATTTGGGCATGTAGGAAATTATGATGCATCAGGGACTGAATTGGGTTGTGTCCTGATGGAGGAGTGAGTGGTGATCACCTACATATCATGATAGTTGAGGAATCATGAGAATACCAATGAAACCATTATTTTAGGGTTATCAGTAGGGTTATTTGAGTTAAAGATGTAGCATAACAACTTGATGGGTGCACGGTTTACCGTGTACTCTGACCACAAGAGTCTTAGGTATATCTTCTCATAGATGGACATGAACATTAGACAACAATTATGGTTATAGTTCCACGAGGACTATGACTTTGATATTGTCTATACACTTGGTAATGTTAATTTGGTGGAAGACGCACTCAGAAAGAAGTATGGTTTACAGCTGCTTGGTGAGGTGATGAAGCGGCTAGAAACGATGCATATATAATTAATAGATAGTGATGGGGTATCTTATATATATTTAATGGATAGAACTCCCCAAATATTACAGAGATTTTGGGAGGCACAACTTGTGGATGTTTAATGTGAGGCTTGAAGTTATCAGATATACTTAAGACATGCTCCTGATAATATTTATATTGGTGGGGAGCATGTCATCCTTTTCAAAGGACACACTGTAGTACTAGTGATGTTATAGGAGGAGGTGTTTATGGAGTTCCATACATCCCCTATAGAGGTTAATTCTGGTGAGATGATGTTGTACTAGTACCTACAACATTTGTTTTGGCGACTAGGGATGAAGAAATCTGTTGAAGATTTTGTTTCTTGATTCCTCACTTGTCTGCAATTGAAGGCCGAAAATTAGGCCTCAACAATCTTTTCAGCAATCATGTCTGGGGACCATGATTATATCTAGGTGATCATTGACCGACTCACCATATCGGCTCACATACTACCCATTAGTGGGTAGGGATTAGTAGAAGGATTAGGACTCCTCTACATCTAGGCGGTAGTGTGCCTTCAACAATCTTCTCAGACCATGATGCACAAATTACATATCGATTGAGGAATAGGTTGCAGTAGGAGTTCGGGACTCAGCTGTGCTTGACCACAACTTTTCACAACTAGATGGATGGTCAGATGGAGTGGACCATACAGACCTTGGAGTACATGCTTTTTTATTGTGTCCTAGAATTTGGTTGCATTTGAGTGGACCACCTCCCACTGGTGGAGTTTTCATAGAATAACAGTTACCACTACACCATTGGAATGGGACTGTTTGAGGCCTTGTACGGGCGGCCTTGATGATCACCCATGTGATAAATAGTCCTAGAGGATTCGGTACTCATGGGTCCAGAATTAGTATGACCTACCACCGAGAAGGTTTAGATTATCCAGGAGTCGATGAGGACTACACAACATAGGTGGAAGTCCTAATATCATAGGAGATTGGGATCCTTGGAGTTTTAGGAGGGCGATCATATATTCCTTTGGGTCTCACCCTAATTTGGAATGTGGATACTTGTTTGGTGAAAAAAGTTATATCTGAGGTTCTACATACCTTTTAATATCATTATAAGAGTTGGAAAGTTGGTATACTACCTAGCTCTTCCCCAAAAAATGCATCAGGTGCATTATGTTTTCCATGTCTCGTAGTTGAGAATGTGTGTGCATGATCAATCACACTTCATAGACAGGGGAAATATGGACATTAAATATGGGGTGATGTTTGTGGAGTTCCTGATCGAGATAGAGGATGGACTGGAGTGTGTCTTATGTGGTTGGTCAACTACTCTGGTGTGACTTCATTAGAGGCACATGAATCTTGAAGAGAGAACATGGGAGTGGGAGGGTCATATTTGTGCTCCGTACTTCCCATCTATTTGATTAGTTTTGTTTTGGATTTTAGGGATGTAAAGCCCAAAGTTGGGTAGAATTTAAGGTTTTTTAAATAACGTTTATTTTTTTAATTATATGGTTTTACTTTGAGAACACACTCTCTGACGACACGTGATTCTGAGGCCTAGTGTGCTTGAAATATAATTTTGATCTTTCATTAAAGTATGTTCAGTATACATGAGAGTGAGTAATTCTGAATTTTGATCCAATGCATGGATCAATAGTCTTTGGGAACCGTTGAACTCAAAACACCAATATTTTATGAGAAATGAATTAACTTCAGCTGGAAAGGGTAGAGTGGAAAAGTTATTCTTCAAACATTTTGAAAATAATAATAATAAAATATAAAAGAATTATTTTATTTCATTTCTCACCATTGAGTGGGGGAGAGAGACTATGCGGTGTAGTGATGAGGAAACGACAAGGACCATTAATGAGGCTCAATAATGACCCATATCACGCAGTGTAATGTTGAATAAAAGGATGAAAACTAGCGATGCTCTTTCATAAATGAAAAGGCATAACTATAACACTGGGACATGTTTTCTTTAAATTGTTTGACATGTTGGTGGAATGAGGATTAAACCATGGTGTTTATATGACAAAATTACAATGGTATTCCTCTCAAATGAAGAATTTCACATCATGAGATCATCACGAACTTCGACACACATCGATGAACGGAGATGAAAGCGACAAGAGATGTCGACATCCAGAAACCTCGAGGACGAAACAGCACATCTGTGTACATCAAAATGGTAGAGGTTATTTTATTTGGTTATTCATCCACATTCATTAATAAAAATAATGAATTTGGATCAACCCAAAAATAGTTTGATCAATTATTTGTGTGTTAATGCAGGAGGGTATCTTTATTTTGGTATTTATCTATCGAGGAGTAGAACATTACTTGATATAATTAGACAAAAATCCTCGATCCTCCCCATATTTTAATCCTCCAACATGGAGGGAATGGGACCACATGTACAAGGCTCGAGCACCTCCTACATGTGCATTTTTGTGGGTTATACCCTTAAAATTGAAGCATGTTCATATTGGGACCGTCGTGGTGAAGAGAATGCTCCCCAGAGATTGTTGTTGATGGTGGTTCGAAGAACGGAACACCGAGGCACGTTTGAGGGTCTAACGAATGTTCATCTAGCATGCTGACAGCATTCTGGAAAACTAGAAAAGAAGCCACCACCCATTCTAGTGTCCAAGAGGAGCGGCATTCTATGGTGGAAGGAGGCCACAACTTACTAGTTTTGGTGGAAAAAGGTATGGTGCCAGGCTGGCGCCGCATGGAGGGATAGTAGGCGTCTGGTCCATTCAATCTGAAAATGATCCATCGTCCATCAACTGCCAAGGGAGGCGATACATTACATCTATGGCTCCATCTATGTTAGGACGCGGCATCCTTATGAGTCCTATAGGGATGTCGCACCACCAACCTCCCCAAGAGGTAGGGCTTCAGGCCGGCAAGCCACGCCTCCCGTCGTGGCCTGGACCTATGGACCAGCGTGCCGGACCCACACCGGTGGGATGGAATAGAATTTAGTGAGTTAGACATGAAAAGGTAGGTTGGAACCACACCCTTCGGGATGGGCTACAATAGACTGGGTCTTCAGGCGTCCCGGTGGGCAAGACTGTTGGCTAAACCGGGCCGGGTCCAGCAAGACCCATTAGGACTGGCCCATTGGCAAGGCCATACTGGACCAACCAAGACCAAAATCGGGTCAGTTCAAATTTACCCAATGTTATGTGGGTCTCCCAATTAGGGCTGTTCAGGTCGGTACGATTGGGTCGGATCAGACCCAGACTCAACATGCCCCTGTTTACTAAACCTCTAATAACGCACAAACCGGTTGTCCAGTTGACGCGCTGTTAGTGGTGCTGAGACCCTTGTGATGAGCCGGCCCTTATGGGATACTGTACGTGAGTTTTACTAGAGGTTGGTGTATGTCCGGGTTGGATCAGACTCGAATATAACCAAAAACTTTTTAAAAATAAATGCCATTATCTTACAGACTGTGAGTGCATTTGTCGGGCTGTAATTTTCATTGGGACCCTTATGATGGGATAGTCTTTTCGGGTTACCCGATGTGGGAATTCGTGGTGGTTTCATTATGAATAATGGGTTGAGGATCAGATCCTCCAAGAATAAAGAGTTCTAAGTGTGATAATCTAGTGGCTAGCTATGACGTGAAAAATGAATAAAAATCATGTGTGGGTCAACCCCTAGAGATCCTGTCCGGGTGAGCTCAATGCTAACCTATGTGGGTCCGCACCTAATGATCCTCAGTGTGTTATAACCTAGAGATCCAGTTTTAGACAGAACCTAGCAACCCTATTTGGATCTATAGTAGAGCCTCTCGATAGAATAAGATGATCTATGTTTACGACTAATAATCTTTTGTAACACCCCAAGGTTTTGAAAAAAATATAGAATGAAATTTTATATCCATTAAAACACAACTTTTCCTCTTCAATTCTTTGAAATTTGAAAAATGGTCATCTAGAGTTGTGTTCAGTAAGTCGATTGGAGTCCAATAGAAAAAACATGTTTTTTTAGTGAATAGTACCATACCCTTATGAATAGTAATATGAATAGTAATATGACACTAATGAATAGTAAATTTTATTATTATTTAATTTTCTTAAGGATAGAAGATAATAACATCTTGGTTAAGTTTTCATTGTGATAATGAAATAGTTGTAGAATTAGAACTGTTAATTTTTGAATTCAGTATGCTTTTGTTTAAAAAATTAAATTAATAATATTTACAAAATTATTTTTGAAAAATAGATTTCACTTTTGAATTCTACACGTCGAAAAATAGTAGGGGTGAATTTTTGGTATTTTTCCAAAATACAAGAATTTTTCATGAATAGTAAAAATACAATTATGATTTTTCGGTAGATTAATGAAATCTTAATGATGTTATAATTAAATATAAAATTATGGTCGACTTGTGTATATTAAATTATGAAATGAGGTTTCCCAAGTGGCTTAAACCATTGGAAAATACCATGGGAAGGGCCATGGTTTGACAAAAACCTCTAATGAGGTGTCCCTTTGAAATTATTAAAAAATTATCTCTCATTTTCTATAAATACCCACTCATCCATTCGTTTTATATCATTTTAAATCCCTCATACTCGAATCTCTAGTGGTTTTACCCTTCTAGGAGTTCTCCCGAAGTTTCCCTAATCCACCAAGGTCCCTTCCTTCAAGATCTAGGAGTTATTCTACAAGGTAAGGGAATCCTTCATTCTCTTCTTTAAGTCGATACTTCTTTTATGTTATCTATTTGAAATTATTTTCTCATATATTGAGGTTCGATTTTATTTATTCTTCTTACTTTAATTTTGATTTCAATATGATGAGAAACCCTTTTTTCTCATCATTTGATTTTATGAAATTCTAAGTGACGTCGTTAGGCTGCCGAAATTTCATAAGGGATCTCTTAACTTTTCTTTATTTTCAAGTTCATCTCTTTTATTTTTCTCTCCTATCCTCCTCTATCCAAATTATCATGATAACTCCATTAAACTATATATACTGTATTTATTTCATGTAAATGGAAGACCCATCATAAATATTCTTACTCCCTCCCTTTTATTGTTATAAACGAAATCAACGTCCATGAGATTCCAATTTATAGCATTCGTGGACGATGAAGTTTGATTCTTCAATTTCTTCATCATTACTGGACATGAAACCATAATATGGTTGAACCATACTATAATATATGTATTATAACATAATTAATATTCATGAACCAGAATATGTACATATAATTAAGTTATATGACAAAACTAGTTTATAATAATCCAAATACCACCAAATAATCAATGTGGTTCTCATCTAATGATTCATCCTCATTCCATATAACCAAATGATAGAAATGAAAATTACGAATTATTTATGTTCATAAATAATATTTAATTCCAATCCTGGAGATTTATAACCAATGCACATGAACTCCATTACTTAAAAACAAGTGAACTGATTATGAAAATAAAAAAAACGAACACCCCGGAACAATGAAATTCAATATAATAACATAGTAAAAAGGGTATAAATGAACTAAACAGAATTATGATAAACTAAATACATGTATAATAGGTTCTGAAATAATTTATTAACAATTATAATTTCATATTTCAGGATCTTATGTACAAGAGCGGAACACGTTTGGAGTTAAGGTGAGGGTTTTTCACCCGAACATCCATTTTCATATGGGTTACTTTCATTGTCAAATTACCTCGATGAAATTGTTATGTATTTTTATTTACTCCTCATAAATTATGTGTGATTATTCAATATATGTAAACCCACAAGAATTCTTTTTTATTCTATGTATAGTAACAATTTTTAAAATGAAATTTCAAAATTGTTTCCAAAATAGAAGCCCGCTTCGAGGGAATTTCTCTAATTAATATCTATTTACAAGGTCACTCTATAATCTATTTTTGGAAACCATTATCTTTCTAAAAATAATCATTTTATTATGAAAATATTATCTTACTTCACCTATGGTTTTATACAAATATTTTCCATAAGTACTTTTTTTCAAAATAAATGAGTATTTATCTCAAAATTGCTTAATGATTTTATAAGAGTATTTTTGTTCAATACTCATGTTGATTCCATGGTATTATTGGGTTTAATAATTTATGAAGTCATATACCAAATTTTATTTAATTTTTTATGACTAACTTTATTGTGAATGATCTATCCTAAATCCATTCATTATATCATTCCGAATAGTAAGTGCTTATGTTAAATAATTGGTGAAAGATAGTTACATTTCATATGATAGTTTCAATATGAATGTATATAATGTTTATGTTGATCCCCACTCATATTAGTAATGCATTGGACTTATTATGTGACGGGTGGGGCCTGCTATATCCCCTCGATGCATCGGTAGGTCTCATGAGAGAAACTATGGTTTTGGCACAAGGCCTTGACAAAATGAATATTTAATGGTCCTATCACGAGGCTTGGATGGTATGGTTATGATGTAATACATATGCACTTACCTCATTATGATGCTAGTATTTGATGTTCACGTGGCTATTCGACTAGTATAATACGCATGATTATGTTTTATTATGACATTATTTATTCAGCTCATATTTCTGCTATAATGTGTTCAAGTTCATTATTAAAGGCATGTGTTTTCTATTATTCACCATGTATAATGTTTATAATAACATCCACTGTATTTCTTACTCTTAATGAGAATTTGAGCTCACCCCTTTCTTATATATCATTTTCTTAGGACATGAATATGTAATTTATGAATGACGTGCAAGTATAATTTATGATACGTGGTGTTCCTTCTAGAATAAAATTGTGTTTTGTTTCCCTTCATGCTGTAATGATAATCTTATGAATGTGACGTGTTTCCAATAATACTAAATTACTCAGTCTTTCATGATTCATATTCCTTGTATGTATGCCAACGTAATAAAATAAGGCACCGGCTTTGGGCAAATGGGTTTGGGTCCTTTCAGTTGGTATCAGACGAAGTTTAGTAGAATACTTGGAAACTAGATTTAGAAAATGTAGAATTAAGGAAGAGTCCCTCAGTTAGTCTTTGAGGAAATACAAAAAATAACCTCCTGGTATTTTGGTATGGAGTAGATTATGTGGATCTTTCAAACAATACATCCCAATTTGGATACGAGCAGGTAGAGGCGGCTCTGGCACAGATGTATCTAGGGGTAAAACCTGAAAACACCACTTTGAGCTAGACTCGAACGGGAACTGGTGCATGAAAACGGGCCTTGCTACACTTTTGGTTACCACACTCCCGGGGGATATGTTTAGGATAATTCCCATTTTTTACAAGCCATTATTATAGATTCAAATATTAATTATTCCACAAAGAAGCCATTTTTGTTAATATGGGATTATCCATGCATATGATCTCAATTTTTTTTGAGTATTTTTAAGTTAAAATTATACATTATGATTCATAACTTAATGGAGTGTATGAAATTATCTAGAGATGGTGCCAAGTGGACGGAATGGAAATCGCATGAATGCACATGTCCCATGTAGGGATTTTCCTCCGATGCAAGATAATGATGTTGGCTCTGGTGTTGTGACTGGTGCTAACCAACTCATAACTATACTGGGGAAACTTACTCAGGTTATGAATAATAACCTTACCCATATGGAGCATCCGGATCCACCACGTGGAGGAGCCATGCTTGGTCACTTTATGTGACAATAGACTCCATAATTCAATAGGACTACAAACCCGTTTGTATCATAGAAGTTGGTATGTTCCCTTGAGATGATATTTCTCACTTTGGGATGTAATGAAAGAGAGAAGGTTGTCAAGGAATTATATCTTCTATCAGGATATGTAGATCAGTGGTGGTTATTAATCCAAAACACAAAGGAATAGGAAGAGATAGAAGAGATGGAATGGAGGGTTTAATAGAAATATTCTTAGAAAAATATTTCACTCATGAGTAGCGAGAAAATATGGAGAGACAATTCATGAATCTGAGGCATAAGGAATATGAGAATGTTTCAAGGTACGAAGCTAATTTCACAAGATTAGCAAGACATGCTGTAGACTACATACGAAATCCAAGGAGCAAAATTGATCGATTATTTGATGGCCTAAAACCATTCCTCCAGCGGGCACTGGTCTCCCAATGTTTTTCTCCATGTGAGGATATACTTTCATGTGTCATCAAGACAGAAAAATACTTCTCTATGTTTTATGAATTTAAGGGAACGAAAGAAAAGAAGAGAGCTTTTGAAAACCCTGGGAAAGGAAATAAGAAAAAAACGAAGAAGGTAAGAGTTGAGTTTCCACCATGTAAAAAATGTGGAAAGAAACACCATGGTGCATGCTTATAAGGAAAAGTTGAATGCTACAAATGTGGTTAGAAATGACATCTAGCTGGTGACTGCAAAGGGAAGAAGGAATCCAATGATGTTCAATGATATAGTAGTTGGGAGATGGGACACTATGCTAATGATTTTCCAAAACATCAAAGAAATATGAAACATAGATGGCCAAGGGATCAGGGAGAAGCTTATGAAATCAAAACTGCAGAGGATGAAGTTTATAATGATGTGGAAGCATGTACTTTAATTGTTTCTTCAAGAATAACCAACGCTTTATTTGATTCTGGATCATCACATTTTTTCATATCATCTCAGTTTTCTATGAAAATTTAATATTTCCAATTTTATTTATGAAGAGAATTGTCAGTCAAAACTCCATAGAGAAGTGTCATTACTACAAAGTTCTGTGAATCAGTTCCCATTAGAGCAAATAGAAGTTCTTTATCTGCTGATCTCACCGTCATACCCATGATTGAATTTGATATAATCCTCTGTATGGATTTTCTTTCGTACCATGATGAAAAATTTATTGTAAGAAGAAGGAGGTTATGATTTTTTATGATGATGATAAAGAACACCTTATCATTAGACCAGAATAATCACCACCTGATTCTTATCAAGATCTACCCTCTGTAGCTCAACTAAATTAAATTATTAAGGAGGAAGAGAATGAAATAACTGTGGGTGAGGAATGGAATGTTCAAATAGGGGATGTAGCTATTGTGATAGAATATGCTGATGTGTTTCCAAAAGATTTACTTGGACATCCTCCAGAATGAGAAATTGAGTTTTCCATTGACTTAATTCCTAGTTCAAAGCTCATATCAAAGACCCCATATAGAATGGCCACTGTGGAATTAGTGGAACTAAAGAAACAACTATATGAATTGAGTAATAATGGATTTATTCGACCTAGTGTTTTCTCCATGGGGAGCCCCTGTCCTTTTTATTAAGAAGAATGATGGATCTATGAGGATATTTATCGACTATAGGGAGATAAATTCTATAAAAATAAATAACAAGTACCCCATACATCATATAGATGATTTATTTGACCAAGTAGTTGGAGATAAATAGTTTTCACAAACTAAACTTTGATCTGTATATCATTAGTTGTGTGTGAAGAAGGATGATATTCGGAAAACAGTGATTCGAACCAGGTATGGGCATTACGAGTTTATAGTAATGCCTTTTGGATTGACTAATGCATCCTTTATCTTCATGGATCCAATGAACAGAGTTTTCCAGTAATACCTCGTTGAATTTTTAGTGGTATTTATTGATGATAGCTTGGTATACTCCAAAAGCTATGAAGATCATGATAATCAATTATGCATTATCCTAAAGAATCTTAGAATACATGAGTTATATAGGAAGTTTAGAAAGTGTGAATTATGGATTTAGGAGAATTATTTTCTTGGCCATATTGTCTCTAAGTATGGAATCCTATTTGATCCTGCAAAGACAAAGGCAATTCAATATTGGCCTATGCCAACAAACATAACTGAGGTACGCAGTTTTATTGGCTTAGTATGTTATTATCTGCGTTTCATGCAGAATTTTGCCAGACTGGCTAACCTGCTAACGATGTTCACACGTAAAGGGGTTAAATTTGTTTGGACAAAATATTTTGAACAATGCTTCAATGAACTAAAGTGAAGACTAGTCAACGCTCCTATATTGACTCTACCATCGTGGTGTGACAAGTTTGTTATTTATAGTGACGCTTTAATGAAAGGACATGGTTGTGTCTTTATTCAAAATGATAGGGTCATTCATTATGCATCACGATAGCTAAACATTCATGAGAAAAACTATCATACTCATGATCTTTAGTTAGCTGCTGTAATCTTTGCTGTGAAGATATTGAGACATTATCTATATGGTTAAAATGTGAGATTTATACTAATCAGAAGAGTTTGAAGTATATTTTCTCACAAAAATAACTCAACATGAGACATAGGAGATGGCTGGAACTACTCAAGGATTATGATTGCACGATTTACTACCACCCAAGAAAGGAAAATTAGGTAGAAAATGCCTTGAGCAGAAAGGATCATGGAGTTTTGAGCTAGATGATAGTTGAAAGGGATCATATATTCATGGATCTTGTAATGATGGATATGGGAATAAGCATGGAAGGTGAAACATCCATGCTATTTCAAATGGTGGCCAAACCATCATTACTAGAAAGGATAAAAAAGTTCACAGGCTGATGATGAGGAGTTTCAAAAGAAAATTAATGCTATGAATGATGGGAGATTGAGTGACATCGTATATTAAGATGGAATTTTGAAATTTGGGAAGAGACTTTGTGTTCCCGATATACCTGATCTAAAAAGGGAATTGTTGGATTATGCTCATAGTTATAATTTCTCTATACACCTTTGTAGCACTAAGATGTATAGATATTTGAAGGAACATTTCTGGTGGGACAACATGAAGAGGGAGATTTCTGATTTTGTGTCACGATGTATGGTTTGTCAACATGTTAAATATGGAAGGCAATAACCTAGAGGAGTATTGCAACCTATTCCCATACCTGAGTGGAAATGGGATAATATCACGATAGAATTTTTCATGGGACTACCAAATACTTCTATAAAGAACGATGCAATATGGGTCATTATTGATTATCATACCAAGTCATCACATTTTCTTTCTATAAGAGAAGATCTACCACTTGAACATCTAGCAATACTATATATTAATGAAGTTTTGAGACTTCATGGAGTACCTATATTGATTGTTTCTGATCGTGATCGACATTTTACATCAAGATTCTAGAAAAGTCTTCAGAAGTCCCTATATACTGATCCTCGTTTGAGCACTACCCACCACCCACAAACTGATGGACAATCAGAATGGACTATTCAAACATTTGAAGACATGTTGAGGTCTTGTTCACTTGAATTTCATGGCATGTGGGGTCAGTATTTACCTCTCGTAGAATTTTCCTACAACAATAGATTCCATTCAAGTATACATATGGCACCCTATGAAGGATTATATCGGAGGCGATGTCGTACACCAACTTGCTGGGATGATGTTGGTGAAAAAAATCTTGTGGGCCCAGAACTTGTTGAAAAAAAAAGGAAAAGGTTATGATTATCCAGAACCATATCAAAATAGATCAAAGTAGGCAAAAGAGCTATGCTGATAACCGAACAAAGGATTTGGAGTTTCAAGATGGTGATAACGTTTTCATAAAGGTTTCTCCATGGAAGGGTATTTTATGATTTGGTAATAAGGGAAAATTAAGTACCAGGTACATCAGACCTTTTGGAATTCTGGACCGAATTGGAGTCGTAGCTTACTATTTGGAAATGCCGCCAAGTCTCTCCAAGGATCACAGTGGGTTCCACATGCCAATGTTAAGAATGTACATGCCAGACCCAAAACATGTACTCACTTATTAAGAAGAGGAACATGAGCTTGATATATCTTACTGTGAAGAGCCTATCCATATTCTTGATACTAGAGAACTAGTATTGGGAAATCGGATGACTCGTCCAGTGAAGGTTATATAGAGGAACCATAAGATGGGGGAAGCAACATGGGAGACTTATGAGATTATGTTGAAGACATACCTAAATCTTTTTATGTAATATTCTATGAATTTCAAGGACAAAATTTTTTTAAGTTGGGGAGAATGTAACACCCCAATGTTTTGAAAATAAATATAGAATGAAATTTTATATCCATTAAAACACAACTTTTCCACTTCAATGCTTTTAAATTTTAAAAATCGTCACATAGAGTAGTGTTTAGTATGTCATTTGGAGTCCAATAGAATAAACTTCATTTTTATTGAATAGTAACATACCCTTATGAATAGTAATATGAATAGTAATATTACCCTAATGAATAGTAAATTTTATTATTATTTAATTTTCTTATTGCTAGAAGATAATAACATCTTGGTTTTGTTTTTACTGTGATAAAGAAGTAGTTGTTGAATTAGAACTGTTAATTTTTTAATTAAGTATGCTTTTATTTGAAATATTAAATTAATGGTATTTAGTAAATTATTTTTGAAAAATGGATTTCACTTTTTAATTCTAAATGTCAAAAAATAGTAGGGGTGAATTTTTGGGATTTTTCTAAAATACATGAATTTTTTATGAATAGTAAAAATATAGTTTTGAGTTTTCGGTAGATTAATGACTTCATAATGATGTAATAATTAAATATAAAAGTATGGTCGACTTTTGTATAGTAACTTATGACATGAGGTGTCCCATGTGGCTTAAACCATGGGAAAATACCATGGTAAAGGCCATGGTTTGGCAAAAACCACTAATGAGGTGTCCTTTTGAAATTATTAAAAAATTACCTCTCTTTTTCTATAAATACCCACTCATCCATTCGTATTATATCTTTCCAAATCCCTCATACTCAAATATATTGTGTTTTTACCTCTCTAAGATTCCTCCCAAAGTTTCCTTATTCCCCCAAGGTCCCATCCTTCATGATCTAGGGGTTATTCTACAAGGTAAGGGAATCCTTCATTCTCTTCTTTATTTCGATACTTATTTTATGTTATCTATTTGAAATTCCGTTCTCATATATTGAAGTTTGATTTTATTTATTCTTCTTAAATTCATTTTTATTAAAATATAATGAGATACCCTTTTTGTTCTCATCATTTGATTTTATGAAATTATAAGTGACGTCGTTAGGATACTAATTTTTCATAAGGGATCTCTGAACTTTTCTTTATTTTCATGTTCGTCTCTTTTATTTTTCTCTTCTCACCTCTTATGTCCAAATTATCATTATAAATCCATTAACATATATATACTGTATTTATGTCATGTGAATGGAAGACCCATCAAAAATATTCTTACTCCCTCCCTTTTATTGTTATAAATGAAATCAACATCCATGAGATTCCAATTTATAGCCTTCGTCGATGATGAAGTTTCTTTCTTCAATTTCATATTCATTACTGGATATGAAACCATATTTATGGTTTAAATAAACTATAATATATGTTTTATAACATAATTAATATTCATTAACCATAGTATGTACTTATAATTATGTTATATGACAAAACTAGTTCATAATAATCCAAATACCGCCAAATAATCGAAGTGGATCAATCTAATGATTCATCCTCATTCCATATCACCAAATGATAGAAATGAAGATTAAAATTTATTAATGTTCATAAGTAATATATATTTCTAATCCTGGAGTTTTTTAACCAGTCAACAGGATCTCCATTACTTAAAAACAAGTGAACCGATTATGAAAATAAAAAAATGAACACCCCGAAACAATAAAATTCAATATAATAACTAAAAAATAAGGGTATAAATGAACTAAACAGAAATATGATAAACTTAATAAATGTCCAATAGGTTCTGAAATAAGTTATTAACATGTATAATTTCATATTCCAGGATCTTAAGTAAAAGAGTGGAACGCGTTTGGAGTTAAGGTATGGGTTTTTCTCCATAACATCCATTTTCATTCAGGTTAGATTCATTGTCTAATTACCTCGACGAAATTCTTATGTATTGTTGTGTACTCCTCATAAATTATGTGTGAGTATTATATATATCTAAACCAACCATAATACTTCCTTATTCTATGGATAGTAACAGTTTTTAAAAGGAACATTCAAAATTGTTTCCAAAATAGAAGCCCGATTCAAGGGAATTTCTCCATTTCACATCTATTTAAAAGGGAACTCAATAATATTTTTTGGAAAAAATTATATTTATAAAAATAATAATTTTATTATGAAAATAATATCTTACTTCAATTCTGGTTTTATACAATGATTTTCCAAAAGAACGTTTTTTCAAAATAAAAGAGTGTTTATCTCAAAATTACATAATGATTTTCGAAGAGTATTTTCGTTAAATACACTTGTTGATTCCATGGTATTATTGGGTTTAATAATTTATGAATTCATATACCATATTTTATTTAATGGTTTATGGCTGACATTATTGTGGATGATCTATCCAAAAACCATTCATCATATCATTTCGAATGGTTAGTGTTTATGTTTAATAATTGGTGAAAGTTAGTTACATTTCATATGATTGTTTCAATATGAATGTATAGGTTGTTTATGTTGATCCCTGCTCATATGAGGAATGAAATCGTCTTATAATGTGACGGGTGGGGCCTGCTATAATCCCTAGATGCATCGGTAGGACTCATGAGACAATCTATTGTCGTGGCACGAGGCCATGACAAAATGATTATTTAATGGTCCTAGCACGAGGCTTGGATGGTATGGTTATGATGTCCTGAATATGAACATACCTCATTATGATGCTTGTATTTGATGTTCATGTGTTAATTCGACTAATAGAATACCCATGACTATGTTTTATTATGGAATTATTTATTCGGCTTATATTTCTGCCATAATGTGTTCAAGTTCATTATTAAAAGAATGTGTTTTCCATTATTCCCCATGTATAATGTTTATAATAACATCAATTCTATTGCTTACTCTTACTATGCATTTGAGCTCACCCCTTTCTTATGTTTCATTTTCTCAGTACATGAAGATGTAATTTATGAATGTCGTGATAACATAATTTAGGAGATGTGATGTTTCTACTGGAATAAAATAGTGTTTTGTTTCCCTACATATTGTAATGATAAACTTATGTATGTGACTTGTTTCCAATTATAATAAACTACTCGGTCATTCAGGATTCATATTCCTTGTGTGAATTCCAACGTAATCAAATAAGGCACCGGATCTTGGAAGCTAGGTTTGGGTCCTTACATCTTTAATTCTATACTAAAGTTATACCTGGTGTGAGCTACATCTTTTACTTTGGGATATGTTATTGAGATTATTCTTGGTGGTATTACCTATGTGGTATTTACTTTGTGGTGTTTTACTTCATTGAATACTGATCGGCCTTCAGGGGTCTCATGTTCCCTACTGAGTATTATTATACTCACCCATGCACAGGATTATCCCATACCTATTCTGTGTTGTGAAGATGACGGTCATCAATGAATGGGAATTTTGGGAGCCAGGACTATTCTATTCTTAGAGGGGGATCAATTGAGATGGTGTGTTATAGGGACATATGATGGAGAGCTGTACTTACCCTTCATTTACAATCCTAAGTGGACGATTTCTAGAGATTGTACTTATTTATCAATATTATCCTTTTAGTTTTGCTTGTATTATGGCCTCTTTAAATTCAATTTACACACATTACCCTCAGTTGTGGTACATTTTGGTGGTGGTTTTACTTTTCTTTCCTTTGTGGTAAGCATTGTGCGATCTTCAATGTCTGTGTGTTTACAGGTTTAAAGGAAATGCCTTTACCTTTTAGGATATGCATTTCTGGTGCTCTTCAGCAGCCCCTAGACTATCGAAGGTGGGACTAGGGTAGTCAAGACATGTGACCGGGGGGATGGGTTGTGACAGATTTATCCCAATATTTTTTGGACACATAGATGTGTTGGAAGTATTTTGAGAAGTTCTATACTAGTTGGAATTTCCACCATAGTTTGAGAGGATCCATGACACATTCCACATATATCATTTTTGTCATTATCTTCATGATGACTCACTTTTCCTTAAATGGGGAGAGATGCATTTCGAGGATGGAGACAAATACATGGAACAACCAATAGAGTTATAGAATCATTAAGTGATGGTGTTGTGTGGTCAGACTTTTTTTGTGTGTGTTTGGGAGGAAATGTGGAATCAATAAGAGTACATGCGAACATTAAATGAAGATGTTTATCCAGTAACCAAAGATATTTTTTGTTTTTCGTTATTCTATTTTTTCTTTTTGATGAATTTCATGACCATTGTTTTTTGAAATATGATGTCTTCCATTGGTTGAGATGTATGTGGTATAATTTATTAAAAATTGTGGACATGTAAAGATGGAATGACAAGATTCAAAATCCAGATGCATTTATTGTGATGTAATTTAACCTGTTTGGGTGAGTCAGTAATATAAAGAGGGGAATGATTCTTGACATGGATGATGGAATTTCCTGGTTTGCGTGATTAGGATGGTATGGTTTTTGTGTTTTTCTAGTGTGTTTTTTGATGGTTTAGTTTGGACGGATCAGTTGGTGATAGTTCAGAGGGAGTGATGATAGTTTTGAGATGTATCTCGAGGAATGGTTGGTTGAACAACATTTCTCTTTCTTCGGGTTAGATTTGAATTCATGACTAATAAAATAGATTGAGAGTTATCATATGTATTGTCATGGACCTCTCCAGTCCATTACATTTTGAAAATTTATTGTTTTTAGTGTTCTAGGAGTACATTCTGACATATTTCAAAACATTGCAAAATTCCCAGCTTTTTTACTTTTCAAATAGTATATCAACAATGGTGACTCAAACCAGTGACTCGCAATTGTGACTTATGATGGTAGCTAACTAATGGACACTCACACTGTTGACTAACAATGGAAACTCACAATGGAAACACGTGATGGCAGTTCTCCAATGGGGACAAACACCATTGACCCATAGTGGTGACTCATGACAGTAGAACAAAAACATTAACTCACACTGAGGAATTATAATGGAAACCCACGATGGTATCTCTCTAATGGTGAATCACACCGATGACTCAAAAAGGTGACTCAAACTAGTAACTCACACTGGTGTCTCTCAATGGTGACTCCTATAATGGCGATTCATCCAATAGTATCATTTTTTTCTTTTGTTTTTTCAGATTTATGTTTTTATCTTTTGACTAGTAACACTGATGTAGATTGTGTTTCATACAATATTTATGTGGTTTTGGAGCTGGTTCAAGGGATATGAGTCATATCATTAAATTAATATGAGTTTGGGGGTTTTAATTATTGAAAATGTCTAATCTTGACTTGAACTGCCTTTAATGGAAAATTGAAGATGTATTTATATCATGGCCCAGTTTTAGATCATCCAAGGGCCAAAACACCTTCCTTATTATTATTTCTATCTTTTTATTTCTTGGTTTGCGGCACCCAAAACATTTTCACCCTTGGAGTCTAGACATTGTTCTTTACCAGTTAGTTCATGACTTCTTTGTAGTTTTTTGTCGCATAGACGCCCTTATCTTAGGGTAATTAGGAAGAGTTGATCATTATTTCTTCCAATTTGGTTTCCATTATCACTTTTAATTATTTATCCTGAAGGGTTGGTGTATGAATTATTCCCTTGTCATGATAGTTGAATCCAAATAAAATACATATAATTTAATTATGTAAGAATCAATATATAGGGAATGGGGACAAGTGACTATGATCTAATTATTATTTGTTTTTATTGTTATATTTATCTATTTGGGCTAACTTCCTAGTAGAAATCATTGTATTTGTGATATTTTGTGTGTGATATAGATAGTTATGTAATGAATTGTGTTTTTTTCCACGAACACCATTACATGAATTTTTTTGAACCACACTTATTCGACTAATAAATGGGGGCCCATTGATCATAATGTTTCTATGAAAACCCATAAATTTAAAAGCTGAATTAAAGAATGAATGGATTTTTAAATATGAATATATTTAGTTTGATTTATATTATTATAGAGTTAAAAGAATTGATGTGTGACACTAAATGGTATGTAAGGTGTGATGGAATATCAGGTTGAGAGATTGATTGATTGTGGAATAGATGAGAAGTTCTCTACAGTGGGGCTACAATCGGGTTGTGATTTGGTTTTTTGTTTTATGTGGTTGTGTTTGGATGGGATTTCATATGAGTTAATTTGAATAAGGGTTGAAATGGTTGGTATGGGATGTTCTCCCAGAGTTTATCTATGTATTACTTTTGTTGTGTTTCTGATTGTGTGATGTGCTCGGTAGTTTCCTAGATACTAGTGGAAAAAATTAGATAACAATTGGATAATAATGTTTGGTACTGTATTGGGATGGTATGGTTAATATAATTATGAAATAAGTTATGAATGATGAATTTTAATGTTTAATTGTGTTGTTTGGACATCTGAATTGGGTTGTGGTTTGATGTGTTGTGTATTGATTTTAGAGGTAGCATTAAAGTTAATCATGTTGGTGTGCAGGTAATTTTGTTTAGAACCCATAGGATGGGATGATTTTTTGGTATCTATACATATATATTCCATATTATTCTTTTTATTTCCATAAAAACCCCACCCTAGTTGAGAAAAATGTTACAAACACACCCATTCTCATGGGGGTGGGTGCTTTCCCCAAACATGTCGATGGGAGGATGGTTAGTTGTCCACCAGATCTTACTAACTATTTCATCCTTGTAGAAGTTTCCCAATATTATTCAGGTAGGGTGTCCTTTTTTGGGCCTCAGTGTGTGCGAGAGAGTCGTGTTTTCTAATATGTCTTCGGGATGAGAGGAGTTGTGTTTTCCCATGTGTTTCAGGATGAGATGTGTTTTTCTTTCCTGAGTGTGTTTTGTATTTGATGTGGTATGGGGCCCAGGTGTCTGAAAGAGAGACGTGATGTGGCTCATGGTCCTAGTTATGGGACGAGGTGTGGTTATGATGCATTAGTGTGTTTTATGGGTAGTTATTTTTTTGGTTTCAAAGATGTTGGAGCACCATAATGTTTTCTGTTATGGTATGAGAGTGGCTAATTAGTGGGAAAATAGTTAAGGGTACCCTATTGTCTTGTTGAGTTATATTACATTACCTTAATTGTTATATTTTTTAATATTTCCTTATTGAGTTTGGGGTTTTTAGTATACCTAATTAGGTGTTGTTTGGTTTAGTTTTTTACTCATAGGAGCATTCGTATACGTTTTTCACATGTACATGAGAGACCTTGGTTTTCCTACTTGTAATACCTGTATTCCATACCATAAATATATATATATATATAACTATTTTCATGTTTCTAGATGGATTATTTAGAACATGATATACCTTAATAACTAATACTTTTGAAATGATGTTGTTTCACAACTTATTTTTACTTAAGGTACTTTAGATTTTTTATTCCATTAATAACATTTTTATATTGAACATTAATGTGGGATGAAATTGGGATTTAATATATATATATATATATATATATATTTGATTTTTTCTTGAAATTGACCATCATATCTCCAACTCTTGTTTTTTTTCAAAAAGGGTAATGCCTCCCATTTTGTGAGATTGTGTACCCTTGGTGTTGGTCACCTCCCTAGGGCCTATTGGAGGCGGGAATCAGGGGGGGTCATTACATCCCTTTCTTTATTTCCAGCTGAGGAGAGGTATCTCTAGAGGGAGGGAGTTATGAACAATTTATTATATGGAGATATAGGTCCCACCAGTCACATAATTACAACCAAAAATATGTCTTCCATAAAAACATAAATCATTCATCCTATCAGAATACATGTAATGAAATGGGTTTCATAAACGTCAATCAATCAGACCATAACACCTAAAAGATAAATAAGTTTCATAAACATCATTCCATTATAAAAATAAACCAATCGTTGAAATAATGTGGATATCATCATGGAAAAATATAATAATTAAAATATAAGAAATAAAAAGAATCAAATGCAAACATTTCATCCAATATCAAATGAAAATAATACTTATGGAAAATATAAATTCTACTTGGAAATATTTTCATTTTTTTAAAATTCCTAGAAATTTTAAATGATTTTTTTAAAGAAATAAACTTGTAATTAATTAAATAAATCCACAAGTCAATAAGGATTATTAAAAGCTTAAAAATAAGTTCATTCTATATAAGTTAAAAAATTCTTCTTGTACGTCTGTTGAAAAATTCCAAAAATTCCTCATTATGAAAAAGAAAATAATATTCCTTTCATACAATTTAGTAATAATTCAAACATGATTTAAAATGAATTAAACAAATATATTAGCAAATTAAAAATACTTCGGAATAATGTGTTTATGATATATGGATTAAGATGAAAAATATAACCCAGTAAATGGTTACGTATAAATAATCTCGCATAATAATGAGATTTTATAATTAACCCTTACCTTATAAATTATTTCTTTCATATGAATCTAATATTACAATATAATGAATTAAATAATGATATAAACTTATTTTGGAACCATATTCATATTTATTATATCATATGTCATCATTTGATGACATTTTTATTAGAAATATCTCATTATTACTCTTCTTTCGGATGTTAACTACTTCAATTTCATATACATGTTTTGTTGTATATGTTCAACTTATTTCATATAGAATAATGTTTTATCCTTTATCAATAGATATTAATAAAATATATATCATTATATTCATTATAAATATTTATATAATCATACTTTAATGGTTATCATGTATTATGAATCACATCACGTCGTGGAGATGGTAGGTCGTACGTATAAACGAATGACGGTATAATTTCATTCATTGTGAAAGTGTATGGAAGTAGAAGGTGTATATTTTTTATAGAATAATTATAATTTTATAATAAATATATATATTCATTATTTCCATTGTTAAACTCATCCATGTAATGTGGTTATGAAAACAGATTACACCACGATGTGGAGATAGTATGTCTTATGTATGCACATGTGATGATTTCATTTTTTATACGATCAGTAAAAGGAGAAATTATGTTGTTTCCTATTCATAATAACATATAATAATATAGGTGATACATTATTTTATACATTAAAATATAAACAACACATGAATTTATAGTAGATGAAGTAATACACTTCAGTGAGATGGTAAAAAAATTACATATTCCTTAGAGTACCTCCTTCAGATCTTCCAATAATGAAACTTGTGTCGGTATTTTTAGAAGACCAGAACCTCTCAGATATCACTAGGTAATTTTGGATGTGAAATGGGTAGGGTTTGGTCCAACATGAAAGCTGAATTTTGAATGAATAATTGATGCAGGAGGTTCCCATTTCTAATTGATGTGAGGGGCACTTTAGGAATTTCCCAGAATATTAATTCATAATAAACTCAATATCAGTATAAATACAAAAGATATATCTTGTATTAAAAGATTGTATGAGATATGGTTTTAGTATCATCAATTAATATATTCTTGAAATGTTCAGGTATTAATTTAAAACTTATCATTTTTATTAAACCTTAGTTAACATATTGAAATTTTAATTAAGGTGAAAAACTTGTTAATATTAAAAGAGTTTAATTTTGATTTTAGTTGATGTAAATTAGATGCTAAATGAAAAACTTATTACAATATAGTACTTTTAATAATCAATAAATATGTTTAGGAATGTTTTATGACTTATATATATTTATTAAAATGCCATTTTGATAAAATTTCAATAGTTTCAATTTTGATACTATTCATTTTTTGGATTTTTTAAAATATCAATAGAATATCATAACATAGAAAAAATATTTTAATATATACCAATGGGGTCAAGGTCATATATAAAATCTATCAATTACATTAATTCAATCAAATGAAATTTATTTTATTTTTTTAATATATTTTATTTTATTTATTTATTTATTATTGAAGCACCACATCATTATTGTTATTGGAATTTAGGAAATTAATTCATCCCTAAAAATTAAAAAAAATTATTAAAAAATGATAAATGTATTATATTTTCAATTAAAATCTATGTACTTACACTTTGGAAGTTGCAAGGTAGTGAATGTGAGGGGGATAAATCCGTCATTGTTTTGGAGGTTCAGGGTTCAAAACCTCAGAGTCCACATTCGAGAAAAGCCTCTCCTCCATGATCCACCAATCAAGATTAGTTAGTCAGTATTGTTACGTGTTGGAAAAATGAGGTGTAGCCCAGATGTGCTAGAATATTTCTTGAGAACCATCGTTTTTTTGGGTTGTTGCCCTCTAGGATTATCTGTAATGTTGGCTGGAAATGACACCATCCTGGTTGGGGCTCTACCTCCAGGGAGGGACCCCTTCTTGGGGTGGGGGGTTTCCTTGTGTGGAGGGTTAGAAAATTCCACACATTGTAATTCCCTTCATAAAAGGAAAAAGGTTTTTAGGTTTGAATGTAACTTTTGGAAAACCTTATATTAAAATAGTATACTAATTAAAAACCTATAGTGTGAACAACCTTTCTACAATTTAAATAAAATATTATATGAATCCTTTTCATATCAAATGGTAATTAATTAAAACCATAGTCAAACATGTAAAATATATAAACAACTGCAAATATTTATCAATGTTTTTGGGTTATTTAATTATGAATTAAATTTCACATAAAATCATTTTATTTATTTCTCTTCTGCATGTTTGAGCATTGCACCCGTACTGTATAATCCTATAAGAAAATTGTATATTTCCACAAAATAAAATATATAATATCTTGAAAAAAAACAATTTTTAATTGAAATTAATAATTACAGTCCACTTTATCCTTAACATAACTCTATTAAAAATGTTTTATATTTTAAAAATATGAGTAAATAGAAAATAATAAATTCTTTACTCATATACAAGTTGATTCAAAATGATTTAATTTAGTCGCAAAAATTATTTTTGTGCATTCACAATAATCCTATTATAATATAACAATTTCAATGCATATTATATATTTTTTATAATATTAATTTTCTTTCTTTAATTTCAATATATACATATTACAATGTTAATAAAAATTTAATGCATTTACTATTTGTAATGCCCTGAAATAAAAGAAAAATATTTACATAATTTGGACCCACTTATTCCAAATATTGTATCATGTTTTGAAAAATAAAAATATATAAATTCCCAGAATTAGTAATAAATTCATCACACTTTCGGGTTGAGAAAACTAGTTATTAATGTTAAAACATGAAAAATATAGAATCATTTTTTAATATAAATTTAATGTAAAATAAAATTAAATGACATAGAGTGGATTAAATTCTAAAAAATATTCTCATTATACTTTAAAACTGATGAAAAATATAATTTATCACTATAAAATATTTTGATGAATAAATTTATTTTAAATTAAAAATCTGTATTTTTATTATTTATGAAAACATGAATCTTATCAAAAAAATGTAAAAAATTAAACAAAATAAAATTTTATATCCCACACTATAAGGAGTTTAAATTTTCAAATTGTCTATATAAAAGGGTCAAAAATTTGATTCAATATTTGTTTACCCCAAAAAGCCTAAAATTACACTTTGATAAAAATAAATATTTTTACTCATAGAAATATATGTATTCTTATCTTATACATGAAAAATGTATTGGACGAATTTAAATCAAATTTTATTGAATATAAAACATATTAATTTCATAATTATCATTAACTAATTATAAATTATTAAATTTATAAAGGCTAAAAGAATTTGGGAGCATAAAAATAAAAATAATGCCTTTATAACCAAGTTGGATTCTAAGAAATTATTAAATCATAAATTCATCTTATAAAACAAATTTTTTCAAAATTTAAAAAACACTATACATAAATTCAGGTTCATAGGACAGGTTATTATATTATATAAATAATAATAATAAAATTTTGTTTCTTAGAACCTCAGTGTTGCGTGCAGCACAAGCTAAACTTGGGTTGCATATAATGAAATCATAACATGTTGTGGCCTCTAATAAAAGCTATCAATAAAATATATTATGTACAAATGTATTTTATAATAATAAAGATGTGTCACCATATTTGAACGTATATACTATTTGTGCATATATATATTGTGAGTATATATGTGTATGTAGGTGGATATACATTTATATATTTCTGTAGATATATGTATGTGATTGTATATATATCTTTATGTATGTGTTTGTACTCATATATATGTATGTCTATATACCTGTATGTATGTGTATGTTTACTAGTAATGTGTATGATTATGTATATATATTTTTGAGTTTGTATGGGTATGTAATTTTGTATATGTTCCTATGTATACCAATGTTTACTTGTGTGTATGTGTTTGACTATGTGTATATGCATGTAGATGTATGTATGCATATGTATGTATATGTTTGTGCATGTTGATATAAAAATGTATATGTATATATGTCTATGTGTGTGTCTATTTATTTGTTTTATTTTATTTGTATGTTTGTAATGTATATTCGTTTTTGTCAAATTTTTATTATTTATACATTTTTAAAATTTATCCATTAATAATATATTTTATAATTTATTTATGTTTAATAATTATTCATTTTAAATATTTATTCATTTCATATTTTTTTAATGTATTGAATTTTCAAATTCATTAATATATTTTTAAATATTAATATTCAAAACATCAAATTTTCAAGTAATTAATATAATTTATATTTAGTCAATTTTTATTTTAATATATTTGGATTTCAATCATTTTATAATAACTAATTATTCATTGATAATTTGTATATCATTATAAATTTATTTATATAAAATTAAAATTTTAATATATATGTTTCTTATTTTAAGATTTATTCATTTTTAAAATTTCATTACTTTATATAATTTAAATTATTAACTCATTTTTTCCAATAAATTAAATTTATTGAGTTAATGTTATTAAATTTCATTCCATTGTAGAATTTAATAATTTCTCAATTTTAATAAGATTTCATACATATTCACTTTTAATATAAATATAATTAATTTATTTTAAATATCTATTTATTTAATATTTTTAATTAATTCATTTTCAAAATTTATTTGTAAATTTTTATTTATTAATTTATAATGTTTTATAATATGATTGTAATTTACATATTTAATATTTATTGATTTGTGTGTCAATAGTTTTTATCTATATCATTGTAGTGTTATTATCAATATATTTTGAAATAGAAATTTATTTCAAATCATTTTAATTTAGATTTATTTTATATTATTAGTTAAATTATATTTTAATATTAATTCATTTATATTAATTTTTCTTATTTACAATTTCTACAATTTATTCATTTTTAATATTTTTAATATAGCATAATTAATTTTAATTATATACTTACAAAAAATTAATTGATATTTCATAATAATATAATAATAATTATTTTATTTTATATAAAAAATTCATTTAATTTTTAATAATTTTCTAGTTTATGTATATTTAATATTTCTTATTTTTTATTATTTGTATTTTTTAATATTTATGTTAATATAATTAATCATTAATTGTAATAATTAAAAAATATATTTTATTTCTATATTTTAGTAGAATTATTTGGTATGACATAATGGTTTATGAAAGAATTATATATTAGTGCAAGTATATGCACTGATAAAATTGTTATCTATCATTGTGAAAATATGAACCATTTATATGTGTATATTTTATTAGTGCTTTTACAAGGGAGGATAAAACATCTTTCAATTTTTTAAAAGGATCCTAATCTAGATCGCACTTTAATGTGTTATTCAATATCTTATGAAATCCAAATTATTTAGTCTTTTACAGAAAATCTTTCGACTAAATCAAACCTTAAATCAAATCTATACTATTTCATATTCATTCTTTATCAATGAAGTCATCCTTTTTCTTAGTTTTTTGTTCTTATCATTCTGTTCTTCTTGACTAAATAATGTATTGGTACTATTTTTTAATTTTTTGGTCTTTATCTTATGATCGATGTTTTGAACCATCCTTAATTTTTTGGTTGTTATTTATATAATAATTTATTGGCACCATGTTTTTTGTATTTTTTTCTTTTTTGGAGAATTTTTGTGATTCATTATATTTAATAACATAATTAATAATCTAAGAAACAATTTTCAGTTTAGTAATTATAAAGAACTATCATAAAAATATTCATATTATTAATGGTAATCTTTCTTTGACGTTAGATGACTAATATTTGACCCCACATATTACCAATTGAAAATCAATATGGAATCACACATGCACTCAATATTTTGAAATTAATTAATTATAAAATATAAAACAAGTTTATTAATGTATATTTTTTGGGATATTAATAATTTTAATTATATTTAATGGATATTGGATGATAGATGTTTATTATGAATTTTATTTAAGATGAGAAATTTTTTAGATGAAAAAATTCAATTGGTTATTATAAAATATCATGTTATTATAAGAAATTATGTAATGGATGATTTTATCCATAAGAAACTCAAATCTACCATTTCATAGTGGGTTTATTATGGTATTGTAAAATTGATACCAAGTTCCTATAATATAGTATTAGATTTTTGTTTTTCTTTTTGAATAATAATGGGTTTTTTAAGAATTAATAAAGATTTTTTATTTATATAAATGTAATTCTTCATGGTTGTTACATGATTTTAATATTTTAAACATAATACACATTAATATGCACCTATAGTGTATGAAATATCCCAGTAGAAGTTAAAAATTAAAAACTAATTTTATCATTACCATATAGAAAAGAAAAAAGAAAAACTAGTCGAACTACCATATAAATATACATTTTTATAATTATTTTATTTCAATTTTTTCAATATTATTCAATGTATTTAATTTATAAAAATGTATAAAAACGATTTGGAAAATTAAAACAAATATAGTATATATTATCCCTTAAATATACATATGTGTGTTGATCAGAAATTACACAATAAGGTGTTGGTTTGTGGAACTTTGTAACCTTCACATATGATTTTAGAAAATATAAATATGTATTTTTAATGAAACATATGTATTGAATCATTGAAACGTTCTGAAATATAAATATAAATTTAAAAATATAATCTTATAAATGTTGTGAAATTTTCTATTCCAATTTATGGAGTGAATAACTATGTAATGATTTCATGAACTATTTATGGGGAGAGATATTGTAGTATAATCCACTCATTTTGAAATTCCATAATATAACAGTGTATTAAAACAAGATAACATTTTTAATAATGGATCATCCCATTTTTATTTAATATTAAGCTTTTTATATGTGATGTTGATCTATAAAAATATCATAGTTATCCATGTTTTAAGTACAACAACTCAAAATACACCTTATGAGATGTAGAACTGATGGTATCCAAAAGAAATTATAAGTGTTTTTTCTTGAATGTGACTTCAAATGCCTTATCCTGACATTGATGACCATTTATGAATGAGAATTATAATATACTTGGATCCAAATTATATATGTTAACATTATTATTTACCTTAAAGAATCCAAATATAAAAATATTTATTATTTACGATATGTGAATTTTGTAATAAAAAAATCAGTATTATAATTCTGTAAATTCATTTAAATCTTGGTGGTATAATGATCTAATTATTAATTGACATAATAAAAATTTATATAATAAATAGTGACTATATATGGGTGTGTGCTTGTGTGTGTTTGTGTATATATATAAATAATAACCCTCTAATATTTTTGTCCATACCTTATATGTACTTTTTGATTTATATGAATTTCACAGAGCCAAATAGGATGAATATGGATAAATAATGGATGTATTTAAATCATATGATAAATCATTATGAGGATGGGTTTATAAAGTGAATAAATTTTCCAAATGATCATGCATATGAGGCATCTCAAAACCATTTTCCACATTACCTATATTCATATAAAATACTATTTAATTTAGAGGGGTTAAAAGAATATTTGATAAGTCATTAAATTTATTAAATATATAAATGTTAGACTAAACATAATGTACAAATAGATATAGCCAACAACATGGATAACACCATGTTTTATGGATCATTTGATGCAATTACAAATGATAATGATGATAAATGACATATCTAAGTTATGATAAAACGTTAAAATAGTTTTTATATAGGGGAAATGATAATGAATGATGATGATGAATTTTAGTATTATCAAAATATATTTTAGAAGTTGATTAGTGTATTTAAGACACCATTGTATGTTGGTGGTACAAAATATCTATCAATATCGACCATAATGAAGATATATAATTTAAAATATAATAATAGATTTTGTGAACTGATGATCATTAAACCACTGTATCTATTGAATGATTATTTTAGAATGAAATAAGCTTCATAGTTGAATAAATGAATTATAAAATAATATATAATGAATTCTTTTAAAAGTATTATGGAAAATTCCTTTCATGCCAATGATTATTAGCCTAAATAGATGTGTGGAGACTACCTGTCCATTTACATGGCATGTAGATACCAAAAATCAACATAGGAAACATTTTCACCTAGAAATTTGTCATTTGTGGATGAATATTGATCATGATTATCATTAATTCAGTAATGATTTGAGGAAATATTTCCTTATGGAATCTAAAATTAGAATGAATCAGATATTTATACAACGTATCAGTTATTACAAATTTACTTTTATTAGGATTAATTATGAAATTCTTCTATTGTTTTCTATGAAGGTAAAATAAATTATGTTTTCTTTTCTTATTTCAGGAAAAAGAAAACTGGGAAATGATATTGTTTCTTATTTTCCACCATTATTTTAAGATATAAAATTAATTTGGGATTCATGTGTTATGTTGTCTGATTATTATATAAATGAATTTTTTTTTGAGATCCATATTTTAGGGGTTGATTTATAACATTTTTATGAAAACATTTCATGATATAACAGTATAAGAACTCTATAATGTCTAATTTCTTTACAATATAGAAACTCAAATAGTTTGAAACATTTCTCATGGGTTTTGTTCCTAGGAAAACATAAATTTCTACCCTCATGACACTAATACCACTATTGGATGACAACATATAATGGGAATTCGTCGTCTGTAACATAACCATATCCACTAACATGTGATGAATGTTTTGATAAAGAATTTGATAATGTTAATTATTTTTTTGAATCCCTCTAAAAACCAATATAAAACGCATTTCGACACAAATATTAGTGTTTTAATGACTATACAATAATATTTTTATGAAGGGAATTTGAAGAATGTATTTCATGCTGAAAAATGTATGCATGATAGTTCCATTGGAACACTACCAAATTAAACAAATAAAAAACAGATGGTATAAAGGTTAGGTTGGACATAATATAAATGGGGATATACAAAGAGTTGGAACTTGTGAAGGATAAAGGGTATATTATTGATACTCAATATGATTAAAATAATTCTAGGTAAGATGGATTCCTATTATGATACATTTTTAAAAATATAGACACTCCAATGAGGAATTCCTTGATGAAGAATACCAATGTAATGAATGATTTAATATTTTAAGGGATAAAATCATAGGAATATAGAAAATTTATACAATTATTAATTAATGTAGCATTACATTGAATTTATTCTAAAATGATTATCACTTTTTACCAAGAAACCAATCTTTTTCACACAAATATACACTAATGTTAATCAACCAACAATTTTGATAACTTCAGAAAAGGAAATTTTATCCATATTTTACTAATTAGAGATGTTACCACTACATTCATTTTCTGACATGGTGGATATCATGATGGTTTACATAGAAATAGAGATTTGGCTATGTGGCCCTATATATTTAAGAAGGATATTCCCCCTTGAATGCTATATGATAATTTTTAAGGAGGCTATGAAAATGCAAATTTTTCTAGACGGTTTTATTCGAGTGTTACATAATATTTTAGATGATGTGGAATTTTTTTTACTAAATAATAGTATCTTTTAGAGAGAACAAGTCTAAAATGACCTCATCCTAAATGGATAATTATTGGAGATGGAATTAATAGAATAAATGTGGTATTATTTACCATTATAGAGAATTAGATAGCTTACCTTGATGCTATTAATAATATTTTAGAGGTCTCAATATATTTTAAATCCCAAAAATCAATTATTTTGAATTTGATTCCATATTGGGAAGAAAGATGGATATCAAATACAAATAGTCAATAGTTTCTAGGATAGATTCATGACCATATATTAATGGATTCAACAATGAATCCGAATTAATCCCTTGAATGATTTCATTAGTTTGACACGGTACAATTCTTTAATATATTATCATATAACGACTATTTAATTAAATGTTATATATTCTATAAACTGAATAATGATGAGAGTAATACCATGAAGAATAGTTGAATAACAAATGTGGTGTAAGTGATGCATTTATCCTATTACAAGGAAAAATATACAATTTTCATGAGTATTCGTATCATTTTCATCATATAACAAATATGGGAACTATACTACAAAGTGTTCCATCTGTATATTTCTCATTGCAATAGGGATTATAATTTTTGTGAAATTAGAAACTATGCATTATGATTCATAAATATTGATTTTAGTTTGGATGTGTAGATAAATGAACACTTAATTATATAATCAAATGAAGTTAATGTAATTTATCTCTCAGATCCTAAAATAGATTTTGGAAACATATTCTATTACCGATTAAAATAACTCTAGAGTCAGGTGCCAATTTAGTTGAAGAGTAACCATTCATTGGTAAATCATAATCATATCTTACAAGTCCCATTGTATATGAGGTCCTAAAAGTTATATGATACCCCAATGATAGGATTTGGATCCTTAATAATTGTCTGAAATCCATTCATCCTTTATAGAATCAAATATTGATAAATAATTACAATTATATTTTTAGTAAAACCTATGTTAATTCATAATATTATGTGTTCACTACCACAAATAGAATCCAAAATCAAATATTGGACCACTTATGATTGTAGTGGATTATCCGCATCTCAATTCTCAGAATCTGGATGAATAATTGGATTCTGAATATACTAACAATCACAATTGAATGGAACAATAGTATTCTCTATATATTAATTCTTCCAATATGAAGGAACAATATCCTGACAATCCTGAAACCAAAAAAAAAATTATAGAAGGTGAACAAACTATTTCTAAAAAAATTATTAACGTGATAAATAGAGGAAAAAGGTTATGGTTGGGTGGAATGAAATTGGTTATCCATTTGAACCCAATAACTATATTTTCTCTAGTAACATTGCGGTCACAACTGGAATTCACTTGTCAATTTATGTATATACTTCCCACATCATTATACCCATTACGAAGGCACTAATTTGGGATGAAATTGGGAAACATTACTATATATTTTCATTATTTTAGTAAATAAATTATATAATGGATCATTGATTTGCTATCAATTTCTCCATATAGTGTGTGTTTATAAAAGGTTAATGTTTTATGAAATTTCTATTAATAGTTTCAAAAAAGGATCATAGAGCCTTTCAAATTTTTCCATTGAAGAATAATCATGGGGATGTTGGTGGGATTCTAAATTGACAAACACCTAAGATTTATTGACAATAGAAAATTTACAAAACATGTAATGTTTTTATTAGCTATCGTAGGGAGGCTATATTATTTGTTCATTGTACATTGTAATACATTACATGGAAGTAAATGTGTCAATTACAATAATTACTAATTTTAAATTAATGATCATAAAAATCATTATAAAAATTAGACACATGCATGAATTGAAATCTACCCCTACAGTAATGAATAAATGGGGTATGTATCACATGGAAAATGATATTTTATTTCTATAAAAATACCTTTATGTGTCATGAAGAAATAACATAATTATATTCATTCATTAATATTCAGATCTATGATTCAAAATACAAAGAAAATTTCATCCTAAATCATATTCAATAGAATGTGTCCCCAAAAATTAATAATAGAGTACTAGTATATGTAAACACACCGAGATTATGGGGATCATTGAAAAGTATGACATACATTATTTTTTTTTATTTAATAGGTATTATAAAATTATTACTACTAGTTTTCTATATTTTTTATTATGTTCAGAAATAAGAATGGTAATCAGTAGTACTCAATGATTAACTTATTTTAGTGTCCTTAATGCGGTTTGAATAATACAGATAATCAGAGGATCAATTTTTTTAATTTATCCACTAACATATTTTGAGAAAACAAATTCACATTGCGATTAAGATAAGAATATGTATGATATTCATGCACTAACAATTTTCTTATAGAAAAAAATGGGGAATTAGGATTTGTTAGATAATTATATTTGAATAAATTAATGATAAGATATAACAAAAAAAATTACTAATACCTAAATATATAGACCTCCAATATTTTAGGGTAGATATTCCCCTCATTGGTATACCGTAGTAGTGGAAATTAATTATATCATAATTATTTATATGAAATGTGAACCAGAATATTATTTTGTTATTTCATATAATAATATACAATATGGTGAAATTTATTTTAATTTATTTCTATTGTCACTTTCCAATTTCATTATTGAAATGGGTAAAATTTATAATATCCAATAGATTATTCTACAGAACTAAAAAACACAATAAAATCACATTATAGTAAGGATTCACATATCTCCTAATCCAAGAATCAAGGTACATATTCCCAATAATGATATGGATTCTTACATGGTTGATTGTTTCATTGTAATTTTATCACATATTTATTTGTCTTGTAAAATTACATATTACAAACATGGCATATAATTATAATTTTTTTATTTAGGTCCTTTAATTTTAATTATAAATTCACGAATTGTGAAATGATATTATAAAAGGATAAAAGGAAGAAGAAATAGAGATATTGATAAATATAATCTGAAGGATTAACTATTCAATCAAAAATACCTTCTGATATTATCATAACCCCACTAATTTAACTGATGCATTTATTAATATTATAATTCCATGTGAATACGATTTTCAAAAATAGTTATACGTCCAAAATTTATTTTTATAATAAAAGTATTTTGATGATATTATAGAATATCATGGCCAATATATTGTAGGTTACATCCTCAACATGGATTTCAGGGAGTCTCCGTCATAAATGTATACATGATTTTTTTTTCATAATCTATTTTTCCAATAGCATTTTTACTGTGTTAATTATAGTCAAATAATATTCACAATATTTAATAGTGTATATATTAGAACCATTGAATGGGAAAATTCTTGTAAATAATTTTTTTTAACTAAATAGTACTCACATCACATCTATTCAAAAAAAACAACGAAATTAGATGAAAATATAGAAATAGTGGACCAAATGGCTGTAATGATTGAATAAGAACATACAAATTAAAAAATCACCTTAATAACCATGGTTCAAGGGTAATACTATAAAATCAAATAATATAAAATATATTTTCATTTGTTATTTATTTTATTTTTGGGTAGTATTGGTTGCTAATTTTTATTAATATATATTATATAATGATTTAATTTTTTGATTTAACAAATATAATACCAAAAAATTGAAATTTGAAGGTGGTGTTTATCAATCATCAATAAATTCAATTAATTATTTTAAAAAATAACATCATGTTAAATATTTTATATTATGTCTTTTAGAATATATTGTTATGATAGTGTGTTGTTTAAATGTTGTGAAAACTTATGGTATTAGGATGGTCTGATTGAATTGGAATCCAATATATTTCTTCAAATGGATATATTGAATTTTTTATATAGAAATAGTTCACAATCAAGGCTTATATAAAATAATTACTCATTCTTGTAATTATTTTTTTCGTTCTCTAAAACAACCTAAATTAAATATTTATCCTTATAACATTTAAAAATATATAAACGATTACAAAATTTGTAAAAAAAAATAGAAACCCCAAAGGCTTATTGTTAATGATATATTAATTTAACCTAAATTATTTCTTAATAATTTTTTATTTATATTTTTCTAATAGTACCGAGTTTTTCGATTGTCCACATATTTAAATGTGGTAATATAATTGTATACAAAGGATTGGAAAAAATACATGGTTTCATTATTTATATATAAATCATGGATAAGTTAATTAATACTTTTTATTTTGTTACATTTCTTATAATTCTATTATTTTTTGTAGTTAATTTATTTATAACATTAATGTATATTTATAATTTAATTTTACATATAAATCATAATGATATAACACCATTGGGAAATGATTTTTCAGTAACCATTTTGTGATATATAATGAGTACACACTATTTATAGAAAAATAAAATAATATTAATGCCATTTATAAGGTCAATGAACCTTTTTACAATTTTTTCTCTTCATTGAGAAATTTTTTCTTAATTATAGTTTTTCAGTTTCAATACTATGTATTTTTAGATTAAAAATGATACAAAGTGCATATTTTGAATTTTAAAATTTAATTTATGTTTATATTATTAAAAAAAACACTAAAAATAAAACATGGTCATATTATACTAATATATTAGAAAAATATCTATAAGTAATTAGTGATGTGTGGGAATAATCTTTGCCATAATCCAACAAAAAATGTACTGAGATTTACTCAATGTGAACATTTTCTGTTAAAATAGTAAAATTTTATTTCAAAACACATGTTACTTGTCATGACTCCCTCCCCATATGGTGTACCCCAACTGGGATGGAAATGTTAGAATATAGATAATGAACCCCTGAGTCACACCTCCATTAGGCCCTGGGTTTCCGACTTGCATTGAGAGTATAATAAATGCCCAAATGGTAGGGATTACTCTCTAAGAGAACACATGCGAAAGAGAGAGATAAGAAATACACCCATCATCTTCAACTCAGACAAAAATATAAAATAAATCCCAATTATACATATGTAATGTCATGCAAAACTACTACAACTGAAATGGAAAACATCAGGTACAAAAAGAAACTAAAAATAGAAATGACCACGATGCCCAAATAGCTCCAACAACCCCATTCTAGTAGTGACCAAAATGACCTCCAACCTACTCTAAGTGACCAGAAAAACAGTTTTTATATACATCGGGTGAGTATAACTATATAATCAATAGGATCCTCCCCGGAGCCTCGCCTAAAAAATTTAGGAAAGCAATCTAATGCATAGTGAACAATAAGTAAAACTAACTCATTACCTAAATATATATACTGTGTTACCAACCTCACCATGACTACTATCCCAAAGTATTGCATACAAAAGTGTATAATATAATAAATAATATCAATGGAACCCCGCTAATACTTCCCCACAGATTTCCCACTTTTCCCCAATGTCGTACGTCTTAAGCATCTCTCTCCAAAAAGTCTTACCCACACACACCTAGGTGACACACCACAACAACCATCTCAGGCAACAAAACCACCATGACCATGTAATAAATGTAGGTAGATTGTTTCTGGGAGCCACCACAGCTCTCATAACGTGTATCATATGTCGGGTATTAATCCTCAAGCCATTATAGCCCATACACCAAGTAAGGATCCCCAAGACATTATAGCCTATACATGTTACATGTATATTAGTACATAGGAATCTATATCTAGAACATATATGTGTGAATAACCACAAGATATTACAGCCCTCTACCAACATATATGGGAAAAACTAACCATTGTTCCTACCGACAAATGTAACTACCAAGAGAAGAGAGTGTGTCCAATGTGGGTAGTCAACTATCCTTCCTCCCACTGGGATGTTGGGAAAAACACACCCCCAGGGCTCAGAATCCCTATGGTGTTAGTTTCCCGAACTAATGCTGTGGAGTAGAGCATAGAATCACAAAAATTATAGAATATTATGTAGGTCACAACAACAGTATGGGCATAACCTGGTCTTAGACTCAACTCCAGCTAACGTCTCTCAGACTCCCTACTTCCACTTATAAGACTAGGTATCCTATAATCACACAAACATTTAAAGATAATTATTAATTTAATTCATTATATTTTTATCAGTTTCACTTTACGTTAACTAATTATTTAAACAATAAACAACCATTAACAATTCTACATTATATTTCATTAGAATCACACCCAAATTCCACTATTACTTTAAATTTCTAATTCAGCATTGCATCCCTACAAACTCCAACACCATAGGCTAACAATATTTATTAACAACATTATTACTTTCCAATATTCTCTGGAATTCTAGAAAAACATTCTATGCTACTGAACACATGGGGGATCAACATGGTGTGTAGTTGAACTACCTGTCCAGTCATTCCCACCTATAGCAAGAGCATAGAACCATCCTCCCTTGAGAAGATAAACATGGAAAACACATGGCATTCCATGTGTGGATTCACCCATTATGGAAGGAGGGTAAGAAAGACCAGCTACCTTGAGTAGTGCAGAATGTAATGTAGAGATACACCCAACTAGATTCATTGATCATCCAAACATTCACATCCATCTTGTTTCATCATTCCTTGTGTCCTCCCCGACACCCACATGCATACATAAATACACCTCCCAACTCTATGCATCTACTACTAACACAACCAATGGGCCTCCCTACCCTTACATATCACAATATCAATCCAGGATCACATCAAAACACATGCAGCTGGAAAAAACATCATATCAACTGGTCTCTTTTCCCTTAAACAAACAAGAGGGTAACTCAAAACCATACAAGGCATTAACTTTTTATCAAACATGTAGTTATTTAATCAATCAATAATTAAACGATTTTTTATTTGTACATTTAAACTATGGGTAACCGAAGAAGAAATCTATCATAGCTCTCAAAATTTTATTAAACATGCTTACTGCATCAATTTTATTAACATCCAATTACAACAACAAAAACAAATTCATTTACATGCCACATTATCTTTAGAAGAACAATTATCGATTAATTCATTCTTTACGTTCTTTACCAATTTCCATCAAAAACGAAAATATATACAAAGAAGGAAAAGATATCAAACTATATATAAAAACAAGAGATAATAAAATATGTTTGATATCAAATTATTTATCTAGTTCAATTATTTACTATGTCAATTCCATTGTGATCCATTAGGATAAAACATGGTAACTCTACAGTTTCATGTAAAATAATGGTGATGAAATGATTCCCTGCCTCAAAAGGTTTTCGATGCTCATTGAACAAACTAACAAAACCGATCATGATCATCACTCTTGGAGGACTGCATCCACCTGAGGATTGAGAGACATCCACACACCAGCCAAAACCCAAGAATAGTCAATTAGGAACATGTAAATAGCATTTCATAATAGGTAAAAAGGAAAAATAAATAGATGAACCAAAAAGAAATTTGGTAGATCATTCCATATATCAAAGATTGATCTATACTTCTTGTTTGAACCATAAATAGAGGGTGCACTTATAGAAAGAATAAATTCAAGAGAAACCACTACAAAGAGGAAAGAAGGATCGCACAACTCCTAAGGGTGGGGAAAAGGATCGAGCATATCTCACTAGAGAACAATGACGATGAACATGGGAGGAAGATATCTCATCCCTCCAGATGATTTAACAAAGTAGCTATTTAAGATACACTCAATTTTCCATTTAAAGTGGATAACATTAAATAACATGGTTTGACCAAATAAATGCATCCCAATCCTTACAAAAATTAATATATGAGTTATGTCCCTTGAATCGGACTTAAATCACTTAAAAAAGGAATTTAATGCATTTAAATTCAATGAAAATGTTAAATCCGAGAAACTAGATAAATATAGAAATTTTTCAAAGGAAATATGAAACAGTTCTAGAAACACTGTTCTGGAGCTGTGACACAATTTATATGACACCGTGATTATGACATCGTAAATGTGAAACCATTTCGGTGACACAATTTCTATAGAACCGTGACTATGACACTATTTCTGTGACATCGTTTCTGTGATATCGTAACTGTTACACCATGACTATGACATCATTTATGTGACGTAGTTTATGTGACACCGGTAATGTGATACCATTTCTGTGATAGAATTTATGTGACGCAGTTTCTGTGACACCATGACTATGTCACTGTTTTTGTGAAACCATTTGTATGAAACCGTTTATATGAAACCATTTTTGGGATACTGTGACTGTGACACCATTTCAGTTACATCATTTACGTGACACCATTTACATGACACCATTTCTGTCACACCATTTTTGTGGCACTGTGATTATGACCCCGTGATTGTGACACCGTTTCTAGGACACCACTTCTATGACACCATGAATGTGACACCATATCTGTGACACCGTGACTCTGACACCATGACAGTGACACTGTTTCTATTACCCTGTTTCTATGACGCTGTGACTGTGAATTTTTTTTTGTGACACTGTTCATAAAACGTGAAACACTATTCACTAAAACATGAAATTTGGAAAAGTATTGCGGATGAGTAACCAAGAACTCCCTCAACACCTAAAACACCAATTTTCAGTAAAGAAATAGACCAGAGAGGATCAATACATTACATCATATACCTCTCAAGAAAATATTGACCTCAGAAATCCAAGACCAACCCAAAAGGAAACAAAAAATGAGTCCAAAAAACCACTCATCAGGTCACCTTCCCAAAAAGTGAAATCCATAAGAAGAAACATATGAAATTTGTCTTATAAACCCGTATGTTCTACAACCACAAAGAGAACATCATTACATGAAAATATTTAAACGTCAAACTACTCTGGTTAGTGAGCTTGAATCTATGACTCACGTTCCCTGGTACTCTCATCCATGCCATTGTGTCGCCACAAGACACAAACCAAGGGAATATAATGCTCGCGCAACATGTTCTATTTGCAGTCTTGGATCTCCAAAGGTCGCTCCTTGAAGGTCTCATCATCATCAACATCAATCTCTCCCCAATCGATGACATGAGGGTCATCATGAAGAAAACGATGGATTTGTGACACATGACAGAAAGTCGTGTATTTTCTTTATCTATGGGAGAACTGCTACTCGATAAGCTACTGTTCCAATATGAGACAACATCTCAAATGGCTTAACAATCTAGGGAGAATGAATACTCCCACGACCAATGCTTCGCTACCCACGATGAAGAGTCACCTTCTGAATCACATAATCCCCAATATCAATCTACAAATTTCTCCTCCATTGATTGACATATGATTTCTGACAATCCTGCACTTCTTTCATCCTCTCACAAATCACCTGAACCATATTTGTCTTATTCTTCACTAGATCTGGTTGGAGAATTGATGAATCTCCAACCCTAGTCCATCACAACATAGAATGGAAATGTCGCACAAACATGGCTTCAAATGGGGCCATACCGATGGTGGAGTGATATCTATTATTGTATGCGAACTAAAAAAAGGGTATCTTCCACATCCATGAAACTCTAAAATCTTGTACATAATAGAACAACATGTATTCATGAGTCTAGATGGTCTGGTCTGTCTGACCATCCGTCTGCAGATGAAAACCACTGCTTAGGAATAACTACGAAACTAAAGCATGTTGTATAACTCTCCACACCATGGAAGTAAAATGAGGATCTTAATCATAAATGAACATCCTTGGGACTCCATGAATTCTCATCCCCTCATCCATATACATATTCCATAAAACATCCACCGAGCATGACTCCTTGAATAGTATAATGTTGGCTAATTTTGTTAAATAGTTCACTAACACCCTTATAGAATCATTTCATCCATGATCTCGAGGTAAAACAGTAACAAAGTCTGTTGAGATGTCCCCTCACTTCCACTGATGAACATCTAATGGCTGAAGCAGACCCCCAGGGATACGGTTTTCAGCCTTCACATTTTGGAAGACCAAACATCGATATACAAACTCCACAACAGATTGCTTCAGCATAGGCCACCTAAACTAACTCCCCATGGAATGTTACATCTTTGTCATGATAGAATGTATCACTAATGGTGAACAATGGAACTCTCTGAAAGCTGTCTCACGGATCGAAAATGGAACAAAAATCCTTCCATGATACAACACTTGGTTTTTTTCATCATCAAACCAACCATTAGGGGCCTCTCCACAAACTACTCGGTCTCTCTAGACCATCAACTCTAGATCCCCAACTGGTAATCTTCCAACAAATACAATAGAGATAATTGTACCTTCATCTAAAAAAGACACCCTCTTCCCCCAATATCTCCCATATACATTTGTAATTCTGAAAGTTCTTCCATCATTCTCCTGGAATCACTAGATTCACGCACTTCATCACTACGTGACATCCAGGTCCGCATATCAGCTACAATATTAACCTTCCCAGGTGTACATAAGATTTATAATTCATATTCCTATAAGAACTCCACCCACCGACACTGTCACATGTTTAAGTTACACTAGGAGAAAACATGCCTCATGTTCTTATGACCAGTGAATAACAAAAAACTCTTTCCAATGAGGTAATGTCACCAAAAAATCAGAGAAAAATCCACTACCTCCAACTAAAGATCATGGGTGGCATAGTGACATTAATTGGAATTAAACGCCCAATACCCATAAGAAACAGCTGATATCTGCTACATCAAAACATAGCCTAAACCCAGATGTGAAGCATTGTAGAAAACATCAAACTGATCTCCCTTTGCTGGAAGACAATGAACTAGATCACTTAAAAAATTCTCCTTTAGATACTCGAAAGATACCTGACACTGAACATTCAACACAAATTCTTGATCCTTCATGTTCAATGCTATTAGAGGATTCACTATCCAAGAGAAATCAGCTACGAACCTCCTGTAGTAGCAATCAAGACTAAGGAATCTTTACACCTCTGCCAATGTATTGGGAGCTTCCCAAGACACAAATACTTCTATCCTTGATGGATCCATAGCTACTCCCTTCTGGGCACAACATGCCCCATAAAACGGACTTCTCGATCCCAAAATCACTCTTAGAAAACTTCCTAAATAGATTCAACTGGTGAAGAACTCCAAAAATGGAATAGAAATGATTTGCATGCTATTCCTCAGACATAGAGAACACAAGGACTTCATCGATGAAAACCACCATGAACTTATCCAGGACGTCATGGAACATAGCATTCATCAATCAGATGAACACAATTGGATCATTATTCACACCAAACAACATTACAACAAACTCATAATGCCCATGATGACAACATAAATCATTTTTAGGATATCCTCAACATTCAAATGCATCTGATGATATCCTACCCACACGTCAATTTTTGAGAACAAACATGTACCCTTATGTTGATAAAATAAATAATCAATCCCTGGAATTGGATAGTGATTCTTCACAGTCACTTTGTTTATACGAATATAATCGATATACAATAGAAAAATACTTTCATCATTCTTCACAAACAAAACTGGTGCACCCCACGGTGACACACTCGGCTAAACAAAAATAAACTCTAATAGATCATAAAGTTATAAAATTATCTCTCTTAACTCAGAAGGGGATATCCTATATGGAGACATAGAGTTATGAGATGCTCTTAGTTGTATCTTGGTAACAAACCTGATCTCTTGTTGAGTGGGTAATATTATAACCTCTTCTAGAAAGACCTGAGGGTACTCTTGTAAAACCCTAGGAAACACCCACTGATGAACCTTTGAAGAACTGAGCATTAGCTCAGAAATCAATGATGATATGGAAGTAACACTCCTATTGTCACGACCCGTCCTCGGGGATCGTGACGTGACTACCCCAAGCCTGCCTTCCATAGGCCAGGGGCTAGCGACTAGAAGAAAGGCGTATATCCCGGTAAAAAGGGAAGGCATTGCCATGGTAAAGTAAACAAACACCACAGAGCAAGCAAGTAGTAGAAGTAAACACTAAGTAAAAACTGGGTACAATGGTAAGTGGGGAAAAGTAAGTGGACAAGAATACAAACCCAAACTGAAAGTAAAGTACAACTGGAAATGGAAATCAATAGCTGAAAGTAAAGCAGCAACGTCGAGCCATATATAGTGAGTCCCACCAGAAGGGTGAGTACAGATAGCCTCCACAGCTCCTCGGGTCCAGCCGTCTGCTCCGAGCATGTCCCGCCCAGTGGTCCACCTCCAGGTACCGTCCTGCTCTGCAAGCCTCGACCACGATCAGCGATGTTCTTCGTCCACAACCAACACAACGTAGTGCGGGCATAGCCCATGCATGGATGAGTATAAGCTACTCAGTAGGGACCCCGAGACCTTCGAAGGTCTCCCAAAATCCACAAAGGATAATCCACAAAGGAAATATACAATCACGATATAACATCTGACACTACTTAGGTATATTACCATACATATACCTAAGTCATCAATTCTCGTTCGGCTCCAACATCTGAGCCCAAGTACGACCCAATCCACACAAGAAAGCAAAAATAAATCCACATAGAACAACACAACACAATCCACATTGGAAAGCAAAACAAGATTCAGATCACACATGTATACTTCTTTGTAAGATGATAGAGATGATCAGATATTTCCACTGATTCATCTATGCCGTCGGACCCACACAAGATCGATAGGTACTAACCACCGCAATGAACCAAAAAAGATCGATAGGGAACTAACCCCCACAATGAACCACAAAGGATCGATAGGTAACTAACCCCCGCAATGACCCAGAAAGGATCGATACGTAACTAACCCCCACAATTACCCACAAAGGATCGATAGGTAACTAACCCCTGCAATGAACCACACAGGATCCGACCCACATAGGATCTGTAGGCGCTGGCCCACAGAGGACCGCTGAGCGCTGACCCACATAGGATCGGACCCACACATGATCGGTAGCACTGATCCACGTAGGACCACTGAGTGCTATAGTCATCGCCGTCGAATCGACGGAGGATTTCCGTAAGGTCTTCATCGTCGTCGTAGTCGCAGCCCACTCTAGGGTTCCCGCACAGCAAGCTCATTCGGGAGGGTTCGTTCCATGAGCTGAAGGGATGATACATCAACTGACATAAATTCCAAAGTTGATGTATCCAAAAGTTCTGTATCATCAACAGGAACTCAACGTCATAGACGGCGCGTCAATCGGACGCCCAGTTTGAGAGTTATTGGATTTTTCGTTCTAGGGGCACTGTTGGTTTTTTAAGTCAAAACCAACCCAACCATTTTCCACCTACGTCCAAACCTCGAGTGGATTAAGCCAAAAGGTCTGTCTCACTATGAGTAATACAAAAAAGTCGATGACACATCAATCAGACGTCCGGAGCCTATGTTATGAGCATTTCTGCTCCGAGGGCCCGGTTGGCTTCGTGTACGAACCAACCTGGCTGAACCAAAGTTCTCCTAAACATTGAGTATAAAATACCGAAATTACCTTCTCGATCCAAGGATCTCTACGCAACTGACGGTGCGTAGATCGGAGGTCCGCAGCTCATGTTATGGGCAACGGACCGAAAGAGGTTTGGTATTAAGTGGTTCGGGCCCGGTCCGACCCGGCCCGATACCCCCAGGGTCGGCCCGAACTGGGTCCGGGTCCGGACCGTTTGTGTGTTGACCAGCCCAGCTGGCGCGGCCCGGCCCGGCATGGGCACAGCACGGCTAAGTGGCCCGGCTCGCTGGCGGTCATGCGCGCTGGCCAGGTGACTCGGCCGTACGGCCGAGCCGTTCGGAGGCGGGGGTCACTACCCCCACGTGTAGTAACCACGAAACCTTAATGGGGCCGCTCACATCTGTCTAGCCGGGGGTTTTGAACCCCCGGTTCTTCCACGGTCCGCATGGCCGGCTCCGACCAGCCGTATTCTGCTGCCACGGGACCGGCAAGGCCGGTCCCCCTACTCTAATGCCGGCGGCCCGGAACCGGCCGCCGGTTCCCCTGCTACGCCGCAGCCCGAAACCGGCCACGACATTCGTCCGTCTGGCGCGGTATGACGGCGCCACGCCCCTCCACTGCGGCCCCGCTCCGTCTGCGATGCTTTCATAGTTCTTCGGTGCGGCGCGACGACACCGTATTCGTTGGTTCGTTTTCAACGGCGCGGCGCAACGGCGCTGCGCTTTTTACCATTCTTTAATATTTTCCACGCGGTGCTTCGGCACCGCGTTGCCTTGCTCGTTCCGCAATCAAAATGAAACCAATAAAGGGGAGGAGGGTCAGCTATGTTCATGTTGTCCGACCTCCTCCCATTATTGTGATATCAGGCGGCTCAAAGGAATGGAAGATGGCGATGGAAGAAATCACAAAATAAACCCGTACATCAATGTTTTCATCGAACGAGTGTTCGTCACAGAATTAACCGTCGCATAAGAAGAGGATCGTCGCAGAAGAAGAGGATTGCTGTGGAAGAAAACGTCATAGATGGAATGTTGTTGGCATTAGGTGATCTCAGAGGAAGGCGTCTCTCGCCGTCGTCCGCCGTCAGAGGTCAGAGTTCTTCGTCAGCAGCGATGCATTCTTCGCGTTCTTCGTCGAAGGACGACGAATCCTCAAGACTTCTCTTTTTTCTACCAAAGGCTCCCACAAACAGGATTATAAGAAACTAAAATAAGTTCAACAATTATTTTATTAACATATACTAGGCATTTGAAATTCAAATGAAACGAAACAAACAATTAATTAAATGAATTAATTGTAATGATTTAACCGCCCAAATTATTGAGGCATTTCTTAACCAAAATAAACAAACGGTTTGAATTTAATAAAAAGGTGGGGGTGGAGGTGCGTTACATAGATGGAAAGAAATGGTGGGGCTCATGAGGGCCCCACAACAGGGCTTTATGTCCCTGTAAAGATACATCAGAAACTAGGGAAACAAATGTGGGTATTGAGCACGAATCTGAGCCTCCCGCTCCCAAGTGCTCTCATAGAGATTTCTGTGCTGCCATCTGATGCACACTAGAGAAATCGACCATCCACGTAGGACCCACTCCTATCGATCTTCAATCTCCACTGGGACCTCCATAAAAGTCACCACATCATAAACGTCTAGCTCCCTGTGGTCAATGATATGCTTCGTGTCGTGCACGTATCTCCTCAGCAGGGATACATGGAAGACATCGTGCTCCCGGTGCAACTGAGGTGGTAGAGCTCAGCAATAAGCCACCTCGCCAATCCTGTTGAGGACCTGGAATGGTCTGATGAAGCGCAGAGATAACGTGCCGCATCGGCCAAATAATCGTAATCCACGTCGAGGTGAGACCTGCAAGAAGACGTGGTCACCATCCTCGAACTCCAGCAGCCTACGCCTCCTGTCAGCATAAGACTTCTGCCAGCTCTGATCTGTCCTCATCTGCTCCAGGATGATCTGGACCTTCTCTGTCGTGGCCTGGACCATCTTCGGTCCCACAACTGCTGACTCCCCAGGTTCTGTCCAGCACAAAGGAGATCTGCAAGGTCGGCCGTACAACGCCTCGTAAGGTTCCATCCCGATGGTGGAGTGGTAGCTGTTGTTGTACGAGAACTCCAACAATGGGTAATTGGTCCTCCCAACTGTGAAAAAAGTCGAGGACACATGCACGGATCATGTCCTCGAGAGTCTGAATTGTCCTCTCCGTGTGACCATCTGTCTTAGGGTTAAAGACGGTGCACAGACGTAGCTGCTTCCCGAATGCCTCCTACAACCCTTCCATAGCCGGGAAGTAAAGAGAGCATATCGATCGGAGATGATAGATGATGGAACACCATGAAGCCATAAAATCTCTTGAACGTAGAGACGTCCCAAGCTTTCCACTGAGCCCTGCTCTCTGATGGGTAAGAAGTGTCCTGACATGGTGGGTCGGTCGACAATCACCCAAATGGAGTCGTGACCTCTGGAAGTGCGTGGAAGTCCAGTCACAAAGTCCATAGATATCCCTTCCCACTTCCACTACGGGACCTCTAAGGGTTGTACCAAGCATGCTGGTACCTGGTGCTCCAACGTCACCTGCTGGCAGGTGAGGCATCGAGAAACGAATTCTGCCACAACCTTCTTCATGCCTGGCCACCAGTGATGTCATCTGAGATCCGGGTACATCTTCACTAAGAAAGGATGTTCCGCCAAAGGGGAAGTGTGAAAATCTCTCAGCACCTCCTCCCATAAAGAAATTGGTACCAAGGTACGTCCTCTGATAAGGAAGTCATTCTCTCCTCCTTTAGAGAAACCATCAGGTGCATGTCCTGGGGATATCTGCGCACTCCGCGTCTCACAGTCAGCTTCCCCATGTTGTGCCTCTCTGACCTGCTGCAGTAGTTGAGGAGTGACTGTGAGTGACTGAAGGAAGTATGCTCCATATCTATCCACGAAGGGTATCTTCAAAGCAGCTAGCTGCTCTTTCGCCTCCTCAAGTAGCTGAATGACCTTCCTCTTACTGAGAGCATCAGATACTACGTTCCCCTTCCCATTAGTATAGACTATCTCAAAGTCATAGTCCTAGAGGAACATGAGCCATCTCCGTTGTCTCAATTTCAATTCCTTCTGAGAGAATATGTACCTGTGACTCTGATGGTCAGAATTGACTGTAAAGGGCTCTCCCATCAGATAGTGTTTCCATGTCTTCAACTGATGTGATCCATAAGAAATCACTTCCCGCTCCTGCATCAGGAAACATCCAAGTCCGGTCCCTGATGCATCATAGTAGTCTATGTACCCTACCCCCTCCTCCAGTAACCTCAAGATAGGTGCGCTGGTCAATCTCTATCTCAGCTCCTGGAAGCTCTACTGACATCTGTCTGACCACACAAAGGGTTTCCCCTTTTTCATCAATGATGAGAGTGGTGCCGCAACTCTAGAGAAGTCTGGCACAAATCTCCGGTAGTATCCAGCTAGTCCCAAGAAACTTTGCACCTTTGTCACGCTCTTGGGTGGCTCCTAAGCTAGAACTGCCTCGATCTTCACAGGATCCACCGCATCTCCTGCCTCAGAGATAACGTGTCCCAAGAAGTGGACCTCACGTATCTAGAACTGACACTTTGAGTGCTTTCCATAAATCTGGTGCTCTCGGAATGTGTCTAGAAAAACCCATAAGTGGTAGGCGTTCTCCTCCTCAGTTGTTGAGTATATCAAAATGTCGTCGATTAAGACCACGACAAATTGACCGAGGTATGGCTGAAAGATCCTGTTCATGAGTCCCATGAACACTGCAGGGGCATTGGTTACACCAAAGGGAATAACCAAGAACTCATAGTGTCCATACCGACATCTGAAGGCCGTATTCTACACGTCCTCATCCCGAACTCTGAGCTGATGATAGCCTGACCTGAGGTCTATCATTGAGAACCACCATTCTCCCATGAGCTGATTGGAGAGGTCACGAATCCTCAGCAGTGGATACATGTTCCCCACTCTCACCTGGTTCAGTTGACGATAGTTGACACAATGTCGGAAGCTCCTGTCCGCCATCTTGGCGAACAATATCGGGTAAGCCCAGGGTGAAACACTAGGTTGGATGAACCCCTTGCCCTGCAAGTCCTCCAACTGTACTCGTAGCTCTCGATGCTCGGTGGGAGACATCCGATATGCAGGGGTGGATATCGGGGTTGTCCCGAGGTATAGTTCAATATAATATTCTACATCTCTGTTAGGAGGTAGTCCTGGAACGTCGTCGGGGAAATCGTCCACATACTGATCCACCACTGCATGAAAACTAGGACTCCACACGTCAACTTCTCATAGGATGAGGCTAGAAAACTCATGAGTGTTGGGTATTCGTCTCCTCTGCAAGAGTCCATCCTATGCTGTGAATGCTCCCTTATCGCCGGGGTAGGTGAACCTTCTCCCGTCGGTGCGTACACATCGCACCTTGCGCCTAATATAGTCAATCTGAGCATGGACTGTAGATAACCAATCCATTCCCAAGATGACGTCGTAAGGCCTCGACGCCGCTACAAGAAGATCCCAGCCGAAGATCTCACCTCCTAGAGTAAGCTCATACTGCTAGCACCGGTGCGTAATCATCGAGTCGGCTCCCGTAGAAGTCTCTAGCAGTAAGGATTGAGCCAACGGCTCCGTCGGAATCTCCGAGCTCCGAACAAGGGCACCAGCTATGAAAGAATGACTTCCTTCTGTGTATATAAGAACTGCAAAAAGGGAGGAATAGACACAGATGGTACCTAGAATCATCTTTGGCACACCGTGGTCATAGGACTCCGCTGCCTGGAGTTGTGCCTGTCTCTGCCCGCCAGCTCCCTGTGGTAGGGGTGGACCTCCTGGTGGTGGTGGTGGTAGAGCCTCAAAGCATCACCCACCACCTGCTGCTCGGCCAACTCCTCTGCCTCATCCGCCCATTCCCTGTAGACCGCCATGGTCGACCCTCTACCTCTGCCTGGGTGGTCCCTCAACCGTCTGCTGCTCCTCGGCATGGCGGGTCGGGTAGTCATGAGCCATGTGGCCCTGCCCGCCGCATGCATAGCACTGTCTACCTCTCGAAAGAAAGGCTCCGCACTGTATGCCCCGAACTGCAGAGCCAGAGTCCTGAGGTCGTCTGCCTGAGGGTCTAGTTTGTCTGGACCAATGAGTCATTCAATGACTGCCTGCTGAAGAGGATTCTGCTACGTGCCGCCCTGCGGTTGGCCTCACTGCTGATGCAGGCTCAGCATGGAAGCTCTCGATCAGAAGGCTTTCTCCAGTACCCCTGCCTATGTCGGAATGCTGAGGGAGATTAGCGATGCCTTGATCTCCTACCTCAATCCCTGCTCGAAGGTCCGGGCCTGGATGAATGGGTCTCGTACCATGCCTGTCGTGTAGTGCGAGAGATCGGTAAATCTCGCCGAGTACTGGGCAACCGTCTAGCTACTTTGCAGTAGCTGTAGAAGCTCCTGGATGCGCACCACAAAGAGGGTGTCTGGGACTAACTCCGAGTAGAAGAGGCTCTCAAAGTCCGTCTAGAGAAGTGATGCCTCATCATGCACCTGGAGCATCATGCTCCACCATCTGCCTGCTGCCGCGTGTAGGAGGCTCACTGTGAGGATCAACATGAGGTCTACTGGTGTCCTCACTAACCTGAAAAATCGTACAACTGCCTCCAACCAATCCTTGGCTGCCTGAGGGTCTGTCTCCCTGCGGAACATGGGCGGTTGCTGGCACTGAAACTCATGTAGTACACTAAGGCGACATGCATCGTTAGTGGCTGGGGCTGGAAGCATCGGTGGCTCGACGGGTAACGGTACGGTCGATGACTCTGCTGTCAAAGGGCCCTGTACTGAGGCCTCGTCGCTCGGTGGGCTCTCGTCACGCACAACTCTCGGAACCCTAGTTGGCTGTCATGGTAGGGCCATCCTGAAAGGAAATAGGTGCGCCACGGTCAATTAGTATACCTGGTGAGATGACATAAAGTAATCACAATGAAAAAATGAAACACACATGAAATCAATGTTTTCATGCATTAAGTCAGAAATCAGATGTCAGGGTCCTGGTGTATGGATACGTCGGCCGCTGCACCAACACTAGATTCCCTGGACTGATAACCACACTCAAAACTCTTAACACTATTGCTTCACATAGAAAAAGATCAGAGTCCTGAGTTCTACGATAGATCCAAACTCCTCTGATACCAATTTTTCATGACCCATCCTCGGGGCCCGTGCCGTGACTACCCCAAGCCCACCTTCCATAGGCCAGGGGCTTGCAACTAGCACCAAGGTGTAAATACCGGTAAAAAAGGGAAGGCATTGCCTTTGTAAAGTAAACAAACACCACAGATCAGGAAAACAGTAGAAGTAAACACTATGTAAAAACAAGGTACAATAGTAAGTGCAGAAAAGTAAGTGGGCCAGAATACAAACTCAAACTGAAAGTAATGTACAACTGGAAAGGGAAAACATCATCTGAAAGTAAATCTGTAAAGTAGAGCCGTCTACTGGGAGTCCCACCTGAAGGGTGAGTACAGATATCCTCCACATCTCCTCGGGTCCAGCCGTCCGCTCTGAGTATGTCCCGCCTAGTGGTCCACCTCCAGGTACCGTCTTGCTCCGTAAGCCTCAATCACGATCAACGTTGTCTGTCGTCTACAACCAACACAACGTAGTGCGGGCATATCCCGTGCAGGGGTGAGTATAAGCTACTCAGTAGGGATCTCGAAACCCCCGATGGTCTCCCAAAATTCACAGAGTATAATCCAGAAAGGAAAAATACAATCACAAAGAAACATCTAACACTACTTAGGTATATTCCCATACATATACCTAAGTCATCAATTCTCGTTCGGCTCCAACATCCAATCCCAACTATGACCCAGTCCACATAGGAAAGAAAAAAGAAATCCACAAAAGACAGCACAACACAATCCACATAGGAAAGAAAAATAAGATTCAGCTCACACAGGTATAATTTTTCGTAAGACGATAGAGATGATAAGAAATTGCCACTGATTCATCTAACCCGTTAGACCCACATAGGAACGATAGGTACTAAACCCCAAAATGACCCATAAAGGATCGATCAGTAACTAAACCCGCAATTACCCACAAAGGATCGATAGGTAAATAACCCCCGCAATGACCCATAAAGGATCGATAGATAAATAACCCCCGAAATGACCCCCACAGGATCAGACCCACACAGGATCTGTAGGTGCTGGCCCACATAGGACTGCTGTGTGCTGACCCACACAGGATCATACCCACATAGGATTGGTAGAACTGATCCATGTAGGATCACTGAGTGCTATAGTCGTCGTCGTCGAATCAATAGAGGATTTCTGCAAGGTCGTCATCGTCGTCGCAGTCGCAACCAGTTTTAGGGTTCCCGAACACAGCAAGCTCGTTCGGGAGGGTCCACTCCACGAGCCGAAGGTCTGATACATCAACTGACATAATGTCCAGAGTTGATGTATCCAAAAGTTCTGTATCTTCAACAGGAACACAATTTCACAGACGACGCGTCAATCGGATACCCGGTCTGAGAGTTATTAGTTTTTTCATCCCAGGGGCCCGGGTGGATTTTAAGTCAAAACCAACCCGACCATACTCTACCTGTGACCAAACCTCGAGAGGAGTAAGCCAAAAGGTCTGTCTCACTAAGACAAATCCAACATAGTCAACGACACGTCAATCAGACGTTCAGAGCTTCTGTTATGAGCATTTCCGCTCCGAGGGCCCAATTGGTTTCGTGTACGAACCAACCCAGCCAAACCAAAGTTCTTTGAAACCTTGAGTATAATATACTGAAATGACCATCTCGATCCAAGTATCATTATGCAACTTATGGTGCGTCGATTGTAGGTTCGCAACTCAAGTTATAGGCAACGGACCGAAAGAGGTTCGATATTAAGGGGTTCGGGCCCGGGCCGACCCGACCCTATACCCCCTTGGTAGGACCGAACCGGGTCCGGGTCCGGCCCGTTTGGGCGTGGTCCGGCCTAGCTGGCGCGGCGCGGCCCGGCTCAGCAGCCTGGCACGCTGGCGGTCCAGCATGCTGGCCAGGTGACTCGGCCAAATGACCGTGTTGTTCGGATGCGGGGGGTGCTTCCCCCGCGTGTAGTAACTGCGACCCCTTAATGGGGCTGCTCACGTTCGGCCCGCTAGGGGTTTTGAACCCTCGGTTCTTCCACGGTCTGGTCGTCCGTCTGGCTTCTTCCACCACGGGACATGCAAGGCCGGTCCCCCTGCTCTGATGTCGGCGGACCGGAACTGGCCGTCGGTTCCCCTGCTTTGCCGCGGCATGAAACTGGCCGCGGCCTTCGTCCGTCCGGTGCGGCGCGACGGCGCCATGCCCCTCCGCCACGGACCCGCTCCGGCTATAGTGCTTTCGTAGTTCTCCGGTGTGGCGTGATGACGCCTCATTCTATTGTTAATTTTGAACGGTGTGGCGTGACGACACTGCACTTCTTTCCCTTCTTCAATATTTTCTGCGCGGTGCTCCGGCACCGCGTTGCCTTGCTCGTGCCGCAATCAAAATCCAACCAACAAGGGGGAGGAGGGTCGGCCGTGTTCATGCGGTCTGACCTTCTCCCGTTATTGCAATATCAGACAGCTCAAAAGAAAGGAAGATGGCGATGGATGAAATCACAAAATAAACCCCTACCACAACGTTGTCGTCGAATGAGCGTTTGTTGGAGAATTAACCGTCGCAGAAGAAGAGGATCTTCATGGAAGAAGAGGATCGCCACCGAAGGAAACGTCATGGAAGGAACGTCATTGGTGTTAGGTGATCTCCGAGTAAGGTGTCTCTTATCGTCGTCCGCCGTCGGAGGTCGGTGTTCTTTGTCGGCGGCGGTGCGTTCTTCGTATTCTTCGTCGATGGACGAAGAATCCTCAAGACTTCTCTTTTTCTCCCAAAGGCTCCCATAACTAGGATTCCAACAAAATAAAATAAGTTCAACACTTATTTTATTAACATATCCCAGGCATTTGAAATTCAAAATAAATGAAACGAACAATTAATTCAATGAAATAATTGTATTGATTTAACCGCCCAAATTAATGAGGCATTTTTTAACCAAATAAAACACACGGTTTGACTTTAATAAAAGGGAGGGGGGGTGCGGGTACGTTACTTAGAGGGAAAGAAACAGTGGGGAACGTATGGGCCCCACCTCACAAATATCCTACAAAGTGGGTTGGATATTTTGGGTCCCATCTTATCCGATTACTTAGGTTAAGCCACTTTAAGTAAAATAAAATAAATTGTCGCACCACTTTTATTTTATTCCTTAACATAAACCCAAGAAATTAAAAACCACACACGAGAAAACGCAACTCCGGAGAAGGTGTTTCTATGAAATTATCGGTGCTGTGATTCCATTGGTGTCCTCAGAATTCGATTCCGAGCACTGGTTCAAAAGTTAGAAAAACCCGCTCGTTCGTTCACTAAACATACCCGAGATAAACTTCAGAAAAAGATTCTGGGAATACCGGGCCTCGGAATTAGGTGCCGTTAGAAACTGAGTACTTGGAAAATTCCCAAGAAAATTAAGAAAAAAAGTTCATTGAATTTTATGGGTCTTTACACCTATGCCCCATCTGAGGGTCTCACTTGCATAGAAACACCATTGGCTTTCCATCATCAATGAAGAACTCAACCTGGCATCAGAATCATTCCACGATATCCTATACCAAATACAACCAATATTTTCTGAGGATGAAATCATATGGTTGTATCCATAAACATAGGAAATCTCCTGAAGAAAGGTGATTCCCCAACACAAGATTATAGACTCCACATACTTTAGAAAAGTCAACTCGACCTCTAACTGGTGTAGTTAACACCATGGGCACTAGAATCCTCTCTACCTCAAGTACCAAACCATGGACAAGGTTAGGTGATACTAAGTAGTGTGCTGATCCTGAATCAAACAAGGCATACAACCAATTATAAAAACAAGAAAAGTTATCTCGAACAATATCTATCATGCCTGGCACTGGAAATGATAAAGCATGAAGCATACCACAACCTCCTCCACGACCTATCTAACCCTAAAGACAACCACCACCATAGTTGTGCTCTGCACTATGAGGAAAATGAGCATCATGAGGTATTACTCTTCCTTCAACATCTTCCCTCTGCTATTGCAAAGCTGGTATAATTTACTGTTGCTACCTTGGCTGGAATTGCTTCATCAGAGGATCCTAGAGTAGAAAACCTAGTGCACAATGACTGTTCTGAATGGTCGGTCACTCTTACAGTGGATGAACTCGACCACCACAAGAAAAAATGAACCTAATCTCTTGGAATAGTAAATATAGACACTCTCCCAAAAAAACGAGATGTTGATGGATGGGACATACCCCTATCTGAACAAAAACTCTTCTACCCAGAAAACAGGATCTGAAGACCATATCATTGCTTCCTAAGGAATTACGACGAATCCTATATCTTGATGAACTAGTTCAAGAAAATTTCCTCTAGATGACCTCTTCCCTCACTGTCACCTCAATATCTATCTTCAACATAAATGGAATAACCTTGTGCAGGTTCTCTGGAAACAAAACCACCTCAGAATGCCTCACCCTAGTCTCCTCATCTGGCAACAGGTCGGAAGCATATCGTAAAAGGATCCTCAAATGGATTTAAAACACATTCACACTAGAGATCCCCTATATAAGGGTAATAAAGTCTTTTCTACTAGACGACGTTGTGGTGGATAAAAGAAACTTGTCTCTAAACTTGTCACGAAACTCCTCCCATGAGATCATCTACTCCTGGTGATCCCCAAGGAAGAAACCATCACATCCTCGCTACTCCACACATCATCGTCACATCCAGGTCATCAAATGCTAATTTCGATCAACGATCAAATTTAATCCTATATCGGCCTCCTATAAATATTCTTTCATGATTTCATCTGAGATAGAGTTGTCGTACTTATATAGACCATGACACTGAAAGTCTTGGAGTGTCCTTCTCCAAGTATCGATGTCATCAACCTCTACCCTACGACGATCTACTTGCATAGCCTATTAGACATCTTCTCTGTGATCCTGACAAGAAAGTTAACTAGGAGCCAGAACAATGAAATAAAAAACTGTCAGAGATCCTAAACCTGGAATATGGAAGACTCAACATTAATTAATTATTTATTTAATTTTTTCATTTTAGGTTTACATATCCCATGTTCTACAATGAAAACATTGGAATAATTAAGAATCATGAATGATCCTTTCCTAGGTCTCTACCCTCAACTTGTATCACCTAATTTAGTAGAGATTGTAATCATAAAGGTATGTGCATAAGGTCACAGGGGGCCCTAAACGCCTTTATCTCAGCCATCCTCTATTGTTTACCTCTCTTTCTTAACATGACTGAAACTGTTTCCCTTCCAACCCATGAAACCTCACCTTTGACTAACACTAAAATCCATTCTATCCCTCACCAAGAGATCTGATACCACTCTATCGTGACCCCCTCCCAATACGGTGTACCCCTCCTAGGATGAGAATTTGAGAAAAGAGATATTGAACTCTGAGTCCAGCCTCCAGTTGGCCATGATTTGGCGACTAGCACTAAGGGTATAGTAAACACACAAATGAGAGGCATTAACCTCTATGCGATCATATCCGAAAGAGAGAGATAAAAGAGTCACCAAAAAAATCCATCTTAGAAAACAATATAAATGAAATCCCAGGTACAGTTATGTAATGTCATGTGAAACTACTACAAATGTAAGGGAAAACTGCAACTACCAAAGCAATGTAAAAATAGCAATGACCACGATGCCTGAACAGATCTTGCAACCCCAAGCTAGTAGTAACCAGCCTAATCTTTTACCTTCTACAAATGACATGACAAATTGATTATATATACATAGGGTGATTATAACAGTACACTCAGTAAGATCCTCCCTGGAGCATCTCATGCAAAAGTATGGAAAACATGGTAAAGAACAGTAAACAACAAGTGAAACTATCTCGTCACCAAAATAAGTATAATATGTTCCTAGCCTCACCATGGAAAATTCCACCAATTATTTTATAGAATAGAATATAATATAATAATTAATATCAAGGAAACCCTACTCATACGTACACACTAATTTTCCTCTATTCCTCAACATCGCACATCGTATGTTTCTCTCCCCAAAAATACTTTCCCACAGACACCTGGGCGAGGGAACACAACATGCACCTAATGAAACCAAAAAACCACTTCCACATAAGCAATGTGACCAAGTAGTTAATGCGAGCCACCATAGCTCACATAATGTGTATCGTAAGTCTGGTATTTAACCTCAAGCCATTATAGCTTATACACAGAGTAAGAATCATCAAGTCTTAATAGCATATACATGTTACACCTATAGTAGTCCATAATAATCTATATCCAAAATATATGTGTGAATATCCACAATACATTAAAACCCTCTACAAAAATATATGGGGAATACTAATCGATGTGGATACCATTACATTTAACTACCAATAGAAGAGAGCATGGCCAAAGGGGGTAGTCAGCTCTCTATCCTCCCACTGGAATGTTGGCGAAAACACCCTCAGGTCTATGAATCAACAAGGTGTTAGTTTCCCTAACTAATGGGGTGGAGTAGCACATAGAAACATAAAATGTAAAAAATATTCTATATCTTACAACGACAATATGGGAATAACCTATTTTTAGACTCAACTGTTGCTACTATCTCTCAAACTCCCTACTAATATTTATAAGAATAGGTATCCTATAAGCACACAACCATTTAAATAAAATTATACACAAGGGGGGTCAACATGGTGTGTAGTTTAACTACTCATTAAGTCATTTCCAGCTATATCAAGAGTGGAGACCCATCCTCCATTGAGATGCTAAACATGGAAAACACGTGTCATACCCTACATGTCATTGCTACTTTTGGAAGGAGTGTAAGAATGTCCAAATTCCTTCAACAGTGGGGAAGGAAAGGAAGATCTACACCCAAAAAGATTCATTGATCATCCAAACATTCACATGCAACCCATTTTATCAACCACTGTGACCTCCATGAGACAAAAACACATAAACAGTTGTATATTTCCACTCTAGTTGTCAACTGATGCCACAACCAATGGTCCTTCATACCCCCACATATCACAACATCCATCCATTCTCACATCACAACACAAGCAGTTGAAAAGAAAACATTATATCAATTGGGCTCCTGGACCTTAAATAAATAAGAGTGTAACTCCAAATCCTATGAGGCATTACCTTTTTTTCAAACAACCATTTCATTAATCTATCTGGAATTAGCTGATTTTTTATTTGTAGGTTACAACTATGGGTAACCTAAGTAGAAATCTATAATAACTATCAAAAATTCATTAAACATTCTTACTGCATCAATTTGATTAACATCAAATTACAACAACAACAATCATATTCATTTATATGCCTCTTTATCTTTAGCCAAATAAATATCAATTAATTTAGGCCTTACTTAATTTTCCAATTTCCATCATGAAAGAAAAGATAAACAAAGTAAGTAAAAATATTACACTATGTAGAAAAAAAGTGGCAATAACATATCATTTATACCAATTTATTTATCCAGTTCAAATATTTATTATGTCAGTTCTAGTGTGATCATATGGGAAAAACATGCTAACTTTACAGTTTTAAATAGAAGAAAAGAGACATAATGAATCCCCTACCTCAAAAGGATACTGATAATCTTTGAAAAAACTAACAAAACCGATAATGATCATCTCTCTTGGAAGAATGCATCCACCCAAGGATGTAGAGACACCACCACACTAGCCAAAACCAAAGAATAGTCCATTAGGAATATAGAGATATCATTAAATAAATGGGAAAAGAGAAACTAATTGAGATTAACCCAAAAAGAACGATGACAAATCACACCTTATATCAATGATTGATCAATACTACATGGTTGCACCAGAAGTAGAGGATGCAGTTACAACAAAAAGAAATTCCATGGGAAGTAATCTAAGGAGGAATGTTTGAACACACAAATCCTACAAGAATTTAGGATAGGTTTCATCGTCTCTCACCCGAGAACGAGGATGAAGATATCTCGTCCCATTAGAAAATTTAACAGATCATTGGTTTAAGATTCGCTGGATTTTCCATTAAAAGTGGATGGCATTAACCATACATTTTGACTAATTAAATGAATCCTGATTCTTATAAAAATTAATATTGGTGTTATGGGATTTGAATCCTATTTAACTCCCTTAAAACATGACTTTGAACTTGATTAATGTCAATCAAAATACATTAAATATGTGAAACTAGAAAAATCAAGAAATTTGGAAAAGGAATTTTGAAATAGTTCTAAAAACATTGTACAAGAGTTGTGGCATTGTTTCTGTGAAAATATGAATGTGACACCATGAAGGTGACACCATTTCTGTGGAATTGTGACTGTGACATCATTTCCATGACACCGTTTCTGTGACACCGTGACTGTGAAATAGTTTTTGTGACACTATTTTTGTGAAAACGTGAATGTTACATTGTTTCTGAGACACTGTTTCTGTGACACCATGACTGTGACACAATTTCTGTGACACTGTGATCGTGACACCATTTCTATGACACTGTTTCTATAAAACTGTGATTGTGACACCATTTACATGACATTGTTTCTATGACACCATTTCTGTGACACCATTTTTGTGACACCATTTATGTGACACCGTTTCTGTTACACCGTTATTGTGACATCGTTTTGGTGACACCATTTTTATGACACTGGTTTTGTGACATCGGGTCTATGACATCATGATTGCGAAACCATGACTGTGAAACCATTTCTATGAAACTGTTTCTCTAACACCATGAATGTGACACCATTTCAGTTACGCTGTCTATGACACCGTGACTATGACACAATGACTATGACAATACTTCTATGACACATTTTCTGTGACACAGTTTCTGTGACATTGTGACAGTGACACCCTTTTTGTGACCCCATTTCTATGACACCATGACCGCAACACCGTGACCATATTCATAAAACTGGAAACAAAGTTCATAGAACTTTAAATTTAGTAACGTGTTCGGGATGAGTACCTATAACATCCTAGTACTCCTAAAAGATAATATTTCATCAAACAAATTGACCTGAGTGGTCTTGTCCATTACATTACTCATTGAAAACTAAGAAAACATAGTCATATTTTTTTTATATATTAGTTAAAGGATCCATATTTCATTTTAACCATTTAGAATCCATAGCAAGTAAATTAAACACACAATGTCACTAATATGATTTAAAATGTGTATTTTTCACAAAAAGGGTAATTTTAGTTTAGATGAAGTTTCAATCATTGAAAAATAATTAAAAGTAACACATTTTCAATTAAATTGATGGAATGTTTACATATGTCACTTGTGATGTACATGAATCAAACCCAAATAAAAATGATGAATGGTATGGATAGTAAGATTGAGAGAGCATGTTTTTATTTAATGTTATAGTATACTACAAAAAATTATTCACACGGAATATTGATGAAAAAAATTGGATTATTTTGATAACTTTTCCAAAAATCAATAAATATTTTTTGACATGTATAAATCAATCACACATCAATATGACACACAGTGGTCCTCATATGACATGAATGTCATGTTTCAAGTGTCATTATATTTTTCATAATTTTTTTTCAATTAATTAAAAAAAACACATTAGAAATGTTTTTATTCATTATGAAAATGATCTATAGGTCATTTTTTATATTTCAGAATCAACTACACAACAATTAAACACTCTATGTGCCTGATATTACTCTAGGGGTTTGTTTTCAGGTTTAAAATTACATGTAAGGTCAAAAAATGTTGCCTCAACATATAAAAGAAACCAAAATAATATTTTATCGACATTTTTTATTAATGATATATAACTGTAAAACCCTAAAATGAAAATGTAGTAACATTGTATTTCATAGCATATATGAAATGTATTACAGAGCATAAAAAAACACTTGAAATATATTTTATTAAATTTAATCTATCTGATACCTTGAGGAAAACACAACCATGAGCCAAAATGATCTGTAATATAGTATATCATTATAACCAATATTTTAAATCAATGGTTATGAAAATTAGAAACTAAATTATGAAAATTATGGGTTTTTATTTATAAAAAATTAAATAAGATTCATATAAAATTAAATGAAATGTTTGTTGAAAAAATATATTTTAATTTAAATGATAGGATAGTATAGATTTGGAGAAAAAATCTAAAATATTATTTTTGAAATTTTATAAAATTTATTTTTGAAAATTAACATCTTTTTTTAAACAATCATTTTAAATTTATCATAGGTCATTCTTTGTATTTTTCTGAAATGTTATGTTTTATGATGACTAGTGAAAATATATATAATCATTATTGAAATCATAAATTTCATTTTATTAATTTATAATGTTAAATTATACATTAAATTCATATTGAAATAAAATTATTAAAATTATATACAAAAAATTACATATTATTTCATTTAAATAAATTCTATATAGATTTTATATAAAAAACCCCGGTAAACTATTGAACATTTTTTCATTGAAAAAAATTTGTCTAGATTTTTTTGAGATTTATTTTAAAATAAAATTTTCCACATATATGAATGGAATTTTGAAAAGTATATTTTTTTATTTGGACTTTAGAAAATTTATGTTATCTAATATGATTGAAATAATTTCCAATCACCATGAATTGCAAGAATTTGAATAATTATTTGTTGTTTTTATGAAATAAATATATTTAATCTGAGTTAAACTAAAAATATAATGGTTAAAATGACCTAAAACATGTATAAAATCAAATTTAGGACCATATTTCATTCCTATAATGGATTTGTAACAACGCAACCCCATTAGCCCGGAGACAGTGCATTATTTTAATACAATGGTATGAATACAAGGAATCAAGTCCCGAAGGACTAATCATTTTAACACTGTTGGAAAATAAATTTCACACATGAACGTTAGATTTAAATTTATAAAAAAACACAATATAAATAATCCATTGGTAATGCCATTATTCTAGTAGCTTAACATTTCATGTCAATCATAATAAAATTTTGGAAATCCTGAGAATATAAAACATACAAAATGGGTGAGCTCAGATTCTCAGTAAGGATGAACAATATAGAGAAATCAATCATAAATAATCATAAACTTTTATGGAAAGGTATAATATTTAAACAAAATACCTTTAAACATAATATTTATCATAATATGGAAAGGATAAAAAAAATTCAATTTACCTCTTCACATGGATATTCTACTAGTCGAATAATCACATTTAACATTAATAACTAATCACATAATGACATAATGCATAATGCTAGACATCTTAACAACACAGTCAAGGCCTAGTGCGAAAACCCATAATATAAATTTTGTTAAGGCCTTGTGCCAAGAAACTAGTTTGTCTTATGAGACCTACCGATTTATCGATGAGCTATAGTAGGCTCCACCAATCACTTACTAAGTCCAATGCATTCCTCATATGATTATGTTAACACATTAGAAAAACATTTTTATTAAAATTGGAATATGAAATATTAATTCATTATCTGTAAACAATGAATGGTATAAAAATAGAACAACCATATTCAAACATATCACCACTCATTCAATAATATAAGGAATATTTTATTATAATAAATCAACCTCAATCAAGAAGAGTATCAGGTAAAGGATGTTGAAAATTTTCAAAGTGATCAGATGAACTCTTGGAGAGAAATATTCTTTTCTGTGAAATCATTTAAATGTCATGAATTTATAAAGGAAGTCATTTAACATAGATTTTTGAATCATAGAGTTCAATACCAGTTTGAAACTTTTGAAATGAATAATGATTTTAAAACCATCATGTCTATATAAATAAATACTTAAAAACATTTTTTAAAACATGGACATAAATTTAAAAAAATTATAAAAAAAAATCATTAAAACATATAAAATTCTTATCTTTCTAAAGATTCCCTTCCAAAAAACATAAAATATTAATTTTGAAAACATTTTGATTAATCCTGGGCATGGATGATAAAAGTTTCCCATCAAATACTGACACATAAACAATCTCGGATAATAATGAGATTGAGGAATTCACCCCTTCCATGTAATTTAATTTAGGCGAGTGTACATTTATCCCACTGTATAATTACCGTTGAGTGTTATTATATTATACCAGAAATATATTTATATTCATGATATCTTAATTCATTCATTTATGGTTTTATAATACCAATTTAATAAACATATCCATGTTAAAATAACATTGCGGTTAATAAATTTTTTTATCATAGGTTCTTTAACTTTTTATCATTAATAATATCACTTATTTATTGATTTAATTACATCCAGAATATAAAACAAAATTTTTGTATCAAATATATATAAATATAAATATATATAATATATAGATATTTGAAATGGAAAACAGTATTTATGGAGACGGTAGGTTGTACGTACGCGTAAACGTTGTTTCTGTTTTCATATAGTATTGAACATATGTTGGTGAATAAGATATATGTAAATAAACACCCAAATAGATATATATACATATATATATATATATTTACAATAGCATTATTATTTCATATTTCACATACTTATTAAAAATAAATATTTTTATAATCATCGTAGAATGATGAATTTAGAAATGAATCTCATCACGCCGGGGAGACGGGAAGCTGTATGTACGCACAAGCAACGATATCATTCTATTGATGGTCAATTAATATGTTATTGGATGGTATATTATGTATATAGAATCATTAAAATTTAATATTTATTATTTACATAAATAATACTCATTATTATATCCATCCAAATAATGATGGGTTGAATAACAAACTACACCACTACGTGGAGACGATAAGCCATACGTCCACACGTACGATAAATTTTTCATTCATAGGATGGATAGAATAATGAATATGATTGTACCATATTTATAATAACATCTTAGTATGAATAATTAATGTTAAATATTATGTTAGTATGTAAACTACAAATAATGAAGAAGTAGAAGAAGTAAAAAAAATTAAAATAGTTGATGGAATAATTACCTCTTCTTTAGGCGCTTCCTTTTAATTTGAGAAAAACGGATCCCTAGGTTGTATTTATGATCAAAGAATGACCTCTATAATTAATTGAGTGTATTTGGGAGGATATTTGAGTAGTGTTTGACCGATACAAATTTATTTGGAGGTGTGAATTTGAGAGAAGGGGATGTTCCATTTTATAAGAGAAGATAGGTGTACTTAAAGAAAATCTAGAATTATTAATTTATCATAAAATGATTTTCAGTTTATAATAGATAAAAATGTATTTATTTCGAGTATATGTTTGGTATTGGTCTAAATACTCACATCCAATAGTTTTTAGACATGTTTAGGTCATTATATTAACCTAATCTTTTAGATTTAACCCATAGTTAAATAGTTTAACTTTTACCATGTATTCATGTATAATTATAATTCATTATTAATAAACATACTATAAAATTACAAGATAACCTAATATGGTTCATTAATGACATATATATCATTATATAACTCCTTGCCAGGACATTATATTTTTAGAAATTTTTTATCATTTAATAATATTGTATGTGTTTAAAAAACTCATTTATGTCAATTACGACAGTATTTTGTATTTGGTTTTTGTGAAAGTCATAAAAATTTGAATACATCAAAACAAATACATTAAATCAACACTAAAATGTCATTTTCACCTACAAAATTCTTGTATGGCATTAAATGTATCAATATACATTTATTTTGATATTTATAATATCAATTGTTGTAATATTTCATTAATGAGGTAATTACTGCCTCATCATTGTGTCATAAATACATTTAATTATTTATTGTCTAAAAATTATAAATAAAATACCATGATGTTTGAAATAGTTTTATATTTCTAATTAATATCTATCGTATAATGTATCTTATGTGTAGCACAATATAAAAGATTGATTAGTTATTAAATTTGGAATTTAACACTTATAACCCTTCTTTAAATAAAATATAATAAATGTAAAAAACTTACCAAAATGGATCAAATGGATGTTATTTTTGACCTAATGGTTATTTTTGTTGAAATACATTTAAAAAATAGATTTAGGACTTGTGTTGGGGTAATTTTAATATTTTTTTACCTTTAATTACCTTATTAACTTTTAACTGTGGTAAATAAAATTCAAAAGTTACTATTCGCCAAAAATTATTTTCATCCTATTGAACATCATTTTACTTACTAATTTCTACCATGTCTCTTTTATTTTTGAAATTAAATTCCTAGAAGTGGTAAAATTATGTTTTATGAAAATTTTCAAATGTTCATAGAAGGTGTGTAAATGTGCCTATAAGGTGGGTAAAAACACGACAATTTAGTTCATTAAAATTATATATATATATATATTATTATAAAATGTCTCAAATTACCTAAATTGTACTATTATATGTTTTATGAATCTATTTTAAGATTCATTTTTAATTAAAAATAATTATTTAAATGAAAAAGTCGGTTTTATGTACTATGATGTATTTTTCACTATTCATCAAAAATTAAATGTTTTCAGAAAGACCCCAAAAATCCACCCGAATATAGTTCTGATATTATAAATACAAAAATGATGTCAACTTTTCAATATTCAAAACATAGATGTTTCATTAATTATTTAGAAATTAATTCCCATTGTCACAACCAGAAAACCGGTTTTTGAGAAGATAAAACTATTAAGAAATTGATATGTGTTAATGTCCAATTGGAATGTAAAATTATATCCAATGACCAATATAGGATTAAATGATAAAAATATAATATAATTATACTTGAATTTTTTTCAAATGTATAATTATTCCATATAAAGTTTTTTTATTAAAAAAGTCTTTTTCAATTAAAATATATTATTTATAACTATTCATCAAAATATGAATGTTATCAGAAAAAAACTAAAAATATATCCAAAATAAATTTTTATGTCCCTATTATATATTTATTTCAAAATGAATATATAAAACTGTCAACTATTGGATTTAAAAAGGGTTCGCCATTAGAAGGTGGTAAAATTGCATTTTTATGAAAACACTTGTTTTATCAGAAAAATTGAATTTTTTCTTATATTATTTCTAAAAAACACATAATAAGGATTTTAAAATTATATAATGTATATAAATTTCAAAATTAGGTTAATATTATTCATATCCTTATTTTTAACCTGCTAGTTTTTTATTTCTTGGTGCGCTCGAACTCGGTGTTTCGTGTGGCACAAGCTTCTAAATTACATTAAATAGATAACATATAATGAAATAGAAGGGTGTTACATTCTCCCCTCATTCAATAAATTGTGTCCTCACAATTTGAAATTTTTCTTCAAAAATAATCATTTGAAAATAGAACACACCTTTGTGGAAAACCCACATCACATATAAGGTTACCAAAATGTAGTCTTAATATGTGGAAATGAGAAATGAAAAAGTCACCAAAAAATTTGGGCTTCAAATAGAAGAACATTGGAGGAAATTATAGACACATAATTGGTGGAAAAATAAAATATTTATAGGGAGTGATAGATGTCATCAATCATAAAAAAATGAACAATAGAGGGAAAAATTGAGGGCCTCAAAGCCACAAATCTATGATGATTTAAAATAGCATCGGTTCAACCAAACAATATCTATTAGGATTACACATTTTTTTAGATACATTAATTTTTTTAAGAGGAGTGATTAATTTTCTATAAAGATAAGACCTCAAAAAAACAAACTTGATTTCATTACCTATCATAATCATAATCTCATCAAATATTTGTGCTTCGATCTATTTTCATGTTATCCCTTACACTAGAAAATGAATGTTCCAAATGAATTTTTTTAATTTCTGAAACACACATTATAAAACATAAGTCCCCAAATTATTTCCATTATTTTATATATTTTTACTGAAATCTGAAACGGTTAGGTCAAAGTATCTAATAAACTATACTTTAACTTCACTAGAAATATCAATTTCTCAACATACTCCATTCAATCATTTAGTCTTATCCACAATACATGAGTCCAAACTCAGAGCCGAAAAATTTATAAGGAAGGTCAAACTAACATAATGAAGATCAACATGTCATTACCTTCATCATGTATTTTATTTAAACATGGTAACAAATGGAATTCAAATAAAACCTTATTTGAATTTGTATGTACTTCATTATTCCATCAGTAAGACATAGTATACCTGATATAATTCTTAAATACATAAATGTTTTACACTACAACAATGATGGAATATTCAAATCGTTAATCAGTTTCATGGTAGTTATGAATAAACAATATAATTTATCAAAATCAATCATATCATAGTCAGAAATCAGTACTTCAGTGTCAGAACCAAATTAAGGTTTATCATTAATTCCACTATGTATTTTCAAAAATTATTAACTTTATATTGAGTAGATTTTAATATAACCATATAATCTCAAATCCTCTATGAAATAGTATTGCAGTTCAACCCTTAATTATATCCATAATTCATAAAACCAGTCCATAGTTGATAAAACACTCAAATGACATATTTTTTTAATAAAATCATAAGAACACTAGTCAATCATTTCCATCCGTGGTAGTATCATTACATCATTATTATCCAATAGAATCTTTTGGTGTATATAATGATGATTAAGACATTGATTTGCATAGTATCCCAACTCCTTACAGGTGAATCATTGCATATTTTAATGCTTTTTCTTACCCTTGTAATCACAAACATGATGTTCTATTTCTCCACACTTATAACAAACACGCATTCCTTTAAAAAACCTCCCAGAGTGATTCTTTCAACAGTTATAACAAATGGGAAAATCCTTCTTTCTATTAATCCCTTTATCCATCATTCTCTCTTCCATCGTCTTCTTCTCTTGCTTCCATTCAATGACATATAACTAAAATACTTATTTAATTGTATGATGAACACATTATATTAATTCGTCATAAGATGAGAATATGTTGGAGATTATTTTCCTTCTAAATGTTGGCTTAAGTCCATGAATGATATGATCATTTTTACTATTTGGGTCAGGAGTATTGCAAGAGTTCACCGTCATTATATTGCGTGCTATTCCAAAATGACGACATAAAGTAGGTATGATCATATAATAATGTATAAGAATATTGATGAGCCCATAAAGGGCTTCACGATTCTATGTTTCCCTCTTTGCCTTTTTCTAATCTGTCGTCTCAGGCCAGCTATGGTTCTCCTCTTGGTACTTCTACTCGATAAATTCGCGGAGTGTGGTTTCTTCAAGTGGAGGCGATGTGTGGGCTCAGCATCTCGGAAATACTAATTGTTTGTTGTAACCTTCACTCCATAGTCATCCTGATGGATAGCATATCCTTGGTTGTGCGGTGTTGGTCCAGGGTAAGGGTTTCAAATGCTTCATTATGGGGTTCTCCTCATCGTTTGGTGTCGGATGTGGGTGTGTTGGGAGGATATGGGTTCATGTGTGGCCTAGAATGCAGCTATGGGATGTACACATGGCTTGTGGTGAGGAATTTATCTAGAGAAACTATAGAGGTCATCTTTTATGTGAAGGTTTTCCGTTTTTTTGATATTTTATATGTGCTTTTGGATTCAGTAATTCTCATTATTCAGTTCTTGGTGTTATGTATTATTTGGATTCTAATTTTCTACTCGATTCTTTATTCAGTCATTACGGTGTGGTTTGATTTGACCTGTGCTTTATGTTAATGGTTCTTTGGTGTCTATTTGTTGCATGAAGTTGATATTTTAAGAAATTATGTGTTTGTTTTTTGTTTATTTTGTTGAGATGGTGGCATCCGGTTATTGTTTGATGGTGAAGCAGTGATATAGTTTTTATTATGGTGGTGTTGTTACCATGGATCCACAGCACTGGAGTTGATTTAAGAGTGAGGGGAACAATGTTATACTCACACATTGCTCCTGGTTTTCTATAGTAGTAGAGTTAAGGATTTTTTCTGGCATTAGTTTTTGGATGACTTATATAAGAAATTTCAGAAAGGAAAGGCTCCAGAAGAAGATTAGAGAAGGTTCTTTCACAGTGCATGACTACTCAGATTTTGAAGTTTGAGAGGGTATGGATGAACCATCAGTACCAGGCCTATGCATTTTTGCACGGGAAAACTTGCTGAACAATCATGCATTTATGGTGGTTTTTGGTAAACATGATGATTCTACAGATGCGTTTTTCTATTTAGTCTTTTTCTGGGATTTGTACATCGATTATGTTGAAGTTTCTACATCCTAGAAGTCATGTGAGGTTTTTATGATTTTTCCATAAAAAAGGGGTTTACCTTAAAATAAAAAAAGGCATCTGGTCCATTCAGTCAGATGATAATGTATAACCAAAAAACTATATAAATTTTGAGTATTAATTGAATATTTACACACATCTAGTCTCATGATAATAACATTGGTTTCTTTGACAACATATTTTCCAATTAATCAATTATAATAGTTTTTAAAGAAAATGGGAATTCTCATATACATATCCCCTAGGAGTGTCAAACCAAGTGCATAGTAAATACCATTTTCATGTCCCCGGATACCCTGTGTCATGCCCAAAACACCTTGTCAGATTTTGTACTCCTAGGTACATCTGTGCCAGAACTACTTCCACTTGTAGTATGCTGACAGTGATTTATTGCTTGGAAACCCCACAAAATATCTAGATTACATAATTTTTTGAATGTATTTTTGATAATAATCCACAAATCCTATCATAGGTTAATGTTTCCAAATAAGACTTTATATAAATCTTGTTTCCAAGGTTTTTGCTAAACTTCCTCTGATACCAACTATAATTCCTGAACCACTGAAGACAGGAGACAATACATTATTTTAATACATTATCATGATTACATGGAATCTTTTCCCGAAGTAATGATTCATTTAGCTGTCTTGAAAAATAGATTACATACATGAATGTTAAATTACAATTTCTAAAAAATTAAAACATAAATAATCCATTGAGAACACCATTATTCTCCATAATTAACCCTACATTTCAATCATAATACATTTCTTTGAATCCTAATAAAATAATACATAAGAAAGTGGTGACCTCAGATGCTCAGTAAGGATAATCAATATTGAGGAATCAATAATAAATAGTCATAAACATTTATGGCTAAGTATTAAACTTTAATAGAATACCTTTAAACATAAACTTCAACATAATAAGGCATGGATAAATAAAATAATGTCATTTACTTATTCACATGGAAATTAAACTATTAGAATAATAACATGTAACATTAATAACTAATCTAATAATGATGGAATGTATAATTCCAGACATCTTAACCACAAATTCTGGGCCTCGTGCGAAGACCCTAAATAAATATTTTGTCAAGACCTTTTTCCATTAGACTAATTTATCTCATGAGACATACCGATGCATTGAGAAGCTATAGTTGGCTCCCCCTTTCACTTATTAAGTCCAATGCATTCCTCTTATAATAATGTTGAAACATAACATAATCATTTCTATTAAAATTGGAATATAAAATGTCAATATTTTAACTGTAAACCTTGAATGGTAAAAAAATAGAACATCCACATTCAATAATATCATAACTCATTCAATACCATATGGAATATTTTATATATAATAAATCAACCTCAATCATGAATAATATCCAATAATATATGATGACATAATTGAAAATGTTCAATAAAACACATTGAGATAAATATACGTTTTTCTAAAATCAATTAAATGTCAAACATTTATAAAAGAAGTCATTTAAAATAGATTTTTGAATAATAGTGTCCCATACCGTGTTTAAACATTTGAATGGAATTAACATTTTAAAACAATCTTGTCCATTTAAATAAATCCTTAAAATTATTTATAAAACATGGAAATTAATTAAAATGATTTATAAAAATAAATCATTAAAACATTTAAAATGATTATTTTTTTAAAGAGTCCCAAAAAAACCATAAAATAATCATTTTGAAATTTTTTTTATGAAACACGGTCTTGGATGATAAAATTGACCATACAAATACTTAATCATAAACAATCTCAGATAAGATCAGGTTGAGGAATTAACCCTTACCTTGTACATTCCTTTGGTACATGGTATTCTTAACCACCTATATAATGATAATTGTATGTTATTAAATTATACCAGAACAATATTCATATTTATGATATCATACATAATTAATTTACGGCTTTATACAACCCATTTAATAGTAATTTTCAAGTTAAAATTTCATTCTGGGTAATAATAACTTTCTTATAGTACATGTTTTAACATGTCATTCATGATCACATCACTTATATCGTGATTTAATTGCTTCCAGAATATAATACATTATTTGTGTATCATATTAATTCAGAATATAAATATTTATAATAGATAGATATATGAAATGGAAAACACAATTTATGGAGACGGTAGGCCGTACGTACACATAAATTATATAAATGAAAAAGTTGGTTTTTATGTATTATGTAGTATATTTCACTATTCATCAAAAATTGAATGTTTTCTGAAAAATACCCAAACATCACCCCACGCTGATCCTGATTTTCCAAATTCAAAAATGATGTCTATTTTACCAAATAAAAAATATATAATTTTCATTAATTAATATAAAAATAATTCCCGTTGTCAAAACCAGAAATCAGGTTTTTGATAAGTAAAAACAATCAAAAGATTGATATATGTTTATGCCAAATTTAAATGTAAAATTACATCCAATGACAAATATTGAATTAAATGATAAAATATAATCTGATTATACTTAAAAAGAAATTCAAATCTATAATTTAATAGTATAAATTATTTTGATTAAAAAAGCGGTTTTTAATTAAAATTTAGTATTTTTCACTATTTATATAAATATGAAAGTTATCATAAAAATAACAAAAAATTATCCAAACTATATTTTTATGTCCTTATTCTAAATAAGTAGTTTATTTTGTCAAATTAAATATATAAATGTATCAAATATTGGATTTAAAAAACATTCTCTATTAAAAGACGATAAAATTATAATTTTTTTTTGAAAAACACTTCTTTTATCTAAAAAATTGAATTTTTCCTTTTATTATGGTTAAAAACACATAATATAGATGTTAAAATTATATGGAGTATTTAAAACATAAAATGTAGTTAATACTATTCATAACCTCTTTTTAAACGGCGAGTTTGGAAAGTCTTGGTGCGCTCGAACTCAGCGTTTCATGTGGAACAAGCTATTGAATTACATTAAAGATATAACGTAATTTCAAATCCTAGGATGTTAGAGGATATGACTCAATAATAATCCTTTTTTTGACCTTTTTTATTGTGAGAAATTTTGGCCTACATATTAAATTTAAAAAATTACAAGTGTGACAGTAATGTCACTTATAAGAGTCCACCCACTTCCATATCCTCATTACAACATAAATCCTTATATTCAGACAATAAATATTCAAAATAGTTTTCTAATCCCATACCATAATAATAAAAATTATTTTTTTCGAACAACACATTCTATTAAAAATTTCATTATATTCATACATTGGTGGTCTGATAAGTGGTAGAATTCATAACTATGTGTATTTTGTTTTATTAATTCCGCAACATCCTTATGTAATTAGTATAACATGATGATATAATATCCTAAAAGTATTACATATAAGAATATGTTATAATATTTAGGTATGTACCTAAAACTATCCCCACTTCTATCAAATGGGTTACAAAATCATTATATGTGACTACAATGGACTACAACATCATGAACTGTGGTCAATTGTTTCTCTATTTCAACCTCTCGTTATAAGAACCTGGGTTTTCATAAGAGATAAGGATATTTTTATTTTTAGTTTAAAGTCCTCGTTATGGCCATATGAGAATACTTAACTTGATCATGGGTGTTCTGGAGGTGTCTGGGGCTTGTTCGGAGGCAGAATCCAAAATTTGGGCTGAAAATGTCTCAACACATTGTTTTCTCAAAGAATGTGCACAATTAGTCTAAACCATGAAAGATGTTGGAAAAGTTTCTATTTTTGGTAGAACAATCTCGCACGGTTTCTGCATGGTTAGAAAACCGTGCGGGGTAACTGTGTGAAGTGCCTCTTGCTATGTAGTGAGGTATACACAGTTTCTGAATGGTTTGGGAAACCCTCCAGGTAAATTATTGGACCCTACTATGTTGGTTTTTTATTTTTTAATTAAAACCCTCTTTTCATTTTAAATCTATTTGGGTTTATCATCTCCTACACAAATCAGCTCCATGGATCTCTCCCTTTTGTGACTAAATTTAGGCTTTGAGCATCCATCTGACCTCCGTTTTGTTCACTAATCATGTCAACATATTCTTCAAGATATGTCCTTGATTCCTTTGTATACATTCTTGATTCTTTAGAATTGTAGCTACACAATTTAGATTTAGGATAATATGCCATAATATCCCATTCATCATCGGTTCTTCATATTTTTCCAAACGGGGACAAATCTGGACATGATACTGGATGAGCATTCTACCACTGAGGCGCGAAAGTTGGTTTATACATTATTTCCACTTTTCATTGTGTTTTTCAAGCATTCAGCCATTACGCCATCCGTAGGACATTCTGACGTGGTATTTTTTTGGAGATAGTTAATTTTAGTAGCTGTAGTTGTACCAAGAGAGGTAGACAATATGTTCTGTTCAGGTACGTTGGCACCCGTTTCTTGTTTTGACGTCACCCGAGGGGTGAGTCATAAGGGAATAACTTGTTTATGACTGTTTAAACCATGTAAGGGGTGTTTTCTTGTGAATTCCTTTCTATAGTAAGCCTGTTAATGCCTTGATATCTTGAGTATCTTGTTTAGGAGTTGTACAACCTACTTGTTTAATAAATATCATGTTATGAATTGTCAATTTTCATATTTTTTCATGTTAAATGGATGATATCAATGGATATACCTATATATAAAATGATTAATACAATTTTAGATGGATTGTATGTAAGGGTAGAACATTATTATTGGTAAATTATAAATGGTATGCAAGAGTGTGTACACTCATGGCTTATTCTTCTTGATGTGGGTGGCAATTCTCACATGATTATGAATGTTTATTTTGAATGCTAGAATGCTAGAATGAATAGTTTGATAGATTCCCTGGACTATTCTCTGAGGATCTGGAATATGGTAGTGGACTCCTCTGGTTGAATCTTCTCGTTTGGCCTTGATTGTGTGGGATACCTCAGGCCTTGTTGCCATGTCGTTCAACTTTCATGGGCTCGCATAGGGAATGCTATATCCTTGCTCCTAGGAACCCAACTAGTACATAACCACATTTCCACCTGGGATATCAATGGGAATCGATATTATGCCTTTTAAAATCTTCATAGATATGGTACTTCATGGTCTAGAGTTTTTACTTGGATGAAATTTTATGATGACACCTTTGATCTGGCCCTTACGGTCTACACTTCACTATAGGTCATGTCCATAGGACACATTATTTCTTTATACAATGTGGTTGTGGTTTCATGATATAAAAAGATGTATGGTGTGTCCGTGTGACATGTTTACTTTGTTATAGCTTCCTTGTTAGGATCTGAATTTATTTTCGATTTATCCTAGTAGGATTTTATGTTTCACTTACTGTAGTAGACATATTCTGTGGCCTTACAGACTTACTTACAGGTTGTTTACACTTTCTAGAACTTTTTTACAATTTCTGTTAAAACTGTATTGACCTAGGTGGTTTAATATTTGGATGTTTATCTCACATCATATTTGGGTCACCTCGGTGTCCCAAACAGATTCTATAGGAGTATGTGATGAAAGGGGAAATTTCCCTAGTACAGGTTGTTGATTGTGGCTTTGGAGCAGGGGAGCATAGGACCAAGAAGAGGCTTGTGATACTAGGATACCTTTTTGGTCTTTTTTCATTTTGTGATACTTTTATTGTATTATATATACATGTACTATTTTGGGTACTTTCTAGATACATGTACCATATGCATCATATTTTTATATGAGACATGTATGGTAAATGTTATGTATTCAGTCTTTCCTTACTTCTATTGGATGCATATTTATTCTCTTCCACTATTTATTATGAATTTTTCTTCCATTGTGATACTCTAGTAATGAGGGAAATGTCTCCCCACTAACTCGTCTAGGTCCTCGCTGCTAGTCTCCAGCCTCAGGCGTTTAGGGAGATGCAATTGAGGCCATGTAGCCTACCATCCTTGAAGAACCATACGCTTTCATCTGATTGTCTGTGTAATCTCAGTTGGGATTTGTTGAAAACATGCTTACACAACTAATTTTATACTTCTACACTACGAGAAGAGAGGGATGGGGAGTTCATACATCTGGAGAAGAGTGTTAATACAATTACGAAATAATCACCATTCTTTACATAGTTGTAGCCTTGGGCACCAATGTAACTTACTGATGAGCTGTCAAGGGAGAGGGGAATTGAAGAAGGTCTCAGACATGTTATAAGATCTCAGGTCAATGTGTTAAGGTTGCCTTATATCACTGATATTGTCAATTACGTACTGATTATAGTGTGGAACCCGAGGGAAGTTGGGAACACAAAATAGGGGAGCATTGTTTCTCACCCCAGTGGATATATTTCTTCGAGTAGGAATCACCATTTTGAGGCTTCCCACAATGTGAGTGTTTGTTAAGATATTGGTGAAGGAATATTGGTATATTTCTATTAATTTGGTAGTTGTGTCCACAAGAATTATTAATGGGACTGTGACCTAGTCAATGTCCAAACTTGCGGCAGGATTGTACACCTGAAATGGTTATGTCAGACCTTCCCTCTAAATATTAGAGGTATGGGGCCAACACAGACATTGGGATTAGGAACTGGTTCTTCAGCTCCATGTCAGGGTGGGAGCTCGAGTAGTGTAGACTAGTTAGGCTATGGTAGTCGTGGTTGTTGTCATGGTAGTAAGACATTGGGTTCTCAGAGACAATAGAGTGGATCAACTCAGGGTAGCTTGGTAGGGTCACAGGTCCCTAGTATACTTAATGCATATTCAGTTCAACAAACCCAACCAGATCAGTATCTCAGACCATCTATAGTGATAGGTATGATCTTATTAGCATCTAATATTTCATCTACTCTCTTTGATACATGTTCATCACACAATTTTATCTCTGCGTGAGTGGTAGAAATACGTGGGATTCTGATTTTTATTTCTATTGACATTATGACACTATACACACCATTTGGAGCTGGAACGGGTGATGTAATTCTATGTATTAAGTGTGTCCCCTTACAATTGGTGGGTGACACTTCATCTAAATTAGTTATGTCCACATGAGGATAGGGTTTAACCTCATTATTGTAAATATTTGGATCATTCCTTATCAAAAATATATTGAATTATATCATTGTATGGTGACTTTCACATCCAAACTGGGTGCAGTTTTTTTTAACAAGGGTGAATGATATTTACATGCAAGAATATATGGATGATAGCATCGTGGGGTGGTTAATATGACAACCTATATTGGTAGTTTGTTCATGGATGATTTGGATGTACGTCATGAAAACTTTACTCTAGTGGTTGAGCACTTTGGGGATGACTTTCCAAATATATTTTCTTGTTTACCTCTTATTAGGTAGGTCGAGTTCCGCATCAAGCTAGTTCCAAGAGTTGTTCCAGAATCCATTTATCATTATAGGATGGCTATGATAGAGTTTGAGGAGCTCAATTTGTAGCTAAATTATTTAGAGAAAAGGGGGTTAATTAGACCCGTCACTTCTATGTGGGGTTCCCCAGTACATTTTTTTAAAAAGGTAGATAGAACTCATAGGCAATCCATGGACTATTGGAAACCGATCTAGATGATGGTTAAACACCGATATCTTTTTCTAGGGATAGATCATAGGTTGGATCAACATCTAGTATATAGAGTGTTCTCAAAGATCAAATTGAGGCCATGATATCCCAAGTTGTGTGTTTAACTTGTAGACATAACTCATACATCCTTTTATAGTAGGTATGAGTAACATGCATATTGGTTTCTGTCGTTCGGTCTCATGAATGCACCATTGGTTTTCATAGCGTTGATGAACCAAGTGTTACATCCATAGATGAAATCGTATGTGGTGGTTTCCATGGATGATATCTTGGTGTATTCTGACAATAAACATGACTATTCCAAAAATCTTCAGATTATTTTGAATACACTGAGATATAATCAAGTATATGTTAAGCTTATAATGTGATACTTTTGGATGTATCAGATTGACATCATGGGTCACATCATCTTAGTTATAGGAGTTTTAGTGGCCACATATATGGTGATAGCTTTAGTTTCTTGTGAACATCCCAGAAGCATTTTTTAAATATTATGATTCCTAGAGATAGCTGGCTACTACATGCATTTTATATTGGACCTCTCATGCTTAACACCACCACCAACAGTCTTGACTAATAAGGGTGTGAGGTTTGTGTGGTGAGAATAATTTGAGATAGCCATTCAAGAGCTATAAGGGAGGTTGACATCAGCACCAATCCTAATACACCCAGAGCCGGGATAGAGATACATGGTTTAAAATGACATTTCAAGCATTGATCTTGGGGAAATGATGTTGCAGGGAGATTAAGTCATGTCATATGGGACTTGGCAACTGAACCCTCATAAGAATAAATTCAATACACATGATCTCGAGTTACCTGCAGTCATTCATGTGATGTGTTATTAGAGGCACTATTTACATGGATATCATTTTGTGGTGTACACAGAGAAAAAAATCCTTAAGTATTTTATTATGCAACACGATCTAAATTTGAGTTAGCAAAGGTGGGTGGAGTACCTCCAGTCAGCAGGTGAAGGTGGAACATCAACGACTGACTTTCCTTTTACTATAGTAACCTATCTCGATGTGGAAATGGGATAATGCTGCAATGGATTTATTTATGAGTTTACCAAGGCCACCATGAGGTAATGGTATTGTGTGGGTTGTTGTTGAAAGTCATATTAAGTCTGCACATTCCTTACTGATCATGGAGACCTTCAGTGTAGATGATCAATGAATTTTATACATCCGAGAGGTGGTACGACATCACGAGGTCCTGTGAACTACTATTTATCATACATATTCTCATTTTACATTTCATTTATAGAAGAGTTTTAAGAGGGATATGGGTAAATAGGTGGTACTAAGAACATCATACCACCCTCAGACTGATGGCCAATTATAGTGTAGGATATAGGTCCTAGAGGACATGCTTCAAGCATGCATCCTAGATTTTGGGGGATCATGTGAGGGGAAAATTCCCTTGGCAGAGTTCGCATGCAATAATAATTATCCGAGGATGATACAAATGACACCTTACGAATATTTATATGGTAGGCCATGTCGCTCTCCCATGTGTTGGCTAGAGGGTGGAGAGGAATCATTACTTGGACCGTGTCTCTTGTAGGAGACTTCTGAACAGGTCTAGTTGATTTAGAAGTAGATGGATACAACACATTCTCCTCAGAAATCATAAGCTGATCATTGTAGATGACCTTCCGAGTTCATGGTTAGGGATTAGTTTTTCTTGTTACCTTCACCATGGTTGGGACACATGCTAATAAAGAAATGAGGTAATCTTTCACGTATATTTTTTGAGCCGTTTAATATTTTCGAGAGAGTTAGGTCAGTTTCCTATCGTTTTTATTTATCTTAGAGGTACTGATCCATGAATGAATTCTTCAATGTATCTCAGTTGTGCCGCTGTCACTCATAACCATATCATGTTTTTCATCCCTGATGAAGATGATTTGCAGGTTAATTCCCCCTTTTAAGAGCATCTGATTCGAATCATTGATAGGAGAACGATGGGTTTTTGAGGCTGATCAGTTCCTCTAGTAAGGGTGATATAAAATATTGGACATTTACATGAAAATACTTGGGAGAGTAAGTTCAACAAACGTTCTTAGTGGATGAAGTTGTTCTCAAACGAGTCTTGACCACCCATCGGAGAGAAATTCAGGGAAAATTTTTTATAAGGGGGATACTATAAGTATGTGAGTTCTTATATGATGTACATATCATTTTTTTGTTTAAATGCATTGTTTTAGCCTTATGTGAATGCATAACATGATCATGGATGTCTTGAAGGTGTCTGGGGCTTGTTCGGATTCACGAACCACGTTTTGGAATGAAAATTTCATGGCACATGATTTGTGCAGGGCATAGGCATGGTAAGTCTTAACCATGAGATATGTCTGAAAAGTGTATATTTTTGGCAGAAAACTCTTGCACAGTTTCCGCAATGTTATGAAACTATGTGGGTTAACTGTGCAATGTTCCACTTGTTAGGTAGTGAGTTGTGAACATTTTATGCACAGTTTTAGAAACCGTGTGGGTAAACTGTGCAACCATGGTCTGTTGGTTTTTATAATTTTTTTAAAACCAATTTTATTTTTAAACCCATTTTGTATTCTATTTTCCTATAAACATAATCTCTATGAGGATCTCCTATTATTTCCTAATGTATTATTCGAGTGAGAGTCTCCATCTAACATTTGTTTGGATCATCGATCATCTAATCAGATCCGTAACGGTAAGTCATTGATTCCTTTTTAGTCATTCATGAATCTTCTTAACAATGTCTATGCTATTTTGATTTAGGCTTATATGACCCAATATCCTATTATTCATATTCTCTTCAAGATTATTTCAAATCCGGATGAATTTGGACTTGATATTGGATGAGCTGTCTACTTATGAGGCTTCTTAGGTGGTCTATATTTTCTGTCAAATTTTATTGGTGTTTTTTAGGTTTTTATCTATTACACCATCCATCAGACTTTCCTAGGAGGTCTTGTTTTTAACAATTTTTTCAGTAGATTGAGTTAGACCAAGTTAGGTTAACCATAGGTGTTGTTTAGGTGTGTTGGCACCCATTTCTCATTTCAAGGTTACCAATGGGTTGCACGTACAAGAATAAATTGTTTACTACTATTTAAACAACCTAAGTAGTTTTTGATTGTACATTCCTAGTATGAGGAAGCCCGTTAATTCCTTAATAGCTTGAGTATGTTGTTTAAGAGATTTACTTACTCCTTTCTTAATGAAGATCATGTTATGACTAGTATATTTTGATAGTTTGGAATGATAAATGGGAAAATGGTTGGGTATACCTATATATACAATAATTAATATCATGTTAAAAAGATTGTATGGGAGGGTAGACCCATATCCATGGTAAATGATAAATGGTTTTCATAGGTGAGTATACTCATGGATATTTCTTGTTGATGTGGGTGGGTATAATCACATATTTATGAATGATAATTTTGAATGCTTGAATGTGTGATTGAATAGATTTATTGATGCCTTGGACTGCTCTCTAAGGATCTGGAATGCGGTAGTGGACACCTTGGGTTGAATCTACCACTTGGGTCATCATTATGTGGAATGCGTATGGCCTTTCTACCCCGTGGATCTGACTTGATTTGGCTCGCCCATGAAATGCTATTTACATGCTACTACGACCCCAACTTGTGCTTAACCATGTTTACACCAAATATGCCCATGGGAATCAATGGGAGGACTTGGAAAACAACCATGGATCTGGCCTTTATAGTCCTAGATTTTATTCATGGATGCCTTGGTCTTTTAACAACTAGGATTTGGACCTTGCAGTCTATACATCACTATACAGCTTGGCCATGGGACACATTATTTCTTTATAAAGTGTGGCTCTAGTTTCAAGATACAGAAGGATGTATGGTGGGGTCGTGTGACTTGTTTACATGGTTATAACTTCCTTGTTAGGAGATGACCTTCTTTTGTACGTAGCCTTGAGGGATTTTCAGTTTTACAAACGACATTGGACTTATTCCATGAAACTCAAACACACATAATTAATGATTTTTTACACATTTTATAACTTTTGTAGAATTTTTGTTTGAACTATATATACCATTGTGGTTTCCTACTGGTGTTTTTATCTCACACCCAGTTTGGGCCACATCAGGGACCGAAAGAGATTATATGGTTGCTGGTGATGATAGGGGAATGTTCCTTGGTACAGGTTGTTGATTGTGGCTTTGGAGCAGGGGATCATAAAACCACGATTTGCCTTGTGTAGTTGGGATACCATTTTGGTATTTTATTATTTTTGAGATACATTTATTGTATTGTATTTCCATGTACTGTTCGAGTTTCTTTCTAGATACTTGTACCATCAGCATCATTTTGTATATGAGACCTTTCACGTCATTGATATGTATTCCCACTTTCCTTAATCCAGTTGACTAATTATTTATTTAGTTCTACTATTTTTATACATTAGAAATCCACTGTGATACTCTATCAATGAGGGAATATTCTATAAAATGACTCATTTAGTTATATCAACCACTAGAATTTAACTTGAAATTTATCATGTGGTAAAGAATTTCATAAATTTATTTATTTTCAATTGGTTATATTACATCTTCATTATCGTAGCTATTATAATATTATGTGATTATTGGATTATAATTTTCTTGTGTTTTAATTACAATATTTTATTTGTATTTAAATTTGATACAAATAAATCGATCCATTTATTAGTTTAATATTATTATTATTTTCACTGCAATGGTATAATATACAATAACACTCTAATCGATATTGTTTATTTTAAAATTTAAATTGAAGGAAATTAATTGACCATTATTTTATAATTCCAATACCTTCTATTATCATCTATGTATTCTACATATTTTCAAGTAATAGTTCCATTTTCCACTCTTTTATACTTAAAATAATTGGGAATTTTTTCTGAATTTTAGTCATCATTTCTATCTGTGGTATGAAATATTATTTCATTAGAAATAATTTTTTCAAAAAATGTTTTTATATATTTTTATACTATTTATTAAATAAAAGTTTACCCAATTGTTTTTACAAAATAAATGAAATTAGTTCTCATTAGTTTCAAAATAATTCCCATATGTCATTGAATAAAAATTTGATAAGAGTTGTTATTTAAAAATACCACCATTTACATAAAATTACAATTTCATGTAAAATAGATGTCTATATTATTAAATTATATTTTTCAAAAATCTTTTTCAATGAAATTTTTTTAATTTTTTGGGAATTCTTTAATTAAAAGTGTTAATTTCAAAATTAATAGTATATTTTCCCATATAATGTTACTAAAGAAAATTTTATAGTATTTATATTTTATAATTAAAACAACCCTTTATTCTTACTCTAATAACATACCATTATTTTGTTTTATGTATCTTCCTAAATAAAATAAATTCATTTGATTGCTTATGTGGCACACAACACATTGCTTAAAAAATAGTGATTTTATTTTAAATAGTAACCTCACAATTGGAATAGTAATACGATGATTAGTAAAGTAATAAATCCAATAGAATAGTAAAATCAATTGTGAATGTCTAAATAATATTTAGTTAATTTATTAATGAAAATATCATATAATTATATCATAGTATAAGTAAATATAGGTTTTCAAAATTATAAATTAAATGTTAGTATATTTGTAAACCATAATTATTAATTTAATGATTTATAATTCATATAATTATTATAATTAAAATAAATTTTCTTAATGTAGATTCATAAATTAATATTTTTTTTCTTCTAAATATATAAAAAATTTATGATACCTTAATTAATATTTTCATGTGTTATAAAATCAGTTATAATTTTTAAAATGACATTTCTTGATTAATGAAATATTTTCATTAAAAATGAATTTAAATGTATTCAGAAAATTATTATCATAATATACTATTCATTTTTGAATTATAAACTTTGAAATTTTGTTAATGTGAATTTTTGGTGCGTTTTTTATAAAATAGTTTAATTTTATGTGAATAGTTAAATACTGTAATTTACGATATATAAAAGAACATGTTAAGCAAAATATTTCATGTGTAATTACAGATGTATCCCCCTAATCATGAACTCTACATCATTATATAATATATTTATAGTGATAAGTTTCAATATTATTTACAATCTTGAGGGAAAATAATAAACAAATGACAAAAATAATAAAAAAACACTCCTCCCATCTACTAAAAATACCACCCTCGCCACCTATTCTTACGAAAAATTATATGACTAGATCATTTTACATTTTTTTCTAAAACATATCCCAAATATTTTACCCACATTCGAGTTGTTTTATTCTAAAAAAACAAAAACACATAATTTTTAAGGAGGTTCTCAAGATGAAGAATTCAAGTAGAAAAATCATCTTCCGTTTTCTTTTATTTTAATTCATTTGATTATCATTTACTTTTATCTAATATTAAAATATGAATGTTAACTATATTATCTTATATTTACTAGAATTTTATTATTTTAATTTGATATCCATCTCCAAACACCTTATACTCATCCTTTTATCTAAAAATGAACAAAATCTTCCATATTGTGTTTATTTTCCACCTTCATGGATGATGAGTTTACATTTTCCCATATCTCATTCAGGGATGGTTAGAAAACCATTATTAATGATATAAAAGATTTTATAAAACTCATTAAATTTTATATAATGTTCGGTACCAAATATATAATTATTATTTGAAATAAAATTATATACGTTCATGATGGTCACAATACAAAAAAAATTGATTAAATCGTTTTCATTAACTTCTTATCTCATGAATCATTCTCAGACCATATAACCAAATGATATATAGGATCCATAATCTTTTAGAATATAATTAATGAAATATAACGTCAATTTTTTAATAACTATCCCCATTTTAGAGGAACCATCATACATGTATACACGTGTACCAATCGTGAAAACCAAGAAAACTAACAGTCTTGAACAAAAACATTTAACCATATAATTGAAGAAAATATGATAAATGAAGTTAATAAAATTATAGTAAATAATTTACTTTTTAAGAGGATATGAATTAAATTATTAATGAATAAAATATAAATATATAGGTCATTAATTGTAAATAAATATAACATTTGTACATTAGTTAATGGGCTATATCTAAACCCCCATCCATCCTTCGAGTTACACTATCTCTATAATTACATAAACAAAATTATTAATTTTTCGTTTTTACACCTACAAAATTATATATTTATGTTAAAAAAATTTCAACCTAGTTGAATTATTATTTATATTATGGGTAATTATATCTTTAATAAGCTTCCCATTTCAATTTATAGTGACATGGTATCCCGATTAAAGGAAAGATCCAAATTATGAAACTATATTCAACTACAATCCATAATATATTGTATGTTATAATTGGTTTTAAAAAGAACTATATTTATCAAGAAGTTTTATTTTTTATTTATGTTCTTATAAATAAATTATACCTATGTAAACATTTAATACTTTTTAATATTTTCCCTTAAGCCTCACTAACGTGGCCCGCTTATAATGTTTCTTATGCAGTCATTCTACACGTTTTTAGTTTAGTTGGAAATACTTTATTCTGATCTATACCACTTATCTCTTAATCATGTTAAATAGTTATTTAAATCCATTATTTAATGGATACCATTATTATATTCCCTTTATTTATACCTTATTCACTACTTATTCATTATGTGTAGTGTATACATACTTTCCTTTTTAATAATGATCAGCACTCATTATAGGTATCTTTAAATATCCATATTTCATGTATCATGTATATTATTATTTTCTTAGTCTTTTAATATATTTATATATAGTGTTTTCATTGAATGTTAACGTTACTAGGTAAATATTGATGAATTTATATCCTATTTTCAATATGTATATTTTGAAAAGTCATATTGTTCATGAAATGGATCTATATTTGATGAATATTTTGTACTTTAATTGATGGGTGTTGCCTGATTATTGATAAAACCTTGATGCATCCATATAATTCTTGATAAAAAAAATAGTTTGTGAAAACCACCCATGTTTATTCCAAAGCGTAATCAGGTGGGTCTCTAAAAATAAACATAAAATAGTTTAATGATATAATGTTTCATGTGCTAGATACATGATGTCTAATTAGTTAATATTTTATTCAGTCATTGTCCAATTATTAATTCCTATGAGATTTTCACCATGAAAAAAATGGATTCAATTTCATTATAAGATTATTGATGGCATGAGTTTCTTAAATATTTTTGTTCCCATATTTATTATTCCTTATTGAATTTTAATCAATTATTATTGATTCATATAAACCATAATTATTAATTGATCCCACCATTTTAATTTTTTCATACCCCAGGTTATGATGAAGAGAAAATTGAATAATTTTTATCGCATAAAATAATTTTACTTCATTTTGTTTTATGATAAATAACAAATGTAAAGAATGGAACCATGTATATATATTATTATTATAAACTGCTTAACTAATAAATCATTGATGACCTGATCTCTTTTATCTATCGCATTCGATTAAAATAAAAAAATATATGGATTTACCCACTCAGCAATTCAACACTGTTAGTGTTAGAGATAAGAAGATTATTATAGTTTTAGGTTATATTACTCAATTTATTGAGATTAAATATAATAAAATTGTGTAGGATCATTTCATGAGGATTAATCTCCCATATTTTAGAAGGAATACTAATCTAGTGGTAGATGAGTAGTGGATTAAGTCCCTTGAAAATAAAATTCTTTCATTGGGATGAAATTAAAACTAATATGTAGTGATTGAATTATATTATCTCATTAGAGATGTTGATCAGTGGAGGTCGTTGATCAATAATATTACTTTTGGAAATTAAATAAGAGAAATAGAATGGATTTACATTGAATAAAAATTATTCTATAAAAGTTTCTCTCATCATAAATAAATTTTAAGGAATTTAAAATTCCTTATTTTAATGACATTGTAAGAAGAGAGTGTTTTAGAGTATGATTCTACCTTTACAATACTATCGTGGTATTATATAAAATACATATGTTTTTTATAATAAAATATTGTCCATTTCATTTAAGGCCTTATGTAAAGTATGTAAATGGAATTTTATTCTCAACTATTTTCATCATATAATGAAATAGAATAATGTTCCATAAAAACATAGAAGGAATTTTATAGATCCTATATATTAAATGGAATTAAATAAACGAAGAGGTCTCCTAATAAACCATGAAAATGTAAAGCATAAAATAAGAATTGGAGAATGAACCAATATCCATTATGTCAATATTTTAGAGGGAATCTTCCTAGTAAATGCTTGAAACACATGTGAGTTTGTAATAAGATGGGATAAAATGGTCATTGAGAATATAAATGCCAAGGTAAGAATCTAATAAATTATGTTAAATTTTTCAAATATAATGAATAGGGGTTTTATTGTCAAAATAATCAAGGGAACCAACGATAAAGGATTCCAATTAAAGATTTCCAAGCTTACGTGATCACTACTACTAAAGTAAAAGTAACAAATGATGGGGTTCTAGGTACTATAATCCTATATTCAAAAATTTCCAATGCTTTATTTGATTCATGACCATCAAACACCTTTATATCTACCTATTTCACTAAGAGAATTATATATTTTTTCCATTTTATTTAACAATGATTTTTTTAGTAAAAACTCTTAAGAGAAATCTCATTGCAATAAAAATCTATTGGCCGGTCGCATTTATGACACATACAAATTGTTTAGGTGCTGTAATTATCATCATACATATGGTTTAATTTGAGGTAGTCATTAGTATATATTTTATTTAATAATGTGATATGATAAATTATTGCATGAATAAGGAAATTTTGATTTGTTTTGAAGATGTAGAATCCAATGTCTTTAGAGCAGAAACTAAACCATCTGATTTTTCTGTAAATCCAACCTAGTAGTTCAAATGAATGAAATTCGTGTTGAGGAAGAGAAAAAAACATCTATGGATGAGGAAAGTAATCTTAATAGTGAGTATTTACAAATTTTATGGCATGACATTTATGTTTTTCTTAGGAAATTACATGGACACGCCATAGAGCATGATGTTGAGTTTAAAATTGATTTTTTCCAATATTCATAGCCAATACCATTGAAACATTATATAATGGACATTGTATAATTAGTGTAGCTAATTAATAAACTAGATAATTTGAGTAATAAAGCATTTATCCATTAATGGTATAATTAATTGTGAGTAAATAAGGAAGACATTCTAAAGACACCTTTTTGGAAGAGGAATAGGCATTATGAGTTTTCAGAAATTCCATTTAGATTCACTAATGAACCCTATTTATGAAGAATCCAATTAATAACGTATTTGGGGAATATCTCGACAATGTATTTGTAGTACTCACTGATGATATTATGGTGTATTTCAAAATTAATGATGAAAATGATGTTCACTTATGAATTATTCTAGAGACACCCATAAGGATGGAGTAATATGGTAAATATAGAATGTTTTAACTATGGATTTATGAAATTTCTCTTACACTATATATATTCTTTTAGGATGGAATAGTTGTTGATCATGAAAAGATAATGATAATATAGGCATTTATTATGCCAATAAATGTAACTGAGATACATAGTTACATTGGTTTAAAAAATTACTATTATCATTTTGTTCACTAATTGTTATGATTATATAACACATTCATGATGATCAAATATAAATGGGTTCAGTTTTTACGGAAAAAAATGTGATGAATGATTTGAGGTATTGAAGATAAGATTAGTCAATGGTATGATTTTTAACTATTCCATCTAGAAATTATGGTTTTCTGATATACAATGATTCACCGAAGAAAGGACAGGTTAATGTCAATATAAAAAATTATAAGGATAATGTGTATGCATCATGGATGTTGAGGATTTTTGAAAAATATTATCTATCTCAAGATCCTTAGATAGAATCTATAATCTGTTCTCCAATGTTATGGTGACACTATCTCTAGGGTGAAATATGTTAGATTTATATAGATCACAATATATGGAACTAAATATTTACAATGAAACAGTTCAACATGAGGACAAGACTATAGATTGAGACACTAAAAGACTATGATTTCTCTTTACATTACCACACAATAAAATGAAAATATGGTAGTAGATGCATTAAAAAAGAAATATCGGGAACTTGTAACAAAAAATATGATTGTAAATGATCATATGTTTATAGAATGAGTAAATATTTTTATGGGAATTTTTATAGATGAGGATAAACCACTACTATTTTAAATTATTGTGAAACCATATTTGTGGGAGAAGATAAAAATATCGTTATATGATGATGATAATTTTCAAAATAAAATTAAATCTATTCAGAATGGAATATATTTCATACATCTTGTATAAGGATGGAATTTTTAAATATTGAAAATGTTTATGTGTTCCATCCATACCATATCTAAAGGATTGAACTACAAAATGATCCTCATAGCTAAATATCGCAATACACCCTAGATGTAACAAGATTTATATAGATGTCATGGAACATTTATGGTGGTATAATATAAAGTATGATCTTACTAACTATGTAATAAGGTGTCAATTTTTTCAAAATGTGAAGGTTGGTAGATAAAATCCTATAGGAGTCGTGCAATATTTACATATTCCTATGTGTAATTTCGATGAAATTATGATGGACATTATCATATGAGTATCATGTAATCCTAGAAGGAATGATACTTTATGGGTAATTGTTGACCAACTTTTAAAATAGGTAAAATTTCATTTTGTAAGACAATACATTTTGGGATATAAGAAAGTCTCTATATTAATTATTTTGTAATGATTTATTATGTTCCTAAATCGATTGTGTCAGATCGAGATCACCATTCCACCTCAATAATATAGAATATTATTCAATAGAATTTGGATAATTAGCTTCATTTGAGTACTTCTTATCACCCTCAAACTGATGAATAGTCATAAAGGAATATTAAAAAATTTGAAGACAAGTTGAGGTCATGATAACAAGACTTTCAAGTTATGTGGGATTAGTATTTAAATTTGGTAGAGTCTTCCTAAAATAATAATTTCCATTCTAGTATTAAAATAGCATCATATGAATTATTATATGGAATGATATGTCATAATCCATCTTGTTGGGATGATGCTAGTGAGAGAAAAATAATAGGCCCAATACAAATTAACGAGACACCGATAAAAGTTACAGACTGTTCAGTTTATTTTAAAGCATCTCAAAGTAGGAAAAATAGTTATATTAACAACTAGATAAATGAATGAGAATTTAATGTGGTAAATCATGTCCTTCTAATAGTGTTTAAATATATGGGTGTCATAATGTTCAATAATAAATGGATACTGAGCCCTAGGTACATTAGACTATGTAAAATTCTTGAATGAATTGGAGTAGTAAATTACATATTAGCAATGAAACAATGTTAATATAATTATCATTATGTGTTCTACATATAATTTTTAAATAATTACCTTCCAAACCCAACACATTTACACAATAATGATGAAATAGAACTAGAACCTGATTTGTCATACTGCGAATAGCCTATTGAGATAGATGACAATATAGAGAAATATTGACAAATCAAATGACTAAAAGTGTAAAATTTCATTGAAGAATGGATAAAATAGAGTAATCCATGAAGGAACATAATGATGTTATAATGAAGAACTAACCATATCGATTTAGAAGGAAATTTTCATGAAAAATTCCAAGGATAAAATTTACAGAGGGAAAAATATAACACCGAATGATTCTGTGGTATTTATCTTCTTATATAAATTAAATTCATTCGATGTCTTATATTTCACACAACCCTGATCTTAAATGAATAATGATATAATATTAAATTATATATTGAACACTAGAATTGTAATATGACTATCAAGAATAGTAATCCATCAAATATATTGGAACCTCACCTATAAAATTATAAATAAATTTTAGTCTTCTTTTAAATGAATATATGATATAATTATATCATATTATAAATATATATATACTTTTTAAAATTATAAATTAATTATTGGTATTTTTGTAATACATAATGATTTATTAAGAGTTTTTTATTCACCATAAATATTAATAATATAATTTATTTTAATAACATATATTCATAAATTTATTTATTTTTTCTTATGATTATATGATAATTTTAATAGACTATAATGAATTTTTATAAGTGTTAATAAATGAATTATAATTTAAAACAATTATAATAAATAAATATTTTAATTAAAAATTAAATTTCTTATATATATTGAATTATCATCGTAAAATAGAGTTCATATTTGATTTCTACACCTAAAAAATTTCATAAGTTGAGTTTTTTATATTTTTCAAAACATAATGTTGTTTTTGTGAATTCTAGTATATGATAACATAATGTATATTAATATATATGTCAAATACAATATTTAATGATCAACTGATGATATAAGAACCATATTATCATTTATTATTTCATAATTAAAATACCTAGAAAACTAGTTACAATAATGGTGATATATTTGAGAAAAAACAATAGAAGAATGATTAAAATAATAAAAAAATGCCCCTCTCATCCACTATTTATACCACCCCTCACCACCACTTTATATAAAAACTTCTATTCCTTGAATCTTGTCCAATTTCTGTCCAATTACTCTCCCAAAAATCATACCCACATTTAGGATATTTTTGTCTTAATAATTGACCAAAATCCATGTTCTATAAGGATGTTCTCAAATAGAAGAACTGAGGATGTAAAATCCACATTCATTCTATTTTAATTTATTTTAATTTTATTATTTTTTTATCCTTTCATTATATCCTATGTTCAAAAATGTATGGTAACTCTAGTATATTATATATTTTTGAGTTCGATTATTTTATTGGGATATACCTCATCAATCCAACTAATCTCTACCTTTTATTCCAAAAATGATAATAATCGTCAGTGATGTGTCAATTTAATTCCATCATCGATAATGAATATTCATTTTCCATTATCACATAAAACGATGATCATAAATCAATTATTATGGTCAAGAAAAGATTTATTATCCCTATTATAAGTTATATAATGTTATGGAACCAATATATAAACATGCTATTAAATAAAATTATATAAGTTTGTGATTATCATAAAAACTGCCATAATAAATTAAATCATTTTCATTAATGAATTATCTAATGAATCATTCTTATAACATACAACGAAATGATATATAATATCATTTAAACATATAGAATTTTATGAATAATATATAATTACAATTCTTTAATAACTATCCCCATTTTGAATGATCTTTCATACATGTATACACGTGAAGCAATAATGAAAACCATGAAAAGAATACTCTATCATGAAAAAATTGAATCTTATAACTCATAAAAAATGACATAAATTAAAATAATTAAATAAAATAAATAAAATTAATTTTTAAGAGGTTATATACTGAATTATTAAAATATCTAATTTCATTATCAATAACATTAAGTGTAAGTGAAAAACACTTTCAAACTTAAGGTAAGGGATTATCTCCAAACCTACATTATTCCTTCGAGTTATGAATTATATCTCGTTACGCAAATATAAATCTTAATTATTATAATCTAATCCTTTTAAATTATTTTTATATAATCCAATAAATTTAACCTACCTTAATTATTATTTATTTGAAGAATAAATTCTTGTTTTATAATGATCCCTTATCAATTCATCCTGATAAGAACGATAGATTAAAGAGAACATAACAATTTCTTACCCATATAAATGTACTATAACTAATATATTTTAAAAAACATTTATTTTTCTAAAATCACCCTTTTTATCATAAAATATATATTTATTCATATCTTATTTTATAAATATAATTATTCCTTCTTTCACTTTAAATAGTCTTAAATAAAATCCGTTTATTTACACAATAGTGGCTCATTTATAATGATTCAGAAATACTATTTTTACATGTTTTCACATTATCTGGACATCTTATATCATGATATATGCCTATTTTCCCTTATAATATCTACATGTGATTTAAATACATTCATTCATCAATACCATTATAATATTCATTTTGTTTATGCGCTATTCACAACTTATTCATTGAGTGTTCATTAACTATACATCTATATTTATTAATGATCATCAATCATAGAAAACATCATTTAAAATATATATTTCATGTATCATAGATATTAATATTTCTTATGTCATGTATTATTTTAACATATAGTTTTTTCATTGAGTGTTTTAAAAACTGTGGAAATATTGATGAATCTGTATCCCATAAAAAATACAGATGTTTTGAAAAGTCATATTGTTCATGAATAGAATCTATGTATGAATAATTATTTGGACATACATTGACTGGTGGGGCCTGGTTATAGATAGCCCATTTTTTCATTGATGGGTCTCATAAGACAAAAAAATAAGAAAAAACCCATTGTGTTAATTTCTAAGAAGAATTATATGGGATTCTACCCATTGACATAAACCGTTTTGAGTTTATAATTATTCATATGCCAAATACATGGAATACAATAATTAATATTTTTAGTCATTTATTATCCAATTAATTGATTCTATGATATTTTTACTAATTGAAACATTTATGGATGGAATTTCATTTTTAGTTTATTTATTGAATGTCTATTTTAGTTATTATATTTCAAAAATCATTATTCTTTCTTGAATTTTATTCACTTATTATTTTATTCATGTAAGCTTCACTCAGAATTTTATCTCACCAATTTATTTTTTCCCTCCCTATGTTATGATGAGGAAATATTTTAGTAAGTATAAAGGAAGAATTATATTTTTCTTTTGTTATGTTTTGTTTTTAATCTATAATGTAATAAGAGAGATATGTATGTATCTAGTTCATCATGTTGAAAAATATAATCAATATATAGAAATTTTCACACTAACACCTCTTGAAATTATAATAAAATAACCACCATCTAAAGGATACTATGTTCAGAATGTTTAAAAATAAAATGGGTACATGTATGATTGATAAAACCCTTAATCATACTATGAATGGTATAAGATCATTATATACATGGACTAAATTTATAATCAATATTCATGGTTCATTTTTTAATTAATTATCATTATCGAGAAATATTCCCTTACCTATGATCGTTATGTATTAAATTTCCCTAAAATATTCATATTATTTTTCATTTATATGATTAAATTTTAAACCATATATCATCTGTACATATGGTGTTCTATATTTAATGTTATTTTTTTATCTATGGAAAATTGATAAATCTATGTTCATTGCCCAATTGTGATTTTTTCTGATAAGAAATATTTTTTTAATTAACTCTAGTATTCTAAATATGATGAATTCTTTTGATATACAGTTATTTGTGGGGCATTGTTATAGAAATCCCTATAATTCATTGGTAGTCTCATGAATTTTATCAGTATAACAGCCTTAGATAAATAGTTTCTTAATGTATAACTACCCATATATATTAAACTACAAAAAGGAAATATATGAATGGTATATTTATCATAATATCCAATAGTAAAAAAATCATTGTTTATGAATTTGACTATTTTTATCAATGATATTTTCATAATGATATTTTCTTTTAGAAGAATTTAATTTTTCATTTTATTGATTAAATCGAAATTGTTTTTAGTTATTTACCATTCCATATTGACTAAGCATTTTACTATAATAATTTTCTTGTTATTTAGTAAATAGAATATGTTTTTAGTAATTTTTCCTAATATATTTATTATTAATTGAATAATCATGATAGAAAAATTATATAAACAGAATAGGTGATCATTTATTTACCTTGATGATTTTTTATAGTTATTGATTCACTATTGATTCATCAGTACATATCCATTAATGATAAATAAAATTCATGTTTATTTTGAATATTTTTCATAGACTCCACTTTTTTATTATGAAGGGTATGTATCTATATGGTGTATGGGATTTATGACATAATAAAAAGAAAAATATGTTGTATTTTTAATTTTCCAACATACTACAAGACTCATATATATATATAGTTTACTAAGACTACATATATAATTCTACCTTCTAGATGAAATTAATTATTTCTTATTTTAACGTAATAAAGTTGGAACCCACTCATGCATACTGGTGCTTCAGTATCAATATATGGTTTTATAGGATGTTCAGTAGAACTGTAGGGAACATGATTAAAGAAAGAATAATTTTTGGAATATAACCTTATGATATACTTTGAAAATAATTATATAATTACATCATAATGTATTTAAGGTAATTATTATGTGGTTTTACCTTGAAATACATCCACTAATGGAATTATATTTGGATATTGTTAGGGAAAAGTATTTTTTATGTGTATAAACTCTTAAAAGGGAACAATGGGAATGACTTGATCATCACCTAGTGGATGAGAAAGATCATTACTATACACCTGATTTGAGACTCTCTGGGTATATTCCTAAGAAAAAGTACATTTAATTTACAAACCATTAATATGGTTTTGAATAGATGATGACAATGAATAACCTAGTATAAACCTATGTTGTCATAGATTAAAAAACATGTAATGTTTTAAATATAATATTAATGTTTACATGGGGTTCCTAATACATTTATTATTGATTGATGTATACTTGTTATTATAGAAAATAGTCCTAACCCAAAGTAATCTTGTTAAAATTAAATATAAAATACCAGTTGGTGACTATGAGAATTAAAAAGGGATTATGATAGGAGTGAATGATATTATTATTATCCCTAATCATTAATAATTAAATATTATTAACAACCTATACCTTATCAAAATATTAGACTAAAAAACGAAGATAATGAATTTTTTTTAAATGAGCTATAATGGTCATGATCATGGAGGAATGAAGGTTTGATTTCTATCATGTATGAAATGTGGGAAGAAATAGTCAAGAATGTGTCTCAATGAAATTGAAAATTAATTTACTTATGAAAAAGAAGGTAACAAGGAAAAAAATTTCCAAGGAAATATGATGAGTGTGATGGATGGAAATTTATGTCACTATAAGGATTCATTTATATTTCATTTTCATTAATTTGGGGATCTTGGGAAATTTAAATGTCAAGGCATGCTTATAAATTTTATCCCCAAGGCTAAAGAAGGTCCCATATTTTATGAAAATAGAAGAAGTTTTTATGAAATATGGTTTAAGAATTATATTTGTTATGTCATTTACCAATCGTATTTTGGTTATAAGAATCATGAATGATTTAAAGATTATGTCATATTTTAAAAGAATATGTCACTTTATTAACTTATGTGTTATAGATACCATCATTGGTTTATGAGTTTATGATTGATCACAGGTTCAATGTCCTAACAAGAGTTTTTTAATTTTTTGTAGGAATATAATATGGATAATGATATATCATGGGAAATTCATAGAAATAAAACCCATGGTATTGGTATTTGTTTTAGTGAAAAATTGTATTTTAGGAAAACTTATTTTAAATTTAAATACATTTTTTTAGTATAGATATCCTTTATGGTTATTATGATCATTGAAAACATTTTAGTAAAATTAAAATTAAAATACTTGACCATGTGAAAGAAAATATGTTTCATTGAAAACCATAGTAAAATGTTGTTTATAAAATATATTTATTTAAATGATGACCATAATATTATATGGGGAACATTATATGAAGTTTATAAATATAAATCTTGAAAAAGGAAATATTTCATGCAGTTTAAAAACTCAACACATCTGGCATGGACACCGGGCTTGAACCCACAACCAAAAGAAAAAAAGGTTTTACATCCTTCAAAGGTTTTATGAGTTTCTATTTTTAATTTTTCATTTTCCAAACACGAATGTTTTTATTAATAAATATTAGTGATGAACTAGTGCTTTTAATATAAAGAATTAGATATTAATTTACTTCATCTATAAATTGTTTTAAAATTATTTGTTATTGAAAATATTTAGAGACAAAAGGAATGACATTTAACATTTTTATAGACCTAATGATCAATAAAAAGATAAATTTAGTGCATCTTGAATAAAGAATTAATTTGTGCATATTAATTTCATTGAGTAATAATTTAATTGGAAATTGATCAATGCACAACCAAAGGATGTAATTGTTATAAAGAAATAAAAACATATCAAGTAATAATATTTCATTATATTCATAGATAGAAAAATATTTCTTCATAATTAGGAAGATGATCTTGAATAAAAATAATTATTCTGTAAACATCATTTATGATAAATCAAATATACATATAAATAATCACAAATTTTTGGTTCTGAGGTCCTTAATGTTCAATTGATCTTTCACATTATTATTAATTGTGACCTCTATAACTCACAATAGATACTTTTTCTTTTATCCCATGATTATATCTTCAAATTCAAAAAAAATATCCTACATAAAAACCTTGTTAAATGTCAATTTATATGAAAATTTTACATCTATTTATATCTTATTATATGGGTATACTATTTACACTCCAGACATGTTTGGGTTATCAACAACGGTATTTCAAGATTTCAAAATCACGACTACAAAAAAAATTAATTGAAAGGATGGAAAATATATTATTTGGGTAAAATTTTGCACCTAAAAATTTGAAAAATAAGAAAATTTAATTTAATATCATATATCACACAAATCAACCAACTTAAACAACCCATGGAATATGTGTCATTATTTTTAATATATTTAATAACATGGGGAAAATGCTACACCGAGTAAAAAATGATTGGTAATATAGATAACCATTACAACACAGTATTTAAATAATTGTGAATTAATATTATGAAGGAAATTATGGAAATTGTGGTATTTTATTTATTATAAATAAAATAATAGTAATTTAGATGGGAATAAATTTTTTCTGAAAGACTGCATTTTTTAAATAGACAACTTAGTCACTCGTTGTACCAATAATTTAAAATTAAATGCATCAAATTTTAGAAAATAAATTATATAATATCAAATTCATATTTTATTTTAGCAAATATAAATTATATAATGGTGAATAATTGGGAATTTTATGAAAGGAGTCATTTGTTATAAAAATGATAAATACAGAATTTATAGTGAAGAGTTCCATTTTGATTAAATTACTTTTTAATTTAATTTGAATTAAAATTAATATTAAAAGATTTATTTTCTGAAATCCATAAAAATTAATCTAATTTATTTCCTTATTATTATTTATATATTTAATTTTTATATAATCACCTTGTAAAAATCTGACATTTTTCCCTTTTCAAACCCACTTTTTGGTCTCATCTATTGGGTTAATTTTTTATTAAAATTTCAAATTATATGAATGGAAATTGGATGATATATAAAACTTTATTTATAGAAAATATGGTATTTATGATATTGATATCATTATTTATAGATTAAATATTACTCATATCCTTTATATAAACATTTTTGAATGATGGATATATTACTAATGCATACATATGACCTACCATCCCGATGATTATAACATACATCATTTATTTATCCCATATTACATTATTGGTCATAAAAGTAATATTTGTCTATAAATATGAAAATTAATACATTATTATTATTCTTTATATGATGAAAATATAGAATATTATTGTGAACCATAATATTCAGGATAAATTACAAATAAGAAAACATGCTAATTAAACCCGAAAATAAGAAATTAATGAATCTTCTATAACGAATGGGAAATAAAATATTATGAATGGATAACATTTTAAATTTTAAATATTAATATTTTATTCATATATGTTAATAACATATTTATATCAAAAATACATGTGGTTATATTATTTTCATCTAAAATGAATTGTTAGGTAAGAGACTTTATATAAAGTATCCTTAATTGAGGTATATTATAATGTTATAACTTTAATTTATTTAGTATAGTTTACATACCACCGATTTTAAATGTAATTTAATGATTAAATAATAAATAATTGAAATATATATTCCCAAATAAATTATTTCATCCATGTGATTTTGATATGGAAATTACCATGTGGTAAATAATCTAATAACTCAATTTCATTTCATTGGGTCATATTATTTGTACATTGTTTTTGATATTATTAGATAATATATGTAATGATACTATTTACATAATGTTTTATTTATACTTTTTATATGTGTAAAAACAATTAATACACATATATATATTCATTTATTAATTCTCACTTCAACATAATGATCATGGATAGGGTTTATTCCAAAATCTCATTTTAATTGAGACTATTTATTCATTAATTTCATTTAAATGAAATTATTAAATCATTTCCCATTAAGACTATTTAATTTTTATCTCATATATTTAATAATGTTATTTTAATTATATTTGACTATTTTCTTACTCATTGGTACTAAATTAATTGAGAAATTGTTTTTAATAAATTATTAAATAACTTATCTTTTTAGATTGAAATACGTTTTTCCCAAACAAAATTTTCTAAAAATCATTTAACAAATGTATTTGACCTTTCAAAATGTATTCAATGTTTATTTTTTAAATAATTTTTCTATTTTGTTAAAAAATCGACGCAATCATTATGTATTATTCAAAAGTAGTACGGAATGGATTTTAATGAATATATTAAAGGAATATTTATTTTATCATACTCGACATATGTTAAATTTAATTCCATCATATATACTAAATATTTTTTAAGAATTTTTTTGAGTACCATGTATTATTATTGAATAAAATTATATTCAAACTATTTTTTGAACATTTAGATTGATGAATTTACTTCTGAAATGAAAATTATTTCTTCCGCAATAATTTTTTTAATGATAATTTTATTCTATTTATATTCCCCAACATCAATTAATTATTCATACACCAATGGATATCTATTTTATTGATACTATAATTATTCCCTATATTGATGGTTTATGATCAATTTTAATAAAGAAGGTATTTATATTCACTTACAAAATTTATTTTTGTATTCATTAACATTACTTGGAAATATTCACTTAAATTTGATTGTTGAACACTAAATTTACCCTATATATATATTATTTATCATAGATATTATTATTTTTAAATATATATATCACATATATATTTGGTGTTATATATTTAATATTATTTTGATTATCACTAAAAATGCTGATAAATCCATATTCATTACTCATTGTGGATATTTTATTATAAAAAAATTGTTCATCAATAAAATCTATTATTCAATATATAAGGAATGCTTTGTACATTAATATATGGTTGAGGTAATTTCGTATATAGAAATTTGATGAATCATTAGTCTCACAAGATGAATATATTGGCTATCCATTGTTAAATGGGTTTATGGGGCATACCTACTATCATTTTAAAATGCCTTGAGAAGAGTTCATTATGGAAAAATATCATGATTCCAAAGACCACAACATTTATTAATTTAGAATTTACTATATAGAAAATTCATTTATTTTAGACCGAAATATTTTCAAAATGATCTTACCTATAGATTCATTTCATTTTCATTTTATTGATTAAATGAAATGTTTTTCTGTTTTTTACCTTTCCATATTTATTTTTCGTTTTCCAATTCTGATAGTGAAGTTATTGATTAAATGGAATGGGTAATAATTTTTTTACCTTCCAATGTTGGTTATTTTTTATGTATTCTTAGTAGAATATTTATTTAAATTGTATTTTTTTAATTCATATAAATTTCAATTTTTTTTCTACATAGTGAAACATGATGGATTCCACTCTACAAAACCCCTCCTAGGATTTAAGGCTCACCCTTTATAACTTTTCATGGAACAATAACTCCCTAATACACTCAACGAACTCCCTATCTACCTCTATAATTGTATGAGATTGTTTATTTTCAATATAACATTCCACTAATCACGTGTCCTTCAAAAATAAGTGAAGGCTATTAAATCCAAATTTAATTTTTCTTTACAGAGAATTCTGGTTCTTTTATGGGGAAGTAGATTCTAAACATCTCAGTTTGAAAAGCTGATACTCAATAAACACAAAGATCTAGTAGAAGAAACTCTAATAAATCATTAGAGTTTGATTTGAATGAACCAACAAGATCTTAAAGATAGTTTCATCAGAAAATGAAAATATTCTTGTATTTGTGTTCCAGGATGAATGACAATATGTTAGAATAGGTTTGAAGAGATCCTTGTTTTGATATATCTTCAATAATAATATCAATAAAAAATAAGAGTAGTTACAATAGTATGATTTTTAAATATGTATATATTTATTGTGTGGATTATTTATAAAATATTAGAGTCAATTACCCTTGTTTCCTTGCAATAGTTCTGTATTGAAAACTATATTTTTATAATTATACATGTATTTATCATGTACATAAAATGAAAAATATCTTTCAATATATATATAATAAACATCTTTCTAACAGTTTAGTGGATCAAAGAATGTATTATGATAGATCAATCAAATTCAATATCAAATCATTTAAGAGAGTAAAAAATTCCCATAAAATTAGAAATGACTTATTTATACAAATACAGGTAAGGGAATCATGGGTTAAAATTCTTGGAGTTGATCTCTAATTTCATCAAGACCATTTCATAAATAATAGATAACATCATATATTACGGACACTATCATTTAATAGTCTAATGTAAGGTTCCTTTATGTAATGAAAAAAATAAAATGTGGGTTTTCCAATATAGGAATGATTATAAAAGTATGGTTGATAAACCATACATTATTTTCCTCAAATACAGGATTCTATACATATATAGGGTTTTTTATAAGATTACATAGTTTATGTTTTCTCAAATATAGGATTCCATATTTTTTGTTTTCTCAAATATAAGTTTACAACCAATTTTATTTTTTACTAACAATAAATTATTTATAGAAAAGAGTAAATGCTCCATAATCTTTATTTTAGTCCTACGATTAATTCCTTACTATTCATTTTCTCACGTATGGTATGAATGTTTTTTAATAATATGATAAAACACATTTAAAATACATAAAAAAATTCCCTCTTTTAAATCTATTAAATATAATTCTAGACAAAATAATGCATATTAATTTCATAAAATTCACTAAAAGTAAATTCAAATAGTAAAAAAAAAGGGATTTTGTTATTATCAAATCAGAAATGTTTATACTATATTGTTGATACAATACAAGCCCAATAATCTTACTATTTTTTATAATATAAAACTCCTTAAGATATTTTATATAAAATATAGGAATTGTAAATAAAAATAAAATAATATATTAAAAGGATATTGTGATTAATTACAGTTTAAATTTTCTTGAGCATATTATTTCAATTATTAGATAATGAATATTTAGGGGTGAGTAAATAATTTTATGATTAACCATCTTTCTCCCCCTTTTATGATATAAAAAATAATGTAAATGAAAATGGATAAAAACAAATTCAATGTAACATAGAACAATAAATGAATATAAAATTCTATATAAGATAAAAAAGTGATATGTATTAAAGAAGTAGAGACAAATATAGAAAAAATTAAAATTAACTATAATAAGTAAAATTAATTTATAAAAATGTGTTCTTGTTCCCAAGGATAATTTTTGATGAAACATTTCTTTAAAATATGGGATTACTGAAGCTCAGATGGTTAGTTCAAAGAAGGTCTATGATTATATAACAATTTGAAAATCTTGAACAACATCCTCCAATTTTTTAATCTATTCAATTAATTTTTTAGTGATTTTTTTTCAAAAAGTACCTCATCAATTTTTTTAATCTTGGATAATATATTCACATAAAAGTAAATTAACATTGATAAATAATGAAAAATTTCTTATAGGTGAAAAAATGGGATAAAATTTATCCAAAATAATTTAGTAGTGTTCTGATTCTTGGTTCTGCTTATGTTATTTCTCAATAAGATATTATTGGTTTTCATAATCACATTTAGATTTTAACAAAAAAATATACGAGTATGAAGGAGATCAATGAACAGAGACATAAAAATTGTGATTTGATCAATTCTTCTAATTAAATATTAATATGACCAAGGTGATGATACATATATTGTAGTCTAATGTTAAATAATTATAACTGAATCAAACTGATTTGAAATATATATTTTTAATTCTGATATTTTTTTGTGGAAATATATTCTTTTGATTATTTTCAAATGGATTAAAAATTTCTCTATGAAAAAGTATGAAAATATATTTTTAATATAGAAACTTTTATGAAATTATGCACTTTAGACTGAACTATTTCTAATTTATCTATGGGAAATGTGGAACTTCATAAAAATCCCATATATTTTTTTGAGGTCTTTAAATATCATTGTAAAGAATAATTTCTCTATTTCATTTAGTTAAATTGAAAGATAACTATGAAAAGTATTTTTCAAATAATTAGAAGATTGTGCTTCATTAACATGAGATGGTTTTAATCTAGAAACACGAGATAGATATTTTTCTTTTCTGGTTTTACTATATGATTAATGTTCTACCATAATTACCTCTATAATCTTAGAATGGTCATGGGTTTCCTAACCCAGGTAATTAAGTATAACTGAAATTGATTGATTGTGGACTAATAATCAAGTGGTGGAAACTACCTTGTTTATAATCCTCATTTATTTGAACATTAAAATGGACTTGGTTGGATTTATGAGTTTATTGAAACTGATTTTCATACATAGTGATTTCTTTTCTTCTATAATTACTGGATGATTTTATAGTGGAGAAACATCCCAAATACCATCAACCTCTAATTTTGGTTCTTTAATTGTTTATCTTGAGTAATAGGTCATCTCAATTTTTATGCTTAATAATAAGGGTGTCCCATATGGTTTCTTCAAAAAAAATCATAATTGATAGGGATACATTGCTTTTAGATTTTAAGTTAGTGATATTATATAATATTTGGCCTCTTTTTTGGTTGATCATCGTCATTGATTCATGATTCTGCAATTACTTATCTTTTAATTTATGTTACAATAGCTGATCCAATAATCTATTTCTCCCACTGTGTAGTCAGACTGGGCACTTAATGTCCTTCATCAATAATTGGTAACAATTTTACATGTATTATAATTGAAAATAACATATCTTTTGAAGGGTTCCAACTATGATAATATTGTTTTGAATGAATTTTGAGTTTATTATTGTATCTATAAATAGTAAATTAAAATATAAAAATAATGAAATTATAATTACACATGTATAAATTACATCTTTTCTTTATATTGGAAATATTTATGTATGTACTTTGACAAGACCCTTGTAAAAATAAAATTGACATCATTCATTATAAAAATATTATATACATGTATGGGTAAAGAATATTTTCAAGTTTAGTAGTTCATGGTATTATAGATAATAGAATTAACTTGACTATCTCTTTATATTCCACATCAATATCCTTAAAAAGAACTTTTCTTATCTGGTTATTATTGAAAAGAAAGTAAAAATATCATATAATTTATTTTTGTGGATTCTTATCGGCGAATGATCTAAATGAAAAACCCCTTTATGGGGACACTAATTTTTTTTACAATTTTCATCTTAGAGATTGAAAAATTCCATTGATATATCTTAGATATGATGAGATCCTATGTTTCACTAAAACTATTCCATCAAATTTTGAATACTTATTTTAATTTTATATCATAATCAAACTCATTTTCCTTCATTAATAATGGTCTTTAGTCATTGAAAATCTAGATAATTCATCATAGGATTATTCATATGATTGAATCAAATGAATAATATTACCTTTCCATGATGGTTTTTTCTAGAGGAAACATGTTTCTTCATTAATCTGTGATCACCTACTTCTTTCATCATCATTTTTGAGAATATGCGAGTAGAATATTTCTAAATCTAGTTTTTTGAATGCTAAATGAGAGCTCTAGATGTTGAAATGGATCAAAATATATTGTTTTGTAAAATAATAGAGGGAATAAGGTTTTTTTGATAGTTCTTATAATGTGATCTATTTTCATAGGTAGATTATGCAGTTTATTCATTTGTTATTTATTTTGAAAGGAACTTATATTTCAAAAATTAAAATAAAATCATGTTTTTATATTGAAATAAATTTAATAAATAATTATAAAATATACAAAAACAATAAATAAATAAATTAATGAAATAATTATAAAAAAATATTTATTTAATATTAAATATTCCTCAATCCCCTAAATAAAATAAAGAAAGTCAATGTGATGTGGTTTAGTAAATATATCAGCAAGTTGATATTCAGTATTTAAATTTTTTAAAGATATGACCTTTTAAAGAAAATGGTCTCCTAGAAAATTATTTTTCTCTCAAAATTCATGGTTTTAGAATGACTTATTGGGGATTTAGAAATATTAATTTCAAGAGTATTTTAACATAAAATATATATATTACAAAAATTATTCACAAAGTTCAATATAGTTTGTTTCATACACAAATCATGCTCATAAAATCATGCAACAGATATATATTTTAACTCATCTATTGATAAAGAAACTAATACTATTTATTACTATACCATGACACTAATAATTTCATAAATGTGACTGGTCCGTGATGCTCTTATTCTATATAATCTACATTCTGCAAAATCAACATCTAAATATGAAAATAATTTAATGTTTTTTCTTTTCGTTATGGTATAAATTGAAAAATAGTTACATTTAAAAATATAAAAACTATTTTTAAAACATTTTTATTGGATTTTACTAGGATTGATTGAAATTGATAACAGTGATATAAAGAAAACATTATATCTAGTCTAATTGTGATATAATATAATAAAATAACGATAATACATCTATATAACCTTTTATGAACTGGGATTCATCCTTCATCAAATTCATGTTTTAAATTAGTATGATTGGGAGTTTTATAAGTCATATTGCTTTTATGTCCTATAATTTTCAATAATTCAATAATTTAATTTGTTTCATTTTAAACAAATATATAATTTTATTATAAATTTTAAATCTATAAAAGAAATTATATTCTCCCATCATAACCCTTTCAAAAAAATTTCATTCAGTAGATTTGAAAAATCATTATATAGATTTTTATATATTTATCTGAAAATAACATAATGAACAGAAATTTACACTTATAAAATATTATAGAAAATGATTTCCTAAAAAATAGTATGATCTTCTAATCCAACAAAAAAAATACATTTTTGAAAAAAAATAGAATAATATTTAATACCATGCTCTACATGCTTGTTTACAGAGATAAGGTGATTTAGTTTGTTTAAAAATAGAATATGATTGATGAGGGTTCTTAAACCCTGGTGGTTATTGAATAAAAAAATTATACATTTAATATCCATTTAAGAAGAAAGAATTTATATCCATCTTATGTAATAAAAAATTCATATGAGATATATAATCTAAAATCATTCTAATTACCCATATTGTAGAAATAGTATCAATTGTGTCATCATTTTATATCCATTATTCATGAAAGTAACCTTTTTATATGAATATTGTTTTGTTTCTAGTTTTGAATTTGTGATCATCTTGCCTATTTCTATGGACCCTTTTGGTTCTTATTGATATATACTTACTTGGTTTGTCTACCAATTCCAAAACATTGTTTCTACTAAATTGGTTAAGATATTCTTGCATGTCTGGTAACCAACTCTCAACATTTAATGCTTCTTTTATTATCTAGGATTCTAATTCAGATCTGAAGTTTGAAAATTCATCAATGTTTCCTACATTTATTCTTGTTCATACTCATTTATTTAGATGTAATATTATAGTATATGTGGGATGATCCTTTGTGGTTCTAGAATGTCTATATAAAACACAATTAGGTACTTTGAACTCATGTTCTTATAATTTTTACTAAATTCCATTTAGGATATTTTCAAATTCATTTTTAGTATATTTAAACCCCATGTAGTATAAAGATCCAATAATTACATATGTTTGATCATTTATTTTATTGAATGGGTCTTATACCCCAAACATCACTTGATATTATTCTTCAACATTAATTAATATTTTATTAGATACACCGTTGGCTTTATAAATAGAAGAAAATCCAAGAAAGATTCCCATATCATCATTTGGATCAAATTTACCCAGGGATTCAATAGAATTAAATATATCCACCATGCATATAAACACATTAATGTAATTTACTTTAGGTTATATGTTATTCAAAATTTCATAGGGTGTATTCTTAATTATCGGTATTATTAAAACCATATTCATGATATAGAAAGTTGTTTGTACAAATTCAGCCCAAAAATAAGTAGAAATATTGTATTGATTTAACATAGTCATTTCAATTTCTTTAATTTATGTGTTTATTATTATAACAATCCTATTTTTCTAAGGGGTTAATGGTGCAATAAATGTGTTCATAATATCTATGTTTGAGTAAAAAAAATTAAATTCCTAGTTCTAAAATATTCTCTTATTATCAGTTCTTAAAAAAATTAATTTGATAGTTTTTTTCATTTTGAATAAGTCTACAAAATATTTTCTGTATAGTGAATAATTCAATTTTGAGAATTAAATAAAAATATTAAGTAAATAATTTAAGAGTCATAAACTAAAGCATAAACATTCAAATTCCTCGCAAAAATTCTACAACTGATGGCCACTAAATCCATATGGATATGTATTAGTGGTTTAGATGTAACAACTTTTTTATTTTATTTAAAATATGAGTTTCATTGTTTCAAATTTTAAATGTATCAAAAAATATTTCATTATAAGACATAAGGAATGGAAAATTAGAAATATGGTGTATCTTTGAAAATTTATGTAATGAAAATATATTACAGTGTCCAAGCCTTCTATGTCAAATCCACGATCCATTTATCTTAGAAATTAATCAATTATCTTTTCGTTTACTCGATGAATTAAAAAGAAATATATAAACATATTTTGTTCTAGGTACACTAAATATTAGTATTTTATCATGAACAACTAATTAAAAATTGGTATATAAAAAACCATCATCAAAATGTTGAGAAATAAATATCAACCTTTTAATTATCTCTATTTTGTACAATAATTTGTAGATTAAGATTTACCTTGGGTCCCAAAATAATCCAACAACAAACATCTTAACTTTTTCACTATCTCCAATAGTGATAAGTCATCCATTAATTTTTTAGAGTTTAGAAAATGTACTATGCTTCACTAATGTTATTTGAAGAGTCACTATCCTTATACCATATAAAATGTTTCTCCAAATGGTTGTTTTTTATTAAGTCATTTAAAAATTGAATCTCTTTGTACCCCTATATTCTAGGTTCTAGCCATGTCAGTATGAAATGATATGGGAATCTAGATTTTCAATACTTTTCTCATGTTTATATTATATGTTTGATACATGTTTTGGAAATAGATTCCAATTTTATTCAACTAATCTAGGGGTTTTTTAAATAATAGGTTTTATAATAAGGTATTTTCATTCCACAACAGTATATGGTATTATTTTTAGAACTAGGTAAAAATTAATTTATATATATATTTTATTTTTATCATATTCTAACTATTCTATATTTTTTGTTTTAATAACATTTTTCCATGAATCCCATTATGATTTTTTTGTACAATAGTTAAAATACTAAGAAAATTTTTAATTGATTGAAATATATCCTCTAATTATTTTATTATTTCTTCATGAAAATTATATTTTGATGTAAATGTATTGTGTATTTATTTTAAATGTTGATGTTTTTATAACATTACATCTTTTTTAATTAAAACAAAATTTGTGGAATTTTTTAATTGACTTGTTCTTTTTTATAAAAGAATCATATTTTATTGATTCATTGAGTAGTTGTCAACAAATTTTCTATATGAACATCTATCATAGTGATAAGAAGAAGAGTAGTAGGTATGTACCTATTTTTCTTATTTAGTTATAATGAACATATTAACATTCATATTTTTTTGGCTATTTTTTGAATGACATTTGTTATAGATGCATGAATATTCAGACACACTCCACATTGCCTTCATACATGTTTTCCCTTTATTTTCATAATCAAGATTCTTGTAGTTATTTCTCCATATACCATCTTCATTCATTTAGTTGATGTAAATATGGTATTATTTCACCCAACTAATAGAATTAGTCACATAGTACTGATTTGGATACATTTTCATCATTCATGAATGGTTTTTTAAGCCTATCTTCTTAGTATTGAATTTTAAACATTTTATAAAAAACTTAGACCCATATCTTTCAGAATATGAGTTGTCTAAATCATTTGAGATTATGACATTCTCTCTCAATTTCCTTTCATGATTATATGATGTAATTTTATGGATAGTTTTTTCATTTTTATTATCTTTTGATATTCGGCTTTATCCTTCACTTATTCTCCATAAAACATTAGTTTTAAAATCAATTCTTTAATTTTTCATGTTTTCACCAGTGATGATTTTCTTATAGTACAAGATTAAACATTCTAAACTTAGGGTAGTAGTCTAAGTAAAATTAGTAATTGATCTAATTTAGTAATTTTAGCTATGAAGGCATTAATATTGTTCACAATTCTTGGAAATCATTCATTCATTTGTGTGTTTCTTTCAACATCATACATCCTAAAGGTGTCAAAATTTGTTTTTTGGTAACATAGATATTTTTATGATATTATTAGTTACTTCATATGTAAAAATGATTTTCATTAACATGAAATATATATTAGGACACTGTGATACTCGATTGAATTCATCAGGAACATTTCCACATATCATAGAATTTATACCTTTTGAGGTAATTTCATAGAAATATTATTTTATAGCAACACATGATTCTATTTTATTAGGGATTTCATTAGGATTGATAATCTTTTTATACACATTAAATCCAATATTCTTTATAAATATTACCATATATGATTTCAAGCATCCATATTTATCATTATTGATGTATAAATTATGTATCATTAACATATTATCTATAAGATCATCCATTTCCATCTTCTTTTTACAGACCTTATACATATAAGATTTCTAGTGATTTATATACATTATCAAAAAGTCTATCTTTTCATACCCATTTTTTGGGTCAGAATAATAAAATGATACACTATTGGGGTGAATTGTGTATTTTGTACAATCTTGACAGATTCTGGATATAAATATTCCATATGATTTATTCAGAAAAACAATGTTCTCTTCTATATGTTAATTGAGAAGTGTATAAATATTAAAAAAGAAAAAAATAAATTTTATAGTAGTTTTGGTCAGAAATATCCACTAGTCCACTCCACCAACTCTCTCTATCTATCTCTGTGATATTGGTGACATTCAAAAAAGAATGTTCCTCTTATAATCAGACCGTCAGAACCGGGTGTATGAAATTGACACCATTTATAAAAATTATTTACATAGAGTTTGAAATTTTTATAGGGTTCCAGTTTCTCCCCATCTTATTCTAAGAAGATGGTACTCGTTATTGAATGAGTTCGAGAAGACCAAACACTAATAAATCAAAAGAGATTGATTTGATTGAACCAAATGGTTTGTGATCATTATTGGAATAGAAATTATTATAATACAGATATTTTTCTTCATAGATGAATTTATTCATGTAAGAATATATTTCTTGAGATCATGGTTGAAAGTGATCTTTAATAATGATAGCGAAAAACAAATAGCAATAGTTATATCATTATGTGGTTGAAACATGTAGATATTTACAGTGTAGTCTCTAAAAAATATTATATTCACTATATATTTTTCTTTATTTTGGTATTTATATATTAAAAACTATTTTTCAAAAACCTATAGTCATATACAATATCATTAAAAGTAAAAATATCTCTCCATATATAGAGAATATAAATATTTCCTTTTGTTGAGTAGATCTAAGAATCAATAATGATTGATCACAAAAAAATAAAATTTAAATCAATAAACAGAGTTATAAATTCCATTAAATATATGTATGATTAATTCCATTGACAATGGTAATTTTAATAGGTTGTAAAATGGATTTTTTTATCATTATTTTTATCGAGATGATTGTGGAAATCATCGATATAATGATGGATTAATAACCCTATAATTGAGTGGTAAAATACAAGGTTAAATCATGTAGTGGAAAACATTAACAAATAGGGTTGACATCATATAGTTTATTTCAAAATTAATGTTGATAAACCAATAATTTGTTTCCTCAATAGTATGTTTCTTTACTTACATAGGCTTCTTTAACCATACTTTCCATTTTATCAAATGTATGTTTCCTTCCAATCATAGGTTTTATTTACGATAACTTATCGACATCAGAGGGTATAGGATCTATACATACATTTCCAAATGTTGGCTTCATTCAATAAAAATACATTTTCACACATAGGGTATGAACATTATATCCAGAATACGATAAAAAAAGTTCAGAAGATGTATAAAATATTACTTACGGATCAATTTATTATATATTATTCTATAATAAAAGATAAATATTAATTTATAGAAATTCAATTGATTTAATTTTATTATTAATAAAAAAATGGTTATTTTTAACACTGTAATAGAAAAAATCTATAGATTACATTTTAGTCAATGCATGCCCCACAAGATGGAATAAATATAACCTCTAAAACAAATTAGATTGTAATTTTTGTTTTAAAATGTAATGAAGGAATCATGTATATATCCTATATAAAAAGAATAATAATTTATTTATTTCATTACGATGTGACTCTTTTTATCTTATAAATATGTAATTATGTATAAACTATATTTGGGATATTGGGGGATTTGTTGGAAGAGTTATTCTTTTTAGGCATATATGAATTGACAACATGTTGATATGAAAACAATTGTTCCTACTATAACTCAATGTGTGTAATAAGTGTTGAAAATTATCCATTCATATTAAAAGGATCCTAACATAATCAAAATAATGTAAACATGATTAAATAGCCCTAAAAATAAGGGAAAATATTCCATATTTCAATATTGATGTGTGACATTCAGTTAGACATCAATATGGTACACTATTCACCGCAAATGATTAAGAGTTCATGTTTACATTTAAAATTTAAATTTAAATTTAAAACCCACATCAAATACAAAAAAATGACCAAACAAGGTCAAAATGACTCGATACATAAGAATAATAGTCCATAAAATATTTCAGAGTTTTCTATTTAAATTACACATCAATCTGAAACCTGGTATTCCTGATATATCTCAATGTGACCATTTTATGTTTTAATAAAACATTTTACTTTCAAACATATGTAACATACTGAAGTTAAAGAAAAAAAAATGAGATTTATAAATTCTTTATAAAAAAATTTCAATATTTATTTTTTGATTAATAACAATCTGTCACACATCAATCTAATCCATTATTTGACCATTGTGACAAAAAAGTTTTTTTATATTTAATATAGAAAAATAATTTACAATTTATTGGTATCATCACAATATAGGTAAGTGGTGTCCATGCTCCTTATCATCTCATGAAACCTATACCACTCCTATAAAGAGCTCCCACACCTCAATTCATCGATGGAGCCCCAAACCCTATCAAGGAATCATTTTCATCATGTGGATGGTCCCTCTCATCGCTACTATGTCTGACAACCAAGGGAGATCCATCCCCAATCGAGGACCCACACCCTACCCAATAGAGGAGTAATACTCAGTGACTAGAGGACCATCACCCTTGTATGATAGGGGTGTATTGACTCTATTTGTTCATGTGTGGAGGAACTGCATCTTATAATGATAGGTATGTACTACTCATGAAGGACTTGCTCCCAAAATCGACGTGGTATATCATCATAAAATATTAAAGAACCATACTATACCACGAAGAGGATTTCCACTTAGTTACTAGAGGACACACACCCTTGTAATATAGGAGAGTACCGACTCTGTTAGTCTATTTTCTATGGGGGACCCTCACCCTAGTACATTATGGGAGTACCAACCCCAAGAAAGGGGACCTGCTCTTGGGAATGATAGGGGAGTCCTGTGTCATCTATACCATTATGTAAGGAGGAACTGCACCATGGAATGGAAAGTGAGTACTAACTACAACAATAGAGGAACTTATCCCTGCCCTTTTGGGGATTACTAACTATATATTCATTACATATAGTTGACTCATTCCCTAGTAAATTATGGTATTACAAACTCAAAGGATATAGAACCTGCTCCATTTCCTGATAGGGGAGTACCGACTCTTCCTTTACTAAATTCTTTGAGAACTCGCACCCTATTTATACAGTTTAGTAACACTATCGAAGTAAATAACTCAAAGAAAAAATAACCCTCCCCCAAAACGCGGGGAGTACTGTATCATCGAATGAAAAGGGATAAAGAGTACTCATTCCTTGATTTATCAAGAAAGTAATCATCCTAAGATATATTCATAAAAATCACCCTGATTCTACCCAAATTCCTTTCATACAAGAGAGCCTACTCTTAAAAAAATGTATATCCTCTAACTTTCTCAAAAATCACATTGTGTATTTCCAAAGTACTGTCTCTTTGTAAGGGTCCCAATTCCCCAGATAGCTCGTCAAATGGATGTTCTGTTTGAACGTTACGATCGTTTTTGGGAAAGGGGCTTGTTGGGTCTTAGTTTGGTCTTACGCGATTAGGCCAGCCTGCCCCAACTTAGGTACGACCGAGCCCAAAGGACCTGGCCCAGCCTGCTGGGTCACAGGCATGGCTGGACTTTCCTAGATTAGAGCAGCTTGGTACCCTCTTTTATCGGGCCAAGTCCTCCTAACCTGTCACAGTAGTTCCACATTTGTTGTGAAACTAGCACCACTAGCCAGTGATACCACCTAATCAACCAGCCCATGTAGCGTACCACATTCCTCCCTACAACCCTCATATTTCCACTGGTCTATTTCACACCACACCCAGAGTAGTTGTTTCTCCACGCGGCAGCTACGTGGAGACCACTGCCTCCCCCTCCGTGAATCGAGGCCAGAAATAGCTGGCTTTCATTTCAGAGGCTTGAGGCATTGTGCCGCAGGACTAGCCATTGTTTCTGTCTCATCCACATTAGACAACTACCATTCATCATTTTTGGTGCTTCTATGGCTCATCGTCTCATAATGTCGTTGTGACACACCACCTCCTCTTCTTATCATTCAATCTCCACCACGTACCGCCGTCAGCACCACTACTGCTGCCAGTGTAACAGCAAAAAACATTGGCGGACCAGCACAAGTGCTCTGGTGGTCCATTGATCGAACCAAAGGGTGCTCTAGAACCCACTGATCATGTTCTTTACATCCTGGGGATAAATCCTCCATTTTTATCCCTTCCACCGAATAGTTCCTCAATAATAGTATCCTTCACGCTGCATTATTCCACCTTCCATTATGATAGTCTCACCCCACTCATTCAATGTCCATCAAATATCCACTATATCTTATTGTTCCACCATATGGTTAATATTCAACAATAAAATGTTCATATCCTATGATGAACAAATAAAGCACATGAATAAGAGGGATATTTCAAGAGTAAACAAACTAGGGAATGATCATATTCCATTGTTCCTTATGGCCTTGTAATGATCCCATAAGAAGGATCAATAATGAAACAAATATCATCCATCAAGACCGGTCGAACCACTGGTCATCCTGTTCGTGGGTTGATCTGTGTTCATTATTTTATATCCTGGAAGAGGTATGATAATTTAAAATGACAACCCCAACCTCAAATGGTTATTTCATTGATGTATAACATCTTCAAATTTTCATCATTCTTCCATGTTTGATCCAAATCCAGTTCGTCAATTTTTTGATCTATTGTTGTTGGAGACGAACAGTGTTGTTGTGTTCATTGCTCCGCAATCCTCTGTTTACTGTTGTTTAGAAATCATCATTGGTGAAGATCCATTCTATGGAGGGGTGTTCATCATCATCACACACCTGAATATTAGAGGAGATTAAGGATTGTGACAACTATACTACATTGTTTTCTCGGCCATTAAAGGAAAAAATGTGGATCATCATTTATGTTATGTTTCAATTTTGAATTCATTATGCAGTTTCATTTTAAGAAACAAAATATATAATTTTTCATGTTGGAAAACCGCTAGGCGTAAATTATTTGAATATTCAGAAAAATAAAAAAAATAAATTTATATTATCTTTAACAATTTATTTATAAGTCTAAGTACTCGCGCTGTTCGAGGTTAGGTCCACTATAGGTGAATCCCTTCCTTCTGAGCTCAATGGTGCCATAATATTTTTTATCCGAGAACTGGTTCAAAAGATATGAATACCTAATCACAAATATTATTAATAAACATAAACAAGTTCAAAATTCTATTTCGATAACTCCATTTCTATGAATTACGTTCCTTATCAGAGACCTGTCGCATAAAAATCCCATTTCATTTTAAAAAACAATTCCATGGAATTTTGGGCCATTAAAATTTTCCAAAACACAATACATTTCATCCCAGAAAGAAAATTCTTATCCTTAAGGGATGAAATTTGGGTTCCTCAAGGCCCCTTATACTTCATACAAGCACGCACCTCGAGGAATCACTGAGAAAAACTACTCTCAAATCCATCTCCTACTAGGTCAACATCATGCAAGGATGGTCACATGTTTCTTTAGCTACGAAAAAGTGGTAAATTCCACAAGAACTACGAAAAATGTGCAATCATGGGGTGTAGCGGCTCACCTCCATGATAACCTGACATAGATACATAAAAAACCAAAAATTCACATCCACCCATGTATGGACTACGCTAAAACCAAAAGATGTGTTACACATTAAGGGTTGATGCTAAACACATAGGTGTATTTATGAATGACACATGTCTTCACATTATCGCACACCTGTACTTAACATGCCCTCTGTTTACATCCTCTAGTGGCCACACAGCTTTCTCAAGCAATGACACTACCACACCCACTAGTGATATACCAGCTGAGTATGGATGGTATGTAGCCATTCTATAATATGGAAACATCATGGGGTTTAATTCTACCACTATGGAACGATTCAACGCTTGATACTTCTCATGAGTTTACTCTATGCTACCTGAGATTTCCATTCACCCAAAGGAAATCATTTTTTCACCTTCGTGGACACACAACATCCTTTGCCTAATATAGTCAATCTGGGTATCAATGGCAGCAGTCCACCCCCAAAATGGCATCATAAGGACTCAACAACATGACTAAGAGATCCCAATAACAAATATCACATCCATGAGTCAGGTCACACTATTATAACCGGTGTGGGATCAATGGGTCTCCTCAAACATAAATCTATAAGCATCAGGGTCATATCCATGGTCTAACGAGAACCGTGAAGTCTCAAATAGAACTCACGAAAAAAGGAGAACATCCAACATGTATCTATTAAAAAATTCATCAAAAATGAAAATATAGTGATTATTCCTCAAATTTATATTGGATATTTCATGGTCAAAATCCACGATTGAATGAATTTTTCCTCACCTACACCCTCCAACTCTTAATTCCTAGCGCAGACCACCTCCTGCTGCTTTTCTAGCTCATCTACATCATCCGCCAACTTGTGTAACTCATTTCACCAGGCACTGGATCTTCTAAAGATGCTCATCTGCCATCTCCCTCCCAATGGAATAGTGATCCAGACAATATCTTATGAGATTCCCCCAACCGTTGCAGCATAACACCACCTCTCTTATGGTTGATCTTCTTCTTGGGGATACTCTGACACCACAGAACCATGTTTCTATTTTTGGGGAAGGTAATTCCTTATTCACTACAATACTTTCACCTATAATCTGCTATCTCTAGTAGAAACTTCCACATCGTGACCATTTTTGTAGGTCATGCCCATTTTCTCCTCCACTAAGAATCTCTCAACTATTAGGGCTCTCTCCTGTACACCAGCGTATGTCTGAATGATCAGGGGTATCACAGACACCCTGATCTCCCAAAATAGTCCCCACTCAAAGGTCTGAGCCCTAATGTATGGGTCACTAAACATATCTGTAATGTAGAGAGAATGATCCATGAATCTTGTCGAGTACTCAAATACCATCATGTTTCCCTTCCATAGGTTCAGCAACTCATCTATATGCACACATCGTATAGTTTCCGAATTGAAATCCTCCGTGAAGAGGCGATGAATGTCAATCCAATTGGGGGTCATATCATCATCCATATTGATCACAAAGCTCCATCATGACCCTATTGTACCCTGAATAAGGATCACATATAAGGTTTTCATTTGGTGGACAAGCATCCATACTAGGCGGAAGACTTGCTTAACGACCACAAGAGAATCATCTACTACCTAAGGATCTATCTTTCCCCAAAACCTGGGTGGTCTCTAAATTTGGTACTAATATAGCACACTCATCCTTCAAACATCCTCCACTAGTAGAACATGTAGAAACGACAGATCATGGGGTTGTGTAATCATTGGTGCACCACTAAGAGTTAAAACCTCATAATAAGTTCAATGAATTGAACCCTTTACTCAATGTGGATCATTATTTCAATCACACTGTAGAATCTTATCTGGTTTTCGTTATAGAGGAATCATGAAATAAATCAAGTTGATACATGGTTAAAAGTGTATATATGGAATGCTGACTCAATAAGGCGAGGTAATGAACAACCATTCTTATGTGATGTATTTACTATTAATTTCACCAAAACTAGTATCACCACGGTGATTTAGAAAAAAAGTGTCCAGAGTCCTGGTTTATAGATTCACTGGCTATCAGACCAACACTGGAGTCCCTAGCCTGAAAGAAGCACTCAAAACACCAAAAACTATTTCCCAAAACTAAAAACAACATACCATTGGTCTTTGGGGTAGAACCGACCACATATGATACCAATATGTCACGACCCATCACCTGGGGCCCGGGGTGTGACTACCCCAAGTCCTCATCCCAAAGGCCAGGCGATGGTGACTCATTCCAAAAGGAATATTCCTAATGTTGGATGCATTTTCTTGAGTTCCTGTACACATGCACACACCTCACAACCAAATGTACTTGAAAAAAATCTAAGGAAACCATGCATGAAATCCATTATGTAAAGAAAAACTAGAGTACAATGAAAATTATTGTACAAGGTGGTAAACAGGGATAGTATACAAGCCCACAAAAAGAAAAAACAAAATCAATATTACAACTCCATGTCCCTAAAGCTAATCCACTAAGAAGCCTACCTGAAGGGTTGGTGAAGGGTTGATTCCTCAAGCTTTAGAAGTTGAACTTGTTTTTCTAATATCACTGAACCCCCACTAGGTCTAATTCCTCCCTTGACACCGTCAAAGAGTCAGTGATCTGAACAACATAGGACACATGTGGTAAAAACCCATGCATGGGTGAGTACAGAAAAACATAGCAGGGGACCCCAAAACCACAAAGGTAAATCACAATAAAAAAACACTAAGGAATGAACAGTCAGCTGTAATCAGCTATATGTCCATACTTATACCATTAAAATCTAGATATACTCATATTAACCACTAAGAAGGATAAGTTCCATCCCTATATCCAGTACCAAGATTATTAAAGAAGGCTCAATGCATTAAACATAAACCAGGAGAACACGCTGCACGAGATCTCCATCCTCGATGGAACCTGTCTGAGAGATAGACTTAATCAGATATAATCCTATTATTACTAATAGTATGTTTCAATGTATATGCTCCATCATAAAAATTCTACAAGGTCAATCTCTAATTCCTTACACTGGTTGTTCAATCATCATTGTTTCACACCCAACGCAAGACCAAGGTAACCCATGTGGAGAGGCTCAACCTCACCACTATACATGTAAGAGCGAGCCATGCTCCTAACCATTTCGTCAAACCTGTTCTTCTCTTATAAGGAGTGTCCCATAACATAATTTTTTGAGTTATCAACACCTTCTATCTAGGCATCATTTTCATCAAGTGTATGGACCTACACCTTTTTATTGTGTCCGACAACCGAGGGATCTTCCTCTGCAATCGATGACCTGAACCCTACCAGATAAAGGAGTACAACTCAGTTACTAGAGAACATACGCCCAACTATAACAGGGGAGTGATGACGCTGTCAGTTGATGTGTGGAAGACCTATGCCCGTGTATGGAAGGGGAGTACTACTCATGAGGGACTTACACCCTAAATCGGTAGGGGAGTGAAACTCCATATATAGAGGACCCGCACCGTACCTTCTAGGGGAGTACCACTGAGTGAACAGAGGAATCACACCCTAGTAATAAAGGGCAGAACCAACTCTACCAGTCTATTCAATATAGTTGAACCACACCCTAGTACATTATTGGAGTACCGACCCCATGATATAGGACCTACTCTCTGTCACGGCTAGGAATACTGACTTTTCCATAGCACTACGTACGGAGGACCCACACACTGAAATGACTAGGGAGTACAGAATCGTATAATAGAGGATCCGCTCCCTACCTGGTAGGGGGTACCGACTCTCTATAAATTAGATATAAATGACCCATGCCCTTGTTCAATAGGGGAGTACATCCTCCAAGGATATAGGACCCACTCTCAGGCATTGAAAGGGAGTAGCGACTCTTCCTTTACAATCTTCTTTGAGAACCCACACCCTAATCCTATATGGGATTAACATTGTAGAAGGAATCCACTAAAAGGAGAAAAGAACCCACACCCAAAACTAGGGGAGCCTCATATCTACCAAAGAAGAGAGATAAGGAGTACCCAAACCCTGATTAATCAAAGGATTAACCATCCTAACATCTTGTTGTGATAATAACACAGATTCTCCCCAAAGTCTGCTTGTACAAGGAGATCCTACTCACAAAACAAAATATTCCATCATCTAAATTTCTCAAAAACTCACGTAGAGTATATCAAAAGGACTTTCTCATCACAAGTGTCCCCACGATGCAGACATCTCATCAAAAGGATTCTATATTTGAATGTTATGTGCGTTTTAGAAAAACGGTAGCTGTCGGTTCTGGGTCTGGCCCGACCCGCCTAGCTGGGAGAGACCCGCCAGTAGCAGCCTAACCCACCTTTGAGTGGGACATCTCTTTAGGAGTAGACACTACTATTTCGTGCCCTTTGTGCATTAGGAAGCTCTAGTTGGCACAACCACATGTCCAACCTGTAAATGAAGTAGACCAAGTTCCTCTACACGACCTGCAGCTTGCCATGGGTCCAGACCACACTAATGATGGAGCTACAGTTTCTCCAAGTGGTAAGCACAAAACTACTACTAGCACCCCCTATATGGAATGTGACTCTTAATGGAACACCACCAGTTCAGAGGCAAACAATTTGACCCACAAGACTATTTAATGTCACGAATTTGATGTCCTCACCTCCTCTAAGTTGGAGATCTGCCATACGCGGATGTCAGTGGTGCTGTACATGGTTGTCAGCGCCATTGTACATGGCTATAATTTCCACTATGGCACGAAACCCAATCTTCCTAACATGTAGCCTCTGCTATGTGCCAGTGCTGCAGTCGATGTGCTGGACAAAGCTTCAGCAGACCCTCAGGTGTGCTCTGGTGGTCTGTTCTTCGACCTAAATGGTGCTCTAGAACCCACAGATTGCATTCTTCACAGCTTGGGTATCAAACCTACAATTATTTCCCTTCCAATAGAAATTTTATAATTGACGGTATCTCACACACTGCTTTATTCAACCTTCTATTGTCTTCATCACACCCTACTCATGCCTCGTCTATCTACGATCCGCGTTGTCAGATCATTATGCCGTAAGGTTAACATTCGATGGTCTTATGTTCATTCCCCGTAATGAATGAAGAAATAATTGGAGTGATAATAAAAGGCCACAAGGGGAATATTGGGGAATGATATTCTTCAATTGTTCATTTCGACCATGTGTTTCTCCCATTTAAAAGATCAAGAATGAAACAATATCATCCATCGAGACCGATCGAACTATGGGTCAACCTGTTCATGGTTTGATCCACGTTTGGAATTTTAAATCCATGAACAGGAAAGATAAATTCAAATAACAACCCCTACCTTAATAGGTTATTTCACTATTTAATAACATCTCTGTGTTGTCGTCGTACATCCCCGTTTGATCCAAATATCTTTCGTTGATTCATAGATCTATTGTCATTAGTGATGGACGGTGTTACTTCTTTTATCATTCTCTGATCCTCTGTTAACGGTCATTGGTCGATCGTCGTTAGTGATGATCCAATCAATGGGAGGGGGGGCATTCTTCATTTTCACCCACCAAAATATTGGAGTAGAACCAGTATTGTGCCAACAATATTATATTGCATCTTCGCCATTAAAGGATGAAATATGAATTAGTGTTTCAGTTACGTTTCTGTTACAAAGTCGTTACACTATTACATTTAAGGAAAAATGAATTCAGTTTCACTTTCTTGGAAAACCATTAGTCTGAAATGATTTAAAAATTCATAAAAATAAAAGAAAACATGTTTATTTTATTTTTAACTTTTTCTTCAATTGTCTGAAAAAAAATTCTTCCCTTGACACACACCTGTCACGGTTAGGTCCATTATAGGCCATTCGAGTGCCCTTATATTTTTTATCATTGCACTGGTTTGAATGATAGAAAAACCTTCTCATACATTTTATAAATAAAATAAAAAAATTTCAAAATTCCATTCTTGACACTCAATGGCTCAGAATTACATACTGTCTTAGATCCGAGTCTCATAAAAATCCCATTTAATTTAAAAAAAATATATAATGCTAAGACATTACAATATAGAAGAAACCATTTCATAATTTCTTGACAATTTATAAAAAGAACACAAAATTCATATTCACAAAATATAAATAATATACTCATTAATTTGATAAACGGTGTGGTTACTATGACACATTGATGGTGTCATCTGTTAAATTTTGATATTTTTGTTCAAAAGACATGTGAGATATTAATAAAAACAAAATAAAAATGTATTATCATGATAAATTATAAATATTGTTCACAAGACATTTATGAAATGTAAGGTTTTCCTTGTCTTAATCTGATAAACAGTGTTTCCACATTGACTCGAAGTTCATTTTTCAGTTTACATGAGGCATTTTAGTTAAAAACTTGTGCCCTATAAAATATATCCTTAAAAAATCATATTATTTTCGAACCCATTATAAATTTTATAAAATAATCATTTAGTAGCATAACAATCTAACACATTATGTTATTTGAATGACATAATGTTCTTGTATTCAAAGTAAAATTTTATTTTAGTTAAAAAAATGTCAATCAATATTTTTTTTAAAAAAATAATGGATTGTCATAAAATAACTATTAAATGAGCTAGGGATCAATTTTTATTAATATAATTTACCCAAATATCGATACGAAACATTGTCTGATTAGTATGTCTCAATGTGCACATTTTCTGTTTAAAAATGTATCTATTGTTCACAAACTTGTGTGCATTAATGTATATCATTTATATTGGATACATATTATCATAATAACTTTTAAAAATGGCACATAAGTCATTATTTACATTTTTTAATCAACCACTCATCAATTATATATATGATCTGTATATCACTCACATTTTTTGTTTTCATATTAAATATAACATTTAGTTCAAATAAAATTGACATTTTCAGACATAAGAAATGTAAAAAATATTTTTTTGATACATTTTATAAATGTAGTGACATAATCATTTCATATGTGGATATTAAATATTATAGAAGAATATTCATTTCATTGCATAAACACATACCTAGGTATCCTAATGATATATTTCTTCTCTAAGTAGGGAACACTATATTCTTAATTTTGGAAATATAATCAATGTTTTCCATATTTATATTCGTCATTGGTACTACACAAAAAAATACATTACTTAAAAACATTTTCATTGAATTGGGTAATGAAAATATAATGAAGTGGAAGCTCATATTCTAATTAATATCAAACAAGGGATATAAATAATCATAACATGATAATATGCGTATAATAACTTGATAATAACATTTGAAAACCAAACCCTTCATATAAATTATCATAATATTGAGATAGAGCATAATTAGTTTCTACTAAAATTATATGAATCGTAATGAAATCGAAGAACATGGGCATGAGAGAAACACATTATAATTAGAAATCAATTTGTTTCATATAAATTATAAGAGAAAATAACTTACATGTTATTCAGGGATCATTTTCTTGGCTATCATTGTGGAATCAGGTCTGTCCTCTAACTATCCAAGTATACATAGTTCACACCAATGACCATGATAGTAGACAGAATCCATTACAAAATTGAGTTCTCTCTATATTCCTTTCATGGTTATCTCAGGAGTAAAAACTCATTACACAATTCATTAGTGGTAGATATAAAACAAACTAGTAATTAAATTAAAATCATAAAAATATAATCCACAAGATCAAAAAATATTCCTCAAATCATTACGAATGCAATTAAATGTGTTTAAAATACAATTCATCATATCATAACATATAAAAAATGATATAGGTTTTATAGTAATTTTATAAATTCATCATATAATTTCTTATTAAATGAATTAGGTGTCACAAGAATTTCATAACACATGGATGATAAAAAATTTCATAAAAATATTATAATGATAAACATAAAACATATTAAAAAATAATAATAATGGAATAATTGGATCACATCCCGAGTAATTAATTAGTAGCATCAAGGGAAATCATCATAGATTGAATCTTATTGTGAAGTATCTATAGAAAAATTTTTCTTGGAAAATAAATTTTATATTAAATTCCTTTTTTAAATCTATAAATTCTGAAAACATTTTCCAAATCATTTTCTCTCAAAATAATAGCACAATATTTTTATGTATTCTCTAAAATTCATTTAGAAAATTTATTTAGGAAAATATTATTTTCCCAATGAAAATAACATTTTAAAAAATAACCAATTTTTTAAATCCATATCATTGATAATAACCATAAAATCATATAAATTAAGATTCAAATAAAATAATGGTTATGATGGAAGTAATTTTTTTTCATTACATACACATTAAAACAATAATTCCTTTCATATTTTTAGTAATATCAAAACATGAAATATTTTGAAAAAACATTAAGATTCAATTTCAAAAATAAATATAAAAAATAAATAATGTGTAAAAAATATTTTAAATACCATTACAATAATGTTTTTAAATGAATTTTATTTTTTAATATCTGTTATGAGGTAATTGTATTTTGGATTGAGGATTGAAATATAGATGATTGTTATAAGAAATAATCTTTTGTATACATGAGTTAATAATGAGAGTAAAATATAGTAAAAAATTAATCTCATTAAATTTCCTAAGAAAATAGAATACATAAGTTTCTTAATAAATTGATCACAAGAGTTCATCATCAGAAACAAAATCATTAACATTATTGATAAATTATGAGGTTATAATATAAAATATTTTCTTCTTTTTTATCACTGAGTTGTTATAACCATCAATGAAAAAAGTTAAATGAAACCAATAATTTCCTGAAAATAATTATATTTATCGCATTAAATGTCCAATGTGTATTATATAAACCTCATTGAAGAATATGGGTTGGAAACATAACATATGTATACCAAACTGAAAACTTTTGAACCGTAAATCCCATGAATAATATATCATAAACATGATATGTAAATATAAAAGCACTAAACCCACACTCCCATAACCTATTCCTAAATCCATCACATTAAATTTTAAACATTGATGTCGATAATTTTTACCCGAAATTTTCATCTAAACATTGAATCATCAAAAGGAAATCTTTTATAACGTACAACCTTTGGGGAAAATTCATTTAGATTTATATAAAATTATGGAAAACTCTTACATAAACAATTCATATCAATTATGAAATATATTTAATCAAAATAATAGTTATCTCATTTTACCTAGATTTGTTTTTCAAAATAGTTCATTAACATCATCGTTGTGAAATTCATTATAGATAAAAATCATTTAACATCATTATTTCAATCCTGTGGAAAAATGAAACATAAGAAGGGTTATCTTAACCTCTCTGTAAGGGTAAACATAATCATTCATTATTAAAATTTTAAAATAGTAATAATAGTTCATGGTTTATGATAATAGTAATCAAAGTACAAGATATAATAATAAAATTATAATACCAATCAATACATACACAATCAAATAAAAAACATAGAAATAAAATGTTTCATCAAAATTAAAAATCATGATCCATGTGATATCAATATTAATCATTAGAAACATTATAAACCTATTAGCAAAAAAAGGAAATATGTAATGGTATCTTGGGATATCATAATACCATTCACTTTTATAAATGGTATAACCATGCAGTTTACTACCATGCGTATCACTCTTATAGCAGTAATATCTATACGACCGGATTCAATACCTAATACATTTGAGGGATATAATGGACACACCATTCCTTGTAAAATCATTAAACATCTCACAATTATTTTATTACATAAGAACACATCAACTCCATAGGTACCATTATGAAATCATCACATATAAAATCATTAATAGACTAATTGGAATAATAGATAGCCCCTTTCATAAATTTATTAAACTGAAGAAAAGAAATAGTTCTTATAACAACCTTTTTGAAATATTATTAACCCTTGAAAAATAAATTGGTTCAATAAAAATCTCATAGAGATATTATAAAACCATGGATTGGAAATTGGTTATATAATGATTTCATTAATGACGAATAAACCATGTAAAATTAATGGTTTTCATAAAAACCTCTAAAAGACATAATCAAATTGTGGAAGAGAAGTGTGTTTACTAAGTATTTCATTAAAATAATCACAATCTTTCAAAATAATGAACAAGTATGATATCTATAATGACCCAAAGTTTTATTAATGGAAATCCCCCTTGATCTAATTAAATGTGTCATTATATAAAACTTTTATATAAAATGTCAACTTCTTTGGATTTATGTTATGAATTGTGACCATTACTTTTATATCCATTGAACAATGATAACATGATAAGTATAAATATAGGGATTTAACAAATCCAATTTCTCAGACAAAAGAATTGATGGCCTCATCCAGTACAATTGCTCCATACGAAGCCCATTTTTTCGGAGCAAAGAAAAAATGTGGAGTCCTTTGGCTTCACTCTTGACCAAGCCCAATCTAAGCTTCATAATTTCAAGCTCAAACGAGACCGTCTATAGGAAAAGTGGAAGTTGTTAGAGATTTCCACTTGAGCGATGATATCTGAGCCACCCCAAGAGTCTGTCACCATCACACACCTTACCCTTAGGTCTTATGCGGCCTTTTTAAGGAGTTATGTAAAAATTCGTTAGTAATATGTTCATGTATGTTTTTATATAATAATGAATATACATTCTTGTCATTATTGATACATTGTAAATAGTTTTTAAAGTACAAATAGAGTTTTTAGTAATTATTTAATTAAGAAATCTATTTTATTAAATTAAGATATTTTTTAATTAAATAATATTTTAATAAAATAGTATTTTTATTATTAAATTAATTTTATTATATATAAATGATCATATAATTTTATGAATGTATTTATAATTTTTATTTAGGTTTTAAAGCCATTTTTGTCAAAACCCGTGAATTTTTGCAAAATGTCAGTTTTTATTTTAAAAGTGAAAATTAACATATTTAGAAAATTACTTATATAAATTAAATGATATTTCTAGAATCTGGAAGTCGAAATTATCAAATGGTGAACTTTTTATAATTTTCTGAGACAGTCAAATTTTTTGGTAAAAATTAAATACCGTTTAAATATATAATGTGTTTTATGACATCATAATGACCTAATAGTGATGTAATAAAATACTATAAGCTTTATTTTTGGTCAAAATATGTTTTACCATTAAAATAATGTAATTTCGGGTTTTTTTTGTCTTACTTTTCAAAGCATTAATGGACCCCTCAAGACATATTAAGCATCATGTCTTTTTAAATTATTTTCCATGGGATTGTGACTCACCTCCACATAAGAAACCCTACTATTTTAAGAATTTAGGCCTTTGGAATTATAAAATATTTTTTCCCTCTTCCCTTTTCCCCAAACCATGGGCACAAACCATGAGCTGATTTGTGGTTTGGATTAGTTTAATGTAAGGTGTCCCAATCCTAAATAATAATGAATTCACTCACCTTTATTATATAAACCCACCCAAGCTCCCACTTCATCCTCACTCAAATCCTTTGGAGTTCATCCAACCTCTGCCCTACTATCTCTTGAATCCTCCCAAGGTGCTCCAAGCTCCCAGGAAGCCTCTCTAAATCATCTCTCAATCCTTTGGAAGCAAACTTCCAAGTAAGGGTTTTTACTTCCTTTCTCATTTTTGTCCAATTTTCTTTAAGTTGTTTTTCCCTTTTAATTACAATTATGAATGTTAAGGTATAGTTTATCACATCCCTCATACTGCACTCTTTATGTTTAAATGATGGGAGACCCAATTTTCTCTCATTAAATGCCTCCCATGTACACCCGTTACTATGCCCAAATTCCGAAAGGAACTTCTCTCTCCTCATTTACATACGAGCAATAATTGTGAATCATGAATCTAAATTCCATTATAATTTTTGGGATATGTATCTATATGGACTCTTTACTGTCCATTACATGTAAATATGATGACGAACCCCTTTATCTCTCATAAACCATTTTTATGAATTCTTATGTCACACCTTTACACTACCGAAATCACACTGATTTTCTAAGACAATGTCTTTTTGTAGTGAATACCATGCCTATTTCTCCATCATGGTTATTCACCATTATTCACACTTACATATTTATTATAATGTTACGTGTATGAATTCAACATTACTTTATCATAGAATAAATGATTGTCTTTTTTGAATCCATGTTTTGTGATCCATGTGGCACACTTATGCATGAAATGAAATGCTTAAGAAGGGTGCACCCTTATAGCGCTCCAATGCATTGGGTAAAGTGTAGTAGCATGATATGTCATGTAAAATGAGTAATGAATCATGATAATTCAAGTGCAATGATGGTTTACTTGTGCTTCATTGTAATGAGTATTTACTCATGATCTATGAGAAATGAGCCTTGGCTCATGCTAATTCCATGTCATGTGTTGTTGCCACATTTCCATGTTATGATTATCCTGCTTTATCGAGCCTTTATGTTCATGTCTCTATTGTTCTCTATTGATATTCTTATTATCAAACATGTATTTTACTTCTCATGTTTTCCATTTTTATTCCCTTACTGGGATTTATAGCTCACCCTTTTTCTTATGCATGTCCTCAGGTTATCCCATGCAATGCCAAGTAGGAGGGAATGTAGTGGTCATGTAAAGGAAGTTTTCAATAAAGAAGTTTTATTTCATGTTTTAAGTTGGTATGTAATGATCCTAAGCCCAAAAGACACCATGCCTCTTGATATTACATGTTTTATCAAGTGAATAGATTATTTAATAAATCATGTTTATGTTTGTAATAAAAGCAGGGATGTCGTAGTTGGTATCAGAGGATAGGTTTAGTTATCATTGGGATTTGGATTATAAAACCCAAGTAAAGCCTTAGAGACAAGACTAAGTATAATAAAAACATCCATATGTTTCGTTAGGTACTGAGTAAGTGGTCTATCCTGAAAATACATCCATGTCTGGATACGAAAAGTTAGAGGTGGCTATGGCACAGATGTATCATAGGGGTAAAACCTGAAAATGACACTTTGAGAAAGACTCGAATGGGAACTACTGCACGATAACAGGACATGCATCACTCTTGGTTACGACACTCCCTGGGGATATGTTTTGATAAATTCACAAGCATAGTATGAATTCTTATTAAGGGAATTAAAAAAAATTCCCCTAAGAATATATGTTAGAAAGTAGATCATGAAAATCCTAGAACAAAGCCTATAGACTCATGAGTTAAGGAAATAAAAGTATATTTATAAGTCATTAACTTTTGTCTTTGGATTACACTTTATGTGTTGCACCGAAATTTCCTTTTATTCCAGCAAATGGCCGATTATAGGAGGACTCGAGCTAACAAACGATGTGAATATTAGTGTGATGATTGTACTAATGAGATGCCCAATCCAATGGGAGTGGGAATCACGAACTTTGTCACACTTCTCTCTCATCTAACTCAAGAATTGAATAGAAAAACAGTTCAAGAGGAACATTCAACCCCCCCTAAGAATGAAAAAGTCACTATCGAGAGCTTCATGAGACAATGGCCTTCTACTTTTAGTGGATCATCTGATCCCACGATTGCTGAACAATGGATCAACTCCATAGAAAAGATCTTCTCCATCCGTCAATGTTTTGAATAAGACAAGGTCCTCCTAGCGGCTTATCGTATGGAGGGGGAAGCTAATCAATGATGGACGTTGAAAAAAAATACGAAGCCTGAGGATGAGATCAATGGGTTGGAATGGAAGGATTTCCGGAAGATGTTTTTTGATATATAATTTCCGCACACCCTCCGACTTAAGATAGAAACAGACTTCCTCTCCCTCAGGAAAAAATAAGAAGAATCTATTGGAGCGTACGAGGAAAACATCAGAAGTCTTTCACGATATGCTTCTGGCTTTGTCGTTTCCCTCGAATGAAAGTTTAACCGCTTCTTTGGTGGGTTGAAGCATAGCCTGTGGAAATCATTAGCGATACATGACTTTGACAGCTATGAGGAAATTTCCCGATGTGCCCTCAAGGTCAAAATGGGGATTGGGGAATCACAGGGGTGTCATAGGGACAAGAAGCATAAGGTGGACTTCAATGCTGGCGGTCCGATGGATAAATCCAATGGTGCTAAGAAGATCCACCACCACACATGCCAAAAGTGCGGAATGAAACACCCTAGAAATTGTATCAAGGGGAAGAGGAAATGCTTTAGGTGTAGAAAAGAAGGGCACCTAGCTGTTAACTATTGGAAAGCAAGACCCGCAGCTGTGATATAGGAGAGGAATGCTCCATTCGAACCTCAACAAATTGTTCACTTCTATAATTGCAATGAACCGGGGTATTTTTTAAATCAGTTCCCTAATCAAATGGTTTTCGGAGGCAACCAAAAACCTCCAAGGGAGCAACGAAGAGCTTTTTCCATCACATCTCCCAAAGCGAACCCCGAAAACCAAGTGGTGACAAGTGTGCTAGTTATTCATTCCAGAATATTGAACATTCATTTTGATTCAGGTTCTACACATTATTTTATATCTCAAACTTTTAGTAGAACAATCCCAGCACCACCACAAATTATGGAAGTGAGGATGTCAGTGAGTATCACAAATGGGGATATCATTGAATCCCATGAATATAAGTCCTCTCCTGTTATAATATGTGGATTGAATTTCCCAGAGAACGTCATCAAACTCCCTCTTGTGGAATATGATGAAATTATTTGCATGGATTGGCTTTCCTTATATAGAGCCAACATAAATTGTCGGGAGAGGGAAATCACACTCTATATGGAGAATCGACCCCTGAGTCATTACAAGTGTATGTAGGAAGATGAATCTCCTTTAGCTCAATCATCTCAAGCATGGATATTAATTCCCTATGAGCACGTGTATCTGGATCTGATGATTGAGTCCATGGAAGAAACCATCCTTGAAGAAATGCCTATTGTGAGGGAATTCACTGATGTGTTTTTCGAGGAACAGCCTGGTCTTCCTCCTAGAAGAGATGTTGAATTCTCAATTGAACTTATACAAGGGGATTTACCAATATCCAAGACTCCATATAGAATGGATTTCGTGGATCATGAAGACATGAAGAAACAACTACATGAGAATCTGGATAAATGGTTTATATGCCCATGTGCTTCACCATGTGGTGCACGAATCCTCTTTGTCAAGAAGAAGGATGGGCCAATGCGGCTTTGCATCGATTATCATGAGCATAAAAAAATCATGATAAATAACAAGTATCCCCTGCCATAGATCGATTACTTGTTCGATCATATGCGTGGAGCACAATACCTCTCCAAGGTCGATTTGCGGTTGGGATATTATCATGTAAGGGTGCAGAAGGAATATGTCAACATGAACGCTTTTTATACAAGATACGTGAACTATAAATTCATAGTAATGCCTTTCGAAATCACTAATTCTCCAGAAATTATCATGGAATTGATGAATAGAGTATTTAGAGATTACCATGAAATTTTTTTGGTAGTCTTTATATATGATGTTATATTATACACCAAAACCAAGGAGGATCATGAGCAGCATTTATGAACTGTACTAGAGACTTTGTGCTAGGAGTAGCTCTATGAAAAGTACATCAAGTGTGAGTTTTTGTTTTATGAGGTCTCATTCTTGGGTCATATCATCACAAGAAATGGGATATCTGTGGATACCTCCAAAACAGATGCAATTGAGTGATGGCCAAGGCCAACATCTGTAACAGATATCCGTAGCTTCTTGGGATTAGCTAGGTATTATCGACGATTTGTGAGAAATTTCTCACGATTTTCCAACCCTTTTACCAAGTAACTCAAAAGGGAGTAAAGTTTTCTTCGAGTGATGAATGCGAAGAAATCTTCAAGGAGTTGAAAAAGAGGCTTATCACATCACCTGTTCTAACTTTAAACACAAGTGGGGAATTTTTTGTGGTATTCAGTGATTCATTGAAGAATGGATTATGCTGTTTGATGATGCAAAATAATAAAGTGATATGCTATGCCTCAAGGAATTTAAAAATCCATGAGTGAAACTATCCAACACATGATCTGGAGTTTGCGGCGATGTTCTTTGGCTTGAAAATCTGACAGCATTATCTCTATGGGGAGAAATGTGAGATATATACTGACCACAAGAGTCTTAAATATATATTCACATAGATAGAGCATAATATTCACCAGAGAACATGGATAGATCTCATCAAGGATTATGACTGTTCAATACATTACCACCCAGGGGAAGAGAACAAGGTGGGAGAAGCCCTATGTAGAAAAGACCCAGCGATTCTATCAATGATGATAATTGAGAAGGATCCAATCTTCATATAATTGAAGTAGATGGACATGGGAATCATAAAGAAGGAATCATCATCAATCATTTCAAAAATAATTGCTCAACTGTATCTTTAGGAAAGCTTAAAGTATGCTCAATAGGATGATTTGGAATTCAGGAAAAAGTGGAAGCTATTAAAAAAGGGAAATCCTCGGATTTTAATGATAATGAAGAAGGAATTGAGCGATTTGGTAAAAGGCATTGTGTTCTATTATGTCTGGAGATGAAGAAGGACTTTTTTGATGATGCACATAGTTCAAATTTCTCTATTCACCCAGGGAGTACAAAGATGTATCGAGATGTACAAGAATACTTTTGGGGGGATAATATGAAAAAGGAGATCGCTGAATATACATCGATGTTCCTGGTGTGCCAGCAAGTGAAGGCAGAGTGGAATAAGTCTGAGGGAATGATGCAACCATTGCCCATACCAGAATTTAAATGGGAGAACATCACTATGGACTTTATGAATGGTCTTCCAAGGACATCCAAAGGCAAAAATGCAATATGTGTTGTTGTGGATCATCTTACAATGACTACACTCTTCATTTCTATTTGGGATGATTTATCATTGGATCAACTGGCACAGATATATATCAGGGTATTGGTAAGGATGCATGGAGTACCACTATCTATTGTGTCTGACTAAGATCCAAGATTCACGTCTATGTTTTGGAAGATTCTTCAAAATGATCTGAATACTAAACTAAACTTTCGTATGGCCTATCATCCTCAAACTGATGGCCAATCTAAGTAGACAATCCGAACACATGAGGAAATTTTGAGTGCGTGCTCAATGGACATTAATTGAGGATGAGATCAACATCTTCCTCGGGTTAAGCTCTCCTAAAATAATAGTTTCCACTCGAGCATCCAAATGGCACTATATGAAGCCCTTTATGGGAAAAGGTGTAGAACACTGGAGTGTTGGGACGAGGTCGGGGAACGTAAACTTCCTAGACCGGAAATGGTTGAAGAAATGGTAGAGAAGGTGAAAACCATTCAGAAGCATATCAAGGCATCCCAGAGTCGACATAAGATTTATGCAGATAATCATTGATGATACATTTAGTTTAAAGTTAGAGACATGGTTTTTCAACGCGTATCTCTGTTGAAGAAATTCATGAGGTTTGGAACGAAAGGGAAGTTAAGTACAAGGTACATAGGCCCCTTAGATATTCTTGATCGTGTTGGGGTTGTGGCCTATCGACTAACACTTCCACCTACCATGGCCAATGTACATGATGTCTTTCATGTATCCCTCTTAAGGAAGTACATACCAGACCCTTGACATGTAATCTCTTCTGAGGTGGTACAGTTATAGGATAATCATTCTTATGAGGAGCAACCAGTGACGATCTTAGATTGTTGATAAAAAGTTATATGAAATTAGACAATTCCCCTTATAAAGGTGTTGTGGCGAAACCACAAGTTTGAAGAAGATACTTGGGAATCAGAGGAAATGATGAAGCAGAGTTAACCAGATCTATTTTAGTAACGGAAAAAGGAAATTTCGAGGGAGAAATTTCTTATGGGGGGAATATTATAACGACCCAAAGTTTCATTAATTTAAATCCCTCATGATCTAATTAAATGTATCTTTATGTAAAACGTTTATAAAAAATGTCAACTTCTTTGTTTTTATGTTATGAATTATGAATGTTACTTTTATAGTCGTTGAACTGTAGTCACATGATTAGTATAAATATAGGTCTTTAACAAATCCAATTTACTCAGACAAAAGAAGCGATGGCCTCATCTAGTAGAATATCCCTATATAAAGCCAATTTGTCAGAGCTCAGCAAAGAGGTGACATCATTGGGCTACTCTCTTGACCAAGCCCAAGCTGAGATTCTTCATGTTAAGATCAAACAAGACTGTCTACGGAAAAGTGTAAGTTGAAAGATATAACCACTTGAGCAGTGTTATCTGATCCACCCCAAGAGTCGGTCACCATCACACACCTTACCATTAGGTCTTATGAGGCTATTCTAAGGGATTATGTAACAAATCGTTAGTATTATGTTCAGGTATATTTTTTGTATATAATAATGAATATAGCTTTTTGTCATTACTGATACATTGTAAATAGTTTTTAAAGTACAACAAGTGTTTTTAGTTATTATATAATTAAGAAACCTATTTTATTAAATTAATGGAATTTTTAATTAAATAATACTTCAATAAAATATTATTATTATTATTAAATTAATTTTATTATATATAAATGATCATATAATTTGATGAATGCAATTATAATTTTTATTATGGTTAGAAAGTCATTTCTGTCAAAATCCACGATTTTCGATAAACGTCGGTTTTTATTTTAAAAGTTAAAATTAACATATTTAGAAAATTATTTAGATAAAATTAATTATATTTTTGGAATCAGGACGTCGATATTATCCAACTGTTAATTTTTCAAAATTATCCGAGACAGTCAAATTTTTGTGTAAAAATTAAATACCGTTTAAATATATAATGTGTTTTATGACATCATAATTACCAAATATTGATGTAATAAAATACTATAAGCTTTATTTTCTTCCAATATATGTTTTACCATTAAAATAATGTAATTTTGGGTTTGTATGACTTAATTTTCAAAGCATTAATGGAATCTTCAAGACTTATTAAACATCTTGTCTTTTGAAATTATTTTCCATGGGAGTGTGACTTACCTCCACATAAGAAACCCCATTATTTTAAGAAGTTAGTCCTATGGAATTATAAAATATTTTTTTCCTATTCCGTTTTCCAAAAAACATGGGTAAAAACCATGATCTGGTTTTTGGTTTGGATTAGTTTAATGTAAGGGTTCCCAAACCTAAATAATAAAGAATTCACTCACTTTCCTATATAAACCCAGCCAAGCTCCCAATTCCTCCTCACTAAAATACTTTGGAGTTCATCCAAACACTTCCTTACTCTATCTATAATCCTCCCAAGGTACCCCAAGCTCCCAAGAAGCCTCTCTAAATCCTCTCTCAAGCCTTTGGAATCACACTTCCAAGTAAGGGGTTTTTTCTTCCTTTCTCATTTTTGCCCAAATTTCTATAAGTTGTTTTTCCCTTTTAATTTAAATTATAAATGTAGGGGTATGGTTACTCACCTACCTCCTACTTATCTTTTCATGATTAAATAATGGGAGACCCCTTTATCTATTATTATATGCCTCCCATGTACACCTGTTACTATACCTAAATTCTGAAAGGAACTTCTCTCTCTTAATTTACATTCAAGAAATAATTTTATATCATGAATCAAAATTAGATTAAAATTGTTGGGACATATATATATATGACCTCCTTACTGTTCATTACATGTAAATATGGCGAGGAACCCATTCCTCTATCATCAATCATTTTTATGAATTCGTATGTCACGCCGTTACGCTGCCGAAATCACACCGATTTTCTAAGCCAATGTCTTTGTGTAGTGAATACCATGCCCATTTCTCCATCAAGGGTATTCACCTTTATAAACATTTATTTATTGATTATAATGTTTCGTGTAAGAATTCCTCATTCCTTTATCATGGAATAAATGATTATTTTTTATGAATCTATGTTTTATGATCCATGTGGAACACTAATGCATGAAATGAAATTTTTAAGAAGGGTGCACCCTTATAGCCATCCAGCGCATTGGGTAAAGGATAGTATCCTGATACATCATGTGAAATGGGTGTTGAATCATTTTAATTCAAGTGCAATGAGGGTTTACTTTTGCTTCATGTGCAATGAGGATTTACTCATGCTTTATGTGCAATGAGCCCTGGCTCATGCTAATTTCACGATAAGTGTTGTTGCCAAATTTCAATGTTATGATTATCATGCTTTATCATGCCTTTATGTTCATGTTTTCCTTGTGATATATTTATATTCTTATTGTCTAACATTTATTTTACTCATTTATTCCATGTTAATTCTCTTTATGGGCTTTATAGCTCACTCGTTTTCTTATGCATGTCCTCAAGTTAACCCATAAAAAGCTAAGTACGAGGTAATGTAATGGTCATGTAAAGATTTTTTCAATAAATATGTGGTATTTCATGTTTTAAGTTATTATTTAATGATCCTAATCCCCATAGAAACTAGAACTCTTGATCATCCATGGTTTATCAAATGAATAGTTTATGTAATAAATCATGTTTATGTTTGTAATAAAAGCGGGGTTGTCAGTGTATCAATAAAAACTATCACTAGTGGAGGATAAGTAACAACAATTGTTTTTATGTTATTAATTGTAAATTCCCATAAAAGTACATTAAAAACATTGATGAGGAAAATAATCATTAATTATTCCAAAGTTTCTCAAACCACCATGAAACATTTGAATCATAACCCCATGATGAATAAAATTAAAATAAAATTATAATATCCCAAGAATATAATGATTAATTATATAAAATATAAAAGGATTATTATGTACATTTCATTGTTAATGATAGGTGTATAATATAACAAATACCTCAATGAACACAAATTGGGATAGAAATCCATTACATCTTTTGTAACACTAAAACCAAAAACCCCATGAATTAAGGATTATAAAATTTATTTTTACAACCAAATATATATTAGGATAATAATTATAAATTAAATTCACATGTATTATGTACACCACACAACAACAATTAGTGGTGGATATATAAAATATCTCATAGAAAAAAAAGTTATATGGGAAAACCCCTCACAAGATCAATTAATTTGAGTAAAAATAAATCAATGAAATAAAGATGAATAAAAATTATAAATACACATAATAACATTAGAAAGATATAATAAAAAAATAAATGGACATTTTACACAAATTATTTGTATAACATTAACAATAACATAGAATTTTCTACCAATAAATTGAAATAGAGTAATGAAATCCCTTACTACTTGTTAACTATTGCATAATTATCCCCATGAAAGAGATAACACAAAATAAAACATTAAATAACATTAAGATAATATAATTATTTTTATAATATATATAAAATGGTATTAATTTTACACAAACAAGAAATATGTGGTGATAATGATGTATGATTGAAGATAGAAATAATGAGATAAGAATATCTTACCTTTATTCGGATTCATCTTACATGTCCTCTAACATCTTGAATAATAATATTATGTTATTTATTTTCATCCTAAAAAAATTAATGTTTTTCATTAGTGTTATTAAAATATTTATAAATTTTTATACATTAACCAGAAAAATTAAATTTACATCGAGTGTTCTGACCATATTTAGATTATTTGTCCAAAAGGACACGGGTTTGTCATCAATCGTCAAAAGGGTTCATTACATAAACTTATATAGATGAATAATTATGAAATAATTATAATAATTTTAAATATATTATAATTTTAAAATCATACAAAAAATATGGTAATGAATAATACACCAACATTATAATGATACAGATTGTAGGTTGTACATAACCATGAGTAACATTCCCATTTTTCAGTGGTCACTTTTGAACGAAGTTGGGTAATGAATTTAATTCAATATTAAAAATTATATCATAAATAAGAAAATATATAATTATATATATTTATATACATAATTTTTTAAATGTGTTTATTAATAATTAAGAGTCGCATCGCTTCGAGGAGAAGGTAGTCCACACGTCCAAGAATAACATTATATCACTTTTAGTTTGTGAATTGGAATGATGAAAGTGATATGTGAAAAGTAATGAAAAAAATATTATGACTTAATAATATTATATATTTTATTTATATCAAATAATGTTATTTAATAAATAAATAATACATTACATGTAATGGTCAAACGTATGGTAATTCTTTGAGGATGTAGTAGTCTAGTTATACATAACTGATGTTGTATTATTCCCACAAAATGAAATTCATGAAGGTATGTGTTATATTATAGTTAAAAAGTATGAAGAAACTATAAATATGATATATATCATATTAAAATATTTTTCTTATCATAATTCCCCATAATGAGATTTTGTAAAGGAAAAAATGAATGATAACTTTTCTTGAGGACGTAGTTCACCATACACACTAACGATGACTTCGTTATCCATTTGATGGATGTGTTCCTATTTATAAGTATAAAAAATAAAATTAAATAATAGTAGTGTATTTATGATAGTAATTTATTTATAAAATCATGGAATTTTAATATTTTAAGTGGTATAAAATGAAATAAAACAAAATTGATAATTGGTGAATGTTAACTTTTTTTTTCAGGTAACTATTTTTGGATTAAACGAAAGGAATCAGTTACATTACATTATTCACAATGTAAGGTTTATAGGGTGAAATTAATTATTTTGGGACACATGAGTCAAAATTCCTTGGGAGGTTGGATGTGAGGTGGACATTTGGGGACCTTTTATAAGTGGGGAAACAGACACATTGGGTATTCTTGAAACAATTTGAGTGATCCCCATCGTTTACTTATCACCAAGGATCAAAAGTAGTATATTATTGATAATTATTGTATTAATGATATAATTGTTTATAGAAATTAATCATTATATATGTTTCAGTGCCTTTTATACATTATATTTTATATTCAATCATTATATTAAATTGTTTTACCGTAATCAATAAAATTAATTTTAATAACATTCACTATTAATTTTAATAAAAATTTATGTTTACCAAAACATAAATTATAAATTATGATAAATAATAATATTTAATAAATTTTACAAAATTAAAATTGTAGATTTATTTGTAATTAATTTCAAATTATTCCCCCAGACGGGACATGACATTGGGGTTTTTCGGAGTAAATATTAAAAGAATAAACTGTTTTATATCAAATTTCTATGTGTAATTGATTGTAAATAAAAAAAATTGTTTTCAATTATATAATTTATATTTATTTATACATTAAAAAGGTTATAATTAAAATTATCAGTAAAAATTATTTAGAAAACAAAGAGTATTAAATTACAATTCTGTGTCATTAATTTTCTAACAAAATATGAATGTTTTGAAAAGAATACCAAAAATTATCCAAAAGTAAATTTTAATATTTATATTTTAATTTTTTTTAATTTCAAATATTGATTATAAATTATTCCAAAATTATATATCAAATAGGTTCACCTTTAAAAGGTATCAACACTATTTTTTTAAAAATATACAGCTTTTTATGCTTAAAATTGGATTTATTCATATCATATACACTAAAAAAATTGGATGAATTTCCTAAAATTTGATTGAAATATAGAATATATATTAATATAATCTCATGAATAATAGTATTTATTTAAATAATATTCAATTTTTTTTCATAAAAAAATTTTTCATAAAAAACACATCATTTAAATTCACTTGGTTTTATCTTCATTTCTAATTAACATGAAACCAATGAATTCATTTTCTAATAGTATGTAATGTATGATTTCACAATTCAGTTAACCATATCCATTAATTCTATTATAATGTCTTGCTTATTACATTAATAATAATATTAATAATATATTAATGGGTAGTAAGACTCGAGATTCTATATTATAGAATTCATCAACCGAACTCGATGATCCATTGAATGCAATGAAATATTTGTGTTTAGTGTGGTGAAAGAGAAACTGTGTATTCTGTGTAACATAATATATTAAATAATTTAATTAAATTTTAATGAATATATTTACAAAATCTTATAATGTTATATCATATCCCAAATAAAAATAAATTTTTACCTTGAAATTCATTTTGGTTTTGAAAAGAAAGAATCCCATTATTGAAACACATATAAAAAAGTACAATAAAACATCCACATAGATCAGATGGTGGGAAACATAAAAATAAATGGATGTTATAATACCAAAAACCAAATATGTGTGTATATGTTCAGTGATATCATTAGAAAATATTCTAATGATATAATGTTTTATTCAAAATGATTTTGCCCAATGATGAAGGATTTATTTCACTATATAGAAATAAATAATAAAATAAATATACTTACATGACCAGTGAATTTCATCCTTTAAAATTACATAATATTTATCTTTAGAGGATGAATATTCAATAAGAAATATCCATACAAGAAGCACTAAAATTACCATAAAACCATAAAAGTTATATTCATACGATTCATCTGTATTTAGAAAATATCCTAAACCAAAATGGTGATAACATTGTATGATAATTACAAATAGGAATAAAGATCTATATGATAACATAGTATTTATTATTCAAATGTGATAAGAAATGTAGAATCTAAATTATATTATAACCCTAGATCCCAAATAACCACAACAACAACAAAATTAAAGAGTATATTAACCTCAGGGGATATATAGTATATTCTATATTTCAACCCCATAATATTCCTACCATATTTTGATGTAACATTAGTAACTCAGTCCCAAAATTAGTTTTCTATAATGTGGTTTTCTATAGGCTAATAATTGTGTTTCTATAACAACCCTAATTAGAAAGATCACATAAAAACTATTAGTTATAAATAACTTAAAACATATTTATGAAATTTATTGGAATATCTCACATAAACCAATATTTAACATATACATCGTCCTAATAAAAATTATCCTAAAATATAATTGAGAATCTCAAAATTTTTACTTCATAAAAACCTCAAATGAGGTGTCTTAAGAAATTTAACATATGGTCATCCTTAGTCTTATCACCCAATGAAAATATGCATAAATCTTAATAAAAAATCTTATTAATACATAATAATCTCCATATTTATCAAAAAAAATTCATAACAACTATAATAGACCAGAACCCACACTGTAGAATTCAATACTAAAATCCACAACATTAAATTTCCATCTGTGATGCAAGTAAGAGTGCCAAAATATTTTTCCCTTAAAAATTTCAACACCAGATGGAAAATATGGAAGATGTGAAACGTCTAGTACCTAATACATTTTTGGTGTTACATAATTAGTAGAAACTCTTACAAAAATAACTTATATCAATTTCAAATCATAAGTCATAAAAAGAACATTTATCCTATTAAACCCATATTTTATTATTTTAGAACAGGTTATAAAAATAAATCATATATAGTCATTTATACACCAAAGTGTTCAAAAGAATTAATTAAAACACTGTAAAAAGGAAACATTAGAAGTGTGATCTCAAACGATCTATAAAGTTAAACATAAGTATGATCAATTAAATGTCATGAATGAACATAAGAGTGTATATGGGTATGTTAATGTAATTTAATGTTCATGAATAAATCATAACAGAATCCTTATCCATTAATATATGGAATATCAAATACGAATTCATTGAAAAGCCACTAGTCATCAGAATCAATAATCACAAGACATGTGATATCAATCTCAATCATTCAAAACATTATAAAACCATTAAAATCCAAAAGAAACAAATAATGGTACACTGGGACATCATTATACATTACAATATTTCAAAAGAAATAACCATGAAATCAACATTCATAAATTTCAACCATACAAATGTAATATCCATATGGATATGTTCCATACCCAATTCATTGGAGGGTTATCACGGACCCACCAATCCAATATTTATCATAGATCTACCGTTAATTACTTTATGATGTAACCACCCTTAAAATGTATAAGTACCATTGAAATTTTATAAAACATAAAATCTAGAATAAAATTATTGTAGTAACCAATAACCCCATTCATAACATGATGTAGACATTAAAAAATAAATAGGTTCTAAAAAATCTCATTGAGACATTATTAACCCATGGAAAAGAAACATGTTTTGTAACAATATCATTGAACCATTATTCACCCATGAAAAATAAATAGATTTAGTATGAATGACATTGAAACATTATTAACACATATAACAGAAATCTGTTCCATAAAAATAACATTAAATCATTAATTAACCCAGAAAATAAATGTGATTCTTAAAAATCTCATTAGGACATAGTCAACATGTGTAAATGAAATGAGTTTCAAAATAATCTCATTGAAACTATCATAATAAATCTAAATAACATATGAGGATGGTATCAATAAAAAATATCCACATTGTAGGATAATTAAAAATAAGAGGTTCTAATATTAATGAGTAGGAATTCCTTAAATAAGATAATTAAAAACATTTACGGGGAAATAATATTTAAACATTTAAAAGTGTCCCTTGCAACCCTGAAACATTTGAACCATATGCCCCGTGGAGGAATAAAAATAAATGAATAATATAATATCATTTAAATAAGGGTATAAAAGTTATAACATTAAAAATGATAAGTATATCCACATCATTTTGGAAGGCTGTATTATAAAATAAAAAATGTATAACATAAGGAAAACATTGACAAAAAAATATACCTTCCTTAGTAATATTGAAACCACAATCTCTGGGAAAGATAAATTATTAGTGGGATTTGTAAGGCCACATAAATTTGACGATAATATTTATCAAATACCATAATGGGTGGTATATATACCACACCACAAAAATAACTTCTGATTATGAAATATATATCCATAAAATAAAAGTTAGATATGAAAAAACCATTACAATTATTGTATCATTGGAGTGAGAATAAATCAAATAAATATTTATAAGTGAAAAATTTTAATTCCAAAAAAAAATGAAAATATATAATAATACAATTAGATGATGTTTTAGACATTTTCTTATCATAATATATCAAATGTCATTTAATTTAAACCCAATTAATATAAGTTAAGTTATAAAATCCCTTAATAGTTGGAAATTTTTGAATAATAAGACCCATCAAGATTTAAAATCAAATAAATGATAAATACCATTTATATTAACAGTTAATTATATAATATATCTAAAGGGTCAATAGATACACCATAATAAATAAATAAGTGGTGATTATGATGTATGAATCATGTAAGTAAGTGTGAGACAATAATTCCATAAATTTTGTCTGATTGATATTGTTTTTCCTACAATATCCTGAATTTTAAAAGTATGTTAATTATTTTATTGATCCATAAACTTATTCTTGTTTTTCATTACATTTTTTTATAGTTATTAATAAAATTATTGAACAACTTAAATAAATAAATTTACTTCGTGCATTTTCAACATGTAATATTATTAATAATCAATAAATAATTATATATTTTTTAAATAAAAATGTAATAATGTTTTTGAAAAATGATCAAACATTGCAATCATGGAGAGGTAGGTCCCACGTACGCATGAGTAACGTTCTATATTTTCAATTATCATTATGGATTAAATGTAAGTTAAATTTTACTTACTGAATGAAAATAATATTTTAAATAAATTATTTTAAAGTGTTTATACTTATTTATATCATTATTTGGATTCAGTAGTGAAAATGAAGAATTATTTTGATTCGTAGAGGTTGTAGTTTACATGACCACTAACGACGTTATCACTGTTTCAGTGTGAGAAATGGAATTATGAAAATGATATGTTTTATACAACGAAATAAAATTATCTCATTAATATCATATATATTTCTTTTATATTATTTATTTTTATGAATCCCATCCTTAATACATTATATATAATGGTCTAACGTATCATATTTCTTTGAGGATGTGGTAGTCCACATGTCCACAAATAGTGTTAATGTACTGAAACAAAATATAAATCATGATGATATGTGTTAAATAATAAATAATAAAGTATTAATACAGAATTAATATCTTATATAACACAAAAAAATAGTGTTTATATTCTAATTTTTTATCAATGATAGGTTTTAATGGAAAAATGAATGAGATTGTTTCTTGAGGCGGTTGTTCGGTTTAGACATTAACAATGATTTCATTACACATTTGATGGAAGTGCGTGTACGTCTAGGTAAAAACCATAAAAAAAACATCTTAGTGTATTAATAATAAGATTTTTTTTATATATTCATTGAATATAAATAATTGAATGGGTGGATAATGTAATAAAACTAAAGTGATTGTTGATTAATGCTTCCTATTTCTTAGGTAACACCTTTTGGTTTACACCAAAGGACATCCTTGGATTGATATTTTTTAAATGCTAGGATTACATGATTTGAAGAGGGATTTTGGGATATTATTTAATCATGGTTTTTATAATCCAAAATGAATTTATAAGAGTTACGAGAGAAGGAGGAGGGTATTCCATTTATGTGTCGGGAAAGAACACATTGGGTATTCATGAAAATAGTTGATTTCTTCAAAAATTGTTGTTTTCCCAAAAAGGTCCGAAGATAAATATTATAATCCAGAGAGGAATAATGGTATATATTTATAAGATAATAAAATTTTTACCACTGTAGTGTCATGTTTACGCCATATAGTTTATGATTAATAATTATGTAATGTTATTTTTACCTTAATCACAACAATTAATTTAAATTAAATAGATTAATATTTATTGTAAAAAACAATGATTACCATAATAGAATATTTGAGTTTTTATGATTCAAAATATGGAATATATTGTTCAAAATTATAATCAAAGATGTGGTTGAGTTAAATTTATTATTAATCGCACAAATTGGGTAAGACAACAAGTCTTTCAAGCGAATAGTCCAAAAGATTGAATTTTTTTTTGTTTAATTATGAATGTTAAATTTATTCTAATAACATAATCTTTTTTAAATGATATGAATTTTTCTATGTATAATTTAATCCAATTTATAATATAATTTATCATTATAAAATTATTAGATGAAAAATATTATTTATTTAAAATTCGGTGTCATTCACTAGTCATCAAAATATGAAATGTCTCAGAAAGATACCAAAATTTAACCCAAATAAAATTATAGATAAAATATTTCAAGAAATGTTTTTTAATTTCACTGATAAAAATTATAAATGTTAAAAAATTTATATTTAAGATAGTGGTGTGATTAATATGTGGTAAATCTATAATTAAAAGTATTACTCATTTTTTCATAAATTTATATCTATTATTATCTTAACCCAATCAAAATTATTATATGAATTTCAAAAAATATAAAAATAAAAAATGTAATTTTCATTAATATATTTAACTAATAGCGATAAAATAAAATTATTATGATAAAATTCCAATTTTTTAAGTATTTTTTATGAAAATACATCTTTTATATTCAATTGGAGATTATTTTCATTTAAAATTAATTGGTATCCAATGAAATCATTTTATAAACATGTTCCATCATTGATTTCATAATTTACTTGGTCATATTCATTCTGGTCATTCCAATGGATGGGTGGTAATAGTTATAATAATAATAATATGATATTGTTTCATGTAATAAAATTTATATTATGTGTAAAATATGTAACTATTGGAACACATTATAGTGTAAAAAACAAGATAATCATGATGTTGTGATTGATTTAAGATAATCCATATATTGAGAGTTACATAATCTATTAATAAATTTAAATTAATATAAAAGATGTTATTTCCTAGAATATGAGGATGTTGCTATAAATGAAAATACTTTTCATGAGAAGAATCAGATTATATGTTTATGTTATGTATATACACAATATAAAAGAAAGAGGTCATGGATATGTAATATGTCTCACAAATGTAAAATGTGTGGTGGATATCACTTACCACTTTAGTAATCCTTTGAATATTAACAGAAAATATAGTTTTACATCAAATAAAACCTTAAATATCTATAAAAATATAAGAATCATGTTATATAACATATAATGGAAATTATATAAACCACACAAAAGAAACATGGTGTGAATTTTTATATTTCTATCAAAAAACATTATGCAGACTAGAAATCCATTACCTTAAGTCTGGACATCAATTTTACATGCATGAACTGGTAGTATAATAAATCAATGTTTATTGTAATTTTTTTATGGAACAATAAATAAATATATATACATGATACCATATATTTCTTCAAATTTCTAATATTATTCAACCATTAATTGACTATTTCTTGTTGAAACATCATTTTGATAAGTATCCACTTTGTTTTACATATAAATTTTTAATTTTTATTTTCATTTCTCTAACATTAATCATGGTTCCATCATATCAAGAGTTTTAATCATGAAATAATTATCATATTTTTATATAAATTATACTATTAAGAAAAATAATAAAATAAATTTTTGGTACATAAGGTACATTACGATCATTGAGGCAGTCGGTCATATGTAAGTCTGAGTAATGTTTGCATTTTTAATCAATCATTTGTTAAATAACATATGTAATTTTTTATCCTTAAAAGACTCTAACAATATCATAAATACTATATTATTTATTTAAATATACATATACATATAATCCATGTTATGTGGTGATGAAAATTGAGTCACATCACTTTGTGAAGGCGATAGTCAAAACATACATGAATAGTGATATCATATTTATCATAGTGAAAAGGTAAGAAATAAAATTATATATCAACCTTATAGAGTGATAAATATCTCATGAATTTTATAATTATTTCATTTATTTAAAATTTATTCATTAACATTTTACTTATTATCTTCTATGTAATGTGTTAGTAAAAAAATTCACATGGTTTCTCGAGGTGGTAGTCAATCATACACATGAGCGATGTTATTTTATCATTTATGAAAGGGGACTTAAAATGTTATTTATGATATAATAAATAAATACTAATAAATAGGTTATAAATATCACATATATATATATATACATTATATCCATTAACACACTTGACCGAGATATGTGTTGATAGAAAACACTTGACATTGGTTCACGATGAGGTAGTTCATAGTACACATGATAGAAATTAGCATTTCTTATTTTATGGAAGATGATATAGAGATAAGTCCTTAAAATTAATCAATAATATCATATTATATGTTATATTATAGAGTTAATATTCAATCACAAATATAGAATTATTAATGGTTGTTTAAGAAGAAATAAAATTAAATGTTTGATTAGGGATGTTACCTCTCATTTGGATAACTTCTTTTGGATTACACAAAAAGGCCTATTATGTTTGAATAAATTAACAATAAGGACTCTTGATTGAAATTATGGAATATGGAAATCTATTTGGGTATGTATTTGATGAAAAAATGGTTTTAATCTATGATTAATATAAGAGAGGGTCAACTTATATATGTGAGGGGAGTGGCATAGTTGTAATTTTTTAAATGAAAAAGGTGTATCCATGTTTTTCACATTATAAAATGGTCCAAAATAATTTTTTTATATTAATTTATACATTGTATGACTAAATATGTAATTTTTATATATTCTATAAAAGTATTTCTATAATGTTAACCCTTATCCGTTTATTTTAAACCATAGTGAACCCATTTCTAGTGTAAACACAATAATTTATTTTTTGAGTTTTCACTATTCATTTTAGTAAAAAATATTGTATAAATTTCATAAATTATATTAATTATTTTCATAAAAATTATGTATTCCGTTTTTAAAATTTCAATTAACTAAATTTAAAAATTTTAATATAAAATTAATATCATATATAGGAAAAAAGATAGTTTTCAAAGAGAAATGATCAAAAGATTAAAAAGATTTTAAAATAAAAATTCTACCATAAAATAACTATAAATGACTATCTTGGATTAATTTATATATATTTTCAAAGATATATATTACAAAAAATTTAAAATATAATTTAACAATATATATTATTTAATATTAAAGGGATCATTCAATTAAAATTATGTGTTTTCATGATTCATAAATAAATTATTGTTTTTAAAAAATTCCCAAAAATTAACCACAAGATAATATATATATTATGATTTAAAGATGTATGTATATTTTTACAAATAAAATATCTTAATTTCTAAAAACATATTTTTGAAATATATTTTAGAAAATTATTTAAAAACCATCTTAGAAAAATACCTTTTCTAAGCGTATATTTGGATATATTCTCATCAATTTTATAGAAAGAATGGATGACAATACTTAAAAAACATAATTAATACATAATATATATCTATATATCATTAAAAATCAACAATAGTTTTTCATGACATATAAATTATTTTTTTGAATAAAAATTTATCTAGAAAATTATTTCATTTATTTTAGAAAAATATTTATATTAAATTTAGTGACCAAAAAAAAATTATATAAATGTTTAAAATTAAATATTAAAATTTTATTTAAACATTTTCATACTCTATATTCAAATAGATAGATGTTAATAATCATATTAAATAATAATATATTTATAATATGTCATCTGTCGTTTAATCTATTTCTTGCGTGTAACAAAAGATAAACTCAGTTTTATATATACCACAAGATAAAAATAGTGTCACATATGGAAAAATGATAAACCCATTGTTAAATGTAACAAAAAGAATTAAAAAAATAAATTTATTTGAAGAAAACATCTCACAAAATGTTGGGGTGTTTCATTCTACCTCAAATAATTTTCTCCCTTGAAATTTATACTTAAATGTGTTGAATAAGGGTTTATTATTTGAAAATAAAATTGTGGGAAACCCACATCATACCATGTGTTAATATAACATTTTCTTCTTAAGAGAGAAAAGTGTTTATGATGGTTATCTAGAAGTATTACGTAACTATGATTCAATGTAGGAGAATAAAGGTGGGAAGTGAAAATATTTCTATAGAATAAAAAAATGAATAATTATAGAGTGTTATATAGATCACTGATCCTAATAAATTTGGTTATCTAGAGAATATTAAAACCCATAAATTTGTAATCACATTGGGGACTATTTAAATTGTCATAAGTGAAGGTACTAGTTTAATTTTTTTTCAATATATTTTTCCTAGAGTAATAGAATTCAATTACAATCTAGACTGAAAACATATGAAAATAAAAATACCTGATATTTTTCTATATTAAGAGATTATAATCATATATAGGTTATTCCTCGATCAATTATCACGTATCTATTACTGAAGTAGATTAAATTTCATCCACATGATGAAATAAATATGATATGTAAAATAATGATAGGTTATTCCTTCTATAATAAGTTATTATCGAAATAAAATATTAATCATAATTTTTTCATGAATATTCATATGGGGAAATTTTAAAATTATATATATAAACAAATTCAAAATTTAATTGAAATAATACCATAAATGGTAAACCTTATAGATCTGTCACAATTAAAAATTTATAACTATGATAACTAAATTTGTTAAAATAAACATATAATTAATCCCCCAAATATCATAATGTTTTAAATATTGTAATATAAAAATTATATGAATACCTGCATCAAATATTGTATTTTTTCATGGTGATAACCGTTTTATAAATAAAATATTAATGAAAACGTACATACCTCTTCATTCCATGAATAATACCATAGATTACTAAATAATTTCCATAAATATAATAATTATTTAAACTCTATCCATGATATCATAAACCAATTTTTTTAAAATATTAATCTATTCTAAAGACGTACATACTATCCAATTTTCATTATTATAAAAATCCTAATTTTACCCAAAATAAACACAATTTTCTCTAACTAAGTGACATATTGAGGGTTATAATCCCTAAAAGAATATCAAATTTACACTGAATAACATTTATTGTTAATCAACCCCATTCAACATACTATTTAAAATACATAATGATAATATTATATTGAAAAATACATTTATATTTAATGATTAATATATCATAATTCATTAATTCCAATGCATAAACACTTAAATAATACAACTTAATTCTCAAACAATTAACTAAGACTTATAATATTATTCCATAATACCTCATTCATTCGATAAGTTATTCATAGTCTCATAATATTCAAAAAATGAACCATTATGTGAATAATAATACCATGTTGGATCATGATAATTCCCATTAAGATAAATGTTTTAGTAATTCTTCCATTCCGCATTTAATATATTTATTTTCAATGATAACTTAGGGAGACCATTATTATCATCCATTTCATTAATTGGATAATTCATTTTCTTTGTTTGAAATCATTTCATTGTGTCATGATATTCAAAAAAAACTTCTCATATATATAATATATTACCTTGAATTCTTCATTCCAAAATCGCTATATATAGGAATATAAATATTCATTCTTTCATAGTCTCCATTTCAAAAAATTCTTTTTTAACTATATCCTTCTCATCATTGTTGAGTCTGAATGTTGGTAATAGTGGAAATTTATAATCATATCCCCTGATAATATATTAAGAATAATAATCATATCTTTAAATATAGTATTCATTCCATTTATTTTCTCATTATTATATTGTATATCTCATTCAACATTAGTCGAATTCCATTCTATTCCTCTCAATGAATAAAACAATTATGCATTGTTTGAGAGATAATATTTATAGTTGGAAACCACATAATTATAAATAAATAACATTAGGATATATAAATTCTTACACCTTATTTTTAATTAATAACTCCTTAGGTTTATACGTTTCCACTCATATCCATAATATATTTAAATCCATCATGATCTTTTTTAAAGTGTCTATAAAATTTGATTGCATATCCCTTGAGATTTCTAAACCTGGTGTTTAGTATTGCTCATTGTCATGCAGCATAGGTTTATTGATTCTAGCTCAATGTTCCCTTTTCAGAGATAGTAAAAAAAATATCGAGGGTTTAGAGATACATCCACTTGTATTATCCAAATAGGTATGTATTTTCATAGAAAGCACTTTTTCATTCATTTTCTAAATTTCTATGCCATTTTCATGTACATTGACTCATCCTAAGAATTATCCTTACATATATCCCTTGAAACATGCTTACATATATCCCTTGGAATATTGCTAATGTTTTATCACCCTTGTTTCCAAAGGATAACTATCCATTTATTATGATACCAACAGTAGGGAGCCTATTATCTCATACCTATATATTACATATTTAGGATTAATATTCCTTACATTACAAAAACACACTCCCGAGGATTGTAATTGTATGTTGTTTATAGTATCGTGGAAACAAATATTCTTAATTAATGAATAATTATCAATGTCTACAATGAAGTTCTTCCACTTATGTATACTTCAGAAACAATCCTTAAATAAATTCATTCTTCATAACCTAGAGAAAGGAAACATAAGAAGTGGTCAACTCAAATTCTTATTAAGGGTAAAAAAAGTAGAATTTTAAGTATATCATTAGAATATAAGTATGATAAAATGAATATAAGTTTTGAAAACCATAAACTACATAATAATGATCATATTATTGAGTTGTGGAATAATGATTTCACGTTCATAATACATGAACCATAATGAAATCGATGAACTTGTTCCATGATATCGACACATTGGAATAAGATGTAAAATTATTTAATACTCATATGTGTTGAAAATAATATATATAATAGAAATAGATTATTCCCAAGGATATCATAATGGCATGGGTTCACTCCAAAAAATATGTAGTATAGGTTCACAGCCAAGACAATCATAGTGAACAATGTCCCATACTAAACTAGGTTCACTCCCCCTTCCAAACCAATCCATCTCATAATATATAAATAATTACCCAATTCATTTTAAGAGATATAGGTTACCCATGACCTAATTAAATATTATTTTTTTTGTTTCACATGATCATAAAACATTAATTATTTCATGACCCAGGAAATAAAATAGGTTTCATTAATATTTCATCATATCATTACTGGTGTAAAAGTTGAAGGATTCATAATCATTTCACAAATTATTCATAGCATAACCCATGAAATAATTCATATTTCATTAGAAAGTTATATCCCATGGAAGATAAATTGGGTTCACTAAAATATTTTCTACATAATCATAATCAATACATTAAAATTATATAAATTTTCTTTTTGGATTATATCCCTCATAAATCGTTAGTAGCATCATATGATGTCATATTAAATGGATTTTTTTCAAAGATGAAACACAAAATTTTATTAGAAGAATAAAAATTTGTTGAAAATACATTTTTAAAAGTAAATATTATTAATATATTTTTGTGTCCCTTTTATAGATGAAAAATATAATAAATTAGAAAATGAAATAATTAAAAAACATTAAAAACATTTAATGTTTAAATTGTCTTCTCAACTTTTAGAAAACCATTTTAAATAATACACCAAAATTTAAATAGATTTCATAGAAAATTATATTGAATATTAATAATATAATCTTCAAATAAATTAATGGTTATGACATAGGTAAATTCCTTTCGTGTCATTAATGTTAAAAAATGATCTTATTCACGTTTTTAGAAAAAAAGAAATGATACTTGTTTGGAAAATGATAAAATCACTCCAATCAAATGATTTATTTAAAATTCAATCATGGTTAATAATCTAGTCAGAAAACTATTAGTATAATTTCACATAAAATTATTAATAATTTTTAGAATACATGGTGTTGTTAAAAATTTTATTTTTCTGAAATGATAATTAATGATTATTTATATTATAAATATTCCATGGAATCCATCAATACATGATGAAATTACAACATAGGGAAAATTAAATTCCAATGAAATAAGTACATTATAATAAAATAAATGTCTTTTAAAAGAAATGTATCAAATGCTTACATCATTAAAATCATAATCATAAGCACTCCCAGAAAATGATAAAATTGTTACGTAAAATCATTAACACATAGGTAAATTTTAATTGTAATCCCCGTGAAATAATAAATTTCAATGAATGATATAATATCATGAAAATAGAAATATACATGTTATACCATGATTCATATGTAGTATAAACTCCTCATATATGAAGATATATGCATAACATATCATATGTGTCAATGAATGAATGTTGGGAAAAAAACCCTTACTATAATGGTAATATCAGAACTGTAATCCCGGTGATAAAGATACACTCAAATGGATATTTAAAACCATATAATTTTTTGGATAATAATAATGAAATAAAATTCTATTTCTAATATACACAACATCATATAAATATAGGTAGTGAATATCGGAGGAATCATATAGATGTAAAAATTGAGTGGGAAAAGATTACATATTTAGTAATCCGTAGAATCTAATGCCCCAGTAAAGAGTAAAATCAGTTGAAAAATTAAATATAATGAAAATTATTATATTCAAGATACAAATTTACAAATTTTAATTATATACACCACCCAAAATAATGGGGTTTTGATTTTTCATATCTCAAATAGAGACTAGAAATTCAATACAAAACAACTCGACATCCTTTGTACACATTTGATCCTCCAGTATGATAAATTTAAATTTAATATTTAACTATTATAGATAAATAATTATTTATATCATTCTATATATCATTTAACCAAGAACATTTACTACATTTTTATTAATAATTCATTATTAAAATTATGATTCAGGTAGAACCAGTTTGATTTATATATATGTTTTGAACTATCATATTTATACTTATTAATATGGTCATGGTTACCAAATACCCATAATAAAAACCCTAAAATAAAAAAAATTATACCTAAATTATATTTCTACGAAAAATCATGATATATTATTTTTCAAATTGATTTACAATCTAATCCTAAAGACGGTGGGGTATACTTTTCCATGGGTAGCAGTTCCATTTTTCCATAATTCATTATAATGTAGTGGAAATTAATATATTATATTAATATAATGATCATAATATCATAAATATTATATTATAAGATTAAATATTCATATAAATATCATGCATGTGTTGTTTTGATAAAAAGATACTCACCCCGCTTCGTGATAGGGGAAGTCCACACAAACACGAACACCGTTATTATCATCTAGTGAGTGAAAACATGATAATGAAAAAAAATATGTTATATTTTTAAATTAATAAACATTTCATTAATATAATTTTTTTCATTTATATCAAAAATATTCATTAAAACTTTCATTTTTCGCTTTCATTAAATTGCTAGTGGAAAAAACAGATCACATTACTTTGTGAGGTAGCGGTAGGTTGTGCACACGAGTAGCATTATCGTATCCCCTATGAAATGGAAAGGAAAAAAGTTAAATATAATATAAATACACAATAGGTATAATTATTTTATATGAATCATATATATACTTTATATATATTAGCATACCTAACATTGAGGGGGTGGTGATGGAAAATGTATTACATCGATTTGTGGGGATACGATTCTCCATACATTTGATAGTTATTATAATTTATCATTACATGGAAGATGAAATGGATATAGCTTAAGACCTTAATAATATATTTCTTTACTATGTGGGATATAAATTTTACATTAAATAATTATAAATGATTTTTATTAGAATGAGATCTAAGAAAAATTAAAATTAAACACTTTGTTAGGGGTGTTACCCTCCTTAAGACAACTTCTTTTGGTCTACACATAAAGGATTATCTGGTAAGATTTTTTAAAAAAATAATGATTTTATTATGAGATGATGAAAATTGGAATGTTATTTGGTTAAGGAATATCTGAAAAATGTGTTTCAAGGTGTTATTAAGTGAGGAGAGGGGTGGCTATTTATATGTGAGGTGAGTGGCACATTTGTAATTTTTTAAAAGAAAACGGTGAACCCTCATTGTTCATATACCAAAAGAATCCAAGATGTATTATTCTCAATACATATACCATATATGTTTTAAATATTTATAATCAATATATTTTATACAAATTTATTAATCTATTTTAACCCATACCTTTTTAGTTTTCCCCTCTTATTGAAAGCATTTTTACCTTAACTGTGGTAAATAATGTCTTTAGTTTATAATATTTATTTTTATAAAAGATTATTTTTAACATATTTAATAATATCAATTCTTATAATTGAAAATATTTAATCATTTTTTACCAATTCAAATTAAACATCTATAAAATTTTATTTTAAAATTTATCACATAAATGCGATGAGAAATTAGGTTTACAATGATACAATGGCCAAAAGATTACAATGATTTATATAAAATTTCAATATGAATGTGAATAGAATAAAATATGTTAGATTAAAATATATATAATTGACAAAAACTCATTAAAAATAATTTAAAATATATTTTATCATTATAAATAAATAAAATTAAAAGGTAGTTAGAAATTGAAATTCCATATTTATAATTATTTTTAAAAAAATTAATAGTTTCATAAAATTAAAAACAAATTATTGTAAGGGTATTTAAATATGAAGATTTAAAAATAAAGTTTAATTTTTTAGATAAATTTTATATATGTTTTAAAAAAATATCTTAAAAATTAGTGGTAAAAAATTGACACAAAACTGATTTTATGAAAAATTGTGTTTGTAAGAATAATATTTGATATATAATTAAATAATACATAGAAAACAGATAATACACAACCTATATAGTTGATTAAATATATAATATATATAACACATTAAATTAATTCACACAATTTTTCTAGATAAATTTATCGAGGAAAAATGTACTTGTTTTCATAAATTATATTTTTTCAGACAAAAAGTTCAATTATTTTGTGATAGTTATTATTATAAAAGTGTTCAAAAAATTACATTTCATATAAATGCGCATAAAATATGTTTTTAAAATTTATATAATGTTATTATTATATGTCATTATAATATCTATGTGTTTAATATCATTTTAATAATAAATATTCTAACAAATATTGCACATTTCATTTAAACAAAGTGGTGCATGTAATGAAATATAATCTCATTTTCACGTGTAAAACATGGTAAAATTAATGTTACATGAATCTCAAGATAAAATTAGTATTTTATCAAATTTAAAATATTGAAAATGGTCAATTATCCTTGAAAATATATTTATAAATGTCATAGTTAATTACAAAAATGATCAATAATTTAGTAGTGATGCGTTCTATTTATGTTCATCTTAATCTGATGAAAAATGTGATTTATATGAAATGAAGTGCACATTTCCACGTGAAAATAGAAATTTCATTAAATTGTTTTTCACTCACTTAAAATATAAAATGTTAATTAATATAATTATGATAATTTTGTAGAAATAGCAAGAAATAAATTTTTTCATTTATCAATCATCCATGCATCTGTCTGACAGATGATGTGAATCGTATTACTTAAAGAGCCTGTTTTAAAATAAAAAATGGAATTTTATATAAAAAGGTGTCACTCTCATGTAAAAAATATACAAACATATATTTTCTATATAATTTATAAAATTGATCCATATAATATTTTTAATATATTAGAATCAACCAAAAAACAATCATGAACACAGTGTGGATGGAATGGCACTAAGGAAATATTTTAATTTAAAATTTATATTTTAGTTCAAATGATTCATAAAATATAGAAAATTGATAAAATACCATCATATTTCTTAGATAATGTTAGATAATTATCCGCATCTCATTTTTACATGTATTAATCAACCACACCCTATACTAATACAAATTGTGATTGGTATATCTCAAGATGAGTTTTTTATATTACAGATACATTTTGGTCAAAATAATGTGCCACTCTTAGATACCCATGGAAACTTACATGTTTTTTCTTTATAAATAAGATAAAAATCCATAAATTCTTTTTGTGTATAAATCATCTATACTTTAGTCAGATGTATAGTGCGAACTATATGAATCAAAGATCATGATTCCATTTATAATAATATATTTTAGTTAAAAACAATCCACCTTATAAAAACTAAAAAACATTCCTATTATCTTTATATTTTATAAAAATTATCCACGACTCATATTTAATGACTAAATATTATACATATATCAATATAATACATGATTTGATCACTATTAATCAATGTTTTTTTCATTCATAAAATGAAATTTTAGATAAAACTATTTCACCCAGAAAAAACAATAATTATCATCATATATTACGAAAATTATGCATAAGTCATTTTAATGGGAATGAGTCAATGTCATGTCAAAAAAACATTCAGTGTGGAAAAATCTACTCAATTTCTGTGTTTTTAATTAGTGACAACATTTTATTTTGAATAAAAAAATACTTACTCAAAAAAAACATAATATTATTATTTTGATAATATATAATAATTATCTATAGGTAATTTTCATTGTATATGAATTAAAAACACCACAATCAAATATACGGTGTGACTAATATGAATAAAAATGTGTGTTCCATGTTAAATTGGTAAATTTCATTTTATAATATGTTTTAATCCATAAAAAAATTAAACAAAATTTAATAGTATTAATACATTTAGAAATTGATCCATATGTCATCTATGATGTTTTACAATCAGTTGCATATCAATTGGATACACAATTTAATATTTATTTCTAAAAGTGTGTGTTTTCAGTTTGGAAATTTAGTTTTATTAAAAAACATGTACCACATATAGAAACAAAAGAAAAACACATTGGTTGTCCGTAAATTTTTAGCAAATTGATCACCAAATAATTTTTTCATTGTAGGAATTAGGAATATGTCAAAATGATATATGGTGGGTTTGGTATGACACAAATACAATGTTTTCATTAAAATTATAGATTTTAATTAAAAACATTCATCCCATATTAATAACTAATAAAATTTAATCATATTTTATTTATTCAGGAGGACAATAATCCATAAGTTATTTTTGATATTTTGGAATCATTGATTTTTTAATCAATCACACATTGTCACCTGTAAGACAGAATGTGTATGTTTTTATTTTAAATGAGACTCTATAATAATATATTATATAATATTTAGGATAGATTTATTTAATAAATGTATAACTATTAGAATATTTTTTTAAAGGATCTCTCATTTTCTACGATGGTTCAGTCATTTTGGTACCTGGTTGAATGATTTGGCCCTTTTAACAGTGGTTCAAAAGAGAATGGAATTATATTTTTTAATTTGATAATGTTAGAAATAAATTATATGTACAATTATAAATTTATATAATCAAAATATGTATCCCATTCAAAGTAAATATTATTTTTCATCATTTGATTCTTTGATAGAAATTTTGGATTGTTAAATTACTTATTATGAATAACCTTAGTACATAACTCATATCGATGTCATTATAATTTCAATGTATTCATCAACTTTAATCATTTTTATACATGAATATCAGGACATATCTTATATTATAAATGAAAAATAAATATTTGGACCTATAATTATCAAAAGAGAGATACCATATCAAAAAACTACACAAGTTTGATTTTCCTTCTCTATTGATCTTCCTCCCATTTCACATAGAATCTCATGGACAATAGGATATTTACAAATCCCTCCCTCCCTAAAATTCATTTCAAATATAAACACATATAGAGGTTTTTAGTTTAGGATATCTTTTAAAAAATTGTTTTTTTGAATGTATGTCTTTCCACTATAAAACATCAAATAATTTCCACACATTCATGAAATTTAATCGTATAAAAAACACCTCATTTTTTAAATATATCGTATGTAGTTTCTAAAAATGAGACATGTTTTATTTAAATTGACTAATATTGAAATTTTATTATAAAATAATATTTTTTATAAGATCTCCCATGATTATTATTCAATCAACTAATGAACACCATTACAATTAAAATGTGTCCTTATAAATCGAAAAAAACGTAACAACTATAAAATTTTTAGCATAATAAAATTAAATATTGGGTGGAACCCCATAATGATAGGATGTCACGATAATTATATGAGTCTATACAAATATTTTTTCATCTGTCATATTATTACATCAAAATTCATAGTAATTTATAATGTCTCTCAACAATTTTAGATTTAATTACTGATGTACATGAAATTACGTTACTCAATATTTTTATAGGACAAGTATGATGATTTACATTCATTTAATAATTACTATTATTAAATGTAGACTAACTAATATCATGACAAATTTCAAAATCTATTATATACATATGAAGGCCTAGATATATTATAACATAATAACCTTGTTTATACTAGAATATCTCCAAAAATGTCCCACCACAAGGTTCGAAGATAAATCTCAATTTCCATAGGTAGGTGATGATACCCTGGGAATCAAACAAAAAAACATGTGAACTATTACACGAAAATCATATATATGATATACTATAAAAAATTAAATAATCACAATACATTTACAAAGACAAATAATATGTCCAAAAATCTATATTGTTAACATCAATCAAATTAGTTATTATGTTCTATATAATCATACTAAAGACCAACACAATATATCCCAAATTATCATGTATGTTTATATAATTTTGATAATATGTAACCATCATACTTCCCTAACATATGTAATCAAAAACAATGAGTGTTTACCTCCACATGATTGTCTTCCCTTTACATATATCCGACAAATCCAAGAAAAAAAATTAACCGAATTGAAAATTTGGGGTTGAGCATTAAATCTTAGTTATGTACCACTAATAAATCTATAGAATATCTATCCTCATTAACCAATAATTCATATAAAAATTATATTTCAAAATAATTATTATCAAAGTCATTTTCTATAAAATATCATCCTATCGATTACATTAAAAAACATTACATATACTAATAGTTACATAAATTTTACATAAAAAATATCTATAAGGTATAACATGGTATTTAAAATAGGTTTGATTCATTCATATAAATATAATGTATTAAATTATAATATCCAATACACATTCATTTAATTTATCTTAAAATCATCCAAGGAAAATCTTTTATATAATTGATTACACCCCTAAGATGCACAATAAACAATAGAAAGAATTCATGAATATGAAATATTTGAATATTGGTTCCATGATAGAGTTTAAAACCAATATATATGTAATAATGATCATAAACCATAGTGAATGATTAATAAAACATTGTTTATTAGTGTTGTTTTCCCAATACCCCAATGGTTTCTATATGTTCTATTATATTACCATGATGTCCAAGAAATCAGAATCTTTTATCAGAAAATTTTCCATAAAATATACATATCACATTCATGCCCACATATCATAAAAAAATTTCCATAGATATGAAACATTGCATTAATTCATGAAAACAAAATTTCCCTTTCATATATTTTTTGAGTAATTCTATGAAATACAATTTGAATATTAATTTTTTTTTCAAGAAACATCCATTCTAAAATCTACTGCATATCCAAAAAATACCATATCCAATATCATATATCTTGAGACATTAATATCATTATTCAAAGCCAAATGAAACCATATGAATATGAGTCATGCCATGTTATAGAACCTATTATAGAGAGACCTTCTATATGTTTGATGAAACCCACATTTCCTTACAAATCAGTCATGGGTGAGAATGTCACTAAAACCTAGTGAAGCGATATTTTATGGAAATCAACATCAATACTACATTTAATTGATATATCTATTGATCAAATCCCATAAGGGAAAAAACTCATCGATAATATGTATTGAAAAGAAATTAAAACGGACCCCACATATCGAATTAATCCCAACAGAGATCCATGATTCTAACCATTATGATGACCTTCTAATATGAACACGGATAAAGACAAAAAATCAGTAACAAAGACCATGCTGATAAATGAAGATAAAACTATAGAAAAATATGTCATATTAAAAGAGATAAATATATATTTAAATGTTAAATGAGACATGAACCCTTACTAAACTACATTTCTAATTCAATCACTAGATAGACATTGGTCAGCCATCAGGTTATGTAAAGGTCCATAAAATTCATGGGAAATTTTTTTTCTTAATTTTCTTTGGGATTTTACAAGAATGCAGTTTCTGACGGCACCTAATTATAAGGCCCGATGTACCCAGAATCAATTTTTGATGTTTAGCTCAAGTATGTTCAGTAAACAAACGATCGGGTTTTCCTAACATTTGAACTGGTGCTCAGAATCGAAATCTGAGAGCACTGATGAAACTGCAGTGCCGGTAGTTGCTTAAGAACACCTTTTCCAGAGTTGCGTTTTCTCGGGTGAGGTTATTAATTAAATGGGTTAACTAAAGAATAAAATAAAATGTTGTGCTACAAATTTTATTTCTATTCTAGGTAGTTTAAACCTAGGCTTGGTGGTTGGACAGGGACCCACTAATTTCTTAACTCCACTAGTAGGATATTAGTGAAGTGGGGCCCACAAGATCCCCACCCTTTCAACTTCCTCAAACCCCCATTAATTGTGTAACACACCCGCACCCCCCCCCCTTTAATGAAAAGTCAACTCTCTTAATTAATTAATTGATTAAGTTATTCAATGTAATTAATTCGTGAATTCATTTCGAATTTCAAATTGAACATTGGATTGTGTGTGTTAAATAATCAAGACAATGTCTTATTTCATTAAGGGTTGGTTCGTTGTGCGAGAGGGATTAGAGTGGAATTGCTCAAGCCTTGGAATCCTCTTCTTCCTCCTTGAAGAAAGCGAAGAACGCACTGTTGCCGATGAAGAACGACGGCCTCTGACGAAGGACGATGAAGAATGTCAAATCCTCAGAGATCGACAATGCGACACCATGTACCACGAATCCGATGATTCTCTTCTCTGTGACGCCGATGATGCTTATGGAACCTTGTTCCGCGACGTCGTCTACCACGATGATTATTTCTAGCGACGAACCTTTCTTCAAAGACACCTTGAGGTAGGGGTTAATTTTGTTCATGGAATGATCATTGCTGTTCTTTGTCTTTTATTTGGGGCCACATGTTTTCAACTTAATGGGAGGAGGCCTGACCACACGAACATGGCTGACCCTCCTCCCCCCTTGGTTGTTGTGTTTGTTGCGGCTTGAAAGAAGGTGGTGCGGTGCAACTACACTACGTGGAAACATGGAGGGATGTGTCGATGAAGCGCGACGCCATCACACGGTGTCGTTGTGGTCGACAAAGCCACAACGTCCTCGTGCTATGCCGGAGAACCACAAAGAGGTCGTGGCCAGAGCGGGTCTGTGGCAGAGGGGTGTGGTGTCGTCGCTTAGTGCCAGTCAGACAAGGTCGCGACTCAAAGTCACGACAGTGCAAGGCCGTGCGGCCGGAACCGCCAGCTGCTGGCACCTCGGAGGGTGGGACTGTGACGGTCCCGCGGCGGCAGTACCGGCCGGCCGGACCAGGCCGGACGTTTCATGGGGAGACCAGGGGACATAACCCTCAGCTGGAAAAAAGGAGCGGCCCCGACGTGGGGGATGCAGTTTCAATCAGGGAGGCAGCCCCCCCCCCCCCCCTTTCCGCTCAGCTCGGCCAGCACCGAGCTGGCCACCCGCGAGACGCACCGGTAGGGAAAGGCCGGGCCGGTAGGTCCGGGCCATGCCCACTGGGTCGGGCCGAGCCCTAATGGGCTACACCCGGACCCGGGTCTGGTCGACCCAGTTCGGGCCGACCCAAGGGGTCTCGGGCCAGGTCGGTCCGGGCCCAAAACCCCCTAAAACCGGACATGTCTGTTCTTTTGCCGCTATCATGGGATACGGACCTCTGATTGACTCACTGTCAGTTGAGATGAGATCCTTGGATCGAGAGAGTTGTTTCGGTATATTACACTCCAGGTTTTGGATAACCTTGTGTATGTACAGGTTGGTTCGAGCACGAAACCAACCGGGCCATCGGAGCAGAAATGTTTATAACATGAGCTCCGGACGTCCGATTGACATGCCGTCGACTTTGTTGGATTCCTCTTAGTGAGACAGTCCTTTTGGATTGCTCCAATCTAGGTTTGGACGCAGCTGGAGTGCGGTTGGTTTGGTTTTGACTTAAAAACCAACAGGGCCCCTAGAACGAAAAAGCCAATAACACTCAGACCCGACGTCCGATTGACGTGTCGTCTGTCACGTTGCCTTCATATTGATGATACAGAATTTTGGAATATATCAACTCTGGACTTCATTTCAGTTTATGTATCATCCCTTGGCTAGTGGAGTGCAACCTCCCTGAATGTGCTTGCTGAGTGTGGGAACCCTTGAGCTGGCTGCGACTGCGACGATGATGAAGACTGTATAGAAATCCTCTTTGGGTTCAACAGTGATGACTACAACACTCAGCAATCCTATGTGTATCAGTGCTTACCAATTTTATCTGGGTCAGATCATGTGTGGGTTAGTGCTCAGCGGTCCTGTGTGGGCCAGCGCATACCGATCATGTGTTGGTCAGATCCTATGTGGGTCATTGCGGGGGTTAGATGCTATTGATGTTTTGTGGGACCGACATCATAGATGAATTAGTGCCTACATCTGATCATTTATATTTGTCTTACGAAGAAATATACTTGTTTGATCTAAATCATGACTTTCAATCATTATCTTCAACATGTTTGACTTGAATTCTTATGTGGATTGGGTTGTGTTATCATGTGTGAATTGGGTTGTACTATCCTGTGTGGACGTGATCGAACTTGGGCTCGGACGATGGAGTCGAACTTGAATTGATGACTTAGGTATATGTATGGGAATATACCTAAGTAGTGTTGGATGTTACTTCGTGATTTTATTTTTCCTTTGTGAATTATCCTTTGTGTATTCTGGGAGACCTTTGGGGGTCTCAAGGTCCCTACTGTGTAGCGTATACTCACCCCTGCTTGGGCTATGCCCGCATATGTTGTATTGGATGTAGACGATGGACATCGCTGATCATGGTTGAGGCTTGTATAGGAAGTCGGTACCTAGAGGTGGACCACTGGGCGAGACGTACACGGAGCGGATGGATGGACCTAAGGAGCTGAGGAGGCTATCTGTACCCACCCTTCAGGGGGACTTCAAGTGGATAGCTTGATGTTGCTGCATTACTTTCAGTTGCTGAACATTATTTGCATTTGTACTTTACATTCGGTTTGGGTTTGTATTCTAGCCCATTTACTTTCTGCACCTACTTCTGTACCCAGTTTTACTTATTGTTTACATCTACTTTCTTACTCTGTTGTGATTGTTTACTTTTTAAAGGCATCACCTTCCCCTTTTTGTCGGGATTTATGCCTTTGGCCTAGTCTCCATCCCCTGGCCTATGGGAGGTGGGCTTGGGGTAGTCATGACACGGGTCCCGAGGACGGGTCATGACAAATAGGTTTCAGAGGAGTTCAGTTCTACCACAGAACTCAGGACTCTGATCATTCTTCTATGTGAAGAAATATTGTTAAGGGTATTGAGTGTGGTTATTAGTCCAGGGAGTCCAGTGTTGGTGCGGTGCCGACCTATCAATACACCAGGACCCTGATTTCTGATTTCCGACTCAATGCACAAAGAAATTGATTGCATGTGTGATTCAAAAGTTTTTTTTTGATTACTTTGTGTCAGCTCACCAGGTATAATATTTGACCATGGAACACCTATTTCTTATCAGGATGGCCCAATGATGACAGCCATCTAGGGTTCTGACCATTGTGCGAGACGACATCCCACCGAGCGAAGAGGCCTCAGTGCAGGGACCTTTTTCAGCGGAGGCATCGGTGGTACCTCTACCCACCGAGTCACAGGTGCTACCAGCCCTAGCAGTTGAGAGTACACATATCCTTAGTGCACTGCACGAGTTTCAACAGTAGAGACCGCCCATGTTCCACAGGTAGATGGACCCTCAGGCAGCCAAGGATTGGCTGGAGGCTGTGTTTTGAGTTTTCAGGTTAGTGGGGACACCAGCTGACCTCATGGTGATCCTCGCAGTGAGCCTCCTGCACGTGGCAGCAGGAAGATGGTGGAGCTTGATGCTCTAGGTGCACGATGAGGCATCTCTCCTCTGGATAGACTTTCAGAGCCTCTTCCACTCAGAGTTCATTCCAGTCACCCTCCGTGCGGTGCGCATTCATGAGCTACTACAACTGCGGCAGGGCAGCATTACGGTCGCCCAGTACTCGGCGAGATTTACCGACCTCTCGCACTATTCAACGGACATGGTATGAGACCCATTATTCCAGGCCCGGACCTTCGAGAAGGGACTGAGGCATGATATTAGGTCATTTCTAATCTCCCTCATCATTCCGAGATAGACAGGTGTACTAGAGAGATCCCTTCTCATTGAGAGTTTTCTTGCTGAGCCTACACCAGCAGCGAGAACTACCGCAGGGAGACACGTCGTAGAGTCTTCTGCAGCCAGCAGTAGACAGATGTCGCAGAGGTCCAAGCGGACTAGGCCATAGGGCAGATGACCAGAGGATACTGGCTCGGAGTTTCGGGGCACATGCAACAGAGACAATCTTACGGGTGGAAGACAGTGCTATGCATGCGGCGGGCATGGCCACTTGGCTCGTGATTGCCCGACCCACCATGCAGAAGGGCAGGATATGATTGAGAAACCACCCAGGTTGAGGCATAGGTTTGACCGTGGTGGTCTGCATGAAGCAGGTGGACAAGGCTAATGAGCTTGTTGAGCGGCAGGTGGGGGACGACGTTTTGAGGCTCTACCACCACCACCACCAGGAGGTCCACCGCGACCACAGGGGAGAGGACAACTTCAGGAAGCAGAAGCTTATGATCATGGCGCTCCAGAACTGGGTGGACAAGTGCGGGACTAGCTTTAGACGTGGAGCCCTTTTCCCTTAATGCATCTAGATTCGTTGTTTGTGTTGCTTTGTGTCCTTATACCATGATTTGTAGTAATAAAAGACCCTTGCAATAGTGACATCTGCTTTCATGTCTTTTGTATGTTAATACTAGGAGGTTTTGGTTAAAAACTATTGACTTGACCCTCACATACGATATTCCTACTTGAGAAGACCTAGTGACCACACACTGATGCTGAAAGTGTGACTCAACCCTTGGAGGCGAGGGTAACGGTTGGATCTATTGGCAGTAGCATCGAGGCCTTTTGACGTCATCCATGGCATGAATTAACTGATTATGACGGGATTGACTGTATTAAGAAAGGAACGTGGTTCATCTAGGGGATGAGACTAGATTTAACTTTTTGGAAAAGGTGAAATCATTGCAGCTTTGTCGAATGTTAAAGAAGATGGGGAAACCCTTCATGTGGTCAGATAGATGTCAGCAGAGCTTCTAGGAGGTGAGACATAGGTTGACCAGCGCACCTATCTTGAGGCTACCGGAAGAAGGAGTAGGGTACGTAGTCTACTAAGATGCATCAGGGACTGGACTCAGATGTGTCCTAATGCAGGAGAAGGCAGTGATCGCCTATAGATCTCAACAGTTGAGGCAGCATGAGCAGAACTATGCTACCCATGACCCTGAGTTAGCATCAGGGGTCTTCACTCTAAAGATGCGGCGACACAATCTGATGGGTGATCACTGTACCGTCTATTCTGACCACAAGAGTCTTAGGTACATATTCTCGTAGAAGGACATGAACCTAATACAGTGGCGATGGATTGAGTTCCTCCACGACTATGACTTTGAGATAGTCTATACTCGTGGAAAGGGGAATGTAGTAGCTGATTCTCTCAGTAGGAGGACATACATTCATCTACTCGGGGAGGCAACGGAGCAGATAGCCACTTTGCAGAAATCATTCGTGGATAGTGATGGAGCATCCCTTCTACATTCACTCACTATCACTCCTTCAGTTCTACAACCGGTCAGAGAGGCACAATGTGGTTACGATGACTGTGAGGTGCGGCATGCACAGATATCCTACGGACAGGTACCTGATGGATTCTCTGTGGGAGGAGAGCATGTCATACTTTTCAGAGGACGTACCATGGTACCAGCTTCTTTACAGGAGGAGGTGCTGAGGGAGTTCTACACTTCCCCTTTAGCGGTATATCCAGGAGTGGCGAAGTTTTATCGGGATCTCAGACGATAGCACTGGTGGCCGGGTATAAAGAAGGTTGTGGCTGAGTTCGTTTTTCAATGCCTCACCTGCCAGAAAATGAAAGTGGAGCACCGGGTACCAACAGGCTTGGTACAACACATGGAGGTCCCAGAGTGGATGTGGGATGGGATATCTATGGATTTTCTGACTGGACTTCCACGTACTTCCAGAGATCACGACTCCATTTGGGTGATTGTCGACCGATTCACCAAGTCGGCTCATTTTTTACCCATCAGAGAGAAGGGCTCAGTGGCGATCTCGGGACGCCTCTACGTTCAAGAGATTTTACAGCTTCATGGTGTGATATTATCTATCTTCTCTGATCTAGATGCTCGATTTACTTTCCTTGATTAGGAAGGGGTTATAGGAGGCATTCGGGATGCAACTACGTCTGAGCAACGTCTTTCACCCTCAGACGAATGGTCAGACAGAGAGGACTATTCAGAATCTTGAGGACATGCTCCGTGCATGTTCCCTCGACTTTGGTGGCAGCTAGGAGGACCATCTACCCTTGGTGGAGTTCACATACAACAACAACTACCACTGCACCATCGGGATGGCACCATACGAGGCATTGTATGACCGGCCATGCAGATCACCTTTGTGCTGGACAGACCCTGGGGAGTTTGCACTTGTGGGACCAGAGATGGTCCATACCATGACGGAGAAGGTCCAGGTCATCCAGGAGTAGATGAGGATAGCTCAGAGCTGGTAGAAGTCTTATGATGATAGGAGGCGGAGGCCACTAGAGTTTGAGGATGGCGACCACGTCTTCTTGTGGGTCTCACCTTGACGTGGATTACAGAGATTTGGAAGGGGTGAAAAGTTATCTCCATGCTTCATCAGACCATTATAGGGTCTCAGTAGGATAGGAAAGGTGGATTATTTCATGGCTCTACCACCTCAGCTGCACCGGGTGCACGACGTCTTCCACGTATCTCAGCCGAGGAGATACGTGCATGACCTGATGCATATCATTGACGATGGGGAGAATTTTACGAAGGTCCTGGTGGGGATCGAGGATCGACAAGAGCGGGTCCTATGTGGGAAGTTGATTCCTCTAATGCGCATCATATGGGAGCACGAAAACCTCCAAGAGAGCACATAGGAGCGGGAGGCTCAGATGCGTGCACAATACCCACATTTGTTCCCCTAGTTTATGATGTATCTTTACGGGGACGTAAATCCCTGAGGATGGAGTAATGTAAAGACCCATAAAATTCAAGGGAATTTTTTTTCTTAATTTTCATTCGGATTTTACAAGAACGTAGTTTCTAATGACACCTGATTCTGAGGCCCGGTGTTCCCGGAATCAATTTCCAATGATTAGTTCGGGTATGTTCAGTAAACAAATGAGCGGGATTTCCTAACATTTGAACCGGTGATCGGAATCGAAATATGAGGGCACCGATGAAACCACATGCCAATAATTTCTTAAGAACACCTTTTCCTGAGTTTCATTTGTTCTGGTAAGGTTTTTCATTAAATGGGTTAACTAAGCAATAAAATAAAATGTTGTGATACAAATTTTATTTCTATTCTATTTAGTTTAAACCTAAGCATGGTGGTTGGAGTGGGACCAACTAATATCCTAACTCCACTAGGTAGGATATAAGTGAAGTGGGGCCCACATGATCCCCACACTTTCAACTTCCTCAAACATCCATTAATTGTGTAACACACCCCACCCCCCCCCCCCCTTAATGAAAAGTCAACTCTCTTAATTAATTAACTGATTAAGTTATTCAATGTAATTAATTCGGGAATTCATTTAGAATTTGAAATTGAACTTTGGCTTTTGTGTGTTAATTAAATAAGACAATGTCTTATATCATTATGGGTTAGGTCGTAGTGTGAGGGGGATTGGAGAGGAATTGATCAAGCCTTGGTATCCTCTTCATCCTCCTTGAATAACGCGAAGAATGCAATGTCGCCGCCGAAGAACACAGACCTCCGACGAAGGCTGATGAAGAACGTCGAATCCTCAGAGATCGACGACACGATGCCATGTACTGCGACGCCGACGATTCGCTTCTTCATGACGCCAATGATTCTTATAGAACCTTGTTCCACGAGGATGTCTTCCACAATAATTATTTCCCGCGATGAACCTTCGTTCGATGACACCTTGAGGTAGGGGTTAATTTTGGTCGTGGAATGATCATTGTTGTTCTTCATCTTTTATTTGGGTCCACTTGTTATCAACTTAACGGGAGGTGGTCGGACCGCACGAAAACGACCGAACCCCCTACGCCCTTGGTTGTTGTGTTTTTTGTGGCATGAAAGAAGGTGGCGCGGTGCAATTACACCGCGTGGAAACGTGGAGGGATGCAGCGAAGTAGCGCAGCGCCATCCCGCCGTGCCGAAGAACCAAGAAGAGGCTGCAGTGGAGGGGTGAGGCACCGTCGTGCTGCGCCGGTCGGACAAGGTCGTGGCTCAACGACATAGTGGTGAAAGGCGGGGAGACTGGAACAGCCAGCCACCGGCACCTCGGAGGGTGGGACCGCAGTGATCTCGCGGCGGCATCACTGGCCGGCTGGACCGGACCTGCCGTTGCAGGGGGTGACCGTGGGTCGTATCCCCCAACTGAAAAAAGGAGCGGCCCCCATGGGTGGGGGGGGGGGGGGTTCAATCAATGGGCATCCCCACCCCCCTCCCGCTCAGCTCGGCCAGCACCGATATGGACACCCGCGAGCCGCACCTGCCCAGGCCGGACCGGCTGCACCGGGCCAGACCCTGACCCTGGTCGGGCAACCCAGTTCGGGCCGGGTTGGTCCGGGCCCAAAACCCCCTAAAACCAGACAGGTCTGTTATTTTGCCCATATCTTGGGATACAGACCTCCGATTGACGAACCATCCATTGAGATGCGATCCGTGGATCAAGAGGGTCGTTTCGGTACATTACTCTCAAGTTTTCGGGGAACCATGGGTACAGCCGGGTTGGTTCGAGCAAAAAACCAATCGGGCCCCTGGAGCTGAAACGCTTATAACATGAGCTCCAGACATCCGATTGACGTGCCGTCGACTTTGTTTGATTCATTTTCAAGAGATGGACCTTTTGGATTTCTCCTCTTGAGGTTTGGATGCATTTAGAGTGCGGATGGGTAGGTCTTGACTTAAAAACCAACTGGTCCCCTGGAAAGAAAAATCCAATAAATCTCAGACCAGGCGTCCGATTGACGCGTCGTCTATCACGTTGAGTTCCTATTAACGATACATATATTTGGGATACATCAACTCTGGACTTTGTGTCAGTTGATGTATCGACCCCTTGGCTCATGGAGTGGACCCTCCCCGAACGAGCTTACTGTGTGTGGGAACCCTAGAGCTGGCTGCGACTGCGACAACGATGAAGACTGTACTCAAATCCTCCATGGGTTCGACAGCGATGACTAAAGCACTCAGAGAACCTGTGTGGATCAGTTCTTAACGATCCTGTGTGGGTCAGATCCTATGTGGGATAGCGCTCAGCGGTCTTGTGTGGGCCAGAAAATACTGATATTGTGTTGGTTAGATCCTGTGTAGGTCATTACGGGGGTGAGTACCTATCAATCCTATGTCGGTCCGACAGATTAGATGTTTCAGTGGCTACATCTAATCATCTCTATTTGTCTTATGAAGAACTATACCTGTGTGAGATGAATCATGACTTTCAATCATTATCATCGACATGTTTGACTTGCATTCCAATGTGGATTGGGTTGTGTTATCCTGTGTGGATTGGGTTGTACTATCCTGTGTGGACGTGATCGAACTTGGGCTCGAGCGATGAAGCCGAACTGGAATTGATGACTTAGGTATATGTTTGGGCATATACCTAAGTAATGTTGGATGTTACATCATGATTGTATCATTCCTTTATGGATTATCCTTTTTGGATTCTTGGAGACCTTCGGGGGCTCGAGGTCCCTATTGAGTAGCATATACTCACCCCTGCCCGGGCTATGCCCACACTATATTGTGTTGGATGCAGACGACAAACAGCGCTGATCGCGGTTGAGGCTTGTGGAGAAAGTCGGTACCTGGAGGTGGACCACTGTGCGGGATGTACACAGAGCGGATGGCTGGACCCGAGGAGCTGAGGAGGCTATCTATACCCACCCTTCAGGGGGGACTTCCAGTGGATATCTTGACGTTGTTGCTTTACATTCAGTTTCGGTAATTTCTTTCCAGTTGTACTTTACATTAAATTTGGGTTTTTATTCTGGCCCATTTACATTCCGAACCTCCTTTTGTACCCAGTTTTACTTAGTGTATACATCTACTTGCTTAGTCTGTGGTGATTGTTTACTTTATAAAGGCAATGCCTTCACCTTTTTGTCAGGATTTACCCCTTGGTGCTAGTTGCCAGCCCCTGACCTATGGGAGGTGGGATTGGGGTAGTCATTGCACGGGTCTCAAGGATGGGTCGTGACAGGTTATACAGTTTTCCATTGGATGAGTACTGGGTGAATGTACTGATCCTACACATATGAGTCTCCCTTTATTTTGATATTGGAAGCCAACCATTTAATTGTTTTCACATGTATACATGCATGTATTCTCCCAAATTGTAATAGCTAGTTGGTGCCTTGCACTAGCTATCCAATTTACTCCTAAAAAACAAGTCACTAACATCCTCCAAACATAAGGAAAAAAAATCAAAAAAATGATATTTCATGAATGAGAGTGGACCCCAACACAATTTCATATACATGGGTCTGTATTCCCCCTCCACAACATAGAATCATTATATCCCCATAATGGATCATGATCACAAATAAAAAAAGATATTGTGATAATATTGTATCATCAAGGCAACAGACACCAATGTCTATTATGTCCATAACATAGTTACATCTCACTTGAACTAATGGAACAAAATTTCAATGAAGTACAATATACCAGTGATGCACTATAAAAATATTCTTTTCAATCACTATTGTGTCTGGTTCAATCTCAACATCATCCAACATGATCATATTAAACAGATTAGGATTTTACTTATTTAGTTGGGTATCATTAAACACATCATAAATTTATATAAAAGTGGTGGATAAGTCCAACAGATACATCACCTTAGAGATTCTCTCCACAACCTAAAATGGACTTATATAATGATGTGATAACATACTGTACCAATAATTTCATATAAATATATATATATACTATAGTAAAACTATTATGAAATATCAATCACTAATATCATTGTAACATTGATTATGATGCTAATCAAAAAAATACTCTTCGAATCACAGAGATATCACTAATCTTTTACTGCTGAATTTCCTGATATCAATCAACTCATATATTATTCTCAATCCAATTTTAGATTTTTTCACCCACCTATTCCTAATGTTAAGGTGATTATAATGGAATTCTATAAAACTCCCCAAATAGAATAATTATATTCAATTATTAAATATATTGTTATCGAAAATATCAATTAAGTGAATATGATTCACCAAAAAACCACTAATGTCTGGAACACATACCCAAAGCATGTCTTCTATAACCAGAATATGTTTCTCAGTTTTCCCATCCCTCTAGGGATGATATATCATGCTCAAAATCATTTAAAACTCATTAAATCCTTTATTACACTCCCCGAACCAGATGTGATGTTAAGGTCCCATTAAAAAATAATTGAAAATGGAACACCCTGAATATTAAAAGTCTTCCACATATATTGGTGTCCAAAATCTTTTAACATCATAAAATTAATGAAAAATAATAAATAAACTTATTTCATAAGTAAATAAATAATCAACCATATCTCATCCTTACGAAAAGAAGATTGAGGTCACATAATCACACAGACTATAGTTTTCTCATCCAATTCCCACATTGGTATAACTGAGGGTTATACCAATACAATTGTCCACAGTTGTCTATATATAATTACACGAAATGAAAGGCCCCAAGTCAAAATAATCCTGACTGATCACATAATATCTAACCACCTATAATGGCATCTCATTTCTTGGTAAGTATTGTTATCTTCATGACGTACAATCCATTTTGACTCATTTTGGTTATTTGTCCATTCTTCTCATAGTTTCATTAGAAGATCCATTCCTCCTTAGAAGAAAAACTATATATCAATAATTTTAGAATGAAAAAACCCAAAATCCTATAGCTGGTCCATACTACAACTATAATTACATGGTTACATGGAATCAAATCCCATGGGACAGGATGGTATAGTAGTTTTAGTAATCTTGATATATAATGGTGTCTTATAATACATTTTTAATACATTGACTACAACATATTTTTTTTGATAATATAATTATTCCATCTACATTTTACCTCTATATAAGATATACTATGCTTCATGTAATACTCTGGAAAGGAAACATAGTAAGGGAGAGCTCAAATTCTTTGAAAGGTTTATGTATAAAAGAAACAATCAGGAATCAATTATCATATTCCACATGAATATCTAAATATATGATATTAAATTACATTTATCAAATTGTGTAATTATTAGATAATATTCCTTCGAAAATAACAGAGCTCACATGCCATTTTAATAATTTCATAAGGAATAGTCTATATGGAATGTTAATTAAATGAAAACATAGTCCATTTAATCAATGAATTGAGAATGAAATAAAACCATAACATTTTTCAAAGAGAAAATACAATAGATAATAAATAATAAATTCTGAATGAATTAAATTATTAATTTTTTAATTCCATGTTTCTATAGTGCACTGAATATTTACCATCATGATATTTTCCCTAGACTATTTATAAATACTTTGTAAAAACACTTCTGATTTGGAAAACTGATTCATCTCATGAGACTTAGGATGCATTGGGAGGCATTTGTCAATTCAGCCACACCCATGTCTTCACGTCTAATGAATTCCTAAAATATAAAATAACAATTTTAATAATGTCCCTGTAATCAAATATAATTATATATTAATGAATACCTATTTCTCATCATATCCCCAATTAGCCAAATAATTGTCAAAGTAAGAATCATATATAAAAATGTTATAATGTTTAGGAAATAATAATTTCTATCACACAAGAATATTAATCTATATGATAAATTTATTGTATTATAACAATGATCATAAAGATATGATTTATTTATGATAATGTTAACAATCAAAAATGAAATTCAGATTGCAATGATAACTTTTACCAGTTGGTAATTTTCATGTAAAAACACTTTAGATGTGATAATTTAATGGGAAACTAAAAATACTATATAGTAAGAGTAATAAAATGATATTATATAAAAAATGGACTTTATATACACCAAATTAAATGAGTTGGTGCATTAAAATTAATTATCAATTTAATGTAAATTGATATGAAATCTATTAACTTTGATTCCTTTTTGATGAACCCTATTTAACCACTTATATACTTTTTTTAACCATTTTATTAACATATAAATGAAACATATTAATATTAATGATTACATGTATGTTTCTTTTATAAAATATTATTATCTATTTTTAATAATTACTCAAAAGTATCGTTCTTTTGGGTAATTACTGCTTTGAATTTCGAGTATGTTTTAACTTTTTTTGTTCCTCTTACATTGATTATTAATTTATCACTACATAATTTAATCCACAATATAAATATCATATATTATAATTGAATATTTATTTAGACTAATTTATAATATTTAGTGATGTTAAATGAAATATACTATTCATAAATACGGTTGGTTGTACATACGTGTGAACGTTGTTTTCACTTGATCATTAGGTTGGATGAATGAAAATTAAATGCATTATATATATTTACCATTTCATTATTATATCATATATATAATTTTTTTAATTCCATCCTTAATATATTCCTTGTGAATCTTAGACCGATCTCATCACATTATGTGGTGGTTGTCCGGTGTACAAATGGGAATGTTGTTATATTCCCACAAATTGATAGAATAAAGGTATGTGAAATATAATAATATCGAAATGTGAAAATACCAAAAATAACATATATAATATATATAAACTATAAATCCATCATTATTCCAAACCATAAATTTGGTAATGGAAAAATATAGGACATCAATTCGTGAGGTGATAGTCACTCATACACATGAATGATGATTTCATAATCTATTTGACCGAAGATTGTGACATTGTAGGTCTGAACATAACATAACATAATATTAGAATATTAACAATACTTAGGCCATTATTTAATTGTGTAATAATAGAAACATAATAAAGTGAAGATGGAAATAAAATAAAAATACTTTTAGAAAAACATTACCTCTTTTTTTTATTTCATCAGGTTGCAAATAAAATATTAAATAGTTATATTTAAAAAAATATAGATAATAGAATTATTGGAATATATTCTCAAATTGATTTGGAATTATCTTTTTAGATTAATATACCTTTAGATGTGTAAAAATTTGTGGCGTGTGGGTGGAATTTTATAGTTCAGGTGGAGTAAGATTCTTATAAATACTCTAATGTTTTCAATTTTGTGAGGTATCGCTTAATAATGTAGTTAAAAGATCGATAATAAGTGGGAATAAATGATAATATGGTTGATTCAAACCTAAAAAATTGGAAATAAATTAAATATTTTGTAAATGTACTACTATTTCTCCTTATTTTAACATTTTTGGTTTTTTTCATTATGCTATATAGATTTATTTCGAGAGTGATTTATTAGATAAGATATACTTAAAGTAAATATTTTTAGATTATTTCATAAAAATTAATCTAGTTATGATATATATTTTATAAAAAATGTAATTTCCGTGGGAAAATAATCTTAATAGAAGCGCATGTAACTCAAAAAAACAGTTCTTTAACCCTAACTATCATGGCTATGTTTTTTGTATTTAGTTTTCTATCTAGTAATTATTAAATTTAAATTGACCATTAGTGATTTATATGGTATATATATTAACATTTACCAATAAAATTTTTGAATATAATATTTATAGTAATTTCAAATCATTCAAAAATATATATATATATTATAAAACATCATTAATATAAATTTAGACATTATTTATTAAATTTAATTTGTAAAAAAATCATGAAAAGATTGAATTAGAATATATTATATTAAAATATTTTTAAATTGATATATTCATATTAAAAATTAATGTATGTCACCTATTTATTAAATTTATATCATTTTTATAATAATAATATCATTTATTCTGATTAATAAGTTACTATATAATTAGTAAATTTGTGTTTCAAAAGAATTTTAATTGACTAAATCATCTACAAAAAATTATATCTAAATTAATAAAATAAAAAAATATTTTTATTAGGGAAAATATTATAAATGAACCTATGTAGTTTTTTACACTTTCCCAGTTCATTATAGATATTAAGTGGTGGGAATGTATCTTTTCTTCTTTTTCATTACTAAACATATTCTATGGCACGCATTTTTGTGAAAGAGTCCCAAAAACTCATATATTTATATAATAAAGTCATTAGAGTTGAAATATGTCCAAAAAATTGGTGTTGGAAAAATGGGTAAGTCATTTGGCAGTATATGAATAATGATGAATATCGTGGTAAATTGGTTTTTCTCCTAATCACATTAATCAATTTTAATATGTTTCACTAATCACTATCATCAAAAAATAATTTGACCTTATTAAAAAATATATAATTATTTTTTTTCAAAATATAAAAAACATTTTAACATATTAAATATCTAATGGGGTAGGAATAATATTTAATATTATTCTTGTTGACATGATGAGAATGCGGTTCTTCAAAGTGAAAAGGGTCAAAAGATTACTACATTTTTATATTTCAATTCAATGAAAAAATGATTCCAATGACCAAAATTGGTCTAATAGAAGTATAATTGGAATAATATTTATTTAAAACCATCTAAATATATAATTTAACATTCTAAATTATTTAAAGAAAAAATCAGTATTCAACTAAAATTCATTGTTGTTTAATTTTCATCAAAAAAATGAAACTCTTTAAAATATGAATTAAAGTCACCCTAAGGTAATTATCAAATTAATAATTAAGAAATGATTTTCATTTTTTTCTAATAGAATTTTTTGTAATTATAAAAATTTAGTTTTAAGACTAGGTCTCTATTAAATGGTGGTATAAATTCCTTTTACAAAAATAAAAAATTTTAGGGATACTATTGGACTTTTTATTATCTTATGACTATTAAATATATTGGATGAATTTAAAACCATTTTATTGAACATATAAAATATAATTAATTTAATATTATAAAAAAATAGTGATGAATTTAATATAATAAGAAAAATGCCTTCAGTACATAAAAATAGCTTTTAATAAAAATAGTTCGTTTTTATGAAGTTACATTTTATATTTCTTTCTAATTAATTGGATTTCAATGAATTGAATCATATATTTTCAAAAGTTAGTTCATACTACCATTAAATACCAATGTAAAGGGTACAAGTATTTGTTTGTTTTATGTAATAATATTAATAGTATACTACAATACCTAGTGTAGCATGTAACAAAATTTATTGATGAAACTAATTATTGCGTCATATGTGAGGTAAATCATTTTTACATGCATTTAATGCTAAATGATCTATTAATTTTATTTATAATTGTAAATATATCATAATATCTTGAGATGTTATATTCCTTTCTATTATTGGTGCTGTGTTTCATAGATGTAATAAAATAAAATATTATTTTTTAAAATTTTCAAGGAAATTAAAACTACCAACATTAAATAAAATTATAAGGACTCAGCCTTAATACTATACTTAATATTGAATTAAATAAATTATTCACATTGAGGATCTTTTCAGGTTTAGTGTTTTAGAGAATTTGTCCATAACTATTATATTATATCTCAAAAATTATACAGTAGAAAATTCTACTCACTTTCCACATTTTTAATTAAATAAATACACATGAAAAAAAGATTCATGTCTACATTCATGTTTTAGACAACATGACTTTTCATTGATCTGATTTTTGACCCTATTTATCTTTATGTCCTATGAAAATCATTTCAAAACATGGGATGAGTGTAAAAAGATCACTAAGGGTTACAAGATAAAGAATGATAAATATTTTCCATAAATACATACCAAGTATATTCTCATACCTCATGAAATAATAATATTTATGAATGACATAGAGAAATCATAAATCATAAAGGTAACTTGTGGCATATATAACATACTTTCGTTGTAGCTTTTAAAGCTGTGTAGGGAGTCAAATTTGGAATAACCATCATAGTATATTCCTTAAATCTCATAGAAGAAACATTCATGTTTACCTATTTCACGTTACACAATGCAATGTAGAGATATCTTGGGCTCACCCACTATAGGTTTATCATGAACCACCATTATACATAACAATTCCCGATAACCATAACATATTCATTACACGTAAAACAAATATAATGGAAATTTAACATTTCCATATTTCAATCATAATATATCATTTAAATATATTGATATAAAAAATCCATTATCAAAACCATTTTTAATACCATAATATGTAAAAGAGTATATGTAATTTATTTTCCATTAAAAAAACATTACAGTTTGGTAAAGAAGCCAATTATCAAATAATACTTGCGGAGGAAGAAAAGGTCATTCTCACCATTTACGTTAAAAAGAAAAAATCATATTTTTGTTTAATAGAACGCCTTATTGAAAAAATATTTATTTTTAATGAAATGAGAAGTCAAATGTTTTTATACACTGTAAAAAAGAATGTCATTTATAAAAAAAATATTCCTCAATGAAAAGAGATTGAGATGAAGTCCCTAGACCTCGTGTCCGACTTAACTTGATCATTAATAAATATAATGAATAAAAAAAGATAATTTCTAATTTCCTGAAAACATTTTTCATTTTTATTATTCCCTTTATATAAATTATTTCCTTGGTATAACAATTAGTTAATTATTTGAGTTCCTATCAAACATTTTTTTGATGCTCAGAATTTGAGTGAAAAATGAACTGGTTATAATGATAAATATTCTATGTTGTCAAAATTCCATTATCATCCTAATGATTTTCATTATTTATATATCAAATATATAATATATATCCAGTAAATATAGGTATATATAATAGTTCTTAACATTTGGAGGTAAGAAATGAAATGCACCGTTCATGGAGACGGTAAGTCGTACGTAAGAATGAACACTGTATTCAATTATATTTCTTATTTAATGGAATTAAAACATAATGATACGTAGTTATATTATAATTTCAGAATAATATCATATATAATTTCATTAACTCCATCCTCTATACATTCCAGGTATGGAATGAATGAGTCATATCCATTTGAGGGGGCAGTAGTCTGTACTTCCTCAAATGAAATTATCGTATATACCCACTATTGAAATCATAAAATTATTCCATAAATGAAAAATAAAAATGAATAGAAACAATATAAATATAAAATATACCTTATATAAATAGATTTCTTTCTCAATGGCCACTATAAGAGGTGGTATGTGAAGATTGAACAATCATTGTTTCATGAGGCACTAGTCCGACGTCCACAGAAACTGTATGTTCATTACCCATTAGATAGTGGTGTGTGTAATTTTAATTCAAATACTTCTCATAAAAATAACCTAGTATATTAAGGATATTGGTGTGGTTATAAATGAATGTAATAAAAAGAGTTTAGTGGTTTGGAGAAGGAAAATAAAACAAAAGAACATTAGAGAAGGCATTACATTTAAAATAGGTATATCCCTTTGGTTTGAACCAAAATGATTACTTTAATTTCCTTTTTCCTAGAGAAAGGCTTATAGGAGGATGATAGGGATGTAGGGATATTAATTGGTATAGGGTGGTTGAGTCACGTGGCTTGAGAAATGTGAGGATTGGGTTCGAAGTGAGGGCTATTTATAATGGGAAGGAGAGGCTCTTTAAGAATTTTTATAATTATTATTTTATTATATAATTATTCTAAGTTTCTAAAGGTGAAAAATATATTAAAGTAAAAGATAAGAACACACATGTTCTAAATAAAATCATAAAATAATAATTTTTAATGTATTGGATGTTTTTTTAATCTTTATAATATTATTTATTTAAAATATTCTCTAATGAGGTAAACAATGCATCATTATTGTGTTGTGAATATTTTTATTTATATGATGTAAAAAAAAATATCATGATGTAAGAAATATATTTATATTTAAATGAATATTAATAGTTGAAGTGATAACATATATAACCCCATGAATAAATTGATTTACTGAAGGATATCTGTTTATGTCATTTTTGTCTTCAATTTAAATTAATTAATATAAATTGTCAGTATCACTCCCAAGTGGCTCTATGGGGCCCCAAAATCGGCCCAAGGATTTCCATGGTCAGAAATGTATCAACCAATAATATTAGGACACATTTTTGGCTAGTTTTATATTATTATAATATTATTGTTTTAACCTTACTTACCAGATTTACCTTTTAACAATTGTAAATAAAATATTTACTGATGTAAATATTCATAATTTCAAAAAATAAAAGTTACATATTTAAAAAAATTGGACCACCTGACTATAAATATGAAATCAATTTTGATAAATTCAAAACATAAAAGTGACACAAATTAATTTAAAATTAATTCCTGCCTTCAAAACAAAAACCATGATTTGAAGAGATAATAACTATCAAAAGATTGACACTTATTTATATCCCCTTTCAAAGTGAAATTACATTCAATGACAAAAATTTGATTAAATGGTAAAAAAGTAATATTTTACACATTAAAGAAACTTAAAAGGATAATTTACGTTATAAATAAATTATATTAAAAGGCTGTTAATAATTACAATACAATATTTTCAATATTCATAAAAAATGAACATTATCATAAAAATACCCAAAATTTATCGAAAGAAAATTTTGATGTCCCAATTCTAATGAGGAATTTTAATTTTTCAAATATAATATATAATAGTTACCAAATCAATATTTAATGATAGTTCTCCATCAAAATTCATCGAATCGACCTTTCAATGTATTTTAGAGTATTTATGCTTAAAATCAGATTCATTCTTATTTGAAACCTCTAAAATTTATTGGATTAATGTAAAAAGATTTAACAAACATGTATATTCATATTGTAGTTATTTCTGTCCATTCCTGCCAATACAACTACTATGAGTTAATTCTAATTTAAAATAATATTATATTGTTATTTTTCTGTATCACACAATGTTGTGTGAAACAGAAGATTTCAATGAACCACGTTGTTGCGTATCAGGTACGCTATCAAACATAGAATCCTTTTTAAAATAAAATTAATATTTATATCACAAATAATAATAAATATGAAGATGATTTATTATAAGGCCCCAGTCTTAATCCTTACTTAATCATGAGTTATTACAATATTACACGTTGAGGATCTTTTCAGGTTTAGAGTTTTAGAGAATTAGATCATAAAACTTGCATTACATTCCACATATAAACAAAGTGGTTACATAAAGATAGTATTCTTCATTCCCATCAATGGAAACACATTTAAAAATAAAACATGGATTATTTCTTGACACATCCTTGACTCTATCATATTATCATGTACCTTTCCCTTGACCTGTGAAAAACATTTCAAAAACCTGGGATAAGCATAAAAACTCAGTATGGGTTTTAAAAAAAACATGGAAAGGAAAAATGAGTTCATATATACATAAGAATGAAATCATACTTTACCCATAAAACATAGGCACTTTAACATACCTCATAAAATCATGAATAAATCATAGAAATCATAAGACATAAAGGTAACTTGAGGCATTCAAAACATTCTTACGTAGGGAGTAACCCTCTTGGTTACGTTTGGAATACCCATCACAGTATATTCCCTAAAATCTCTTCGGATAAAACTTAACGTTTCACTCCTTCATGTTACCCAACGCATTGGAGAGCTATAACGGGCTCACCCTCCCTTAGTTTATCACGGAACCACCCGTCTTCATAATAATGCCCAAGAACCATAACATAATCATATCACATAAAACATGCATAAAGGAAACATAAAATTTCCACATTTCAATCACGAGATATCAATACAACACATTGATATAAAAACATTATGAAAACCATTTTCAATACCAAAATAAAAGAAAAGTAAAATATGGTATTTATCTTTCTTTTAAAAAGAAGGTATGGCTTGTAGAGGAAGCCGAAACTCAAATAACGGTCACGACGGCGGAGAAGTCGTTGTCGCCGCATACATACGACAAAAACATTCCCTTTTGTCGTTTAGTAAACGCTTCGTATAAAAAATATTCCTTTTGAATAAACATAAAAGTCAAAGGGGTTTATACACCGTATAAAAGAAAGTTGTGTATAAAACAAAATATGCCTCAATGAAAGGAGATTGAGACGAAGTCCCATACCTCGTATCCGACTTGACCCGACCGTTCTTTAATCTCCTGAATAATAAACTTGAGTTAATCTCTACTTGCTTATGAATCTTTTTCAAGTTCATTATTCCTTTTATACCATGTTATGAACATCATGTAATCAGTTAAGTTAATAATGTTCATTTTGTCGGTATTTGGTTCTTAAAGTCAAAAATAGACTTCTTACACTTACATGTTGTTAATTTGGTCATAGTTTCGTTATATCAAGAATGGTATCCATGATGTAGATATCATATATGTCATATATATCCAGTACATACATGAATTTATAATATTACATCACATTTAGAGGTAAGAAATGAAATGCACCGTTCATGGAGACGGTAAGCCGTACGTACGCATGAACGCTACTTTCATTTCTATTTCATATTTTATGGAATGGAATCATAATGATATAAAGGTATATTATAATTCCAGTATAATATCATATATAATATCATAGTTCCATCCTTTATATGTCCCACATATGGTATTTAACGAATCAAATCACTTTGAGGGGGCGGTAGTCCGCACTTCCTAAAATGAAGATATCGTGTTTACCCATAATGGAAACCGTAAAGGTATGCCCAAAATTAAAAAAAAAGATTAAAGAAAACATAAACATATCATATATCATATATAAAAATAGTGACATCATAATGGCCACCTTTGAAGGTGTAAAATGAGTGTTGAACAATCATCGTTTCGGGAGGCAAAATTTCGCCATCCACGGAAACCGTATGTTCATTAACCATTTGATGTAGTTGTGTGAGAGTGTAGCTCAAATATATCTTATAACAACATCCTAGTATATTAAAGATACTGGTGTTGTTACAAAAGAAGTAAATAAAAATATTTTAGGGGGTTGGAGAAGCAAAATAAAACAAATGAACATGAGAGAATGAATTACCTTCAAAAGTGTAACTCCTTTTGATTTGAGCCTAAAAGCTTCCTTTGAAAGGATTCTGCCCAAAGGGAATCCTATAGAATGAGGAGAGGGATGTGGAGAGAGTAAATGGGTAGGGGTTGGCCGATCCAAAGGCTTGAGTAGTGTGTGAAATGAGGTAGAGGTGGGGGCCTTTTATAAGAGGAGAGGAGGGGCACTTTTGGCAAGTAAAGAAATATTACTTTATTTGAAAATTTGTGTCGGTTTTAAAAGGTCCCACATTGATATAATTCGTGTATAATGTGATAAGGGTTCGAAATCCAATCATACAATTGGTTTTGGACATGTGTAGTTCATAGATTTTACATTATCTTTCCATTTTATTTAAATAGTCAAATAATGATGTCATCGCTGCATCATTATTATGTCATAAATAATTAAATTTATTTAATGTCTAAAAATTATAAAAAAAACTACTATGATATAGGAAATCTTTTTAGCTTTCCAATTACTATTTATAATCAAAATTTGGACTTTTATAACCCCACTTAAAAATTGTTTTCGTAAAACATATTATGTTTGTGTCATTTTCACTTTAACATTAAATAAAAAGTAATTTATGTCATTTACTAACAAAAGTGGATCCATGGGGTCTCCAAGTTGACCCATGGCATGTCATGGTCGGCCATGACACAACCAATGAGGTTGGGACATGTGTCTAGGTCATTTCATTTTATTAAAGTATTATTTATACCTTAAACTACCCTAATTACCACTAATCGTGATTAAGAACTTAATAAGTTACTATTCACCAAAAAATTATTATAATCTCATTGAACCAAATATTACATACTAATGAAAACCATGTATGTCGTATTTTTAAAATTCAATACACATTAGTGGTAAACTTTCATTTAACTGAAAAATCAGTTTGCTTGATTATCACTTAGTGGTTTCACTATTCATCAAAAATTGGAGTTTTTCAGAAAATTACCAAAAATTCACCCTAAGCTATATTTGATATTCCGAATTCAAAAATGAAGTATATTTTACAAAATTCAAATCATATAAGTCACAGTAATTAATTTATTAATTAATTCCCGCTGCCAGAGCAAATAGCGTGTTTTTACAAAACAATAAGTATCAAAAGATTGACACCAGTTTAAGTCTAATTTCAAAGTGAAATTGATTCCAATGAACACCATTGGATAAAATGGTAAATATATATTCTAATTTCACTTCAAACCAATTCAAAACATAATCTAATCATATAAATAAATTAGATTAAAAAGCAGTTTTGATGTAAAATGCAGTATTTTTCACTATTCATTAAAAAATGAACATTGTCAGAAAAATATCAAAAATTCACACAAGGTAAATTTTGATGTCCCAATCAAAAAGTATAAGTTTATTTTGACAAAAATAGTTTATAAAATTGTCAAAATATAGATTCAAAAATGGTTTTCCATCAAAAGGCAGTAAAACAATCTTTTAAGAATATTAGTGTATTCCATGCATAAGATTGTATTTATTTTCATTTTAAGCCTCTATAACACTATCTTAATCATTAATAGACATAGATAAAAATATCTATTATTCATTACTTACTTGGGATGTTACATCCTTCCCCCCTTTAGAAAATTGCGTCCCCGCAATTTATTTACTTATCGAATAAATGGAGGTACTTATCCCTCATTGCATTTTTAGATTCCCATGTTGCCTCTTCAATCATGTGGTTTTTCCACAAAACCTTTACCTGCTTAATCACCTTATTCCGTAACACTTGCTCCCTGTGGTCAAGAATCTGGACCGGTTGTTCCTCATAAGATAGGTTCTCTTCCATCTGAACTACGTCTGGACTCAAAACATGAGATGGATCTGGCATATACTTTCTCAACATCGAAATGTGAAAAACATTTTTCACCTGAGATAAAATCGGAGGTAAAGCCACTCGGTATGAAACTGATCCAACTCTCCCCATAATTTCGTATGGTCCAATGAACCTTGGACTCAACTTTCCATTCTTACAAAATCTCATCACGCTTTTCCAAGGAGAAACCTTGAGAAAAACATGATCACCTACCTCGAAAGATAGATCCTTCCTCCGGTTATCCGCATAACTCTTATGCCTGCTCTGAGCTGTTCTCATGTGTTTCTGAATCAGCCGAACTTTTTCTGCCATCTCTTCTACCAATTCTGGTCCCATCAACTTTCTTTCACCCACTTCATCCCAGAAAGCTGGAGTTCGACACCGCTTCCCATATAATGCCTGAAATGGTGCCATCTGTATACTGGAATGAAAACTGTTATTATATGAAAACTAAACCAAAGAAAGATGTTGGTCCCAACTTCCCTGATAATCCATAGAACAAGCTCGTAGCATATCCTCCAATGTCCGAATTGTTCGTTCTGACTGCCCATCTGATTGAGGATGAAAAGCTGTACTAAAATTTAATTCAGTACCCAACGACTTCTGAAGGCCTTTCCAAAAGTTATAAGTAAACCTGGGATCACGATCCGATACAATGGAGAGAGGAACTCCATGTAACCTGACTATCTCTTTAAGATACAAACGGGAAAGTTGATCAAGAGATAATGTATCTCGTATAGCAAGGAAATGAGCAGATTTGGTCAAGCGATCAACAATAACCCAGATTTCATTATTACCTCAAGATGTCTTCGGTAATCCAACAACAAAGTCCATGGATATATTCTCCCTTTTCCACTCTGGCACTGGTAAAGGCTGAAGAATCCCTTTCGGTAACTGTCGCTCTACTTTAACCTGCTGACAAGTCAAACACTTCACAGTAAAATCAGCAATATCTCTTTTCATTCCATCCCACCAGTAATACTCTCGCAGATCTCTATACATCTTAGTACTGCCCGGATGAACTGAAAACGGAGAACTATGAGCTTCACATAACAACTCTCTCTTCAACTATGAATCACAAGGCACACACAATCTCTTCCCAAATCTCAAAACGCAATCATTATCAATGTTGAATTCAGGCAACTTACCTTTCTAAACCAGCTCTTACTTTTTCTGCAACTCACTATCTTGCTTCTGTGCATGCTTGATTCTATCTGATAGAGATGATCTCACTGATACCTGAAACAAAACAGAAGGACTTCCTGCACCAACAACTTCTATGCCAAAGTTCATCAAATCCTTAACAAAAGGATCACGTTCCAAACGCAACATTGTTAATGAAGCATTACTTTTTCGACTCAAAGAATCATCCACTTTATTTGCTTTTCCCGGATGGTAATGAATTGTACAATCATAATCCTTGATTAATTCTAGCCATATCCTTTGTCTCATGTTTAACTCTTTCCGAGTGAATATATACTTTAAACATTTGTGATCGGTATATATTTCACACTTTACTCCATACAAATGATGCCTCCAAATTTTTAAAGCAAAAACAATAGCAGCTAACTCCAAATCATGTGTAGGGTAATTTACCTCATGAGTTTTCAACTGTCGTGAAGCGTAAGCAATTACCTGATCATTCTTTATTAGGACGCAACCAAGTCCTTTCAATAAAGAATCACTGTATATAACAAACTCACGATTTCTGGAAGGTAGTGCCAAAACTGGAGCATTCACCAATCTTCTTTTCAATTCCTGAAAACAATCATCACATTCTTTTGTCCAGATAAACTTAACACCCTTCCGAGTTAGCTTAGTCATTGGACTAGATAACCGTGAAAAATTTCTAACAAACCTTCGGTAATAGCCCGCCAAACCAAGGAAGCTACGAATCTCGGTTACATTTGTGGGTCTTGGCTATTCTTCCACATCTTTTGTTTTTGCAGGATCAAAAGTTATTCCATCTTTAGAAACAATGTGACCAAGGAAAGAAATTTGTTGCAACCAAAACTCACACTTGCTGAATTTCCCATACAGTTTCTTTTCTTTTAAGGTTTTCATGATAACCCTTAAATGTTTTTCATGCTCCTCTTTACTTTTAGAAAACACCAAAATATCATCAATGAAAACCACCACAAACTTATCCAAGAACTCATGGAAAATTCTATTCATTAAGTCCATGAATAAAGCAGGTGCATTGGTTAGCCCAAAAGGTATTACTAAATATTCATAATGGCCATATCTCGTACGGAATGCGGTCTTCGGAATATCTACCTCCTTAACCTTCAGCTGATGGTACCCCGATCTCAAGTCAATCTTTGAAAAAAACTGAGCTCCCTGGAGCTGATCAAACAAATCATCGATATGAGGCAAAGGATATTTGTTCTTAACAGTGATATTATTCAAGGCTCTATAATCAATGCAAAGTCTCATAGAACCATCTTTCTTTTTAACAAATAAAACAGGAGCACCCCATGGTGATGTGCTAGGTCTAATGAAACCTTTCTCTAATAAATATTGCAATTGCTCCGTCAACTCTAAAATTTCAATTTGTGCCATTCGATAAGGGGGTTTTGAAATTGGATTAGCATCAGGAACTAAGTCAACAGTAAACTCAACTTCCCGATCTGGTATTATTCCAGGCAACTCATCAGGAAAAACATTAGGATACTCATTTACCACTGGCACATCATTAATCTGAACAGTTCCTTTATTTTCAACGATGTGTGCAAGGTAACATTCATTTCCATCTTTCACAAGTTTCTCGGCCTCTTGATATGTTATCAAAAGTAAGGGGTCATTCTTGTAAACAAACTGAATGTCTTTCTGAAAAGAAACTTCTTTACCTCTACAGTCAATCTTAGCATGGTAAATAGAGAGCCAATCCATACCCAGGATAAAATCAAACTCTACTAGAGGTAGAAAAATAAGGTTTGCAAGTAGGTTCTTTCCACAGATAAGGATAGGAAGATTCTTATAAATTCTTTTTGCCTCAACATTTCCCTCAGGTGTTTTTACCAAAAGTTCAGGAATCATTTATTGAGATGGTATTCCCATTTTACTAGAAAAGGCTTCAGAGATGAAAGAATGTGTAGACCCCGAATAAAACAACACACTGGCATAATCTGAAAAAACAAACAAAGTACCTGATACAACTTCATTTGATGGCCCGACATCTGCTGAAGTAGTTGCAAAGGATTTCACCACCTCTTTCTGCTTGTAGTCTAACTGCTTCCCATCACTCAATCTACTTGTCGGACACTCGTTTACATAGTGACCCATCTCATTGCACTTATAACATTTCACTAACTGTAAATCAAATTTGTTATTACCTTCACCTTGATCCTTTTCAGTGCAATCACGAGCCTTATGTCCAATATTACCACATCAGTAGCACTTCCCAGAATTCAGAAGACATTCCCCAGCATGCCTTTTGCCACATTTATCACAAACTGGAAACTTAGTTCTCTTACCATCAGACTTTTTTGAAGAATTCTTACCTTTCTCCTGCCACCTCGGTCTCTTCTTCTGTTGGTTGTTATAGAACACTTGGTCATCGGCAAACTCCATTTCCACCTTCTCAGCACATCGAACAATCTTTCAATAACTTTTAAACTCACGAGAAGCTAATGCCCTTCGATATTTTGGCTTTAATCCTGAGTAAAAACGACTGATTTTACTATCAAGGTCCCGGATAATATTTGGAGCATACCTTTCCAATCGAGTGAACCTTTCTTCATAGGCAGCCACTGAGTCTTCCTCTTGCCTCAATTCCAAGAATTGCTTTTACATCCTATGTTGAACAGCCTTTGGAAAATACTTCTCAAGAAACATACCTTTGAATTCATCCCAGTCAAGAGCATCAATCTCATAGGCATCCCTGATATTTTTAACCATAGACCACCACTGATCTGCTTCACCCTCCAAACGGTAAATAGCAAGACTAACCTTTTGATTTTCTGAACACCCCATGACATCAAAAATCTTTTCTATTGCTTTAATCCACCCTTCAGCTAGAACAGGGTCAGATGATCCTCTGAATGATGGTGGATGTTGCCTCATGAAATGTTCCACCACTGACATGTTCCTCTGCGGTTGATCTGGCTGATCTCGTGCATGGATACCACCGCCATTTATCGCTTGAGTCAACTGCGCCATTACTGCAACAAACTGTTCAGTTCCAATTCCGACAATTTCTGGATGCTGATTCGGAAGGTTATTTCCTTCTGTATGCCTTCCTAGCACTGCTTCCCTGTTTCCTCTGCGGAAAACCATTCTGAACAAACATGTCTTAGATGAAGCAACATGGTAATCTTCAAATGCTATATCATTTCAAAAAAAAAATATTTTTGGATAATCATTTAATAGAATTCTAACTCCTAAAGTTATCTAAACCGACCTTTGATACCAACTATAAGGCCCAGCCTTAATCCTTACTTAATCTTGAGTTATTACAAGATTACACGTTGAGGATCTTTTCAGGTTTAGAGTTTTAGAGAATTAGATCATAAAACTTGAATTACATTCCACATATAAACAAAGTGGTTACATAAAGATAGTATTCTTCATTCCCATCAATGGAAACACATTTAAAAATAAAACATGGATTATTTCTTGACACATCCCTGACTCTATCATCTTATCATGTACCTTTCCCTTGACCTGTGAAAAACATTTCAAAAACTTGGGATGAGCATAAAAACTCAGTATGGGTTATAAAAAAAACATGGAAAGGAAACATGAGTTCATATATACATAAGAATGAAATCATACTTTACCCATAAAACATAGGCACTTTAACATACCTCATAAAATCATGAATAAATCATAGAAATCATAAGACATAAAGGTAACTTGAGGCATTCATAACATTCTTACGTAGGGAGTAACCCTCTTGGTTACGTTTGGAATACCCATCACAGTATATTCCCTAAAATCGCTTCGGAGAAACCTTAACGTTTCACTCCTTCACGTTACCCAATGCATTGGAGAGCTATAACGGGCTCACCCTCCCTTAGTTTATCACGGAACCACCCGTCTTCATAATAATGGCCAAGAACCATAACATAATCATATCACATAAAACATGCATAAAGGAAACATAAAATTTCCACATTTCAATCACGAGATATCAATACAACACATTGATATATAAACATTATGAAAACCATTTTCAATACCAAAATAAAATAAATGTAAAATATGGTATTTATCTTTCTTTTAAAAAGTAGGTATGGCTTGTAGAGGAAGCCAAAACTCAAATAACGGTCACGATGGCGGAGAAGTCGTTGTCGCCGCATACGTATGACAAAAACATTCCCTTTTGTCGTTTAGTAAACGCTTCGTATAAAAAAGATTCCTTTTGAATAAACATAAAATTCAAATGGGTTTATACACCGTATAAAAGAAAGTTGTGTATAAAACAAAATATGCCTCAATGAAAGGAGATTGAGATGACGTCCCATACCTCGTATCCGACTTGACCCGACCGTTGTTTAATCTCCTGAATAATACACTTGAGTTAATCTCTACTTGCTTATGAATCTTTTTCAAGTTAATTATTCCTTTTATACCATGTTATGAACATCATGTAATCAGTTTAGTTAATAATGTTCATTTTGTCGGTATTTTGTTCTTAAGTCAAAAATAGACTTCTTACACTTACTTGTTGTTAATTTGGTCATAGGTTCGTTGTATCCAGAATGGTATCCATGATGTATATATCATATATGTCATATATATCCAGTACATACATGCATTTATAATATTACATCACATTTAGAGGTAAGAAATGAAATGCACCGTTCATGGAGATGGTAAGCCGTACGTACGCATGAACGCTACTTCCATTTCTATTTCATATTTTCTGGAATGGAATCATAACGATATAAAGGTATATTATAATTCCAGTATAATATCATATATTATATCATATTTTCATCCTTTATATGTCCCACATATGGTATTTAACGAATCAAATCACTTTGAGGGGGCGGTAGTCCTCACTTCCTAAAATGAAGATATCGTGTTTACCCATAATGGAAACCATAAAGGTATGCCCAAAATTAAAAAAAAAGAGAAGATTAAGGAAAACATAAACATATCATATATCATATATAAAAATAGTGACATCATAATGGCCACCTTTGAAGGTGTTAAATGAGTGTTGAACAATCATCGTTCCGGGAGGCAAAATTTCGCCATCCACGGAAACCGTATGTTCTTTAACCATTTGATGTAGTTGTGTGAGAGTGTAGCTCAAATATATCTTATAAAAACATCCTAGTATATTTAAGATACTGGTGTTGTTACAAAAGAAGTAAATAAAGAGAGTTTAGGGGGTTGGAGAAGCAAAATAAAACAAATGAACATGAGAGAATGAATTACCTTCAAAAGTGTAACTCCTTTTGATTTGAGCCTAAAGGCTTCCTTTGAAAGGATTCTGCCCAAATGGAATCCTCTAGGATGAGTAGAGGGATGTGTAGAGAGTAAATAGGCAGGGTTTGGCCGAGCCAAAGGCTTGAGTAGTGTGTGCAATGAGGTAGAGGTGGGGGCCTTTTATAAGAGGAGAGGAGGGGCACTTTTGGCAAGTAAAGCAATATTACTTTATTTGAAAATGTGTTTCGGTTTTAAAAGGTCTCACATTGATAGGATTTGTGGATAAGGTGATAAGGGTTCGAAATCCAATCATCCAATTGGTTTTGGACATGTGTAGTTCATAGATTTTACATTATCTTTCCATTTTATTTAAATCGTCAAATAATGATGTCATCGCTGCATCATTATTATGTCATAAATAATTAAATTTATTTAATGTCTAAAAATTATAAAAAAACTACTATGATATAGGAAATCTTTTTCTCTTTCCAATGACTATTTATAATCAAAATTTGTACTTGTATAACCCCACTTAAAAATTGTTTTCGTAAAACATATTATGTTTGTGTCATTTTCACTTTAACATTAAATAAAAAGTAATTTATGTCATTTCCCAACAAAAGTGGATCCATGGGGTCCCCAAGTTGACCCATGGCATTTCATGGTCGGCCATGACACAAACAATGAGGTTGGGACATGTGTCTAGGTCATTTCGTTTTATTAAAGTATTATTTATACCTTAAACTACCCTAATTACAACTAATCGTGATTAAGAACTTAATAAGTTACTATTCACCAAAAAATTATTATAATCTCATTGAACCACATTTTACATACTAATGACAACCATGTATGTCGTATTTTCAAAATTCAATACACATTAGTGGTAAACTTTCATTTAACTGAAAAATCAGTTTGCTTGATTATCACTTAGTGGTTTCACTATTCATCAAAAATTGGAGTTTTTCGGAAAATTACCAAAAATTCACCCTAAGCTATATTTGATATTCCGAATTCAAAAATGAAGTCTATTTTACAAAATTCAAATCATATAAGTCACATTAATTAATTTAATAATTAATTCCCGCTGCCAGAGCAAATAGCGTGTTTTTACAACACAATAAGTATCAAAAGATTGACACCAGTTTAAGTCTAATTTCAAAGTGAAATTGATTCCAATGACCACCATTGGATAAAATGGTAAAAATATATTCTAATTTCACTTCAAAACAATTCAAAACATAATCTAATCATATAAATAAATTAGATTAAAAAGTAGTTTTGATGTAAAATGCAGTATTTTTCACTATTCATTAAAAAATGAACATTGTCAGAAAAATATCAAAAATTCACACAAGGTAAATTTTGATGTCCCAATCATAAAGGATAAGTTTATTTTGACAAAAATAGTTTATAAAATTGTCAAAATATAGATTCAAAAATGGTTTTCCATCAAAAGGAAGTAAAACAATCTTTTAAGAAGATTAGTGTATTCCATGCATAAGATTGTATTTATTTTCATTTTAAGCCTCTATAACACTATCTTAATCATTAATAGACATAGATAAAAATATCTATTATTCATTACTTACATGGGATGTTAAATTTATTCTTTATTTTCCAAAGATGTTACATCCTTCCCCCTTTTGAAAATTTCTTCCTCGCAATTTTATTCACTAATAAAATAAATGGGGGTATTTATCGCTAATATAATTTTCATATTCCGACATGAGTCTTCAACCATATAGTTATTTCAGAAAACCATTACCCGAATAATTACATTATTCTGAAACACTTTCTCCCTGTGGTCAAAAATTCAGACAAGTTGTTCCTAAAAAGAGAGATTCTTTTCTAACTGAACTACCTATGGGCTTAAAACATGAGATTGTTCTGGTATATACATTCTCAACATTGAAACATGAAATACATTGTCTACCTGGGATAAACATGGAGGTAATGACACAATATATGCAACTGATCCAACTTTCTCTAGGATTTGATAATGTCTAATGAACCTTAGACTCAACTTTTCATTCATACCAAAACGGGTAACACTTTTCCATGGAGAAACTTTGAGAAAGACATGATCACCTACATCAAAATAAAGATCCATATTTTTGTTATCCACATAACTTTTTTACCTATCCATTTTGGCAACTACCGATCTTCTTTAACCCGTTTATATGTCAAACACTTCAGAGTAAAATCAGCAATATATTTTTTCATTCTATCCCACCAGTAATACTTCCGATGATCTGTGTACATATTTGTACTGCAATAATGAACTGAAATTGAGGAACTATGAGTTTGACATATCTACTTATTCTTAAACAATGAATCACACGACACAAATAATCTCTTCCCTACCCTAAAAAAATCATTATCAATGTTATAATTAAGCAACATACCCTTCTGATCCAACTATTCCTATTTCTACAACAATATATCTTCATTCTGTATATTATTTATTCTATTTAAAAGAGATGATTTCAGTGACACATAAAAGAAATTATATTAATTCCCTAAACCAAATACTTCATTTAAAAAAATCATCAAACAAAAAACTAATGTAAATCATTCCAAACATAGCATGGTTAATGAAGCATTACTTTTTTGACTTCAAGAACCATCCAATGTATTTTCTTATCCCAGATGGTAATGAATTGTGAAATCTTACTCCTTGATTAATTCCAGCCATCTCCTCTATCTAATGTTCAATTATTTTTGAGCTAATATATACTTAAAACATTTGTGGTCAATATATATTTCACATTTTACACCATACAAATAATGCCTCTATATTTTTAAAGCCAAAAACAATAGTAGCTAATTCCAAATAATGTGTATGGTAAGTTAACTAATGAGGTTTCAACTGATGTGAATGAAAATCAATTACCTGATCATTCTACATTACGACACAACCATTTCCTTTCAACAAAGAATCATTGTAGATAAAAAACTCACCATTTATTAAAGGTAGTGCCAAAACTGGAGCATTCACCAATATTCTTTTCAATTCCCACCAACAAAAATAACATTAATTTTTCTGAATGAACCTAACACCATATCAAGTTAACTTAGTCATTGGGATATATAACCGTATAAACGTTTCAAAAAATCTCAAGAAAAAATCTGCCAAACTATGAAAACTTCGATTCTTATTTATATTTGTGGGACTTGGCCATTCTTTAACAACATCTAATTTTGAAGGATCAATAGTAATGATTTTTTATGAAACATGTGACCATGAAAAGTATATTTTGTAACCAAAACTCAAACTTTATAAATTTCCCATATAGTTTCGTTTCTTTTAATGTTTTCAAAACAACACATAACTGATTTTCATGATTCTATTTACTTTTAGAATAAAAAAAAATCATAAACAGACACAACCACAAACATTTCTAAGAAATCACAGAAAATTTTACTCTTATGATCCATAAATACAACTGGTGAGTTGGTTTACACAAAAAAAATAAATTCAAATTCATAATGGCCATGTCTAGTTCAAAACATGGTATTTGGGATGTCCACTTATTTTACTTTCGACAAATGGTACCCTGACCTCAAATCAATATCTGAAAAATAATGAGATCCTAGGAGATGATCAAAAAAACCATCAATATGAGGAAAAGTATACTTGTTCTTAACCATGATTTTATTTAATGCTCTATAATCAATTCAAAGTCTCATTGAACCTTCATTATTTTTAACAAATAATACAGGATCATCCCATTTTTATGTGATAGGTATAATGAATCATCTATCTAATAACACCAGTAATTGATTCATTATCCTTAAAAGTTCAATTTGATCAATTTGATAAGGTGGTTTTGAAATTGGCTTAGCATTTGGAACTATGTCAATTGGAAATTGAACTTATCGATGAGGTAGTGTACCTGGAAACTCATTAGAAAAAACATCATGATACTCATTTACCAATAGAACATCATTATTCTAAAAAATTCCTTCATTTTAAATAATGTGTGAAAGGTAACATTCATTTACATCTTTTTCTAGTTTCTCACCTTCCTGATGTGTTATCAAAAGAAAGGGTTCATTCATGTACACAAACTAAAAATATTCTTGAAATGAAAACTCTTTATATCTATAGTAAATATTAGCATGAATAATCGATAGAATATCTATACCCAAAATAACATCATACTCTAATAGGGAAAAAATAATAAGGGTTGCATCTGCAAACATGGACATCAAGGCTCTTATAATTTATTTTTGACTCAACAATTTTTTTTGTGTTTTTACCATAGGTTCAAGATTTATATCTCGTGACAAAATTACCAATTTAGTAGAAATATTTTCTGAAATTAAAGATTTTGTAGATCCTCAATGAATGGAAAAATTTGAATAATCTAAACAAACAAATAGTGTACCTGATACTACATAATTTGATGGCCCAATAACTGCTGAAGTAGTTTCAAAGGATTTCACCAACCCTTTCTGCTTGTAGTATGTTTTCTTTCATTCAGTTGAGTCCTTCAGTGGACACTCATTTGCATAATGAACAATTTCATTGCACATAATACATTTTATAAATTATAAATCAATTTTTTTCTTAACATTACCCTGATATTTTTTAGTGAAACTACGAGCATTATGTCCTATTTTTCCACATCTGTAGAACATTCCAGAATTCAAAAGACATTCCCCAGCATACTTTTTATCACAATTTTCACAAACTTTAATCATAAAGTTCTGACCATAATACATTTTTGAAGAGTTATTCCCTTTCTTCTACCATATCGACCTCTTATTCTAATGTTTTTCAAAGAACATCTGATCATCGACAAACTCCATTTCCACCTTCTCTGCACATGAAACATGTTTTTAATAAGTTTTTATCTCCCAAGTAGCTAAAGCCCTTCAATTATATATATTTAATCTAGTGAATGAATATTTTATTTTATTATCAAGATCTCATATTACATTTGCAGCATACCTTACCAGTCAAGTGAATTTTTCTTCATAAGATGCCACTGAGTTATCCCCTTGCCTCAATTCAAGGATTTTTGTTTCCATTATAAGAAGAACCCCATAATAAAAATATTTTTCAAGAAGAATACATTGGATTCCATCCAAATCAAGAGAATTAATCTCTTCACTATAACTGATATTTTTCACCATAGCCCAACACTGATCAGCTTCACCTTCAAAATTGTATACAGTGAGGCTAACCTTTTGAAATTCTGAACAGCCCATGACATCAAAAATATTCTCCAGTGTTTAATCCACCCTTCAGCTGGAACATGGTCAGATGATCCTTTAAATTATATGGGATACTGCCTTATGAAATTCTCCACTACTGACAGGTTCATTTACAGTTGTTTTAGCTAATCTCGTGCATGGATACCACCACCTGTTATAGCCTGAGTCAATTATTCCATCACTGCAAAAAACAGTTCAATTTCAATTCTGACCATCCTAGGTTACTGATTTTCAAGGTTGTATTCCTCTAGATGTCATCCCATCATAGCTACCCTATTTCCTCAATGATAAAACATTTAGAACACAACAATATCTTAGGCGAAGCAACGTGCTAATATGTAAATATTAAACCATTTCATTCATAAGAAAAATAAAATATAATTTATGGATATTAATTTAACAATATCCTAACTCTTAAAGTTCTCTAAACTGAACTTCTCTACCAACTATAAGTACATGGCCTTAAAACCATAAATAATATTTAATTAAATGAATAATATACATTGAGGATTTTTTTAGGTTTAGAGTTTTAGAGAATTAGGCCATAAGTGTTTCATTAAATCTCCAAAATTACAAAGTTGACATTCCAACTCAGTTTCCTTTTTTTTAAAGGTAATTTCTTGGTGAAAGACCAAGACACAATTTATTAAATAATGAAACTACAAAAGTTTAAAGGATGGGGTATTATTACAATCTCTTTCATAGAGATACATAAGGTCAATAAGAAGATTATCAAACCAAGTGATGCCCTGATTGATACCTTTGTTAGCGAGCGCATAAGCCTCCATGTTTTCTTCCTGATAGGCATAAGTAGCAATATATCAAATATGCCAGAGAGAGTCCATACATATCATTTATAGAGATGTAAGAGTCTAGGAAAGGTGGATCACACCATTCCAAATTTCATGGATGATGGAGGTATAATCTCTTTCAATCCAATTGTTGTTCCAGACCTTCCATTGAACAAAATCAATAGCATGGATATCTCCCATAAGCATAGATTCTATGGAAGTGGCAGTATCGCAACCACAAAAGAAACACCCATGACATCAACCAAGATAATACCTTTAGACATATCCAAATCCTGCTGGACCCGGGTTCCATTTTGAAGCTCCATCAATGGTTATTTTGATCCAGCTAGGAATAGGGGCTTGCAAGAGCATCGAGCTCTCCTGCCCCTTGATTATCATGGAAGAAATCATATACTTAACAATTCCCATGAACAACAACATATTCATAAATCATAAAATAAATTTAAAGGAAAGATAACATTTCCACATTTCCATCACAATATATCAATTTAATATATTAAAATTTAAAATTCATTATCAAAACCATTTTCAATACCAAAATTTGTAATAGAGTATACAGTTTTTATTTTCCTTATAAAAAACATTATGGCTTGTTAAGGAAGTCAAAATCTAATAACACTAGTGGTAGTGGAAAAGGTCATTGTCACATCTAAATTTTAAAAGAAACATTCCTTTTCGTTGATTAGTAAAATGCTTCATAGAAAAAGATTCATTTTGAATGAAATGAGAAGTCAAATATTTTTATACACCATATAATATAATGTCATGTTAAAAAAAATATGCTTCAATTAAAGGAGATTGAGATGACGTCTCATACCTCGTGTTCGACTTGACACGATGGTTCTTTAATCTCATGAATAATAAACTAAATTTTATATCAACTAGATTAAGAAACTTTTTCATGTTTATTATTCCTTTTATATAAACTATTACCTTTCTATAACAAGTATTTATTTATTTTAGTTTATATTGGACATTTTGTCGATTTTCGGAACTTGAGTAAAAAATGAACTTCTTTTAGTTACAAAATGACCATGTGGTCTAATTTCATTTATCTCCAAAATGATATTCTTGATTTAGATATAAATAATATCATATATTTCATATATATATATATATGTATTAATAATAGTACATAAAATTTTATGTACGAAATGAAATGCACCGTTCATGGAGATGGTAAGCCGTACGTACGCATGAACGCTAATTTCATTTCAATTTCATATTTAATTGAATAAATATATAATAATACATAGGTATATTATAATTCTAGTATAATGTCACATATAATTTCATTATCTACATCCTTTATACGTTTCATGAATGGAATGAACAAGTCATATCCCTTTGAGGGGGCGGTAGTCCACACTCCCTCAAATGAAATGAACGTATTTACCTATTATGGGAACAATAAAGGTATTTTATAAATTAAATATTTTTAAGCATATAAAAAATATAAACATAATATTTATCATATATATATATATATCAATCTTAATGGAAACCATAAGTGGTGGTAGAAGAAGATTTAACAGTCATCATTTCATGGGGCAGTAGTTTACCATCCACATAAATAATAGTGTCTTTACACATTAAATGGAGGTGTGTGTAAGTGTAGTTCTGAGCATTCTCATAAATAAAACCAATTATATTTAGGATAACTATGTGGTTATAAAATAAAGGAATAAAAATCATTTATGGGATTGGATAAGGAAAATAATACAGAAGAACTTAAGAGAACATGTTACCATTAAATCAGGTATCTCCCTTTGGTTTGAACCAAAAGAATTACTTGATTTTCCTTAATCCAAGAGAAAGGTTTATAATAGGTGGACATGGATTTGGGGAACATAATTGGGCAGAATATAGATGATCCAAGCGGCATGATATGTGTGAGTAATGAGTTTGTAGTGAGGGATTTTTATAAGCCGGAGGAGGGGCTCATTAAAAATATTTTAATATATTATTTTTTTATATAACGATTTTCTGTTTCTATAAGTTCAAAACTCATTAAAGTGGAATATAAGTTTAATTATGTTTTAATAAAAATCTTCCAATAAGAATTGGACAGGTTTTTTATATTTTTTTAATCGTTATGATCATATTTATTTAAATCATTCATTAATGAGATTAACACTGCATCATTATTATGTCATAAATATTTTTATTTATTTAATGTCTTCAAATTATTAAAAAATATCATGATGTAGAAAATAGTTTTATAATTTAATGTAATATTTATAGTAGAAGAGATAGATTATATAACCCCTTTTAAAAATTGATTTACTAAAAGACATGTGTTTCTCTCATTTTTGTCTTTACTTTAAATTCATTAATATAAAGTGTCATTATCACTCCCATGTGGCTCAATGGGGTCCCAAAATCGAAAAAACTATTTCCTTAGCCGGAAATGTATCACCCAATAAGATTAAAACACATTTTGGGTAATTTTATATTATTATAACCATTTTTACCCTTATTTACAAGATTTACCCTTTAACCATGGTTAATATAATACTTAATAAAGTAAATTTTTATTATTTATAAAAATAAAAGATAAATATTTAAACAATTTGGTCCTAATGATTCCATATATGGAATAATTTTTTATAAATTAAAAAAAAAGAATTGACAGAAATTAATTTAAAATAAATTCCCAATGTCAAAATGAAAAGCGTGTTTTTAATAAATAATAACTATCAAAAGACTGATGCATATTTATGTCCAATTTCAAAAATAAATTACATTCAATTAGAAAAATTTGATTTAATGGTAAAATCATATTATAATTAGACATTAGAAACAATTAAAATATAATCTAACCTTATAAATATATTATATTAAAAGATATTTTTGAATTAAAATACAGTATTTTCACTATACATAAAAAATGAACATTGTCAAAAAATACCATAAATTTACCCAAGGTAAATTTTGATGTCTTGATTATAAAAAAAGTTTTTTATTTTTTTCAAATAGAACATATTAAAGTGCCCAGAACTATATTTAATGATGGTTCTCCATCAAAAAATATTAAATTGACTTTTTAATGAATATTAGATTATTTATGCTTAAAATCTAATTAATTCATATTCTAAGCCTATAAATTTATTAAATAAATGGAAAGACATTTAACAAACATGTATATTCATATTGTAGATAGTTTTTCCATTAATCCCAATATAACAGCTAGGCATTAACTACCATTTAGAATAATATTATATTATAATCTTTCATAATGACTTGACGTTGTGTGCCACATAAGATTTCAAAAAACCACATTGTTGCATATCAGTTACTCTATAAAACATTAAATACCATTTAAAGTAATATTGATATATAAATCACAAATATTAAGAAATATGAAAATTTCATATTCATTATTAACATTGGATGTTAAAAAATGATTCATTTGTATTTAAACCTGATCTTGCTAATCCATGGTTTTTCATTTGAAACATTAGTATTGGGAAACCCCTATAATAAAATATTTATTATAATATACACATAATAAGAGTAAAATGGAAGTTAAAAAATTTTCCATGTGTACTTACATAACAATGTTTTCAAATAAGATAACATGGTTGGGGATGGAAATATGGACAGGGAAGAGATAACCAATGAACAATTATTGAGGGATAGTGATAGGGAACATGTTCAAGATAATATTAATGACTAGATATAAATAAAATTTATGTGTGAATATAAAAGGAAAGTTCCCTTGAGAAACATCATTATATGAAAATCATATTTATATTAATGATTATCTTTCTCTAAACCATGTGTTTTTTGGAAAAGAAAAACTTTCTACTGAGTCATTTTTCATCATACAATTCATCATATTCTCAAAAATACATAATTAAATAACACTATAATATAATCATTATATATTTCATTATTATTATTATTTTAATAACATTATAAATATAATTTGAAAACATTTTTCATTTCTACAAATACATGGAGACCTTAATCATTTCACTTCGTCGGTATCAATAACATAAGCTTGGCCATAATCACTTAGCCAATTCTATGGTACATTCCCATGAATATTTGGGAATTAATTTTCATAGTTTTACATTCACATATTATTGAAAAATAAAAATAGAATTATTTTATTTATTACCTTATCATTATTTTTCACCACGACACATTCCTCTGCACATATAACAAACTCCCAATCTCTTAACAAATTTCATTATGTGATTCTTTCAAAAGTTTACTCTTATAAAAATTCAATCATTACTTTCTTCACTTTAACTGTTATTTTCCCTATAATCCTTTTCTTCTCTTACTTCCCTTTTATCCCATAATAGTTGAAAATTTATTTCACAATCATGGAAATACCAAAAACTGTTTAAACTTATGAATAAAGAGATTGAGATAGTATAACCCTTTATTGACATGCCATATTTCCTTCAATGAAATAGTAAATCTTTTATTCCATGATGTGTATGAATTCTATATCATACCAATATATCATTAAAATGTAATCTTCATAGTCTAAAACAATTATAGTCTCATTTTTTCATCAAACTATGACACATTTTCTTTTTCTCATTTTTTTCCTTAAGAGGAAAATATTTTTCAGTGAATGTATCCTTAAAATATTTATATTCCATGAGTTATATTTCCTCCTCCTCTATAATATTTTGGATCAATGACATTCATTGATCATCAATTCCACTGAGGCAATAAATGAGATGTGTTATATTTTACTTTTCACTAGATCCTAATTCTACAAATATATTCTCTACAAAATTATTCTTTCTATCATCATCCATTATGTCATGAGTCCTTCTATGAATGTGGTCCTCTCTCACAAAAATTTATCCATCCTCGAAGAATATCTATGTAGAATAGTTTTATCAGTCCATAAAGGGATAATTATCATAACCTGATAATGATACACAGATATATTAATGATTTTTTTTAGTTCCAATACCAGCTATATTAGTTTTCATTAAAGGAAATCCACCTCACTAGCTATGAGAATTGATACCTTTATTCTTTTGAGGTTATATATCAAAAAAAAATTACTAGATTTTCTAATATGATTATGAACATAAATAATAATTTAAAATTCCAAAACCCCATGTTTTTGTTCTATACATATCTATTGAGTATATCATATAGTTTAGTTTTCTAATCTACATTATTTTAAATCTAGTTTCCATGTTTTCTATTAAACAACATGTTATAAAAACTATAAAAACCACAATAATAGAATCCTAGATCTGGTTCACACTACGATGACATTGGAACGATTGTAAGGAATGAGATCTGGAAGAACTGAATTGTTTAGTAGTCTTGGTAATATAGATACATACATGAATCATAAATAACATTTGAAATACACAAAAAACTTATTTTTTTATAAAATAAGATTATTTATACAAGTGTGTCCATAAAAATCAGTGATATTAAACATAATCTAATTGTAACACCCCAGGTAAATAAAGAAAATGACATTTTCATATTTATCCATATTTTTGAATAAAATATTGATATGACTTTAAAGGGGACGTTATGCTCGATGGCGTACCCAACACACAACAACGAGTTTCTTGGGAATCATACGTTGCACTCTAATAATAAAATAATATTATTTTAAATGGTAGTTAACATGTAGCGGTTGTAATGGCGGGAATGGATATAAATAACCAAAATATGATTATATATGTTTTTAAATGTTTTTACATTTATCCAATAAAGTATAGAGGCTTAAAATACGGAAAGAATTCAATTTTAGGCATATATGCCCTAGTTTTCACTAAAGGTTCACTTATCGCCTTTGGATGGAGAACCGTGATTAAATATAGTTATGTTCACTCTTATACATTCTATTGGACCAAATGAAACTCTTATTAAGAATCGGGACATCAAATTTTACTTTTTGTAATTTTTTGGTATTTTTCTGATAAAGTACATTTTTTTAATGAATAGTGTAAAATGATGTGTTTTAATTCAAAACCCCTTTTTAATCTAATTTATTTATATTATTAGATAATATTTTGAATTGGTTTTAAAGTGAAATTAGAAAATATTTTTACCATTAAATCCAATAGTGGTCGTTGGAATTAATTTCACTTTGAAATCAGACTTAAACTAGTGTCAATCTTTTGATACTTATTGTTTTATAAAAACACGCTATTTGCTCTGATAGTGGAAATTAATTATTAAATTAATTAATGTTACTAATATGTTTTGAATTTTGTAAAATATACTTCATTTTTGAATTCGGAATATCAAATATAGCTTAGGGTGAATTTTTGGGATTTTTCTGAAAAACTTCAATTTTTGATGAATAGTGAAACCACTAACTGGTACTTATAAAAACTGATTTTTCATTTAAATGAAATTTTACCACTTCTGTGTTTTGAATTTCAAAAATCCGACATACATGGTTGTCATTAAGAAGTAAAATGTGGTTCAATGGGATAAAAATAATTTTTTGGTGAATAGTAACTTATTAAGTTCTTAATCGCGATTAGTGGTAATTAGTGTAGTTTAAGGTAAAAATAATGATTTAATAATATGAAATGACGTAGACACATGTCCCAACATTATTGGTTGTATCATGGACGACCAAGACAAGCCATGGGTCAACTTGGGGACCCCATGGAGACACTTTGGTTGGGAAATGACATAAATAACTTTTTATTTAATGTAAAAGTAAAAATGACACAAACATGATATGTTTTACTAAAACAATTTTTAAGTGGGGTAATAAAGATCAGATTTTTTATTATAAATAGTCATTGGAAATCCAAAAAGATTTCATACATAATAGTATTTTTTTATAATTTTTAGACACTAAATAAATTAAATTATTTATGACATCATGATGATGCAGTGATGACTTCATTATTTAACGATTTAAATAGTATGGAAAGATAATGTAAAATCTATAAAATACACATGTCCAAAACTTATTGGATGGGTGGATTTCTAACCCTAAACACCTTATCAACGAATTATATCAATGTGGGACCTTTTGAAACCGAAACACATTTTCAAATAAAGTAATATTTCTTACTTTCCAAAAGTGCCCCTCCTCTCCTCTTATAAAAGGCCCCCACCTCTACCACATTTCACACACTCCTAAAGCCTTTGGCTCGGCCAACCCCTTCCCATTTACTCTCACCACATCCCTCTCCTCATCCTAGAGGATTCCCTTTGGGAATAATCCTTTCAATGGAAGCCTTTAGGCTCAAATCAAAAGGAGTTACTCTTTTAAAGGTAATTCATTCTCTCATGTTCATTTGTTTCATTTTGCTTCTCCAACCCCCTAAACTCTTTTTATTTATTTCTTTTGTAACAAAACAAGTATCTTCAATATACTAGGATGTTGTTATAAGATTTATTCGAGCTAAACTCTCACACAACTACATAAAATGGTTAAAGAACATACGGTTTCCGTGGATGGCGAAATTGTGCCTCCCGAAATGATGATTGTTCAATACTCATTTAACACCTTCAAAGGTGGCCATTATGATGTCACTATTTTTATATATGATATATAATATGTTTATGTTTTACTTATTCTTCTTTATTTTTCATTTGTGTCTTACCTTTATGGCTTCCATTATGGGTATACGCGATATCTTCATTTTAGGAAGTGCGGACTACCGCCCCCTCAAAGTGATGTGACTCGTTAATGCCATACGCGGGACGTATAAAGGATGGATTTAATGTTATTATATATGATGTTATACTGGAATTATTATTTACCTCTATATCATTATTATTTCTTTCCATTAAAGTATGAGATAGAAATGAAAGTAGCTTTCATGTGTACGTACGGCTTACCGTCTCCATGAACGGTGCATTTCATTTCTTATCCCCAAATGTAATGTACTATTATAAGTACATATATATAATGGATATATATGATGTATGATAAATCTAAATGATTAATATAATTCTTGAATTAAAATATACATACCTCTCATATAGTTTTAATTCCATTAATACGACATAGAAATGAAAGTAGCGTTCAAGCGTACGTACGGCTTACCGTCTCCATGAACGGTGCATTTCATTTCATTCCTCTAAATGATTATGTGATTTTATAAATACATGTATATGCTGGATATATATGATATATATGATATCCAAATCAGGAATGTCATTTTTGGATATGAAGAACCTTTGACCACACGAGCAACATGTAATTGTAAGAAGTCCACTTTCGACTTAAGAACCAAATATCGACAAAACAAACATGATTAACATAAATGATTAAATAATGTTTATAACATGGTAATAAGTTATATAAAAGGAATAATTAACTTGAAAATGGTTCTTGAGGAAGTATAAATTAACTCAAGTTTATTATTCATGAGATTAAAGAACGATCGAGTCAAGTCGGACCCGAGGTAAGGGATCCTACACCTCTCTTTTTTTTTAAGTACACTCTTTTATGTCATTACTTTTAAGCTCATTTTTCTTATGATTGGGATGTTATTTTATATTAATCCTACTGTACTTATTATCTTCATATGATGAGAGACCCTATTTCCTCTCATCAATCCATTTTGGAAGTTTTGAGTGGCGCCGTTAGGCTGCCGAATTTTCGTAATGGATTTTTCATCTCACTTTTATTCCCGTGTGATTTATGCTACATTTTCCACAAATTAAATTGAGTGGTGTATTCACTGCCCATTATTCTACTCTTTGTGTAATATAATTTGGTTTATGAGTATTTACATCAATGATCTATTGTCTTTCTTTCATGGTGTGTATGTTTTGAAAGATACCCAAGTCGGTAAGGGAACCTTTCACCCTCCTCTTTTTTAAAAGACGTCTTTTATTGGGTCTTTTAATTTACATATTGTTATGTTAGGATATGTTCTAATATATCCTTATTGATGTAAATTTTATGTCCATGTGATGAGATACACTTTTTATCTCTAATCAACTTATTTTGATGTGATGTCGTTAGGCTGTCAAGGGAACTTTTTAACCCAATTTCGATTTCTTTGGGTTCAACATGTAGTCATTGAATATGTCAACCATTGAATATGTGTGAATGACCGTTTATTATTTTACACTTAATATCCACTTATATTGGGTGTATTTATATTTGTCACACATATTTTTGAGATTGATTTGTACTTAATTTAAGGATACCTTCTTTATAAGGGATTTCATTACATTTGACATTTCAATTGAGGGTTCATTGTTGTTATGCACCAATTAACTCTTATATGGTGTATATACTATCCTTTGGAGTATTATAACATGAATCCATTTATTCTCATGATATTATAATGTTCTGACTAAATTTTATTCCTCAATTATTGTATTCAAATGTCTCTAATTTTGGTAAAACCCCTTTAACCAAGATATTGTTTTAAATGTTTTAATTATTTATTATTATTAATATCCATGTTTTCAAAATGGTTTTAAGGATTTATTTATATGGATATTAATGGTTTAAAATTTTAAGCTTCAAGGTGGTATGTGACACTTTGATTCAAAAATCTCTTTATTAAATGTTTTAAATAGTTTTGAAAATGGGTTTGATAAAGGATTCTATTATGATATATTGTGATGTGGAAATGATATCATTCCTTTATATTGGTTTTATGTTTTATGATTTTATATTGGTACTTGGACATTTTAACGGGTGGTTACGTTATAAACCATATGACAGGTGGTGTCGTGAATACCAGGACGGGTGGTTACGTTATAACCTCCAATGCATTGGGTATGGAAGTCGGTCGTATGGCTATTCCATTAAGTATGTATGGAGATTGGCCGTATGGCTATTCCATTAAGTGATATGTGTGGAATTCGACCGTATGGTTATTCCACTTAAGTATGTTTATGTCCCAAGTTACTTTTATATATGTTATGTGTTCATTATATGGGTTTTATGGTAATCCTTTGGTTACAAAAAGGTAAGTAATGATACTTTTTTTTCAGTGAAAAGTTTTTACTACTTCATGAAGGTGAAAAGTATTACATTGATAAAGTATTCATGGTTTACTTGTTGTTTTGAAAAACTAACAGTTTTCATTCTTTGTGTATCCCTTACTGAGCTTCTTATTCTCATCCTAAGTTTTTGAAATGTTTTTCACAGGACATAGCGTGGAATAGGGTCAAAGATGGGATCAAGGGAAAGTCATGCTACCTAAAACATGGAACTATACATGTTTCTTTTAAAGAGTTTTTATTTTATGGAAATTTAGTAGAAGCGACTACTTTGTAATCTTTTGAGATGTAATAGTTATGTCCTAATTCTCTAAAACTCTAAACCTGAAAAGATCCTCAATGTGAATTACTCATTTAATTCAATATTAAGTAAGGTTTAAGGCTGGCGCCTTATAGTTGGTATCAGAGGGAGGTTTAGATAACTTTAGAGGTTAGGGTATTCTTTAAGCATAAGTGACAATACCAAAATGGTTAGGATTTCAGAAAGAGTCCTAGTTTTAGATAAAGTGAATGAGTAAGTGTATCTTAGTGTTTACCTTCCTCATTAGTACATGATGGTTTTGTTTATATACTCACACTGACATTTCTATTTTTAGTGAATGGATGGATCTAGCCGGCACCAAAGAGACAACAGGTTTGAAGGAAACTGTGGTGGTTCTCTGATTAAGATACTAGATAAAATGGAGGATTCAATGAGGAAACTCGTGGTTGTTCTAAACCAAATATCAAGTAGTCATGATCAACCACTTCAACCTTGGTGAGTTCTCTAATGCATCATGTACGAGATGGCCAACTCGATGTGGAAATTCAGGTAATAATTATTAAGGTAACCATTAGGGTTTTTATGATACTTAATTTTTAGGTAATTATGGGTTACTCTATGATATGATGGAAAATGAAAGGAATGAGATAAACTTGAGGTTAAAATATGTTATGATTATTATTGAAGATTTTATCTCATTTTGGGGAATGTTTTAAGAATTATATAGTTTTGGAAAAAAGACAACACGTAGACCGTGTGACATCCCGTCGCGTCGGACAAAGCTGCAGGAATCGAACCCACAACCAATGTGCGACTGGTATTTATCGCCTACCACTGGACTACGTGAAGTCCCTGGTTAGTTTTACTGATTCTTTTTAGTTATATGATTTTATGAATTAAGAGTAAGTTGATTTTGGGTTATTTATGAAAATTTTTAACCTATCATGGAGGATATGTGATTAGGATAATTACTTTTCAATGCGAGACTTTTAGAGCAACTGATTTTGTTTGGAGATAAATGTTACGATTTAACTTGGAAGACTATGTGACTAAATCCTTCAAATATTTGGGTTTCAATCTTATATTGGTTTACTTTGAAGAATTTTATGGACAAATTGATTATAGAATGGTCCTCGTTGAACTTTGGGTTTTGTTGGACAAATTTTGGAGATTAAGAATAGATTTTCTTTTTATAAAGGGTTATCCTTTTCTGGATTATCTGAACTTGTACTATCCTTTTTAGTTTTGGTTTTTGTTAAAGTCTAAATACATGGGAAGTATATAGTTCTATTTTGTGGATTAGGTGATTCTCTAGAAGTTGATTATAGTACTCTTAATGTGAACAAGTCTTCCTAAATACTCGTCTTTTGGAGAAAATATGAGTTTGTGTAAGGAATCTAATAAAAGTTGAACGTCAATATGATAAGTGATTATGTTTCCTTATGAATAAATTCCTTAATAAAAAGTAACTTAAAAAAAAATCTTGTCTATTAACTTTTCCTATTGGGGAATCGAATACCGTTTAACCCATCCCAAGTTTGTGATTTTCTCGTGGTTAACTTTCTCCTAAACATGTTTTCTATCACTCTCCATCAGAACATGACCCTTTGTTTCTTCCTCCATGTCCATATTTTCATACTTGTAATCCTAGTATGGGTTAACTCGGGTGACCTTTGTACTTATCTTTATTTATTTTAAAGTTTTTGTTTTACCGACTTTTGTTCTGATGTGGGACTTTCAAGGATGTTTCCAAGCGCAATTTTAAAATTGCGAGGATGCAATTCCCAAAAGGGGGGAAGGATGTAACACCCCAGGTAAATAAAGAATATGACATTTTCATATTTATCCATATTTTTGAATAAAATATGTATATGACATTAAAGGGGACGCTATGCTCGATGGCGTACCCAACACGCAACAACGAGTTTCTTGGGAATCTTACGTTGCACTCTAATAATAAAATAATATTATTTTAAATGGTAGTTAACATGTAGCCGTTGTAATGGAGGGAATGGATAGAAATAACCAAAATATGATTATATATGTTTTTAAATGTTTTTACATTTATCCAATAAAGGATAGAGGCTTAAAATACGGAAAGAATTCAATGTTAGGCATATATGCCCTAGTTTTCACTAAAGGTTCACTTATCGCCTTTTGATTGCGAACCATCATTAAATATAGTTTTGTTAACTCTTATACATTCTATTGGACCAAATAAAACTCTTATTAAGAATTGGGACATCAAATTTTACTTTGTGTAATTTTTTGGTATTTTTCTGATAAAGTTCATTTTTTAATGAATGTGTAAAATGTTGTGTTTTAATTCAAAACCCCTTTTTAATCTAATTTATTTATATGATTAGATAATATTTTGAATTGGTTTTAAAGTGAAATTAGAAAATATCTTTACCATTAAATCTAATAGTGGTCGTTGGAATTAATTTCACTTTGAAATCAGACTTAAACTAGTGTCAATCTTTTGATACTTATTGTTTTATAAAAACACGCTATTTGCTCTGACAACGTGAATTAATTATTAAATTAATTAATGTAACTAATATGTTTTGAATTTTGTAAAATAGACTTCATTTTTGAATTCGGAATATCAAATATATCTTAGGGTGAATTTTTGGGATTTTTCTGAAAAACGTCAATTTTTGATGAATAGTGAAACCACTAAGTGGTACTTATAAAAACTGATTTTTCGTTTAAATGAAATTTTACCACATCTGTGTTTTGAATTTCAAAAAACATACATGGTTTTCATTAAGATGTAAAATGTGGTTGAATGGGATAAAAATAATTTTTTGGTGAATAGTAACTTATTAAGTTCTTAATCGCGATTAGTGGTAATTGGTGTAGTTTAAGGTAAAAATAATGATTTAATAATATGAAATGACCTAGAAACATGTCCCAACCATATTGGTTGTATCATGGCCGACCAATAATTGTTATATATGGAATTAAATTCATGAGGAACTTGTTCGATGTGATAAGTGGATAAAAACGGAGTTCATTGTACATGATGTGTACCTTAACTATAAGAAAAATAATTGGTATATATGGAATGAAATTTTTAAAAATAAATAAACAAATTTGAAGGTATGAAAATTTAGTTTCTTGATTATGGGAAGTGTACTTAAAAGTACCCTAGGGAATTCTATGTAGTGTTCTTTGTTTTGAGCTAGATGAAAATGCTTGGGTTTTTTGAAATCGTTAATTTAGTTGATGGGAATAATTACAAATGAGAATTCTGAATGATATTCTTGATGTTCAATCACTTCTAATGGATGTTTTTTTACTTTGTAAAATGTTAGAGTAGTTTCCAAGGTGTCTCAATGAGTTTTGGGAGATCAATACCCAAAAAATTAATGTTTTGAAGGTCATATAAAGTGTGTAATGTTCATCTGAAACCATATATTCCATAGAAGGAAACATTGAATATTAATTCATGTGGGAAAAGGATATTGCATGTGATGTTCATGGTTTTTCCAAAATGTACACTTATTTTGAACTATGAGTGTCATTAGTAGTCACTCAACAGTGTTCCCGACATGGTTGGCACATTGTTTCCAAACCATTCGGCTAGCTTATGGTGGGTTACCTATATGCCATGTAATGTGTGCACAATTTTCACATATTCTTCTATATTGTGCATCACAAACCATGCATGAGGTCCTTTATTGAAAATTAATTTTAATTAAATTATTTAAAAATTAAATAAAATAAAAGAAATCCCTAACATTTCTTCTCTCATACCCAAAGAGACCCCAATAGGGATCTCCCTGTCCATGAGAAGACACCACATAATCGGCATATACGATCCCTGATTTTGTCCAAATTTCTCAGGGTTTTTCCTTAGAAACTCCCTGTCAAGGAATTCCACAGCTTCTCTTCTCTGTTTACATCTATGATTTAGTGTCGCGATCTCCCTAGTCAAATTGGAAGAAACCGTTGTGTTAGAGTTTTTCCAATTATTGGTTTTATTCGGAAGTTATGGTTGTGGTGGATCCATTTGGACCCCTTTGTTTGAGTTCAAAAAACCACCACTAAAGGTGAAATGGTTCACTTCGATTTAGTTCACCACCAATATTTCATGTGAATTTTGATCAACATTTAAGGATTTTTCTCACATACATATGTATTTATATATATATATATAGCTTTTGGGAATGTAGTCCCTCATTTCATGGGGAATATGTGAATTGAGTTATGGATATTTATGAATACGTACGAATGTATGTTCCTATGAGTGTAGGTCAATTTTACATGGTCACTTCCGAATCTGACAAGTGCTGAGTTCCATCTTTGTCTATTCTTTTTGGTAGGATGTCATTCCTTACCCCCATTATATTTAATAATTCATTAATTAATTCCCATCACATCATCAATTAATGTTTATACATCTAATTTACTTTATAAAAAATGATTTCTGTAGGTAAATTAAATGTGATTATTAATTTAATAAAATTGATTTTGATAGAAAAAATATTGATTTTATAACAAAACCCCCCAATGGAGGTTCATTATCCTCAAGCATAAATGATGTGATTATACTTGTATTCTTTCATTGACTGTTGTATAGATAAATACTTATACCTTTTATGTTACATTCTAAATATGGATTTTTTAGGACACATCCCCTAATGGAATTATAATAATATATCTTCCCTTTTAATATTATTAAATCACCAAGGTATCATCTATGTTTTAGGCCCAGGATTTCAATTGGAATTATCTGTGTAAGTGATTAATTTTTCTATTAACACCTCCTATGTGACCCACAGATCCTTATAAACACAATTTAATTGTTTTGGAGGATTGAATGAGTTGAATTAAAATAAATGGTAAATAGACGATTATTATCCATTAAATGAATTTATCAAATTATATTTGAATGTATTGAACTATATTAACACCTTGGGAGACACATGGGTTCCAAAGTATGAATTCCATGAATTTAATAAATGGATTTATGTATTAACAACTTGGTTGATACATAGATTCCCATGTTTTATTTCCATGTATAGAATAATTGGGTTATTATATTTGTACTATTGATGGTCCACGGAATGACAAGAACAAATTTCATTGGTGGAATCAATGGTTTATCAAATTAACACCATCGGTGATACGTGGATTCTGAATTCATAATTCCATGGATTGACTAAATGAATTATTATACTAATACCCTAAATGATACATGGATTCCCATGTAGGAATTACATGGTATGCCTCAATCTTTTCTATCACCATTGTTCTTTATTTCATGTACTTTCATAGGACGTGTCGATATAAATGCTCCTAGGACTCCATCCAATGCATGTACCATCTTTCCATTGAAACACATAGTGTATCAATGTCGATGGGTTGGTCTAACAAACCTTGGATATGACCCTTCATGTTATGAAAAATATATTATGTGGAATGTTAGTGATTGTTTTATTATAATGATATTATTTGGGCTATGATATTTATGCACAATGTTCCTTGATTAGTTTGTTTCCTGGGGGACAACTCACCATCCTCAGTGTTGTAGCATGGAATCTTTCACACTATAGCGATGTAGGGAAAGTACTCTATCAAAAAGATGTTTTTATATATATATTTCTCTCAAATAGAATCTCATTATGGAAAACTGATATGTTGTTATAGCCATCAGGTGTCCCTAAAAATCCTAGATATGTGTTTATTTATTTATACATTTCTATTAATTAAACTTTCTATACAGGTATATAGTTTAATTTATACTACACTTTCTATATTGGTCTATACACCTTGGGTATCGATCTGCTAAGATTTATATCTCACACCATGCCTGGGATCCCTTGATACTCATGTAGACCTAATATTTTTTGGATCATGGTTAATTGTGGTATTCCTTATACCTATGTGTTATTAGGAAAGTACAGAGCTGGAGCTCCAAATGCTCATGGAGATCACGGTGGGGATTTACTATAATTTCATTATTTTTGTAATATACTATAAATTATTGTAATTATATTACTATTATAGAGTATGTATAATTACTATAAAAAGAATGCATCAATTATATAAACTGACATTGGAAACTTTCAATTATTTAATATAATATTTGTCTTCCATAATTTATATTTCCATATTACGACTTTTGTTAATGTATGGTACATATATTATGATATTAATATCATAAATCTCAAATAAGATGGAATAGTATCCCCACTATAACTTTTTGAGACACTCACTTCCTGTCGGCTACCTCTGTCATATAGGGAGACAGACATGAGGCCATGTGACCCACCAGTCTGTGCTACGAGTTTAGTGGCAAGCCGGTTATGATATTACATGGTTCAATAGGAGGGTAATATTTTTCTTTTTTATAGTATTTGTATTGTATACATAATATTAAGAAGGTGTCGTCACTTGGCTAATATTTGTTTTTTGGACTGGTCACCCCATGTATAGGAAATGACCTAGTAGCCAGGGCGGAGATTGTTTTCCTTTTAATTTGATGTTATAGTTGATATGATATCCGCTTAAATGATTTGTGAATTTTATATAACATAAAGTATTATGGGATTTTTTTATTTTACACTAGTCATGATATGAAATGGAAGTTGCATTTTACGAATCATATAGGAACATATAAAATTCACATTCCATGAATAATTTCAGTCCATGTAATTGCATTTTAGTTATCTTGTTGATTCGAATTGTGTGCCTTTAATTTATGTCATTACATGTATTTATTAGAAATATAATTTATATAGCATGTTTTATCTGTATATTTTTAATTATATCTTATTTCCCTTATGAAATTTTTTACAATGATTTAGCTATACTATGTTTATGTAATTTAAACATGTTTTACCATGATTATTTGGTAATATGCATGATACAGTATTTTTGAATGTGATTATGTGTTTATTTATTGTGTTTTCTTACTTGTAGTAAGATGAAATTTAACCGATTTCATGGGAAATATTTATTTTTCATAATTAGGATGATATTTAGATATCAATTATAAGGTTTATGGGTTTATTATGACTGGGAAAAGGTATCCCATTTAATTGAACCATTGAAAAAGGCAGTGAAAATTAAAATTCTAAAGTAAATTGGATTTTACGTAAGGGAGCCAAATTCCAATCAATAAATTATATGGTCACATTTTAGGTTGTTAGGTGGCCAACCTTATCATTGTACCCATGTTATATTATGAAATGGTATTGGATATGATTAATTATATCTAAGTTTCATTCTATGAACTCTATGGGTTCTTCATGAATTGGAAAACGAAAGACCATACTAATTTTAATGAAATGATGATTTGTGAAATACATATAAATTTAAAATCAATTGAATTTATATCTATTGAGAACTGACTAGATTCTAAAATACAACTACACCCATTTAGGGTAGTTTGGGAATTATTTTGTCAAATGACTTGTTTTTATGTTTGAAAATTAATGATTTGAACAATTGTTTTTTGTTTCCATTCTAGATAACACATGTTCACTCAATGGGACTTTAGTAGGTCACCTTATCTGTATTTAATTTAATGTAATTTTTTATGATAACTTTCCAAAAATTATTGGATGTAAAAAGCATTATATTTTAAAAAATTATGTTCGATATAACATGGAGTTTTTTTCCTCGGGGAATTGGATAAAATCATGTACCTAGTTTTTTATTTTTAATATAGGGTACATAATGTTTTGATTGAATATTTTAAATATTTAAAATTATATTTGGATAAATTTAAAAATCTTCCAAATGTAACCTGTATTGGTTTCCTCTATTTAAAATAATTATTTATGGGTCGTTTGAGTTTCTCCCTTGAGTTTCGTTGGAAGAAAAGTGTATGTGTATTTTTTATGAATTATTTACATTTGAAATGGATTACATTTCTGGATTTTTTGGCTAATGATCCTTGTTAGCATGACCTTCTTTTAGGATTGATTTATTTCTTTTCATAAGGGTATAGACTATGGTAGGTAGAAAATTTAGAACAATAATTAGATGCTAGTGATTCTAATTTTCCGATGATTGGTGTCATTTGGGTGTCATTGTCCCATTATAGTACTTTTAGTTCTTAATGATATGTACCCATGTTTGAATCAGTGTTCATTGTGCTTTTGTCCTTTTTGGGAATTAACATTGAGAAATTCTTATTTTTTGTTGGGTAGTAATTCCTTGGGAATGGTATTCCACTTCATAGCTCCATAAGATCTTTCATATTTTTAGTGATGAAAGAATGGTTATGTTGTCATCCATGATAATATTCATATGAGGCAATAATAAACTGATATAAATCTATCATGATTTTAGGTATAGTCATGGGTCATCATCGTAGTAGAGTGGCCTATGATTTAATGATTTATTACCATTCTAATGATCAGGATGAATTTATAGAAACTCATGTGTTATGACATGTAATGAGATTTGGTTTTGGTTTTATTCAGGTTTTTACATTCTTATTATGATTAAATATTGAGGTTGTGACATATATGTGCATCACATGTTCATTTAAGGGGTTTTTTGGCCTATCACTCTAGTGATCGGAATGATTTTCATTTCATCGAAAAACTAGGAAACTCCATTGGTGGGGAGCATCACTTCAGTTTGGGTAAATTTTTCCTTCCACGTAGAATTGGTATACCCACAGTGAAACATTCGATATGGTCCATTATTCATGAATTCCATGGAATCTTGTGTGTCTTATGTCACATTAGTGGTTTCTTGGCAGCATGAATCTATTGGTGGTTGGTTGTGTATCGTTAGTTTGAAGTCATACAGAGAACATCATTTCTGATATGATTGATTTGTCAAATGTTCTTGTTAATCATTGATATCCACTTTGTGTAATATATCATATAGATGAGAATGTCCCATATCTTTTCTTTGTCCATAATAGACTAAGATAATGTCGACTTTATGTTGTTATATTTCATTTCATTGTTGAGATTTATGGGTGAGTTTTCTCATGGTTTCATTCTAACACATGGGGTTTTCAAGGATTTGAATGTCTTGAGTCATTCGTGTATTCTCATGTATGAATGACTTGTTTGGAATTATAGACCCCATTTATTTATTTTTTTCTTTACCACCTCACAGATGCCACTCTAGTCTTAGTTAATGTTCAAATTTAGATGTTGTGGGCATGTACCAACGTCTTAATTATGAAATAAGGTGTGAATTACCGTGTAATAATTAAACATAATCTAGTATAAATGTATGGGTGATGGTTTGACCTATGAAGAATCACCAAGATTCATATTTGGGATTAAAAAATTGTGCTCATTGTAAACATATGATACCTTGGGGTGGAATTTTTTTTCAATAGGAAATGTACCTTCCGTTTAATTCGGTAATCTTTGAGAGAAGTCATCCAAGTTGATAGATTATATCTGTATTATGTTGGTTAAATGTCTATAGTCATAAAAAAACATTATAAATCACATTTATATGTTATGGAGAGTGTGGTTTTTGGGTTGATAGTTTCTTATGAGAAATCTTGTGAGAACAGTTTTTGTTTGGTCAATCCGGATTCAACCATTCCATTTGATTGAAATCAAACAAGTAGAGTCGTTAAGAAAAATACAGGCATGATTTTAATGGAAATTCTGATAGTGGTGGTGTCATGGAATGGAAATGGATCCTTCGTTATGTTAAGACCAATAGTGGGGAGAACCATCAGTCAGATGTTTATTGAGATAATGATGTAATCGAGTCTCTATCTTAACAAGCTCATTTAAGATAAGTTTCGGTGTTTTAGTTGTAAACAGTGAATCGGCTCGGGATGTGATGGCTAATGTAATGCCTAATGTTTTGTTGGGAATATAAAATAGATCATTATAATTTGAATGATAATCTACATCCATAGTAGGTTTGGTAATGTTTAAGTAGTTTCTTAAAGGATTCTGAGGGACATGAAGTTCTAAGAGGGGATGATTTCAAAGAATCCTATTATGAACTTTTTCATGTAATGGATCATACAAATTATAAAATGGGAATCAAAACAACAATCCAATGGTTGGAACACTATTATGTGATTTTCATAGACATGTGTAGTGGCTCATGATGTTTTCCAGGTGTCTTGAGGTCTTTCATGAACACTAAAACTGGAAAATTGAAGTTATGAAGGATATGCAAAGAGTGAATGGTTTGTTTGAAACCATGTGGCCCATAAAAGGATTTCATGGGGCTTAATTCAGGTGGGAAAAGTCTCTCTCATGGGATACACATAGTTTTCAAAAGTGTGCGCTTATCCCACTTGTTTAGTGGTATGGGTAGTAGATATACATTTTTAACCACATGGTTGGCACATTATATATAAACTGTGTGGTCATCCCATGTGTTGGGCCCATGGTTACTGGTAAAGGGTACATGGTTAGCACATGGTTTTATAAATAGTTCATCCCTAACCATGTGCAATGACATGAATTAGAAATAAAATTAAATAATATAAAATAAATAATGTTAAGAAAATCAAAATACATTACATATCCTCTCTCAGAGAGGAGGTGGCCCCCTGGGATCTCTCCCTAGACACATGACAAAACCCCAATTCAGCCACATATGATCTTGTATTTTGGTATTATTTCTCCCAAATTATCATTATAATCTATATGGTAATTCCTTCCACTTCATCAACTCTCCATTTTGGCCAAAATTTGGTCTCCCCCTCACCCTGATTGATTTGGATGATACGATAGGGTTAGGGTTTGACTGGTTTTTGGTTTTCATATAATTTTAGGGTATTCAGTAGTTCCCTTGGGACCCCTTTCTATGAGTTCTTACAACCTCCACATATGGATATGTTGTTCGGATCTATATGGTTTGTCACTAATGGTTTAAGTGAGTTTTAATCAACATTGATGGTCCTACTCAAATAAGTGTATATATATAAATATCCTCTGTTTAAATATTCCCCCATGGAATGTAGAATTTGTGCATTGGGATAAGGATATATATAAATATTTATAAATGTATGTTCATGAAAGTGCGGTGTGATTTCATGTGGTCACCAGAAAATCTAACAAGTACTAAGGGTCGACTTAGTCTACAGCTCTAGGTAGTATGTCATTCCTTTCACACATAAAACATACTAATGGGTTAAATTATTTTCTTCACACCAATAATTAATGTTTCACAATGTTTGTTTGTATTTATAAAATAATTTCCCAGGGTAAATTGGTTCTGATGTTTAATTTAATAAATGATTTTTTGATAGAATTCATTATTTAATAATAAAACCCCTCTAATAGAGGTTCATTGTCTTCTATATAAAATGTAGTGGTTAAACAATTTTAATTTAATGTCCAATTGTATATATAATTCCTTATTCCTTGATGTTACATTATAATTGTGCAACCTTTAAGACAATGCCCCAAATGAGATTATAAAATAGAGTTTCCCATTTTAGATGATTAGAGAACCAATGGGTCATCTTTGTTCATATACTATTTTTTTAGAATTTATTTACCATTGTAGGTGATTCCCTCTATCAATTGACACCTCATAAGTGAACAATGGATCCTTATAAACACAATTCAAATGTTTTTGTAAATTGAATGAGTTGAATTAAATATAATTGTTAATGCATGATGATTTACTATGAAATGAATTCATTAAATTATTTTCTAATTTATTGAATGTTATTAACACCGTAGGTGACACATGGATTCCCAAGTACGAATAAAATGGAAAAAATTAATGGTTTATCATATTAACCCAGTGGTTGATACATGAGTTCCTATATAGTAATTCCATGGATGGGATCAGAGGATTAATATTTTAATACAATGGATGATACAAGGATTCCCTACTAGAAATTCCATGGACAGACTCAATGGTTTCTCATTTTAACACCTTGGGTGATACATGGATTCCAATGTAAGAATTCCATAGATGAACACAATGGTTTATTAAATTAATACCCTAAATAATACATAGATTCATCAGGATTCTACCCCCTTGGATTTGGCTTCCATAGACTCATCTAGTACATTTGAGTATAAATTCTCTTTGGACTCTAACAAGTTCCTTTACTTAGTTTCCATCGAAATGATCAAGGGAACTAACAAGGATTCCATAGTCATAAAAACTATTCATCCAGCCATTCTTGGTTTGACGAATTCATTATATAGAAAGTCTATGATTGTATTTTTACATAGATGCTATATGGGTATTTGTATTTATGATCAATGTTCCATGAATATGGTGTTTCCATGTGCCCCAATCATCATTCCGTGTGTTATAACATTACTAATTGCACTCTATAGTGATAATAAACTTGTACCATATCAAACAGTTGTTATATATATATATATATAAATTTCTTTAATAGAATCTCATTCTGAATATAATCCAATGTTGGTATAGCCATCAGGTGTACCTAAAGAACTTAAACATATGGATATGGTTTTATTCAGTTCTGTTTATTTAATTATCTATACATGCTAACTTTTAAATTTATACTGCACTGTCTAGATTGGGATAGGAATCATGGGTGATGATCTATTGATATTTACATCTTTCACCCCTCTCGGGAATACTTGGTACCATAGTAGACCTCATTTTTTAGGATTTAGGTTGATTTTTGTATTGTTGGTACATGTGAGTTATGGGAAAAGGACCGAGATAGAGCATAGGATACTCATAGAGATCGTCGAGGGGATTTATTGTGTTTTTATTATTTTTTTACTATAATGTAAATCATGTTGATTATTTATAGTTCCATACTATGTATCGTTTCTATGAAAATCATGCATCTATTGTATAAATTGACGTTGGACACATTAAATAAGTTAATATAATATTTATCCTCTGTTATTTATCATTCTTTATTACTACATACACTTATATCTTATGTTTATTATTTTATAACTACTACTATGTAACACTGATAAGAGGGTATAGTCACCCAACGATCCCCTTTTGCGACCCTCATTGCTATTCGATATCATCTAGTTTATGGATAGACATGCATGAGGCCATGTGACCCACCATTCTAGCAATCGGTTTTGTGGAATACTGGGTTGGGATATTACATGCCACAAAAAATAATGGAAGTATTTATGATGTAGTGATTTGGGACATATTTCCCATGATTGAAATGAAAAATATCTTAGTGTTTGTATGATTAATTCTTAAAAGAAAACGATAATTTGTATCAAATGTGTTGGGATTGGAAATTATGATTAGACCTTCCCAAAGAAGAATCTGAATGATGGAAAGCATTAAGACTATAAGCATAAAGGACTTGTGAAATCCTCTGTGACTACATTATATGATGTTAGACCATTTAATGAATTGGTATGTTGTACATTTTTTTATTAATATTTTTCTAATGTATTGTTTGATACAAATTATGCACAATGATACATATTTTATGAATTCTCTAGTAAATTGGAAATTTATGAACAATAAATGAAATAAGAAATTATGATAAAAAATGTGGAAATATTAAATAAAAAGGGAAATATAAGAATATTCTTCATGTTTTTCGTGGAAAAGTATTAACCGAAAAACATATTCTTTTTCCACTAGTATTGATTTATGTTATTCTGTGCATAGATTCAATTTTTTTTCCATTCCATGATTGATTGGAGATCTAAAAATGTTGTTATTAGAAATTTTCCTACTTTATTTACATGAATTAACACATACCATTGATGACATATCTAGAAGTTGATATGTATATAAAATATTGTTTGAATTTTATCTTTCAAATATTTTTGAAAACTCGGGGGACTGTTCAGAAAAATGATTTTCTAGTGTTAAATATATACCTATATTTTTTCTCAAAATTAATTGCATTATGTTATAACTAATATTGTAGTTGAATTTAAATTTGACATAGTTCTAGATTATAATCTAATTTAAAAAAACATATCAAATGGATAATGTGGAACTTCTATAATTGGGAAACATGTTTTCAAGAGTTTATTGAAAAAGGTATCATTCATCCTATCAATTCACCATGGGGTGCCCTTATTTTTATTATTCTAATTAAATATGGTTCCATGATAATTTTAATGGATTATATATCATTTAATTGAATTATCGTTATGAATATTTCACTATGTCATTATATTGATTCTTTTTCTATCAAACCCATATAGATCAGTAGTTTTACAAGATTAACATTAGGTCTAGGTACTATTAGTTGAAGAGGAAGGAGGATGATATTTTGAAAATAGATACCGTTATTTTAAATGCTAATTAATAGTGTTTGTTTACCCATTATTTTCAAAAATCCTCCGTTTGAATTTGTTGACCTTATGAATACTAATTTTATTGAATAATTGGAGATGTTTTTTATTATTTTTATTTATAGTATTTTTTTATTCCAAAATTTATGGAGAATAGGAAATCCATTTATGGATTTTCTATAAAACACATGATAAAAATATGTTGTATGTGAAATTTATAAAATGTTATTATTTGTCAAAAAAATTCATTTCATTAGAACATTATAAATATGAATGGTATAACAGTGGATCATGCCAAAAAATTGCTGTATGAATAGACAAGACCAAAATATGCTACTATGATTTATAGTTTTCTTGGATTAATAGGATATTACCGATGTTTTGTAAAACAAATTCCATTTATATCTATCTTAATAAACATGTTAGCAAAAAAGGGGTAAAATTTATTTGGATTGAAGAATGTGATGTATTTTTGGAACTAAAAAAATGTTTGTGGGAAGTTATTGGATGTTAAATCTATAAATTCTGATTTTTTCTAACTAAATTGATCATTCATTGAAGGTACATTGATATTTTTTGATGTATAATGATCAGGTAGTTGATTATGCTTCAAGAAAACTAATAAATAATGAGATAAATTATCCCACACATCATTTTGAATTAGTAGCTATGGTTTTTTATTTAAAAATTTGGAGGCATATTTTATATAGATTATAATATGAAATATATAGTAACCATAAATGATTGTATTTTATAATTTCCCATATAGGACAGAACATGAGCATTGAAGATTATATAATTGATAATGTATCATGATTATGTAATAAATTCCCACTAATGTAAAGTGATCAGAGTGGTAGATTCCTTGAGTCAAAATATTCATACATCATTAACATTTTTATTTATAGAACATGAACCATTGAAATGAAATTTGATGAATGTTGGCCTACATGTTGTTAAGGAAAAAAATTCCTCTATTTTGGTTTAGGTTTATATATAGTCATCTCAATTAGAAAAAACCAGTCATGCTCAGTTAGAAGATTGTGAAATGCATAAGAAGATATAATTATTTATGAAAGGTATGTTTTCTAATTTTCATTTTGATAATGATTGTGTCTTGAGATTTGGAAATAGATCATGCATTCCTTGTGATTCCCAGATGAGGAAAACAGGTTTTGTAAAGCTCATTGTTCTCATTTTTCAATTCATCATGGAAGCACTATGATGTACAAAGATCATTGGGATTACTAGTAGTGGGATTGAATAAAAAGAGATATTTCTCATTTTACAATGAAATGTATGACATTTCAACTTATTAAAGTAGAGTAAAAGATACTAATGCATATGATTTATTGTTTTCAAGTTCCTATATATAAATATAAAAATATATCCATCAATTTCATTATAGGACTACCAAATACACTTGAATATTTCAATGCAATTTGGTTTATTATGGATTGACTTAATAAATCTAATCATATTCTTTCCATTCAATTTATTATTTCTCTATATCAGCTTCATCAACTATATCAAAAAAACGTTTTTAGGTCACATAGAGTTCGACTATCCATTATAATTGACCATGATCCTATGTTCACAAATAACATTTGAAAAGGCCTTCAGAAGTCATTTGGAAGTAAATTTAATTTTAATACTGCCATTAATCATCAATTTGATTGATACGCTCTGAGAATAATTCAAACATTTGAGGATATGCTTTGATCTTGTTCGATGGATTACCCAAGAAGAGGGGATAAACATATTTTTTAATTGAGCATTCATATAATAGTAGTTTTCATACAATTATACAAATGGATCCTTTTGAGGTTTTATATAGATATCAATGTCATACATCATCATTTTGGGATTGATTCAGAAATTTCTTTTTATGGGACCATAATTAGTAGAGGAAGTGGCTGAAAATTAAAATTGATTCAGAAACACACGAGGATATATCTGATAAGGTTGTAAATTTATGCAGATAATAAAGGAAATACCTTTCTCTTCTGGTATGAGATCATGTTTTCCTTAAAATATCTTAAGTGAAAAGTGTTTTATTTTATGGTAAGAAAGGAAATAATATTAAATGGTTCTAAATACCAAATTAAATCTTTGATAATGTTGGACCAGTTTCCTATAGAGTATAACTTTCTTTATGTTTATCTTTTGTACACAATGTTTTCTAGGTATTCATTTTAATAATGTATGTGCAGGATTAATGTCATGTTTTGAGCCCAGAAGTAGTTCAGTTTTATTTGATCATTTCTAATGAATAGAAAACAATTTATATTCATGATCATAGGGATAATGTATTGAGTAATGTTGTAAATCACCAGGTTATAGTTTCTATGGACAAACAACAATGGTTAATAAGAAACATGGTAATCTAAAAATGCTATGATGGAATGGTATCCCTATTTGTTTAATAAGGGGAAAATTTTCAAGATAAAATTCTCAATGGGGGGAGAATAAAAAATGGGTAAAAATATAATTTTTTTTTAATATTAGTAATATTTAATTAAATAGTTATATACATTATTTTATGTAATTTTTAAAATAAGTAATTAATATTATTATAAATAATTACATTAAACTAATTTCTTATATTTTTTTAATTTTAAATGATTTGTTTTTTGAATTCTAGAATTTTAATTTGTAAACACTAATTTAATATTTTAATTCAACATTATGATATTATAATAGTATAAAATTTTAAGAATATTGTAAAGAAAATAATTTTTTAAATAGTAATAAATATAGTTTATTCTTCATTGTATTCACATTACCTAATGAAAAAATAATTGTGATGTAAAATTTTCTATACCTGAAGAATGACTAAATTATTGAACAATTATTTAAATATTTTAAATTAAATAATTTAAATCATGTAAATTAATATTTATTTTATTAATAGTATAGAAGTCAATCTCAATGTCGACATAGTTCCTCTTCCATGGTGATAAAGACAATTTTTATTCAATTTAGATAATAATTGAGTTCTAAATTTTATTTTTATGGCTTATTTATTAAATATTATACATAATTAATAAAATTTGATGATTCTTTGAAATTTTTGAGTTATATATATTTAATAGTATCCAAATGAATGTGTAATGCTTACAAAATAAAAATACGGTCAAATTAATAAATTAAAGATGTTTTAAGACATGGATATTAGTAAATATATATAATTAATGTACATAAAATAAATAATTTCACCCATTTATGTTATATTTATGATAATAATTTATTTTTAGTTTATATATATGAAATAATTTCCTTTAATGCTTATCCAACATGGAGGTAGTACTTCTATAAGGAGAAGGAAACCTAATAAAATGATTTTAATTAAAATTATATGTACCATTAAATTGCATATAAATTGAAATAAATATTTTTTTTTTGATTTTATATTATTATATTATTTTGTTTGAATTTGGAACCTTTTGAATCCACATGGATCAGTTTAGAAATCATATTAAATTTTAATTAAAATAATGTTATGTTCTTCACAATATAGTTTATTATTATTATAATATATTTATATAATAATTTAGAAGATATAATTAACCATAAATTTTAATTTTTAATATAATTATTTTATATTATTCATGAAAATTTATTTTTGATCTCTAAGGAATAAATAATTACCTTAATGGCTTCCACAATGGTGATGTTGTAATTATTTAGTTAATAAACAAATCAAATATATTATATTTAAAATATTCAAATAAATATAATATGAGATGTTTATTGTAATACATGAACTCTTTAGATGAATATTATATCAATAAGATATAATAAACTATTTTTTCAAAAATTTTAATGTTTTTAAATCCATTGTTAGTAATAGTGTTAAATTTAAAAAAATAGATTTCATGAAATAATAATTTTCATAAATTATTTAAAAATCATAAAGATATTGAATTAGGAAAAATTAAAAATTATTTTTTCAAAATTATAATACAAATATTTTTAGGCCATTTTTAATTATTTACTCATATAATAGATGTGTAATATTTCAATATTTAATGAAATTTCTAAATTTACACTCACCTCAAAAATAAAAGGGGACTCATTCCACCAATTAATTTCATCACCATAGGCCATCATGATCAACTATAATCTATAAAATTGTATAAATGCATCCCTTTCAACCTTATAAAATTTATGGTATCACATAAATACCAATTCGAAGAGCATTAAAGAGGTTCTCAAGGAGAGAATATTCAAGAGGTAAATTATGTATTCTTACATTTAGATTCGCTCTAACATCTACCCTCACAACCCCATATCCAGGTTTTATGAAAAATATATTATCATATATATATATAATTTTGCTATTTTAATATTATATTTGACATAAAATCTTACAACTTATCTTAATATTCTTAAAAAAACAAAATTTTCGTCCATGGTGTGTCAATTCACCACCTCTATAGCCCTCGAGTTTTCATTTCCAAGTATTACATTCGTTGAATTTTTAAATTTAATTAAAATATTTCAAAATTAAATATATATATATATATATATATTATCGCATATAGTTTATTATTTCCATTTAATAAGAATTTACATAATGAACTGACCTTGGAAACCATGAAATCATAGAACTTGAAACAATAGAAATAATAAAATGCTTTTAAGAAACTAGTGGAGATATGTTATTAGAAGATCATTTTAGTTATTATAAATATGAATATAATTATTTAATAAATTAATGACCCATTTTAAAGAAATTATATTGGGGGGTTTGAATATATTTTGAGATGGTAAAACCTGAGGTAGGGGACTTTTCAATTGAAATCCTCTTATAATTTCTATTTTTTAAATCAAAGGAATGTTTTTTAGAGATAATAAATATGCATTCATTCCATGTTTAATAAATACCAAATGTTGTAATGATTTCTTTAAAATATTACAGGGTTATTTTAAAATAAAATATTTCCCTTTATATGTGTACAATATTCCATTAATAAGTGATATTTCTAAATGAATGATTTTTTTTGATGCAAGTATTCTTGTTTAATGATTGTGTTATGGTTTAGGGGAATTACTTATGAGGAATGGTTTGAATGTGGGTGGTTTAATTTTAATTGCGTATGTTTATTGTGTAATTTTACCATAATGGTTATTTCAAGTGTTACCATGATAGTTACATTATAAAGTAGTCATGAGTGTTACATCATATAGTTGTTGTTAGGATTACAAATCATATGGTAGTTGAGAATTTTACAATAATATGTATGTATGGTATGAAAAATCCCCCTATGTTACCTAAATAGTTTATTTATATTCTTTATATTTTATGGAAATATCATGTTTTCATAATGTTTGTATATTATACATTAATGGTGAGAAGTATATCTTTGTGTAACTGGTTCCATGTGTCTATATGTATTCAGGGACTAACAGTTTATTTTATTCTTTTTATGTCACTTACTGAGCATTTTTTCTCACGAAATTTTTTAAAATTCATTTCATTAAGATTAATAATTTGTAAAGGAAAACAAGAATCCAATATAAGGATTTTAAATTTTTTTCATGAAATGTATACTTGTTTTATTAAATATACTTGTATTACGAAAAAATGGATATCGTTTTAGAAGTAGACACATTGTATTATTGTAGGTTGTTATGTATGAATTTTGACATGGTTCTCTAAAAATATAAATTACAAAGATATGTATTAATGTATGAAAGTTAATTAATTTTTAATTTACAAGACAATGTAATGATCAATGTCATTCTCTTATATATTACATCACAAATGCTATTTATATAAAAAATTTGAAAAAATGGTTGTACGCGTGCTCATCAAACACTTTTGAAGGTACCACCTACTAGCGGGGAGTTCTTATGTGCGAGAAGGGTTGACATATTTAAATTTTGATACAAATAATTATTAAAATATAGATTTATTTGAATTTAAATGTGAGAAATTATTAAATCATTTCATTTTTTAAGATGGGAATTCAACCATCAGATTAATGAGCCAAAGTTAATGTATTCGTCCAGTCAAATGACTATATTCAACAATTTGGGTAGTAGTATATACAATCCAATTAGTCAACGATGAGTGGTTTTATTGATACATATGACAAGAATAGTCATGTGATGGATAATCTATGTCTAGTAGTGTGGGTTTTAAGAGTTCAATAAAATAGAGGGTGAATTTTAATATTTTTATTATTTAATTAACATTGTATGAACAATAATCCTAATAAAAACACTATTCTCCACAATTTTATTTTTGTATAAACTAGTAAGTAATACAATAAAATCATTGTGATAATTATTTGATGATGATCATTTATAAACTAGAATGAAATTCGAAGATAACTACTTGCACTATTGCATTGTACTAAGATATAGTAAAATCACAATGTTAGTGTCCCCACTACCTAATGATCCACCTCAGTATGTTAGTGTGAGAAACATTTTTTTGGGAGACTCATAAAAGTCATATATGATGGTTTTTTCATTATAATTGCATAAATTTCTAATTATTTCTATGTATAAAACATTAGAACATGATTGATTTAAAAATATGTATAATCTCTGAGAAGATATCAAGAAGGAAGTGAAGTGAGATTTTGGTGGGAGATGATTATAGTTAAAAAATTTTAATATGAAAAATGGATCTCAATATTTAAAAACATCTAATTATTATATATTTATCACCTTTTTAATCTACATTTGATTAAGATTATTAAATGGGGAGAATAGATAAATATGATTAATTACATTTTAGGTAAATTTTTGGAAAGTATAAAAAAACTTATACACGGTATACTATTTACATTATAAAGTAAAAAAATATGAAATACAATAAAAAAGGACCAATGGAATGTTTAATGCCTATATAAACATTGAAACATCCTTACACGAAATGAGGTGTTTTATCATGTAAGATCATATTTTTATTATATTTCATGAAATAAGTCCTGGAATTTCTCAATTAAACAAGCTAAATTGAAGAAACATTTTATCACCTTTTCTTCATTACATATATTCATCAATTATAAATAATGTTTATACATTAATTATTTGATATTGAATAAAATATTTCTTTGTCACATTTCTATATATAAATATATCAACCATGTAAATATAAAAATGTTAAAATATGAAAGTTGACATCTCTATGTAGTCTAGAATTGTGTGTTCCACAGTCAACTATGAGAAGTAAAAAATTTCATATTTAGATGCTTATATTCTAGTTTGATTTTTTTAGTTATATCCAAAACATTAGTCTCATGTGCCCTTTTTATACGAAGATAAAATATTCCATTATTGGAATTATTTTTACTCATGGTTTCTTAAGATAAAAAAATGTTTTAGTATTGATTTAATGATTATTATTATGGTGTAAATATAAAATATTAGACTTAGTTATACAAAGTTGTGGAAAAATATAATTTTTTTGTTAAGAAAAACTATATTTCCTGAGTATATACTCAATATGGTGTCAAAATATATGTAATTTAATAACAATAGCATAATCTAGGAATACAATTTCATGTTTTTGAACAATAACTCCTTTCAAAACAATCATAAATGACTGAGCTTATATAAATTCATCGGGTAAATAGTGTGAACTATTCCATGGATAAGGAAGTGGTAAACATACAACAAAAGATTCAATTAAATGTTTTATGGAATGTAAAATTTATGTAATATGAATGGTCAAATGATATTAGTACCATCATTTCTTAGTGATAATGAATAAAATGAACAATCATACATCGATCAATATAATGTATCATGTTGTAATTCTTAAACAAACATTACATTGTCCACATTAAATATATATTGTTCCTATGCAAGATAAATGATTGTTGTTACATATAGAAATAAATTCACAATAAATTAGCATGGATTAATTATTAATTTATATTTCCTCACACACATTACATTCACGATGTATATAATATGAGTAAAATTGTTTCAGGTTATATTAATTGTAAGTACCTCCTTTACATTTCAAGGAATGTATCAAAAAAGAAGGTTGATAACCCATAACAACAAGCCAACAATAATAAAAAATCGATATAATATGATTTATAATTTGAAATAAATCCTCCATGTCATAATACCATGTGATTGAGGAAAAAATATTTCTATTACACAAATAATATTTTATGAAGAAAATCTCAATGTGATTCTAATGTAAATCCCCAAATATATCATGGGATATTTACTGAATACATTTGATAGAAATGATATTGTCTATAAATAGATTGTATTTATATAGATTTTTGAATCACCATATTTGACATAGTGGGTGAAATATTGACTAGGATATAATAAATACGATTGATCTAAATGTATTTTCATTTGAATAAATTCCACAGGAGCAAAGGGAATGAGAATATTCTTGAGATAAGAATTATATAGGATAGTATATAGCCATAGTATTGTTTTTTTATTCACTATATAAGGTTTTAAAATATTAATGAGAATAATATTCAATAAAAGTTAACAGTTTCTAGAAATAAATGGTGTTACAATATTAATGAGAATGATATTCAATAAAAGTTAAAATAAATTGATGCAAGAAAAAAACATTACATAGAAATCATTTCTAGGTACCTTTTATTGGTTATGTCATTAGTGGTGTGGACTTGGTGGAATGATCAATATAAAATTTTTATCTTCAGGGTTGAGGATGTTATATATCATAAATAGTAGATTAGGAGTTTAACACCCTAATTAAATCAATAAAAAGGTATTTGATGGTACATACAGTTGTTTATATTATTAAAATAGTTTGCAAGAATTCCTGATGACACATGATTTTCATCCCTCTTTAAGTGATATCACATGACAATGAGATAATATTAGATATATTGAATTTGTAGGATAGTTGTAGTTGTTATTACTGTACCTTGTCTCTTTTGGGTCCTTTATGAGTCACTAGACTCTTTAGTTGATCTATAAATAATATACACTTCTATTGAGATAAATTCCAATAGGTTAACAGACAATGACATATTAAAATGTATTTCCAATTCCAATGAATAGATTTAATGTACACGGTTGTCCCCACCACCGGATCTGATTGTTTTCCATGTAATAATGATCTACTATAAATAAATAAATAAGTTATTATTTCAGTATAGACAATTTTAGATTTATTTGTATATTAAAAGTTGTAATATTATATTTTTTAAATACATTGATTAATATTATACGAATGAAAGTTGTTTTAATTTTCATGGATTGATTAATATTATAGGAAATTTTTATTTGATTTAATGAATTAGGTTTATAACATTGTATATTAAATATATTTTACAAGTATGTGCTATACAATGACTTGGATTTATAGTCTAGTTAAAATGTCCAAACTATTTTTTTTGTTGAATTAAAATTTTGGTGCTATTGGGAACCATATCTATGTATTTCTAAAATCCACCATAAAAGTAAATATGACATAATTTCATTTTGTTCTTTCATTAAAACGGATTGAAATATCCTCTCCCATCACATATCTATTAGAGAGATAGGATCTATCCTAGTGAGAAATCCAAGATTGCCTTTATAGATCAAAATAACATACTTGAGGTGATAGATCTATTGTTGAAGGAATTGTAAATGCTCTATGTGATCCCCAAGAATTTATTATTGTTATACTTGTGGGTACAAAAAGCATATGTGGATGTTAAAGTGGGGTTCGAATTTATATCATTCATACAATAGTCACCGGTGCTGAGATGTAGTTGAAAACATGTTAAATTGAATGAGGTATCCATTTATGATTACTTATAAGCTTTTAAATATTCACATTAGATCTGAAGAGCTATTTAGAAGCTCATAACCCTAGAGATGATTATAGTTCATTGTTGTGATGATTAAAATGTTTAAATTCCTGACCCACCTTCTTCCACTATATATACCATTTCCATCATTATACTCAACCATCCTAGAATTTGTAAATCCAGAATGACCTTCATAATAAATTTATCAATGTATTGAGGATTAGAAGCTACATATATCACCAAACACATTTAATGAGGACTCTAATATGATTTTTGGACCATAATATACCAAGATAATTATGAAAGAAAATCTATGTGGTACAATGTTTTTGATATACAGGGTTGAAAACACATCTTAATTTATATTGAGCATACTAAATAACTCATATAATAATACTTCCCATGTTTACTATAGTATTTTTTCAAGATATATAATACATTATGATGAGTATCATATTGGGATAACACATTTTCATGCATTGAGAATTATGTTATCAAAACATTTCATGATATTTTTTTGTTTCAAGTATGTTAATCCAAGAATATGATTATGTATTTTTTATGATTTCTAACAATAATTTTATAGGATGAGCAAAATGCATGAATACTAAGGGAGATGGTTTTACCAAAAATTGAATCTAGAAAGAATAATTTGATATGTTTTCATAATGGATAGTTTTATCAAACAAATTTGTGTATTATTAGGAATCACATATCCATTATATGAATTGTGTGGTAGGAAATATTCTTTTGAATGATTGATTGAAATGGATTGCAATCCATTGAAGTACTATTACTTAAATAAGGGAGAGAATTAAATTAACCAATTTTTGAAAATGGATAATATAGGAAAGTATATTAGTGTACATAAAAAAAATAATTACATTGAAATTATTGTTTTTGATAAATATGCATTTATTTTCATATTATCAAAATGGAAGTTTTAAAAAATCTTTTACGTAGGCTCTTGTTCATTAAGGAGGACTGCGATGATCGTCTTATAATGTATAATGAAGGATTTAACTTTAATTTCATTGATCTTTGAGTATTTAAGATTATTTTTCATTAACTAACCCTACATTAAAATCATTATGTAAGGAAATGAAGTTTATATAAGAACATATTAGTAATTAGAAAATAGATAAATTCAGAGATTTCATATAGAAAGTCCAATATATATAGAAAGGTTGATTAAAGATTCCTGGAAAACGTATAGGAAGATGAATTCAATGGATAAATTTAAAAAAAATTCATTCATAAAGATTCCCAAAAGTAATTTTTCCATAATGTGTGAATCCATAAGTGTAGAATAGTTCATGGAGTAAGAAGAACAATATTTGGTGAAGAGTATTCCACATACCAATTCAGTGAATCATTTTTTTAATGAGAAATCATCCACTGTATTTTATGTTAGATTTCAAGAGACTAAAAAGTTTAATGGTGCATCATATTATTTATTTTATAATGAAAACATAATATTTTTTTCTTGAAAATATTAAATCCCACAATAATTCATTAAACAATGGTATATTTCATCTGTAGAAGTGCACAATGAAGAAGTTTTCCTATGTGATCTGAAAGAGGATGTTCAAATTCACTCAATAAATATTTAAAGGTTGTTATCCTATGACATAGTGGATAAATAAAAAACTATATTCCACAATAAAAATGATGCATAATATACTTTGGTATGAAAAGTTCGTCAACAATGTATTCTCATTGATTAGTCCTTTCAGGGATCTGTGGAAACATTACTATGATTTTTTCAATTTTTTATATTGTGATTATTTTTTATGTCTGATGCAGTATACGCATCATTTAGTTTCCGAGAAATATAGTAACAATATTGTTCATTAATTTTGAAAAATTAAACAGCCTAATTTTTTCCTCAATTATCATAGTTTAGTGGGTTTCAATAGTATATCTATTTAAATATTTCTGTAGTTAAAATGAAATTATGAAAATTGTGGATTTTATTTAACATGTTAAATTTAAAATTCATCTAAATTTTATAAGAAGACATAAAAACCCATCAAATGAACAAATATTTCATACCATAAACAATTAGATATAATTTATTAGTTTTACATGATATATTTTTTGGGATTTGATAGCTCATTACATATATATGTAATCCTATAATTTCTCTATTTGAATGTATGATAATAATGTACCACTAAACATATTTGTGAGCGGAAAATATTACGAAAGTGATTTGAAATATTGGTGATATTTAAAAATGATATTCATATTGTTCGACTCCTTGAACATTTTCAATGTCCTTAACCCCACAATATTCAAATTTATAATGTCAACTAGTTTGTCTCACATAGAAATATTTCTATGTTTAATATTATAATCCATTGAACTATTTCAAGAATAACTTATCCTTGAAATTTTTTTAAGTATTTTTATTATTATTTATTAATATAACTTATTTTTATTATTTATATAGTGAAAATATCTTCATATGTAAAATGAAATAATCCTATATAACAATAGTGATATTTACATTTTCACGATAATTAAATTTAACTCTCAACATTTTCCCATACCATCACATATACTATTATTTAAATAATATAAATTGAAAAAATTGATTTAATTTAGACATGTATGACACGTTATTTGTTATCCATGCACTATTATATGTTAAAAAATTCTCCTAATACATCTTATACAATATATTCTCACAAAATTATCATGCAACGACACAAAAAATGTTTTCTGATAGTAAATTAGTATTATTTTCTATAGTATAAATAATAAAAAATAATCTTGTTTATACATATCAAATTTGATATTTAATGTGTTTGGTGGTTTTCTATAAAAAATAATTCTTTATTAAAATATTCTACGGATGGGTGAAGGGGGGTTCTCCCTCATATATTAATAGAATATCTTGATGAATATTTTATACTATTTAATTCTATAGTCATTGCCTTCTTTTTTGAATCATTTAATAGGTTCCCATGAATCAGGAACCACATGTTTACAATTAATCGACTACGTTTTTCTCAGAACAACTCATTGTTAACAAACAACCTTAGAAATTATATTACATAAATAAGATGATGATATACATCCTCATCTTATATGCATATGATCATGATAAAATCCTTTACAATAAATACATTCAAATAACAAACCTCTTCATCACCATTTGAATGAAAACATTGTATCAACATATTATACCTTTTTATTTTGAACACTTATATTTTGAAAACACTTTTAAATTATTCATTTGGAATTGCATGCACTTCAAAATACTTGAATTTATATCTACAAAACTGACACCAAAATGGAATTTCCATATAGTTTATTGATATCCATCATTTATTTCAAAAACAACATCCTATGGAATCATTACCACTGCTTCTATATTTTACCATGGTGTTTTAATTACAATAATAGTGGAAAAAATGAATCATAATTGGACTCCAGAACTACATTTTATAGTTTTTGTTTAGACATATAACAAATATTATATTTTATACAACAGTAAAACCAAAATAAAACATGGCAATTTAATCAATTTTAAACACTTATTAATATTGTCTAAAATTTTCATTAAATTCATTCATATTTATTAGAACATTTCCATTGATAATATAAAATAATTTTCATACAGAGAAAAAGACATAAAAAGGAACTCACTAAATCATTTGTATACTCTATCAGATCGAGTATATGAGTGGGGATAATCATCACTATGTCATATTTCATTAAATTATATTTAAATTCAAAAAAATTATTATATTCCTCTATAATAATCTAGATTCTATTATTAAACAACTGAAACTCACAGTCACCCAGGAATGTGATTTTCTAACAGAGAAAAATATCCCATACATAAGAACACCTCATATGTGATATACTCTTATGAGTTTCTACAATAATAAATATCCTAAACGTAATGTTATGTCTATTTTTGATGATGTTATTATCTATAATAAATTATTTTAGCATATGATTGTCATTATTTATTACCATTGTTGAAGAATAATTCTAAATTCCTCCCATTACAATGATTACATATTTTAAATAAGTTATTAAAATTTAAATTCCATGTTTCATATATCAGAAATATCTAGGTAACATTATATTTTATAAAAATAATTTCGATAATATTTTGGGTATCATCACAATCGTATCACTTATGAAACATGGATTTTCTATTAGAGAAATCCTTGTTCGTTACCATAAGTTGATAAACCCTACTCTAATTATTTGTTAACATAATATTATATAGACAACCATTATATGTGTAACTTATCAAAAACACAATAAATATTCTAATAAAGAAATATTAGTGGAATATATATTTAGTACAACCTTTCCCTTTTAAAATCTAAATTTAACAATTACGTTCTTTCCTCAAATAGCATAATGCAGGGTTTCCCATCATTAGCATGACCGACACATATGGATAGTCGATATTAGGACCCAATAATTTTATATATATATATATATATATCATTCTTTTTTGGTGAATATTCAATCATTGTAAAAAAATATTATTGGGTACCATAAAAGTTTAGAATCTTTTGTCATTAGATATTATTATTATTATTATATGAATAATCATAAACATATCCCAAAAACATCGTCCCTCATGGTACTATTCATAGTCATACCCTACTAAAAACATTATTCATATACTAGGAATATGAAAGATAACAAAAGGTGAACTTAGAATATCATTAAGGGTAATGATAAGAGATCTAAATTTCAACCATATAAAAAAAATAATCATAGGGGTATATGATCATTTCCTCCACATAAAAACGTTCATAAATTATCTATAAAAGGTAAAAAATCATGAGATTTAGGATAAAATAATTGAATTTCAAAACACATAAATCATAATAATGAGAAAATAATATAACTCAATAATGATATATAAATTCTTGTATTAAAGGTGTGTGTAGTCAGAGTAAGTATAAGAAATCATTTACATTATGGTCATGTTTCATTTAAAAGTCTATCATAGTTGAATGGGTTCAAGATCAAAACCGTAAAAGTGGTCAAGGTTCACATCTAATAATATTAATAGGGATAAAATTCTTTACAATACTTGGTTCACTCTAAATTCCTTTCCTATTTATCTCAAGGGATATAAATCATGTCCTAATAAATTTTATGGAGGTATAGTTCCAACCATTCATATAATGAAAATAATACACAATTATTAAAGAAGATATTATATCATTTATCATATAAGAGAAAATAAAATTAAAATAGGTGCTTTAAAAATTTTATCATATCAGTTGTCATGAAAATAAATAAAATTCATAAACATCATTCAAGCATAAATAGAAAATGTATATATATTGAATATGTTCTTTATTCTTAGATAATATCCAAATTTAATAATAAGTAACATTAAATATTTTTATCATATATATTGAATTTTTTTGAATGATCACATGGAATAATTACAGAGGGAAATAACATTTCCTTATGGAAATCTCTTATTTTTCCAAAAAGGCATGAAATTATAACGTAATTAAATTCATTGAAAAAAAAATTTAATATCCAAAGTTAAATTCATATAATTAATGCATAAATATAGAGTTAAATATTTTTCATGTCGTATAAGTTTAAAAAAATATTCGCATCACAATATTGTAAAGAAAATACCAAAAATACATTTTGGAAAAAATGATAAGATTATTCCTTTCAATTTTTCCTCAAAAGTCAATAAGGGTAAAATGACATAAAACAATCAATGAAAAATAGTAAAAATGTCTTCACAAAAATTTAGAAATATTTACATTTGTTATAAATATTATATAGTGGAGAAGTAAATCAATATAATTCTAAATAATGATAAGATGATAAAATAATGCCTTGCCAATTTGGTGTCATTATAATAAAAACACCCATTAAAGAAATAATACTGTCTGGAAATTTAAAAACCCAATAATATTCAAAAAATATTCAAAAAAATAAATTCATGGAAAGTATATACACTAACTGAAATAAATAATTAGATTATATGACTTGTGTTCCATTAAATTAAGTGTGAGGTAAAAATCCTTTACCTAACGAGTTGCCTATCCACATACACCTTCAAACCTCCAGTATAATACATATAGATTTATTATATGTTTATTAAAAAAATATTTATATCTATCAGATTATTTATTACTTATATATGACAATATATCACATTTTCATTAATAAATTTTTATAAAAATCATTGTCTTAGGTGATAAATAATTCATTTTCCAAGCATGATTTGATTTGGAAGCCTCGACGCTTATAGGTGGATCATGATCCATTCATCTCTAGAATAATTATTATTTCATTTAAATAATATATATATATATATTCATAATATTCATCATCATAAATTTCCATGTAAAATAAATTTGAGTAATTAATCTCTTCTCTATGAGGAGATTGTTGTCCACATAAATACATGAGCAACATATTCATTTTCAAATGGCATGGAATGACGAAAGGTAGATATTTTATTATAATTAAATAATAATACTTATGATGTAAATAATATATAAATTTATATATTAATCCAATAAAAATACCCATTCATGAATGATAAGAATGGAAAATTAGTTGCATCTTTATGTGGAAATTGTGAGGTGTATATAAGCATTAGTGATAGATAGAGTGTTGGTTCGATGGGAAAGAGGGTGAATTGTTGTATTTTCATATAAGTAGTAAAATTTTAAAATATTTATGATACATAATTTATTATTTTATAATTAACATGATATATGTTTTTTATATAGATAATAGTAGAAATATAATGTGTTCGGTTAGGGGAATTACCTCTAATTTATAACGAATCCCATAAATATTAAATTAAAGGCTCGATGGATGTTGTTTTGAGAAGAACATTATATCACGAATGTCACTAAAGATTTTATAAAATAATTTTTTGTGGTATGTTTGTTATATAATTCTCAATTTTGTCTTAATATGTGAGGGGGATAATATCTTTTATAATTGTGGGGATGTCACTTTTCAAATTTCCCAATAGAAGATATTATAATAAGACTATTCTAGAGATAAATTATTCAAATTACCTAAAATTTCATAGTGTATGATATTGTTGGAGATATATCATCATGATTGTCATTATTTGAGATTATTTTTAATATTAAATAATTTAATAAAATATTATTTTCATCAAATATCAATATTATCAATTTTCACATTATTCACTGTCTGAAATAAAAAACATCAAGAAAAAAATAGAAAATTAAACAAAATAATTTATAAATTCCATAAAATGACTTCTTAATTTTGAAATATAATATATAACATATATCATCCAATTTTTAATAATTATTTTATTTTTAATATCAATGTTTAGATTATTTTTCTACAATTGAATAATTATTGAATTATTGTTATTAATGACTATATGGTAATTAGTTAATCAATAAAAAAATTACAATGAAAAAGAAAAATATTTTATATTTAAAAATAATAATAATGGTCTATCATATCCTCATGATAACCCCATATTAAAATATTTTAGTTACTGTAATCAAGTGTGTGACTTGTTTTAATTTAACAGAAATAAAATAAAATAAGTTCATAATCTCAACCAAATTCCAGAAAATGGTCATAAAATTTACATTGAATGAGTATGGAGAAAATTAAATCATAAATAAAATAAGAATGTGATGTTATTTAATTGTTCGTATAATTTTATTTTTAACCTTTAATTACCTATTTTACCCTTCATTGTGTTACCCAAAATTAGAAACTTTATTATTAATATTGATAAAAAATAAAACTACTTATTAAATATAGGTTAAATAATTCAAAATATTAAATCGATTTTTTAAAATTCATCAGAAAAAGTGGTAGAATATAATTTAAAATAGAATAGATAAAATATAACGAAAAATCATTTTTCAAAACATTTTACTTTTAAATATAATATTTTTAGTATAAAATAATGAATAAAATTGATTTAAAAATTCACAATTGAATAATATTAGAAGAAAAGGAATGAATTAATCTTTAATACACATAGAAATATACATTTACTTTATAAATAATTTAAAAGAAAAATAAAATTTTAAATTCAAATATTTATTTTTACTATTCATTTAAAAATCAATCATTTCCAAAACTTATCAAGAATTTATATTATGATTATTTTGACTCGATGAATTAAAAAATTAATTAAATATATTAAATTAAACTTATAAAAATTAGAAATTAATTATAAATGCTTCTCACGAGAGAAACAATTTTTTATGAAATCATACTTTTGATAATTGAAATGAAAATACTAAAATTTAAAGAATATTTTCTAATCAATGAAAAATAAACTTATATTTTTTAAGAAATATTTGTATATATATATATAATTGAGTAGATAATCAATATAATACCCACCAATTTAATGGATGGTTTTAAAGAAGGACATCAAATAATAATATAATAATAGTGTATCATGGTTAATTTAAGCATAGGGTTGCATATAACTTAAAAAATATTAATAGGTATACCTACTTAAATTTTATGGAGTTATACTCTCCCCCAATTTAATATTTTTTTCACATAATTGGATCTTCTTCTAAGAACTAAGGGGGATTAAATTTCAAAATTCTTTTTGGAATCCTAAATTGAAAGAAACATAGTAAAACATTCTATTGTAATGAGTTTAAGGGAATTGTGAAGCCAACTAAGATTAAACATACATAGTTACTATATAGAATAATTTTAATTGCATGTGATAATATGTGCATGGATAAAAAGTAATATAAAGAGATAATTCATTATAATAAATTTAATGACCTTGAGAAAATTAAAAAATCACAAAATCATAAACCATATACTTTGAAATATCCCTAAATTTGTTAGAATTGATGTTTATTGGGATATATTTTTCTCTTAAAATAATTTTTATATAGTTAAGGAATTTATTTGACCATAATGACTAATGGCATATAGAATCATACTTACTTGAAATTTATAATTTCATCCTTTTATCATTTTTTAGCACAATCTCGTATTTTTTCAAAATTATGAATAAGATATATATTTCATGTTCTAATAAAAAAGATAAACTTCTAAAGTATCACATAATTCAAAAAAGTGTAACATGATTCCCATCCTACCATTATATATTATACAACAATAAAATGGTTAGTATACAATATCTAATATTAAAAAATCAATAAATTTATAAAACATCAATAATGACCAAGGATTATCTAAATTCATCACATATATAGTTAATCAAAAAACTCCTCAAAAATATTTCATGACTAAATTTATGACCAAAATATATTGGATGAATTTCTCCACAATTACAATAGTAATGTAACATTGCAACCCAAATGTATTCATAAATTTCACATTGAATATAATTGAATAGCATGTTCTATATATTCTCTGGAATCATTGTAACAGCTTTCCTTACCAATAAACCCTAATAAAAAATGCGTCCTTGAAAAAAAACCTTTTTCCTTAAAAAACCAAATAATATTTCATATATTCCTAACATACAAAATGTAATACACATTATTAGATATAATATAAATCACATTTTAACCTAATCATTAATAAGGTTCAAGGTTACCAATATTATCCCATAAGCATCAATCATCTATTTATCTTAACTAAAAATTATTATCTACACATTAGAAACATATTTAGGCTTAAAATTGCTTCAACCATCAATTTTTCATGAATATCATCTTGAAGATAAATCACATTTCACACTTATTCATACAATTTAAACTATAATTTGATGTCATTAAATACAAAACAATCGAGGAACAATCCATAAATCTTTAATGATTCTGATAATAAAAAATATCATTTATAGTAATCATTTGAATAATTAATCTAAAATTTTGTCATCTAATAATGTCAATCATTCCACGTCCTTATGAATCTAATTCCCAAGAATCAACATCTCATTTTGTGACACTACATTACTTTCACATTCCAACATAATATCTTTATTTTCGTCAAATATAAAACATATATATGGAAGGAAAAGTAATTTCTCCCTTAGATAGAAATAAATTAATCATTTATTGAAAACAATTTCTAAATAATATTAGCTACCAAGGAGATGTAAATAGTAATATTACATGTAGAGTTAATAAAAAAATATTGGAGATTAATATAGATTATTTTTATGATATAAATATCAAACAATAACCCAATGGATTCCTAAACAGAAAACAATCAAGAATAATGTTGAGATAGGGAAATAAATCAATACATAAGGTGAGATTAATTTTTAACATGTATGACACTCCTATAAAATAAATATAGATATATTTCAAATCTATTACATAGACATATTAATACATATCATACCACATGTTTATTATAATAATATTTTATCTGTGATTTATTTATAATTCATAATTAAAATCAATATTCCATGTGGCAACCGCATCATTTTCCTTGTATTATTCTATTCGATATATTTTTTTACAATTATCATTATTAATTAGAATATTTAACGTTAATAATGATACAACTACTATATATATTCATTAAATAAATATTTATAGTCATCCATAAATTTTATAAATTGAAAACTGATTAACACTTTTCCTTGTGACATTAGGTCATACGTACACATGAAAATCATTTTATTTCTTCAACGGATAGATATAGAAAGAAAATAATAATTTAAATTTATATAATGATTATTATATCATATATATTTAATAAAATTATTTATATTACATTATCATTGAAAGGAATATTAAAAAAATGGCGTCACTTCGTCGAGGTGGTATTGCATACATATGCATGAGGGGTGTTATAATTTTCCAATATATTGGAAAGTGATAAGATATAATTTATATTATAATTATAGAAGAATAATAGAAACCTAAATAACATATATATATATCAAAAATATCATAATATCCTTCTATAAAATATGGTGGTGAAAAAATAATTGCATCTCTATGTGGATATGGTAATACATAAGTCTGCAAAAGCAATACTTTTGAAATATATTTTATGTTAAAAATTATGGATACAATTGGTGTCAAAATCCTAAAAACAATTATTTAGATTTTGGATACATAATTGTTTACTTTATGATAAATACGATATATCTAATGGAGGTAATATGATATATAAATATAGGAAATGATTGAGTTAGGCCGTTACCTCTTCATTAAAAGAACCCCATAATATATCATTTAAAAACCCAATGGTTAGTCTTATGGGAGTAACATTACCTATATAATCTTTCAAGGGTATTTCAGACGAAAGTTTCTCATCAGTGGTACAAATATAGGTCATAATGTGTTTTAAAGATGATAAAGGATTGGTGCTGTTTTTAGGTGAGGGGAGTTGTACTCTTCAAATTTAATAAAACATTAAAATATAATAATGATATTATCTATTCCAAATGCAAAAAGATTATACAAACATTGATCTAAGAGATGAATCAGTTGAAATAACATCATTGAATAATATTTGGATTTGATTAACCTTTGTTTCAAACCTCATCATTGTGTTTAATAAGTTAATTATCCTATTTTACCATTAACCAGGATAACATTTTTTTCAGTATTAAAGGCTTATAGTTTTAAATTTAATAATAAAGATGGTACATAATTTAAAAAATGATGAATTATGATTCCATATATTATCCTCATTATCATAATTCAATATTTTTACTATTTGTAAATAATTTTACTAAATATTACACTGATAATACATTATTAATGTCAATTTTGGCAGTGTTTATTTAATTTGACTAGAATGACAAAATTAAAATTGTTTGATTATAATCTAATCCATTTATGCATTTTTAATGTTTTTTATTCATATACAAAGTTTCAAGAACTATAAATTATTTTAATTATATAACATTAATATATTTTATAACATTTATTTTATTTTACCTTAATTAAATTAATATCTATTGGCTTTTCATAATTATAGAATTTAATTATTTTATACCTTAATATATATATAAATAGACATCATGAAAAAAATTATTGTTATAAAAATATCCAATGTTCACTTTTTATCACTTTTTTCTAAATATGAAAAGAGAAGATATATCTAAAACTAAAATAGTGATATTTTTAAAATTATTTGATTTAAATTTTATATAATCCATTTTAATATTCATGTGTACCCTAAAAAACAAATTTCAAGACTATGGTTATAATAATCAAATCACATTTATCTAATAAAAATTAACATGAAATATTATGACCCTCACTTATTTTTAATCCTGATTAACATGGTTTACCCATTACTGAGTTGAAATTTAATATCATGGTTATTATTCATAATGCATGAAAAAAGTAGGCTTTTTACGAAATTTGAACCATATAATTTAAAATATGAAATCAACTTTATATGAAACATTTCTACGAATTTCTAAAAATAGTTTTAAAAGTATTTTGTGAAATGTGGAGAATCGTCTTTTTAGTAAAAAAGACGGGTTTTAAAAAGAAAACTAGAATTATTAATATCATATGTATATGGCAAATATAATATTAATGATAAATGATTTTATTGAAAATATATAAATAAATTTCATTATATTCATTCAAAAATAGTGATGAATATAATTTATTAAAAAAATATGCATTGTATGAAAAAAATTCTTTTTCATTAAAACTTTTTCTTTATTCAAATGATTTATTGTTTTGAATGAAAATAAAATTTTAACTAATGATTTCATATTTATTGTTATATTTTAAATTATTTTCTATCCATATTCATACCCAACAAAATTAAAATTTGTGTAATAGTGTTCATATAATTATATTTTAATAGTATATTTTGATTCTTCGAAACTTAGTGTTTTTTTTAAAACATACTATCAGAGAAATTAATTTTATTTAAAAAGAAACATATCATAATATTTCAGGTTTCTAAAATCCCCCAGCCACCCAAAAAACTGAGTGTGCATATTTTGATAACATTCTTGGTAATCAAGGGATTTTCATTTGAAATTCCATTGTTGAAAACTCATATCAATTTTTTTAGTAAACCATCATCTTGAAACGAGAGAATGTGAAATATGATAGTCATTGGGAATGACACAAAACTTGGTATGAAAATATTTTATCATTTATTATAATTTATAATATAGAAATGTTGGAGAAAACATTACCCCAAGGATTGGGAGTGAAATATAACATGTTCATGACAATGCTAACAACCGTAAAACTAGTAATCTATGAGTTGTCAAAAAGACCAGCAGTTCAATATAATTAAAAGTAATATGAATAAAAAATGGTCTTTTTTTAGATATTTAGCGAATTACATTACAATATATAATGTTAATATGAAGAAATATACTGACTATACTAAAATAATTACATCCTTTATTCAATTTCTCCCAAAATCTCCTCGTTTGCAATAAAGGATGAGAATTCATGTCGTCTTCTTTCAGGCCTGAGGAACTAAAATCTACATTTAATAGATCAAATCAATCCAATCATAGATAAAAATTAGTTCATCAAATATTTATAAATTAACTATATAGAAATCAATTCTTAACATATGTAGATCATTCATCAATTTTAATGAATATTCATCACATTAAAATTTATATACCAAAGGACCATAAATGTTTGGTGAATTTGGAAACATCAAAACATAATCTTCTATCTCAGTGACAGTTAATCAGCATCTCTAATAAGGACATTCCCCTTTAGTGATATAATTTAAAACATATATTTATTACCTAGTGAAATAAAACATATGAAGTAGTTATAGTAGACGCTCAATAAGGTGAAATAAAATAGATATGTAAGCTCTACATTATAATAAGGGTTCGAGATCCATAGAATTACATTTTATGATCATACCATTACTATGAAAGATAATATACAAAAATCATGGAGTAATTAATGGCAGTTTATAAGACATGAATCATAAGGAAATTAAATAACATGGGTCATGAGTTCCTAACATTATAAAATGATAAATACTTGTTGAAAACATTATGATAATAATAGTTTTTACATTTTTAAATAGAAATAGGTTTAGTCATTATATTTAGGGCATGAAATCATGGCCTCCCATAAAATGATGGTCATGTAACGTAGTCCATGATTTACATTGTGAACATGTGATCACATTCATTCAAATAGAAATAGGTTTAGTCATTATATTTCATTTAGTGCATACTTATCTTGGTGTTGTGTGAAATGAAATCTAGACACAATGATTTCATATAACACAAGCAATAATCAATGTGATGGGAAATGAATAATACTAAAGGGATTAAATGAAATTCAAAAAATTATTACACATAATCGCAGGGTGATACACTCTACTGTATATGAAATAAATTTCTTCCCTAAAATTCATATGTGTTATCAAATGTTTAAAAACTATATATTCCTTTCATAGAAACCCACAACGTAAAAAATACTAAAACAAACTTAAAAAATTGAATGATATAATCATAATTGTTACCTACAGTAACTCATAACTAGGTTTCCTTATATGAGAATATAGGTGGAAAGTGAAAACACATACACAGAAGTGATATCTAAATATCATTTTATTAGGGTGAGTGATGGAGAACTAGTCTAGGAGATATTTAATGATCACATATCAATATCCAAAAGAGTTCCGAAAAAGTGCAGTGACCTCATTAAAATTAATGATAATGGAAAAATACTAAATTCAAAGACCCTTTTCTTAATGATGAATAATTTATATTAGATTATAAAATTGAATGAATTCAATACAACATCAACCATTGTTGTACCTTAATCAAATAACCCTCAGTCTCTCATTAAAAATATTAATGGTGAATTGTTCATTCTTAAAGAATTATAAAATCATCAGATCAATAAAAATAATGATAGGTTATATAATCATTATTTCTAAAAACAAAATTGTAACAGTTATTCTAATAATCATTAATACTCATATTGTGAGATAATAATTTAGTCTCTAAAATATCATCCATTATTTAGATAAACCAATAAATAAATATTTAACCATCTAAAACATCCAAAATATGAATGTTTAAAACATTACAAATAATGACACCAAATATCATTTAAAAAACTTTCAATTGATCCCCAATATATCATAAGGTTTCTATTATTTTTCATATACCAAAAATGTGAATACCTTCATCCTATATTATCTTGAAACATGGAAATAACATGAATTACTATATATACATATTTAAAACATGAATTTTTCCTTATTCTAATATCTATTAGATATATTACATAAAGATTAAATTGATGTATTCTCTATCCATTATAGAATAAAGAACCTTGTCAAGAAAATTCATAACCAGTTTCCCAGTAATCTATACTATCAAATTTACATTATCTATAATCACCACATTACGTAATAAAAAAAACCTCTCATCATTTGGAACCCATTAAGTGTCACTATCCTTTAATAAAAATAAAAATTTTCACTAAATATCTAATTTGAATCATTAAAACCATTCTACATATTCATGTAAATCCATTTTAAAAAATTCAAACAATCCTAATATATTTAACAATTCATAATTCTTAAATCCATATACATAGTCAATTTAATAATTTTACTTCATCATATGACATTAACAAAGATACCTCATCCTTTTAATTAACAACTATTTCCGATAACATTTTATTTGTTGTCCCACCTTAATTAGAAATATAATCATTACCCATAACACATTGTTTATTCCCTTCAGGGTCATTCATCTTAGAACATCGATTTTTATAATTCAATTTCATTTCACAGATAAAAAACTAAACATTTGATAATAACATAGGGAGGTCAATATTTCAATCCATTTCATTAACTAATATTTTCATTTTAAAATTTCAGTTACTTGACTTGTGTCATTCATTTCCCAAGTTGAAAGATCTTCCTCTTCCCCTAAAACATTCACTTGTGTTCTTATTACCATATTCTTGAAATTTATGAAATAAGATATTATTTATTATTTGGTGTCCATTACCCAAACTCTCAGAAAACATTTTATTCCACTTATTTGGTGAGTTTACGTTTTGGTTAAGGTAAACATTATTAATCATGTTAGATGAAAACTTATTAGTCTAGATCACAACATCCTTAAATACATTGATAATTCCATTTTATTATAATTAGGTAATTTTCAATAAAATTGATTTTTTACATAGATCTTACTTGTTCTCACCATTGACTAAAACTAGAAAGCATAGTCTCAGGAAAAATTAACATATTAGAAACTACATCATCTTGAAAAATTACATATCTTCAGTATAAATTATGAAACCTTATTTAATATATGACACAATAGGCTTATCCTTAAATACATCCCCTAATATATACTTACAAATATCCATTGGGATATCATTAAAATTTTCTCATCCTAGATACCAAATGATGACAAATCCTTTCTATTAATACCCACTATATAGAATTACGATTATTTATATGGATATTACATCAATTTATATGAATATTAATCACATTAAAAAAGTACATTCCTAAAGAGTGTAACGGTTTAGTGTATTTGGAATCATGTTAATGTAGTCTTCTATCTTGTTGAAAGGTCATTAGCATTTCCCTCAAAGGTATTCCCATTTTGGGATCTGACTTAAAACTTTTATTTATAAAATTGGGAATGGAAACATAATAATGGGTGATCGAATAAGCTCAATAAGGGTAAATAATAGAGTTACAAAAGCATACATTAACAAAAGCATATGAGAACTTGATAATGATCATTGAATATTGTAACATTCTTATCCAATATCATATAAATGAGTCATGGAGTAAATATTGGATGGTTCTAAGACATTAATCATATAGAAATAAAATAACCTAAGCCATGAGATCCTAATATTTCCAAAATATATATACACGGGCAATAAAGGTCAACATATACCATTGTGAACATCTTCAAATAGAAACATGTTCACTCAATAGGTATAGGATTATAAATCAGGTCCTCACATAAGCTTATGAACATAAAACCAGGTCTATGCATAACATTGTGAAAATATATTCAGGTTCACACATAATATTGTCTACATGTACTCAGGTTCATACATAACATTATAAACTTGTAGTCATGTTCATGCATAAACTTATGGAAATGAAAATAGGTCCACACATAACATTTTTAACATGTAATGAGGTTCAATAATAAAACTGGTAACCTGTAATTAGGATCACACATAAAATTATGAACATGTAATTTTGATCATTTATAATCTTATGGACATAAAACCAAGTTCATGCATATCATCAGGATCATGTAATCATGTTCATTCATAACATTGTGAAAATGTAATTAGTTCCACACATAAACATATGGTCATGAAACTAGGTCCATGCATGAGATTCTTAACTTGTAATCAGATTAAAAAAATAAAATTTTGTACATGTAAATGGTTCACTCATAATGTTGTGATCATGTAATCAGGTTCATGAAAAACATATATACTCATGAATCATCCATCATTACTAATAGATTAGTGGGAGATATATATTCAAGCATCAACATAATTAATTATTATAAATGTATACAAAAAGATCACAAAAATAAATATTATTATAACCCATGAAATGGAATGTGTATTATAAACACATCAACATTCCATAACCTATAGAAAAGTGACATGTTTTAAAATTATTTAGTCATATAATAACTCATGAAATGAGGTGAGAATCATAAAATGTTTATCATTGTATAACCCATGGGAGATAAAAACGTTTCATAATAACCTTTCCATCATAAACATAATCCATTCGAAGAATGAATAATAATTGTGTTTGTGGGACATATCCCCCAATAAAGCATAAAATATATCAAAGGATTTCAGATTATACAGAGGTGAAATTTGAAATATCACATGGATCCTTTCGTTAGGGAAATAATATTTTTTTAAATATCAATTTTTTAGTCATTAAAAAACATCATAATACTTTTCTTATAAAAATACATTCAAAATATATAAATTAATCATAAATATTCATTAAAACATTTCTTGTTTAAAATATCCTTTCCTTTATGATTTTTTACATCATATTACAATTTAAAAACCATTTCCTTTAAAAATATCTTTGAAAAAATGTCATAGAGGCCTCAAAAATAATTTAAAACCATATATTTTAAGATAATATTAAATTATGAATAAAAAATTAATACATTTTTATACAATTTTTTTCAGAGGAAATATATTTTCTACTGAAGAGATAAATAATGTTTGATTTTATTTAAATACATTTTCATTATAATCTTTATACTAGAGAGTGGAAACATAATGCCAAAAAATAAAGATATCTTAACTAACCATAATAGAAAAAAATTAAAAATATTTCATGAAATATAGATCCTTTGATTCTATTTATTGAATCATAATTGTTTATAATCCTGATAATGATGAGATTGTAGTAATACAATATTACCCCATTGGAAACATTATATCAAAATACCAATGATATAATGACATTACAGAATGATTATAATATAATTAAATTAAAGATATTATTGATATAAAATGTCAAATGGAAGTATATTATTACCATAAATTAATATAGGTTCATAACAAAACATTTGTCTCAATAAAGGAATATTTAGAAACTATTGTTTTACAAATTTGTTAGATTTAGAATGATAAAACCATGTGAAATAGAGATCATAAAATGGCTATTTAAATGACCATAAATTTAAATATAATTATCATATAATTCATTAATTTATAGTATATACTCCACAAACAATAAACTAGCGATGAATATGGTATTATTCCTGCAGAAATAAAATTCATACTTGAAATATACATATTACATGAGAAATTTTGGAATCATGATCCCCATGAAATAATTACATAAATTAATACATGTAATATCAAGAAATAAATTAACTGAATGGTATAAAATATCATATGTAAATATATACACCCCACAATTAGAATATGTGGTGAATATAGCATATATCTCACCGAAATTATTATGAGTCGAGAAAACCCTTCCCTTATGTATTGAAATTCTTTGTACACATTCAAATAACTAGTATACGAATTTTAAAATTGTTATTATTACAACATAAAGTCATATTATTATATCTAATACTATATAATATATTATTATGTCTTTATATAAGACATTTGATAACAATTCCATGTTAAATTTATGTTTCCAGTATTATCCGCTTTATTTTAATTTTTTGTTTTGACTTGTTATTCATGATCATATGGAATATATCTTGATTTAATGTATTACATAGTCTAAAACATTATATAAATATCATATATCATATATATATAATCCATTATATATAGAAATATCAAATGGGATACATCGTTCATCGAGACTGTAGTCCTCACTTATTGATGAAGGTCTTTTCCATTTTCTTGTCGTATTGAAAGAAAAAAAGAAAATTAAATATATGTGTATATATATTATCATTAAATTAGAATTATTATTTCATAAATATCATATAAATTTTCTAAACCCATGATTAATTCATTCTACCCATTGTGTGAATGAATCATATTACTTTGATGAGGTGATAGTCTGCACATCCACAAATGAGATTATCGAGTATAAAAAATGGAAATCAAAAAGTTAAGTATCATAAATTAATAAATTATGTATAAATACATCTTAAATATAAAATATATCGTATAAAAATATAATATTAATCATTATTAAAATCCTTTATAGGTTGTAAAGTAATAAAAAATAAGATCTCTTTGAGAGGTGGTATTCTGCATTACACATGAAAGATGATTGTGTGTCCCATTTTATTGATGTGTGTGTGTGTATAGGATGTAACCAATGATTAAAACAATATAAGTATATTTAGGATATTAATGTTATTATATAACAATTTAATAATAATAATTTATTAGGTTGAGAAATATAATAAATAAAAGAGCTTGTGCTAGGATGTTACCTCTTCTTAGGGTAACTCCATTTGGTTTTCACCAAAGGGATTCCATAGTTAGATTAATACCCACAACGTAGCTTCTATATTGAAATTGGGGATTTTGGGATGAGTTTTTAAGGGTTTATATATGAAATACGAATTTGTATGCGTAACATCCCAAGTAATTAATGAATAATAGATATTTTTATCTATGTCTATTAATTAATTAGATAGTGTTTTAGAGGCTTAAAATGAAAATAAATCCAATCTTAAGCATGGGATACACTAATATTTTTTAAAAGATTGTTTTACTGCCTTTTTATGGAAAACCATTCTTAAATCTATAGTTCGACAATTTTATAAGCTATGTTTGTCAAAATAAACTTATTATTTATGATTGGTACATCAAAATTTACTTTGTGTAAATTTTTGGTATTTTTCTGACAATGTTTTTTTTAATGAATAATGAAAAATACTGCATTTTACATCAAAACTTATTTTAATCTAATTTATTTATATGATTATATTATCTTTTTAATTGGTTTTAAAGTTAAATTATAATATACTTTTACCATTTAATCCAATGGTGGTCATTAGGATTAATTTCACTTTGGATTTGGGCATAAACTAATGCCAAACTTTTCATAGATATTGTTTCAAAAAAACACGCTATTTGTTTTGACAACGAGAATTATTTTTAAATCAATTATTGCAATTTCTGTGTTTGGAATTGGGTAAAATGGATTAAATTTTTGGAATCAGAAGGTCCAAATTATTTAATCAAGACTCTTTTGTTTTTGAACATTATGAATAGTAATGACGGTAATTATCTTTAATTATCTTGATTAATGAGTAATCAGGTAGTTAAGTATAATAAAATAATATCATAATAATAAAACAATGACACCAACATGTGTCCTAATTCGACTGGTTTTCTCATGGCTGACCATGGGATGTCTTGTGCCAAACTTGGGGACCCCATGGAATCACTTTTGTGGAAAGTGACTTGTTATCTTTTTTTAAAGAAAGTAAATATAACAAGAATGTATCACCTGATTAAATCATTTATTAATTTTGTCTACATAGATGATATTTTAGACTATAAATATTCCTTGTAAAGATAAAAATATTTCCTATATCATAGTATTTTTTTCATAATTTTTAGACTTTAAATAAATTAAATTATTTATGACACCATGATGATGTAGTGATTACCTCATTAATAAAGGATTAAAATAAAATGAAATGATAATGTAAAATATATGACCTACACATGTCCAAAACCTTTTGAATTGTTGGATTTCGAACCCTTATCACCTTACCCTTGAATTATATCAATGTGGGACCTTTCGAATCCGACAATCATTTTCAAATAAAGTAACATTTCTTTACCATCCAAGAGTGCCCCTCCTCTCCTCTTATTAAAGGCCCCCACCTCTACCTCCTTACCCACACTCCCAAATCCTTTGGCTCGGCCAAAACCTGCCCATTTTGTCTCTTCACATCCCTCTATTACTCCTTGAAGCCTCACATTGGGAGGAAGTCTTCCCAAGGAAGCCTTTGAGCTCAAACCAAATGGAGTTTCCCGATTTTAATGTAATGTATTCACTTGAGTCCTTTTGTTTTATCTTGATTCACCAACCACTAAAACTATTTTTATTCATTTATTTTGTTACAAATACAGTATCTTCAATATACTAGGATGTTTTTATAAGAAGTATTCGATCAACACTTACACACACCTACATCTAATGGTTAAAGGACATTCTGTTTCTGTGGATGGTGAATTTATGCCTCCCGAAACGATGATTGTTCAACATTCTTTTAACACCTTCAAAGGTGGCCATTAAGATGTCACTATATTTATATATGATATATAATATGTTTATATTTTCCATAAGCTTCTGTATTTTTTATTTTGGGCATACCTTTATGGTTTACATTATGGGTAAACACGATATCTTCATTTAAGGAAGAGCGGACTAACGCCCACTTAAAGTGATTTGATTCGTTAAATACCATATGTGGGACATATAAAGGATGGAACTATGATATTATATATGATATTATACTGTAATTATAATATACATTTATATCATTATGATTCCATTCTATAAAATAAGAAATAGAAATGAATGTAGCGTTCATGCGTACGTACAGCTTACCGTCTCCATGAATGGTGCATTTCATTTCTTACCTCTAAATGATTATGTAATATTATAAATTCATGTATATACTGGATATATATGATATATACATCATGATTATAATTCTGGATATAATGGATATATGAACAACTTGTAATTATAAATGGTTTATTTTTGAATCAAGTACCAATGATCGTTAAAATGACCGTTATTAACTTAAATAATTACATAGTGTTCATGACATGGAAATAAGCGATATAAAAAGAATAATGAACTTAAAAAGGTTCTTAAGAATGTATAAATTAACTCAAGTTCATTATTCAGGACATTAAAGAACGATCGAGTCAAGTCGAACCTGAGGTATGGGACTTTGTCTCAATCTCCTTTCATTGAGGCATATTTTGTTATATACAAAACCTTCTTTTATATGGTGTATAAACCCCTTTGACTTTTACATTTATCCAAAAGGGATATTTTTTATACGAAGCATTTACTAAACGACAAAAGGGAATGTTTTTGTCATACGTATGCAGCGACAATGAATTCTCCACCCCTGTGACCATTATTTGAGTTTCAGCTTCCTCTACAAGCCATATCTTTTTTTAAAAGAAAAATAAATACCATGTTTTACTTTTATTTTATTTTGGTATTGAAAATGGTTTTCATAATGTTTTTATATCAATTTGTTGTATTGATATCTTGTGATTGAAAGGTGGAAATGTTATGTTTCCTTTATGCATGTTTTATGTGCTATGATTATGTTGAGGTTCTTGGGCATTATTATGAAGACGGGTGGTTCCGTGATAAACTAAGGGCTGGTGAGCCCGATATAGCTCTCAAATTCATTGGGTAATGCGAATGAGTGAAAAGTTAAGGTTTCTCCGAAGAGATTTAGGGAATATACTGTGATGGGTATTCCAAACGTAACCAAGAGGGTTACTCCCTACGTAAGAATGTTATGAATTCCCCAAGTTACCTTTATGTCTTATGATTTCTATGATTTATTCGTGATTTGATTAGGTATGTTAAAGTGATTATATTTTATGGGTAAAGTATGATTTCATTCTTATGTATATATGTACCCATGTTTCCTTTCCATATTTTTATATCCCTTACTATGATTTTTATGCTCATCCCATGTTTTTTGAAATGTTTTTCACTAGTCAAGGGAAAGGTACATGATATGATGATAGTGTCAAGGAAGTGTCAAGAAAGAATCCATGTTTTATTTTAAATATGATTCTATTGATGGGAGAGAAGAATACTATATTTGTGTAACCACTTTTTTTATATGTGGAATGTAATGCAAGTTTTATGATCTAATTCTCTAAAACTCTAAACCCGAAAAGATCCTCAATGTGTAATCTTGTAATAACTCAAGATCAAGTAAGGATTAAGGATGGGGCCTTATAGTTCATATCAAAGGTCGGTTTAGAAAACTTTAGGAGTTAGAATTCTATTAAATGATTATCCAAAAGTATTTATTTTTTTATGGTAAAATTGAAGTGATATAGTATTTGAAGATTACCATGATGCTTAATCTAAGACATGTTTGTTTAGAGTGGTTTTCCGCAGAGGAAACAGGGAAGCAGTGCTAGGAAGGCATGCAGAAGGAAATAAACTTCCGAATCAGCATCCTGAGATGGTCGGAATTGGAACTGAATAGTTTTTTGTAGTAATGGCACAGTTGACTCACGTGATATATGGGGGTGGTATCCATACATGAGACCAGCCAGATCAACCACAGAGGAACATGTCAGTGGTGGAACATTTCATGAGGAAACATCCCCCATCATTCAGAGGATCATCTGACCCCTTACTAGATGAAGGGTGCATTAAAGAACTGGAGAATATTTTCAATTTCATGGGGTGCTCAAACAATCAAAAGGTTAGTCTTGCTATTTTCCGTTTGGAGGGTGATGCAGATCAGTGGTGGTAGATGGTTAAAAATATCACGGACACTGATGAGATCGATGCTCTCGACTGGGATGAATTCAAAGGTATGTTTCTTGAAAAGTATTTTCCTAAGTCTGTTCGACTTAGGACGAAAAAAAAAATTCTTGGAATTTAGGCAGGAGGAAGACTCAGTGGCTACCTATGAAGAATGGTTCACTCGATTGGCAAGGTATGCTCCATATTTTATCCGAGACCTTGATAGTAAAATCAATCGTTTTTACTCAGGATTAAATCCAAAATATCGAAGGGCTTAAGATTCTCGTGAGTTTAAAAGTTATGAAAAGCTTGTTCGATGTGCTGAGAAGGTGGAAATGGAGTTTTCCGATGATCATGTGTTCTATAACAACCAACAAAAGTAGAGACCAAGGTGGCAGGAGAAAGGGAGAATTCTTCAAAAAAGTCAGCTGGTAAGAAATCTAAGTTTCCAATTTGTGATAAATGTGGAAAAAGGAATGTTGTGGAATGTCTTCTAAATTCTATAAAGTGCCACTGATGTGGTATGATGGGATATAAGGCTCGTTATTTCACTGAAAAAGATCAAGGTGAAGGTAAGACCAAATTTGATTTACAATTAGAGAAATGATTTAAGTGCAATGAGATGGGTCACTATGAAAACGAGTGTCCGACAAAGAGCTTGAGTGGTGAGAAACAGTTAGACTAAAAGCAGAAAGGGGTGGTGACATCCTTTTCAACTATTTCAGTAGATGTCGGGCCATCAAATGAAGCTGTATCAGCTCCAGGGAGCTCATTATTTTTCAAAGATTGACCTGTGATCGGGGTACCATCAGCTGAAGGTAAAGGAAGCAGATGTTCCGAAGACCGCGTTTCGTACAAGATATGGACATTATGAATTTTCAGTAATGCCTTTTGGGCTAACCAATGCACCTTCTGTATTCATGGACTTAATGAATAGAATTTTCCATGAGTTCTTGGATAAGTTTGTGGTTGTTTTCTTTGATGATATTTTGGTGTTTTCTAAAAGAAAAGAGAATCATGAAAGACATTTAAGGGTCATCTTGCAAACCTTAAAAAAAAATAAACTGTATGGAAAATTCAGCAACTGTGAGTTTTGGTGGCAGCAAATTTCTTTCATTGGTCACATTGATTCTAAAGATGGGATAACTGTTGATCCTGCAAAAACAAAAGATGTGGAAGACTGGCCAAGACCGACAAATGTAAATGAGATTCGTAGCTTCCTTGGTTTGGCAGGCTATTACCAAAGGTTTGTTAGAAATTTTTCACGGTTAACTAGTCCAATGACAAAGATAACATGGAAGGGTGTTAAGTTTATCTGGACAAAAGAATGTAATGATTGTTTTCAGGAATTGAAAAGAAGATTGGTGAATGCTCCAGTTTTGGCACTACCTTCCAGGAATGGTGAGTTTGTTATCTACAGGGATGCTTCATTGAAAGGACTTGGTTGCGTCCTAATACAGAATGATCAGGTAATTGCTTATGATTCACAATAGTTGGAAACTCATGAGGTAAATTACCCTACACATGATTTTGAATTAGCTGTTGTTGTTTTCGCTTTAAAAATTAGTAGGAATCATTTGTATGGAGTAAAGTGTGAAATATATACTGATCACAAAATTTTAAAGTATATATTCACTCATAAATAGTTAAACATGAGACAGAGGATATGGTTGGAATTAATCAAGGATTATTATTGTACATTTCATTACCATCCGGGAAATTCAAATAAAGTGGTTGATGCTTTGAGTCGAAAAATTAATGCTTCATTAGCAATGTTGTGCTTGGAACGTGATCCTTTGGTTAAGGATTTGATGAACTTTGGCATAGAAGTTATTGGTGTAGGAAGTTCTTCTGTTTTGTTTGAGGTATCAGTGAGATCATCTCTATCAGATAGAATCAAGAAATCACAGAAGCAAGACAGTGAGTTGCAGAAAAAGGTAGAGCTGGTTCAGAAAGGTATGTTTCCTGAATTCAACATTGATAATGATTGCATTTTGAGAATTGGGAAGAGATTGTGTGTGCCTTGTGATTCACAGTTGAAGTGAGAGTTGTTATGTGAAACTCATAGTTCTACATTTTCAATTCATCCTGGCAGTACTAAGATGTACAGAGATCTGCGAGAGTATTAGTGGTGGGATGGAATGAAAAGAGATACTGCTGATTTTACTGTGAAGTGTTTGACATGTCAACTGGTTAAAGCAGAGCGACAGTTACCGAAAGTGATGCTTCAGCCTTTACCAGTACCAGAGTAGAAATGGGAGAATATATCCATGGACATTCTTGTGGGATTACCGAAGACATCTCGAGGTAATAATGCAATCTGGGTTATTTTTGATCGCTTGACTAAATCATCTCATTTCCTTGCTATACGAGATACTTTTTCCCTAGATCAACTTTTCCATTTGTATCTTAAAGAGATAGTCAGGTTACATGGAGTCCCTCTCTCCATTGTATCTGATCGTGATCCCAGGTTTACTTCTAACATTTGGAAAGGCCTTAAGAAGTCGTTGGGTACTGAATTAAATTTTAGTACAGCATTTCATCCTCATCAGATGGGAAGTCAGAACGAACAATTCAGAACTTGGAGGATATCCTACGAGCTTGTTCGATGGATTATCAGGGAAGTTGGGACCAACATCTTTCATTGGTTGAATTTTCATATAATAACAGTTTTCACTCCATTATACAGATGGCACCATTTGACGCCATATATGGGATGTGGTGTCGAACTACAGCTTTCTAGAATGAAGTGGGTGAAAGGAAGTTGATGGGACCAGAATTGGTAGAAGAGATGGAAGAAAAAGTTCAGCTGATTCAGAAACACATGAGAACAGCTCAGAATAGGCAGAAGAGTTATGCAGACAACAGGAGGAAGGATATAACTTTTGAGGTAGGTGATCATGTTTTTTCAAAGTCTCACCATGGAAAAGTGTGATGCGATTTGGTAAGAAAGGAAAGTTTAGTCCAAGGTTAATTGGACCATATGAAATTCTGAGGAACAATCGGTCCAGATTCTTGAACACAGGGAGCAAGTGTTACGAAATAAGGTGATTAATCAGGTAAAGGTTTTGTGGAAAAACCAAATGATGGAAGAGGCAACATGGGAATCTGAAAATGCAAAGATGGATAAGTACCCCCATTTGTTCGATAAGTATATAAATTGCAAGGAAATAATTTTCTAAAGGGGGGGAGGATGTAACATCCCAAGTAATTAATGAATAATATATATTTTTATCTATGTCTATTAATGAATTAGATATTGTTTTAGAGGCCTAAAATGAAAATAAATCCAATCTTAAGCATGGAATACACTAATATTTTTTAAAAGATTGTTTTACTACCTTTTGATGGAAAACCATTTTTAAATCTATCTTTTGACAATTTTATAAGCTATGTTTGTCAAAATATACTTATTCTTTATGATTGGGACATCAAAAGTTACTTTGTGTGAATTTTTGGTATTTTTCTGACAATGTTCTTTTTTTAATGAATAGTGAAAAATACTGCATTTTACATCAAAACTGCTTTTAATCTAATCCATTAATATGATTAGATTACATTATGAATTGGTTATAAAGTTAAATTAGAATATATTTTTACCATTTAATCCAATGGTGTTCATTAGTATTAATTTCACTTTTGATTTGGGCATAAACTAATGCCAAACTTTTCATAGATATTGCTTCAAAAAAACCCGCTATTTGTTTTGACAATGTGAATTATTTTTAAATCAATTATTGCAATTTCTATGTTTGTAATTGGGTAAAATGGATTACATATTTGGAATCAGAAGGTACAAATTATGTAATCAAGACTCTTTTGTTTTTGGACTTTATGATTAGTAAGGACGGTAATTATCTCTAATTATCTTGATTAATGAGTAATCAGGTAGTTAAGGATAATAAAATAATATCATAATAATGCAAAAATGACACCAAAATGTGTCCTAATTCTACTAGTTGACTCATGTCCGACCATGGGATGTCTTTTTCCAAACTTGGGGACCCCATTGAATCACTTTTGTGGAAAGTGACTTGTTATCTTTTTATTTTTTATAAAGTAACTAAATATAACAAGAATGTATCACCAGATTAAAACATTTTTAAATTTTGTATACATAGATGATATTTTAGACTATAAATATTCATTGGAAATATAAGAAGACTACCTACATAATAGTATTTTTTTCATAATTTCTAGACTTTAAATAAATTAAAGTATTTATGACATCATGATGATGCAGTGAATACCTCATTAATAAAGGATTTAAATAAAATGAAATGATAATGTAAAATCTATGTCCTACACATGTAAAAAACCTATTGTATGGGTGCATTTCGAACCCTTATCACCATACCCTCGAATTATATCAATGTGGGACCTTTTGAATCCGAAAATCATTTTCAAATAAAGTAACATTTCTTTATATTCCAAGAGTGCACCTCCTCTCCTCTTATAAAAGGCCCCCACCTCTACCTCCATACCCACACTCACAAAGCCTTTGGCTTAGCCAAACACTACCCATTTTGTCTCTCCACATCTATCTATTACTCTTTGAAGCCACACTTTGGGTGGATGTCTTCCCATGGAAGCCTTTGAGCTCAAACCAAAGGGAGTTACCCTATTTTAAGGTAATGTCTTCACTTGAGTCCTTTTGTTTTATTTTGCTTCTCCAGCCCCCTAAACTCTTTGTATTCATTTCGTTTATAACAAATCCAGTATCTTAAATATACTAGGATGTTGTTATAAGACGTATTAGAGCAACACTTACACACACCTACATCTAATGGTTAAAGGACATACTGTTTCCGTGGATGGTGAATTTATGCCTCCCGAAATGATGATTGTTCAACATTTTTTTAACACATTCAAAGGTGGACATTAAGATGTCACTATATTTATATATGATATATAATATGTTTATGTTTTCCTTAAGCTTCTGTATTATTCATTTTGGTCATACCTTTATGGATTCCATTTTGGGTAAACACGATATCTTCATTTAAGGAAGTGCGGACTACTGCCACCTCAAAGTGATTTGATTCATTAAATACCATATGTGGGAAGTATAAAGGATTTAACTATGATATTATATATGATATTATACTGGAATTATAATATACCTTTATATCATTATGATTCTATTCTATAAAATACGAAATAGAAATGAAAGTAGCGTTCATGCGTACGTACGGCTTACCGTCTCCATGAACGGTGCATTTCATTTCTTACCTCTAAATGATTATGTAATATTATAAATGCTTGTATATACTGGATATATATGAAATATACATCATGATTATAATTATGGATATAATTGATACATGAACAACTTGTAATTATAAAGGGTTTATTTTTGAATCAAGTACCAATGATCGTTAAAACGACCGTTATTAACTAAAATAATTAAATAGTGTTCATGACATGGGAATAAGTGATATAAAAGGAATAATGAACTTAAAAAAGGTTATTAATCAAGTACTAATTATCTCAAGTTTATTATTCAGGACATTAAAGATCGATCGAGTCAAGTTGGACCCGAGGTATGGGACTTCGTCTCAATCTCCTTTCATTGAGGCATATTTTGTTTTATATAAAACCTTCTTTTATACGGTGTATAAACCCCTTTGACTTTTACAATCATCCAAAAGGAACATTTTTATATGAATCATTTAATAAATGACAAAAGGGAATGTTTTTGTCATATTTATGCGGCAACAATGACTTCTCCACCGTCGTGACCATTATTTGAGTTTCGGCTTCCTCTACAAACCATACCTTTTTTTAAATAGAAAAATAAATACCATGTTTTACTTTTCTTTTATTTTAGTATTGAAAATGGTTTTATATCAATGTGTTGTATTGATATCTTTTGATTGGAAGGTGGAAATGTTATGTTTCCTTTATGCATGTTTTATGTGATACAATTATGTTGAGGTTCTTGGGCATTATTATGAAGACGGGTGGTTTCGTGATAAACTAAGGGCGGGTGATCCCGATATAGCTCTCCAATGCATTGGGTAATGTGAAGGAGTGAAACGTTAAGGTTTCTCCGAAGAGATTTAGGGAATATACTATGATGGGTATTCCAAACGTAACCAAGAGGGTTACTCCCTACGTAAGAATGTTATGAATGCCTCAAGTTACCTTTATGTCTTATGATTTCTATGATTTATTCATGATTTGATGAGGTATGTTAATGTTCTTATGTTTTATGGGTAATGTATGATTTTATTCTTAAGTATATATGTACCCATGTTTCCTTTACATATTTTTATATCCTTTACTGAGCTTTTTATGCTCATCCCACGTTTTTTGAAATGTTTTTCACAGGTCAAGGGAAAGGTACATGATATGAAGATAATGTCAAGGAAGTGTCAAGAAAGAATCCATGTTTTATTTTAAATATGTTTCCATTAATGGGAAAGAAGAATACTATCTTTATTTAACCACCTTGTTTATATGTGGAATGTAATGCACGTTATATGATCTAATTCTATAAAACTCTAAACCCAAAAAGATCCTCAATGTGTAATCTTGTAATAACTCAAGATCAAGTAAGGTTTAAGGCTGGGGCATTATAGTATATGTTAAAAACTGAGGGGGTGACTACCCTTTTATAATAAAGGTGACAAGGAATTCTTTTAAATATAAAAAGGTAAACTCTATTATGAGATAGATCTTACATTAAATGACTCCAATAATTTTCCATTTTAAATAAAAGATGGGACTTGTTAAAAATATGTTAATAAATGGCCTTTAATAATTTTATCTATATTATTTTCTCCCTTTAATTAATGACTTAAATCTAAGTAATATAGTTTTTACTTTAATCGTTGTAATTCATTATAGTTACATTCAATGATAATTTTATAAAAAAATATACATTAAACTTATTATAAATTATTTATTATTATTATGTACATTTTATCAATTTTTTTAAATTCTAATAACAGAAGTGGACGAAATTATTTTCAATGTATTCCTCAGATGGGATGAGATGACATGTTTTTAAAGAAAAAATTTAAAAACAACATTGTGTTATTAAACATTTTCAACATGAAATTGGTTTCAATGACCTAAAATAGATTAAATTATATTAATGATCTAATTAAATTTAAAAAAATTAAAATATAATTTAAAAATATATATTATTAACATGAAAAGGTTGTTTTTATTAAAATCCAATATCATTCACTATTCATAAAAAATGGAATTCTTTAGAAAAATAAAAACAATTTGACCAATGTATATTTATTATTAAAAACTCAAAAATAATATTTATTTTTACAAATAAAAATTTTATGAGTTTCAAAAATTATATTTCAAATGGATTATTCATGAAAAATATGGAAACTTTTCTTTTAGTAGAATACATTGTATTATTCAATAAATATGATTTATTCCTTTTTCATATCTTCCAATTGTATTGGATAAATGTAAAAGAAATTCGATTTAACATAAAATAAAAAAATTTAAGTCATTCATTACATGCAGTTTATTTAATATATTGTGATAAATTCTTGTTTATACATAAAAGAATAGTTTTCATAGAAAATTATTTCTTTATTCTCCTCAACATATTACATTAAATTATGAGTATTAAATAACCAAATATATCATTTTTTATATATGTTTAATACATATTATCAATATTAAATTAGTATTATTCATAACATCCATTCCAAAAAATATGTGGTAATTATAATGTTATTTTCAAATAATTTTTTATATTATTTTTTATTTCGGTAAAACATGGCCTTGCATAGAACACAAGCTACCCAAGATTGAAGAGATTTTATTTAGAAAAATAAAAAAAATTGTTCATTTGGATAAAATCTAATCTAAGTGATATGTGTAGTGAATTTTTAAATTTTTATTTTGTAAAATGAAAACCATACTGACAGTTTTTATAAAACACAAGCTATATTTAGTGTTTCAAGAAATATATAATATTAACAAGATTAAATTAATTTGAATAATATATTTCACAATATATTCTGGTGTCCCAAACCAAATTCTAAATATTTATCAAATGGTATAATAATTCATAAAATGAATAAATCATTATAAGAGGAAATAATACAATAATCTAAGAAATAAAATTTTAACACCCAAATTCATTCAAAATTACCCTATAAATAAATATCATTAATGATATTCACAATATTATTGTCAATTATTGGATCTAAAATACTTTAATGATTTGATCACATATTATTACAATATAAATGTAATATGTATATCCAATCCACATTAGATACATAAAAATTATTTTTCTTAAATTTTTTTCGCCCTTATAAAATAATCTAAACGATAATAAAATTATTTCGTTAAAAATCGTAAATCAAAATAAATCAAAAATAGATATTAAATTAAATATAATAAAACCATTCTTCCGTAAATAAAATCCCATGATATCATATTTTGTTCCCCAAAACTATATAGAACTTCATCATAAATAACATTAATCACTTAATCGCCAAACCAATCTTAAATCCAATGGTTATCAATAAGGCGAGCCATATGTTACCAACATCAAAGTAATATTTATCTATATAATCATTTAAATAAAAACAAATTTTATACTAATGAGTACATAATGTAGGCTAGTGGTAGGTGATTCACCCTTATCGCCCTTCAGTTATGGGTTCTATTTTTGCAGCCTTAGCAGAAGTGGTGGGTTGTTTCCCTACAAATGAGTAATCATTTTATGAAAACTATATTAATATAAATAATATAAATTTATGAAAAAATATATGATTAACATAATAAAATATAACCTCAATATCATCAATATTAAAGAAACATTTAATATCAATGATGGTCTAATACCATCGATATTTTTATTTGAAATGATGTAATCGTAGTATTCTAATATTATCCTTCATGTTACACAAATGGGTATCATATAAATAATTCCATAATTCACCTCCGAAAATGTAATTAATAACATTAAAATCCCATCACTTAAATCATCAATAGGGGAATATATGAAATAAAAAATATGGTCAACATTATACTAATCATCCGAAACAATTTAGGTTTATCAAATATAATTATGTCATATCATTTGATTCATTTGGTTCTAATAGTCTAATTCATCATAATGAATTATAGAAAAAATGTGAATTAAAATAATAATGTCCCATATGAGTGTCAAATCCGTTGAGTTCTAACGACACACTCCCCACGATCCCGAATGATAGTAATGATATACATAGAAAAATATTTTAGGGGTTATTAACACCATATACATCCATGTTAAAACCACTTCCACTTTAGTATCAAGATATGGATGTATTTCTGAGATAAACACATAATCACTACCATCATAAAAATAATTTTATATTATTCAATACATATAAATTTCTTTAATGAAAATCATAGGGTTTTTTCCCCAGATCTATTTTTCTCTAAATTTAGTTCCCAATAATTCTATTAAACTTTAAATAAACCCAATTTTAAGGAAACCTATTCCATTAGCATTGATCTGGGGTTTACATTATTACATTGGAACTCGATACATTTTATCTCATCCCAACGGACAAAATAGTTTCCTATTCTTCTAACATGACACATAAAGGAATCTAAAACTAAATTTTTAATCATAAAATGATAAAAATTATTATTTTTGAGTACATTACTATTTACTTTAGCATATTCCTTCATATCAATCGTAATATATTTTTTGACATCCTATGGAAATGAAACATAATATATAGATGATATTAGATGATTAGTAAGGGTATTCTTGAAATATATGATATCATGAATATATAACACATAATATGAATGGAATGTTAAATATATGAAAATATATTATATTTAATCAATAAGATGAGTTTGAATAATAATACGAAAGTAATAAATGATTGTCAAATAATTTTATACAATCTAAATTATATCAATAACTAATCTCCTAATTATGTAATTATTAATGATGAACATCATAATCCTACACTCTCAAACTCGTTCCAAACCATCATACATAAATGGGTAAGGGTTTGGCCATATACTCAAGCTATCATGTCTCATTAGCCTAACTGATGCATAAATGGTCTATAGTAGGCCAAAATCATCACATACTATGTTTAATGAATTATTTATATGAAATTTTTGATTAATATTCAATATAATCATTCACATTTAATAACTATCATTTGAAATGTTAGTAATTTTTCCAATGGAAAAATATATTCATAACCCATCAAGAGTATTATAGAGACTGTTGTGAAAATAATTAATCTATCGTCAAAGTATTCATAATCTATATAGAGAAATATTATGGATGGCTTCATAACAACATATCTATAGTGTATCATAATTAAAATATGTGCTTTTTTATTGATTAATTGAAATACCAATAAAATTCATTAAAACATTCTGTAGGAAAATAACTTCTCAGTTGGAAAATGGAAATTATGAACTAAAATATTTGAGTATATTTAACTAATTTCATAAAAAAACCTTCATAATAATCATGGAAACATATAATGGAAAATTAAATCTAATGAGAGGTCATGATGTTAAGGAATTTGATATATATCATGTATATGGAAATAGTTTTTAATTGCACATTTTATATAAAAATAGTACTTTCTCGTGTGTATGCATGGCATATGGAATGAAAAATGTTTAATAACGAAGATATTATTTGTAACCTGTACATAACAATAGTAAACATTATAAATCCTTAGTTTCAAAAGTATTGTAAATGTATAATAGAACATAAGTCGATTGCTTGTGGGACATAGTCGGCCTATAGAATAAACTACTTATTTTATTGCCTTAACATTATTGTCATACAAAGTGATGAATGAAGTGTAATTAAAACTGAATGACAAAATAACTCAATGATTCATTATAATAATTTAGAAAGTGAAAAATATAGTGTTTTCATTTGAATCTAGAGCTCAAAAGGGAAATGTTCTAATTGCAAAATAAAATATGAACATCATGTCTGATGTATTTCAAGTAATTAAATTTATAAAGTATGCAGGAGTATAATTTGGTGGCAATATGTCTTCAGGATCTGTATGGTACATGTAAGGCAACCTGGAGAGGAATGTACAATTAAAAACATTAACACATAGAAATTAACAGATAAATTCAGTGTTTTTTGTAATTAAAGTTACCAGAAAAAAACGCTAATTCGTTTAAAATATATATTAAGAATAGATGTTATGGATTTCATTTAGTACATACAAAATGTTTTAAAAAATACTAAACCATTTGTTGTCAATAATGTCAATATTGTATGTTATATTTTTAGCCAACGAGCATATAGCCAAGTGGTAAGGGCTCCTTCTTGGCATCCAAGAGACCCAGGATAAAAACGGGATGGAGGTGAATTTCTAGGGTACTATAGAATTAGTGTAGAAGTAATGTTGCATTCACTATTTGGTACTATAGCAGCTGGAACTATTTACATGATTTGGGCCTTTAGGCCACCGGTTTGGGCATATGGGTCTCTAGGGCCTTCGGGTCATTAAAGGCCTTCATTCCACATGGACTTCAGGTCATGTAGACCATGGAGTACCTCATTTCACATAGAATAGGCCCGAGAAGAGGATCAGAGCAACATGAGTAGTAGCCATCAGATGCAGAGCTAACCTTATTGGAAGAACGAGAGGGTATGGAAGCCGCCATTAGGACCACGAACTGTGGATCTTTGTACGGGCTATGCTAGCCGATCTTCAATGCATGGTGGGGAGCTAGGTGATTAGTGACGCAAAAAGCTCTGGAGGGGCAGTTCATGTGGGTTGGGCCAATAGGTCATGTACTGGGAATCGTATTCCTCTGGGCCTTCGGGTCCTTTATTGCAGGTTTGTCAGGCCTTATGCCATGGACCTACAGTTCATGTACGGGGTCCCATTAAGCCCAAAAAGGGGGATTATCGATAATAAAAATAAAAAAGAAGGCCTTCGGGCCTATCGGGATATGCTAAATTTTAAAAGAGAACATTGTATTTGTTGATAACCGGAAATCCTCATGGTGAAATTGTCTCCTCAATGACACATTATATAGAAATAATATCAAAATACTGAATCAGTAGCAGAAAAAGATTCAAATGAATTGTCAATACTATATAAAATGTAATACACATTGTAATAGAGATATTATTTATGAAAATAATAATGATAATTATTTAGTTAGTGGAGATGTATGTTTACCTTCTATTTCCAGTATAATTTTTTAGTCTGTATTTTCGGTTTTCCTTTTTATATATCCCTTAGGCATGGTCTGTGTTTCATTATATTGACAAGCTGTAGGCATGCTATATGGAGACGTCTGGACAATATGTTGTGAACCATCCTCAATATCAAAACAACGTGACATATTTTAATATATAGAGGTTTTGTGTTAGAATAATTTCAACCTATAATGTATAGTAGTTGAAATCAGTGAAATTCAAAGCAGAGCTTAAACAATAGAGTGGTTTTTATCAGCACATAAATGTAATAACTATGTACATGTTTTATTTTTAAATATCTAATAATCATAATACATTACATTAATGCAATTTGTTCTTATAGTAATGGAAATAATTTAGCAGTAATGAAAGATAACATATATATACCCGAGTAGAACACCTGTTTAGGGGTGTAGTATATAATCATGTGTAAGTGTTTAAAGTACAAGGAGAAGACCCAACTACTTGTTGATCCTATGAGAAAATGTGAAAAGGAATATATCAGTAATGTGATATCAATTTTTAGAAACACATACTAAAGAAATGGAAAGACAGTTACATGTATATAATGAAGCACACTGCTTACTGTGGAAGACCCACTGCTTTGATTAGCCTGTATATTATTGAAGAAAATTGTAATGTATTATGAGTTGTTGTTTTTAATGATAATGTGAATACAATACATATTGACATTTTTATGTTCTAAGATGTCCGTAAAGAGGTTGATGTAGTTGTCATTACCATTTATATAAACCACATTGTAAAAATTTTTCTCAGATGGATGATGATGATTTCTAATATTGTAATCTGTCACCTCAATTGCTTACAGAAATTTCCTGGTTTTGAAGTAATTCAATTCCTGGTGGAAACAAAACTCGACATCGTTTTAATATAAAAATCAACAGTCAGTGTTAATTAAAAAAATAATTTTTTTATAAAGACAATATATAAGAACTTGTATTTACCTGTATCAAAGCCTCTCTTAGTTGCAAAGCTATTTTTTGTATGTATTACATGACTTGTTTTTCAAATAACCCCTCTGAAAAAGAGTATGTCTAGTCTGTAAACAATAGTTGAACTCTAAACCTATTTCAATTGTTATTATGACTACACTTTCAGTACCATTGGTACTATGCATCTGAACCAAGGCTGTAGAATAATCATAAAAAGAGATTTAGGAAGCATTGAATACATTTTCTCCTTGGAATATTGATAGTAGGTGAGGAGTTGCAGGACATGTAGGAAATGTTTCCATCTGTAATCTGCACTTTCTTTATGCACGACTAGCATGATTCATAGAACCAGTTGTGGGTGCTTTGAATTTTCTGAACTATCAATTCAATTAAGCACAATGTAGCTTGAATTAGATTAATTACATGTAAATATATAAATTATTACAGGACAGTAATGAATAGTAAATAATATTGCATAATCACAATTGAAAAATAAGGGTATATTGCTGCCCTGTTGACATGTTTTTACAACTAAAATGTATTTCTTGTTATCTGAATATAGTATTTCTGTTGTTTTGTTGGGAGATGTTGGTGATGGATTATGTAACTTTGATGCTATTATCAAACCAACCCTGAAAAATGCTGAACAACAAACATGGATGTAAACAGTAAAAACATTTGGGTAGTACATTTATGACATTCAGATTAGTAAATTAATTTACTAATCAATTAATGGTAGTTACAATGATACCTATCTCTATTGTTTTCAACTACAGGAAGGTTTTGGTTGTAGAGAATCATTGTTGCATTAATAGTTCTTCTGACAAGAATAGAGGCTGAAAGCAGTTTGAAGTCAGCATTATATAATTTTTTGTTGAAGTGACATATTGAAAATACATAGTAGATGCATGCCTTTTTGAGTGGGATGATGAGAGGCTATTCCATCTGTATCGTGCCCGTTCACTTCTTCAAGGGACTGTTTGCTCGAGGACCATGAATCAGTGATGGCTTATTTGTAGGATCATTAGTTTGGGTGGGGTAAGTCTAGTGGTTTTCTCAGGTTTTCCTTTTCTATCTATGTTATTTGGTGTTTTATTCAGACTGCTTCTGTGGTTTATCACTTTTTTCCTCAAAAGTGCTTTGATAATAATAAAAAGTAATTTCCACAAGAAAAAAATAGTAGATATACTGAGATAATGAATTGTAGGTTGAAGCCGTACTCATAAATCTCTTCACGCGGATGAGATGTAATATCAATATGGTAGTGGGGTCTATGTTGCTTTCCATGTTACACGAAATTTCAAATGAAAAATTACCCCATAAGCAACAGGTATCTATCAACCCTCTGTAGGGAAACAAAGTGACTGAATGAGTAAATTTTCTCTATTATAGTAATGTAATGAAATTAGTCAAAAAAAAGTATTGGTCATCTTCTAAAATAATCTCCATCTCATGGTTGGATGTGCCCATTGATTGCATTGGATGTGAGTAATATAGAAGTCCAATTAGTTATAAATCATAGTACGCAGATACAATGTTACTGTGAATAACATAAGGTTGAATTAAAAGAAATTTTAGAGAGTAATATAACATAAATTTGTAAATGGAACTATAATTATGTGGTATTAACCACATGTACCTATTAGATGTTCTTCTGGAACTTATTCTTGAATTATGACATCGAATGAACTGAAATCATAACTAAAAAGATGAAGTTGTACTTCACATGGTTTAAAAAACGTCATGGATGTGATCATGATTCGACACAGGTGTCTAGTTCCGAGGAATCATCCTAGGTTTGAATATATTTGGATGTTTTGTACAATATAGCATAGTCCTTCACCCAATCGTTGTTTGTACATAGAGATAAGCTAACGATTCGTAATGGTACATTGAATCTTGGTTCCCTGCATACAGTATGATAAAATGTTGGATAATGAGGAAACAATACAGATTACAGGGAACAATGAAAGTATACATATTTTCATATTCACACACACACACACACACACACATATATATATGCTCAGAGCGCAGGTGAAAAACAATGAAAATAATCTATAATGAATTGTTTTAAGAAAAATTCACCTGAATGTCGCATAGTATGAGATCAAAAGCAATGACTTCATTGGAGTATTTGGAAGATTAATTGAACCACATGTTCAAGACACAAACCTGTATTCGTAGTGTTTCATCATCATTGGTGATAATCTCATTCAGTATGGTTATTGAGCGTGATATTTGTTTTACTCTACATAATAATTTAGTGTTCAAATAAACCATATTGAGCATGTAAAAAATCCATGATAGTAAACATAATAATTTTCCCGAGTAGAATAGTGCATATAAAAATTATTTTAAATGATACCTAAGTTATATTTGGAAATATTTCCTTATAGACAATATTTTCTATATAATTTGAGGACTCATTAGTGTTACCTTGAACTACAATTTTCAATCCCGTTGTTTATGTGACCCTAGGCACAACAACATATAGTTTACCATGAGAGAACACTGGTTTACAAAGATAAAGCCCAACTGAAGACAACTATTGACCCTGCCTTTTTTTAATAGTCATCACATAAGAAACTGTCAAAGGGTATTGTCTTCTTTGTAGTTTAAATGGCCATCTACCATTAGAGTGAGTCATAGTTAATCATCGAATGAGCGCAGAATATACCAAATGACATCGATTTAAAACATCAGTGCCAATGACATTTTCACCCAAGTGTGTTACTATCATACGAGTTCCATTAAAAAACCTACAGAATGCTCTACATTTCATTGTAACATTATCAGAACACGAAGTTGAAGTGTCATTTTGCAGGATAGTAACCTAGAGACATTTATACCATTTAACATGTCAGATGTGTCAATATTTTATGGTCTGTCTGTATCAAAAAGTGCATTGCAAACAGAGTCTAATATGATGTAATATTTTTTTTCAGAGCTTGTGAGGGTCAACATATATTCATTTACTTCTTGTACAACATCACCGGTTGGAGCTAAAATTGCACAGTATTTCAGATAGGTTTGGTCTCCATGTATGCTATAGAAACTCAGGTATGTATGGTTGACCATTGCAGCCATGGTATTATTTCTCTCAGTAAGAAGAAATGCTAATGGAATTTGAATGAGTTCATCCCCATTATTAGGCTCTTTAATTTGACCTTCAACAATATCTAAGGTCTATTTAGAAAAATCATATATCACAGCTATAGAATGATTGATAGTAGTACAATTTAATCTCATGTTTTTTGTAAGAGATAACACCCGAAAGTGTTGACAACGATATAGTGACTGAACACATGCATAGACAATGTCACATCTGTTTCCTCCTAGTATAACAGGTATTATCTTTCTAAAATCTCCTCTAATGACAACTCTTAATCCACCGAATAGAAAATTCTCAGTATTTTCATTTTTGTCAGTCATGATGTCCCTAAGAGTTCGGTCTAAATCATCAAAACTGAACTTATGAATCATATAAGCCTCATCCCCAATGATGAGATTAGTCAATTGGAAGTGTTCTGCTACATCACTCCCCTACTGAATATTATAAACTGAATGTTCAGTAATGGAGATTGGAATACAGAATTTAGAATGTGTTGTCTGTCTTCCAAGAAGCATTTGTTAAGCTATTACACTCTATGAAACTACAAGTACAATCGTGCCCTGTGCTCATAGCAAAGATGTTATTACTCTCTAGATGAAGTTTTTTCTTGTGCCTCTATAACCATGCAAGAAGAATAACCCCCACCACCAGAATTTCTAGATAGTGAAGAGAGAATGATAGACATCACCTCCTTTTGGCCACCTGTAAGTATACTATGTAAACTGTTGTACTCTTATAGAAGTGTTTCTATATTGTAATTCAATTATTTTTCAACTAAATGATTTATAGTGGCATCAAAATCTGAATCTGGAAGTGGAATATGATGATATAACTGAAGTGCTCTTCCATTGATTTGTATAATGTGGTCTATCTCTCTCAATGAATACGTATGTATCTGATGATTTGTGAGTGTCAAATCTACAATGTTGTGGAATATTGATAACTAGAAGTACGAAAAACCATTAAGGAATTCATTACAATAATTTATATTAAATTAAACATAACAACTACCATGTAAGCTGAAATACATAGATAGAAACCATTAGTATTTATGTTGTGTAGTCTACATTATTATGGATTCATAAACTGATACATGGTTCTATTGAAGACAAAGTAGTTATAAATAATTTCTACAAGTGTAATGTAGTTATAATTATTATGTGTTTATCTAACGTATGAAAATACAGAATACTTGTACAGATTCAAATATTCGAAGTCATAAAGTGTGGACTGAATAGTTATGAGAAGAACTCTGATAAATTTTTAAGAAGAATTATAGAACAATATAAACAATGTCAATTATTATTTATATGTGAACATAAACGTTGTTTGGAGTTAGTATTGTAATATAATTAATGGGATGGATTTTTGTGTACATCAATATAGTTAATACATGCACATAGAAAGATGATGCAGATTTAATGGGAATTATACAGCTTTGTTAGAAAACCTAAAGCAGTTTTTATATAATACAATGTTATAAATACCGGTGATCAGTAATAATAAGATGTTGGAAAGACATAAATTGATACCAATAAAGCTGATACCTGATAAAATGAGCAGCTAGAATTTGTTTGGTCCTTCTCTATATATATAAAATGTCATCTGATAGTATTCAATTAGTAATATCCCAGAAGATATCTGGGTGAGATATGTTATTGCAAATTAACATGTTTGCGAACAGTTTGCCTATATGTTGTCACATTCCCAAAGCGGAGACTTATTTTTTAGCTTTAAAAAACTCTTTGTCATCTATCAGTAGTCCCATAGAAGAGCATGCCTCTCTAAATGTACCGTGATTGATGTTGTGTGCAGTCCTGATATACTCATATGAAGTTTCAAATTTGATTATTGGTAGAATTATCCTCAAGTTGGTGAGTCCTCCAGTGTTTTGAGGCACATAGTACAGTCTTCCATTATAGATTCCTAGTTTTCGGGGATGCCAATTCCTGTCTTGGGAGTGGAACACAAATCTAGTAGGGTAATCTACCATAGTTAAACATCTTCCTTCTAGTTATATCATATTTTTATCAAACCAAGAGGTCCACATTGACCGAGAACTGTTTCTATGATTTAATAAAACTTCAATGTTATTGTTGTTTTAAAATGTGACACAATTCTGTTCCCCCAAATGGAAATGTATCCTCTCAACTAGTGGATATCTATAATGGATATCATATGAAAAAATCATCCAAGATGCCTCACAAGGAGATATGTATCGACAGTCGTAATAAATTTTTATCTCACCTACAATATTTTTTGAGGAGTGTTCATTTTTTCCTTCATATAGTATTTTCATTACAAGATCATTTCCCTTTGATGATATACATAAACAAGTATTTCATTGAAGTCGACTGATTACAAACCTCAATGTTGAGATGAGCGTGATACATTAATTGTAATACCAGATAGTATGGAACTATATAAAAATTATCCGAAGGAATGTTATTTTTCATAACAGTATTTTTTCATCCCTTCTCCATTAAATGACATAACCATCATCATCAATTTTTGTATTTTCAGAAAAAAAAAATTTGGAATTTTTTTTTCACATTTACCATGTTTCATATAAGTTCATCATTTGTTCGCAGCACCGCAAGGGTCATGGAGCATGAAACATTTGAAAACATCTTTTAGCTTTGGGTAAGAAACTTTATTCGGGATTTTAGTGCAGACATTCTTGTTTACAGTTGTCGGAGTTTTCACTTTGTTTTCATGGTAGAGAAATAATAAGATCTGCACATGAGGCAATCCTCGTTTCTGAAACTCTACAGTTAAAACAACTAAATGGAAACAACAGTGTTATAAGTAGTAAGTGAAGATATATTTTCAAATATTTAGGATAAACATATTTGAAGTATGTAGATAGATGGTTACCTACCCTTGAAATTCCAAAGAAACAACCTTCTCTTAAATCATTCATTAGATATTTAGGCTTGAAATTGAAAACTCGAGATAATATTTGAATGGAGTATACTATACAAATATTCTTATATCTTAGAAACAGAATGACCTCAGGCCACATTGGGTTACATGTAAAGGGTACAAACAAATATGGATACCCTGTCAAATAACAAATAGATAATGCATCTTGGTAATTCTGTATCATATAACTTGGACCACTAGAAAATGACAAAGGTAAAATGATCCATTTTCGGCATGAAGAACCTTCTCAATTGCCTACTAGAAATGAATCAGTCAATCCATTGTATAGATCTACCCTCATTATTATATAATTAATGTCAATGAATGATAATCTCTAAGACTCTATCATCTTATAAGAATCGACAACAAACTGCTGCAACATTCTTCTTGAATGTCGTAGCGTTGAGGCGTGATTTTCAAGGAATGGAAAGTGGTAGGAGAAGTACTCTCTCATGGTAACCTTCCAGAACATTGGACTTGTTGTAAAAGGAGTTGGGCGATGCAGAATGTTGTCAACATATCCATCACTGCCAGCTGTGAAAATCAAGGGATATTGTAATGGAAGATATAGCGGGTGCTTCTCATCAATTCGTTGAAAATCACAAGTATTGGTATGAATTATTTTATCGCGCTCTTGGTGGAGATATTCGACTTCATCGAACATATGCATTGAAATCTTAGAATTATTTTCTATGTTATATGTACTGGGATATGTTTTTCTTCTTTTTAGTATACATAGTTCCAAATTTGAAAAATCCTGACATTGAAGAACATCCCCTGCACCTCTGAATTTTTTAGCTAAAGCATTTTTATCATGAATCATTTGTTGTAGTTTCTCGACTATCTTGTAGTCAATATGAGTTTGGAAATTCAATTTTTTTGAGCTGTACGTAGTAGTTATATTAATACATAATTAGAAAACATTGACAATTTAGTCCATAACATATATGTTTAGAGATACCTAAACTCATGAACCCTATTCTAAAATTCATGTGATTTTTCATACACGTATAGTTGTGAGAATATTGGTGGGTGACCATATGTTGGACATAATCTTTATATATGATTGTAGTTCTATCCATTTAATATGAATCTACATGTAACTCCACCCTTGTTGATAGACCTATCAATATTCCCACCCATTTAAGTGAAAGAAAACATGGAGTTGTATATATGCATGTTTTCTTTGAATGTTCTTGCGGCTGTGGAACTTGAATTGAAGAGAAACATTTTTAGTTACTGTGGAAAAGGTGGTGTTAAGTTCAAAGAAATCATTCTAATAGCACAACATGTAGATTAATGTTGGTTTTTTCAGTTTCTACACTTTCTATTTCTTTAATTGAACCACATTAAAGCATGAAAATATTGAAATATTTAAGATGGGTATCCAATATATGAATATCCTGAGTGATGAAAAAAATGAAGAAGATAGTATTTACAATGTAGATGTAGTGTGGGGTATTTGTATCCAATGTTAATGTAGTATTAATTTGGAAATAAAATGTAGACTAACTTGTGTTATCTGAAATCTTTTGTTGTACAGAGTTGCCTGAAGTAACAAACAGTTTATTAACAAAATCACACTAAATAATTCAGAACTAATTGTTGTAAGTATGTAAGAATATTCATAAACAAAACATTATTTTTTTTGTATTCTAGATTTCACTGTTGATGTAGTCATTTATATCTAAATTGTTTCAATGTGATTCTTCTGGCTGAAACAGTTGGTGCCTATTGTCTGATAGTATTTGTAAAAAACAATATTATAACTAAAATGTGTGGTCAATAATGTGTGTGTGTGTGTGTGTCTGGTGTTATTTATTTGAGTTAAAGATAATGTTGAACTTGTACATGATATAGTACAGTAGTCTATGTTATCCGGTCGAGTAAATATGTATCAAATGGGAGAGTAAATTGTAATCAAGGAAGATCCCTTAACAGTCATAGTAAAATCTAAATGCATTCCTTGTGATTAAATTGTACAGAATGCTGGGGATGAATCCCACATGTTGGTATCGTAATTCATGATTGCTACCGAAAGTGTCAAAACAGCTGTTAGATGGATAATAGCTCAGTTTTGTGGCATACAACATGGTTCTTGCAGATATTTGTCATCATACATACAGTAAGGAATATGAGATTGTATGAGGGTAGCTGTTCGTTGGTTTAACATGTTTTCTCCTACGATAAATGATGTCCAACAAGTAGATTGTTGTTTCACTATTGACGGAGTAGTTAAAGATGAATACATTGTGTTAGTATGTATAGTATTTATAATATTAGGTATTTAGATACTAAAATTTAAATAGATCAGACCATTGATAGAAAGTGGTCTTAATAGAGTGCGTGTGACACCATTTGCATCGCCATTTGTAGATTTCATTCAGCGATTTCTAGTATATGTTGACGCTGTTAGTGTGAAATCCCTTCATTATAAAAATATTGGTAACATTATGTAACATAAAGAAGTCTCAAATGAAGGTATTAGTGGTCTCACAATTGTGTCCTGCCTTCATCAGCAGTCTTCCTTCAAACCATGCATCTCTAGTGGTTCACGGTCAAGGAAAGTTTTCGTCAGTTATGATCGCTATAGAAAGTGTCAAGGAATTAGTTAGATGATGAGTTTCTTGGTTTTGTGGTGTAAAGTATGGTCTTTTTAGATAATTTTCATCATACTTACAGAAAGAAATAGAAGACTGTTTGAAGGCATCCAATGTCTGCTTTCACTTTTTTTTATTTTGCGAAAAATGTTCTCCTTGATTCAGATTGTTGTTGAACTGTAGTCGAAGTATTTAAAGAGGGACACCAAAAGTTAGTATGTAAATAATTAAAAAATTAGATATTTAGATAATGTAAATTAATTAAATATACCATTGATAGACAATGGTGTTAGTGGAGTCTGTGTTACTCCCTAGACACCACCATTTGTAGAATGTGGTTCACTTGTTAGACCCGGAGAGATATGTGTAGTTGTCATTGACTAATTTCATGTAGATTTTGACATTTTAAGTGAGACAGAAGTAGCTTATTCAAATAATGGGATACATTTATTACACAAAGAAGGCTAAAACAAGGGAAATAGTAAACTCACAATTGTTTTGTTCATTCGGTTGCACTTTTCATTTCAATGTTTCATCTGTAGTGGTTTTTGAGGATTTCATTTTTTGGTTGTATATCTTTATATATAAATGTCAAGGCATGCATTGTATTATTTATATGAAAAGTGATAAGTGAAGAAAACGTAGTATAAATTGTGAATGCAGACACAAAAATGGCTAAAGATGTATGGGCGTAGCATTATGTAGCTGTTAGGAAGTTATAAACAAAATTTTCAAGTAGGATTTAGTGGAATTTGCAGGTTAATGTTATTGGAATTTATGTATTCATCCCAAATTGATAGGCATACAAGACTCATATGCTAACTTCATGTGTTTTAGAAATTGGAGATTGTGTTAAATGGAAGTATTTATGTTACTAATTACTTTTTAGTTCAATCAAACTGAATTACCTAATGCAGTTGAAATATAGTATTATGTATATGGTAAACATATATCCTATACTTACATTTGTTATAGAAATTTTTCATAGAATAGTTTAGTCAGAGGAGATAAAATATACTATATCATCAATACAGGACTAGGTATTTGTTCTAATAAAATCCAACGTATACTCAAAGTGTGAATTTTTGGACCAGTAGTTATGAAAATAAGAAGATGAATCATTATGAAGAGAAATTCCTCGCTCAATTCCACTGTAAGGTAAAATTCATAGTCCATTGAATATTGAAGGTTTCATAGTTTCAGTGACAGTAAGAAATTGTTACCTCAATGGAGTTATATTGTAATGTTAGTTTTTTATAATAGTTATTGGTCCACCATTAGCTGACGGAGTGGAATAGGATTGTCGGTTTTGGTAGTAGTAGGTGTAGCAAACATTTGCTGTATATAGAGACGTAATAGAAGAAATCAGAAATCCCTTATCTATGGAGCAGTGGTAGAATTCGGAATCTGGTATTTGACATCGAAGAAGAATGGGATAAGACAATGAGTGGAAATCTGACAATATTATCTGATTAAACTGATGTAGAATGATATTAAGGCGGGAGGAAGATGATGGAAAAGCATGTCTTCTAAAGAAAATAGACTCAGTCTGTCCCGGGAAGGAGAGAGTGGATGTCGATGGATAATGTTTCATGGAAGGCGCTAGAAGAGGGAAACCCTAGGTGGGAAGACGAGTGTTGTTAAGGTCATCGTCATAGTCAAGCTACTGGAGGAAGAAGCTGGGATAGGGAAACCCTATTTGGGTAGTCCTATGGCGGTAACGCATCGGCTGTAGTCGATTATTATAGGGTGCATTGGGAGCTTGGGTTGAAGGCAATAGGTATAATGGTAATTTGGTATCAAAATAAGGTGATGTGGTATAATGGTTGGTTGACACATCAGGCTGGGTACACGCAGGTTTTGTAGATATAGTAAATGTAAAGTGGTAGATCAATTAATAAACAATAGGAAAATAAATTTTAAACCACTAAGTAAATATTCAAATAAGGGTTAAACAATTTTTAATAAATTATTTTTATGATGTTGAAAACATTCTTGAAAACATTTTTAGAAAACACATAAATTGAAGAAAAAATAGTATCAACCAAAAAATAAAAATAAAGTATTATTTTCTTTAAAAAAATATCAATAATTTAAAATAAAAAAGTGGAAATTTTTTTATTACGAATTGAAATGTTCAATAATTATAATTAGGGATAAATATGATAAGTGGTTAAGATATAAATATAAATAACTCACTAAAGGTGGGCATTAATATAATTAATCCCAAATAATTATGATTTTTTGAAATAAACCATTACCTAAAGTTTTATTTCCTTCTTATATGTTATGACCACATGTATAATAAATATATATTTTTTATAAAACAATCCTAAAAATATAATAATATATATCATTACTTATAAATTTTACATATAACCCTTTGTTACCCATTTTTTAACAATTATTTATTAAAATATCTATCCCTACTTGTAACTAATTCATTTGTCATGTATGATTTAGTTTTGTAGTTTTGGTCACCGTACTCTGCTCATGGTTCCATAATACTTTGAATTTTATCCAATAAATGAATACCATATATATTTATTATATATATCTATGTGTTTGTTTATTTGTAGAAATTAGTAATAGTTATATATAGAAAACGAGTTTAGTCATTCATAGACACGATAGGTTATACGAAATAATGAATATTGATTTAATTTTTTTATGGATGGAATGAAAGAAAGGAAAGTGATATTTAAAATATGAAATATAATAATTATATCATATATATCTTATATATTCATAAAATTTATCCTCATTACAATCCACCAAAAAGAAAATTAAAAATAAATTGCTTTGCTTTGTAGAGGTGGTTATCCAAAAATACACAAGTCCAACATTATTGTTTTGAATTGGATTGTAAGTTAATATTGAATAATTTATATTTAAAAAATCATTTAAACTATAAATCACACTAATTTACGAGATTTTAATATTTTTCTTATTAATTAATTTATATTTCAATTTATTGAATTAAAAATATTTCATTGTTCTTCAATCATATATGGTAATTATTTTAAACCTAATGAATTTAAATAAATTTCCATCTTGAAAATTTGTTTATAATGATCAAATATACATTTTTATTATTTCAAAACTATTTTTCCTAGAGGAACACATATGATATATTTTAATATATGTGTGTGCCATGTTTTAATCTTTTTAATTTAACAATTATATTTTTAATTTATATAGAATGTTTCCATTAGAAATCTAGTTTGAGCATAACATTAAATTTTTTTAATTCCATTAGTCCAATAACAATTATGATGAAATTTTTTATCTTACCACTTACTTATAACGTAGATTATCTGGATTTACCCTTACTAAGGTGAAATATTTTACTAGTAGAACTATTCACAATGGCTAAAAAATTACTATTAAAAAAATTGATCCTCATGATTCAACATATTGAATCTATTTGAAAAAAAATTAAATTACTAAAAGTTGCTGAAATTGATTTTAAATTGTGTGGACTAAATTAGATGATATCGTATTTAAGAAAAATAGTGTTTTAAACATAACACTATAGTTGTTATTATTTCATTCCTATAAAAATATATATCAACCATAAGAAATTTATTTAATATATATATATATATTTCCTCAAAATAATTCAGAAATAGATACTAATTTTATTAGTAATGATAAAATGAACATTGAGTGCAGAACAATTTTTTTTGGAAAAACAAATATTCTATCCATTAAATTATTTTTTTATATTCATTTATAAAAAATTAAAAAATATTGATTCCCTATTGATGAATATATTTTTCTTAATTTACTTTGTCCAACTCATACCCTCCAATGTTACTATTTTGGATAGAAAGGTTGCATAATAATCCAGTAATAGGTTATTTTATTAAACTCGGTGTTTCATGTAACATCGGTTATAAAAAAATTGTTATTTTAAAGTAAATGCCCTTAAAATTTTATAGAGTTATAATTGGAATTTATTATAATGTTTTGATGGACCATGTACTATTTTAGATTGAAATGTTTTTCACCTCTACTTTATCAAATTCCTTTTTTGAAACTTTTGATTCCCATTATTTCATATCTATACAAGTAATTTTTATAATTGACATATCGGTCATTTTATCCTCTAATATGCTTTTCCATAAAAATATTTTGGGATAAAATTGGATCATATTCTAAGAAGAATAATATTTATTATAATAACTTAAAATTATGAACATCAATGGGACTTCACAATTCTATATATAAAGAGTTATGATTTCACTCACATAATGGAATAATTATCTAGATTCCATGATCACATTGATTTATTTTGAAAAAGGGACATTATTACATCAAATAAGGGAGACATGTTCATCATGAATAGATTATGGGAATTTGGAGAATGCAGAGTTCGTTAACACTTATGTTGTCAAAGGATGACCATTCGATGGATAGTGAGATTGGATCTTTCAATGGGATCAATGACAACCCCCTCGACTTTTACTCAAATCATAGATCACTATAAAGACATCATTCCATTTTCCTTAATAATAATTACTCTTGATAGAGTAGTATGCATTGAGATAATCTTTAATCGGGTGTGTATTATATATCAATTTCCCCTTGTATTTGGAAACCATTCAATCTGATCAATATAATGTTGTACAATGATGACTTAGATAATAATGTTTTTATTAGTAATAGAATATCCCCATTGGTTGAACATATGTTGTTCTTCATGACATTGGATGGTAGAGATTGAATCTATATTTATTAAAAAAATCTAAAACTGGGTGATTGTGATGATTAGATAAAATTTTCCATATCTCAATGACCATTTAAATTAGTTATGTGGAGAATTATGGTTTTTGAATATTAATCATTGATTATGATACCACCAGCTATGGGTAATGGAGTAGCACATACCGAAGGATGTGTTTCTGAGATAGTAAGGTTTAAAATTTTACATTTTAATTCCATTTTGATATATAAATGTTTTAGTTTTGTTGGTGTCACATGGATATGATCTTCCCATTACAACTATCAATAAATTATCACATCTACAATAACATTAGACTATTCTAATAATGGATGGAGTAAAATAAATACTATTTGTATAGTGTGAATACTTGATTCTTGAGATGAAGTGGAGTTTGATTTTATATCTCGTAAGTATAATCCGTGATCGATGTATTAAATAAACTATAAAATGTGGTGCAACAAACACTTGTTTTGTATCTATGTTGATGAAAATGGATAAGGTAATAGATAATGGGCCCCAATAGAAATAATCCCATGAGAGGAACTAATTTACTCATGAAAAAGAGTTCTAAGTAGTGGTTAATGATTTTATGTGTTGGGGAACTACCTCTTTAGTGAGTGGTTGAATGTCTACACTGAACACCCATGGCTATATTACATATTAACATTGTTGGAACTGAATGAAAGGGATGTGAATATTGTGAGGTATCCATAGAGGACGAAAATTCATATGGAAAATCCAAATAGGAAATGTATTTTCCAAACACAATATTTACTTTTATATGTAATACAAGGGTCTTAGGAGCCTGGATAGTGGCCTCCTAGGAGCAGTATCACCTAATGTAATTACTAGGTAACAAGTGTATGGATAATTATGAGGATCAGAGATGTATGATTTATACCCCCTTAGTGGTCAGATATTATATAGTTGATTGAGAAAATTTTGGTTATGAAACCTTCCAAGAGTATTATTAATACAGGAATAGCTTTGTGGAGGAAACCTAAAACCCTAGTGGACATTGAGCGATGATGATTTCATCCTTGTTCATTGGATATCATTTTTCCTTACTTTTATTAGTGATGAGATAATTAGTTATTTGTATGCTTCTAGATGGTTGGTACATCTAGGTGTAACAATACCACACCATCGAATTAGATGATTGATTTAGTGGATTTCTATGAAGAGAGACATCACTGGTTTTGACTCGTAATATCATAAAAGCATGATGGTAATGGTTGATGATCATCATCATTTCTATTTTCCCTTACCACTAATTGTTCCCATTTTAAAGTGGTAGAATTACATGATGGACATTTTTATGGGGATTCCAAGGACCCAAAAGATTAAAGATTCTATTTCGGTTATTTTTTATTATGTGAAGAAGGTTTTACAAATTATACTAATTAGAGAGACTCAATTAGTGAATTATATGGTAAAACTACAATTTTTTTAGATAGTATGCTTATATTTATTTCCCATGAAAATTTATTATCATAGGGATTCATGTTTTACATCATTATTTTTTTGAGATTCTAAAAATCCATAAATAATCAACTAAGATTGAAAAAAATTTACCATCCTAATAGAGATGTTCAGTCATAAAAAATGATTCATTTATTGGAGAATATTATTTGATATTGTCCTCTAAGCATTGACAAAGCATGTGATAAGAATGTAGAATTGTTATAATTATCCTACAAAATCATTTTGGGGAAAATTTATATATGGAACCATTATATTTTCTCTAAGTTTTTTTGTTATACTTACCACTATGTTGACATGAGAAATTTAAGGAATCCCATGATAGGTTTATTATAATTCAAGATTTAATAAAAATGGTTTAATTATTCCTTAAATGTTTGGTGACTGATTTGTGTTGTTATTGATTTCATGTAGACTGGAGGAGATGATCTTTTAATTTTTCTATTGATGATTAGTTTTTTTAGTATCACATTATTTGGGGAATTTTCATTTTTGGAAGTAAGGTTTACCACCACCAAAATTTGTTTAACACTATGAATCACTATGTCAAATGGAATAGTTGGGAACCACCTAAATAATCATTTTCACTATTTTGGTATACATGATGTTTTCCACATCTATCGAATAAATATGTTTTTACCTGATATGAAGCATATAATAGGATATGTGGAAATTGTTGTAGATCTAGATGAATATTATAAATATTGTATGGTGTGGATTATAGACCAAATCAAGATGGAATTTTAAGGGAATATGGTACCACTTTTACAAATCGTGTATGTGGATCTTACCATTACACATTGTTCTTTTCTAGGATTATTGTATGTGTAATTCCTTATTTACATGGGTGGATTATGGTTAACAACACTATATGGGTAGGATAGGGAATTTAAACTATATGTATGGTTAATTGGATTTTTTTGGGCCATATAAGGGTTAAGATATTTTTTATATGAGTTGCATAAGGGTAAAATATTTGGATCATGAATAGCTTATTGGGTAAGGTATGACCTATGTAAATATAATAATTATATTTTAAATGACTTTTTAAGGTATGTCGACTCTTCTAAGGGTAGCCTCTCAATTTCTAGTCGTGTTTAAGGTAACCTTCTACAATTATAGAATTCATATGTGCTACATAAGGGTATGTAATATTTCCTTTTCACAACACCCTTTTAATACATTTATGAATAAATTATAGTACTTTATTTTAATCATTCATTTAATTGGAAAATAAAATAGTTAATTTAATTTCTAGGGTTTAATTCTATGAACCCACACATGGATTTAGTTCAAAATATGAATCTTAACCATCTACTAGCATAGTTAATAATATTAATTTAAGCATGAGTAGCCCATAAATTACATTATTTGATATATGTGATTTCTTCTTTAATGAAAAAAAAATTCATAATTTCATTATCTAGTATATCATAAGTTTAGTTCTCATTCACCTTAGAGAAGCACTTGGAAGAGATAAATTCCATGTAAGAATTTCTATTTTATATTCACTTTACTTCATTAACAATACATGAAATTGTATATCTAGTGATATGGATATAATTAAATAATAATAATTCAATTAAAATAAAACATGATTAATAATTGATAATAGCCAACAATTATTGAAAGGAATAATAAGAATTATTCATTTTTATATTAGTTAATTCTAGAGTGGGAAAATTATTTTCATAACTCAGAATGTAATTTTATCTATATAATGAATTTTTAACACATAAATTGGAATAATTTTGTTAATTTTGAAATTAATGGAGATATTTAAATTATTATTTCATGTGTATTTTTTATGTATATTAGAAATATAATAGTATGAATTTTTTCGTGGAATCCATGAAGAGTGGTTTGAGGAGACTAGGACATGGACATGGATGGAGTGGGGTTTTTTTAAACATAGAAATAAAATAGATATTCTTCAGTTTGGATGATCAGTACATTTTATAAATCCAATAAAAACTTATTTCATTTATATAATCTATATGTTCTTATTCCACGATCTCCATGAATGGCGATGGTTTCATCTGTGTTTTTGTAGCATGTTATACTTGTTATGATATTTTATATCATCATTATTACTAGATTTTCTTATATTAATGTTTAATAATGATCAGATATTATAGTATCGTTCTAAAATATTCTCATGATTAAGTTTTATATATACCATGTATTTTATATACTTTTATTTGTGATATTACGACATCAAGGTATTTATTGGTATTTTGGAGAAATATATGGTCTAGTGATGTGAATCTCTTATAGGGGAGTGTTCACAACATGATATTTTGATAAAAATAAACCAGAGTATATGGTAGGGGAATGATGTTCTAGAGGATTGACCCAAGGTTATATGTTTATGGCATAACATCCTAGTGTCTTGACTTGAGAAAAAATGGGATATGCTATTCTGTGGGTCTGGCTCATGATGGATCTAGGATATGACAGTTGTGGTTACTAATCAAACATGATTAAAATAGAATATTTAGGGACACGTTATAATGCTTGTGACTTTTTATTCCTCACATTTTATATCCTATGATTATCCTAATGGATTAGACTCTAAGAGGATATAACTAGGAGTCTTTGGATGGTTCTCTACTTCACAACCATTATATATGTTTGGTATAAAAAATATTAATTTATGTATTTATTATTATTATAGAGTGTAAAACCTATACTTTAGAGATTTTGGTAAGGATTCTATAGTGGTGTCATATTTTTTTATTATACATAGAATTCAATGGAATCATGATCCCCATGATGACTTTATGAATATGGATCCGAGTATTGCTAAGTGTCTCATAACCAATGGATTAGAAGAGGATAAATGTGATAATAATAATGTGATATTGACTATGATGGACCCCCATTATTTCATTAATTCACTCATCTTCTATAATTATAATTTTTTTGGATTTCAAATTATGGATCTCATTTCAAAAAATATAACATGTATGCATATGTTATTTAGTTTCCATACGATACTCCAAAAACTATGTTATCGTTTAATCTATTTTACAATTGTGTTTTGGAAGACATGATATTGAGGTTTTTTCTCCCCACTAAAAAACATAAACCTTTAATGCTATCTGGAAGCCTCTTATGTTCAGGGTGGTTCACATGATGTCATCAGACCGTCCAGCATTGAAGTAGTGGTCCACTTTAAGGTGTTACAAAGGATTGGATAGATGTATAATAATATAACAAATTTAAATTAATTAGTAGATGGTGAGTATATATCTCACTGCATTAATTTAATGAATAATATAATTAATTTTTTATTTCATGGGATTTACTTTTGTATATTACTTATGGGTATTTAGATTTTTATTTTCATCTTTATCCTTGGAATTTATACACTAATCACAAAAATTCCAAGGCTCCTTAGAAATTATGAATTTAATTTTTGGTGGTGTTTTAGGGTGATCATTGTTTTAGTCAATTTCATTGTTTTACCTCTTTAAAATTTCAATATTCATGTTCATGATGAAATTATCTACAACACATTATATATTTACTTATCAATTTAATAAAATATTAGTTATCATTACTCCCACATTTTTTACATGTAACATGAATAATTTTATTCTCTCATGTGTTTTATCGCATGAGCTTTCATATAAATTCATTTTTCATTTTTTAACTAAAACAACATTGATAATGAGAGTCTATAATATCTATTTCTTCAATGATTGAACATCAAATAATTTATTTACTTCTATTAAATTCCCTTATATATGGTTATTTATAAAATCATTTTTTACACAACTATGGAAAATACCATATTTTGTTTTGAGGTTAGTGATTAAACAATATGTCTAACAGGGATGTCATGTGAACATTTCATCATAGTTGGAAATGGATTCATCACTATTTTTATAAATCTCAATGAATTATCCACCTATTTACATAATAATATTCAAACAAATTAAATTATTTAATAAATTTTTCTTATACACCACCCATTATATGATGATGATTTCATACTCTATCCTTCTATACTTAATGAGAGACCACTTTTTTTTAAACCATAACTCCTATATGAACAGAAACTAAAAAACCATTCTATTTTTAGGGAAGTATATAATAGAAAAAAAATTATTATGTTGATGTATTTTCCATAATTTTTTCCTTTAGAAGACCTATATTGTTTTATTTTTTATATCAATGACGTGATGGATATTTCATCCCTATTTTAAATTTTTTGTAGTACAATGTAATTGTTATTATTTTTTATAAAATTAGTTGGTTTAGTGAGAGTATACATGATATTATTATACATAACACTCTTCCAAAAATTATTCCCATAAAGACTATCATTGATGTTTCTATAGAACTCATTAGTAACGTGAATTAACAGGATTTATTAAATTAACTAAAACCAAAATATTTCATGTTAGTACCAACTAATTATAATTAGAGTAATGAATTATATGATAAATAAATTCAATACAAATAAGTCATAAATTATGAAACCATTATTTTCTCATTTGATATTTTATATTCATTCTATATCACAATGAGTTTATCAAAGGTTGTTTTCTGTTTATTCAACAATTATTCATATCATCACACATAAAAAATACTAAACCTAAATTTGATACCTAATGACATGAACCATTCATAAATTATATCAACATTGAATCTTTTTAGATGAATAATCAATATATGTCACAATATATCACACCAAATTGAATATATGTTTGGTTTCATTATATATTAATTACATATCCTTCCCATTTTAAATCATTTTAATGATTTCCCACATTTATTCTTATCAGATGATAAAATATGAAACATATAATTAATAAATTGTTTCATCATAACCATGTTAATTGAATCATTAAATATGGTTATCTAACATTCACAGTAAGGTTTTAAATGGGAGAAAAATTAAAATATTGTATATGTAGATATATTGAGAATGAGTGTATGAGAGTATAATAATGGTGCTAAAAAAGTGAATAAAACTGAATAAATCATAGAACGTAAATCATGAATATTGGAAAAAATATAATAATGTCATACATGTGTAATATTATTCTGGGAACATGATCTAACAATCATGATCCATGAATACATGACATAATAATCATTATGTGGAGCATACATTAGAAAAAACATCTTCTTTTGATGAGGGTCACATTCAGAAATATTATCAAATTCAGGATATTGTCTCAATGTGGACTACTCTCATTCCCCATTTCTATTAACATAGTTTGTAGAGTCTCATTATGGATCGGGTTCAAACCCAGTCACATATAAGGCATCAAATTTGATCTGTATAATTACCTAATTCATTTGAAGGATATATAATTATCGTATAACATGTTACATATTTAAAACAAATTATATGTGAGTCGTATGAATAAGAAAAAAATATAAATACCATAATATATTAAATATCTTGACAAAAAGAAATGGTATTCATGGTGATTTTTCTTGGTCACATACAAAACCCATATAGAGAAGGAATGATGATAGCTTCATAAGAACACACCTCGAGTGAAGCATAAGAAACTAAAAAATGTATTAAAATAGATGAAAAACACTTTATAAGTGTACTGAAAAATTATATTGGCATATAAATATAATTTCCTTTTCCCTTTATCAAGATTTTGACATTAATTTTTTTTAAAATCCAGGGGTATAGAAATATATTTTCCAAAATATTATAATATAGGGGGGATGAATCGTGATGTAAAACACATAAGATGATTTAGAAATAAAATCATATGGTAAATTTTAATGGAGATTATATTAAAACTACTATAATAAAGATCAATGTTGTTGGAAAATGAGAATATATAAAATGTAAAATGAAAAATAATTTTTAATGGAAATTAAATTAATAATTAAAAATAGATTATCAAATTATTGAAGAAAATAGAAGAAAATCCAAAAAACATTATAAATAATATATTTATATATATATAATTATTCTCAACCAAATGAAGAGATATGTTTGGTACCGCTTACATGATTGATTTTACATGAGTCTTTAAATAAGAATAAGTAAATTATAAAAAATAAATGTGAACCCCATAAAAACATAATAGAATAATTCAAACAGTTATTTAGGTTAAATAAATATAAAATTTCCAAAAAATTAGAATTTAGACATTGGAGATGTCAATGTCATTATGGGATTGGAATAGAAAATCATTAATTTACATTAGACATCCATGAAATCAATTCAAACTTCTATATGATAAACATAACCATCTAAATAATTTGTTTTAGAACATAAATTATTTATTTCATTTTGTATACTTATATAATTATAATCATTCTATTTATATGTATTAGTTTATTGTTGTTTATTTTCTTCGTCAAATGTTTGTGGTATTTTTAATTCAAAAAAGTTTCATTATGTCAATATTGTTAAAAATTTTTATACACAATGTTCATAATTAACTTATGAATACTGGTATTAGAAATAAAATCAATTAATTATGGATTCCCATACTCAATTGATGGAATACATGGGTATAGTTTGCGATAAGAAATTCCATAAAAAATATGATTTATATAATTCACCGATAACAATATATCTCTTCATAATTGTCATTAACATTTTCATCATGATTAAAAAATCAAGTAAATAAAAATATTATTTATTATAATATATTACAACTATTAGTTCTTTGGTACCACAGTATTTTGAAAATGGTTTTAGTAGTATAAATGTTTTTGTAAGTGGTTAAATTGAATCAAACATTACCATGTATAATTAATGATTGTGAAACAATATAATGCAATATAATAGAAATTTTATTTGATTAGAAACATAAAAATGTAAATATAACATCATTGATGTTGATGAAAATGTCACTTGAAATCATGTTGAAGAACTAGGCACTAACATTTATGATTTCTCTCTGCTAAAATGATTATACCAAAGTGATTGATTTGGGAATATTTTTTTGGAGTTGAGGCTACCAAGCATCTATAAGATATTAATATAAAATAATTTAGAATTTCATCATTATATAAAAATTTCAATGATTGTTTTTTAGGTTATAGGAGGGGTCCTTTATGGGTGACACTTTAATTGATATTTCAATACGTTACCACTTATTTTACCACATTTTACATCATTTTATCATTGCCATGGTAACACATGTTTTCCCTTGTTAGATTATTTTTATGCCTGAAATAAAATTAATTATTCTAATTAATTTATATTAGATGAATAATTGTTTTGAATACTTTTAACATAACTAAATTAATAAATATATGCAAATTAATCATTAAATTAAAACAAGATATATATTTAAATAATGATACTATTAATAAAAAATGAATCCTCAAATTCGAACTGTTTGTATCCTTATTTTATATCTATTACTAAATAATTTAATTTTTATATTTATGTTTATAAATTGAATGTATTATTATACTAATACATTAAATAGGATAAATTATATTTATTAAGATAAAAATATATAACACTTTAAATAAAAATTGTTTGAAAATATACCCTTTTAATATTAAATGATTTTAATCGCACACCATTACAATAATTGTTTTTATCATTAAATTTTACCAATCCATTATTATCAAAATCATTCTTTTAAATTTGTTAACACATAAAATAATTTTATTAAGGAATAATATGAATAATGTATAATGTATAAAAATGTTTATTCTTATAAAATACTTTAATTAAATAATATATTTTGGTTTCAATAATGAATTAATAATTATTTATGAATTATATTAAATTTTATTTATAACTGAAGATGTTAATTTTCTTATTAGGTACTTGTAAAACAAATTAAAACATATATAATGACTATATTTCCATCGAACATATGGACAAATGGTGTATTAGTATATAGTTTTCATATTTCATTGAAATATATATAATTACATAGGTTTATAAAATTATTAACCCTTTTCATTTACTTATATCTAAATATATATTTTGTATTTCAAATTTTTAACACCTTTTTGAAGTAATAATCCTATGTATGATTTACAAATAACACATGGATAAGGATTTCATGTTCATGTTTTTAAATTTACTTATGGTTTTATTTCACGTATATTTTTATTAATAATGATTTATATTTAATTATCAATTTTTTAATTTAATATTTTATTTCAATATAATATACACCAGTTCACTTTATATTTTTTATTCAAGTCAAATATTGCATTAATAATAATATTTAAATAAATTAATTACTAAAAACAAGGATAAATTCAAAAAAAATACTGGAGGTAATATTTTGAAATCATTATAAAACAAAAGTTTTTATCATTTAAATCTTTGACCTATTGTGGAATCATAGGGGGATAAGAGTGAAAAAAATACTTACATAAACAACAAAAAAATCAAATAATTCAATGACTATTGAACATGGTGTCTTGTCTACCATCGATCCATATTCCAAATCACAATACTAATATAATACATCAGATGTGTTAATTATCAAATGGGGAAATAAACTATTTTGATGACCTCATAGGTGAAATGGGACATGATATTTTAGATAAATATTGAACCTCGATGTTATCAGAAATTTTACCTCCAAAAAGTATCATATCTCAATCTAATTGTTTATCAAATGAGTCTCACTCCCTCACAAGATAAAAACATAGTCACTCAATCGAATTATATATAGATCAATAATAAAAATTGTGTAAACTAATATCATTTTAAATAACAGATCTACGGAGTTAATTTCTCATCATAAAAACTAATGTTATGAACGATTTTTTTTTAAATATTACAAATATCTCATCTCAAATATTCGTCCTCATAAAAAAATTATACATCAAATGTACAGATAGCAAAAAATACCTATGAAAAATCAATAGGAAACTCCATTATTGAAGTTAAGAAGTAATCCATTTATCAAGAACATCATAAATTAATAAGATGATTTTGGTGGGAAGTCAGATAATAATTCGACACAATGATTTAAAACATAGTCTAAGTAGTTGGTGGAAATTGTTTCCCAAACTAAATCTCATGTCATAGTGTGACCCATGTTTCCTTTGAACCTATGCCATTAAGGAAACCTAACATGCTTTCAAACCCGTCAAATAGAACCACCAATATAGGTAATGTTTCTACAGGGTGCATATGTTTTCTTTTATAATCATCAAATATGTATAAGAAAATATATCATCCACGTATAAAAAATCTATTATAAGCACATATTTGTTGGGAATTAGATCAGATTCATCATTAGGTCGATTAAAAAAACATATGTAAAATAATAATTATTTTTTAAAATATTTAATATATGATCTATGAACTATTTTATAATCAATTAAAGTACAATAACATGTCTATATTACCTAGAATGTTTTTGGCCTAAACTAATGAATTTTCACTTTGATAAACTCACCAAACTACACCCAAATACAACCCTTTTAAATGCAAGGAAACTATGTATGAAATCCCAAATATTTTGGGCTCCTGATTCTAAACCCTTATTTCAAGTCACAGAATTTCCTTTAAATCAACTCATTCAAATATATATTTATCTCCCACTATAAATCCAGTTAAAAATAAGTTTCATTATTTGAATTTTCATTTTAGTACTAACAGTCCAAAAAGATCAGTTACTTAGATGTACTATTATTAAATCAAATGAAAAATGGAAAAAAATATTTACTCTATAATATAATGTCATCCCACAAAAATTACAATAAATTTTTTCACTAGAATTAATCTGATCATGGTTCCACCAATGAGCCGTTTAGAAAACAATTGTGTTACTAGTTACCATTAACGTTATTTCGGCCCATCCAAATTTATTGTTATATAATAATCCATGGATTTTAATCACGCATATAATAATAATTATAATAATTGATAAATAGAAAATTACCAAAATTTTCTTGATACTAAATGTAAAAAAGATACATACCTAGATTATTCTTCTATTTAATAATATTAAACTTTTTATGATCTTTATTGACTATAAAAAATTTAATAAATATTCAATAAAGGACCATCAAATTGCTATTTAATTTTTTAAAACCAAATTTATCTTTTCCAATGAGTAGTGAAATAATTTAAGCAATAAAACAATATTAAATACATTAGTGATGGGAAGTGTGTCATCTCTGAAAACACTCAATACTAAGCTAAGAAAATATCCTAAATTATTTTTGATAATTTACAGTCAATTTTTATCTAATTTGTTAATAACCCTAAATAAAACAATAATTGAAATAATTATTGATAAAATATTGTACAATTAAGGTAATTAATTATCCCCAAGACTCATTTTTGTATATAAAAATAAATCCCCAATAATATGAAGTGATAAATATATGATTATACTGAATAAAACATCAAATCCCTAAGTAATCAAACAAAAATTTTGGAAAAACAACTATGTAGAGAAAAATAGAATGGGGACAACATCATCATCATCCAAACTAAAAATTTCATTCAATCGTTTTCTCATATAATAGAAATAATTGTGATCCAAATGTGGGAAAAAGAGTGGAGAGGTTGGTTAAAACCCATTCCCATTTTCTAGGGCCATTAAAATCAATGGAGAATGATCGGTAAATTATATTTGAACACATTTTAGAAATAATTTACCAGAACCTTACTAGGTATATTCCTAGTATCCATATATTACATAGTGGCTCTCTGTGTACCTCGTTGAAGGCCACCATCCACTCAATTGCTACTCTAGTTGAGGTGAAGGGTCATTCCAAATGTTTTTATGGAGATTCAGTTAACTAAAAGGTTCAACTAAGGTGTAGGGTCTAAATAGATTTTGATTATTGAACAATCGTAGGTAGATATTACGTCTAGTAATTATAGGGATAATGTTATAATTATAGTCACCTCTAACCTAGTTAGTGTTTTATTATTTTTGTCTCAATATTTTATATCATCATACATTACGTATAACATGGGTTTCCCTACTATGTTTAAATCTATTGTTCTTTATATGAAAACACCAGTGAGAAAAAAAAAACAATCCTATTTGAATATGTAAAACTTGAGATAATTATTTTTTTAGTTTTGTAAGTAATTTTTATTTATTGATTTTATTCTAAAAAGAATAAAATTTATTGGTAGAACAGATTCATTTTCAATTCTTCTGAGATCCATTAGAGATATGTGATTTTGATATATTATAAAGAAATATATATTTTTATTATAGAATCCATCTATTAAGATTAGAGGACTATATTTGACATATAGTATCAAAGGATCATTATATATTAGTATCTTGGAAAAGTTATCAGTTTCCCTAAGTGTGTTTAAAGATGTCTTCCTCTAATGTAATTAATTGATATCATGTTACTTTTCAGATTCGTTTTGAGACTAATTCATCTGGATAATTAGTGGAGTATTTTATTTTCAAAATAATGTCGATTGATCATATTTTATACCATTGTATTATAAGGAATAAAATAACCCAACAGTTTTAAATGTTTATTTTTATGATCTTAAAACAAAAGTATTCATTTAGAAATGTATGAAATATTGGTGTGATCTAATGCATCCTTTAAATAAGCATTATGAAGGCATGAATTTTTTTTATTAATATAATTTTAATTGATTAGTAATATTTATATAATATCAATTTCAATGAACTAATTATTTATTTGATCTTTTGTTAGTATCATGGCGTTCTTCGATAAAGTTACCGTGAATTTATGGTTAACACTAAGGATATACATAAAATAATCTTTCGAACATAGTATCATAATTTCGATATATTTTTTATTATATTGTTGGTGATAAAGATACTAGATATTTTCACCGGATTAATACACAAGGTTTTTATTCTTTTTTATATTCATTTTGGATTGTTCTTATTGATGAAATATTTACATTATCATAATCATAATTTTATTATAGTGAATATATGGTAGTTGTCTTCAAAAAATTGAGATCTCATCACTTATATTCCTAAATATTAATTCATCATTTCTACATATGAGAGTTAGAGTTTTTTGGACATGGTATCTATAAAGGTGGAATACTAGTTCATCCTATTAAAATTTAAATTATACTATCATAGTGGATCCCTAAAATGTATTTCAGATATTCCATTTCATTTGAATTTATGGTTATCACTATGAATTCATAAAAATATTTTCTTTCCTAGTTATATCAATGAGGGTGATGACTATTACATGGGGCTTGTATCACCATTCATGACGTAAATTAAATATTAACATAAAACTCAATTTTAATTTTACGAATATCTAGTAATCTTTATATGGTATTTGGGATTCCTCCAGTGTAGGATTAGGATTTATGATATTGAATAAATTGTGTATAATAAAATATTTATCATGGTATCTATTTTTAAGGAAGGAAAATTATCCTAATCATGATTATTAATGGGTGTCAGTTGTGATTGTGATTAAAATTTTACTACATTATTTAATTCGTTATTTGTTTATGTTGCTCTATATCTAAAGAAATATTTATATTTTTTTGAGGTATTGCAATATTTTAAAGAGAAGGATTCTAGATAATAAATAGAAATACTATATCATGATGATATAAAATAATTTAAGGAAAACCATATTTATTGAATATTTAAATAAGAAATATCATGTGGAAATAGTTTTATTGTCGGACAAAAAATAAAAATTCAGAAATCTTATTGTGCCTCAGGTTGCATGCTCTAAAAATGATATAGTCCCAATAGAACTGACCACTTCAAAATCCCCATTATAAGAAATTGACACAATAAAAACATCATTATGACATAAGTTTCACACATTTTTTGAATTTTCTCCCTATGATGGTTGTTGAAAAAATAAAACATAATCTACCCCACAAACCATTATCATAAAAAAGAACTAAAATCCACAGATACAAAAGAAAAATATAAAATCCAATCCTATTCAGTCCATTGATGAAGGATTGGATCCATACCAAAATACACAATATACAAACACTAATCCTTCAACATTCAATGAAACCGTAATTGATCCAAGACCAATAGAGAACTAAAACCCCAATATCAACCACATTGCGCTCATTGACCAAGGAACAATTCTAGAGAAACCAAAAGCATAACAATTGATTACACATCCAAAAACAGTATTGGAACCTTAATAAGATAATTAGAAGAATAAAAACCATTAATGATCACATATGACCAACCAACAACACACCACTGGAGAGATTGACATTAATGTCGACACATGAGCCTCTACTCATCTTCACCATTGTTGTCCCTTTATACCACAACTCCCATATTGATTGACCATGTATGGGGTCAAATATGATGTGTATTTTAGAAAGGTTATTAGATTAGAGAATATGTATGAATATAGTAGTGACCATGTCATGAATCACCTCACTTGTAAAAGTGAAAACAAAACAAAAATCCAAGACATAATAGCCAAAATGAATGTAGTTGATCCACTTGAAAATATACCAGACTCAAAATACTAAAACTCTATGTATACCTTCTTAAGATACCACATATGGGATTAATATTAAAGGTTCACAAAAAAATAGAAATATAATGGAGTGATCATGGAAAATTATTTTGATAATAATTAATGATAAAAAACCATAATGTCTGTTGAAGAGGGATAATAAACCCTTAATTAAATGAAAAATGAGAATAAAAAATGAAATCCATAAAAAGAGAAGTGGGGGAGGATGAATAGGAATAATGGTTTGTATTTTGACATTAGGTAGAATCCCTTGAATGTAAATAGTGATAAAGGATAGGGAGAAATGAGATAGAACTGATATATTCATGATCATGTATTAATCAAAAAACCAATTATTATGGAAATGGCTATAATTAGACAGTTCCATTTCAATCATATTTTCACTAATATCTTATTCCGTTAATTTGGAAGGGATAAATATTTTCATGAAATATATATTTAATTCCATATGAATTTATATGAACATAATGTTTGTTACATTATCATGATCAACATTAATCATTTTTATCACATACCTTAATAACAATTTCATGTATAAGGGCCAACACACATAGTCAAAAATAGAAATATAACACAATTTGTAATTACAATTTACGGGTTTAACCTCATGATATCCATTATTGATGATCACACCATCTAATCATCATGAGAATAAATATTAATTTATTTTAATCCTCCCATAATTGATCATTAAAAATCATATTTGTCTTATCAAGTAGATGTTATCTAGACTATATGACATAAATTAAAAAAATCATTATTTTTTATTTTTTTATTACAGAGGGGAACTGTAATTATATTACAATATTTCATATACTCATATGATATTACCGTAATGATGGTAATTATAAAAATTAATACTATGTGACAAGATATCTACCAATATTATGAAAATAAAATGTATAACATCGGTTGGTTATATAGATCAGACTCTTATATATACCTAATTTTGGATATAGAAAAGATGATCATGTTGACATGGTAGAGTTTTTATAATAAAAATTTTCAAGATTCTATTTAGATTACTTCATTTTGGAATTCATATGGAAACCTCTATTATCCACCCTTTTATTGGTGAAAATGAGGGAGATAATTCTTTAGGATATGATTAGTGAAAGAAATATTTTTATAAAATTCAAATGATTATTAAAATATTCTTTTGGACTCTATTTTGGAATAATTCTTACATGGATCATAGATGCTTTCATGTTTAGGTTGACATTAGAGATAATGTATATCTTAATGACACATCTTGACTAGGATGTAAATAAATTAGTAATAATGGAAATTTGTCTCCATGGATTATTTGAAATATTAAAATTTTAGAGAGTATTAGGGAGGTTTCATTGTATTAGAATTTCCAGTTGATTACAACACTATGCATGGTGTCATTCTTGTAATGTATTTTATGAAGTATGGACTAAATCCACCATAATTTCTTCAATGTGAGAATGTAAATTTAAATTCAAATGTATATTTTATTTAAATAGGTTTTTTTATTTTGATCATCATAACAATATATTACAAGGATAAGTAACCCCTTATAATCATGACTTATGGAAAAATAAATTTTTACATGTGGAGGCTTGAGAATATATCGAAATAAGATGTCCCAAAGGGTATGTTTATTCTGTGTACATGCCCTGAGATGATTCATACTAAACTGAATCACAATAGTGGATGTTTTTTATTAATGTATAAATTTTTATGTATTTTTTATGTTATATGATAATGAAAATATTGTAAATAATTATAATTTTTTTTCTGGGATTTAGGATATTGATGGAGTTAAAGGGAGGATTTATAGGTGGACCATCCTTTAATTTTATTATAATATGTACTAGGTTCTTTGTTATAAGGTAATAGGTAACATGTAGGGTAGGCGGAAGTGTGGGATGCCCTCTCCTACTAACTTGTCAGCTGTTATATATGTGCTAGGTATTGAATAGAATTCTATTTTATAATGTGTACATGTTGGTAATTTGTTCATTATAGAATTTATTTATGATTGATATTTAATATTTCTTGGGGTGGAATCTATGAATTTTATCAACCATAACATCCAAAATTATCCATCTAACTAGAAGTGTTGATTTATAATTCTTTTTTTGTTAAGATCATTATCCATAAGATGTATTAAATTTTTATCAGAATGAGTCAAAATTATAATAAATTTATTATAGGATGTCATGCCTTGATAAATATCATATTTTAATTAACTCTTTTTTTAGATTGAAAATTTTGTGTATTTTTTGGTTCAAAATGAACTAATCTCTCAATTGGTATGGATTATCCATTCTGTGTGATATAGATGAACTCTTGCACAAAATTTTGAATAAATGAATGGTTTTATAAGAATTATGGACCAACCATGTGATATAATAATTTTTGATAATAATGTTTCGTGGAATGTTAGTTCTAATGATGTTGAATATTTTATTCAATTTTTTAATATTTATTATTATTATGTAATTCTAATTTTTTTTTTCAAATTGTTGAACCAAACTATTTTGGTTATGGGTTAATGTGGAAAATTATAAATTAAATTTTGAGTTTGATATAAATACTAATAGTGGAAGTAATGTAGAGAATATATGATCTAAAATAGGAATTTTAGTATTGTTTTGATGCGTTGATGTGTTTTTCCATTACATAGATTTTTATAATAAGTGTATCAAATTTATTTAATTGTTAAGAATAATTCTATAATATTGTTAGTGGTTTTACATGACGTTATCTATTGGAATAAATGTATTTTATAATAAAAGTTTATGTTTACAATAAATCTATGTGTGTAGTTTAACTAGAAAGATAAATCATGTTTTTTAAATAGATTGATTGTTTTAATGTTTGAATTTATTTCAAACAAATCATATAGGATTTATCTATATATGTATTAAAGTGTGTTTTATTTTCATGGTTTTGATGTTTTTTTGAATGGTAAATGATTTATTCTATCATTACAACAATGTTAAAAATTATAATATGTTGTGATGAAAATAAATTGGTACATATGATGTATTTCATGAACTATTCAATTATGAAAATTTCTCTAATTTTTTTCACTTGTAGGGATTTTTTTCATTGGAAGATAAGTAATAAATTTGAACATGATTCTTCAGATTAACTAATCCCAAATTTTTCAAATAGTTACATGTTATTCTTCACGTTCATAATTTGAAAATATATTATCGGGGAACTTTGATATCTTTTTCTATGATTTTAATTAATGGTTACACCAAAATTTTTATTATCATATGAGAGATTTTATTGGGGACTTGGTAAGCACCTATCACTTTATGTTCGTCATGAATATTACATTATAAAATATTTTTTAAATAATTACATATAAATATATTATAAAATTATAATTCAAATGATTTATTTGGTTGAATTGGTTTCTATTGAGGGGTTTTCCTTACTCGCCATACATAAATAAACCACATGAAGAAATAATATATATACTAATTGTTTTAGGGAACAAGTGGTGTTTTTTTAGGAGACTAGCAGTAATATTTTTTATTTTAGTGGATAAATATGGTCAATTTGAAAAATACCACACAAAAATCACTAAGAGAGGACCATTTACATTTTAATTTTTGTTACATTTGTACTAGAATTACTATAGATTAGGAATTACCAAGACACAAATTTGGTACACCTCAATTTCATTATCATTAAAATTGTGAATAGATATGTGGGATCAACTCTTTTTATTCTCTTCAACTACACGAATCTTAAAATGATGTTAAGAAATTTCCATGTTCTAGAAAGGTAACATAAAGTCCCTTAGACAATTATCTTTCAATCATACAATGGTTCTATTATTCTATACATGTTATTGAGCATATGGATTGTTATATTTTTTCTCAAGGATAAAGAGAAAACATCAGAAATTTTTATTAGGAATAACCAATTTCTTCTACTATAAATGTGACATTATTTTTTATTCCTATTGTTAAACAGAAGGAATTTTACATTAGAACTGGACAATATATTTGATCAATGAATTACTATTTTTTAGATATTAATATTAATAATAATATTATTAGATTCATTTAAATTTACTTATTTAAATACAATTTATAATAAATTTAATACTTTTACAATTGATTGATGTTTAATAAAATTTAAAGCTTATATCAGCCTTTTTTCATTACAAGTTAATCCTCAGACTTATTATAATAAACAATGAATAAATAAATAATTATTTAAATAGAAATTATTATTTCTATATATAAATTCATTATATAATCAGAAAAATTAAGAAATAAAATATTAATTTTATATTCACATAAATAATTAAATATTTATATTACTCTATTTACTATTATATAAAATAAATTTATATTAACATTCAATCATTTTAAAATTGAATAAGTAAAAACATTAATCTCTCATGTTCTATACTTTAATATCTCATGAATAAATTTAATCAAAAAAATTACATAAATAATTATTATTTGAAAAACTAATAATTATTATTATTACTCATATAAAATTAAAGGAAATTTATGGAGATTATAGTAACTCTTTGTTTATGAACCTCTGAGCCACTTTATTTGCAGAATTGTGTGACATTATCTAATGTCCACTATCGGTTTCTAGGTAAATTTCAAATCACCTCAAGAGAAATATGTTAATATAAAAATGTTAATTAACATACAAAATCTTATACAATGTTATATATTCATTTTACATATAAATATTTATTAGAACATGATGCATAATTGACTAATCAACCTATACTCCGGATTTATATATCAAAAACTTTTCAAATTGTTCTTATTTATCTTATTCCATGAAGATATATTCATTAATAATTATCATTATAAATAATGCTCAATAGATATACTGATTAATTAATATGGAATGTAAAAATGCATTCTTCACTTTTATCTTTAATGTCATATCACTAATCATAAACTCAATAGATGTTATCTCATATGGTCTATTTGCCACCATTATTTTTATCTATATATCAATGTTAGTAATTCATGAAATATAACAGTAATTATCACAAATATAATGACTAATATAGATATTTGCAGATAGGAATATCCATGAACACATAAACTTATTGACTTAAAATTATGATGTTCATCTTTTTATCCTACATTTGTAAATATAATTATGTATACAAAATATGAGAAGAAGTATGAATGTCTCCTAAAACTCAAAATAATGACATTCAAACATCATCTGGGTTACATCCATTGTTTTTTTATTCACCAAATAACCAATATTTATAAATATTTTCAAATTATCTTTAGGCTATCAATATATAATTTAATTAATATATAACTGTTTGATATGTAATATACTCAAAGTAAATTATCACATGAATATTATATAAAATATAATTAGTTATTTGAAAATACATTAAGTAATAAAACTTAAATGTTAATTTGGATTAATTTTACCACCAATAAAATTAATTCAAATTGACTATATCCAACTACTTATATCATTTATATCTCTAACAATCGCTTGATTCTTATCAATCATCAAATCGATGGAATCAAAGGGCCCTCAATATTTCCCCTTATTGATATTATTATTCATGTAACGTCACCCAATTGACACAAATTCAAGAATATTTTAATCTTATAAGGTATATGTTTCAACTAATTGTGTTACAAACGATCCTTTGATAGGGAAACTATTATTGAATCGTCCAAATTTCATAGTGATAACATTGTTACAATTAGGTACAACACTAAGCACCTATAAAACCCTTTATATCTACACATTGTTTTATGTTTTATATGAAACCAAATTTTATATAGACTCTGTATTATAGTCATGTGACATTGGATTCCTAAAACTCATCTGACATACAAATCCTTTATTATGTAAAAATCCATGTATCAACTATTATTTTGGAAGATGATGATCTATTTTTAAACAATGATCTATTTTTCTCTCCAATATTTCTCCTCATCTTATCCCAAACCCTAGAACATATACATTATTTAACATGGATACTTTAGGATAGTCTTTTTTTTATACAAATTTAGTTATCCTTGGGATTCCTCATATAATTATAACATTCTCATGTTATAGACAACCTCAATATTGATACCTGAAATGGAATAACTAATAAATCCAATCAATAATACATACTTTATTTGAATAATTGAATATAACATTTATGGTGTATAATGAATCATTTTCCTATATAGATATATTACATGAATCATTTTCAAAAAATCTACATTAGGATTTTTCCAAATTGAATCACTTTAACACTTTGTTAATAAATTTCCCATGACTTAATCTGAATGGCCTCTAATATCTATATAGAGAGGTATTAAACCCCATTATATATTATAATTAATCAAATCATTAATATATAATCACTTCTATAGACATGTATTAATAGAATTTTTGAATCAAATCCCATTTATCTTTAGTAATATATCATTAAAATATATTTCTAGTAAAACTAACAGATCTCTACTAACCCTCTTGTAGACATTGGACATGCATTGATCATTCATGAATATTAATTCTCTTATTAATTTGTCAAAATGAATATTCTATGACCATGATGGTTTGGTGAACACCTAAATATTTCTTTGTATGTTATATACCATATTGGTACCCTCTTCTATCATATACCATTTTAGGTTTGTTAGAGAGACATCATCCTCAATACAATCTATATGGAAATTTATGTTGAAATTAATTTTTCAAATTTCATAGTCATAATAATATTCACTAAAAACATGAATGATAATATATTCAGAAATAAAAATTATTGGAATTGAGTTTACATTGTTTATGACATAAAGATACATAAAATAATTGGAAAATAGTCACAATATATAGGTATGGAATTTTCCATCTATGTATATTTATTACTGAACACCCATTTTAAAAAAGAGTGGTTTTAAATAATCAAAATGATCATCGATAACATTTCCCTTCTTTTGGTACATAAGATTAAATTAAAATATAGTTTCTTCTTTCCAAATTATATGAACAAAGTATATTTATTCTTCCTTATATTAGTAAGAATCATTATTTCCAAAATATTATTTTTCTCCATCACTTGTGATAGAAATAACATATATTAGATGTTCATAGACATCTTTAGTAATCCATTTTAGTACTTGTGTCTCAAGAAAAAAATTATTTGACCAAATATAGTGGAATTTATTCCCACAATATTTATTGTGTAACTTGAGACTAATCTTATTTAATGAAAATCATTATCCATCTATATCATTTGTGGCTATTATAAATATCTTGAAACATAAAAAGTATCAACATGATTAGTCTTATATTTGAGGGATCAAATGTGTATTTTCCACTCGAATCATTGGAAATCATTTAATGATAACCCATATTACTATATATGAAAATAATTTTCCAATATTTTAATTAAAAATTGTTTTTCATATCCACAAATATATTTGTGAAAAAATTTACTTCTTATCATATAATATATCAATAGGGTTTTTTCTTTCCACATTATTCAGAACCGTGTTTTCTATGGATTATACATAATATGATATATATTCCAAGAAGGATAATTCTTGATTTTCATAAATCACCATTGGTCTCAAAATTTCAACTATCATACAGACTATACATTATCTAACTATTTTACACACTAGTATATAAGAGGTATTGAGTTTATATAGTTTCATGAATATGTATATAATTGATAAAATCATATTAATGATTCTCCACACCATTGTTTAACTGGATTTTCATTTTTAACCAAGATGATTTTCTACATCATTTATGTATTCCATATATCTCTCAATAGACTCAGAATTATATATTACTATGTAGAGAGATCCATTTTTTACTAACATTATTGATAATAGTTATGAATTAATCATATAACCCATTATTATCTACTATGAATAGTCAATAATCATCTAATAAATCCATTTCATCATATTCTATGTATCATTCATTTATTCCATAGATGATAGGATTTTTTTATATTAACTTCTATACAAGTTTGAAATATTTCAAAGTATTTGAATTCAAATTAATAAAAATACAATTAATTTAATAATTTATCAAAAAATCTCAGTATTACAAATACAAATGATAAATTCCACAATAATATGTGATTTGATTCATGCGAACGCAACACACTGTAATTTTCCAAGAATTTATTTCCATATTCTAGTAAACAATGATCATTATTATTAAATTTCATCCCATAATAAATTCTATATTTATAAAAACAATATCTATTAACTTATAAAATCAAAAGGAATCCATCCATGTCAAAACTAGACACTAAAATGATGTTCTTAGTAACACTATGAACATAATAATATTTCATTAAAACTAGAACGAATCCAATTTTTATGTTTATATAGTAGTCTCCTATATATTGAATTCCATGTCATACCCTATACATTGATCAATGTTCCAACAAACCTTAAAAAATCTTCTATAATCTACTATCCTCCTTGATTTATATCCAATTATGACACCCACAACATAAAGATAAATCCTTAATCATTACACAATCTTGTAATTTCTTTTTCAATATGATTTCATAAATTCCCAATGATCATTTCAGTTTAGGGTTATTGTGAGTTATGAAATAGTTCATAGTAGAATAAAATGTGGGTACTACAAAAACATTATATATTTATTCAATAATAAAAAAAGTTTTTAAATTAAACCTGAAATCATTTCATGAAAACCCCTCACAACATTCAACTGTCCTTATTATTTTTTCTTACCAGTCCTTAAACCTTGTAATGAGAATTTTAAAACATTATATCATCACAACATCTACGTAAGGGAAATAAAGATAAAAAAATAGAATTACTCTATCAATATATATATACATATGAAATAATTTTCACAAAAATATACTCAGTAACCTTAAAGTATCATATACATAGTTTGTGAAAACATAAGATTTCCATAAAACATAGAAAACATAAATAAAATTGTTGAGTTAGTGTAGGGAATTAATAACATAATATTGAAACCCTCTTAGATACAATATTATTTTTAACCCTCCTAGATAACATATAATGTAACTAACATGAAAACATTATAATGCAACACTCATGACAACCTTATGATATAACCATCACAATTACACTTGGAGTAACAAAACGGTTGACCACCAACTTAAACATACACATGTAATTAGAGGGAGATATAGGTCCTAAATTTCATCATAATAAATTTATAAGAACCAGAACATAATCATTAAATGTGAATATATTCATCTTAAAATTATTTTGTTTGAATGTTGTATAAATATAAATTTAAAAGATGATTTTTAAAATAAATGTACCTCACATCATCTTTTTATTACAAAAATCATGTTCAACACTCATTTATAATGTTTGAATGACTTTTAATAATATTTTCTAAAAATATATTCAAAACAATAATAACTAAAATGATATTTTAATAACAACATTCCCCCATTTAATTGTAATATTTTTGTTATTTCTATTTTTTAATGTGTGCTTTATTGATGGTTTCCATGGTTTGATCAATAAGGATTTTCTTGTCAAATGGACAATGAAATACATAAGTGGAATGGAATGGTATTAATATGATTCCAGAATCATTAATGATACCATATTTTTCTGATATGATGAGGATTCATTAGGCAAAACATTAATGAAAATAATTTCATTTATTTTTGATGTTTTTACGATTATCTAGAACTTATGTCATTTTATTTAATTATATTTTTATATATTTGTTATAGAATAAAATAAGAAACAAAACATGTATAATATAATCTAAATTATCCATAATGAATGTTTTATTACTATCCATGATGTTCTTGATGGATAATTAAAGTGTATCGTTCATGATGTCGGTAAATCGACACATCACCGAAAATGTTCTCAGTTTTAGAATAAAAGTTATAGGAGGAGGAGTATTATGTTTATGTCTTTAATAAACATGATATAATTATAGTATATATATATGACACTAGATTTCTCATTCCACTTGTATAATGGGAGGAGAGGAGATAATAAAAAGTGAAATGAAATTGAAATGAAAATAAAATAAAATTAATGATGGTTTTACCTCATGAATTCTGATCCTTGAGAACATAGAAAGTAATAAATGGACTTCATAAAAAATAATAGGGATAGAAACATAAACCTATGTAATAACATGTATATAAAAATATCATCATTTTATCTTATATGGAAAATATTTTTGATAAAACCATTGAACTTAATTCCTCTAGAAAATATCCTTTCATCATCAAAAATGTTTTATTTTCTCAAAATGTCATGAAATTTTAAAATAAATGAATTTAATGGAGAATAATAATTATATCTTCTAAAGTATGATTTATGGAATTAATGAGTTATTAAAGTGTAAAAATCCATTCATGCCATATATTTAAATAAAAACATTCCCCTCGTACTTTAGTTATAGAAGTCAAAAAGAAAGTAGTATGACAAATGAAAGAAACATTCCTTCAAACCATGTAGTAAAAATTAAAATGGGTATAAATTATGTTAAACATAAGTTGAATAATCTTAAGAATTTTATGAAATATTTTTTAAAAAACATGGACATGGATAATAAATATACCCCAGTAAATACTTACGAATAAACAATCCTGGATAAAATGGAGATTGAAAATTTGTCCCTTATCTTAGGTGTGATACGCTACGTACGAGTCCAAAACTCATGTATAATGTTTCTAAACATATTATTCAATTATATAATAATTTTATTAATATTTATGATAACATATATAATTATTTTTTTACTTTATATTACCTGTTTATTTATAATTCTATGTAAGTGAAACATTTCGTGTTTTATCGCATTGTTTATTGTATGTGTTTTGACTTCTTATTCTTGATCATATTACTTATATAATGATTTACATACATAAAGAGTGTATAATATGATTTATATATAATATATATTCATATTATTAATATATATAATAGATATATATATTTAATGGAATAACACATTCATGGAGACGATATGTCGTACGTACGCATGAACGCTACTTCTGTTTTCATGTCGTATTGGATGTATGTTAGTGAGTGAAATATATTAACTTATATATTTATATATAATTCCAGTAGACATATTATTTAATATATTTCATAATTATGAAGAATATATATTTATATATAATTTTTTAATAATCATTCTTGGATGGTTAAGGTGAGGAATTAATCTAATCGCGTCATGGAGACGGTAGGCCGTACGTACGCACGAGCGATGATATCATTCTCTTGATGGTTAAATGGTGCATAATTAAAATGTATATTAATTATAAATAGTCTTTATAATGTTATATTAATTATTCAAACCCATTTTACCCATCCTAATAAGGTATTTTTTAAGAAAAAAAAATTTCAATACAGCGTGGAGATGGTAAGCCGTAAATATGCATGTATGGTGATATTGTTGTTAATAGGAGGTATAGAAGGGGATAGAAGGTTTTAAAATTATTGTAATAACATATTATTGTGTATTATATAATTTATTTATTAATTTATAATAGAATCAACATATAAGGATAAAGTAGTAGTAGAAAAGGGCATTGAAAGAAGGCATAAAATGATTACCTCTTCTTCGGGTGTTTCCTTTGGAATTGAACAAAACGTCTCATTAGGAAGAATATATACCCAATTTTAAACCTCTAGGTCGAAATTAGGGAGGTTTGGAGGATAAATGGGTAGGTTTTGGCTGAAACATGATGATTTGTATATGTGAGTTAAAGAGGAAGGGATGTGCCCTTTTATAAGAGAGGAGAGGGGCACATTAAGAAACTCTGAAAACGCTAATTTATTATAAATTTGAATTTAGAACAAAAATGGTCTTAAAATTATTTAATTATAATATAATATGAATTTGGTACTAATACACATAATCCAATAATTTTTAGGCATTTTTTGAATATATTTTTTTATTATCATCTTTTTGCTTTAACCATTATTTTAGCCCTTTTAATCTTACAATTATATCTTCTTATTTACATATAATTGGTTAATGTAATTACCATATAATATAAAAAGTTGCAAAAATGTTATTTATTTCATATTTGGTCTTATATTAACTATGTGGATGAATATTATATTTTTACAAATTTAATATCATTTAATAAATTATTTTATGTTTCATGCTATAAATTATGTCAATTTTTTATACTATTCGTACATGAATTTTTTTAAAAATTCATAAAAAAGCTTAATACATCAATTAAAAGGCATTATATTTTCCATAATATGTCAATTTCTTTCATAAAATTCGGGGATGGCATTAAAATGTGAAAATTAAATTTATTTTAATATTTATGTTATCATTTATTTGATTCTTTCATTAATAAGGTAATAACTACATCATAATTGTGTTAGAAATAAATATATTTATATTGTATAAAAATTATAAATAAAATTCCATGACATATGAATTGTTTTTATTTTTCTAATGAATTTTTATAGACATTTAGATCTATTATATAACTCAATATTAAAATTTATTTATCAAAAGAAATATGTCTCGGTTATAATTATCCTTACATTAAATTAATTCTCAATAAATGTCAATTTCACATCCATGTGAATCCATGGAGTCCCAAAATCGACCCAAGGATTCCCATGGTCGAAAATATGTAATTAAATAGGATTGGGACATGAATTAGGGTATTTAAGTATTATTTAATATAATGTTTTACCTAGATTTACCCTTTAACCCTAGAAATTAAAATAATTACTGAATTTACTATTCATCACGTCAAAAAAAGTACATATATAAAAAATTTGAACCTTATTATTCAAAATATATATACCATTTTTCAAATTAGAACCACATAATTTTTAGTAATTAATTTAAAAATAATTAACGTTGTCAAAACCAAAGAGCGTTTTTTTAAGATGTAATAACTATCAAAATATTGACATTTGTTTATTTCCTATAAAAAGGTAAAATTACATTAAATCACAAATATTGGATCAAATGATAAAAATATAGTCCAATAACACATTAATACCAATTAAAAGATTAATCTAACTATATAATAAAATTAGATAAAAAGGTGATTTCGATTTGAAATGCAGTATTTTTAACTATTAATTAAAATTTGAATTTTATCTGAGGAAGAAAAAAATTCAATAAAAGAAAATTTTTTAGTCCCACAACCAAATAGAATGTTTCTTTTCAAATTTAACGTATTAATCATTGAAAATATATATTTAAAATGGTTTCCCCATCAAAAGGTGGTTAAACTGTAAATTTTTTGAAAAAATTATTCTTTTATCAATTTTTTTTTGATTTTGTTCTCATATCATCTTCTAAAAAATGTGTAAGATGAATGATATTGTAATATAATATTGAAAATATTGTTAATACTCTTCATAAAATCTAGATATATAATATTTTAATAATATATAATTATTTAGTTAAACTTTGTATTGCGTACAACAGGAGCTATCTATGAAGGTCTCTCTTATGTGTAACACAATCCAAGTATGTGTTGTGTGTATTGAAAGCATTCATTAGTGTTGTGTATAGAATAATAAAAAAGTATTTAATTTATACATTGAAAAAAATCTATACTCGTTATTTTGTTAACTGAATTCAATCAAAGGAACATGAATCTATGTGCAATACAAGCCAAGAATATCGTTGCATATACTGCAAGCTAATACAATGTTGTGTATAGTGAATGTTAATCTTGGTGTAGCGTACAACACAATAAATCAATGTAATTAAAAGAATATATCTCATAATATCTCATGTTGTTACACCTGTTAATTCATTTAATAGGAATGTAACAAGTATTCCTAGGAATAAATTGATTTCATATCCCATCCATCATATTCTGGATGAAATGTAGTGTTAAAATTTGACATAGTTCCCAATTAATTATAAAGGCCTTTGCGAAAGTTATAAGTGAGATTATGATTATGTTAAAATATAATGGAGAGTGGAAATCCATATAACCTGGAAATATCTTTGAGTCACAGTTGGTAATGCTAATCTAAAAGCATTGTATCTTGAATATGAAAGAAATTTGGAGATTTAATAAGTTGATGAACAATAACCCAAATCACTTTGTTACCTTATGAAAATTTTCTTAGTCCCACTGTAAAGACCACATATAAATTTTCCCATTTCCATTATAGATTATTAAAAGGATAAACAAATCCCCATGGTAGATTCAACTCTACTTTAACCTATTGAAAAAAAAAGATTCATTGTAAAATTAATTATAACCATTTTTATTCCATCCCACCAATAATACTCATGATGGTCTCGGTAAATGATAGTCAAACTACGATGAATTGAATAGGTAGAACTCTATGATTCACCCAATAATTATTTCTTTAGCTTGGAATCATAGGGCATGTATAATCTCTTCTCAAATCACAAAAACATAGTCATTATCACTGATAAATCATGGAATCCTACCCCTATTAACCAATTCAGCCTTTTTTGTTAGTCATGGTCTTACTTCTATTCATTCATATTCTTTTAAAATATATCCAACTACAATGATACTGGAAACAAAATAGAGGAATTTCCAACACCAATAACATCGATGCCAAAATTCATAAAATCATTAATCATGGGGTCATCTTCTAAATGTATCACAGTCAATGATGCATGATATTTTAGACTCAAGGTATATTTCATATAATTTTCGATTCAAGGATGGTATGTGATCATGAAATCAAAATACTTTATCATTTTTATCCATCTAGTTTTCCTCATGTTCAATTATTTAAATGTGAATATATAAATCTATCTTTTATGATCAGTATATATTTAACATTTTGATCCATATAAATGATTCCTCTAAATTTTCAAAAAAAAAACTACAACATATTATTCAAAACTACATGTGGGGTAATTTAATTCAATAATATTTATGAGTATTAAACAATATGAAAATACTATATCATTATGAATTAGAACCCAACTCTATCCCCCTAATGAAGGATCACTTTAGATATAAGAATCACTTCTTTTGGATGGTAAGGAAAAAAATAGAGAATTATCTAATAACCTCTACAATTCCAAAAAAATCATCATGTTATACTATCTAAATAAATTTGACCGTTTTTCGTGTTAATTTACTAAACTGTCTAGATAAATATGCAATACCTTTATAAAACTGTCAGTAATATCATGATAATAAAAAAACTAAAAATCATTGGAATATTTCAAGATATTTTTCATTCATCGCCCCATTTGATTCATAGGTAAACCAATATTCCAACCTTATTTATAACCTTCCAATTAAGATAAAATTTTCACAAACAAAAATATTTTTTTCTTAATTTACCATATAACTTAATTTCTTTGAGACATTATAGGAAAAAACATAAATATTTTCTAGGATCCACAAGAAAATTTGAATAAAATAAAATATCCTCAATAAAAATAATAAAAACATATCCCAAAAATTATAGAAGATTTCATTCATGAAATATGTTAATAAATAAGGGCATGTTTTCAAACTAATGGGCATAAATATAAACTTTTAATGCCCATATCTAATATAGAAATCCATTTTCATAATTTCATCATGCACCAAATTTAGCTGATGATACTTATATCTGAATTTAATATTGTAAAAATATTTATCACCCCAAAGTAGATCAAAAAATTTATTAATATGAGGAAATGAATACTTATTCTTAAAAAATAATGTTATCAAAATCTCTATAGTCAATGAAAACCTTCAACGGACCATCATTCTTTTTTCAAAAATAAATCATGTGCACCCCCTGGTGAAATGATGGAAATAAGGAAACCTTTATCAATCAAATATTATTAATTATTTTTTTGTTAATGAAGATCTAGTTTATCAATTTGATATGGGGGATTTGAGAATAGAAAAGAAAAAAGAACTATGATAATAGTATATTCTACATCCTGGTTAGGTAGAAAACTAGGAAATTCATCATAAAAAACATGAATGTATTTATTTTCCACTAACACATCATTAGTATAAATAGTTCCTTGTTTTCAAAAATATGTTATAGATAAAATTCATTCCCATGTATTAAAATTTTCTTACCTTCTATATGTTTTATCAATTGTATTGGTTCATTATTGTATACAAATTGAGACAATTTCTAAAAAAACTTCTTTTCCTCTAGAATCATTCATAGCATGAGAACAAAAAATCCACACCATAACCAAAGTAACATAAAGATAAACTAAATAAAAACACCAAGGATTCAAGGTAATGTACTTCCATAGAAAAAAATAGGAAGATTTTTATAATTACTTTTTCTATAACACTTTCCCTAGTAATTTATCAATATGTGCTTATTTCATTTCTTGTGGTGAAAATTAAAATTTATCAAAAATATTCCCATAAATATGGAATGCGTAAACCCTTTATCAAACAGAACATTAGAATGATCTTGGTAAACATAAAATATTCTTAATATCAATTCATTGAATATCCTAACAGCTACTAACATAGTCGCAATGAATTTCACTACACATTTCAACTTATAATCTTATTTCTTCCCATCATTCACATCATTCGTTGGGAACGTATTTTAAAAATTACTCATCTCACCATATTTGATACATTTTATTGTTTTTATATAAATATTAAACATAATATCACTAATATCATTTCAATTGAAATCATGGTCCATATGTCCAAACATACCACATTGAAAACACTTCTCAGATTTGTTAATTTATTCCCCAATGTTCTATTTACCTCACAACCTAGAAACTGGACACTTTTCCTTCTGTAATTCCAATTTATTTGATTGATTCACACTCAGTGCATTCCATCTGGACCTATTCTTATGCTTTCTGTCAAAATATACAAAATAATAAGTAATATCCATTTCTACCCACTCATTACATCAAACTAGCTTCTCAAAACATTTATATTCATAGGATACTGATTCCCTTCTATATATTTTCATTAATCCTTAGTAAAAATGATTGATTCTACTTTCAATATCTCTAATAAATCTAGTAGAAAACCTTCCCGATTAGGTGATTTTTCAATTATAGACATCTATTTAAACTTTCACCTATCTCCAAATCATGGATTTTCTTTTCCATATTATGTATATCCAACTTAGGAAAATATTTTTTCCAAGTACTGATTCTTAAATTCATCCAATTCCATGAAATCCATATCATCATTATCACTGATATTAATGAAAATTTACCACCACTAGTCATCATCCCATTGAAAATGGAATGTGAAAATAATTTTATTTTATTATATGAACTCCTCATAACATCAAATATCCAGTCACGGTATTTCATACAACCATTAGCTACCACTGAGTCAGAAGATCCACTAAAAGTAGGATGGTATTGCTTCATAAAATGTTCCATTATTATCATGTTCCATTGTGGTATCTCAATTTATTTTCATTCATGGAATCCAAAAAAATTTATATCCTATTTTAAATGATCCATTACAATCACAAAATCCAAAGATTCAATTCCCACTATTCTAGGTTGTGCATTCTGAAGGATATCGTCATCTTGGTTCCTTTCTACTTTAGAATCCCTATTTCATCTACAGAAAACAATTCCATACAGACATATCATAGAATAAGAATCATTTTAATATTAAAATTATATATCATTACAATATATAAATAAGGTGAAAACAATTTATGGTATTATATTAACATCATCCAATCCCCCAATTTTCTATAAAGCATGCTCTGTTATAAACAATAATGACTCATCCTTAAACATTACATATTCTGTTAGATTATTTTGGAATTAACCTTCAAACATTCTGAATGATCATTATGGTTCAGTATTTGAGTGAATTAGGAACTAAATCATTAAATAAAACAATGTGGGTTCTACTAAATTAGAATCCATTTCATCTTTATTAAAATACTTTTTAATAAAACATTAAATTTTTTCACGTAAAATCCTCACAAAATTCATTTTGGCTTCTTCTTTTCTATTACCCCTCATTTAATCCTGGGAGAAGAATATTATGAGAAAAAGATATTATTAAGAGATATATGAATAAATAATTAAATTATTATTCCATTAATATTAATAAAAATAAGAAATCATTTACACAAAGATATAAATCTTACCATTAATGTATCACATACATACTGTGTTAAAACATCCGATTTCAAAAAATAAAAAAAAAATCATAATTTCGTAAAAGTAAATTATGTATTTATATATTTATGATTTTAACCCTCATGGGAACCATATTTTTTTTTCTAAACCTCATAGATATATTAAAATGAAACCCTCATGGATACCTTATAATGTAACACTCATTTGTAACCATTAGTGAACCATCACAGTTACACTTGGATTGACCATATTGTCGACCTCCAACATAAACATACCTAGTGAATTAGAGGGAGATACATGTACACAAATTCATCATAAGAAATCACAATACCTGGAAAATAATAATAAATCATTAATACATTTATGGTGAAAACTATCATTTTTAATTTTGTAAAAAAAATTTAATGAGGATTTTTAAATAAAATTTCCTTACATTGGGTTCTTCTTACTTAAAAAATGTTAAAAACACCTGTATAATGGTTTAAATAGATTGATTAATATATTTAATAACTATATGAATATCAATATTTCCTAATATGAAATTTTATGAACAAATATCTTCCCATTTATGAATAAAATTTCTTTATTTTCATTATTTCAAGTGCATTATTTTCACCTCTTCCGTGGTTGGTTCATAATTGATATTATTATCAATGGAAGAAAAACACTACAAGTGTAATGAAATTGTATTAATATATTTATATAATAAATAATGACACCTTATATCGTTTTTAAGATGTTCTGATGATTCTTTAGAGAAAACATTGAAAAAAATAACATAATTTATTTTTTGCGATATTTCTTCCATCAAAATATAATATAATTTTATTTAATATATTATTTATATATTGCTTACAATGCATTATATAACATATAAGATGTATAATAAAATTTTATTTGACCATACTAATGGTATTACAACCAGCTATGTTGGTGGTAATGGAAAATAAATGTGTATAATCGATGATGGTGGTAAAAAGAAACATCGTGGATAATGTTCTAATTTTTAGAATAAAATAGAGAGGAGATAGATTTGTAGTATTAAATTTTACATAAAAATGAAAAACATATAGTATATATATGACAATAGAGTTTTCATACTACAGGGATATGGATAGGTGAGGATATAATATTAAAAAATTGAAATTAAAACCAAAGAAAATGAAATATGGTTTTACCTCTTCCATTCTCCTCCTTGAGATCCCCCCTAGCATCATCCATTTTATCATTTTGGTGAGATAATATGGTATTTGAAATAAGGAATCAGATTAATAATGTAATTTCGTAGAAATTATATAAGCTTCCATGGATTTCTATCGTGAGGAGAAGAGGTGATGGCCAGTTATATTTATATTGGATGAGGGATGTTTTCTCATTATTATATTCAATACATTATTATTTTCCCTCAAGAATAGAAATATTAAAATAATTATCACAAAATTTATTAAAATAATGAAGGGGTGTTAGATATTATGGTTATTATATCATCGATGAATCATGTAATTGTGTATTTAAATAATTATGGTTATATACTATAAATTACTGTATTTCAATATCAACCAAAAAATCAATTATTTCATAAAAAATCAAAAAAATCCCCAAGAACCATTTTTTATGTCTATATTTCAAAAATTAACTCAATTTTATGAAAATATTTATCTAAATATATGAAATTTATTTTTAATCCAAATCAATTTTTAATCAAAATCTATAATTTTGAAATTATAATAGATTTTATGACACTTTGAAAAATTAATTATGGTCTCATAAAATTATCTTATAATCATAACACAGAATAATATGAACCTATTCTATGAAAATATATTTTCTTTTAAATCAATATATTTTTAGTATAATTGTAAATAAATATTTATTACTTACAAAAATATAACTTCATTATTTAGCATTTTTAAAATATTTATTTACTTAATCAATGATATAAATATATCATAATTTTAATAAGAGGAAACATAAATATTATTTATAATATAAAAGAGGAGATTAGTATTCTATTAGATTAGATTGATCAATATATATAAATAAAATTTTTTTAGTAAAAATTTAAAATTTATTTCGGTATTTTATTCTATAATGAATATAAATTATTTTTTAAGTTCCCGGGTTATTACACAAAAGTTTCATATAACACCCATTTTGAAGATATGGAATAATATAACTCCATAAAAAAATTATATATAAAAAATAACCATTATTGTTCGATGTTTTCATAGTTCATTTTTCTCTATAAAATCTCACCAAAATAAAAAAAAAGAAAAAAATCATTCACATTAGCGACCTTTTGAATATTTAAATTCTTGTAATTTTGGTCGAATGTTTTCAATGAAAAATATTTTACCCTATAAAATTTTTTCATTTAATTTCATATAATACAGTATATAGACATAATATTTTTCAACTACATATCGTTATTTACTTGTAAAATAACTATCATAAAATATAGTGTAATATTTTTTGTTGTAATCATGTTGAAATTTAAAATCAAACATCAGAAGATTATAAAAAATCAGTATGGAATTCGGTAAATGAATAATACATTTGGAAACCAGAGTCAAATGTTATAAATGATAAATGTATCTACAAATTATGAGTACATAACATCTATCTAGAACACATTATCCTAGAATTCATGTAGAAATTTAATTTTAGATCCCAAAAATGAATTATATATATCTCACATATTAGATTTCATGGAGAGGATACAACATGGAGAATGCATCCTTGTATCTACGATGACTCTAGAGCTTCAAATTTATTGGCAAGAACATTGGAAAATAAAAATTCAATCCTTCATCACTTTGTATCCATTATAACATATTGTCCTCCTAACATTCCACCTTTAATGGATCAATAAGAATAGGGTACTACCATATAGAAAAAAACTGTTCCTAAGGAATAGTAATATGAATTAATTTATTATAGTGACTACTTTGAGACTCTAGAAATCATCAACACTATCCTTATAAAACCAAAAATATTATCATCGTAATGATATCAAGGATAATAATATAAATACAAACATCCTCGTCTCAATTTGAGGCTAACCAAAATTTGAATTTCCTTTATTTTTTTATATGGATTTCTTCCATGTATGATATTGTATCTAGTTCCCAGTAAAATTAAATTTGGAATTATTAAAATTAAAAAATATTGATTCACATTATTCTCACACTATGTTATTAAATATTTATATTAATTATCATTTTATTTATAATATCTATCCATTGAGATGTAATCCTAGTAAGGATCCATGTTTCAGTTCAATAAACTTGGTACATGCCATATCAAATTATTCAGTGGTATTATAGTCTCCATTTAATCCAAATATCATAAACACAAAGCTCGATTCTCAACTGAATTTACTCACCAATCTTAACATACAAAACTCAGATGTACTCAAAAACATAAATCAATGTAAAAATAATTCAATCATAGAGGAATAATCTTAATTTTTTCATAATATATTTATAAAAGACATGTTTTAGAACTACAGTCTAATTTAAAGTCCTTGGTTGAGGTCTTAAATATCATTTTGAACTATGGTTGTGTTATAAATATAGAGATAAAGGGTTTTTGTCACATAGTAATTATATTGAGGTATCTTTAATTAATAAAAGTAAAAATATCCATTATTTAATTCTTCATGTGATTAATAATATTATGATTAATTTATATAATTAATTAACCACATCCAATAATTAAATTTATTTACAATACTATTTTTTTATTACAACTTTTGAAATATTTTTAATTATTTTACTATATGTGATCTTTTTTAGTTAACTGACAAACACATTATTCATTTAATTAAATAAATCATCAGTAACAAAACATTAATTATTATGTGATATGACCATAGGAATTGGACAACAGATTTTATTCAAAATTTACAATACACTAACCCTTACTAAAGTGGAAGTTACTCCATGTTCTCTTACTTAGATCAAGTAACATTTTTTCTCTATTCATCTATATATGTCATTTGTAAAATTCACCTAGTATCTGGTCTTAAACTATAACCTATAACAGAGAAATCCATCACTTGTAAAAATTTATTCACATATGGGTGAGGCTATCATGGGTTTAGGAATGAAATGAATTAACCATATTCTTTCATAACTATACAAATCAAATGTTGATGGGATTATACAAATAAAATCATTTTTATTTTTATATTATTACAACATAATACCATTCATTAATTTTTTTATTAAATTAAGATATCTAAAAATCATATAGGGTTTTCTAGGTTATCCTTAGTCATAACATGAAATTTCAATATATTATAATCTGAAATCATTACTTTCTTTTTTTATCATATGATAAATATAATAGAACTAAACAATAAATGTATGAATCAAACAATTATTTATTTATCATATAATTATTTTAAAAAAATAAATGTGATATGATAATATTCAAATCCTATAAAATTTTATATAAATTTGGAATATTTTATTTTTATTTTAAGATAATGAAGAACCCATTACATACTCAAGAGACAAGATAGAATACACATTCTCTATTATATTTAATGAATTTTGAAATGGTTTTACCAATATAGTGTATACTAACAGAATACATGTTTTTTTATAAAACATTATTGTGGTAATTTCAACTTATTATATACTTAAATTGAATCTATTCTCTCTTTAAATTTTGGGATACATATGTCTTGTTGTTTCAGAATTCAAGTTTGCTAGTCTCTATGATATATATTACCACAATAAAAATAAAAAATATATGTGTTGTATACTAATGGAAATATTTTTTAAGTAGATGGTGTACATAACCCACATAATGTGTAATAAATCTATAAATATATATTATTTTAATTAATAATAATGTATAAATGTACACGATTCTAAAAATCACATAATCTGTGACTAGTGTGGAATATTACTTCTCATGACGAATGTATAACCTATTACACATTATGTAGCTTATGACTAGATCCAATTATATAATTTGTTGACCCACGAAAAATCGTTGAAACCACATTATGTGCTTTTTTTTATTAAACAATTTTACACAGCATGTAGATGCATTGTAATTTCCATATAGTTCACATCTGTCCACATTTCTCAGTTTCAAATCGGTACAATGTATTTAATGATGCCACATACTAATCAGAACTATCATCCAAATTTATCTATAGTCAAATCCTATTGATTAATGATGTGTATAAACCTGTTATACTGAATTTATCTTTTCTAAACCATGTATCACGTGGGCTATCAATACATGCCATGTAACCTCATAGCATAATGAGTCACATGGAGAGATGATATTTATTCATCTTTCACCTTGAGTGAGTTTATGATAGGTAATCAATGTGTAATTTGTAATTATGAACTATGTATTAGCATTATCTATCCATCAAATTTGGAAAATCTAGATAGGATCATGGATTATTATTTATGTATTTCAAAGAAATTTTGATCCATTGTAACTCTGATTAAATTGATATATTTAATATTGGAATAAGAAATATAATATGGAAATGAAAAACATGTCAACTGCATCATGAAATTGATTAGATGAAATATATTTTTTTATAAATTATAATGTGACTGCTTCAAAAACACAGAAAGGATACAGGGATAATAAGAATAGTTGGGAGGGTTCCCAACTTTAGTTTTTTTATATTTTAATAGTTAAATATAAAGAAATTGATGAATGTAACACTAGAATATTTAGGTGTGGATCATTATCATAAAATTAAATATTAATTTGAAATTAGAATTACCTGGACTAAGGAATTTATAACTGGAATCTAATTCCACACATTATTCATTGTTGATTCCACCATGAATCGAAATGTAGAATCTATTAGTTAAATCCATATTGATTCCATGAATCATCAATTGATGTACATGAATTTATGGTTTTTATCATGGTTAGAGAAAGAAAATCACACCATTTTCTGCAAATCAAAAAAGGGTTATCTTTTTCTATCTATGTCCATGAGATGGAAGACAGAGGTATTTTCTATCTATGGTTGAGGAAAATATTTCGTGATTTTTTTGTAAACAACTAGTCTCTTCAAACATGAAATGAGGTACATTTTTATTTATATACTTAGGGATAATCATATATAAGTACACACAATCTATTATCAATATAATTTATCTAAGAAATACAATTTATCCAATTTTTATGATACTATTATTATTTTATATGTTGAAATTCAATTATTTAAATGTGGCTTCCAAAATAATAATTTTATTTCTAAAAAAATAAATTAAATAAATCATTTCAACTGATCTATTTAATTTACACATTAATCCTCCAATAGAATTTTTGACACCATGAATAATAAAATATACATTTAAGAAATTATTAATCATTTGATAAGTAAGTAAATATTATAGTCGCTAAATTATGGAATATATATTTATTTTAAAATTTATGAATCTAAAAAATTTATATAAATCAATTCTCTAAAAAAACTAATAAATAATTATTTATTCATTTACTATGGAATAATAAACTATAGATAAAATTCATCAATAATATTCATAATATGAATATATAATTATTAAATATTTATGATAATCATTTCAGGAATAATTATTATTCCAAAAAATATGTTTTTTATTTTTTCAAATTCTATATAATTTAAAGATATCAAGAAAAAACTTCAATTGTTACCCTCTTGGTCACATTTTATGGGGTGTTAGGTGAACTTATATAATTTCTAAGATCAATATCCATCAAAAAGTCAATGAACACATAGGGGGAAAATAATTATTTTAATAACAATAGAAATATTATTAATATTATTACATAATATAATCACTTTGAATCGTAATAACACATCAAGCATGATGCATATATTTTCAATACATTATTAACATGATTTAAATCTCACTAACATTCTAAAATAATCGTGTTGATGAAATACCATGGTAATAGATTTATTCAAACATTTCAATTTTAATTAATAGAATATAGATATATTTTTCCATTAATATAAATAAAAAATAATCTTTTATTCACTTATTCAATTACTGTTATATCACAAGTGGCACTTCAAATATTTTTTACCTCATTATAAGTGTAAAAATCAAGGTTTTTGACCATGCATCTATGTATGGGTTTCATGAAAATCAATTACTACAGTATTATGTCTAAACACCAATACACATGTCTATAAATAAAAATATTCAGTTATATATATAATCATGTGGAATTCCTAGTAGCGGGTTTGTCCTCATTAACTCTCTTATTATAGATTAGAACCTGAAACCCTACAAATAATTATAATTGGTTCCTTATTAGCCTCTAGTACCATATTACCAAATAACATATGATTTACAATACGTAGATTTTATCCCGAACATATTACTTACATTTAAAAATATTATCATAAAACCTCAGGTTTCTATTTTTAGAAGGGAACTATTATAAAAAATTTATATTATAAACACTCAATGAATATTTTCAAATTACTATTATAAAATACTATCATTATTTGAAATAAATTTATCAAAAAATTTATAAAAATGAATAAAAATTATATTGGAAAATGAAAAGAACTTAAAATATATATTTTCTTGTAGGTTAAGGAATGATATATCAATATCCAAGGGATATTATCTGGGGAAATTAGAAGTTTTTTGTATATACTTTCAGTATTCTAGAAGGGATATCTACACTTTTATTTTTTTTATATTTTTCTTAAATCAATCATAATTATTAATGTGGTTTGTTTAACTTTATAATCATTCATGGATGTATGATCCATGAAGGGATTTTTTTAAATTCATTTGATATATTGGGGATGTTATTTTGTATTTTCATAGATTATGATTATTTATATATTTATTTAGATACATTTATATGATAGAAAATTATAGGTTAAATATTATCCATCAATTATATTTAGTCTGTCAGATATAGTCAATAGTCTTTTGTGACTTGGAAGCCTAATTGAAGCTATTAGATTTTTTTAGTCTTGATGGAATGACCCGTTATGGGTAGGATGAAAAACCTAAAAAAAGTAATTTGTGACAATGATGGGTGCCTATTGATACCCATATATAAGGATAGAATAATATGGATAATCCAACTAAAATTCTATGAAAATATTTTGAATAACATTTCAGTTAAAATTAATAATGAACCCTTAATAATTATAATTATATTAAAATATAATTGAGAAAATACATATAATAGACTTGATAAAAACGTTTTATACTCAGATATACTAGATCCTCATTTGATTTGATTGACATGATGATCTATATAAATTTTTAATTAATGGTTAAAAATCCAAAAATTAATATAATATGGTGAAATATTATTCTTATTATAGTAATGGTATATTAAATATTATTCTTATTGTTCTAATGGTATATGATATTTTAAAGGTTGTATATTTTTTGTAGAGTCACATTTAATAATAACAATTATTATATAATTCTAAAATAAGATCCTTATATACTTTAAAATTATTCTGTAGATAAATTACAATTATTATCATAAAAAATTACATTCATGATCAATTCATTATAAATCCAATATTTATTATAAAAATGATTCTATTTGGTGCTATAGGAATACCTATAAAAAATTACACATATAGTGGTGTCAGCCAATCACAGAAGGGATAGTAGTGCAGAAAATGTTTTTTACGTCGGTTATTTTTAATTTTTTACGTCGGTTTCTAGCCGACGTTAATACGTGTGATGTTATAAATAAGGTTTTTGACGTCGGTTATTAAAAAACCGACGTCAAAAACATAAAATCTTGATGTTTATCATGTCGGTTATTTTAGAACTGACGTGATAAAGGGCCTGGAGAATGGTTTATCACGTCTGTTATTTTAGAACCGACGAGATAAAGGGCATGAAGAATGGTTTATCACGTCGGTTATTGAATAACCTACATAGTAAACGGCATGGACAATGGTTTATCACGTCGGTTCTTAAACAACCGATGTGATAAATAGGGGTGAGGGGGTTTATCAGGTCGATTCATATAGAACCGACGTGATAAACTGGGGTGAGGGAGGTTTGTCATGTTCGTTCTATAAGAACCGACGTGAAAACCCGGAGGAGGGGGGTTTATCACGTCGGTTATTATATAACCGCCGTGATAAACCGGAGGGAGGCGGTTTATCACGTCAGTTATTCAATAACTGACGTGATAAACCATTGTCCAGGCCATTTAGCACGTCGGTTATTCAATAACCGACGTGATAAACCCTTCTCCATGCCCTTTATCACGTCGTTTATTGAATAACCGACGTGATAAACCATTCTCCAGGCCCTTTATCCCGTCGGTTATTAAATAACCGACGTGATTAACCATTCTCCAGGCCTTTTATCACATCAGTTATTAAATAACTGACGTGATAAACCATTCTGCAGACCTTTTATCATGTCGGTTATTATATAACCGACATGATAAACTATTTTCTAGGCCTTTTATCACGTCAGTTATCAAATAACCGACGTGATAAACCCAATTTTTTTTAAACAGAATGCAATGATCTTCTCTCCACAAGAATCAACCAGAAAACAAATCATGAAATCATACCAGAAAAATAGAAGTACATCAAAATTAAGCATTTACATATATAACATATAAAACATACCCACTAGACAGCATACACCCTCATTTATACCCCATGGACAGCCCTCCCCCACCCCGTTGGAGCCCTCACCCTCATGTATACACCCTGGACAGCCCTCCCCCACCCCATTGGAGCTCCCACCCTCATGTGTACCCCTTGGACAACCCTCCCCCATCCCATTGGAGCCCCCACCACACTCTTGGACTGCCCCCCGACCGGAGGACACCCACAAACACCCCTCGACAACCCCACACCCACCTGAACAGCACCTCCTCAACCCATCACCCAACTTGACAGCCCCCACCACACCCCTAGACAGCCCTAAACACCCCTGGACAACCCGCCACCCCTGGACAGCACTCCCACACCCCTGGATCGGCTTCCCACACCCCTGGACATCCCTGCCACCCCCCAGGACTGTCCCCCACCCCAACGGACAGCCCTCCCAGACCGCTGGACACCCCCAACCCCACTGAACACACCCCCACACCCTTGGAACCCCTCCCCCATAGTTTAAAATTGTATGACATGTTATGGAGTTCAATTGTTTTATCAAAATTATTTTCCATCTAAGATAATAAATGGTTCTGTTTTTATCCCTATTATTAGATTGATTATATTATGTTGTGATGGAATTATTTTTATGAATTCTTTTATCTTATATGAATTGTTTTATGATGTCACGTTGTTTAAGAATCCCATTTTTGTTACATGGGTTATGCTAAGATGTATGGTTTATGATTTTGTGGCACACATAAGAATAGTATCATTATGAGATGGGTGGAACATATATCTCCCTCCAATGCATTGGGAAAAGATTTTATATCTCATGAGATAGACATGGCTGGAATGGTAGGTTATACCGGTTCAGTGAAACAGGACTGAAACGAGGGTGACTCGGTTCAGAAAGGGACTTTGTCCACTAAGATAGTCTTGGAAATGAGTCTTGACTAACAATAAATGATTCTCTATGATTATGTGTGTATGCCACAATGTTTCATGTTTTAAGTTATGATTATTGTGATTTCATTTCACTACTATGATTTATCCCATGTTATGAAATTATGATCTCTTTTGCAGGTTAAGATTTCCAAAATGTTATGTTCTTATGAAAATGATGTGATTGATATTTCTTTTGATTACCCTTACTGAGCATTTGAGCTCACCCTTTTATGTTTTCATTTCCCCAGGATATAAAGAAAGGTTTTAGGTATAAAAAAGGAAGATCATTATGGGAGATGTTGAAGATCTTTCACCAGGATTAGAATATTATATTCCGAGTTTCCAAAGACACTAAACAATTATGATCCTTATGTGTGCATTTTTTGTTATGTACTAAGTATTCCACAAATGTAATGTAATGTAAATGTACGTCAAGCTTCGGGTCTCTACAGTTGGTATAAGAGGAAAGGTTTAGTCAACCTTTGGAAACTAGGATGTGAAAGCGTTAGTGAGATCCCTATAGATATTTCTAAGTTATGTCTAGGGATGTCCCTAAGGATAAGTATACGTATAAGATACAGTCTTAGAACTATGGTAACGATCATAGAATTTAACCTAAGTAGTTAGATATTGAGGATACTCCCCCTTTATAATGTTGTTTTCCCTAGCATGATTTTTACCTCTTACACTATTCTTTTTGTGTTTTAGACGATGGCTGGATCCCGAAAGAACCGTGTTGATCAATCCAATGGAAAATGAAATGATTGTCCTCCTGAACAAACAAATGTTATGGGAGATGGAGTGAAAAATCTTATTTCTATACTTACACAATCTATGAATCATTCTGGACTTCCAAATGAGAAGAGAAGGGAACGATATTCTATTGAGTCCATCATGAGGCAACGCCCACCTTCTTTCAGTGGGACTTCTGATCCACTTGTTGCTGAACAATGGATCAGTACCACGGAAAAGATATTTTCAGTTCTTCAATATTCTGAGCATGATAATGTCATCTTAGTAGTGTATCGTTTGGAAGGTGATGCTGATCAATGGTGGAATCTTATCAAAAATACGAGGCCAAGAGATGAAATTGAGTCCATGGAATGGGACGAGTTCAAGTACTTGTTTTTCAGTAAGTACTTCCCTCGTATTCTTCGAACAAAGATGGAAAAGGAGTATCTTGAGCTGAAGCAGAAGGATGATGAATCTGTTGGTATATACAAAGAAAATTTTACAAGACTTGCAAGGTATGCATCTGGAATTATCATCCAACCTGAAAGTAAAGCTGATCGATTTTTCAGTGGATTAAAACCAAGTCTTCGAAGGGAATTAGTTATAAGAGACTTCAGTAGCTATGAAGAAATTGTGCGTTGTTCTATGAAGGTAGAAATGGATGTTGGTGTTACATATCCATCTCATGGTTTTGAAAAGAAACGAAAGATGGAGTTCAAGGAGAAATCTCAGAATAATGTTGAAAAGAAGATGAATGTTTCCTTATGCTCAAAGTGTTGAAAGAAGCATGGTGGAGATTGTCTTAAAGGGACTAGAAAATGTTTTAAGTGTGGAAAAGAAGGTCATCGAGCAGCTGAGTGTCGAAGTAATGGAAAAAGGGTTTCTAATGATATGAATAAAGCAAACACTGCAGAGAACGCACCACCAACACTTCAATGATTCAAGTGTAGGGAAATGGGGCATTATGCTAATAAATGCCCTAATCTAAGGGTTAGTGATGATCAACATGAGCAACCACATAAGGCAAAGGACCAAGGGGAGTCACATGCGATCACTATTGGTGATGTTGAATATGAAAATGATGTGGTGGAATGATTAAGTGTTTATGTACTGGGATTCCAAAATAATGTTGTATCATAAAGTATTGGAATATTTATGTGTTGGTCTAATGTGGTATTCAATGTGATTGAGATATTTAACAGTATTCATGAGCTCATGATTGATATAAGGACTATGTGATATCATGGTTTGAGTATATAGAATTTTGAGGATTTTGGTATGTGGAAAGTGTTAACTTTTAACTGCATTCATGTTTTCACTAAGGTTCAATGGGTATTCATTTTTCAAGAGAATACATGATTAAGGTATTCAAATGTTTGTAATTTGACCAACAAGATATATCTTATGATATATGGGGGATAAATGATGGAATTCACGTGATTTTTCTTTGACATTTCAAGTAATCATTTTCTTTATACTATGAGCTTGGACGAAAGTATTTTAGATAAGCCTAAAGATTATAATGGATTATATTGAACATAAGTTAGGATAAAACGTTTTTAAATATTATTGATGGAATGTTATAGTAATATAGCTTTAGAAAAAGGACAACCTGCAGGATGGGCGACAGCCCATCGCGTCGGACAAGGCTATGGGAATCGAAGCCACAACCGAAGTGCGGCTGGCCTTTATCGCCTACCACTGGCCTACAGGAAGTCCCTGGTTAGTAGAAACTAGTTTTATTTTATTAACCGGTATGATATATGAAGTATAAGTTCATTTTTGGAACCATATACGATTAACCATAAGATGGACTTATAACTTTTTCTAACCTTTTGTTTGAAAGAGATGGAATGACCCGTCATTCTATCACATGATCTGCTAACACTTCACGAATAACAAATTCAACTTCATTTATTTAAGAGATGAAGTGTAAATTGTTTAAGGCACGAATAACAGTGAGATTGTACCAAAATAAAGTAAGTATTTATTCTAATTCAAATTCTTCAACTTTAGGGAAACAATCTTGAAAACCAAAAATGTTGTCCTAGTGCTCTTGTATCTGCTTAATCAGATGGTACCTTAGATCATCACAAATTTATGGATTTGTGATTGTTGGATTTTCCATAGCCATGTTCTCTACCACTCTCCATCAGAACATGATGGTTATATTTTTCTTCCATATCAATATTTTCACCTATGTGGAAACCCATTGATTAGTTTATTTGGGTAATCGTTAAGTTTTATACTTTTGTTTTTAAAGGTTGGTTTTGGTATTCATTTTTACGATGTGGGTTTCTATTAAAGAAACTTTCAAGTAGTAAACCATTTATAACCCCGCCGAATTTCGAGGGCGAAATTCATTTTATGGGGGGTAGAATGTAACACCCCGAGATTTTATGAAAAATATTCTTTTTAATTTCATTAATGTCTTGTGTTGTACGCTACACCAAAAGGATCTTGCACAACACGCATCCTTGACATTCCTTTCATTACACAAAATCGCGACCTTCCTTGATAGCGTGTGTAGTACGCAATACCGAGTTTCACTAAACAACGATATGCTATTAAAATATTATTAAAACTAGCCGTTATGAATAGTAATAACCACTTTATGAAATTTTTTAAATTTTATTTTTCAAAATGGATTTCATTTTTGGATTCGGAATATCGAAATTAGCTTAGGGTGAAATTTTGGTAATTTTCGGATAACTTTCAAATTTTGATGAATAGTGGAAATTACTAAATTTTAATTAAAAACATCTTTTTCAATCGAAATAATTAATAGTGAAAAATTATTAATTTTAGTTGTTTTAAAGTATATTTAGAATATATTTTTACAATTTAATACAATGTTGGTCATTGGATGTAATTTCACATTTAAACTAGTTATAAACAAGTGTCAATCTTTTGATAATTATTGTCTCTTAAAAACACGCCTTTTGTTTTGACGACGGGAATTAATATTTAAATTAATTAATGCAACTGATATGTTTTGAATTTGGTAAAATAGAAATCATTTTTTAGTTCATAATATCAAATATATCTGAGGCCTAATTTTTGGTAATTTTCTAAAAACTTTCAATTTTTGATGAATAGTGAAACCAATAAGTGGTAGTTAAAAAAACTGAATTTTTCATAAAACATAATTTTACTTCTTCTGTGAGTAGAATTTCAAAAATCCGGGAGACACGGTTGATGTCGATAAGTAAAATTTGGTTCAATGAGATGAAAATAATTTTTGGTGAATAGTAACTTTTTACTTTTATTTACCACGGTTAAAAGTAAATAGGGTAATTAAGGGTAAAAATGATATTATTATTACCCTAACACATGTCCAAATTCTATTGGATAAGTGTAATTCGACCGAAAACAAGCTTAGGAATAAAATATGAACATTTAGGCCCACTTGGATTACATTAGGACATTTATTATTATTTAATTAAAAGAAGAGTTAAAAGAGTTTAAATCAATGTTTATTTACTAAAACATTTTTAATATAGGGTTATACATAAGATAAATTATATTTTAAATATTCATTAGAAAGCTAAAAATATTTCCTACATAATGGTATTTTATTTGTAATTTTTATACATTAAATAATTTAATTTATTTATGACACAACGATGATGCAGTAATTATCTTATTAATGAAATATTGACATAATTGATGTTATAAATTCCCAAATAAATATAATTTGAGACTTTTTATAAATTAAACTAATTTTATAGGTTAATATAATATGTTATGATTGATTTAATTAACTTTTTTAGAACTTATCATTCTATTATGAGTTTTACAAAAATCAATTACTAAATAGTGTCAAAATTGACATGAAATTGTTTTTAAAACAAATATTATATTATTAATTGTTATTTTATTCCTAAAAATCTAAGGTTCGGCCAAATGACTTAGATAAGGTTATATATATTAATAATAAACAATTTGGGGTTCGTTTGGCTTCTTATAGTAATTTTATTAACCGTATAGTGTAATAACACAAGAAGACATGGTAAAAGTAAAATTATTTAACTTAATGTTAAATCTAAATGATAAGGTTAAAATAGGAACCTAAACTTGTCTAAATTATATTGTTTGAGAGGATATAGACCCAGCCCCACCTTAGCCTCTAAATAAATCAATTTGGAGCTATTTAAAACCTAAATTGACTTTATAATAAAATAACATTTTTAGTTGATCCAAAGGTGCCCCTCTCCTCCCTTATAAAAGGGAACCTCCTCCCTCTCTTCCTCACACAACATTGAGCCTTCATGCTCGGCCAACCCCTGCCAAATTCTCTTCTCCACTTCCCTAGAGACATCCTAGTGGTTCTGGTCTTCCTCAAAGATCAATTTTAGTGTCCTTAGAGGAGGTCTCAAAGAGGCGCTTCAAAGAAGAGATAATTTCCGTTACCGATTCTTTCACCTTTATTTCTTCTTCCACTTCTTCTTCATAGGTTGTTTCATTATTAAGTAATAACATCAGTATCACTAATATACTGATATGTTATTATAAGTATGAAACAATCATATTTCACCATCTATCCATCCTACGGAAAATGAAATCACCGCGCGTGCGTACGTAAGGGAATACCATCTCCACGCCGTGGTGAAATCTATTTTCCACCACCACCTTACGTGGATGCGTATAATGGTGTAAATAATAACTATATATTATTATTTTAATGTGATATTTATTCTTAAATAGTATACATACATTCCAATACAGTCCCACGATCATGGAAATGATATCATCGCTCGTGCGTACGTACGGACTACCGTCTCCACGACGCGATGAGATTCATTCTCCACTTTAACCATTCATGAATGAATGTAAAGTATATATAATAAGTAATCATGAAATATATGACATAATAATGATACTGGATTTATGTGTATATATATGTATTTAATCCACTTAATTCCGCTCAACTAAATAAGGAAACGAAAGCAGCGTTCATGCGTACGTACGGCCTACCGTCTCCATTAACGGTGTATTTCTTTCCATTTACTGATTTTATATATATATGTATATTCTGAATATATATATATATATATATCATGTTTTATATTCTGGAATTATGTAATCATGATCTAAGTAATCATATGAATAATTACAAGTCAAAACACGGACGACAAATGAAACAATTTTACCCAAAACGGTCTTTAACATGGAATTTACAAAAGAACGGGTAATATAAAGTCATAAGTGAACCATATATGATATCATAACAATGAATATGATTCTGTAATAAGTCAATGACATTATTTAAATCATTATACATGAGTTTCGGACACTTACGAAGCAAATCGGACCTAAGGTAAGGAAAATATCACAATCTCATTTTTATCCGAGATTGTTTATACTTTGGTATTTACTGGGGTGTATTTTATCATCCACATCCATGTTTTCTCAATATATAATATTATTTCCATCCACCTAAAATTGTTTAAATCCAATTTTACCCTTTGGTGAGTTTTTAGTAAAAGATATGAAAGGAATCTTTTGTCGTTTTTCATACGAGGTACTTTTTATCTTTTTCGACAAAAGTACGAAGAATGTTTTTTTAACGTATACGGCATGAATGGATTTTTAAAACATTATTTCTAAGAAGCATCCTTTACAAGGTTTCAAGTTTATTTTTAATCAACTTCTTTTAGTTTAAAATTGTATGACATGTTATGGAGTTCAAGTGTTTTATCAAAATTATTTTCCATATAAGATAATAAAGGGTTCTGTTATTATCCCTATTATTAATTTGATTCGATTATGTTGTGATGGAATTATTTTTATGAATTCCTTTATCTTATATGAATTGTTTTATGATGTCACGTTGTTTATGAATCCCAATTTTATTACATGGGTTATGCTATGATGTATGGTTTATGATTTTGTGGCACAAATAAGAATGGTATCATTATGAGATGGATGGGACCTATATCTCCCTCCAATTAATTGGGTAAAGATTTTATATATCATGAGATAGAAATGGCTGGAATGGTAGGTTATACCGGTTCAGTGAAACAGGACTGAAACGAGGGTTACTCAGTTCAGAAAGAGACTTTGTCCACTAAGATAGTCTTGGCAATGAGTCTTGACTAACAATAAATGATTCTCTATGATTATGTGTGTATGACACAAAGATTCATGTTTTAAGTTATGATTATTGTGATTTCATTTCACTAATATGATTTATCCCATGTTATGAAATTATGCTCTCTTTTGCAGGTTAAGATTTCCAAAATGTTATGTTCTTATGAAAATGATGTGATTGATATTTCTTTTGATTACCCTTACTGAGCATTTGATCTCACCCTTTTATGTTTTCCTTTCCCCAGGATATAAAAAAAGGTTTTAGGTATAAAAAAAGGAAGATCTTTATGGGAGATGTTGAATATCTTTCACCAGGATTAGAAGATTATATTCCGAGTTTCCAAAGACACTAAACTATTACGATCCTTGTGTGTCCGTTTTTTTATGTACTAAGTATTCCGCAAATGTAATGTAATGTCATTGTACGTCAAGCTTCGGGTCTCTACACTTTAACACTGTATCCAGAAAAATTTTCATACGCTGGGAAGTCATTTATAGTGAACAGAAGCACCGCATGAAGTTGAAAATATTCCATTTTATAAGAATCATACACCCTAATACCATCAGCCCATAACAGTTTCAAATCATCAATCAACGGTGACAGGTAAACATCAATATCATTACCGGGTTGCTTTGGACCAGATATCATTCTACTCAACATGAAATATTTTCACTTCATACAAACTTCAGGAGAGAGGTTGTAAATTACCAATAAAACAGGCCATGAACTATGTGTGCTACTGAGTGTTCGGTATGGATTCATTCCATTTGTGCACAACCCTAGTATGAGATTTCTGATTTCATTTCCAAATGTAGAATACTGCGCATCAATTTTCTTCCATTGTGGAAAATCAGCTGGATGACGTATTTTTCCATCACATACCCGCTCTTCAGCATGCCATTTTAACCTTTTTGCATCATGTGAATTAGCAAATAAAAGTTGGAAATGATTAATTATAGGAAGATACCAAAATACCTTTGAAGGGAGCATTGTAATCTCTACATCACCCTGTGATTTTTCTTTCACCTTATACCGTGATGTCAAACATTTTTGACACTCTGACAGAAATTCATATTCCTTCCTATATATAATGCAGTCATCCGGACAGGCATGTATTTTCGTGTATCCCAATCCCATCAGGCATAGTATTTTCATGGATTTGTAATGTGAATCTGGAAGATCGTTATATTTTGGAAGAATGTCTTTCATCAATTGTAGTAGCTCTGTAAAACATCTGTCACTCCATCCATGCTTCGCCATCAGGTTAATCAATCTTAACACCGCCGACAAAACCGTAAAATCTGTACAACCGGGATATAATGGTTTTTCAGCATCACCATATAGATGTGCAACTATCGGTTCTATCTCAATTTGTTCTGCTACAATATCGCGAATCATTTCTTCAATTCCATTGGAGTTACCATCATGCGAATCATCATCATCAGTGAAATTTCGTCCAGTTTCACCATGCCAAATCCAAGGGCTGTAACTCGGATAAAAACCATGACATATCAGATGATCTTTAATCTCTCTACTTTTCAACTTCTTCATATTCAAACATTTCAGGAATTGACAGAAAAAAATGTCACTACTTGGAACATTTCGTTTTGCAAATTCCAAAAAGGCATCAACACCTTCCTCAAATTCATTGCTCATTCGATGTGCCGTAATCCAACTTCTACTCATTATTACCTATAACAAATATCAACAAAAAATATATATTTTTAAGACAAGACAAATACATGTTTATATGAAAAAAATCATAATTTGAATGTAAAACAATTTAAAATATAAAACAAATCTATAGGTATTTAAAAAAATATGCTTGAATATTATTTTTAAAACAAAATATAGTTAGATATAACAGTTTTAAATTTCATTGAGTCAACGAAAACCATGAAGCCTACATAGATTAATATTGATTGCAGTTTTGATGTTTTAATATATTAGATAAACAACCTATTTTAAATGGAGTGCAGACCTTGATATTGGTCTTCATCACCCTTCAGTGTGACTGGAAAAAAGTGGTCTACCAGCATGTTATTATTTTATCAGCAATTCACTCATTCATGTTTCTGATGATCGTTAATTGCATTGGCAGGCTGAGAGGGCCGTCCAGCGCGTCCAACACTGGTCTGCTCAGAATAACAATAGTCCCACTGATTCAGTTTAATCCTTTATTTTTGATTTTTAATCCCATATAACATATCTTGTGGGGATTTGATTTTGTACATGGCCTTTAGCTTTAATGGTTATCAATCAAAATAAAACTCGACTAAAAACTCTGTTTATTTTAGGTTTTCAAAATCCAAAAACGAAAACAAAAAAACCACGGACAAAAACTGAATTCCAATTACAGGAAACATGTTCAGAAATTCTAAACACCAAGAATTAACAAATATCAACAACAATAGTGAACAACCTGGCAATTACAAGACTAAATATGTATATGTATATGATTAACAATAATAATGTGTTTTATATTCTCAAGTGAATGTTCTAAATGATATTGTAATTCATATGGTTTAATATCATTGGTAACATGTTTTCTATTCCAATGAGACATAGGTGTGAGAGTCATTGATAATGGAGTAGTGGCCTAATCTCAATCTCGGTCCAAAATCCTCAACATATTCTTCTAGGGGTAGAATTTAGTATGTTTTGTGTTATTTTAACACCTCAATATTTATTATAGGTTATTAAATCAAATTATTTTGATTAACTTTTTTTAATTCATCCTTGTATTATTATATTTTGACTTTTTAGGATATTATAGTTTTATATTCTTATTCATGGTTGGAACATGGTTAGTGAATACCATGAGGTTCTACCTAGGAAACATTTTACATTTGTTTACAAATATAATGAAGGAAATATATTTTGTACAAACCATACTTATTTATCATGAAATCACACAACATGATGCATATGCATTTTTTAGGGTTGGTTCTAGGTTTTCCCTACTGTGTGGTTAAACCATGGTACTCCTCCAATATCATATAATGGGGATCACATTTATTGTTTTAATTTATAAAATAACAGATCCAAAATATGATATAAAAAGTTATTATTATTTATTTTCCTTTAAAGTAATGATGAACGTCTTTTTTATCTCATTATTCATCTAGTTTAATGTTCCCTCAACATAGTATGTTATATCAACAAAATAGTCTGTTATATCAACAAAAAATTCCACGAGATTCAAATAACCATTTTCAATAACAAATTAGAAATAACCCTTTGCAATACAAATAACCATTTATAATAAGAAAATACAAATAACCATTTTCAAATAACCATTTGCAATAACAAAAAATTCCACAAGATTCAAAAACGAACGAAGAGCACATCAAGAATCGAAACAAAAACTATTGAAATAAATTCGTGGAAGGATTACTTGAATGTTGCGAGTTATGATGATGGATCTGAGAGGAGTGAAGAATATAAACAATGAAACCAAATTGAGTTTAACGCAGGTCGATCGACGAGCCGATTAGGGTTTACCGCGCGAGAGATACGAGCTGGCGGACTGTCAATCCAAAAATCGTAAATGATAGTCCACGTGCTTTAATTTTTATAAAAGTTTTATAACGTCGGTTATTATATAACCGATGTTATAAACTATTTTTTAAATTTATAACGTCGGTTATTTTAAAACCGACGTAAAAAATCTCCCGCGCTTTTGTTTTTTACATCGGTTATTATATAACCGACGTAAAAAATGAGATATCTACGGGTTTTTTACGTCGGTTATTTTATAAACTACGTAAAAAAACCCGATATCTACGCATTTTTTATGTCGGTTATTTGGAAACCGAAGTAAAAAACCCAATATTGACGCGTTTTTTTACGTCGGTTATCTAATAACCGACATAAATAACCAAAGCCCGGACATGTTTATTACGTCGGTTATAAAATATCCGACGTAAAAAACCACGTGCTTTGTTTTTTACGTCAGTTATTTGATAACTGACGTAAAAAAAGCGTAGATATCGGGTTTTTTACATCAGTTTCCAAATAACCGACGTAAAAAACTCACCGTGCTTTGGTTTTTTACATCGGTTATATAATAACCGACGTAAAAACCCAACATGCGCGATTTGTAATGTCGGTTTTTAAAATAACCGACGTTAAAAATCTAGTCGCCACATTTTTACTTCGGTTATATATAACTGACGTAAAAAATGGTGACGTAAAAAACGATTTCTGCACTAGTGGGAACATAATTAAATGTATATATTTTCGAGTAAAATTTGAGTCATTATAATTTTTTTAAATTTTTATATTACAAGATTTAGTTCAACCATACAAATAATTTAAATCCATCCAGAAAAAAATATTTGGATTAATATAAAAATTGAATAGCAAACACTGCAGACTATTCATCTTATGAATCCAACTATGGGGGCCTATTCAATAATAGAAACTTCTCTAGTTTTCCAATGTCATGTATAAGCTAGTTTATAGTATCTAATTATGAAAATATTATAATATGATACCCTTCACATTCATTTGTAATTGGGGTGGGAATATGTATCTCTTGGAAACTCTCTCTATCACCTGAAAATTTCTCAAGAAATCCTCTTAAGTCATTTAAGAACAACATATAACACCAATGCCCTGGTTGTGAATGAATCCATGAACAATATCTATGTGGAAAGGGGACAGACATAGATATTCCATTCTATGAGTGTCATTCTCCAATATAGTATATTTCCTAAATGAACTCACCTAATCCTTGGGAGAAAATAGGTAATAAGATCTTGTAGAAAAAGGGAAACATTCTAGTATAGTATGATCGAATTAGGCCATGTGAAATGTAATGGAATATTCGCATGGGAGAAATAACCATTAGATAAATATGATTGATAATACTCATATAAGGACCATCTAGGGTAATTGGCGGTGAAACTAGTGATAACAAACACTCTACTGAGATGTTGTATTTTACATATGGTTGTAATATTTGATGGATAGGTGGCCTTATAAACCATATGAATGGAAGAATAAATAAAAATATTAATAAGTAATGTACAAACATAATATCCCCTCCATAGACAACCTATGTTTTTTATCTTTGAGGTGGATTTAAGGATGAAAATCCGGATATATATAGTATTAAAAAATTACTTTTATACAATTTTGATTTTGATTTTCTATACCCAAGATATTATAAGACTGGATATTTATACTATTAAGGATATATATAATTTGTAGGGGGAGAGTTAATCAAATTAGATCAATAAAAAATATTTTGTTTTTTAAATTAGGATCCTTTTATGAGTCAATTATCTAGTGAAAGTGGAAGAACCTATGTCAAGTGAATGATTTAATATTCAATTTATGCGAAAGGTAAAGTTGGAGTATGATAGAATAGAACACATAGATAATGTAAATCTATTACCTAAACCCCTATTATGGATCATAAACTCTAGTATTTAATGACAAAACATATGAATGATTCAATAAATGTTTGACTCGAAATGAACCAGAATATGTAGGATCATAGATGAAACAAACACACCACCTAGAACTATAGATATAGAAAAGAATGGGGTTCCCCCAATATACATCTTTTTTTCAGGGAATTAGTGATATTGGGAATCAATATATCAATTGAATGTGTAACCCATGAAGAATAAAAACTAGATAGACACTAAATGATAGATATTATAAAATTTATCATTTATACCATTGTTTTAAACTAGAATATTACTATATGATTGTTTGGTTTCATAGAGGCTATGTTGTGAGCTGGTCGAGCCTAAGATAGATCTCCTGAGATCTAGAAAAATATCAAAGATAAACTTATTTCATGATCTTATATAGATAAATTATTTAAAAATATAAGATTAATTAAATAAAATTCATGTGATTGAAATGTAATATAAAACTTTTATTTATAAAATATGAAATGTTTAATTTGTTAATACTTCACTTCGTAATTAACTTACCTAAGAATCATTTTAATAAGTAAACATTGATTCTCAATTGACGATAAAAAAGTATTTAATATATGTTTCATATATCATTATTATTTACATGGAGTATAAATTGAAAAAATGAGTATTTAGTCACATTTAAGTTAATATATAATTTTAAAATGAACTACTAGAAAAATTCTAGGTAGTAGATTTTTAATTACTCAAGGAAATTGTTTCAACATGAAATGAATGATATATCATTAGTCTTATTACATACACCCAATATTATTTGATATGGAAAAGTCATGGAAAGTATGGGTGTCTTTTGAAATAATAATCCTTGAAAAATTAATTATATAAATATTTCTAGAAAGGTAAAAATTAATTTCAATTAGTTACAATATCATGGTGTTAAGGAAAATTATACATGATTTTTAAAATTTATTATGGACATATTATTAGAGAATGAGAGGTCAAATATCTTATGTATTGATGACTATGTAGATATTTAAATATTTATTCTAAAAGAATAATAGTATTTGGACCAGTAGTATTCCTATTTCATTAAAACATAAATATGGTATCAATAAGAAGGGAAACTTTATCCCCCAAGATAAGACTGAACATTTGATGTCAAATATATAAAACTATCAAAAGTGGTACATGAACCACAATAGAGATTACCTACCAACCATACTCCCAAAACATTTCGTATATATTTTTTAAAAATTTACATAATATGAATGGTTATAGGTTCTCTCCTGGGACAAATTAAAAATCTTTAGTATGGATTTTAGTTAAGATAATAATTAGAAAATAATAAAGAAGGCTTAAATGAGGTTACCAGAAAAGAAGGAAGAAAAATAACTTAACCGATGATTTGTATAGTTTAAAATTATAATTTTTAGGGATATTTGATTAGGATACAATTTAATGGTTATAAAAAATTATTCTTAACTTAATTTTTGGAAATGAGTATTTAATTAAATATAGTTATCTAGTTAAAGGAATCAAATATAATATTCTAACTCCCTCCCACTTGAATGATGCACCTATAATTTTTTTGACATAAAATTTTTTAGTAAATACATTGACACAAAACATGATATATGGATAAAAATGAATTTATATATTTAATGTGAATTTAAGAATATTTGTCCAATATGTAATCTAGTTGGAACATTACAAGTTCCACTTGTAAAATATAAATCTCATACTTCTGATGGAAATATATTCCATTAATAAATAAAAAAATATTTTATTAAACCTTCTTCATGTCCAGAATTAATTGAATGAAATATTTTATCACACAAAATATATCTAGCCTATGAAAATATAATTTTCCAAAATCCATATTTATGTGTTCATCTTCACTACAATGATCATTCAATATTATTCTCACAATTGATGGAATAAGAAACAAGGAATAAGCTTTCATCATTATCATATATCACACTATTGGAAAATGTTTCTTTAGAATATACAATGATATTAAAATAAACCCAAGAGTTTTAAAAATAAAATAGATTCACTGACTCATCCATAGATATAATTTAGGTACCTAGGAATGTAATTATTATCCATGGATGATAGTGGTTTGTGTATAAAACATTTATGATGCAACACAGAAATTGATTTTAGTCAAATTAAAATTATATCTAGAATCATATGATACTAAAATGTTGATTTATGCATCTTGAATATCACTATATAAATTATTGATGTCATTAATGATTTAAAATTTGTGATATTGATAAAATATTGATATTTACATTTCACATTAATCTGTTTAAAATTTTGATAAAGATAATACCATTGGGGCCACCAAATTGTAGATTATGGTTAAATGATATTTTAATGAGTAGTGTACCATGTTATCCATAATTCACCCACAAACTATTATCTTCAATAAATGGATACAAATTTTTAAATTTTGATATTAGAAAACTAATATACATGGGAATTTTCATATTTTGTTCTATTTTTATCAAATTTATTTATGGTTATTCGAAATAATCTATACATGTAACGAAATATATAAAAAATTGAAATTTTATAATTTTTAATAAATTTAAATATCATTACATAAAATAAATGGTGTAGTTAAATGATTTTTTTTAAAATAAACTCTATACTAAGTAATTATATTTAAAAAAATAGTCAAATAAGAAATATGGAACACAATGAAATGACTCCCCTAAATCAAAATCGTTTACACTCCTTGGAAAAATTACCTTATTTAATTATAATAAATTTTTTAAAATGTATCTATGACGATTTTCATTAGACTTTAAGGATTCAATATCCAAATGAAAATCAATTATGGGTATTTATTTTTGTACAAATGAAAATAGGAACTCAGTTAGAGTAACAATTTAAATAACTACATCAAAAATTATATTAGAAAAAAAATCCTGGACAACCATAACAATAATATTATAAATGAAATTAATGTGAAAACCATGACACTAAATCCCCATTAGTGTATAAATATTATTTCAACTTTTTCATTACACATTAATTGTAAAAATAAAGGACAAATTAATCTAAATTTGCTGAAAAGTTTATTTCCCACTAAGCATGTTTATATGATTTATATTGAAATTTTACAACCTACATGAATAATTAATCAAGATAATTAATTTTTTTCTTCCATATTTTCTGCTCTATTATTTAATTAATTTTATTTCATATTTTTCTCTTAAAATCATCATTTTCTTTCAACCAAAAATTACTTACATAATAATATGAAATAAATTTTTTAAATAATTATTCATATCAAAAATATATTCCTAATATTCTAATAATGTTAACGTGACATACATTTACCATTAAGTAAGTAAACAAGTTTCACATTATAAGATTTTATGTAATGATGTGTATCGATAATTAATGAAATTATTTACCCATGTTAATTATAATATATAGCTAAAATATCATATTTATTTGGTAAAGATATTATATATAATATCATAGAAAATATCTTTCTTTAAAAAAATAACCTGTCAAGGTTTAATGGATTTTTACACTATCCTTATACCAAAGAATTAGTTTGACTTTAATTATTTCATAAATTTTTATAAACGAAAGTTAAAAAAGTATTCTCAATAATTTTTAATCAGAGATATGTCTGTATTGTTTGAATTTTTACATAATAGTTATAAAAAAAACATAAACAAAATGAAGATAAATAAATTTTTGGTATTTTATTCACTTTTTGCAAACGATTCCTATTTAATAAAAAATTGAATCCGCCACCGACCTATAAATATTATAGTTCCTTAATTTAAATCAGTAAAAATGTATAATAAAAGAGGATACTACTAAATTGGTTAGACATATTTGATGATTCATAAAAGATATGTTTCATTTCCTTCGAGTATACTATTTTTTTAGAATAACATTCTCCCCTAGCCATTTAGGAAAAACAATTGATGGATTTCATTATACCTTATATTAAAACTCCTAAATATATACATTATAAATAATATATAAGTAAATCTGGAAGGAATGGTTCTCACCAGTCTAAATCATTATCCATTATATATATAACAGACATTCTTACAAATATAAAACCAACAGTTGTAGATGTTACAATTGTGGTAATCCTTTACCCTTATCTTTTAGATTTAGGAGTTCCCAAACCCATATTGAAGAATTTACTTTATTATTTTACATGGAAACATCGTATGAAAATGAGAACCTAAAATATAATAATTTTATTTTTAGATAACGTAATATTTTAATTTATCAACCTCAATATGTAATGTAAAACCATTTCTAAAAAAGTTATATGAAGTAAATTCAACTGGTTCATTGAAATTAGTAATATAGGTTTGGAAACATAGTGATAACAGAGTCATTGTATATTTCTATTGTGAAACTAAAAACCATTGTAATTATTTATAGATCTAGTATACCCAAAATTAAAAAATAATAATATTATCAAAACATCCCCAAGTAGATTTTATTAACTCGTACTTTTATCTTGATATTTTACATATTTATGGATTAAATAAATAATAAGAAGATTATACATGTTACCAAATGAAATAATGAATAAGCACATAAATTTAATTACCAAAAAAATGGTTTGGAATAATATGGTTTGTTGTAAAATTTCACTTATTTTCCGATTACTCGAAATTATTTGACATAATAGATGATATATAATTTTTTAATTGTAATCGCAAAATATTATTAGTCAAAATTTACTATAATAAAATAACATTTGAGGTATCCTTTTAGAATTAAAGTGTACTCTAAATAAAATAGCGTGACAAATCCTAAATTGGGACTAAAACGCACTATTTGGAATGAAAACCCATATGGAGTGATTAATATAAGAATTCCATAGATAAGGGTAATCCCAAATATGATAAAATGTTTTATATAAAATATTCTAGCCATGGATATCATTGAGATCAATAGAAGTATTTTGTTCTTTCGAAATAGTTTAAAATGTCTCAGTTCTACAACAAAACTCATTTCAATTGAAATACATTATAATCAATAATCATGTAATTTATGGTAATTCCAAGTATTTTTCAACATAAAATATTGGGTGGTTTAAATAATATGGTCACATTTAACATTATATACTCCTTTCATATCTTAAATTCCTATATTGAAATCTTGATGGAGGAAAATCCCATGAAGGAGACATGTTTTGGCATATAGTTTCATAAGGACATGTTAGGGGGAATTGGATAGAATGTGTAATCCTTTTTTACACTAAAGGTGATATATAATTATTAAAGGAAATTATATTTTCAGTAAATTTTATTCTTTTTATAGTGTAGTTTCTATGGGTAGATTAAAATTTGTATGATGAATATGTAATGATATATACAAAATTATCAACAAATAATGATATAATTTCTCAAATTATATATGTATTGTTGATAGATGTATTTTCAAATGGTAAATCCCACATATGTTTTTAAATTACTTGGGGAGATGTGAGAAATTCAATTTCACTCTTGATAATCTATCCTCTTTTCTCATATTTATTACAATCTAATAGGATATTATTTTAAATACAATAAAAAACTACAAAACTTATCCTACTCAAACCAACAATAATTTTGAACCCATAGATAATGATGTTAACCATGAATACTTATATTAAGATCTAGAGAGAATACAGAAATCATTACTCATAAATTACTAAAAAATAAACAGAATTATAAAAAATAAATGGAATCTTCCAATATAAAAATAATACTAAAAGGGTAACTAAGGATTCACTTTAATTAATCCATCAGGGAAATCTGAACATGAGAATATATAACTCAGCCACTGAGTAAATACACTTCTGATTTTTTTGATAACCTCTTATGAAATGGGTGAATAAGTTGTAATGTGAAATGTTCTATTATTCTATACACCATTAATTAGTTACGGTATAATCAAACACAAAAATATTTATGACAATTATTTGGAACTAATTCACTATTTTCTTTTTTAATTACCTTTATTAATGTCTAACTGAAACCAGGTAGACTATAATGAGAATTTGGATTATAAATATTACATAAAATATTATATATTCCATTTATTCTCATTCCAAACATTTAATTATATAATAAAGTTATTTGTAATCATATTTACAGTTTCCCCACCAATTCAATAGCATAGTAATGAATTTTATGAGTCATTAAAATTAATAGGATAATATGGGTAATATCAAAAAATATAAATTTGAATGATTTTTTACTCTCATAATATATTAAGAAATAATAATTTATTAACTAGATGGAGGGATTCATTATTAATCTATAAATACTTGTTTCCATTCTAAATATAAAGCTAATATATGTTTTCTATCACTGTTTGTTGTTCCAATTAAAGGGGATTTAGAACCATGATGTTCTCTATCAGAATTTTATACATTTATTATTGATAACGGTGTATTTTTTGAGAAATCATTAGATTGAAAATATGTCCAAAAATGATAAAATTATTGTAGTATAATAAATCATATATTTCCAGTAGATTTTAGAGGGGAATACAAAGATAATCAAGATACATATTTGAACATAATAAAAAGGGGGTGTAGTGTAGAATCCTAATGATTGAAATTTTTATAGTATATGAAGATGAAAAAACATGAGCATATGAATGCTTAAAAATGAGACGATGTATATTACTGAATGGGGAAGAAATATTTTAAGTGATGGTTCATTATTGACTTTTAATTAATTAATTTTATTTTTAAGGATCAATGATTAGTTAAATATTTTATATTTAATCTTAACATTGAATTAGAAATTGTGTGATCAAGAATAATATAATTTGATTACTGCAAGAAGGTAGCTTTGTTGAAGGATGAAAAACCACACAACAACACATTTGATCACAACATGATTGTTTCATTTTAATAAATTTATATTGAATAATTATAATTTTTTGAAAAATTATACATTGTAGACACAATGAAAAATTGATTTTTAATTTTTATCCGATTATCGATGAATTTTTATTACTCTAAATTAATATAAATTTTCCATTAAACAATTGTATTATTCCATCATGGGGATGTTGAAAAAAATTAATTTATTTAATGTTAATAATTTAAATATTATTTCCCTATAATATGGTGTTACACACTAAAAATATATATTAATATAGAGAAACTAAATTATAGATCATTAAGTAATTGAATGATATCATCATTTCATGTTTATATAGAACCAGGAGTCTCACTATAAGGGTGATAATGACTTTGATACTTTTTATTGGGAAAACTATTTTGAAGGATCAACACCATGATTTTATGAATTCATAATTGGCCTCATGATTTTTTATAGTTCTTGATATAAAAGTCTATAATTGTAAAATTGTCATCTTATTTTGGTGATTAATGAAATACCATTATATATTTAGTTATTCAATTTTATTTATAATTTTTGAGATATGTAATTGGTGACCATAATATATAAATGATATATCTTAAAATGAAAGGATTGTAATGATTTATTAGATCATGAATTCCTATAACCTTGAAGTTTTCTTCATATTTTTATGTATTCAATAAGTTATGGGAATTGAGAAAAATATGTGTACATGGTTATTATACCCACATAAAAGAATATTTTCGATAAATTTATATGATCATGGATCACTTTCATGGCATGAAACTGATGAACCATGCAAAAAATAGTTTATGGAGTACATAATTGACATTACATGTCATGTAATAATTACACACCATGACACATGAGAATATGGTCCAGAAAGATCACATGATAATAACTATTTAAACAAGGTACACCATTTACATGTTGTGTATTAATTACTTGATGTAAAAATGTTCAGATGGAAAAAATAGCCATATTCGACGTATCAAAGATATTTGACCAATGTTTTTTCAGGGGGACCACCCATGAATTTTTTTTTGACTTGATATATTTTCCATTTTAAATTGGAAGGGCACATCTAGTGTCTATAAATAGAAGCTCATATAGAAGATGTCAGGAGGATCAGGAGACCAAAGTCATAGTTGAGATGATGAGCTTCCATTGTATACATCTCCACCTCCTCTATGGGTATTCAATTTGTTTTATTTTATCTTCTTCGTTCGATATAATTTTCTCATCACTAAGATGTGGTCTAAGCATACATTATTCAAGGTTATCTATAATATGGGTCAAGGTGTTTTATTATTTTCATCTTTCTCTTTAAACATGTATTTTTTTGAATTTGTTTTTTTAATTAATTGCCACTCGATATCATGTACATTTATCATGTCCAATGGTATTTGAATCTCAAAAGTACATTGTAATTGGGAACTAATTGCCCTAAATTTCTGACTGTAATCCCATTTAGGGAAACCAAGTATAAAAATAATATCACGAAAAACTCAATTTGGTGAAACCATAAATTATTTGACTAAGGGAAATATGGGATTATTACATTGAGGAAGGGATAACATGACCGTTAGATCCACCTCATCTCAATGTTGATTCTAAACAATTATTTATCAATATATCTTTTAAAATTTATTTAAACCTTTTACCCAAAATAACATCACACTATCATGCATTCACAACATGGTTTCAAACTAATCATTCTTAATTTATTTTTACACATTCCTTCTTCAATCTATTTCAAAAAACTCAATGTTATTCTTCATATCATTCATCAATTTAAATAAATCAATTCATTATAAAACATAGTCAAACTAATCCAAAAAATTTGTGGGATCCTCCTCGAACATGGATATTACTATATTTATATTAATTAATTAACATAGATTATGATTTGATAAAATTTTTATTTTTATTGGGCTCACCGTGAAATAATGATTCAATTTGGCCTAATTATAACTGGCATCATTATTGGTGATAGATACAAGTTTTTTCTCAGTTTTTTTAATCCTCTTTTATTTCATTTTACAATTTTTCATTTTTACATTGTCTTTTTCAAGATAAATTTTTAAATATATTAAATCGTAACACATGAACACAACAGATGTTGAAAAAGTAAATAATTTTTTGACATAGATTCTAAACCTAAAAATCCTATCAATGAGTCGAACTACGACCATCACATATGTAGAAATCAACCAAGGTAATGGGGATCTTCAAATATATCTAGGCTGGAGAATACTTTTAGACTAAGAGCTTCTATTAAATACAACATTGAAACTGGGAATCATAACCCCCACTTTTTGCTAAAAACCACTTTTAAATCAGACCTTCAATCACATAGATGATCATATACAATGTAAAATCTGTAGGACTACTACATGAAGATCCGAATTTGATTCTATGATGCTTTATCAAATATTGTGACACATTAAAAATATATAATGTTTCATGTCATGCAGTAAGATTATGCATTTTTTTATTTTAATTAAAAAAATGAGATTGGAATTGGATCCAAATACATCATTTATATTCCATTGCTACTTGTGAGAATCTTCCTAGGAAATTTCTCACCCATTTCATCACAGCATCAAAAATCAAAGGAAATATAGGAAAACATAGTAAACTTATGACAATTTGTTTTCGAATAATTACTATATACAAGGGAATTTTTCAATAAAATAACATGTACATTTACCCATAATGTTATAGAGTGATGTGAACTCACACAATATTTTTATAATGGGTTTTAAAAATGAATTAGTTCGATTATTGATGAAGTTTCTAGAATATTACTAATGAAGAAGTCAACTATATAGAGATAAATCAAGTAGGATTAAATGGATATAAATATTTTATGGTAACAAAGGGAAATGATGTAAACTAGAGGAATTCATGAAATCATTATTAATGATGATATGGTGGAATAGGTGTATTCACTGGTAAAAAATATGGACATGATGATGGGCCAGTTGAAAAACACCCAAGGTACATATATAAAAGATGAAAATTATGATGATTTAGTCATGGTAATAAATTTTATGGTTGGAACTGAAAAAAGGGACATCTAAAAAAGGAAACAACGGTACCAATAAAAATAACCAAAAATGATGACACCAACAAGCTTGGTCCATTCATTTGAGGAATCACTGATTTCATTCATGATAACAACGAAGGATGTACTCAGTGAAATAAAACAATAATTAGTGATTCAAACATTTGGATTGTGGAATCAATAGAAATAAGTGATACAAATTGATGAACTTCTTAGAGAGAGACCTAGTAGAGTAGTTCAGGTATGTGTTGAAGTGGATGTAGATGAACATTTTGAATCACTACTACCAAGAAGTCTAAAAAAGGAAAAAACAAGTATTACAGAATTTCAAAAAAAAAACCCCAGTTGGAGAATGTGAAAAAGATGTTTAAAATTTAATGGAATAAGAATATTAAGGAGGTAAACCATTTATAATATGAGACCTCATTTACTAGATTGAATGGAACAAGTGATGATCTATAATAAAAACGATAATGTTCAGGATGACATCAAACCAATTCATATTAATATACATTTTTCAAAGGATATTAAAAACATGTCCACCTATATAAAATTTCTAAAGGGGATTAAAATTAATATGAAAAAACGAAATATATTTTCATTATTCCACTCACATAAGACTATTTGGATATTTTATCAAGGGGCCTTCTTATGAATCCAATTTATCAAGGTATATTATTTTCAAATCATTATCAGATCTAACACATTTTTATTAGAATTCTATGAATTAGGTGTGAGTGCTAATACCATGTCAGAAACATCATTCAAGATATTGTTACTAGAAGTTCTAATTCCTATGAGATAAATTCATTAATTATGATAATCAACACCAAAATCCACATTATGAATAATAGAGTATATACTGATCAAATTAATCAAATTCTACTTCCAAGTCATCATCTATTTGTTGGATATGGAATAAGAGAGAAATCCACTAATTCTAGGAAGACCATTTTTATCCACTGTGTGTACGCTGATTGATGTCCAAGGTGGAGAAGCATGTATGTTATATTCTATGAACATGTAAGTTTAAAAATCAATCAATTAATGAAGAACAATGATGTGATAGAAAAAAATGATTCAAGATAGGTTAATATTCCAAAAGTTATGAGTGTCACTAAAAATAAAGTGGTACATGGGATCATTGAATTTAAAAATAATTTTTTCTACATGAAAACATTGAAAATAATAAATTGAGGGTGAAGGGTCATACCACCAATAATATAAGAGTGACCAACTCCAATAAATATTATATGAGACATGACGTATGGATGGTACATGGACTTCCAAATATTTCATAATTATTGACGAAAAGATGGTATATCTTACAAATGTAGGTCAATAAATTAATATCATCGAGAATAATTAATATTCCTAGAGAAGAAACATTAGAATTTTCCTTTGTGGAGAGGATAATAATTAGACCATTTGTAAAACCTGACCTTGTAAAAACATCAATCTTATGAAACGTGAACTAAACTAAAGGAGGCGTAGAAAATCCATCCATGGTAAATAAATGTTCTTTTAGGATGAGGCACATGTTTTTTTATTTTTTATTTTTTAGAGTCAAGAATCACTCACACCAATATCTATCAAAATTACTAGATTATGTCATGTAATTTCCCTTGTTTTTTACATTCATCGGACTATCAAGACCCAGGATGAATGTAAGTAATAGGAAGCGCTAGATAAGGATATATTAATAATACATATCAAGTACAACATTCAAGTCATGAATCCATGGAAATAAACTTAATTAATTAAGAGAATGTAGAACCAGTATAACCGAATTCAATTACTAATTCAAAAAGAGGGTAATAATTTCAATTACAATTTTTCTACTTTATTCCCCAAAATTAATTTTTTTCTACCCTTAAAATTATATTTTAATGCCTAAAATTTTATTCTTACATTACTCAACTAAACTGGGATAGATATTCTACCTAGGATACATACGATGACATGAATAAATATAGATATCTTTGTTATGAAATTTTATGAGGAATGGAGGGAATGAATTCATTGGGATAATCACGTGGTTTGGGATTTGGGAAAATCCTAATTTAGAGAAATAATTTGATTTATTTGTATATGAATTTTTTTTCCATTTACCCTACCAAGAATATATAATATTTTCATTAATTGATTTAATTTTCCATTGGCAGTTCCATCAGTGATTTTCTAAACTCTCCATTCTCATTCTTGAGACATCCACTTAGCCAAATATTTCCATCACATTATATTGAATATTTCAAGAGATAAATTGAGTCTTGTAATCATCAACTACATATTTTGCATCATGTTAAATATATGACTGAATATAATCAATTTTAATATGGATTTGAAATTGTTTTAAAAAAAATCATCATTGTACCAACCTTACACTAATCATTTTTAAAGCCCATAGAATCTATGAATAATCTTGCTAGAAATTAGAAGAGTTTCCAGCTTATAAAATCCATTCTTACCTTACTCTAAACACATGGAATGATATTTACAAGAATAATTTTTGTGTATATATTTTCCCTGATAACCCGTGATATAATTTCTTGAGTAGACATTGTTGGGTATTTTTCCATTACGACAAGGGGAGATGCCATGATATATTTTATGATAATTTATCATTATTCACCTGTCTTAATATATATATATATATATATAATGGGTTATATATTATGGTGACTAAAAATGAACAATACTAGACCAGTGATATTATGATGATATGTGGTAAGGTGGTATATGTGAGAGTTTTCTCAAACAATTTTTTGTAACGAAAATTAAGATAAAAAATAGATTAAGAGGGGATGATTCATGCATTACTCCTAAATTTTTCATTTTCCTTATTTGAAATATTTAAGGGAACACAATTTTCAATATCATTAAAGTGATATTTTTATTTTGATTATTATTTTATTTCATGAATTATTCTTTATGGTTAAACATCCTTTATTGAGACTTACTTTTCATCATTTACTAACCTACCCAAAAGTGTCCTTTCAACCTAAAAATGAATCTGTAGGTATTATTTGTGATTATTACTTTATGTGATAGAGTAGTTTGAATCCATGAAATCTCATGGAAAGTTCCATGTTCATATGGTATCTGATAAAATATATTTAAAATTATCCCACGAAGATGAGAAGAAATATTAAAATTTAGGTAAATTAAAAATTTCATGAAGATTAATAATTATTTGAAAAAATAATATAGATGAATGAAAAGGAATCAGTATTTCAATGGATAAATGTAAAATATTTGGATGATTTTTTCCTTTGAAATGGGAGGAGTTACTGAATTTTATATGTGTGATGAATGAATATTTTAGTTCCCATAGGATAAAATTATTTATTTATGTTGAGTTTGAAGAACAGTAGAGTCAGAACACTCAATAGTGTGCTGATAATATACCCATTAGTAAACATTGATATTCATGTGTGGTAGTAATTGATAAGTAAATTTATGTTATAATGTTTTGTTATTAAAATGGATGGATTCAGAAAATTTGATTATTAACTAAATATTGTACAACTGATGTTTTCATTTTATTTAATATGATGGTGTTTGTTTTTGGAAATAGTAAAAATTAGTGAAAGAATTGTAGTCCCCACATTAAAATATTTCTTCCATGGAGTCAAATTATTATGGAGCACATCCAGGCCACAAAACTATTAAACTGGGGTGAAATAAGAGTTTTGGAGCTCGAAATTGACATTAAAAAAATCAATAATTAAATGTTATGAAAAATTGTAAGATGAACCTAAAAGCATGTTATTTGTGAATTCATTTCATGTAGGGAGCCGCCGCGTAATCATTTCATGATGTGAAAATTGAACGATGTCCCAAAAATTTCATGATTAAAGGTATCCAAGAGTGATGACCTATTTTATATACTATGGTACACCCCTTAAAAGATTTTAACTACTCCCAAATTCTATTGAATTTTTCATGGTACCATCTATATTATATAAATATATGGTCATGCTTCTTGTCATAGGTATATCCAGAGACCATATTCTTTTGAAATAATCCACAGTTCTGCGAGATCCTACAACAACTATTTTCTTGATTTTCATTATAATTTTTTTTATTACATTCCCTTTTATTCTCTCATCACTAGGAGTGGGAAACCCACATTGTGATAGGGTTATGTAGCTGAAGGGGGAGTTTTGTTTAAAATTATTCCTTTTACTTTTTTTCATTCATTTGTATAGTATTATCTTATATAATTGATTACAAACACATTTCTTTTACATTTATCCTAATCGATTATATTTCAATATGAAAGGACCATTATAGTTCTGAAACTAGTTACACAGAATTGAGACTAGACCATTTTCGTATTAAGTAAAATTGTGTTTAAAAATGGTATTGAGAATTATTCAACATGTTGAATTTCTAAATTATTGAACTAATTGAACTTGGGGATTTCCATGTTGAGGGAGGATGCTATGAACATTGAATCCACCTCATCTGGACTCTGAGGCCGAACATGGATTAATAAAATTATTTTCTCAAATCTAATTACATATAAACCCTATAATTGCATAACTCATTTAGTATTTTGAATTTATATGTAAAACCAATCAATCTACATTACATTAGATTCATTATTTCATCAAATTAAATCCAAAACCATATTCTGAATCATGATTTATTTGTTCAATTTAAATAAATAAATTCTTTTGAAAATCCAACCAAACAAATTCACAATATTTTTTTTCAACCTAGAACTTTTAAAACACAATATTTTAATTCATTCTCAATCGTAGATTGAGTTTTTATAAATTTATTCCATTTATTTGAACTGTAGAAAAATCAAAATAACATTTGGTATTTACAATAATTTTTTATATTAAGAGACAAAAAAAATTTATCTTAACAACATTAAAATTTTGGGAACACATGGAATGATATTATATATTGAAGTGTTTGTTGATCTATTTTCACCATATATTACAGGGATCTAAAATAAATAATATTTGTATGGATTGTTGTTATATTCTTTAGATGATAGAATAAAACATATGTATTGAGGTTTGAGAGTAAATAATTTATAGGAGGGAATCAAAAAATATTTCATAATGGATCCAATAATTTTGTGATATGGGTTCATTATGGATACATATTTCTATTAATTACATTTTTTATATTAAGTAATAATATGGATAACAAAAAGTTAATTACATCATAAAAATAGTCTTGTTAAAAGATTTTAGTGTCATTTTGATGATTATTAAAAAAAATTGATTGAACATTGCATATATAGTTTCACTCATTGTGAGATCACCAGTGTAGAGTGACACAGGGAATCCAATATGGACTTCATGATTTATAGAAAATTTGTCTATATAATAATATAAAAAAAACCTTATAGTTTATACGTTGATATCTTCTCCTGTAGATTTGTTTGTAGAAAGATGTGAAGGGAGTATACCTTGAGTGTAAGGTGAAAATACCTACATCATTGTACATTTATTGTGTGTAAGATTTAAGTGTCCATAGACTATTTATTATCCAACAAACATTATTTATAGTTATTATAGGTACATTGAGACATCAATATAAGTATACTCATTGTACGGAAACTAGTATGCCCAAACCTTATAATATGTGTGTATTATTTTAATATATCAATTATATGAATGTTACTTCTATTAAATATGAGATAATTTGAGAGATTTTTATATTGAATGTTTTCTTAGTAACAAGAGTACATGATCTGATAATGGGTTTGGGTTTTCAATGAATATTTTGATTTCAAAATATCAGTCATTTTTTCCCTTTTAGGGTGCCTCATGATTCTTGTATTTGCACATTACATGAAATATGGTTTATCCCATAGATATATTCTAATTGAAGGGTTATTTAATAAAATTTTATTTTGAATATTATTTCTTAAGTGGATTCATTGATAAGGACCCATATCATTTACTGTTCTTTTATTTATGAGTGGAATATGGAGATAATTTTTTTCTACAGGCTTCTGGTAATGATATTTTGGAATAAATATATTATTGTACAAATATATTAATTCAATATAAATTAATTCATTTATAATGTATCAAACACAGTTTGTTAGAACTATAACAGTTAAATTATTTATGAATTATTATGATTGTACTACTGCCATTGTGTGATAAGAGTCATTAAAGGGGGTGTACAAGGAACCATCAATGGAATATGGTGTATTTCGTCCCTTTATAAGGTCATAACAAAAAACTATTTATTGTCTTCATTATTTTTTAATGGAGGTGGGAATTAAATTTTATAAAAAATCATGAATTATGAACTAGAATAATAAAACCCCATAAGATTGGAATACACCATTATGGATGAAAAACATAATGAATGTTCCAAATGTGGATATTTTATAGAAATGATAACCTACTATCAATATAATGTGATAATTGGGACACTAATATAAATCCCCTAGAATGTATGTTAGCCAATGTTATATATTTTCATCATCATATCTATATTTTAATGTATAATTATTTCATTCAATGGAACTCACTTAAACATATATGATAAATTCACATATCCTTCCATGTCCCCAATATAAGACCGGTCACCGCAATGCAGGAAATAAATATTCAACCTGAATTTATGTTAAAATTATAAATATCACTGATTCTCTATCAATGTGAACATATGTATGTATCATAGGTTCTCCACTGATGAAACCATATAAATGTTTCATACATTCTTTATCCATCAATTATTTATTTATTAAGCTATATTTTAAATATATAGATCTTGTAACATTATATTTTATCACCATCCAATGAGGAAATAATGGTTTTTTTTGATTGGGATTGGGATCATAGTAGAACAATATCATATCCAAATAAATATATTCATAACTAATTCAGTTGGACATCTCTTAATGGAAAATGTAAAAAATTTCATGGTCAGTGGAAATGGACTGTCATGACCCATCCCTCGAGGCCCTTGTCATGACTACCCCAAGCCCGCCTTCCTTGGCCAGGGGATGGAGACTAGCACCAAAGGCATATTCCCTAAAACTGGGAAGGAATTTCCTTTATAACCTGTAATCTCACACGTCCATGCACACAACAATATACGAACATGAGTAAACTGAATAGTAAAAAGAGTGTGTACAATAAGTAAAAGGGGACAGAATACCAACCCAACTGGAAAGTACAAGATATAGAAAGTAAAAGTAAACTAGAATGGTAAGGAATAATGCTATTAGATAGTCCATTGAGGTTCCTACATAAAGGGTATGTATATATCGTCTCCTAAACACTCCACGTCAGTCTGTCTCCTCCATGTATCGACAGGTCGTATGGTCCACCTCTGGGCATCATCCAATCCTATTACTCATGTCCTCTTTCATTGTTGTCCGTCGTCAGCACCAAACACAACGAACTATGGGAATTTCCCATGTATGGGTGAGTATAACGATACTCAGAAGGTTCCTCGAGACCCTCAAGGTCTCACAAAATCCACAAAGGATAAACCAAAAAACATTAATTCATCATTCAACCCTACATAGGTATATACCGTTACATATAACTAAGTTATCATGGATACCCATCTCAATCATGAGGAAAACACATAGTACAACTCAAATACCAATTCTCCACTCTTACGCAAAGTAAGAAAAACCACGAAGGAAAGTACCCCATAGGTGTTTCTCACAAAAGGATACCAACAAGGTATTACTACAAATGAAGAGTACAACACAGGTACGAACTCACCTCACACCTAGTATAACTTAAGTATAGCTGTAGAGATGATTAGGCATAACAACTGAATCATATTACTCTGTAAAGATATTGAACTACAGAGGATCTCTAGGAGATGAACCACACAGAATCTCTGGGATTGATCTCACACAGGATCTCCAGGTGCTGACCCACACAGGATCGTAAAGTGCTGACACACAAAGGATCACTCGGAGAAGACCCACACAAAGATCACTAGGAGATGACTCATGCAGGATCACTATGTGCTGACCCATAGAGGATTGCATGGTCCTGACCCACACAGGATCGCAAGGAGCTGACCCACATAAGATTTTGAGAAGCTGACCCACACAAGATTTCTCGGTACATCGTCAGACCCACACATCATCCTAGTACTTCATTATAGCCAGCTATTATGTTCCTATACTAATCTTGCTCATCTCTGGGAGGATCTGCTGCACAAGTCACTGGTAGATACTCTAATAGTTAAAAATTCCCACTAGGATGAATTTAAAAGGTCTCCCATGTCATAGGGTTCGAAAACTCAATAGACGGATTGTCAATCGGATGCCCCGTCTGTGAGTTATTGGCCTTTTAGTCATGGGGTCCTAGTTGGAATCTTGATCGATCCAAACTAACCATCACCTATCTTAATCCAAAACACTACTTGGTTATACTTAAATAACTGTATCTCTCAATGATTTCTAGCCCCGCTGATGGTTCGTCAAAAGGATGTTCAGTGACAAAGTTGTGAAAAAAAAGTAAATGGGTAGTAGTGGGTCCGGGTCATGTCCGACCCGGTCGGACTGACCCGGTATGACCCTGCATGAGTCGACCAGGTTCAGGATGACCTGACCCACTGTGTCAAGCCTAGAAAGTTGCGAGGGGCCGCAGAGGGCTATAGGTGGCCGCGAGGACGCATGGGCCTGAGGAAACTAGGCAGATCAGTTAGGGCGGCTCAGCCAGGGTAGTTCGGTCGGAAGTGTGGCGGCTTCTCGACCCTGATGGCGGTGGTGGCTTAGACGGCAGCTCAGACGATGGATCGGCCCAGCGGCAGTAGCTAGGGTGGCGGCTCAGCCTGGATAATGACGATGGCTAGGACGGCGACGACGGCTCAGGTCGGCTCGGCTGTGGACAGTGCGGAGCAGCGGAGGCCACAAGCAATGTAGCGTTGTTTCCATCTTCTTCCCCATCCACTTCATCCATTGTGAAGAACGCACCAATGAATCAGAACAATGGAGCGGTCGGGCCATGTTCATTTGGCATGCACCCTCCTCATTAGAGCAGTATCAAGCAGTTATCAAAATTGAATCATTAACATGTATGAAATATATTTTAAAACATAAATCCCCACAACCCTCATCAATCCATATTCTAAATCTTGCAAAATAATTAGAAGGGCAGAACATGGGAAGTGAAAATCATAGAGAAATAAACTCCTAACTTGTTTCCTCATTGGAGATGGCTCGAATAAGGAGATGAAGTCTTTGGGGACGTCGACATTCGTCGTTGCCCCAAGAAGCCTCCAATTACGTCGCTCGATCGTCATTCTTCATTTCAGGGATTGGGGTCGCTCATCACTATCAACCAGAACCAGCTCTGTCCTCCATGTGTTGAGCATCGTAGCACTTTACCAGTTCTTCGTTTCTTGGTGAAGCAATCTCAAATCCTCTCCAAATCTCCAAATAAATTGGAGATGGGGAAGTTAAGTAACGATCATGGTATTTAAGAAGGTTCATTTAATGGTAACCTTCCTAAATTCAAATGATGTTGTTACTTATTATTTAAAAGGGGTCAATCCATTAAATTTAGTTTGGCTCAATTAATTGGTTGGATTCCAAGGGACTTCCCCACATTTAAGAGGGGTTTGGGTGGTCCCCACCACCATGAATTTAAAAAAATGGGTTTTTGTTCAGGTGGAACCCACCTCTTAAACAAAAAGTGGGATGTTTTAGTTCAGGGGGTCCCCACCTCTTTAACAACAAGTGGGTGGTTTTAGTTCATGTGGTACTCACTTCATTTACAAAAAAGATGGAGGTTCTAGTAGAAATAAAATAAGATTTTATTTTCATTTCCATGAAATACGCAAAAGCTACATTTTACCCTAGACCTACAGCGGTCCAGTTGAAGGTATCCTTATAAGAATACTGGCACTGTGAGTTCAACGGTGGCCTCAAAATTTTATTTTTTGAAATGGTTCAATAGTTAAAAAATGTCGCTTGCACGTTTTCTGAATGTACCCGAAATAAAAGTTTGAAAATTTATTAACAGTCACCCTTGACCAGCGCCAGTCAGGGTTTGGATTTTCCCTACTGAAAAATTCCCATACTAACCTAATGGTACTCTCGGATTTCTAATCCGAGTTACTATATAAAAGCTATAGATTTTACAATATAATAATTTTCACATAATTATTTTATGTACCGCCAAAATATAACTTTTACTAGTGGCCCGCACCGGCCAAAGTTAGAATCATCTTAAATGAAGCATGCCCTCACGAGTGAAACGATGGCCTCTTTTTTTCAATCCAACTACCGTTTGTGAGTTATAATCATTTGAAAAATAAAATAATTTTTTTATTTATTTTATTTATGGTTATTCCATTTTTGGGTTTTCTCACAAGAGGCCCACAGTGACTAAACTTAAGTCACACCTATGGTAATCTCATCATCCTGAACACAATAGTTCCCTCAGATTTATGATCTGAGTTACTTTTTATGAGTAATTACATTTTTCTGGAAAACTACATACACACTCTATTTAACGAGTAATAATAATTTGACGGATCATTCTACGCACTCTAGGACTCGTAATTGCGCGCCGTCAAATTTTGCGGTCTCATAAAATTCCCATATAATTAAAAATAATTAAATGGAATTTTTTGGTATTTACATTCTCCCTATATCATGGATTTACGTCCGTATAAGACACAACTAAAACTAAGGGAACACTTGGGGGTATTGTGCACGTATCTAAGCCTCCCTCTCACATGTACACTCCTAGAGGATCCCGTGCTAGCAGAAAAAGAGAATCAGAGGTATCGACCACCCACAAATGACCCACTACTGTCGAGCCTCAATCTCTTCTGGAGCTCCGTAATGGTCACCCCATCATCTAAGTACAACTCTCTATGATCAATGATGAGGGGTGGGTTTTGCACGTATCTCCTCGGCTAGGATACATGGAAGATGTTGTGCACCTAGTGAAATTGAGGGGGATGTGCTAGGCGATAAGCCACCTCATGAACTCTACTGAGGACCTGGAAGGGTCCAATGGTCGTTGGAGATAATTTTCCACCCTGAACAAATCTATACAATCCTCGTCGAGGTGAGACCCATATAAAGATAAGGCCACCATCCTCGAACTCCAGAGGCCTCCCTATCCTATCTCTATAAGACTTCTTTCTACTATGTGATGTCGTCATCTGCTCCTCGATGATCTGCACCTTCTCTCTAGTCACCCGTACCATCTCTGGTCCCATGGGTGCTAACTCCCCTATGACAGTCCAGCATAAAGGATATCTGCAAAGTCACTTGTACAACCCCTCAAAAGGATCCATCTCAATGGTGGAGTGATAACTGTTGTTTTATAGAAATTCCACCAAAGGTAGGTGATCCTCCCAACTTCGACCGAAGTCGAGGAAGCAAGCACGTAGCATGGCCTTCAGCGTATGAATGGTTTGCTCAGTATGGACATCCATATGAGGATGTAAGGTTTTCTCAAAGGAATTTGTGTCCTAAATGCCTCGTGCAACTCCTTCCACAGCTGGGAAGTGTAACATGTATCGCTATCCGAGACAATTGTTGAGGGTACTCTATATCGCTGCACAATCTCTTGCACATAGAGGTATCCCAAGCCCTCTAATGAACCATACTCTTTGATCAGTAGGAAGTGAGCCGACTTGGTGATTTGGTCGAAAACCACACAGAAAGAATCATGTCCTTTGGATGTACATGGATGTCCGGTCACAAATACCATGAATATCTTATTCCACTTCCACTCTGGAACCTCCAAAGGCTGAACCAAGCCACCTGGTACCAGATTCCCCACCTTCACTTGTTGACAAGTGAGGAACCAAGAGACAATTTCTACTATTTCTTTCTTTATTCCCTTCCACTAGTGCTATTATCGGAGATCTTGAAACATCTTCGTCACTCATGGATGTACCGCAAGAGGGGATGTGTCGAACTCCTTCAAAAATTTCTTTCTAAGAGACATTGGTACCATGGTACGTCCTCTGAAGAGGATGACGTGCTCCCCACATTCAGAAAATATATCAAGTGCCTTTGTTGTGGATATCTAAGAATATCGAGCCTCGCAGTCAGTGTCCCCACATTGCGCCTCCCTGGTCTGCTGAAGAAGTGGGGGAGTGACTGTAAGATAATGAAGAAAAACAGCTCCATCTCGATCAACAATGTATATCTTTAATGAGGCCTACTTATCCATTACCTCACCTAGAATCGGTATACCAGATCTCATATTGAGTGAATCTACTACTACCTTCCCCATCCCAGAAGTATAGACTATCTCAAAGTCATAGACCTAGATAAACTATACCACTCCTATTGGGAACTGATAAGTCAAAACTTCTACTACCACAAGCATGAGGTTAGGTGACTCACAAGTGATCAGCTACACCCTCCTATAAAAGAGTTTATTCTATGATATCTGGGATTCCTTTTTATCTGACTTAGGAAAGGATCATCCCAACAGTGTAGAGAATCCAAAACCTTTTTTCTTAATACAGTTAATCAGAGTATGATCTGTGGGTGCCCAGTCCATACCAAAACTAACGTCATGTGGCCTCAATGTTGCCACCAAGAGGATCCAACTGAAACTATCGCCTCAGTGGTCAGATCATACTCTCGGCATAATTGTGATTTTTGAGTCTCCTCCCAATGGTATCTCCAGACATGAGGGTCATTTCAATGGTTTAACCGGAAAATCTTGTCTTGGACAAGATTCATGGAAGGTAGGAATGATTTGTACTTATGTATTTTGATATGAAAACATGTAGTAGACACAAACCAACCTATAATCATTCCTATAGCCATTAGGTCGCATTCCTTGACCACATTCAGCTACTCTATTCCCATGTCCTCCCTCTCTCTGAGCCTAGCGGGGACCACAAAGGGGTTGGTTATAATAAGTCGAAATATAAAACACCTCATGCTTCTCTCCTAGCTCTGCTTCCATGTCAGCTGCCCTATAGATTCATATGTTCTTAACACTTCCACTTCCAAAAAAATTTTACATGATCAAGTCTCTGAGACTGGTGCCAGTTTCCTACTTTACCACTAATAACATTAACTAGCTGTATCTGCTCATCCAAAATACATTCAACCACAAAGGTTCTCTCTATTACACTAACAACTGTAGGAGTCCATAAAAGAATTTTGATGGCTTGGAGGTCCTTAAATGAACCTCTCTCGGAGGTTCAATCCGTAAAGAACTGATCATATCGTATTCATTGAGTACCAGGAATAATTAGTATGCCTCTGTGAACACTTATCTACCGACATGTTATTCTATCGAAGTTGTAGAAGCTATAGAGAACTATCAACCACCTCCTCAAGCCAGTCCATAGCAACCTGTGAGTAGGGATCACCTTGGAACCTGATGGGTATCTAATGTTGAATCACATGTAAGGTACTAAACCAATAAGTGTCCTCTACTGGTACATCCTGTTGTAATTGCTGACCAAAGGGTAGTGATATAGCTTACACACTACCCGAGGGTACTATCTTAGGTAATGTTCCATCTACCGAGGCCTCATCACTATGTAGACCATCCTCGTGGTCACTCACTGAAACAGTATAGTGTATATGATCACCATCTGCTCTACTGATGTCTCAACTAGGTGAAAATCTATAGCAATCTCCTCCAGCCATCCCTCAGCTGCGTGGGAATCTATCTCTCATAGAATCCTCGATGGCCTCTGCTAATTGAACATGTGAAATTTTCTCTATTGTTGTGCACCATTCACTAGTGTGGCTAGTGGAATCTATATCCCTACGGGTGGTGGTGTTGCTGCTACACCACCCGAAAGTGCCAACAAAGTAAGTGGGTCATGCACTAAAACCGTGTCGCTCGATGGGCTATCATCGTGTACTCTCTCAAAAACCTTAGCTGGATTTTATCATAGTAACATCCTCATAATGAAAAGGTGTACCATGGTTTTTTTGTTATACATGGTGAGCTTACTCAAATAGATCACAAAGAGAACTCTTGAAAACAGACATTAAATCAGTTTTTTGTGCACTGAGTGGGAAATTAGAAGTCATGGTCTTGGTGTTTGGATACCTCGGCCGCTGCACCAACATTGGATTCCCCAAACTGAAAACCACAGTCATAACACATAAAACAATTACCACACAAAAAAATATTAGAGTCCTTGTTCTATGGTAGAACTGACTCCTCTAATTCCAATTTTTCATGACCCATCCCCCAAGGCATGTGTCGTGACTACCCCATGACCGCCTTCCATATGCCAGGGGCTGCCGACTAGCACTGAAGGCACATTCCCTAAAACTGGGAAGGAAATATTTTTATAACTTGTAAACTCACGCTACCATGAACCCAACAAGATATGAACATGAGTAAAATGAATAGTAAAAAATAGTGTGTATAGTAAGTAAAAGAGGCCAGAATACAAGCCTAACTAGAATATAAAAGAATCTAAAAGTACAGGTAAACTGGAAAAGGAAGGAAGATAGCTGTTGGATCATCCTCAGAGGTTCTCACATGAAGGGTAGTTACAGATCGCCTACTCAGCACTACACATACATTTGTCTCCTCCTCGTATCAATACACCATATGGTCCACCTCCTGGCACCATCTAGTCCTGGTACTCACGTCCTTAGGTGGCTCTGTCCGTAGTCTGCACCAATCACAATGATGTGTAGGCATAGATCATGCAAGGGTGAGTATAACAATACTCAGTAGGGACCCGAAGACCCTCAAGGTCTCAAAAAATCCACAAAGGATAAACCAAAAAACATGAATTCAATTTTTAATCCTACATATGTATATGCCCATACATATACCTAGGTTATCATGCATACCCATCTCATTCATGAAGAAAACACAGAGTCCAACTCAATGCCCAAAGCTCCATTATTCCACTATGGAAGAAAAACCACAAAGGAAAGTACCACATATTTATGCCACACAGAATAATACCACCATGGTATTACTATAATGTAAGAGTCCCACAAAGGTACGAAATCAGCTCGCACCTGGTACAAAATTAGTACAGCAGTAGAGATGATTAGATGTAACAACTGAATCATCTTACTCTGTAAAGAAGTTGACCCAAACAGGATCACTAAGAGCTGACCCACACAGGATCGCTAGGAGCTGCCCCACACAAGATCACATGGTGTAGACCCACACATGATCGCAAGGAGCGGACCCACACATGATTGCTCGGAGCATACCCACACAGGATCCCTAGAGCTGAACAACATAGAATCGCTAGGTTCCTACCCACACAGGATCAAAAGGTACATACCCCCATGGGATCAGAAGGATCTAATCCACACTGGATTACTAGGAGATGATCCACATAGGATCTCTACAGCAGACCCACACATCATTGCTCGGTACATCGTCGGAATCACACAGGATCCAAGTACTTCATCACAACCAGCTAATGGGTTCTCACACTAAGCCTACTCATCTCTGGGAGGATCTAATCCGAAATTCATTGTTATATATACAACTAATACGATGTACCATGAGAATGTATATCAATGTTCCACCATGTCATTGGGGTTTCAATGCAACAGACGACACGTCAATCAGACGCCCGGTCGGTGAGTTATTTGCCTTTTACTCCCAGGGGCCTAGTTGGATTTGTGCTCAATTCAACCTCACCTTTCACAATATTAATAAAAAACTATAGTGGGGTATACTCAAAGGGAATATCTCTCTCCGTGATATACAGTACCTTTGACGGTTCATCAAATGGACGTCTAGTGCCAAAGTTATGGTAAAAAGAAAGTAAATGGGTTTTAGTGGGCCCAGGTCTGGTCAGACCCGATCAGAATGACCCGGCCTGGCCCACTAGGTGGCCCAGACCATTGGGTTCTACCTGTTAGGCCGTGATGGGATGTGGAGGCCCTGAGAGGTCGTGAGGCCGTGGAGGGCCTCAAAGGGCGAGAGGCCATGAGGTGGCTCGACCGGGGCGGTTCGGCCTGAATGGGTGGCAGCAGCACAACCCGGACGGCGGTGGCAGCTCGACCTGGCGGTGGCGGCCCGGGCGGCCCCTCAGACTAGGCGGTGGTGGCGGCTTGGAGGGTGGCAGCAGCTCGGGTCGGAACGGCCGCATACGGCGCGGAACGACAGAGGCTGCGGGCACCGTGAGGCGGCGCGACATTGCCGCGAGTGGCGGAGCGCCACCGAGTACGGAGGCTACGGACGATAGAGTGTCGTTTCCTTCATCTCCCTCATCACCTTCATGTACTGTGAAGAACACATCAAATAAGTAGTATGACGGAGGGGTTGGGGAATGTTTTTTTGTCCCGCACCCTCTGTGCTAGAGCGGTAGCAAGCGGTTCACCAAATTGAATCATGAACATGTATGGAAGATATTTAAAAACATCAATCCCCACAACCCTGGTTAATTTATATTCCCAATCCCAAAAAATAATTAGAAGTGGAGAACATGGAAAGTGATAATCATATAGAAATAAACCCCTACCTTGTTTGCTCGTTAAAGACGGCTCGAGGAAGGAGATGAAGTCATTGGGGATGTCAATGTTCGTCGCTCCCGCAAGAAGCCTCCAACGATGCTGATCGATCACCGTTCTTTGATTTGGGGTTCCAGTTCGCTTATCACAATTCACTGAAAGGTTTAATGAGTTTCAGTGACTAGATGAGAAAAGGTTTTAAACATTGAATTTTTTTAAAATCTACCAATATCATATCGCCCGAGCCTTCAAAAAAAAGGGTTTGCCTTTGGTCATTCCGTAAATGGGAGATGGTGTTGGTCATCAAAATCCTGGTGATACTCAGAAAGAAACCCCTAAATATTGATCAAAAATTGAAGGGGCCATATGTCATACATAAGGTCTACTCTAATGTAGTATATGCCTTGATCTCAGTGGATGGATAGCTCATCACAACTTCTACCATTGAATGATTTTGGAAAAAATACATCTCATAATAGAGACACATATATATTATCTACAACGCGTTAAATTTGATAGTGACATAAATAATCCTAATTGAAACTTGATAAAAAAATGATAAATATGTTCTTACCACAACACATGAATCTATAACATAGTTATTGTGTTCCAGCTAGCAATATTTCACTTAATGTAAAATTCATGTGAGGAAAATATAGAAATAACATCCACCTTTCTGTGCATCAGAAAGACCATCATTGGAAGGGAATTATAGAACTATGTTATTCTACATTAATTCCTTTGTAGGATACATGGTGACACCTCAACTCTCAATCCAGTCCTAGCCATCACATCAAATAGAATGCCCCTATAATATCGTCTTTCACCCCATAATATGAGGGAAATCCTTGACACACTTTGTTTCTCACATCTAGTATACTACACATGATATTAGGATCTATGGTATGGGCTCCATTATATAAAAATATCATAGGGGAATTTTATTTACCCATCCCCCCTAGAGGACTAATCCAAATCCCCTACTCCTACGCTCGAGTCAGATCAGTACAGGGAGTATATTGATTGTAGATCAATGAATGGATTTATTTTTTCCCTTGCGATAAATGTAGTGACACTCGGATCTAACATCTTGGACCAGCCACCAGTCAAAAAATACAATATCATTTCCCTAGATATAGATTATACCTCTGTAGGGATATTTTAAAACTATGTATGGCTTGATTCATTCCCTTATATGATATGTAATGATGATGGGATGATCTATCTTGGAACACCCATCAAAACAAGTTAAAAATTCCCCTCCTTGTCTATGGAATTGAACTATATGAGAAGGAAAATTGAAAAAATATGTATGGTTTGATCCCTATCTTAGTCGGATACATAGTGATTTCGACTCCCAGGTTTCGGGGACCACCATAATATGGTTATAATTCACGTTGGTTTGACATTGTCATTAACGTATGATGTTAAACTATAAAAAATCTTATATAACTACAAATGGCATGATTATTATCTATGTGGGATATGTAGTGATTCCTGGATCTCATATCATAGATTAGCGATCATTAAAAATGGCTCCCTCATCCGTAAGAATGGACTATACCTTTACAGGGAGGATATATCCAGAACTACATGTGGATTGGTTTCCACCCAAACATGATAAGCAGTGAAAACATGACCCTAAATCTTGGAACACCCTTCAAGAAACAAAAATTCCAATTTCCCCAATATATAAGCTAGACCTATGTAAGGAATTTATTTTCCAGAACTATGAATGGATTGATTCCTTCTGTGGAATGTTACGTAGCGACGCCCAGATCCTCCATCCTTGTCCACAAATCATTTAAATATAATTCCCCTTCATCTGTGTATAGTTCAGACTGGCACATGGGAGTCTGTGAATGGTTCTGACCACATGACATTAAACTGCAAGGTTCCTCAAAAATCATGTGCAGCCTGATTCTCAGTGTGACGAGATACCAAACATGCCCCCAATTTCCTACACAATAAAATGTTAAGAGATGAATGAAATTTATATTCTATATTCTGACACACATAAGGAGTCAGAAGATCATGCTTCCCCTACAAATGAGTCATATCTATGGAGAACCTTCCATAGTTCACAACTATTCATAGTCGACATATTTTTTATGTTCCCATACAAATCTTTCTAATTTGTCAAACTCTATACTTCGGGAATGCTTGGGTCCCCATAAACATTCACGTCCATCAGAAGTGGAAGGTCGATATCATGTGGGAACCTTCGTTTAACATCATGACCTAGTCGTTTTTCATATGTTTACCAATCAATGAGAATGTTAATAAAATAAAATTTATCCTCATTAGAGTATTTTCCTATTCCCATATGTGGAATGGCTTCCAAGTCCCATTTCATTCCTGGTATTCCAACCCCCCCCCCTGAGGTTATGGTTTACAACTTCTCTATTTACTCATGTCTATGGAATACAAGAATATCCTAACCAGAATTAACTCAAAGCTATTTATGGTCATTGTGACAAGATGTCTCTACAATACGATGGTAAGATGTACTTCTAACGTCCTTACAACGTGATGCTAACCTGCAAGGCCAAAACTGTCCATACAGCATTACATTAAAATGCCTGACACAATGGTAATTCATTGAATCTTTTCTTGTCTTGTCCTCATAAAACAAAATTCATTTCCTTCCTATGTGTAGGGTATACCTCCAGAATGAATGTTTATTGGAAATATTGGATGAATTTTTCCCCTTAATTATATGCAAGGTGGTACTTGATTCCTTTGATCCAAAATCATCCTCATAATGTATTAAAAATTCCCCTTCCCCCTGTACAAATTGACTCAAAATAGGGAATCCCCAGACAAGTCTTATTTACAGGGTTGCTCAAGGGTAATCATATTTTCCTTCATTCACTTTGGGATAACGCAACATTCACCCCACATGACCATAAATTCAGTTGAATTCATCCTTGTTTCATGATGTTAAACTGAACAAAATTGGTCTTAGAATAAAATGCTTAATTCCCTTGATTATTCCATTCTTATGTGATGACCCTAAATCCTTATCAACTCTTCTCTATCATACTAATCAATACTCACATGAGCTTAGGGACCTTAGTAGTAGATCCACCATGGAATCATCGAAATTTAGACAATGATTTTGGTCCTAGTAGTAAGAATATGAAATTAATGTTATGGTTACCTTTCCCATAAGGATCCCCTGGTCCTAGGTGTATGATATTAAACTACAAGGTAATCCAAAGATGAAACTGATTCCTCACCCTACATATGAGCCAGTTTTGTGAAGTGGATTACATGATTCCATGGGTGAATCATAGCCCAAAATTTTCTAATGTATCTAGATACACTCATATCATACATCAATCACCATTATTTTAGTAATATCATATCCCCATAACCCTCCATGGCCATCGAAAATGGAATGAGAGGGTCCTGTGGACACCTTTGTTTGAATAGGCACATCAAGCCCTGGAGGCTCTGCATATGTTTCCTATAAAATGGAAATTAATCAAAGGAAAATTCATCCACAGGAGTGTCATCTCATACCTTGGTATGGCTAACAGCTCCCAAGCCCTGTGAAATCCTTTCAGAGTCAAGCACCATCAAAATCATGGTTTACATTCTCATTCCTACCCATAACCTGTATATATCAAAAAATCCTAGCCTGATTCATCTATTCTATTTAATATAATTCAAAACAAATATCCCCCATCCATATGCACAATGTGGACCCTCATATGAAAAAAATGACCCCACTAATTTCCGTTTTTCCAGAAAATGTTTATCCTAGGAAATGACCCAATTCATGTTTAGGTGCACCCCATTCAAAATCTATACCCCATGTTCTGAAAGGTCTTAATCCCCATAATCCTCTACACCCATCAAAAATAGAAATCTGGTGTCTTAGAGGCACATTTTTGACTATGCACATCATGCCCTAGTGGCTATGCATATCATTCCTACAAAACAACTATTCACTAAAGGAAATGTCTTCCTTAGGAGATTTCATTCCTATTCCCTTATACCGAAATAAAATTTATGTCCCATCTCACTCCTCAGATTCAAAAAACCATTACGTTACGATTTACATAATTTTCTCTTTTCAATTGTCTGAAATGCAGAACATTTCCGGTCAAACTGTTTAATCACTCTACCCTCTATTGGTCATAGTTGAATGACTCTACAATAAATGATAGCCTAGTTGTATGATGTTAAATTTCACCATACCATGACCCTCCCTTACAATAGAAAATTTCATGCATGAGTAATTTCTCAGTCAACCATAATAAAAATCCAAAGTTTCTAAAAATACTACATTACATTTTAAAGGGATGGCCAGTGTCATGTAGACACCTTTTTTTGACTATGGACATCATGCCCCATATGCTCTACATATGTCACCTACAAAACGACTATCGACCAAAGGAATATTTATCCTCAAGCGAGTTCTTTACTACCTTCGTACACCTAAAATGTATCCCAATCCCTAAATACATCAATGTATCATGATGTCAGGGTTATGAAATGTCTCTCATTCATGTCTGATCGTTTTTAGGACATTCTGAACTGATGAATCCCGAATTTTGGCCCCTACCCCCATCAATATTGGTCAAAGATGTTCAACCTAAAATAATATTAATAAGTCTGATTGGAACGACTATAAACCACCTATGAAAACGATGTAATACTCACCAGAGTGAAAACCCAAAAAGGGATCCCCTGGTAATATTTGATTACCTGCTCACTAAACCTATATTTTATATTCTTTAGGTAAAAATATCAGAAATTATATATTTAAAATACTCATTATGTTTTTTGGGTTGAAAACCAACAAAGGAATGCCAAAGAAAAATTCTTGAAACACACGCTACGCTTGTACAAAAGAGGGTTAGAAAAAATGTAAGGCAATAGTGTAAAAGGAACAAAAGATCATGAGGTTTTCCATCTATCCCCAACAACATCCAAACTATGCTCATAGAGTCCCCTACCTCCGGGAAAAATTCTAGCATATTTTTTTTGTTAGAATTACTTATCCCAAATCACGATCTAGGTTCTATGAAATTTAAAAGTTGTCCATACGATCAATTGTGATGGATTTTCATTGCTGGAAAAAGAGGAGGGATAAGCATCAAGAAGAAAAAATAGTTCCATTTTATTTAATAGATATATAAAGGGCATCCACAACCTAGATCCTTTCTCTGTGGGTTGTACATGATCATTACAAGATATTTTTGGTGGACTCAAAATGTTGCATTAACAATTGATTTGACTCCTAAATGGTCTAATGATGTTTTAAAAAGTTTAGGGTATCAGCCTCTGCACCTTCCCATAATGTCTCTGTGTCCCTCATGGCTTTATGTCTTGTAATTTCACCTTCTTCTATCTGTCATCGCCCCTCCACAAAAGCTAACGTGGTATGGGCCCACTCTTGATTAATTCACTCCATCTTTTGACATTGTTGCTCCACTTCCTGATCATGTTATTCCACTAAGGAATATTTCTTCCCAATTTGAAACCTTGCAACCACTCTATCTTTGTTAGTGTCTTCATCAATGAGGATTTTCCAAACAACAGCAACATAATCCATCAACTCTGTAGTAGAAAGATTTCATTAAATTGTGCCATTCACTTCCTAAGAAGTAACTACTTGTATCACTATATCATAGATTCCATGATAGTCGAATCCTCTAAATACCGAGACCAAAAACTAGCTATGTTGTTTTTGGAATCTTCCTTGGAATATCAGCCAATAGAGATTGAGATTCTAATCTCCAAATATTCTTCCACTCTTTTTCTCAGATGGTACAACAATCAACCAAGCCTTATTGGTTAGTCTCATAGTCACTCCCTAATGAGGATAGATAGTCAGGGATGAATGCAACGATAGAGGGACTCAATTCAGTGGCTACAACACGACTCAACCCCTCACTATCATTTCCATTAATGATTTCATTAGATGTATGAGTGGGAGCAACCACCTCAAATGATAATACTTTTTGTTTTAATTCTGAATGTAGAGGAATGAATAGTAAATATCCTCTTCTCCGGAAATAAAAATTTTGTGATTGAAGGACCTGATAATTGACATCTATCTACTCAAGCATCAATAACTCCCACCACCATAGCAACATCAATACCCGAATAAGGTGGTACCACATCTTCAATAAGCAGCCATGCCCCATGGATGGTAAAGGGAATCAATGGCCCGAGACCGTACGTGATAGGAATAGAAACCTCTTTGAAATCCCCTAGAATGTCTCTCAATGTTATCAGTCTTGCATGGATGATCTGTCCAAAAATGTGTACTTGTCTTGAGATTCTAGGGGGTGAGACCACAACTTCTCTCAGAACTGTAGTAAAAGGAAAAATAGCCTACAACATGTTTTCATTGCTAGGGAAATATTATCTCCTTTGGCTATGACATTCACAGAGGTAGAGTCGATATGTACAAGTGGAAAATCAATCTTATAAGGGACTCCCTCTATAGGACAATATACATTTGATTTGGAACAATTGGTTCCTTAAGACGTTAAGTCCCTCCAATATCTTATGAGGCTTGAGGATCTTCAATGGATTTATCTCATACCATCAAATTTATCCCACCATTCTCTATGGGAATAGAATCAACATTTTCAATCGCGGCCTCAACTTGTGGATGTTATTTTATTATTAAGGAAGATTTTTTTGAGCTAGAAAAATCAAGATTAAATGGTTGACAATACCCTTCGCCAGTTCAGTTAGTCATGTTCATTTACATTAGTCGATCACAATCGTAGGTGGATCATCCTATGATATAAAGGTAACATGTGTTGCAGATGATTTGGAAACTTCCACCTGGTTACTGATGGGATCTGCATAAAACTATTCACATAACAGTGAGTCAACATGATAAGGGATCTCAGTTCCACCACCAAGTGAAAAGACAATTACATGTTATTCCCCTCCTAATGTGTCCTAATAGTTCAGATGCCTGTTTGAGATTCTTGGTTTTTCATAGAGATGGTTCCGGAATAATAATATATAGAGCATATGAAAGAGGAAATTCTCTGAAGGCTCTTATATGACTATTTCCATCTGCTCTTAGGCTCTTGGAGATCCTTCCATAACCCACCCCACAATCAGAGGGGTACACTCCCCAACTATAGTGCTCTCATGTGAATAAACTGGGGAATGAAATATTTACCATGACCCTTTAGGATCCTACAACGTAAAAAGAGGTAGGGGGCTTTAGCATCTACACATTAGAGGAAATGAATGTCAGGGTTCATGGATAGAACTACCTCTCTTTCGATGGTCATCAACCGGGGCAGAACAACAGTCAATGCTACTTTGTCGGACCCGTAATACCTATCTTTTGAGGTATAAAGGAACATGTATATTTCATTCAAACAATCAGACACCTCATCTAGATATTCTTTAATATAAATAAAGGTGGAAGAAATGGATCCTTCAAAACCCATACGGTTAAAGAATCCTCCATGTAGTAGTCTCCAAATATAATCATTATAAGTTTTTCCCATCATCTCATCCTAAAACCTCCAAGAATGTGGAAATATATCTATGTATATGATGGATAGTGTTGGAGGATTGCCATGGGGGAGTGGAGTGGGTCTCTACAGCTTTAATTTCTTCTTGATAACATTTACATTCTTGGGACTCCCATTAGTCAAATACTTACTGTACTTTTACAGAAGTTAAGACGATTCTCCCGCTATAGCTATAATAGGCGAGCAAAAAACATCGACATCGTCATCATCAGTTTCTAGTCACAACATGCTATGTACCAGATGTGAGTTTTTATGGAGACAGCTGCGGTAATGGATTAGTGTCTTTATGTCCTCCTGGAAAGGACCCGCCTTCTTAGTATACTCATGAAAAGATGTGCCAGCAGGTGATGCCACGTATCCAATGCAAGAAAAGGAATACTCCCCTGTTCGGAGGAACTTCTATAAGGCATGATGGTAATATTCACAAATGGATTGGAAGCCACTCACAATTTCTTATTGCCTCCAGTACACTAAAAAATCACCATCTCTTGGGATGGATTGCTAACCCCCAACAACAGCTTAGACAGATCATTCGGCCTCCCGTGTATTAAAACCCCATCTTTCATGACCTTACATGGGGGAGAACCAATGGCTTTAGAAGGAATTTTCCAGGTTGAGAATTCCCAATAATTTATCTGTCTTATCCTTCCCCTTTTCCATAGATTCCTCAGAGGTTGTTACAATAGGAACCCGATCAGTTAATTATCCATCTCTATTTAATAAAACATTGTCCTTTACATAGCTTCTGGTGAATAGGGGGATACAATATTCAAAATCACAAAGTATAACCTAGAACTGGATGTCCTCATATGTAAACAACATCAATAGTCTATATGCTATTATCATATGTTTCTCTTGACATCAATTTTGAGATTGGAAGGATATAACTTCTTGGCACAATTAAATTGATTACTGAATCTGTAAAGTGCATAGCCCTAATAGATAATCTCTCCTCTGAAGCAGGAAACCAAGATTCCTTCTCTCATAGAAAAAAGTACCCTTAGATGGAAAAGTCATCAGATTCGTTGTTCACAATAGTACCAGTATGGAAATCATAGGTATGGTAATAAAACCATTCCTGGATGTTATAGTTTTACATAATTTCTTTGTCATTGTTTTTATTCTGTTCCTCTTCTTTATCTTGTGAGGCCCAAGCCATCTGGATAACCACACTAGTGCTTGATGGTATGGTCAGAGGAAGGCATATGGTATAGATAAATAATTGATAATGGAATAACCACCTATGTGATCTCATATCCATCCCCAAATCATTTGGAAGGGCCCAATCATCTGGTGGGCTGGCCTCCCACGGCCAATTCAGCCCAAAAAGTGATAAATCCTGGTCAGGACTCGAATAGATTGATTGATGCATCTACTAGTGGCTAGATGAGAGGGTGTGATGGAAGTTGAATGTCTCACAAAACTTGAGTGTCGTACTGGAAAGCTCCATCCACTCAAAAGCATGTCTAATAAGGTCTCTAGTCGAAAGAATTGGTCAACATCACGGATAAGATCTCATCCCCATTCATGAAGTTTTCCCTCCTCTATGGTGAGCCAATAGGTACCCACTTGTCTCCATGTATTCATGGTTGGGAAAGCCCAGGTTTAGAATTGATGGGGCTTTAATCCATTTTTTTCTAACAATGATAGAAAACCACTCAACAAAATTAATGTCCTCCTTTGAATAATTATTGATATCCATCAAAAGTTCCCTTTCATGAACACTGTGTTTCTTGGACAAATAAGGAGTCCTATAATAATTTTCAAAATGGGAGGAAGAAGGTAGGAATTAATCATTTATGTCCCCGTGAATAGGGACATCTGAAATTATCTGGATGTCCCAAAGGATAATGTCAACTTCCACATTGGTTAAATTAAATGTATTGGTTTCTGGGGTCCACCTGTTATAGCGCTATGCAAAAAGGGAGTTTGGTCAATCAGTATATTTATGAGATACTCAAGAATCCTCGTATAGTCCCACTTCCGATAGCTCATTCTCAAAATATTCAATGTTATAGAGATCCAAGAAGGGTCACCCCTAGTCTAAGAAAAATGATTCTCTAGAGAGAAGTTCATGCTTGGATGACCATCTATGTGCTTCACTCTCTATGGCCTTCCGCACAATGCTTTAAAAACAGTGGTCCATCTTGTTTGGATTCTATTGCACCTCCCCTAAGTATCTAGGTGTCTATCTCAGTAGGGGCCCATTGGTGATATCTCTCCAGAGGAATCATCCTCTGGATGAGATCAGGGCCTCTGGGATGGAGGTGTTAGTTATCTCTTATGCAGGCTGATAAACTTAGTTTGGTGCTGGAACTAAAATGTAAAAAAGTAGACCAAAACCATACGTTATAAGCCTATCTGATGATGGATTATCCCTTTTCCTCAGAGTAATCATATTTTACAAAGATTGATGTAAGGGAGGAATTATAATTTTTCCATCAACCGATTCTGTCAGGTTTATAAATATCTCATCAGTAGCCAAAAAAAGGAGAAGTTGTAGCATACTTAGAAGGATAAAATGACATAGAAAAAAACATGTGTAAGATAAATCTTAATCTAAACAAAAACATAAAATGTTCCACAGAAAATTCATTCTAATGAGAAACATTTTGGACATGACACACAAAAATGGCCAAGGGACTTAAAAAGAAGTTCTACATCGGGCTCCACAAAATTCTCCCGTGAATAATATTAAGAAGAAATTTACTATGTTCTGCAACAGTACGTAGATGTCATTTCTTACATATGACCTCGGTATGTAGAAGGCCTATGAGTTGCTTCCCATAGACAGTTGGCCAGAAAACTAGGTGTTTAATGGAACAATGGATAGATGAACTGATTCATCGCTGTGTATATGTTCATTATTTTCCAGTTGATATTTTAAGTATGGGTTAACAATATATATAGTTTAGTTCGCAGGTTTAATGATAATTCTGTGGAACATGGAAATAGCATAGAGTTCTCCAACGCAGAGGTCTGAACATAAGTTCTAAATTTCATGGTGCAGTTCTAGGAATCAAAATTCGGTTCACGGGAAATAAATATTTTGAAGTTTTCAGTTCATAGAACCTATAGAGTGTTTTTCGAATGCATATTTTTTAATTTAGTCGATACATGATGGAAAAGGAATCCAATGAGAGGTCGAAAAAACTTTTCTCCATGAGAAAATTAAAAATACAAATGAACCTGGCCTTTATAAAAAGGCATGGTACCAATATAACAGTCCTACCTATTCTACAGCAAATCACTTCAGTTTAGGAACGCTTTCACATCATAATAGCCTCACCTTCATTTGATTGGACACCATTCTGATGGGGGGAATTAATAGGGTCCTAAAAATTCCAAAAGGGAAGAAAAAACTCCCAAAAAACTATATAGAGGGAAAAAATATTCATCCAAGTCCATCAATGTAAATGGATTAAAATTAGATTGAAAATTTGAGAAACAACATGAATTAATCAAATTTTGAAAAGGGATATAGGATAACTGCATACCATCCCTCAGAAACGTTTCTGAGAGCACAAAAATATTTATCCCTAAGTAAGGTAAAGGACCCACTATGCTCTAGCCGAGGGGAAATGGCTAGAAATCCCAGGGCAACACGAATCGTGTCATTGGAAGAATCAATCATGAAAATTACAACATCATACCCTCTTGAAAACTAAATTGTACATAGAAGAAGCACGCTAGAAGGGTTCTACGAACCACATCCCGTGAACCACACCCTATACAATCCTCAGTTGACCGAGTCTTCCACTGGTTGATATATATATTTATTGGGTTCTACAAATGGTTCACTATACCCACAAATATGATTTCCCTAATGCTTTATAAGAGGAGAACAATTGGAAATGTAAAATCGACGGGTGGAAGAGAGGAAGAAGGAGACCATAGGGGCTGCAAGAGATAATTCATATACAGAGAATATTCCTACTTAGGCCTCATATTATTAATGAAGATTGAATTTTGAACCACTTTTATATAGGGATCACCTGTTAAAAAACCACAATAAGAAGGAACATAATAATAATTGGTAAACTGTGAACCTAATTAGTGAAATAGTGATCCATAAATCCCTCTCTAATGAATTCCCCATGAACTAAAGGCCCCATGACCCTTCATCAATTTGTAACGCCTCATAGTGCATCCTTATAAAGATCAAACCCGACACCACGTACTACACTAGTACGTAGAAGGAACCCATAGAAGCATGGTGATTTATATCAAGGAAAATTTACCACTTTGGTATGCAGTGGTCCATACCCACATCCACTTACCGCTTCTTTATGCGGACGACCCCTATACCTGTGTAGAATTACACTAAAAGGGGCTACCCCTATCCTGCATGAGAAAATATTTACAGAATGGTGTTCCTTTAGGTGTCTTTCTCCCCAGATCCAATCATTCCCCTCTATTACTGTCTAGTCCTTCATAGATCCTTCCTGAACTAGTCCACCAGGATCTGGGAAAAGCCTCCTCCCCAGCCACCACACCCATTTGAGCATATCATTAGGAACATCATCACACCTTTTTTAATCTATATACCTAAGGTAAGAAGAGTTACAAGGGTTTCCTCCCCAACAGGTTGGACCTCTAGAATGTCTCTATGTCTACAATCCCGTGGTGGCCCATGGCCTAACATTGGGATTCAAAACATGAACCTCCCCATTCTTGAGTTTATGGGTAACCACTTGCCATTCCCTATAATAAGTGTGAGTGACAAGCAAAAAAGTCACCCTTTCCTTCCCCTTTGACTAGGGATCATTATCCTCCCCTTTCTCATAACCCAAAAAGGGAACTCCTCTTAAGGTAACCCTGAGACGTTTTCAATATGTTTCACTCATCAAACACTTTACCTCAATGAGGGATGTATTGAGATACATCACCAAGATATGACTATCCTAGATATAAATGTGGGTGAGGTTTTCATGATTAAAGCTACTGTTTCCCTCTCTCATTAGGCTCGTAGACAAGGCCTCTTCCACCATCGTTGTCCTCATTTTCCATTAGCAGATAAGAGTAAGAGAACATTTGTTGAATCTTTCACATACTCTTGTTTCTCCCTCTGAGCATAAATACTATGGGGTTAGGGGTTTGTGATGACACAACATTCACCAATTCATAATGAACATAAAGAACTCTAATTACCACTACAACCAGGATATGTAGGATGCCTACTTAAGGATCAGCTCAATGAAGAACCATATTTCAAAATGTTCACCCCAAAAATATCCCCAAAAAAGGAGTTTCCACTATAGGATTAAGTCCTGGTTTGAATCTTCCAGATGGGAAGTTCCCGGGTGCAAGACTCAATCAATTCATGACTTATAAATGAACTATGAGAACTTGGATTCCTTCTCCAACCAAGATACACAGGATGCATGTCCAAGGACCCAGCTCAAGGGAAGTTCTCAAAATATGTCAGTCCCAATTAAATATTCCCCCAAATTCAAAATGGATTCCTCCTAGGTGTATGTCCTGATAATGGAACTATGCAGACAATGAATTCCGATTTGCATGGGATCCACATGGAGCCTCCCGAATATCCAAGATCTAACCTTCAAATCAACCCTGATGTTCTCTGGGCTATATCCTCTTTAGGTTTATGTTCACCTAGAAGATCATATATTTTCCGGACCCTCTCGCATCTTCTTCATAATCCCCAAAAACATCTAGACTTAGAATATTTCACTTGGAAGTCCTCGATGCATAATGTTAAATTGCATGGATGGGTCCCTGACATATGACTTTAAAAGGTAATGTGTCTCGTTATGCAACACCAAAATATATTGGCATAGATTCTTATCCATATGATTAGTAGGAAGCCCATATTATGGGTCCAACCCCAACATCAAACCACCTTTTGTCTAACCTAGATGATGATAAACATTAGAGTGCCTCATTTAATGGATTAAGATTGCATTGTCACTATGTCATCAATTCTATGTGTATACATGTTGATCCAGCATCCCTAGGGTAACCCATGGATACACTATTCGGGAATGAATTAAGGATTCATTAACATTTAAACATTCCTTATATCTATAATAGAGACATGATGTAGGCAATAATTCCGTCACCAAAATGGAGTGATGAGCCCGACCTCCCATCCTCTCAACCAATTGATTACATAAGTGTCCTTGGCCAAATTTTCATCGAATGAGCTCCTTCCTTTAGAAATTAGGTATATGAATCTGAGATTCAAGGGATGTTGGGTGTTTCTAGATCCACAAATAATCTTGTTAGAGTCCATATGTGGAAATAATATCTTATAAGGACTGATTGAACGAATATATAACCTACTACAATCTCCCATAGAGACCATTCAACTATGGCACCTCCATCATAATGGAAAATGGATAAACTACCCAGTCCCCACATGGACACTCTAATTCCCCCTATAGCACAATGACGTGGGTGAGATAAAAAAAATGGGGAACCAGATGTTAAATTCTCTATAATAATGGAAAAAAATTTGTCACTTGTCCCACCATTTGGTCTTCCCTAAATGCTAACCTCGGGTCGAAAACAAATGGTGAACCTGACGTGAAATTCTCTATAATAACAAACAAATTCTTGTCACGTGTTAAACCATTTTTTTCTAGAAATTCTCTTATTGGGTTAAAACAATTGAGATAAAAAATTGGATTATTTATATCCTTCCTTTAACAATTTTTAAAATAAAGTACATTTATATTTACCTTTTTATAATTATGTCATATTCCCTTGTTTATATCAAGAATAACTTCTATACCTTATAACTAATGTTAGTTTTAAAAAAATAATATTATATTCAATAAAATAATGGAATGACAAAGATATATTAGAAATAAAATGATGGAAATGAATAATGTAGAATATAGAATTTTATATTTGATCAGTTACCCTGTATTTGTAACACCCCAAGCTTCTACGGTACGCTTCTCTTTGAATAATGTGATAGCGTGTGTTGTACGCAACACCGAGTTCTAACACACCATAACCAATCAAACTAGCCGTTATGAATAGTAATACCTACTTTTCGAAATTATATATATTTTATATTTTAAAATGGACTTCATTTCTGGATTCGTAATATCGAATTTAGCCTATGGTAAAATTTTAGTACTTTTCGGATAACTTTCATAATTTGATGAATAGTGAAAATTACTAAATTTTAATTAAAAACAAATTTTTTTAATCAAAATAATTAATAGTGATAAATTATGAATTTGAGTGGTTTTAAAGTATATTTAGAATATATTTTTACCATTTAATATAATGTTGGTCATTGGACACAATTTTACAATTAAACCGAACATAAACAAATGTCAATCTTTTGATAGTTATTATCTCTTAAAAACACGCTTTTTTGTTTTGACAGCGGGAATTAATTTTAAATTAATTTTTTCCAATTCTCTGTTTTGAATTTAGAAAAATGGATTCCATATTTGGAATCAGGATTTCCAAATTGTGTAAATAGGTAACTTTTATTTTTAGACATTTTGAATAATTACTGTGGTAAATATTTTATTTACCATGGTTAAGGGTAAATCTGGTAAATAAGGGTTAAAAAATAATATTATAATAATACTAAATTACCCTAAAATGTGTCCTAGCCTTATTGGTTGATACATGTTCGACTATAGGCATATTTGGGTCGATTTTGGGACCCCATGGTGCCACTTGTAGGTGATAGGGACACTTTATTTTAATTAAGTTAAAATGAATACAAAAATAACAAAATCATATATCTTTTAGAAAAATAATTTTTAAATAGGGTTATATACGTTGGCTTTTAGATTATAAATATTCATTAGAAAGATAAAAAGATTTCCTATATAATGATAGTTTATTTATAATTTTTAGACATTAAATAATTTAATTTATTTATGACACAATGATGATAAAGTAATTACTTTAATAGTGAAAAATTAAAATAAATGATATTATAAATAACCAAATAAATATAATATGAAACTTTTAATGAATTAAAATAATTTTATAGGATAATATGATATATTAGTATTGATTTTATTTACTTATTTCGAAGTAATAAATCTGTTATGAGTTTCACAAAAATCAACTATTGAATAGTGTCAAAATTGACATAAAAGAGTTCTTAAAACAAATATTATATTATTAATTGATATTAAATTCCTAAAAATCTAATGTTCAGACAAGAGACTTATATCATGATAGTTTAATCATTAATGGACCACTTGGGGGTCTCTTGTATGTATTTAGTAAGTTGATTAACCATATTATATAAAAATACAAAGAGACATTGTAAATGTGAAATTAATTAACTTAGAGTTAATACATAAAGATAAGGTTAATATAAGTACCCAAACCTATCTAAATTCTATTGGTTGAGTTGTTTTAGACCCATTACCACCTTATCATTTAAATAATCAACTATAGAACCATTAGAAACCGAATATGAATTTATTATAAATTAATATTTCTAGCTTTTCCAAAGGTGCCCCTCACCCCTCTTATAAAAGGGCACTCCTCTTTCTCATTTCGTAACACCTTCAAAGCCTTTTTGTTCGGCCAAAATCTGCCCAAATACTCTCCCAACTTCCCTCAATACAACCTAGAGGCCTTAGTTTGATCAGAAAGCCAACCTATGGACCCCTTTTTATCAAATCAAAAGGAAGAACCCGAAGAAGAGGTAATGATTTCACCACCCTTTTTCCAAGTTCATTTCTTCTTCCACTTCTTCTTCCTTTGTTGTACCCATTCTAAAATAATAACTCCAGTATCATATATATACTATGATGTTATTATAAATATGGTACAACCATATTCAGTATTCTATCCACCCTTTGAATAACATGTCACCATACATGCGTACGTACAGCTTACCGTCTGCACGTCGTGGTGTAATTGTTATTCAATATATTATTATTTGGATGGGTATAATAATGATATGTAACTCATGTAAATAATAAATATAACATGTTAATTATTATGTATATATTATATACCATCCATTTATATATTATTTTAATATCAAAAGAATGATATTGTCGCTCGTGCGTACGTACGGACTACCGTCTCCACGAACGCGATGAGATTCATTCTCCATCGTATCCATTCAAGTATAATTATCATTTGATGATTTAAAAAATGATGTTTAAGGACTTGATATCATTATGGATATGCATAATATACAACCTATCCATTACAAACATATCTTACGTAACAAAACATATAAAATAAAACAAGTAAGTTAACACCCGAAACAACGATAATACTAAGATATTATTATCAAATCGATATTAAAAGATCATATATGATATAATATTAATGTATATGATTCTTGTATAATTTAATAACAATTATTTCACCATTATACAGGAGGTTAACCTACCCCAACCAAGTAAAAGTACAAGGTAAGGGTTATTTCACAATCTCTTCATTATCTGAGGTTGTTTATATGTAATAATCTACTGGGATCTCTTTATCATCCATATCCATGTTTTCTTAAAAATGTATTTCAAAACAATTTTATTAATTACAATAATATGGGTTAATGTCATTTATACCCTTGTTTGACTTTTTATAAGAGGAATCTTTCCGTCGTTTTCAAAACAAGGTCCTTTTTAACCTTTTCGACAGAATTAAGTTAAGAATGTTTTTATAACTTATACAGAGGGTGCGGTTATTTTCCACCGTTATAAAAATTTTCAAAGCTTTCCTTACAAGATTATAATAATATTTTCATAGAAAATGTTTTATTTTATATGGCTCTTAAATGATTTCAAAAACAGAAAGAGATATTTCTCTAAAAATTGTTTTGATTTCATCTATGTCAACATCCTTTGATGGATTTTACGCTTATTTGAAGTTGATTTATTATGATACAAAACTTCTATATTGTATTGAAGGTTTTGTGATATGTTTGACTGTGGATGTGCTATTTTTATACCATTCATAGTTTATGGTGAAATTATTGACATTTCATATGCTAGTTTTAATACGAATGTTTATGTTATGTTTAAACCTTTTCATATGGGAATGAATTGGACTTAATATGTGACGGGTGGAGCCCGCTATAGCTCCTCGATGCATCGGTAGGTCTCATAAGGCAAACTAGTGTCTTGGCACAAGTCCTTGACAAAATATTATTTGTAGTCTTGGCACGAGGCCTTGGCTATGTGGTTATGATAGTCTGGCATTATGCATTCCATCATTATGAAAGTGGTTATTGATTTTGCATGTGATTATTCGATTAGTAGAGTATCCATGTGAATAAGTAAATGGAATTATTTCATTTTATTCATTCCATACTATGTTGAAAGTTAAAGTTTGAAAGGATTTTGTTTTAGTTATACATTGCCTTAAATGTTTTTTCTTATTTATGAAAGTTTCCGCTATATTGTTATCCTTACTGGTCATTTGAGGTCACCCCTTTTCTATGTTTTATTTTTCCCAGGAAGTGAAGAAGTAAATTATGAATGACCTACAGGGATATTATCTGGGGATATGAGTGTGGATTATGGAGGGAATATGTTGTAGTAGTAGTTTTTCATTTTATGATGTAATGTAAGACATATGAATATATCTAGTGTTTCCAAGGCTACTAAACCAATCGGTCTTTCGAGATTTGATCTTTCTTGTGATCATGCCAATGTTATGTAATAATGCACCGACTCTGGGTAACTAGGGTCGGGGCATTACAGTTAGTATCAGAGAAAGTTTAGTACAAACCTTGGAAGCTAGATTTAGATAAACTCTGATTAGAGCACATAGACCTAAGATGAACTTTGAGGATTAGTATAGAAGAACTTCCTAGAATTTTGGTATTGTAGAGATTTTGTGAGTTTTCTAAGCAATACATCCCTGTCTGGATACAAGAAGGTAGAAGCGGCTCTTGCACAGATGTACCTAGGGGTAAAACCCGAAAACACCGCTTTGAGCTAGACTCGAACGGGAACTGGTGCACGACAATGGGCCTTGTTGCACTGTTGGTTACGACACTCCCGGGGGATATGCTTCGGATAACTCTCATTTTCATTACAAATCATTATGAAGGGTTTATGAGTATATACTTCCTCAAAGAAATTTTTTTTATGATTATGGATTATATCCATAAATAGTTCAATTTATGTTAAGTGTTTTATAAATATGGGATTATGTATTTTGATTCATAAACTGATCTAGTTTATGCCATTGTTTAGAAATGGTGCCTAGTGGAAGAAATGGAAACCATATCAATGCACGCACTCCATGTAGAGATTCCCTCCTGCTCAAGATAATTATAGTGGAGTTGGTGATGAAACTATTGCCGACCAACTAATCATCATACTGGGACAACTCACTCAAGTTATGAATAATAACCTTAATCGTATGGAGCATCCGGATCCATAGCGTGGAGGATCAATGTTAGATCTATTCATGAGTCAAAAACCACCAACGTTCAATGGGAGTACAAATCCCTTAGTAGCTGAGCAATGGATAAATTCCCTAGAGAAAATATTTCAGGCTTTGGTGAGCAGTGAAAGGGAAAAAGTTATCATGGCAGTTTACCGCCTCACTGAAGATGCTGATCAATGGTGGTCATTGATTAAAAAAACGAAGGAAGATGATGAAGTATTAAATATGGAATGGAGGGAGGTCAAAGATCTGTTTTTAGAAAAATACTTTCCTCGCGACCATCGAGCAGATATGGAAAGGAAATTTCTGAGTTTGAGACAGAAGGAGGATGAGAATGTAACAAAGTATGAGGCTAACTTTACAAGGTTAGGAAGGTATGCTGGAGATTATATACATAACCCAAGAAGTAAGATTGATCATTTCTTTGATGGGTTAAAACCATTTCTCCGTCGAGCATTCGTCTCACAATCATTTTCATCGTACGAAGACATTGTCTCATGTGCTATCAAGACCGAAAAGGAATTCTCTAAGTCTTATGACTTTAAAGCAAAGCAAGAGAAGAAGAGGCCTGCTGATCAATCTGGGAATGGAAATAAGGGGAAGAAAGGAAAGTTTGAATATCCATCTTGTGTTAAATGTGGGAAGAAACACCCCGGTACTTGCTTGAAGGGAATGGGAGTCTGTTACAAGTGTGGTGAAAAAGGCCACCAAGCTCGTGATTGCAAGGGGAAGAAGGAAGCTACCAACGTTCAGTGCTACAATTGCAGGGAGATGGGGCATTATGCAAATGCATGTCCTAAGCGTCAGGAGAACTTACCTTAGAAAAGGCCAATGGATCAAGGCCAGGCTTATGCTATCACTACTGCTGAGGTAGAAGCTCCGAAAGACGTGGTGGAAGGTAATTTAATGGTTTCCTCAAGTTTAGCAAATGCATTATTTGATTCTGGATCATCGCATTGTTTCATATCTTCCCAGTTTGCTAAGAAAATTAGATATTTCCAATTTGATTTAATAATGGAGTTGTCAGTTAAAACTCCTAAGGGAAGTATCATTGCAAAAATGTTTTTTGAATCAGTCCCCATTAGAGCACATAAATGTTCGTTATCTGCGGATCTCATCGTTATACCTATGATTGAGTTTGATATAATCCTCGGTATGGATTGGATTTCAGACTATGATGTGATGATTTATTGTAAGAAGAACGAGGTTACGATTCTTGATGATAATGACAAGGAACACCTTATCTTTAGAGAAGAATCGTCACCACCTAATTCTTATTTAGATCCACCCCCAGTAGCTCAACTTAATTCAATTATTGGGGAGGAAGAGAATGAAATAACTGTCGTTGAGGAAAGGAATGTTCAAATAGAGGATGTACCTATTGTGAAAGAATTTGTAGATGTATTTCCAGAAGATTTACCTGGACATCCTCCAGAACGAGAAGTTGAGTTTTCCATTGATTTGATTCCTGGATCAAGGCCTATATCGAAGACCCCTTATATAATGGCCACTGTAGAATTATTTGAACTAAAGAAACAACTAGAGGAATTGAGTAATAAGGGATTTATTCGCCCTAGTGTTTCTCCATGGAGAGCCCCTGTTCTTTTTGTTAAAAAGAAAGATGGATCTATGAGGTTATGTATTGACTACAGGGAGATCAATGCTATAAAGACAATGAACAAGTATCCCCTACCTTGTATTGATGATTTATTTGACCAACTACATGGAGCTCAATACTTTTCAAAGATTGACCTTCGATCTGGATACCATCAGTTGTGTGTGAAGAAGGAAGACATTCCGAAGACATCATTTCGAACCAGGTACGTGCATTACGAGTTTACCGTAATGTCGTTTGGATTGACTAATTCACCCTCTGTATTCATGGATCTGATGAATAGAGTTTTCAAGGAGTATCTTGATGAATTTGTGGTGGTATTTATTGATGATATCTTGGTATACTCCAAAACCTACGAAGATCATGAAAATCACTTGCGCATTATCTTGAAGACTCTGAGGAGGCATGAATTATATGGGAAGTTTAGAAAGTGTGAATTCTAGCTTCAGGAGATTTCTTTTCTTGGCCATATTGTCTCTAAAGATGGAATCTCTGTTGATCCTTCTAAGAGCAAGGCAATCCAAGAATGGCCAGCACCTACGAGTATAACTGAGGTACGTAGTTTTATTGGTTTCGCTGGTTATTATCGACGTTTCGTCCAGAATTTTGCCCGATTGGCTAACCCATTAATGATGCTCACACGTAAATGGGTTAAATTTGTTTGGACAAAAGAGTGTAAAGAATTTTTTGAAGAACTGAAGAGAAGATTAGTCAATGCTCCAATATTGACTCTACCATCGGGGAATGATGGGTTCGTTATTTATAGTGATGCATCAAAGAAAGGACTTGGTTGTGTCCTTATGCAGAAGGATAGAGTTATCGCCTATGGATCACGACAGTTGAAAATTCATGAACAAAACTATCCTACTCATGATCTCGAGTTAGCAGCTGTGATCTTTGCTTTGAAGATATGGAGGCACTACCTCTATGGTGAAAAATGTGAGATTTATACTGATCACAAGAGTTTGAAGTATATTTTCTCACAAAAAGAACTCAACATGAGGAAAAGGAGATGGATTGAATTACTCAAGAATTATGATTTGACGATACACTACCACCTAGGAAAGAAAACAAGGAGGTAGATGATTTGAGTAGAAAAGACCATGGAGTTTTGAACAATATGAGAATTGAAAGGGATCCAATTTTCATGGATCTAGTAAAGATGGACATGGGAATAACCAGGGAAGGTGAAACATCAATTCTTTTTCAAATGGTTGCCAAACCATCATTACTAGAAAGGATTAAGAGTTCTCAGACCGATGATGAATAATTTCAAAAGAAGATTAAAGCTGTGAATGATGGGAGATTGAGAGACTTTGTGTATGAAGATGGAATTTTGGAATTCGGTAAGAGACTTTGTGTTCCCGATTTACCTGATCTAAAAAGGGAATTGCTGGATGATGCTCATAGTTCCAATTTATCTATACACCCTGGGAGCACCAAAATGTATAGAGATTTGAAGGAATATCTTTGGTGGGACAATATAAAGAGGGAGATTGCTGATTTTGTGTCAAGATGTATGGTTTGTCAACAAGTGAAAGCTGGAAGGCAACAACCTGGAGGAGTAATGCAACCTCTTCCCATACCGGAGTGGAAATGGGACAATATTACGATGGACTTTGTCATGGGGCTACCAAAGACTCCAAGAAGGAATGATGCAATATGGGTTATTGTTGATCGTCTTACCAAGTCAGCACATTTTCTTTCTATAAGAGAAGATCTACCCCTGGAACATCTAGCAAGACTATATATTAATGAAGTTGTGAGACTTCATGGAGTACCCCTATCAATTGATTCTGATCGTGATCCCCATTTTACTTCAAGATTTTGGAAAAGTCTTCAGAAATCCCTGGATACTGAACATCATTTGATCACTGCATACCACCCTCAGACAGACGGACAATCAGAACGGACTATTCATACCTTAGAAGACATGTTGAGATCATGCTCACATGATTTTCAGGGTATGTGGGATCAATGTTTACCACTGGTATAATTTTCCTATAACAATAGCTTCTATTCGAGTATTCAGATGGCACCATATGAAGCGTTATACGGAAAGAGATGTCGTACACCAACTTGTTGGGATGACGTTGTGAAAGAAAACTTGTAGGCCCAGAACTGGTGGAGGAAACGGTGGAAAAGGTGAAGGTAATCCAAAATCACATCGAAGCAGCTCAAAGTAGGCAGAAGAGCTATGCCGATAATCGAAGGAAGGATTTGGAATTTCAAGCCGGTGATCATGTTTTCCTGAAGGTATCTCCATGGAAGGGAATCATACATTTTGGTAAGAAAGGTAAATTGAGTCCTAGGTACATCAGACCTTTCAAAATTCTAGAACGAATTGGGGCTGTAGCTTACCGATTGGCAATGCCGCCAAGTCTCTCCAAAGTTCACGATGTGTTCCACGTATCTCTGTTGAGGAAATACATGCCTGACCCAACGCATGTACTCACCTATGAGGAATTAGAACTAGAACCCGATCTGTCTTTTTGTGAAGAGCCTTTCAGGATTCTTGATACAAGAGAACAAGTACTGAGAAACCGGACGACGTGTCTGGTAAAAGTTTTGTGGAGAATCCATAAGATGGAAGAGGCAACGTGGGAACCCGAGGAACTTATGATGAATAACCACCCGAGTCTTTTCATGCGGTAGTATTCTAGAAATTTCTAGGATGAAATTTTTTGAAGGAGGGGAGAATGTAACACCCCAAGCTTCTACGGTACGCTTCTCTTTGAATAATGTGATAGCGTGTGTTGTACGCAACACCGAGTTGTAACACACCATAACCAATCAAACTAGCTGTTATGAATAGTAATACCTACTTTTCAAAATTATATATATTTTATATTTTAAAATGGACTTCATTTCTGGATTCGGAATATCGAATTTATCCTAAGGTAAAATTTTGGTACTTTTCGGATAACTTTCATATTTTGATGAATAGTGAAAATTACTAAATTTTAATTAAAAACAACTTTTTTTAATCAAAATAATTAATAGTGATAAATTCGGAATTTGAGTGGTTTTAATGTATATTTAGAATATATTTTTACCATTTAATATTATTTTGGTCATTGGACACAATTCTACAATTAAACCGAACATAAACAAATGTCAATATTTTGATAGTTATTATCTCTTAAAAACACGTTTTTTGTTTTGACAGCGGAAAATAATTTAAAATTAATTTATGCCACTTCTGTGTTTTGATTTTAGAAAAATGGATTCCATATTTGGAATCAGGATTTCCAAATTTTGTAAATAGGTAAATTTTATTTTTAGACATTTTGAATAATTACTGTGGTAAATATTTTATTTACCATGGTTAAGGGTAAATCTGGTAAATAAGGGTTAAAAAATAATATTATAATAATACTAAATTACCCTAAAACGTGTCCTAGCCTTATTGGTTGATACATTTTCGACCATAGGCATCTTTGGGTCGATTTCGGGACCCCATGGTTCCACTTGTAGGTGATAGGGACACTTTATTTTAATTAAGTTAAAATGAATACAAAAATAACACGAGCATATATATTTTAGAAAAAAAAATTTACATATGGTTATATATGTTGGATTTTAGATTATAAATATTCATTAGAAAGATAAAAAAATTTACTACATAATGATAGTTTATTTATAATTTTTAGACATTAAATATGTTAATTTATTTATGACACAATGATGATAAAGTAATTACTATAATAGTGAAAAATTAAAATAATTGATATTATAAATACCCAAATAAATATAATATGAAACTTCTAATGAATTAAAATACTTTTCTAGGATAATATGATATATTAGTATTTATTTAATTGACTTATTTTGAAGTAATCAGTCTTTTATGAGTTTCACAAAAATCAACTATAGAATAGTGTCAAAATTGACATAAAAGTGTTCTTAAAACAAATATTATATTATTAATTGATATTAAATTCCTAAAAATCTAATGTTCAGACAAGAGACTTATATCATGATAGTTTCATCATTAATGGACCACTTGGGGGTCGCTTGGATGTATGTAGTAAGATTATTAACCATATTATATAAAAATACAAAGAGACATTGTAAAAGTGAAATTAATTAACTTAGAGTTAATACTTAAAGATAAGGTTAATATAAGTACCCAAACCTGTCTAAATTATATTGGTTGAGTTGTTTTCTACCCATTACCACCTAAACATTTAAATAATCACCTTTGGAACCATTAGAAACCGAATATGAATTTATTATAAATTAATATTTCTAGCTTTTCCAAAGGTGCCCCTCACCCCTCTTATAAAAGGGCACTCCTCCTTCTCATTTCTTCACACCTTCAAAGACTTTTTTTTCGGCCAAACACTGCCCAAATACTCTCCCAACTTCCCTCACTACATCCTAGAGGCCATAGATTGATCATAAAACCAACCTATGGAGCCCTTTTGATCAAATCAAAAGGAAGAACCCGAAGAAGAGGTAATGATTTCACCACCCTTTTTCCAAGTTCATTTCTTCTTCCACTTCTTCTTCCTTTGATGTTACCATTCTAAAATAATAAATCCAGTATCATATATATACTGTGATGTTATTATAAATATGGTACAGACATATTCAGTATTCTATCCACCCATTGAATAACATGTCACCATACGTGCGTACGTACGACTTACCGTCTCCACGTCGTGGTGTAATTGTTATTCAATATATTATTATTTGGATGGGTATAATAATGATATGTAACTCATGTAAATAATAAATAAAACATGTTAATTATTAAGTATATATGATATACCATCCATTTATATATTATTTTAATATCAAAAGAATGATATTGTCGCTCGTGTGTACGTACGGACTACCGTCTCCACGAACGCGATGATATTCATTGTCCATCGTATCCATTCAAGTATAATTATCATTTGATGATTTAAAAAATTATGTTTAAGGACTTGATATCATTATAGAAAAGAATAATATACAACCTATCCATTACAATAATATCTTACGTAACAAAACATATAAAATAAATCAAGTAAGTTGACACCCGAAACAACGATAATACTAAGATATTATTATCAAATAGATATTAAAATATCATATATGATATCATGTTAATGTATATGATTCTTGTATAATTTAATAACAATTATTTCACCATTATACAGGAGGATAACCTACCCCAACCAAGGAAAAGTACAAGGTAAGGGTTATTTCACAATCTATTCATTATCCGAGGTTGTTTATATGTAATAATCTACTGGGATCTCTTTATCATCCACATCCATGTTTTCTTAAAAATGTATTTCAAAACATTTTTATTAATTACAAGAATATGGGTTAAAGTCATTTATACCCTTGTTTGACTTTTTATAATAGTAATCTTTCCTTCATTTTCAAAATAAGGTCCTTTTTAACCATTTCGACAGAATTAAGGTAAGAATGTTTTTTTAACTTATACGGCGGGTGCAGTTATTTTCCGCCGTTATAAAAATCGTCAAAGCTATCCTTACAAGCTTATAAGAACATTTTCAATGAAAATGTTTTATTTTATATGGATCTTAAATGATTTCAAAAATAGAAAGAGATATTTCTCTAAAAAGTGTTTTGATTTCATCTATGTCAACATCCTTTGATGGATTTTACGCTTATTTGAAGTTGATTTATTATAATACAAAACTTCTATATTGTATTGAAGGTTTTGTGATATGTTTGACTGTGGATGTGCTATTTTTATACCATTCATAGTTTATGGTGAAATTATTGACATTTCGTATGCTAGTTTTAATACGAATGTTTATGTTATGTTTAAACCTTTTCATATGGGAATGCATTAGACTTAATATGTGACGGGTGGAGCCCGCTATTGCTTATCGATGCATCGGTAGGTCTCATGAGGCAAACTAGTGTCTTGTCACAAGGCCTTGACAAAATCTTATTTGTAGTCTTGGCACGAGGCCTTGCCTATGTGGTTATGATAGTATGGCATTATGCATTCCATCATTATGAAAGTGGTTATTGATTTTGCGTGTGATTATTCGATTAGTAGAATATCCATGTGAATAAGTAAATGACATTATTTCATTTTATTCCTGCCATACTATGTTGAAAGTTCAAGTTTCAAAGGCTTTTGTTTTAGTTATACATTGCCTTAAATGTTTATTCTTATTTATGAAAGTTTCCGCTATATTGTTATCCTTACTGGGCATTTGAGCTCACCCCTTTTCTATGTTTTATTTTTCCCAGGATGTGAAGATGTAAATTATGAATGACCTGTAGGGATATTATGTGGGGATATGAGTGTGGATTATGGAGACAATATGTTGTTGTATTAGTTTTTCATTTTATTATGTAATGTAAGACATATGAATATATCTAGTGTTTCCAAGGCTACTAAACCAATCGGTCATTCGAGATTTGATATTTCTTGTGATCATGCCAATGTTATGTAATAATGCACCGACTCTGGGTAAATAGGGTCGGGGCGTTACAGTATTCATTATCATAAAAAATAAAGTATGTAAACGATAGAAATAATTTTTCATGTACAATGATTGAATTTATAAAAAATGGTGATTTTTAGAGTGTAAACTAATTAATGGATGATAATTAGACTCATATAAAATGGGAACGTGGTAAAATGAAAATGATTGAATGTTGAATGTCATTATTTCTTGGGAAAACAATGTGTGTAATTTATAATATGAAAACTATTTATCATCATGAACTTTTTAAGAAATTACTTATTAAGGATACAGATATTCCCCCAAATCATTGCACTGAATAAAATTTATTTTATGATTGTGAATTATAAATAAATAATTATTATTATTTCTTGAATAATTTTAATTTATTTAGAAATGATAACTATGGTTTAAATTATTGTAAATTTTTAAGCAATCTTGATGGAAAGGTAATGTAGTTATAACCCTATTTTTAGTTCCAAAAAAAGGTTTTAAAAATTCCATTGATTATATGGCTCTAAATACCATTAATGTCTTCATAAATGACCCTGAATATGCAATGGAATGATAATGACAGAATTACATATTATTATCTGTTAATTTATATTATACAAAAATAAGCATGATGTACATTTAAGATAATGGGTACTAATTTTCCATCAGAGGTAAATAATTTCTGGTGAGGTCTATCATGTAATGGGTTTAATATTTTTACTTTGATTTTCACTTCACTTAAAATGGGGATGATATTAATTTACATTTATAACCATCCATCGTGGATGTGTAAATAAATACAATTGAACATTTAGAGTAAAAAGATATATAAAACACCGGATCTAGAAAATGGTATGGTTTTTTATGAAACCATTAATAAAACATTTGAATAAATTTTGGAATGTTCTTGTGTTTGCATATGATAATTCTTCTAAAAAGATAATTATTATGTGTGATCAGATTATGATTATGATAAATATTTTTCTCATTTAGGACATGATGTTTGGATATAAAACTATGGGTAAAGTATCCTTTATAATTTTTATAAATAACACATGATCTTGGAGGATTAAATATCATTATATCCTCGGTTTCATTGGATATCAAGGTTTCATTCAAATGGATAATCTAGAAAAATAAATCATTGATGGTATATAAATAGTTTTGAGACCCTAAAGACCACTTATCAAGTGCCTAGATCTGATGAAAATAATGAATTAAATTATGTTAGTTTTTCATTTCAAAAAGGTGAGGTGAAATCTAAAATGAGGCTGAGTTTATCCATTGAATCCAATCACTACTGAAACAAAACATTTCCATCATTTAGTATTCATATTCATAAACCAATTTATTATATAATTATTTAAATATAATTCACATAAAGTGAAATATAGGTTTAGTGTATCTTTTAATCCATCTAAATATCAATGTAAATCCCATAGATCATTCACGGTATAAGTTTTTTGTACTCTGGAGTGTATTTTTTATCTAATAATTTTAAATTATATTTTTCATATTTGTTTTCAAATTCATACTGAAATACATCGTAAGGGAACAAATTCCACAAAATTGATGTATCCAACTTAATGAAATATATACACGGGATGTCTTATATCAGGAATAAAAATCATCCTTATAGTTTCTTGGGAAATTTTATTTCTCACTAAATTTTTTTGATATATGTTTAATGTATATGGATGGTTTTATAATATTGATCCCAATATTTTATCACTTCCTCAATTAAGTAATTTTAAAATGTTTATTTCACATTATATTACATGGTTTTACATATATCATATATTATTATTATATTATAATTTTTGAAACCAAAAAAAATTATGAGAATAATTAATTATCTTTTACCTTTGAAACTGTGAGAAACCTTGGGTAGAAAAGAATTTTCCACATGGTTAAATGAGTTTATATGACCATTAATTTTATAAAATAAATAATAAATAATATTATAATGTTGATATTAATATATAATTTAGGAATCAAGTTTACATGTTTATTTTTTCTCATGAAATAACATTATTGAATTTTGGTCCGAATAATCTTGATCATGATGGAAAATCATGGGTGATAAATGGATTCATATTTTTTTTAAATGATCGTTTAATGAACATGTGAACAAAATATGACTGTGTTTTGTTAATTGAAAATAGAAACCTATTATTCTAGTGCATCAGATAATAGATTGATATATTAAAGTATGACTTATTTTTTGGATGTTGAGAAAATACAAATATTGTATTATTTCTCCCATAGAAAAGTCACGATGATGAAATGATGTAATTTTTTTAGTGATTATAAAAGTTACATATATTAATGATTGTAGATTTAAAATTATTTAAATGTATCATTTCTAAGATACTAAAAAGATATATATTTTTACATAAATTTTGAAACAGATGTTTAATTTAAGAGACTCTCTAATACAAAAAATATGTTTTATTATTGACGTTATCCCGAAAATGATTTTTTATAGTCATGTGGATGAAATTGAAACCATATATTCCCCTATTAGTTATGATAAATACATTCAATCTTATGTCTCAAAAATTCCAATTTTTGTAGCTAATTATGAACCACATGCAGTGGTGGGTAATATATCAAAGAAATCAAATGTAATTTTTGTTGAATCATTTTAACATTTTTTTGTAGTTTCAGGGTGGTACTATAAAAATTTATTGAATTAAATTACACTATATTATACCATTTTCCAAACAAATATTCAACCTATTATATTTTGAATCTAATATAGGAGTTTCATTAAAAAATCATTTCATTGAAATTATTGAATTTATTTTTCATAAAAAACTATATTGATGACACATGAGAATGATAATTTTTAATATATTATATAAATTCGGTTTCAAAATATTATATACAATAAAATATGTAAAATATTTTATGAGCTTCTTAAATTATTGAATATTTTATCATTAAATTGTATGTCAACTGTATATATATATATATATATATATATATTATTTTTTATAAATAATGATTATACTGGTAAAGTGTAAAAAAAGTTTATATGTTAATGACTATTTTTGATTTACATAGAAAATATATGTATTTTATATATAAACTATAAAAAAGCTCAATTTACATATTTACATTATAAATTAAAAGAAAATGTCTCAAAACATATCTATTTGACACCACCCAATAGGTTTAATATACATGTTCATATTTGTTTCATTGTTTAATTTCTAAAATAGATGTCATAATTTCTACCATAAATTATTTATAATCATTTTAAGCTACTTCCTCGTATGAATTGATAAAAATAATTTGTTAATTTTAAATTGAAATTAATTATACTAAATACATATTTATAAATATTTTCCTGGATTCGCCTCCCATAAAAATTGAATTTTCAAAATGGAATTACCTATGGACACATAGAGAGAAATATAATATACTTTAGTATCATTTATTTTTAATTATTTATTATAAATATATAGATGTATAAGAATACAAGTATTCAAAAAAATAATATATAAATTGAAATTTATAATGTTATCATTTCTCAATATAAAATAATATATACCATCCAAAAATGGTTATCCAATATATATTTACTATAAATTTAGACAAATATTATTGAATTTAGAATAAATTAATCAATTTTATCCTTTTACTCATTTAACATTTTTTATGTTCCTATTGAAAAAATACTAAACTAATTATTGTTGATATATTACATTATTAACAAATATGATCCAATAATAGATTGAATGGAAACTATAAAATAATCAACCATACAAACAATATATAAAATTTACATTTGCCTAATGAAAATTACATGTATACTTAATATTCACTGTAAATTTAAAACTCTTTACATGTAAGATACAAAATTATATTACATATAAATGATTTCATAGTAAGTGTGTAAAATAAAAATATTTGTGTAAATAGTAGTTTATTTGATTTTATAAAAGTTCAAGGGAATATTTCTAATATTATACTTCAAAATGATTTTTTTTGTATTTTTAATTACAGTTTGATCTTCTAAAATCAAACTGTGAGAGTTATTTTCATTGGGTACTGTTTATGAATATGAATTATAATTTATCCATAATATAAATGTTTTAGTTTAATTTTAACCTATATTATGTTGGAACTGGACATGCTGCAGAAGCCCCAAACAGGTATGTTTTAGAAAATTTCCATCGACAGTCGACGTAAACATGTCGACATCGGAAATGAGTAGCCTGGTCTTAGCCGAGGACCACACGTGGAGGATTTTAAGAACAAAATTAAACCGATAAAATGCATAGTTTAAATCTGAAGCCACGCACGACGTCGACTCATTTTTGGAAATCGCTGATAGAAGAATCCAAAGACGAATTCCTCTAGATCATCCACATGTGCTTCAAGGAATCTGTGGGAGTGACGTTCATCGAAATCCGGGTGCTAGCGCAGATTTGCGACGAAGCCTTCGACGCTCCAACAACCACTGCATCGCATCGCTAGCGATGCCCGAGATACAGCTCCATCCGAGCTCCTTGGATCCAGAGCATCTCTCTCTAGAATGTGGGATAGAGGAGAGGAGAGATAAGCTCCATGAATAGTGTTTGACAAATTCCACTTCTCTTCTATTTATAGTGCTCAATTAAAATACCTGGTATCGCCTCGCTGGCCCCGAATACTTAACGCACTATTAACGACATTTTATGACTACTAGACTCCGCCATAAATGTTATTATCATTTACTTTTAATATATTAAAAATATGTTACATGATAATAATTATGTCATTATCCTGACTCTTCTCTCCCATAAATATTAATTGAACCTTGAATAATTTAATATTTGTCAATTAATATTTTTTCATGTATTTACTTAAAAATCGTAAATAAATTTAATAAATAAATTCAATACTCATTATTCTAAACTCGAATAATATGAATTTATTTATTTCATTGGTGATCATTTAACTTTGGACAATTCCCGGACCCTTGTGGCGGTGCCCACTAAGTACAATTCTCCTATTCAACTGAATAGTGCAGATTATTGAATACGCTATTGTGTGTGACCCTCTAGGCCCTTATTTTGACATCCGTGAATAGTATTCATAGGCCAAGAGTGGGATCTAGAAACCCATCATGGCCGCTATCGAAATAAGGATTGTCACAGCAACGACAACCAACCTATAAACATGCACTATGTAATATAATATCTTTGTCTATAATATCTCATAAAGCAGGATGCACTCTCATGTCATTACCCATTTCTTGCTTTATTGTTTGTTGATGTAACTGGATAGATTTACCCTCGACTTCCATGGCCGTGGTCTTATAAAGGTACTTCCATCCATATCAACATGGCTAGAGATATATTACTTCCATAAGCTGGAAGTGACAAATCCTTTCTTGAACATTAAACCAATGTCATGCCACCAATGATGCACCTGACACAAACTACCTCGCCATGACTTCATTGACATAGTTTTGGTCTTGAATCAAAGTACAAAATCAAATGAAATACATTGGGAATGATCTCAAGTCATGAGACCATTACACATGATCATAGATAGAAAAATCCAATGACACCCAAAACATGTGGAGTTCGTATTTGTGGGTCAGTCCTCATGATCTCACTACTAGAGATATCCAAGTGCAAACTTGATGAGAAGAAGTCTCAATGATTATGATCCCCCGACACCTGATGGTCAGAAATCTACTATGTCAAATTATTAAGATGTATCTATACCATAGAAAATATAATTAAGATTAATGTTATAGTATCTAAAGGTCCTCATTATAGCCTGGGAACTGCTATAACCTTTCGATACGACAATTAATCATTGGACATTACCATTTCAATAGTGGACACAGAAAAGTCTACACTATATTGGAAAGCTGAAATCATGCATAGTTAACTCTATACACGATATGGTAATCAAAATCACTGAATAGTTGGGTCTAGGGAACCCACTATTTCAACATATTACATTTAATGATTTATATTATTACTAGGAATATTTATTAAACATATAAAATTTGACATAACTAAATAAAACAAAAATAATAATAATGAACATGATGTAAAATAAACATGAACTAAAATGAATCAAATTAAAATAAGTATAATGAAAACAAAATAAATCAAATGAATTTAACATGAAGCAGAACAAATTGAATAACACCAACCTAAATTGAATAGAATCAATCCAACCTAATTCATACTATATTAATCATGACTAAACATGAAAAATTCATCTATATCTTGTTAAATATATACTAAAATAAATTCCAAAAAATAAATCAAACGAAAAAAACACAAAATAAACAAAAATTAACAAATATCCTAACCTAATAATGACACATCTTAAAAAATAGAAACTATAATAAATGATTTAACTGAATGAAAAAATAACAAAATTTCATTACCCAAATATTTACCAAGTGAATGTATTTTTTAATCCCAATTTAATCAGCCAATCATAAGAAAAATTAGATCAAATGGAACATAAAATAAGAAACCCATAGCATATCTATTTTTTCAATGCTACTTTGTATGTGTTGATTATATAATTCCATATATATAATTTATTTTTATTTTATTTCTTCAAAATAATCCAATAATATATTAAGTAGATATATTTATTTTGTTTATATTAACAATTTATATGTTATAATTATGTAATTTCATCGATAATTTATTGTTTGGAATTCTAAAAATTAATGAATTTATAATTTATCAAATATTTATTTAAAATGAAGGAAATAAAATATATTTGATTGAATCTGAAGAATAGATTAACTGAAAATGATTTTCACATGGGATAGACGATAATTCTTCCCCGAGTTTCCATTCTGAGTCTGTAATTTAAAATTTTTATATCAACTAAATAATATATAATTTAAAATAATTTTAAAATTTAAAATTTTTTATTTTAAAAAACATTTCGTGATAAAAAATGTCTTTTACTATGCTATTAGAATTATTAAAAATCCAGAATATTTGTGAGGGGATATTAATTGTAATTATATCACTCTTTATACCAGATCAAACCTGACCATTTTCATGTTATATATTAAATAATATTTCTATTTGAATTGTGGATAATAAAAGCACCTAAATTGTCTACAAATATTTTCTCTAATCATCCTTTCAATCAACCATTTCTTTATCTAATAATGGATCCTTCTCATCTTCCCTATTATATATTTCCACCAAAATATTTTATTTAACTATTTCCTACTTCTCCATTCCCTCACGTATTTGTGTTCTTGTATCACTAAACTCTAATACAGTAAATTTTGACATTCCCGACTAGACTGATCATTATTAGTATATATTGGACCCCAAAACACTAAACATTTTACATTTCATTCATACCCTATGGATCCACCAAATCTAATGGATAATCAGAAAATAGGTATATTTATACAACACTAGGAATTTTTGTAACAACAACATATTTTCATTTTAACATTTATCAATTGAATATTTTTGTTTTATTCATTCATAACTAGATTAAATATTTTTATAATTCATTTTAATTCTTGCATTAATTATGTATAGAACCTCTAAATAGAGTTAATACTTTAGTAAAAGTAATAAAATAAAATGATTGGTAAATGTTTGAGAGAATATAAGAATTTGATTGAGAAAATTTCCAAATATAGTGACCTGATTCATTTGAAATCAACCTCTTGGAATCACATTATAGATGAACAATAAAAAAAATTTGTTTATATAAGACTAAAAAATTACTATATTAAATTTTATATTTTTATTGTGTCTATATGAAACAATAATGTTTTAGGAGCTTCGCTATAATTTTCACAATAATTTAAAAGTGAGGGTTATAATAATTATAGAATTCAGTTTTTAATTGATATAATATATGCATGAGATATATTAGGGTTGGTTGAGTAGATTTTTTGAAATTTTAAAGGGGATTCTAACCCCTAGTGATCCAAAATTAAAAAATTATAGTAAAATTATTTCTTATTAGAAGAGTAAGGTGTTTATTTTATTAAAAATTTATATATTAGGATTGATAATGATTAATATATTTATTAATAAAATATTTGGTATTCTTATTGTTTAATTTTTAGGTGTATAGATATAAATATAAATTTGGGAATTATAATGTGAATCAACACATTAGGGTGAAGTACTGTATCATAACATGACACAACCTTTGAATTTTTATTTCAAAATAGATATTATTTGATTATCAACAAAAATATACCAAACCAAATAAAATATATTAAAATTTTAATGACTCCATAGGAATATTAAAATGTTTCTTTTATTAAATTATAATAAATATAAACAAAACAATCAATGATGGAATGATCCAATGGTTCCAACAAAGAACTATCCTATCTCAACTAAAATAGATTTGACCTATCAAAAAATATATACTGATATTATTTGATCTAAATAGTCATAAAATGACAAAAAATATCAATAATTGAAAATAAAAATAAAACTCATGGAATGAAACTGACTGAAAATAAATTGAATCAATTAAAAATGAAATAAAATAAACATAACCTAATACGATGAGGGAAAGTTGTGATTCATGCACGCCATAGGCTAAGGAATCAGGTAGGATGATGAGGGAATGAAACTACACTGGGCATTTAGTCCATCTTCATGGGCCATATTTCCTTATTCATATGGTCAATGTAATAGTTCTCCCCCTTACCAGACAGAAAGGGGGGGGGTTTCATTCAAAATTAAAAACAGGCTTTATCCACAACAATTTTATTCAAAATTGTATAAAATTTATGAATTATTTATATTATATAAACTCTTTATAGTTTATAAATTGTACATTCTATAAATTATTGTAATGTATTTCTATAATTATTGTTATATTTTTTGTAAATTGTAATTAAAAATTAAATACATTACAAATTAAGGAAATTTTTATGTGAATATTTTCATTATTTAAATCAATATTAATTTTTAAAAAACATGAAATTATTTTAGTTCCCAAATAAAGAAGAAAATATATTATAGTAAATGATATAATTGTTCTAAAATTTGAAAAAACACCACATAAATTATTTTAGGGTTTTTAAAATGAAACAAAAGATATGATAAGGATTGGGTAAATTAATCAATAAAATCAATATGAAATCAATGAAGAAGATAAAATGTTGATGAATATAATATCTTAGTTAAAATATAATTTATTTCTATAAATATTCAATTCATTATAAATACATGAATAAATTAATTTCATACAGGTAGAGGAAATCCAATAGAGAGCCAAAATATGACCTATAATCTATCTAAATGAACTAGTAGTTTTCCATTTAATATATTTAATACATTAATATGGATAATATTTTAACAAGAAAATTTTTAAATACAATAAATGGTTTGATATAAAAAATAAATGATCGACATTATAATTTATAAACAGTTCGACTATATATTTTTGGAAAAACCTGAAATAAGTTTCACATAATACTTGTATATAATAAGTTAAAATTTTAAACTATATTAATATGTAAATATACCACTATTTTACATGTAAACTCTAGAATGTATTAATATATTAATTTTATACAGTGTTATTAACATACAAATATGTAAATAAATTCATTTAATATGAAAATATAAACATATAAAATATATACTTTTAATAAAGTGGTTGGAAGATATTGATAATAAATATAAATAATATTTACTATCCACACATTACCAAATACAACTCAAAGATAACCAAACCAAATTTAACCAAAAGGTAACAAACAGTACTTAACAACCCATAAAAACCATACTTCAATAAAATTAAATTGAACCAAAATAAATACATTGAAACTATAACTAAACTAAATTGTTATAATATATGTAAAATCTTATAAATAATCTTATATTATACTACTAAACATGTAACTAAATTGTACTAAACAACAATGGGGTAAAATTTATTTAAGAAAGTAAAATAGAATTTAATCTAACATTTAAAATAGGATATGAGATAAACAACACAAAACCGTTATAGTAAAAAACAAATACAATCTACCAAATAGAATTGACTTGAACATCAATGGCCAAAACCGACCTCAAATAAATTAACCCAAACTATAATGAACTAAAATATTTTATTCATAGAAAAACCAATTAAATATTTATTGGATATAAATGAACAAAATCAATCTATATAGTTTTTACTCAATCTGAACTCACCGAACAAAGTCAAACCAATAAAAAAATAGAAATAATTACAACTAAATTTAATTAAAACCATACAATTTTTCTAAATCATGTTTTTTAATTTTAATTTTATTTATTTTATGTTGTCAATGTTAGGGATGATATGATTTATTTTGGTAAAATTTAGTTCAAATTATATCAGTTTTCACTTATAAATATATGTTAGAATTGGTTAATTTTTTATAAATTCAGTATCTTTGAATACAGTTTTTTACATTCAATGCCATTTATGGAATTTGGTGCTGATAATAAAATGGTATCTAAATCCATAATGAAATACCTATATAGAATAAGAAAAGATTTTATTTTAATAAATGATGAGACATAATAATTGATTTTATGTTTTACTCAACTACTTTAAAATTTTAAAAACTATTTCATAAATATATATCCCACTTATATCACAATATCGTTATTTAAAGGACCTTTGTGAGATATAAATATGAAAACATTACTCCGAACTATCATTTGTGATAGATATTAGGTGATGTGGATCAGTAGAGATTCCAATATCAAATTTCAAAGTGTATTTCCAAACAGGTTTTGTCCCACATAAATTAAATAAAACACCTATTCTAAAACATAATTATATGTTCTTCAGGTAGAATAATCTATTGAAAAAAACTATTGATTCATCAGTGTGGAAGATGTAAATTGGTCATAGATTAGTTCGTGAAATTTATTAATTATTTATTCCATCCATTTATATTATATAAGGCTATATTTTTAATATGTGAATATCAATGATACTCTCATTAGGTGATGCACCATTAGATGTAAATTATTGTCCATGTGGTGGTTGGTGCAACACATTTCCTAGTAGTAATAGTGATAAATATCTCGAAGATTGTGATTCTTAGGTGTCCATTTTTTGTAAGGGTGATAATATTAATGGCCATAGTTTTACTAGTGGCCAAGATAATGATCGTCGAGAAAAATATACTAATTGAATCCTATCCAATATAGATATTCATAAAACATATAATCTTTTGTATAGTGTATTATAATTTCAATTGATTTTTTATTTTTCATAATAATATTGTATTCTATAAGTTTATTTAATAAAAAATATAGACTGCTTTAGATATTTTATTATCATTGATGATTGTTTATAAGTTAATATTTTATTTCTATGGATGTCCTGTCTTGCTATGGGTTATTGGATTTTGAAATTATAAAATTATGATATTCATTTAAAAAAAATATCGATAAACACAAATGCTATACATGAATTATGCGTCCAAAAAAATCTGCAGTAGGGAAATACTAATGGATCTAAAAAACCATTCATATAGAGCAATGATGATACACTATTCCCACAATATTTGATGGAATGTTGGTATGGAATATAACAATGGATTCATGGGTCACAATGAAAGTAAAAATCCATTGGTAAAGTATGATTTTCATACATTGACTCTAATAGAGTACACAACCTATGCCCTTTTTTGAAGAAAATATGTATATCAAAAATCCATTCTCATACATGGTTACAACGAGTAGGGGTGTTATTAATATAATTTTATTTATCTCTTTGATCCACACATGATTTTTATTTATCCAAACAAAATTTATTTATCCCCTTATTTTTTTGTATATAATAATGAATATAATTTCTAGTCATTTTTTGATACATTGTAAATAGTTTTTAAAGTTCAAATGTTGTTTTTAGTTATTATATAATTAAGAAATATATTTTATTAAATTAAGGGATTTTTGAATTAAATAATATTTTAATAAAATAATATTATTATGATTAAATTAATTTTTATTAAATATAAATGATCTTATAATTTTATGAATGCAATTAAATTTTTTATTAATGTTTGAAAGCCATTTCTGTCAAAACCCATGAATTTTCGATAAATGTTAGTTTTTATTTTAAAAGTGAAAATTCCCATATTTAAAAAATTATTTTGAAAAAATAAATGTTATTTTTGAAATTAGGACGTCGAAATTATCCAACGGTGAATTTTTCATAATTTTGTGAGACAGTAAAACTTTTGGGTATAAATTAAATACCGTTTAAATATATAATGTGTTTTATGACTTCATAATGACCCAATAGTGATGTAATAAAATACTATAATCATTTTGTTCGGACAATATATATTTTAACATTAAAATAATGTTATTTTGGGGTTGTTTAACTTACATTTTAAAGCATTAATGGACCGCTCAAGACTTATTCAACACTTTGCATTTTTAAATTAATTTACATGGGAGTGTGACTCACCTATACATAAGAAACAATAATATTTTCGAAGTTTGGACTTTGGCCTTATAAAATATTTTTTTCCTCTTCCCTTTACCAAAAAACATGGGCAAAAACCATGGTATGGTTTGTGTTTTGGGTTAATTTAATGTAAGGGGACCCAAACATAAATAATAAATAATTCCCTAACCATTCATATATAAACCCACCCAAGATCCCACTTAATCCTCACTAAAATCCCTTTTAGTTCGTCCAAACTCTTCCCCAATCTCTCTAGATTCCTCCCTAGGTGCCCCAAGCTCCCAAGAAGCCTCTCACAAGCCACTCTCTAGCCTTTGGAAGCACACTTCCAAGTAAGGGTTTTTTTCTTCATTTCTCAATTTTGTCCAATTTTATTTAGGTTGTTTTTCCCTTTTAATTTCAATTATAAATGTTGGGGTATGGTTTTTCACCTCCCTAATACTTCACTCTTTATGATTGAATGATGGGAGACCCTTTCTCTCTCATTAAATTCCTCCCATGTACACCCGTTACAATGCCAAAATTCAGAAAGGAACTTCTCTCCCCTCTTTTACATTCAATTAATACTTTTGTATCATGAATCTAAATTCCATTACAATTGTTGGGACATGTATCTATATGATCGACATACTGTCCATTACATGTAAATATGATGAGGAACCCCTTTCTCTTTCATCAACCATATTTATGAATTCTTATGTTACGCCGTTACGCTGCCGAAATCGCACCGATTTTCTAAGCCAATGCCATTGTGTAGTGAATTCCATGAACATTTCTCCATCAAGGGTTTTCACCTTTATGAACAATTACTTATTTATTGTAATGTTTCATGTATGAATTCCACATTCCTTTATCTTGGAATAAATTATTATGTTTTATGAATCCATGTTTTATGCTCCATGTGGCACACTTATGCATGAAATGAAATGTTTAAGAAGGGTGCACCTTTATAGCGTTCCAATGCATTGGGTAATGTATAGTATCATGATACATCATGTGCAATGAGTTTTGACTCATTCAAATTTAATTTCAATGAGGTATTACTCGTGATTTATGTGCAACGAGGATTTACTCATGCTCTATGTGCAATGAGCCTTGGCTCATGCTAATTCAATGTTAAGTGTTGTTGCAACATTTCCATGTTATGATTATCACGCTTTATCTTGCCTTTATGTTCATGTTTCTTATATGCTCTATTCATATGATTATTGTATAACATGTACTTTACTCCTCATGTTATTCCATGTGTACTCCCTTACTGGGCTTTATAGATCACTATATTCTTATGCATGTCCTCAGGTTATCCCATGCAATTCTACGTATGAGGGAATGTAGTGGTCATGTCAAGGAAGTTTTCAATAAAGATGTTGTATTTCATGTTTTAACTTTTTTTGTAATGACCCTAATCCCCAAATACACTAAACCTCTCGATATTATTTGTTGTATCAAGTTATGTTTTATCTAATAAATCATGTTTACGTTGGTAATAAATGTTGGGTTGTCAGAGTTGGTATCAGAGGATATGTGTAGTTATTTTTGGGATTAGGAAACCCTAGTAAAGCCGTAGATACAATACTAAGTATAATAAAAACATCCCTATGTTTTGGTAAGTATTGAGTAAGTGTTTTATCAAACAAATACATCCTTGTCTGGATACGAGCAGGTATAGGCGGCTAGGGCATAGATGTATCCTAGGGGTAAAACCCGAAAACACCACATTGAGCTAGACTCGAATGGGAACTGCTGCACGACAATGGACCTAGCTGCACTCTTAGTTAATACACTATCGTGGGATATTTTTTGATAAATTCACAAGCTTAGTATGAACCCTTATTAAGAGAATTAAAAAAAATTCCCCTACAAATATATGTTAAAAAGTAGATCATGAAAAGCCTAGATTGAATCATATAGACTCATGAGTAAGGAAATAAATGTTTATTTAAAAGTCAAAAACCTTTGTCTTTGGATTAACCTTTATGTGTTACCCCTAACATTCTTTTTATTCCAACCAATGGCCGGTAATAGGAGGACTCGGGCTAACAACCATTGTGAAGATTAGTGTGATGACTATACTAATGAGATTCCAAATCCAATGGGAGCAGGAATCACGAACATTGTCACGATTCTCTCTCAGCTAACTCAAGTTTTGGATAGAAACACAGGTCAATAGGAATGTTCAACCCCCCCCCCCCACCCTAAGAAACAACAAGTCTCTATTGAGATCTTCATGAGAAAAAGGCCTTATACTTTTAATGGATCATCTGATCCCACGATCACCGAACAATGGATCAACTGCATTGAAAATATCTTCTCCATCCCTCAATGTTCTGAAAAAGAGAACATTCTCCTAGCTACTTATCATATGGAGGGTGAAGCTGATCAATGGTGGACGTAGATCAAAAATACAAATCCCGAGGAGTAGATTGAGGCGTTGGAATGGAAGGATTTCCAGAAGATGTTTTTCGATAAATATTTTCCACGCACCCTCCGTAATAAGATGGAGAGGGACTTATTTTCCCTCAAGAAAAAATATGAAGAATATGTTGGATCGTACGGGGAAAACTTCACAAGGCTTTCATGATACGATTCTGGCATTTTTGTTACCCCCGAATGGAAATTTGACCGCTTCTTTGGTGGGATGAAACCTAGCTTATGGAAAGAATTAGTGATTCGTGACTTCAACAACTATGAGGAAATTGTCCAATGTGCCCTCAAGGTCGAAATGGTGATCGAGGAATCATAGGGGTATCATGGGGATAAGAAGCGTAATGTGGAATTCAATTCTGGTGGTCCGATGGATAAATCCTATGGTGCTAATGAGATCCAGCACCCACTTGCCAAAAGTGCGGAAAGAAGCACCATGGAAATTGCCATAAGGGGAAGAGAAAATGCTTCAGGTGTGGAAGAGAAGGCAACCTATCTGTTAACTGTCGGCAAGAAGGACCCGCGTCTGAGACAGAGGAGAGAAACTCTCCGTTAGAACCTCAACGCGTTGTTCAATGCCACAAATGCATTGAACTAGGTCATTTTGCAAATCAGTGCCCTAATCCAAGGGTTTTTGAAGGCAACCAACATTATCCAAGACATCAAGGAAGAGCTTTTGCCATCACTTCTGCCGAAGTGAACCCCGACAACAAAGTAGTGACAGGTAATCTAATTATTCATTCAAGAATAGCGAATGTACTTTTTGATTCATGTTCTACGTATTCTTTTATATCTCAAAAGTTTAGTAGAACAATCCCATCACCACCACAAATCATGGAAGTAAAAATGTCGGTGAGTATGGAAAACGGGGAAATCATTGCATCCCATGAATATAAGTCTTCCTCTATTATAATATGTGGATTGAATTTCCCAGAGAACCTCGTCATACTCCCTCTGGTGGAATTTGATGTAATTCTTGGCATGGATTGGCTTTCTTTATATAGAGCCAACATAAATTGTCGGGAGAGGGAAATCACACTCCATATGGAGAATCGACCCCCGATTCTTTACAAGTGTCAGGAGGAAGATGAATCTCATTTAGCTCCATCATCTCATGCATGGATATTACTACCTTATGAGCAAGAGTATATGGCTTAGATGATTGAGTCCAAGGAAGAAACCATCCTTGAAGAAATGCCTATTGTGAGGGAATTCGCTGAAGTGTTTCCCGAGGAACTATCTGGTCTTCCTCCTAGAAGAGATGTTGAGTTCTCAATTGAAATTATACTAAGGGATTTACCAATATCTATGACTCTATAAAGAATGGTTTTTTAGAGCTTGAAGATCTAAAGAAACAACTAAAGGAGAATCTGGATAATGGGTTTATACTCCCAAGTTCTTCACCATCGGGTGCACGAGTCATCTTCGTCATGAAGAAGGATGGGTCAATGCAGCTTTGCATAGATTATCGTGAACCTAAAAAAATCATGATAAAGAACATGTATCCTCTCCCAAGAATCGATGACTTGTTTGATCAGCTACGTGGAGCACAATACTTCTCCAAGGTGGATTTGCGATCGGGATATTATCAATTATCGGTGAAGAAGGAAGATTTCCCCAAGACTGCTTTTCATACAAGGTATGGGAACTATGAATTCAATGTAATGCCTTTCAGACTCACCAATGCTCCAGAAATATTCATGGACATGATTAATATAGTTTTTAGTGATTACCTTGACAAATTTCTGGTAGTCTTTATAGATGATATTCTAATATACTCAAAAACCAAGGAGGATCATGTGGAGCATTTAAAAACTATACTAGAGACTTTGCGCAAGGAGAAGCTCTATGGAAAATATAGAAAGTGTGAGTTCTGGTTGAAGGAGGTCTCATTCTTGGGCCATATCGTTACAAGAAATGGGATATCTGTGGACCCCTCCAAAACAGATGCAATTTATGGATGGCCGAGTCCAACATTGGTAACAAATATCAGTACCTTTTTGGGGTTTTCTGGATTTTATCGACGATTTTTGAGGAATTTATCACGATTTCCCAACCCTCTAACCAAGATAACTCGAAAAGGAGTAAATTTTTCATGGAGTGATGAATGCGAAGAATGTTTCAAGGAGTTGGAAAGGAGGCTTACCACTGCACCCGTGCTAAATTTAACCACAAGTGGGGAACTTTTTGTGGTATTCACTGATGCTTCGAAGAAGGGATTAGGATGTGTGTTGATGTAGAATGATAAAGTGATATCCTATTCCTCATGGTAGTTGAAAATCCATGAGCAAAACTATCCAACGCATGATCTGGAGTTGGAGAATGTGATCTTTGCCTTGAAAATCTGGCGGCATTATCTCTATGGAGTGAAATGTGAGATATATACTGACCACAAGTGTCTTAAATATATATTCACCCATAAAGAGCTTAATATGTGCCAGAGAAGATGGATACAGCTCATCAAGGATTATTATTTTTCAATACATTACCACCATGGGAAAGCGAAAAAGGTGGATGATGTCCTAAGAAGAAAGGATTCAGTTATTCTATCAATGATGGGAATTGAGATGGATCCAATATTCTTAGACTAGATGAAGATGGACATGGGAATCATAGAGAAGGGAACATCATCAATCCTTTCACAAATTATTGATCAACCACCTCTTTTGGAAATGTTAAAGGATTCTCACAAGGATTATGTGGGAATTCATGAAAAAGTGGAAGCTATTAAAAAGGGGAAATCCTCGGAGTTTAATGTTAATGAAGAAGGTATTGTGTGGTTTGGGAAAAGACTATTTGTTACATCCAATCTAGAGCAGAAGAAGGAACTTTTGGATGACACACATAATTCAAATTTATCTATCCACCTAGGAAGAACAAAGATGTATCGAGATCTACGAAGAATACTTTTGGTGGGATAATATGAAGAAGGAGATCACTGAATATACATCAAAGTTCCTGGTTTGTTATTAAGTGAAGGTTGAGAAGAAAAAGTCTAAGGGGATGATGCAACCATTGCCCATACCAGAATGGAAATGGGAGAACATCACCATGGACATTGTCACCAAACTTATGAGGACATCCAAAGGCAACAATGCAGTCTGGGTTGTTGTGGATTGTCTTGCAAAGAATGCACACTTCATTACTATTCGGGAGGATTTTTAATTGGATCAACTGGCGCGGATATATATCAAGGAAGAGGTAAGGATGCATGGAGTGACACTATCTATTGTGTCTAACCGAGATCCAAGATTCACCTCTATGTTTTAGAAGAGTCTTCAACATGCTCTGAATACGGAACTAAACTTTAGTACGACCTATCATCGTCAAAATGATGGCCAATCCGAGCGGACAATCCAAACACTTGAGGATATGTTTAGAGCGTCCTCATTGGACTTTAAAGGAGGATGGGATCAACATCTTCCTCTGGTTGATTTCTATTATAATAACAGTTTCCACTCGAGCATCCAAATTGGACCATATGAAGCCCTGTATGGGAAAAGGTGCAGAACACTAGCATGTTGGGATGAGATCGGAGATCATAAGCTGCTTGGACAAGAAATGGTCGAGGAAATAGTGGAGAAGGTAAAAACCATTCAACAGCATATCAAGGAATCTCAGAGTCGAGATAAGAGTTATGCAGATAATCGTCGACAAGACCTTGAGTTTAAAGTTGGAGTCATGGTTTTTCTATGCATATCTCTGTGGAAGAAGGTCATGAGTTTTGGAATGAAAGGGAAGTTAAGTCCAAGGTACATCATCCCCTTCAAGATTCTCGATCGTGTCGGGGATGTGTCCTATCGACTAGATCATCCACCTACTATGGCCAAAGTATATGATTTATTTCATGTATCCCTCTTATGAAAGTACATACCAGACCATTCACATGTACTATCTTCTGATGGGGTACAATTGGAATATGATCTTTCTTATGAGGAGAAACCAGTGAAGATCTTAGATCATAGTGAAAAAGTTCTACAAAATAAGACAATTCCCCTCATAAAGGTGTTGTGGAGAAACCACAAGTTTGAAGAAGCAACATGGGAATCAGAGGATATGATGAAGCTGAGTTACCCACATTTGTTTTAGTGTGGGAAAAGGAAAATTTCGAGGGTGAAATTTCTTAAGGGGTGAATATTGTAATGACCCAAAGATTCATTAATGGAAAATCCCTCTTGATCTAGTTAAATGTCTCTTTATGAAAAATATTTTTATTAGATGTCATCTTCTTTGGTTTTATGTTAAGAATTTTGATCGTTGCTAATATAGTCGTTGAATAGTGATCAAATGATTAGTATAAATGTAGGACTTTAACAAATCCAATTTACTCAGACAAAAGAAGAAATGGCCTCTTCAATTATAATTTCTCCACACGAAGCCCATTTTTCAGATCTCTGAAAAGTGGTGGCATCCATGGGCTTCGCTCTTGACCAAGCCAAAGATGAGCTTCATCATGTCAAGATGGAACATGACCGTCTACGGGAAAAGTGGATGTTGATTGAAATTACCACTCGTGCAATATTATTTGAGCCACCCCAAGAGTCTGTCACCATCGCACAACTTACCCTTAGGTATTATGTGGATATTTTAAGGGGTTATGTAAATAATATGTAGTATTATGTTCATGTATATTATTTTTTGTATATAATAATGAATATAATTTCTAGTCATTTATGATACATTGTGAATAGTTTTTAAAGTAAAAATGGTGTTTTTAGTTATTATTTAATTAAGAAATATATTTTATTAAATTAATTTTTATTAAATATAATTGAAATTATAATTTTATGAATGCAATTAAAATTATTATTATGTTTTGAAAATCATTTCTTTCAAAACCAGTGAATTTTCGATAAATGTTGGTTTTTAATTTAAAAGTGAAAATTCATATATATAGAAAATTATTTAGATAAAATAAATTTTATTTTTGGTATCAGGACGTCGAAATTATCCAACGGTGAAATTTTCATAATTTTTTGAGACAGTCAAATGTTTGGGTAAAAAGTAAATACCGTTTAAATATTAATGTGTTTTATGACATCATAATGACCCAATAGTGCTGTAATAAAACACTATAATCTTTATTCTCGGCCAATATATGATTTAAAATTAAAATAATGTTATTTTGGGTTTGTTTGAATTACTTTTCAAAGCATTACTGGACCCCTCAAGACTTATTCAACACTTTGCCTTTTTAAATTAATTTCCATGGGAGTGTGACTCACCTCCACATAAGAAACCCTAATATTTTGAGAAGTTCGGCCTTTAGTCTTATAAAATATTGTATTAATCTTCCCTTTTCCAAAAAAACATGGGAAAAAACCATGGGATGGTTTGTGGTTTTGGTTAATTTAATGTAAGGGGGCCCAAACCTAATTAATAAATAATTCCCTCAACATTCCTATATAACCCACCCAAGCTCCCACTTCCTCCTCACTAAAAGCCCTTGGAGTTCGTCCAACCTATAACCTACCCTCTCTATAATCCTCCCAAGGTTTCCCAATCTCCCATGAAGCCTCTCACAAGCCTTTCTCTAGCCTTTGGAAGCACACTTCCAAGTAAGGGTTTTCTCTTCCTTTCTCATTTTTGTCCAATTTTCTTTAAGTTGTTTTTCCCTTTTAATTTAATTTATAAATGTTGGGTTATGGTTTGAACCTCCCTCATACTTACCTCTTTATGCTTGAATTATGGGAGACCCTTTCTCTCTCATTAAATTCCTCCCATGTACACCTGTTACTATGCCAAAATTCCGAAAAGAACTTCTCTCTCCTATTTTACATTCAAGCAATACTTTTGTATCATGTATCTAAATTACATTACAATTGTTGGGACATGTATATATATGACATAATTACTTTCCATTACATGTAAATATGATGAGGAACCCATTTCTCTCTCATCAACCATTTTTATGAATTCTTATGTCACGCCGTTACGCTGCCAAAATCGCACCGATTTTCTAAGCCAATGTCATTGTGTAGTGAATACCATTCCCATTTATCCATCAAGGGTATTCACATTTATATACTTTAACTTATTTATTGTAAAGTTTCATGTATGAATTACACATTCCTTTATCGTTTAATAAATGATTATGTTTTATGAATCAATTTTTTATGATCCATGTGTCACACTTATGCATGAAATGAAATGATTAAGAATGGTGCGCCCTTATAGCTCTCCAATGCATTGGGTAAAGTATAGTATCATGATACGTCATGTAAAATGATTGTTGACTCATGATAATTCATGTGCAATGAGGGTTTACTTGTGATTTATGTGAAATAAGGATTTACTCATGCCCCATGTGCAATGAGCCTTGCTCATTATAATTCCATGTTAAGTGTTTTTGCCACATTTCCATTTTATGATTATCCTGCTTTATCAAGCCTTTATGATCATGTTTCTTTTATGCTATATTGATATGCCTATTGTCTAACATGTATTTTAATCCTCATGTTATTCCATATGTACTCCCTTACTGTGCTTTATAGCTCACCCGTTTCTTATGCATGTCCTCAGGTTATCCCATGCAATGCTAATTACGAGGGAATATAGTGGTCATGTAAAGGATGTTTTCAGTAAAGATGTTTTATTTCATGTTTTAAGTTTTTATGTAATGATCCTAATCCCCAAAGAAACTAAACCTCTCGATCTTCTTTGTTGTTTCAAGTGAGGTTTTATGTAATAAATCATTTTTAAGTTGGTAATAAAAGTTGTGTTGTCATAGTCATCCACTAAAAACCCCACTTCATGGTTACAGTAGTGAAAATTCTTAAAGGTGATGTAATACATCTTGTCAACCTAATCCTACTGGGACCTGCCTACTCCAAGTCCACCAAGTCCTCTGTAAAAACATTAATCATCTACACAAGACACAACACATGTGGGTGAAGCCCGTGTAGGGGTGAGTTGCATAGTACTTAGTAAGGGATCCCATTCCACTATGGAGAATGGCTACAAAGAAACCCCAATGAAAAGTCACATATAAAGGATGAAAAGTAATTCCACAAAGTAAGAGGATAATGTATGACCAAAATGTATGGACAAATCACACTAGTTAGAATCTATAACATATGAAGAAGGTTCATCGACTATAGTGGTGAATGTTTCATATGGTTGAGGGACTCATCCCTGATGAATCACTGCACATCTGCCATGCTACTAAGGCTCCACATAGCTACTACTCATATGTTAGGCCACTAAGGATCCACATGGCTCATACTCTTATGATGGGCCACTAAGGATCCAAATGGCTACTGCTCCTCTTTCAAGCCACTATGTATCCACACGACCACTACTTGTCTGTCATGCCACTAAGGATCCACACAGTGGTTGCTCGATCCCACAGCTGTACATCGACCACCACAAAGACCCACTTAGAGTAACCTAATGGTTTGTATCATAGTATTAGTTCCCACACAATATATAGCGCATCGAACGTAAGTGTGGTCGGTAAGATATGGGCATTTTCGAAAAAAGGGCTCGGTTGGATTTGAGTCCTATCCAACCCCTTCATACACGAACCCCTGCAAAAACATCCATAAAGAATCTCAGAGGGACCACCACATCATGAGGATCCCAACACCATAAATGGATCCTCAATCGGACGCTCGATTTAAATGTTATTTTCATTTTAGTAATCAGGGGTTCGTTGCCTCTGGCCCAGTCCGACCTGGTCGGACCAACCCAACCAACTCGTCCTGAGGGTCCCACATTCCCTTGTTTAATTTGACTTGCCCGACCTGAACAGGTTTGGGCCAGGGTAGGTCCCCTCTATCATGGCTAGTGGGCATCCATAATGGGACTCACTAGGCCCAACCTAGTTTTGACGGTGGTCCAGGCAGCCAGGTTGCCCACCAACTCTGTCTCCTCTGGCCTAGCCTGAAGGGCGTGTGTCCGGTCTAACCACATGGTTCCATTACACTAGTGTGGGTCCGGCCCATGGGAAGAGGCCCATCCCAACCCCCTGGCTAGGGGCATGTCCTTCCATCTAGAGTTGAGTCCCCCATGGGTGGACTGGTGGCGTGCGCCAGGCCGGAAAACGACCGGTTGCCGTGTCTGGCTCCCCACTTTCCCCATAGTTTGTCTGTGGGGCCTCCATCCTGCCTCGGTCGAGTGAACATGGTAGCCAGCTCACCCAGGTGTCCTGGGCAAGGCATCCCCTTATATGATACATACAGACACAATCTGGGGGTTTGACCCATCAATGCGGTTCTAGGAGGGTGTCGTGGGTCTCCAACCTTGTGGCCTGCATCGCTCGCGGATTTCGCCACCTCGGAAGACCACCAGGTTTTGCTGATCCTCCCATCCACCATCGAACTATCCCGTCGTCTGATACACAATAAGCACTATCGCGTGCCGCTATAGGCAGAATCAATTGCGAACCACCAAACGCACTCTGGTGGTCCATTCTTCACACATCCTGTGCCTACGACCACCAGGTAACGACATGTTCACTACAAATGTCTAAAACCTTATTTTTCATCAATTAAAATTATTTGATAAGAATAACACACTTTGATGAGGGTCTCGGTTCTTTTTCATATCTTCTTTCTCCATACACATAAGGATTTCAACAAAATGGGGGTGGTTTGGGGATGATGTTCAATCCATGATAAATCAGTACTGATGTTGATTCTCGAAACCCATGGATTAACCTTTCCATGGGTTGATTCATGTTTTTCATTTATCATAAGAACGGGGAATTGAAACATAATACAAACCCTACCTCTTTGATGTTTGTTTTCATAGTGCTTCATTCATGAGGGTCAAAGAGGATGATGGTGTTCATCTTTCATTTAGGTCCGTTGAAGTCGATGACGTCATCCAGCGTTCATTGTTCATTGTTGGGGAAGAAAAACATTAGAGGATTGTTATAGGATCCTCTGAATTTAATCCTTATTTGACCAATACATCAAACTATTAAAAATAAAACATGTCTCAACATTTTGGTTCAGTTTCTTAGTCAAGTCATTATTATGTTACGCGTCATTAAATCATTGTTACGCTTCCTATTAATGAGCCATTAAGGAACTCTATTTTTGTGTCTTGTCGTTTCCTCATCGCTGAACCACACCATCTTTGTGACATTTCTCATCGGTGAGAAAAGAAATAAAATAACCATTTAAGTTATTTTATTATTTTCCTCCAAATTTCCGAAAATTATCATTTATTTTTAGCCCCATCTGGTTGATGTAAATTCATTTCTAAGAAAATCTCGGCATTCCATGTTCAATGGTGACCTTGTATTTTTGTTCCAAGTGCCGGTTAAAAATTTAAAAAAACCCACTCAGACATTAACTGAATGTACATTAAAAAAGATCAAAATTCCTCCCAGTCTCAACAGACGTCTCCCTGTCATTAATTTCCAGCTCACCCTAGTCGATGACATGGGATGGATCATGAACGTACCTCCTCATACATGACACATGAAAAAGATCACGCACCCGGTGCATCAGTGGTGGAATATCTAGAAGGTATGCCACCTCACCAACTTTGGTGAGAATCTGGAAAGGTCTGATGAACCTCAGAGATAACTATCCTCCCCATCCAAATCAACACAATCCCTGTCGAGGTGAGACCCAATGGAAAACATTGTCTCCAACCTTGAACTCCAAGGGTCTCTATCACGAGTTAGCATATGACTTATTCCTTCTATATTAAATCCTCATATACTCCTATATGATTTATACCTTCTCAGTTGTAACCCATACTATCTTTAGACCCATGAGTGCTGACTCCCGTGGGTCTATCCAGATTAGAGGTGGTCTGCAAGGCCGCTCATACAAGGCCTCGAACAGATCCATTCCAATAGTGGAGTGATAGTTTTTCTTGTATGAAAACTATACCAGTGTAAAGTGGTCCTCCCAACTAAAACAAAAATCTAGGACGCAAGCACGAAGAATGTCCTCTATGGTCTATATAGTCCACTCTGTCTGACAATCCATCTGGGGATAAAGAGTTATTCCCAAGCACAGCTCAGTCCTGAATGCCTCTTTAATCCCTTCCACAAAGAGAATGTAAAGACTCCATTGCGGTCTGAGGTGATAGTCAAAGGCACTCAAATTATCCACATTATGTTATGTATGTAACGGAAAATCCTTAGCTCTACCATTACCTACTCTCGGATGGGTAGGAAGTGTACCGACATGGTGAGCTGATCATTAATCACCCATATAGAATCATTGCCTCTCGATGTATGTGGTAACCTCATCTTGATTTATATCAAGTTATCATCACATTTCCACTCTGGTACATCATGTGGCTTATACATGCTTTCTCGATCCGGATGTTCAACTTTCACATGCTGATAAGTGCAGCATCGTGATATGATCTCAGTCACTACTTTCTTCATTCCAGGCAACCAGTGCTAATGTTGGAGGTATGGGTACTTCCTTTCTACTATAAGATGTACTACTAAAAGGGATTTATGGGACTCCCTCAGCACCTCCTCATACAATACCACTGGTACTATGGTGTTCCCTCTGAAAAGGATGGTGTGCTCCCCACCTATCTTAAATAAATCATGAGCATGTCATATGGATAATAGAGCTCTTCGGGCCTCGTAGACAACATTTTCCAACTGTTCCTCGTTGACTCACTATAGGAGTGGGGGAGTAACAGTCATCGACTAATGGTATGTGTCACATTCATCATCCATGATGTATATTTGTATCATGGCTAGCTGCTCTGTCCCCTCACTCAGTAGTTGCAAACCAGTACTCTTGCTAAGCACGTCTGCTACAATATTTCACTTCCTAGGAATATAGAATATATCAAAGTTATTGTCCTGGAGGAAGTCTTTCCACCATCGTTGTCTCATGTTCACGTCCTTCTATTGGAATATTTACCTATGACACATGTGGTCAGAATAGACTGTATACTGGTGACCCATGAAGTAGTGCCACCACATATTCAAATAAAAGACCATTGCAGGTAACTCCAGGTCATTGGTCATATAGTTCTACTCAAGATTCCTCAGCTGCAAAGAGCCGTAGGTGATCACTAGTCACTCCACCATTATCAAATAACCTAGTATATTTCGTGATGCATCACAGAAAACTATATACACAACACCCACCTTGGGTAGTCTCAAAATTGGGGCACTCCTCGGTCTCTCCATCCACTGCTGGAAACTCTGCAAGAATCTCTCCATCCACATGAAAGACTAAACTTTCTATGTCGAATCCAAAAATAGTTCTGATAATCTAGAAAATTTGGGCATGAACCTCTGATAGTTCCCAACCAACCCTAGTAGACTTTCCACCTTAGTCAAATTCTTGGGTGGAACCCAAGCTAGCACTGCCTTTATCTTCTTCAGTTCCACTGCAACTCCAGCCTTTGACATGACATGTCCCAGAAAGTGGACAACCCGTTTCCCAGACTAGAACTTCGAGAGTTTACCAAAAACCGGGTGCACTCTGAGTGTATACAAGACTATTTGTAGGTGTGTATCATGATCCTCCTCAGACGCTGAGTATGAAAAGTTGTCATCAATGAAGACTACCATGAAATGATCAAGGTAACTCTGGAAGATCCAATTCATGAGTCCAATGAACACTGCTGTGGAATTGGTCACGTAGAAGGTTATCCCCAAGAACAAATAGTGGTTGTACCGGTACCTGAATGTTTTCTTCGGTACATCATAATCCCATACACGAATATGGTGATAGCCTAATATGAGTTTGATCCTCAATAACCACCTCACTCTCATCCGTTGATCAAAGAGGTCATAAATCGTTAGCAGTGGATACTTTTTCTCCACAGTCACCTTGTTCAGGCACCAGAAGTCTATGCATAGACCCAATTATCCAACATCGTTCTAGGAAAACAATACCAGGGATACCCATGGGGAATCATTTGGCATTTCGAACTCATTCTCCTGCAAGTCCTATACTAGTACGCTTAATACATGATGCACCACAAGAACCATCTGATTTGCTGTTGTGGATATCAGTTTCTTCCTTAGGTATGGATCAAAGAATAATTTTAACTGTCAATGAAGTGGTAAATATGGAACATCTTCAAAGGAGATGTCCTTATATTCTACATTCACTAAGGAACTTTAGGACTCATTACATTCATTTCACTAAGGGCTATATTGGCCATCTGAACAGGAATTGGCTACACCCTCCTCTACCTGAGACCATCAAGAGCTGAAAGAATTTTCCCCGTTACTGATGAAGGTAAATATGGGTCCATCTCCATTAATAAACCATAGCCTTTGCCTAAGATAGTATGTCCTGGTATGATCAGAACTAGTCCATACCAAGAATGATGTCTTAAGGCCATGATGATACTACAAAGATATTACAACCGATACTCTCACCTCTAAGAGTTGGGTCAAACTGTCAGCACTAGTATGTGGTCATTGGCTCTCCTACAGTAAGAGTCTCTAGAATTGTGGGTCAAGTCAACGGTCTTAACTAGAACCACTATGTATCAAACCAGAAGATGTGGTAGAAAATATAAATCATTAGTATAAGTGTCTATAAATACTGTAACTATATTAGAAATACATGCATCATACCTTGATTTATCCATGGTTTAATGGGGTCATAATCCTCGATAGACTACCAAGGTCTCCTCTGTGGCCTTATAACCTAAATGGATGGAAAATATTGATTGAGATGTCTCATTTCAAGACAAGCATAGCTAAGACTTCCCTTCTGGAGTCTAGCGTGTTCCCTCCTATTAATCCTATGTTTCTACGGATTATATTGTGCACATGCAATCCGTAGGTCCTAAAAACCCTGTATCTCAGGTGATCATTGCTCAGATTCCCCATGACACACATTTGAACCCTTTTCCTCATACCTATGTGCAAAAAGAGTCATCCATGGCTCAGTCAGGAATGATGCATCCACCTAAACCATTGAAGGTAGTCCTGTTAGCTGATGAATGGGTGGTGGTAAAACTAGTATACAACATGGTGGGTCTATCTCTAGCACTGACCCATAAATGGACGCCTCATCACTATGTGGACAGTCCTCACGACCACTTGTCGGAAACCAAGATTGTCTTCCACGTGGAAGCATCCCGAAATAGATCAAGATGACCAATGGTCAATATATTATACCAGGTCATGTGAATATTATAAAAAATAACATTATGAGAGACTTTTGCAACCAATATTTTTATGCATTGAGGCAAAAGGCAGAATTCGAGGTCATGTTGTGTGGATAAGTCAACCTTCACACCAACACTAGACTCCCAAAATCTGAAAGTCAGACACGGAAAATTTTACAGTATTGTCACAAAAAAACAACAAACTCTTGGTCTCTCTAGTAGAACTGACCATCTGTGATACCTATTTGTCACAACCTGTCTGCTAGGGCTCCTCCCGTGAGATACCCCATGGTTTCCTCCCAATGTCTAGGGGTTGGAGACTAATGCCAAATGTGTCACCCTACAAGTGGGAGGAAATTTCATGTGTACCTATATGAACAAACATACCCTACCAGATCCCACAAACTGAATGGGGAAAACAAGTATACTGAAACAAGTACTATGTACAAGTAAAAGAAACAAGTTGGCCAAAATAAAAACCCAAAAAATGAACTGAAATCAAGAAAGTACAAAGGGACTTGATATTCCATTCATTGAAAACGTTACCTGATGGTAAGAGTACTCTGGACATTGGAAGCTGATGTAGTACGTCATGTCCACCAGATCCAACTGGGCCCCACATTCATCAAGGCCACCAAATCCTCTGTTGAAAATTCATTCATCTGTAAAAGACACAACACACTGGATTGAAGCCTGTGTAGGGGTGAGTAACACAGTTCTCAGTTGGGGAACCCAATCCACTAAGGAAAAACATAACAATGAAACCATAAAAAAATCCACAAAGCAAGGACACAATGTAAGACCACAAAGTATGAACAACATGTATGGACATCTCACATGAGGTACAATATATTGTATAAAATGAAGATTCATTGGTAATAGTGATGAATGATTTGTATTATTGAGTGACTCAACCCAGATGAATAGATGCTCATCTTCTAGTCCACTAAATATCCACAAGGTCATTTCTCTTCTACTGGGCCACTAAATAATCACATGGCTACTACTCATCTACCAGGCCACTAAGGATCCACATGGCTACTGATCATATTTCTGGCCACTAAGGATCCACACAACTAATGCTTGTCTGTCAGGACACAAAGGATTCACATGGATACCTCTCATACCATAAATCATACCTCAACCAACAAGAATTCCCACATAGTGTAAACTAAAAGAATATCTCTTCGTACCGGGTTCAAGGAAACAGACGGTGTGTCGAACAGATATTAAGATATAGGAATTTTCAGAAAAAGGGCCTGGTTGGATTCGAGTCCTATCCAACCCAGCCATAACACAACCCACACCAAAACACCCTTAGTGTATCTCAGAAGGAATGCCTCATCACAAGGGTCCCAATTCTGCAAACGGCCAATAAATCGGATGCCTGGTTTGCATATTATTAGAATATTAGTAAAAACAAATGCATTCTGAGCTATCATTGGCTTATTCAAAAATAATAAATCATTAAAATATATGTCCAGAAATTCTACTAAGAGTAAAAAACTAGATAAGATAACATTTTTACTGTGGACGAAGTGGAATGATCATTAAATAATATAAATAATACATGAATATTGGGGTTTCATAAATAATTATAGAATTGAAGGAACTAAATTTCCAAGAAAAAATAAAAGGATATACTTGTTTACGGTAATTACAGAAAAACCATGTTGAAGTTCTAAATAGGACATGACATTTCAAAAAAAAATTTCTCATTAATCTAACTCAAAAAGATGAATAATTAAAATTAGTTAAATATCAATATAATGAATATATTACAAGAAAAGGAAATATTCCACATACATAGGATGATCAATTTCATGAGATGAAACTAAAAGGTAAAATCCTAATGAATCATGGGAATACTATTATGATATTGGAAAAAAATTTCAAAACACAATGGATGTCTATGAATCCTCCCCTATCAAGAAAAAATGTTTAATAAAATAATTATTTCATGGTGTTAGACATTGTCATTGATGGGTACCATATAGTAAAAATCATCACATTAATAATTAAAAAATAATTATAGAATTCACCCTTCTGAAGGTTACTATGTTGAAGAAACATATTATAGAATGAAGTGCCTCCAAAAATGAATATGGGATGAAATAAAAATATTTTTTGAGAATAATTTATCAAAATATAATCTCTAATTATGAAAAAAGAAAGTTCTACATAAATCATTTATATGTTGTGTTGAATCAGTATGCTTTCAAAGAATGATATTGATGTTTCAAAGTTTATTGGGGTAGAACTAAATAAAATGATTGTATTATCAAATTATAAAACAAAATGAAGACGTTTTCATCTCTGATGTGAGTAGAGCTCCATGAATGAAACATTCAAAAAAAACTTCCCACTAAATCATGTGAAATTTGAGGAAACTATTTTGGAAATAAATTAGTATATTCCCCAATAATTGACATGTACTGCAAATTTATTTTCTATTTCCTCAATAATGTAATCATGATATGATTTCTCATATGGAAAAAGTACTCATTCCACTGAAGATGTTTCCGAATAAGCTTTATAATTTTTCATGAACTTTTATAGAATCATAGAATTATTAGGCATAAATAAGGTGTTTACTATCTATTTTTATTATTTATTTACTCTATATATAGATTACTAGTCAATTCCTAATATAGAAAAAAATTATAAAATTGGGTGTATAACTTGGTTTTTTGGAATATTATTTTACAAATGTTAATTGAGTAATATTAATATACTTGAAATGAAATGGATTTGTTAATTGGGTTTTATTATATGTTATACAACCATTCCTCAAGGGGTGATTGAATATTTCTATTGAACTAGAATAATATGAATAAATACATGTAAATATAATCAAATAAAAGTATTCAAGTCCTTGAATGTTAAAAAGCGTACCTTTTTAAATTTTATTAGGCATCTAATAATTTACTAAATCCAAAAAAAATTATATATAAGAATACATAAATTTGTAATCATATAAAAATAAAAAATTTATCATTCAAATATTGACTCATTAATCAGATGTAAATATTGACTAATGACTCCCTATGTCTAAATATATGTTATTTGAGTTATATCATATTATATGCTTTCTATCCTAATCTCCAAAACAAACCATACCTTTCTTAGATTCCAACTATTACAATCTAAATCTATTTAAAAGAGTATTACATAATTTATAACAAATATCAAAAATAAAACATGACTGAAAATTTAAAGATCCATTGACTTTGGAAGATCAGGATGATCATTATTCATCCCAAAAATAATGTTATAGACTATTATATCAGTCATAATAAATTTTTTTGGCAACTCATAATAGTTTTATTATATCATGGTATAACCATATAATATTCAAAAATGTGTTATTGCTATAAAAATCCCAAAAATGGTATTGGAATGGTAAAAATGGGAGGAGATATCATTATCATAAATAATATAATAATCTAAAAAACATAAGTAACTATAAAAACCCATCAAATAAATCATGAAATAGGTGTCACAATATCATTTTCACTCAATAAATATGATATTCAAAAAACATGGAACAATCATAAGACATTTCAACATATTAATTATGTTAGACCCACTTTAGGTTGTGAATTAATTTGTACAAAAGGGTGAATGGGTAAAAAGTTTCATATGTATGATTTCAATATAAATTATGAAAGATCAACATGGAATATTTATAGAGTTATGAAGATTATCAAAAATAATAAGAGTGACCAAGAAATTTTTCACTCAATAATTAGTATAGGGATGTTTTATATACAACTTTCACCTTTTATGTATCATTTTACCACATTTATTATGTATAAAAGAAGTGTAATGAATAGTTTCCTCCATTATTCATATAGAAATGGTTTCTAAATCTTATTAGACTTCATGAAAAAAATTTAAAAAAATGTGAAATGTTTTAGTAGGTTATCTTTTTAGAAATTCATGGTTGTCCATAATCCTTGAAAATATAATATAATGATTCCATTTCATGGTATTTCACAATGAAAATAGATGAAGATAATTTTATGAATTGTATGGTTCGATGATTGAAAATTATATGTGAAGAAAATTTGGTTATATGATACTTAAGAAAGTTTAATATTACGTTTTTACATAGAGTGAGGAAATTATAAATTATATATCAACATGAATGTTTTTTGAATAAATATTATAGAGTAAAATCCATATATTTATCAAATAAAATGAAAAAATATTTTTTTATGTTAGAAGTAAAATATTTATTATAAAGCATTGTGTGTTTTACAAAATATTTCTAAGTAATAATAATTTATTTTATATCCTTTACAAATTATTCTAGTGATGATTTTTCAAATCATTTTAATAATTTTTGAATATTTTGATTTGAGTATCTAAAAAATGTATATGGCTCTAGAATATTTTCAGACATCATGTATATCATAATAATCCAATTGATATAGCTAAAAAAGCATAATTATAGATCTTTATATGAAATTGAGTTAATTTCAAGAGCTATTGTGAATTATGTAAGAAACTTTTTATTCATATGTCTTTTTACATAACCAAAATTTTACAAAGGGAAGGGGAGTAATTATTATTATTTTCAATATATCATAAAATATTTTTTCTAGTTTAATCATTTGATAGGATCAGGTGCATATAGTTTACATAAGTACTTCATTTGCCTTTGAAATAATACTGGAATTATTATATATATTAAAACTCAACAAAAAATGAAAATTATTAAGAGATTAAAAGAATTAATTATTTTTATAAAACAAATGGGAGTATGAAAAATATATCCTAGACATCGAGTAATAAGGGTCCCATAATTTCTAATATGTCTTAAAAAGTATCAGCTATTATGTTAAAAATTTGAAAACATGTAATATTTATAAGGTTAAACTCATATAAATGATTCATGGTTGAACTAAAATAATTATAAAGGTTATTTGAGGAATTAATAAGGTTAATAAATGTAAATACCCTTAAATTTCAAGGAATTGTTTTTTCTTAATTATCTTTGGAATTTTACAAGAACACAGTTTCTAACGGCACGTGATTCCGAGGCCCGGTGTGCCCGAAATCATTTTCCGAAGATTGGCTCGGGTACGATCAGTGAACGAACGAGTGGGTTTTTCTAACTTTTTCACAGGTGCTGAAAATCTAATTATAAGGGCACCGATGGAATTGCAGCGCCGGTACTTGCATAGAAACGCCTCTTCCAGAGTTTCGTTTTCTCATGTGTGGTTTTTAATTTTTGGGGTTAAGTGAAGAAAATAAAATAAAGTGGTGCGAAAACATTATTTTATTTCACTTAAAGACACTTAAAGCCACTTAAAGCTGCTCAAGATGAGTTGAAGCGGATAGGGTGGAACCCAAAATATACTACCCTCTTGGTAGGATATTTGTGAGGTGGGGTCCGCACGAGCACCACCGTTTCTTTTCCCCTAAGTAACGCACCCGCAACACCCCTCATAATGAAAGTCAACTAGGGCATTTTCTAAAACTCTTATACGCTCCTATTAAATGGACAATTATGTTGTTACCATTAATTCACCGAATTAATGGTTCGTTTCATAACATGTTTTCTAACTGTTGGCATAATAATAAAAAAAGACCAACACCTTTTCTTTTTGTTGACGGTTTGATTGATGGGAGGATTTGGAGAATATGTTCCTTCTTTCCTCTTCACGAAGAACGCGAAGAATGCGAAGAACGCCGAACCCTCGGAGATCGATGACACGACGCCATGTTCTGCGACACTGACGATTCTCCTTCCACGATGCTTCTTCCATGAAATTATTCCCCGCAACAATCTCCGATCATCAACTGCTTGAGGTAGGATAATTCAGATCTTTGAATTTTTTCCATTGTGGATTTTATCCTTAATAGTGATTTAATTCGTGAAATTAAATCTGTGTGTTTTATTTAACCCTCGGAGATCGACGACGCAACGCCCTTCTACGATGCGATGATCCTCTTCTTCCACGACGGTCAATTATACGAAGAACTCTCATTCGAGGACAGCTAAGAAGTAGGGGTTTTATTTGAGAATAATTTTTTTATTCCCATGGTTGATCCTTCTAAAAAAAAGAAACCGGATCAATGTTCAATTTTAATTTATTAAAATTGTGCCTTGTTTTGTTTTTCATGTGTTGAATATTATTCCTAGTTGTTATCACCTAACGCGGAGGGTGAGGGATAAACAAACACAACCCGACAATCCTCCACAGTTTTTCGTTGATGTGTGGATTAATGTTGTTTATGAAATGGGATCATAATGGCGATTGGAGGCCTTCACAGTAGTGTTCGGGTCCTGGGAATGTAGGAGGTGCAAACCACAGGCAAAACGGACCACCGGAGAGCGTCCAGTGGTCCGCGGAAGTTCCCGCCGGCACGGCAGGGCCAGCGGCCGGCCGCAAGGTAGCGGCGGTGCCCGCCGCGTCATGGGGAAGACCGGCCGTGGTGGCGAGAGATGGCCCCGCAGCTGCGTGAGACCGCAGGGAAGGGACGCGGCCTTGCGCCGCGTCCAGTGACATAGAGCAGACCCCACACGGGGGGGGGGGGGGGGGTGCGGCTCCTTGGGTGCGGCCGCTCGGCCAGCGCCGAGCCGCCAGACCGGCCAGCCGGGTCGCGCCCAGCCGGGTCCGACCCAGACCCAGGTCGGGTTGACCTGGTTTGGGCCGACCCAGGGGGGTTGGGCCGGGTCGGTCAGGGCCCCGACCCCCCGTTTATGGACCATTTAGGTCTTTTGCTCATAACATGAGATACAAGCCTCCGAATGACACACCGTCAGCGGAGATGCAATCCTTGGATTGAGACGGTCGTTTCAGTATATTACACTCAAGGTTTCAGAATACTTTGGGTTTGGCTGGGTTGGTTCGTACACGAAACCAACCGGGCCCTCGGAGTGGAAACACTTATAACATGAGCTCCGGATGTCTGATTGACGTACCGTCGACATTGATGGATTCCTCTAAGTGAGACAGATCTTTTGGCTTACTCCGCCTGAGGTTTGGACATAGGTGGTGTACGGTCGGGTTGGTTTTTCCTTAAAAACCAACCGGGCCCCTGGGACGAAAAGGCCAATAACTCTTAGATCGGGCGTCCGATTGACGCGCCTTTTGTGACGTTGAGTTCCTGTTTACGATACGGAACTTTTGGATACATCAACTCTGGACTATGTGTCAGTTGATGTATCATCCTCTCGGATCGTGGAGCGGACCCTCCCAAACGAGCTTGCTGTGTGCGGGAACCCTAGAGGTGGCTGCGACTTCTACTGTGACGACGACAACTGTACATAGATCCTCAGTGGATTCGACATCGACGACTACAGGACTCAGTGATCCTTTGTGGATCAGTTCTACCGATCATGTGTGGGTCCGATCCTGTATGGGTCAACGCTCAGTGGTCCTGTGTGGGACAACACCTACAGATCCTGTGTGGGTTCGATCCTGTGTGGGTCTTTGCGGGGGATAGTTACCTATCGATCCTTTGTGGGTCAGATCCTTTGTGGGTCATTGCAGGGGTGAGTTACCTATCGATCCTTTGTGATTCAGATCCTTTGTGCGTCATTTCCGGTGTTAGTATCTATTGATCCTTTGTGGGTCCGACGGCTTAGATGAATCATTGGCAATATCGGGTCATCTTTATTGACATATGAAGAAGTATACATGTGTGAGCTGAATCCTGTTTTTCTTTCTTTTGTGCATTGTGTTGTGCTATCTTGTGTGGATTTACGTGTTTCATTCTTATGTGGACTGGGTTGTACTTGGGCTCGGATGTTGGAGCTGAACGAGAATTGAAGACTTAGGTATATGTATGGGCATATATCTAAGCAGTGTCGAATGTTACTTTGTGATTGTATCTTTCCTTTGTGGTTTATCTTTGATGGATTCTGGGAGACCTTCGGGGGTCTCGGGGTCCCTACTGAGTAGAATATACTCATCCCTGCACGGGCTATGCCCGCACTACGTTGTGTTGGATGCAAACGACGGACATCGCTGATCGTGGTGGGGGCTCGCAGAGCAGGATGGTACCTGGAGGTGGACCACAGGGCGGGACGTACTCGGAGCGATCGGCTGGACCTGAGGAGCTGTGGAGGCTTTCTTTACCCACCCTTCAGGTGGGATTTCCAGTTGGTAGCTCGATGTTGCGGCTTTACTTTTTAGTTGTTGTTTTCCCTTTCCAGTTGTACTTTACTTTCAATTTGGTTTTGTATACTGGCCCACTTACTTTTCTGCACTTACTATTGTACCAGTTTTTATATAGTGTTTACTTCTACATGCTTGCTCTATGGTGTTTTTGGTTTACTTTACAAAGGCAATGCCTTCCCTTTTCCGGGAATTACACCTTGGTGCTAGTCGCCAGCCCCTGGCCTATGGAAGGCGGGCTTGGGGTAGTCATGGCACGGGCCCCGAGGACGGGTCGTGAAAAATTGGTATCAGAGGAGTTCGGTTCTACCGCAAACTCTGATCTTTCTTCTATGTGAAGCAATAGTGTTAATCATATTGAGTGTGGTTATCAGTCTAGGGAGCCCAGTGTTGGTGCGGCGGCCTACATATCCATACACCAGGACCCTGACTTCTGATTTCTGACTTAATGCACAAAAACATTGATTGTATGTGTGTTTCAAGTTTTCATTGTGATTACATTGTATCAGCTCACCAGGTATACTGTTATGACCATGTAACACCTGTTTCGTTTTCAGGATGGCCCCACGATGGCATCCATCTAGGGTTCTGAGAGTTGAGCGTGACGATAGCCCACCGGGCGACGAGGCCTCGGTACAAGGCCCTTTGACAGCTGAGGCACTGGCTGTACCTCTACCCGTCGAGCCACCGATGCTTCCAGCCCCAGCCACTGACGATGCACATCACCTTGGAGCTCTGCACGAGTTTCAGCGCCAGCGAACGCCTAGGTTCTGTGGGGAGATGGACCCCCATGCATCCAAGGACTGGATGGAGGTAGTTGTATGAGTTTTCCGGTTAGTGAGGACACCAGCAGACCTCATGGTGATCCTCGCAGCGCGCCTACTACACGTAGCAGTGGGCCGATGGTGGAGATTGATGCTCCAGGTGCACGATGAGGCATCTCTCCTCTCGATAGACTTTGAGGGCCTCTTCTGCTCAGAGTTCTTCCCGGCCACCCTCCGTGCGGTGCACATCTAGGAGCTTGTTCAGCTATGACAGGGCATCTTGACGGTCGCCCAGTACTCGGCGAGATTTACCGATCACTCGCGTTACTCGACAGAGACGGTACAAGACCCATTCTTCTAGGCCCGGATCTTTGAGAATGGATTGAGACATGAGATCATGGCATCGCTGATCTCCCTCTGCATTCCGACTCAGGCATGAGTACTGGAGCGAGCCCTTTTGATCGAGATCATCCTTGCTGAGCCTTCATCAGCAGCGAGACCTACCGCGGGGCGGCACGTATCAGAGTCTTCTGCGGCTGTCTGTCAACGGATGACTCAATGGTCCAGGCAGACCAAACCCTCATGTAGACGACCTCATGACACTGGCTCTGCGGTGCGGGGAACACAGTGTGGAGCCATTCTTTTGAGAGGCAGGCACTGCTACAAATGTAGCCCACTTCCCGACCCACCGTGCCGAGGAGTAGCAGACGGTTGAGGGGCCACCCAGGTAGAGGCAGAGGGTCAACCGTGGCGGTCCGTAGGGTGGAGGAGGATGAGGTAGAGGAGCTGGCCGAGCAGTAGGTGGTGGGCGACGATTTGAGACTCTACCACCACCACCACCAGGAGGTCCACCCCGACCACAGGGAGCTGGTGGGCAGAGACAGGCACAGCTCCAGGCAGCGGAGGACTACGACCACGGCGTGCCCGAGATGATTCGAGGTACTATATGTGTATATTCCACACTTTTTGTAGTTCTTATATATATAAGAGCGAGTCAATCTTTCATATCCACTGCTCTTGTTCGGAGCTCGGAGATTCCGACAGAGCCGTTGGCTCTCTCTTTACGGCTAGAGACTCCTACGGGAGCAGACTCGATGATTACGCATTGGTGTCGGCAGTGTGATCTTACTCTAGGAGGTGAGAGCTTCGACTAGGATCTTCATGTAGCGGCATCGGGACCTTACAACGTCATCTTGGGCATGGAGTGGTTATCTACAGTTCATGCTCAGATCGACTGTAATAGGTGCAAGGTGCGATGTGTACGCACCGACGGGAGCAGGTTCACCTTCATTGGTGAGAAGGGAGCCTTCACAACACAGGATGGACTTCCGCAGAGGAGAGGAAAGCCCATCACTAATCAGTTGGATAGCCTCATACTAGGAGCAGTTGATGTACGAAGTCCTAGTTTTCCTTCAGTGGTGGATCAGTACGCGGACGTCTTTCCTGACGACGTTCCAAGGCTACCTCCTCACAAAGAGGTAGACATTCATATTGACCTGTACCCCAGGATAGCCCCGATATCGAATCTAGTATATCAGATGGCCCCCGCTGAGCTTCAAGAGCTACGGGTACAGTTGGAGGACTTGCAGGGCAAGGGTTTCATCCAACCCAGTGTTTCACCCTGGGCCTCCCCGATATTGTTCGCCAAGAAGGCGGACGAGAGCTTGTGACTTTGTGTCAACTATCGTCACCTGAACTAGGGGACGGTGAGGAACAAGTATCCTCTATCGAGGATTGATGGTCTCTTCGATCAGCTCAAGGGAGCACAGTGGTTCTCGAAGATAGACCTCAGGTCAGGCTATCATCAGCTCAGAGTTCGGGATGAGGACGTGCAGAAGACGGGCATCAGATGTCGGTATGGCCACTCTGAGTTCTTGGATATGTCATTCGGTGTAACCAATGCTCTAGAGGTGTTCATGGGCCTCGTTAAAAGGATCTTTCAGCAATACCTAAATCTATTTGGCGTGGTCTTCATCGACGACATTTTGATTTACTCGACGACTGAGGAGGAGCACGCCTACCACATACGGGTTGTACTAGACACACTCTAAGAGCACCGTCATTATGGTAAGCTCTCGAATTGTCAGTTCTGGATATGCGAGGTCCACTTCTTGGGGCACGTCATCTATGAGGCGGGAGTTGTAGTGTATCCTGTGAAGATCGATGCAGTGCTATCTTGGGAGCCACCCAAGAGCGTGACAGAGGTACAGAGTTTCTTGGGACTAGCCGGATACTATCGGAGATTTTTTCCAACATTCTCCAGAGTTGCGGCACCACTCTGAGCTCTTACGAAGAAGGGGAATACCTTTGTGTCGTCAGACAGATATCAACTGAGCTTTCAGGAGCTGAGACAGAGATTGACCAGCACCCCTCTCTTTAGTTTTCCTGAGAAGGGAGTAGGGTACGTAGTCTACTGCGATGCATCAGGGACATGACTCGGATGTGTGTTGATGCAGGAGCGAGAAGTGATCACCTATGGATCACTTCAGTTGAGGTCGCATGAGTAGAACTACACTACCCATGACCTGGAGTTAGCAGCAGTGGTCTTCGCTCTGAATACATGGTGACACTATCTGATGGGAAAGCGCTTTACAGTCTTTTCTGACCACTAGAGTCTCAGGTACATCTTTTCTCAGAATAACCTGAAACCTGAGATAGCGGCAATGGCTCGAGTTCCTCCAGGACTATGACTTTGAGATAGTCTATACTCTTGGGAAGGCGAACGTGGTAGCTGATGCTCTCAGTATGAGGACGAGAATTCAGCTACTCGAGGAGGCGACAGAGCAGATAGCCAAATTGTAGATATCCTTCATGGATAGAGATGGTGCAGCCTTCCTTCAGTCTCTCACAGTCTCTCCTCCACTACTACAATAGGTCATAGAGGCATAGTGTTGGGATGCTAACTGTGAGACGCGGCGTGCACAGATATCCTCAGGTCAGGCACATGATGGTTTCTCCCTTAGGGAAGAGCACGACATCCTTTTCAGAGGTCATACCTTAGTACCAGACACTTTACAAGAGGAGGTGCTGAGAGAGTTTAACACATCTCCTTTGGCGGTACATCCTGGAGTAGCGAAGATGTTTCAGGACCTCAGACAACAGCACTGGTGGCCAGACATGAAGAAGGTTGTGGCAGAGTTCGTTTCTCAATGTCTCACCTGCCAGTAGGTGAAGGCAGAGCATCAGGTACCAGCTGGAATGGTACAGCCCTTGGAGGTCCCGAAGTGGAAGTGGAACGGGATATCTATGGAGTTCTTGAATGGACTTCCACGCACTTCCAGAGGTCACGACTCCATTTGGGTGATTGTCGACTGACTCACCAAGTCGGCTCACTTTTTACCCATCAGAGAGCAGGGCTTTGTGGAGAGATTGATGCATTTCTATGTTAAAGAGATTGTACTTCTTCATGGTGTTCCATCATCTATCATCTCCAATCAAGATGCTCGCTTTACTTCCCAGCTTTGGAAGGGGTTGCAGGAGGCGTTCAGGATGCAGCTACATCTGAGCACCGCCATTCACCCTCAGACGGATGGTCAGACAGAGAGGACCATTCAGACTCTGGAGGACATGCTCTGCGCATGTGTCCTCGACTTTGGTCGCAGCTGGGAGGACCACCTACCATTGGTGGAGTTTGTGTACAACAACAGCTACTACTCCACCATCGGCATGGAACCATACGAGGTGTTGTACGTCAGACCTTGCAGATCTCCTTCGTGCTGGACAGACCCTGGGGAGTTAGCACTTGTGGGACCAGAGATGGTATGGGCCATGATAGAGAAGGTCCAGGTCATCCAGGAGCAGATGAGGACAGCTCAGAGCCGGCAGAATTCTTATGCTGACAGGAGGCGGAGGCCACTAGAATTCGAGGATGGTGACCACGTCTGCTTGCGTGACTCACCTCGATGTGGATTACGGAGATTTGGCCGAGGTGGCAAGTTGTATCCACACATCATCGGACCATTCCATGTCCTCAGCAAGATCGACGAGGTGGCTTATCACCTGGCTCTACCACCTCAGTTACACCGGGTGCACGACGTCTTCCACGTATCAAAGCTGAGGAGATACGTTCACGACCCGACGCATATCATTGACCATGGGGTTCTAGACGTTGAATATGGGGCGACTTTTGTGGAGGTCCCGGTGGAGATCGAGGATCGACAGGAGCGAGTCCTACATGGACAATCGATTCCTATAGTGTGCATCTGATGGCACCACGGGAACCTCCAGGATATCACTTGGGAGCAGGAGGCTCAGATGAGTTCTCAGTACCAACAATTGTTTCCCTAGATTATGATGTATCTTTACAGGGACGTAAAACCCTGAGGTGGGAGTGATGTAAAGACCGGTAAATTTCAAAGGAATTTTTTTTCTTAATTTTGTTTGGAATTTTACAAGAACGCAGTTTCTGATGGGACGTGATTCCGAGGCCCGGTGTGCCTGGAATCATTTTCCGAAGTTTGGCTCGGGTACGTTAAGTGAACGAACGAGCTGGTTTTTCTAACTTTTGAACTGGTTCTTGGAATCGAATACAAGGGCACCAATGGAATCACATCATTGGTACTTGCTTAGAAACGCCTCTTTCGATGTTGCATTTTCTCGGGTGTGGTTTTTAATTTTTGGGGTTAAGTAAAGAAAATAAAATAAAGTGGTGTGACAACTTTATTATATTTCACTTAAAGCCACTTAAAGCTGCTTAAGCTGAGTTGAAGCGAATAGGGTGGAACCCAAAATATCCTACCCTCTTGGTAGGATATTTGTGATGTGGGGCCCGCACGAGCCCCACCATTTCATTTCCCCTAAGTAACGCTCCCACAACCCCCCCTCTTAATGAAAGTCAACTGGGGCATTTTCTAAAACTCTTAAACGCTCTTATTAAATGGATAGTTAAGTCATTACCATTAATTCACCGAATTAATGTTTCATTTCTTTACATGTCTTCAAACTGTTGGCATAATAATAAAATAAGACCAACACCTTTTCTTTGTGTTGACGGGTTGATTGTTAAGAGGATTTGGAGAATCTGTACCTTCTTTCCTCTTCACGAAGAATGTGAAGAATGAAAAGAATGCAAAGAATGCCGAACCCTCGGAGATCAAGGACGTGACATTGTGTTCCGCGATGCCGACGATTCTCCTTCCACGACGATTCTTCCACGACGTTCTTCCCCACAACAATCTCCGATCATCAACTGCTTGAGGTAGGAGATTTCAGATATTTTAATTTTCTCTTTGTGGATTTTATCCTTAACATTGATTTAATTCGTGAAATTAAATACGTTTGTTTTCATTAACCCTCGGAGATCGATGACACGACACCCATCCGCGACGCGACGATCCTCTTTTTCTGCAACAATCAATTCCGCCAAGATCTCTCGTTCGATGACAGCTACGAGGTAGGGGTTTTATTTGATAATAATTTTTTTATTCCCATGGTTTTTCCTTCTAAAACAAAGATCCCGAATCAAAGTTAAATTTTAATTTATTTAAATTGTTCCTTGTTTGGTTTTTCATGTGTTGTATATTTTTCCTAGTAGTTATCACCTAACGCGGAGGGTGGGGGCCAAAAAAACACGGCCCGACAACCCTGTATAGTTTTTCGTTGATGCGTGGATTAACAGAAATTAAGAAATGGGATAGAAATGGTGATTGGAGGCCTTCGCAGCAGTGTTTGGATCCCGGGAAAGCCGTAGGCGCAAACCACAGGCAAAAAGGACCATCGGAGCGCGTCCGGTGGTCTGCGGAAGTTCCAGCCGGCGGCCGGAGGCAGCGGCCGGCCGCCAGGAAGCGGTGGCACCCAGCCCGGCGCCGGGACGACCCGCCGTGGCTGAAGCCTCGGCGGCGAGAGCCAGTCCCACTGCCACTTGGGACCGCATAGAAGGGATGGGCCTTGCACCACGTCTGCTGACAAGGAGCGTCCCCCGTGCGGGGGGTGGGGGAGCGGCTCCTTGGGTGACGCCGCTTGGCCAGCGTCTAGCCGCCGGACCGGCCAGCCGGGTCATGCCCAGGTCATGCCGGGTTGGGTCCCCCCCCCCACATCCGGGTCCGACCCGGACCCGAGTCGGGTCGACCCGGTTCGGGCCGACCCAGGGGGGGTTGGGCCGGGTCGGTCCAGGCCCAGGCCCACCGTTTTCGGGCCTTTTCGGTGTTTTGCTCATAACTTGTGATACGGGACATCGAACGATGCGCCTTCAGCGGCGATGCGATCCTTGGATCGAGAAGGTTGTTTTGGTATATTACACTCAGGGTTTCAAAATACTTTGGGTTTGGCTGGTTTGGTTCGTACACGAAACCATCCGGGCCCTCGAAGCGAAAACACTAATAACTTGGGCTCCAAAAGTCTGATTGACGTACCGTCGACTTTGATGGATTCCTCTAAGTGATACAGATCTTTTTACTTACTCTACCCGAGGTTTGGATACAGGTGGAGTATGGTCGGGATGGTTTTTCCTTAAAAACCAACCGGGTCCCTAGGACGAAAAAGCCAATAACTCTCAGACCGGGCGTCTGATTGACGCACCGTTTGTGACATTGAGTTCCTATAGACAATACATAACATTTGGATACATCAACTTTGGACTATGTGTTAGTTGATTTACCAGCCTCTCGGTTGGTGGAGCGGACCCTCCCGAACGAGCATGTTGTGTGCGGGAACCCTAGAGCTGGTTGCGACTACTACTGTGACGACGACGACTGTACAGAGATACTCAGTGGATTCGACGATGATGACTACAACACTCAGTGATCAATTATGCATCAATGCTACCGATCCTGTGTGGGTCTGATCCTATGTGGGTTAGTGCTCAGCGGTCCTGTGTGGGCCAGCGCCTACAGATCCTGTGTGGGTCCGACCCTGTGTGGGTCTTTGCGGGGGTTAGTTACCTATTGATCCTTTGTGGGTCATTGTGGGGGTTAGTTAACTATCGATCCATTGTGGTTCAGATCCTTTTTGGGTCATTTCAGGGGTTAGAACCTATCGATCCTTTGTGGGTCTGACGGCTTAGATGAATCAGTGGCAATATCGGGTCATCTTTATCGTCATATGAAGAAGTATACCTGTGTGAGCTGAATCCTGTTTTTCTTTCCTTTGTGGATTGTGTTGTGCTATCCTGTGTGGATTTACGTGTTGCTTTCCTTTGTGGACTGGGTTTTACTTGGGCTCGGATGTTGGAGCCGAATGAGAATTGAATACTTATGTATATCTATGGGCATATATCTAAGCAGTGTCGAATGTTACTTTGTGATTGTATCTTTCTTTTGTGGTTTATCCTTGATGGATTCTAGGAGACCTTTGGGGGTCTCGGGGTCCCTACTGAGTAGGTTATACTCACCCCTACATGGGCTATGCCTGTACTACGTTGGTTTGTTTGCAAACGACGGATAGCGCTGATCGTGGTGGAGGCTCGCGGAGCAGGACGATACCTGGAGGTGAACCACTGGGCGGGACATAATCGGAGCGGTCGGCTGGACCTGAGGAGTAGTGGAGGCTTTCTGTACCCACCCTTAAGGTGGTATTTCTAGTGGGTAGATCGACGTTGCGGCTTTACTTTTCAGTTGCTATTTTCCCTTTCTAGTTGTACTTTACTTTCAGTTTGGGCTTGTATACTGGCCCACTTACTTTTCCGTACTTACTATTGTACCAGTTTTTACTTAGTTTTTACTTCTGCCTGCTTGCTTTATGGTGTTTGTGGTTTACTTTACAAAGGCAATGCCTTCCCTTTTTCTGGGATTTACACCTTGGTGCTAGTCGCCAGCCCCTGGCCTATGGAAGGCGAGCTTGGGGTAGTCACAGCACGGGCCCCGAGGACGGGTCGTGACAATAAAAGGATTTATAAGATTTATTACTTCGTGATAAAATGAGTAAATCGACATATTATGGTTGATGTTGGGGAGTTCATAATTCTTAGATAAGTAACAACATAAGGTTTAACACATCAGGAAATTATCTATGATGAGTTCTCAAAAAATAAAATAGAGATAAGGATTCCGAAATTCCAATTCGGTAAAAAAATTTTGATGATAATAAATTATTTGTTAATTAGTTAAGATTAATGACTGAAAGAAAATAATATCGATTCGATATAAACATCTTTATTGAATTTTGAAGATTAATATTTCAAGTGTAATGAAATATAATTTTGTTTCGTAATGATTCCAATAATATTAAAAGATATCATTTTGGTTATTTAATTTGAAAAGTAGTCATGTTGTGAGAAAACCCTTTATACTATAAGATAAAGAGAATATGTCATAGGTGGGTTTTTTCAAATAACACAAGGAGCCACAATATTTAATCTTATGAATTGTGATTCTCTTGAATATGTTGATTCATGAAGTTATTGATTTGTCTTAAGTAATGAATAAGAAACCAAATACACAATAATAATAATTATCTAGAGTAATTACACACTGAGACTTTTTGAGAAATGATCAGTAATAATTTTGAATAAAAATTGATGAACAAATATCTCGGTTTTTGATGGAAATATTTTAGTAAAATTACAATTTCCAAAATTTTAGAAATACCATTCACAAATATTATTTATTTCTTATCTATGTAGAGTTCCATAGATATTGTAAATACATTTCATCAACATTATAGAAGATGACTAGGTATAGAAATAAGTCATCCCTTTTTATAATAATCTTACTGAATGTGGAATAAAATGAGAGATCCCAATATAAAATATTATTATATTTTAATGCTAGAATAATATTGAGTAATCACCCATGATAGATATTATTTTATGAAAAATATCCAATCATTTCAAGTACATAAAAAGATTTTTTTTTTCACTCATGATCATTACTAATAACAAGAATATTGTATTTGTAATTGAATAATATTTTTTGTTGTTATCCTGAATGTATCCTATATATTGATAATTAAACAAATTCTTAGTCGATTTTATATATATAAGCTCAAGAGTATATTCATTACCAATATTTTGTTTAAATTAGAGGAAAGAGGTATATTTGAAACAATAACCATGAAACAATGTAGTTTTCGTCATCCATATTTGAGGTGGTCCTCATCTAAAAATATTGGTTTCACTTTTTCATGAATTTTTGTTTATGTACAAGCATGAAAACAAATGGTGAGGATTGGTTAAGAGATATACATTTAATAAATATTTTTAGAGTTATATAGGATCGAAAATTAAATTAATCATGATTCTCCAACACTGATTCAACATCCCCACCTCAATTTTTTAATATTCTACAACAATCCCATCAATTTTTATCAAAGCATCATGTTCAACCACTAATTACAATATCAAAAAACATAATATTTAAGGATTCATAGTTTTTATTTAAATGTATCATCAATGTATCACATGGAGAATATGTGGTAATGGAAAATCATAATCATATCTCTACTAATATTCTAAATAATAAAAAATGTAATGATTTGATAATGATCATGAATACAACCCTCTTATGATAATTAGAAAAAATATAAATTCTTCAAAATAAATATAAAGGATAACTCTCCTATTTCATATCCACACATGAATATGAGGCAACTATGACGTCTTACTAAGATAGTTCCTCTTACGAACCAACCACATGTGGGGAGAATTTAACTTAAAAAAGTATATAGATAAAGCATATGATGAATCATATAATCACTTAAAAAAACCTACCATGATTTCCAAAATATTTAGTTTCATTTATCATTTAAGATTTTAAATAGATTTGGTAGTAGTTTAACCACATAGAGAATGAATCAGAGATTATTGAAAATAACTTGGAAAAAAGGAATTGGTATTAATAACCCCCAACTAAACAATTTTATGAAACAATATAATGTAATTTAGGCTATGAATATTATTTCTTGATAATGACGAAATATTTGAAAAGATAAATCCATTAATAATAAAAATAATTGATACTATATGAAGATAAATTATGTACATCAGATAAAATTTGAAACAAAATCACTGATGAAAATAATGTTAACCATGAGATAAATACTAATAATATAAAATAAATTGGTATTTTTTAAGAAAATAATATGTTGCAAGAATAATTTTGTAAGTATTTTAATTACATAAAAATGGGGAAATATTATGATGGAATTTTTCAACTAGAGGATGATTGGATAATCCGAAATATGAAATTTCATAAACTAAAAATAAAACAAGAATGTATGGAAAATATTTTAGAATTTTTTTATCACCTTTAATATAATAGAGATGATGCCACACCCAATTTATAGGATAGTAATTCTTCTATAGTGTGTCAATCTAGTGGATTGATGATCTTGAGATCATATCCAATAAAATATAATAAAATCTCTAACTATGATGTATTATCTACATAAAAATATATGTGTTTCCTATATTTTTTTTTGTATCATGGGTTTGAATTCAAAATATGTACAAAATTGGATGTGGAAAATGAATAGGAACCCATAACAACACCATTGGAGTATATAAGTAATTCTAAAATAATTAGTTTCTTCAATTAATCCAATATAAAAAAATTGAAATCAAAAACAAAATAATACTATTATATATATATTTTCATTATAATAAAACAATCTAGGATTGAAATATATTAATGATGTTTGGATAATTTGAGCATAATGAATTAGACTATTTCAACGATATGCCTACCTATAAAATTCAATGCATTCCAAATTGGGGGGGGGGGCTCGAATTCTATATATTCTATATAGTAATGGAACAAAATTATATCTCTAATAGATTTTGTAGATTCGAAAATCCATATGGAAATTACAATGTATGTGTTCATTGGGAAAAGGCATCATTCTGATAATTAAACAATTAAGTATCTAAGTCAAATATAAATATGAAATCATGGATTCTAATAGAATTAGGAATTCCAACATTTTTACTAAATCTAGGCGAAATTATATAAATAAAACTCCCAAGATGTAAGTAGAAATGCATTATGAGCTATCATTGGCTTATAACAAAATATTAAATCTTTAAAATATATGCCCAAATATTCTATAAAGAGTAAAAAACTATATTGGATTACATTATTATTATGGTTGAAGTGGAAACATAATAACTCATATAAAAAATCCATGAATATTTGGGTTTGATAAATAATTCAAGAAATGAAAGGACTAAATTTCAATGAAAAAGTAAAACAATATACATGTTTAGGATAATTCTAGGAAAACTATATTGATGTTCCAGATATGATAAGACATTTCAAATATAATATTTTCTCATTATTACAACTCAATAGAATGAATAATTAAAATTATTATAATTAAAAGAGAAGTAATATATTAAAATAAATGGAAATATTCCACATACATATGATGATGAAATTCATGATTGGAAACCAAAAGGTAACATCCTAATAAATCATGGGAATATCTAAATGAGATGGGAAAAATTCTTCAAAACTAAATAGATGTCTATGAATCCTCCCATATCAAGAAAAAATGGGCAATTATATAATTATTTCATGGTATAATATGTGATAATTTATAGGTAATATAGAGTAAAAATCATCACATAAAGAATTAATAAATAATAATAGAATCCATCCAACTGAAGGTTACTACATTAAATAAAAATATTATAGAAAGAAGTACCACCAAACATGAATATGGGATATAATAGAAATATATTATGAGAATAATTTATCCAAATTTCATTACTAATTATGATAAAAATAGTCCTACATAAATACCTTATATGTTGTGTCGAATTGGTAATATTTTAAAGAATGAAATTGATGTTTCATATTTTAATGGTGTAAAACTAAATAAAATGTTTGTATTATCAAATTATAAAACAAAATGAAGAAGATTTCATCTCCAAAATAATCCAATATTTGAAATCGAGTTGATTAATTGAAAGAGAGGATTTTCATAGTGGAATAAAAGTTTACAGATTTTCACTTTAAGGGGATTTAGGGAAGCATCCTATGTTATATAGTTCATAATTGTATTTATATTCTATAATTCTCATGAAAATATCATTAAAAATATATACATGACTATTCATTCAAATATATTAATTAATTAATAAATTTTGATATCATATTGTATAGTTTATTTAGAAAACGATATGAAAATGATGATATTTTAATAAATATTTAAGAATGATATTTCATATAAAATCCACTAGTAATAATGTTTGTATTCAATATGTCTTTTTACATTTTTATTGGAACATTGGGATGATAAAATTCATGGGAATAATTTTAACTATTGGTATCCGAAATTAACCACATTCTATCAATAATTTGTTGTAGGCTAGAAACTATTGAACAATTCCTATAAAAGGTGATATGTGTTTTTAAAATTAGTAAATATCTTTTTTAAAATTTATATCTTATATAATTGTTTTAGTAATTTTACAAATCATTTTATACACATTTAATGGATCATATAGGTAGAAAGTGGGATAATTAATGGGAAATTTCATAAAATTTTATTGATACCATCTTCTATCTCAAAATAATTTCATTCATTGACATTATGTGGATATTTTATTAAGAAAAATTAATGATACTAATTGAGAGAATATAAATGATAAGTTAAAATTATGAGAATGTGAAATAACATATAGACATGCATTTCCTAGAATGAGTATTGACCACAAATAAAAAGGGTGGTTTTTTAGAACCAATATTGTATTTTATTATGTGGTATTTCTTATCAATATGTTTCAATGGGAAAAACATGATACCCACATTATGTTGGAATTTATTGAAAAAATAGAACTATAAAGATATATGGAGTTATCATGATTATTTGGATAAGGGATACTTCCCATGAGTGTTTCCACTCAGTGTTGAGTACAAGTGGATTTGAGATACACATTTGAAAATGTATGTATGATGTTAGAATTTTATTTTATATAAAAAATGAATATAATAAAGAATTTATAAAAATATTTATGTTGAAAAGGATGAAGAAGATCCTTCAGATTATTTAGTAAATAAAAATTTAAAAAATTTATATGTTGATGTAGGTGATACCATAGGACAGTCTTGGAGATCCACTCACATGAAAAGATAACTGAGAGATGTTACATCTTGGTATTTCATATATATATATATATATATTAAAGAATTTTTTATAATTTTTTTTTCATGATTCGTAATGTTGTATGATATACAATTTTTTGGAAGACATGAATAACAAAAATTTGATTATGTTTAATAAGATCAAGAGATTTATAAATTATAAATCTCACCGAAGGAGCTATGCATAAATGTTTTCATATTTTATAATTATATTTATTAATCCATATGAAATATGTTATCAATGATATTTGAAGAATTTTATTTTTGATTAATTTGCTGAGGTTCATTAAAAATATTCTTTGGAATATTTGAATACTATAAATCATTTGGAACATATTCTATTGATATATTAAGTTGATTATATTTTGTTCTATGTTTTTTTTAATATTCATTAAAATTATATAAATAATTTATATATTCGGAAAGTTCCCTAATATTTCAAAATACATAAACATTTTTATAAAACATTGGGGGCTGGTGCTAAAAAAATTAATTAGTCAGAATTTTCATAAGACTTCGAATTTATTTTGTAATACATTGTGAATCATGTTACGATTTTTTTATTCAAAATCCCATTCACATTGCAGTAATTGTTTAAAGGGTACATGACTAAGATATTGTTGACAATTTCAAAATAGAATTTTTATGAATATAAATACGAGGGGAGATTTTTCATGAGACTCCCATAGGTATTTATATGATTTGGAGGTATTATAAAATCACCATCCATCATAAAAATAAATTAAGGCATTAGAATTATTGAGATCCTAGATGAATTAATAATTCTTAAAAAAAACTTATATGAATATTCTACATAGAAATGGAGTTACATTTTTTTTATACTTCTTATATACTATAAAAAAATTTATTCACTAAAATTATGGAAATTGATATTTTTTATACTTTTCCTTCTACATAAAATTCATAATTTTGAACTACATTACTTTGTAAGGTTGTATGTTTACATTTTAAGGTTCTGAATAATATTTATAATGTTCCAATTTTAATGAAAAAATAATTAATTAACATTAAAATTTTTATATTGGAGGGTTCTTATTGTTTTTACAAGCAAGATAATATGGTTAACTTCTTTTAAATGAGTGAAGATAAGCTCTCTAAAAATACTGGGTTATAGAATTAGAAATTCTGAAGCATGAAATTTTTCAATTCCATAATGAACTATTTCATTTATGGTCTAAATCTCTTCTTTGAATGCTTATAATAATTATTCAATTTACTGTCTAGGGGGAAAGAAAGAAATTATATATATTATATGTTGTGAAGGATAATTTCATATCAAAAGATTGATGTTTTCATTATATGATATAAAGTTGGTTGTGTTAATTGAAAATTATTTCTTCCATTGTGAAATTGCCTTGTCACATTCCATGAATATGAGGGTATGTTATTGGTACATTTATCCCAATAAATTTTCGATCCATGATAGTTACTTTTATGATGGATGATTATTAGTCATATGTGTATTCATTAAGATGTAGATTTTGGGGATGTAGTAATTGAGAAACTAAGAAACTAAAATTTAAATTAATATAATTAATTAATGTAGAGTCATTAAGGGAAATAATGGTTTATTATTTCAAATAAATATAAAAAATAGAGATTTATAATATTTGAAGGCTGAAATTTATAGTAAATAAAAATTACAGGAATTATGGAAATAATTTATACAAAATTTCAAAATATATATTCATAGAATAATAAAATGAGAATAATAATGTTTAATATCCAAACATTTTTGTCACTCTAATTATGTTTTGATTTTGAATAATGATATAAGTGAACCAAACCATCATCCATATAATATAATCTATCTGTTTAAACAAAATATAAATCCAACATTGTTGTACATATTAATCATATTATTCTAAGTAGAATAAAATGAAAACAAATGGAGTCTAAAATAAAATTATATTATCTTATATTCTAATTAATAGAGTTTGTCTTACTAGCGCAATATATTGATAAATTATAATATCTATATGAGATTGAGAAATATCCCAAGATTGAGACTATTTGAGCATGAAGATCAAATCTATTAAATTATTGAGAATACTTGTGTTATTCAATACTGGTCATTGTATTTAATGGTCATGAAGAACATTAAATTGAGTAAATGAAGGTATATATAAGTATAGAAATGAAATGTCATATTGAACCTTGTAATAACACCTTGTTCATACCAAGAATTCACATTAAATGGAATACCCATTCCAGGTATTTTCATGATAATATGTAGTGAGTTGTGTTTTTGTGGTTATAACCATGACACACAACATACTTGGTCATCAATATTACATGTGAAACGTCATAACAAATCATGGTTTCCTTGTGGTTTTTCTAACCCGCACTGTGTAATTACTTACAAACAAAATATAATTTTTAACTACTAGATATCGATTTATTGAACATTTGTATATGTAAAAGAAGTGATATAAGTTTTAATTGATCAATACCCACAAAACATTATTCACCCCCAAATGTTCATGTGATCCAATAGTGATCCTATTATTTAGATTAATGTGAATTGAAAATATATCATAAGAATATTTATGACGTTATTTATATCTAGGCCATGAATAACATTATAGATGAGGATAAAAACTCATGGATCATATATAATAATATGTATGTGGCTTAATTCATCTTACCATAAACCATATATCTTATTAGATATAAAGAATTACCTAATTGATTATGAGGATATATGATTTGGGGCCTAACAATCATCAAAATACCCCCTGAATATGTATTTAATATAAAATAAAAACATATGTAAAAAATAAATAGGAAACAAATAGGGGTAAAATAATATGTCAATAAATCACTAGTAATTTAGGTGTCAATTTGTATTCCATGGAAGTTTGTGATTAATTAATATCCACCATTTATTATAAAATAAGGACTCATTGGTCATGAAAATCTATTTTAATTTTAATGAAAATTTATAACAATATATGTTGAAGAAATATTGAATTAAAACCCTTGAAGTGAAATTTTAACAAATAGGGAAAATAGTTTTTGAATGGAATAATAACATAGTTATTCCATAAAATGTGAAAGAAAATAATTTTTTTTAAAAATCAGAGATCAAAATAGTATAATAACATTATAGAGAGAGTGAAAAAGTACAAACTCATCACATAAAATATTTATAGGGATGATTTTAGGCAGCAATGTAAAATCGATCACTAAATACATATCACTATGAAATATAATAAATAAGAATAATGGACGTAATATAAAAATATTATAAAGGCATAAAGACCATTATGAGAGAGATATAAATAGTTATTGATAAAATATCATCTAAAATGTGGATGTTGGGAATGAATGAGAAATGTACCCCTACCATGAATCCTTAGTTACATTATAATATCTTATAAAATTCTGAATAATCATTTTAAATTCACTAATTATACTATTTAAGAAAATTTATTTGTATATTGTCTCTTATAATCCTTTTCTCTATGTTTTCCATATTTCTATTATTAATATTGTTTTTTCCAACAATGATTACATTGTTTAGTTCTTGGAACTAAAATTTCATTCATGTATTGGGAACGTTTGGTGGTAACAATAAAAAAATCCATAACATCCAAAGATTTCATTATATATTCATTATATAAAATTAGAACTGATGAGTAAAATAGACATATTGTTTTTTAGAATTTTTTAAATCTTCTATGGAAATTTATTTGTAGAGACATAAAATTGAACATTTTTGAATATAGTAAATGTAATGATTATTTCAAAAAATTTATCATCTAAATATCATTGAATTGTTATTAATTCAATATAATGTTAATTTAAATCATGAAATCAATTTTTTTGAATTTCTCTAAAAGGTGTAAGTGAAAATTGAAATAGATTCATTATATTTTTAGTGTAAAAACTACAATTGTTGAAACTATGTTTATAAGATATATTTAAAAATTATAGGTTGTCTAGTTGAACTAATTTTTTGATCAAAACAATTTAGTATACTAAAAAATTAAAATATATTTAATGATTTATTATATTTTATAGAAATATTAATAAATTTATTAAAATAAAAAAACATGTGTTTTGAAACCTGTATTTTAAAATAATAATGGAATATGAAAATGGGTAAGGTGAGAGGAAATCAGTCATATATCTTCATTTATAGATAAAAAGTAATATAATACAATGATAATGAAATCATGAAAGAAGATCCAAATGTTATTTTCTAATATTTTTTTGGCCAACAAATCACATATAAGAATGGAGAAATTGGTTTAGAAACCTTACCCTTTTTAAGTTCATCTCCTTTTGGTTGACCCTAAAGTTGTCATGACCTATCCCCAGGGACCCGTGTCATGTCATACCAAAATCCAACCTACCAAAGGCCAAAGGATGGTGACTAGAACCAAAGGTGTCAACCTACAAGTATGAGGTAATTGCCTAAGAACCTGTATGCACAAACCCACCCAACCATGTCCCACAAACTGAATACGGAAAACAATTATAATGAAATAAGTGATGAGTACAAGTACAACTAAAACAAGTGTCCTAGAATAAAAACCCAATAAAAAAGAAATGAAAACATAAAAGAACAAAGGGTCTTGTGTAGCCATCCACTAAAAAACCCACAGGATGGTTAGAGTAGTGTAGCTTCTTGAAGCTGAAGTAGTACGTCTTGTCCAACTAATCCTAATGGGCCCTTCCTACTCCAACTCCACCAAGTCCTCCATCAAAACATTCATCGTCTATACAAGACACAACACATGCAGGCGATTCCCGTGTAGGGGTGAGTGACATAGTACTCAGTAAGGGAACCCAAACAACTATGGAGAAAGACCACAAGGAAACCATAATGAAAAGTCACACATCAAGGAAACGAAGTAATACCACAATGTAACACCATAATGTATGACCACAATGTTAGGACATATCAAACTAGGTACAATCTATATCATAGAAAGAAGGTTCATCGGCTATAGTGATGAATGTTTCATACGGTTGAGGGACTCATCCCTGTTGAATCACTACTCATCTGCTAGGATACTAAGGATCCACATGGCTGCTACTCATGTATCAGGCGACTAAGGACCCACATGGATCCTACTCGTCTGACGGGCCACTAAGGATCCACATGGATACTACTCTTCTGTTAGGCCACTAAGTATCCACACAACTACTTTAGGTCTTTCGTGCCACTAATGATCCACACGGCGGCTGGTCGATCCCACGGTTTTACCCCAACCACCATAAAGACCCACATAGAATAACGCATAGGATTTTCTCATCGTATGAGTTACAACACAATAGACGGCGCATTGAACGTATTTTCGGTTAGTAAGATATGGGAATTTTAGAAAAAATGGCTTGGTTGGGTTTGAGTCTGATCCAACCCATTCATATGCCAACCCCTACAAAAACACATATAAACTATCTCAAACGGACCACCTCATCATGAGGGTCCCAACTCCATAAATAGATCCTCCATCGGAAGCTCGATTTACATATTTTTAGCATTTTAGAAATCAGTGGTTGGTTGCCTCTTCTACAGTCTGACCCGGTCGGACCGACCCAACCAACTCAGCCCGAGGGTCCCACATTCCCGTGTTTAATTTGACTTTCCCAACCTAACTAGGTCCAGGTCAAGGTATGTACCTTCTGGCCTGGCTAGTGGGCAGCCATAATGGGCCTCACTGGGCCCAACCAAGTTTTTTCGGGGGTCTAGGCCGCCAAGTCGCCCGGCAACTCGGCCTCCTCCGTCCTGGCCGGACGGGCGCTTGTCTGGTCTACCAACATGGGTCCAGTCCACTAGTCCGGGTCTGGCCCACCGGCGCAGGTCCAACCCAACCCCATGGATAGGGGCACATCCCACCAGCTGGATCCCAGTCTGCTAGGGGCAGCCTGGTGGTGTGCACGAGGCCGACACACGATCAGTTGTCGTGTCCAGCTCCCCACCCACCCCACAGTTTGTTTGTGGGGCCTCCATCCTACTTCAGTTGAGTGACCACAGTAGACAGCTCACCTCGGTGGCCTGGGATAGGCTTCCACTTCCATATTACATGCAAACACAGTCCAGGGGTTTGACCCATCAACATGGTGCTAGGAGGGTGTCGTGGGTTGCCAACGTTGTATCCTGCATCGCCCCTAGTTTCTGCCTCCTCGGCGCACCATATGGGTGTGATGCTCCTCCCAGCCACCATCCAACTACCCCATCGTCTGATACACGGTCAGCACTATCGCATTTCGTTATTGTCAGAATCATTGGCAGACCACCAAATAGGCTTTGGTAGTCTATTCTTCACACAACCTACTCTTACGGCCTCCAAGGAATGCCATCTTCACTACAATGGTCTCAAACCTACTTTGTCATCGATTAAGATGATTTGACAAGAATGACACACATGGAGGAGGGGCTCGGCCCTTGTTCGTGTCGGCCCGTGCCCTCCACGTATGGATTTCAACAAAATGGCGGTGGTTTGTGGAAGATGTTCTATCCATGATAATTCAGTGCTGATGTTGATTCCTAAAAAGATTATCCTCCCGCAAGAACCAGAAACCCACATATTAACTTTTTCATGGGTTGAATTATGTTCGTCAGTTATCATAAGAACTGGGAATTAAAACATATCACAAACCCTACTTCTTTGATGTTTGTTGTCATAGTGCTTATTCCTTGAGGGTCGAAGAGGTTTATGGTGATCATCTTTCTTTTAGGTTTGTCAAAGTCGATGACGTCAGCCAACGTTCATTATTCATGGTTGGGGAAGAAATACTTCAGAAGATTGTTATAAAATCCTATGAATTTAATACTTCTTCCACCAATGTGTCAAAGTATTAAAAATAAAACATGTCACAACATTTCTGTTATGCTGCTTTGTCACATCATTACATTGTTATGTGTCATTAATGCATCGTTACGCTGCCTATTAATGAGTCATTAATGAACTCTATTATTGCGTCTTGTTTTCACCTCATCGTTGAACCACAACATCGTCATGTCATTTCTTGTCAATGCGAAATGAAATGAAATAACATTTTATGTTATTATATTATTTTCCTCCCAAAGTATGAAAATTATCATTTATTTTTAACCCCATCTGGATGATGCTAAGTCATTTCTAGGAAAATCTTGACATTCCGTGTTCAATGGTGCCCTTGGATTTTTTTTCTGAGTGCCGGTTCAAAATTTAGAAAAACCAACACACACATTTACATAATGTACCTTAAAAAAGATAAAAATTCCACCCAATCTCAAAAAGCCTCAGAATTACATGTCATCAGATCATGCAGTCAAAAAATAATTCCATATAACATTAAAAAATTACATCTAAATTATTGGACATTACATTCTCCCCATGTTATGGCTCTACACCCCAGAAATCCAAAACAAATTGAAATCCAAAAAATGGGGGTATTGAGTACCTATATGTGCCTCCCACTCAAATGTGCTCTCCTGGAGGTTCCTGCACTGCCATCAAACATGCACTAGAGGAATTGACCAACTATGAATGACCCACTCCTATCAATATTCTATATCCACTGGGAAGTCAACAAACGTCTCCCCATCATCAATGTCCAGCTCACCTCAGTCGATAACATGGGATGGATCATGAAAGTACCACCTCAGATATGTCACATGAAAAAGATCACGCACACAGTGCATCTATGACGGAGGAGCTAGGTGGCATGCCACCTCACCAACTCTGGTGAGAATCTAGAATGGTCTGATGATCCTTGGAGATAACCTTCCTACCCATCCAAATAAATGCAATCCCTATCGGGGTGAGTCCCCAAAAAATACATGGTCTCCCTCCTTGAACTCCAAGGGTCTTTATCAACTATCAGTATAAGATTTATGCATGATATATGAAATCCTCATAAACTCCTGGATTATCTAATCCTTCTCAATTGTATCCAATACCAACTTTGAACTCATGAGTGCTGACTCCCCCATGTCTATCCAGTTGAGGTGGTCTATAAGGCCACTCGTACAAGGCATCGAATTGTGTCATGCCAATGGTGAAGTGATAGTTGTTCTTGTATGAAAACTCCACCAATAAAATGTGGTCCTCCCAACTAAAACAAAAAATCCATGATGCAAGCACAAAGTATATGCTCTATGGTCTGCATAGTCCGCTCTTTCTAACCATCCATCTGGGGATAAATAGTTGTTCCCAAGCGCAGTTGAGTCCTGAATGCCTCCATTAATCCCTTCCACAATGGGAATTTAAAGTTTCCATTGCGGTCTGAGGTGATAGACAAAGTCACTACAATTATCATCACTATCATATGGATGTAACGACAACTCATTCCATATACCGTTCCCTACTCCTAGATGGGTAGGAAGTGAGGTGACATGGTGATCCAGTCAATAATATCCTATATAGAGTCATTTCCTATCGATGTACGTGGTAACCTCATCTTGAATTCTATAAAGTTATCATCACATGTTCACTCGGCTACATCACGTGGATGAGCCAAGAATGCTCGATCCTAAATCCCAACCATCACTTGCTGACAAGTGAAGCATCATGAGACGAACTCGGTCACTACATTCTTCATTCCAGGAAACCAATGTTAATGTTGGAAGTATTAGTATTTCTTCTCCACTCTAGGTTGAACCACTAAAATGGATTTATGGGACTCTATCAACTCCTCTTCCTGCAACACCACTAGTACTATGGTTCTCCCTCTGAAAAGGATGGTGTGCTCCCCACCTATCGAAAATGAATCATGAGCATGTCTTGAGGACAACATAGCACGTCCGGCCTCGTAGACAACATTTTCCAACTATGGAACCTTGACTTACTATATGTGTGGGGGAGTAACAGTAATTGACTAAAGGTAAGTGTCTCATTCCTCATCCACGATGTATATCTGCATCATGGCTAGCTGCCATGTCCCCTCACATAGAAACTACAAACCAGTACTCCTACTAAGCGCGTCGGTTACAACATTTCACTTACTAGGATCATAGAATATCTCAATATCATTGTCCTTGAGGAAATCTAGACACCACCATTGTATCATCTTCAAGTACTTCTCAGAGATGATATACATAAGACTCTGGTTGTCACAGTAGTCTATATACTGGTCACCCATGAAGTAGTGTCGCCACATCTTCCAAGAAAATACCATTGCTACTAAGTCCAGGTCATGGGTCACGTAGTTCTGCTCATGATTATTCCACTTCCATGAGATGTAGGTGATCATGGGTCACTCCATCAGTAGAAAATACCCCAGTCCAGTTCATGATGCGTCAGAGATAACTACATACCCAACACCCTCCTCGGGTGGTCTCAAAATAGGGGCACTCATCAGTCTCTCCCTCAACTCAAGTAAACTCTTCATGAATCCCTCCATCCACAAGAAGGACTACACTTTCTACGTCTAAGCCAAAAAGGGTGCTGATACTCTAGAAAATTCAAGCATGAACCTCTAATAGTTCCGAACCAACCCTAGTAAAATTTGCACCTCAGTTAATTTCTTTGGTGGCACCCAAGCTAGCACTGCCTTTATCTTCACCAGTTCCACTGAAACTCCAGACTTTAACATGACATGTCCTAGAAAGTGGACATCCTGTATCCCAAACTATAACTTCATGAGTTTACCAAAAACCGGGTGCACTCGGAGTGTATCCAAGACTATCTGTATGTGCGTAGAGTGATCCTCCTTAGACACCGAGTATAAAAAGATTTCATAAATGAAGACTATCATGAAATGATTGAGGTAAGGATGATAGATCATGTTCATGAATCTAATGAAAATTTTTGGGTAATTGGACACGTATATGTGTATCCCCAAGAACTCATAGTGGTCGTAACGATACATGAATGTTGTATTTGGTACGTCCTAATACCGTACACAAATATGGTGATTGTCTAATATGAGTTCGATCATCGAGAACCACCTCACTCTCTTCAGTTGACCGAAGAGGTCATAAATCCTTAGCAGTGGATACTTTTTCTCCACAGTCACCTGGTTCAGGCACCAAAAGTCTATGCATAGACCCAAGCTCCCATCTTCCTTCGAGGAAAACAGTATCAGGGCTACCCATAAAGGAACATTGTGCATTACAAACCCATTCTCATGCAATTCCTCTAGCAGTACCCCGAATTCACGAAGCTCCACGAGAACCATCCAATATGCTGATGTGGATATCTATGTCTTCCTAAGGTATAAATCAAAGAATAATTTTAACTATCAATGGAGCGGTAAACATGGATCATCATCAAGGAATATGTCCTTATATTCTACATTTACTAAGGAACATGAGGGCTCATCATATTCATTGCACTAATGGTTCAACTAGCCAACTGAATACGAATTGCCTACACCCTCCTATGCCTGATTCCATCAAGAGCAGCAAGAATTTTCATCTCTACCGATAAAGGGAAATATGGGTCCATCTCCATTAATGAACCACAACCTTTTCCTAATACAGTAAATCCTGGTAAGATTAGTACTAGTCCATACAAAGAATTGTGTCTTAAGGCCATGATGATACTACCAAGATATGACAACTGATACTCTCTCCTCCAAGAGTCAGGTCACACTGGCACCACCAATGAGTGGTCATTGGGTCTCCTCTTGTAAGAGTCTATAAAATTGATGGTCAAGTCAACGGTCTTAACCAAAACAGCTATGTATCAAAACTGAAGAAGTGGAAGGAAAGAGAAATCATTAGTATAAGTATCTATCAATACTACAACTAAATTAGAATGACACACATCATACCATGATTTATCCATGGTTTCATGGGGTCGTAATCCTTGATAGACTACAACGGTCTCCTCTTCGGCCCTATAACCTGAATTGATGGAAAATATTGTTTGAGATGTCCTATTTCATGACATGCATAGCTATGCCTACCCATCTAGAGTCTAGTGAGTTCCCACCTAGGAATCCTCTGGTTCCAAGGCTTAAATTGATCACATGCAATCCGTTGGTCCTACTAACCATGTATCTTGGGTGATCATTTCCTCGGATGCCCTGTGACACACATTTGATCCTTTTTCCTCATCCATAAGGGCCAAAAGAGCCATCCAAGACTCAGTCTGGAATGATGCATCCACCTAATCCACTAGAGGTGGTTCTGCTAGCTGATGAATTGGTGGTGGTATCACCAAAATACCACATGGTGGGTCCAACTCTAGCACTGACCCCTTAATAGATACGTCGTCCCTAGGTGGACTATATATACGAAAACTTGTTAGAATCCAATTTGGTCATCCATGTAAAGGCATCCCGAAATAGATCAAGATGACCCTTGGTCAAAACATTATACCAGCTCATCTGAATATTATACAAAATAAAATTAGTAGATTATTTTTCAACTAGTGTTTTTATGTATTTCTACAAAAGGTAGAATTTGAGGTCCTAGTGTGTGGATAAGCCAGCCGCCACACCAAAACTAGACTCCCCAAATCTAAAAGACATACACGCAAAATCTAACAGTACCGACACAAAGCAGAAAAAACAACCTCTTGGTCACTCTAGTAGAACAGACCACATGTGATACTTATTTGTCACGACCCGTCCCCTAGCGAATGTGCCGTGAGATACCCCAAGGTTTCCTCCCAAAGGCCAGGGGTTGGTGACTAACGACAAAGGCATCAAGCTGCAAGTGGGAGGCAATTTCCTGAGTACATATTCGAACAAACATGCCAATCCACATCCCACATTCTGAATGAAGAAACATGTATACTGAAAAAGTACTATGTACAAGTAAAAATAAAACAAGTGGCCCAAAATATAAACCCAACAAAAAGAACTGAAACCAACAATGTTAAAAGGGAATCGAGTTTCCATTCACTAAAAACCCCGCTTGATGGTAAGAGTACTTTGGTTATTGGAAGCTGATGTAGTATGTCTTGTCTACTAGATCTTACTAGGCACAACTTCCTCCTTGGACACCATGTCCTTGGTTTAAAAGACTGTCATCTGCATAAGACACAACACGTTGGTGCAAACCACGTGTAGGGGTGAGTAACAAATTTCTCAGTTGGGGAACCCAATCCACTATAGAGAAACAACCCGAAGAAACCATAAAGAAAATCCACAAGGCAAGGACATAATATAAGGCCACAAAGTATGAACACCATGTATGGACAGCTAACACCAGGTACAATATATAGCATATAAAGACGGTTCATTGTCTATATTGATGATTGATTTGTACTGTTGAGTGACTCATCCCAGCTGAATCGATGCTCATCTACTAGGCCACTAAGGATCTACAAGGTTGTTGCTCATCTACTGGGCCACTAAAGAATCAAACGGCTACAGCTCGTCTACCAAGCCACTAAGGATCCACATGGCTACTGCTTGTTTGTCTGGCCACTAAGGATCTACAATACTAATGCTCGTCTGTATGGTCAAAAAGGGTCCACATCGATGCTGGTCGAGCCATCGCTCATACCTATACCACCATGAATTCCAACATAGTATAACCCAAAAGATCATCTCTACATAACAGTTCCATGGAAACAGACGGCACGTCAAACAGATATTAATATATATGTGCATTTTATGAAAATGGGCCTGGATGGATTCGAGTCTGATTCAACCCAGCCACAACACAACCCACACCAAAACTCCCATAGAGTATCTCAGAATGAATGCCTCATCACGAGGGTCCTAATTCTGAAAAACACTCTTCAATTGGATTAATGGTTTGTATGTTATCAGAATATTAGTAATTAGGGGTCGGGTGCAACTGGGCCCGGTCCAACCTGGTCGAACCAACCCGACCAACCTGGTCTGGGGGTCCCCCATAACCTAGTTTAAACTGACTAGCCTAACATGACCGAGATTGGGTCATGGTGGGTCCTGTCTAGCATGGCTAGTGGGCTAGGCCCAATGGGACTCACTAGGCCCCGCCCAATTACGCCGGTGTTCTAGACTTCCAAGTCGAACGATGACACGGTCACATCCGACCAAGTCCAAAGAGAGTGGGTCGAGTCTACCAGTGCATGTTTGGCTCACTAGTGATGGTCCAGCCTGCCAGCATGGGTCCTACCTGGCCCGCTGGCCGGGGGTGCTGCCCACCAGCTGGAACCCAGTCGGCCACGGGCAGAACGATGGTGTGCTCATGGTCGGGATGCTGCTGCTTGTCGTGTCTGGCTACCCACCTTCCATGTGGTTCATCTGCAGGGCCTCCTTCTAGCCCTGGTCGACCGACCGTTGTTGGAAGATCACCTGGGCGTCTGGCACACCGCCACACCTTCCACATCACCTGGGGACTCATTCCTTGGGTTTGACCCCTCAATGTGGTTCCAGGATAGTGTCATGGGTCTCTAGATCCTTGACCCGCTACAGCCACATTTTTCCACCTTAGTGTGCCGTCGGGGCACGCCACTCCAACTAGACGACGGCCTGCTTTCCAGCCATCCAACACGTAGCTATCATTGCCATGGACCACCAGACGCTCTCTGGTGGTCCGTTCTTCATGTCGCCTTCTCCTACGGCCTCCACAGAATGTCCTCTTAACTATGAAGGTTTCAAACCCAACTTGATATAGATTTGGAAGATTATCCATGAAGAACACACATGGTGGAGGGTCTTGGGCCATGTTCATGTCATCCCACACCGTTCACGTTAGGATTTCAAAACATGGGGCTGTTTTGAGGAAGATGCTCAATCCACTATAATCCAGCCCTGATGTTAAATCCCAAAAAGAGTACACTCCCGCAAGAATGATCTGCCCCCGGATTAACCTATTTGTGGGTAAATCTGCATTCCTACTTTATCATAATATCAAATAAATTAATCATAAGCACAACCCCCTACATCGTTGACGTTCGTTGATGTAGGGATTCATCCTCGAGGGTCCAAGAGGTCGATGGTGTTCGTCGTTCTTCAAGGTACGTCGAAGTCGATGACGTCTTCATGCATTCATTGTTCATCAATAGGGGGAAATATTTCATAGGTTCATCAAAAAAAATCAAAAAAATTTATCCCTCATTCGACCAATGTGTTAAAATATTAAAAATAAAACACTTCACAATAGTTATGTTATGTTATGATGTCACGTCATTACATTGTTTCATTTGAAATAGTATAACTGTTACCCATCATTAAAGCTTCATTATGTTATTTGTTAATTATCCATTATTGATATCCATTAATACGTCCTATCAAAACCTCAATGCTGAACCACAACACCATTTTTTTGTCTCTCTTCAGTGAGAATTCAAATAAAAAAATATTTATGTTATTTTATTAGTTTTCGTAAAAAGTCGAAAAATTAAATTTTTTGTTCGGCCCTTTCCTGTTGTAGTTAAGTCCCTTCTAGGAAAACTATGGTGTTTGGTGTTCATCGGTGCCCTCATAATTTCAATCCGAGCATCAGATCAACTTTTAGTAAAACCCACTCACGTGTTTAGTGAATGTATCTTATAAAAGTTCAAAATTACATCCAAGTCTCACTAGGCCACAGAATCATGGTTCTTCAAAGCATGCCGTCTCAAAATAATTCCATATAATTTCAAAAAAATTACATGGAAATTTTCAGACATTACAAAATCCTTCCTAGTGTATAACATAAGGTACAAGAGGGACATTCATGGAATGTTTTCAGATTTTACATAGGAATATTGGTTTATCTATAGTAAGAAAAGTGATTTTGGATGTTTGGGGAATGGTGTGGAAATGTGTTGTTAATAAATTAAAGGGGGAGGTGTATTGTTATTTATGAATCTATAATATTATTATTTATTCCAAATACTATGAATAATATTTATTCCAGTAAATCTTATAGATTATAAATTAAATTAATTAAGTGTTTTTCACATTAAAACAAATAAAAAAATACAATGCAATGTCACGAATGGTTATTTAAAGATAAAATTGAAAAATTTATTTTTAATAGAATATATTATAACTTAAGAATAAAATTTTCTATGATAGTTTTCTATATTTTTAAAAAATAAAAAAATTATTTTAAACCATAAATATAATTTATTTTGACCAAATCTTTCTATAATGTTGTAGGTCATATTAATATATTTATGAGGTAATAATAGTTAACATTCTCATAAAAACAATATTTTGTAATATTCAATAAAAAAACTCTTTTAAAAAAATTCACTTAATAATAATTTAAATGAGAAAATTCAAAAAAAGATAACTCTATTTTATCAAATTTAAATTCAAAATTTATATAAAATTTATTTAATTATATTCCAAAAATATATTGAAATAAAAATTCATTATGAATAAGTATTTTATGTTTCACAATAAGTGATCACATTAATATTTAATATTTTTTCTTTTTTATGATATTTATAATTAGTTAATAAATTATTCAACTAAAACAATTTCAAAAAATTGATAATTAGGTTTTTACATAGACATTAATTTTTAATAAATTAAGCAAAACAAACATTATTATAATTAATAATTATTTCACTATCAAGTAATATGATTTATGAATTCCTCTCAAAGAATTAGTATTTTTATATTTAGTTATTTTTAGTCATTATAAATTCTAATTTTTAGGCATTTCACTATTCTCATCCATTTAGTTACAAATTCATTTGTATGTTTTCCTTCCCCAAGGTCAAATATTATTCACATGGACATTATTCTTCATTTAATTATCTGACCATTCATTATTAATTCACTAATTTATCAATCAATTTCTTACAAATGTTATTTTAAAATAGAATCCTTATTTAAAAATAGTTTGTATATTTTTTTATTATCATTTCCATTTGTGTAATTTTTTTAGGATCACGATATACCATAAAATCCAGTTCTATTTTTTATTTACATGTTCTTATTCTGATATTATTTTATTTTTTATTCAATTTATATTATTAATAATTTCTATACAATGTTTTATATTTATTTAATAAAATTATTATTACAATTTTCCTTATTTATACTTCAAATATATTATAGAATGATTTTTCAAATATGAAAATTTAATATTTTTATATTCTTACCCAATTCAATGTTTCATGTTTAAAATGTCAACTCATACACTGATATATAAATAGATGAGGGTGTAATTATTTCATTAGTCCTTATATTCCCATATTTCATGATAATATATGTATATATAATATCAATAATACTTTTACAAGATTAGTGGGCATGTTTCATATCACTATGTCTCTATAATCCAAGACATCCAATGGTTGATCATTGTAAGAGAGTTTATGATCTTAATGTACAACCTCCAGAATTAAAACATATGAGAAATTTTTCATTTACATTTTCATTGAAGATATATGGAACGCCTAATGCACTTGGTAATTGTTTGGTGGATGTTAAATTTGATGGGGCATGGCTCTATTGTAATGAAGGATTTTAAAGGAGCTTAGGTAAAATATATTTATCTTTCCTAACATCCAAAGCCTTCCAAATCTATCACATTGAGATATTTTAGGAAATTTATTATCTATATATTATTTTCAACATAGCAATTTTACTAACTCTAAGAAGATCTTCTATTTGATTGAATGTCATGGATAATATCTATAGTCTCTTATTCTTTTTCTATTCCTGGTTGAATCCATTTTCCTAGTTCATCCCACAAAGTTATTGTTCAATTTTTATTCCCTTAATAATATTCTTAATTATCCATCTAAATTCATGTGAGAAATATTTTTTATATAATAACCTGACCAAAAGAAGATATTAACCCTAATTCCATTTAATATTAAAAATGGATTTTTTTGTGAAAATATTTAAGAAGGTGGAATGTAATTCAATAATGAAAAAATTTCTATGGACGATATAACATAATGAAGTTCAAATATGTGTTCAATTTCATATAATGGCATCATGAAAATATTGAGTTGGACATAGGGTCTCGGTCTAATAAAACCCACAACATGGTTTCAGGTAGTCTTACCACTTATCTATAATATATCTTTCCAAGTTGACCAAATGAGAAGTTTTTATGGATATAAATGAAGTAGGTAGTCTCCTTGAGTATATCCATGACCACCCATATGAAATCGTTTCTCTTAAATTTCTTTTAATGTCCAAAAAAAATTATTTGGTGATATTCAGTAATTTCAATGCATTTATGCATAAATGTTTCTTCATATCCAAGACGTATACCATCCTAACGTAACTTTTCTTGCACATAAAGCATATATATTGATATTAAAAAATCATCTTCATAGTATTATACCACCATATGTACACATAGAGATTTTCACATATTTTCATCTTCCTAGAATGATGGATAATGGTGAGAAATGGGAATTATGTAATGGGTACTTCATTATTTCGGACTCAATTGTTATACATAATAATGTCGCATAACTTGTAAATAAATATTTATTGATGTCAAAAATAGTGATTTCCCCTGCATTATTCCTTCCACCTTATTTTATATATCCCCAAATCAATACTGTCAAAATCCATCCACAGGAAAAATTGTTATTTTATCCTTACAACAACCTCTATTCCTATACAATTAAAGTTAGTGTGCATAATGTTTATGAAGGGAGACACTGTAAAAATTTCATGAAATACATTATTAAATAAAATAAACTTAAAAATAAAAAAACATTATAAAAAATTATAGAATATTATAGAAAAAAATTATCTGAAATGAATCACGTATGAATATAGAGAATTGTTCAAATAATTTATTTGAAATTAAGGTGGAAAACATTATTCATGTTGTGTTTGTGTGAACAAACATTCATTTTAAATTTTCAATAAAAAATAAAAGGTGACACTTTTAGGAAACAATTAGTATATTTCTTCTTAACCAGTTTTTAAAAAATTAAACATATTAAAAAATGAATTTTATCATAATATTTCGAACATTAAAAACATTCTTCAAATAGATTTTAAAAAACATATACATGGAATAGAATGGTTTTTCAATTGATGAATAAAATATAGTCTATTTTTCATAAACAAATTATTTTGGACACATGTGTATATGAAGAGTATAAAATGAACGGAAAACATATATTTTTGAAAAATAATTAGATCCAATAAAAAATATTTTACTTAATATATGTATATAATATATTTCCCTAATAGATACTTAAAAATAAACAATCTTTAATAATGACGATATTATGAAGTAAACACTTACAACATTGGTAATTATTGAATCACAATCCAAATGAAATTAATATGCATAAATTGATATGTATATCACAATTTTTTATTAATCATAATATATATTAATGGAAATTATAAAAACCATATAAAAATATATATGTGGTCAATAAGGATTATGTATCATAGATGTAAAAGTTAGATGAGAAATCCTTATATTGATCATAATGTTGGGCTGAAAAATAATAAATGAATTGATTATCTATATAAAATATAAATAGACATAAAAAATCATAAATATATCATAAAATAAAAAAGTCCCTATACACAAAATATTCTAATATCAAAGTCGAGGAAAAAATAATATGATCCACTAAAAATAAATTGAGTTATAAATCCACATACAACATGCTGGAACACAATTGAAGTATCATTCTATGAAAAATTTTGAATTTAATTTATAATTATAAGAATTATATATGATTTGTGATATAATGTTAAAAACTGGATGTATATACACTATATAAAATAAATTGTTTCATAACATTAAAACATTACTCATTGATAGAAATTTGATTATAAATCTCTATCTTTGGGTCTGATTTCATTTATACATATTAAAGATACCTATATTGTAAATTCCTAATATTTATAAATATATTGCATAACAATAATCCTATATATCATACCATATATTATTTACTTATAATGTTTTATCACCTGTTTATAACTAAAATATGATTATTCCAGTTGATAACAACATCATTTTCATATATATATATATATATATATTGGTTTGGTAGTTTCATTCATTGTAATTTTGTCATTTTTCTGAACATCAATAGTTTTAATCACGATATTAATACCATATATATTACTTCAATAACTATTTATAATACACCAGAAATTTTATATTTTAAAAAATGAGGTACACCATTCATGGAGAGGATGGATTATACATACGCATGAATACTGTTTTCATTTTTTGAATAGTTGGAATAAAAGTGAAGAAAATATTAATTTCCATTTAAAAAATAATTTTTATTCTATATACAATATATATATTAATTAATTATAACCATATCATCATCCATGTCAAATTAAAATGAAAAACATGTCATATCGCTTTTTGGTGGTAGTAGTCTACATGAACACACGAGAGATGTTATTTTTTCAATGGAGTTGAATGCAATAAGATATATGTGATATTGAAATTCCATAAGTATAATAGTCTCATAAATATTATATATTAAAACAAAATCCAACATTATATCAATATGTGAGAGGTGGTGATAGAAAACCAATTACATCGATTTGTGATGCGGTAGTTCAATGTTCATAAGAAAGATTGTTTCAATTACCATTTGATATGTGAGTATATAGATATAGGTTAATTAATCAACACAACAACATATAATTACATTTTAAATAAATTACTTTTTTAAGCTGGTTTGGAGAGGATTTGGAGGGGTAGATGATGATATAAAATGAACATGAATAGTTAAGAACTATACAACTTCCTCGGAGAACCTCTTTGGTTTTTAACCTAGATCCTTCCTATATTTATTTTTTTTATAAAAACAATTTCTCTAGGTAATAGAAAGTTATTTATGAAAGGTATTTGGTTAGGTATTTTTTTTAATAAAATGGCTCTTGAAATATGATTATGAAAGGATAGTGGTTCACTTTATATGTTGGAGAGACAACACTATTAATATTTTTTAAATGAAAAAGATTTACCAATGTTCATTGATTTACACAAGGACCCAAAAGTGCCCATTAATGAACCACGTATGATATATTGTAAATCTATGGAAATAAAGATTATGTTATACAATCTATTATTTTATATTAACAACATTCTTTTTAGTTTAACCCCTAGAAAACCCATTTTAACCTTAATTACAGTATATAATTTTTAGTGTCGTTAATATTAATTAAGGAAACAAGTATGTTAAAATAATTAAATAATTTTCATAATGGTTATTCAAACATATATAAATCAGTTTTTAAAATTAAAATCTTAATGTTAAAAAATTTTATCATAACATTAAACCTAGAAACATCTCAAAAAATAGTTTTCCATTGTAATAGTTTCTTTCATTATAAAATGTTTTTATATCATAACTCATCAAAAAATTGATTGTAATAAAAAAATTATATTATTTATAATATATTAAAATTAATTTTACATTTAAAAAAAATTAAAAAAATGAATCTTTGTAAATTCATTAAATGAAAAGGTACTTTTCAATAAAAAACAATATTTTTTACTATTAATCAAAAAAATCATTTAAGAAAATGCTCAGAAATAAAAAACAATATGATTTTTACAAATTCATATAAAATATTATTTTCATTTATTCACATAAATTTTAAAAAAATTTAGAAAATTAATTTTTAAATAACTATTCAAAAGGAAACTGAATTGGGTTTTTGAAAAATACAATTTTTATACATGAACTGGGATTATTATTCACCCATGATTACAAAAAATTATTGATGTTGAAAAAAATTTATTGACTATATAACATAAATTTTTCATTATAACAATTCACAAATAGTGAATAGTATAATTCATTTTGAAGAAGACACATTTCATGTATAAAAATTGTCTTTAGGAAAAATATTTTTTATCATTATAATTATTTATTTTTGTTTATTTATAATTCACGGATTAAAAAATTAATTTATTTCATAATTTTGTGTAAAATATGCATTTAATAATTTAATTGTTATTTTTTGCACCCGAAAATCCCAAGGATATAATATAATTGCAACATTAAATATTTTAATAGTATAATGTGGTTGGTTAAAACTTGATGTTTCATGTGACATAAGATATCTTGGAAACAAAAAAATAAATAGGAATATATTTTAAGGTATGAGGGTGTTATATTCTACCCTCCTTACGTAAATTTCACCTCAAAACATTTTTCATCTTGGGTCTACATATTGTTGAAAATTGATATTGTAATTATGGTTAATAAAACATCATATTAATAATAAGGATAGAGAATTATAAAATTAATCTAGAAAAACACAAAACATTGTTTCCATGTAGGCAAACAATGGTGGGAAGTGGAAATATGGGAAAAACGTGTAAAACTAACACTTAAGGAAACATTGGGAGTGATAGAAATCTTGTTTAATATAATTTTAACAACAAAAAAATCATAAATCATTAACTAAAATAGTGGTAATAAGATAAAAAAATCATTTCACAATCCTTTTTTTAATTTTGAGATATTATTTTACATTCCTGAAAAGGATCACTAGAAACATACTTAATTAATATTTTTTCATAATAACATTTTCATCCTTCTGTTCTAGTTTGATCAAATTCAACAACATTCCTTTCTCCAAGAAATTAATATCAAAGTTATTTTTATACATAAATAACTAATATTATATTTTAATAGATATTATGATTTAAAATGAATTAAAATAATTTTTTATCAATCATTAAATATTTACCTAAATCCAAAAATAGCCTAAATTTTCTAATATAATACATTATTTTCTAAAACTTAAAAAGTATAACTATAGTTATTCTTAATAAATTCTACAAATAATGAACCTTAAGACTCCTCTAAAATAAATATGACAAAATTTAAGTCCCATAATCCTAAATATTTTATTAAAGATTTATTCACAATAACATAATGTATCTTATAATGTCACATACAAAACATGTGATTACCGTTATTGAATATTATCTTAAAATACACTAATAAAATTATTAATTATAAAATTTTAATAAAAAACATGCTATTGAGTTTATTCTAGGAATATGATAATGTAACAAACTCTATCACAGATTACATTCTCACAAAGTGAATAATTATTTTCAAGGTCACCATTACTATCTGATTTACATTGTCTTATTAAATAATCACTTTATCGCCATGTAAAATTATTATCATAACATCTAAAATATATTAATGATTATCTTTAAATTATTCATTTATTCTAACAAAAAATTACTTTACCACTAAATTTATTTACCTAGTTATCAATTCCATTTGAAATATTCAATTAAATACATAATGAGAAATAAGTACAATATAGTCCATATAGATTTCATAACCTGTATAAACATAATATAATTGATTTGATAACATGAAAATATCATTGTTGATTCCAAATACAAATTTACATAATTCAACATGATTGTTAGTAATAACATAAGTATGACAATGATCCCTTATCATATTCGGATTTAAATTTACTTGATGTATTGGGAATTCATTTATGAAGTGACCAACAACCTTATTATTGAATCAATAATCATTAAAGGTGGATTTATTCCAATTTCATTAACAAACCTTATAGAATTTCTCTCCACCCCAAAGAAAACTCCCATCCTCAATTGAGTACCAAGTTGTTTCAATCCAAAATTATCACATGTTGGGAAATATTTCTTAATCTTTTCCCCCTTATCCATTTATTTATCATCTATCTAATCCATCTCTTTCTTTACTTCATATCTATATGTTTTAGAAAATAATTTTTCTATCTTTATAGAACTTTATATTATATTGTCATACAATGAGAAAATATGATAGACTTGTTTACTTCAAAGTCATAGCTTTATCCCATCAAATATAGGTCAATATTACTCTTTCAATTACGTATTTATCACACAAGATGCATTTCTAACCCTATTAATTTATCTTTATACATAGTTACATTTTCCACTTCCTTTTGTCTCATACTCAATAATAATATCTCCATATCTTCTCTTCATTTTGAATTTTACTCAAACTCATTTCTACCATTATGTTCACTAATCAATTTTACAAAAGCTAATTTCCATTGTTCCTACTAAATTTCTCTGATACGAAGTAATATGACCCTCACCCGAGTACCCTAGAGTTGTTTGTTATTTCATTACATTAGTTATAGATAAAATTAATTACATCCTATATGATATAATAGTTTTGTAATCATAATAAACTAGATAAATACATGAATTTCAAATTACAATTTAATACATTAAATAAAATATAGTATTTTACATAAGAACACTATTATTCCTTTAAGAATATGCATTTATATTAGTCATTATAGACTTCCTAGCATCCTAGGTAATATAAACCTAGGAAAGGGGTGAGCTTATTTTCTTAAAATGTGTTTTTGTGTGTGATATATTTATTTCAATCATTCATTGTAAGGTGTTAAATAGTATTAACTTCATTAATAAAATTATTATTCATGAAAAATGATGGAAAATTTGATTTTTTTTGTTTCATGGAGGGATACAAATATTTCTAAAAATGAGAGAAACAATACATTACACAACATCATTTGGATCGCGGTGCTTCAATTGATTTTTAAGGATATGGTAAAGCTATAAAACTAAATCAAACCATTTTAAACATAGTGTATTCCATTTAGATGATATTATCTTCTTTCGAGAGGTTTTTTGGGAAGTGAAATTCAAAAAAAAATATAATGCATAGAAAAAAAAATATTTCACATCATGTAAACACAGTACACATCATGAAAATTATTGGAATAAATTTTAAGAGACTGAATTCGGCATATCATTGATTTTGGATAGAATCTATGACATAGGACATGTTCCTGACCACCATTATACCAATTCATAATAATGCTCATTAATATTGAATCCCATCTAGATCCTATAAAATTAGGGTCAACTTACTTCTATTTGGAGATCCAGATCCACCAAAACCAAATCTTAGAGTGAGAAGCTGCATTATATACATCCCTCCAAGAGTTCATCTCCCTTTTATGTATGATTCATTTTTATATTCACATTCCCTATTATTCTATAATCACTAGGATAATGAGGCAAACCTTAATTGTTCTATATCAATGTAATTGTATTGGGAAGGTGTATTGGAATGATTTATTTTAATTATTTGTTTATTTGGTTTGAGAAATTAATTCTATAACATCTAATTCTTTTATTATTCTTCTATAATGAACAGTGATATTAAAAATGAAAAGGAATATTAAAACTATACAAATTAAAACCCTAATTAAGGAATGATTATTGTCAAATTTAGAAGAAATCATGATTCAATACAGTATTGAGAAAAAATTTGTTTCGTCAAAATCCTAAAATACCATATTAAGGGAAATAGATTGTTACGACATTGAGTAGGAGATACCATGACTAATAGATCATCCTCATCTTAAATATGACACTAAAAATGAATTAAAAAAACTTTTTTTGTAAAAAAAATTCACTCCAACCCAAAAATCAAAATACCCTTTCATGGTTTTAGAATATTTTTTCAAACAACCTAATTAGTCTACTCTATTTTCATTCTACCATCATGAAATGAACTATAACCCATAATTTCTCAGCCATTTATACAAATTAATAAAATTAAAACCTCTTAAAACTTAATAAATCTATTTTTATTAACTATGTGGATCGATATCGAAAATTCCTAATACTATGTTTTAATTTATTGAGTGGAATAATTTAAGTTTTTATAAATTATTATCCCTCAAAGACCCATAGTAAAATTACAATACTCTATAGTCCTGTCATATGGATGTTTTCTCTATGGATTGTTATAAGTTATTTATTGGATTTTAATATTAATATTAATTTTTATTAGTTTACTTTTATTCCACTTTTTATGTTGGGTGTTTTGTGGTACAATTTTCTTATTTTTAAAATTTTAAATACATAACTACAAAACTCAATAAAAGATAAATAGAATCATTAATTCAACCCGCAATTATGAACCAAGTCCCGAGAATAAAATCAGAAAAACCATGGAGCGTTCTTATGAAAATCAACTTTTTGGGTCTCCTTAAAGTGATCAATAACTTTAGACACTTGATGACTATGAGTGTCCATCAATCACCGGATTGAAACTAAGAATCCTAGAAAAAATAATTTTTAGAAACAACATTGTGATCAATCCATCGATAAATTTAATTTTCTTGAGAAGTGCATAATTAACTAAAATTACACATAATGATCCAATCATGATTTTTATAATATTTCTTGACTTTTGTGATTCTTTCTATTTACAAAATATTAGATTCGATGTTGTAAGACTCCATATATTTTATTTCCATTATGTGAATGAGCTTAGTATTGGAACTGTCACGAACCGCCTTTACCAGAAGGAGGGAAGGGCCAGCAGATGTCCAGGCCCTTCCTTCATTAAGTTGAAGGAGAGATAATGACCCCTGAAACCCGCCTTCAATAGGTCCCGGAGTGGCGATTAGCACCAAGGGTATAGAAATTTCTCACAAATGGAAGGCATTACCATTTTTATTTTATAGGATCTAGAGATAAGGAGAAGAAAACCCAAAAACACCAAGGTAAAAGAAAAATAAAACCAAATGAAATCCATTCCTACATGTATGTTTCAAAAGTAAAAGCCACAAAGTTCAAATAGTGACTACAAGGTAAGTACCAAAGAGGAAAAGAAATCAACAACTGAAACTACTCCAATGGTCCGAGCTAGTAAGGTCCTGCGTGATCCCCAACATCCTCCTCGAAACCTAAAAGCAGTTTTATATATGTATGGTGAGCATACAAGTACACTCAGTAGGGAAAATCAAAGACTCTCGTGCACAAGTGGGGGAACGTACTAAAGTACCGTGAGAAAAGGAGTTAACCAAACAACTATCAAAGTAAACTATCCACCCCAGGCCTCACCATGGCACACTCTCGAAATAACACAAGTCAAGTAATATATATAAGAAGAGCACATCGATTTTTGGGTACCCCACGCCACTTTCCCACTGGTTATTGAGACATCCTATGCATCAGACCAATCCCGCCACTCTCACCGCAGTCCCACTGCCACACCTGCCCGCACACACCTAGGACAAAACCACACACAGTCCCACTACCAAAATCCCGCCCGCACACACCTGGTCCACAACTGTCTCACGTAACCACGCCTGCAATCACCTAGGCCAAGACAACAACCACCACTCCCGAAGACACCTGGTCTAGAAAATACACTTCCATGCCCGAAGACACCTCGACCTCATCACGAAGACACTTTGGAAACCACCTGCCACACACACCTGGCCAACCACCACACTACCCAGCCCAAAGGTTCTTGGGCTAATAATGGACTTCAGGCCATCACAACCTGCCCGAAGATACTTGGGCTATCCGGGAAAGGGATCATAAAAGGAGATAATAACCAACCACTAAGAATAGTGTTGGGAAAAACACCCTCCCCCATGAAATGGGGGTGTTCGGCACTAAGTACTCAACTTGGGTAGGGAGTGAATAAGAAACATAAAGCTACAGATATATATATAGGTAACAAGCACTCACCCAAAGCTAGTTTTTTCTTCAAACAACCTACAGATCACAACAACACTCAAGTCTGAGTTACGACTCATGCTAACAACCCATTTGTCCCCTTTCATATTTCACGTTCAGTAATAAAGTTTATGTTTAAGCACTACTGGGCAACTAGTAGGCATAGGCATAATTCCAAGAAAGTAAACAATCAAGTAAAAACCATAACGCCCATACCCGGTTCTCAACAACAGAGGATTCCACTACAATTCGTGATATAAACAAGTATCCACCCGGTCATAAAACTCACAACCACCGAAGCCATATCAACAGGGGATCCCATCCCCCAATTTCACACCACCACTGAGGGTATAAAAGGACAAGGGATCCCATCCCCTCCCACATCTCTAGAAATCGACTCGTAAAATAGAACCACCAAAACACTGCCACCAACACTAAGAAAGTACAAGCCTGTATTTTCAGATTTAAATGACTTAACACACTCCATGATTTCAATTTTCGTGTGTTTTAACCGGGGTTATCACAGAAGGATTAATCCTGGTGCCTCAATTTATTTGGAAGGATATACGTGATTAACCGATTACTTTTCACAACAGGAGTGTACAACCACAACAAGCTATTTAAAACATCAGCATGTGTTCATTAGTGCACAAACAAAGACCACCAACGGCCTTGATTTTCTGAAGGAATAAGCCAGCACAACTCAAAAAAATGGTCATAAAAGAAACATCTTCAAAATATAACACAGCATCAATGATCACAACCCCCTCCTTTCTTTATAGAATTCGTTCATTATAATTAATTAGGTCTGGTTTATCCACTTCTATGGAATCGAAAGCACATCCACCCCGCACGATACACAAAACGGAGAGGCAAAGTATAAATTTCCTACTTGTTGGATCAACGATCTACGTTGAGGCCGGGGATGGAAGTTCACGGATAACGGCTCGTCTGAACGAAAATCGCTTCGTCTATCAATGCTTAGGTCGGGCCCGGAACACTACGGATAATGATGTGGCATGCCCGATGCACCACAAGCGGTTTGTGAAATGATCGAGGAAAGGAGAAACCATGGCTAACCCTTCGTTTATAAGATCCACAGACGGTTGAGGAGAAAACGCGAAACTACGTAAGGCGCGAGGGTCGTGGGATGACCACGCGACTCCACTCTTGGGCCGGGTGGGTTAAACCGACTCATTATTTGTTTAAGTATTTAATTAAAACTCTTATGTGCATTAAATTCTTTAAAACATGATTAAATGTGTCAAAATAGGGTTTAAAACCCTATTTGCGCTAAAGGGAGCGTTACTGGAAATAACCAGCGGGGTAGGCCAGAGCCACCGGTAGGCTAGAGCTACCGGTAGCCGAGCTACCGGTTGGCCTAGCTACAGGTAGGGTGAAGCTACCAGTAGGCCATGCTACTGGTAGGCGGCAGATAACGGTAGCTGAGCTACCGGTAGACCGAGCTACCTGTTGGCAGCAGCTACTGGTAGGCCGAGCTACCGGTAGGCAGCAGCTACCGGTAGGCAGCAGCTACCGGTAGGCAGCAGCTACCGGTAGGCAGCAGCTACCGGTAGGCAGCAGCTACCGGTAGGCAGCAGCTCTTGGTAGGTAGCAGCTACTGGTAAGACGACCTATCGGTTGACCGAGCTACCGGTAGGCCTGCTACCGGTAGTCTAAGGCTACTAGTAGGCCTACACCACCGTGATTCCCAGACCAGAAAACCCAAAACGAGATTTTCACAAAGTAATGGACCCCAAAAACCCGGTCCATTACATCAGATACCACTTAAACGATTCTCTTCCTCAAGAATCAAAACAAACCAGAAGGGAAGAGAGGGCCGGAACAACCACCTTGAAAGATACCTCTTAAGAGCGAACCCATGCTAACTAAAACATTTCCCCGCCAAGGACCAAGCAACATACAATGAAAAACTTCCCGAGCATGTAGTTTGGGGAGTCTCCTTCCCCATGTCATGATATTATCCGCTTTGGGAAGCACTGACTCGCCCGCACGGGTTTAATTGCATCCACCTTAATGCGTCATTATTAGGGGTCGGGTTCTCTCCTCCCCCATAGCCAGGGCTTTTCACACACAAACAGAGGAAAGAAATCAGTACATTTCATAGCCAAAAGACAAAACATTCTATCACAACAGGTACAACAAGGACCAAAACTCAAAACAACTCTAGGTACTGGGCACGCCTTTTTGCTTCCTTCTCCCATGTACTCTCCTCAAGCCCACCATGTCTCCACAACACACGAACCAAGGGGATGGTTCATCCATGAAGAACCTTCTCCTTGTGATCCTCGATCATCACTGGTCTCTCCACAAAGGTCACGTCATCCTCGATGTCCAGCTCGCCCCAATCAAGGACGTGTGAATCGTCGTGCAGATACCGACGGAGCTAGGACACATGAAAGACATCATGTATCCTTAGTAGCGGAGGTGGTAACACTAGGTGATAATCCACCTCGCCAACCCATCACAATAGTTCGAAGGGTCCAATGAATCTGGGAGAAAGTTTACTCCCTTTTTCGAACATCCGCTGCCCACGCCGAGGGGAGATCTTCAAGAACACGTCGTCTCTAACCTCAAACTCCAAGGGCCTCCTCCTGGTATCCGCATACGACTTCTGTCGGTCATGGGATACTTTCATCCTTTCCCGTAGGAGTTGAACCTTCTCTGTCGTGCTCTACACCACCTCCAGGCCAAGGATGCATGCCTCTTTTACTCTGGTACAACACACAGGTGAACTACATGGCCTCCCGTACAAAGCAACAAACGGGGCCATACCAATGGTAGAGTGGTAGCTATTATTGTAAGCGCACTCTGTCAGGGGAAGGTGTCGCACCCATGATCCTCCTGAGTCCAGAACACATGCCCGTAGCATATTCTCCAAGGTCTGGATGGTGCACTCTGTTTGTCCATCTGTCTGGGGATGGAAAGTAGTGCTAAGGCGTAAATAGGTGCCAAACGCATGCTGCAATCCTCTACAGACTCGCGAGGTAAACCATGCATCCCTATCCAAGACTATAGACCTTACAACTCCATGCAACCTCACCACCTCATCCACGTACTTTCGTGCCAAATCATCCATGGTACTCAACTCCCTGATTGCCAGAATGTGAGCTGATTTCATCAACCTATCCACTACCACCCAGATGGCGTCGTACCCTCCTTGGGCCTTGTGTAGTCCCGTGACGAAATCCATCGAGATGTCATCCCACTTCCACTTGGGGACATCTAGGGGATGTAGTAGGCCGCCTGGAACTCGGTGTTCAACCTTCACTTACTGACACACTAGGAAATTGGCCACAAACTCTGCCACCGCTCGCTTAACTCCGGGCCACCAAAACTGCCTCTTCAAACCCTGGTATATCTTGGAAACTCCTGGGTGTACCTCCAGGGGTGAGTTGTGGAACTCACTGAGAACCTTGTCGCGCATCACCCCTGGAACAAACAACCTTTTCTGGAAAAGCATCTGATTCTGACCATCCTCTGTCCAACCATCCGGAGCATTGCCCTGGTGAACTCGGTCACGCATCACTGCGCACTCTAGGTCTCCCACTGAGACTCCTCCACTTGCTGAAACAGGGATGACTACACTGTCATCTGGTATAGGCAACCCCTATCACCATCCACCTTCGTATCTAGGTGCAAGGTAGCCAACTCTCCCATCGCTTTCCAGGCGTCCACCGACTCTCAGACCACATCCTTCCGCGTCCTCCTGCTCAAGGCATCAGCCACCACATTTCCCTTTCCCTCAGTATAAGAGATCTCAAAGTCGTAATCTTGGAGGAACTCCCCCCATCTGCACTATCGCATGTTTACGTCCCACTGGGAGAAGATATACATCAAGCTTTTGGGATCTGTGATGACCACAATGTGTTCCCCGATGAGGTAGTGCCGCCATAACTTTAGCGAAAAAACGACCGCTTCATGCTCTAGGTCGTGGGTGGCGTAATTACGCTCATGGGAACGCAGTTGCCTGGACACATAAAAGATCACCCCTTGTTGCTGCATCAACACGCATCCCAGGCCCTATCCTGAAGCATCACAAAATACCTCATAGGCCACCCCTTCATCTGGTAATCTCAGCACTGGGGAACTAACCAACTTCTCCTTCAGATAGCTGAAGGCTGACTGGCACTGCTCACTCCATACGAAGGCATGGTCTTTCTTGGTCAGAGTTGTCAAAGAGGCTGCTACCCGGGAGAGGTTGGGCCCGAATCTCAGGTAGTAACCCGCCAGCCTGAGGAAACTTCAGACTTCTGCCACATTCTTGGGTGCTACCCACGAAACAACTACCTCAACCTTTGTTTGGTCGACCGCTACCCCCTGCTCAGACACTACATGCCCGAGGAAGTGAATTTATTTTGTCCAGAAATTGCATTTTGAAAACTTCCCATAGTGCTGGTGCTATTGGAGGACCTCCAAAACTGTCCTCAGGTGCTCTACATGGTCCTCTTCTAACCTCGAATAGACCAGTATATCATCGATGAACACAACAATGAACCGAACCAAGTACTCTCGAAATATGGAGTTCATAAGACCCATGAACAAAGCAGGGGCGTTCGTAACACCGAAGGGCATGACTACGAACTCAAAGTGTCCATACATGCACCTGAACGTTGTCTTCGGGATGTTACTCTCTTTCAATCGCAGCTGGTGGTACCCAGACCGCAGGTCGATCTTCGAGAACCATCCTGACCCCTTCAATTGGTCGAAAAGATCGTCTATCTTCAGAAGAGGGTAGCGATTCTTGATCGTCACTTGATTCAGGCTCCTGTAGTCTATGCACAACCTGAGACCACCATCTGCCTTCTTTGCGAACAAGACCGGAGAAGCCCACGGTGACGCACTCGGACGAACATAACCCCTCTTCATCAGATCGTCAATCTGTATCCGCAACACCCGTAGCTCCGAAGGTGCCATCTGGTAAGGAGCCAGCGAGATTGGACGAGCGTCGGGCTGCAAGTCTATCCCGAACTCGATATCACATCCAGGGGGTAGAGTCATCACCTCCTCAGGAAAGCTGTCCATAAACTCACGGACAATCTATGGCACTTCCACCATTTCAGCATCTACTAATTCCAGTGTTATCTCGGCCAACAAGGAGAGGAGAGGTTCCTCTCTCCTGTTTCCCTTCGGACTGCTCCACTCGCTGGTGAAGGTATCACTCCGTCCATCCAAGTCCAAGAATACCACACTTCTTCGGAAACAGTCGATGAAGGCACACACAAAAAATATCCAGTCGATGCCTAGGATGACATCGTATGGCTGAATTTGTAGTAGAAGAAGATCCCGAACCGACTGATGTGGCCCTATCATCAGTCTAAATCCCCGACAAACGAACAACAAGTCGGTATGACCTCCGACTGGTGTGCTCAAAAATAGGGGCACTGTAAGTCTCTCGGTATTTATACCCAAGGCACGGGCTAGGCTGGGTGCATCCAAGGAGTGCGAAGCTCCGGTATCAAACAAAGCAAAAGAAAGAGTGCTAAACAGACTGATCATACCTCGAACAACTTCTGGACCTACTGGAACTGCTACCTCTATAGTGTGAAACTGTCCATGCCCAGCTCTACTGCCCCTCGGTTGTCGGCCACCTCCCCGACCATGCCCTGGTCGAGGTCCATGTGGAGCGCCCTGTGGTCAGCCTCCTCCTACGTCTGCCCTCGGAGGAGCGGGAGCTCGCTGTCCCTGCTGCTGCTACTGGAAAGGTCTGGCTAGAAGCTGCTGCTGGGGCCGGTGCTGGGGCTGACTGCCACATTTGTACTTCACCCGGTCTGGGCAGTGACTCCGGAGATGCCCAGGGCTCCCATAGATAATGCAAAGAGGTCCCGGGCCCATAGGAAAAGGACGAGGGCCAGGGGATCGAAACTGAAACTGTTGTGGCCTGCTCCCTGCGGGTCGGAACCTAGAGGGTCCTGACGGTGGAGGCCTGGGGCTGAAGGTCTTCCCCTTTGATGGTCGCAGCTGGATCCCCTCTCGCGACACTCCTCCTAGAGCATGCATCCTCTCCACTACTTCGGCCTTCTTCTGGACCTCCAAGTACGTCGGTAGGGTGAAGGGGGTAACAGCATACTCGAGGGACGGTCGAAGCACCTCCTCTAAACGTGTTTCCCGAGACTCCTCATCAAGAAAGAGGTCTGGAGCAAAACATAGGAGGACCTTGAACATGATCCCTAGCTCCCTCACGACATACTCCCCTGCTGGAGGAAGATTAGTTCCTGCCTCTTTTATTCCATCATCATCGAGGAGAGGAATTCCGCTCGGAACTCATTCTCAAAATCCACCCAAGACACATCAGACTCTCTCCTCCCCCTAGATAAAGCATCCACCACTGACGTGCCGCTCCCCTCATCTGGCTAATGTCCAGGGGAACCCAGTACTCGGTCGGGTCCTGAATCAAGTTGAAGGCTATAACTATCTCCTCTTGCCAGCCTTTCGTCTTCATATCGGAGGTGCTTCCCTCATACTTCTCGAGGGCCTGTCGCTGGAAGGCTCGAAGAGTCTTCTGCCATTGGTCGTCCTCTTCCTCTTGATCAGATCTCTGCTGATTGGCCAAAGTAGTCTCCGGGGCCTCGATCACCTGTACCACACATGGTCTCCTTCCAAGTGCCAAAGCTGCAAGGTAAACAAGAAATGCCTAATACCAAATAGTGCAGAATATTCTTCTTCAATTTCAATTTATTCGTAATCCCCAAGACATCCCATAAACACAAGAACAAAAGTCATTAATGATGCATGTACATTTCCTAGGGTCTCTACCCTGCAATCAGTGTGGCCTCACTTGGTGGTTCAGTAGGTCCAGAGTCCTTGCATCGGATCATGGGGGGCCATAAAATCCCGTGTCCTAACTGGTCTTCCCTGGCCTAATTCACGCGCCAAGGACACACAACACTGTTTCCTTACCATCCCAAGAAATCCCCTCTGTGCCAAACTCCAGACTCCATCCTATCTCTCAACCTCTCCTCTGATACCATTCTGTCACGACCCGCCTTCACCAATAGGAGGGAAGGGTAAGCAGATTGTCAGGCCCTTACTTCTTTAAGTTGATGGAGAGATAATGACCCCCGAAACCTACCTTCAATAGGTCCCAGAGTGGCGACTAGCACAAAGGGTATAGAAATTTCTCACAAATGGAAGGAATTACCCTTTTTATTTTATAGTATCGAGAGATAAGGAGAAGAAAACCCAACAACACCAAGGTAAAAGAAAAATAAAACCAAATGAAATCCATTCCCACATGCATGTTTCAAAAGTAATAGCCACAAAGTGCAAAAGGTGACTACAAGGTAAGTACCAAAGAGGAAAAGAAAACAACAACTGCAACTGATCCAAAAGTCCGAGCTAGTAAGGTCCTGCGTGATCCCCGAAGTCCTCCTGGAAACCTGAATGCAGTTTTATATACATAGGGTGAGCATACAAGTACACTCAGTAGGGAAAACCAAAGACTCTCGTGCACAAGTGGGGGAACGTACTAATGTCCTGTGATAAAAGGAGTAAACCAAACAACTATCAAGGTAAACTATCCACCCCATACCTCACCAAGGCACACTCCCCAAATAACGCAAGTCAAGTAATATATATAATAAGAGAACATCGATGTTTGGGTACCCCGTGCCACTTTCCCACTGGTTATTGAGTCATCCTACGGATCGGACCAATCTCGCCATTCTCACCGTAGTCACACTGCCACACCCGCCCACACACACCTGGGCCACAACCACACGCAGTCCCACTCCCGAAATCCCGCCCGCACACACCTAGGCCACAACTGTCTCACGTAACCACGCCTGCAAACACCTAGGCCAAAACAACCACCACCACCCCCGAAGACACCTGGGATAGAAAATACACTGCCACGCTCGAAGACACCTAGGCCTCATCCCGAAGACACTTGGGAAACCACCTGCCGCACACTCCTGGCCAACCACCACACTACCCAGCCCGAAGGTTCTTGGGCTAATAATGGACTTCAGGACATCACAGCCTACCCGAAGATACTTGTGCTATCCGGGAAAGGGAGTAGAAAAGGAGATAATAACCATCCACTAAGAATAGTGTTGGGAAAAACACCATCCCCCCTGAAATGGGGGTGTTCAGCACTAAGTGCTCAACTTGGGTGGGGCGGGAATAAGAAACAAAAATCTATAGATATATATATATGTAACAAGCACTCACCCAAAGCTAGGTTTTTCTTCAGACAACCTACAGATCACACCAACACTCAAGTCCGAGTCACGACTCATGCTAATAACCCATTTGTCCCCTTTCATATTTCACATTCAGTAATAATGTTTATGTTTAAGCACTGCTGGGCAACTAGTAGGAATAGGAATAAGTCCACGAAGGTAAAAAATCAAGTAAAAACCATAACGCCCCTACCCGGTTCTCAACAACAGAGGATTCCACCCCAATTCATGATATAAACAAGTATCCACCCGGTCTTAGAACTCACAACCACCGAATCCGTATCAACAGGGGATCCCATCCGACAATTTCACACAACCACTGAGGGTATAAAAGGACAGGGGATCCCATCCCCTCCCACATCTCCAGCAATTGACTCATTAAAGAGAACCAATAAAACACCTCCACCAACACTAAGCAAGTCCAAGCCTGTATTTTCAGATTTAAACGACTTAACACACTCCATGATTTCAATTTTCATGTGTTTTAACCAGGGTTATCACATAAGGATTAATCCTGGTGCCTCAATTTATTTGGTCTAATATATGTGATTAACCGATTACATTTCACAGCAAGAGTTTAAAACCACAACAAGATATTTAAAACATCAACATGGGTTCATTAGTGCACAAACAACGACCACAAACGGCCTCGATTTTCAGAAGTCATAAGCCAGCACAACAAAACAAGATGGTCATATAAGAAACAACATCAAAATATAAGACAACACCAATGATCATATCCCCCATCTGTTCTTTATAGAATTCGTTCATTATCTTTAATTAGGTCTATTTTATCCAATTCTACGGAATCGAAAGCACACCCACCCCGCATGATACACAAAAAAGGGAGGCAAAGGAGAAATTCCCTACTTGTTTGATCAACGATCTACGCAGACGCCGGGGGGGGGGGGGGGGGAAGTTCACGGATAGCGGCTCTTCTGAACGAGAATCTCTTCATCTATCAATGCTTAGGTCGGGCCCGAAACTCTACGGAGAAATATGCGGCGCGCCCAATGCACCACAAGCGGTTTGTGAAAAGATAGAGGAAAGGAGAAACCACGACTAACCCATAGTTTATAAGAGCCACGAAGGGTTGAGGAGAAAACGCGAAACCGCATAAGGTGCAGGGGTCGTGGGTTGACCACACGGCTCCACTAGTGGGCCGGATGGTTTAAACCGACTCATTAATTGTTTAAGTATTTAATTAATACTCTTATGCGTGTTATGGTCTTTAAAACACGCTTAAACGAGTCAAAATAGGGTTTAAAACCCTATTTGCGCTAAAGGGAGCGTTACTGGAAATAACCCGCGGGGTAGGCCAGAGCCACCAGTAGGCTGGAGCTACCGGTAGCCGAGCTACCGGTAGACAGCAGCTACCGGTAGGCCGAGCTACCGGTAGGATGCAGCTACCGGTAGGTCGAGATACCGGTAGGCTGCAGCTACCGATAGGCCGAGCTACCAGTAGGCGGCAGCTACCGGTAGCCGAGCTACCGGTAGGCCGTAACTACCTGTAGGCTGAGCTACTGGTAGGTAGCAGCTACCGGTAGGCCGAGCTACCGGTAGGCAGCAGCTACCGAAAGGCAGCAGCTACTGGTAGGCCGAGCTACCGGTAGACCGAGCTACCGATAGGCCTACTACCGATAGGATAAGGCTACTCGTAGGCCTACACTACCGTGATTTCGAGACCAGAAAACCCAAAAAGAGATTTTCACACAGCAATGGACCCCAAAAACCCGGGCCTTACAGGAACCAATGCCGCCCTACGCATTCCATCACTAAATGGTATTAGATTCCATGAAACTTAATCACTAACTTCTTTCCACCTTATATGTCAATAGATATATGGGAAAACATTATAATTATTTTCAATTTGATAATGAGTCAATGTATTCTATATGGGAAAAATATAAATATATAGCTTGAAAATATCATCATCCTAGTATAGATATATGACTAATAATCCAGACATTATATAAGGGTTTGTCATAGGGAAACATGTCAATTCTAGAAACTTCAATAGGAGGTTATTTAATGAACAAATCATTTAATGTGGGATATATCCTGTAAAATAAAATAGTGTGGAAAATTTTCTAGTGGAAAGGAGAAATTACTCAATGAAAAAGAGTTCACATAGCCAAAAACAATGGATAGATAAAGGTACAACTTGAGTCATTAACCAAGAATATGGACATCATTATGGTCCATTAGCAAAACCCCCAAGGTATGCATAATAAAGATGAAAATTATGAGGATTAAAATATGGTTATTGAATTTCAGGGTTGGAGGCCACAACAATAATAAAACAAAGTGCATCAACAAAGGCCATAAGGTTTCCAAAAAACGAGTAACCAATTCTCCCCCACTAATAACCCAGTTTCATATATTGGATGGGATTATGAAAAAATTCATGACCCTTTCTAGAAAATATTTATGATTATAAAAGAAGAATCATCAACCCAAAAGGCCTTATTGTTAAATATTGATCATTGTGTTTCCAAATTACATATCAATGTTCAGAGAGACACATAAGAGTAATACTAAGATTCCCTAAAGTATTCCCATGTGATGATTTGAAAGTTATATTGATTAAAGTTGGAAGAAAAATAAAATAAGTGGTATAGAATATTTAGGAAAATAACTAGTGGATGCAAGATAATAGAAAGATAACATGGAATAAGTATATGAAGACGAATAAGAACAACCCTTATAAATCGTAGGCTACCATTTGTAGATTAAATGGTAAATGTAAAGAAAAATGTGCACAAATGTTATTTTTTGGATCAAATTAATAAATTTCACATTAAAATACCATTTGTATAGGATCTTGAAAAAAATTCATAATGTACAAAATTCATGAAAGAGATGGTAACCAGAAAAAGAACCTGGTAGAGATTAGCACTATTCAACTCACAAGGGTGTGCTTAGCCTTAGTATCTAGTAATCTACCTGATAGGAAAAGTTATTCAGGTTGCTTTTTAATAACCCTCTTTATTGGATCTAACATGTGTGGAAATGAAATGTGTGACTTAGGTGTGAGTGTTAATATCAATTCATACACAACATTCAAGAGTTTTGGCCTAGATGGATGAAATAGAATGAGATTACTTCAACAATTAGCTTATTCAGTAGTATAATTCTCAAGATAATTCATCAATGAGATCCAAATTAATGTTAACATGTTCAACTTTCCCATTGAATTCTTAGTGGTGTATATGTAACAGGAGGAGAAAATGGTGGATTAGTCTGATAGAGATTAAGGATGTACTACCATTATGGAGAATTATGTTGTTCATTAAAGAAATATAGTGGTCAACCTATAAGGATATGATAAAACATAGACCATATGTACACCCTGATCAGATCAAAAACCATCAATCATCAATTACATGAGTTGAATCTAAAGTAAGTAAGTTTGAGCTATTGGTGGTAAACAAAAGCGCTTTTAGGAGGCAACCTGAGTATTTTTAGCTTTTCATTATTTATTTTCTATTTATTAGAGGCATGAATGGTCAATATCATAATAAATTAAAAATAATTGATAATTTAATGTGTGTTCACATGTTTATTTTTAATTTTTGGGCCATCAATGACCAAATGAGATATAAATCCTAATGCATCAATTGGAGAAGTTGGAGAAAAAGTAAATTTTTTGAATACAATTGATCATAGTTAATCTTCAAAAGGAAAAAAATACATATCCATGATTGAATAAACAATTTTTTACATGACTAATAGATTGAATTATATATTTTTCAACTATATTCCCAAAATATAATTCAGTAGGTAACTGCTAATTTCATTCCCTGCACTTGATTCTAGTTTCTATAAAATGAAATAAGATATATTAACACATTAATACAACTACCATACCATGAATGTGAATTTATTTTTCAGTAAATATGAATAAGAAAATGGGAAAAGTAATTAGTAGAGAAAATAATGTGGATTAGAATTTGGAGAATCATTATTTTAAGAGCATGTTGATCATTTTAAATGATATTTATTTGATATTTGGCTAGGTTTTGGTTTTTTAATATTTTGATTAACTGATTTAATTATTCCAATGTATTTTCATGAGTAATTGTGTAATTCATTCATTTAATTCTCAAGACATCCACAGGTCCAATATTTTCCATTCATTATTTCATATATTTATTGAGAAACTCAGGCATGATTTTTTTAAAACATTCATTACATATTATTGATGAAATGACTGAATCAAATCAGTTTAAAAATATTGAGGCATATTTTGTTTTCCCTTATCCTAAGACCCACCTTATATTTACCATTTTTAAGCTTGTATAATCCATTAATATCTCTTTTAGGAAATTATATTTCATATAAGGATATTTTATCAATCCATACACTACCTTGAATATTTTTCATGATCGTAAAACCTAAGAGTGTGGGAAGAAACTTTTGGTGGATGTGGTGGTAATTATGTAATGGATATGTGTGGGGTAAATTTCATGGGATTTGGGGAAGGTACATCCACGGTATTAATTTCACACCACCTTATAAATCATAAACAAATGGGTTTTGTCTAGAAAATTAAAAAATCACAATTTATATGACTGATGATCATGTTATAACTATTATAAATAGTGTGATTAATATATAATTAGGGGTTGGGTGGTGGATATGAAAATTTTCCCAAGTACAACACTAAGAAAAGAAAAAATAATAATAATAATAGTGGTTGTTTCATTTCATACATTTCATCTCATTATGATAATTGTTATGAGATACAGAGGGAAAAGAAGACTTTCATTGAGTTGTTTTTGATTATCTTGAAAATTAAATTAGGGTGGAACCTCCATTTTAGCCTTATATTATTTACATCATTTACATAATCTCCCTAATACTCATAGTAATTTTCTCATAAATGGTCAATCCCTTATGATTATTTCAGATTCTGGCATTACCCATTAGAGATGTTATATGCCCTACAATTTTATGATATTTTACATTTTCTTGGTATGTGTTCATCACTCTATTCATTTTTACCCTGCTAATGAATGGGAAAAATCTTGTGAGGTAATATTTAATGTGGAATGTGTATTGATAATGAATTAAAATATGAAAAGGGATGAATGAAAATGTTTGGTTATTTCAAAAGGGGAAAAGTAAACTACATGGTCGATTTCTATCCTAAAAAAATTATGGAATTAAAATTTTTTCCATGTGTGATGTTTGATAATTTAATTCTCCATGTGTTCTATTGATTTTATTGAAATTGAATTTGAAGAAAGGTAATATATGTTTCTTTTATAGTATGTTAAGATTATATCCTTCAAGATAATTATGAATTCTAGTGTGGGGGTATCTAAAAACTGTATTTTATGCATACATTTTAGGATGTTTAAAAGTACTAGTTTATGTATTTAAATAATTAATCTTTCAAAATGTTATATAATTTAAATTTTTATGTTTTTATGGTTGGATAAAAAATATTTATAAAAAATAAGAAAAGAAATACCCCAGGCCACTTCCCTTTGCTCGTAGCATAACACATGATTTTTTAGGAAGCGAGAGATCTTTTTCCCAATCTTCTTCAACAAACATGCATGATTTTTTTGTGTGACCATACTACTTAGTATCAGGACACCAACCAATTCCTCGAGGGGTTATATAGGGTCCTTCTTATCATTTATTGAGTCAATGGGATTCCATATATAAATTTGGGAAAATATTTTCAATATATAAATTCAAATTTTAAAACTAGAATATGAAATTTTAATAATTTCACCAACCAGTTATTATAATCAATACTATCAATTGTATTGGAAAACCAGTATATGAATGTTAATGATTTCCCAAATAAATATTTTCTTAAAACCATCCATATAATGAATAAATAATTGTTTCAATACAATATATCACTATTATAAAGTAATTGAAGTAAGGGTAATTGATGTTGATGAATTGAAATTCCATAAAAATTTCATTAAATAACATGGTTAGGAAAATACCATTTTCACATCGTAAAAAAATTAAAAAATTATTTATAATATTAGGACAAACCCATTATTTGAAATAAATATTAGAAACCAATAAGGTAATATTTAGATAATGTATCTATAATGATGATAGAAAATTAAATTCATGATGTGTCTTTTAAAATAAAAATTTCATTCCCTTTATCTATTTAATTAAAAAATAACATATCTAAAGAAAATATTCCTCACAATAAATTTTAGGAGAAATTATAAATTGGAAAAAATATAATTTAAAATATATTTATAATTATAAAAACATTCTTAAAAACATTTTTAGAAAAACAATGACATGGAAGAGAAATGGTTTTTGGACAATGAATGAAATAAATAAGATATTTCCTCAAAATTTTATTTTGGAAACATGTCTATATAAACATAGGAAAATTAAAGGGAAAATATGCCTTTCATATATAACTATAGGAGGATAAAATATATTGGGTTTAACAAAGTATGATCAAATATTTCACAAATGAAGACTTAAAAAACAATTTCGAATTATGATGATATTGTGTTGTAAAACTATATCACATTAGTAACAATTGAATCATAAACCCGTGAAATAAAATAAATTATATGGATATGTTTATTACATAATGTTTCTGATAATAATCATACAAACATTCATCATATATATATACAACATATAAAATATATTATTGGTGAATATGGATTATTTATCAATGATGTAAAATTGTGACAAAAACCCTTACATTGATCATAACGTTGAAATCGAAATTGATTAATTAATTGATTAAGTGAAAAGAACATAAATCCATGTTAAAATATTGGAAATAAAAACCTAATTAATCTAAATTCATTAAAGAATACTATAAAATCAATGATAATGTTGACGTAATCTAATCCATTGAGAAGAAAATGTGTTATGAAACTAGTCACCGCATTGTAACATTCAAGTCAGATACCATTGGATGTAATAATTATAATTTTAACTTATAATATTAATAATTTTTATGAATTAATGAAATATTGTGAGTAATAGTAATTATATACACCATATATGAAAAACATGTTCAGAACATTAATATATACCTCTGTGAATGAAAATTGAGACTGAATCTCATAACTTAGGTCTGCTTTATTTGTAAATTTTAGAACCATATATAAAATAAATATTAATTTATTATAAACATATTATACAAGCATAATTATATATTTCATACCATATATTATTTGAATATAAATTTTTATAACCTGTTTATTAACCATACTTTATTAAAAATGACTATTCTTGGTGACAACTTCTTCATTTTTCATGTATGTTTTTGTTTGGTTGTTTTGATCCTTTTACTTTGATCTTGGTTTAATAATATAAATAATGTTTACCATTATATAAATATATTATATAACAATTATATATGTATTTATGAGACTCCATGAAATACATAGATAAATAAATGAGTTACACAGATCATGGAGATGGTTGGTCGTATGTATGCATAAACATTGTTTTCATTTTTCTTACCAATGTAATGAAATAATAGAAAAAATATCAATTAAACAAAAAATTATTTAATATCTCATAGATTTAATTAATATTAACTAAATAAACACATATTTTCATCCATTTTGAATATAATTGAAAAATGTTTATGGCTTCGTCGAAGCGATATACCGTAAATGCACATGGGCAACGATGTAGTTTTCCAAAGGATTTGAAGGCTAGAAACTAGATGTGATCATATAATTACAAAACTATAATTATGTCACACATATCATATATATATATATATATTAAACCCATCATTATATATAGTTGTGATTGTTGGTGATGGAATATGAATGACATCAGTTGGCGAGGTAGTAGTCCTCCATACGCATGATATAGTGTTTCATTTATAATTTGATAAAAGGGGATCTGAAAATATATTATTAAAATAACATAATAAAATATTATTATATGATTGATATTGGTGTAATTATTTTCTCTTAAATAGATATTATTTTCCGGGGGAAGAGGAAGAAATAATAAATTACTGGTGGTTAAGAACTATTCCTCTCCAATGGAGAACCTCTTTAGAAGTAAACCCATGTCCATCTAAGAATAGTTCTATAGTAATTAAAATCACTCTAGCCATGGGGATGGACGTAAGGAAGGGATTTGGGTAGTTATTTGTTGATCCAAAGGACTCATTATTTGTGGATTCTAGGGGAAAGGTGGTTCCCATTTATAAATGGAGGAGAAGACCACTAGGGATTTTTTAAAAGAAAATAAATTTCCCAATATTTATACATGGAATAAGGCAAAAAGTGGCTCATTATCAAAGATAATATGAGGTATGTTCTAAACGTAGTTATAAAATATAAATAAAATAATGTTTATATTATTTTAACTGTTTTCCTTATAGTTTAACCCCTGGTAAACAAATTTTAACAACAGTCATTGTAATTAATTTTTAATATTTTACTATTCATCGGGACTGCTTTTTTTTAAATATACAACCTAATATTAATAAATATTATTCCAAATATGGAATCCATTTTTTTAAACATAAATAACTGAATATGATTAATTAAATTTAACGTTATACTTGTAAGTGTGTCGAAAAAACAATATTCCAAAGGAATATTTTACTTATTTAAAAAGTATTTTAGTATAAAAAACATCATAAAATTGATTCCAAAGAAATAAAATAGAATAATTATAAAATATTAAAACAAATTTTACATTTATTATATTTTTAAAACTGGAAAATTATAAATGAATGAAACGAAAATTCAGATTTCAATAAAAATTGATATTTTTTTTACAATTCATCAGATAAATTAAACTTTTTAAAAAATGTAGAAGACTTGTTTTAAGATAATTATAACATGATGATATAAATAACTATATTCATTTTTAAAAATAAATTTTAAAAATAATTTTAAATTAATTTTACAAAACATTTAAGAAGAAATTTTTATAAATATAGATCTTTTTTCCATAAATTTGGTTTTTTTCTCATCCATTGAATAAGAAATATTTTAAATGAATCATAACATTATTATGCAGTATATAATATATAACTTTTAGTAATATATTTTACTAATAGTGATTAATTTAATTAAATATGATAAAAACACATAGCCTCTATAAAATCATTCCATTAGAAAAACATTTATTTCTCTTTCAAATGATTTATATATTCATTTGTAATAAATTTATAATCAATGGAGTTATTCTCTAAATTTATTAAAACAAATTATTTTTATAATTTCATTACTCATATTCACACCCACCAATATAATAGATAGGTGATAACTATCACATTAAATATTTGAATGATATATTGTTGTTCGTTAATACACTATATTCCGGGTAACACAATATATCAAAGAAATAAAAGCTGGGTAGGGGAAAATTTCCCAGGTACTATAGCATTACTATAACAGGAACTGTAGAAGTAGTGACACTGTAGCAGTGGTAGCACTATAACGGCGGAGGGACTGTAGCGGTGGTGGTACTGTAGTTGGTACTGTTGCAGGCCGGTATTGTAGTAGTATTGTTCACCAAGGGGTCCTTTGGGCCATTAAAATGAGCTTTCCAGCCTTGTATTCAGGCCACTTGGCCTTGGTCCTTCGGGCTATGTAATGGGTCTCCGTCTACCCAGTTTAAAGAGGTCTTTTCTGTCAAATAATAAATTGAGGCTTCAACCCCAACCTTTAAAAAAAGAAAGAAAGAAAATTATTTTAAGAGTAATATATTTTAAAATATCAGGATGTTACAATTTCTACAAAAATTTACAACCAATAATAAATTTATAATCAATTGGTTAGAAATTATTATGAAATATTGTGCAACTCAAATGTATGTTTTTTTCAGACTATTTTTACATATCTAAAATATAATTTTTTATAGATTAATTTCATCAATATTGATAAATATTTATAAAGAAATTTATAGATTATAGATCCCATAAATTTAATTAACTTTTACGTAATTGTGCTTATTAGGGAAGTAATGATAAAAAATCCATTATATTCTTCAAAATAGTTTTTTTACATTTCTTTTTGGGATTTTATAGTTTGTTTCACCCAATTTAAGTAATAATGTTTTTTATAAATTAAAAAAATATACGATAATATATTGGTATAATATGATTATTATTTTTTTTATTTCTCTGAAATTATTGATTTTTGAGTAAATTGTGAATACACGGATTTTTAAAAAAGCATCAATTCATTTTATAAAGTACAGTAATTTATAATATCCTAAATGTTTTGATTTATTTTTAATGCATTAAAATAAAATTTTTATTAAAATTACTCTAAATAGTTTTATAAATATCAATACTATTTGTTTAATTTTGGTTTACGTAAATTGTTTTAATTAAAATTTTATTTTTCTAAGAACTATTATTCATTACATACTATGAAATTATTTTAAAATTGATATCATATAATTCTAAAAATTGAAATTTTTAAAATTGTTTAAAAATTTAAATGATAATATCTATATTTTTTATAAGTTCAACTGGTTTTATAAGAAAAACAAGTTAAAAATATTAAAAAATGACTAATTGGGGAGAAGTTAAATCATGTTAAATATTATAATCTTGTATAAATGGAAACAAAAAATCCTTAAAATTAATACTGCTTTTTGATAAATATATTTCAACATATCGGACACCATTACTAGACTTATTGTTTTATTCTTATTGGAAATTATGGTTGGATTCCAATATAAGGAAGTGTTATATGTAAAAAATGTCATTTCACTCATTTCATATCTCAAAAAATATTTTCATGAGTAGGATATGATTCAATATATATTATTAATGAAAATATATAAAAATAATTATTTATAATAATTTATTTTGAAATTAATATTTTTTATTTATTTTTTCAGTATATTATAATTATTTTTAACACTTTTGCTTAGCCAATACAATGCTTGTCGAAACATTTAAATAATGAAATAAATGGTTTCAAAATTATTAAAAAGTTTCAATGAATATATTATTTGGTGTATTCCTTGAATTTGATATATACTTATGAAGGATCGTTTTTTATAACTATTTTAATTCTAATTAAATATTCAACTTGCTGCCTTTAATGAAAAAAATTTATGAATTGCCCCAAAAATGACATTAAATGGTATTTAATATTTAAGAGTACTTTTTAAAAATTATAAAATAGTATAAATATTATGGAAAGTCAATTTATTATATCATTGTTTATTTTATCCTAAAAATTCAATTTATATTCCATTTGGAAATTTTAAAATTACACTCATTGGACACAAACAATGAAAAAAATATAACATTAAACATGGTTAATAAGGGAGTTAAAATAATTTATAATGTCTAATTTGACACCAAGACTTGAATGAATTTTAATGGTTTATTTTATTTTTAACATATAATTGTTATATATTTTTATACTTTACTTGATATGCATTTATAATTATTAGATACTTTTTATATATTAAAATTTTATGTATTAACATGAATTTCACAAACCCCACTTATATATGGGAATCTCCTCTCCTCATATAATTACATATTTTGATCCAGTTATATCAATTAATTTCAAATTTAATCCTTTTGAAAACTTCTTCTCCATGTTATAGTGTTTCATGTATCATTAAAATACCATCCTAAGAAATTATAATGTGAAATATAAGGGCGGTTTTCTAAAGAAAATATCTAATTATTAACAGAGTGTTTCAGATTAAATTATTCTTATAATTCCTTAAAATATTCTTTATATATCATTAAATAATTACATAAATGTAATATATATATATATATGTTATAATTATTATGGAACAACCAATTTTAATCTTCTTTTCCATCGTATGAGAAATGAAAACATATATCATAGGTATGTGTGGAAAATGACCTCTACGTGGTGATGGGTTTTGTTTTTATTTATTAGATATTATAGTTTATCAAAATAATATATCACATGAATTTATATGATGCATATGACATGATTATGACTCTTAAATTTTAATATATTACTTACCTTCTTACACTACCATCTATTGGTTAACGATAATGTTGCACGTGCATATGTGTGGACTACCATAACCATGAAATGATGGGGTTTGTTTTTTATTTCCACCATACATGGCTAGTAATAATAATAGATAAAATTAATAATAATTTCATGTATAAATTATTTATTATTATATTAATTAAATATAATATTTACTTTATTTTTGTCAACCATTTAAAAAAATGAATAATTTCAATCATGCATACATACATACTACTATCACTATGAAACAACATGATACAACTTTAATGGAAAACATACATGGTTTGTTTTAAAACATAATTTAATGTATAAATATGTTACTTATAACTTATTTAAGATACATTAGAAAATTCAACCATAACCCCTTTTACCATGTTTTATGGATCAATATTTTTCCTGGTTATAAATTGAACCACTCTAAAACTACCAATGTAAAGTTAAAAATTTTAGAAAAAAATAAAACATTATAACAAATGAAATAATGGGAAAAAATATAAGGGAATAATATTTAAAAAATATATTACAAAATTATATAACAAGTATTATTATTTAACTTATGATTTAGTGAATGTTTAATGATATTTGGGATATAAGGTAAGGCATTTTCCCTTAAAACCTTATATTAATATTATCCTTTAAAAATATTTCTGCACTATATTCATGCTCATAATTTATTTAAATAATGACATTTAGTATGATTTAAATAATGTAAACTTAAATTTCATATACATTTAATATTATTTGAGAATGATTAAAATAAATTAATTCAATTATTTCCATATGATTCACTTTTGAATTTTTATAAATGTATTGAAATGCCTTTTATATGTTACATATAGAAGAAGAAAATATTTTCTTATTATCATGAACAATATTTTCTTAAATTATTAATTTAAAAGTATCCATGGTAATTTTATATTAAATTAGTATTCCCTATATTCAGTACGATTTTATTTAAAAATGTATCCAATTTAAAGGATATTTCATTATGTTTTGAAATAATATTTGAAATGTTATTTTAAAGTTTATTTCATCTATTTCAACATCATTTGATGATTCTGATACATTAATATGGATATATTAAAGTTATAACATCCACTATATTTATTTGGATGACTTGTGATCATGTTTTTCATCTAACTGATCGAATAAATTTCTGACATTTCATTTTATGTTTTTTTAGATGAATGTCTTTGTTGATTGTGTATTGTGTTGTTATTAATTTCATTAATATCATCAATTAATATGATAATGTATGATAAGGGTGGGTCCTATTATATCCCATCGATGAAGCTATTGGTCACATGACTCAAATCGGATATGGTATCTAGTGTATGATTTATTAATTATTTATGATGAATTTTTATGAGACCTTGATGGTATGACTAAAATTTCATTGAATAATGCATTGAATTTATTATTATGATGTCTAAACTTATTTATTTAATTTTTATGAAATTATTTTTTATTATCCATTTAATTGTTTTTATCCATCGATATATTTTATTTTTTCATTTATCATGGTTTTTATATATATAATTTTATTTTATATGATAAGAAAATGGATATTGATTTAAAAATAATGTTTATAAACCATTACATTAAAATTAATTGTTTCCAAGGTAAATATTTTATGTTTTTAAAAGAAACTCTCCAGAATTATGATCTAATGGTTATTCATATTTATACAAATTTTTATGAAAAACATTGCTTAAAAAAGTTGATTTAATGATTATTTTAGTGATTATTTTATATTTAGTGATTAATAAAAGAAAAGTAATGCATCTATATGGGTTTTCATAAACATATAATATATTATCATGTTTAATTTTCTTTATATACCATACTGATATTTTTTTTCTCATCTTTCATTTTAAAAATTTATTCCATGGGTGTAATGATGTGTAAGAATTATACCGATTTTAATGGTGACACATTCTGATAAAAAAACTGACAATAATGAACATTTTAGAGTATTTATAAAAATCTATTTTATAGCAAATATTAAAAAATATTTTGGAATAATAAAATTTGGGTATAATAAAAAATAATCCAATTTTATGAGAATTTCATGGCTTTTAATTTCTATTTGTTTTTAACCATTCATCACATTCTATATGAAAAATTATTCTCTAATATGTATGTTACTCATTATTTTAATTGTAATATCTTATTATGGATGTTAAAATTTGGGTCACTTATGCTAGTATCAATTTTAACTTGTCAAGAATAAGTATTTAGCATAGGATCAGGGTGTATGGGTAGATGGTAATATATCCTTCCCCAAATTTAATAATTTACTACTAAATATGAGAAGATATACTCATTTAATCTATTTTCCTATGAAAAAAGAAACCCTATATGTGGTCTAGTAGTGAATAATATGGACCCATTAGATTTTAGGTCATTAATATTCAATTTTTAAAAAATAAAAAATAAAAAATAAAAAATAATATATATATATATATATATATTATTATTATGTTTTCAACAGATAAAAAAGATGTAGAGCAATAAAGGCATCTATAAATTAATCTTCTCCTAAAGAAAAATATAATAAATTATTCTACTAGATCATAAAATATAATATATATAGACATGATCATACTTTAGATCATCAAATATTGTTTCAAAAAACATCAATATACTAAAGAACATATATATATAATCTCATCATATCAAGTTAATATTTTCCCAAGTCACAAAATTTTCTATCAATAAAGCATTAAATTGAGGACTGGACAAAATACTAAAATAATAAATCAATAAAATTCCCTAATAAAAGAAAATATAGAATAATTTTAAAATCTTTATAAACTATATATCACAAAAAACGTTTGAATACTTTTAATAAAAGAATAAATAATATGGGGATTCATCCTAGGAATTACAATGTTATAAAGTATATATAGGGAATAAAAATTAATAATATCTAAAAAAGTGATTCTACATAGTCAAATATCAATGTAAATTTATTCGATGAAATTAAACAATTGTATATGGAGTATATTATGAATTTTGATAAACCAATCAGATCAGCTCAATTGTGCCCCTAAATTTAGGGAATATTTTTCTTTCATGGAGTGATTTAGGTGATGAAATATATAATAACAAGATATGTTTTTAAATGGGTGTTGATTTTATGTTCATGTATAAAAGATATAGAAGAGTTTTTTATATTTTTATCATTGCATCGGCTAATATTTGTGTCATATTAAATCACATGTGGTTCATTCTGTTTCATTTGATATAATTTTTCCATTTATGTTTAGAAGTGTGTTTAATAAATCTAAAATTTTGAAGGTGGAGTTTAGGATAAATTTTAATGATTGATATAAAATAACTATACAGTAAATGAGGCCATATATAAATGTATGATAGATAAAATTAAAATACTTGTCCATAACAGTTTTTCATGATATAATAAAAAACTGTATTGATTAACATTTAAATTAGATTATGTTCTTAGTTATATTTCATTGTAAAAAAATTGTCCAAAATGGATGAAAAATATTCCCTGAAATACATTATAATATCCATTAATTAAGGCCCTCATAAGTTTTTTATCCTTTATATCAGAGGTTCTATAGTCAAAATGTAATGATAAATATCATTCCATAAGGTGAATAAAAGAGAAAACTATATGGATTTGGAAAGATAAGGATACATCCTATGAAGGATGGTTATTTCAGTATTATGAAAAAAATTCTACAATACATTGGATATCAAATTTTTTTGTTCCTCTATATTGAAATGGTTATAATGATTAATGAAAATAAAATATCATTCCATAAGGGATAGATTGTTTGTTAACTACTTGTAGGAAAAGTGCATTATAATTCCTTGGTGGGTTAGTTTGGACAAATAATTTTTAGTGTAAGCCATTAATAATATTTATCATGTAATAATTTGAAATATAATATATAATTTGATTATATTTATTATATGGATGAACTCCTCGTTAAATAAATTTTTAACCAAAATCATTAATTACTGAAATCATTTACGAGCATTTTTATTTTCTATGATGACTGATGGATGTGTGATCATGTGTTTTATTGGTTTATTAATATCATTTATCTATTAATATTATTTTTTAAAACATATTAAATATAAATTACATGTTTTTTTTTAATTTTATATCAAATTATTTTATGGTATGTCTTTTTTCAAATAAATTAAATATTTTCGGTAGCTTACATTTTATAGAACTTAGAAATTTAATCACGTTTAATGTAATATTATTTTCACATGCCCATTATAAACTAGCTGTTAAATTGGTTGGAGAGAGTTTTAATAAACCCATTATCAAATATATAATTTTACAACTCATTTTTAATGAATTTATTATTTATTTTAAAAAATGAACATAATTTTTAGTAAAACCATTTTATTCTTAAAATACATGTTTTATTAATAAAATTATTTCTTTCTATGAGAAAATAAATATAAATTTTTTAAAAATATCAAAAAATTTATTTTATAAATTTTATATAATTATTGTTTTCATAATGTGAAAATTATATTACAGTGTTTTTTTTGAACTTTCATAAATGATCAACTTTTTAGTTAATAATAATAAAAAATATTTTTATAAAAACCTCATTAACTTTCTATTTGAAAGTAATTTTAGGATTTTAAATTGATCCCAACATAAATTAAGTAAATTTTAGAGATAATGTATCTAATAAAGTTTATTTAAATAATATTTATACAATTTCTTTTTATATGTACCTTTTTGGGATGAAAATAATTTTTTCCACAAATATTGTTTCTCGGTTGCATTTTAACTGTTTAATTTTAAATATAATATTGAAATTCTAAATGTCTTAAACATTCAATAATGGATTAAATATTTAAAATAAAGAGTTAAAAATTATTCAATTGGGTCATTAAAATATTAATTTATAAGGAAATTTATTTCACAATAGAAATAGATACTGTAGTATATTTAAAATAATTAAGAGGGTTAATTTTAAAAGATAAATGAATAAATTACATAAAAAACTAAAACATTAAGTGTGTGTTTGATTTTTTTATTGAAAATAAACAATAATTAAAACATTTATTATCTACCATATTCATTTGTTTTATTTCCACCCAAATTTGGTTGGATTTAAAAATAAAATAATTATTATTTAACTACTTAAACCCACCCGTCCTAAAGTATAAATACCAACCCCCTCCCCGCATTTCACCTTAAAACCATTTGTTATTTTCAATTATATAACAAACATTATATTAACACTCTGACCATATACATGTTATACTAGTATGACACAAATACAAACTCCATGTTCTTTAATGGTCCCTTCTAGATGAGGATATTCATGTGGTAACATTCTCAAAAAACCTTACATAATTTTATTTATTTTTTCAAATACTATTCACCTTATTCTATCATAAAATAATAATAAAAGAAATATATATTCTATGATGGAATTTTATATTCTTAATTGAATATATTTTATACTCCCCTTTTCCAATAACCTTTTATTCAATTAAAAGAATCCATTTTCCAAATTAGGGTAATTAACCATCTATATGGATAATGATATTTCATTTTCAATATATTTCATCACGGGAGGAAATAAAAGTATTATAATAGTTAAATTATTTATTAATAGTCATTTTATAACCTATTTTGTGTTCTATAAATAATATATTTCCATATTATTAAATAAATTGAAACTAGTTTGTGATGATAAGATAAACTTCCAAATTAAACTAATCATTTATCATTAAAATTTTATCAAATGAATCATCCTCAAACAATAATGAAAAATCATATATGTGAAAATTAAATATTTTTTAAGTGAGTGAATACTATTTCATTTTAATAAATTATTTTCATTTCAATATTACATGAAAATTCATAATTATTCACAAATTAATTGATCATGAAACCATGAAACTAATGCACTATAAATAATGAATACAATAAAATATTTTTAGTTAATGGTGGGTCAAATGTAATGAAAGTATCATAAAAGGTATTATAAAAATTATTACAGTTCATTAATGAATTAATTAAATTCTTCAATCATTTATACATGAGGTTATAATATGAAAAATAAAAGGGAATCATTAGTTAATGGTTTCCATTATAAATATTACTTCAGTGAGATATATACATTATTCAATAAATATCACTTTTTTATGTATACAATACCATTTGGTAAATCATATAATAAAATTAATATTCATAATGGTATTAACTGTTTCATTTAATAATTATTTAATTTATAGAAAATATCATTCAACTTATTACAATGTGGTTAGGTATTTCTTAAATCAATTCTCTTTAATAGGGTTAAACATCGACTTTATTGATTATTCTATGTTAGGATCATGAGTGTGAAGACTTTTTATTATCTTATATTATATTTACACTTGTATTATATTTATTTATAGATTATAAAAATAATAAATTCTTTTTATTAATTCTCACATTAATGATATGATATTGACAAGTGGATTTATTTTAAAAATAATATTCTTAAAAGTTTCCTTAAAACATCATTTTTTTATCATGTCTAGGATTCCTAATTTTTGTTAAAATTTTTTATAGTATTATTTTATGATTTTTGAAATCCATTTTTACTCATGTTCAATTTTAATATAAAATGGGTTGAATGGATCCTTTTTCCATTTTCTAAATGAGGTTCTTTATGATATTTCAGAAAAAAAAGATGGAATGAATGTTTTTTCAACATTTATGTAATGAGAAGATTTTACCTCATTTTTTATAACTAAATAATATGACATTTCATATATTAAATATGAATGATTATTTATAATGGAAAATTTTTCCATTATAATTTTTAGGGTTTTTGAAAATAAATCATTTTAATATTGAAAGTATATATTTTTCAAGAATTATTTTATGTGATCTCAAAAAATTATTTTTATTTTAATATTACATTATATGATGTCCATTATTCTTTATTGATGATTTTATTCAAATATACTATCTCTATTATCATGCTAGTTGGTTTATTATTATGATGGAATAAAATTTGTGAAACTCATTTCTATTCCCATGGGTTATGTGATGATGAAATTTTTATGAAACCCAATTATTTTAATAAACTTTGATATAATGAATTATTTATGTTCTTATGGAAATCATATATATAATTTTCATAGTGTGGTGGTTTAAAACTATATCTCAGACTAATTATCAGGGTAATGTTTAATATCTAATGATATAAAAATTGGTACCATGTCTTTGGGCTTGATAGACTGTGGGAAATTGAATTGGCCTAATCAAAGATGGGAAACAGGTGCATCCTATTCTACTATGGGGAAAAGGTGTGTCATGTTTGAAAATATTTATAGACTTAGCAATTGACCATGACATATAAGTTTTTTCCTATTGTTATGATGGATATAAATTATAATAATATTATATAATGGATCATTATTTATTTTTAATGATTTATCACTCTTATAGTCCAATATTATTGAAATAATAATGTTTATGAAATGAATCTTGTTTATGAACTATGACATGTTGGTTATAAAAATCATATGTAAGGATCATGATCACATAACTTATTATTATCTAATTCTTTGATATGATAAAGGATTTATATCTCTTATCATAATCCTTATATGGAATCTAATATCACTCATTCTTATGTTTCCTTTCTCCGGAGATAAAGAATTGTTTTGTTAAAGTATTATAAAGATCAATACAATGTGAAGATATCTTTGAGAGAAATTTTGAAGATATTTTATAAAATAAGAAGAATTTATACATAATATCAAAAAACCCTAAACCTTTACAATTATTTTAAAGGATATTAATATTATGAATTTAATAATCATATAAATATATGTTATATTTCAATATTAAAATAAAAGTTTTTTAAATTTTATTAGTTGAGGTGTGTCTGGATCCTGGAATGTGATAATATATTCCACTAAAATTGGTATCCATGGTTTTTTTAAAAATAAATATAAATTTAATTGAAATAACAAATTCACCTCACACCCCATTAATGATTCTATAGTGTTCATTTAGTTCAGTTTCATAATGTATTTTTTTGTCTTTGATTTATTATAATGATCAATCAGTTGTTTGAGGTTTGGGGAAAATTAGATCATATATGATTGAAATTTTATTATTTTGGGATATATTTATTTTATATTAACCACATTAACTGTGTTAATGTAATTTTTTTCTACCTTTTTAAGGGATTATTATTATATATTAAATTATAGGATAATGATTTATCATTTCTCCATCATTTTAGATGTTTGTTGTACTATTGTTGTATGATTTAATCCCCTTTCTTAAGGTTTTAATATGAAATCAATAGATAGAAAGGTATATTTTTATCAATTTTTCATTTGTAATTTATTAATTTTTTTTATTATCATATATAAAATTCTTCGGGATAAAATAAAAAACATTTATAAATTTAATGTGAAAATAATTTTATATAAGGTATACATTTAGTATTTTAAATATTAAAATATCAATATTAATAATGATGAAGCATTGGATTAGTTATAATCTAGATTTAATTTTGTTATGATATCCATAAATAGTTTTAGTGAGAAGATAAAATATTCATTGGTTCTACAGAAGATATTATCATGCCCAAAGGTCTTGAAGGGACATAAGTTGGTTAACTAGTGTGACAAGCTTCTGCTTATTTTTAATTTCATTTATATTATCCCTTATTAAATATATAAATGTATCATATTTATATGAAATGGATATAATAATTTACTCTCAATCCCTACCTTGGTACAAAATGAATAATAAGTAGAAAAAATATCATATAATGATTACATTGATTTGACCTTAATGTGAGATCATATTAAACATATACTACAATTTTAGTTCCATGTCTGGGAGTAATTAATAAAATAGAATAGAGAAATAATAATAGAAATATGGAAGTGTTGTTCTAAAAATATAGTGATACATTTTACATTATGTTGTGAATGTTTTATTTAAGAGATGAGAATTGTTCTTCGTTGAGTCTTGTGATATAAACTAACTCTAGTTAGTTTTTTATCCTCCTTCCACATGATTCAGTTATATATAGTGAAACCTCTTATTACTCAATGTATATCTTCCTATCTCTGAATGACCATAATCTCCAGAAAACCAATGTATTTCAAACATCAAGAATACTAACGTGTTTTTAAGGATGTGGATTTCATGAACATCTTCAAAAATATAGCATGCACATCTTCCTTTTCTTAGTATCTTAAACATTATAAATTTATTAATTAGAGAATGAAAAAAACAAAACATCTTTATTCTTTATTAAATACCTAAAACCTATCTTTAATTAATGAAAAAAGTTAGTCCCTTCTCATTTCCATCTTCTTTAATCTTTCTTATTGGATGTATTATTCTTAATAAAGATGATTAATATGTAAAAGGATCTCTTGACCTCCATATTTTCATCTTCAACAATTACAGTTTAAATAATATGTACATAATATAAATTCATATCTTTCTCATAAAATCATTTTATTTTATACTAGAATAGAAATGCTAATTTAAAACACTAATTTTTATTCTTATTATTTTACATATGATTCTTCAGACATAATATTGTGAAATTTCTTTACAATTTCTTCTTTTTATTTTTTGGATTATCCCAATTATGCATGTAATGATGGAAGGATTTTAAATTAATAAAAAATAAGAAACCATTTATATGAGAATTATATAAGGATATTAAAATAATTGTAGGATAATAATACTAACACAGTCAATCATTGTCTTTTTTCGTTATATGATATTTAAATTCAAAAAATTGAAAATTTATTAATTATAGTCTATGAATGTATTATTGTTTCATAATAATATATTATATCACAATTTAATTCACTATAATCTGATATGAAATATTGTTTCATAATTATATATCATATCACAATTTCATTCCCTATAATCTGATTTAAAATATTATGATATTAAATATTCATAAATATCACAGGTTTCCTTTTATCGTCTTGCATACCCAGAGCTCTCGTGACAACATGCACATCCTATATCATTCTATCATCTGATTTCATCATAGACACTCAAAATGGATATCAATTTTTCCCCATAGTTTCTTTATCTTAAAAAATCATACATATATAACTATATTCATGTAACACTCATCGACAACATATACATGATTCATTGTTTCTCATAAAAACCATTATTGATAAAATTCACACTATAATTACATTATGGAATTTGTTTTCACTTTTTTCATCGTGATCTATAAAATATTATTGTAAATTAATATATTTAATATTCAAAAACAATATAAATTAATAAACATTGAATGATTAAAAACACCCACTAAAAATTCATCTTGGTGTGGTCCACCCAAATTATTTTCATATGTATTTTCTAACCCAAAACAATCGTAATAAAATCCATCGAAAAAAAATGTTGTGGATATCAAAATTTATTAACTCTCACTGTTGTAGTCTCCTTATATTTAATGAATAGTATCTTAAAATTTTACATGAATAGAAATAAAAAACCAGTAACATTAAAAATATTATTCATAGGGTGGATATAAAGTTTAATTAATAAAAATGACAAAATCATAATCAGTTTAGTAAGATTCTGCTTCCATCATTGGCTTGTGTTAGACCATTGTAACACCAAGAAATTTTATGATATTTTTCTCATAATATAATATTATTTTTTATAACTTCAAATTATTGTAACATTTATAATATATCGACAATAATATAAGAGAAATATAAAACTGAGGTGTTAAATTACATTAAATTCTTACATAACACCAACATAATATTTATTCAATTAGAATAAATATAAAACAAAAAATTTAAAAAATATTTAAATTAATATAAATTGAGTTAGTTAATGAATTACATGAAAATTTTAGATAAATATATATTACTAGGGATTTTTAAAATGATATTATTTTAATTCATTTGTTTTCATGTTCTTTTCATAGTCAAATTAAATGAATGGTTTGAGAAATTAAATTATTGTTATTTTGAAAAAAATAATATTTTATTAATCAAATTAAGATCAAACAAATATCAAAATTTGATAAGGTGAATAATATATGGTGTAAAATTTTAATCATTTTCTATTAATAATCAAATTTTCCTCTTATAAGTAATATAATTACACTTTAGTAGTTAAAAAGATGATACAATGGTAAAGGTTCAAATATATTAACAAAGGGATTAACCAAAATGATAATGACTCCAAGACCAGCTAAATATATAAAAAAATTGGTTGATAGGGTATTATTTACATCCTAACTAATATTTGAATCTCTAGGTATTTTGATGAATTTTTCTAGATGATCATGTTTTTATATTTTTTTGTCCTTTTTAGAAATTCCAATGTCCCATTCCTTGAATTTTAAAATAACACCCCTCATTTCTATTATTTACACTAAATTTAGCATTGAAGATCAACCAAACCCTTTCCAATTATCTAATAAACATACCTACATACATTAAATAGGTTAGTGTCTTCAAAAAAGACCAACCTAAATGCCCACAAAAGATACCCCTAGGATTTCATTTAAATATTAGGTATTCACCTTAGCCAGTTACTTTATTTTTTACTTATTCAATTACCTAATATAAATCATATATATTTATCATAAAATAATAAATTATATAAACTAAATATAAATGAATTTTTTTATTTTTATTTAACTACATGTATAAACAATCTTTTCCACAAAATTCCAATTGAATGTTTCTCCCATGCATACTTACATCTTACCAACAACATGTTGTGATACAATTTATTTTCAATTATGATATTTCATGAATGGTTTTTATAAGGGTTAAAATTATTATATTTTATTTTTATTACACTATAATACTTATGAATTTATAATATAAAATATATTGTCTCACCGTAAAATAGTTTTAAAAATATAATGTTGATCATGCGTATATGTGGACTAACACCTCCCCAAAGCGATACGAATTTTTCATCATTTATGTTTTACATTGATAGTAATAACTTTTTACTTAATGAATATATTAAATTTATAACACATAATAAGGCATATTTAAATTTTAATTAACATTTACATTTCATTCTTTCCATATATTGAATAGTAAAAGCACCAATTAAGTATATGTAAGACCTACAGTCCCTATGATATGTGTAATAAGTTTTTCTATCTCTACCTTATATGAATGAAACCAAATATAATGATAAGAAATAAATAATATATTTATGTCATGTTTAAAATTCAATATATTATATAACCATGTTGAATATAAAATTAATGCTAGTTAGAAACTAAAACAAGAAATCACAAAAAATGATGGTATCACCTATAATAGTAATTTTATTAAAATAATGTTATTAAAGATATAATAATCTATAAAAAGTATATATTAAATGGTATGATTGATTTCTTTATGGATATATATTAAATTTAAAATGATTTTATATTAATTAAAATATTTTCCTTAATGTTTATGATGAAATACTAAACTTAGGTTAAGGGATTTACGATTCAATCCATTTATTATTTTTGATTGTTTTATATTGAATATCCATTCATGAAATTATATTAACCTTTTCTAATCAATCAATTTAATTTTTATTTTCCTATGGTTATTTATGGAAAAAAAAATTTCCCATAAATTATCTTCACTTTATGAGAACAAGAGTTCCAAATAATGTTTTTAAGTAAACCATACATTATTTATCTCTTCAATTGTAAATATTTTATCTTCTATATCCATGTATTGAAACGAAAAAAAATTCTAAAAAATTGTTTTTAATAATCTTATATGGTTTATTTATGTCATTTTTACCCATTATAATCATTTAAAAATAAATTAATGGTAATCTCATTTTCATTCGGGAATGAGGTACTTTTTGATATTTAAAAAATGTGTGTTATGGATCTTTTATTTAAACATATAGTGCATGAAAATAATTTCTCACTATAATGATTGATAAATATTTATAAGCATACTCTACATGTTTCTATTGTTCCATAAAAAATCCATATTATTTTTATATTTATAGATTTTAAATAAATGTATTCAAAATGATAATTTTATTTTTGATAAGAAATATTATAATTATTCTTATAAAGTAATGTTCATATGTGATTATATAATTTGAAGTTAATTAATGTTTACAAGGAATATGATCCATTAATTCCATCCTTTTTATTTCAATGTCTATTTGAAGATTATGATGATTTGAGTTTTATTTTAACCAATTATTTTCTATGGGTTATGCTATGATTATTTGTTACTATTTCATTATATTATTACACAAAAATGAATGGATATAATTATGTGACCTAGTGGGAAAAATATCTACCCCTCAAATGATTGGGGTTAAGTTTTATATCTCATTATATGACTATAGGAAATAACAATATGTGATTGATCCACTATGGTATATCTGTTGATGTGATTTATCTCTAATCGAAAGGAGGGGAAGAAGTGTGATCTTTATGATATGAAAAATATGTATTTATTTGTGATCCATTCTTAATTTATGGTCCCAATAGTTGAACATGAGATATAAAATGCTTTATTTACATATGATGGTGCCACATTGTAATGATATGAACATATGGTTCATAATTTATCTATTATCATTTCCCACTCTCATGATTCATTTCTTTTGAAAATGATAATGTTTTTTTCAATGAACCGTGATTAAAATATATTATGGATAGGGTATAAACATTGTATATTATGATCAAGATATCATACATTTATTCTTATCTCATTATATCATATGATCATCAATAGATATCTCCCCTTATTACCATTACAGAGAATCAAAGCTCACCCTTTATTATGTTTATTTTTTCCTATTAATGAAAAAAAGAATAATTCGGGTGTGTTAATGATGATTACAAAAGGGGATGATCTTTAAGGGAGGTTTTTAGGATCATATATTAAATAAGGAGATTGTGTATATTGTATTCTAAAGAAATTAATCCTTTCAATTGGATATAGTAATGTTTTCCAAAATGTGATCGTTTTTTATTCATTTTGATGTTTCAAAAAATAAAAAAAATATTCTAATAAGTTTACTCTAAATGTTTCATATGTTATCATATTATAAGAAGTTATTAGTTTATTATATTTTATTATAAGGTCTTATATTCCATATGAAACTTGGTGTCTGAATTATCATTCTCTGATTGAATATCATATGCATAACATGAAAAAATTTTGGAGTAAAATCAAAATATTATTAAATGATTTCAGTATATGATACTATAATTCTTCATCTGGATAAATAATGTAATCTTCCATTTTTTTACAGTGCTCTATCATGATTTAGTTTTTAGTTTTATTTTATCTTATGAAATCAAAATTCAATAAATAATTATCTTAATTGGATAAAATAATGATATAGAAATAAACACTCTTATGATAGTATAAATTTATATTATAGAGAATAATTACCTTATGATCATAAACCGAGTTCACTCAGAAAGGATCAGTCTCACATTATAGTAAAACCATGGTATTCTGTGTGGTGTATGATATGATGTGTTTTATTCTAAAGAAATTCACAAAAATTAATCGTATCAGAAAAATTCCATAATATTCATATGTAATTAAGAAAAATATATTTTGCAAGACATCATGATTACTTTTATAATGTTAGTATAATCTATTAATAATGAATTTCATGATTTTAAGAACACCAAAAATTTAGATGTATCTATAACAAAAGACCAATTTTGGTAAAGTATTTCATTTAAACGAATGGGGTGATTTGAAATGGAAGAATATATCTAACATTTCCATAAGAATAATCATAATATATATTTGGGAAATAAAGACACATGACACAATGAACATTTCTTATCATCTTATCAAAGGATTATTATTTCATCCATTCTAATCATTCTGTATAATACCGTTCAATATAAAAAAGGACATATGAATAGGAAATTTAGCCTCTATGATCAAAGAAATTGAAACCCATATAAATTAAAAACAATCTGATAATACAATGAACGAATTTATGTAAAAAGATGAAATCATAGGAAACACATGACTGATGTAATTACAAGTTCTTTTTTTTAATTAATGAACAAACAAATTTATTCCTTGAATATTATCATTATTATTTTTCTATATTTATCTTCTGTTAGTTTAAAAGTATAAATATGTTTTATAACGATACAAAAAATATAATTCATCTATATTTCATCTAAACTCACTGTAACTATGTTTTCCAAAATCATGGTTAGGTCCTGTAAGGAGATATACTAGATAAAATAGCATCGACCTTTCTAACAAGTATCATCAACATTAACCAAGTAGGGAGCCCCTATAGAAATGGTTCTCATAGTTAATATAACCAAAAATAAATGTAAATGATTTAATGGAGTTGAATAGGGGATTTTTTTCATAGACAATATATAGATCTCATTTTTTTTCCTTTTTCCTCTAAAATTTTATATTTGAGTTTTCTACTTGTTTTAACAAAATAATTATACCCTAAATACTATGAGGAGGGTCGTATTACAACAGAAAACATAAAGTATCATAATTAATCCACAACCCACCCCACACCCTTGAGTTTTCGATTATACATTTTCTAGGAAGATGATCAGTATGAGAGTTGGTGACTCTTATGTTCATAGCTGTAAAAGGACTATGTGCAAATATACTATTTCAAGGGGATGTTATTACCAATAAAATAGATGTTGTTTCAATAGATATAGCTCCATATTTTAATATTTAAAATTATTCTTGCTGGAAGGTGTATCTGACCGTCTATTTGAAAATCCTTAGCATGATAATTTATCATAAGTTAGTGAAGCCTTATGAAATTCCATGAACAAAAAAACAAGGGATGAAAATATTGAAGAAAAATATGACATAAATTATAATTACATAATTGTTATCATTTATGGACTTAGTCCAGATGAGTTAAAATGGGTTTATCATTGTCAAAAAATCCCCAAAATGTAGACCACTATAGTGGTTTCTTATGAATGTATAGAAAATGTTAAGGTCCATAGATATTATACTACAGAAATATATTAGTAAACATAAAAATAGATGAAGGGGAAATAAATACATAGTCGATTGGAAGACTCACTAGGCTGGTAAATATTGTTTCTTCTCTATAGAAACCAATTTCTGAGCCTACGCAAGCAATAAATGTTTTACATGATTAACTACCTATGTATAGTTTAAAATATACTTTCATCGTACAATCTACAATGGTTAAGAATTTAAATATAAATTTTTTTGTCATAAATCTTATGATTTATGAGGGGAAATCAAAATAATAAGGTTGAGAATATAAAATGGTTATGAAATAAAATAATTTTTTGAAGGGTTCAACATCTAAAGATTAAAAAATGAGTTATACATATATCTGAATCACATGAAGAGGAAAATTCCTTAAGGAATTATTAATTATATAACTAACAACCAATGTTTTCTAAACTATAGAAAAAATTTATAAAAATAAACTTGTTTTAAAAATTTATTTCAAAAATTACATGAAGAATGGTTGAAATTATAAATAAGTAAGATTCTATAGGAGTCAAATCATGGAGACATAAATCTTGACTGTCCCCAATTATAATACAATTAAAAATAATGGGAAAAAATCATCAAGTATGGATATAAGAAGAAATCCAAAACGATATGTGATCTATATAGAGTGATTTTAAATACCCAAATAATTATTCATATTTACCATTAAAAACCGAAATATGCAATCTAAATTACAACATGTGTTTCATAGAAAAAATGGAAGAGCGAACAAAATGCGTGAATGAGAATGTAAAATTGATCATTGATATAAGTTTCTCAACACACATGAGAGAATATTTATAAATAATTCTCTCACAATCTATGATTCATGAATGCAATGTAAAATTTCGATTGATGAAAAAAATAGTTGGAATTGTACATTTTTTATTTTAAAAAACAACCCTCATCAAAAAATTAATTTTTTTTGAATTTAAGAGTCACAAGATATTAATAATTTATCAAAATTCATATTATGGTCATTTAGTTTATTTTTCTATCAATTTAGATATTTTTTTAAAAAATAACTCATTTTTAAAGAATAATGAATAAATAATGTATATACATTATATCACTATTATTTTTTAAAACATAATGTAAATTTACTGAATAGTTAAATAAATATACCATATATTTGGAATATATGACATGTTCATGGTAATTTTTATTCCATAAAATATTTATCCAAGATCAATTTTATTTTTAATTTTCCTAATCATAAATTGGATAAAAAGAATTTTTTTCAATGAATATAAAATTAGTACGAAACAATAGTATTATATTAAACAATTTAAAGGTTTATATATTTAAATACCAATAGATCATATCCATATAGATCTATATAGTCCTACTATAACATCTAACCTAGTTGGGTAATCATTTTTTATATATTGTTTTATGAGTTTTGAAGACATTATAGGGTTTATTTCGGAAAATTTATTAGTAATGTCAATTTTATCATTATTATTTTATATAAAAAAAATGAAAAAATTAAAAATATATCAAAATTATGTCATTGGGATGTTATTGTAGAGGGAAAATTGTAAATAATCAATTTACTTTAATCAACTAATGATATTCTATTAAACACAGCTTTTCTTCCCGCAGTACACCTTAATAAAGTGGTTTTGTTTTTACGATTAGTAAAACCTTCCATGAAATTACAAGAACAATGTTATTTAATCCTAAAATTCATTATTTTTGAGATGAATATATTAAAACTACATTTTATTTCATTCATGTAGTTCTAATAACTAAATTTATAAATAAAACACTTTATAACATATGTACTAATAAAAACATGATTTAGAATACTTCAAATTTTATGGATTAAAAATTTAATTTCAGAAAATAATTCACAATAATACTATATTTTATCCAATACGTGATGAATTTTTCAACAAAGGTTATTATACTACATAATTTAATTATAGAATTTTCAATAAAAAGTCAACGATTTTGGTAGATTCAAATAAAGTGATGTTTTATAAATTGATCCTTTTGATCACACAGTTACTTGGGCTGTAGAGTTAAGTAAATATCATATAAACATGAGGCTGGACCCACATTTTAATTGTGAAAGGGATGATGATTTTTAATTTTGGCCTATGAAACCCATTCATGTACTTGTTTATAATATTGAACTAGAAAATTTTTCACTTAGACAGCCATGAAACATTAACCATAGTTTAGATATAGTTATAGAATATTTAGATGATGGATTTAAAACCATAAAAAATATTGGAAACAATTCATATATATAATATTTTTATCCCAATAAGAACATTGAACTTTAAAAGATACTTAATCAAATGAGATACTGGTTTTTGAAATGGAAGAATAATTAAAGTAGTTCAATAGGAACAAGGATTGACAATTAGTCGATAGACCATCTAATTATCTAATTATTTGATCTAAATAGAGTTATTGAAAAAATACGATGGTCATGGATTGATCACTAAACATAATACCAAATTAGTTGAAAATTCTCTTAATCAAGAAGAATGAATTGGCTATGAAGAGAGTTTCTCCATTATATATAGGTCTGAAGAAATTCTAATCCTATTAGCATATGAATCTTATATTCATTTAAAATTTTATAATATGAATGTTAAATTTTCAATTCTATATTACTTTTTAATGGATGAAGTTTATGTTGAACACGCAACTAGTTTAAAGGGCCGCCATTTTCAGAATTTTGTTTTAATACATACAAAATATCTATGTAGTCCTAACCGAGTACCTAGCGAATGATATAAAAGATTACACTTGATTATATAATCAAATGTTTTTAATATTGGACTAGGAGACCCCAGACATATCAATAAAATTCAACAAAATGATCTTTTTTGGTGAAAATATATATGTATTTTTTTATTTTTTTATCAAAAAACACAAAATTGAAAAAATAATTCATAATACATTCCAAGAGAATTTGAAATTTGTATAATGGGTGAGCTGAAATATTTGAATAGATTTAAAATTTTTGAAAAATATTTTTGAAATTTTTTAAACAAAATCAAACATATTTTTGACCTACATAATGTATTTTTTCTCATAAAGAGCAGGAAAAAATAATATTCTATGAGATCCAATATTAAATGTGATTTTGATGAATCTAAATAATTGACAACAAGTTGTATAGATATATAATTATATGTTCACTTTATCTTATAGAAAGAAAACTAGAAATTAGGTTTTTAGTGTTTTCTTCATGGATTTGGTCTAATATAAAAAATATCATTTAAATGAAACTAAAATAAATTTGAGATATTTGAAATGGAACTCCTTCACTTTATCATCTTTCTCCAAAAACCTATGATTCTAATTAATCTTCATATTTGGATGATGATTTTTTATGTGTAGTATAGAGAGGAAAAGAACCTTAGAAAAAATTCACATTATTAGTAAATACATAGTATAATTATAATACATGAAAAATAACTATATAGTTCTATTTGCTAGTGATACTGAATATATTACAATTATAAGTTGGGGTGCACAAGTGATATGTTTAAAACATTCCCTAGTAGATTATGGATTTATTTTTTATCATGTTCAAATCAAATTTTATAAATAATGGTGCTAGTTTAATTTCATAAAATCCTTTAAACCATTCTAAAAATAAGCACATTGATTAATGGTTGTATTTCATAAGAAATCATGAAAAAAAGGTGACATAACATTAGAATTTTTATTGTATAAAATCAATTACCATCTATCTTTACTATATCATTACCTACTGACAGACTTGATTTTCTCAAATTTGAATTATGAGTATTTAATTTTAATTAATTTTATTTCCACATCACATATTTTATAAAGATAATTTATATTTGGTAACTATTTCATTTTCAATATTTATGTTGAGGTTTAGAACAATAATTTAAAGTATTAGTCACATCCTAGTAGGATATTTAATTTTGATAGCCATAATTTTTCCTACATGTCATACTAAGTGACCCTTTGATTACCAAAAAATAAAATAAAGTAACTCAGCATTTTGTTCCAAACCCATAAAGAACATTGAATCATAGTAAAGTTTCCATATAATCAATTTTCCATAATTATTCAATATATTGATCCTCTTTAAAAACTTGTTAAATCTAATATAATAGATAGATTATCATCTAGTAGAGACATGTTTCTATGTCTGTAATAAAATTTTTGAGTCGATGATCTATCTGTTTCTTCTATCTATATTGTACAAATATGTTTCTTAATAAATAATCAATCATTAAGGATTTAATTTTTTCTTTGAGGAGAAGAAAACTGAGTATTACTTTGAAATATATGTGTGATAGTTTTGTTCATGGATATATGTCATTTTTGTGAAAATGAATATTTTCTTGTAGAGATAGTAAAATAGATGAATTTTTCAGTGAAATCATTAACAATTACTAAATTAATTGAATTAACCTATGTTTGATATTCTAATTTTGACACCTACGTAATGAAAATTTATGAATCAGTTCTTCTTAAATTAATTTAGTCCCTTTTTTAGAAGTATTTTGTGGAGAAAAAACTTATAAAATTACTAAAACATTAGATAATGGTTTATGGGAAGTTCTTTTAGATATAAATTTCTCAATGAAATAGTGAATTTGAGAAAATTTATGTTCAAAACATTATTCTATTGTATATATGATTAAGAAATTTAAATCCATGAATACTTTAGGTTATATTATGAAGTATATTTTCTATATTCAAACAAAATTATTAATTATCTATCCATGTAGAAGGACGTTAAGATTGGTTTTTTGAATGCTTGTGTTTATTTGGATGAAACTACTTCAAGAGATATTCCTTGATTAACAATATTAAGTGATGGTGTCATGAAGGGAAGTGGTTACCATTAGAATTCATATTTTTTAGAAGTATTTAAGGATCATTTTAGAAGAAAAATTTGAGATAAACCTTACTAATTCAAATGGGGAATGATCTCATATGGTTGTGGCGGATGATATTAATTATCATGTTCTACTTCTAATAGAAGAACCTTTTGGAAGTAAAGATGTTAGAGATATTATATATAATTAATTTTTTGATTATATGAAAATAGGAGATCGTTTTGATGTTTTTGAAGAAATACTAAAAGGTGATGAGTATTTCTCAGTTGGTCATTAAATATAATATCAAGTAGTTGATGCCATTTATCTTAATTTATCTGAACCACATATTTCATCTATAAATGAAACTTTGGTCTCATAAATTACATTAATAGTTAGAAATTTTCAATAGAAAACCATTTCTACAATATCAAGTGAAAAACCAAAATTCAAAATATATTCTTCTAAGGATGTTAGTAGAAAACTCATTTGACAATCAATAATATGTATTAGTCAAAATTCCAATAATGGTGAAAAGGAAGAAGAAAAGAAAGATTCATCTACTATATTTTAATATACGAGAGGAAGAAAAGAATGAAAATTATACAGTCATATTGAAGAATTACCCTAATTGCTTGAAAATAATCAAGATGATGAAGATCATATTGAAGAAGATCATTAATACTTGTTTTGTATTGTTTTCATATTCCATACTAATTATGAAATCATAGTAACTGAATTGATTGTTATGGATCAATGAGTTCGATATAGTTATTTCATGAAAACAAAAAAAATTGGATACATTTAAGAATTAACATGTTTATTCCAATGTTGAAATAAGGACCCTCTAAGTACTAGTTCCCTCAAAAGATGATGTTAGTCAATTTAAGTTGTTGTCTGGATCATTTTTTAGAAGTGTCAAATTATTTTTCTGGAAAGTCATCAAAAATCTAGTCTATTGATAATGCTTCTATATAATCAAAGATATAATTATTGTATCCTACTTTAAATATAATTAATTTTACCATAACTTATATTTAATGTGATCATATATCTAACTAAATGTTGCATGATATTTAGAGTGATTTGATATGAAAAATTTAAATATTACCTATAATTCTTCAATGGTCTAATTTGAATATCGATCATCCACAAAAAGAAATATGTTCCCAACTAAGGGAAATAGTTAAAATTATATGAGTTGTTTTTATCATGTTCAAAAGTATAATATTTCTATAATCTCAAGTTTCATGAATTTGATGGTGTGAAAGAAAATATTGTTTATCTTTTTTGAGATAAATTTAGATTTTTTCACTAGTTTGTGATTAAAAATTGTGAAAAAAATAACAACATTAATAAGATGAATTTGGTGGGAATATGGAATATCTAGTCCCCTTAAAAGAATAAGTGACTTCCCTTGAAGCACCTTATGGATTTTCAAATGTTTTTTAAGATAACCATTTTAATTATTAAAGCAACTAATTTAAAACTATTCCATTAAAGGGGGATTGAAAAAAAAGATTAAATGTTTATTATAGATTTTGGGATAGTTTCATGACATAACTAGAATTCTAAAATATGATATTTTAAAGATGTATAATATGTTTTAGATTTATTATTCTATCTGAGAAGTAAAAACAATCTTAGACCTTTTATATCGGATCAAAATGTCGAGAAACCATAGATATTCAAATAAATTTTTTATCGCTCAAACATTTATTTGAGGGATAATTTTAGGTTCTAAAAAAATGATTCTTTCTATATACCCAATCTTATTATATGATATACATTGTATTTGAAGGCCCCAATTTTTTTAACGGGAATAATATAATTCCCTTCACAGTCATCTCGATTCACCAAGGATTTCTTGATGTGGCAATGTTGGACCTAGATAATATTTAATTACATTGTTATATATGGTTAAAAAAACATTGATCCGAAAATTCCTAAATTTTCATTACACATTTTCCAACATATATCATTTATAATCCACATCTAGAACCTCTAATTGTACCACATAACTAATTTATGTTCTTGACATAGTTTTTTAATAAAATATCATACCATATTATATTAATATTTTTTCTTTCATAATTTTTAATTTTCACTTGTTATTATATAGAAATAATTTTAAATTTTTTTTATCTATTGTAGTTATTTTTTATATAATGAAATGGGGAGAATGAAAAGGTAGAATAAAAATATTAAAATCTCCATATAATATGATTTTACCAATTTTTTTATTTCTATTTAGTGTGTTTTGAGATTATCAAAAATCATGAATTTTTTTAATGAATTTTGTTATTCCAAAATCACTCTATTTTTATCTATTTTTGTGTTTCCCAGAATTCATATTTATATTATAATGAGTTAACTATATGTGTTTTTAATTATATCTTCATATAATAAGGGAGTTATTTATTTTAAGTGGATATAAATTGTTCATTTTTATTTTTTTTTATTAGTATTATTTATCATTTTTTAGTGATTACTTTAGGCATAACATCGGTATATTATTGAGTAAAACCAATATCTATTTTATGAAGCCTATAATAAATTTATATTATCATAACTATTATATCATATATTAATCTTATAAAGTATTTTTTGGTTTGTCATGGTTACTTTTTTTATGTTAGTATAATGTATTGATAAGATAAATCATGATTTTTTTCATATAAAAAAATGTTCTGTGTAAATATGTATTGATCAATTTGGAAAAAGTAACAATTTTTTAAAAATCGAAAAATGAGAAAAATATTTATATTTATGACTTCAGAACCATGTAAAATTATTCTACAATATGAAAAAAATGACATTTTCCATTAAGATCTTATCTTATAAAATTTTCAAAGGATTTTTCTTTCAACCATTTTGATTTTCTAGTTTTCTTGAGTTCAAAATCAAAGACTATATATATATATATATAAAGGATAACCTTCTCTAAAATATATGAAAGGAGACACACATACATATGAAAAGACTATTAATACAATTAATGAATGCATGCAAATATAATAAATGTCATACACCACATATGTTGTCAATAAAAACTTTTATATTAGAATTGAAGTTCCGTTGAAGCTATTTTGAGAATATAATCATCTTTTTATGATGGGTATTAATCTACTCTAAATATTTTGTTGAAATTATGTGTTTCAAAAATCCTTCTAATTTAATCTATCTCTAATTCATATCGACTTGTAGTAACTCATTGTGTTAATATAATGGTTATTTCTTTTAATGTGAGATCATAATTAAGATCTCTTGGACATTTATTACAAGTAATAGCTTTTTACACTCACCAGGATCCCATTTTAAAAGGTCTATCATTGTGAAAATCACCAAACTCATATAGTAGTGTGTTATTGCAGTGGACTAGGGGATTTATGATCCTCAAACCACTATAAATCTAATATGTTTTCCTTCTCCCTCAGTGAATTTATATTTCTATATCATTATTTTTTGTTGAAATTATTGGATCATGAATAACATGAAGAGAGTGGTTTCATTGTAATGAAATTAACTATAACTCAATTCACCCGCTCATGAGTATACAGTTATCCATTCTATGGGACAACACAATAGGGTCCACAGGTGTGTATTTAGTAAATTTATTGATTATTAATCTAAAAATATATAATATTTATCTATGAAAAAAATGGGTGGTAACTTTTTAAATCAGAGAGAGATTTAGTAGGACTTTAGTAATTATGATTAAATAAAATAAGTGATGATAAAATGGATAATACATTGTATAGGAGAATGTCTCATGTTATGGTACTGAAAAGTGTAAGATATTATAAGAAATAAATTTTTGATTGAATAATAAATGTGTATTTTTTTGGAATGATTGCATTTATTGTTAGTAACCCCAAAAATAATTGTTCATGTTTATCATATCCATTATTATAATTCATTGTCAGTTCGGCCTTACATTTCACCTGGTTTCACACTCTAATGGGATCTGTGTGGAATAATTAAAATACTATTTATAAACCATCATAATTTATATGAATTTATAATGACCATAAATGGCCACGATTAAGAGTAAGATTTAATATAATAAAAATATGGTCTGGTGATTTAGATATCCTATGAAATATTTCTCATGGTTGATCACTTAGATCAAAGACATATGATGGTCGTATGAAACATTTTAAGTTTACTAAATGATTACAGCTATAATTTTGAGGTTGAGGTGGTAAAAGTTATGATAAAATATTGAACTACCCTATTTTATATTATTTAAATGGATTCAAGTATATCTGTAAAAGTTTCATGGAATGTGAATTCATATCATCAATGATTAGATACTAGTTTTGTTGTCTAAACTCTCTATGAAATGATGATCAATTATTAATAATATGATTCATCTCTGATTAAATTTTTTTGATTTTACTTTCTAAAAATATCATTATTATAAATATATATTAATTTGATGTTATATTATATGTTTATTGGATTTATTAACAAAAATCCCACATCAATTTTTAGGCAGGAGAAATCATGTTTCATATAGTTATACAAACTTAGACAATATAAGATATTCTATCAATATTAAGAAAAATATGAACCTTTGGTTAAATCAAATCCATTATATGGATCATTATTCATACTTGAAATCAGTTTTTATCTCAAATGGTTAGAATGAAATTAAAAATTGATGATATTTCAATTGTGTGGAAGTTGGTTGATTTCCTTCCTAATGTTTTTCTAATCTTCCTTTGATTCCTAAAGTTAAGTTCTTAATAGAACTCTTTACTAGTATTTCACCAATTTCAATTTCTCCATATACAATGGTCCGAGTTGAGTTGTAAGATATGAAGAAGAAACTCAAGTATAATCTTAAGAAGGTATCCATTTATCCATGTGTGTCCCCAAAGAGTGTACTGGCTCTTTTTTTAAGAACAATGATGGATCAATGTGACTTAGAGTTGGTCGTTGGGAATATAACAAGATCAAAATATATAATATATATTGTATACCATATATTGACGACTTAATTGATTTAGAACACATATCATAATACTTTTTTATAACAATCTTGTGTACTATACATAATCAATTGATGGTTGGTAAGAGGATATACCAAAGATAATACTTCATACATGTTATGGAAACATGGAATAATAGTGACTTGATTTATTATATATAATTCCCCCACTATTTCCATGTATTTGATTAATATTTTCTTATAGATTACCCTGATCAATTTTGTGTAGTATTTATTGATGATATTCTTATACATTCAAAAAGTAAAGAAAGATCTTTTAGATCAAATTAAGATTGTACTAATGACCCAAAGATAGAAGAATTATAATTTTAAATTTACAGATTATAAATTTATGATACAAAAGATTAATAATTCATCCATATAATTGTAGGAGGAGGTATATTGGTGGATCATCAAAACCTTGGTTATTTAATGTGGTCCTAGTCTAACTACAGTTACTAAGATATATTGTTTTTGTGGTTGGTCTTGTAATTATAAATGAATTATGAAACTTTATCATGGTTTTCTAATTCCCTAAACAAATTCACTAGGTTGGGACCCACATTTCTTTTGAAAGTTGAATTTGAGGATGATTACATATAAAAAAAGAGAATGTAAGTCAGTGCACCTATTCCTACATTAACTTGTTTTGGATAAGGATTTATAATATGTAATTATGTATGGAGTATGGGACTAATATGCATTCACATGTAGAATAATATGTTTATATCTTAAAACTCATTAAAATTGATTTTTCATGAGAAAAATTACCTAAAACTTGATTTGTAATTATTTGCCATAATTTTTTCATTAGTAATATAGAGGCATTATTTTAATCTATAAAGATATGATATAAATAATGATAATAAAATCTTAAGGTGTATATTCAGTCAAAAAATCATGAATATTTTCCAAATAATATTTTTTAATATGAATAAATTTTATGACAAATAAATATATAACCACCATAGAAAAGGGAACTAGGTGGAATGACGATTTCCATTGAAAGGATATTTCTATCATATCCATGATGAGTATCACAAATGATCTAATTTTTCTAGATATGAAAATAATGGTTCTAAAAATTTAGAAATATGGAAATAAATATTATATTTATCAAGATATTATAAAACATCTATCCATGTTATTATTAAAGACGAATAAAAACAACATGTAGTGATAAAGAAGAACGTCAAAAAATTGAGTTTAAAAATGATTGTGATATAATTATAAGGTTTAAAAATTGTGTCTTTTTTTATTAATACAAGATTTGAATGTGGTATTAGATGAAGGTAATATTTCATCTCTTTCTTTTCATCTGGAAAGTATGATTTTTTATCGAGATTTAAAATAGTAATTCTAGTGGGAATACATGATGAGATATATTAATGAGTGTGTATGTAGATTCTTGGTTTGTTGTCAAGTTAAGGATGAGAGAGAGAATTTTAATATAATTAAAAAACAATTTCCTATACAATAATGGAAGTGGGAAAACATACCATGAATTTTGTCATTGGAATCCCCAAAAAATGTAATGGCCATAATAATATTTCTGATTTTGTTGATCATCTCACGAAGTCAATGAAATTTATTTATATTTTAGTAGATTCATATCATATTCATCTAAATAGAAAATAAATTAAATAATTTTTAATATTTAATGTATTGCCTCGTTTTATTGTGCATGATCGGGATCTAAAATTTTCCACTTTGTTTAAGAAATGTCTTAAGTGGGATCCTGATATTAAGTTGAGTTTCATTTCTTCTTATCATCCTTATATGGATTTTCAGTAAGATATAACAATTAAAACTATAAAGGATATATTAAAAATATTTTATATATATTTCAATGGTGGTTGGGATCAACACATTCCCGAGTAACATTTTCCTACAACAATAGCATTAACTCAAACATTTAGATGGATCCTTATGAACACCTCTATGTAAATAAGTGTATAACTACAATGTGTTGGGAAAAAGATGGATAAATAATTTTATTTGTACCTTATCTTGTTGAGGTAATTTAATTGAATGATATATATATTCCATAGAACATCAAGGAAGTGTATATTCAATCAAAAATTTATGATGACTATCATCATCATGTTCTCCAATTTAATGTTTTTGTGTCGGAATTTCCGTGATTATATATGGTGAATAGTGATATTGTATTTAAACATAAATGAAATTAGAACCGTAGAAATATAATCCCATTCAAGATTATTGATCGAGTATGAATAATAACTTCTCTCTTGGCGATTCCACTGAACGTCTCTAAATATCAGAATCTGTTAAATATTTCTCTCATGGGAAAGTAAATACCTAATCCCTTACATATAAAAAATAAAATGTTGTACCGCTGGACCATGATCATTCATATTAAGAAATATTGGATAAAATCATGGATCATAGAGGTAATGTGTTATGTAGCGTGGTTACTCACTTGGTTAATGTTCTCTGGATGATTCAAAAATTAAAAAAACCTACAGGGGAACATGAGGATGTAATTAAATTGATATATCTTCAATTTTCAAATCATAGTTAAAAAAATTTAAAGATAAAATTCATTTTAAATGGGGTATTTTAAAATGTTGATGTTTTTATGAAAACCAATTTTTTCATTTAGTGTGTTTTTATTTTATTAGATTACACTAGTCCCTATTAGTGAATGATTATAATGAAATAAATATATTATTTATTAAACAATATATTTTATCATTTATCTAATATATTTTATAATAATGATATCGTAATATATATCTAGTTTTTTAATAAAAATATATTTTTTCTAAAAAATGATTTTCATCATGTTTTGTACCCTCAATTTAAAAATAATTTATAAAACCTATATAATTTTAATTTTAGAAATTAGACTCCATATTTTGAATCAGGAGGTAAAAACTTCATAAATATGTCATTTTTTGGAATTACTAATATTATTTTTGGTAAAATTTATCACCTCTATAAACGGTAAATTGGGTTATATTATACTAAAACCAAATGTTAAGGTCACCATTTTTAATATTACTTTTTATTGGATGAATATAATTATAATATTATCACCTTATTATTCAATATTAATTTTGTAAGAGACACATTCCAATGAAAATGGCCAATATAATTTTTTAAATATAAGAAAAACACAAAATTTCACACACTTACATTTAAATATCTTTTATATTTTCCTAAATGGAAACAAAAAAATTCTGAAAAAAATATAATTGTTATTTTCATTATAATGGAATTATTTTCATGTTGGTAATTTATTTTCATTTTTTAGTAATTATATTATTAACATAAATTCTTATAAAATAATGATTCAGTATTAATTCAATTTTTAGAAAAAAATTAATGATTTTAAGAATATTAAAATTAATATAATTTGTTTGATTTCTCTGATCCAATTTTCACTTTATATGTAAAATTTTAACCCATTGGGATTGAAAAATATGTTATCGCAGTTAAGGATAAAATAGGATAAAAGGATTTAAATCAATTGATAAGGATTGACACACAATTAATAAAAATCCATGTATTATAAGAATTTGTGTCTTTAAAACACATCGTACCTTATCTTCTAATATCTATATATTTGAGACCATTGTTCTAGATAATTTCTTTTTGATTTATAAATACTTTATGAAATTCTAATTGTGTCCTCTCAATCTCGTAAAAATGGTCACCTCTCCTTTCAATTGTTTACAAAAATTTCAGATTTCTATATTGGAAAATACCTATAAAATAACCTTATAAACATTCGTATACATGTTCTAAAAGATATTATTTTACCAAAATACCAACTATGTTGTCCTTAATAAGATGTCTGAAAGATTTATTTCAATAAAGAGGTAATCACCTTGACAGATCAAATTCATTTTACTCCTTTTACCTCCTATAAATTTGGGGTAATTATAATAAAATTAAATTCACTATAATAAATGTACTAAAATTTTATAATTACTATTAAACCACATTCATCCACTACCTTTACAATAATATTGTAATTGAAAGTTTCGCATATGCATATGTACGACATACCATCTCCATGTATTGATATAATTAATCTTCCATCAACGTATTTCATCTATGATTATTAGGATGGTTATAATGTTTATATATAATATTTATAAAATAATTATTTGTTTTATATTAAAATCATACATCAACCTTCTTAAACTTCAATCAATAATAAAATGACATATTTTATTAGGAATAAGTTTATACTCCCAACCGCATGAAGCGATGTGAATTATTCTTCATTTCAATTTTATTTAGATGAAAATAACAATATTTAAGATAAATATATATAATTTATTTGGTATAATAATGGATATTTAAAGTTGATTTATTTTTTACATTTCATTCATTCTATCCATCAGAAATTGAAAACATCGTTCATGTGTACATATGTTCTATCATATCTCGGAATAGTGTAATTAATGTTTCTATATATAAATTTGTAAGATGACCCTAAAAATATTTTCATTTAATATTAATGATATTTAAATAATTGTTAATATAATAAATATGAGTGGTCCATGATCAATGTGAAAGTTCAGAAACTCCCGATGTAAAACACACATAATAAAAAAGCAATTACAAAACAAAATAGTTATTTTAGAAACAATTATCTATATATAGGAGATAATATTTCTTAAGTAAGTAATAAATAGTATGATACATGTGATTATGATTCTATAATACAATAATAATAAATATATGTTAATTACACAGGTGGATCAAAGTTGTATTTATAAAGACGACACTAGAGGTAATGATTTATGTTTCAAAAATATTTTTAGTTGGTTATGATTATTCTTGATTTTATAATGGAGATATTATATGTTCCAGATATAATAGATTCATTTTATTTCTCATATCCTCTAATTATTTATGACTAAATCATTTTTTCATTTCAATTTATTCACTTTCGGAACTCATGATAGAAACAATAATTTAAGGAAAACCAACATTATTTATCTCATTGTTTGATGATATTATTTCTTAAATATCAGTGTTTTCAAAAAAATAAATAATTTTTTTAGTATTATATTATTATTGTTTAAATTAATTTTTACCAATGATATAATTTTTTAAAAATTATAAAAATGTAATGATCATTATTTCTAAATGACATACTTATTATACTTTAAAAATTGTGAAAAGAATATTTTATTCTATCTTATATAAAATGAATTGAATTTCCCACCACCATCACTACTTAATTTTTTGAAGATTCTATTACATGTTAACATGGTTCATTTTAAATAAATTTTTTTCTATAAAATTTTCATAATATTTAGAGTAAAAATGTGTGATGTCAAAATAAAAATATTAGTTTTCTCAATAAATATTCCAACAATTATTTTGAGGAAATTTTAATCTATGGTAACAACCATTAATTATGGATTTCGTTATTTTAATGTGGGATGTAGAATTATATGTCCCACCAATTAATTGAGTAATGATTTTTATATAATTATATAACTATGGGAAACCGGTCGGTGGGCATCAACCACTATATAAAAAATTTTGATGTTCTTGATCCACAATGAGAATCAACTGATGATGTCTGATCAATTATGATATGGGAAATAGATTATCATTATTGTTCTGTTATGATTTAAATGTATCGATAGTAAACAATGACACATTAAATAATCTCTATAATTATGATGGTACCACACATTTATGACATAAATCTATGGTTCTTGATCGATATCTCATTATTTCAAAAACTAATGATTCATGCCTTTTTAATTGATTAATATTTATTCCCGTAATCATATTTATGATCCATGATAGATTTTCAATGAATGTTGCGACTTTTATTCAGGACCTCATACCATTATTCTTATATTTTTCTTTCATATTAACATCTAGTTATTTCTCCTTTGATTACCCGTATACATAATCTGAGCTCACCCATTCATTGAAATCTTTTACAAAGTTTATGAAGAAAGACCTAGTGATCGTATATCTTTGAATATTATTATATATGATGTTACTTAAGGTGAATATTAATAATATTTCATTAAATAAATATGTTCTATTTCTAATATCTAAAGACATAAAATAGACACGGTCATAATGATTTTCTTAGTGAAATTTCTAATATATTCATCTACAAAGTTGAAATATTTATTTATTAAAATCTTGGGTCATTATTATCAGGATACAAAAATTTGATTTTGTATGTTAGGGTAACAAGATAGCCACTTCTCAAGCTCCTAATTCAATTAAAATTAAATATTATGGCTTAAAAATTTTGTTATATTAAATGATATATCTTTTTATTTATCATGGAATGGGAACGAAATAGTTAGAAAAAGATACAGTGTGGTGTCATTTTATACAGAACATGCTCACATTTTAAATTTGAGAAATTGTAGTGCATAATATATTCCACAATCATTTCTTATTGTGGATGGTGAATTTATTTATTTTTCTAATAAAATCAATGTATGTAATATGACATCCAAAACAATCTAGTTCACTTCTATAGGCCACCATGCCTGGCCCTATAGAATAATCAATCAACCAGCACCCCTGCATACAATTGTGCCAACATGAACATGTGTCGTTTTATATTCCCTACACTCCTCTCAGTAAACATTCATTTAATCACCAAATTTATGACATCCCAAGAGTCCATATAATTCCGTGGATGCTTAATTGTATTTATCAAATTCAATCATGGAAATAAACATTCAATGTATTTAGTGTTTCTTTAACCAAATAATAGTAGATAACATAGAAAACATATTAACCTCAGAATCCCCATTATAATTGTTAAATGATTATAAAAACCAAAAAATCCTCATATTAATTTCATATTTTTTTCAAAATTTATATTTCTCAATATGATAATATCCTTTAACTCATATCCAATTTATGTTCAACTTCCATACTTTTTACAACATAATTCCACAAAACAGAACATTATTGGGAACAAAAACAATCATCAGGCATATGATCTTTAATACCATGTTTGTGTTCTTTTTCAACACCATATATTATCATTATATCAAAATATATTAATTGATATCCTTTCTATCCCCACCTTATTCATCAATAATATATTGGCGTTTCTAACTATAGGAATATTTTTATTGGTTCATTATTTTTCTTATAAAATGAATCACTTTTCTTCAAATATCACTTTGTATCCCTCTTTAAATATATTTTAAATCATGATTAACATGTTGATATGTGGATGAATCAGCATTATTTACTATTAACATACCTTTAGTTAGTCTCATATAATTATACATGGGACAACATTTTATAGAAAATAAGATTTCACATCTATGGTTATCAAAGATTTTTATAAATACATCCATGAGATTATAATATCAAGAACTTATTCCAAGGTGTATCTCAACATATTTACCATATATTATTAAGAAAATATGGTATCATAAACATATCTTAATAAAAACATTATACTGTTAATTTGAAATACATAAAACTACACATTTATCATAGTTATCTCATCAACTAACACTCCCTCTTTACAAACATATTTTTATATTCAATGTAATGAAATGAATTATTATTTCAAAATCTCAATCATTAAATTTTAAATGACAACACAAATTTAGTATGAAATATTATTTTTTTATCCTTAAATTTTTTCCTTAAAGAGTTTTACTTCTCAATATTTTATCATGACTATAAGAATTTCATGATGGATCTATATTTATTTCCTATCAGTGATAACCTAAATACCATCACAATTTTTATTTTTTTAATATCATTTAAAATTAGAAAATCGAAATTTTAAAATCGGATAAGGAGTGTAGGTTTAACTTTATAATTTAGTAATATCAATATTGTTAAGACTATATTTTCGACTAAGACACTATTATCGTTAATATTCTAATGTCTCTAGAGCTATTAATTTATTTTTTTATTTAAATTTTATAATCTTGAAATTCCACAAATAGAATGGTATCCTTTTAGTTTTCATATACCCCATTGGGTGGAATGGATTTTTACTCCATCATATACTAATAATATTCATCAAACTTTGATTTATACACTTCATTAATATTATTTATCTTTTCTTCATGAAAAATAAGGATAGGCATATATAATGTTATAGTATAACCAAAAAGATAAAACTATCAACGCATCATCTTACGTAATCTTGATTCATCCATTTTAGAAAATATCTTCATAATTTCATGTTCTTATTTGTGTTAAATAACAATTTTAACTTTATATTTATTTCTTTCTTACGATTCTTCATATTTCATGGATTCATTCGACTAATCTTGACGCAGTGTTAACAATTATTTCTTCATATACCTAATTCTGGTTATTTTTTTATGGGTACATAGAAGTCTTTATATTATCTTCCTTACATAATTTTACCAACTCTTCGTCAAGGATGTATGGAATCATCCAAAATTTCTTGTTTTCCACTAATAAGAAATCTATTTTATAATTCTTAATACATTCATGATTTGGATCATAATGTATTATTTACAAAAAACCATGACAGGGACTATTTTTTTATAGTAATGGAATATATCATATGATTTAAACCCTTCTTTTCTTTATATTTAGAATTATTTGTGGAACTCTTACCTTTCTTTATTCTCTTTCACTCACAATGTATAGTAATTTATCATTCCTATTTTCATAAATCCATCTATTGTTGAAATCTATTCACTAAAATGATATTAAAAGGAATAAGGGTCTCTCTCCTCCCGATCTCTCTCCTGTGAACATGGCGTAACCCTGATGCGGCGCATCTCTGCTCCCTCCTCCTGATCAGAGGAGGGAGGCTTGCAACCTCAGATGTAGAAAAAGAGATATTCATACTTTCCATTCTCAAAAATTGATTCTCTTCATCACTTCCCTAGGGCTTCCTTGTCCCTGAAAGTCCTCGATTTTTTTTCAGGATTCGTCTCAGCTCCATCTATCCTCGACAGAGATCACATACTCCATAGACCTTTGGATGTTCACCCTGGTTTATAGGTTTCTCCATCATCAACCATGTGTTGATGAATTTTATTGTTTTGTTTCTGGTTCCTAGAAACTACAAGAGCATGCGGTTATTGGGCTGCTTGATCGGTGTCACTTTATTATTCATTTTCGATCGGAGGAGGACCTTGTTGTCTCCTGGTCTAGGGAATCCTGTAGATGCAATGGAGCTTCCTTCCTTCTTTTTCGTTGGTGTTTAGATTTCCATATGCAGCGCGACCCATCTACAATCGCAACATGGTTCAGTCTTCCTGGTCTCCCTCTTTCCTTTCAAAATCCATATATATTTCATATTATTGGGAATATGATTGGAAGATATTTATGTTTTGATCGGAGAATGATGGTTCTGTGTCATACTATTTTTTCATGAATATGCGTTTAAGTTGATTTTGCGAGTCCACCTGTGTATTGGGATTGGATCATGGACGGGGTATAATTCAGGTGGAAGTAGGAGGTTATCTTTGAGTCTTGGATGAATTACTGTGTTAATTTCCGTCATTTTGGTCATCTTGTGTTAGTCTATTGAGGCAAGAATGTGACTGGAAATATGCAAGTAGTGGAATTGGGACCTGGTGGCTCTAGCAACAACGGTATATAGAAACTACTTGTAAAGGGTCATCCTAAGACTTCATTGCGTGGGAGAACTGGTAATAATATAAATGAGGGGAATGCTCTATAGTTAGTGGTCATGAGGAGTGTTGGAAGGTTGGTTTCCTATGATAAGGGAGTGATGGTTGATGGGTGGTCTCATCTAGCTGTGGAAGGTGTGGTTTTACAGACTACAATATTTGCAGTTGTGGTGAAGGCAGTGCCACCTACATTGAATCCCTCGGTAAAGAGAGTGTTTGAGACTCTGAAATCAAATAGTGGGGGATAGAAATGGACATTGCCTAATGTTAATGGATGTGGCCGATTGTAGGTGGCTAATGTTCCCACTTATAATCCATTTTAGATATTGGTGACAGAGAGGACTCCTCTCATAGAGGATGGTTTGCAAAGGTATGAGTCTGAGAATATCCAACTTGTCCATTATTCCCAACCTGAAATGAGTGAGGTTCCTCTTGAAAAGTGGTCCCTGGATGATTATGGCAATGAGTTCCCCCTTCAATGCTTCACGACGGTTGATTTGCAATCACAGTTGGCGGGAGGATGATGTTTATTTGCTTTAGATGGTTTGCGGATTAGAGGAACTGATGGATGCCAAAATTTAGGTTCTGTGCACATCACTAGAAAATAGTGAAATGTCTCTGATGTTGACAACGATAACTCTAATGATCTTTCCAGAATATCCTATAGTGATATTGTTCAATGTGAAAAAAAAACTATCTCCATGTGAAGGTGGTATGAATGCTCAATCAAAAAAGGAGACCAAGAAAAGATTATTCCTTCCTACTAAACCCAGTTACCACCAGATCATACTCCAAGAGGGAGATTTTATCGAGGGTTTTAAATGGTGGGAAGAAGGGAATACAATCTCCAATGACATTTCTCCCGTTCAAAAAGCTTTCTTTCAGAAGGAAGTATGCTAAGGTTCTAAATCATGCTAAAATCTCAGAGTGGGAATCAGCTACTACGGACGAAACTTTTCATTAAAAATATGGTTATGGGGATGATTTCTATGATTTTAGTTGTCTTCTTTTTTGTGAATTTCTTTCATACTATACTTTTTCTTTTTGTTAATAAATGTTCAGAGGTTTACCAATGGCTGAGCTTTCCTGGTCATTAGATTGTTAGTAGTAACTAATGGATATATTTTAGTAATCCTCAGAACTATGATCAATCTAATAGTAATAAACACATTAATTCATGAAGTGACCATGAACATAAATAGGGGGCAGACTTATATTTTTATACTAACACTTCATTATAGAAGGTATTATTCATAAATTTTATTCTCTCCCCCTTAAATACAGCCTTTTATATTTCTAGTAGATTTCCATATTTTTCCCATATTATGTGTCCTTATTACAAAATATTCACAAATACTATAAAAATCAGGTTATCATTATTCTATTGTATGTAGATACAATCTAGCTTGAATGGACATTATAATGGTATTGGGTAAAGACACTAATATATTGACATCCTCTTGGGGAGTTTATTTTTTGGGATATTACCACACACTCATTTGATTTTTTTTGTTAAATGTACTTTTTAGTAACATTGTTTTCAAAATATTTTCTTTTTAATCATATATAAGAAGATAAAATAAGATTTTTATAATATCAAACTAAGGTCTTAGTTTACATTTTTTGAATAATTTTTTATATAGTATTCTAAAAATTTTATTAAGATATTTTTTAACAATTATTATACAATTGGATTTTTGAATCTCATTAGAAACTTGTGTGGATTCATCTTTACATTCATATGTTTTGGATGTTTTATCATTGGTATTTTCCAAATTTTTAAGTTCCACCCTAAGAATAATCCACATCCTACCAAGGGATTATTTTTCATCAACAACTAATCATAACATTACTTTTCACTCCTTCCTAAAACCATAAATATAATCATCAATAATATATCATTATTCTTATAGGGATATATTGTGATATTATTTCCTTTCAATAATCTATACTTTAGAATCCTTGACATTCATGGTGGGTTAATAATTTTTTTTTCAAAGCATAGATTACTCATTCTAAATCAATTGTATAAAATTTTAATAAAAAATAATTCATTTGAATAAAAAATTATAATAAAATAATTTTATCATTATATATAATCATAAGTTCATACATGGATTAAACTATGTGTTTGAAAGAATTGAAAATTTTAAATTTTCTACATAGTGCATATTTTATTTATTGAACTTCTTATTCTATTTTTTTATTTTCATCTTCAATTACTAGAAAATAAAGTCATATATAAAAACACATCTTTATGAAAATTATTTATATGCATTTAAAATTAAGAGTATAAAAAATTAATGGTTTTTATAGTATCATATAATTTTTAGACTCCATAAATTGATCTATTTTCCACATAAGGATCATTTTCAATGGATTTGATTAACGATACATTATCACCATAAACAATTTTAAATTATGATTAATCCTCTTTTCATTTTGAAAACATTCTCTTCAAATTTTCTTGTATTTGTCTTGATTTTTAATAATTTTGAAAAAATATTCATGTTTGGTAAAATATTGATAGGGGTTAATACTTACTATATATGAACTTCCAAAAGTAATTCAAAGTTTTACATTGATTATATATTGAAAAAAATGGTTTCAAAAAAAAATATAAGACTAATCAGATGCAAAACTACACTCTGATACTACTTGTTGTACTTAGTGGTCATGTAGGTACATTAAAAGGGCATAATTCAATATACCCATATTTTTAAGAGTATGTCTATTGATTCACTCTCCACCCCCTCCCTACTATGAAAAAAATGAAACGTAACATGCAATGATTTATATGTTTTGGCCTAAATGTGAAAGAATACATTATTCCATGAATTGGATGTGTTTTGATACCAAGGGAAATTATTAAAAAATCTGACAGTGATCAAAATTAAATGATTGTAATGCCTGTCAAAAAATCCTATAATACATCCAAAACAATATTACATAAATATTATTTAAGATATGGGTAATTTTATTCTTTTGTTCTTGTTTTAGTAACATCCTACATGTCGTTATTCAGAAACCAACTAGATGATAGGGTTATATATACATGTAACTCTGGTTCTTAAAGTTTCGCATTCACTATTTGAATAAACTAGAACATCAGTAATGAATTGGATTCCAAAACATCAATAATAAGGCCTACTTCTGAAGTTCATTTACTAATTGAACATCATTAAAATTATATAATTTACACAGACCACATAGAAAGATTCTGAATAATAAGATCTTGACTTATAAAAACGTAGTCATTCCATTCTCATATTAACCTTCTTCTATCGTTCTTATTTTATGATTGGTGTTTTAAAAAATTAATAGTTATGTTGATGGTTCTCTTTGTATTACGCAGTTATTATTCAGCCATTTTAACCTAAAGGGATGAAATAAAGTAAAAATATTCTCTTTATACTCAACACCTTTCATAATGTACTATCAAGACAACTAAAAAAGAAGAATCTCCATAGTATTATTATTTATTGATAGAAATTTCATTATATTTTTCATTATAAATAGACATATTAATATCTTTTTTTATTTATTATATCGGTTATATTTATAAAAAAGTATCAAGTTAAATTTCATTGAATATAGAACATCATCATATAAGTGAATTTTATATAGTTAATTAACTCACATTAGGTGTACTAGAATGAAATAGAAAAAGATTATCTCAATTATTTCAATTATTTTATTTATTTTCTCTGATACATTTATATATTTCTATAATATCTTGAATGTATTAGGGATTCATATTTCCCTAAAATACCACCATTTAAATCAATGAAATATAATTTCATCTCCAAGGATCAACCTTTTTTAAAATTCTTTATATTTTATTATATGATTATAATGAATTGGTGTTACTGTGATTGTATATATAACCTCCACATTTCTATTCCCTTATTTCATCATTCCTAAAATAATCATCAATTGTGTAGTAAAATGAGTTCTGACTCAATTATTCATATATTTCTACCTATGTTCATGAAACCTTATCACTATTGAGTATACAATTAAACATTTATCATGGGAAATTATTTTTTCCTAAAATGACCACCATTATGATATGGTGAACATTTTTCACAATTTGTCCATGATGGTTTGAAGGATGTTCAGTGAAATGTATAGAATACTATCTCAACATCATATTCGATTCATTAATCCTAAACAACCAAAATGATAACTAATAAATCACCATATCATATTCCACATCATCATTTTATATTGTGGGAATTCTCATGTTTAAAATTAACCTGAATTATATCCAAAAAAGACCATGGACTATTCATATTAATTTAAAAATTCCAATTATGTGATATTTATTTATTATGAAGAGATATTTTCTTCTTATTATTTAACTATAAATTTAAACTCAACATGTTGAATCCAAAAATTAATAAAATATTAATAATTATTTATTCATCAAGAATATAAAAATTTAATCATTATATCTATATTATTCAACATAATACTTTGGCCACTCCACAACCATAAAAGAGAAATTTTTTCTTCTATATTCGTGAATCATGATTTCCTTTTCTATATCTCCTATTTCAATTCAAATAGAATATTGTGACATGAAATATATTTGAAGGACAAGAAAAATAAATTCCTCAAGATTTATCATTGCATGTGATAGTGTGATATAGATGATGACATAGTATGCATGTTCTTTACATGGAACACCCATACATTTTAAAAAGTGATAAATATATCACTAATTAGTGTAACATATTGATTCTACAAATGAAATTAATATAACATTTTTATCCAATAAAATCTTTTGACATCTTGTGATGTCTAAAAAGAGTCATTTCTCAACTAGGACCCCTCATGCTATAACTCATGGTGGATTTTAAGATCACTTCACCCAAATAATTAATTTTTAAACCCAAATTTCTATTATTCCACGAAATCTACACACCTCTCTATCATATTTAAATAGACTTCAACCTTTTATATTTGAGGGTTTTCCTTATGATCCCCTAGATTCAAGCATGGATATACATTATTTGATCTGAGTAATATATTTTTTCTATTTCCTCAGTATTTTCTTATATAAATAATAGTAAAAATTTTATGCTAAAAACAGCCTTACACTTCACGTTATAACTATAAAATGTATCATATATCAAAAAAACACCCCTTCTCGAATTATTCTTCCTTACATGAGGTCTCTATATCAATTATTTTAGATTCTCTGACTCACCTCTGATCAATACCCTTCATACACACATATTGAGCGTATAATTCTCAATAATGTAACTATCCATATTTGAAATAAACACAATAATCAGTCCTGGTATTATCATATTATATGAATTTTTCAAGAATTTTTTTAAGGAATGTGATCCCATCACTAAATACATTAAATGATATCAAAGAAATATTAATTTACTTTGAATTGTGGAAAGAAAGAATTTCCAATAATATGCTTAAAATTTGAAGGGATAAATAGTTTAAACATTTAAAATACGATATAAGTAGAAATAATTTGGTGAATATGAATATAATGACTAAAAATGTTGTAAATATTTAATTGAAACTTGATAAATATATCTCATTCATTTATATATTATTAATAAATGGAAAAAATAACTAATTTATGGAATAATAAACTCAATTGTTTCATGTTTGGATCTATTGGAAATATCATTAATAATTTTTCAAATTGTAAATAAGAATCTAACATTTATGATGATGATGAAAATCCATGGAGTTACACATTGAACAAAAGCTAAAAATTATAGAGGACGATTTTTTCATCAAATGGGATTCAAAAAAATTTCTATAAATATAAGAATAGAAATTCCTATCATTTTTTCATCATTATGATAGTTATTAGGTCAATATAATGTTTCCACGTATTTTGATGTTTGACAATAATTAATGACTGTAAAATTGGATGAGGATTAATTCACTTGTGAAGAGTTTATAAATGATTAAATAGAGGTAAATAAAAATTGAATTATAGAAAAATAGGTAACTAAAATATGAATATCAATTATTTTAACAATAGATTTTATTTAAAAGAATCAACCTTAATATGATCAATCGGTGACATTGGTTGAAAATGAGTAAAACTTGATAAATAAGTCAGACAACTTTAAAAATATACTTTTCTAAAATAATATGTTGATTGTAGGATTTGAAAAGAAGGTTAATGAAAATGTGGATCATAATCTTATTTAGAAATAAATAAATGAACCAAATAATAAACTAAAAAATGTTAAATATAACCTTCAAAACCCTATTCAAGAGTTTTAATATGATTGAAGAAGAATATTATAGAAATAATTTAAGAATATAAAGTTGTAGGGAAATTCATATTTGTTGAAAAGAAAATAAATTCTAAGAAATCTATAAATTTTTGAAAATTTAATATGAAATAATAATTAACTATTAATTGGTATAAAAGGTATATAAAAAAGGGAAAAAGGAAGAAAATATTTTAATTAAATCACAATATTATTTTTTACATTATATCCCTTGTTATTATTCTTGATATTGATGAATCACGTGATAGACATGTTGAAAGAAAGGCTTTTAATGGAATATATTCATTTTATGGAAACTATTTGTATTGTAGAGGAATTAGGTATATGAAAATGAGATTTTGGATTAATTAAAAATATCATAGAAGACTCAGAAGATATGGTAAAATATTTATAAAGGGAATCATACAACTCAATGTAGAAATGTTCATAGAAAATATAAATTTTCTGAACTACATGTTTAAATCATGTTTTAATCATTCAAGAAAATATTTTACAGTGTAATTATCTAGATCAATATTTTTAAGACTCTATAACCAATATATATTACCAAATTAATATAATTTAAAATAATCAATAGTCTTGGGAGAATAAAGAAAAAATATTTGATAAGTTATTAATGTATAATGGGGACACAATGATTTAAAAAAATATATTAATGGATTTGGATAGTGGATTTAAATCCCATATAATAATATATTTTTACCACTTATATGATATTGAAAAGTGAATTTATTTATCAGTGGCATTTTGATGTAATAGGCCACTCATGATAAAAATATTTTGTTTATCCTTCATTTTAAAGGATAATTTTCATCAAAGAAAACATTATTTGTGGATTAGTTAAAACATGGCATATTAAGTGTTTATAAACTATGTGATGAAATAAAAAACTATTTTGTAAAATGAAGAATGATTCATGAAGAAGATGGATGAATGATGTGTATTGATAGGTAGAAATTGAACAGTGGTATGTAGTTTTTAGTTGTTGATGTTGAAAAATCAAGCTACTTGAACTTAATAGAATATAATTAATTATGGAATAAAGATCATGGAAACATTAATTTAAAGAATATGTGAATGAATTACTATGGGATAGAATTATTTTTGTGTAATAATACCAAATTGAGAAAGAATTTCAATGTTCTAAAAATTCCCAAAAGATAATATTATTAATTATTTGCATTGGAAAATGGAGATTAAATTATCTCAACTATTAGGGATTATTCACTCATATTTTTTATTTAATGAATACATTAATATTAGATATAAATATTTTTTAGTTTATTAATTATCTCAATCAATTGAAATTCATTATGTTCATGAAGCATAAGTCAATGACCTTGAGGATTTTTAATCATTTTAGAAAAACATAAAAATATAGAATAATTTATCCTTAAAGAAGACATAGATAGAATGTTATATTGTATAAACAAGTAAAATTCGAAATTTATTTTTGAAATCATGTAATTTTTCATGAATTTAATGAAATTTGTTCCTTATAAAGAAGTTTTTATCAAATTGGTGAACATGAATTTTTTTCAAATGGATCACACCACATTAATAGAGCATGATAAGACTCAATTTTTCTTGATTTAATATAATATCAAAATACTCATATTAGAAGATTAGTATTTGTATAAATTCTTAAAATATATGTCTTCATAATAAAATCATCACAATTAGGCCTTGAATTTGAAATAGTTATGGGTAATTAGTTACCACTATAAAATGTTGGTGAAAGTTGAAACATTGAGATATTTGGGGCAACAAATAAGAAAATGAATCTATTTCTTATCCTATAATGGATGAAAATAAAATTTATAAAACAAAAATATTAGTGAAATAATATATGGTGTTGATATGAAAGTTAAGTAGCACTGAAATATTAAAGATACATGTCATGAATAATGTTCCAAAATGTGAATATGGTGACTCAAAATTTATAGTCAATAATAGTGAATTTCAAATAAAATTATATGATTTTTTATGTATACAATGAATATTATGGTTCAAATATTTTTATTTATCAAAAAAATGATTGAACTCATGTTAGGATAAGAATATAGTTATTGTACATGAATGTTACTAGAGATCTAGGACAACCGATTCAAACATTGATAAATATCGAAGATAGCAATACATACCTAATTTTATTTGAAGGTTTTGAAAACATATTCAAAATAAGATTTGGATATTCAAGAATATATTTATTCTATATATTTATTGTTGGATGACATTTATATGAATAATACATGGTATTTTTTACCCTATCCAACTAATTTCACACCAATTTCAAGGATTGATACCATTTTAAAAATCGTTGTTATATACACTCATATATGATAATATATCTTCCAAATTTATGTCAATTTATCCTTTATCAATGGTGTGGTGTAGAAATAAGTACTCAATGAAAAACTAAATTAGTAAAACTGATAGAATATTAAGGATATTTTTTCAAGTTAATTAATGATCTAAATTGTTTAAAAAGATCCAACAAATAATGTTTTTCAAAGATAGGTCCCTAATTTATGTTCCTAAATTTCAAAAAAAAGAATACTTCACAACAACAAATAAATTTAAATATATACATATATATCAAATATTTTTTGTATATGTATAATATATATACATTTCTACAATATATATATATGTGAAAATTTTGATTTGGATGTGATGAAAATTATTGAAATATTGCTTCTTATATAGATAAATCAACAACATTATCTATTGATTCCTCAGGAGAAATATCATATTTTATTATATTAATAGAGTTATTTTAAGAAACATTAAGAAAATAAAATATTGGATCTAGGTTGGATTTATACTCTACATATTGAATGAAAAAATGCTATTGATTAGAAATGATGGAATAGAATTTTACTAAAGTACGTTTATAAAAATTATCGTGAGATTATGCTATATGATAGATTTATCAAAAAATATAGTTTTCATTGTTTCATTATCCAATATTTTCAATGCCTACAAAAATATTAAATCATGATTTTGTAACATGGATTCTTATAAAACTCAGTGGAAAGGTTAGTTATGAATATAAATATAAAATCATTTGTTGGCTCAGACTTTATACATAAATATATATATATTAAGCTATAAATTTCAAGGATATAAGTTTGAAATCTAATAGAGATTTCATTGTTAGAGAAAGTTTAGTGGCATGACAGACTAATAAGAAATATCTTATGACCCTGAGTACTATTGTTGTAGAGTATTTTTATAAAACTCGATAAAAAACAAATTTTAATTTAATGAAAACCAAATTATAATTTCCCAAGGTTGATGTAGTGTTTCCACATATTATTGGATGCGATAATCGATATTCATTACATTTATTGTGAAATATGTTCCACCATTTGAAACCAAATCCCATTGATATCAAATATGACATCATTAAGGAGTTGGTGGAGGAAATAGTGGTAAAACATATGGTTTTTATAACAATTGTAAAAATTGAATATGTGTTAGTGAGTCCTTTATAAAAGGAACCATTTAAAAAAAGAGCTTGATGGTGGGAGTTCAACCATAACCCATGTAATGTTAAGTAGTAGTGATTCTAACCCCTCTCTTCCATTTGTTTTACTTGTGTTTCCAAATAATAAGTATTATAAAATAAATTCAAAGAACATGTTTTTCTTTAAGGATCACTAGTCAAAAAATAGTCTCTAACATCGAAAATATGACAGTGGTTTCTTATAAACCTACACAAAATTTATTTTGGATACTTATTGTTGTAATTATTTTACAAAACTGATGATAAAAATACCCATTGTTTCATTTTGGGCATCAGTTTTTTAACCGATGCCAAAAAAATTAAAAAATTATTTCCATTTCTCAATAAAACTAATTCCGTGTTTTTTAATAAAAAATTATTTATTTCATCGATTTTTAGAAAGATGCCAATAATTAATTTTTTTTAAATGTTTTAGATTAATTCCTAATATTTAGCTATACTTGTTGTGGTGCAAAAAAAGTTATATATTAAAAATTATGGATGTCAGAAGTTGAAATTCATTAATATAAATCTTAATGATGTCTAACTATTGAAGGCCATAATAATTAATGTCTAAATATATTTATCTCTAAAGAAAGTCAACTCAAAGATTATAAAATGATCTAAATCATTGTAAAAATATATATTTAATTTTTTTACATTCTGGCATCGATTTTTTTTAAAACCGTTTCTGAAAATAATTTTTTATCGTTTTGAATTTTTATAATTTTAATAAAAAAGATATCAATTTGAATTTTTGGCATCACTATTGTCAAAACCTAACATAAAAAATAAATTATAAATCAACTTTTTCATCGGATTTGAACAAATCCTTTAACAAAAAATATCGACAAATATGTGGGATCAGTATATTAATTTTTTCAACAATGTTCATTAAATGTTTTTAAAGGCCCACAAAAATTTTAATTTAACCCCATTGAAAATATTTTTCATTACTATATATAAATCCATTTTCCCTTTCGTTCATAATTATAGACCTATTTGATTAATCATTTTCAAGGTGAATTAAAATGATGATATGAACATGGTATATATTCTAATCATTCAATTTATTTATTATTATTTTCCATTATTTATAAAAAATCTTGGTAATGTCCTTTATAATTGTGATTTATTCTTATGATTTTTTTACAAATATAAAGCACCAAGATGAGATCTACCAACTGATGTAAATAATTAATTAACTATCATAATTTTAGTTGTCTCATGAGTTCCTCCCTAAAACTAAGATATATGGTGATAAAAAAATATATCATTTTGACAAAAATTCATATAATAATAGAAATATTTTCAAATACTAAATCTTATTTTAATTCCTTTAGTGTATGTAATTTTTATTCATATTTCTTTTGTTTTCTTTTAAATGAGTTGTATCTATGAAAACTAAGAGACATTCAACATCCAATGGGCATAAAATTTGATTCATAACTCCGTTTTAACTCTACAATAATTAAAATAAAATATTAATAAATTCTATAATACATAGTAAAAAATCATTATTGGTATCATTTTTTTTAAATACCAATGCCACGTATATATTATTTCTTATTACTGTTGTTTTTTTAAACCCAGAATGAAAAATAAATTTTAATTTCTTTTTGAAATTTGTCTCATTAAAAATTGTTGAGAAATATGATAGAGATGGGTATTTTTGGTGTTCGTTTTGAAAGAAACCATTTCAAAAAAATAGATGTGTATACGTTTTGGTGTTGATTTACAAAAACAGACATTAAAAGTCTAATTTTTTACATCATCAGCATCAACATATATTAATTACAATTTTAAAATTAAAAATAATCAAACATTAAAAACGATTTCTCTACTAGTGGAGGAGAATATATTTATGAATTTTTTAGACGGGATTTTTTTTAATTATGTGTGTGTACGTGTATGTCTATGATTGCGATGTGTTTTAACAATTAATATTGTTTTTGTATAATGTGTGTATAATGTTTGTTTCTATCATATAAATGAACATTTTCATATATTTATTAAATTTTTATGATTTGAATGTCATTGTAGAATATTTGAATATACATAAATATAATGGATATATTTGGTTTTGTTATTCACAATCGGTTCCCTTTAACGAGTTTTCTTTTGGGGACTAATAATGATTATATGATGATTCCTTACTCAGTTTAATTGAGGAATTTTGTTCAATGGATTATGATAATTATATGTTTACCTTGGTTTTTAGAATTATATGGATTATGATTGTTGACAATAGTATTAAAAAATATGAGATTATTTACTCTTGCAGTTTATTGAATATTGTTGAGAAATGAAGTTGATGTGATGGTGAAGGAAACCTAAATGAGTGTTGGATTTCAATGTTATATGTAATCATCTATTGGATAAGATTTAATGAATTTTGTTTTGGATTTAATTTTCATTATATCATGTATTCTAATAATCATGTTCAATATCATATCCCTCGTTATAATTCGGTTAATAATAAATTGGTTTTAAATCATAGAAGAATATTGATTTTGTAATGATTTAATAATATGGAATTTTGTATATGTTATGGTGCTAAAGATATAATAATTATAATATACACTTTGTTAATCCACATTTCATGATACAAAAGTATTAAAATATTTATTTAAATTGAAATTATGTTAGTATAAAATTTTAAATGTTGTGATTAAAGTCTAAATTTAATGTGTTTCTACTAGTATTTCAGGACATGAAAATCATTTCAAAAAGGTGAATATTTTGATAGTGATGTTTTAGATATTAATATATTAATAATCCCATTACAAAATGATGATCCTCTATATTGGAGGTTTCGTTTACTAATATAAATAAATAGAACATTCCTCACGGAATGTGGAGTAGTTAATAAATTGGATTGGGTAATTTATATTGATGTTGTGATGTGGTTTTGTTATGATATTATTAATTAAATCACATAGTAATAATTTTTAATGATAATTTAGTAATACAATTTATTTAATTGAATTTAATTAATCCTGAAAAACTAATGGATATTAATCAACATTGGATAAATGTTTTGGGAGTTTTTTATGGGGAATATCATGTAATCACCCTGAATGATTTGGTTAAAATATGATTCATAGTATTGTGTCATAATGATCATGATTAAATCATAATTTAATCTTGAAAATATGATTTCTCTGTTTTTCAACTATATTTCAATTAGTTGTTATGGGTTTTATACAACTCATATCATTATGTCTCCTAACAAATTGTTAGGTCGAATAGATTTCATGAATTGATTCGATGACCCAAAATAACGAAGGATTTATTGAAGTGCTAGTCATAAATATTCATTCGAATTTGGAATTGACATTCAAATTTCATAGATGTGGTATTTAAACAATGAAACATTATATAAAGAGATAGATAATAAAGGGTATAACACATATTTTAGGATTATATATTGATAATATATATGAATATTAGAATTTAGTAGAAGAGAATACGAACAAGATAAAGTGAAAATGAACCATTTTAACTTAATAGAAGTATATTTATTCATAACAACCATATTTTTAACATGTTTTTTTATATATCACGGTTTATAATGATGTGAAATTAAAAATACATAATACACATTGTCTATCTTGAGTTCATGGGTAATCCTATCTTGTTCTTAATTCATTATTTTTAGTGAAACATTTGATCATTAGTTTTTCCATATCATTCCATAAATTTAAAGAAATATATGCGAGGTCAAATTTTTCTGAACAATTTTTCCCTAACTTATATTTGTAAAAATACATGTGGGGGTCTTTGAGTGTTTAATTTTTATGAATATTTTTATGATCCAAGATGGTTTTTCCATGAACAAGTCAACCAAACCAGTTGGTGACAATGCATGAATGGCATCCCCAATCCACAAGGGATGTAGAAAGTGATTGGGAATAATAGATAAATCATTGTGATTGGTTTCTTATAATAACCATAAATATAAAATAAATTTAACTAGAACATAAGACAATGAGGATACCGTAATCTCTGAAAAGGAATAGACACACACCGGATCCATATAAAATATCCCAAAAGTCCTAAACACCATTTAAAACTATATAATCTCTATGTGATCACTAGGTAAACATAATACAAAAAAACTAGTCCTCTCTAGGGGAAACCCTGAAGGAGATCTTAAACCTGCAATACAATGTCGGTCTTCCAAAATCGAGAGGAACAAGTATTATTTTATAAATCAATATCTCATCATATCAACACCATTTAATCCATTCATGTCATTTTCTAAAATATTCTATACCCACTAGTTTGAAAATATTAAGAGAAAATTCGATTTAAATTTTCCAACTACCCATCCTTGAATTCCAAAAATCTACATTCCATAAAAAAGAAGGGTTTATTTTATGACAAATTTACATTTTAAAATTCTGTTTTGAGAAGAAAATCCATGAAGAAAAATGAAACCCAAAGAAGTGAACAAACAAGTGTAATATTTCTTTACATAGGAAGCAAAAAAATGAAAAGAATACTAATAAATACACAGAATGTTGGACATGGATATATATATATATAAATAGAAAGGTCATCTAATGTTTTACAATAAAATATAAAACAAAAAAATGTTTATAGTCATGAGCATTCACTAAAGAAATCTAGAGGGGAATATATCTATACTCGATCCCAACCCAACTAATATAGTATGATGTAGTGCATAGTATATCACCAACCATGGTTCTTTACTAGCCTAACACTAGTGGTGCACCCAAAATGTCCTTTCTCTTACCTAAGAGTCTCTATTTATTCTCATTGGGAACTAGATAGTAACCATATATTGACACTCTATATGACTTTCAAGATCATAGGATGATAGTATATGCGAAAATAGAAGTGGTTATCAAATTTTTTACATTAGTTGTAAACCAAAATGTTAATGTTCCTATCATTACCAAATACCAATTGCATCTACACAAATACTATCTCTAACTGATGGACCACCTTTTGAGAGCCAATCATATAGAAAAAAAATCACAAGTGCTAATCAATATTTCACATTATAATCATATAAAACAACATTATAATGTAATATATGATATCTCCAATAATTCTTGAGGAGTTGAGAATTTTAAATATTTTTCCTAAGATAAGTCCAGGTACCAAATGAATTCATAATTTCAAATCCAAAACCTTTTCTTATGAAAACATCTAATATCAAAAATTATTTCCAAAACCACAATAATTTTCCAAAATGTTACCAGGGATCCAAATAAGATTTTGGAGAATGTATTGGAATATACTGTTGTAAATAAAAATTTTAAGACATTTAGAAACTAAGAAACTATTTTTAAGTTATTCAAAAAATGAGAGATCTTTTAAGGAAAAATCGTTTTTAAAAAATTGAAATTCTATAAAATGTACATTTTATATTCACAAAAACCTATATCTAAATACACTATACACATATAAAAATGAACATATCACACCGTTATAAATATGTAAATCTATATGAATGTTAATGGATCAATGAATTTAATATAGGGAATCATCCCAACGTAGCACAAAAGGTATCAAAAAAGAACTAAATCTATAATGTATCAAAAATACCACAATCAAACCATGATTCAACAAGTCACTCGACATTATCATAACACCAACAAAGAAAAAAAAACATTAAAAAATAAAATCCATTTAAAAGTCCCCATAAAATTGTATCAAACACCTATAATACATATATATTATATATAAATGAGAAGGACCATAGAAATCCTTTGAAAATCAAATTTTCAAACAAACCACATACAAATAAAGACATAATAATTTATTTTATGAAACTATAAAAATTGAAAAACACATTCAAAATTCATTTGAAAAACTAAAATCATCATATGAAATATTTATAAAATAAACTAGGTCAACACTATGTGAAAACAATGAAACTCTTATATTATGATTAAGTGAACTCAAGGATGCCACAACCCACCATCGATCAAAATAAAACACAATACAACATCAAACCTCATCCTATAGTGTTCAGATATGATAGAATTAATCCAGGGAAATAATTATAAATAGGATTAGAAGACGATAAGAAGATAAAGTGGACCACAAATTATTGAAAACATATAAGGATCCCAGTGAGGAGATTCATTCCATGGTAGAGGATAAATGGTAGGAGTATCTGGAAGACCATTCACATTCCAATGCTAAATGGGGTTGGATACACTATGATTGGGGTTATCTTATTATAAGGGAAATATTTTAATTTTTACTTGTAGGAATTTTATAATGTCATATGTTTAGTACATCAAATTTACCAAATTATTCACAAAATCTGTGAACCCTGTTAGAAGGAAAAATATTGTCACATTTTTTTAAATAGTATTAAAATAGTACTCTATGTTTTGAGAATGTCTCTAAAAAAATAGTATACACCCCCACAGAATTTCACATGGATTTCCTTAACAATGAACAATCCATCGTACAGGTCTCAGAAATACCTAGAAGGCCGCATAGATTCTCAAATAACTCACAATGTTTGGGACAAAACATTAATAGATATAGAAAATCAAACCATGCCAGAACAATTTGAACTGGAAATTATTTTTTAGTAATCCAACAAAACAAAATTTCCCTTTAAACCATGAACACTAACTGTGTACATAATAGAAAAGAGCCCCAAAACTCCAAAAATCAATCGTATCATCAATAAATCAACCCAAAAACCATCGATGAGATCAATTACAGAGATAAAAATACAATAAAATAAACTAGAGTCAAATGTGAAAAAAATAAATTTGTGTTGATTTTTTTGAAATAAAAATGTAACTGGATTTAAAATGTCATCACCAATGAATTTTTATTATTTATATGGTTCTTTTTCATGCTAGATGAAGAAAATATAAAGATTCTTTATATCATGATCCTTATACTCATCATACCCATGAAAATGAGAGTAAATGTTTGAATGAAATGTGTAATAAAAATTTAATGTTTGAATGAATTATGAGCTAAAAAATCATTCCTAATGAAGATGTAGCTTTTGAATATAATCTTTTACCGCACCCATAATGATGATTAAACAAAAATAATAATATCACCCTCCTAATAAATCTTCAATATCTGAAATCCAAATAGGTATAATATAAATATTTATTTAATTAATTATAAAATGATGAGTTAGAACTTATTTACTCTTATTTAATGATTTTTCCATTTTGAAATAATTATTTTAATTATATTTTTTAAACATTAATCTTAGTGATGAATCATAATATTTACCATTAGATCGCATATTATTTTATTTAATTGTATTAACGTATGTGGTGATTCATGTTTTAGTGCAGGAATTTGTTACTTTATAGCTTCCAAGATTCTAGTCTAATGCTATAAATCAAGAATTAAATCTATTATTTGAATTCAATATATGATATATTCATGTTTCTTAAATCATTGAATCCTTATTCTGAAAAATTCCATCCCCTATTATTAAAATCACCCCTTTCATAATTCATCCCCTTAAAATGGTATTTCATCTTATTAATTTTATACTAATGTTTCCCACCAATATTCCAATTTTTAGAAGCCTTTTATGAAATAGTTATTGAAAAGATGTAATTATTAATTTTTATATGTAATTTTAGACTTATATCACTATAAAAAAAATACCAACATTATAGTTTCACATGAATTATAGAAATATTTCTTCTCCTTCAGTTTTATATATTCTTCTCCACTAAAATCTTATAATCCCTCAAAGATTGAATTAGAGTGGAAAGGTTATAGGAAAATAAAAAATGGATTTATATATATATAGGGGTATAAAATATGGAGTTAAGAGGATGAATGAGAAGATAATTAATCATAAAAGTGTTTGTTTTTTTTCATCTTCTATTATCCAGTATACTTTATATACTTTGTAATCCACTAGTTTTTAAATAATAAAAATTAAATTTATTTTATTTTTTTAATTTATTATACAAAACATAATAATTAAATGAGTTTGGGGATTAAAAAATAAAATTACTATATAATAATAAATGATTTACAAAAAAAAAATGATCAGAAAAATGAAATACATTACCAAGGATCAAAACATTGTGCGCATCAAAAAAATCCATATCAAGAATTAGAAGAAAATATATTTTTATTAAAAATTAAAACTTTTAAAATTCAACCCTTCTTAAAGAAAATATTATCTATTATCTACCAAAAAATGGGATCCATTTTTAATTGAATAAACTTCTACATTACACTATGAATTAAGGTGATGGAATTTCAATTTTTTGCATAGGAATGTTTTTTAAACATATGTAATTAATTTCAAAGGTGTTATTTATTGTATTTTATTATTCCAATGAAAGGATATACCATATTTATAGTTTTTCAGATTTTCTGATTCCACTTTATATTTTTTATAATTTTTCTATATTAAAAAATATTTAATAGTTAATGTTTTCAAAATTCGAGAAATGTTTTCTATTCTTCCTATGATATTAAAATTATTTTCAAAATATAGATCCTTTACTTTACATATTTTAGTAACACTATATTTTTTTATATGGGTTTCATTTTTTGAATCTTTTATCCTTCACATAATGGGATTTTATATTCAGGGGTGTGTATATGTGTCTCCACTATAATTTTATTATAACCAATAATGGTGAGAGTTAAATTTTAGCTAAACAATAGATATTATAATATATTTATTTTTTCTAATATGTCTTATTTTATTATAAAAAAATTGGATATTATTTTTTCAACCTTAAAATAATTCATTTATAATCATCCTAATATATTTTTTTAATGATCACAACTCACTTATCAATTTATGTCAATTCATATCCCTATGATTTAATAATATTATTCATTATAATCATAAAAGGGTGAGATTAATGGTTTATCCAATTGATACTACATTTCTAATACTCTATAAATATGTTTTTTAATGATCATATGATAATTATATTTTTATATAAAAATCCTAACATATATTTCAGCTATGAATACAATAATAATTGATAAATATGGTGATATATAACCCAATAAAAATTACCATGGCTTCCATCTATGGGTAAATACTTGGCAGATATTTAAGAAATATAATGATTTAATAAAGAAATTGATCTAAAGAATATGTTTACTTTATAGAATCAACAATATTTAAAATAAATATCAATAACTAAGATCTATATATATGAGTTACATCAATAAAAATAGATGAAGTTTTGAATTGAAGAATATATTGGGTAATGGCTCATGAAAAAATTATATTCATTATTAGATATCAATTTTTTTATGGGATTATAATATAAGAATATAAAAAAACTCGATAAAAAAATTAGTATATAAAATATTTTTAGAAAATAAAAATTTTCATTCACGTTATATTTAATTATAGAAAAATAACGAAAGTAGATGACATTATAAAAGGATATATTATAACTATATGATGAAGTCTATAGAAAAAATATCTTCATCTAGATATTATTTATTATAATGGTTGATCATGGTCAATGTTGAATATATAATATTCATGATATATTAAAAAATTTGGAAGTCCATCTTAGACTTATTTTTGTATTATACTACCAAAATATTATGAAAAATTGAAAACATTATCAAAATGACATGGAAAGAAAATAACTATATTTTTTATGCTCTGCATCACCTTCCAATAATCATATTTCACTTAGAGGGATATTAATAAATTATCCATTAGATCACTAAAAAATTAATATCAAATAAAAATCAATATAATCAATGACATCTGAAATATGTATATAAAAAAATATAGAAAATAATTCCACAATTAACATAATTGTTAAACAATTAATGGTCACAAAATTCTCCAGGGTGATAGAAACATAGAAATGATTAAAGATAATTTGGGAGCTCAGGTCACGTCGCAATATTTATATTTCATAACTACCAAATTTTTAATTCTACATAAATTCGTGTGTATAACTTGTATAATAAGTCTATATTGAGTGATTACATATTATAATGACACTAAACCCATTTTCCTAGAGTATGTGACTTTTTTATTACATTGGTAAAAGATACCAGGAATCTCATATTAAAGGACTAAATAGTTTAGTAGTCTTGGTAAATAATATGCATATTTAAAATTTACCTTACATTTTTATACATAAAATGGAAAAAATTTCTTTTAGTACACAGTTCTTCTCCTTTTCATATCCTTTCATATCAAGGAAAAAATTATTCTTTGTAAGTAAAAAATAAGAATGTGTGAGCTCTGATTCGTAGTATGGAAAACCCTATTGAAGAAGATATGAAAAAATAATGAATAATAAATATGGAATTGAAAATAAAAACATTATGGAATGAGTAATGATGGACATCTTAAACATAGCATCGAGTCTTGTTCCAACACATCTATTTCCATCGAGTCTTGTTCAAGTACATCAAAAACCATTGAGGTTGGTTCCAATACATCAATAAAAAGGGGATAGGGCTCGACCAAAAACAAATCTACATTATCTGATGGGACCTACCAATGCACTGTGGGTACGTCTCCATAAACTACCATTAATGTTTCAAAATACCATTATCATTTATTTTGTTAGAAATATGTTTGGTAGGAATTTTTGTTCGGATATTATAATGAATGCAGGTTTTCATCTGATCCCCCTTCATTTTTTTAATGTTGATTTATCCAATCCAAAGGTGAACTAGTTTTGGATCTCTATAGGGGAAGACATTAGATTAAAAAATACTATGGTTTTAAAATCCCATATTAATTCATTTATGTCTTGAAATTATTTAGGACATATATATATATATAGCATTTCATCGAGGATGTAAAGTGGGAGTTGGGAAATGTAATATGATAATAAAATAGATGACTAGATTCTACCTCATCAATAACTAGGTGAGGAATTGTGTTTTAGATCTCTACGAACCATTTTTTAATGTGGAAAAATGGAATACTGAAATCCCAAAGTTTAGTACATATTCAACTACTTAAGGAATGATTTCATCGACCCCAATATAATTATTTATCCTACATTGGGGTTATTGGGGTCTAAGGGTGTGGGTGTTGATGGCTCAATAGTACCTTCAAAAAAAATTAGTCATCCTAATTAGTAGTTTTGTGTTCCTAAAATGATCCGAATTTATAATTCATTATACATGAGGCTTTGGAGGGAGGTTCAATTTGTTGTAAGGATCGGGAGTGTTCAATGAAATGATCTAATTGTAGTAATGAAGCAATGTATGAGTGTAGTCCTATAAAAAAAATTCAACTATAATACTTGTCAACCACTTTGAAACACTAAGAGAAGAAGAGCTGGTAATAGATCCAAATGTTCTAGAGCAAGATAAATTCTCTAAAGAAATATAGGATATGTCTATGATAGAGTTAGGTGATGAGATCATTATCTAACATTCAGAAGACATTTCAGATGACGTCCTTGGTAGAAGGCTTCATGACCCAAGGAGGAAAAAGGTCCAAAAAGGAGATAAGGATATAGGGAGCTACATTATGGTCTAGGGAATTAAATTAAAAGGTGGTAAGTAATAATTTTATCCACCTAAACATTTGGAAACATGACCTTTCATGAATTTGTAACCCAAGGAGATGGATTGCACCTGTATTTCTAAAAATAAGTATCCTTAAAGAGGGGATGGTAAAGAATGAGACAAGACAAGTGGTGTAGTAGAAGAACTTAACCTAATGTAGAGAGGGTCTATGGTGGGGGATTATATCAACAATGAGGTCTCTAATTCTCAATATATTGACAAGAGGGATATATTGTTCGAAACCCATGGGAATTAGGTAAAGAGGATGCTAATATATGGAATATTTGGGGAATAATCCTCCACATGGATAAAGAACTAATGGAGAAAGATTTCAATTTTATGGTTTACATATAGGATACATAGTGGATGAGTGAGATATTGATTTTAGAGGACACCAACAAGGATAAGTGCAAGTGGATTAAAAAGAAAGATTTTATTTTGACTAAAGGATTAACTGATAGGAAGATTAATGTGGAGGTGTTCATTCATACATGGGATAATATGGAATAACAGTTTGAGGACCTTATAATGGAAAACTATTATACCATGTTAAGTGATTTTGATTGAAAATGATATAGGGATAATGCTTTTAATTGGATCAAACATAATGTTAATGATTTATTGATCTCTTACGGTTCATGATTTTTGTCTTTGTGAGGTTAATCAAAATTTCCCAAAAAGTGTCGGAAAATAATAAATAAAATGAATTTTCAGTTTTCAATAAAGGAAATTTTTTTGGAATATATCTTTAGAATCATTCAAAGGGTAATTTAAAACATTTAGTGGTAACTGTGAAATGAAATCTTATACATGTAGACTGTTAAAACAAATATCTCTTTATAATGTTCTATAAAGACAAATATCAATTTTTATGAACCTGAAAATAAGATTAATTTCAAAATAAATTTGTAAAATTGTCTTCAAAAAATATTTTTAAATAGTTTAAAACAATTTTTTTGGAATTTTTAAATATATTGTTTTTATGAAAATTGATTTCTGAATAAATATTGAAATAAAGACATATATTTTTTAAAACAATTTTTCAATCATTTTAGGTACCAATGTATATAAAATGGTATTATTTATTGTAGAAGATAATGAATTACCATAACTATAAGAAAAATGGTTGATTTCACGTTATAAATATAAACTAATTCAATGATCATGGACTTCAAAGAAAATAATTCTGAATAATGATGAGAGTGTTAAATAAACCCTTACCACTTTGGATGTTTGGACATTGTTTGGATTTTGGGTCAAAAATGACTTTGGTAAGTTGAATATGGTCAAAGATTTTATCACTTTAACATATAAAAATGATTATCAAGAAATGTTTATGAAAATTATTCATCAAATAGTTTTATAAGAAAAAATTTAATTATGGTTTTGATACAATGTGTATGTTACGATCATGGAGATTGTAGGCCATGAATACGCATTAGTAATGTTTATATTTTTCAATTAACCTTACAGAAATAGGTTATGTGATATTTCATATTTTCAGAATTATAATAATATCATATGTACCGAATTATTTCTTTATATATATATATCACTTATGTATTGTGTTGATGGAAATAGAGTCACATCACTATTGTGAAGGCGGTAGTTCAGAGAAACCCGAACAAAGATATAATCTTTAATTGGGAGGCAAGGTGAGAAAAAAAATGATATATTGGATTTGAAGAATATAAAATATTTCATTCATATCTTTATAATTTCATGTATATCACATATATTAAATAACATAATCCTTATCACTATCCATCTAAAGAATTAGTAAAAAATAACTAAGATAGTTATACACAAAAGTGACGTTACCATATCCCCTATGAAATGGAATGTAAAAAATGTTAAAAATGAAATAATAATTAAAGATAAATAATTATGTTAGAAATATCATATATATGATATATATCCATCATCGTAATAAACCATGAGAGGTGGTATAGGGAAAAATGTATGATATCAATTCTCTTTGTGATAGTCAATCGTACACAAGAATGATGATTTCTTAACCCATATAATGGGGGTAGGGATAGTTGTAGGTCATGAACAGAACCAAAAAGGATATTCATATTTTAAATATATTTATTATATTATATAACCATGGTTTAATAAGAATTAAAGGGGGTTTAGGAATAAATAAAATAAAAATGTTAATTGTAGAATGTTACATCTTCTCAAGGTTTCCTAATATGTTTTTCACAAAATACTTCATAAGATGGATTTCAGCCAAAACTATAGCCTATAGGATGTGAGGAGGGAATTTTGAATTTGATTTCTTCACGTATTTTCCAAAAAAATGATTTTTTATGGGTGAATAATATAGAATAGGTGGTGGCCTTATATAAGTGAGTTGAGTGGCAGACATGTAATTTATTGATTAGAAAAGTATTACCCACATTTCTCACTTCCAAAGAATCCCAAATAAATAATTAAATATAATTAGACATTATATGGTCTATATATGGACATAAAATGATTTTATATATGTTTTATGTTTAATAAAAACATTATATTTTTAGGTTAACCCCTAATAAATCAATTTTTACTTTAACTATAGTAAATAATTTTGACTATTTTAACTAATCATTTTGATTAAAAAATGTGATGATTATATTATTTAATATAAATTATTATTAATAATAATATGAATCTATATTCTTAAATTATATTCACATTAGTATCCTAATTTAATTTAAAAATAATCCTACATGTGCGATGAGAATGCATTTTTTAAGTGTAAATGTTCAAAAGACTACAACATTTTTATATCAAAATTCTATATAGAAATGGACAAAATGAACTAAATTGGATTAATTGATATAAATTTTATGTTATTTTACATTAAAATCAATTAATGTAAAAATTACCAATATAAATTTTTTTAATGAAATAGATGTTTTTAATTAAAATTATATACTTTTTAATATTCATCAAAAAATATAACATTTCAGCAAAAACCCAACTACTCACTATAAAATAATTTTTATATGATGGATTCAAAAAATTATTTTCCTTTTTCAATAATCATTTAAAAATATATTCAATATTAATTATAAATTCATTGTGTAAAGCACGACTAAAGCATCTCTTGGAAAAAAAATTATAGTTTTCAGAAAATATTTCGTTTTCTTTAAAATGGTTCCAAATTTATCTATGTTAAATAGATATAATTTTTTTATACTTGGGTAAAACATAAAATATTCATAATTGAGATAGTAATATTCATACTCTCGAATTTAATAGCTAGGATATATTAGTAATTTTTAAAAAAATTATATTTTATTACTGTTTCACATTTCATTCAAACCTAGTATTGAGTGAATTAAATGATATCAGAGAGATAGAATTAATTTAAAAATACATTAACTTAATGTATCAAGATGTTATTATCCCTTATAAATTTTTTCTTAGATATTATACATGCTATCAAATATGATATTTTTAATATAAAATATCATGGTATTACATTCCTCCCCATTTAAATACATTTTATCCCTATATTTTATTCTTGATCGTGATAAATAGTGATTTTTAGTTTTAAAATAACATTCTTGGAATCCCACATAATAATAATGGTAAATAAAACACCCTATTTGTAAGATAAAATTATTTATGTAAATAAAAACTGAAATAATCACATTACAACGTTTCTAAGGTAGAGCACATAGGTGAAAAAGGAAAACATGGACATGGTAAATAATACTAAAGAATAATGATTAATAGAGAGTAGTAGGGATCTTTTATAACAAGAATGTGGCTAACCCATATATGGTTTAATCCCCAAAATTCCTAAATATATGATTATTTGAAGGACCATTTAATTAATTAAAAATTAAGGTAATAAGATTATATTTTTTTCAACATATTCTACTAGATTTTAGGAATTAGTTTGAAAAATAAGAATATAAGGAAACATACTTACTTGATATCATTTTGTTTTATAAGAAAATTTTCATCCTTTGGTTTATTTTGATCAATTTTAAATTCATTTCTTACTCCAAGAATTTAATATCAAAAACTGATTTTTACCACTGATGTGATAAAATACACTTTTTAGGGATCTTAATATCCATAATATAATGGTAATTCATTCCTTAAAAATCATGTTGATGATATAAAAAAAAATCTCATCACAACATTTCTAATATGAAAAAATAATTATATGGTTAATTAATTTATTAATCTCTAAATCATTGTCCAAATTTCAAATTAAACCATTCCAAAATTGGTTATCCATATGAACCTTCCCAAATATTAATATCCAAATCATTATAAATAAGTCTAAAAACTTACGAAATGACCTTTACATCAATCTCTATTACAAAATGAACTAGCTCTTAATAATAACATACAACACATGTGAGTACCAACATCATGTATAATATTTAATCATGGTAATAACATGAATTAAAATAAAACTATATTGGAAAAAATACTTATTCCTTATTTTGTAAGTAAAAACATAAATTATTTGATATTTTCTTTAAATAAAAAACTCTTTAAATGTATAAATGATAGCATAAACCACATTGTTAATAACACATTAATAAGTTCCAAGGATGAAATTATTGTCCAATTTACATTGTTATTATCAATAATCTATTTATCCAAACATCATGAAAAAATTAAGTGTTATCCCCCATTAATAATTTGTTTTCTAATAGGTTCACCTATTCACAGATTCACTTCTCTTTCTCATCCGTACCATTCAACATATTCTCTAAATTCCTTAAGAAAATACTTCTGTAATAGAATCCCTAAAATTTTCTTAATTCATATAATGGGGATATCATTGATTAAATATCTTATAATATAAATCTAGAATACAAACATAAGAACATTAATCATTCCATCTCATCACTGGTACTAGAAAAAAATTGTATGTGATACATTACCTACTTTTAAGGTATATTTCTATGAATCCTAGGGAATTAATTTTCTTAGTGCTCCATATCCTTATTTTTGAATTATTGAACATTATAAAACATTTTATTTCCCTTAAAAACCTGTGAATAGTTTCTTTTATCTCCATATTTCTATAAATCTTTGATTCCATTTATTCAAGTACTATGCTATTTATTTATACAATTATCACATATAGAAGAATCATTACTTACCTTACACTTATAATCCATCCTTTTACCTATCATACTCTTCTTCTATTTCATCACATTGTATCGATAGTACATCGACAATTTTTTCTGATATTTATAGAAAAATATACTATATTCTCCTATGATGAGAATGTTTAGGAGACTATTCCCCTTCATTTGATTGTATTAAGCCCATAAAAGAAGTGATCTTTCTTACTCTTGTATTATGTACATTGATTTGGTTCTCATCCCTTCAGCAAGGTGCCATTTTAAAATGATGGTATACACTAGATTAAACAACGTCATTAGGAAAAATATTTTATTATCATAAAATGATCGAAATAAATGAAATAAAAGTTGAATCCCATTAAAATAAACATTGTCTCTTTATGGATATACCAGATAACAAAACATTCGTAATGTTTTAAAATGAAAATGTGAATTATTTTAAGAATATCTCCCAGTAATGTCACACTAGGTGTGTAGTAATGCTTATTTTCATAGACCAATAGATGATCATGTTAATTCCATTGTTACCTTTTCAGAGTTATTACACCTATATACATATATTCTAATACATTTATCACATATAGCATCCATATATGGATGTATTTTCTTGGAAAATCCATATAATCTATTCCTTATAAATAAATTAGGTTCTTCTTCTATTTTATCCTTAAATTATTTTGATGGTTTATGTTCTACAATTTATGTTTTTTATATCTAGTTCCCATGATTTATTCTAAACTTCCTCTAATACAAACAATAGATCCCCCAACCCATGTATCTTGTATTTGGTCTGTGATTTATTAAATTGGCATATAATACAAGGAAATGCATCCAGGTGGAATTAATTGTTTAATTGTCCTATTAATCTACATGCATACATTAAATTATCATTAAATTTTAAAATATTAAGTATAGAAAAAAATATATTTGATAATTCCAATATTCCCCTAAGTGTATCCCTTTATATTAATACCAAAATACATCCCATAATCCTCTGTAAAATAGAAAATAACGATGATCTGATCTTGTATTCCCATTATGTATAATCGTAGAGTGCAATCTAGGATGAAATAAGTCATAAACAATGTGTTATGTTAAATAAATAGAACACATGTCACTTAATCCATAACATGATTATATTACGAAATGAATAATAAATAATGGAATATTTTAATATAAATAACAACATGACTATGAAACATGACCATGCATATTAAAACTAATCCAATAATCACATGTAATATCAATTAAATGATTCAAAATGATTGAATAAATAATGAAATAAGTCTAAAACATATTGTGGATGAGTTTTTCATGACATTTGACACAGTTGAGGGTTATTCCAAGAATGTTTACACAATCGAGGATTATTTCAGTACATCTATATAAATGGGTAATGACTTATCAAAAACTATATATAGTTTTTCTCATGAGACATACTTATTCATTGACGGGCTATAGTGGGCCCTAAACATAGACTACAATGATTAATGCATTCATTTTATTAAAAGGGAGAATCAAAATCAACATAAATAGTAATATTGAAAAACTAATATATGAAATGTTAATACATAACCCAAATCTATAAATATAATCATAAAACACTCAAAAAAAATAGTGAATGGTAATAAAATTGTGTACGCACAATTAATCTAATAATAAATAATCAAAATAATGAATTAGGATGATATCAATAGAAAATATCTAAAATGAAACATGTATAAATTAATTGTATTATTTCATTAATTAATAGAAATACCCTAAAAATATCCATAAAATATTCATGAGGAAAATATAATTATCATTTTAAAGAAGACCTTTTAAAACTAAAAGTTTACAAAAGAAGTTTACAAAACATTTATTTCAAAATAAACATTGAAACTTTTAAAGGAATCAATAAAAAAATTATTTCTAATTACATAAGGAATTTATGTACCTAGTGACTATATGAAAAGAAAGTTACCATTAACATTTTTAGTAAAATAAAAATGTGAATTATAGACAAAATAACATGAATATTCTATTAAAAACATTTTTTAAAGTGGAAATTTACTTTAGTAAATAATTTTTAAATGATTATAATAATTATTGAAATCATTTTTTTAAATCATGGGTTTTTATAAAAATGTATTTCTGATGAAAGAGAGAAATAAATTTGGATTTTCATAAAATCATTTTCTCAGCGATCCTATATACAAAAAAAATGTTATATTAAATTAAAATGTTCATGAATAACTATTGGAGAATAAATTAGATTTATTTTCAAATAGCAATAAAAAATAATCCCAAAGAGATACTTAATAAAATACAATCCTAAATAAATACGAGACTGTAAAATAAACCATTAAAAATATGGTAACATTTGAATAATATATCCAATGAAATAAATAGAATTAAATTAAAACATAAAATAAGATTAATATAATTTAAATCATTATTTAACATAAAAAATAGTGAAGTAAATTCCCTACACAAGTGTAATAAGTCATGAATATGGATTATGTATCACAAAAGTAAAAGTGAGGCAAAAACACTTACCTTGAGTCTGACTCATCATGTACATTCTTTATCTTCCTAAATAAAAAAAATAGTATAATTATTTATTGAATTAAATAGATATTCCAATTTAATTATTCATTTTATTTATTTTATTACAATATTATATATGATTATGTAGTAATTAATATTTATATAGGATATTTAGATGATATTCTATTTCATGAAAAACATGACATTGGTAGGTTGACTATGGAAAAAGGTGTTATTATTTAAAAATATCCAATATAATAATCATGATATATTTATCATATTTATAGATCAATAATCCTTTTTAGACCAATAATTAATTCTTTCCTTGAGAAATCAAGTACATTGTTATCATGTAGATGGTATGTTGTACATGATCATTATTAATTTTACCTTTTTCGGTGATAATTATGAAAAAACGTTAATTAAAAATTTTTATTTCTAGTATGATAATAATATCATATATGACATATTATTTCATTAAATACACTTATATATATCTTAAATATTGTGTGGGGATTAAAATAGATTCAAATTTCTATTATGAATGTTATAGTCCACACAATCGTAAATGGTATTATCATCTTTAAGTGAGTGAAAATGTCTGAATTGAAATTGATATAATATATTTAAAAAATTATAAATATGTGATAAATATCATAATAATTTCATTTTGATCACGTATATTAATTTAAATTATCCTTTCCACAGCCCATATAAATAATTTTTGAGTGACAAATCACGTAGATTCATGGGGTGGTACTCCATCGTACACATGATCAACAATACCATATCTTATATGGAAACCAAATTTAAAAAGTTTATAAATTATATAAGGATATTATAGGTATAATTATGTTAGTAATATAGTATATACATATTATATCCATCATCAATCCCGTCTATGTGAGGTTTTAATAGAAAAATGAATGAAATCCTTTGATGAGGCAGTATTCCACTACGCACGCTAATAATTATTTCATAACCCATTTGAGGGAAGTGGGGAAGGTTTTTGGTCATTAACATAAAATGAAATAATATAAATAAAAATATAATTTAATGGAATATTATTTTTTATATAATATTTCTTTAATAATAATTTAAGTTGGTGGAGAGAAAAAAAATAAAAACACACATTTATAAACATTACTTATTCTTCTAGTATCCTCAATATGATTTTACAAAAAGCCATACTAGTTTTTATTTCTTCCAAATATAAGAATCATTTTATTTGATATGTTTTTTCATGTGATATTATATGTTATAGTCCTAACAAAAAGGGTCAAAAGGTTTGAATAAATGAGTACAGGTTAGGCCTTTAATAAGAGAGGTGTGTTGTACACATGTAATTATTGGAAAGGGAAAGGGGTAACCACATTTTTCACCTACTAGAAGGATAAAAAATGAATTGGTATGGAGAATTATAATTTATAGTTTTTAAATATGTCCATAAAATATATTCTTTATATGTTTTTTTCAACTTTACACTTTATTGTTTTTCCCCTAGTAAATCCATATTTCCATGAACAAAGGAAAATAATTTTCAGCATGTTTAAAATTCATTTCAGGAAAAAAATTTAATGAAATTATTAGATCATATGAAATATTATGATACAGAATATAGAATCCATTTTTCCAAATTCTATTACCAAAATATTAAAATATAACATAAAATAAACCTTGTATATGTGATGACTAAGACTATTTTTAAAGACAAAATGTTCAAAAGTTTACTAAGAATTTATATTAAAATTCCATATGAAAAGGATTCCAATGACAAAACTTTTAAATAATTATATTAAATATTGAACTAATATTAATTTTAAAACAATTAAAAACTAAATATAATAAATAAATAATTTAAATGAAAATTCATTTTTCCGTTATGATTCTATTTATTTTTCATTATTCATCAATAAATGAAATCATCCATAAAAATCCCAAAAATTCAAATAAACCTAATTTTGATATTCTAATGTGAATAATGTTTATTAATTATTCAATTAAATTTCATAAAATTGGTAAATATTATTTATAAATTATAGTTTATAACCTTAACTATAGAGTCATTCAGAAAACATAAACTTTTTTATAAGAAATTTTATTTTAGTTCAATTTTATCTAATATTATCTCTAATAAATATATATCCATTTTATTATTTTTACATGTTATGATTGTATAATTTTCGTTTTTTATTTATTACTTTTCATTCCAGCTAATTTTGCGGTCAAATTATAATGGTAATGTATAAATACAGATATTTGAATAAAGTATCATATTCCATTCAAACCATGTGTTGTAGGCATTAGATGAAATCAAATATATTAAATTAAAGAAATAGATATATAGAAAACAATCAAGATTATATATTACCTTCAATTATTGGGGGTTAATTTCATAAATTCTCTTTAATATGAAGTTCATATTTTAAATCATCTAGATGTTACAAATATCATTTTAGAGAAATTGGGTACATTAGAGGGACTACAAGACCATTAGTTCATCCTTTTTCTCATGTATTAAATCATCCCCTTAAAAGTGAAACCATTTTATACTTGTATTTATAGTCTTTTAATATTTCCTTTTGTCTTATGATTGTTAGTTATTTATATTTATTTATGCATTATATAAATATTAATTTATTTTTACCCACTATATCATTCATTAATTCTTTTTTATATAAGATTGAATGTATGATACTGAAATATGTTATTATAATATTTCTCAATGTAATTCTAAAGTTATAAACATTACTTTATATATATATATTAAAAAATATGTCTAATGGATGATTTTTCATCCATATGGTACAAAATTTCCACTACTCATGCCCTGTTTTTTTTATTTGTTTATAAGAACCACTAATAACATTTAGTTAAATTTAATGATATTTCTACGTATATGAACTTATTATTGACCTAAATAGGGTACATGGATTATATATCCTATAAAACATTTTAATACCTTTCTTTTAATTATTATTGATAATTTTATTAATTCATTTTTATAATTTACTTATTTATATAATCCGTTTATAATATAATTTTAATATATGTTATAGAGCTATATAAAGTCATGATTGTTTTCTATAAATATATACTCTCCATCCATTGTAGTTTTCATTCTTTTAAAAATATTTTTTCATTTCTTATTTTTGATATTCCTCTTTAATTAATAATATATAATTGGAAATTTTATTTTTAAAAATTATAAAAACCATTGTATACAATATCTATTCTATTAATTAATAAAAACAATAATCTGAATAGTTTATTCATACACTCTATTCTTTACTACTTAGTTGTTAATTATTTTTCTATAATTTATTTATTTAACTGTGAATATTAATTAAATATGTTTGTAAATTAGTTTTCAATGCTCTCCATATTCATGGTTTCTTATCATGGTTAATAGTTGTATGTGAAGGGTTTTAGTTGGGAAATAAATTTTCCATAGGCTACAGAAGCGTACCACAATAACAGATTTTAAAAATGATATATCCATTTCATTAAATTTAATAAATTAAAATAAATAACACATTTATTTCTAAATTGATGTTTATCTATGCATGTTCCTCTACATGAAACTTATTATAATCCCTTATTATCCATCAACATAGGGTTTTTGGTTAAAAATAATTTGAATTCATTGCATCACATCATCCAATGTCAAGATTATATTAGATTATATTTATTAAACATTTAAGAATACTTATATGTCCATCGACATCATTGAATATTTTCATTAAAACTTTTCAATGGTGTGTTAAATTACTTGATTTTAAATGAAATATTCTTGGGTAGAGAAAACACTAGGATTCCACTATGCGAGACTTGTAGGTTAAGATTGTGTATCTTAGATAGATTAATGATAAAATAAAATTATTGGTTGTTTCTAAATGCCTCAAAGGGAATCAGATAAATTAAATAGCAATAATAATGATTGTGATATTTGAAAGTCTAATAGATTTTGAGTAATATATATGAAATTGATCATTATAAGGTGGTCCCACCACATAAAATGTACCTTTTAATAAAACTTTTCACTCAAATATGGTCGGGGAGTATTTCTCATCTATTATGTGATAATAATTAGATATTTGACTACAATTTCAACCTTATATCCCCATAATTTTTTATAGCAATTGGAGTTAAATGATATATATAGATAAATACTAAAATAGACTATTGATTGTGAAAAATTCATTAATTCTAAAAAAACTCCAACTTTTTGGTCTCCAAGATTATGAATGATTCATAATACTCATCCAAAAATATTTATACCTTACTTTTAATAATCCATATAAAAATTTAGGAACCATTATATATATATAATCTAAGTAATATTAATTTTATTCTACTAATTTAAAATAATTCTTCCATAATTTTTATATGTGTTTATCTGACATCGCTCATACCTTTTAAAATATATTTTCCATACCAATTAATCTAGTGACATTCACTCATTTTATCATTTATTTTCAAGAAATATTTTAATTCCAGAGAATTCCATTTTCTTTTTTTATTGTGAAAATAAAAAGATATAATTTTTTAACATTGATATAGAGGTGAAAAAAATAATGATGAATTATTATGTAATTACCCATCTCAATGAAGAACTATTTCACTCTTGGGGGAAGTAAAATTTCATTATTTTTTATAAAGATAATGATATATGAGAAAATATATTTCTTGGGTCATTTAGGGAATGTATTATGTGGATATATGGACATGTTAGGGTTCCCTCCAAATACTTTTATATATATTTATTGTAATGAAAATTAAATAATATATCACGAGGTGTGATATATGATTTTCCAGATTTTTAGATTAAGGTATTCTCAAATTTCAATTTCCAACCTAAAAAACAAGAGAAAGATTTCAAAAAATTATTCTCCCAGTTCCCCATTATTTTTAACATATTATTTAATTCATTGTTTAGAAAATTCATAGCCACAAGGGGAAAATATTTATATTTTTTAATGGGATTAACCAATAAGAATAAATTTTGATACGGTGTGTCATCAGCCTTTCATTATTTGAAATAAACTTCTCACCAAACCAGATTAAAATGGTAAAGGATGAGTCTTTCATTGTAATCCAAGGTTTATTGTGAGCATGTCTTAATTATATCATTGTATAAATCACTAAACTCATAATTCTACATCATTATTTTAGTAGTTGCATAACTATTACTAGAATTAAACTTCTTTAGTCCCTTATAATTCATTTTCTATGTTAATATTTTTTTTGTAACATTATTAAAATAATTTCATTCCAGGTGGAAATATATTTAGTGACATAAAATAAATATGGTATACCCACAAAGGATCATTTATCCATAGATGAAAAAATTTACAATTATAACCCAATTCACAAATTCTTATATGTGGAAATATAAAGCTACAAAATAATTTTACTCTAGAAATATCACAAGAATAATCGATTCTCTGATCCTTGTATGGTAAGAGTGTTCCCATTATCCACAAACAATAACATATAGGAATAATGAACAAGTTAAAAAATAAACTAATAGATCACCATTAATGTCATCACTATAAACATATAATATTTTATATAATAAAATGGTTTATTATATAATTTTTCTTCTTCTATATAAATTAGTAATCCCTTAACAATATGGGAAAACACTGGAAAAGTCACGGGTATCCAAAATAAATTCTAAAAAAATAGACAAAAATTTAGATTCCTATGATAAATCCATTTGGGATCAAATCTGCCCCCATTTACAAGAGTTTGATAAACTAGAGGATGGATTTAAAATCCCTATCAAGAACACATATCCTTATAAAATGATCACAACAATTTTACAAGTGTAAGTGTTATAAAAAAATGATTTAATTGGGATCATGTTAATCGAAATAAGCATTATATAAAATAAAGTATTTAGGAATGTTATAAGCTATCATAGATTGTAAAATGACAATGTAACTTGAATAATATATTTATAATTACAAAATCTATCATTATTCTTAGGGATTAAATATATATAACTTATATTTAAAATTTTAAACCCACTTATACAATGGGTTATGAAATCATATAATATTTTCTTTGATCCTATAATCCATTTATTTGTGTTTAATACCTTAATATTGTTGAAACTCATTACCATATGCATTTTAACATTGATTATATAAAAAAATGATGTTAAAACACATGTCTGTGTGGGTTTACAGATCTATTATATATTAAACCACATTAAAATCCAAGGATTTGACGTTAATAATACAAATAATAGATGTTATAACCTACAACTCAGTTGGATTTAATGTTAATTTATTTATAGGCATTAAAAATAAAATTTATCATCACTCTTTAGTGATATTCCAAATGATGTACAACCTCCCCTCTTATATTATAATATCCCAAAAAAAGTTTATTATATTTTGCGAACACATTTTGATGTAACATCTATAACTTTAATTCTCCCTCTTCCAAAATTTCTCATCTATTGCTCATTTGATTCAATAGATCATTATTTAAACCCTTATAAATTCTGTTTTGTTTACATAGTATTTATAATTATTTTATAATTATTTTCATATTTCATATAGGTATATATATATATATATTCTGTAATGATCTGTTTTTTTATGTTAAAGATGAATTCTTTCAAGTGATTGAAATATATAACAAATCCTTCTAAAATTTGTAACCAATTGTCCGAAATTCCTTACAAGTCATAGTTTAGAGTGATGCTAGTTTCCCTTCATCAAATAAAATATGTATCAATAAAAAATTAATAGATTCTAAGGACACCACCACAAAAAAGGGAAATATTCCAAAGCATTATGTTTTATTTTCATTTTTCATTTGGTTTCCAAAATTTTTGATTTTTTATACCTTCCATTTTATTAAAAGGCCGTGATATTAATATTTTAAAAAATAATAATTCAAATAAATTTTATATGAGTTTTATTGGTAGAATGCATAGAATGCAACTTGTAATTTTTGTATCAAATCAAACGATTTAAAAACTTCTCAAATTCTATTAAATTATTGATTTTAATAATTTTTGTGTAAAAAAAAATTAAAAAATTAGTCAAAAAATAATGTATGTGGATAGAGTATACAATAACTATGGACCCAAAAATATTTCACATACGATTTATATATGTAAAATAAAAATATAAAAAATACTTTTATTAATAAAGTTTATTTTTCTTAGGAAAGCTACAGAAAACATATAACATATGCATTTAAATGTGGATCTAAATCAACATTATATGATAATAATTAACTTACATTATAGTTTATATCATAACCCAATGATCCCAAATAAATAAATCCCACCAAGTCTATAAGGACCTGACCATAAATGTAACTTATTGTAGTGTTTTTTTAACTCAAATATACATTAGGGGATATTTTCTTGTTTAGAGTTTTAGGGAATTAGGAAAAACTCTAAAAAAGTTTACATATGAATTAGAACCGGACAGTTATACTCGAGATCCACTTTTTCCACAAATGTAAACCCTTTTAAAATAAAATTTTAATACTTTTTGAGACGCATCCCCAATTATTTCATCAAGGAATTTTCATTGTCCTTGCCAATCTTAAGACCTATAAAAGACATTTTAAAACATGGGAGGATCAATACATATCAGTAAAGAACATAAAAACGGTAAATCTTTTGTCCTATGAAAACACTAAAATACATTAAATACATTTTCTTAAACGCTTATTAGAAGGAAAAGATAATCATGTAGGTTTTCAGGAACATCATTAACATATCACTCTTAAAATAACCGTTACAAATAGAATAACCATATGGTTATCTTACAACTCATTAATAAACAGTTACATAGAGAGATATAATTGGGAATAGCATTTGAATAAGTTATACCAGGATCACCCATCTTTCATGAGATATAATTGGGCACAACCATTCTTATAAGCGATATCGGGCTGACCCAATAAACTTCTAGGTACCAACACATATAAGCTTCCAATTTTCAAAATTGAACTCATAATGTTTCATTTTAATTCATAATATAACCAATCCTTTTTCAAACACCAACTTAAAACATTTATAAAATATATTTTTAAATGAAAGTGTCCTATAATAATTTAAAACATAAATTATATGCCACATGGAAGCGAAAAAATTTAAAAAAAACATTAATTCACATGAGTATTGATAAATTATGGATACTTAAAGACAAAGTGGATTTATATACACATTATAAAAGAATAAATGTGTATATAATCAAGTAATTTCTCAATAATAGGATATTGAGAAGAAATTCCTTACTAGGTTCTGACTCATCATGTAAAATTTTTTTATTCCTGAATAATAAACGAAATATAATTTATAATTTATAGAGAAATTTTTTTATCTAAATTATACCTTTTTAATCACTCAATACCATGTTATAACAATTACTTAATTATTTAAGTTCAAATAATATATTTTGTCAGTATTCAGTACATGAGTCAATAATGAACATGGTAAGATATGAATAATCCATGTGGTCAAAAGTTTATCATAACTATAATAATATTTATTGAACGATTATCATTTTTATATATCATTATACTTTATAATCAAATAATTATATATTTTATGAAATATGAACAATGTTATAATCATAGAGATGGTAGGTCGTATGTACACATGAGTTACATTCTCTTTTATTCATTTATTATTATCGAAATAAGGTAAAAAATATTTTATCTTTATAGAATGATTATAAAATCACTTATAACATTTAAATATACTTATATATATCATAAATGTGTTTTAGTGAATAAAAATAAATCACATCTCTTCATGGTGGTGATTGTTCACACGTACGGTCGAATAATAATATAATTTTATGTACATGGAATGTAGGAACATAGTTGATATATTATTTAATTATAATGATTAATATGGAATGAATGTTTTATATTAACATTAATTATACCATTATAACCTATCTTGAGAGATTGTAATGAAAAGCTAACTATATTGGTTCGTGAGGCGGTAGTCCACCGTATACACCGACGAAATGTTCACTTGACATTTAATGAGATTTGAGACTGATTTAGGTGATGATATTAACATAATAAAATATAAATATTTTTTTGATACTAATTATATTTTTTAATCATTGTTTGAGGATATTTTAAGAAAGTGGAAGGAGAAATAAAATATATATTCTTAATGAGAACGATACCTCTTCTTCTGCTGAACAGCTTTGAATAACACATTAACACAAATAAGTAGGGTGTTATGCATAAAATATGTCTTCAATAATATAGTGAAGGATTATAGTAAGGTTTTTGGGTAGATATGTTATGATCATAAAGGTTTTGGGAGTGCGATTAATAGATATAAATGGGTGATTTTATGTTGAAGATGGGAGGGACAATCTTGGAATTATTAAAAGTTTTAATTTATATAAATCCATTTTGTAATCTAAATGACCCTAAACATATTATTTACTATTATATGATGATGTTGGGAAATACCACCATAATACAATTAGAATTATATATGTTTTGAATATTTTTTACTCTTTTTCTTTTTCTTTAAACTAAATTTAACTCTCATTGTTTTATCAATTGATTTACACATTGAGGGTTAAAATAATTATCATAACATGAAAAACAATAAATGCCTCATCTAATAATGACATTTTTAGACATATATAAACCATTTTTCAATATCTTGGTTTTTTGTAAATTTTATATCATTTAATAAAAAAATTTATATTAAAGTTATGAATTATGTCAATTTTCACACCATTCATACTTGACATTTTTTAAAATATCATAAAAACATCGTTCCTTATAAAAAAGATAGATTAATTCTATCCTAACATTTAATATTCATCCAAAAAATCAATTTAAGGCATAAAATAGTTAAATTATATTTATTTTAATATTATTAATATCATTTATTTGCTTCATTATTTTATAAATATAGTACTGAATCAACATTGGTCATAATTAAATTTAATTATTTAATTCCTAAAAATTATAAATAAATTACCATAATTTTGGTAATATTATTATATTATTTATATCTATTCATATTCTAATATATCACTTACATAACATCATATTATAATTTTTTAGTAAGAGGAGAGATATTAATGACATGTTTGCATTTACTTTAAATTAAATGTTATAAATATCATAATCATGCCCTTGTGGATCCCAAAGATAAAATATATGCCCAAGGGTTTTTTTGGTTGATAATAAATCATCTAATAAGATTATACCATTTTTCGGGTTATTTTATAATATTATTATATTTATTTTACACTAATTTGTGTCATTAATCCTTCTACCACGGTAAATAAAATACTAATGTTATTATTCACCAAAAAATGTTGTTATCCTTTTGGACCAAATTTTTCATACAAATTATAACCATCAAAATATATTATGGAAAATAAGATTATTAACAGTGGTAAAATTAGGTTTAAGACTAATCCCACTAACGTAATAAGAAAAATAGGGTTTTAAGTAAAACATTCAAAAGTTCACATAGTTATTCTTTTTAATGTTAATTATAAATTTAATTAAATGAACTAAATTGGATTAACTGTTAAAAACTTCATCTTGTTATACCTTAAAACCATAAAAAGGATAATCAGTCAATATAAGTAAAATATTTGAAAAGGTTGTATTGATTTAAAATACAATACATTTCACTATTAATTAATATATGTATTGTATTTGAAAAAAACAAAAAAAATTATTCCATAGTAAATTTTGATGTATCAATTCAGAAATATATGTTTATATTGTAAAATAGTACATATTATGTTGAGAAAAACTATATTTAGAAAATGGTTCTCCGTCAAAATGTGGTAAAAATTTATTTTTTTGAAAAATACATCTTTTATCAAAAAAATTAATTTGTTCTTTTATCATGTATAGAAATAATATAAGATGAATTTAAAACATTAAATTGAATATATTAAATATAAATTTTTTTCATAAAATCCATAAAGATTGATATCAATTTTAATAAAATCAATTTTTGTCATTTAAATAGTTTTTCCAATAAACAATTCCTTTTATTTAAATAGGGTTTTTCAATTATAATTAATTCTTCACAAAACCATTAATTATATACATGTGTAAACCAAATTTTAATAATTCAGTTAATATTATCATTACATCATTTTTAATAGCTTGGTTATAAGGTAACATTAAAATAAAAATATTTAGTTGTTTTCTTAAGTTCTATGTGGTGTATTATGTACATTATCGAATATACTATCTCATTTTAACTCAAAAGGTTACATTCTGCACACTTTTGGTAATTTCAACCTCACAAATTGAATTCTTGATTGGTATCTAATGTATGACATTTAGAAATACCTTTATTGTAATTCCACATTAGAAAAACTATTAATAGATCATCTACTTTAGAATATAGAAAGGGAAATATGATGGTCCCATGAGTTAAAACTAACTAGGATTCCATGTAAGAAAACATAGACGTGGAATAATAAATAACCATTGAGTTAGTGAGTTTTCCTAATTTAGTACTTACGAATTTTCTAGAATCATAGGCTATATATTAGAATTGATGATTTCCCTTAACTATATTTTTATTAGGTCTTCTAATACATGATCAAATTTTATATAGGATTCATAGAATAAAATTACTTGTAGTTTAAGATTATTATATAGTGGTTCAAAATGACTACCCATCTTCAATAGATACTATAAATATAGGGTATGGTGAGAATCCCTTGTTTTCAAAAGACCTTAATTATCTTCCACCCAAAATATTAAGGGCTATAACATTATAAAAATGGATTAGTTTTGGGTTCAATGTGACATGTTGAGATTTTAGGATATATTTTTTTCAATTAAATGTATCTTATTTTTGATATCTTGCGCTACATGAAACCCCAAGTCTCAATAAACATTAATATTGTACACCATTAAAACCTTGTGGTTAAATTTTAATTCATGAATAAAACTAATAAATAATCAAAATTTAATTTTTTACATATTTATAACATAAATTCATTTCATATTAATTGATTATAAATGACAATGAAATCATTTGTATGAAAAATTAAAGGTTTTATAAAAAAATATTATGAATAAAATGTTGATTAATATTTAATAATTAAATGTCTCACTATTTGATAATTATTAAAATAAAAGTATTATTAATATTAATCAATCTATTGTATCTACATTCATTTAATGATTCATTAGCATGATATATGAAAACAAATCTAGTTTAAAGCTAAATAATGTATTTTTTTTAACAAAAATAATTTCATTTTTTATTGTACCATTATTTTAAAATGAATTTATACCACTTATAGCCATTAAATTGTGAAAACATTATTCCATATATGCAATTCACAGTAACAAATTTTGAAAATATTATCCTTTTATGTTTAGGCATTATGAATAGTAATTGTCATAAAAGTTTCACTATGGTATATAGTAATTCATGTTCACCATAGTTAAACAAAATGTTATAGTAAACATTTTCATTTTAATAAATATATAATTTATATAAATCTAAACTTATCAACTCATGACCTAGATTAAATTATTTAAGGAACTCTTTTTAAAAAAATTAGAGATATAATATTTAATCCAATGAAAAATAAAAATTCATACACTATTACAAGAAAATTAATTTTATTTTTTCATTAAAGTACAAAAGAAATTTTAGAAATAATATTAATATTTATTTTTAGAATAATTATTCCTTTTCCATTATGATAATTTATTAATAATTTTTAGTGATTATATAATTACCTTAAATTTTTATGCCACATCGACACAATATTTATGCAATTTATAAAAAAAATTAAAATGGTGATAAAAATATTTAACATAATATATTGTGAAATATTTATATTATTAATAAAATTTCAGGGATATTTTTAACATATTATGGATGTTACAGAAAATTTTACTTGATATTTTTTATTGTAAATTTGTTTTCATAGTCTAATTAAATGAATAGAGTCCAAAATGACATTAGTTATATTTTATGAAAACAGTATTTTATTAAATAAATCATTAATCATAAAATTAATTATTATAGAAAAATTTTATAATATATGTTTTAAAATTTATTCTCTTTTCTATTTACGAACAAATGTTAACCTTTTTTGTAAAATTATATCCTTTCAAGAGTGAAAGAGATGTTTTTTTTGTATGGATTGAAACCAAAAGATAAGGTTTAAAAACCACATAAACCTATTAAAATTTCATAATTTGATGGTATTTAAACCACAAAATACCTAATCAATGAGTATTTATCAATTTGGATGAATTTTTCAATATATTTACATTTTTATATTTTAAACTTTTATGAAATTCCAATTGATTCCTCTCCCTAAATCATAAAAGAACACCAATCCTTTCTCTAATTTAAACCACACTAATAATTATAGATGCAAAAAAAATAATAAATATATTTTATCAATCTCTACCCTTTATATATATTTTTTAGTCTTCCCATAAGTCCAACCCTAGGGTGATTAAGAGGATATCTAAAGGAGTTCTTTCAGGGTAGTGGTTCTCACAATAACCGATAATTTTATTTTTACATTTTCATATATATCATATAACTATATGGTATTTTTCATAAATTGATAAATTACTTATCATAAATGAACATAAATTTTATTATTATTATTAAACCGCCTTCAGTCACTCTCTTTTTCATTAAATGGGAACTGAATGTGTCTCTCTTGTATACATACTACTTAACCTGTCCACACAATGATATAATTATTCTTCCATCACCAACTTGTATGGATGGTTTTTGCGATGGTTATAATATTTATATATGACATTTATTAAAATAATAGTACTTATTTAATTATAATATCACATAAAACATATAACTTTCAATTATTTCTATGATATAGATGTTTTTATTATTTCTTTTATCCCTTCTATTGTACTCTACACCAATAAAAGTTTTCACTATACGTAACACCATATTATCTTGTCGAATATGAAATACTATGTTTGGTTTTTGTAACACACAATTTTAAATTATTTTGATAGAATTAATTTCACATAAGACCTAGTATAATTGAACAACTAAATATTATAACCTAGTCATTATAATTGAAGGTATGAATAATATTAACCTTCTTTTGAAAAACAATTTAAATGTAAAAAAGTGAATCTATAAAATAATGAAATAACTCTTGATTTATTTTATTAATTAAAAATATATATAATATATTCTATATAATGTTTAAAACTCATCTTATATTTTTTCTATACCTGTATATGAACAAATTCAATTTTTTTGGATATAGGAATTATATTTCTAAAAATGATGTTTTTCCACCATTTAATGATGTTCTCATTTTAAATCAATTTTTTGATACATTATTATACTAAATTTTACAAAATAAACATCCTACATAAATTCATAATAAATTAATTTACTTTGGTTAAACATTTTGTATTTTTCTGATAAATTTTATTTTTCGATGAAGAGTGAATATAATAATTTTTATTGAAAAAATTATTTTGTTTTAAAGTAATTTTATTGAAAAATAATGTTTCAGTTTTGTTCTAAATTTTAGTTATTTAATTTTTATTCAATTAAGGTTTTTAAAAATAATTTTATTTATGAATTTATCATAAAAACATGTTCATTTTAAAAGTAGTATTTTTCTAAAAAATTGTTTTCGTGACATTTTAATGGTTTTGTTTTAGAATTATTTTTGAATCATCTGTGTAATGGATTTGTAAAAATGTATATAAAATTTGGATTCATTATATCCATTATTTTTAATTAGTTCCCTTATATATTTGAAAATATGAATAGTAACTATAGAAAATTTTATTTCCATGGTAATGGAAAAATTAGTTAATTTTGGTTTAAAATAAAATTTTACTGACAATTAAATTACCAAAAGAAATGACACAAGTCCCTTTTCTATCTTTAATATCTATTATGTGCCCAAAAATGTACAAATGGGTGGTAATAATGAATATAAGTGGTAATTTTTATCTTAATAAATATATTTCTCTAATAAATATTTCACTTTGACATTTTGGTTCAATTTGGTAGACATTATAGTATTTATAATATTTTATTTAATGAAAATTTAAAAATTCCACATTCATCATTTAAATAATTTATCATTTTTAAAATAAGATTATATAGAACTTAAGTCTTAATATGAATAATAATTATAAAGGTAAAATATTCCTATTTATAAATTTATTTTATTTTTAAATTTTTTAAATAAATAATCATACTTAAATAATTATAAAATAATGACATAGATATTATTTTATTGATGAATAATTGATAAAATTATTTTATTTAAAAAATATATTCAAATACCAAAAAAATACATATTCTAATTGGTTGATTATATATCTACCATAAGCATCCTAGGGTTGATTTAGTTACCATTTGAAATATTATAGAAGATATTGATACATTTATATCATTTTATTTAAAGTGATGATAAAGTTGTCGCATTCATAATTTAATAAGTAAAACATTTGAAATGTTATATTATACATAATATAAATTTGAATAAATATATTCCTATAAAATCTGGTAGATTTATCTTTATTATATTTTTTTATTTTTAATATTTATTTAGTACAAACAAATATTAAATTATTACACAACACTAATGTAGTAATTATTTTATTTACTGAAATATCAATTAATGTTATTAAAAATAATAAAATCAATATACGTCGACATAATTATTATTTCAATTTAATATTATAAAATAACTATACCCAATAGGGATATAATAAAAAATTTCTTTTCAGGATAACATCATAATAATTTTTTTAAAATTCCATTAATTGAATAGTGTCAAAATTGTCACCATTATTGTTATGTAACAAAAACGTTTTTTAAAATATTTAAAAACCATGAATAATTTTTAAAAATATTTAATAATTATTATATGTTATAAAATGATCTAAAATATTTATTCATCCATTAATTTAAATTAAATGAGTAAATATTTCACCCTTTTAATATTGAAATAATTGTTACCCTTGTTAAAATGAAATAGAATATCTAAGTGTTAAATTAAAATGATAAGTTATAAATTGAAATATATAGTTGTTCAAAATTTATTGGTATATTATATTACAACCTTATGTCATATAATATAATAAAATATGAAATTTTTCAAGTGTTTGGATTTCATTTGATTTTATTACACTTTGTTTTTTTCAGATTCCAAATGTGCCCCTCACCTCAATTATAAAAGGGCACATCCTCCCTCACAATTTAAATTTACATTGAGCCTTCATTATTGGTCATCCCCTAACCATTACCAATATAACCTTCCTTAGTCACTTTCTATTGCTTCCGGTCTTATCAAAAAATCAACTCCCTTGCCTTTAATAGGACAATTAGTGGGAGCTCATTGAGGAAGAGGTAATCTCTTCTATTGATTCATTCAAATTATTTACTCTTATACTTCTTCTTCATTATATTTTCCATTATAAATTAATGAATAATTTAAAAATGTTATATTTAGATATTATTATGTTTATTTAAAAAATATATTCTACTTTTTATCCAGCCTATGAAAAATGAAATCATTACGCGTACTTATGTAAGGATTATTGTTCCACACTGTGGTGTAATATATTTTTCATAAAAACTTATGTTGGAGGGTTAAAATGATAAAATAATAAATATATATGATTATTATGAGTGTTTATAAATTTTTGAACAATATATATACCATCCACCTCAATACTATGTCATAATTTAATAAATTATTTCATTGCCTGTGCGAACGTACGGCCTACCGTCTCCACAATGTGATGTGATTTATTGTACTTGTTATAAATTATATAATAATTATGTAAATTAAAAAAATATAAATTTATTATGTTAATATACATTTTTAATGATATAAAATTTCCATAAGAAGAAGAATTAGATCATATTTGAAAAAACATGCATAATAAAATGAATCAATTTATACTTAAAAAAAGAGTTATAATGAAATATTTTTAACAAATAGATGATAATATGATCTTATATGATATCACACTAGAATAAGTCAGTGAAATAATTTAAATCATTATACTGGAGGTTTGGATACATACAAATGATAACAATACTATGGTAAGGTATAATTTCACAATATAATTATTATCCAACATTGTTTATACGTAGGTATTTTTTGGGGTATATTTATCTTCCACATCCATGTTTCCTAAGTATGTAATATTATTTCTATTCTTGTAAAATTTATTAATGTTATATTAGCCCTTTGGGGAATTTTTATTAATAGGTATGAAAGGAATATTTTTTCATTATTCGATATGAGTTACATTTTGACTTTGTGGTCAAACTACAAGAAGAATGTTTTTTTTCATATACGGTATGAGAATATTTTTATATTTTTATAACTCCTTATTTCCATGATGATTCCTTTACATTATTTCAATTTTATATTCAAAAAAATTCTATTCCTAAAAAATTTCATGGGATTATGAGAAAATAAACTATTTTTTAATAAAAAAGGATAATTTCCACAAAAAATATTATCATGTGTTTTATAAAAAAAACTTTCCACATAAGAAGACATCCATTAAAAAGGGTTACGTTTATATACTTATTATTAATATATTATTAATTTGTTTATGAGGTAATACTATATATCAAATCCATTATTTTATATGGATTGTGATAGAATGTAGTTTAAGAATCCAATTTTATTCCTTAGGTTTTGTTTAGATGAATGATTTATGTTATTGTGAAACACATAAGAATGATTTCAATAAGATATGTGTGGGACCTATATAACCTTCCAATAGATTGGCTAATGATTTGTATCCATTGAGATAGACATGACTAGAATATAAAGTTAATCTTGTTCAGTAATACAGGGTTGAAACAGAAAGTAAATCTGGTTCAATGATAAAAGGATGGAACGATGATTGGTCTTGGTTTAGTAAAGGAGTACTTCCACAATTATGGTTTTGTAAATAATAATTGGATAATATAGAAATTATTTTCTATACTTTTTTGTTTACCATAATTCCATGTTTTTTTCAATGCTATTTTATCATGGTAAATCTTTATTGATGATTTATGAGTTATGATCTTCCAAGATTTATTTCACCACTCAGGATTTGGATATTCAAAATTTATTTTCATATTTTTTTATGTATATATTTATGTTTTGTTTGATGTTCATGATGTTTACCCATACTAACTATTTGAGATTACCCTTTTTATGTTTTCTTTTCGTGAGAAATAAAGAAAGGTTTTTGGTATGAATACTAAATGGGAAGATCATTATAGGAGATGTTGATGATCATTCACCAAGTTAAATGAATTTGTTCTGAGTTACCAAAGATAGTAAACTAACATGGTCGTTGAGAGCCTAGTTTTATTATGTATTAAATATTCTGAAAATGAAATTTAATTTCAATGTACATTAATCTTGGGATATTAGAGTTTCTATTAGGGAGAAGGTTTAGTCAACCTTTAGAAACTAGGATTCCAAATAATTAGTGTCATACCTAGACATATTTATTAGGTATTTTAAGGAATTTCTCTAAGGATATGTCTTATTATAAGGTACAATCCTATAATTTTCATAACGATCATAGTTATCCTAGGATTAAAAATAAGATGTAGTAGATTGAATGTACCTCCCAATAATTATATGGATTTATTCTATGAGATATGTTTGTCACCATGTCCTTTTTGGACATAATTAATGGAGGAAACCAGATGTAATTGGATTAACATTGAGTTTGATGCACAATATTGTGATTATGTGTAAAAAAATTAGACAATTACAATAGATAAATATATTACAATTATTCAAAATTATTTATCATGATATATGATTAATAGTGTTCTCTTTGGGGTATTTCATAACACATCACATATGAGGAATATGAAAATTTTACAATTTTATAATTTTATTAATTATATATAAGAGAAGATTCTTCTTCCTACATCTCAAGAAGGTGGGAAGAAGAACCTTGAGTAATACCACAAATGGTGGAGAATATGTTATCTCTGCGGGGAAAAAGGCCATAGGGTGAACAATTTTTATGGAGTTCAATGTCTCATTCAGGGAAATCATGGGCATTACCCAACTGAATACAAAGACATAAGAATCAACTTATAAACCAAATAAATTCATTTTCCTTCCCAAAAATTAACTTATAATGATTTAAGTATTTATATATTTGGATACAAGAATTATAAATAGTGAATTATATTAAGTGAATTTGATTTATGTTTTTTTCTAAGAATTTTCACGAATATGTTGAATAGTTATAATGGACAAGAAAATTGATTTAAGGGTATTATTATATATTTGTTGAATATATATCATTTAGAGAAATAACCCCCTTTATATTTATCTAATTTTAAGATATTGATGTTTGGATAAAGATATGTTGGATTTGAATAAGTTAATTGGATGATACTAGTTTCTTGGGAACTAATTATGGATTTCTTTTGAGAGGGTTATTCTATAATGGATAAAGTACAAAAATTTTGGGGACATAATGAATATGTGTATATATATAATATGTTTTGGAATAAGGAAACACACATGTTTTCAATAAGGATATATGATAATTATAGTTATTACCATGAATCAAGACATTAATTGTAGAATGTGTTCATATTTTTGGAATGTGACCAACAAGAGATACCTTATGATATATTGGGGATAAATGTTAATCCATGATAGTTAACATTTTTTTGGTTTTTTATTTTCATCTTTAAAAAGGTATTTGAGGTTATTAATCTTTAAATAGATTAAGTTAAACATAAAATGATTTTTGTTAGAGTAAATTATTATCTCATCATATATGGACTTATGCATGTTTGATTACAAATGATAACCTTTTTATTATGATAATTATATATGGAAGGACATATCATTATATTTATGGATCACATGATTTTCTAACACTAAGGGAATTAAAATTTCAACTCTATTTAATTTAATAAAAAATGATGTGGAAATTATTTAGGACACATCCAATGGTGATATTGTACTGGAATTAAGTAATTATATTATATAATTATTCAAGTCTATGGGAAAGATCATAAAAATGTTACCCTAGTACTGCCTTTTATTATGAATAAAACAGCCCATTACATCATTACAGATTTATGGCTTTCTGATTTCTAACTTTACCCTAACCTTATTCTCTATCACTCTCCATCAAAACATGATTGTTAGATTTTTTCTTCTATATCCATGTTTTCACTTCTCATCTATGTTATCCTTTGCGTAAATGTAGTGATTATTTGCATTGGGTAATTGTTCTATTTATAACCTTAATTTCAAAAACAACATTTTAGTATTGTATTATACGATGTGGGTTTCTATGAAAGATACATTCATGTAATAATTCTTTTAAAACACCGATAAATATTGAGGGTGAAATTCATTTTTAAGGATGGTTGAATTAAAATCATTTGCATTTTTTTGAGATATAATTTTTTATTGTTTCTTTTCTTTCCTCTATTAATCACTACACTGTGATAAGCATGAATTATACACTACACCAGAATAACTTTATGTATACGCAACACAAAGGTAGGTTTCTGTTATACACAATTTCAAATTATTTTGATAGAATTAATTTCAATTAATAATATGTTTAATTGAAAAAATAAATAACATAATATTGTTATTATAATGGAAGGTATGATTTATATTATCTTTATTCTGAAAAACTATTTAAATGAAAATAATTGAATCATTAAAATAATAAAATTAGTCTTCATTAATTTTATTAGTTAAAAATATATATATAATATATTCAATATAATGTTTAAAATTCAACTTATATGATTTCTATACATGATATAGGATCAAATGATTTTTTTGATAATAGACGTATTTTTCAAAAAATGTCGTTTTGTCACCATTTTATGATACAAAAATTCTAAATCTATTTTTGAAAAAATTTTATATTAACTTTATGAAAATAAAAATATTAATTTGATTTTTAAAATAAAAATTTAATTTGGTTTAACATTTTGTATTTTTCACATAAATTTCATTTTTTTGATGAATTGTTAAAATACTGAATTTTATTGAAAACCTATTGTATGGGGTTATACAATTCAGATTCTTGACTATAATGATTAATTAGAAATATAAAACAATTTCCTACATCATGATATTTTTTTATAATTTTTAGACATTAAATAAAATAAATTATTTATGACATCATGATGATGCAGCGGTTACCTCATTAATAAAGTATTTAAATAAAATGAAATGATAATGTAAAATCTATGACCTACACATGTACAAAACCTATTGTATGGGTGGTTTTAGAAACCTTATCACCATACCGTAGAATTATATCAATATGGGACCTTTTGAATACAAAAATAATTTTAATATAAAGTAACATTACTTTACTTTCTAAGAGTGCCCCTCCTCTCCTATTATAAAAGGCCCCCACCTCTACATCCTTACCCACACTTCCAAAGCCTTTGGCTCGGCCATTCACTTGAGTCATTTTTTTTATTTTGCATCTCCAACCACCTAAAGTATTTTTATTAATTTATCTTTTAACAACACCAGTATATTCCATATACTAGGATGTTGTTATAAGAAGGATTTGAGCTACACATTCACACACCTACATCTAATGGTTAATGAAAATAATGTTTCCGTGGATGGCGAATTTCTACCTCCCGAAACGATGGTTGTTCAACATTATTTTAACACCATCAAAGGATGCCATTAATATGACACTATATTTATATATGATATATAATATGTTTATGTTTTCCTTAAGCTTCGTTATATTTCATTTTGGTCATACCTTTATGGTATCCATTATGGGTAAACGCGATATCTTCATTTAAGGAAGTGTGTACTACCGCCCCCTCAAAGTGATTTGATTCGTTAAATACCATATGTGGGATGTATAAAGGATGAAGTTATGATATTATATATGATATTACACTAGAATTATAGTATACCTTTATATCATGATGATTCCATTCTATAAAATACAAAATAGAAATGAAAGTAGCGTTCATGTGTACGTACGGCTTACCTTCTCCATGAACGGTGCATTTCTTTTCTTACCTCTATATGATTATGTAATATTATAAATGCATGTATATACTGGATATATATGATATATATGATATATAAATCATGATTAAAATTCTATATATAATTGATACATGATCAATTTGTAATTATAAAGGGTTTATTTTTTACTCAAGTACCGATGATCGTTAAAACAACCTTTATTAACATAAATAATTACATAGTATTCATGACATTGAAATAAGTGATATAAAAGGAATAATGAACACAAAGAAGGTTCTTAAACAAGTAGAAATTAACTCAAGTTTATTATTCAGGAGATTAAATAACGACTGAGTCAAGTCGGACCTGAGGTATGGGACTTCGTCTCAATCTCCTTTCATTGAGGCATATTTTGTTTTATACAGAACCTTCTTTTATACGGTGGATAAACCCCTTTTACATTTACGTTTATCCAAAAGGAATATTTTTTATACAAATCGTTTCACTAAATGACAAAAGGGAATGATTTTGTCGTACGTATGCGGTGACAACGACTTCTCCTCCGTCGTGAACATTATTTGAGTTTCGGATTACTCTACAAGCCATACATTTTTTTTAAAGAAAAATAAATACCATGTTTTACTTTTATTTTATTTTGGTATTGAAAATGGTTTTCATAATGTTTTTATATCAATGTGTTGTATTGATATCTTGTGATTTAAAGGAGGAAATTTTATGTTTCCATTATGCATGTTTTATGTTATACGATTATGTTGAGGTTCTTGGAAATTATTATGAAGACGGGTGGTTCCATGATATACTAAGGGAGGGTGAGCCCGATATATCTCTCCAATTCATTGGTTAACACGAAGGAGTGAAACGTTAAGGTTTCTCCGAAGAGATTTAGGGAATATACTATGATGGGTATTCCAAACATAACCAAGAGGGTTACTCTCTACGTAAGAATGTTATGAATGCCTCAAGTTACCTTTATGTATTATTATTTCTATGATTTATTCAGGATTTGATGAGGTATGTAAAGGTGATTATGTTTTATGGGTAATGTATGATTTCATTCTTATGTATATATGAACGTATGTTTCCTTTCCATATTTTTATAACCCATACTGAGATTTTTATGCTCATCCCAAGTTTTTTTAAATGTTTTTCACAGGTCAAGGGAAAGGTACATGATATAATGATAGTGTCAAGGAAGTGTCAAGAATGAATCCATATTTTATTTTAAATACGTTTCCATTTATGGGAAAAATGAATACTATCTTTATTTAACCACTTTGTGTATATGTGGAATGTAATGAAAGTTTTATGTTCTAATTCACTAAAACTCTAAACCTGAAAGGATCCCCAATGTGTAATCTTGTAATAACTCAAGATTAAGTAAGGTTTAAGGCCGAGGCCTTATAGTTGTTATCAGTGGTCTTTTTAGATAACTTTAGGAGTTAGAATTTTATTAAATAATTATTCAAAAATATTTTTTTTGGTCAAATTGAAGTGATGTAGCATTTGAAGATTACCATGTTGCTTCATCTAAGACATGTTTGTTCAGAATGATTTTCCACAGAGGAAATAGGGATGCAGTGCTAGGAAGGCATATAGAAGGAAATAACCTTCTGAATCATCATCCTGAGATGGTCAGAATTGGAACTGAATTGTTTGTTGCAGTAATGGCGCAGTTGACTCAAGCGATAAATGGTGGTGGTATCCATGAACGAGATCAGCCAGATCAACCGCAGAGGAACATGTCAGTGGTGGAACATTTCATGAGGCAACATCCCCCATCATTCAGAGGATCATCTGACCCTGTGATAGCTAAAAGATGGATTAATGCACTGGAGAAGATTTTCAATGTCATGGGGTGTTCAGACAATGAAAAGGTCAGTATTTCTATTTACCGTTTGGAGGGTGAAGCAGATTAGTGGTGGTCGATGGTTAAAAATATCAGGGACGCTGATGAGATGGATGCTCTTGACTAGGATGAATTCAAAGGTATGTTTCTTGAGAAGTATTTTCCTAATGCTGTTCGACTTTGGATGGAAAAACAATTCCTGGAATTGAGGCAAGAGGAAGACTCAGTGTCCGCCTAAGAAGAATGCTTCACTCGATTGGCAAGGTATTATCCAAATTTTATCTGAGACCTTGAGAGTAAAATCAATTATTTTTACTCAGGATTAAAGCCAAAGTATCGAAGGGCATTAGCTTCTCGTGAGTTTAAAAGTTATGAAAAGCTTGATCGATGTGCTGAGAATGTGGAAATGGAGTTTTCCGATGATCAAGTGTTCTATAACAACTAGCAGAATAAGAGACCGAGGTGGCATGAGAAAGGAAATAATTCTTCAAAAAGGTCTGACGGTGAGAATACTAAGTTTCTAGTTTCTGATAAATGTGGTAAAAGGCATGCTGTGGAATGTCTTCTAAATTCGGGAAAGTGGTACCGATGTGATAAGATGAGACATAAGGCTAGTGACTGCACTTAAAAAGATCAAGGTGATGGTAAGTTCAAATATGATTTACAGTTAGTGAAATTGTTTAAGTGTAATGAGATGGGTCACTATGCAAACGAATGTCCAAAAAAGAGTTGGAGTGATGGGAAGCAGTTAGACTATAAGCAGAAAGGGGTGGGGAAATCCTTTGGAACTGCTTCAGCAGATGTCATGCCATAAAATGAAGTTGTATTAGGTACTTTGTTTTTTTCAGATTATACCAGTGTGTTGTTTGATTCAGGGTCTACACATTCTTTCATCTCTGAAACCTTTTCTAGTAAAATGGGAATACCATCTCAAGAAATGATTCCTGAACTTGTGGTAAAAACACCTAGGGGAAATGTTGAGGAAAAAAGAATTTATAAGAATATTCCTATCCTTATCTGTGGAAAGAACCAACTTGAAAACCTTATTGTTTTACCACTAGTAGAGTTTGATGTTATCCTGGGTATGGATTGGCTCTCTATTTACCATGCTAAGATTGACTATAGAGCTAATGAAGTTTCTTTTCAGAAAGACTTTCATTTTGTGTACAAGAATGAACCCTTATTGTTGATAACATATCAAGAGGCCGAGAAACTTGTAAAATATGGAAATTATTTTTACCTTGCACACATCGTTGAAAATAGAGGAACTGTTCAGATTAATGATGTGCCAGTGGTAAATGAGAATCCTGATGTTTTTCCTGATGAGTTGCCTGGAATAATACCAGATCGGGAAGTTGAGTTTACTGTTGACTTAGTTCCTAATGCTAAGCCAATTTCAAAACCCCCTTATCGAATGGATGAAATTGAACTTTTAGAGTTGAAGGTGAAATGGAAAGATTTATTAGATAAAGGTTTCATTCGACCTAGCGCGTCACCATGGGGTGATCCTATTTTATTTGTTAAAAAGAAAGATGGTTCTATGAGACTTTACATTGATTATAGATCCTTGAATAACATCACTGTTAAGAAAAAATATCATTTCACTCATATCGATGATTTGTTTGATCAGCACCAGGGAGCTCAGTATTTTTCAAAGATTGACCAGAGATCGGGGTACCATCAGCTGAATGTAAAGGAAGAAGATATTTCGAAGACTGTGTTTCGTACAAGATATGGCCATTATGAATTTCTAGTAATGCCTTTTGGGAATACCAATGCACCTACTGTATTCATGGACAAAATGAATAGAACTTTCCATGAGTTCTTGGATAAGCTTATGGTTGTTTTCATTGATGATATTTTGGTGTTTTCTAAAATTAAAGAGGAGCATGAAAGACATTTAAGGGTTATTTAGCAAACCTTAAAAGAAAATAAATTTTATGGGAAATTCGGAATGTGTGAGTTTTGGTTGCAAAAAATTTCTTTCCACGGTCACATTGTTTCAAAATATGGGATAACTATTGATCCTGCAAAAACAAAAGTTGTGGAAGACTGGCCAAGACCCACTAATGTAACTGAGATTCGTAGCTTCCTTGGTTTGGCAGGCTATTACCGAAGATTTGTTAGAAATATTTCATGGTTATATATTCCAATGACTAAGCTAAGTCGGAAGGGTGTTATGTTTATCTGGACAAAATAATGTGATGATTGTTTTCAGGAGTTGAAAAGAAGATTGGTGAATGCTCCAGTTTTGGAACTACCTTCTAGGAATGGTGAGTTTGTTATCTACAGTGATGCTTCATTGAAAGGACATGGTTTTATCCTAATGCATAATGATCAGGTAATTTCTTATTCTTCACGACAGTTGAAAACTCATGACGTAAATTACCCTACACATGATTTTGAATTTGCTGCTGTTGTTTTCGCTTTAAAAATTTGGAGGCATCATTTGTATGGAGTAAAGTGTGAAATATATACCGATCAAAAAATTTTAAAGTATATATTCATTCAGAAAGAGTTAAACATGAGACAGAGGAGATGGATAGAATTAATCAAGGAATATGATTGTACAATTCATTACCATCCAGGAAAAGAAAATATAGTGGATGATGCTTTGAGTCGAAAAAGTAATGCTTCATTAACAATGTTGCATTTGGAACGTGGTCCTTTGGATATGTATTTGATGAAAATTGGCATAGAAGTTATTGGAGTAGGAAGTTATTATGTTTTGTTTCAGGTATCAGTGAGATCATCTCTATCAGACAGAATCAAGAAAGCACAAAATCAAGACAATGAGTTGCAGAAAAAGCTAGAGCTGGTTCAGAAAGGTATGTTGCCTGAATTCAACAATGACAATGATTGTGTTTTGAAATTTGGGAAGATATTGTGTGTGCCCTATGATTCACAGTTGAAGATAGAGTTGTTATGTGAAGCTCATAGTTCTCCATTTTCAGTTCATCCTGGCAGTACTAAGATGTATAGTGATCTGCGGGAGTATTACTGGTGGGATGGAATGAAAAGAGATATTGCTGGTTTTACTGTGAAGTGTTTGACTTGTCAACAGTTTAAAGAAGAGTGGAAGTTACCGAAAGGGATTCTTCATCATTTACCAGTGCTAGAGTGGAAAATGGGAAAATATATCCATGGACTTTGTTGTGAGATTACCGATGATATATTGAGGTAATAATGCAGTATGGGTTATTGTTGATCGCTTGACAAAATCTTCTCATTTCCTTGCTATACGAGATACTTTTTCCCTCGATCAACTTTCATGTTTGTATCTTAAAGAGATAGTTAGGTTACCTGGAGTTCCCCTCTCCATTGTATCTGACCATGATCCCAGGTTCACTTCTATCATTTTTAAAGTCCTTCAGAAGACGTTGGGTACTAAATTAAATTTTAGTACAACTTTTCATCCTCAATTAGATGGGCAGTCAGAACGAACAATTCAGACCTTGGAGAATATGCTAAAAGCTTGTTCGATGGATTATTAGGGATATTGGGGCCAACATATTTCTTTGGATGAATTTTCATATAATAACAGTTTCCATTCCAGTATAAAGATGGAACAATTTCAGGAATTTTATGGGAAGCGGTGTCGAACTATAGATTTCTGGGATGAAGTGGGTGAAAGGAAGTTGATGGGACCACAATTGGTAGAAGATATGGCAGAAAAATTTCAGCTGATTCAGAAACACATGAGAACAGCTCAGAGTAGGCAGAAGAGTTATGCGGACAACAGGATGAAGGATCTCTCTTTTTAGGTAGGTGATCATGTTTTCCTCAATGTATCACCATGGAAAAGTGTGGTGAGATTTGGCAAGAAAGGAAAGATGAGTCTAAGGTTCATTGGACCATATGAAATTCTATAGATAATTGGATCAATTGCTTACCGAGTGGCTTTACCTACGAGTTTATCTCAGGTACACAATGTTTTTCATGTTTCGATGTTGAGAAAGTATATGCCAGATCCATCTAATGTTTTGAGTCCAGAGATAGTTCAGATGGAAGAGAACTTATCTTATGATGAACAATTGGTCCAGATTCTTGACCACATGGAGAAAGTGTTACAGAATAAGGTGATTAATCAGGTAAAGGTTTTGTGGAAAAACCACATGATGGAAGAGGCAACATGGGAATCTGAAAATGCGATGAGAGATAAATACCCCCACTTATTCGATAAGTAAATAAATTGTGGGGAGGCAATTTTCTAAAGGGGGAAGGATGTACCATCCAAAGTATGTAATGAATAATAGATATTTTTATCTATGTCTATTAGTGAATTAGATAGTGTTTTAGAGGCTTAAAAGGAGAATAAATCCAATCTTAAACATGTAATACACTAATATTTTTTAAAGATTGTTTTACTGCCTTTTGATGGAAAACCATTTTTAAATATATATATTGAAAATTTTATTAGCTATGTTTGTCAAAATAAACATATTCTGTATTATTGGGACATCAAAATTTACTTCTTGTGAATTTTTGGTATTTTTTCCGATAAAGTTCATTTTTTAATGAATAGTGAAAAATGTTGTATTTTAATTCAAAACCTCTTTTTAATCCAATTTATTTATATGATTACATTATCATTTTAATTGGGTTTAAAGTGAAATTAGAATATATTTTTACCATCTAATCCGATAGTGGTCGTTGGAATTAATTTCACTTTGAAATTGGACTTAAACTATTGTCAATCTTTTGATACTTATTGTCTCATAAAAACACCCTATTTTCTCTGACAGTGGGAATTAATTATTAAATTAATTAATGTAACTTATAATTTTTTCATTTTGTAAAATAGAAATCATTTTTGAATTCAGAATATCAAATATAGCTTAGGGTGAAGTTTTGGTATTTTTCTGAAAAACATCAATTTTTTGATGAATAGTGAAACCACCAAGTGGTAGTTAAAGAAACTGATTTCTCGTTTAAATGAAACTTTGCCACCTCAGTGATATTATTTTCAAAAATCTGAAACGCATGGTTATCATTAATAAGTAAAATGTTTTTCAATGAGATTAAAATAATTTTTTGGTGAATAGTAACTTTTAAGTTTTTAATCGCGATTAGAGATAATTAGTGCAATTTAATGCAAAAATGATATTATAATTAAATGAAAATACCTAGACACATGTCCTACCCTTATTGGATGTCTCATGGCCGACCAAGAAAATCCATGGGTCAACTTGGGGAACCCATGGAGCCACATATGGTTGTAAAATGACATAAATAACTTTTTATTTAGTGTAAAAGTAAAAATGACACAAACATGAGTTGTTTTAATAAAATAATGTTTACATGGGTTTATACAAGTCCACTTTTTGACTATAAATATTCATTATAAAGATATATATATTTAATACATCATGATATTTTTTTTATAATTTTTAGACTTTAAATAAATTAAATTATAAATGACATCATGATGATGCAGCGATTACCTCATTAAAAAGGATTTAAATAAAATGAAATTATAATGTAAAATCTATGAACTACACATGTCCAAAACCTATTGGATGGGTGGTTATGGAACCCTTATCACCTTACCCTTTAATTATATCAATGTGGGACTTTGGAATCCGAAACTCATTTTAAAATAAAGTAACATTTCTTTACATTCCAAGAGTGCCCCTCCTCTCCTCTTATAAAAGGCCCCCACATCTACCTCATTACCCACACTTGCAAAACCTTTGGCTCGGCCAACCCCTACCCATTTCGTCTCTCCACTTCCCTATTTTACTCCTTAATGCCTCACATTGGGCAGAAGTCTTCCCAAGGAATCCTTTGAGCTCAAACCAAAGGGAGTTACCCGATTTTAAGGTAATGTCTTCACTTGAGTCATGTTGTTTTATTTTGCTTCTCCGACCCCCTAAACACTTTTTATTCGTTTATTTTTTAACAACACAAGTATATTCCATATACTACGATTTTGTTATAAGAAGGATTCAAGCTACACTTACACACACCTACATCTAATGGTTAAAAAACATATTGTTTCCGTGGATGCCGAATTTCTACCTCCCAAAATGATGATTGTTCAACATTCTTTTAACACCTTCAAATGTCCATTAAGATCAAAATATATTTATATATGATATATAATATGTTTATGTTTTCCTTAGGCTTCTGTATTTTTCATTTTGGGCATACCTTTATGGTTTCCATTATGGGTAAACGTGATATCTTCATTTATGAAAGTGCGGACTACCGCCCCCTCAAAGTGATTTGATTCGTTAAATACCATATATGGGACATATAAAGGATGGAGTTATGATATTATATATGATATTACACTGGAATTATAATATACCTTTATATCATTATTATTCCATTCTATAAAAGATGAAATAGCAATGAAAGTAGCGTTCATGTGTACGTACTACTTACCATCTCCATGAACGGTGTATTTCATTTCTTACCTCAAAATGAATATGTAATATTATAAATGCATGTATATACTTGATATATATGATATATATGATATATAAATCATGATTATAATTCTGGATATAATGGATACATGAACAACTTGTAATTATAAAGGGTTTATTTTTTACTCAAGTACCAATGATCGTTAAAACGACCGTTATTAACTTAAATAATTACATAGTGTTCATGACATGGCAATAAGTGATATAAAAGGAATAATGAACATGAAAAAGGTTCTTAAACATGTAGAAATTAACTCAACTTTATTATTCAGGAGATTAATGAACAACCGAGTCAAGTTGGACCAGAGGTATGGGACTTCGTCTCAATCTACTTTCATTAAGGAATATTTTGTTTTATACACAACCTTCTTTTATATGGTGTATAAACCCCTTTGACTATTACGTTTATCCAAAAGGAATCTTTTTTATACAAAGAATTTTACTAAATGACAAAAGGGAATGTTTTTGTAGCATGTATGCAGTTACAACGACTTCTCTGCCGCCATGTCCATTATTTGAGTTTCGGCTTCCTATACAAGCCATACCTATTTTTAAAATAAAAATAAATACCATGTTTTAATTTTCTTTTATTTAGGTATTGAAAATGGTTTTCATAATGTTTTTATATCAATATGTTGTATTTATATCTTGTGATTGAAAGGTGGAAATGTTATGTTTCCTTTTTGCATGTTTTATATGATACAATTATGTTGAGGTTTTTGGGCATTATTATGAAGACGGGTGATTCCGTGATAAACTAATGGCGGGTGAGCCCGATATAGCACTCCAATGCATTGGGTAACGCGAAGGAGTGAAATTTTAAGGTTTATACGAAGAGATTTAGGGAATATAGTGTGATGGGTATAACAAACGTAACCAAGAGGGCTACTCCCTACGTAAGAATGTTATGAATGCCTCAAGTTACCTTTATGTCTTATGATTTCTATGATTTATTCATGATTTAATGAGGTATGTTAAAGTGCTAATGTTTTATGGGTAAAGTATGATTTAATTCTTATGTATATATGAACTTATGTTTCCTTTCCATATTTTTATAACCCATACTGAGCTTTTTATGCAAATCCCATGTTTTTTTGAAATGTTTTTCATAGGTTAAGGGAAAGGTACAGGATATGATGATAGTGTCAAGGAAGTGTCAATAATGAATCCATATTTTATTTTAAATATGTTTCCATTGATGGGAAAAATGAATACTATCTTTATGTAACCACTTTGTTTATATGTGGAATGTAATGCAAGTTTTATGTTCTAATTATCTAAAACTCTAAACCTGAAAAGATCCTCAATGTGTAATCTTGTAATAACTCAAGATTAAGTAAGGTTTAAGGTCTAGGCGTTCAACACAATACATGTTCTTGAAATTAATTTATAACCAATATAAATAATCTACAATTTTTAATAGGATGTTCAAAGGAATATTTCAATGAATATGTAATCGCATTAATAGATCAATTTAAATTTACATCAAATTTTCCCCTATAAATATGGTTTATTTTTAAAAAAATAAAAGCATTAGTGTCATAAATATACAAAAATGTTATCAGTATTATTAAAAAACATTAATTCACTATATTTTCAATCAAGTGGTAAGTTAATTCTTCACATGTGTGTGTGTATAACTTAGCATTTACACCTAGTTATATGATTTATTTTCCATTACCATCTTCAAGTGATTATTATTACGATGTGTTCAAAGATTATATATCATATTTTTTGATAACTATATATATATCTATAATATAACATTAAAATTGTTACCTTCCAATCTATTTGAAAATGATAATGTCACTGGTGCATATGTGTAAATACCACCTCTATTAGACGATGTGATTTGTTCATTATTTCAATTTTAAATGGATAGAAATAAGGATGGATTTACTGAATATATATACTTTAGGTGATTAAATAATGTCTCTATAAAGGGTTATTATTATTTTTATTAATTTTTTTCCTTCTATTAAAAACGAAAAACCACGTTCATGTATACGTACAACCTACCATCAGCATGAATGATCAAATTCGTTATTCTATCAATACCTTTTATAGATAACACTAAATACATTTATAATGAATTCTTATGATATTTCTATATTAATACTAATTTTTGAGATAAAAAATTAATGATAAATGTAAAATTATTGAGAATTATTAACTTTAACAATAATAAGAATGACACATCAATCACCTAGAATAGTGATTTTAATAAAAAAATCAATAATATGATAATAATATGACATAAGTAAAAATAAATTGGATGATAAAAAAGATTATTTTTTTTTGGAATACATGTATAATAAATCTATATTTACTATACAAGTGGTTTTAACATGTACTATTATGTAATAGATCGTAGGTAACATAATTATATTTCAATTATATTTTTAATTAGGATTATTTATGACTGAATTTTCTATAATGATATTATACAATCCTTATGAGATAAATCAATTTGATTTTTTATCCCTAATTTATTTATTAATAAATAAATTTTTCCTATCATTTTCATCAATTTATGCAATCATGAAATCAAGATAATATTTTATGGAAATCCTACATCATTTCTCTCATCAGTCAAAACCCCATTTTCTTCCATATCAATGTTTTCTTAAAATCATTAAAAGAATTATTTTAATATATTAATATGATTGTTTAAATTACTTTTTCCATTGATTTCATTTTTGTAAAATGGTTCAAACAAAACCTAATTTTCATTTCCCAATTGAAGAACATTTTTACATTTTAAAATGTGTGGAATGAATGTTTTATTTTAACATAAATGGAATGAACATATTTTCTTTCTATCATAACCTCTCATCCCTTTGATGCATCCTTTACATGTTCACTAATTTATTTTAAAATAAAATATATTCCATAAAATTATGGAAATTTTAATATTTTTAGTATATGATTTCAAAATTTAATTTATATTTTCATCAAGACATATTGTAATAATTCTTATTAAATTAATGTTCATATATGATAACATTTTATCATGTTAATAAACTATTACATTGGTTATAAACCAATTATAGTAGGATTATTCTTTCTGTAGAGTGTTTATGATTTTGAGGATGAGTGGATTATAAAACCTATTTTTTCTTATTATTTTTTTTATGATGATATAATGAGTGTTTTATTATCTTTTGGCACAAATATATATGGTTGTCATTATATGATGGGTGGGACAAGAATTATATAGCCTCTAATAGATGGAATAATTTTTTACCTATCATGAAAAAAATACGAGAAGCTTGTATATTTTCCTGATACACTATGGGAAACAATTAGTCATGCTTTATCCGTTGTGGGAATCGATGTTGTTGCTTTAAACGTTATGTTATTGGAAACAATTGTTGATACATGATATAATATATTTTTATGGTCTTGGTAATTTACCCTAACCTAGATAATGTATTATATACTTATAATTATGGCATAATTTTGTCAAATGAACTTATGGTTATAGATTGATCTATAATGATTTCACACTCTTATCAATCATGTATTTTGAAATAATAATGTTGCATGCCATTAAACAAGTTTATGATCCATGATGGATGGTTTATGAACATATTTACTTATTCTCATGACTATTTTACCATTATTCTTACTTTATGATTTCATATGATAATCAATTGATATCCCCCATGTATACCATTACTCAGTATCTAAGTTCACCCATTCTATTGTTTCCTTTCACCATGTTTTGAGAAATGGGTTAAGATGGTTTTAACAATAAATATTACTAAATGTTATGAAATATTAATGAGATATTGAAGATCTTTCTTTAAATATAGAGATTCTATATCTGGTCTCTAAATAAATTAAACTATTTTGGTTTTCAGGATTGTATTTGTGAAATATATTAAGTATTCGTATAAAAAATGTAATATTAATGTATGGATAACATTGGTAGTAATTCTAAACCTTGAAATATTACCTCAAAACTCTAAAAATGATATCTCATTTAGAGTTATTATTTTGTTCAGTATGTTTCAGCCACATTGAAAACTTAATCTGTTAGAGGTTATTTTTTTGGATTTTCCATGGGTTATAGAAAAATCACAAATTTTGGTACCCACTATGTAAAACATATTTTCTATATTCATCTTAATATAGAGTCATTTCTTCTCACAGACTCTCTAAAAAGTATATTTTATCATATTAAGAAATTTATAGTGTTTGTTGTAATGTTTTCAATGATTTTCACCATTATGGTCTGAGTCTTATACATCAGAGAACTACCTACAACTATACCAATCATACTATAATAAATCTGAATTATCCATTTATAATTTTTTTTATTATAACTTAATTTTATATTTGGGGTTATAAAAAACATGCACATGATCTATTAAAATTTTCCTAATGTTCAGGTAACGACCCCTTGTGGTTATATATTCCTAAAAATATATTTTTTAATTTATTCATTTTGGGACGATGTGAATTATTTATTAAGAAATATAATTTTTTGATTCATCCAACATATAATTTGGTGTGTTCAAATAATAGACGTATACCTTCCCGAAAAAATTAAAATATATTTTGAAATCCTATTGTTTATTTTTTTTATTAATAACGGAATATGATTATGAGTTGAGAATATATTGGGTAATTTTTTAAAATACCTATGTTGGTATTATTTATTATGTATCATAAACATCATTATATATATAATTTAATATCATGATTCCAAATTAATATCTTCAGCAAGTAATATTATATAATTATGTTTGTATGTAATGTTATATAGTATTAATTCTTATAAATTTTTCTTACGTGACTTTTATAAAATATATGGTTCAGTTAAAAATATTATTCTAGAAAATAAATTATTATAGAGGGTTTTTTATGGTTCATGTGTCCTTTAAATGTTTGATCCATTTTTCATAATATTATTAATGCAGAAACTTGTTCGGTTATGATATTTGAAATTTTATTTTTAAATAAATAATTACTTCTATGAATTAAGTGTTTAATGTTAATAATCAGTGGTTTAATAATGATATTGACCTATAGGTACTTGATGATCAATGATAGTTTTCTATTCCAGGTGAAATAAACTATTTTCAAGACTAGATGTTGTTCAATATAGTGGTTTATGTTTCCAATGTATTATTGTTAAAATTTTATTATAGAAGAAAATAAAATAGAATATATGGTGATTATTTATCAATATAAAAATGATATAATACACATGAATTGAATTTTGAATGACTTGAGGTTCCAATGATATCATATAAATAGTTATTCCCTATAAAATTATAAACTAATTTAATTATATATCACTAATATTTTTGTGTGTTTATTATTTTTAAGATAAACATTTCCCCATCAAATCTCTTCTAGTGAATTGTTGTTTTTTTCATGGAAATCGATAATTTTTCAAACTATGTTAAGTTCCTTTTATTATAGTGTTGTGAAAGAGTGATATATTCTAATTTCCCCTTGTCATATCTTCCCAAAGTCATATGTGTTGTTCAAGTTGATATTATTCATGTAACCTTTCTCAAATTTCCCATCATCATGTTCCTTGAAATTTAAAATCTTTTTTCTAAATTTTAATTATTATTGGTTTTCTCATTTATCTAGACCATCATGTTTATCTCTATGAAGGGAAGTTTTATATAATTAACAAAAAGTATTATTAGAACTAATAGTTTGAATATATTTGTTCTAATTAATAAAATGGTTCAATACATCTTGTTAATTTTTTTGGTTTTTTTTACACTACACTTTTCATTCATGGATTTTTCAAATGTCATGAAATTATATAGAGAAAATAATATAATTTGACAATTATTAGGAATAGTTTTAGTTTCTAGATTACAAAAATATATGATATAATTTTCTAAAGAAATAATACTATTCCATTTACTTATTTATATGTGGACATGATAGAGGTAATTGACTGGGGGAATATTTACTAGAAAAAACATGGAGTTATATATTTGAAATTATCAAACTAAACTATTTACAATAACAAGGAGATGAAAACCACTATAATGTTGATTTATAAAAACAAATAAATATTAGACACTTCTTCCATTATGAACAAGTTGTTCCTTATATAGATATTCCTTAATCTGAATATAACTGATTAAAATTCAATGATTGATCAACATATGAAATTTAATATAATCAAGAGAATTTTGGAATGAATGGACATAAACTTTTTGAGTTAGATATGGTAAATAATCATATTATCCTCATTTTAGGAATCATCAAATGTGATGGTCCACACATTGGAAGTTCATGGGAGATGACTAACTTTGTGGTAACAGATATCTAGGTTATTATGTTGAATGAATTGATCATATGGAGGTAATATAAAATGACTTCTAGAAAATTTATAGCGTAGAAGGAATAGATTTTTTAAATGAAAATTTATCCAAAAAGAGAGAGGTAAAACAAGAGAAAAAACTATAGGTAAAGTGACTATTCTTTACCTTGCATTATAGTAGTGTCGAATGAATGAAAATTAAAAAAATATATATTATTGAAAATATTAGAGGGTAAACTCATGAGGTCTGTCCATTGAAGTAGTATATGAGATATTTTAGGATATTTTAGATATGGATTATCATTAGTTTATTATTTTCATTCATTACCATCTCTAGTACATCACATCAATATATATCATAAAATTTTGTCAAAATAAATTAATTTTTTGAATCTTTTTGTAAGGTTCATGTAACTGATATTGATTCTGTTGATATTGTATACTAATTTCATGTATATATTGTAAAAGATAAAGGATTCATCCTAATTATAAAAGATGATATGTGCATATAATGATTAAGGAATAATATTATTTTGATATGTTTAATGAAGGATGTCCTGTTTTGTACAATACTAATAGATGGGATATAGAATATCAAAAAGGGTTCCTTAGTTGTGGATAATGTTATGAAATAGGGATCATTTAATATAATGATTCATTTTTATAAGAATTTTTTTGATATATCTTTTAGAAACACTATGTTGTAGAATTATCATTTTGGTCACATGATTAAGAAGGGAATGAGAGCTTTTTATTTTAAAGTAATACTAACACCCATTCACATAGGGTATATAAAATTTAAATATTGTAGCCTCAATGAGTGAAACTGTATTTCTTTTTCTATTCATGGATAAACACCCAAGTCTCTTAAATAAGATATTGTACATATTGATGTATAGAGACTAATGAAAATAAATTACCATGAAGTTTAATCATAAATTTTTACCTTTGTTTATGATTTTATAAAATATATTTGGTAATACATTCTATAAAAGTATATCTATCCTAGAGAATGTGATTGGTAAAATGATAAAAATCATAGTTTTGCATAATGGTTATTAGTACAGCCATAAATAAATCGATAAAAAACGAATTTTTTTCATAGAGGACATTAGACTATTTAGTAAGTAGACTTGTCACACTGAAATATCTTTGGATGTATCATTTATATAGATTTTTATGTCTCTAAATGAGGAAATCTTGATTCTAAACTGAATATATGTCTCCTAATGGGGAATTATTACAGGTACATTGAATTTTTAATTTGGGATAATGGAAAATATATAGATATTAAAATTTTCATTATATTTATTCAAAAATGTATCATATAAAAGGATTTCCACATGGTATAAGATTTTATACAGAAAAATATATCAACAGAGAAGTTCGATATTAATTTAAATAAAATATAATCAATTATAGTTTTTTATGGAGTTTAGAATGTGTGGAAGTTCCATATAATTTTTTAATACAAAATCTTTTTTATTTTTTATAGGTACCAAGAATATTGGATGTGAAAGGATGTTTTGTATCTTATAAGTCATGGAAGCTATTTTCAAAAATATATATAAAGCATTCTGTTAATTTGAGGTGGTGTATCATATTCATTTAACCAATGTAGTGGTGTTAATAAAATAAAAAATATAGTCTACTAATAGATTGTGGTGAACCCATAATCTGATAATCGATTAAAATTTTAATTGCCGTCAAATTTTTGAATTTATAAATGAAAGAAAATCTCGATTTATTACATTTGAGTGGGTCATGGAAAAATAATAATATAAGAAAATTAAAAAAAATTAGAATATTTCATTAATTAATAATGAAATTATTTGAAGTTGTATAATTCAAGGTCTTTTGTGAAAGTATTTTAATGAAAAAAGGAAATTTATTTTAATAAAATATACTCTTAAATGGTAAATCATACAACAATCTATACTATTATTAGATTGGATGATTAAAGTGGACTACATTTCGAGTGACCATATTTTTTGATGGTATATATTCTATGTTATGTAGATGAAAAATGAGAATTTGGAAGTGTTTAAATAAATCCCAAAACATTGATTTTATATAAAATCTCAAATAGAATTTCAGTTGTCTAAAACATGAACCCAATCAACATAATAGTATATTTGATATGGCCATTAGTTTTAGGGATGTAATTGCATTAAATATGAATCATTATTGTTATTTTTTTTGTATTAAATTATGTATTTTAATCATAATTATCTTGTTGACATATGATATTCTCCGGTTAGATATAAATATGGAATAGATAGTTTATATGAAAAATGGAGTCATTTTAAATGTTTTAGATAAATGAATTTAGAGTGGTAATAAAATTTTACAAGAGTATTAACATATTATAATTGATATAAAAAATATTATTTTCATAGTTATACAATAACGGGTTGGTATATAATATTTCATAATGTAGATATAATATAATCATTCAACCTAAATTGATAACCACTTAAAACAAAATAAATATATGTATCCATGCATAAACTATTGGAAATGATCATAGATAGAGTTTTTTATTAATTATTATTCTTATTCATAAAAACTTACATCATTTTAATTTGTATTGGGAGTTTAAAATGGTAATTGAGGAATCTAGGGAAGAAACACTGGTAGTCTATGAAGTGTACACTCTTGAATCCCATTGGTAGAATGAAATTATCTCAATTTTTTAGGATGGATGACCCTTTATTAGAATATATATTGATACAAAATTTTAAGATATTTGATATTTGAATGATTTTCAAATGATATGAGTTACCATTTTCAGGGTTGAAGGTGGGATGGATATTCTAACAATAAGAATCATTTTCTATACAATACACTAAATTAGTGTGTGTTGAAACATCTAATTCTAGGAACGAGTGGATATGGGTGGTGGGTCTATTAGAGAAATCTAAAAGAATATAGGGGAATAAAATGAAACTCTATAATAGTTAAAGTGAAATAAGTCATAATTAGAAAAGTATTTTATTTTAATTCTTTTTGTAACATCTATAAATTTAGTTTGAGATAACAATATTCTCCATATACTCCATAATACAAAATAACAAGACTTACAAAAATTATAATAAACTACTAAAATATTATAATTTTTTTGAGCTCATTATAATATATACATTCAATTGGAGGGTATGAATATGGGTAATGACATTAGGAAATAAATAAAATTTTAGATAATCAATACAAATTCATGGAATAATTCTTTGTAAATAAGTTATCAATTTTTTTAAAAAATCCATTTTATGCAAAAAAAAATACATTATCATAAAAAATAGAATTTAATTCTATTTGTGAAAAAATAAAACAATAAATTTTGAAAAATACAATAAATTTTATTCTATAAAATTTAAATAATTTTTTATTTTATCATATATAAATTTACTTATGGTGAAATTTTAGAATTATGTTGAAATGAGTGATTTTTCAATGAATGGTGAAAATATAGATTCTTCATATACAGTCAATTATTTTCATTAAAGCAAGTAATATAAAAATGAAATTATATTTTTTATTTTTTATTATTGTAACAATTGATACATTTTAATGATAATATTATAATTAATTTCATTTCAAATATAAATATTCACAACATTGATATAAGATAATTTCTTAGCATAAAACTCATTTTTTAATTAGATATTTCATTGAATTATATAAACTTATAAAATAATTTTTTTCAAATATAAAAACTAGATATTGAAAAATATAACAACATATTTAGAATCATATGTTTTCGATTTGGTAAATAAGGACCTTCATTTTTTTGTTATTGTGAATGGTAACTATGGATAATATTTTTCATCATTGTAAGGGTGAACTGGTAAAACATAGTAAAAACTATGGGGATAATATTTTATTACAATCATAACACATGAGATAAATCCATTTTAATAGTTCTAATTAATAATAATAATCCTATGTTATAAATTATGGAAATTTGGTGTAATTTTTTATTTGATAATGACTTATATATTATTTAAAGAAATGAAATATACAAAATGTCACTCTATATTCTATTAAAAACACTAATATTTTGAAATGGGGATTAAAAGAGGATATGGTCAGTTGTAAATGATTATATTAAATATAGGAAAAATATTAATATATTCGTAATTTATTTTTGGTTTTTAATAATTTTATAGTTAGGTTAAATTCTTACAGTACATCGATGTAGTTTTTGTGCAATGAGAAAAAACTTTACTAAAAAATTTTAAATTATATAAAATAAATAAGGAATTGGGAAAAAATTCCCTTAAATTTTATGGTAAAATATATTTTATAAATTATGTTCAAATGTTTGATACTCTAATTTAATTCAATATTCCTAACTTCAAATCAAAATTATGAATAGTACAAAAAATAACCTTTATAATATATTTAATTATCTAATATCTTATTAAATGATTTAAAAATACTAAAAACATTAAATAAGACATGGTGGATGGTATATTTTCTCAAATATATTCCATTTACAATTTCCCCTTATTTTTACGTTAAAATTAAATTTATAACTCATATAGATTGTAAAATGTGTTTCTGTGATTAAGGATAACATTTGTTAACAAGGGGTTAAACAAAATTGATACATTTTAAAATGACCTAAAAACATTTATAAATAATATTTTTTGAGTTTATTTATATCTTATATAATATTTATTTATAAAATAATCCAATTAAGAACTTCATTTCCGCTTATGTGATCTTATAAACATTTATTGTTTTCAAAAAATACAAGATTTCCACTTCCCACTCTTATAAAAGGAATCCTCTCCTCTCTCTACTTTACTCTAATTAAAGAAACCTATATCCACCAAAACATACCCAATTAGATTCAATTAATTTATATCCATGAATTTTAGGATATTTTTTTCTTAACATTTACTTCCCATGGTCCTTAAGAAGGGATCTATACTTAGTCAATGAAAAAAGTGGTAATCATCTTACCTAATGTATTTAAATTTATTTAATACCCTACTTCATAAACATTTCTATTATAAATTTTAAAATAAGAAATATATTATAAACAAATGTCAAAAATATTTATTTTTATTTATCACGAACCATTCGCCAACCTCTATTCCATCAAATATGAAATGATCTTGTCACTTCTACATAAATATGGACTATAACATCAACATATTGTTATAATTAATTTTCTATTAACATCCTTAATGGTTGGTTTCTAAGATAGTTCTAATGTTTATATATTATATTAATGATATCATTAAACATATTGAATGATAAATTATTGTTTTTTTCTTGTTTTGAAAATGAATATTGTATTAAAACGATTATATAGACATCCATCTCCATGATTAATGTAACTAATTTTTATATATGAAATTTGATTGGATGATTATTAATATGTATATAGTGAATATATTTTATATTTACATCACAGTTAACAATCTAGAGATTATGGAACCATTACCAAATCCTATGGACTGGAATTGTTGAACCAAAACATACACGAAGTAACAAAACTGTTCACTCCTGAAAAAATTATTTTGATAAGATATAATTAATAAGTTTGAACTAAAATTTTATAATTGGATCATAAATAAAATTATATATATAATAGGTATTATATTATATAAATAGAATAAATTTTAACAAATTATATAGGTATTTAGATAGCTTATGAAGAATGTCGAATTAAACATAAGGGTTTCTCATCTCACATATATTTCTATGAGACATATGTCATTTTCCACAGTTCTTTCATTGATGAGGATTATATATTGAAACTTTAAAATGCATTATAAGTAATAAGTTGGTTATAATTTTATTTTATGTTACCTTATATTTTATTACTCCCGTAGATGTTTTGACACCAAATCTACCAAATAAATACGGGTTTTTATGTCATATTCCCATTTTTATCCGGATTATTTATGATTATATTTTTTGATGAAATTCAACTATCATTCATTCACAAAAAAAATATTTATTTTTTTTCCACATTTAACCTGTATTTATTACATTTCTACCATTCTTTTTCCTTTCATTATGTACTCCAGAGATTGAAGTAATTTTATATAGAAAAATGAATTTTTTTTATAATTTAGTTGAGAATGATTTTTATTCCATATACATTTGTTCATTAAACTTATTTCAAGAAATTTATTTTAATATTTTAATATTATTGTTTTTATTATCTTTAATCATTTTTAAATTTCTATGAAATAATTTTAAACTCATCTTCATTTAATTTTACAAATGATTTACATTTCAATTTTATAAATCAAATTGAAGGAATCATTATTTATACATTTATACTATAAATGAAATTTCTTCCATCATGACCAATAATTTGCTTAAAGATTCATTTTCATTTTTCCGTGGTTATTTTTGAAGAAATATTTTTTTATATTTTTTAAACTTTTAATTTTTAAATAAATAAATTACCAATGAAATGATAATTTTCATCCAAAAATGTTCCAATGATATTTTTAAGTAAATTTTCATCTATGATATTATATATTTATGATATTTATGATTAAATAGTTATATTATTTGACTAAATAATATATATAATTTTTTTCACATTTATTTTTGATGATGAAATTCTAATGAAACCAGTTTTCTGTTATATAGGAAATTTTGTAATGGAGTGATAAATGTTTTCATTATAATTTGGGATTATCATATATGTATTATTAATATGTGGTATGTTGGTTTGTTATATCCCACTAATGAATTTTGAAAATATTAGTTTTTTATGAGATTCAAGGGTGCATGGGTGGTTATCCCATTACAAAAATATGGTACATCAAATTTTATGTCAATAATGAAAGAGGGTACCTGGGAGAATCATAAAAATATGATAAAGGTATATGGGTGGTTATCCCAAGACTATATGATAAATTTCCTGGTGGTTATCCTTGAAAAAAAAATTCTACGACAATCATTTTTCTACACATTAATCTATTTTTCTATAAAATGATATGGGACCATTGTTATACTCTCCGGGATCATGTTATTTGAATCCTTTTTAATTAATAACTTATGACCAATAATGATATATTCCATGAATCATGATTATTATCTATGAAATAATGAGTTTATTTTTCATAGGTGGAGCTCATATTGTCATACACATTTTCTCAAGTTATATTTAAATAAACAATGATATCCCCCTTATTTTATTTTACTGGTCATATAAGATCACCAATTGTTGTATTTCCATTAATAAATAATATAAATAATGTTTTTCATTATCAAAAATATGAAAATGGTAATAAATTTATAGAAAATATAGTGAGATTATGTATATTGATTACAAACCATTTTTTCATATCTATGTTTCTATAGACAATTAACCCTTGTCTTTATGGTTAATATGGCAATGTTATCTGATGATCATTTTTCTAAAAATATCTAATTTTTACATAATAAAAGTTTGAGACACTATAATTTGTATCAAATCTATATTTACTTATTTTTGGAAACATAGAAGTGAAAATTATAGTAAGGTCCCTTATGATGAAACTAATTATAAAATAAAATCATATGTTATAGTAAATAATGGTATGTAGTTTTACATGAAATTCATCCGTTTATAGATAGTAGAAGGGTATGTAGTTGTGTCATACATTCACCTAGTGGTAACAACTATGAATGGGGTGGATTCGATATTAACTACAAAATCACATGTTCATGATTAGTGGGCCTAGGATTGTACACTTCAGTACACACTCATAGGTGATAATCATCGATTATTTAAAATTTTCATTATGATCCATTATAAAGGATTTGAATATATATTAACCATTAATAAACTATGTTAATGAAAAGGTTTAATAGATTAAAAATATGATTTCATGATTTAAACATCTTATAATTTATCTTTTTTCTCTATATTGATTCTCATAATGATTATTATTTCAAATATTGTCATTATTTTTATTAAATTGATGTAACTCACAAGAACCATGTAAATGATAAATTTGATATATTTTCTAATGATTTTATTCATTATAATGCAATGAAAATTGAGTATGGAATGAAAAATAGTTATATTATGTCTCATTAGCTATAATCTTATGTGATTAACAAACTCAACTTGGGTGATATTCCAAACAAACATAATATAAATCAAATGGTTATCCATAATACATTAGTTAGTGAATACCATTAAAGAAAAAAGAATTATCTTCCAAAATTTCATGTATAATGTAATAAGAACTTGAGTAAATGCCTCAAAGGAATAGAAACACATTTTATATCTTGAATATAAGAGAAACGTTTAAGTAATTATTGAGGAAAATTAAAGTTCATGATGGATACAAATAAATTGATTCATAATGAAATATTAATAGGTCAATGTCTTAAATGTGATCAATTTTTAAATTATCTTATCCAACACCCTAATATAAGTGTCAACTCCTATACCAATGAAGGGAATATGATTTAAAAAAATTTCGAAGTGAAATGATTGATTTTTTATGTACTAGGATTAGAGAATTATGTGGTATAATTTTTTTGTTAAAACTATTCTTTTTATAAGAATCATGAAACATTTATGGTAATTTTTTCACTATTAATTTATTTTTTTTAAATAATATTTTGAATTGTATAAATAACTTAGAAATAAAATTTTGTGGTAAGGTTAATTTTTTTTAAAACATATGATTGAGGGGGAAAAACCATTAATTTATTTATTAGGTTGAGATAATAATGTATACATGTTATAATGAGTTGATTGATACTAATAAATTATATTTTATAGTATTTGAAACCTTGATAATTATTCTTTTATTTGATGAAAAATTGATTTATAATAAATTTTATATCATTTTTTTGTGAAATATATTTAATGATATGTTATTATTTTATGAATAAATTAAGAGTAATATTTTTGAATTTTATATGTTTTCATTGATTTTATATGGTTATTTATTTCATTATAATGTTTTATAATAATACATGATCAAGGTATTCACATGTTCATTATGTGAAATTTTGATCTACTTCATGTTTTGTAAGGATAAAAGATAAATTTGATCATGGAAAAAAATGTGTTAAAAATCATTTAGATATATTTATATTGAATATGGTCATATATATATATATATATTATATTTACTAATTATAACTATTACATTAATAGAATAAGGTAATCTTTTGGTGTTATTTTTATGGTTATAGATATTAGAGTATTATATAAATTCGTATTGGAAGACCACTACTAACCATTTTTGTTTTGGTAAATATATATAGATATACAAAATAATTTTCAATTATTTATAGATATTATGATCTATTAAAAAATTAGTTCAACATTCATGAAAAATAAATATTGAATATTCTTTTGATAGAGTAAGATATGATGTGGAAATTGATTGAAGCCCCAATAAAGGATGAAATTGTGTATATGAAATAGAATGATTTTGAGTAAATGTATTTCATGGTGTTGTTAATATTTATTTTAAAAAAGTCCATTAAAATTTATATAATTATATCTACATAAAAATTTTATTCTTTTTCCTTCAGTTGTGATGAATTGACTGTCTTTTAACTGACAACTGATTTATTGTTTTTTTTCATTATTTATCTCATCACCATATTCTTTATCGCTCTATAATAGTCCTAGGATGTTATTTTTCTTCTCCATAAATATATTGTAACATCCCAATAATATTATCCTTTTATGGGAACCTCATTTTGTGTTATTTTAGGTAACCATTATGTTTCCCATTCCAATTTTTCAAAGAATTTTTTATTATCCCACTGTACGATGTGGGTTTTCAACAAACCAGTTTTAAAATATTGAACCAATTATGAATAAGATATAATTTTTATGATATAATTTATTTAGTTGAGGTAGAATATTACAGTATTATATTTTATTATATGATAATAACTATCTCAATGTCTTGGATAAAACTCATCATTATGATTTAATTGAATTTCAATATCCTATAAAAATATTAATATTTAAATGTGATTGTTACAAATTAGTTGATGAATTACTGGGTATTAATATGAGTAAAAAATAATAAAATTTATGTATAATGGACCTTCTAAATAAATATTTATTATTTAATTCTTAATGAATATGAATTCCTTTTTAGTAGTCATTTTTATGCATCAAAAATAATTATTCCTGAAAAAAAAATTGTATATATTATAAAAACATTATAAAAAATTTAGATATTTCATTTCATAAAATTATCATATTTTATTAAATCATCATATAATTATTAACATAGGGTAACCAGTTTTGGGATTTTTTTGAAATGATATATTTTTTAGTTAAAATTGAAAATTAGTGACTTTTCAATTACAATCATTTCATCATAATAAATAATTTTAATTTAAAATTATATTTATTTTTTATATTTGGTATTAAAGTGAAATATGATCCATTTTTAAGGTAATTTATTTAATTCCATTTTAATTTGTAATAAAATTTATTTTAATATAAGTTAATTTTACGGGTTACAAATGTATTTTTATAAAAATTATTTTATAATTGAGTATATGAAATTATTTTAAAAATTATTTCTTACCAATCATAAAACTGAATGAGGAAAATTTGAATCCATATTTTGAATCATGATTTTAAAATTTATAAAATATGACCCCTATATTTGTTTCCATTGTGAGTGGTTACCATTGAAAATATTTTTCACCTTGGTAATGGTAAAATAGGTAAAATAGGGTTAAAACTATGGGATAAGATGTTAAAAATACTAAAATTTACCAATCTAATATTTTTTATATGGGGTTTGACAATACATATCCCGGAATTTATTTTATGAAAAAAATCATTATATATTTCTTAATTATTTTAATTTCATTTTTTGTAAAGAAAAATTAATAATTTTACTCAGTTTTATTTAAAAATGATAATATTTTTTATTGAGATAAAAAGATGTTATTTTAAGTTATAATAGATTATTTTGAGTTTTAATAAGTGATTTTTATGTTGGTAATTTATTATTAATTTTTATTCATTGTATAACTTCTTTTAATACTTTTGCAGCACCAATATATTAATTGTGTAAGTAGTAGAAAATTTTACTAAATAATTTTCAAAAACATAAAATACATTATTTTTAGAAGAATTGTGATGTTACCAAAATTAAATGGTTTTCTATAATATAAAATTTATGGCTAAATGATTAATATTAAAAATAAAATTTTGTCTGTGTAACATTAAATCCAAATTAAATGAGTTCTCATAAAAATTAATTTAATATTATTTTATTTTATATAATATATTATTTTATGATTCAAAAATGAAAAGAATAATTGATTTAGTATAAGAGGGATGGGATATAGTCTAAAATTTCATCCATTTTACATTTTTTACCTATTTTTAGATCAAAAGTATATTTATAGAAATTATTTGTTTAAAAATGTACTATAACATTTAGTGATAAAATGGTTTATAGGGGTAATCCTAAAGAGATAAGATTGAAAATGACAGAAAAATTTGAATAATTCATTTGGATTATTTTTTAGATAATATTTTATATTTAATTTTAATGATTCCAATTTTGAATTACTTTTTAATGCATTGGACTTCATAATATTTTAATTTTATGTAAAATTAAAATTATCCCTATAACTCATTTATAAATGAACACCAATACTCTATCTTATTTACACCAAATTAGGATGAATATCATATAAAAATCTACGTAATTCTCTTTTTAAATTCCATACAAATTATTTATATATGTTTCTCTTCTTGAAAATCCATTAAAGGGTCATTAATAATGAATCCATAGGAATCCTACCAAAAAATGAAATCGTCATATGCTACCACTTTCAATTTAATTCTTCTTTACCTCCTTTAAATTTATCTTATTCATAATAAAATAATAAATTATGTTTTTATAATTAATTAAAATTACTTCATGATTATATAAGAACCATTATCCAGCCCACATATCAAAAAAAATTGAATTGAATTTATTTATCGTGCATACGTGTTGACTAACCCCTCCACGTATCGATATAATTCAATTTCCATAACTATCATTTTTTGGTAATTTTGATGGATTAATTTTTATATAATTTTTTATGATGTAATTATAGTTTTTAAATGATAAAATATTAGCTATCATAATTTATTTATTTATTGAAAATACAAACATCGTAAAGTCGTACGTATATTGTACAGTCTCCATGAATTGTGTAATTCATTTCCCTATCCCTACCAGTTATGTAAGTGTATACATATTTATAAAATGGATATATATGAATATGTGTACATAATAATTATGTACTTATTAATATTATATATATGATAGAATAATGGTCAATGTACAAAGACTTGATCTTTTAAATCAAAAAAAAATCATGAAAAAAAATCTGATAACACCCAAGAAATATTATTTTAATAAATAATTATTAATAAATGTGTGATTAAATATTATATATGGATTTTAACGCCCCGACCCTAGTTGCCTAGAGTCGGTGCATTATTACATAACATTGGCATGATCACAAGAAAGATCAAATCTCGAAAGACCGATTGGTTTAGTAGCCTTGGAAACACTAGATATATTCATAATTTTTACATTACATCATAAAATGAAAAACTACTACAACAACATAATGTTTCCATAGTCCACACTATAATCCCCTCATAATATCCCTGCAGGTCATTCATAACTTACATCTTCACTTCCTGGGAAAAATAAAACATAGAAAAGGGGTGAGCTCAAATGCCCAGTAAGGATAACAATATGGCGGAAACTTTCATCAATAAGAATAAACATTTAAGGCAATGTATAACTAAAACAAAAGCCTTTTAAACATGAACTTTCAACATGGTATGGCATAAATAAAATGAAATAATGCCATTTACTTATTCACATGGATATTCTACTAATCAAATAATCACATGCAAAAATCAATAACCACTTTCATAATGTTGGAATGCATAATGCCAGACTATCATAACCAAATAGCCAAGGCCTCGTGCCAAGACTACAAATAATATTTTGTCAAGGCCTTGTTCCAAGACACTATTTTGTCTCATGAGACCTACCGATGCATCGAGGAGCTATAGCGGGCTCCACCCATCACATATTAAGTCCAATGCATTCCCATATGAAAAGGTTTAAACATAACATAAACATTCATATTAAAACTAGCATATGAAATGTCAATACTTTCACCATAAACTATGAATGGTATAAAAATAGCACATTCACATTCAAACATATCACAAAACCTTCAATACAATATAGAAGTTTTGTATCATAATAAATCAACTTCAAATAATCTTAAAATCTATCAAAGGATGTTGACATAGATGAAATCAAAATTCATTTTAAAGAAATATCTCATTTTATTTTGAAATAATTTAAGATCCATATAAAATAAAACATTTTCTTTGAAAATATTCTTATAATCTTGTAAGGGAAGCTTTGAAGATTTTATAACAACGGAAAATAACCGCACCTACCGTATAAGTTAAAGAAAACATTATTACCTTAATTCTGTCGAAAATGTTAAAAAAGACCTTGTTTTGAAAACGACGGAAAGATTCCTTTATAAACCGCTTATAAAAATTCAAACAAGGTTATAAATGACTTTAACCCATATTCTTGTAAATAATAAATATGTTTTGAAATACATTTCGAAGAAACATGGATGTGGATGATAAAGAAATCCCAGTAGATTATTACGTATAAACAACCTCGGATAATGAAGAGATTGTGAAATAACCCTTACCTTGTACTTTTCCTTGGATGGGGTAGGTTAACCTCCTGTATAATGGTGAAATAGTTGTTATTAAATTATACAAGAATCATATATAATAATATGATATCATATATGATCTTTTAACATTGATTTGTTAATAGTATCTTAGAATTATCGTCGTTTCGGGAGTTAACTTACTCATTTTCTTTTATATGTTTTGTTACATAAGCCATGGTTGTTGTATCTTATTCATATCCAGAATGATATCCAGTCCTTAAACATCATTTTTAAATCATTAAATGATAATTATACTTGAATGGATACGATGGAGAATGAATCTCATCGCGTTCGTGGAGACGGTAGTCCGTACGTACGCACGAGCGACAATATCATTCTTTTGATATTAAAATAATATATAAATGGATGGTATATCATATATACAGAATCATTAACATGTTATATTTATTATTTACATGAGTTACACATCATTATTATACCCATCCAAATAATATTATAATGAATAACAATTACACCACGACGTGGAGACGGTAAGCCGTACGTACGCACGTATGGTGACATGTTATTAAAAGGGTGGATAGAATACTGAATATGATTGTACCATATTTATAATAACATCACAGTATATGTGAGATACTGGAGTTATTATTTTAGAATGGTAAGAACAAAGGAATAAGAAGTGGAAGAAGAAATGAACTTGGAAAAGGGTGGTGAAATCATTACCTCTTCTTCGGGTTCTTCCTTTTGATTTGATCAAAAGGGATCCTTAGGTTGGCTTTCTGATCAAACTAAGGCCTCTAGGTTGTAGTGCGGGATGTTGGGAGAGTATTTGGGCAGATTTTGGCAAAACGAAAAGGCTTTGAAGGTGTGATGAAATGAGAAGGAGGAGTGCCCTTTTATAAGAGGGGTGAGGGGCACCTTTGGAAAAGCTAGAAATATTAATTTATAATAAATTCATATTCGGTTTCTAATGGCTAAAAAGTTGATTATTAAAAGGTTAAGGTGGGTATAGTCCTAAAACTACTCAACCAATAGAATTTAGACAGGTTTGGGTACTTATATTAACCTTATCTTTAAGTATTAACTCTAAGTTAATTAGTTTCACTTTTACAATGTCTCTTTGTATTTTTATATAATATGGTTAATAAACTTACTATATACATCCAAGAGACCCCCAAGTGGTACATTAATGATGAACCTATCAGGATATAAGTCTCTTGGCCGAACCTTAGATTTTTAGGAATTTACTATCAATTAATAATATAATATTTATTTTAAGAACTCTTTTATGTCAATTTTGACACTATTCAATAGTTGATTTTTGTGAAACTCATAACAGATTGATTACTGCGAAAAAAGTCAATTAAATCAATCCTAATATATTATATTATCCTATAAAATTAGTTTATTTCATTAAAAGTTTCATATTATATTTATTTGGGTATTTATAATATCAATTATTTTAATTTTTCACTATTATAGTAATTACTGCATCATCATTGTGTCATAAATATAATAAATTATATAATGTCTAAAAATTATAAATAAAATATAATTATGTAGGAAATCTTTTTATCTTTCTAATGAATATTTATAATCTAAAATCCAACACATATAACTCTATGTAACAATTGTTGTTCTAAAAGATATATGCTTGTGTCATTTTTGTATTCATTTTAACTAAATTAAAATAAAGTGTCATTATCACTTACAAGTGGATCCATGGGGTCCCCAAATAGACCCAAAGATGACCATGGTCGACCATTTATCAACAAATAGGGTTAAGACACGTTTTAGGGTAATTTAGTATTATTATAATATTATTTTTTAACCCTTATTTACCGGATTTACCCTTAACCATGGTAAATAAAATATTTACCGCAGTAATTATTCAAAATGTCTAAAAATAAAAGTTACCTATTTAAACAATTTGAACATCCTGATTCCAAATATGGAATCCATTTTCCTAATTTCAAAACACAGAAGTGGAAGAAATTAATTTAAAATTAATTCCCGCTGTCAAAACAAAAAGCGTGTTTTTAAGAGATAATAACTATCAAAAGATTGACACTCGTTTATGTTCGGTTTAATTGTAAAATTATGTCCAATGACCAAAATTATATTAAATGGTAAAAATATATTCTAAATATACTTTAAAACCACTCAAATTCATAATTTATCACTGTTAATTATTTTGATTAAAAAAGTTGTTTTTAATTAAAACTTAGTAATTTTCACTATTCATCAAAATATGAAAGTTATCCGAAATGTACCAAAATTTCACCTTAGGCTAAATTCGATATTCCGAATCCAAAAATGAAGTCCATTTTCAAATATAAAATATATATAATTTCAAAAAGTAGGTATTACTATTCATAACGGCTAGTTTGATTAGTTATGGTGTGTTAGAACTCGGTGTTGCGTACAACACACGCTAGCGTACCGTGGAAGCTTGGGATGTTTCATTTTAAATTTTTGATGTCCCCATTTAGTCAAAAAGTTTAAAATATAGTATCTAAAAAGGGTTCACTATTAAAATTTGGTAAAAGTGCAATACTGAAAATGAATTTGTTCTTACATTATGTCTAAGAAACTCATAATATGGATTCTAAAATTATAAGGATTATATAATGTTTAAAATTTAGTTAACACTATTCATAACCTCTTTTTAATAGCTTGTTTGGTAAGTCATGGTGCGATTAAACTTGGTGTTGCGTGTAGTGAAAGTTATTGAATTATTTTGAAGAAATAACACACTATAAAATCTTGGGGTGTTACATTCTCCCCTCCTTCAATAAATTGCGTCCTCGCAATTTCAAATTGTTCTTCGAAAATAAAAGGTTGAAAATAGAAAATATATTTGTGGGAAAACCCACATCGGAAATTGGGTTACTAAAATTTAGTCTTAATATGAGGAAAAGAGAAATGAAAGGGTCACCACCAAATTATGATCTTGATTATGAGAACATTGGTGGCAATTAGAGACATATAATTGGAGGAAAAACGTAAATATTTATAGGTAGTGATTGAGGTCATCAATCACAAAAAAGTATAAAATTGAGGTCCTTAAACTCATCAATCTATGATGATTTGAAGTACCATCGGTTCAACAAAATATAGGGTATTGAGATAACACATTTTTGACGTTTCAAAATATCTTAGTTGAAATCCCACATCGAAAAATGAATTAACGAGGCCTCTATTTAAAATAAAGAGTCGAAAGTATGAAGATTACTGAAAATAAAACATACTAGGGTTCCATGTAGAAAAATATGGATATGGAAGAAAAATCTAGCCATCAATTATCTGATGGAGAGTGGTAGAGAACATGGCTATGAAAAGGCCAACAATCCCAAAGCCATAAATTAGTGATGATTTAAGGTACCATCTAAGAAAACATTTTTGTTCTAAGTTCCTTTTCTTAATGATGAGGAATTTATTTATGAGATTGTCTAAGATCATAAGGAGATATACTTACTTTATAATTAGAGTTTTATCCATTAATAAATTTCTACCAAAAACTCATCATTCACTCGTAAAAAAAATTCTATTTATATTATTCATAGAGGGTTCCAAAATAAACGAATTTATAATTCATCTACCTAATCTTTTAAAAAAAACTACTTTATTTAATCCAGGACATCTCGTGGGATAGTGGTAGGTGATACACCCTTGTCGCCCTTCGGTTGCGGGTTCAAGTCTTGCGGCCTTGCCGGACGCGACGAGTTGTCGCCTACCTCCAGGTTGTCCTTTTATGGCAATCCAAAATAATCCACACTAGAACTATCCAAAATACTTCTGTCCAAACTCACATTCCAACATTCATAAGGAAGGTAAACATAATATAGATCCTTTTTACCCCGTAATAGCATATGAATACCTTCATCATGTATTACCATATTCCTTATTGATTACATTCATGCTCCCTTATTCCATATAGAATGCTGGCTATACTTTATTAATCCAAAAATGTTTTAAACCCCAACAATGATGGAATATACAAATCATTAATCAGTTCCAAGGTAGTCAAGAATATCCAATATAATTTATCCAAAACAATCACATATTATTCCAAAATCACTACCTCAGTATCAGAACTATATTATGATTTATCATTCTCTCAACCATATATTTTCCAAAAATTTATCCTGCTATTGAGTCACTTTTCTTTGTTCCACACAATCTCAAGTCCTTAATGAAATAGTACTGTAGTACAATCCTTATATACTCCATAATTATTATAACAAGTACATTGTTGATACAAAACTCAATTGATATAATCAACATAATAACTCTAATCATTCCTCTTCATCTGTGGTAGTATCATAACTTGATTATTATCCAATAGCATAATTTGCGGCATAGTCTGATGACTGGGACATAGGTTCGCGTAGTGTCCAAACTCCTTGCAAATGAATCATTGTACATTTGAAACCATTTTCTTACCCTTGCAGTCACGTACTTTGTGCCCTTTTCCTCCACACTTATAACAAACTCACATTCCTTTCAGCAAAGTTCTAGGGTGTTTCTTTCCACAGTTAGATGGGAAAATTCTTCTTTTCCCTCTTCCCTTTATCCATCTTTCTCTCTTTCATCTTTTTCTTCTCTTGCTTCCCTTTAAAGCCATAGGACTCAGTAAACTCTTTACTTATCTTATCAACACATGATATTATTTCTTCATATGATGATAATACATGGGAGACTATTTCTCTTATAAATTCTAGTTTAAGACCACGGAAGATATGATCCTTCCTTCTCTTTGGATCATGTGCATTTCTGGAGTTCTCATTCCTTCTACTGGGCGCCATTTCTAAACTATGGCATACACTAGATCAGTTTATGAATCAAAATACATAATCCCATACTTATAAAACACCTAACATAAATTGAACTATTTATGGATATAATCCATAATCATACAAATGTCTCCTTTGAGTAAGTATATACTCATAAACCCTTCATAATGATTTGTAAGGAAAATGAGAGTTATCCTAAGCATATCCCCCGGGAGTGTCGTAACCAAGAGTGCAGCAAGGCCCGTTGTCGTGCACCAGTTCCCGTTCGAGTTTAGCTCAAAGCGGTGTTTTCGGGTTTTACCCCTAGGTACATCTGTGCCAGAGCCGCCTCTACCTGCTCGTATCCAGACAGGGATGTATTGCTTGGAAAACTCACAAAATCTCTACAATACCAAAATTCTAGGAAGTTCTTCTATACTAATCCTCAAAGTTCATCTTAGGTCTACGTGCTCTAATCAGAGTTTATCTAAATCTAGCTTCCAAGGTTTGTAATAAACTTCCTCTGATACCAACTGTAACGCCCTGACCCTAGTTCCCTAGAGTCGGTGCATTATTACATAACATTGGCATGATCACAAGAAAGATCAAATCTCGAAAGACCGATTGGTTTAGTAGCCTTGGAAACACTAGATATATTCATAAGTTTTACATTACATAATAAAATGAAAAACTACTACAACAACATAATGTTTCCACAGTCAACACTATAATCCCCTCATAATATCCTTGCAGGTTATTCATAACTTACATCTTCACTTCCTGGGAAAAATAAAACATAGAAAAGGGGTGAGCTCAAATGCCCAGTAAGGATAACAATATCGGAAACTTTCATCAATAAGAATAAACATTTAAGGCAATGTATAACTAAAACAAAAGCCTTTTAAACATGAACTTTCAACATGGTATGGCATAAATAAAATGAAATAATGCCATTTACTTATTCACATGGATATTCTACTAATCGAATAATCACATGCAAAAATCAATAACCACTTTCATAATGTTGGAATGCATAATGCCAGACTATCATAACCACAAAGCCAAGGCCTCGTGCCAAGACTACAAATAAGATTTTGTCAAGGCCTTGTGCGAAGACACTAGTTTGTCTCATGAGACCTACCGATGCATCGAGGAGCTATAGCGGGCTCCACCCGTCACATATTAAGTCGAATGCATTCCCATATGAAAAGGTTTAAACATAACATAAACATTCATATTAAAACTAGCATATGAAATGTCAATACTTTCACCATAAACTATGAATGGTATAAAAATATCACATCCACATTCAAACATATCACAAAACCTTCAATACAATATAGAAGTTTTGTATCATAATAAATCAACTTCAAATAATCTTAAAATCCATCAAAGGATGTTGACATAGATGAAATCAAAATTCTTTTTAAAGAAATATCTCCATTTATTTTGAAATAATTTAAGATCCATATAAAATAAAACATTTTATTTGAAAACATTCTTATAATCTTGTAAGGGAAGCTTTGAAGATTTTATAACGACGGAAAATAACCGTACCTACCGTATAAGTTAAGGAAAACATTCTTACCTTAATTCTGTCGAAAATGTTAAAAAAGACCTTGTTTTGAAAACGACGGAAAGATTCCTTTATAAACCTCTTATAAAAAGTCAAACAAGGGTATAAATGACTTTAACCCATATTCTTGTAAATATTAAATATGTTTTGAAATACATTTCGAAGAAACATGGAATTGGATGATAAAGAAATCCCAGTAGATTATTACGTATAAACAACCTCGGATAATGAAGAGATTGTGAAATAACCCTTACCTTGTACTTTTCCTTGGTTGGGGTAGGTTAACCTCATGTATAATGGTGAAATAGTTGTTATTAAATTATACAAGAATCATATATAATAATATGATATCATATATGATCTTTTAACATTGATTTGTTAATAATATCTTAGAATTATCGTCGTTTCGGGAGTTAACTTACTCATTTTCTTTTATATGTTTTGTAACATAAGCCATAGTTGTTGTATCTTATTCATATCCAGAATGATATCCAGTCCTTAAAAATCATTTTTAAATCATCAAATGATAATTATACTTGAATGGATACGATGGAGAATGAATCTCATCGCGTTCGTGGAGACGGTAGTCCGTACGTACGCACGAGCGACAATATCATTATTTTGATATTAAAATAATATATAAATGGATGGTATATCATATATAAATAATCATTAACATGTTATATTTATTATTTACATGAGTTACACATCATTATTATACCCATCCAAATAATATTATATTGAATAACAATTACACCACGACGTGGAGACGGTAAGTCGTACGTACGCACGTATGGTGACATGTTATTCAAAGGGTGGATAGAATACTGAATATGATTGTACCATATTTATAATAACATCACAGTATATGTGAGATACTGGAGTTATTATTTTAGAATGGTAAGAACAAAGGAAGAAGAAGTGGAAGAAGAAATGAACTTGGAAAAGGGTGGTGAAATCATTAACTCTTCTTCGGGTTCTTCCTTTTGATTTGATCAAAAGGGATCCTTAGGTTGGCTTTCTGATCAAACTAAGGCCTCTAGGTTGTAGTGAGGGATGTTGGGAGAGTATTTGGGCAGAGTTTGGCCGAACCAAAAGGCTTTTAAGGTGTGAAGAAATGAGAAGGAGGAGTTCCCTTTTATAAGAGGGGTGAGGGGCACCTTTGGAAAAGCTAGAAATATTAATTTATAATAAATTCATATTCGGTTTCTAATGGCTCCAAAGTTAATTATTAAAAGGTTAAGGTGGGGATAGGTCAAAAACCACTCAACAAATAGAATTTAGACAGGTTTGGGTACTTATATTAACCTTATCTTTAAGTATTAACTCTAAGTTAATTAGTTTCACTTTTACAATGTCTCTTTGTATTTTTATATAATATGGTTAATAAACTTACTATATACCTCCAAGCGACCCCCAAGTGGTACATTAATGATTAACCTATCATGATATAAGTCTCTTGGCCAAACCTTAGATTTTTAGGAATTTAATATCAATTAATAATATAATATTTGTTTTAAGAACTCTTTTATGTCAATTTCGACACTATTCAATAGTTGATTTTTGTGAAACTCATAACAGATTGATTACTTCGAAAAAAGTCAATTAAATCAATCCTAATATATCTTATTATCCTAGAAAATTATTTTATTTCATTAAAAGTTTCATATTATATTTATTTGGGTATTTATAATATCAATAATTTTAATTTTTCACTATTATAGTAATTACTGCATCATCATTGTGTCATAAATAAAATAAATTATATAATGTCTAAAAATTATAAATAAAATATTATTATGTAGGAAATCTTTTTATCTTTCTAATTAATATTTATAATCTAAAATCCAACATATATAACCCTATGTAACAATTGTTGTTCTAAAAGATATATGCTTGTGTCATTTTTGTATTCATTTTAACTAAATTAAAATAAAGTGTCATTATCACTTACAAGTGGATCCATGGGGTCCCAAAATAGACCCAAAGATGCGCATGGTCAACCATTTATCAACCAATAGGGTTAAGACACGTTTTAGGGTAATTTAGTATTATTATAATATTATTTTTTAACCCTTATTTACCGGATTTACCCTTAACCATGGTAAATAAAATATTTACCGCAGTAATTATTCAAAATGTCTAAAAATAAAAGTTACCTATTTACACAATTTGAACATCCTGATTCCAAATATGGAATCCATTTTCCTAAATTCAAAACACAGAAGTGGCAAAAATTAATTTAAAATTAATTCCCGCTGTCAAAACAAAAAGCGTGTTTTTAAGAGATAATAACTATCAAAAGATTGACACTCGTTTATGTTCGGTTTAATTGTAAAATTATGTCCAATGACCAAAATTATATTAAATGGTAAAAATATATTCTAAATATACTTTAAAACCACTCAAATTCATAATTTATCACTATTAATTATTTTGATTAAAAAAGTTGTTTTTAATTAAAACTTAGTAATTTTCACTATTCATCAAAATATGAAAGTTATCCGAAATGTACCAAAATTTCACCTTAGGCTAAATTCGATATTCCGAATCCATAAATGAAGTCCATTTTCAAATATAAAATATATATAATTTCAAAAAGTAGGTATTACTATTCATAACGGCTAGTTTGATTAGTTATGGTGTGTTAGAACTCGGTGTTGCGTACAACACACGCTAGCGTACCGTGGAAGCTTGGGATGTTTCATTTTAAATTTTTGATGTCCCCATTTAGTCAAAAAGTTTAAAATATAGTATCTAAAAAGGGTTCACTATTAAAATTTGGTAAAAGTGCAATACTGAAAATGAATTTGTTCTTACATTATGTCTAAGAAACTCATAATATGGATTCTAAAATTATAAGGATTATATAAAGTTTAAAATTTAGTTAACACTATTCATAACCTCTTTTTAATAGCTTGTTTGGTAAGTCATGGTGCGATTAAACTTGGTGTTGCGTGTAGTGAATGTTATTGAATTATTTTGAAGAAATAACACACTATAAAATCTTGGGGTGTTACATGGATAGTGTATGATTTTATAATTATATTCATAATGTTTTCAAAATAATTAAAATAAATTAAAATTTATTATACATGATGATATATCTCTTACGTAGCAAGTCAAGAATGAGGTAAGGGTTTCTGATATCTCTTTTATTTACATGGTACATATGTAATTTTACTACTTGTTTCTTTCATGTGGTATATATACTACCCATTTGATGTGTTATATCTCTAATATAATTATATTTATAGAATTTTATTTTTCCTTTAATTTTATTCCTTTTATTGGGTTATGAATCAAAATTTACCAAAGCCGGGACGGTTTTCCATTACAATCTCTTTTTTATCAGTGTTATTTATTATTTAATTTTCAATGACATAATTATATAACCCTTCAATCTAAAATATTATTAATTTTATAATTGTATGTTTATATGTATACATAACATTTTCCATTAATTTTCTTCTATTTAACTAAGAGACCAAAATAATTATTTCAATGAAACATTACTTTTTATTACTATTTGGACGAGAATCCCTTCCATACATGTCCATATTTTCATTAAATTATTTTCAAGAACAATTTTTTCTCTATTATAATATTATTTCATAAGGTATTTTTAAACTATATTCTGCAATCAATTAAGAAGTCTAAACATAATATTCAAATCACATTCAGAATTATTTACTTATGACTTTTTATGGAAAATTTGAACAAAATATTTATTTAATTGTGCACCACATTACCATAATTTTTCACTATCATTAATGCTCAATTATTTTATAAATATGTTCAATGAATCAATGGTTTTTTTCAAATAATTTTTTCTATATATTTTATAAATTATTAGATTTTAAATATGATAAATATAAATTAAAAGGTAGGATTCATTAAAAAGTCATCATAATCTTATAAAGTACATTCTCATCTATGGTTATATGATTTAATATTATGATTCACTGGGAATATTATTTTATGATACCATATTTATATTTTAACTATATATTTTATCATTATCATAATACAATATAACTGAAACACATTTTCTTTCCCATCAGTTATGTTTTGATGGAATGATAAAAATTATCATGGTCTAATGAAAAATAAATAAATGGATTATGATTATTTGAGTGGTAGAAACATAATTTAAATACAATTAATTTCCAATATATTAGATTTTTATTAGCTATAATGGTATAAAAGATATTATCCCAAGCATAAAAGCTATTACATTGGAGGTTTTCCATTTCATAGAAGTGGGTATATAGGAAGTTATCCAAAGCCTGATGTAGATACAGGGGATGTTATCCTAGGTCTAACATGCTATTAATGTTTTTGTGGGTATCTCTGATATAATATTTATAAGATTATTATTATTACTCACATTATTCCATTATTTTATGACATGATATTATTCTAGTTTTGTTCTCTCATTAATCCTTTAATTTGATTACTTTATAATTAGTGTCTTATAAACATCAATTTTTTTATTCCATGACTCGTGATTATGATATTTTATATATTGGGTATGGTTTTAAAAGGTTGATATCATATTCTCATACTAATATTCATATGTTATGAATAAATTATCATGGATATCTCCCTTTTATTATATGAATTGATTCATTTTTCACATATTATTACTTGATTTTCACATATAAATATTTAACAAATAAAATTACTATGATGGTAATCCCAATTTTATTTTTAATACTAGGTTTATATTAAATAAATAAACCTAAAACATGGAATACACACCTTATATTATATAATGATCTCCTAAAAACCATTTGATCACTACTATGGGAAAACATGGAGAATACATAAAAGAAAGAGTTTAGGTAAAAAATCTAGTAAATAAGTAAGCATGATAGGGGTTTGTAAAATGTGAGTCAAGGGTATAACATTATACCATAAAATATAAGGGACATTATTAATCAAATTAAAATGTGACATAAATAAAATAGTATCATAAGATCATGGTAACATAGTAAATTTGGAACAACAAAAAACTAGACATTAGGATGATTCGTGGATAAATTCCTTGATGATATCACATAGTTGACAAATTCCCAAAATGGATTGTGTTTACTCGTTAATCACGAACATTATTACTCATGAGTCAAAATTTTGAAGCAATGCATTTGAGAACCATTGGTACTCACCCATCATAAATTTTTCATGAACTATGTATTCCACATAAAGGAAATTAATAATAAGGAATAACATATGAATATACCATTGAAGGAAAATGGGTTTCATAATATTTCTTTATGTCATAATCAAATTAAATTTCATAATTATTGAATATATGAAAAGTTAATAAGAAATGTATGACCCCAAAAAAGGAAAAAAGAATAATCATATAATATATGTGACACAGATATATATATATAATCATTATGTAACATTAATGTTTTTCATTTTTTGAAGAGAACTACCTTAATAAATATTAAATACAATATTTTTGGGTAAAATAACCCTTTATCTTTAAAATTCATTTCTGAAAAATTATAAAATTAAAAAAATGGAAATAATTTACTTTTATAGAATATTATTAAATTAGAATTTAATTTTTAAATAAAATAATATAAATCCTGATAGGTAATTTTTTATAATCTGTATTAGTTAAAAACCCATTCATTTCACAGTTTGGTAAAAATTAAAAAAGTACCTCATTCAAAAAATAAAAGAAAATATTACTTTTGAAATAAATTAAAAAATGATAACATGGGTCCAAAAGAATTTAAAAAAAAAATTAATAATATGAAAATATTTTTTAAAATACATTATTTAAAACATATATGTGGAAGAGAAATGGTTCTCAACTGAAGAGAGAAATAATGTCAATTTCATATTAAAAATATTTTTCTCATTAAATTTAAGTAACCAAGAGATAAAATTGTAATATTAAATAAAAAATAAATGAAAAATTTGAGGATAATAACATTTAATTGTATTATTATACAATTTTCAAATAATTTCTTATAATGTAAATTTAAGTGAAAAAAATTCTAATTAAAATGAGATTGTAGAACAATTAACGCATTTTTTATTGTTAAACCATAACCCCAATAATGAAGGAACTGTTTTATAAATTAAAATTAAATTAATTGTCAATTATTCAATTTATAATATGTAGGTTTCAATAATATACACCGCATAAAAGAAACTATGTTAATAAAAGAACATGTTTCTCAAATAATGATGTTTTGAGACAAAACACATACCTCATGCCAGAATCGTCACATGTGTTCCTTATTTAGATTTATAATAAACATATGTTAAAGATTTAAATAATTAATATACCACGTACATTTTATTATTCACATTATTTTTTCTGTTACTATTTTATATTCATTTTTTAATCCAACTGAGTTAATCTTAGATGTTTTAATGATAAATGACTCATTCAACCAAAATCACATTAATAAGTTGAATAAGATCAAATATATTACAATTAAATAATGTCTAGAATATTAATAATTATATAATTATAATTTTTAAATAAAAATTATTATTCTAATACAAATTATGAAATATGTTTATGATAAATGAATTACCTTAAAACATGGAAAAGGTAGGTTGTAAGTACTCATGAGTAACATTTCAATTATTCATGGATCATGATGGAAAGAAGGTAAGTGTTATTTTATATTTGAATGGTTATAATTATATCATATGTATAATATTATTTCTATATATAAATATAATTATTCTATCCCTATAAAGTAGTAATAAAAATGAATCATGTCACTTTTTTCAACGGTATTCTGCCAAACCAATGAGTGACATTATCATTTTTCAATGGATAGTATGGTAAAGAAATATAAGATAACATTCCACTAAATAATTATTAATATTTCATTAATATTATATATAAATTTCAAATTAGACTTTATTACTATTTATATAAATCATTAGTGAGAAATGAATCACATTGCATTGTGATGCGGGAGTCCACTTTATACACGACCGACGTTATCAGATTCCATACATAATGGAAGGTTTGAATTATTAGGAGAAATTATAATTAAATAATTATAGTTATATAAAGAATATAATTTATAAGAATTAAATAATTCATTATATCTATCTAATATAAATGTTTATGTAACATGATTTATGTAGCTTTTTAAGGCAATAGAGTTCTATACATAGGATCAATAGTTTTTTTCATTTTCGAGAGGAGTAGATAGATGTAGGTCAATTAAATAACATAAAAAAACTTCTTATACCTAATATAAAGATTATATAACATTATAATGGTTTAATAAGTTATAAATGATGCGTATGAACAAATAAAAACACACACATGGTTAAATAAAATCCACTTCATCGGATAACTTCTTTGGGTTTGCACTGAATTCCATCGTCGGTTCAACTTTTGATCAGAACAAGGCCTCACAAATTTTTGAATAATGTATATATAGTATTTTATTTATTATTTCCTCAACTAATGGGATTTGAAATTATGTAATGGAGAGGAGAGTGTGTGGCCTTTTATAAGGGGGAGAAGGCACATTTGGAATTTTTGTAATGAAATAATTACGCCCACATTATTCAAGATTGAAAAGCCTATAAAATGGATAATTTACAAAAAAATGAAAATATATATTACCATAAAAATTTATTTTTTAAAAAACTTATTCATTTTGAGCCCTTATCCTTTTAGCATAACCCCATGTAAACCCATTTTTCCATTAACTGCATTAATTAATTATTAAAATTTCCACTATTATTCGTAGTTAAAAAATATTTAAAAGTTATTAGATAATATAAATTGTTTTAATTAAAAATATTCTTTCCATTTTTCTAAAGTCAACTTACAAAAGTGTCACAGTTTATTTTAAAATGATACCCACCGACAAGTTAAGAAAATTGGTTTTCAAGAAAATTATGTTTCTCAACATTAAGATGATCTTATAATGACTATATTACATATTATAATAAATAAAATAATTTCAATTAATATTTATATATATATAAATATTAAATTTCATTTAAATAATTCCTTGGGAGGGGTTATTTTATAAATTACAAATTTGTAATATTATGCACTTTAAAACATTTTAAAAACATAATCTTAACAAACAACTTATACTAAAATCCATTATAAATATGATGTAAATATAATTAATTTGATTGAGTGTAACAGTTGAAAACTTATATTTATTTTAAATAAAATTTAGGGAGTAATTTGACTTTTTAATTACTCAAACTATTAAAATAGATGAAAGTTTAATAAAAATATGTATTTTTTGGTTTTTACGGAAAAATCAATATTTTCTGAAAAATACAAAAAAATAACTCCAAAAATTTTCATATGATGATTTCAAAAATGTAGATAATTTTTTCAAAAAAATTATATAAAATAGGAAAAAATAATTATATTAATTTCAAATAAAAATTAATATTTTTTTTGAAGAAAATGTATTATTGATGAATTAAATAACATTGCATAAAATTTAGTGATTAATTAATCATAATTTATAAATAAATTAATATTAGAAGTACATTTATAGAAAGATTTTATATTATTTAAATTAAATAATTTAGCAACTTGTTTATAAAGGCATAATTTAAATAATAATATTTTAATAATTTTATGATATATGCTTAAACTGCGGGTTTCTTGTTGAATACCATATCAAAAATAGTTTTCATTTAAAATCCAAAATAATTGCATTATATTGCCAAAAATTATTCAAATCATTGAAATTTCAAAATGATCTCAAAAATAAAGGTTTTACATTTGAATTTGTTTATAGAAAAACCCACGACTTATAAAAGGTTAATTAAATAATCTCATAAAAATATTGAAATGTAAATATGAAATTCATCACTTAAGTATGTTTCTACATTGGATAAAATTATTGAAAAGGAAAGATATGAAAATAGTATAAAATAGTAAATTATTATAGAGAGTGATAATGATATGGGACCTCAAGAATGTGATTTTTTAAGGGAATGTATAGATCCTCAAAACCATATATATGTGATGAGTTAAAATAAAATTGATTCTTCATATAGGAAGGGAATAAGATATATACATTATTTTAATATCATTTTCCAAATATTTATGGATCCTTTTACCATCTAGACTGATAACATAAATAAATATACTTACTTGAATATTAATATTTTTTTGTCATATGTTTCATCCACATTATCATATTTTCTCTAAAAAATGAGTATTCGAGATGAATTTTTCATTTTGGAAGAACTAATGCAATCTTCTATCATATCAAATAATCCATAAAATAATAATATGTTCTTAGTCAAATATTTTCAATCCCCAAAATGGTTAGAACAAAAAATTAATAAAAATTCCTAAAAATTGCAATAATAAAACCAAATAATTAACCTAGGTCATATCATTATATCCCATATGACCTCAATAACTTCATCATAAAAGAAGATTTTAAAATAGAGACTGCGGAATAGATATAAATATTATCTTACATCCTCTGTCTGGAAAACTCTTTAGTAGTCTTTTAATGGTTTCATGCATGATACATAGTGGCTAGTAAGTAGGAATTGCACTCACAACAATTGGACCACTGATTGGTTGTGTAGTCCACAATAGAATAATGTATGAATTCTCCATGATTTATCATATATGACCATTTTGGAATTACATCCACATATAAAAAATGATGGAAATATAGCTTCTACCCAAGCTAGTATGGGGATTCATAATTATAACTTTATAGACTATGATACACTCATATAGAAGGAAAACAATAATGGTCAATTCAATACCGAGGAACACTATAATATGGAATGTATGGTCTCTAACTTTTCACCAACATAGCTAATGAAATACAAAGCACCTTTCATTCAACCATGAATATTTTTTCCTCTTTATAGAATATGTAAAAATTTGATTTCCATAATTTATCAAATAAAAATAACTAGATAGAAAATTGTTTCGTCCTATTATCTCTACTTTGAGGTCAAAGAAGATATCCAACATCACTTTTGGGCTTGTAAATTTTCCCATAGTTTTTAGTCTTGTGATATTTATTTGATTGGGATAAAAATAGATACCCAATTTAGGTTACATTAACTCCTAGAGTAGGTAACCTCTTCTAGCCACAATAAGTAGGTCCAGAAAACATTTTGGGAAGTAGTGGATTCGATTTTTTCATCCATTTAGAATGAAATGAATTCTGTACTATTCAATGTTCAGATCCCTCTACTTACTAGGGACGTCTTACATTAAACAATGTGATATAAACTACCATAATAGATAAAACAAGATGTATGTTTTAATGTTTTTATGATAACAACATTCTTCAACTCTTGGTTGTGATAGTAAGCCCTAGGAAACCCAAAGCACTCAAATATTTATGATGGATCGCAAAAATACATTCATCCATCAATCATAATATTGATGATGCGGATTCTAGTGTACAATAATGGTGATGATGTGGATTTTTGTTTCAAACACTATATAGATTTTCCAAGCGTGTTTTATAACACTACAGTAGAATTGGAGTTTCTTACGAAGCAGAGCAGTGGGCTATCATGCATCTAGTTTGGTATTCTATAATATATATGTGTATATGATTATGGATTTAATATGATTCTAATGTTCCATACAAACACGAAAAGGTAATATTCCTTGTAATGTTGTACCTCATTGGATTTATATCCTAGGTAATGTCACTTGGTTCAGCATGGTTATGTCACATGTGTATAGTGAGGAGAATCAAGTGGTTAATGCCCTTCCTAAGATGATCATTACAATAATGAACATGATTTGGTACTTTAGGACTCCATATCATGGTGCTCTAATGTTGGATGTAGACATGTATTCTGTAACCAACACCCATGTTTGTAATAACACCTTGTAATACGTGTCTCTGCATGCACCCCCTTTTTATAATTCATTCTTCAGATCTGCTTCAACCATATCCCAGTTCTTTGGTAAAAAATAACTTGATCCTATATCTTATATCCCAAAATAATCATAATATGTAACCATAAAAATATAATTAAAAACAATTTCATACTATAGAGGACATCATGTAGGCTATTGATAGGTGTTTCACCCTTTTTTTCCTTCGATTGTGGGATCAAGACATGTGGCCTTTCCTAATGTGATGAGTTTTTCACTTGAAATACAATTTATCCTTTTATGAAAAAATATTTATATAATTCTTATATAATTCCAAAAATTTTGGTGATCATTCTCAAAATAAAATTAACCTCAAAAGAAATTAACAGCTAAATTTTTCAATAATTATTATTCTTTTTCACTATATATCACATTACCATTAAATCCCTATTTTAGTTTACTATTACCATTCATTATATTATTACAAATATAAAAAGATAAACTACAATAGAATGATTCCTAGAAGTTTCATAAGTTATTTAACCAAAATACAAATGATAAAAATGCATTTAAATAATAATTCTAGAAAGCCCATATATCAATACTTCTCTATAATGATTTATGTAACATTGTTCCTTCGTTGGTTATGGGGTTAACCCAATGTTTTGTTAATTTTCCCTGATAATTCCCATATTCCCTACAAATTATACATTTAATTCTTTTTCCATTCATTTCACTATACCAATTATTCTGGCATAGAAAAAAACCCCCCCCCCCATTTAAGATATTCTCCACGGTGCTTATTCTCAAATTCACGACAACTGTGAGGCCGAAACGTTTTTAAAATATTTGATAGTTTAATGTGTATAAGATAAAATCATTTTCTTATTCTTTTTTTAAAATTAAACTATATTCTATTTGTTGATCTTAATTCATGAAAACACATTTACCATAATCATATGATTCCAAACTACCAATCCAATTTTCATAGGAATCTCATTAAGGAAAGAAATACATTTTCTATCACATTTGTCATCTTATTATTTCAACTATTTCCCACCATTAACTAAAAATAATAAAATAAATAAGATGAGAGTGCATTAACATTCCAAAATTAAACTTATAAAATTAAAAGATATAATATATATTTAAGAAGTGTGTACAGACTTATTGGAATCTTGGTTATAATCTATGTTATCAATGGTAAGTATAACTATTATTTTTGATAACATCAAAATAATTCAATTCCTTCATAATGGTTCGTAATGAGTCTGAATTTCCAAGACATATCCCAATGGAGTGTAAAACTAGGTGTGCAGTGTGTAATGACCTGACAATTCTCATTGGACTGAGAGTATAATGAGTCATTACTTGGGATTAAGCAACATCCCCAAGACACCAGAGGAACTAAAAAATGATGAAGGGTTTCACATACAATTGGGGGATGAATTATCCTTTACAAAAGAAATCATTAAACCAATAAATCAGAACTAAACCATTGAATAAATGATGCATGAACAAAAGAATGACCACTAAACAACTTCATGAATCTCAAGCCACATCAATGTGTGCAACAATAGAAAAATAATCATGTATCAAAGTAAACAACTGATAAAAAACTCATGATGCTCAAGATACTATAAAACTCAATACACCACAATATTCAAGGTGCAAAATCACCAAACAGCCCCAATAGCACGAGGTAGTGCTAAAAACATGGGAAACATTACCTTGACCCCTATCTCAGAAGATCACATCTACAAAAGAACCAATGTTCCAATGTAGGGGTGAGTAGAAAACTCAATACGTAATTTACAATTACTTCCCTACTCACATGACTATTATAGAAAATGTAGCCACATTTATATAAATCAATTTATATAAATCAATTTACCAAAATAGTTTATAACCAAATATAAACTACTTCTAAAACACATTTACAACCATGTGAAAACAAAACTAAATGAAACCAAATTCTAGCAATCTTTTTTCCATTAAAATCACTAATAAAATCTTAAAAATGATTCATATTATCATTTTACATACCCATTATATAGTTCACAACAAACCCACACAAGAATGCGTCGTTTCACAATTCCATACTCATGAGAACTCTCTCATCCAATTACATTATATCCCAATGACACAGGCCATTAATCAGGGGCCATTTTCCTTGTACCCAAGTGGCACTCGTCCCTTATTATTCTTCTGTTAAGAATAAACTCTCACCAACATAATTTATGCCAAATATTTCCATTACCAAAATAAACCACATCAATAAAACATAACTAATATTTAAATCCAAATCACAACCAATTTTCAAAAAAACATTTCATTTTAATAAAACATTCTCTTTTATTGAAAACAACTTATCCCATTTATGTTCTTACAATCCAAAAAAATACCCTTTTTAAAATCCACATCTTCAAATCAAGAACCTAAGCTTCATTCAAACTCCCCAATTTTCCATATTTCACAAACATCAATCAATAAGGTTAACAAAAAGTCTTTCAAAACCAAATCACAATCAATTAAACACAAAAATTCCACTTGAAAGCATTACATTCAATTATAATAAGTAGTGTCAACAAATAATCCTCCTTCCTCAATGGTATTAACAAAAACCCCAACGAAATAAGAACACACAAGAAAAGCATGTTCATTATCCAAGAACATTCCTTAGATCCCTTATCCTAGAAAGATAAATAACAATTATCATCATATTTGGAATAAAAAAACCTATATATACCAATAATAAGTGTTGATATGAGATACCAAGAGATGAGCATTTTTAGATCTAAGTAGATCTAAGAAAATGATCACGAACGATGAATAATGATCAGATGCCTCAATAATCTATCTTTGATTAACTAACTAAAGCATTCAGATCGCCTCCAGGTCAATGGGAGAACATTATTTAGCCTTTGGAAAATAAAAATCCCTTGTTATTGCTGGTTTGGGTAAAAAAGTGGGAGTTATGGAAAAAATAAGTGAGATCCTATTTTTGACGATCCAATTCTGACTTGGTGCATGGTTTAACCACACGGTTAGGGAAACCATGTGATAACTATAAAGTATCCACTACCTGCACAGCTTCCCCTTTCAATATCTCCCAATCTATGCTCCAACCATTCTATAGATACTTCCTCAAGATGAATACTACACATGATTTGTATGCACGGTTAGGATAACTATAGGTCGCCCATGTGACTTCTCCTTTAACCCCCAATACAATTCCAAAATTCTCCCAACTCTCCCAACCTCCTCACTGAAACTTTATAACCACAAAAATAATCAAGTAAATATTATATACCTAATACTGGTGGGGTACTACATTCTCCCCACCATTTGTCTTTCTATCCTCAGAAATTAGAAAACCCTCACCGATCTGAAAGAGTTTCATCCACTACTCATTCATCTCCTTCTCGTGTACCCAAGTCTCTTCCTCAATCTAACAATGCTACCATAAAACCTACACTATAATGATGCTTTTACCAAAAAATAAATTCTATTTCCTATCTAAAATCTATACTGGGATATATCCCAATGATGCATCTGACTCTAGGTCAACGTGATCATATCTAATCATGTGGCCATGATGAGGTAGAAACATTTTCAATTGAGATATGTGGAACACATTATGCACTGAAAGAAACCATGGTGGAAATTCCTACTAATATTCCACCACCACATCTCATTCCATTATTTGAAAAGGTCCAATATATCTTGAAGATAACTTCACCTAAATCCTTAAACGATAATGTAAAAGCCTTGGAGATATCCAAAAGAATATATGATCACCCACAGTGAATGAAAATGATCTTCGACGGTGATCTACATATGATTTCTGATGATTTTGATCCATCTCTATCCTATTTCTAATCAATTCAATCTTCTCCTTTGATTTATGAATAGGAATCATCTAAACTAGTAATGATTCACCTTTTTCAACCATGCATAGTGGGGAATGATATGGACACACATAAAATTATTAGAACTGAGCCATGTGTATCCAAGACTAATAACTATTATTTAATGAGAACTATACAAAGGGTATATGCTCTGCCCATGAGCTAGAAAAATCAATTACATAGTCCCACAACATGACTTCCAACCATATTATAATCCACTCAGACATGTCATTTATCTGAGGATTATATGTCATGGTCATAGTCAGGTGAGTCCCAATGGCTTGCTGTAATTATTTCTAGAAATGTGATGTGAACCATTGATCTCTATAATAAATAATTGAATCTAGTACACCATGTCCCTTTATCACTCATTGGATATTAAATTAGCACAAATCCTTTATTGTATGACTTTCATGAATAGGCATGAAATGTGACGACGCGGTAAGATGATCCCCTATCACCCATATGGAATCGTATTTCCATACCGTACTTAGAAGAACTGTAACAAAATCCATCACTATATGTTCCCATTTCCATACTGGGATGGGTAAATATTACAATATACCTTCTCAACTCTGATACACTAATTAAACTTGCTAAAAAGGTAATCACTTCAAGATGAACTCGACCACCTTACTTTCCATGCCTCTCCACCAAAAGTTAGTCTTTAGAGCCGGATACATCTTATGTGTTCTTTGATGTATAAACCATCTTGAAAGGTGGTAATAATGAATGAATATTTCATAAAAATCCATAGGTACAACCATCTAATCTCAGGAACACAAAACTGAACTCCCATCAATTTCCTAACCCTCAATGGTCTCCCCGGCATTGAGTTTTGAACTCATAACTAATAATTCTACATCGTATATTTGTTCATCTTTCACCATTTATACCAAATAATGCATATGTTTATGTTAAAATAAAATTGTTACATCCCCTCAGACTTCACATTCCACATGAATGTCAGCTAGGACAGACATGGACTGCCATTCATCTAAAGATTCTTTCACTAACTGAGAAAATTACATTCGTCTCAATGCATCCACCAACAAATTTCCTTTCCCTAGTGTGTACATCTTGTCAAAGTCAAACATTTGAAGGTATTACATCCATCACATTTGACTAAGATTCAAATCATTCTATAATAAAATGTTTTTCAAGATTTTTTGGTCTGTAAACATACTGTATTTCTAATCAACGAGATAGTGTCTCCAGGTCATCAAAGCATGGACGACAATTGCTAACTCCAAATCGTGTGTCGGTTAATTCATCACATTCACCCACAACTAACATGAACCATAATAAACCAAAGGGACTCCCTGCATAAGAACACATACTAACCCAGATCCTAAATTATCACATTACACCACATACCCTTCCCTGATTATAGAAAAATCATGATAGGTGTCGATGTAGGCCAAACACTAAACAATTGAAAATATTTCTGTTAATCCTATGTCCAATGGAATAGAGTATTCTTCTTTTCTAGAGCTATCATTGTTAATGTTAGTCATGAGAAATCGTGCACAAATAATCCGTAGTAACTAGCTAAACCAATAAAACATTATCTCTCAAAGACATTCTTCAGTGGTTTCCACAAGATAACAGCTTCTATCTTTTCAATATCAATAGAAACACCTTTATATGAAATGACATGGACAAGGAAACATACTTCATGTATCCAAAAATCACACATTGATTAATTGGAATACAATAAGTGATTTCTCAATATTGGTAGCACTATATCTATGCGTTCCTCATAGTAAACTCTTGACATTGAAAACCCCAAGACATCATAAACAAACACCCTAACAAAAGAATCTAGATATAACTGAAATATCTGATTATTCATATCCGTAAATACCACTTGTGAATTTGTTTGACCGAAACACATGACAACATATTCATTGTGGCCATATCTTCTTCTGAAAACTGTCTTTGAGATATCATCTTTATGAAATCACAATTGGTGATATCTTGATCGCATTTCAATATTAGAGAACCAATGATCTCACCTTAATTTATCAAACTGATCATTGATGCATGGAAGTGGGTATCTGTTCTATATCATAATTTGTTTAGGATTACGATAATCCACAAACGACTGAAGAGTTTCATCTAATTTCTACATGGACAAGACTGGTGCTTCCCAAAGTGATGTACTTTCTCAAATGAAACCCTTTCATTCCAACTCCTCAAACTTCACATTAATTTCCCATAACTCTATTGGTTTTATCATATAATATGAAAGAGAAATAGGATCGGTCCTCTGAAAGAGATTAATCAAAAAAATCCATTTCTCATATAGTTGGTAACTCTATGAAATTTTCAAGATATACATCTGGAAATTGATCCAAAATTACTAGAAATCAATTTTTGTCCATCTATTCCATTGATTTTAAATTCAACACCTTAAACTATTAAGAGATTATTCCCACTATCACTACAAATAGCTCGTTTCACCTTCATTTACTATCCCCTCTCCTCTGAAGAGATGTTCATTATCTCCTGCAGTTATGAAACTAATTCTTCTCCTATAATAGACTGTGTGAGCCTTGAATGTTCTCAACCAATCCATACCCAGGATTAAATCATAGACATCCATTTCCAATACTGATAGTTCCCATTTCAGCACAACTCCATCAACAGTTATAACACATGATCTACACATAATGTCTTGATGTTTTCATTCCCCAAGATGAGTTTAGATTCAGAAAATAGAAGGAATCATTTTAAGCATTATACATTGAAAATTAATATCATGAGAAGTAATGGAAGGATTTGAAGCAACAGTATCAATGATAACTATCACAAATATAGAATTCAAAAAGAATCGTACCTCTTACTAAAGATAGTCCATCTTGATCATTGACAATCATCTTCTTATCTCCATCCAATTGCTTCGCTGCTGAACTATACTCCTTGTGTCCTTGTTGAGATTTCCTTGGTTGAGGATTCATTTTATTTCCAGAGCCACCATGGTTAGCTCTTCTCTACTCATGAGACTAGTTCTGTTATCCTCACCCTATAGAAGCATATGATGTTTGTGATGCCTAATATGTTTCTCGAACATCTGACCTTGGAGGACTGTGATAATAAAAATGAAGATTCCCCATGTTATTATTGTTATGTAATGCTCTAGGTTGTGTTGTACACTCTCAATTTTTGTGGTCAAGAAAACCACATTAAAAACATAATTCATTTATCTTGGGTCATAGAAAGGGTTCACAGATCTAGCCATTTGATTTCCACTTCCACAATGGAAATAGGTTTCCCTTTTCCACTTTCTCCCATTAGTTGAGTTTCCACCATTCCATGTAAGTATCATCATACCTCCTCCCAAAGATCATGAGATATTTCATTTGTCCATAGTTGCTCTTTTCACCATCTCTGTATAATCCGTAATACAGATCACTGAAATCATTGATCTAATCTCTTGTCTTATCCCTGATTCGATGATGTGTTCCTTTAAAGACGCACTTGCTATAAACTCTGTTGAATGAAAACACTAAATTCCAGAATTTGGATGCATAATCTGTGACACAGAGAATATCTTTTATCAAGATGAATAATTACATTGTTTTATGGATCTTTAATGTGGGAGGATAGAATTGTTGGTTAAATAATTTCTCAAATTCATCCCATGTGAGGTCTTCATCCAATTTATCATGCACCACTAAATCCCACCATTGTCATGCAAGATCTTAGAGAATATATGTCACCAGCTAGAAATTTATCTCCACCAGTTTGTTGATGAACTCGATGATTTGATTCATCCTACAGAGTCACACCTCCACCTTCATGGGTTCAACATCACCCTAGAAGTTAGGTGGATTCTACATCATGCGATGGATGGTATGATCTATATGCTTTTTCTCATTACTCCCATTCCTTATATACACCACTTGAAAATCATAGGAAATACTCATAACTAGCTCTTGGTTCACACATGGTTTGGGTGCAACCAAAATCTCTAGATCATCTTTAGTTTGGTTTTGACGGTGCATACTAGGCGCCATGTTAAAAACCAAGGACAAACTCTATCAATCTCACTCTCTAGTAACTAATGTCTTTCCATTTCAAATTTCTATCACATCAACAATCACAACATTGTTTTCGAAAACACCCCTTTCTATGTTCAACCATTTTTTGAATCTTTCATTCATGCTTTTGAAAACCATACCATTTTCCAAATTTTCAAAATATATACTTTCCAAAATATTTCATTTGAAAACAAATTTGGCATTTCCCTAAAATTTACACCTTTTTCAACAAATCATAAATCATCACTCAAAATGAAATATGAAATCCCAGTGGGAATTTATTCCTCTACAATCCATTTTATGTATATATCATTGGCCGAACCCATGAAAATGATATTCCAAGAACCAAGAAGTGTCTCCAAACACTTGTGTACCCAACTCCCTAGTATCTTGAAGTTTATCATAAAATGGTTTGATACTCCCTCTTATGCTATACATTTTATATTCCCAGAATCTTACACCTTTCTAGGATTCCATCCCAAGGAATAGAGAATAATGAATTTCAACTCAAATACCAAGAACACCGATGACTACTTCTAGGTAAGGGATGAACGAGCTGATAATATTTGTATCACAAAGGAAGGACTAGACTGATACCATTGTTAATGACCCACCTATTCTCATTGGATTGAGAGTACAATGTGTCATTAATTGGACTTAAGTGACATCCCCAAGATTCCAATGGCTGGTAATAAATTCCAGAGGGTTTCACATACATGTGGGGATAATTTACCCTTTATGAAATAAATAATTAAACCAAAAACCAATAACCAAAAAATTCAATAAATGATTCATGAACAAAAGAAAGAGCACTATTAAACTTCATGTATCTCAAGCCACATAAATGTATGAAACCATAGAACTCTAATCATGCATCAAGGTAAATAGCAGATTAATAACTCAAGACACTCAAGAGACTACAAAAATCTATGCAGCACAAGCTCTAAGATCCATAATCACAAAACATCCCCAATATCACAAGATATTGATTCAAATGTGAGAAACATTACCTTTCCCCTATCCTAAAAGATTTCATTTGCAATAGAATCAAAGTTCCAAAGTATGGGTGAGTATAAAACTCAGTAGTTTTTTCCAAATGACTTCTCCACTCACACCACTAATATAGAAAAATTATCCACATTTACATTTAACATTTTATATAAAACGATTTACCAAAACAGTTTATAAAAAAATATAAACAAGTTACAAAACCCATTTAGAAAAAAGTGAAAACAAAACTAAATGCAACCAATTTATAGCATGTATTTTTTTCCAGAAAAATAACTAATCAAATATTAAAACCAATTATTATTATAATTTTTCATACCCATTCGATAGTTCACAGCACACCCACAAATGCATGCTTCATTTCAAAGTTACATACTCATGAGCAGTCTCTCATCCAATTACCTTATGTCCCAATGACACACACCCCCAATATAGTGTCACATTCCTTGTAACCTAGTGGAAATCATCTATTATTAAGGTTCATTTAAGCATGAACTCACACCAACACCATTTATGCCAAATATTTCCTTTACGAAAAAACTACATCTATAAAACTAAACATTTTTTGAAAACCAAAGCACCACCATTTTCAAAGAAACAATTTATTTCATAAAAAAATTCCCTTTTTTTGGAAACATCTAATCCCATTTATATGGCAAAAATATAGAAAAATAATTTTTTAAAATTAACATTTTTAAACAAATAACCAAAGTACTCATTCAAAATCCCCAATTTTTCATATTTCACAACCATCAATCAAGAATTTTTTCAAAAAGTGCTCAATAATCAAATCACAATCAATTATACACAACACATTGAATTTGAAAGCAAGAAAATCAGTTCTACTATGTGTAGTCAGGAAAGAGACCTCCTATCTTGAAGGTTTTGATGAAAACCCCAACGAACGAATAACGCACATGAAAACCATGTTTATTCTTTAAGAACCCACCATAGATGTTTTTTCCTAACAATATTAAGACCAAGTATCATCACGTTTGTAATCCACCATCCTAGATCTACCCATAATTTGAGTAGATATCAGAAACCAAGAGATGAGGAGATGTAGATCTATGTAGATCTATGAAACTGATCAAGAACGATGAAGAACAATCACATACATCAAAAATCAAGCTTTGATTCACCAATATAAGACATAGGATCACCTATGGATTAATGGGAGAACCTCCTTTAGCCAATGGAGAAGAAAAATCCTGAGGTAGGGCTAGTTTGTGTCAAAAACGACGGTTTTAGGGATACAATGAGTGAGATCATATTTTTAAGTATCTCATTCTTCACCCAATGCATGGTTTGACCGCATGGTTAGGAAAACAGTATGTTAACCATGTAGTAACCACTACCTATATGGCTTCCCCTTGTACAATATCCCAAACTGTTCTCTATCCATGATGGAGCTACTACCTCAAGAGGACTATTTCCCATGGTTCAGACACACGGTTCGGAAAACTATGTGCCGCCCATGGGACATACCCTTTAACCTCAAAAACATTTTAAAAATTCTCCCAACTCTTCCAACCTCTACGCTTACACATTATAACCATAAAAAGAATCAAGTAAATCTTAAATACCGAAAAAATGTGGGTACCAAATAGGATGTCTTGTTGTCATGTAACTGGTAATTCCCAAGTCCATCTTGATGCACTGTATTGGGAGTTATTATCCATATGTACATATGTTCCAAAAGAACTTTAACGCGAAGAATATAGATATGGATGTAATTACTCAAAAACCACTAAATCTATACATTACAAAGATTCCATGATATTTTTCATCAAATAGTTTTATTAATAGTCATATCCCTAGAGTTCTCACTAATATTTTCTCATCCAAGTTTCTAATGGATAACTAAAAATTTTCTCTACTAACAACTATAGAGAACCAACAATTTTACACATATTATTACATGATTATTAAACATAAATATCCAAAAATTACAATCTCAATGATCACGAGGCCAAGGGAATGTGGAATTTTAGGTTCTTATTAAATCAAAAATAACTTAAAATATATATTCATTATTTAATTCTCCATAAAAAGATCTTAAAATACATTTGAGCTCCTAAAACTACATGAGGTAACTAAGTAAATATTTAAAATAAAGGGGTGACCTAAAAATATCAGTAATAAAATAATCACTATAAAGAAGAATGATATGTTAGTCAATGGTATAACATAATATCATAAAAGATAAGGAACACGAGTAGTCCCATGAAAACATAATGAAAATAACATGAAATTATATGAAAATGGAAACATCAAAAATTTTGTTGAATCAAAAAACATGACATCAATATGATTCGGGGTTAACAGCTTAGAAAAAATCACATGATGGATAAATTTCCATAACAGATTGAGTTTACCCACTATTCCCATATATGAGGCCTCATGAGTCTAATGATTTACTAAATAAATTGGAGATCAATCTAGATGAAAATAGCATAACATGATGATTTCATATGTGTTCACCATAAAAGAAAATTAATTAAAAGGAATAACATAAGAATTTCCCATTAAAATTAAATTGGTTGCATAATCTTGATATAAATCACAATCAAAAGAAATTTTATAATGAATGAATTTTGGATATGATCTTATGGAATGTATTACCTTATAAAATGAAGGGAAAAAATATCAGTATATATATCTGTGAAAAACATATATAAATAATTTATAATCATTCAAAAACATTTATGACCATTTTTATGTATAAAAGTTCTTTTAAATAAATTCATAAACATTATTGAGGAAAATATTCATTCCACATTGAAAATTAATTTTAAAAAAATAGAAATTAACCAAATATTCTAGATATCATTTTCTATAAAAAAATACCTAGAAACATATAACATAATATTCTTAGAATGTAATGAAAATGAGTTTGGTTTAATCCATACATGTTGTATTAGTTTTAAAAAATCATTTTACACTTTAGTAAAAATAGAAACGTACATAGTTCAAAAAATAATAATATTCATTATAAATGATTTTTTGATAAGTTTAACATGGTTAAAAATGAATTTAATGAGTATTATAATAATATAATTTTAAAAAAAATATCACTAAAAACCTACTAATTAAAGATATATGGTTTTTGATCAAACAGATAAATGAAATTTAATTTTATTTAAATTCCTCCCTAATTTTAAGTTCCATGTAGAAGAAAATGATATCATTAATTAAATATTTCATGAACTAAAAGTGTATAAGAAAATGAAATTGTTTTATTAGAAAATGATAAAATAATTTCCATTAATTGAAATAAAATAAAAAATAATCCCACATAAAATGACATTTTGTAATTAAAATCATACCACATTGCTAATTTTTGAATCATTTTCCACATTAATAATGGAAATGAATTTTAACCTAAAATAACATGAATTATGATTTATTAATTATATAATGTGTAAATAGATATTAAATACACCATATAAATGTAACTAGGTTCATAAAATAGCATGTGTCTCAAAGAAGGATGTTTTGAGACAAAATTCTTACATCAAGCCTAACATTTCATATATATTCCTTATTTTCCAAAAATAATATACCTATATAAATTTATATATATTATTAAAAACCTTTTTCATGTTTATCATTTTCTTTATTTTATTTTTTCCAAATAACAATCAACTACTTAACCAATTAAAAACAAAATGTACGTTTTAATCATAAACAACTCATGTCTCCATAATAACTTTGGTAAGTTGACTATGGTAAAAAATTATAGTTATTAAATAATGTCAAAATTTTAAATCATGAATAAAATTTCATTTCTATACATAAATTATAATTTTAAAATCATCCTTCAAATATAGTTTTTTAAAATTAACAATGTCACAATCATGGAGACAGAAGATCATACGTATGCATGAGTAAGGATTCCATTTTTCAACAATCATGATCAAAATAAGGTAATTATTATTAAATAATAAAATACAAATAATTATATAATAAATATAATATTATAACCTCTTCTATGATTACGTACACCTTCTATGTTTATCTGCCGTAAAAATGAATCCCATCGCTTTGTGAGGCGATAATCCACCGTATTCACAAATGTTGTTATCATGTTTTTTAATTGGTGATACGGTAAGAACATATATGATATATTTATTTTCCATGATAATTAATATTTAATTTATATAATATTTAATAATAAAATTAATCCTTATCACCTTCTAGGTAAATCATAAGTGAAAATTAAATCACATCATTTCATGAGGGGGTAATATGTCCTACATAGGGGCACGATTATCTTATTCTATACGAATTGGAAATTTAGAATTTACATGTGATATTATAATTCCATATGTATTATTATATCATAAAAATTTTAAATACACATTGAATATAACATTAAATACTGATTTTACATATGGTGATGGAAAATGAATTTCATCAATTTGTGAGGCGGTTTTCTGCTGTGAACATGATCTATGATATTGTTTCCCATTTGGGAGTGGAGGAGATATATATAAGTTATGAATTTAACATAAAACATATATGTATATGTAATATATTAATGATATTATATAATAATGGATTAATAATATTTAATGGATGTGGAAGAATAAATAGAATAAAAGACTTGATTGAGACTAATACAACTTCTTCAAACATCTTCATTAGGTTTGCACAAAAATCCTTCCAATTTTTGATTTATGATGAAAAAACTACAAGATTTTTTTATGGATGTATGGATGGTATATTAATCATTATTCTCATAACAAATTGCTTTTGGAACTATGTAAAGGATATGATATTTTGTTCCCTTTTATAAGTTAGGGAGAGGACATATCGTGAATTTTTTAAAAGATATAATTACACCAACATTTTTTACAAGCCACAATGTATGAAAATGAACAATTTTACAATATTAAGAGATGTAATCTATAAATATTACCATAAAATAGTAATTAGAAAAGTTATTAATCATTTTTAACACTAATACATTAATTTAACACCTTGATAAACCCATTTCTTCCTAAATCGTAGAAATAATGTTTACTATTTTTTTAATTTATTAATTTTAATAATTAAGTTTAACATTTTATTTAATATAAATAATTATTATTCAAAATATTTAATCCATTTTTCTATATTAATCTAACATTATTGGAATAATTTAATTTAAAATTAAACTTTTAGACGTGCCGAGATTCCTTTTTTCATGAAATTTATTTTTTTCTCAAGAATATGATAAACTTATAATAACTACAAAACACTCATAATAATTAATTGAATTTAAATTCATATTTAATGATATATAATTTAAAATTTTCATTTAAATATTTTTTTTATGGTGTTTTATTTTAAATAATTAAAAATTAAAACATTATACACCTTAAAGTAGTATTCAGATGAATTTGTGTTTAAACATAATAATGATATTACAATAAAATCCTTTAAAAATATTATTTAAATATAATTAATTGCATAAATATAAATTAATAATACTTATGTTACTTTTAAAAAAAATTAATTAATAATGGGTCCTTAAAATTAATAATGTTTTAAAAATGAATGTTTAATAAAAATCTATAATTTCACTATTCACTAAAAATCCATATTTTCCAACATACATCCAAAATTTCACCCAAAATGAATTATGAAATTATTAATTAAAAAATGAGGTTATTTTTTCAAATAAATTTCCTAATATTTGGGAAAAATTATTTATATTATTTTCACACAAAAATCAATAAACATTATTTAAGAAGAAAATGGACTTTTGATGAATAAAATGACTTCCCATAAAATTGAATTATTAGTTAAAAAGAGATTATAAATACATATATATTGGGTAGTAAATTTATAAAAAAATTTAAAAATTAGTTAATCCTACTCATACATAGTAATTTAATGGCTACATTATAACAATCTTTTTTAAATAATAATATATTAATAATATAACTCAATTCATTTAAACATAGTGATGCATGTTAAATAAGATAATGAAGATAATGATATCATAAAATATCATGTTGTTACTTGTATTCCCTTTCTAGTCATTTGAGGTCACCATTATATTGTTTAGATTTATATGGTATATGAATAAATGTTTAAATGTGATATGTCTAAAAAGGGTGGAAATTGTTAAGAAGATATTGCGAGATGATGTAGATTATTTTAAAATGATGTTTTAAAATTATGGTTTCGTTTTTATCCATAGATCGTGGTTGTTTAAATGATTTAAAAATTGAAAAATTTAATGTAATATTTTTGGGTTTTGGTAAATGCCATGGAATAATAATGGAATAAAAAGTTTTGGTGAGATGAATGGGATCGATAATGGTCATTAAGTACCACCATAAATGTGGGATTGAGTATGGATGTAAATTGACACTATCAATTTTAATACGAATATTGAGTGTATATGTGTCTATGTGATTGGTTGTTTGTGATGACATCAATATGAAATGTGTAAATTAATTGAGAAATGGTTTAATGTACATTTTGATAAATTCCTCTAAAAATCATTTATTTATTTCATATTATAGTGACCCAATAATATAATATATGGATATTACATCATATTAGATAGATATTAATCACATTAAAAAAGTACACACTGGGGACCGTAATTGGTTAATTCCTTTGTAAACTTGGAATGATCATCCTCTATCTTGTTTAGCGATATTCAATGTTTCCCAAAAATATCTTTCCATTTAGTAATTATATGTAAAACCTTTCATCATAACCTAGGGAATGAAAGCATAAGAAATGGGTGAAATAATATTCTCATTAAAGGTAAACAAGGAAGATACATAAGTATAACATGATCATATGGGTAGGAGAACATGAGAATAACATTTATGGATAATACCCTACATATCAAAGATCATATACATTAGTTATGGAATAAAAATGACAAATTCATAGGACCCAAATCATAATGGAATCAAGAGAAATATCCATAAGCTAATACCATAGGAATATGACATAGAACGTATGAAATACTTCTCATCTGATAATATTATGAAAATTTTTTATTATAAAAAGGTTCACTAATTAAGTAAAGGGAAAGAAATCAGGCCCTTTCATACACTTATATATATGTACTTAAGTTCATAAATAACATTATGAACATGAAATTAGGTTCACACGTAACATAATACTAATCAAGGTTCACTCCAAAGACTATAAACATAGTGTATCAGAAAACACTTATTTCCTATTATGGATCCGGACACACCTATTTCCCACAATATATCCAGAAAGACCTTTTTCTCATTTTGTATTAGGTCACACCTCTTAACCATTTTGGATTAGGACACAACTAATTCCCATTTGGATCTAGTCACACATTTTTCCCATTATGGATCAATAACAATGACATGTTTCCCATCATTATATCAAGTGATATAAATATTTACCCAATGCATTGGAGGGAGATATAGGTCCCACCCGTCACATAATGAAATCATACATAAAAGTTCCTTAAAACATTCAACCTATCATGACACATAAAAATAGATGGGTTTCATAAACATTATATCATTCCCCCTTAAATATAGTGTGTATCATAAAAAATTCATCATATCATAACCAATATGAACTAGATAGGTTTTATAGTCATTTAATAATTGAACAACCAACAAAAGGAAGCGAGTTTCATGAGCATTTTTCATGTTATATCCTATTAGAGAGAAACAATTTTCATCAATATAAAGGAAAAAAACATAAAAAATTTGGGAAATTAAAATGAATGGTATCCATGGATCATATCTCTAGTAAATAATAAATTATACCCAATTTTTTCAACATATATGGAGAAGAATTTTTAATGACCACATCGAAAATAATTTTTCATTGAAAATGAATTTTTAAAACATAAACTAGTTTCCAAATACATTTCATTTAAACTAATTTTAGTATATATAAAGAAACCATAAAAAATAATTTAAAACATTTCTTGAGGATAATACCATTTCAAATTTTAAAAAAATATAAAACATACAACATTTTGAAAACATTTTCCTCAGAAAATAAGCATTAAAAATATAATAGAATATTTAAAACCATTTTAAACACATTTTTAATTAAAAAAACATTTTTGAAACTATTTTATTTTAAAATAACAGTAAAATTATGAATTTCCTAAATATGAGATTATGGAAAAAAAGTATTACTACTTTAGAAACATTAAATAAAGGACCCCACAAAATAATAATATTACAAGAAGCATTTAATATAATTAAAAGTTGAGGTTTTGATTTATAAAATGGGATAGTGAATTTTGTACTCTTTTTAAATGAATGTGGGTTCATTACATAAAATGTGCGCTAAAGAATGAAAATTGGGAAAACATTTACCTTTTTAATATGGTAACTTTTGAACCATAAAACCTATGAATGATAGATCATAAAATTGATATATAAAACCCATAAATTTAATTAATATAATCATATAATAAATTCATGTGATGTATATAGAAAACACAAATGAAATGAGGGGTGAATATCCTACAAATAATTATGAAATAAATCTAACACTTGACATCCCCTTAACACTTGAGTGACATTTGAATCATTATCCCCATGATTGAATTAAATTAATTGAAACTTTTATTATCTTAAATTAAATTATATTTATTATAAAATAAGTAATACAGTAGTGTAAAAACCACACAACAACAATAAGTGGTGAATATATCATATATCTCATGAAAATAAATGTGGGATGAGGAAACCCTTACCCTAGGCTTTGACTTTATTTGTACATGTTCAAAAATCATGTAAAATAAATATAAATTTATTATTAATATACATAAGAACCATATTATTATTTATTATACCATATATTATTTTATTACATTATGAAATACCCATTTTTTGTAATTTAATGTTTAAATTACACTTTGGGTAAAAACAGCTTCTTTCACATGTGTTTTGTTTTTTTATATTTTTGGTTCTCATGTTATATCATGATTTAATTACCAGAATAATTAATAAAGTGAAATTAAAATCATATATATTCATTATATATTTATTTTTAATGATCTATAAATGATAAAAATATGAAATGGAATAAATAATTCATTAAGATGTAGGTCGTACACACAGATAAAGGTTGTTTTTATTTCCTATCATACTGTAGGAAATATAGTATATGAAATATATATATATATATACATTATCATTGAAGTAGAATTATTATATCATATATATCATATAATTTTACTAAAATCATCTATAATATATTCCATGTGATGTGTTAATGAATCACATCGCTATTAAAAACTTGTAGACCACACCTATACAAATGATGTTGTCATATTCTCAAAAACAGAAAAGCATGATGATATGTGTTATATAATAATTAAAAAAGTATAAAACCGGAAAAAAAATTCCTATATATATTATAAAAACAAAAATTATATCATTATTTTCAACCTTCACAGTTGGTAATTGATGTTTGATAAACATTTGATCATGAGGTCATAGTCTTCCGTACACAAGAATAGTGATTATGAATCTTATTTGACGAAAGTGTGTTTGAGTGTCGGTAGAACCCATAATAAAAAATAAGTATAAAGATATTTATAATAGTTTTTTGGTTATATAATTGTTCAATAATAATAATATATGGGGTGGATAATGAAATAAAAACAAAGTGCTTATTAATGGATCTTACCTCTTCTAAGGGTACCTCCTTTTGGTTTACATCAAAGGGATTCATTGGTTTAATTTATTCGCAAATACAGTATTCTAGGATGAAGGTAGGGAAGTTGAAAAATAATTAATTTAGGTTTTGGATGATCAAAATGGATTTATAGGTGTGAATGAGAGAGAGGGATAGTTTCTTTTTATAATGGAGGTGGGGTGGCATTCTTGTAAACATATAAAGGTAAACACTATTGAGAGGTCTCCCTTTTATCATGTGCCAAAATAATTGTCCATTTTTGGGGAAAAGATAGTACATGGATGAACTATTTCTAGTAAGTTGATTTTTTACATGATTATTGGTTATTTGGATCCTTAGATTAATGTTTAACCTCTAAGTAATCTTTTTTTATCTTCACTGTTGTAAATAATTTTACTTACACTCACCAATGTTTTTGGTCAAAAACAAATTTAACCATATAATAAAATATAAATTATTCCTATTCCATATATATAATACATTTTTTCAAATTGTAATCATATATTTGGTAAAAATTAATTTAAATTTAATATCATTAATAGGACAAGATGATGGGTTTTAAATTTAAATTGTCTATAAGTTTTAAATGTTCTTATATCCAATTTCAATGTAAAAGTGGTTATAAAAAACTAAGTTAGATTAAATAAATTTAAATTTATATCATTATACTTTAAAAAATTCAAATTTTTTTAATCTATGTATATATAAATTAGATGAAAATTTATTTTTGAATTAAAATTTAGTATTTTCCACTATTTATCAAAAAATAAAATTTCTCAGAAAAATAAAAAACATTTACCAAAAGTATATTTTGATATTCTATTTTCAATAATTATGTTTACTTTGTAAAATAATTATTCTGTTATTTTCAAAAATTATATTTAAAATTGGTTCACCATTAATAGTAGTAAAAATACCTTTCGAAAAATACATCTATTTATTCTTATATTGCTTTTGTTCTTATTTTATGCCTATGAAATCTTTTGGGTAGGTGTCCAAAAAAATTAACTAATATTATATGTAAATTTTCATAAAAAATAATCAATAATGTTTTTTTTAACTTATTGAGATAAATTAGTTTTATTATAAATGGAATTTCATCATTTTCAAATAGTTATTACTTTCCTTTCTAACAAATTCATAACCAAAAGGAATTGTTTAATAAACATGTGTAAACAATTTTTTTATAATTTAAATAATCATATTCATAACTCCCATTCCAACTACCATTTGATAACAATAATACTGTATTTATTATATTATTAATAGTGTATTATATTTTTGTATATGTTATTGGTGTGTGTAATGAAAGCTATCATATGAACTTGGTATTCTGTATAACACAATACATACATAGTTTTTATTTTATCAAATCAAATATAAGTGTTTTTTGTAGCACAATATTAATTTTTTTATCATTCAGGATAAACATAGTTCTTTTATATATCAAAATTTATATTCAGGGTTGTTGAAAATTAAAAATATCAAAAAGATTAAATTAATTTCCAAAATATTATTTCAAACAATATAGGGGTGTTACCTTATACACCCACTTAAAACGAATTTATCCATTGAAATTATTCTTGTTTATAATTACTTTAATAATTATATATTATATTCATAGAAAGTATCATTATAAAATGGAACAATAAATCTTTATTTTAAAAAATAAAAGTCAGAAACATAATGTTTACCCTGAGTAACATATAAATAGGTTTTAATATATAATAACATAGGTGGAATATGAATACATGGAAATGTAAGAGAAATATAACTATCATATTTTTATGGATATTTATGAAGAAAATAGATAGTACAGTGTTAAATAGATAACCCAAAAATGCTTAAAAAGGTTATTAATATCATCAAAAATGAAGATAATGAGGAGAAATATTATCTCAAGACCAATTTCCAAAAGATGATGAATTTTTATAAGCATATATATTACTTGATTTTAGTGTAATCTCACCCTTTTCTATTCCATTATTTATTTTCACATTATCACTTATTCCATGATATGATATTGAATTTTTAATTCTTGATGTATCCTGAGATTAATAAATATAGTGATAGTTCATTCCATCTATCATTGTCACATGAGAATGGTTATAAAAAGTTCTTTAACATTCATAAATAATCAGATGGAGAGATAATAGAGTAATCACTAAAATCTATTTAGAATTTTTACACAAATCATTCAATTAATAGTTACCTTTTAACACTTTTGGAAGATGAAAATATAAAACATTAGAAAAAATGTCACAAAATCAACTTAACAATTATACCCTATTTATTATAATATAGATCTTTGTAGTTTCTTTCCAAACATGTCAATACCCTCACCATTTACTCTCTTGAAACATTGTAATAACCTGAGTTATGATATATCCTTATTGAAAACCTTATATTTCTTTATTGAAACGTTTATTGATTATATTCCTTAATTCCAACAATGTTGTAAACAATATCCATGACGGGATAATCCACTTTTTCAAAAAATACATATTCCTTTACATGGTAATAAGGAATATCCAATTTACATTATCAAAAAAATCATCTCTCTATCCCAACTACATTATCTTAAAATCCAAATTTATTAATGGTTATCTTCCCTTAAACAAAATATCACCTTTAAAATAAATAACAATTCTATATTATCATTAACATTCAACATATAATTTTTAATGCATAGTGAAAAACATACACTTTATGATTCATGTTACATAATTATTGAATTTATAAAAATACACACTTCAATCATTAAATTGTATACTTAATATATTAATCAGGAATGATCATATTTTTCTTTAATACCACCTTTATGAGTTTATGAAATATGAATCATATCTTAAGGTTACTAAACATAAATTTAATCATTATTCTTATGTTTAATATAAAAAACAATATTTGAAAATCCCATACATTTCACAGGTTATTCATAGTTTCTTTTTATTAGTTGTATGACTAATACACATACCATCTTCATGATTCTCCTCATGAGATTTCCACTTAGGCCATTGATTTTTATAATTCACATACATTACACATATGAAATATTCAATATTAAACAATTTACCTTGGGATATAATTGCTTAATAGGAATATAAACCATTGTGTGAACAATACATATCATTGCATAAAACCACATACTCATGAAAAATTACTAATCATGAAACCTTATTCTAAATCTATGAAACCTTATGATTATCTTTATATATCCCTAAAACTATCCAAATAAATATCCATATGGATCTTACTATTGCTTTCTCATTTTTTTCCAAATGATGACTAAAACAATCCTTTTATTCCAAAAATAGTGACCTAAATTAATATAAAATGGCATTACATCATTTTAACTAAGTAGTCATCTCATTATAAAATTACATTCCCAAGGACCATAATTGTTTAGTTTCTTTGGAAACATGGAAACATAATCTTTTACCTTGGTGAAATATCTTCATGTTTTCCCATATATATTGCACATTAGTAATTTTACATAAAACCATTATTTAGAAATAGGGAAAAATCATAAGAAATTGATGAACTCATTAGAAAATCAAGGGAAAAAAAGGAGTTACATAAGAATAATTTGATCATAAGAGTCTATGAACATGATTATAACATTTGAGGATCAAAACCTGTATATTAATGATCACATAAATGAGTGATAGAATAAAAATTGGAAGATTAAAAGATATAAATCATAAATGAATCATGATTATAATAAATGGGATCATTATATAATAATAACATATAATTATATGGTATACACATCACCATATAAAACTGTGAACATGTACAAGTAGAAATGGATTTACATATTATGTTAAAGACTTGAAATCATCCCCTCTCATAAACTTTTTGGCATGTAACCAAGTCCATGTATAACACTATAAACATGTAGTCAGGTTGACATATAACAACATAGTGGTCAAGGTTCATTCCTAATACTATAAACATAGTGGACTAGAACACACCTTTTCCCATTAAGTATTAGAACATACATATTTACTATTGTGGATCATGACACACTTGTTTCTCATTTTGGATGGGGACACACATGTATTCCATTTTGGATTATGACACACCTCCTTCCTATTTTAGATCAGGACACACATATTTCCCATTGTGGATTGAGCCTTTTGAATTGTTTCCTATCATTATATCATGATATATAAATAATTACCCAAAAAATTGACAATAGATATAGGTCCCACTCATCCCAAATGAAATCATACATACAAGTTCCATAAATTATTAATCATATAATAACCCATAAAAAGTTATGGGTTTCATAAAAAATATATAATAACCCATTTAAGGAAATGGGTACAACAAAAACTTCATCATATCATATCCTATGAAAAATATATCGGTTTAATAATCATTTCACCCTATAGAAACTCATGAAAGCTCATGGGAATCATAATAATTTTACATGAAATATCTTGTTGATGAGAAATAGGTTTAATAAAACTCAATCCATAAAACATAAAACATTTAAGGAAATAATATTTCTAGAATCCTTCGATCATATCCCCAGTAATTCATAAACTATAAACAATTATTTGAACATTAATATATAAGGATATGGAAAATTTCACATGGGACATAAAATTTCCTTAGAAATAATTTTTTTTACAAATATAACATTTTAAAAATCCTTTTCATTCAAACCACTTTGACCAATTATAATATAATCCTGAAAAATCATTGAAACATTTCTTTAGGAAAATATCCTTTCCACTTTGAAAATTTCTCTTTAAAACATAAAACATTTTGTAATCATTTTCCTTTGAATATAAAATTGAAAACATATAAAATAATCTTTATGACAATTGTAATCACTATTTAAAATAGAAAACATTTTTCAAAACCATTTTCATTGAAAAAAAACTTTAAAGAAATGAATTTCAATAATATTAAGATGAACGTTTTTTTATAAATAATGTTGTAAAATTTCAAGGGAATCTTCCAGGAAATTATGACCAGGATAGTGGGTAAATCAGTATCATCCAAACAATTTTTTTAACAATAAAATGATAAGAAAAAGTTCATTGATTGGAAAAATATGAGAATAATCAATTTAAATACCAATTTTAAAAAAACTAAAATATTGGTAAAATTTTATATAGAAACCCATTAGATACAATAAGTATATTTTTATAAATAAAAATTTAGAAATCTTGGTTTTGAGGGAAAATGGATTTCTGATCGAAGAGAGAAACAAAGCTGAATTTTTATTAAAAAATCATAATTATATTAACAACCATAGAGTAGAAAAATGAAACCAACACATGTAGATTTTAGTAATAACCTATGGATAATAAATTTTGTTATATTTATTGAGATATGTATTAAATTATTTCATCAATGTATTATTAATCATTTACAATCCTGATAAACATTGACATTAAAGAAACAATGTCTTTCTAGTTAGGTAACTGTGAATAAAAGTCACCACAATATAATAACACTATATCAATATTGAAATATCATTTAATGAATTGTTTTCATTATTTAACATAGAAAAGAGTAGTATATAGACCTTTTAAATTAATATTGGTTCATTATATAACATGTTAAAAAATAGCTCACATTCATTGTTCTTAGTACACGCCTAACATGCCTCTTCATTTTCAAATTCCCACATCTATTGGGTCCTCATCTACGTCATCCATTATACCAGATCCACCTATACCATTATTGTGTTTAGGGAAGTTCTTGTGGATCTCATTGGGAGGGAGTGGACCTCTCTTCTAAATCTCTAGAGTTTTTCTTTTTCTTAGTGAAAATCCCTTCTAGTGAGGGTGTCTATTCTTCACTAGAATTCATTATATGTTTTTCATGTATCTAGGGAATACATTGTTCATTCTTGATTTTATGCTCCATGTGTGGTAGGTTATCTCAGATTTACACTTGTGAGGTGGCCGTTGTAGTTCTATTACAGAAAATAATCTCTAATAGTGGTACTCTAGATTGGCTTTTCATGGATTCCTCTTCCTCTGTACATTTTTTCTTTCCTTCGTGGTATTGGTGACACTCGATGATCTATCATGTGCATTGAAGAAATATCCCTTAAGCTCCTAGATTCAAATGTGGCTCACCTTTGTGTCAAGATGGACTATTCCAAGGTAATTCAACCTAAGGTTTTTATCATTGTAGGTTCATTTTTTTATTCGTGGTAACCGATGTTCTATGCTTCACCTACTAGTTATTATTCAGCATATCGACTTTATGTTAATTCGTTATATTTTGTTAGAAGCTCCCATTGTGGCCACAAGGTTCCATGTATAGTGTAATATATGGTTCCTTCTTCAAAGATAACATCTTTGGTGTAAGTAGATCAAGATTCTTCGTCGGGTTTGGCGATATTTGGGTAGTCTCCCTCATTAGAGACTCTGTTTATGTCACCAACTACTAAGGTTTTTTTGGAGGTTTCATGCCCTTTCTCTTTGGAGGTACTCCCCTATGTATTGTCTCTCCCAACCCTAGGCCTTCTTCTTCATCTCTTCTCTCTAAGACCTCACATATCTCCTCTATTTGAGGATCAACAACCTTGTGTAGATATTGTAGCTTCCTCTCCTCAACATTTTCTAGATTCCTTAGAATTGGTTATCTCTTCTCCCTTATTAGATTTCCATACTATTAGATTGTATTGTAGTCATAGAATGTATTTTATGTAGTATCATATCCTCTGTTGTGATTCTATTCCATCTTGTTCCTACACAGGTTACACCCTCCCCCTTAATAATACTTTGTCTATTCTATATGAGGTTTAGTGTCTCATTTCGACTGTGGGATCTTCCCTTTTACATGCGGATTATATTGGATCTTCCCCTAGTGGCATGTGTACATGTCTATAACTGATGAAAAGACATTCATATTTCCATTACCTTATTTGATTTTTTCGGCACCTAGGTCCTTTACTGGCCTCTGTCTTGTCCAATGAATTCTATGATAACATGGAATCCTTGGGGCTTAGGTGCTCAGGCAAAGAAAAATTTTCATTCTACAGAATTTCACCACATTTATCTTTTGTTTATGGATGTTCTTAAACAAAAAGAAGAATTTTATAAAATCATATACTATGATAACTGGATTGTTCTGTGTGGTTTCTTGCATGGAGAAATTCATTATAAACATATATGGGTGCTTTGGAGGAACTGTATATTCAGTGGATTTATTTTTGTCTGTAGAAAAATTAATCACAATGAAGATCAAGGATGGAAATTTATCCTTATTTTTTCCTTTTTTATGCCATGTTCAAGGCCTCATAAAGGAAAATATTGTTAAGTACATTTTGATATTTTGATTCAGGTCTAGATCCTTGGATCATTGGAGGTGACATTAATGTCATGTTTGATGTCGCACGATGTTGTGGGGGAGAATGGTTCAAGGAATTCCATAAGGGACTTTGAAATCTTTTTATATCATATGATTTTAGTAGAACTGGGTTATACAAGAAACTCATTTAATTTTTGTAATAATAAATAGGGGATCCATGGATGGTGGAGTCACTAGAATTGATTATTTGGAAACATCCATGTGATTTATTAGTTCCTTGGTGCCTCAGTTCATCACAAGGTTCTACCCTTATAGGATCAACCTCTGTTTCTTATCATCTAAACTTCCCAAAGGGGTAGAGTTAATGGTTTTTTCTTTTCTTGTAGTTATATGTCTGATACCAATTATCTACAGGTGTTGGGTGGTTCATACATGTGGCCCACCAATGTGATCCCATTGGTTTTACTACACAATGATCTTCATCGAATAAAGGGTTTTCTTCAGTAACGGAATAGAGGAAGAACATCACATTGGTAGGGACTCTAAAAATTCATAGGGGACATTAATATTCATGATTCCTATCTTGAGAAAGGATCCGGTGAGGTTCTGTTCAAGTCCCTAGTAAATTAAAGGGATGGACTTTTAGTATTTTTTTGGAATAGAACAGGGAATCCCATGACCAATCAAGAGATACATGAATTAAAGTGGGTAACGATAATACATTATTTTCAGGCATGCATCAATGAAAAACAACTTTTCATCAAAATGATCATTTTTTTAAAGATATCGCTTATACTGATGACCCAGAAATTTTGGAGGTATGGATGTTGAATTTTTCCAGTCACTTCTCATTTATTCTAACATATATATACATTTTTGTTATTTATGATGTCATTTCATGATGTTTGGTTACATCCCAAGGGTGGTGGATAATATTATGAATAATACTTAGTTGAGTGGTACAAGAATATGAAATCTATAAAGTTGTTTATCCTCTCAACCGAAATTTCTATCCTAGACTAAATGGAATTTCAGGATCTTTTTATGTGTTGACTTGGGGCCTTGTGAAGTGTAATTTTATTGAGGCTACCCAAGAAATTATTCCATGGTGGAAATCTTCCTCGTATTACATCTGCCACTACATTGAATCTCATTTTTATTTTAATGGATCACTCAGTGCTTAACCAATTCTATCCCATCAATATTTTGTAATTTCACAATCAATGTCCTCATAAATATCCCATGTAAAAGATTATTTGTCGATTTTCCACGTGGATCTCTAGAGAAAATATTACATCCCACCTAAATAAAGAATAAAATATATTCATATTTATTAATATTTATGAATTCAATTTTAATTTTACTTTAAAGGGGATACTATGTTCTATGGATTACCTGACACACAACTACTGGTTTCTTTGAAATCTTACATTTCACTCTAATAATATAATATTATTTTTTAAAATGGTAGTTAACTCCTAGCCATAGTATTGTGGAAAATGAATAGAACTAACTAAAATATGATTATACATGTTTTTTAACTATTTTTACATTTATCCAATATATTTTATAGGGTTAAAATAAGAAAAGAATTTGATTTTAAGAAGAAATACATTAATATTCTTTAAAAGGACGATCTACCACCTTTTAATGGAGAATCCTCTTTAAATCTAGTTTAGGTCACTTTTATATGTTCCATTTGACAAAATAAAATTATTATTTAAAATAGGGAAATCAAAATTTACTTTTGGTAAAATTTTAGTATTTTTCTGATAAAAATCATTTTTTGATGAATAGGGAAAATTACTGTATTTTAATTCAAAACTGCCTTTTAATCTAATCTATTATGTTGGTTACATTATATTTTTAATTTGTTTTAATGTGTAATTATATTATATTATTCCCATTTAATCCAATGGTGGTCATTGGAATTACTTTCACTTTGAAATTGGTCATAAACAAGTGTCAATCTTTCGATAGTTATTGTTTATTAAAAACATGCTATTTGTTTTGAAAACAGAAATTAATTTTATTTTTATTAATGAAACCTATATGTATTGAATTTTGTAAAATATAAATCAGTTTTTATTTTGGAATATCAAATATATCTTAGTCATAATTTTTGGTATTTTTTTGAACAACTTCAATTTTTGATGAATAGTGAAACCAGTAAGTATTTGTTAAAAACTGAATTTATCATTTAAATGAAAATTTACCTCTTTTGTAAATTGAATTTCAAAAATTTTCCATACATGGTTGTAATAATAAGTAAAATTTGGTCCAATAAGATGAAAATAATTTTTGGTGAATTGCAACCTTTGACTTTTATTTACAGCGGTTAAAGGTAAATAGGGAAATTCGAGGAAAAAAAGAATATCATAATAATCCAAAATTGCCACAAAACTTGTCCTAAACTTATTTTATGAGTCGTGGCAGATCATTGGTATCTTTGGGTTGATTTTGGGACCCCATGGACCTACTTAATAGTTATAATGACTCTTTATTCTAATTAAATTAACGTAAAGACCAAAATGATATAAACATATATATTTTAGTAAATTACTTTCTACATAATGCTATATAAGTTATAATTTCGACAAAAAAAATTCATTGGAAATCTGAAAAGATAAAATACATCACGGTATTATTTTATAATTATTAGACATCAAATAAATAAAATTATTTATGACATAAAAATGATGTAGTATTTACCTTATTAATAAATGATATAAATAAATTAGATTATAAATATTTAAATAACATACAAAACATGTCCAATTATTGTTGGATGAATTTATTTTCACAATTATTCATCTTATGTTTGACCTTAATTAGTTTTGGTCCATTAGAAACCGAAAATCATTATATAATAAAATAATATTTTCACACATTCCTAAAGAGACCCTCCTCTCCCTTATAAAAGGAAACCACATCTAACCCATTCCTAACAATAGTAAATCCCAATGTATGATCCAACCCATGATCAAATAAGCTCTCAAGAAACATCTCTTACTCCTAGTAGCCTTACCTTATGTAGAAGGAACTTCAAGAAGTTATTTTTGTTCAAACCAAAGAGAGCAACATGAATTAAAGGTAACGATTTCTCTTAAATTATTTTCTATTATTTTACTTCTCCGTCCCATAAACTCTATTTATTCAATTCATCTATAACAACACTAGTATTCTCAACATACTGAGATTTTTTTATGATAATTATTCTAACTTCAGTTACACACACCTCCATCTAATGGGTAAAAAACTTATTGTTTCTGTGGGTGGAAAACTAACACCTCATGAAACGATGATTGTTCAATTTTCTCCTACCACCTCTTATAGTAGACATTATGATGGAAATGTATTTATATATGATATATAATATTATTTTTATTTTCTTTACACTTATTTATTTTTAATTTATATCATACCTTGATGGTTTCCATTATGAGTAAATGTGATAATGTCATTTCTGGAAGTGCGGTCTACCTCCCCCTCAATGTGATAAGAATCGTTCATACCATATGTCAGATGTATAAATGATGGATTTATTGAAATTATATTAAACTATGTATCATTACTTTTTCATTCAATTAAAATATTAAAAATAAATGAATGTAGCGTTCATGCGTACGTACGGCTTACCGTCTCCATGATCGGTGCATTTCATTTCTTATATCTAAATGTTATTTACTATTATAAATACATTTATATTGGATATATATGATATATATAATATCTAAATAATGAATATAAATCTGTATATAATTAACTCATGACCACATGAAAAACTTGTAATTATATGGTGTTCATTTTTTACTCAAGTACCAAATATCGACCAAACAACCATTTTTAACATAAATGATTACGTTATGTTTATAACATGGTAATAAGTGATGTAAAAGTAATAATAATCTTGAAATTTGTATCTTAATCAATTATAAATTAACTTATGTTTATTATTTAGCAATAAATTATAACAAACAGGTCATGTTGGAGACGAGGTAAGGGATTTCTTATCTGACTTTTAATTCAGTGAGATTTCCATTGTTCGCAACTAATTTCTTGCATGTGGTGTATTGATTACTGCCATTTGATATATATTATCATGATCCACTTTATATTCATTTTATTTTATGAATCATTTGGTGGTTAGTAAATTTTTTTCATACGACTTCATTTATTACAATGTGGTAAGATATTTTCATCTCACTTTTTATTCCCGAGAGATTCATGTTATATTTTCCACTATTTACTTTTGTGTGGTGTATGTACTGCCAATGGATGAATTTATTTTTTAATATACTTAAATTTATGATTATTTACATCTTCATTGAATTATCGTCTTTTCATGGGTTATACGTTTCTTATGATACCAAATCGGTAGGGGAACCTTTCACCCTCCTCTTTTTAAAAGACTTATTTTTGTTATGTCTTTTAATTTACATATTATTATGTTGGGATATGTTCTTATATTTCCTTATTTCAGAAAATTTTATTTCCAAGTGATGAGAGACCCTATTCTCCCCCATCAACTCATTTTCTTAATTTTAATGTTACGTCATTAGGTTGTCAAATTTCTATAAGAGAACTTTTTAACCCATTTTCCATTCCTTGGGTTAATCTTATAATTCTTAATTATGTCAGGAATTTATTATGTGTGGAATAATTGATTATTTATTTATGTTGTAATTTTACTCCCCTTTTCATGGATATACTTTTGATACACATAATCACCCCATCGATAAATTCTCAAGTCATCGATATGAACTTGATAAGAGTAATTTTAACTCAATTTCCATTCATTGAGTTAAACATCCAAGTAATTGTTTTTGTCTTAAAAAGAACATGTGTTAATGTCCTCTGATTGATTTACACTGAATATCCTATAATATTTAGTGTATTTATATTTTTCACACATTATTATGTAATTTATTTATCCTTAATCCAAGGATATAGTTTTTATAAGGGATTTCATTTCAATTTACATTCCATTAAGACTTCAATATTGTTATGCACCAATTCACTCTTATATGGTTTATATACTATCCTTTAGAATATTATACCATGAATCCCCTTATTCTCGTGATATTATAATGTTCTGATTAAATGTTATTCCTCAATTATTTGTATTCAAGCGTCTCTCGTTATTTTAAAAGTTTTTTAACTAAAATATCATTTTAAATATTTACAGATTTTTAATTTAAAATTTTTCTCATTAATGTCCATGTTTTCAAAATGATTTTCATTATTTATTTATATAGATATTGATGATTTCAAATGATAATTATTTTAAAAACATCAAATTGGTATGGTACACTTTGAGTCAAAAATCTCTTTATTATATTTTTTAAAAGGTTTTGGAAATTATTTGATAAAGAATTGTTTATTTCAATATATTGATTTGTTTTATTGTGATTGGAATGTGAAAATTTTATCATTCAATTATTATTCTATTCTGTGTTAGGAATATGTTATGTTTATTGGGAATTGTTTATGTATACAGGTGGTTTCGTGATAAACCTAGGGCGGGTGAGCCTGAGATAGTTCTTAAATGCATTGGGTAACGTGACAGAGGTAAACATTAATGTTTATCCTAAGAAATATAGGGAAAATACTGTGATGGGTATTCAAAATGTGACTCCTTATGTAGTTGTTATAGCTACAATGTAAGTATGTTATGAATTCCAAAAGTTACCTTTATGATTTATGATTTCTGTGTATTGTTCATAAATCATAGGATTTCATGAGGTATGTTATGATTGAAAAGTATGGTTTCATTGATTTTTATTTATTGCTGTGATAATGTTTTCCTTCCTTATTTTTAACCCTTATTGAGGTTTTTATGCTCCTCTCATGTTTTTTAAATGTTTTCCATGGGAATTAAATATGAATAGGGTCAATGATGATATCATGGAAAATACATGTTGTCTAACACATGGTACTAGACATGTCTCTTTTTTTAAGAGTTTATTTTATAAAAAATGGATACTAGGTAATAGTGTCTACATGTAATATCCATGTTGTTATGTAATAGTTATGACATAATTCTCTAAAAATATAAACCTGAAAAGATCCTCAATGTGAATTCATGACACATTTCAAGATTATGTAATGTTTATAGTCGGGTCCTTGTAGAAAAAATGCGGCTTTGTCTACGATCTCTCCATCCAGGGCAACATCTTTCTTGCTCAAGAAATAGTTGGTGATATTAATTTAAAATCCAAATGTTCAAATGACATCATTAAAGATGATTTGTATAAATAATATGATATAATTGAATATAATTTCATTCATTAGGTGTTGGTTTGTATTGGATTCTCCAACTGGGTTATGGATCTTCTTTTTCGATTTTCAGGTCCTTGTTCGTAGAGGTCTCTTTTATAGGAAGTAAGTATGGTTTCAAGAAGATGGTTAGACGACTAAGGAAAGGTGATCCTCTTTCCCATGAATTTTTTATAATGGACCAGGATGATCCATCCTAGTATTTAAACAATAGTATTCCCATTGGTGATATTGGGTCCTTTCAATGTAGGGGTGTTTATACAGACCAATCTCATATTCTCTATTCAGATAACAAGGTGTTTTTTGGGAATGCAAAAAGAATATATCATTTGGTTACTAACAATGTTATGAAGGATTACTATATGTGGAGTGTTAAGAGGGTTTGGTATCACAAAATTAGTATTTTTGTTGTATATTCTTGTTCTCGGATATGAGCCTCTATTTTTCAAGACATCATTGGTATCCACAAGAGGAATTTCCCCATGGAATATCCTGGTGCTCTGGTATCTCCTTTGAAGATTCGTATTCATCATTATGAGGGGATGGATGTAATGATTTCTAGAAATATTATTAGTAAGAAAAATTACATCCCTTAATTTTGTGGAAGTATTAGCATATTAAATCCTTTTTTATCCTTCATTCATATGCATGGGTAATCGGCCTGCATGGTGCCCAAATCACAAATCAGGGAGACTGAGAAACATATGATGGATTTCCTCTTGGGTGATAATTCTAATGGGAGGTTCCACTATGCCTCAGGGGGTAAATTTCTAGACCCTGCAACGAAGGTAATATTAATCTTGGAAATGTTATATCCATAATGAATTACATTCCATCCAAATTGGATTGGGAAGTTGTCGATGTTTAGAATATTTGGAGATGTTTCATCAATACGAAGTATGGTTTAGGACTGAGATCAACTAATAGTATAGTATCTATCTACATTAATAAAATTAGGGAGCATATTCATGTTATTCAGGCCAACTCATGAATGATAATTGGTCAATACGAGATCGGCTTCTGGATGTATAATTGGGCATGTTTTCTATTTTTATTTCCTAGATTTTCAACTTTCGATATTACATTTATGCAATAATGTTTCCTTACCTTACATATTAATATAGTTCTGAATGACTAGAAAAATATCATTAGAAAAATATTCACTTGAATGTGGAGATGTATTTTTGTGTTTTCATGCCTCCCTCTATTGTTATTTGTTCTTCAAATCCATAACACAATATGGTGCAAGTTGCTACAAATAATGATCTTTTGGGCTCACTCATTTGGAGTAAAAATATTCCTGCTAAGTTTAATTTCCTATTTTGTAGATTCCCAAATGTAGTTATACACATTTATGAGCTGATTAGGTTCAACAATATTCAGATTTATTCAATTTGCAATTGTTGTAGTCTCCCACTTAATGATTTTGTTTCTCATATCTTCATTGAAGATGATTGGGCTACATACATGAGGCACACAGTGGGTGAATTATCTAGTGTTATGTACAATCAATTGAATTGAGTGTATTTTCTCCATTTCTATTTTTCTATCAATAAAGGTTACTTCCCTGAACCTTAGGTGAGAGTGTTCTTCTTCATTGGGATATTAGTGCTTGTGAGAAGCATGAAAGACAACATGTAGTGAGTGACGATTGTATCCAACATGATTGTAGCTACCAGGGTTCAGTTTTTTGGAATTCACGATTTTCTTCTATTCATAGTTCCCAAGAGTTGACCACATATTTCTATGTCATTAGGCGTGCAGTTATCATTTCCTCTAGAATGCAGGGTGAGTAACTATAAGGGATCTTTATCTACTAGAATAACCCACCCAACTGATTCACGTTTAATGTTGACTGGTCATTCTATAATAGTATTATGACTATAGGAGTGTTGGTTAATGATCCTAAGGAATCATGAATTCATTAATTTAGTGTATCTTACGCATTAGGTGACTATATAATGGTGGAGGCTTTTTCTGGGAGGGACATGATTGACATGTGTTCAACAAAAACATTAATGTCTTCTTTGTAAAGACTGATTTGATGCATACCCTTCACTCTATACAAGGTTGGATTAGGGTGCATTGGTCTGTTATTTATCTCATTCATAGATTTAAGGGACTTATTAAATACTCCACTAATTTTATTTATCCTTTCCAATAGGGGAATCAAGCAGACGATTATTTGGAATTAATAATCTACATAGAAATCTCCGACATTTGTTTCTCCGCTCTTGGATCTCTTCTACCATTTTGTTCTTCCATTGTCAGAGGTGATCCCATTGGGATGAATTATTTTATAACACCTTCATATCCTACCCTCTTGTATTTTTCTTTCATAATAAAATGTTTAATTTTAATTTCATAATATAACATGTGTCTTAATGAAGAAAAATAGAGACATAATTTACCTTTCCGGTTAGGTAATATCTGAATAGTAAAAACCGTGAATGATAGATCATCAAAGGGGTATTTAAATTTAAAAAAAATAATTATAATAATAATATAATACATTAATTGGTAATATATACAGTACTCAAAAGAAACAAGTGGAGAATACGCATAAGTCTCTTAGAAATAAAATTGAGACTAGAAAACCCCTTACTATTTTAGTAACTACAGAATAATGATCGACAAAAAATAATAAAATCACTAAAAAAAATTAATATTGTCAAATAAATTGCATTAATTATATTTCAGGTCATAGGATTATATACTCCTCACAATAATAATAAGTGGTTAATATATAATATATCTCACTGAAATAAAAGTGAGATGAGGAAACCCTTACCATATCTCCTAACATCCATTGTACAAGTGAAATTGTAACGCCCCGACCCCAGTTACCCAGAGTCGGTGCATTATTACATAACATTGGCATGATCACAAGAAATATCAAATCTCGAAAGACCGATTGGTTTAGTAGACTTGGAAACACTAGATATATTCATAAGTTTTACATTACATCATAAAATGAAAAACTACTACAACAACATAATGTTTCCACAATCCACACTATTAACCCCTCATAAAATCCCTGCAGGTCATTCATAACTTACTTCTTCACATCCTGGGAAAAATAAATCATAGAAAAGGGGTGAGCTCAAATGCCCAGTAAGGATAAAAATATAGCGGAAACTTTCATAAATAATTATAAACAATTAAGGCAATGTATAACTAAAAAGCCTTTTAAATATGAACTTTCAACATGGTATGGCATAAATAAAATGAAATAATGCCATTTACTTATTCACATGGATATTCTACTAATCGAATAATCACATGCAAAAATCAATAACCACTTTCATAATGTTGGAATGCATAATTCCAGACTATCATAACCACATAGCCAAGGCCTCGTGCCAAGACTACAAATAAGATTTTGTCAAGGCCTTGTGCCAAGACACTAGTTTGTCTCATGAGACCTACCGATGCATCGAGGATCTATAGAGGGCTCCTCCCGTCACTTATTAAGTCCAATGCCTTCCCATATGAAAAGGTTTTAACATAACATAAACATTCGTATTAAATCTAGCATACGAAATGTCAATAATTTCACCATAAACTATGAATGGTATAAAAATAGCACATCCATAGTCAAACATATCACAAAACATTCAATACAATATAGAAGTTTTGTATCATAATAAATCAACTTCAAATAATCTTAAAATCCATCAATGGATGTTGACGTAGATGAAATCAAAATTCTTTTTAAAGAAATATCTCCTTTTATTTTGAAATCATTTAAGATCCATATAAAATAAAACATTTTCTTTGAAAATATTCTTATAAGCTTGTAAGTAAAGCTTTGAAGATTTTATAACGGCGTAAAATAACCGCACCCGCCGTATAAGTTAAAAAAAACATTCTTACCTCAATTCTGTCGAAAAGGTTAAAAAAGACCTTGTTTTGAAAAAGACGGAAAGATTCCTTTATAATCCTCTTATAAAAATTCAAACAAGGTTATAAATGACTTTAACCCATATTCTTGTAAATAGTAAAAATGTTTTGAAATACATTTTTAAGAAACATGGATGAGGATGATAAAGATATCCTAGTAGATTATTACATATAAACAACCTCAGATAATGAAGAGATTGTGAAATAACCCTTACCTTGTACTTTTTCTTTGGTTGGGGTAGGTTAACCTCCTGTATAATGGGGAAATAGTTGTTGTTAAATTATACAAAAATCATATATAATAATATGATATCATATATGATCTTTTAACATTGATTTGTTAATAATATCTTAGAATTCTCATCGTTTCGGGAGTTAAATTACTCATTTTCTTTTATATGTTTTGTTATATAATCCATGGTTGTTGTATCTTATTCAAATCCAGAATGATATCTAGTCCTTAAACATCATTTTTAAATCATCAAATGATAATTATACTTGAATGGATACGATGGAGAATTAATCTCATCGCGTTCGTGGAGACGGTAGTCCGTACGTACGCACGAGCGACAATATCATTCTTTTGATATTAAAATAATATATAAATGGATGGTATATCATATATACAGAATCATTAACATGTTATATTTATTATTTACATGAGTTACACATCATTATTATACCCATCCAAATAATATTATATTGAATAACAATTACACCACGACGTGGAGACGGTAGTCCGTACGTACGCACGTATGGTGACATGTTATTCAAAGGGTGGATAGAATACTGAATATGTTTGTACCATATTTATAATAAAACCACAGTATATGTGAGATACTGGAGTTATTATTTTAGAATGGTAAGAACAAAGGAAGAAGAAGTGGAAGAAGAAATGAACTTGGAGAAGGGTGGTGAAATCATTACCTCTTCTTCGGGTTCCTCCTTTTGATTTGATCAAAAGGGCTCCTTAGGTTGGCTTTCTGATCAAACTAAGGCCTCTAGGTTGTAGTTAGGGATGTTGGGAGAGTATTTGGGCAGAGTTTGGCCGAACAAAAAGGCTTTGAAGGTGTGAAGAAATGAGAATGAGGAGTGCCTTTTTATAAGAGGGGTGAGGGGCACCTTTGGAAAAGCTAGAAATATTAATTTATAATAAATTCATATTCGGTTTCTAATGGCTCCAAAGCTTATTATTCAAAGGTTAAGGTGGGTATAGGTCGAAAACCACTCAACCAATAGAATTTAGACAGGTTTGGGTACTTATATTAACCTTATCTTTAAGTATTAACTCTAAGTTAATTAGTTTCACTTTTACAATGTCTCTTTGTATTTTTATATAATATGGTTAATAAACCTACTATATACATCCAAGCGACCCCCAAGTGGTACATTAATGATGAACCTATCATGATATAAGTCTCTTGGCCGATCCTTAGATTTTTAGGAATTTAATATCAATTAATAATATAATATTTGTTTTATGAACTCTTTTATGTCAATTTTGACACTATTCAATAGTTGATTTTTGTGAAACTCATAACAGATTGATTACTTCGAAAAAAGTCAATTAAATCAATACTAATATATCATATTATCCTAGAAAATTAGTTTAATTCATTAAAAGTTTCATATTATATTTATTTGGGTATTTATAATATCAATTATTTTAATTTTTCACTATTATAGTAATTACTTCATCATCATTGTGTCATAAATAAAATAAATTATTTAATGTCTAAAAATTATAAATAAAATATCATTATGTAGGAAATCTTTTTATCTTTCTAATGAATATTTATAATCTAAAATCCATCATATATAACCCTATGTAACAATTGTTCTTTTAAAAGATGTAAGCTTATGCCATTTTTGTATTCATTTTAACTTAATTAAAATAAAGTGTCATTATCACTTACAAGTGGATCCATGGGGTCCCAAAATAGACCCAAAGATTCCCATGGTCGACCATGTATCAACCAATAGGGTTAAGACACGTTTTAGGGTAATTTAGTATTATTATAATATTATTTTTAACCCTTATTTACCGGATTTACCCTTAACCATGGTAAATAAAATATTTACCGCAGTAATTATTCAAAATGTCTAAAAATAAAAGTTACCTATTTACACAATTTGAAAATCCTGATTCCAAATATGGAATCCATTTTCCTAAATTCAAAACACAGAAGTGGCAGAAATTAATTTAAAATTAATTCCCGCTGTCAAAACAAAAAACGTGTTTTTAAGAGATAATAACTATCAAAAGATTGACACTCGTTTATGTTCGGTTTAATTGTAAAATTATGTCCAATGACCAACATTATATTAAATGGTAAAAATATATTCTAAATATACTTTAAAACCACTCAAATTCATAATTTATCACTATTAATTATTTTGATTAAAAAAGTTGTTTTTAATTAAAACTTAGTAATTTTCACTATTCATCAAAATATGAAAGTTATCCGAAATGTACCAAAATTTCACCTTAGGCTAAATTCGATATTCCGAATCCAAAAATGAAGTCCATTTTCAAATATATAATTTTAAAAAGTAGGTATTACTATTCATAACGGCTAGTTTGATTGGTTGTGGTGTGTGTTAAAACAACACACGCTACTGTATTATTCAAAGAAAGTGTACCGTGGAAGCTTGGGATGTTTCATTTTAAATTTTTGATGTCCCCATTTAGTCAAAAAGTATAAAATATTGTATTTAAAAAGGGTTCACTATTAAAAGTTGATAAAAGTGCAATACTGAAAATGAATTTGTTCTTGCATTATATCTAAGAAACTTATAATATGGATTCTAAAATTATAAGGATTATATAAAGTTTAAAATTTAGATAATACTATTCATAACCTCTTTTGAATGGCTTTTTTTTGTAAGTCATGGTGTGATTGAACTCAGTGTTGCGTGTAGTGCAAGTTATTGAATTATTTTGAAGAAATAACACACTATGAAATCTTGGGGTGTTACATTCTCCCCTCCTTTAATAAATTGTGTCCTCGCAATTTGAAATTGTTCTTCGAAAAAAAAAGGTTGAAAGTAGAAAATATATTTGTGGGAAAACCCACATCGGAAATTGGGTTACTAAAATTTAGTCTTAATATAAGGAAAAGAGAAATGAAAGGGTCACCACCAAATTATGATCTTGATTATGAGAACATTTTTGGCAATTAGAGACATATAATTGGAGGAAAAACGTAAATATTTATAGGTAGTGATTGAGGTCATAAATCACAAAAAAGTATAAAATTGAGGTCCTTAAACTCATCAATCTATGATGATTTTAAGTACCATCAGTTCAACAAAATATAGGATATTGGGATAACACATTTTTGACGTTTCAAAATATCTTAGTTGAAATCCCACATCGAAAAATGAATTAATGAGGCCTCTATTTAAAATAAAGAGTGGAAAGTATGAAGATTACCGAAAATAACACATACTAGGATTCCATGTAGGAAAATATGGATATGGAGGAGAAATCTAACCATCAATTATCTGATGGAGAGTGGTAGAGAACATGGCTATGAAAAGGCCAACAATCCCAAAGCCATAAATTAGTGATGATTTAAGGTACCATCTAGGGAAACATTTTTGTTCTAAGTTCCTTTTATTAATGTTGAGGAATTTATTTATGAGATTGGCTAAGATCATAAGGAGATATACTTACTTTATAATCAGAGTTTTATCCATTAATAAGTTTCTACCACCAACTCATCTTTCACTCTAAAAGATAATAGAATTTAATTTTTTATTTATTTATACTATTCGTACAGGGTTCCAAAATAAATGAATTTATAATTCACCTACCAGATCTTTAGAAAAACAACATTATTTAATCCAGGACATCTCATGGGCCAGTGGTAGGTGATACACCCTTGTCGCCCTTCAGTTGCGGGTTCAAGTCTCGCAGCCTTGCCGGACGCGACAGGTTACCGCCCAACCTCCGGGTTTTCCTTTTATGGTAATCCAAAATAATCCAGACTAGAACTATCCAAAATACTTCTGTCCAAACTCACAGTCCAACATTTATAAGGAAGGTAAACATAATATAGATCCTTTTTACCCCGCAATAGCATATGAATACCTTCATCTTGTATTCTTTTAATAAACTGAAACATCTTGAATTACCATATTCCTTATTGATTACATTCATGCTCCCCTATTCCATATAGAATGCTGGATATACTTCATTAATCCAAAAATGTTTTAAACCCCAACAATGATGGAATATATAAATCATTAATTAGTTCCAAGGTAGTCAAGAATATCCAATATAATTTATCCAAAACAATCACATATTATTCCAAAATCACTACCTCAATATCAGAACTATATTATGATTTATCATTCCCTCAACCATATATTTTCCAAAAATTTATCCTGCTATTGAGTCACTTTTCTTTGTTCCACATAATCTCAAGTCCTTAATGAAATAGTACTGCAGTACAATCCTTATATACTCCATAATTATTATAACAAGTACATTGTTGATACAACACTCAATTGATATAATCAACATAAGAACTCTAATCATTCATCTTCATCTGTGGTAGTATCATAACTTGGTTATTATCCAATAACATCATTTGCGGCATAGTCTGATGACTGGGACATAGGTTCGCGTAGTGTCCAAACTCCTTGCAAATAAAGCATTGTACATTTAAAACCATTTTCTTACCCTTGCAGTCACGTACTTTGTGCCCCTTTCCTCCACACTTATAACAAACTCTCATTCCTTTCAGGCAAGTTCGAGGGTGTTTCTTTCCACAGTTACCACATATGGGAAAATTCTTCTTTTCCCTCTTCCCTTTATCCATCTTTCTCTCTTCCATCCTTTTCTTCTCTTGCTTCCCTTCAAAGCCATAGGACTCAGTAAACTCTTTACATATCTTATCAACACATGATATTATTTCTTCATATGATGATAATACATGGGAGACTATTTCTCTTATAAATTCTAGCTTAAGACCATGAAAGATATGATCCTTCCTTCTCTTAGAATCATGTGTATTTCTGGAGTTCTCATTCCTTCTACTGGGCGTCATTTCTATACCATGGCATAAACTAGATCAGTTTATGAATCAAAACACATAATCCCATACTTATAAAACACTTAACATAAATTGAACTATTTATGGATATAATCCATAATCATAAGAATGTTTTCTTTGAGGATGTATATACTCATAATCCCTTAAAAATGATATGTAATGAAAATGAGAGTTATCCTAAGCATATCCCCCGGGAGTGTCGTAACCAAGAGTGCAGCAAGGCCCGTTGTCGTGCACCAGTTCCCGTTCGAGTCTAGCTCAAAGCGGTGTTTTCGGGTTTTACCCCTAGGTACATCTATGCCAGAGCCGCCTCTACCTGCTCGTATCCAGACAGGGATGTATTTCTCGGAAAACTCACAAAATCTCTACAATACCAAAATTCTAGGAAGTTCTTCTATACTAATCCTCAAAGTTCATCTTAGGTCTACGTGCTCTAGTCAGAGTTTATCTAAATCTAGTTTCCAAGGATTGTACTAAACCTCCTCTGATACCAACTGTAACGCCCCGACCCCAGTTACCCAGAGACGGTGCATTATTACATAACATTGGCATGATCACAATAAAGATCAAATCTCGAAAGACCGATTGGTTTAGTAGCCTTGGAAACACTAGATATATTCATAAGTTTTACATTACATCATAAAATGAAAAACTACTACAACAACATAATGTTTCCACAATCCACACTATTAACCCCTCATAAAATCCCTGCAGGTCATTCATAACGTACTTCTTCACATCCTGGGAAAAATAAATCATAGAAAAGGGGTGAGCTCAAATGCCCATTAAGGATAACAATATAGCGGAAACTTTCATAAATAAGAATAAACATTTAAGGCAATGTATAACTAAAAAGCCTTTTAAATATGAACTTTCAACATGGTATGGCATAAATAAAATGAAATAATTCCATTTACCTATTCACATGGATATTCTACTAATCTAATAATCACATGCAAAAATCAATAACCACTTTCATAATGTTGGAATGCATAATGCCAGACTATCATAACCACATAGCCAAGGCCTCGTGCCAAGACTACAAATAAGATTTTGTCAAGGCCTTGTGCCAAGACACTAGTTTGTCTCATGAGACCTACCGATGCATCGAGGAGCTATAGCGGGCTCCACCCGTCACTTATTAAGTCCAATGCATTCCCATATGAAAAGGTTTAAACATAACATAAACATTCGTATTAAATCTAGCATACGAAATGTCAATAATTTCACCATAAACAATGAATGGTATAAAAATAGCACATTAATAGTCAAACATATCACAAAACCTTCAATACAATATAGAAGTTTTGTATCATAATAAATCAACTTCAAATAATCTTAAAATCCATCAAAGGATGTTGACGTAGATGAAATCAAAATTCTTTTTAAAGAAATATCTCCTTTTATTTTGAAATCATTTAAGATCCATATAAAATAAATCATTTTCATTGAAAATATTATTATAAGCTTGTAAGGAAAGCTTTGAAGATTTTATAACGGCGTAAAATTACCGCACCCGCCGTATAAGTTAAAAAAACATTCTTACCTCAATTCTGTCGAAAAGGTTAAAAAGGACCTTGTTTTGAAAACGACGGAACGATTCCTTTATAAACCTCTTATAAAATTCAAACAAGGGTATAAATGACTTTAACCCATATTCTTGTAAATAGTAAAAATGTTTTGAAATACATTTTTAAGAAACATGGATGAGGATGATAAAGATATCCCAGTAGATTATTACGTATAAACAACCTCGGATAATGAAGAGATTGTGAAATAACCCTTACCTTGTACTTTTCCTTGGTTGGGGTAGGTTAACCTCCTGTATAATGGTGAAATAGTTGTTGTTAAATTATACAATAATCATATATAATAATATGATATCATATATGATCTTTTAACATTGATTTGTTAATAATATCTTAGAATTATCGTCGTTTCGGGAGTTAACTTACTCATTTTCTTTTATATGTTTTGTTACATAAGCCATGGTTGTTGTATATTATTCATATCCAGAATTATATCTAGTCCTTAAACATCATTTTTAAATCATCAAATGATAATTATACTTGAATGGATACGATGGAGAATGAATCTCATCGCGTTCGTGGAGACGGTAGTCCGTACGTACGCATGAGCGACAATATCATTCTTTTGATATTAAAATAATATATAAATGGATGGTATATCATATATACAGAATCATTAACATGTTATATTTATTATTTACATGAGTTACACATCATTATTATACCCATCCAAATAATATTATATTGAATAACAATTACAGCACGACGTGGAGACGGTAGTCCGTACGTACGCACGTATGGTGACATGTTATTCAAAGGGTGGATAGAATACTGAATATGGTTGTACCATATTTATAATAACATCACAGTGTATGTGAGATACTGGAGTTATTATTTTAGTATGGTAAGAACAAAGGAAGAAGAAGTGGAAGAAGAAATGAACTTGGAGAAGGGTGGTGAAATCATTACCTCTTCTTCGGGTTCTTCCTTTTGATTTGATCAAAAGGGCTCCTTAGGTTGGCTTTCTGATCAAACTAAGGCCTCTAGGTTGTAGTGAGGGATGTTGGGAGAGTATTTGGGCAGAGTTTGGCTGAACCAAAAGGCTTTGAAGGTGTGAAGAAATGAGAAGGAGGAGTGCCCTTTTATAAGAGGGGTGAGGGGAACCTTTGGAAAAGCTAGAAATATTAATTTATAATAAATACATATTCGGTTTCTAATGGCTCCAAAGCTTATTATTCAAAGGTTAAGGTGGGTATAGGTCGAAAACCACTAAACCAATAGATTTTAGACAGGTTTGGGTACTTATATTAACCTTATCTTTAAGTATTAACTCTAAGTTAATTAGTTTCACTTTTACAATGTCTCTTTGTATTTTTATATAATATGGTTAATAAACATACTATATACATCCAAGCGACCCCCAAGTGGTACATTAATTATGAAACTATCATGATATAAGTCTCTTGGCCGAACCTTAGATTTTTAGGAATTTAATATCAATTAATAATATAATATTTGTTTAAATACCTCTTTTATGTCAATTTTGACACTATTCAATAGTTGATTTTTGTGAAACTCATAACAGATTGATTACTTCGAACAAAGTCAATTAAATCAATCCTAATATATCATATTATCCTAGAAAATTAGTTTAATTCATTAAAAGTTTCATATTATATTTATTTGGGTATTTATAATATCAATTATTTTAATTTTTCACTATTATAGTAATTACTGCATCATCATTGTGTCATAAATAAAATAAATTATTTAATGTCTAAAAATTATAAATAAAATATCATTATGTAGGAAATCATTTTAGCTTTCTAATGAATATTTATAATCTAAAATCCAACATATATAACCCTATGTAACAATTGTTCTTTTAAAAGATGTAAGCTTATGCCATTTTTGTATTCATTTTAACTTAATTAAAATAAAGTGTCATTATCACTTACAAGTGGATCCATGGGGTCCCAAAATAGACCCAAAGATTACCATGGTCGACCATGTATCAACCAATAGGGTTAAGACACGTTTTAGGGTAATTTAGTATTATTATAATATTATTTGTTAACCCTTATTTACCGGATTTATCCTTAACCATGGTAAATAAAATATTTACCGCAGTAATTATTCAAAATGTCTAAAAATAAAAGTTACCTATTTACACAATTTGAAAATCCTGATTCCAAATATGGAATCCATTTCCCTAAATTCAAAACACAGAAGTGGCAGAAATTAATTTAAAATTAATTCCCGCTGTCAAAACAAAAAGCGTGTTTTTAAGAGATAATAACTATCAAAAGATTGACACTCGTTTATGTTCGGTTTAATAGTAAAATTATGTCCAATGACCAACATTATATTAAATGGTAAAACTATATTCTAAATATACTTTAAAACCACTCAAATTCATAATTTATCACTATTAATTATTTTGATTAAAAAAGTTGTTTTTAATTAAAACTTAGTAATTTGCACTATTCATCAAAATATGAAAGTTATCCGAAATGTACCAAAATTTCACCTTAGGCTAAATTTGATATTCCGAATCCAAAAATGAAGTCCATTTTCAAATATATAATTTTAAAAAGTAGGTATTACTATTCATAACGGCTAGTTTGATTGGATGTGGTGTGTGTTAAAACAACACATGCTACTGTATTATTCAAAGAAAGTGTACCGTGGAAGCTTGAGATGTTTCATTTTAAATTTTTTATGTCCCCATTTAGTAAAAAAGTTTAAAATATTGTATTTAAAAAGGGTTCACTATTAAAAGTTGATAAAAGTGAAATACTGAAAATGAATTTGTTCTTGCATTATATCTAAGAAACTCATAATATGGATTCTAAAATTATAAGGATTATATAAAGTTTAAAATTTAGATAATACTATTCATAACCTCTTTTGAATGGCTTTTTTTTTGTAAGTGATGGTGTGATTGAACTCAGTGTTGCGTGTAGTGCAAGTTATTGAATTATTTTGAAGAAATAACACACTATGAAATCTTGGGGTGTTACAGCAATCCTCTTGTAAAAAAAATATAAATTTATTATACATATATTAAAGAACAAAATTCTTATATAACATACCATATATGATTTTATTATGAATTTATTTTACCCATTTATTCACAATTCCATGATAAAGTTACGTTTCAGGTAAAAACTGCTTTGTTTTTCGTATGTATTTTAAATTGTTATATTTTTTCTCCGTATTATTATATATTGATTTCATCAGCTATGAAATGATATAGTTGACAAAAATATAATATATTTTCATTATATATATATTTTAAATAATCTATTAAATATAAATTTAATATGTGTAATGAACCATTCATGGATATGGTAGGCCAAACTTAGACATGAATGATGTTTCTATTTTTTTGTCATATTAAAAGAAAGAAATTAAATGATATATATTTATATATATTATCATTGTATTATTATTAATATTAATATATATATATATATAATATATTTACTAAACCCATCTTTATTACATTCCATGTAATTTTTGAAGCAATCACATCACTTTGAGGAGGCGGTAGTCCAGAGGTCCACAAATAATGTTATCGTAATCCCTCAAAAATGGAAATCATAATGGTACATGGTATATAATAAATATAGAAGAATAAATACATAATAAATATCAATTATATCATGTAAAAATACACATTATATCATTATTAACAATTTTGATAGTTGGTAATGGAATAACAACTAACATCAGATCATGAGGTTGTTGTCCTCTGTACACATGAACGATGATTCAATGTCCTATTTGATGACTGTGTGTGTATCTATGTGTGTATAGGTATAATCCTTAATAAAAAACATCTCATTATATTTATGATATTGGTGTTATTTTATAATCTTGGAAAAATAAAAAATTAAATAGTGAATAATGAAATACAAACACAGTGCTTGTTGAAGGATGTTTCCTCTTCTTTGGGAAATTTGTTTTTCTATTTGCATCTAAGGACTTATTTGGATGGATTTATTTCTAATGGGAGGAATATAGGATGAAATTAGGAAATTTTTTATATTATTTGGGTCATTTTTTATGATCTAGAGGGAATGATTTGTGTGAAGAAGTGAAGGAGTGTGTATTTTTTTATATTGGATGAGGAGTGTCATTCTAGTAAATATAAAATGGTCAATACTATTCAGGGGTCTCCCTTACAACATGTTCCCCCAATAATTTTCCATTTTAAATAAACGATTGTATTTTTAAAAAATATATCGACCTAATGGATTCTTTCATATTTCTATGTTATTTATCCCCTTAATTTAAATTTAACGATTCATTATTCTTTTTTTACCTTAATCGTTGTAATTAATTTTAATAGCATTCACTATTATTTTTTTCAATGAATAAGAAGAAATTATTATAAATTATAAATTATTATAATTGAAAATATGGAATCAATTTTTCCCAATACTAATCACATATGTTCCAAAAATAATAATAATTAAATATTAATCTTATTGATGGTACGAGATGGCGAGATTTTAAATTGAAGAAGTCCAAATGTTATAATTGTTTTTGAAATCCATTTTCAATGTTAAATTCATTCAAATAACTTAAATATAATTAATATATTTACAACCTAAATAAATAAACATTAATACCAAATTAAACTATAATTTTTCTATACAAATAAATTATATGAATACCCATTTTGGAATTCAAATTCAGTATTTTAACTATTAATAAAATTAAACATCTTATAAAAATACTAAAAATTTAGCATAGGTATGTTTTTATATTTTTCATTCAAATATAAAGTTTATTTTTCAAATAAAAATTTATGAGTGTTTAAAAAATTACATTTAAATGGATTTCCCATTAACATATAATAAAAATATTTTTTAAAAAAATACATATTTTTATTCATAAAATAGGATTTGTTCTTATATTATGCCCATAAAATATTTCTATTAATTTTAAAAAACAACTAATTGAATAAAGTATAAAATTTTATTATAAACATTCATCAATAGTGTTTTGTTTAATTTATTGAGATAATGTATTTTTCTTTGAAAATGAATTTCATCATTTTCAAAGAGTTCTTACATTACTTTCTAACAAATTCATAACCAAAAAATTCATTTTCTATAAATGTGTAAACCCTATATTCATAAATTTATTAATAATTTTCATAACTCTCATTCCAATAGTTATATGGTAACTATTATATGATTTTAATTTCAATATTAATATTATATTGTAGTTTTGTAAAAATCAAACATGCATGTAATTCATAATGTCGATGGAACTTGACATTAAGTGTAAAAAAACACAAGATTATTGTTGTGTGTACTGATATAAAATCTAATTGTTGTGTGTTGTACAATATTAACTCTGTTTTGTGTGTAATTTTAAATAACCATGGTGATTTATTATAAGAAAAACAATATTTAGTGTATAAAAAAATAAAAAATATCAGATTGTTTAAATTAATTTGAAAAAAAAATATTTCACAAAATCTCATGGTGTTATAGATATAAACTATTTTTTCTACTTAATAATAGTTTAATAGATGATGTAAAAAATTCCTAGGGGTGTGAGTTGGTAAGTAATTTTTTAAATCCTACTACGTTTAAAATCAACCCCAAATTGGCCATAGTTGTTCATTGGATGATGTCATCTATGAGGACACATCTAAAGGAACGATATCTCATTTATTTAGTAATGAATTATGATATGGTGTATTTGAAGATGGAGTTGGATCTTGGAGTGGGTGTGGTATTTTTGGTTTTTTCACATTGGAGTATTTATTTTTGTTGTATTGTTGGTCCTCATGAGTATTACTTTTTTGTTCCACTTGTATTTTGATATGAATTATTGTTTTCGTTATGTTTTGATTTTTATTTTCTATTCATGCATCATATAGAGGATTAATTTGTTATTTTTTATTCATTCTTTGTTTTATCATTCAAATAGAATATCTCCTAACAAGTGATCGTGAGGCCCCTAAAATTTATTTCTAGAATTTAGTGACTTGGAGATGTAACCTAAGGCCTAGAAGCTCCCTTATCACTCCTCAAGACAATGATGAGGGGTCAGATGTTATAATTGATATCAGTTTGTTCGATCCTAGACATACCAAATAGTATCAGTTTCATTATTCCTATAAGAAATAAATTGTATCAATTTTTATTATCCTAGACATAACAAATTATTTCATCTTCAATCAGTCCATCTACCTTTCAGAGAAATTGGTATCACCAGTGTTTTGTCCATGAAATATGAAACGTTTTCGGTTTTATTTCATTCTATATTTAAATATATAATCATTATGTCTCTTGGGATGGTTGTAATGATTAGTATTTTCAAAAAAAATATAGATCATAAAAATGTGTAGATAAACTCTTTGTTTTAAACTTAATGTCACTAAGAAATTTGGATAATTGAGTATTTTTTAACACTTTAGTGAGATGTCACCTAATCATTATTAGTTTATCCGAGGAGTGTTTCATGACATGACTTGATATTAAGAATTCCCAATGGGAAAAAATTGTTCATTTGAGTAAAATAGTTAATAAATTGTTAGAAATTGTTATTTTTTAAAATTAAACAATGCATGTCTTGAAAAACAAGTTGTTAATAGTTTCAAAATTCGTTAAAATGTTAATAATGGGTCCACTATGGAAAGGTATATTATAATAGGTATTTATGTTATAAATTATAACTAATAATCAATAAATTTATATTGATTGGCGATAAATTGAATTTTTTCTTGTTATACTGAATGGAATGGGGTATGTTTCGTATAAACCATCCAGAAGATTCTTTTGAAATTATAGTTGCACCAGATCAAAAGGACAAAAAAATCTAGTTCAAATCATTTTCCAAGATTTCCATGAAATGGATAATGGTAAAAATAAAGATTAACCATGGAAATTGGAATGTTTATTTCTGTTTTAATATAATAATAAACCCATATTACAGGGGTATTCCATGTCGAAAAAAATTTTTCTAATAGAATAAGAATAATTGAATCTTTTATTTCAATAGGACACTATAAGAGAAAAAATTCATCTTGGAAATGTGTGTGCTAGAGTACTCGGGATTACATTGGTGGGAATAAACAGTTCAAGCTAAATTGAACCATATCATTAAATGGGGGGATTTTGAGTTCTTTTTTTAAAATATATTTTATCCTTACACCTTTCAAACTTTTAGATTTATTTGATCATTTAGTTTGAATAAATAGAATCTAATGGTGATATATTATAATGCTAAATTTACTAATTTATTATTATTAACCCTTGAATATTCTATAATTATGTCCTTGAAGGAACACTTTTTTATTAGGTATTATTACAAGATATTTTCTAAAATATGTTCTTGATTCTTATAATAGATTATACATTATTGGTCACTAGAGATACTGTAGTAAAAAAAGATGATTACAATAGAGTAATTCCCATTAAAAGAATATATCAAGACAAGGATATTCTAGGAACACCATGACACATCCATTAGTGTAATCACTATAAGGTGTAAAATATAAATGTTCAGCGATTGGTAAATTATATGGATCCTAGAAAATTGTCATGGATGATCAATTTATTCCCTTGATAGTTAGAGGTATAAATCATTTGTATTTAATCATTATATAAGATTAGTTTTATATGGGAACATCCCACTCGTTTTTTTCTTCTAGTTTTGTTTATAGAATGTTATTTTATATTGAAATGGTTACTTCTATTTTAAAACTACAAAATTATCTTGCAAAAAGAGTGTATTGATCCATTATTTGCAAATATTTTCCATACTTCTCTATGGGGATAGGTTTATTTGGGATTTATCTATGATTAATATGGGTGTCTATATCTTGATTTTTCGGTATGGATTGGTCGACATCGTTCATGTCCCACATTGAATTTTATACTCAAAATGTTAGTTCAACATCATCTGGATGGTACCATGCATTACTTTTGAGTAGATTGGGATATAAAGGATTATAGAGGAGGAATTTTGGTACCATTAGTTAGATCCATCTCATAACAATTATTAGTGCTAACCATGGAAACTATGTATCATATTTTTGGAATGGATATTTTTGAACTATTTTTTATCAGTTTCATAACATTTTCCCCAACAATTTCTCTGGGTGTCCACCTAAAATAAAATATTTTTTGAAAATTGATATTTAAAATGTGACTAGACCTATCTCACACATGTCTTATAGAAGGGTAAAATTATAGTAGAGTAACTTGAATGTTCGGATGGATGATTTGGAAGGAAAATGGTTTACTTGAATGAGTATGTCTACAAGGGTTCCACTAGTTCATTTTCTGAAGATGGTGGATAGATATCATAGAAATTTGGTGGATTATTATATGATTAACTAATTTATTATATGTAATTTGTAACCCCTTCCATGGATTTAAGATATGTTTGATCAATTAATGAGAGATAATTGGTTCTCAAATAATTACATACATTTTTCTTATCACCAATTTCTAGTTTTGAAGGCGAATATTACAATGATTTATTTGAGAATTAGATATTTACATTTCAAATATAGAATTATTTTATTTGGTAATATAAGTACAATATCAATCATTATGGAATTTATGAATTGAATCATTTGAATATATTGGTAATCCAAAATAGGGGTAATGTTATATGATACATTTTTGTATTCTTGGGAAAAGTGGATCATGGTGAACACTTGATAATAGTGTTTCAGATCTTTTAAGAACATAATATATATACCATGTTATGAAAGTGTAATTTTTGGATATAATAGGTATGTTTCCTTGGCCGTGTAATTTTTTTTAAATGTGTTTCTATAGAAAAATATAAATATAAGTTTCTATCTCATAGAAACCATTAAAAATGTCTTTGAGATACATAGTTTCCTTTTATTAGTGGGATACTACATATTGTTTTATGTATTTATGCCTATTTTGAATCACCAATGATAGATTTGGAATGAAATGTTTCTCTATTCCAATGTATTAAAAGATTTCATAAATACATTCTATGACATAAAATTAGAATTACATTACCAACTATTTGTATATTTATAGAGTCTAGATAGGGCTTTGTATTATATTGTACTACAGCAGAATATAAGAATATGTTCTTTTACAATAATAATATGTTTCTTATTATGGTTCATGGAATTTATGGTTTTATGGTAAGAACTACCTAAAACATGATTTGGAATTTGTTTTTTTGGTGCATCATTTGAAGACATGGCATAATTACCTCTTTGGTGAGAAATCCATGCTGTTTACGAATCATAAGATTTTGAAAAACATTTTCTAGCAAAGAGATTTGAATATTTCATAGCGCAGTTGGATAGATAATATATAAATGTATGACATTGACTTATTGTATAGATAGTTTCAAGAGAAATATGTTTAAGATGCTTCGTGTAAGAAATCATATGCTTTGTAACTAATGGGTATTTGAATGAGTGGAAACTAATTTTTGAAATATGGTATATAAATATAGATTTTATCAGGCCAAGGTGATGTCATAGTTTTCATTCCAATTTCATTTTTTACTAATTTTTTTGAGCTGGATGTATATTCATAGATATTCATTCCTTCATGTTTTTCTATACAGTCAAAAAATAATGGTGGGTATACCCTTGAGGGATGAAATCTGGATTGAATTTTATTATTATGGTTTAGATATCAGATGATTCTACCTTTGGCATACTTGGAAAATCATATTAATACTTACCACCATTCAAGATGGGTTGTTCACCCATGGATTTAGAAGATGTATAAAGCATTAAAATCACTATTTTTGTCGGTTTTAATGAATATATTTGTAGTAGGATATTTCAATATATGACTCACCAATTACCAGTTAATGCATCAAATAAATTACTAGTAGGGTTTTTGCAGTCATTACTTATTCCTATGTGGAAATGGAATCATATTGTCATGGATTGTGTAATATGTATTCCTAGAATGGATATGAAACATGATACCATATGAGTGATAGTTTATTTTCTCATAAGTCACCTCACATCATCCCAATTCATGAAACTATCATGATAGAAGGCCACTCAAAAATATACACTTGAGAAATTTTAAAGATGCACAGTGTGCCAGTCTCGATTATATCAGAAAGAGACAGAATCATTACATCTCATTTTTGGTAATCATTATAGCAGTCCCCTGGAACACATTTGTCTATGAGAATGGATTATCATCCCATAATAAATGAAATTTTGTAAAGGATATTCCAAATTTCAAAGGACATGATAAGGGATTTTATAATGGATTCTATTGGATCAGGGGTGAAATATTTAAAATTAGTGATGTTGTTATAAAATAACAGTTTCTGTAACATTCATACATTTGGATCCTTTTGATTAATTCTATGGGAAAACTTATTCTTATATACTTTATTGGGGGTAAGCAAGTAAGAAAACATCAATTGGACCCAGTGTTGTGAAACATAGAATAGAGAAGATTTAGTTGATCTGAAAGAGAATAAAGATGGATTAGATTCATCATAAATCATATTTACATCATCATCAATGACCATTATCATTTTAATTGAGTGATTATGTGATATCTAGAGTCTCTAAATGTCTTTTCCATCGTTGTTTAGTAAATATGGAATGTTATATCCATGATACATAGGACCTTTTGTGATACTTGAATGAGTTTCCGTGGTTAAATATAAGTTTTAATTTTCAATAATGCCGAGTTCAGTTTAAAATTTCTATTGTATATATATTTTTTGTAGAAGTATAATCCTGATCCTGACCATATGATTTCATTGGATAACATTGAACTAAATTAATATATTTTTTGACACATGTACAGGTACAAATTTTATAAATGAAATAGAATATCATTCATGGAAAAATCATCATCATATTGTGTGTTTTATGGAAACTTGGTAATATTCATTAATAAATGTGGTCATGTGAGAATGAAATGGTGGAGATATTTTCATAAGTCCTCTATTCCAATAGAGGATTTCTTATTTCTTGGGATGGAATTGTTAATGGTGGGGAGAATTAATTTGCCTAGTTTTTTTGTGGATGACCCCTTATTCATATATTTTAACTATTTATAATGTTCATGTTATTTGTTGGATTTTTTAGGGGTTTTATAGTTTTTGAGGATTCTCTATATGTTCACAGTTTGTTCACAGTTATTAGAAACCAGGAAATGTAACTAAGAAATTGTGGAAAGGATGATTGTGGACACTAAGAAGGTGTATGTGTTATCAAACTATTTAAATTCCTAGGAGAAACCATTAATATTGGAAAAGAGGGTAAATAATGTTGGTATCATGGTTTATCTAACTATTTTAGATAAAAATGTGAGGTATATCCTTAATATACTAGCATTACACAGTTTTCCCTTGGTATTCCAAAATGCGTGGCATAACTATGTGGGATATAGTTGGCCCTCTATAAAAAATTAGATCTAATCCCAATTAATCATTTTAGCACCAGTTTTTTCCTAATCCTCCCATTTATCAATTTCCATTTTCTATCATGGTTTGAGTGTTGATCCCCTCGGAACAACGAGCGACCTACTTGAATCTCAAAGCACATTAGAGGATGGATTAATAGGTAAGTTACAGTTATTCCTCATTTTTCTTAAATACAATGTTATTCTCTATCTAGAACCATATATCTAGTCACATAAGAATATATCTACATGTCATTAATGGTTCATAATTATATCATTTCATATCAAACAAAGGTAACATGATTTTTTATCATATCATGATGATTTGTATTTTCATTCTCCATTTTCACAAATGTTTGAGTGGTACAAAACCTATATTTAAAATCTAAATGATCTATAAATTGAAGTATTAGTTTTAATTAAATGATTTAGATGAAATGGTTTTTAAATTATTATGGACTCTTGATGGAAATCATGTTCTTATAATGGCTTGAAGAATGTTTAATATATTATTATTTTTAGAAAACCACTAGTTTATATGTTCAGAATAATGCCTTAATGTTATCGTTTTTTTTCGATGTATGTATATTTATTATTAAAATTATTTAAAATAATGATATGGTTTTATGTGAAATGGTAGGAATAGATATTAGTTTTTGGTAAATGGCATGGAATGATAATGGAATTATTTGTTTGGGTTGAGTTGATTCTAATTGATAATAGTCATAAAGTAACACCAAGAATGTAGGACATAGTATGGATGTGAAGTTCCTCCATTAATGGTAACACACATATTTAATGTGTGTGTGTGTGGGTGTGGTCATGTGTATGGACATGGAAAAGAAGGTACCATGTAAAAACGGAAATTATCTAAAGTATTTATTCATTATTTACTTGGAAAACAACTTTTTATATTTGATTTGAACTATTTTTACTTCTTAAACACTACTAAAAATATGAAAATATGTTTTTTTCACATATATTGAGGTGAAAATTCATTGGGGACATCCTACTGAGTTTATAATTAATCCATTATTATTTAGTGTTGTCTATTTTCAGATTTCATCATTTGAAACACATGTAAAATAATGTTATCACGGTAATTTAGTGATTCTTCTTGATAATGTGTCTTGGCATGTGGAATTGTATTTTGAAGAGAGAGGGGGGGGGGGGGGGTTGGTTTCATTCCCTTTTGATTTTTTGTCTTTTGTGGCCTTTTTGGTCCACTTTAAAATGTGTTTTGGTGTCATTTTGTACTATGATATAGTTTCTTGGATCAAATATGTTTTCAGATGTATTTTTTACTCATTCATCATGTCGATTTTAGTTTGTTTATGGTTTTTTTGGTTTGAATGTTTTATCATTCAGAAAGAAAATAATCCCCCATATGTTCTTGAGGCCCTCTGTTTTTATTTATAACCTTATGTGTCGTGGAGATGCCACCTAATTACTTTTAACTCCACTTTCACTCATCAAGACAATGATGATGGGTGAGATGTTACAATGTTATTAATCACAGAATGTATCAGATAGTTTGTTGAACAAATATTGTATGGAAAATATTATGGTGATCAAAAAATAATTATTTCTATAGAAGGAAAATATAGAGGGATATCCTCGATGTGGTAGAATAAAAATATTGAAATATTATTAAATATAATTATTATTAAGGTAGAAAGCATGTTCTCTAATGAAGAACTTGTTAAATTTTTCAACGGGTTTAGTAGGAGTGATGGTGAAGTAGTCATTATGGTGACATATTTTAAACATAACATTGATGGAAGATATCTATTTAGAAATGGAAGAAAATTGGATAATTTACTGAATACTATTGGCCACTAAGGTTCTGGTTTATACATTATCGTTTATAATGTCACTTAACTTGGTTCATGTTGTCCCAAATTATGAGGCTATATTCTAGGAATACCTATATGTATTTAATTAATATTTGGTCTACTCGTTAAATGGTTTCAGAATATTAGTTCTATATTTTTTTGTGAAATTGGTTGTCCCCATGGTATCATGGAATAATCTATTTTTTATTATTTTCATTTGATTTATTTATCACCTTACACTCAAGATTTTATCCTCCAATAAATTTAAGTAAATCATAGTGCATATATATGATTTTATGTTATTTACCAAACCATTTTAAATTCTTTTTGGGTTTTGTTGATTTATGTGTGTATCCACTCCCACTGTTTATTCATCATTTTCTGTTTAGAACCATGTATTTCATTTTATTTGGTTTAGTGCATTTAATATTTCTTCAATGCACAATTATTATAAACCTATTATTTATGGTCATTTTCTGTTATTTAAATACAAGGGTATTTTCAATTTTCTAAAAAAATAATGTTTGTCACCAAGAATGGGATTTGGTTTAGAATACACATCATTCTAGTCATGTATAAATATTGTTATATCTAGAAAATAATATAGTTCCAAATAACTCAATAAAATTAATTTTTTAGATAAAAATATTCCTTATGAAAATAAAATAATGAAAAAATTAATTGAATTGTATTTTTAGAGTTTAAAAATACCATACAAAATATTAACAATTTGAATGGTGGCCCTCTACACAATAACACCTAAATATATATTCAATTCCCAACCACTTAAATTAATTTATTTCAAATTATTTAATATTTTTTATAAAATACCATAGTTTATTACTCAATGAACAATGAAGTATAGGACTATTTATATTTATAGGGTAAAATAAATAAAATATTCACCGGTTTTAAGGTTATAAAGTCAAAAAAATAATGTGTGTGATATTTAAAAAATAAAATAGATTTTGTGATATAAAATATAAAAATATCATTACATATTTCTAAAAATATTTGATTGTTCCATGATTTTCAATGATTATTAGGTTTGTTAAAATAATTTGTTTAATAGTTAACAAACATGTAAATTATCCACAATACAAGAATATGCATTACATTTAATGAAAACATAATATAATAATCATATAGTCAGTATCCTGACCTTATTCATGTTATTGGTGATTAAAATTAAATTAGATGAATTATATGTGTGGGTAATAAAATTATTCATTTAATTATTATTCAGAACAGTAAAAGTGACAGACTAATAATATCAAATATATTTCTTAAGAAACAAAAGATACTTTCACTATCTCATAAAAGAATAAAATAATTCAAATATGAACCCTTCTAATAATACACTAAATAATAAATTTAGATTAACAAAATACACCCAAAATATTATTAATTGATGCTCTAAAACCCCCTTTCTGATCTTGTAGCTTTTGTATTATGACCGCACAGTGCCTATCTCAACATATATGGGAAGAGGAAGTTGAAGTGAAAGTTAATATTAATCCTTGACATTCCATTGAGGATAAGGATCCCGATAACATATTAGGTTATGCGAAAAAACCTTTTAATTCTCTCCCTACACCCATATTTAAACCTGAGACCCCACAGTACATATTTATATCCAATGTGAGTTGTGGCTGTTGAACCTTATTTTTATAATAACCACTTTTATGTGGATTTATTGTGAGATAAAATATTATATCGAATATTAATAAATTAATATATATTTATACAATTTTTTAAATTTATTTCCCTAAATTATTTCACTAATCAAATGTATAATATCAGGATATTCCCATAAATTAATAAATACCATCATGAATATTAATTTTTCAGGATTTATCAAAAAAATTATTATTTTGGGTCTATTAATGGATGAAATATTATAAATTTTCATATAGAATGTTTTACAACACACTATAAAGAGTCCTCTCATTGATGTTTACTCTTATTAGAAGGATAAAAAATGAATATTAATTTTTTTCCACTAAGATGATTTTTCATCTATACAGTTTTTCCCATTTCTCTACATGTTCATATCAAGATTTCCAAATATTCACTACATACAATGAAAATGTCAAAATAATTAATATTAACTCTTTTTACTAATAAATATAGTGATTATAAATAATGAAAAAAGATATTTGATTAATTGTTTTATTTATAATATACACCTAAAATAGTTTACAAAATTGATATTATATTGGAGAAATAAATTTAAATTATGATGACATCAATCAGTATTTGACCATGTGATAAATCCTCCCAAAAAACTAATTAAATGGGTTAACATCTATGAATAAATAATTTTTAATAATTATGAGATTATGATTCATAATCCTCAAGTTTAAATTTTGGAAAATATTATTCAAACTTGTATACATCATTATATTTAACAATCCTATGTTAATAAATTTTATTTATTAAATATTTATGAAACATTCTTCATTAATCATCATTATTGATCCTTTTAATTTAAATATTTCAATGATATTTTTTACTAAAAAATTAAATGTATCATTTTAAATTATGAGAATTATTTACCAAGATCTCGTAACATAATTCTGAAAAAAAACTAATAATAAATTTGAATTATAATTGAGTATTTAATTTTTTCCTATAATTCTAACTTCTCTCAGTTTATAATTACTCACTCTAGAATTTAAAATTATATTTTCCCTAAAATATATTTATATATAAACTACATTATCTTTGGAAATAATACTTATTTAATCTAGTAGGAGTTTTTGATAAATAATCTATCAACTATGATATCTTATATGTAAATCAGCAATATGGATGAAAATTCTAGAAAAAAAATATTTTCTTATAAAACAATTGGGGGTTGTAAATGTGTCTTATATTTTACTTAAAATTTTTAAAACAAAGTTATATTATAAAAAAATTAATCTTATCTTCTTCTAAAAAATATTATAGAATAAGTAAAATTATGAACCATGTAAAAAAATTACATCACCTCACTATTTAATAACAACACTTATATATAGTAACATTCATCTTATAAAATTAGAGAATTATGATAAAAAAATATTCAAATTTTGTAATTCTAAAATTCATTTAGGGAGTTATTATTCTTTTATAATAAATCATTCTAAATAAATGACCCATCAAATAGTTTTTTAATAAAAATTTTAATTTTCATAAATAATAAATTTGGAAGTAGTATGTAATAAAACAACTAAAATATATATATTATCGTATCAACATAAAATTAAAAAAATTAATTTATATAACATTAATAATTGATGTTGAATATTTATGTAATTTATTAAACCTATTTAAGAATCTTATTATTGATTCAACTCTAATTTTTAGACAATATAGAAATGAAAAATTGAACAACGTTCCCAATACCTCCTTTTAGATTAAACATCTTAGGCTAACTCTTTGATTCTCAAATTTTCGTCAAATATTTTTTATTTTTACCATTTTTTCTATCATTACAATACTGATTCATAGAGATTCCATTTTTATCATTATTATCCTAAATAACTTTATAGGATCGGGTAAAAAAATTCAAACCTATCAACAAAGTATTTTACAATAAATTTTTTCCCTTATTAAGAAAGATCGTGGAAAGAATTTTCACACATGAATGTCATGGGGAGTGGAAAAAAGAACATATCTAATTATATTTCACATTAATGTAGATTGGATAACCAGTTCATCACACATTATAAGCTTCTCAGCTTATCTACATAATTTAATTCCCCTAAACATGTTATATTTATTGTTAATATTATTTTATGAAAACAATTATAGTTTTATATTTAAATTATTTTCTAAAATAAATAAAATAACTGTTGAATGATATTTTAATCTAAACTAACATAAAAATCTAAAATTAATGTGACCAAAAAAAATAATTATTACTTTATGATTTGGTTTATGGGTTTCATCATTCTTCTTATTGTGGTTCAAATTAATATGATAATATAACTATAAAATATTCCTCTACTATGATAATTATTTTATTTATTACTTTTGAAATATTAAATTCCAATAGAAATATAAATTTCACTACCTCATGGAATAAAGGTTTATTTGAACACTTCATAGAAAATGTTATACATTTTAGTACATGGTTCTATCGTATGTCGTTTCATCTATTGAACAGCTCAACTCCATCATTTTAAGAGATTATTTCTAGGATAATGTACGAAAAATATTAAAATATATGAATGGATGTAATATTGATTCTAGTTTAATTATGTAAAATCACAACACCCATGCACATAACCCTTTCTCTCAACAATTATAAATATAACATATGAATTGAATAATATAATTTTGGAAACATAAATTACCTCCCCCAGTCCAAGGCTTTGGTTAACCCATTATTATTCAGGGTAAGACGTTATGATGGATTGAAAAGGAATAATATAATAAGAATAGAATATAAATAAAATAAAAATAATATGGATGGTAGAGACTAAGATAAACTAAAATAAAATAAAATTAAAGAAGAGAAATTTATAAAATATATATATTATTAAAAGTATAAAAAAATAATAATAAGTGGCCAGGGAGATGAAATAATTTTGGGAAAAAATTTATTAAATAATTAATTAACCAAATTTTAATAAATAAAATAGAAATAACATATGAAAATAGATCTAAAAAGAACATTTAAGCAAACGGAAATGTTGAAGTGGCATAGTAGCTAGCATCCTCTCTGTGTATTTTCTAACTCCACAAGCAGCAGTGGTGGTCTTTCATTTTATAAATAGGGAGGGTAGTACTTGGCCTCAAAAATATAGATGTTTAAATTATTTAAAAAGATTCATCCTCGAGTCTTGTATCTTTTTGAATGAAGATTTTTCAAAAACATATTTGGATATCGAGTGTATTAGTGCAGACTAAATCCATGGAGCAATACCTTATTCATGGGATTCATGAGTTTTTTTTGCATTACATGGCCACATTGAGGGTTATTATAGGGGTTTCAGGAGTATTAGAAATAGTTTGGTATATTTGGAATGTATTCATTGGTATAGATTTGGAAACCGAATAACCATTTGGGTCATATGTCCTTAACATTTATGAATGAAGATTTCATGGTGGTCATATGATCTTTCAAGAGTGATCAAATGTAATCATTGGCTTTGGTATGGTTGATCATTCTTGCGTTTGAAATCTCCCACATTGGTAATCATGTTTTTGGTGTGTGTTATAGCGGTGGAAGGTGAAGATAACGATGGTGGTAGTGGGATAAAGGGTGGAAACAGTAGTTGTGGTAGTAACCAACAGAGCATTATATCCGATCAGTGGTGCATGAAAATTTTATTGGGAAAACAAAATTTCATTTAAATGATCAATAGTATCCAATTATTGTTTCTAGACATTGAAAAGGTAAAATTTCACTACAATAATTTAAATCATAAAGTGTGGATTCCACTTCTCAGAAACCTAAATTATAGTTGGAACCTAGATATATGTACACACAATTAATGGGATAAGCCACACTACATAGCACACATAGGCCTTTTCCCTTCATATGAACAAGTTTCTTTCTACATTCCATATAAATCACCAACTCATGGTGGCCTTCCCACATGACCACAATGGTCTTCTCATGCTCTTAAGGGATGGATATTGTGACTTCATTGTGGTTAGTTTATGGCTAACCAATACTTTCAAATTTTTGACTTCAAATATGTTTGATGAAAACTAATTAAATTTCAAAACACTTAACAAAATATTATCAAAAATTTTTTAATTAAAATTAATAACCAAAATTCAACATTATTTATTAATTTTAGATAATTTTAATCCCAAATATATGATTTACCACTTTTTAATAAAACATTAATGTAAATGGGAATAGAGATTAATTTCCTGTTAAAATCCTTAATAAATGGTTGCACATTTTCATAAAAATTTCATTATATCAAATTCTATATACATATCGTTTCTTAAATAATAATAAAGTCTCCCTATGTCCTAGTTGTTTGTAATCATATTGTCTATATGAGAAATGATTGAATTAACATTAGCTATTATTTCTGTAAATAATTATTTTGAAAAAATCATGTTATATTTCACATTCTGGTCCTAGGAATCTAGATATTCATATTGAATAACTTCTCCAGTCATCTACTCTATTAGGGGTTACTCAAACTCTTTGTATTTTTCTTCTTTCGTGGGAATTATTCTTAGTTTCTTATTATTTTTCATGTTATTGTTTCAATAATGGTCATCCTTTTAAAACATTTATCATTATGTAATTATAGGTGGATGTGATTCACTTTAACCGACAACATATTCCTTTATTAAATATGTAACATTATTTAAAATAATATAATAAATACATTATTAAATTTCATCATACTAAAATGATTACCCCTTTATGCATCATATTCCTTACTATATTAGGGTCATTATTTCCATAATTCTTTGAATATGTTTTCCATTTCCATCATCACATATCTATTTTATAAAATAATAATTTCAATTATATCATATATGACACTTGGATAGTTTATTAAAAAACCTCCATGACTGAATACATTGGAATGATTATCTTAACTATATTATTCTTATCAGAACTTTAATGGATTTGGAACAATGTTTAACCATAATTAAATTCTTCATATAAGAACCTAATCTTGTTAGTGTCACTTGTAACATAAATTTCATTTTGATGATATTCCAAGGGGAACCTTGTTTTGATAGAACGCAAATGTTTTGGAAAATTGTGGTAATGATAATTTCATGATTTTATGGAATATAACACTTAATATATTTATGGTTTTTTTAAAACCACACTAGGGTTACTATTATATTCCATTTATGTGTACATGCTTTTAGTTATTTATATTTGTATCTTATCCCTTAAAATAACATATTAAGATCAAAACATATAAATGTATAACACCTTATAAAATTAATTATTTGTTTTACTAAAAATAAAATCTTATTATATATACACATTTCCAAATTAATCTCATACATAATGTATATAATACAATTTAATGTAATGCTCTATGGTCATATGTAACTGAATCCCCATAATAAATATTATAGTGTGATAGTTTTCCAAAACCCATTTCCCAAGAAAGAACCTATTCCTATTAGATAGTAACTAATATGACACAAATTTCCCCTATATATAATATAATAATCAATAAATACATTCATTTTAGTAAAATTCAAACACGAGTTATGTAAAAAACAAATCCACACATATTTATTGTGTTTGTAAACCACACAAAAATCATATTTTCAGTTCAAAATAACTAAAAAATCATGTCATTCATTGTGTGTAACTCCTTGTATATATGGTATAAAAATATACTGAATAATTTAATTATTAAAAATAAACCAAGAATCCATTCATGATATATTTATTTTATTTTAATAAATTCAATAAAGTAAATAATAAGTGAAAAAATGTAATAATTCATAAATTTAGTCAAGAGGTTAGTCTTTTTTAATATTTTCTAAATAAATAATTATTAACACCATAAAGTTAAAAGTGTTTATAAAAATTCCATAAATAAATATTCATGAAAATTACACAAAGAATATAAAATTAAATCAATCATCTACACATTATACAAAAAATTTCATATAAACATATTCATATTATAAATACATGATATTTTTTAAATTAAAAATGATGTATTTTTCATTTGAACATTTCATAAATTATGTAAACTTTTCACATAAATTAAATATCCTATGGTTTGTCATATTTAAACCTAGATCAAATATATTAATATTTATTTTTGATTGGTTTAAATTAAATTATATATCAGTAATATCATATTAACCATTAATATTCATTTTTATGAAAATTATATAAATGAAATATAATACACATTTATATTTATCATTATTTCATAATATTCAGACCAATTATAGAATAATAAAGCATGTAAATAAACATTAAAACTACATAAAATATAAAAAAATAATTTTTTATGATCTAAAACCTCCACCCCTTTTGATTTAGAATAGTACAATATGGGATGTTTTGGTGATAGTTTTAAAAAATTTTAACAATTAATCGGTGGTTAAATTTGAGAATTTAAGAAAATCATTAAAAATCCCAAACTATGAATTTATATAATATAAATCCTAGAATAATTTTCTCAATGTGGTAGCATTTTGAAAGATAATAACAACCATTTTTCATCGACCATTCTATTTCATGAAAAACCATTAAAATAACTAATTTTGAATCAACAAAATAGTTTTTTCATATTCGTCAGGGTTTGTTATGGAAATATCATCCATGTACAAATCATTATTGATTAATTAAAATAACTTCACATTAAAATCACTTTTTTATGATAATAATTTGTTATGTATTCTTTTCATTTCATTTTTCTTAATTACTGATATATTTTAATAATTTTTATAAAATAAAATTGATTTTATTTTAATTATGTCATTGTTTTGTAAATATTCATTAACCATAACAGTTTTTCATATACAACATTTTGATTTCTAGATAACACATTTTGACCAAATTCTCAATATATTTAAAACATTAATCTATAATTAATGTAAGAGACTATGATACAATTTCTTGGTTTTAAAGGGGAAATAAATTTTCTAAAGTTATTGGATGAAAACTATAAAAAGAATATTTTCCACATGATTCAAAAAATCATTTCAATTTAATGAATATAAATGAAAAACAAAAATTTTTTATATCATATTTATTCATGCTCTTTTATAGAAGCATAAAAGAGATACCTTTTGGAAAAAGTACACCTCCATGAAGCATAATCCTAGGTTATATAAATATCTAAACAATTGGAAAGGGATAACTTTTCCTCAAATATTGTTATATCATTATATTTAATTTAAAATAATTGAAATAAGATATTTTATTTATGAATTTTCATTTATATTAAATCCAAATCTATAAAAAAATTAATTATAAAATTCATGAACAGATTTAAATAGCCACCCATAGAAACACATTGGAACTCAATTGTTAATCTTTATTTTGGACATGTATAAAACATTAAATAAATGTTTCTTAAATTAAAAAACTTTTTTGAAATTGGATTATAATAGTTTAACATATAAATAAATAAATTTAATTTCTAAATTACTCAAAATATCATATTATTGTATTTTAATTATGTAATCAATGTTAAAAATTAATTGATTCTTTCACTTTTGTATAATGTATCAAACTTCATTCATAAAACCATAATGAATTTACCTTCATTATATTGTGTCTTAAACTAATACAAATCACATCATGTATTATATAACCACATCATTCATTATATTTAGTGAATATTATCTCATCATCTTTTGGGAAAATGGTGTTAATTTTTTTTTGTTTTCATCCCATTTGTATAATTTTTTTATCCATTAAAAATAAATAGATTATATATTATGAGATATGAATAGCTTTGGAAGAATTTTTTGGTTTACTAAAATTGTATTTTTTTTCTTTTCTTATGTTTTAATTAATAAAATGATTATAACAAATTATATGTGTTTATTAATTTTGAAGGGTATTACATAAGTTTTGAGTTTAGGGAAATAATACATCTTCTTTTTTATTTCATGATGTTTACATTGATGGGAAATCATTCTTTTGTTTTCACTAGTTATGATTTTTAATTTGAGAATTAATAATCCATTAATTTTACTAAATAATGATTCTTAATTTTAAAAAAATAAAGACAAGTGTTTGGGTAATTTGAGTAATTTAATATAATGAGAAACAATTATATTTCGTTCTATGTTAGGAACTAATTCATGTGTTTGAATATGATGTTATTTGATAGGGTATCCACCAACATTAGACAAATTGAGTAATTAATGCATAGTGGATTCTTGGTATACAATAGAAAAATGTGATCAATAAAATTTTCAAAGTATTAAATTCATTATATAATATTAAAATATATACATATGAACACGTTAATATTATAGATATGTTTGGGGTCTTTGGAGGTATCCAACTGAGTCTAATTTCACAATATATATATGCACATCCTAGTTAATTACATATTTCAAACATCAATATTATGGTAGGGAAACTATTCATTATTTCTTGGAGTTAGTTGATAAGATCATTTTTTTGATTTCATTAAGTATTGGGGGTTATTTAATGTGGATTTTTAATATATTTTATTATTACTATTTTATTTATACTTTAATATGATACTTTTAATTGAGTCATCAATTCTACCAAGATTTGTTGTATACCTCTTTTCATTGTTGAAATTATATAGAGTATTAGTTTCATCTTGTTTTCTATTTTTCTATTATTATTTTTTATTACTCATATTATTATTTAATATAATTTTAAATATCTATTATAGGGTAATTTTATCATAAAGTGATATATTTACACTTTATGTACCAATCAGTAGCCTCTGGTGATGGTGGGTTGAACATGATTCCACCAATGCTTCCTCCACGACGACATTGTCATGTCAATAAATGAAGTTCCAACCCTATATCAAAAGTCATTAGTTACATAATATATTTGACTTTACATTTATATATCTATGTATTTCAAATAATTTCCATTGAATTATTGTCATTTTGGAAAAATTAAGAGTTATAATTTTAGTGATATAATAAATGGTATAAATTAATATTTTTAAAAAATATAATTATTCATTTGATGACATTTTGAATTTCCAAAAATAGATATGATTGTAGTGTTTTAAAATCAACAAAAACCAAATTATGAAATTTTAAACTCATAATCCTTTATATCATTATTTGTTTCTGCTCATTGTTGATATTATACACATTTAGTATTTGTTTATATGCGAGATTTATCTCAATTTTATTGTCAAATTTGACTATGAATAAGTAAATTTCATCAATAATGTTTAATAATTAAAACTTTTGATGATATTTTTTTGATGTAATTATTTTAATGGCATTTTTAAAATTTATGGATTATTATTTTGTATTCTATTGTAATTTATATTTTTATTCAAATTTTGTTTAAACCTATTATGTGGATGTACTTATATAGTGTCGTAAATTTGTATATTTTGAAATAAAAATGTGGAAAAATTTGAAATAAGTTAATTTATATATTTTTTTACTAAAATAATCAATTATGAATATTTTTTAAAACATATTAATGACTAATACTCCATCAAATAGATTATAAGGTGAGGTAGAATATTGAAACTAATATACAGCCAAATAATAAAGTGGTTTCTAGGATCTCATGGAATTGAAGATAACAAAGAAATATTTTGTTCCAACAATTAATAAATCCATAAATGATATAAATATATTGGTTGTTTCAACATTCTCCTTTAATCATATCCCTTTATTCCAAAAATAATATTTCTATTTAAATATAAAACATTTCTATTTAATAATTATTTCATAAATATATCATTCACATAATATTAAATAGGAATAAAAATAAACTTAAGTATCTTATGTGTAATTACACATTATAGATATTGTAAAATTGCCACAATTTGTCTTTTTAATGTATGATACACTATATATTCCCTGATATGAGAAATTCCCAAAGTATAGAATTAATGAAATTGTGGTTTGGGTTTGAATATTTTGAGCTCAAAAAGTTGTATAGAAATACATAACAAATTAGATATAGAATTTTTTAGTGCCTTATATATAGTATTAACACAAAATTATGCCATTATAAGGGATTAATTTATGAATTGAGAAACACAAAGGATATATGACTGGATTTTGGGATAATATATGTTATTTTTTATTGAGTTTCTATTGGATGACACGATTGGTGACATACTGGATAAGGTAATAGTTGAAGAAAGTGGTCATGGTTTAATAAGTATTATAAATTATACGCTCATTATTGGAATTGTTCACAAAGGTACTAAATTTTTATATTGTTCAAAATTTATGATAAAGGAATTCCTCATAGAATAGATCTTGGAATGATAAAAGCATGATTATATTTGAGCATACACAACAAATAGCCTTGTATTGGTAACGAGATTATTTTTGAAGGATAGAATAGACTTGGAATGCATCTAGAAGTAATCTAAGAAACAATTGAGTATGCGATGTCCCAGAACATCTGTAACGCCCCGACCCTAGTTACCCAGAGTCGGTGCATTTTTACATAACATCGGCATGATCACAAGAAAGATCAAATCTCGAAAGACCGATTGGTTTAGTAGTCATGGAAACACTAGACATATTCATAAGTCTTACATTACATCATAAAATAAAAAACTACTAAAACAACATATTGTCTCCATAAACCACACTCATATCCCCACATAATATCCCTGCAGGTCATTCATAATTTACTTTTTCACTTCCTAGGAAAAATAAAACATAGAAAATGGGTGAGCTCAAATGCCCAGTAAGGATAACAATATACCAGAAACTTTCATAAATAAGAATAAACATTTAAGGCTATGTATAACTAAAACAAGAGCTTTTTAAACTTGAACTTCAACATAGTATGGAAAATGTAAAATGATATAATTCCATTTACTTGTTCACATGGATATTCTACTAATCGAATAATCACATGCAATATCAATAACCACTTTCATAATGTTGGAATGCATAATGCCATACTATCATAACCACATAGCCAAGGCCTCGTGCCAAGACTACAAATAAGATTTTTCCAAGGCCTTGTGCCAAGAAACTAGTTTGTCTCATGAGACCTACCGATGCATCGAGGAGCTATAGCAGGCTCCACCCGTCACATATTAAGTCCAATGCATTCCCATATGAAAAGGTATAAACATAACATAAACATTCGTATTAAAAATAGCATACGAAATGTCAATAATATCACCATCAACTATGAATGGTATAAAAATAGCACATCCACAGTCAAACATATCACAAAACCTTCAATACAATATAGAAGTTTTGTATCATAATAAATCAACTTCAAATAAGCGTAAAATCCATCAAAGGATGTTGACATAGATGAAATCAAAACACTTTTTGGAGAAATTTCTCTTTCTATTTTTGAAATCATTTAAGAGCCATATAAAAGAAAACATTTTCTTGAAAATATTTTTATAAGCTTGTAAGGAAAACTTTGAAGATTTTATAACGGCAGAAAATAACCGCACTCACCGTATAAGTTAAAAAAAATATTCTTACCTTAATTCTGTCGAAAAGGTTAAAAAGGACCTTGTTTTGAAAACGACGGAAAGATTCCTCTTATAAAAATTCAAACAAGGGTATAAATGACTTTAACCCATATTCTTGTAAATAATAAAAAAATTTTGAAATACATTTTGAGGAAACATGGATGTGGATGATAAAGAGATCCCAGAAGATTATTACATATAAACAACCTCGGATAATGAAGAGATTGTGAAATAACCCTTACCTTGTACTTTTCCTTTGTTGGGGTAGGTTAACCTCATGTATAATAATGAAATAATTGTTATTAAATTATACAAGAATCATATACATTAATATGATATCATATATGATCTTTTAATATTAATTTGACAATAATATCTTAGTATTATCATTGTTTCGGGTGTTAACTTACTTGTTTTCTTTTATATGTTTTGTTACGTAAGACATGTTTGTAAAGGATAGGATGTATATTATTCATATCCAAAATGATATCAAGTCCTTAAAAATCATTTTTTAAATCATCAAATGATAATTATACTTGAATGGATACGATGGAGAATGAATCTCATCGCATTCGTGGAGACGGTAGTCCGTACGTACGCACGAGCGAAAATATCATTCTTTTGATATTAAAATAATATATAAATGGATGGTATATCATATATACTGAATAATTAACATGTTATATTTATTATTTACATGAGTTACACATCATTATTATACCCATCCAAATAATATTATATTGAATAACAATTACACCACGACGTGGAGACGGTAATCCGTACGTACGCACGTATGGTGACATGTTATTCAAAGGGTGGATAGAATACTGAATATGGTTGTACCATATTTATAATAACATCACAGTATATATTTGATACTGGAGTTATTATTTTAGAATGGTAACAAAAAAAGGAAGAAGAAGTGGAAGAAGAAATGAACTTGGAAAAAGGTGGTGAAAACATTACCTCTTCTTCGGGTTCTTCCTTTTGAATTGATCAAAAGGTTTCCTTAGGTTGGCTTTCTGATCAAAATAAGGCCTCTAGGTTGTAGTAAGGGAAGTATGGAGAGTATTGGGGCAGAGTTTGGCCGATCCAAAAGGCTTTGAAGGTGTGAAGAAATGAGAAGGAGGAGTTCCCTTTTATAAGAGGGGTGAGGGGCACCTTTGCAAAAGCTAGAGATATTAGTTTATAATAAATTCATTTTCGGTTTCCAATGGCTCCAAAGTTGACTATTCAAAGGTTAAGGTGGGGATGGGTTGAAAACAACTCAACCAATAGAATTTAGACAGGTTTGGGTACTTATATTAACCTTATCATTATGTATTAACTCTAAGATAATTAGTTTCACTTTTACAATGTCTCTTTGTATTTTTATATAATATGGTTAATAACCTTACTATATACATCCAAGAGACCCCCAAGTGGTAAATTAATTATTAAACTATCATGATATAAGTCTCTTGGCCGAACATTAGATTTTTCGGAATTTAATATCAATTAATAATATAATATTTGTTTTAAGAACTCTTTTATGTCAATTTTGACACTATTCAATAGTTGATTTTTTTGAAACTCATAACAGATTAATTACTTCGAACAAAGTAAATTAAATCAATCCTAATATATCATATTATACTAGAATATTAGTTAAATTCATTAAAAGTTTCATATTATATTTATTTGGGTATTTATAATATCAATTAATTTAATTTTTCACTATTTTAGTAATTACTGCATCATCATTGTGTCATAAATAAAATAAATTATTTAATGTCTAAAAATTATAAATAAAATATCATTATGTAGGAAATCTTTTTATATTTATAATGAATATTTATAATCTAAAATCCAACATATATAACCCTATGTAATAATTGTTTTTCTAAAAGATATATGCTTGTGTCATTTTTGTATTCATTTTAACTTAATTAAAATAAAGTGTCCCTATCACCTACAAGTGGCACCATGGGGTCCCCAAATCGACCCAAAGATGCCTATGGTCGAACATGTATCAACCAATAAGGCTAGGACACGTTTTAGGGTAATTTAGTATTATTATAATATTATTTTTTAACCCTTATTTACCAGATTTACCCTTAACCATGGTAAATAAAATATTTACCACAGTAATTATTCAAAATGTCTAAAACTAAAAGTTACCTATTTACACAATTTGAACATCCTGATTCCAAATATGGAATCCATTTTTCAAAATTCAAAGCACAGAAGTGGCAGAAATTAATTTAAAATTAATTCCCGCTGTCAAAACAAAAAACGTGTTTTTAAGAGGTAATAACTATCAAAAGATTGACACTTGTTTATGTTCGGTTTAATTGTAAAATTATGTCCAATGACCAACATTATATTAAATGGTAAAAATATATTATAAATATACTTTAAAACCACTCAAATTCATAATTTATCACTATTAATTATTTTGATTAAAAAAGTTGTTTTTAATTAAAATTTAGTAATTTTCACTATTCATCAAAATATGATAGTTATCCGAAAAGTACCAAAATTTCAGCCTAGGCTAATTTCGATATTATGAATCCAAAAATGAAGTCCATTTTGAGATATATATTTTATAAAATTTTAAAAATTAGGTATTATTATTCATAACGGCTAGTTTGATTGGTTATTGTGTGTTAAAATATCGAAGTTGCGTACAATGCACGCCATTGCATTATTCGAAAGGAAACATACCGTGGAAGCTTGGGGTGTTACATTCTTCCCTCCTTCAATAAATTGAATCCTCGCAATTTTTAAAATTTTGCTTGTGAATATAATGGAAAGTCCCACATCGGAAAAAGAGTCAATAAAACTATCACTTTAAAAGAAAGAAAGAGAGGTATAAGGGTCATCCAATATAACCCATACTAGGATTCCATGTAGGAAAACATGGATATGGATGATAAAATATGTGTCATGTTCTTATGGAGAGGGATAGAAATCATGATCAGGAGAATGTTAACAATAATAAAACCACAAACCTGTGTTGGGAAAAATGACCATTAGTCTCCTAGTAGGAAAGTAAACGGACAACATTTTTTTTAAGTTACATTACATAAGGACGAGGAATTCATTTATGATATTGACTAAGAAAATTAAGAGATATATTTACTTTTTAGGTAGAGTTTCATTATTTAATAAATTTCCACCACTAACTCAATTTTTTTTGAACGATGAGTATTCAAGAAGACTTTGTCACACTGGAAGATCTAGAATAAACTTATATAGAATCACATGATCCATGCAGGATAAACTATATATTAACATTGTCTTTGAAGATTATTCAAAACCAAAATGGTTATTGAATGATCTAATGATCCCCCAAAAGGATATTCCTTGAGATAAATATTCACTAATCTTAATTTCTAAAATTAAACCAACAATTCCCCAAATTTAAATAAATACCATTAAATAATCAATTGTCCTTAAAATCCTTCAATATAATCCAAACTAATATTGAAACCCAAAACATAGAAGAATTTGATTATGTAGTCTCCCATGTTAAATTGTATCTGCAATTGAAATCAAATACTCTTAAAGTCACATACTTAAATGTAATTAACATCATCACATATTCTCTGTTATAGGTTAATCATTTCAATAAATAACCCAAATCGCTATAAATCCACAATAAAAACGTAGATAAAAATCCACCATTACTCTACAAATGAAACCCCATTGTATTCTATTTTTCATGGGCATATAGTGTTCCCAACAAAGTGAACATCTTCCAAAATAACATTTATCACTTAATCACCAAATCATTTTCCTATACCAAGGGTATTCATTTGATAAGACATAAGAACCCAAATCATCTTATTATTGATCAATAAAATCATTTAACAAAAAAAATAGTCACACTAACCAGGGACTTCACGTAGTCCAGTGGTAGGCGATAAATCCCAATTGCACTTTGGTTGTGGGTTCTATTCCCACAGCTTTGTCTGACGCGACGGGTTGTCACACAGTCTACGTGTTGTCCTTTTTCAAAAACAATATTTTATAATATTACCAAAATGAGATAAATTCCTCAAAATAACATAATTTAACCACAAATGTTATATCATACCTTGCATTTTCATCCCAAATTATAATAACTTATAATTTTCTCAAACCCCAATGATCATATAAAACCAAAGGGTTATTTATACCTATATCCACAATAAAAGAGACAATTCTTCCTCAAATATCATTCTCACATGACAAACTGCGGGGTTAAAAATACAAGAAAAAATTATTCCAATGTAAACCCATCAACAAGGAGTGATAATACTTTTTAAATTATTCTCCAACCATTTATTTCCACATAGCTTCTTCTTTGACCAAGAAAATATCCTATAGAATAGGACATTCACTCGGGTAATGGCTAGGTCCCCTACATTTATGGCAAATGAATGTAAATGGACTCTTGGGACCATTTTTATCTTCTTCCATAGTAATCTTCATTTTTCTTCGGCAATTATTCACTTTATGTCCTTCTTTCCCGCACGTAAAACATTTCGTTGTCCCATTGAGACACTTTCCTGGGTGTCTCTTTCCACATTTCCTGCAGGATGAAAATTGATGGTTCTTTTCTCCATGGTCTCCATTGCTGGAGCTCTTATCATTTATCACCTTTCTCTTCCTTGTTGAGTCTAAGAGTTTGTTAATATATATGTTGTTGATCATATTTTTGGAAAACTGATTTGGCATAAAGATGATATCTTTTACGCCTATCAACAATCCATTTTGTTGCTCATTTCCACCACCTTTCCCACCTTGTACATCATTCTCAAAGTCACTATGACTTCCTTGGAATCCAGCCATTGACTAAAACCAGAAAGCATTATGTGAGTAACAGTAGTCGTAAAATCCTTTAGAGATTAAAATGTCACCATATTCTCAACTTGAAACATATTAGGATTAACCAAGGACATTTACTCTCATCTTATATATATATTACATAAATCGTTTTGTAAAGAAAATGTAAATTATCCTAAGCATATCCCCTGGGAGTGTAGTAACCAAGAGTGCAGCAAGGCCTGTTGTCGTGCACCAGTTACCGTTCGAGTCTAGCTCAAAGCGGTGTTTTCGGGTTTTACCCCTAGGTACATCTGTGCTCGATCCGCCTCTACCTGCTCGTATCCAGACAGGGATGTATTGCTCGCAAAACTCACAAAATCTCTACAATACAAAAATTCTAGGAAGTTCTTTTATACTAATCCTCAAAGTTCATCTTAGGTCTACGTGCTCTAATCAGAGTTTATCTAAATCTAGCTTCCAAGGTTTCTACTAAACTTCCTCTGATACCAACTGTAACGCCCCGACCCTAGTTACCCAGATTCGGTGCATTATTATATAACATTGGCATGATCACAAGAAAGATCAAATCTCAAAAGACCGATTGGTTTAGTAGCGTTGGAAACACTAGATATATTCATAAGTCTTACATTACATCATAAAATGAAAAACTACTAGAACAACATATTGTCTCTATAAACCACACTCATATCCCCACATAATATCCCTGCAGGTCATTCATAATTTACTTCTTCACTTCCTGGTAAAAATAAAACATATAAAAGGGGTGAGCTTAAATGCCCAGTAAGGATAACAATATACCGTAAACTTTCATAAATAAGAATAAACATTTAAGGCTATGTATAACTAAAACAAAAGCCTTTTAAACTTGAACTTCAACATAGTATGGAAAAAGTAAAATGAAATAATGTCATTTACTTTTTCACATGGATATTCTACTAATAGAATAATCACATGCAATATCAATAACCACTTTCATAATGTTGGAATGCATAATGCCAGAATATCATAACAACATATCCAAGGCCTCGTGCCAAGACTACAAATAAGATTTTTCCAAGGCCTTGTGCCAAGACACTAGTTTGTCTCATGAGACCTACCGATGCATCGAGGAGCTATAGCGGGCTCCACCCGTCACATATTAAGTCCAATGCATTCCCATATGAAAAGGATTAAACATAACATAAAAATTCGTATTAAAAATAGCATACGAAATGTCAATAATTTCACCATCAACTATGAATGGTATAAAAATAGCACATCCACAGTCAAACATATCAAAAAACCTTCAATATAATATAGAAGTTTTGTATCATAATAAATCAACTTCAAATAAGCGTAAAATCCATCAAAGGATGTTGACATAGATGAAATCATAACACTTTTTGGAGAAATATATCTTTCTATTTTTGAAATCATTTAAGAGCCATATAAAATAAAAAAATTTCTTGAAAATATTCTTATAATCTTGTAAGGAAAACTTTGAAGATTTTATAACGGCAGAAAATAACCGCACTCACCATATAAGTTAAAAAAACATTCATACCTTAATTCTGTCGAAAAGGTTAAAAAGGATCTTGTTTTGAAAACAAAGGAAAGATACCTCATATAAAAAGTCAAACAAGGGTATAAATGACTTTAACCCATATTGTTGTAAATAATAAAAATGTTTTGAAATACATTTTGAAGAAACATGGATGTGGATGATAAAGAGATCCCAGTAGATTATTACATATAAACAACCTCCGATAATGAAGAGATTGTGAAATGACCCTTACCTTGTACTTTTACTGGGTTGGGGTAGGTTAACCTCCTGTATAATGGTGAAATAATTGTTATTAAACTATACAAAATCATATACATTAATATGATATCATATATGATCTTTTAATATTGATTTGATAATAATATCTTAGTATTATCATTGTTTCGAGTGTTAACTTACTTGTTTTCTTTTATATGTTTTGTTACGTAAGACATGTTTGTAAAGGATAGGTTGTGTATTATTCATATCCAGAATGATATCAAGTCCTTAAACATCATTTTTAAATCATCAAATGATAACTATACTTGAATGGATACGATGGAGAATGAATCTCATCGCGTTCGTGGAGATGGTAGTCCGTACGTACGCACGAGCGACAATATCATTCTTTTGATATTAAAATAATATATAAATGGATGGTATATCATATATACTGAATCATTAACATGTTATATTTATTATTTACATGAGTTACACATCATTATTATACCCATCCAAATAATATTATATTGAATAACAATTACACCACGACGTGGAGACGGTAAGCCGTACGTACGCACGTATGGTGACATGTTATTCAAAGGGTGGATAGAATACTGAATATGGTTGTACCATATGTATAATAACATCACAGTATATATATGATACTGGAGTTATTATTTTATAATGGTAACAACAAAGGAAGAAGAAGTGGAAGAAGAAATGAACTTGGAAAAGGGTGGTGAAAACATTACCTCTTTTTCGGGTTCTTCCTTTTGATTTGATCAAAAGGGCTCCTTAGGTTGGATTTCTGAACAAACTAATGCCTCTAGGTTGTATTGAGGGAAGTTGGGAGAGTATTCGGGTAGTTTTTGGCTGAACCAAAAGGCTTTGAAGGTGTGAAGAAATGAGAAGGAGGAGAGCCCTTTTATAAGAGGGGTGAGGGGCCCCTTTGGAAAAGCTAGAGATATTAGTTTATAATATATTCATTTTCGGTTTCCAATGGCTCCAAAGTTGACTATTCAAAGGTTAAGGTGGGGATCGGTCGAAAACAACTCAACCAATAGAATTTAGACAGGTTTGGGTACTTATATTAACCTTATATTTAAGTATTAACTCTAAGTTAATTAGTTTCACTTTTACAATGTCTCTTTGTATTGTTATATAATATGGTTAATAAACTTACTATATACATCCAAACGACCCCCAAGTGGTCCATTAATGTTGAAACTATCATGATATAAGTATCTTGGCCGAACATTATATTTTTAGGAATTTAATATCAATTAATAATATAATATTTGTTTTAAGAACTCTTTTATGTCAATTTTGACACTATTCAATAGTTGATTTTTTTGAAACCCATAACAGATTGATTACTTCGAAAAAAGTAAATTAAATAAATCCTAATATATCATATTATCCTAGAAAATTAGTTTAATTCATTAAAAGTTTAATATTATATTTATTTGGGTATTTATAATAACAATTAATTTAATTTGTCACTATTTTAGTAATTACTGCATCATCATTGTGTCATAAATAAAATAAATTATTTAATGTATAAAAATTTTAAATAAAATATCATTATGTAGGAAATATTTTTATATTTCTAATGAATATTTATAATCTAAAATACAACATATATAACCCTATGTAATAATTGTTTTTCTAAAAGATATATTCTTATGTCATTTTTGTATTCATTTTAACTTAATTAAAATAAAGTGTCCCTATCACCTACAAGTGGCACCATGGGGTCCCCAAATCGACCCAAAGATTACTATGGTCGAACATGTATCAACCAATAAGTCTAGGACACGTTTTAGGCTAATTATTATTATTATAATATTATTTTTTTACCCTTATTTACCAGATTTACCCTTAACCATGGTAAAGAAAATATTTACCACAGTAATTATTCAAAATGTCTAAAAATAAAAGTTACCTATTTAAACAATTTGGACATCATGATTCCAAATATGGAATCCATTTTTCTAAATTCAAAACACAGAAGTGGTAGAAATTAATTTAAAATTAATTCCCGCTGTCAAAACAAAAAGCATGTTTTTAAGAGATAATAACTATCAAAAGATTAACACTTGTTTATGTTCAGTTTAATTGTAAAATTATGTCCAATTACCAACATTATATTAAATGGAAAAAATATATTCTAAATATACTTTAAAACCACTCAAATTCATAATTTATCACTATTAATTATTTTGATTAAAAAAGTTGTTTTTAATTAAAATTTAGTAATTTTCACTATTCATCCAAATATGAAAGTTATCCGAAAAGTAACAAAACTTCACCCTAGGCTAATTTCAATATTCCGAATCCAAAAGTGAAGTCCATTTTGAGAGATATATTTTATAAAGTTTTAAAAATTAGGTATTATTATTCATAACGGCTAGTTTGATTGGTTATGGTGTGTTAAAATCTAGAAGTTGCGTACAATGCACGCCATTGCATTATTCGAAAGGAAAAATACCGTGGAAGCTTGGGGTGTTACAACTTCCTCATCCATTCCATTGGGAAAATCCAGTTTTTGATATGTTCTGGAGGTCATAGTGTCTCTTTTTGAGTGTGTTCTCGTTTCTTCCATTTTCCATTGGTCGGTCCTGATTGGTAGGTGGCATGAGAAGGTGACATCTGTAGATAGTGTCAGTAGGTGGTTTTGGTTATTTTAATTGGTTGGAAACATCAGTGGGTGGTGTCAGTAGGTGTCATGGGTGAGTGTAATTAGAACGTGTCATCGATTGGTGGCGTGGGTAGGAGGTGTTAGTGAGTGGCATCGGTGAGACGAAACGGGGACTCTCTAATGGTGGGTCACGATGGTTATTCATCCATCGGTAGGATGTTTTGATATATAGAATTAGTATATGGCATTAGTAGGTGGCATCGATGAGTCTCATCGGTGACTTAACCATCAGTGACTCATGTCGATGACTCATACAATGGTGAGTCATTTTCCAACAGTGTTCCTAAATTCCAATTTTCCCAGTTGATCCAGTTCCACCCATTTAACGTTTTTTTATTTAAATTGGGTTTAATAGCATATTATAGTGTTTTAAAGCCATTTTAAAGGAAATAAACTTTTTCATTACTTTTCCAAACACCCTCGAGACTTCAAAAAGTAAAACTATGTAGTCTTCATCATGATATGACATTAATGGTCTTTGAAACCTTATTCCCCGTAGATTTTGGATCTATAATTTTAGAAGATGAGACCCTTCCAATATTGTTCACATCCCGTTCTCCTGATGCTAAAGAAACCATAAACATTCTTCCTTGTGGATCAATGAGTCTATGTTTCTCCCTTGGATGGAATTTTCTTGGATCCATGCACATGATTGTTTTGGTGCTATGAGGAGTTTTCAGTCATCTTTTATTTCAGGTAGGCATCCCATCATTTCTTTTTCATTTTTTTATCATGCGGGGTGGGTTTATAGAGGAATACCTTATGAAGGAAGATAAATTGAAATTGAATTAAGATAATTTAATTGGATTTAAACAAATAAACAGGGGTTGGGGGAAAGTGTTTCATGCTTCTATTTCATTGTTTATTGATATTATGATCTGTATAGGCTTTATACGTACTAAAAATCATGGTCATTTTTGGGATTTGTTTGCACTAGATTATGGATGTTTATTATTTATCCAATTTTAATGATCATATCAATATGAAATTTGTTAACCATGAAAACTTGGTTAGATAAATTTATGCCTCACCATAGAACAAGCTCTTGGTGATCCCAAAATTATCAAAGTAGAATTAAAGAATTAGTATTTTCTAAATCTAAATAAACCTTGATTTGTTGGTGTGATTTTTTTTTGTTTTTGGATTTGTTTTATATTGTCCCTTATGTGGATGTGTAGTGTTGGGTTTTAGAGTAAGTATGTTTCTGGGGTGTTATGGGTGGTGAAACAGTATCCCATATTGAGAGATTTTTTGGTTGTGGAATGGATGGACAATGTTTGAGCAGTGGGGCTGTAGGTTGGGTTGTGATATTTTTTTACTGGGTGTGATGGATGTTGTATTATTATAAAATGGGGATTTCAAGTTGGTTTTGATGAGGATTATTTCTAGGTTTCGCAATAAGTTTATGGTTTTCCTGTTGATAGGTAGGAAGGGTGAAAATAACATCGAAGAATTAAGATTGTAGTGGTGGTTTGGGTGTTGAATGGAGTAGCAATATGAAGTGGGTCGTTTTGTTGTGGTTAATTTTTTCATTCATAGTTTATTTTGTGTGGCCTGTTGAAAGTTGTGGTCCGTAGTCTACCATGTAAGAAAGGAATTAATTAATGGTTCACTCAATAAATAATGAAAAATTGTTAAATGATATGGTTGGGGTATGTTTGAGATGTGTCTTGTTGTGAATGGATTTCATTTATCAACATCTGAATTTATTGTTTCTAGTGTTAAAAAAATTCAATTAGTGGTAGAAGAAGAGTTGGTAGAATCATAGGGTGTTGCATAGTTATAATGAAAACTCATCGGTTGGGATTTAGTGTTTGACACTATATAAACATACATGTATTTTTATTATGTTTTCTATATTCACCCCACCCCCATTGATCACAATGTGTTGAACACCACCATTATCATGGGGCATGGTCTTTTTTTCAAACAACCCCGAGGGAGGATGGTTGGATGGCCACCCACTCATCCTTGCTTTCTCTTCTATGTGGTTATTACAGAAGATTCATTGGGTAGTTTGTGGTTTCTAAGGACTAGGTGTGTGTGGGTGAATTTTTTTTCCCAGGTGTCTTTGGGATGAGATGTGTTGGGCTTTCCCAGGTGTTTTTCGGATGTGATGTGGTATGTGGCCTAGGTGTTTGTGGGTGGGATGTGGTTTTATGACCTATGTGTGTGTTGGAATGTTGAGATGAGATTAATTTTCCTAGGTTGGGAGACTAGCTGTGATGCCTAGGTGTGTGTGGGCGAGTTGTGATATGGTACATTCGAAAGCGGTGGGAGCACCATGAAATTTTCTATTTGGGATTGAGAGGATTTAGTTATTTTAAATGTGGTTCAGTGTACCCAACCATTGAGGTGATCTATATTACATTACATGAATTTCATTTTTCATCCAGTGTACCATTGTTGAGGTTGGGGTGGATAATATACATTTTTAGGTGTTGTTGGTTTTTGATGATTTATCATAGGTGTATTAGTATGCTTCTCCATTTGTGTATGAAAGAGTTGGGATTTTCCTACTCAGTATAATTGTATACTCACCCTATGTTATAAAACTATTTTCTGGTTTCCAGGTGAACTATGTGGACTGTGGTGAGAATTACTAGTTTGGAAATGTGTACAGACGTTGTTTCACTTCTTATAATGGTTGATTTAGTATTTACATAGTAGTTTTTCATTGTATTTGTATATGCTTTTCTTTAAAAAGAATGTGTGAGGAATTTCAGTTTTTCTTTTATATAGTGCTTGGAGTTGTTTTTATATTGACTATCTTATCTCTCGATATCATTTTGTTATAAAAAGGGCAATACCTCCCATTTTATGAGATTATATACCCTTGGTGTTGGCCTCCACCCCAGGTTCAATAGGAGGCAGTACTTGAGGGTCTTTATCTATCTTCCATATTTTCCAACTTGTGTGTGGAATCTTTCAAGGGAGGGGGTCATGAATGAATGGTATTAGAGGTTGTGGCTGAGAGATAGGATAGATTTTGGAGTCATTCATAATGAGGATTGAATGGTTTCCTATGGAAATAGTGCTAGGTGGACATGGAATGTGATATAGTCCAGGGAAGACTGACTTCGAAACTGTATTTTAGGTCCACACCATGATTCGATGAAAGGACTCTAAGAATACCAAAATAGCAAGGGAGGCTATACCATTTTAGGGTAGAGGCCTTAGTAATGGTACATGAATCATAATTACTTGTGTTCTAGTTTGAATTGGGAATTCTATTGAAATTAAACAAATAATGTGTTGAAATGAATATTAAATTAAATTATATACTACTCGGGAATCCGAATTCCTTATTTACCTTTCATCTATGGAACCCCTTCCTCATACACATGTATTACAGGTAGGGGAAGCTCTACATGCCAACCCACTTGATCGACATAGGACTAGGCCAGTGGAGGATGATGACCAGTGGTAAAAATAGAATACGTGTTTTCCAGTGATGCACTCTTAAAAAGTATGAAGGCAACATTTCAGACATGGAGATAGAGACTTGGATCAAGGTTCCTGTGATCACCTTTAGCAAGATATAAGATCCGAAGGAGTATGGGGTTCCCTTGGCGGTGATCTAGATGCGGAGAGCTATGTGTCAGTGGTGGATTCTTTACCTATGGGAGAGGAAGGAGGTGGATGTTTTGTGGGTCGACCTTGAGAATGAGTTCCAAGATGAATTCCTTTTTTTACCGTGAAGGTTGATAAGAGGTATAATTAACTCTCCCTCTAGTAGGAAAGTATGTCGGTATGGGATATGGGGACCAATTCAATGATCACCTTTGATTTTCTCTATATATAGTTTCAGATGAGGAGTCTCATGTGAGATTCCTATAGAAGGCACTTCTTACTTCTCTCTAGTACGTGGTTACTCCCTTTACCCTAATGACATATAAGGAGGTCCAGAAAGAACGTAGAGATTGTTGAATGGATTCACTAATGAGGGTTCATACCACGAGAGGGGGTGAACCTATTTCATTAAATGGAATGGTTATTAGTATCATGTCTCAGGTGTTAGTGCCTTTGAGGTTCTAACCGGTGCCGAGAAGATGTCAGTAGTTTCCATTTCAAACTTCTGGTCATCTTTCCTATCTTGTGGTCCTGGGAATGATATATATTATATGTGTGGTCTTTGGTAAACTTCCTCATTTGATACCAATGGTTTCTTGAGCTCTGGATAGTGGATGTGGGAAGGTCTAGCACCTACATCAAGAGTAGTTTCCAGAAGGTCTATTCTAATAGTAGGGAAAGAAGCCTCACGCACCTCCTAGTGGAGACAGATCCAGTAGAGGCCAACCTCATGTTTTTTTTCAGGATCCTTGCCCAAGGTGTGTTCTAGGAGGTGATAATCAGTATAGGGGAAGAAGATCATGGTGTGGTTACTTACACGCCACATAGGCAGCAGTTCCAATAGGGCTGGAGATTATTCAAGGGGTGATATGTTTTTTCAGTACTCTTTCTTGAACTTTTTTTATTCAATATATTCGAATTTCTTTGTTTCACCCACTCTATACCATGCTATGGGATTAGGCATAGAGAGAAATCTTATTCCCCTGGTGTTGACAACACCATTTGGATGTCAGACCATCTTATTTTATGTATGGTGGGGATGTAGACGGACGGCGGGGTCACATCAGTCCTATGTGGAAATTTTACTATTATATATGAAACCATATAATTTCATCTTTGGAATTTACTAGTTTAACTCTATGAAAGATATTATTTATTTCATTCGGAGGTGATTCATGCTTTCATATGTGAATGTACAGAGTTTGGACTTCATTTACATGAAAAGTTTTCAGATGCGTAGTCGGCGTATAGGTCCCCTTATTTCCTTTATGGTCGAGCTATTAGTGCAATCAGTGGATGGGGAGATGGAGTAGGTTCCCAGGGTTTTTAGGGAGTTATTGGATGTCTTCCCCGAGGACATTGTAACTCCACCCCCTCGACATGATGTTTATTTCGAGGTAGACTTACAACACAATGATTCTCCAAATTCAATGGCTTCATATTGAATGGCACCTTCAGAGCTACAAGATTTGAAGATTTAGATAGATGATATGATAAAGAAGAGATTAATCCGACCTAGTGTGTCCGTGTACGATGCTCCATTACTGTTTTTGAAAAAGTGGGATGGTGGTTTGAGGTTCTACATAGACTACCAAATGTTGAGCTATGTGATGGTTAAGAAATGTTACCCTCTCTTGTGGATACACGATCCTTTTGACCAACAAAGAGAGGGAAGATAGTTCACGAAGATCAATATGTGGTCTAGATATCACTAGTTGATGGTGAAGAAATGTGATATCTTGAAACTAATTTCATGTTCTTTTATATGCACTTCAAGTTCGTGGTTATACCATTCGGTGTTACGAATGCATCATCCATGTTTATGGGGATCATGAAATCCATTTTCCATGAGTTCTCAGAATAGTTAATTGTTTTATTCATCAACGACATCCTGATCCAATAAATGTTAGAGGAGGAACAAGTTGATCATCTTAGGACCATATTATATGTTCTTTGACACCAACATCTCTACAAAATGTTATCCAAATGAACATTTTGGTCATGATAGGTACACTTCGGCATGTGGTGTCTCATTTGGGCATAGTGGTGGACCCGTCGAAGGTAGAAGTAGTTGTTTCTTGGGAAGAACCCAATAATCATTCATAGGATCAATGTTTTCTTGTTCTGGAAGGCTATTACTAGAGAATCATCCCATATTTCCCTTAAGTAGAAACATCATTGATAGCGTTGACCAGGAAAAACCATACCTTTGTGTGGACAGGGCAGTTTTAGGAAGCATTCAGCTACATAATTGGGAATTTGGTTAGTGCTCCAGTGCTCTAGTTACTAGAGCAAGGAGTAATGTTTGAGGTGTTTTTTATGCTCCCCATCTATGTTTGGGATGTGTTATGATGAAAAATTTCGGAGTGATCTCTTATGGATCCGTGTAGTTATTTCCCAAATAATGTTTCTATGCCACCCATGATCTAATATTTCTGCAGTTATGTACGTGTTGATGTTTTTTCTGGATTACCTCAATAGGGAGTGATTTGTATTCTTCACATATCACAAGAGCATGAGGTATATTTCTTGAGAAACATCTAAACATGGGAGAGAAGAGATTTATGGAGTTTCTTCAATATTATAATTTTCATTTCTCATACACATCATAGAGGGGAAATGTTTTGGCCAATGATTTGAGAAGGAAGTCACAAAAGAATGTTGTTCAAGAATCTATGGATTCCTGGAAGGAGATGGTAGAGTTCTCATCCTTACACTTACATGTAGATATTGGTGGTGGTAGAGGTTTATTATTTCAGATTATGGTGCAATATACTATAATATAGCATCTGGTGGATTCTCAGAGGGTTGATCATAGGATGATGTGATGCGTGATCGCATTGACCATGGTGACGCTCTGAAGGGATGGTAAGAGCATGGTTAAAATCAGATGGTTCTTCATGGGAATCTATTTGTTCCAGCGTATATTCATAAGGGAGTTCTCTATGAGTTTCACATATCATAATTTTGGTACAACCAAGTGTTTCCAAGATGTATCATTTCTTGAGGATGATGTTTTGGTGTCCCTTAATGAAGCGGGTAGTGGCAGAGTCAGTAGAGTAGTGTATAGTGTGCCTATTGGTCAAGGCATAGAACTATGTTACCAAGGGTTTTTGGCAGCATCTATGTGTCCCTATGTGGAAATGAGATGAAATATCGATGGATTTCATTATAGGGTCATCCAAGCATCAGGTAGGATGTTATACAATCTGGGTAGTGGTGGATCGGTTGATGAAATTGGCTCACTTCTTAGAGATTATGGTTGTGGGTGTAGTGGATATGTTGGTAAAGAGTTATATGGATGATGTGTTGTATTTTTGTGGAGTTACAAGATTAATAATCACAAACCATCCTGTTCGATTTTCCTCATGAGTATGGAAGGGAATGTATTTTCTTTTTGGCACTCAGTTACTCATCATCAAAACATTCTGCCCTTGGATGAATGGACAGATAGATTGGACCATCCAGACATTGGAGGACATGTTGTGGGCATGCATCTTGGAATTTTCCAGATCTTGGGTGTGAATAATTCCATTGGTGGACTTTTCTTACAAAAATGGTTATCACCCATCCATTGGAATAACTTTATTCAATGATTTGAATGGAAGAATTTTTTACTCACCCTTGTGCTTGAAAGAAGTTCAGGAAGTAGCTCTTCTTGGTCCTGATGTAGTATAGAGTATGATAGAGATGGTGTATCTTGTTTGTGAGAGGATGAAGGAAGAACATGACTAGAATATGTCATACACTGATCGCGGGAGGAGGCCCTTGGATTTCATGTTAGGGGTACCATGTGTTCATAAAGGTTTCCTGTCAATGTGGGTAGTATTTATTTTTCAAGGGAGAATGCTTTCCCCGAGGTCCATCAGACCTTTCGAGGTGTTGTGGAGAGTTGGAAAAGTAGCATGCCAGTTGGAACTACCACTGCAGTTGGGGAAGGTCCATGATGTCTTTCAGGTCTCTCATCTTTTCTTGTATCTTCATGGTTAATTCTGTGTTATCAACTGGGGAGAGTTGGATATCAGAAATCACTACACATACATGGACCATATACTAGAGATCTAGGATAGTCTAGAAAATGTGCTACATGGGTGGACCATTCCTTGAGTTTACGTTTTGTGGAGGCATTGTGGCCTAAAAGAGAGTACTTGAGAAAAGGATAAGAAGATGTGTCCCCATCACCCAGAGTTGTTTTGAGTTTTCTATTGTAGTTTTCCCCCTTTTTAATATAATTCTTGAACCTAGTTTTCTATTAGATGAGTTACTTCCTTGTTTTGTAATGTGTCATAAAGTCATGGTATATAGAAATTGGAGGACCTAATTCCTAATTATGATATATTAATTTATATGTGCTTAAATCCCTATGGGAATGTCAGATCACCCCATAGTAGATAATATCTATACATTGATGGGTGAATTCCTTGATTTCTGTGTTAAAGTTGAGCTTGTTATCAAAACTGTATCATGTGTATTTTGTTCAGTTGTGTTGGAAGATGTCGAATGTGTTCTTGGATGTTCAGGTATCACTTCATCCTTCGTAGAACAACATAGGGTGGTAATTATTGAGCTTTGGTGTGATTAGTCAGTAGCGGTGGTTCAATCACTGTGGGAACATTGAGAGGTATCTCACATGGTGATTGTTTAGACCCCTAGTTTTCCTCTGAGTTGTTATTTTAATTCTCGATGATGAGAATTGATTAAGAGGTACATGATGTAATGGATCGGCCCTTCTCATTCCATTCCTTTGGTAAAATCCAGTATTTGAGGTGTTTTAGATGTCATGGGGGCCCTTTTGAGAGTTTTCTAGTTTTTCCAATTTTCCAATGCTGAGTCAGGATATCTAGGTGGCATCAGTGGGTAGCATCAGTAGGTGGTGTTGGTAGATGGTTTTAATAGGTAGATTTTGTGAGTGGCAAAAGAATATGTAATTTTTGGGTGGTTTTGGTAGTTGGTGTTGGTGAGTGGTGTCAGTAGGTGGTGATGTTAGGTGGCGTCGGTGAGTCACAATAGTGACTGGCTAACAGTGGGTCATGATGGTGAGTCTTCCATCAGTAGGTGGTATTGGTAGATAGTTTTGGTAGGTATAATTGTTATGTGGCGTCGATCAGTGGCATTAGTGAGTTGCTTTGGTGACCCATCCATCTGTGACTGATGTCAGTGACTCACACAATAGTGAGCCATTTTCTTATAGTTTGTCAAAATTCAAGTTTCCCAGTACTTCCAGATCATCCAATTCAATGTTTTAAATTAAATAGATTGGATATAATAGCATAATATATAAATTTTGATTCATTTTCAAGGGAAATAAAATTTATCATTAATTTTCCTAATGACGCTTATATTTTTAGTAGTCAAACTGCATGGTCATGATCATGATTCTTCTTTAATGTCCTGTGAAACTATTTTCCCCATAGATTTAGGATAGCGCAATTCTACAGCTGAGACCCTAATATTCTTGTGTGATTCCCTTTATATTGATGTCGTGTCACCAAGAAACCTTTTTTCCCAAGGAGTAGTCAGTCGGTGTTGCACCCCTGGATTATGTTTCATTGGATCCCTGTGTACCCCATGTTTTGTTTCTAGGAGATTTTTTTGATCATCTGTTAGTCTAGGTAGGTAACTATTCATATCGCTTTCTTTTTTGCATCAAGTGGGGTGGGTGTATGAATGTTTCCAATGTGGAGTCAGTTGAATCCAAACAAAATAGAGATAATCGAAATGAATTTGGAAAAATAAACAGGGTCTTGGTGAAGGTGGTCCATTCTTATATTTAATTGTTTATTGATATTGTGATATGTATAGGGTATATTCCTAATAAAAATAATTATCATTAGTGGGGTTTTTTTGGGAACATGTAATGTATTGGTGACTTTTATTATTGATAATATATGAAGTACTATATGAATATGAAATTGGTTAACCATGTATAATTAGTTAGATAAAATGATTCATTAGGGTTGAACTTGCTCACTGATAACCCCTGAATTATCAAAGTGGAATAAAATAATGAGTGTTTTCTAAATCTTAATACACCTAGATTTTTTGGTGTGGTTGTGTGTTTTGTGTGGATTTTTTCTATATTGTTCCTATGTGTTTGTGTGGTGATGGGGTTGAGGGCATAGATGTTGATGGGGTGTTACAGGTGGGGAAATAGTATCTCATGTTCAAGGATTGTTTCATTGTGGAATAGATGGGAATTCATTGAGAAGTGGGGTTATGGGTTTGGGTTATGCTATTTTTATGTCACTGTGTGTGATGGGTATGGTGTTTTTATACAACAGGGCTATTGGGTTTGATATGATGTGGTGGTTTGTGCGATATGGAAGTAAGTTGGTAGTTTTCTTGTTAAAAGGAATTATAGGCCAGAATGACTTTGAATCATGATGCTAGAAGTGGTTAGTCTAGGTGTTGAATGGAGTAGATATATGAAGTGGGTTCTTTTACATTGGTTATTTTTACTCTACATGTTTTATATTGTGTGCATTTTTGTGTGTTGTGGTAGGTAGTTCCCCAGGTACGTATAGAATGTATAAATGGTTCCCTCAATAAATAATAAAAATATGTTAAATAATATGTCTAGGGGTATGTTTTAGTCCATTATTATTATCAACAGCTTTAATTTATCAAATTATGATGTGAATGTTGCAGGGGTTAAAAAATTAATTTAGAGGTAGTAGTAGAGTTGGAAGTATCAAAGGGTGTTTTATTATTTGACTCAGAACCCATATGTTGGACTTGAATGTTTGATGTTATATATACATACCTATAATTTCCTTATATTTTCTATACGCACACCACCTTCAATGAGATATATGTGTCGAACACCCACATTTTCATGTAGGAGGGTATATTTCCAATACATCCTAGTGAGAGGATAGATGGATGGCCACCAGCATTTAGCTGCTCCCTTTTCTAGATAAGGACAGACCAAGATCCTTTGGGTAGGTAGTGTTTTTCTAAGTCCCAGTTGTGAATATATGAGTTCTGTTTTTTCAGGTGTCTTCAACATGAAATGTGTTATTCTTTCCCAAGTGTTTTTAGGATGTGATGTGGTATGTGTCTGAGTAGTATATAGTCTAGATGTGGTTATGAGGCCTAGTTTTTTGTGGGTGAGATGTGATGAGCTTCACTTTCCTAGGTTACCTGAATAGTTATGTGTCCCATGTGTGTGCAGGTAGGTTGTGACATGGTATTTTTGGAAGAGGTGGGAGTTCCAAGACGTTTTTCATTAGGGTGTGAGAGTTTCTAATCAGTGGAAACGTTTTATGGGGTAACATATCATTGATGTTCTCTTTATTACATTATTTTAATTGTGGTATTTCTTGAGTGTTCCATTGGTGAGGTTGAGTGGCTTGTATACCATGTTAGGTGTTGTTGGATTCTGATGTTTTCTCACAGGGGTATTAGTATGTTTCTCCACTTATACATGAGAGATGTGGTGTTTTCCAATTGATTATATTTTTTTTTCTAATCCTACATTATAAAACTAATTTCATGTTTCTAGGAGGACAACATGGACCATGTTGGGCATTACAATCTTGGACATTGTAGCAGCCGCCGTGTTGGTTCTTAGCTTTGATCTTTTTGTATTTACATTGTATTTTTTCATTTAATGTTTAGTAGTTATACATTAAAACATCCATGAGGGATATATTTTAGTAATTTATTTTTATAGTTCATCGATATGTTTTTATATGGATAATCTTATCTCCAAATCTTGTTTTTTTATAAAAGGGTAATGCCACCCATTTCGTGAGATTTTATACCCTTGTTGCTGGTCTCCTACTTAAAGCCTACTAGAAAAATAATTCATGGGGGGTCATTATCACTTTTCTTTCATTTCCACCATGGGAGGGGAATCTTAGGAAGGAGGGGCCCATATAGATTAATGGTTGAATAATCTGGCTATGTCATTATCCACATAACAGTGGATATGTGTCAAAGTCAACAGGGCAATAGAACATGTTTATCATATAGTGTTTATTTGGATAAATAAGTTTGATTGGTACAAATTTGAGTTAATTATTTATTTTCTATGTGGACATGACTAGGTTTTCCAACATAAAAGATTTAGATATAGCAGTACCTAACATAAGAGTTCTCGACATAAGAAGTTTTTACATAGGGGTTCCTGATGTAGGGGTTCCCAATGTAATAGTTCCTAATATAGGAGTCCTTGAAATAAATACTCTTTACATATTTTTTCTTACTATATGAATCATCCAATAACCCACTTATGAGTTTCCCAATTAATTTGTATTTTGGGACATTATATGATTTAATTTTTGGCATTATTAAGATGATTTGATAGAAGAACCAACATTAGTTTTGATAAATTTTATTATTTAGAAATATTATTAATTAATTGACCACAATTTTATGAATGTAATAAAGACAACAATAAAGATAATTTAATGACTTTTTCTTCCAAAATTTTCAATTGATAATGAGGAAAAAAATTCGAATCGGGAGTGATCACATTGCAAATCATAGAATAGAAATGTGGAGAGTTGGAGGTATCTATATTTAAAAAGATGAGTTTATTCATAAATAGAAATTATGATTGTGTTTTTAGGAATTAGTTTGATGTTTCTATTTCTAAATTAAGGCTATTATAGGGAAGCATTTTTATTAAAATTTAGGGAAAAACACTTAAAATGGGGATTGATGTGTTTAATCGACTCTAAATAAGGGATTATTGTAACCCCTGATATTTTAAAAGATGAAAATAATGTTTTATAGTGTAAATGAAATGAAACAAAAAAATTATAAGATATTTTAACACATGGAGACTCTAAAATATATTTACTTTCAAATAAATTTAATCTACTCGATTGTTATTTATGCACAAAACATTGGTTTTAAACAAAATATGATTCTCTATCAAAATATTATTATTCAAACATGACCATTATAAAATAGTACTAAAATTTGTATGTATAAATAATAATATATACATAATGAAAAATATATTTTTAAAAAATTGATAAACTAAATCTTATGTATATCTAATTATTAGAAATAAAATAGGGCTCATTTGAAAAATAAAATGTTTTCGGAAAAAATATATTTTTCTAAAAGATCCATAGTCAAGTCTTTTAAACATAATTTAATATTAATTGTGACCAATTTTAAAAAATTTAGTGGAAAATATAATTTTTTTTTCTGAAATATACATTTATAATTTATCTTTCGATGAATTTTTTTAATTTTTTTAATAATATTTAGTTTTTTATGAAGTTTTCATAATTATGAATTTACAGAAAACTTTATTTTCATTCAAATTATTGAAAAAATAAAATTATATTTTCAATTTATTTTAAATTTAAATTATTTAAATTATATTAACATCAAACTAATTTATTTTTTAAGAATAAATTACAAATTTAATTATGATCAAAAACATTTTAATCGTTTGAATGTTTTCTTTTGAAAATACATTTTTTAACACGTCTGTGGGTTTAATTTTAAATTGGAATCTTGCATATATGTGAATTGAATTTGGAAAAACATATTTCGTGTTTTGAATCAGGGTAAATGATATTATATGAATAAATTAACTTATATTTTGGTCTTAATTGATAGTAAAATTAGTAAATATTTCCTACCACGATTAAGGTTAAAAAAAGATTGTTATGAGATTGAACAAAGAAGATAAGGGTTAAAATGACCTAAAATATTATACAAATACAATTTTATCACCATATTTAGACCTTTATATTCTTATTATCTATTTTTATAAGTTTTTGGGATACATTTCTTAGAAAGGGACATATATAAATATTTAGCTGTTTAAAAATACCAAATGTCTTCCTGTTGCTTTTAAATTTTATTTATAAATTCACATCGGGGAAAAGGAAAGGTGTGATTGAATGTTGATGGTAATTTTCATAATTAATTAATTAATTTCATTGGAGTGATTTATTTTTTATTTTCAGTAATCACTTAATTCCCTTCAATTCTTATGTGACCCCACACAATAATTATTGAATTAATAGAAAAACAATTATACTAAGATATTTAAATTAATGTAAATTGAATGAATTAATTTGATTTAGTGTTGTGTTAGATAAATATACCTTGTTATATATGTTTGAACACAATAGATACAAAATTAGGTCATTTTCGTTATATTTTTAAAATTTCAATTAAATGAATAATGTAAAAATTAATTTAATGTTATTTTATAACAAATTATATTTTCTCAAATAATATTAAATTTCCAAAAGTAAAATACTATAATGGGAAAATTTTAAAACATCAAAAATAAATTTTTTGTTAATTATTTTTAACTAATTTGACTTTTAGAATCACTATAATGACCCCTAAATGGGATAAACCTTGTTAGCATGGTTAAGTCCAAAATTTTGTTTTTGAACGTTACATGCACTTGTGTTAAAATAAATTATCAAAAAAATTTAGATTTTTATTTGATAAATTTTATTTTGAATTTAGAATAATTAGGTACATCTTATCAAATAATTTTCATTTTATTTTAGTCTTTATATAAAAATTACCTAGGTTAAAAATACCTATTACCGTAATTAAATGCTAAAAATGAAAATTAATGTAAATTATAATTTCAAGAACAACATGTTTTCAAACAATTATGTAATGAAGGTTTTTGTCTACCATATAATCAATCCACCCATTAAATAATAAATTTTGGATCCACTTGGTGTGATAATGTCTTCACATTATTCAATAGTTTTGGGTATTTAAAAAAATAACCACTCCTCCTCGACTATAAAAGGACACTCACTCCCCTAACTTCATCACACCTACCAAGACCATTGGATTGACCAAACCATTCCAAAATCTATCCCAAAAATCTATGTACATATTTTAATGTTGCTTTGTCAAAACATCTTTTTATAGGGTTCTTAAGTGGAGATCCACAGAAGGTTTCCCTAGGAGAAGGTAATTATATTAATAAATCTCTTCCATTTTATTTAATCTTTTAAGACCATCAATTGTGTATTTACAGAAAAATTATAACATCACCAGTATATACCATATAATGAGATGTTATTTCATTGATTCAAAAACTAATATCCCTCTTTTCTTCCATCAAATGAAAAATAAAACAATCGATCATGTGTAGAGTGGACCACCGTCTCACGATCTAATGTAATGTTTCCCTACAAAAGCCTTCAAAGATTGACATAATTACAATTTTAATCTAATTATTTAATATTTTTGAAATATTTATACTACTATAGATATAATATCAACTATAACTATTTAATTTCCATTTGGTTTAATATATTATAATGTTTCCCATGAGTACGATGGACTACCACCTCGTGAAGTGATGTGATCCATTTTTCTATTACACATTACATGGAATGTAATATGGATAAATAAAATTAATACGTTTTATATATGAAAAATAGAATTACTTTTTTGAAATTATTATATAATAACCTTCATTATCATCTCACCTTTAAAGGAATTATATTGTTGCTCATGTGTACGTATGCCCAACAATCTAAATGAAGTGATGTGATTAATTTTATTTTTCCAATTATCTAGAATAGTTTTAAGGATATATAAAAAATATTTATAGCAGTAAAATAATTATTTCAATGATGTCACTATATCTTATCTATAATAAAACGAACTTTCATGACAAAACACGCATGAAAAAACTAGGTGATTATCACACAATAAATTAAAAATATTGATATACTTTTATTAAATGAGTGGTAAAATGTTTTAATTAGATCATATATCGTATGGTAAATATTATTATGTGTGATGTCCCAACCCATGTTCCACTCAAAGGTTCCCTGGTCTGTTTGGAAACATTCCCTCAATTGTACCTCATTGTATTCCAGAGGGTGCCAACAAGTAGCGAGGATCTGGTAAGTCAGTCATTGGGGGACTATACCCACTTTTATCAGAATCAAAATACCAATGAAATAAAATAAAAAAACCATGTGTGGAAGTGTATAAATTACTATAAAAATATAGTGTCATGTGATAGTCAAACTATAAAATACAATACTCAAGTAGAAGGTAAAAAATGATATGCCAATGCAAGTGTCAAGTGTCTACAATGAAACCAAAAATAAAGACAAAATGACTCCAAAGAGGGTCCTGAACCACATTTGGTTCCCTCTCCCATTCTATAATCCCAAATAGTAACCTATCATAGGGCCTTTCCCTTATCCATTCCGGCAACAAGAATTTCTACTCGGGTACCAATCAGGCGGCCTGAATAGGTTGTGAGTGCAACTCGGTGGGAAAACCCCAACGGTGTCTTAAACAAGTCATGTCAATTGATATTGTATGATTTTTATGAAGCAATAAATACAATTAGTAATTAAATAGTTATCACATTTTCATTTAATCTTTAATCATCACTTTTTTCCTAGTTTCAATTCATGTTTCTTATTTTTATCATCATTCATTATTATCATTCATTTGGTGTAGGTCGCCCTGGATAACACTGTAACGACCCATACTTTACATTCATTGTTAATACTTCAAAATTGAAGCACACTTATTACAACATATGACAAAACCACAAAGGACCATATAAGTATAGTGTCTTTAGAAACTGGGAAATATAAACAACTGGTTTATAAATCTTTTACAGTGTCTCCCATTTATTTCATCATATCTAGGGTCCCTTTTATCATATTCTACATAATATCCATCTTCCTGACCTAGGGAAAAGAAAACACAAAAGGGTGAGCTCAAATGCTCAGCAAGGTCAAATAATGGAAATAAAAATCATATCATAACTTTTTGAAAATCATAACCTGCAAAAGAGATCATAATATCTTAACATGGAATAAATCCTAGAAGTGAAAATGAGATCCCCATAATCATAACATGAAACATGAAACGTTGTGTCATGCACACATAATCATGGAAAATCATTTCTTGTTAGTCATGACTCATTGCCAAGACTATCTTAGTGGACAAAGTCCCTTTCTGAACTGAGTTCACTCCTCGTTTCAGTCCTGTATCACTGAACCGAAATAACCTTCCATTCCAGCAATGTCTATCTCATGAGATAAAAATCATTACCCAATGCATTTGAGGGAGATATAGGTCCCACCCATCTTATAATGAATCATTTCTTATGTGTGCCACATAATCATAAACCATACATCATAGCGTAACACATGTAATAAAAATTGGATTCTTCAACAACATGACATCATAAAACAATTCATATAAGATAAAGGAATTCATAAAAATATATCCATCACAACATAATCAAATCCATGTAATAATAGGGATAAAAACGGAACCCTTTTATTATCTTAGATGGAAAATAATTTTGATAAAATACTTGAACTCCATTCTTGAGGAAAATATCCTTTCTACATCAAAAACACTTTTCCTTTCTTAACATGTCATACAATTTTAAACTAAAATAAGTTGATTAAAAATAAACTTGAATACTTGTAAAGGAAGCTTCTTGGAAATAATGTTTTAAGAATCCATTCATGCCGTATATGATAAAAAAAACATTCTTCGTACTTTTGTCGGAAAAGTCAAAAAGTACCTCGTACGAAAAAATGGAAAAAGATTCTTTCATATTCTTTATTCAAAACTCACTGAAGGGTAAAATTGGATTTAAACTATTGTAAGTGGATGTAAACAATATTAAATATTGAGGGAACATGGATGTGGATTATAAAATACACCCCAATAAATAATTACGAACAAACAATCTCGGATAAAAATGAGATTGTGATATTTCCCTTACCTTAGGTCCGATTTGCTTTGTATGTGTCCGAAGATCCTGTATAATGGTTAAAATAATGTTATTGACTTATTCCAGAATCATACATATTGATATATTATCATATATGGTCATATTCTTAGCTTCTTGTTAGTAATATTTCATTGTTACTTGTTACTCGGGTCTTTATTGCCTTTTGTTCTTATGCGTGTTTTGCCGAATAAATTCTTTTTCTTATTTTAAGGTTATAGATACCTTATATCAAGAATGGTATTAGTGTAACATATATCATATTTATTTATTCAATTCATTTATATAATTACTATGTAATTATGATCATGTAGAACGAGTCGCATCACATCGTGGGGACGGTATTCCGTACGTACGCACGAGTGATGATATCGTTCCTATGATCGTGGAATTGTATTGGAGTATATGTATATTATTTCAGTATCAATATTACTTTATAATAATCACAAATAGTTACTCATTACACCATTATACCCATCCTTGTAAGGTGATGGTGGAAAATAGATTACACCACGGTGTGGAGACGGTATTCCGTACGTACGCACGCACGGTGATTTCATTTTTTCGTAGGATGGATAGAAGGTGAATTAGGGTTGTTTCATATTTATAATAACATATATGTATGTAAGTAATACTGATGTTATTACTTTATCATGAAACAACTAAAGAAGATGAAGTTGAAGAATAAGGAAATTGAAAAGATCGGTAATGGATATTACCTCTTCTTTGGAACGCCTCTTTGAATCCTCCACTTAGGGAACTAAGATTGGTCTTTAAAGAAAACCAGGACCTCTAGGATTATTCTAGGAAAGTGGAGAGGAGAAAATGGTAGGGGTTGTCCGAGCTTGAGTGCTCAAATTGGTGTGAGGAGGAGGGGGCGGAGGTTCCCTTTTATAAGGGAGGGGGGCACCTTAGGAATATCTCAAAATATTATTTTATATTAAAGTCAAAATCGGTTTATAATGGTTCCAAAGGGGATTATTTCGAAGCTAAAGTGGGGATGGGTCGAAATCCTATCAACCAATAGGATTTAGACAAGTTCAGGGTATTATTTTAACCTTATCAATTAGATTTAACTCTAAGTTAAATAATTTAACTTTTACCGTGTCTTTTTGTTTTCTTACACTATATGGTTAATAAACTTACCATAACATGCCAAAAGAACCCCAAATTGTTTATTATTAATATATATATCCTTATATAAGTCATTTGTCCGATCCTTAGATTTTTAAGAATAAAATAACAATTAATAATATAATATTTGATTTAAAAACTATTTTGTGTCAATTTTGACACTTTGATATATGATTTTTGTGAAAGTCATAACAGAATTATATGTTCGAACCATGTTGATTAAATCAACACTAATATATCATATTAACCTAGAAAATTAGTGGAATTCATAAAAAGTCTCAAATTACATTTATTTTTGTGTTTATAACATCAATTATGTCAATATTTTATTAATAAGATAATTACTGCATCATCATTGTGTCATAAATAAATTAAATTATTTAATGTCTAAAAATTATAAATAAAATACCATTATGTAGGAAATCTTCTTATCTTTCTAATGAATATTTATAGTCTAATTTATCTTATGTATAACCCCATATTAAAAATGATTTACTTATTAAACATTGATTTTAACTATTTTAACCCTTCTTTAAATAAATTAATAATAAATGTTCTAATCTAACCCAAGTGGGCCTAAATGGTCATATCTTATTCCTAAAATTTGTTTTGGTCGAATTAAACATATCCAATAGAATTAAGACATGTGTTAGGGTAATAGTAATATCATATTTACCCTTAGTTACCCTATTTACTATTAACCTCGGTAAAAAAAAGTAAAAAGTTACTATTCACCAAAAAATTGTTTTTATCTCATTGAACCACATTTTACTTACTGATATCAACCGTGTCTGTCGGATTTTCGAAATTCCATTCAAAGAAGTGGTAAAATTAAGTTTTATGCAAAATTCAGTTTTTAACCTACTACTTAGTGGTTTCACTATTCATCACAAATTGAAAGTTTCAGAAAAATACCATAATTTCACCGTAGGCTAATTTCGGTATTCCGAATCCAAAAATGAAGTCAATTTTGAAAGATAATATTTATAAAATTTCAAAAAGTGGTTATTACTATTCATAATGGCTAATTTTAGTAATATTTTAATAGCATATCGTTGTTTAGTGAAACTCAGTATTGCGTACGACGCAAACTATCGAGGAAGGTCACGATTGCGTGTAAAGTAAGCCAAGCAAGTATGTAGTGAAAGATTCCTTTGATGATATATAAAAACAAAATATTACTCATAAAAATCTCGGGTGTTACATTCTACCCCCCTTAAAAATAATTTCGCCCTCGAAATTCGTCACTTTGTAATAAACAGATGAGGATACTTCTCCCTCATCATATCCTCAAGCTCCCATGTAGCTTCTTCAAGTTGGTGGTTCCTCCATAAAACTATCACCAATCGAGTGTTCTTGTTTCGTAGGAGTTTTTCGCTACGATCCAGAATCTCTATCGGTTTTTCTTCAAAAGAAAGATCTTTCTCCAACGGTACAACTTCTGGGCTGAGTACATGTGAAGGATCAGGTATGTAGTTTCTCAAGAGAGATACATGGAACACATCGTGAACTTTAGAGAGATTCGGTGGAAGCGCCAATCGGTAAGCTACCTTTCCAACACGATCCAGTATTTCGAAAGGACCGATATATCTAGGGCTCAACTTCCCCTTCTTTCCAAATCTCATAACCCTCTTCCAGGGAGATATTCGTAAGAACACTTTATCACCCACTTCAAACTCTAGGTCTTTTCTTCGGTTGTCGGCATAACTCTTCTGTCGACTCTGAGCTGCTCTTTTGTGTTGTTGAATAGATCTGACCTTTTCTGCCATTTCATCAACGAGATCAGGTCCTATTAGCTTTCTTTCCCCAACTTCATCCCTGCAAGTTGGAGTTCTGCATTTCTTTCCATAGAGATCTTCATAAGGAGCCATCTGAATACTGGAGTGAAAGCTATTATTATAAGAAAATTACACCAAAGGTAGGTGTTGATCCCAACCTCCTTTGAAATCCATAGAGAAAGCTCTCAACATATCTTCTAGGGTTTGAATTGTTCTCTCAGACTGACCATCTGTCTGGGGATGATAAGCAGTGCTGAAACTCAACTCTGTATCCAGAGTATGCTGAAGACTTCGCCAGAACATCAAGGAAAATCTCGGATCCTGATCAGATATAATAGAAAGAGGTACTCCATGCAATCTTACCACTTCCTTTACATATATCATGGCAAGCTGATCTAGAGAGAAATCCTCTCTAATAGCAATGAAGTGTGCAGACTTTGTAAGACGATCAACTATGACCCAGATAGCATTATTGCCTTTGGATGTTTTATGAAGTCCTGTGACAAAGTCCATAGTGATGTTTTCCCATTTCCATTCGGGTATGGGTAATGGTTGTAAAATCCCCTTAGACTTTTGTCTCTCAGCATTAACTTGTTGAAAAACCAAGCATCAAGAGACATATTCAGAAACATCTCTTTTCATGCCATCCCACCAGAAGTACTCTTTCAGGTCCCTATACATCTTCGTGCTTCCAGGATGAATAGAGAATGAAGAACTATGAGCCTCATCCAGCAGCTCCTTCTTTAATTCGGGGATGGGAGGAACACAAACCCCATTCCTGAACTTTATTATCCCATCACAATCAAGGTTGAATTCAGGAACATTTCTCACCTTCTTTTGTAACTCTACATCTTCTTTCTGTGCCTCTTTAATCTTCACATGTATAGATGGTTGAACATTCATTTGAGAAAGATAAGATTTTCCCCATTCCATTATAATTCCAAGATCCATCCTTTGTAAATCCATAAATATTGGATCTTTTGTGATCCTCATCATGGATAAACTAGCATTGTCTTGTCGACTTAATGCATCTGCCACCTTGTTTGCTTTCCCAGGGTGGTAATTGATTGAGCAGTCATAATCCTTAATCAGCTCCAACCATCTTCTTTGACGCATATTCAGCTGCTTTTGTGTGAAAATATACATTAAACTTTTATGATCAGTATAAATATCACACCTTTCACCATAAAGGTAATGCCTCAAAATCTTTAATGCAAAGATTACCGCAGCTAACTCCAAATCATATGTTGGGTAATTTTGCTCATGGATTTTCAACTAGCGTGAGGCATAAGCTATCACCATATAATTTTGCATAAGAACACACCCCAATCCCTTCTTGGATGCATCAATGTATATCACAACCCTTTCTCCACTACAAGGTAGTGTGAGCACAGGTGCACTGGATAACCTTCTTTTCAACTCCTCGAAATTCTCTTCACATTCTTCCGTCCAGACAAACTTAACTCCATTCCGGGTCAACATGGTGAGTGGATTAGATAATCATGAAAAATCCTTTACAAAACATCTATAATATCCCGCCAAACCAAGAAAACATCAGATCTCAGTTACTGTTGTTGGTCTCGACCATCTTTCGATAACCTCTGTTTTTTCTAGATCCACAGATATCCCCTATTTTGAGATTATGTGACCCAAAAATGCAACTTTTTGAAGCCAAAATTCACACTTGGTAAATTTGGAATAAAGCTTCTCCTTTCTCAGGGTTTTCAATATAATTCTCAAGTGATCTTCATGCTCTTCCTTGCTCGTTGAATAGACAATAATATCATCTATAAAGACTACCACAAATTGATCAAGATAGTCTCTAAAGACTTTATTCATTAGATCCATGAAGATAGCAGGGGCATTAGTAAGACCAAATGGAATCACTATAAATTCATAGTGTCCATACCTTGTACGGAAAGCCGTATTTGGCATATCCTACCTTTTGACCCTTAATTGATGATACCCTGAATGAAGATCAATCTTGGAAAAGTATTGAGCTCCGCGTAGTTGGTCAAATAAGTCATCAATGCGTGGGAGAGGATATTTGTTCTTGATAGTGATCTTGTTAAGTTCTCGATAATCAATGCAGAGTATCATTGATCCGTCTTTCATCTTAACAAATAGAACAGGTGATCCCCAAGGTGACACACTAGGGTGTATAAATCCCTTATCAAGATTCTCCTAGAGTTGCTTCTTCAATTCCTACAACTCAATTGGGGCCATTCTATATGGTGTATTTGAAATAGGCAAAGCACCCGGTACGAGTTCTATTGAAAACTCAACTTCACGATTTGGTGGAAGACCCGGTAATTCCTCCGGAAAAACATCATCAAAATCCCGTACAATGGGAATATTATTAATCGTGAGTTTCTCAACGACCATTTGAGATAAATAACCTTCATTTAGTGGAATCAAGACCCATAAGATGGAAGAAATTTCTACTGGAAGGTTATATTCATCCTTGCATCGATAGACGATCGTAGATTGATCTGGAATATGAAATGTGAATTCCCTTCTTTGGAAATTGATATGAGCTCCATGTAGAGAAATCCAATCCATGCAAAGAATCACATCAAATTACACTAAAGGAAGTATCACAAGATTTGCAGGAAGCACTTTCCCACAATCTTCGATCGGAGAAGAATTATAAACTTTTGATGCGACTGTTGTGCCATTAGGTGTTGTCACAGCTAACTCAACATCTAATTGTTGAGGTAATATGGTGATACCCTTAGAAAATTTTTCAGAAATAAAAGAGTGGGTGGAACCAGAATCAAATAAAAAATTTGCTACTTTGGAGTGGATGGTAAGTGTACCTTTCACCACATCATTCTCGTACTCCACATTGCTGATAGAAATTGCATGTGACTTTCCTTTGTCTTTAGCCTTAAGATTTTGATGACGTCGACCATCATCATCAACACTTGGATTTGAGCATTGATTGGAATGATGCCCCATCTCCTTGCACTTGAAACATTGAAGTGTAGTTGGTTCATTCTGTGTATCCCTTCCTTTGTTTGCATCATTAGACATCTTCTTCCAATTATCGCGGCATTCAAATGCCCGATGACCTTCCTTTCCACAGTTGAAACATTTACTTGTCCCTTTAAGACAACTCCCTCCATGTTTCTTTCCACACATTGAGCATAATGGAAAGATCATCTTCTTTTCAGTGTGGTCTTTAGATTTTCCTTTGAATTCCATCTTCCTCTTCTTATCAAACCCATGTGACTGATGGGTTACTCCAATCTCTATCTCTACTTTGAGAGCACATCAAATGATTTCCTCATAGCTACTGAAGTCCCTTATGGCTAACGCCCTTCGAAGACTTGGTTTTAAGCCACTAAAGAATCGATCGATCTTACTCTCAGGTTGGATAATAATACCAGAAGCGTACCTTGCAAGTCTTCTAAAATTTTCTTCATAGGTACCAACAGATTCATCATCCCTTTGCTTCAGTTCAAGAAACACTTTCTCCATCTTTGTTCAGAGAATACGAGGGAAGTACTTATTGAAAAATAAGTTCTTGAACTCTTCCAATTCCATAGACTCAATTTCATCCCTTTGCCTCATATTCTTAATAAGATTCCACCATTTATCAGCATCTCCTTCCAAACGATACACTACTAGGATGACTTTATCATGTTCAGAACATTGAAGAACTGAAAATATCTTTTCAGTAGTACTAATCCATTGTTCAGCAACTAATGGATCAGTAGACCCGCTTAAAGAAGGTGGACGCTGCCTCATGAAGGATTCAACAAAATATTGCTCCTTTCTTTGCTCGTTTAGAAGTCCTTCATGATTCATAGCTTGAGAAATTTGTGTGAGCATGGCTACAAGATTTTGAATTCCATCTCCCATATCGTTTGGTTGCTCAGGGGGACAATCATTGCATTGCCCATCGCATTCTGCAATAACACGGTTCCTTCGGGTTCCAGCCATTGACTAAAACCAAGAAGAATAGTGTGAGCAACACTAATTATAATAGGAAAACCACATAATCAAGGATAAAATTTCACACTTAAGGTCTTATCCTAGGGTATTCATGGCCATTTCTAAAACACTAGGATTGTGTTCTATGCTTAGACTTATCCTTAGGGTTATTACTAAGGCTTTCACATCCTTGTTTCCAAAGGTTGACTATACCTTTCCTCTGATACCAACTATAACGACCCATACTTTACATACATTGTTAATACTTCAAAATTGAAGCACACTTATTACAATATATGACAAAACCACAATGGACCGTATAGGTATAGTGTCTTTAGAAACTGGGAATCATAATAAACTGGTTCATAAATCTTCTACAGTGTCTCCCATTTATTTCACCATATCTAGGGTCCCTTTTAGCATATTCTACTTAATATCCATCTTCCTGACCTAGGGAAAAGAAAACATAAAAGGGTGATCTCAAATGCTCAGCAAGGGAAAATAAAGGAAATAAAAATCATATCATATCTTTTTTAAAATCATAACCTGCAAAAGAGATCATAATATCTTAACATGGAATAAATCATAGAAGTGAAAATGAGATCCCCATAATCATAACATGAAACTTGAAACTTTGTGGCATGCACACATAATCATGGAAAATAATTTCTTGTTAGTCATGACTCATTTCCAAGACTATCTTAGTGGACAAAGTCCCTTTCTGAACAGAGTTAACTCCTCGTTTCAGTCCTGTATCACTGAACCGAAATAACCTTCCATTACAGCCATGTTTATCTCATCAGATATAAATCTTTACCCAATGCATTGGAGGGAGATATAGGTCCTACCCATCTTATAATGAATCCTTTCTTATGTGTGCCACATAATCATAAACCATACATCATAGCATAACCCATGTAATAAAAATGGTATTCTTAAACAACATGACATCATAAAACAATTCATATAAGATAAAGGAATTCATAAAAATATTTCCATCACAACATAATAAAATATATGTAATAATAGGGATAAAAACAGAACCCTTTTATTATCTTAGATGGAATATAATTTTGATCAAATACTTGAACTTCATTCTTGAGGAAAATATCCTTTCTACTTCAAAAATATTATTCCTTTCTTAACATGTCATACAATTTTAAACTAAAAGAAGTATATTAAAAATAAACTTGAATACTTGTAAAGGAAGCTTCTTGGAAATAATTTTTTAAGAATCCATTCATGCCGTATAAGTTAAAAAAACATTCTTCGTACTTTTTTCGGAAAAGTCAAAAAGTACCTCGTACGAAAAAATGACAAAATATTCCTTTCATACTCTTTAATAAAAACTAACCGAAGGGTAAAATTGGATTTAAACTACTGTAAGTGGATGGAAACAATATTACATATTGAGGGAACATGGATGTGGATGATAAAATACACCCCAATAAATTTTTACGAATAAACAATCTCGGATAAAAATGAGATTGTGATATTTCCCTTACCTTAGGTCCGATTTGCTTTGTATGTGTCCGAAGCTCATGTATAATGGTTTAAATAATGTTATTTACTTTTATAGAATCATACATATTGATATGATATCATATATTGTCATATTCTTAGCTTCTTCTTTGTAATATTTCATTGTTACTTGTTACTCGGGTCTTTATTGCCTTTTGTTCTTATGCGTGTTTTGCCGAATAAATTATTATTCTTCTTTAAAGGTTATAGATACCTTATATCCAGAATGGTATTAGTGTAACATATATCATATTTATTCATTCAATTGAATTATATAATTACTATGTAATGATGATCATGTAGAACGAGTCGCATCACATCGTGGAGACGGTATTCCGTACGTACGCACGAGTGATGATATCGTTCCTATGATCGTGGAATTGTATTGGAGTATATGTATATTTTTTCAGTATCAATATTACTTTATAATAATCATAAATAGTTACTCATTACACCATTATACCCATCCTTGTAACGTGATGGTGGAAAATAGATTACACCACGGTGTGGAGACGGTATTTCGTACGTACGCATGCGCGGTGATTTCATTTTTCCGTAGGATGGATAGAAGGTGAATTAGGGTAGTTTCATATTTATAATAACATATCAGTATGTAAGTAATAATGATGTTATTACTTTATCATAAAACAACTAAAGAAGAAGAAGTTGAAGAAGAAAGATATTGAAAAGATCGGTAATGGATATTACCTCTTCTTTGGAACGCCTCTTTGAATCCTCCACTTAGGGAACTATGATTGGTCTTTGAAGAAAACCAGGACCTCTACTATTATTCTAGGGAAGTGGAGAGGTGAAAATGGCAGGGGTTGGACGAGATTGAGTGCTCAAATTGGTGTGAGGAGGAGGGGGAGGAGGTGCCCTTTTATAAGGGAGGAGAGGGGCACCTTATGAATATCTCAAAATATTATTTTATATTAAAGTAAAAATCGGTTTATAATGGTTACAAAGGGTCTTATTTCGAAGCTAAAGTGGGGATGGTTCTAAATCCTATCAACCAATAGTATTTAGACAAGTTTAGGGTATTATTTTAACCTTAACAATTAGATTTAACTCTAAGTTAAATAATTTAACTTTTACCGTGTCTTTTTTTTTTCTTACACTATATGGTTAATAAACGTACCATAACATGCCAAACGAACCCCAAATTGTTTATTATTAATATATATTTCTTTATCTAAGTCATTTGGCCGAACCATATATTTTTAGGAATAAAATAACAATTAATAATATAATATTTGATTTAAAAACTATTTTGTGTCAATTTTGACACTATTTGATATATGATTTTTGTGAAAGTCATAACAGAATTATATGTTCGAACCAAGTTGATTAAATCAACAATAATATATCATAGTAACCTAGAAAATTAGTGGAATTCATAAAAAGTCTAAAATTACATTTATTTTGGTGTTTATAACATCAATTATGTCAATATTTTATTAATAAGATAATTACTTCATCATCATTGTGTCATAAATAAATTAAATGATTTAATGTCTAAAAATTATAAATAAAATACCATTATGTAGGGAATCGTTTTATCTTTCTAATGTATATTTATAGTCGTATTTATCATATGTATAACCCCATATTAAAAATGATTTACTTATTAAACATTGATTTTAACTATTTTAACCCTTCTTTAAATAAATTAATAATAAATGTCCTAATCTAACCCAAGTGGGCCTAAATGGTCATATCATATTCCTAAGATTTTTTTTGGTCGAATTAAACATATCCAATAGAATTAGGACATGTGTGAGGGTAATAGTAATATCATATTTACCCTTAGTTACCCTATTTACTATTAACCGCGGTAAAAAAAAGTAAAAAGTTACTATTCACCAAAAAATTATTTTTATCTCATTGAACCACATTTTACTTACTGATATCAACCGTGTCTGTCGGATATTCGAAATTCCATTCACAGAAGCGGTAAAATTAAGTTTTATGCAAAATTCATTTTTTAACCTACTACTTAGTGGTTTCACTATTCATCAAAAATTGAAAGTTTTCAGAAAAATACCAAAATTTCACCCTAGGCTAATTTCGGTATTCCGAATCCAAAAATGACGTCCATTTTGAACGATAAAATTTATAAAATTTCAAAAAGTGGTTATTACTATTCATAACGGCTAGTTGTAATAATATTTTAATAGCATATCGTTGTTTAGTGAAACTCAGTATTGCGTACGACGCAAGCTATCGAGGAAGGTCGTGATTTCGTGTAAAGTAAGCCAAGCTAGTATGTAGTGAAAGATTCCTTTGATGATATATAAAAACAAAATATTACTCATAAAAATCTCGGGTGTTACAAACACCCTAAAATATCATATAGTGTAGGTCCTCATGCCTACAACTCCTTATCTCATTCGATTTTGGATGTCATGCCTAGAACCCCAAAATCACAAGCTTGAATAAATATTGGGGAACAACTCCATATCCTAGTCCCAACTTCTAATCTGTCTAGAACGCCATGTCTAGCACCAAACAAATTCTCATACATTTAATCATTCTTTAATCCATATGAATTAGACACATAATTCTATTTCAAATCCAATGATTATTTAAACATTTCAAAGTCCATTAGTTAAGTCAACAATTAACTAAGAACATAACCCATTAATTAATTCATCAATTAATTAATCAATCAACACAATTCTCATTCCATAATTAACTATTCACAATTAATTATCAATAATAAATCTCAATAATTCATAATTAATTCTAACAATTATATATCTTTAATCAATATCATGGCATATAATTAATTATCAATGGTCAATGTCAAGGCACATAATTAATCCTCACAATTAATTATCTTACACATCCAAAAATCATTTCATAATAAATTCTCCCAATTAATTTTCTTAACACAATCAATTCAATTTCTCAAATTGAATATCCCTACCCATAAACAATCTTCAAAACAAATATCTATTTAGGAAACCCCCTTTGTTAGTTTTGCGATTCAATTTCCAATTAACCACCAAGGAGAATCGTATGTTAAGTCCTCTTTCATAATTAATCCAATTTAAGAAATCATTCATCAATGGAATCATGACAAACCCTAAAGTCACATACACATATAAAAATAATGACTATGGCTGTTTGGTTTTTACAACCTACCTCAGTTTATTAACCGATGTTAGTCCAATGGAAATCCCCAAAATCCGAGTGGCACAACCTCGTCGTTCAAGCTCCGGATATAAATACCTAAACCATAAATTAATATCAAAGGCATCGAGATATTCAAGACTATATCAAGATCAAAAATCCAAATTGAATGATCAATATCTCAACTCATAGGTTTAGATCCATGAAAACAGTGGAGATCTTCCATGAATAGATCACAGGAGGATAGATAAAAGAACGAGAGAAGTAACGGTATGAAATCCACTTACAGGTAAGAGAGAGGATCTTCAATATTCGCTTTTTATCTTGAATAATGGCATTAGAAACACCATGGAATCCCTCTACAAAGATTTGGGAACACATAAAAATTTTCAAGCCTGAGCCAAGGTCAAAATATGGAAGTATCGAAGGGTTTAGGTGGTTTTAAAAAGAATTTTCATAAATTAAATTCCACGCACACAGTTTTCTATGCAGGGGTGAATGATTAGGGAAAACTATTTTCCAACCATGAAAACCTCTCTATCCTAGTTTTCATGGTTGGAATAGTTTGGCTTCATCGTTTTTCAAACCATGTGAAAACCGTGTTGACCTCTCTGTACACGATTGCATGGTCAGCACAGTTTCTCCACATGGTTTCCCAAACCGTATGCAAACCATGAATAACACAACTTTCTTTATTTTTTCTTAAAAATTCACCAAAAACAATCCATGTCACCAATAAAAAACAAATGTACTTTAAATCTTCAGAACGTACATAAAAATGCACCCAAGAAAACTCTAAAAAAGGGTAAGATCTTACAATCTCACCATCTTGTAACAGCTCATCCTTGATCTACACTCCTAATATTCTATATGTTTTTGATCCAAAAACGTTGGGTCATTGTTCCCTCATTTTTTATTCCCTATCCCAAGTTTTTTCATGACACTTCTGTGTTTCCATAACACACGAACTAACGGCAGGGTCTTTCACCGTAACACTTTCCCACTACAACCCAACACACATATCAGCCTCTCCTAAAATGACACATTTATCTTATGGTCAAAATCTTCCAAAAAAATCACATTATAAGGGTCATGTTGGTAACAACGTAGTTGTGACACATTGAATAATGTCATTCACAGTGCTACAATTCTGTGGAAGGTCTAATCGGTACACCACCAGTCTGATTCTCTCTAGCACCTCAAATGGTCCTAAAAACCTAGTTCCTAAAATTCCCTACAATTGTATCCTTTTTTTATCCAATCTAGAAGACACCATAAGGATTAAGAAATCACCCTTTGTATCTATAAGGTTCATCTTTGTCTATCATTATACAATTTCTGCCTATTCTAATCCATATCCATGCGTTTCTGAATCAACTACACCTGCTCTTATGTCTCCTGAATAAGAATCTATCCCAACAGTTCTGACTCAATAACCTCTAACCAACATAGTGGTGATCTATATGGTCTTCTAGAAAGTTCCACATATGGTTCCATATGTATATTTTCATAATAACCTTTTTTATTAGTAAACTATACTAAATCCAATTTCTTCTCCCACGAACAACCAAAGTCATGAAAACATGCTCATATCACACCCTGTATGGTAAACTCTGACTACCTATATATCTATGGGTGGATGTTCATACTTAACAAAACCTCTGTAGTATGTTCTTTCTGTAATACCATCCAATAGTGTGACGTTAAGCATGAATAATGATCTAAAACTACTAGAAACCTACTATTCCAAATATCTTCCATAAATTCCAAAATCAATGCAACAAACTAGTATGTGATAATTCCAAATGATGGTTCAAAAAACCCGTTTCAATTTACTTTTATTTTGGTCTCCTTTAACGAGTTTTTCAATACCATCAGCTATCATAAAACTAACATTTCATGAATAAATAGCTGTCGTATGCCTTGAACATTTTCAACCAATACATTCCTTGTATTATATCATAGACATATATCTCTATAAAAACAATACCATATCAACTTATCACCATAAAAAGATATATAACATGATTTATAAGTAAAGGATAGGCCTTCTCTTTGACCAAGAGGAGTTAGAAGTTTTAAAATAGAAGGAATCATCACAATATTTAAACCAATCAAATCAATATCATCAGAAAAAATAAAGTAATGTGAATCACTCATATCAAAATAATCTTGTATAAGTGTAGAATTCAATATAATCATGCATCCCATCGTCGATTTTCTAGATCCATTATCCAAAATCACCTGTTCAGCTTTAAATAATTGCTTATTCACTATAATTTGTTCATTATTTTCATATTGATATTTCCCATGCTAAGGAGTCATGTAATTCTAGGAATCATTATAGCTAGCTCTTATCTAATGATGAGAGTGATTTTTCTTCCATCATATCATCGATGCATATGATGTCTAAGACACCACATATGTTCTCTTAACACCTGACCAAAGAACACTACAATAATAACAATGATGATTCCACATCTGGTTGCGATTGTGGTATTCACTAGGTGGTGTTATACAATCCCTCTTATAGAGGTCCAAATAACGACATTGGAAACAACCTTTATTTCTCTTGGGTTTATGGGGGAGACCTATAGATCCAACTATCTGATTTATAGTCATGCTCACACTTTTCAAGGAGGAGTTGCTCTTCCACTTGTTTCCAACATTATAATTCCCACTATTTCTCATAGGAATTAACATTCTTCCTCTATATGTATCTCTTGAGATATCCCTTTCATCCACCATCTCTCTATTAACCATATTTATATAATCCAATATACATACCATGGAAATATTCAAATGAATCTCTTACCTCATCCATGATTCAAAAATATGTTTCTTCAAGAATTCACTAGTAGCAACATCAGGTGAAAAATTCACTAAATTCATAAATTTATATTTATACTTTGTCACTATAAGGATCATTGGATTCAATATAATGACTTTTGTTGTTCATGAAATTCTGAACATATGAGGATATATTTTTTAGTTGAAAAAATATTTAAAATCCTCTCGTTTAAGGCCATGGTCTAGTTTAGTTAGAAATTATAAATCCCACCATTGCAAGTAAAATCATCTGTAATATACATCACTATATTGAATTTCATCTCTGCTGATGAGCCATGGAAATCAAAGGTTCATTTCATCCTTTTCAGCCTCACCTCTACATTCTCAGGTTCTAAATCACCCTAAAAGATGGGTGGATTATGCTTCTGGAACTGGACTAAATGATCCACCTGTGTTGGTTCATCCTTTCTTCTTCTTATTTCCTTGTCCTGAAAAGCCTTGTAAATACTCTGAACCAGTTATTGGTTCACCTATCTCTTAGGAGAAACCACATTTTGAGAAGCTTCCTCTAGTTGGTTTTTAGGATGCCTACCGGGTGTCATTTTCTATTCAATCATGAACGGTCTTAATTTTCAATCTCTAGTAACTAGAGTCTTAAAATATTCATATTAAAAGACATTAAAAATATAACAAAAATGCTTTCCAAAAATAAAAACATTCCTTCTTTAAACCATTTTGAAAATTCCACCTTTTGTAAATTAACTCATTTGCAAAATATCTATATCATGCCTTTATCAAAATCTCAAATTTGAAAACAATTTCAACAATTTTAAAAAATCAACATTTTCCCACCAAATCATATATCACAACATGAAATTAAATATGCACTCCTAGTGGTAATTAATTTCTCAAATTCATTTCATTATCATCCAATTAGATAAATCCATGATAATGAGATTCCAATTCCTATGTGTGTCTCCAAAACTCTAATGTACCCAACTCCCTAGTAACATGAAGTTCATCATAAAATAATTTTCTATGCCTTCTTATTCTATACAGTTTAATTCCATACAATCCTAACCATTTCTTCCAACCCGACATAAGGAATATGTCAGAATGAATTCAACTCCAATACTGAAAATATGATTATTATATTAAAGACTGACCCATATTAATACCACTTCCATTTCAAGGACAGAACAAGTTGATACCTCTTTTAACATCCTTCCCCACACCATCAGATTAATTCAAGGAAGAATAGTTACTTTCTCTGAAGTAACATCCCCAATATGCTAAAGCATGGAAATAATTTACTAGGGAATTATTAATAGATGTGGGACAATTCTACCTTTTGAAAATAAAACAACAATCCCAAAAATTTCACACACAAAACCAATATATGATGTGTGATAACTATATAAGACAAATCAAGGTTATACAATTTATATCAATGCAAAAATAAAACAAATTACCACAGTGAAAGACTACTAATCATCATGTATAACAAAAAACTTACATAATCTCAATGTCTCTAACACATTACTCCAATCTCCAACTCTATCTCATTACCCAAGAATCAAGAACCACATCAAAATAATTTTGATTCTTTACCTTTACCCTTATTTTGAGAGAAATTATCTAACATAGAGAAAATGTATCAAATATGGGGTGAGTAATGAAAATCAGTAGGTTTTCCTCAAATGAATTCCCAAATAATACCACTAGGATAGAACATGTTAGCACATTTATATAAAAACATTATAAAATGATTGAAAGTATTTTATATCAGAATATAAAACATTTTCTATAATAAAATTGTTTTTACAAACCAAATACATTTTTAATGAGGAAACCAAACAAGTAATTTAACTTATCACGACTTCCAGTAAAAATAATCCATTCTATTTTCACATAACCCCACACACACATTCAACCACACAATCTTGGAATTACCATTACAGGTGGAACTTCACATCCATATCCCATCCCTTTAAGGATGGTACATCATGATCAATATACATCTAATTCAACTCACACTTAACCATTAAATACAACAACATTCACAAAATAATTATTCAAAATCATTTCAATAAAACACCCTTTTTATTGAAATCCTTTCAACCAACCAATTAAATAAATATATCCCTTTTATTGAAAACATTTTTCCGTGTATAAAAAACTACTAGTTTTAAAAACATAATTTTATAATCAATAAACAAAGAAAATCGCACAACAATTAAATATTTTAATAAATACACAAAAAATTACCAAATAAGGGTTCTACCATGATTTTAATAACAATTTCAATCAAACCAAAAAAATTTAAATCTAAACTTCAATTTTTATAAAATGAGTCTAGATTGAAGAACCCTACCTTAGGAAAATACACTCAAAAAGAATAACGTCATGAAAACACCCACAAAACATGGTTGGTTCTCCAAAAACCTTCCTTAGATCTCTTTCCATAACATAAAATAGGACAAATATAAATATTATTGGTATCAAATTCCTTAGATATATCCACATAATACTTGATCTATGAAACTGAGTGATGGAAGAAAGTAGATCTATGAAAACCATGAAAATTGACCACAAAATGAGACTTACCAAAGGTAATCGATCTTCAAAACCGCATGAAAAGCCTCCAGGTCACAGCTGATTGGATGGGAAAGGGTTCCATAGACTTTTGGAGGTTGAATTATCAATTCAGGTTTTAAATGGAGAAAAATTAGGGTTTAGAGTTAATCCTAGCCCAGATCTAGTTTTTTAGGATGTTGTTTTTAAACTATGCACTCTTAGTTGGTGGTTTGGAATATTGTGAGATACTTGTGTCTTGGCCTCTACCTTAAGGGGAACATTGCATGGTTGGCCCACATGGTTAAAAAATTGTATGCTAGACATAAAAAATATCATTATCTCTCTTTATATGGTTTCTCTTTGTGGGCCGCATGTTTTGAAAAAACCATGTTTCTTACCATTAGTTAATGTATCACTATGCATAGTTTCTTAGAGAAGTTGAATTGTTTCTACTAACTATGCTCAAACCATGTGCATTTACAAAATCCCAAAAAACATTCCAAAACTCTTCCAAACCCTCCCTAACATAATCCTTACACCATACACACTTATAAAGCTTATATAACGTGTTACTTGAAAACAAGGTGCTAAAGTCTCCAAAATAGTGGAATTTATATCCCCATAAATAAGAAACCCACTACTATCCTAAAATTTTTTGGGATATTACTCAACCATTTCATTCATCCATTCCAAATTCTCTTCATGAATATGAACATTTTTTTACACAATAACCCATATTTGATCGATGCTTTTCCCACATAAGATATTATCATACCCGTCCAGAATACGCACTAACACATGCACTAATAAGTCATGTGTCTCATGGTCTAATTGAACCCATCGAATAATATGGCCAGGATCAGGATGATACATTTTCAAATGAGAAACATTAAAAAAATTATGCACGTCATTAAATCATGGTGGGAAATCCAACCGATATTACAATTCACCAAACCATTCAAGTATTTCAAAAGGTAATATGAATCGAGGATATAAAATTACCTTCTTTTTTAAATTACAATTTCCTAGCTATGGAAAAATTCTCAAGAACACATGATCGCTATCCTAGTATGAAAAAAAACCATTGAAGATGATCCACATAAAATTTATAATGACAATGAGCCATATCTATTATTTTTCTGATCACCTGAATCATCTCTATTGTCTCTTGGATAATTCTCATCCAAACCAAATGAGTCTCACCACTTTATACCCAAAAAAGTGGAGAATGTCAAGAATGACCATGAAATGCTTCCAAAGAAACCATATGTATCGATTAATGCTTATTGTTATTATATGGGAACTCCACTAATAGTATGTTCTCTTTCCATGAGAATCCAAAATCCATTACACATGCCTACAACATGTCTTAAATTGTTTGTACCATCCTTTCAAATTTACCATACATCTAAATATGATACGTTGTACTCATAGTCAGCTAATCCCCAAGAGATATTTGAAAGGATTTATATAAATGAGATTTTAAACACAAATCTCAGTATAACATAATCAAAAATGTTATTCCATGCCACTTCACCACTTATCAAATATAGTTTTTTGTCCTGTCCTCCATTGTATGAGATTAATGAATAGGAAAGAAATGGTCCAAATTTGTGATTTGATCCACTATCACACATATCATACCATGTTTTTAATCAATATTGGGATACATATTTGAGAATTCCTGTCTATATGTTCATATTTCCAAATAGAAATAGGTAAAGACTACAACATACATGATGGATACTCATGTTTTTCCTTAATTTGTTGAAAACTTTATTGTCTAAAAACAAACTCAAATAGACTTCATTTCATGTCAAATGACCAAAATGTTTCCTCCAATGAGTAATACATCATCTATATTCCATGATGAATATCCCATCCTGATTGGTGGTAATAATAATGATGTTGTTCCAAACAATCCATAGATACAAATATCCGATCTCAAAACCATTAAACTAAACACATATCCAATTCCAACATTCTATGGTATCCCCACCATTGAGTTTTTACCTCACAAAATCACCTTCATAATAGGACGCCTGTGCATATTTAACCATAATTACCAAATCAAGAATGAATTAAAGTATAAATGAAACTATAGCCTTACCTTGTTCATCACATTCCATGTAAATGTTGTCTAGGACCAACATCAAATACTTCAAATCTAAAGATCCATTTCTAACCTGAGCATATGAATGTCTACATAATTAATCTTCCACTATATTTACATTACCCAATGTGTACATTAATTAAGAGGGAAAAATTTGAACATATTCCATCCATCGTCATTTTCTCAGGCTAAAATCACTTTGTGAGAAAATGCGTTTCAAGCTCGTATGATACAAAAACACTGTAAATTTCCTACTAAAGAGGTATTTGATACTAGTACTCAAATCCTGGACTATAGAAGCTAAGTGAAAATCATGTGTTGGTTATTTATTATCATTAAATCATAAACTAATTGATCTATAGGCAATAACATGATATCCCTTCCAGAGAAAATACCCAAACCAAAATCTTGAAGCATCACAACACATCACATACCCTTGTACTAATTTTGGAAATATCAAGATAATTTCTAATGTAAGGTGACCCATTATCTCATGAAAATACTTTTAGCATTTATCATACCATTATAATGAAATATTTTACCTCATAAAATATAACATTGACGAATCTCGTTGTGAGAAATCAAGAAAAAACATTGATAATAACCAATTAAACAAAGAAAATTGAGTATCACAAAGACATTCATTGGTGGATTTCAAGAGATAAATGCTTTTATACATAATATATCCACATAAACATCTATTTTCGTGAATATATTTCCATTTAAACATACCTATTGTATCCAAAAAATAACACTTTGATAATATTCCATAACGATGATGATCCCAAACAAATTCACAGACTGTCACTATGTATTTCTCATGCTCACCCCTTGTCCTTGAATACACCAATATGTCATCCAGAAACACCACCACAAAAGAATTCAAATACATTTAAAATATTTTACTCATGAATTTCATAAACACCACTAGTTTAATCATAAAATAAATAGACATTACCATATATTTATAATGACAATATCAACTACTCAAAGTAGTCTTTGGAATATCCTCCTTCTGAACTCACAATTGGTGATATCCTAAATAAAAATAAATTTTATAGAATAACTAGACTATCATCAATTTATCTAAGAGATCATATGTTTATGTATGTGGATACCAATCCTTTATCATAGCATGGTTTAGATTATAATAACCTATAAAAGCCTTAGAGTTCTATCCTCCTTGAAAAAAATGATTGGGGCTTCCCATAGAGACGTACATGGTAGAATGATCTCTTTCCTTTCCAGATCATCCAACTATACGTTCAATTCCCTTAATTCAATAGGTTCCATCTAGTAAGACAAAAGGGAAGTGGGTTGATTTAATATGTAGTTCAAAAATAACCTCCACTTCTTTTATGGGTGGAAACCCTATGAAATTTTGAGAAAAAATCATAAACTGATCAACAACTGTTGGAAAATTTATATTCTCGATCTATTCCATCAATTACATCATCAAAATGACCCATTAGTATGATATAATTCTAAAGGAAGGTTCCAAAAATCCTGTTTCACTATCCTTTGTAGTCTGGTCTCCTTTAAATAGATGCTCGACACCATCATTAGTTGTAAAACTAAATTTTTTTCATATCATAGTTTATGTGAGCATTGAACATTGTCAACCAATCCATGACAAATAGTATATCAATGACATAAATCTCCATCATTGTAAAATAAAATATCATCTCAGTTCCATCAATAGTTATATTACATCATTTATATGTGAAGAATCGACCATTACTTTGACCATGAAGAGTTTTAATTTTCAAAACTGAAGGCATCATCTCAACATTTAGACACTACAAATCAACAAAAAAAGATTCAATAAAGAAATAGGATTCATATTTATCAATAAAATCTTGAATTATGGTATAATTAAATATAAACATACATCCCACCATCGATTTTCTAGATTGATCATCAACAATTACCTTTTCATCACCATACAACTGCTTACTCACTACACATTGTTCATTATTTCCCTCTTGATATTTCCATTATTGAGTGTCATGGTATTCATAGAACACCCTTTTTATCACTAGTATGTTTATGAGTGTGATCCATAAACCCTCATCCCATTGAATAATATAATTTCCATGGAACCTTAGAAGTGTCTTGAACACCTGACCTTGGACTGGTTATTTATGTGAAGTACCACTATGAAAGGTAGCGGTTATGGATGTGATGTTCCACCATCAATAATAACACCAAGATTGCGTATTTGAGTGTGTATGAGGATTTGTGTAAAAATTTAATTTATTACTCCCATGTAGAATAAAATATGGAAAATCATTTGGAAACATCGTTATTATTCTAGATTATTCCCAGATGTTAATAACAATATACATCTTGGTGTCCTACGGGAAATAAAACATAAGAAAGGGATTATATAAATAGATTAGTATGGGTAATAAATATAGAAGAATATGTGATATATAAACACCAAAAATAAGGAAATGTGAAAAACTAACAACAAATTCAACTAAAATATAATCTTGAGCATAATATGGAAAGAGTAAAAGATGATCAAATAATTTCATATAAATAATCACATTAGATTGATACTTAATGATGGATATTCTACTAGTTTAAAAATCACATTGATTATCAATTAATAATAACATAATATGGGAATTCATAATTTGGTACATTATATACAAACTATTAATTCCACATCTTTGACGTTTATATCAATGGGTAAATACACAGTCAAATCCTTGTCTAGTTCGTCTCATGAGACCTTCCAATGAATCGAGGGGATATAGAGGTCCATGCATGAAACATACTATGTAAAATTGGTCACTCATATGAAAGCGGTGAAACATAATAATCTTATACTTTCATATTTAAACTATCATATGAATTGAATATAATTTCCCCAATCATAATGCATAATCATGAACAATCCATAGTTATATGGGGAATGTTATCAAGTGATTATATCCCCAATTAAGATAATAACATATCGTTTAATAAATTTTGTTAGATGGTAATATAAGATATCAATGTTAGTAAATCATAAGATTTAATATAGAGTATTTAAATAGATGAAAATATGATAGAAATCATTGAAAATTTCTTGAGATAAATAACCTTTCTACATTGGAAAGAAGAGTTCTTTTGGAAAATCATTTTATTTTCCATAAAATCAGATTGTAAAGATATATATGCCAGAAAATAAAAGTAAAGGATAATGTTATTATACATATGTAATATTAAAATAATATTTCTACTAAAATTTGGAAAATGAGTTGAAAATATGAAGGAAAAGTGTTTAAGAAACTTTTGAAATGATCTACATTGGTGCGGTTTAAGGGAAAATATAAAATAGAATTAAAAGAGGAAAATAAATTATTTTTATAAAAAAACCGGAAATGAACTAAGATATTTTTCCATAACGAAATGGGTGATTTCAAAACAAAATATTGTTGTTTAAAATAGATTATAGATAATACTAGAAAATGGTTATGAAATTGGGAAGTTCCCCACAATCGGGTAGGCTTATCGAGAGGAATTGAAAAGAGAACCTTATAAAACATGTATTTCCCTTGAAAGAAAGAATAATTAAGCTAAGTAAATATGTTTTTAACATAAAAAAATATTTAAGAGGAGTAAATAAGAAGAATTAAGAATTATATTGGGTGAAATAAATAGAAAGTGTTACCTAATGGAAAAAAATTGAGGTGTCGGAAGAATCACTTACCTTATTTCCCAAAGCATTTTTCACTTCTTATTAATGTCCTAGATCATGAAATTAGATTAATTAAAATATTAATTCATAACCTCATCATCATTTATTTTATTTATTGTAATTTTATTATGTTTATTTATGGCCTTTTGAGGATTTATGATATTCAATTTTGTTGTTCCGGAGTGTCTATTTCCTTAGTTTTCATGATTGGTTCGCTTGGATACTTTTATGAAAGATCATGTAAATTGGGAATTGTAGTTTGGAATTGAAATTTTATGTTAATAATGAAATTAAAAAAATATTAAATCTTTATATATAACTTTTTTCTCGATATGTGGATGGTTCATTAGAATAAATGTTAATGATAACAATATAGTTAATTTTGGTTCGATCATCATGGACTAGTATTGTTTTATTAATTAATATTATGATTATATTTCGAATCCCAAAAAATAAATAATTTTTAATATATATTTTTAAATATATATTAACTATAATAAAGGTTTTATGAGAAAACTTGAAGGTGGTAATATATAACGAAAATGCATCGTTAATGATTGCGTTAAATCAAAACATCATGGTTGATTTTTTATTTTTAGAATAAAAGGGAGAGGTGTATGGATTTGATGTTGGATATTAAATTAACCTAATAAAATTTTATTATATAAAATATTCTTTATTTATAATTAATATATTTATATATTAGGATAAGTTCAAATAAATAATGATATAAATTTAAAGAGTGAGGGGTGGTTTTACCTCATGAGTGGCATCTCCTTGAGAACCTCTTTAAGGGACATGTAAATTGTCCTTTGTTGAGACCAGAAAGACACAATCATGGGGATGAGGCTTGTGATATGAATTATATATAATATAATCAAGTGACAGGGCTAAGAAGTTGTGAGTATAATATGTGTTAGTGGGAGTCATTTATAGTGGAAGGCATGAGAGTTTTTCGATCATTCTGTTAATTAGTTTATTATTTTGACTCAAGAATATTAATAGTTTTGATTCTCATGAAAAAATAGAACATAGAGATAGATATAGTTTGATTTTAATTTTATTACATTATAAATGACTCGATAAACTGATTATTTAACATATATTTTATATATCGTAAATTATTGTATTTCACGATTCACCAAAAATTCAACTATTTTATAAAATTCTCAATAATTCACCATAATCATTTATAGACATTTATAATTCAATAATTAAATCAAATTTTTTAAAAAATATTCTATATATGATAATTTAATGTTTAATAAAATCATCATTTTTTCGAAAAATATTGATTTTTAAATTGTAACAGATTTTATAACACTTTCAAAAATTTATAAATGTATCATAAAAATATCTTATAATCAGAATAAAACAAAATATTTATTTATGAAGCTATTTTGTGGTTATCAATTTTATTTTATATCATTTAATTAATAAAAAATATTAAATAAACATTTATGTTTCACAGAAATACCAATAATTCATTTATCATTTCTAAAACATTTATTTTCTTATTCCATTATAAAAATATAGTATATTTAAATTTCTAAGATAACTAAATTTATTTATAATATCATTGGTTAGGTTACTATTATATTGTTTAGATTATTATTCCTAATGGTCACATTACCAATCCAACGATCATGTTAGTATTTTATAGTATATCATGGTTTTAAACATTGTGTTGTGTGAAAAATAAGCCATCAAAGATGTTAAATTTATTATAAAAATTATATAAAAATATTTTGTTTTATAATAGGATAAAACACATAAAATAATATTTTATTTTTAATATAAAACATGCCTCGTGAAATTTAATACAAGACAAATAACAATTAGGAATTTAAAACAATCGAATCAAATATCCTCGATGGCTACAATTTTTTGTTAATCATTAAATACCATGAATAATTACAGTATTATGAAACTAAAAAATTAAATTTTGTATAAGACACACCATAAAAAAATGTTTTATAATAAAAAACATTTCTCAGGCAATTGAAATTTGAGACAAAGAAATATTACATTAATTTTTAACATTTGTAAAAGCAGTTAATGTTCATATATGACAAAAATAACCACCTTAATCACCTATTTAATAACCTAATTAATATCCATATTCTTTTATCAATATAATTAATAATTATTATCTTTTTATATATTTGGAAATTATTATCTATATTCAAAATCGTGTGTGAATAATCTTGATCCTTTTGGATGAGTTTCATAATAACCATCATGTTCTCAATTATTATCTCAAATATCATCATTAAAATATCATAAAAGTTAATTTATTTTATAATTTATAATTGTTTATAGTTAAAAATTTTAAATAAATGGGTTTTTTGTTACGACTCGTAAATATGAAATCAATTATTAGCATGTTTTAGTGATTTTCCTGAACAAATGATGGTTTCTTATTAAAATATTTTATAATTAATATTGCCAAAAAAACTAAAATAAAATTTTTATTTCATTATTTATATAATATATTATTAGAAATTAATTTCTCATACTCTTATATGGTATTATATTATATAATGTTTTCATTAGGTGGTTAGAAAAAATGAAAACTAAACATACCTTAACTAATGGATGAATATGATTATGAATGAGGATTTATTTTTGAATTATATAATTATTAAATAAAAATTATGATATAATTTAGATAATTTCTAACTTGTTCGATCATATTTTTAGTGGGATTAAAAAAATCAAGGAAGCTAAAGGAAATTTTTGATTCATCGCCTCTTTAAAGCGATAGTCCATCCAACACAGAGTAAATGTTTACATTTCGTAAATAAAGAGTGGGGAAGAAGGTGGATAATATTTTTATCTTCTTGATCATAATATTATTATATATATTTTTTATATTACTCAATTTTATATTTATAACTATTTAATACAGTTGGTTTTGAAAACCCAAAGTTTTCACTATAAGATGGTGGTAGTATACACGATACACAATTGATGACTTTATTTTTATTAATAGAGAAATGTAAATGATGTTAATAGATATTAACTTGATTTAAAATAATTGAGTAAAAAATATTAATATAATAATATGGGAATTATGAAATTATATTAGAGGAAATCTGAATGAAAAGGAAAGACATTTGGAAAATAGTACAAATCTTTAAGATGTTCGATTTATCTTAGAAGACTCTATGGAAATTGAGGTCTTAGGACAAACTATTTTGATTACTGGAAAATGGAAAAAGAATAAGATTATTGGGTATTTAATAAGGGTTCTATTTCATGATAGGATCCATTTTTTTGATTTCTCTTGATGGGGTAGTGATAGTAAACTTTTATAAGTGCTGACAGAGACATTTGTTTAATATTTCAAGTTTATATTGACATAAAACATGTTCCACCAATAAAAAAGAATACAAAATAGAAAATTATTGAGTAGGGATGATATAAGGTCAATCAACCCAAAGCCATTCATTTTAATTAAAATGTTTCAAACATATTTCTAATTCTATTTACCTACAAATTATCACTTTTAAGATTTTTAGTTTTCTTATGATTACTTATTTTTAGCTAAGTAATTGACAATTCATTCTTAAAAATATAATGATCCTTCATTAATTTGTTATACTTATTTTATAAAAATATATAATCCATTTTCTTATATAATGGTTCTTTTTTATATAAAATAAATTTTTATCATTTTAATATATAACAAGTAAAAATTCCTTTTTACCAAAAAATGTATATTTTTTGGATAAAAATTTATGTGTAAGGTAAGATTATCCAAGTATTTTTTTTCATGATCTAAATTGGTTTCGTAAAAAAATTATGTTCCTTCAAAACACATTAAAAATAAAAAAAATTATCAAATAGTATATAATTAAAAGAACATAGAAAAATTAGTTTTTTATTAGAAAAATTTAATTAATTTCATAACTTCTCAAAAATATGTTTTATAAATTCAAATTAGTATATAAGAATATTTAATTATAGTCCATAAATATGTATCTTTTCAATTTAATAATTTTTTTAAAATATTTTCTTTCTAATATAATGATAAATTCATAAATTTTACATTTTTGGTATGTAATGTATTATTAATTAGTCACATAAATACAAAATATTTCAAAAAAATCGAAAAAATATCAAAATAGGATGATATTTACATAATAAATATTAATATTAAGGTAATTTGTTCAAATTAAATTTCTAAATGATGGAAATTTAATATTAAAACAAAAACAAAAAAATAAAATGAAAATTTTTTCATAGAAACATAACATTATAAAAATTATTAATTATAATTTTTCAATTCCAATAAAATATTAATAAAATTTGTGTTTATATAATATTTCATTTTATCCATAAAGTATTTAGTTTCTTAAAAAAACTGTTTTTGGAAAGGTCTCGTTTTAAAGCATAAATCGAAAAAAATCAATTATTTAGATGCACTAATTTAATATATTTAGTGACATAGAAATAATAATGTCTTTATTTATATTTACACACACATATATATTTCATATTTCCATTGTCCATTTTACGACTATATTTTAAAATTAATATAACATTGCATGATTCTTTGTGGTTTGGTGTTGTGTGTGGTGCAATATAAAGACCCATGATTATATCAATACAAATTTCATTCATAAAATTATTTCATATAGTGTAAAGAACATAAAATAATAAAGAGTCTAAAATAATGAAATAAGAGGCATTTATATAAATTAAGAATCACATATCAAGAGAATCATAACATGACGTTTAGAATAGTAATGTAAATATTAAGAATAGTAACCCTATCAATAGAATAGTAAACTCAACTATGAAAGTAAAAAAATAAAATTTAGGTATATTATAAATGAAAGTATTCTATATTTTAATCCTGGAATAAGTTACTAATTTCTTTAAAATTATAAATTATAAATTTATATTTTTGTGAAATATAAATATTTATTTACAATTTTGTAATAAATATAATGATTAAAAATAAAATTTATTTTAATAAAATAGATTCATAAATTATTATTTAAAAAATAATGATTATTTTAATTGAAAATCAAATTTATAATATTTATATAATTATTTTCATAAAATGGAGTCAATTTTTAAAATCTACAAATCAAAAAATGTGTAGGAGGAATTTTTGGTATTTTTCTAAAAGAGTTGATTTTTGTGAATAGTGAAATGCATTATTTTTCTGTATAAGCAACAATCCTGAATTATCAAGTCATGGATTATTTTTGGATGATTTAAGAACTATTAGTTATAACACACATGAACTAGTTACTATACTTTTTCATAAGAATCAAAACTATTTATTACCTTGAGCCCAACTAATAAACAAATGAATAAAATAGTCAAACAAACACCCCTCTCATCCACTATAAATACAACCCCTCATCACCACCATCTAAGCCTCTAAGATTGTAAAAATGAATCACAATCCACTAATAAACCTATCCCCCATGTCTGAGATCCTTTTTTCTCAACAAAATACACAACCCAATTGGAATAAGGAGGTTCTCAAGGATAACAACTTCAAGAGGTACAATCCTTTTTTGTTTTCTTTTATTCAATTTTTTTTTTTTTTTTTTTCTTCATCTATCTATTCCTCCTTATCCAAAACATCCATGATAACTCCAATATATTTGATATACTATAATTTTATTATTTTAATGGTACATGATTAATCAATTCTATTCTCTTCCCTTTTTTTTCTCTAAATGAAAACATTGCCTATGAGGTGTTTATTTATTACATTCAAGGATGACATGTTTTTAAATTCAATTGATTCCATAATGTATGGTTATAAAACCACTATAATGGTTTAAATAGATTTTAAAATTTATGTTATAACCTATTTTATGTTCTGTAACAAACATGTATACATAATATTAAATAATATAAAAAATGATTTCATTATGATCGAAAAAATGCCAAAATAATCTAAACATTTATCATTAAAATATTATCTAATGAATAACCCTAATATCTGAAAAAAAGTAAACATATATGATAATTTAATATTTTTTAAGTTAATTATTAACATATAATTTCTATTCTGGTTAAATATTTGCACTTTTCATGATCTTCTATATATATATAAAAGTGACTAATCATGAAAATCAAGGAAACAATCACTCCTGAATGATGAAATTGTATCTTACAAATAATAAAAAGGGCAATAAATAAACATAATTAAATTATAATAAATAAAATAAATGTCTATAAGGTTCTTAAATTATTATTTAATGTATTTATTTTTATTATCCATGACATTAAGTTCAATTCCAGAACACTTTCGGATATAAGGTAGAGGAATCTCTCCAAACCTCCATTTTTTCCTTTGGGTTATGAATTATATCTCCATATCCCAATGTAATTATTATTTAATACTATATAATTACTCTGAATTATATTTTTATATTATTCAGATAAAATAATTCTTCTTTTTTGATAGGTAAATATGTTTTTTATAAGGTACCCTTTTCCATTCCACTCGATAAACTATCCGGATTGAATGTGACCTCCCAGTTTCTTACCCATTTTAAGTACCTTACATAATCTTTTTTATGCCACCATAATTTTTATAAAATCACACATTTTATAAGGAAAAATATCTAATTTAATTTTTTATATGGAAACAAATATTCCATTTCCCACTTTAAAGACTCTTTAATAGTTTCCCATAAATTGCACTAAAGAGGATCATTTCTAATGCTTCTTAAATGAAATTTTTAAATATTTTCATTTAAGTTGAACATCAGTTATCTTGATATATGCCTATTTTAACATATTAATTTCCATTTACTATATAAATCCATTATTTTATGGGAACATTTAGGATATTTCCATTTTTTTTCCTTATTAAATGATTATGATACCCATTTCATTCCATGGGTTACCCTTTGTTTTATCTTTTATTTCTCATGTGGAAAAAATCCATAAACATGTCATGATGGGTGCAACCATATAGAACTCTAAGGAAATGGGTACTGTTTTGTCTCATGAGATTTCTCGTTGGGATATGGGTAAAACCAAATTCCTTTATGGTACACGGTTCACCTTATGCAATGGTGTTTGCAGTAAACCTTGACTCATGCTCCTTAATGTGAAATGGTCTTGGAAGTTAGACTTCATTCATAATTATTTGATTTTGTATGTTTTTTTAAAATTGTTATGATTCAATGATTACATGATCCCATGAATCCATGATATACATGTTATGATTCCTTATGTTTATTCATTTTCCTAAAATTTTTATGTCATCATGTTATGACTTATAACCCTTGTATTATGCTTTATTTATCTTTTTATTCCCTTACTATGATTTTTAGTACATCCCCTTTTTCATTGGTTACCCTAGTTATCCTATGCATATATAAGGGATCTATGGATGTAAGGATATCATTATGAAAATTAAATAAAATATTTTTTTTATTTTTAGTTTAATGTTGTTTAATTTTGTTCCTAATCGTCAAAAGAAACTAGGATCTAAAATTATTTCCTTATTTTTTATTTCTATTAATGCATAAAATCATGTAACAATATGTGAAAAATGACAGATTCCATACATGGAAGCTATCAAATGGATTAGGTTTTCATATAAAATTTAATTTATGATCATTATCCACGCTTAAATATATTTTTTCCGCATATTTTTAATGTTCACTAAATAATAATATTATTTAAGGATATATAAATGATATTCATAACTAATGATATATTTTCAAATAAGAATTATAACATAATATATTTGGTAATTCTAGGTGAAATATATTTTTCATTCCAATTATTAAGTATTTTCTTTATTTTTCATCCATAACACATTCTTTATTCCCTCATTTTCAAAACATGAATTATATTTCAGTTCCTTTGAGGAATTTTCATTAGTTATTTTTACAAAACAGTTGACTTATAAGAACTTGAACAATCTCTCTTTCAAAATACTTCCTACTAAATCATTAATGAGATTGCATAATTATCTTCCTTGGTATGTTTCAGAATTCAATTAACTTTTCATCTTTAATAATAATTCTTCATAGATGGTTTGGTATCATCATAATATTTCTCACTCTATCGATTATACTATGAGATTTACAATTGGGAAAATCGATAAATTATAGATAGAAACACTCATAGTCATTATTCTTTTAGGATTCATACATTCCTAAAACCAAAATGTTTTTACAAGAGTAATTAAAACTAAAAAATAATTATTTTTTTAGAACCAAAATATTTTACTGTATGTATCTTTTTAAATCAATTAAATTTATTAATTAGCTTATGTAATATAGAACACTGAGCTTAAACAACCCATTAAATATTATTATTATGATAGTTATGTTATAAAATAGTAGTTGGAATTGTGGGTATCAATGAGTCAAAATAAATTATGAAAATATAGTTTACAAATGTTTACAAAATTATTTCATTAGTTACCAATTAATTAGAAATGAAAATAACATCCAGTTGAACATAAAACATTTTTTTAGAAAAACTAATTTATGCCCACAATGAAATTATGCCATAAAATATTAAATTAATAATAATTAATTAATGATATAAATGAATTTGATAGGTTTTTTTATTCAATAACTTTTATCAGCTTAAAATAAGAAAAAAATCCAATTTTATATATAAAAGATATATTTTAAAAGTGAATCTTTCCACCTTTTAATGGAACACCTATTTTAAATAGAAATTTTCATAATTTTATAATTTTTATTTCAAACTATTATTATCATTTTTAAAATAATTATATTAAAATAATGTTATGGTGAATTTATTTTATTTTTCTGATAATTTTCATTTTTTTCACGACTAGAGGAAAATATTGAATTTTAATTGAAAAATACTTCTTCTTTTAATACATATATATAGTTAAATATATTTTAAATCATTTTTAAAGTATAATTATTTCATTTTTACATCCATTAATACAATTTATGTAATTATAATCCATTTCACAATGAAATTGGATATAAAAATGTTTCAACATATTGAACATTTCAATTTAAAAACCTTCTTTTTCATTAGGTCTATGAGACTAATTTTAAATCTATTTTTTCATATTCTCTAAATTGAATTTAGTAAAATGGATTCTATATTTGAAATCATAATTTCCAAATTATTTTTTAATTTCAATTTAATTTTTATGCATAAATATTTTCCATGTTTAAAAATTTATTTACCATAATATAGGTAAAATAATGACAACGGTTAAAGTTAAAAGGTAAAAGCTTAACATACCTAAAAAATATAACATTAAATGGATTTTTGAGGTATATATAGACCCTAAAACTCAAAATAAACATCAACTAAAAATGTAATTCATTGAAATTAAGTCCACATAAATTTGGTTCGACTTAAATATGAAATAATCATTATTTTAATGAGTTAAACCCTCCTCTCCTCAAGTATAAATATCACCCGTCACCACACCATTTAAAACCCCAAACCTTGAAGATACTCAAATATCAACCCAAAACTCTACTAAAAACCCAAATCAATTTTACTTTTTATGGTATCACTTGTACACAAAATAAAATGACTTATAGGGGTCCTCTAAGAAGAGATATTCCAAAAGTAATTTTCTTAAAACACTCCTCTTTTTTCTATTCTTCTTCTACTTTCATGTTATCTATTTCATCAATAAACACAAAACAATTAGAGAATCATGTACATACTAGACTTTATTTTCTAAAGGAATATATTATACCCATCCCTGTTATTACCTCCTCTTATTAAAATAAATGAAACTATTATCTAATTTGTGCTAGTTAATTTCCTCTTTGAATAATGTTTTTGTTATTTTTCCATTACCTCATTCTTGGATGGTCATAAAAATATTATTTCTAAAAAATAAGATTTTAATATGTATTTTACAACTTATCTAATGTTTTGGAACTAATATATACTCATAATATAAAATAAAACGAAACTAGTTTTTGATGTTCAGAAATACCGCCAAACTAAACTATTAATTTATCATTAATATTTTATCAAATGAATCATCCTCATCTAAGAATTAAAAATGGTATATTAGACCATTTAAACATATATTTCTTCATTAATACTATTTTTTTCCACCTATTTAGTTTTAATTAAATTTTACATGAACATCCATAATTTAATATAAATGAAACTTTCTTGAAACCACGAAAAGAACACACTTGAGACAATGAAATTAATGAAATATTATTAAGGTATGGATCATAAGATGTTATAAAATAATCTCATATTGTATTATAAATCAATATATTTTTATATAATGAGTAAATAAAATTCTTTAAACCATTTTAATACAGGTTAAAATATGAAAAACTAAAGGTAAGTGTGAGGTAAGTGGTTTCTCGTATCACTTTTTACTATTATGAGACATATGTCTTATTCACCACATAATCCTTATATATGGATTATTTTATACAATTTAATATATAATATCATTAATATAATTATCTTAATAGTAATAAATGTTTCAATTGACAATTATTACTGTTAGGGGTATAGGATTCAATAGATTAATAAGTGGTAAGGGAATTCCTAAGCTGATTTCCACTTTGTGGGTTAAAGTTCAACTTCTATGTTTACGTCATACAAAGCATATCTATGAAATGATTTTTTTATATCATATTCTTTATTTAGAATAGTTTATGTGTCTTTACATTGAATGAACATATATTAATTATTTTATTAATAAAACATTCAATTATGTGATATTTATAAGGATCATTCTTTAAAAAACAATCTTTTAAAAATATACCTTATAACACTATTTTTATTTCATGTCTATGTTATATAAAACATTTTACAAAAAATATATTAATATCTTATTATTATTATTTCATTATATTTATAATCATGTTTTCCTTATTTAAAAAGGGTTTAAAAGATATATTTTTTTCTATATAATGTTCTTTGAGACTTTTCAAATAACAATTTTAAAGTAATATTTTTTAACTTATATGAGGTGAGCATATTTTCGTGTCATAATGACTTCATAATGCATTAAATAACCCTTTATGTTTTTATGATAATTTTCAAAGTTAGTTTTTATTTTATAATTTCTTATCATTTTAAAAATAATTTGTTTTTTATGTGAAAAGGGTATTGTTTTAATGAAATTTTAAATGATCTCATTAAAAGTATTTTCATATATGTCAACAATATTTGTTAAATATTGAGATTCATTTATGATGACCTTTTATGAAACCATATAATATATTTTATTAAATGTTAATTGATTAGTTTGAATGGGGATGAACTGTTTTGATACCATTCACCATATTACTCAGGATGATTTACAACTATGTTTACCTATTGAGGAAAGTTATTTATATTTTTAATGATATTTTCAATACAAAGGTATATGATGATTATGTTTCACCACTTCAATATCAAGAATGTATTGGACATGTTAACTGATGATTGGGCTCACTATAGACCCTTGAGGCATTGATAGGTCTCATGAGGCAAACCAAATTGTGTTTAGGTCAAGCATTTACACATTACATTTTAGATGTCTTGGTCGAGGACTCTACAGTAAGATTCAGATGTCCAAAATTATACATTCCATCATTATGAGATTATTTTTTATTTCAATGCGATTATTTTATTATTATAATATCCATGGTTAACTTTTCTAGATCCAGTTATTCCTTCTATGGTGTTATTTTATCATCTTTAATTCCATCCATTTGTGGTCATGTTATAAATTAAATGGGATGTTATTTATTTATTTAAATTAACATGATTATTATTTATTATTTATGATAGATTTTATTCTATTTAACCCTTACTGAGATTTTTACCCCACCCATTTCTTATGTTATATTTTCATCCATGTTGACAAGAAGTGTATTACGATTAATATACAGGTTCACACTAAGGGGAGTAATGGAGTTATCAATGAAAATAATTTTTTAATTTTATTCCCAAAATGTAATTTGAATTTCAAAAATGTATCTAGTTTACTAATAATTCTAAACTATTAGGTCCTTTGGGATGAAATTTCTTATATCTTGTAACAATATAATAATGTAACCATTGATTATGGGATAATATAGTTAGGTTATTTAATTTTTTAAGATAATTAATTGATAAATTCAACATCAAAAGGTCTTATTATTTGAATTTATTACATTACCGATCAGTTTAACCTAAATCACTCTTATTTCAATCTAGAATTATTTATGATGGGTTCTCTCATCTTCTTTAACCAAACTCCAAAACATAATAAATCCTTCATAATGTAATGTAAATCGAATTTTAATTGGAAAATAATATTCTTTAGGTGTTTCTAGTTATGTGTGAAATCTTATTCCCAATCATCATGAGCCAGAGTGAAGTTTGGGTTTAAATTAATCATGTTTTTTGGGTGAGTACCCTAGGTGAATATGTTTCATAGCCACATCCACCTATCGGTATTCATATTGTGATGTAATTTCTAAGGTAACCACACAATCTCAACTTGAACCAAACTATGGTATTTTATCATATACATAAGCATATTATTTATACATGTGATTAGGGCTTTCACTATCATTCTCTTATCATAATCCATCAATTATTCAATACTCTCTCTGATAACCTAGAGGGTTATCTATATATTATAAATTAAAATAATAATTAGCATAGAAAACATTAAATTATCCTCTAGTAATTTCCTAACCTATAATGTTGTCTAAATCCTCCTCTAATACTAATAATGTCACTCCAGACCCATGCTCCATGAATCTATTGTGAACAAATACCTTTTCTGTACACCAAATTTGAAAGGAACAAATGTTTCCAAATTTTAACCATGAGTAATTATAATATCAAAAAAAATATTATCTCGCATACATTCAAAAGACCTTTTAGTTATTGATTGTTAAAGAGTTTGGAAATACGATTATCTAAAAAAGAACATGCCTTTCTCTTTAAGTGATTTTTCATTACAATATAAAAGAAACTAATTAATACATAATAATTCTCCAATATTTCCCATTATTGTTTCCATTCATGATACTATTATATGAGTATCATTTATACAAAATTTCTAAATAACCTATGGAAATCAAAACATAAAAATGGTGTTCAAAAATCCTTTATCAGGGAAGACATAAATAAATTTTTTTTCAGGCATAAACATGGAATTAATAATTTGGCAAGAAATTTATGATAATAAAAAATGTTATTTTATTGATCAAATAATATTGATACAAATTCATTGATAAAAATAGAAAAAAACATAGTTACAACAATAATAGAATTTATAGTGTTGAAATGAATAATATCTAACATCTTTTTCTTTAACAGTAAATCCTAAACCAATAATTAATATTATCATCAAGTTTGTGGCCAATGAATCTTTATTATCAACAAGGTTTCAACTAGAACATTATGCTTCCATTTTGTAGGCCTACACAAAATACAAAAATCCATTTTCACATGAGACCAAGTAATAAATCGAGGGGATATATAATATCAGTCACCACCCATAACTTTTTTAATTCAAATACATTCTCAATATGAAACATATTAATAATTGAATTTCATTCCACAGTGTTAGAAAAAAATATACAAAATTTCAATACATTTCCCCTAAAATGGTCATAATAAATCCACTTAAAGAAGGTGGATGGTTAAACAACACATAATCAACATGACTAGGTAATTAATAAACATAGCTATTATAAGTATAAGTTTTTGAATTTTCATTATTTTATAAATCATAAATGTACTCTATTTCTTTATAATAATCCCTCAAAATAAAACAATATTAGAGAAAGGGGTGTAGGGTTATTTCAATAATTTCTCAAATAAATTTACCTATAAAATCTAGTTAAACAACATTTAATAAAGTTTAGGAAATATAGAGTGTTCAGAAAGGAATGTAGTTGAATAGATACTTAGCTATATAACACAAGATAATGGGATAAGCAAAGGGAAATATGGATCTCAAAGAGTTTAATCCCCAAATATAAAACATAAATATGTATTTATAAATTAATACATACACTATATATATATAATCAACGGAAATTAGTCTTAAATACAATTTATATCACAAGGAAAAAAAATTGAGATGTATAAAACAATACAATAATGTTAATCTCGGAAACAAAAGAACATGGGAGTGATACATGGAAATTAAAATATTATCAAATGAAATATATTCATTATACGTAAATTTTACAAGGAATTTAATTCACTAAATACAATGATAGTATTTCCAATATCAATCATGTACCATGAAATTGAAAATATAGATAAATAACACTTATATATTTAGATACATTTGAATCAAAACCCCTTAAGGGATATAATTTTTTTACCTAACTATTTCTGTTGTTGGAAAAGTGTGTCTAAATGATCATGGTGAGGTTGTTTAAAGTTTTTATTTATGAAAGTATTATTTTTCAAATTGTGGTAATAAGTGTTTGGAGAGTTTGGATTAAGTAGTGATTCCTGGATAATTCTTATGGATCCATCTAATGGCATTGGATGTCATGATTGGAAAATTATCCTTCAATAATGCTACAATTGTTTGTACATATTTTTATTATCAAAGTAATCCACATAGGAATTTTTACATTACATAAACTAGTGTAATACTATGGACATAAAAATTTGTACTGATATAAGAATAATTGAATTTACCATGACAATATTAAATTATAAATGTATGATATAGAATAGAAGATAAGGATTTTTTCATGTCATAATATCTGAGGATGAATTTGGAATTAAATTTCTATACATCGATATTATCTTAACAATCATAATTGATAATTTTAGTCCAACCATGTAAGAAATCTACAGCCATCTCTACCTGATCAACATATTGTACCTAGTGGTCAACCATGGGTAAGGGAACCATAATGAGATAGATTGAAGGTGGAAGGAGTTGTGTATAATCCCCGAGATTCACAACTATGTGTAAGTTGTTCATTTGGTCCCTTGTGAAGACTTAAGATGGAATATGGGTTCATGGTGTGCACCTGATGTGACTATTATTGGAATCCCAGGTGTTTTGTGGTGAAGTGTATGGTTATTTATCCCCAATGGATAGATAGAATGAGTAATAGTAGTGGGTTACAATAAACCGCATGAAATACTAGTGGAAAGTGAATATGGGATGAGTTTTATATGAGGTACCATTACTCTACTTTAAAATGTATTGAAAGTACTGCTCTATGATGTCATGGATGTGAGCTATCTGATAAAACATGATAATCTTCCTCCTCCCAAGAATTAAGTCTTTTATGTAAGGGATTTATAGGTCGAGGAACTATGTATGAGCATGAACTTCTTGTAGTAACATCCAATGATCATCAGGTTACTAAAATGCTGATAATTATGATTGATCAAAAATAATAAAAAAATCACATCAATAATGGATTTTTATATAGAGAAAACTATTCATATATAATATGTCATACAAAGCCACATAGCACATGAAATTCTATACAAAAAATAAAAACAGTTATCAAAGAAAGGTTTTACCTGGATGTAGTGTGCTATGAGAAGGTGCTGTCATTTATGGATACATGAAAAATAATTTCAGTATCTAAAATGAGTTCAACGATACTATTTAGAAATAAAGAATGTTATATGAAGGGTCATGATTTTTAAATGAATAGATGATTATGTGGATGATCTATATGGTTTTTAGTGATATTTAATGTACTCATGAAGAATAATTTTTGAGTTTGGAGTATGTTGGAAACTTCCATTTTGTATAGGGATATTAGTATGAAGATGATTCCTTGTGTAGGAATACTAGAAAAATTTAAGAACAATTCATGAATTAAGATAACACACATAAGATGTAATGCGGGTTTGGTATATAGTTTTGACTATATCCATGAAACTTTTGGTTGATATGCATACTTTTCCCAGGAATAAAGTATGTCAAAATGAATAAATAATTATTTATAGGTGAGATTTAGTTTTTGAATACAAATAGAAAATTAAATTTTAATAGAGAATTACTGAATGAACAAATGAATAAAAATAGGATTAGAGTTTTATATGAAGTTTTACTATGGACATGAATTAGAAAATTCATTGTAAAGATACTTTTTACAGACCAATAAATTGTATTGAACTGCATACCACATTTTCATAATTTTCATGTGAGGATTATTTCAATAACATGTGATTTTTTCTTATAAATTATCGGATGATCCCAAGATAAAATATAGAGAGTTATGTGAGTGATAGTGATGGAGTGTATATCATATTTTCTGAGAAAATATTTTTGTCGATAATAATGGATATATTAGTTTGTAGAGCAGTAAGTGTTTTTGTGCAAATAGTTTATGGAGGCTCTATAAAATAATTATTTTATCGACAAAATAGTCATTTGGAATAATATATGAGAAGCATATATTTAAAATGTCAAAATTATAATATTTCAGAAGAAAAATTCCAATTATATTCTCTAGAATGTTATCATATGTTATTTTATTTATCATAAAGTCTCAAAAGAAAATATCTTAATCAATGGTAGTAGAAGCATCCCACATACAGAAGTGATCTTTTATTGTGTTTTTTATTTCATTTTTTGAACTGGTAGTTGGAAACTGTTCTTCAAGTGAAAATATAGAAATCATACTCGGACTATGTTATAGTAAGGAGATGTTTGTCATAACCACTTGTGATTATAGTATAGAACTAGTGATTTGAGTGTCTAACCAATCACATCAAGGAGTGGGATCATATTGGGAAAAAAAACTTGTAAAAATATTGTGTTTATATTCTATTTATTGTTACGTCAATCGAGATAGATTAGGTTATCTAATGAGTGGAATGGGTCCTAACAGATCAACAAAGTTAAATTATAAAAGAATGAAAATTTGTAAAAATTACACTGATTCAACCACCCTTTATTGTGGTGAAACTACTTCCTGAAAACTTAAATTGGTATCAAAAATAGGATCCCACTATTTGGATCAAATAAGTTTGAATATCTATAAAATGAATTTTTTCATTATTAGTGGTGTTTCTTCTTTCGATCGATAGAACTATCCTAATCGGATGAATCAGATATTTCTTTTATTTATATATCTTTTCCTTGATGATAAATATAGAGTTAGTTTTGGATTCACACATATTATTTAAGAAAATATTTTTACAATAATTGATAATAGAAATATGGAGTTTTGTGGAAAAGCTCAAAATTCTATTTTGACATCCCTTTCAGAAAAAAGTTTACACAAAGGTTATGGGACTCAAAAATGACAAGGAAATTTGGGATATAATGAAACGTAGTTTTGAAGTAAATGTTAAATTCAAGGAGAATAAATTAAAATTTTGGATGAGAAATTTTAAAGATATCAAGATAGGTGAAAAAGAATATATTAATGACTACTTCACAAGAGTCAATGAAATTATCTTTAATATTCAGTGTTTTGATAAAAATATCGATAATTAAACAATTCTTAGAGAAATGATGAGAAATTATTGTGACATATTTGATCCTAAATTATCATCTTTGGAAGATAGAGATGATCATACTCTAGATGAATTAAATAACATACTCATTTAATATAAAATTTGAAAGATCCCAATCATTTAGAATAAAATCAATGACGACATGGATTTTAGAATCCATGTGAAATATAAAATTAAAAAATGATGAAACGTTAGAATCATGTAGATCTTATGAATATAATGAACATGAATATTTTAATAAAATCATTTCTCGTGTGTCAAAAATATTCTATAATGGAAATTATTGGGGTATTATTAAATTACAACCAAGGATCGACAACTATAATTACATTGTACATTTTTTTCAAATTTTCCTAAAATGAAGTCTTTGTATCTATAGAAATATGATGAAACCCCATATAGATTTAAAGGGGAAGATATTAAGAGGACCATCTAAATTTTAATCAAGAAATAATAAATTTCTTCAATGTAAAATTATAAGGTTAGTTAGAAAGGAAGATGAATTTATCTTTATTTTATGAATATAGTTAGATAATGAAACAAATTTCATTGATCATGTGGGAAAAGGTTTTGACACCTCTGAAATTGAAGATGATGAAAGTGAATTTAAAATAATATAGCACTAGTTGAAACGTTATTTAGAATATTGTCTTGAAAAATAAAATAGAAAAATCAAGAAGGAAAATAGGTAGTTATTGAAAGAAAAATAAATGGTACATAAGTAAAATGAATAATACATGGAGAAATAAGTTATTTACGTTGATCAAATTAAAAGACACAAACTAAAAGTGGATAAAATGGAAAATATGGTAAAGGAAATTTAAAAAAAATTCCCTAAAATAAGCTGAATAGTTGAAGACTCATGTTAAATATCATGAATCATATAATAGCAAGATAAATATTAGGGAATATTTTAAAATGATTTTTAATGTAAAGGAAGGGTCACCACAAACTGCTGAAAAGTGGGGTTCAAGGCGAATTTTAATTCATTACTATATGAATCTAAAAATAAATCTATTATCTATAATAGTACTAGTCCAAAAAAATCTATTCATCCATAGAACACGAATACTAGTGAGAAATTTTCTTCCAATTCAAAGGAAGAAATAAATTATATAAGACTATTTTCCCCCAAAATAGTGATAATCTTAGTATATGAACTAAAATAACAATCTTCAAGAACATGATATTATCTGTTTGGATCATCAAGTCTTAGTGGAAAATTCAATTGTTATAGAGTTATTGGGAACAAATAATATATATGACTGTATAACATGTCCCTACCAGGTATGAGACACAATCCAAAGGGAAGTTAATCTAAGAAAATAATGGAAAAGTTTTATAGTATGCAAGAAGCTATTTAGAATTAACCCTATCTTCCAATAAACAAATTACAAATTAGAGGATATGTTTTGAAAATGTGATAAAAAGGGACATATATCTAAACAAATCATTAGTATTTTCAACAAAAAATATTCAATATTATGAAAGGTAATGGATTTCAAAAATATAATAAATAAATTTCTTGTTTCCCTGATAGCTCTTCAAAATCCAATAAAAAAACCTTGTCATGGATTCTTGGTAGTGGATGTTCATCACACATGAGTGGTAAACACAAATTATGGGAAACATTATGAATCAAGAAGGAGGTGTGTAATCCTTTCTAAATGTTTTTTACGTTAAATTAAGGGATTTTTTAAAGATATGATTAAAGCTAAAAATATGAAGTATAATAATGTGTTATGTTTTGAAGGGATGATGCGTAATTTTTAGAGTGTCATCCAACTATGTGATGAAGTACATGAGATTTTATTCAAAAAAGGATTCATTTATTATCAAAAGAAAAAATAATTGGAGAATTATCACTCAATGAAAATGAACTATTGGTAATCTATTTCAAATTAGCGATTTTATCAATTCCTATTACTTGAGTTACTATGATGAAAATGACCATTGTAATAGAAGGCATGTCCATCCTGGTAAAATGATTATAACTAAAACCTTGATTAATTATATTGTGAGACATTTCCTCAAACTATGGAGATTAAGGTATGAAATATTTGAAACAAATCAAAAAGGGGAATTGGCTTATTTTTCATGAAAAGGGGTAGATATTATATCTTTTACAACCCCTGAATGTATTCATACTGATTTAGGTGACCCAATGAGAAATCATTATACCATTGGTCATCTATATTTCATTATATTTATTGATTATGACACTCTATTCACTAATATCATTTTTATACAACAAAAGTTGGAGGAAACTAAAAATTTAAAAAAAATATAAGGAAAAAAGCAAAGTTGTTGGATCTCTATATCAAGTTACAAATATTAGATATTTATAAAAAGTTTAATTATGATGATTTTGAAATTTATCATTCCAAATATGGAATCACGAATCTGTAAAACACACCATATACTCTACAGTAAAATAGGGAAGCTAAAAGAAGGAACAAAATAATTGTTTAGAAGGGAAGTATTATGTATGTTGAACACAATATCACAATTTTTTTATAGAGATAAATATATGAACCTTCATACATATAGAGAATATATTTATACTATGTATAAAAACACAATTGAAAAAAAATGAAACATGCTACAATAAAATCAAACTATTAAATTATTTAGAGTTTTTAGAATCCCTTTCATTATAAAGATCAATAACAAAAAACTGGGAAAATATGAAGAAAAATCATTTGAAGGAATTTTCATGGGATACCTATATAATGGTGATGACTACAGAAATTTGAAATAATGGATGTAGATGTTATTCGATTATCGTAATGTTAAAATTATTGAAAATAGTAAAAAATCAAATATCAAAATTCATACAGACTCAACAGAATTAATATAAAAAAGTTTGAAAATATAACGAAAAAATAAAGAAGTTGTTAAGAATGATCCAAATATTTCTTGTATTGATTCTGAACGTATCGGTGATGATGATGAAGATGTTGTAAATAATATAAAACAGTACTAAAAATTAATGAAACATGTTAAGACTAAAATTACCATTAGTAATCAAATGGATCTAGTTCAAACTAGACGAATATTAAGAATTAAATATCAAACTAAACTTATTAATAAAATTGATTCAAATATAGTGGCATAAGTAGTCATGAAAAGTGGATAGAATCCCTAATGAGGAACTTGGTCACATTGAGAATAACTCCACATGGGATCTGTAATCAAGACGTAAAAATTAAAATATTATTTTAACCAACATTGATTCATAAAATATATTAAATGGGAACGGTGATGTATCCATAAAAAAATCAATGGTGGTGTGCAAAGGATTTTATCAAATATACGGAATAGAATTTAAGTGAAAAAATTTAACTGATAGCCAGACTTGATACTATTAGAATTTTCTTGACAGTTGTAGCACACAAACATTATAGAAGGTATAAAATGGTAGTTAAATATACCTTTCTAAATGTGATCTTGAATAATTATTATTTATTAAACAACATATTGGAATTTTCTTATAAAATGATGGAATTGTGGTATGCAGATAAATGATAGAATTGTATTGTTTAAAATTTCCCCCTAGAGGCTTGTGTTCTAAATTAGGTAGTTCATAAAATGGTATAATGTTTATAAAACCTAAAGTTTATTGAAACAATTATTGGAGATAAATGTCCAACGAAACTCTCATAGTCATTTTATATGTGGATTACATCAATGTGGTAGAGATGAGGAAGGACAATGTCTAAATTTATCTAAGAAAATGAAATTAAATTTGGATATGTCTATGTAAGGTCAGATGACATATTGTCTAGGATTTTATATTGATGAAAAACTATAAATCTTATATTTTTCATTTGAAAATTATTAAAGAGAATTGATGAAAAAAATTTCAATAGAAAATGAAAAATAATTTTCAATACCCATTTCATTTGGAAATAAATTTTGAAGGGATAAATATCGAAATATGGATAATTAGATAGAATTTATAAGAATCATCAGAAGTCTTTTTTATCTAACATCCTCAAGGAAGGATATAACTTATGAAGTGACTCCATGTGATATATTTCAGATTAACCCTAAAGAGTCTCACATTTTGGATTCTATGATAATTAAAAGATAAGTGAAAGGAATTCAAAAATATGTGTTTTTAGACAAACACATTGAATATTTAAAATCATTATCCATTAAATATACTAATAGGGAAGGTGATTTTATGGACCAAAGATCAATTTCAGGTAGAACCGTCTTTCTCGAGAAATGTTGAGTTATTTGGTATAGAAACAAGAAGAATTCAGTGACACTGAGTAGTGTTGTGTCTGAATATATTGCTGTTACACATGTATGTACATGAAAAAAAATTATGCAATTGCAATTGGAATATTTGAAAATTGTTGCTGAGAGACCGTTGAATTTTTCATGTGATAATAAATGTTCTATTGTATTGTCAAAAAATCATGTAAAATAATCAATATCCATTAATATTGATATAAAAAATTGTTTTAACAAAGAAAAGGTGTGAACTAGAGATATCAATCTATAAAAATTTTCTAAAAAAGTTCCAGTTGAATATATTTTCACAAAAGAAATGCCAAGAGAGATGTTTGAGGAGTTAAGGATGAAAATTATTTTTATCCTTCTCCTCTCATAAGAATACTATCATGTGGTACCACCTTATTCCCTATTCATATATGTGTATTGTGATAATAAATTAGGGAATTGAATGATAAGTGTTGTTAATCATGGTTTTCATTTAATTCCATTAAAAAATGTGGTTGAATTTCTTAAAGGGTGATTCATTAGGTTTGATTAATCGAGTCACAGTCAAAGCTCATTCAAAAATGAATTTATTCAAATGGAGTTTTTTATTGATGAAATGATGAGCCAAAGGGGGAATTATTCGTGTATACCTAAACATTCTTATGTGTTTGATAAAGTCTGTTCAGAATATTTTGTTTCATTTGGAACATTTTGAGAAGATTTCACATCATTGGATACTTATATGACATCATAGATACCCTAAGATATATCTCCCTTGTTTTCTTACACTAGGTACACCCATGTTGTCTCAGATGCGATTAACTAAGGGCTCTCTTCCATGTATCTTGTGATTCCATTCCTTATTTTAGAAAAATAGATAATGGGTTCTTAATAATAAATATGATACAGGAATACCCACTAACCATTTTTATTTGATTGTCACAAATGGGGAGTAAATTTAACACACTCATATTGACTTTTATGTAAAGGGATAATGACAAAAATATATGACGGGGAAACTATTTAACCTAAGTGTTGAATATTTTTTTTCAAAGTTCGTCATTATGTGTTCGCTGAGTTTGGTTCGAGTGGTGATGGATTGAGACTTTTTTTCAATGTGTCTCAATGTATTTTTGGTGAGTTTTTATGAAGTGGTTATTCATAGAGAATTATTATAGATATATCAAATGTCATTTAATGTCATTGTTGGACAATTATCAATGGAAAATGTGATGATTATTTTTATCTTCATTTTCAAAGTTATGTTCTAAGGAGTATACACATTTCTTCAAAAAGATAAATAACATACAAAAATTACTTTTTGTGATTTGAAGAGTAATTGAATTTTTAGTGAGAAAATAATTTTTAAATGTATAAAGAATAATAGAATATGAGGAGTTCATGTTGTAATATTATCTAAATATGGAATTAGAATTACATTTCTATAATTAGAAAATTTTCTAATTATTATTATTTGGAATATTTTGGAAAAACCTCTTTGCATTCCAAGACCAGCTCAACCCCAACCATGTGTGGGACCTAGTGTTCAACCAAGGTTGAGTGAACTATCCCATCCCATCTAAAAGTTTTAAGGGGTTCTGTATAATCTTATATGAGCATGTATGTGTGTAGGGAATAAATTTGGGTGCATCTATAGGACCAAAAGAGTGGATGGACGCCTGGTGCACACACCGTGTTCCAATGGTCCAAAGACCATTTGACTGGTGGTGTGGTTTAAGAGAGTTGATCCTATATGGCCAACTTGAAATAGTAATAGAATTAGTTAAATGATAAAACATTGGAATCACTAATCGATTAACCGATGTGGTATGACTTATATACAAGGTACTGTTACTCTTCTTAAAAACATATGTAAAGAACAACCAACATATGATCTCATGGATATGATCCATTTGATCATACTCAATCAACTTCCTACTTCTCCCATTAACTAATCCCTTCGTGTATGACGGTTAGAGTCTTAGGAAGTGTGTATGAGAAGAACTGCTTTGTGAAAACTTTTAAATATCATCAAGTGATTTAAATGAAACTATGTATGAATGATTATAATGAATAATAAAATTATTTGTCATAATGGTTCCTCGAATGAAGGACACTATGAGAATATTCAAATCTATTAGAATCCATATAGAACATGAAATTATATATATAAAAATATAAAAAATTTCAGAGATAGGTTCCACATGGATGCAATATTCTATGAGAAGGTGAAGTCATTGCAGATACAAGCAAAATAATTTTTGGTATCACAAATAAGTACATTGATAATATGAAAACATTGATAATTCCATGAATTTATTTTTTTGTTTTCATATGAATAAATGAGTTTTATGATGATCCATATGGTTTGTGTAGGGAGTTACAGTTTGTAGACAACATACTTTCTGAGTTTAGATAACATGAATGACAGTCTTATAGTATGAGAATAATTCCATAAGGATGATTCCTTGCCTAGAAATTCATTGATAACTATAATCATAATTCCATAATTAATATTGAATGCATAAGATGTTAGGCAGGGATAGTTTATATTTGTTTTTGAGTAAATGTAGTTTGTGGTGGATATGTATACTGTTCTCATGCATATAATCTGTAGAAATTAATAAATAATTCTATATGGATGAGATTTATTTTTGGAACCCACATAGAAAATGATATTCTATGTGTAAGTGGATGAATTATAACACAAATACAAACTTAAGATGAGTTTGCAGATGATGTTTCTATTAGAACATGAATTAAAAAAATTCATCAGGGACTATTGAACCTTATTGAAAATGTTATCATATTTTCATAAATATTTTGAAATAACTATTTCAATAACGAGCCAATTTTTACCTAAAATCTCTCTGATGATTCTGAGATGAAAAATTGAAAGTGAGGAGAGTGTCAGTCCTAAATTTCATACAATATTTTTTGAGAAAATACTTTGTTTCTCATAGTGTAGATATCAGTTTACAGAGTAGTACTTATTTTTGTGGAGACATTATGTTGAAGTATTATGTGATAATTATTTAATTCATGTAACAATTATTTGTAATAAAATATGATCAAAATTTATTTTAAAATTCAAAATATTTAAATTAGAGAAGAAACAAATAAGTGATGTTCTTCAGAAAGTGTGAATATGTTATTTTTTTATCTTAAAGACTCAAATGAAAATATATTAATAAATTATATTAAATGGATACAACATTTGGATTTGATATTTTATTGTGTTGTTTGTATCATTTTTAAGTGAACGTGAGTTGTTTTTGTTCCATTGGGACACTAGAAATCATAGAGAGACTCTATTCTGGTGAAGAAATATTATCCACAACCTCTTGTGATTATAATTGAGAATATTTGATTGGGGAGTCTAACCAATCACCGTAAAAAGTGGTATCATATTGAGACTGAAGATTTTAAATATATTTTATTCATATTATATTTATTTCTACTACATTAAAAAAATATTGACATATCCAAATAGTGTTTTGGGTCCTAACAGGTCATCATAGGTTAATTTCAAAAGAATGAAAAAATCATTTATTGAAGCACCCTTCTCAGTGGTGAAACTCATTCATGGGGACATTAAATTTCAAATGAAACATTAAACCCCTTTAAATATTAGATTATTAAGAAACAAAATGTTAAAAGGGCCAGAAGATATATGATAAAAAAAATGGTGTGTTATTTGAAATATGTCTCAAGGAATTTCTTTTTGAGACAAAGAACCCATAACATAAAACCTAACATCCCTTAAAGGGTTTGAATCTCCAATAAAAACAAAATTAATTATCTTAATCACAAATTTGAGAATAATATTCATTTTTATTTACTTTCATATTCTTTATTTGTAATTATTCCTGACATTTATATTAGTTTTTTTTTCACTTTTCTATATCATGTGTCAGTAATCTTGATCATTTTCAATTAGTTTCAAAATAATAGTATTTATTTTAATTATTCTCCAAATATTAATCATTATTAAATAATATAGGGAACTATAGATTACTTTTTCTATTTATATATAAATCTATATTATCATTCTTTGTTATTTTTTTATGAAAATTTAATTTGAAATTGACAAAGATCACGTTTTATGGATTTTTCACAAAAGTGCATTGGAATTTTATTTAATGGGTTTAAAATTTATTTTACCATTATAGAACCAATATAAAATAATTAATTGAATAAATATAACATGTATTATCATAAATTATTTTTTCTATCATCAATGATTTTATTTTATAGAACTATTCAAGTATGTTGTCAGACTGTCCTAAACCTGAACATACAAAGATTTTTGGATGATTATGTTAATGAAAATGAGTTCATTTGTGAATAAATTAATTATAATATAATATTAATTGAATTCATAAGATAATTTTTATGTGGTACATCATATTTTATGAAGAATTAATAGATAAAAACAAAATAAAAAATTAGATATGTCACCTTGTTGAGGTGGTGGTTCACACAATGCACGATTAATGTTTTATTTTCTAAAATATTTATAGTAAAAAATGTGGATTATTATTTTTATATTTATAATATTGATTAATTACATTTTTAATACTTGTTCATCAATTTCTCCCTTATAAATCTCTTATATATGTGGTTGTTAAAAGTGGATTCCATTGCTTTGTGGACTTGGTAGTCCCCACAATGCACGTATGAGGGTTTCATTTTTCTTAAAATAATAGTGTGAAAGTGGTTAATAGTTATGACCTTAGAATAAAATAATTCATTATATAAAAAATAATAGTTTCATCGTATATTAATAATGAAATTATTTCCATAAAATTAAGAATGAAAAGAAGAAATGTTAGGAGAAAAGCACTCATTTTGAGGATATTGGTTTTCCTTAGGCTGACTCCATAGAAATTGTGGTCCTGGGACAATAACATTCATAAAATGGATTATGGAAAATGAATATTATTTTAGGGAAAAGGAAAAAAGCGTACATTTTCATGTGGAAACCAAATTGTGGTAGTGGTCTTGAAGGGATGGTGAGAGGCCCTTTTTATAAGTATATAAAATATGATTTTTTAAAATATTACAACTTCATATGAATATAGAACATGGTTCACATGTCATAAAGAATCAAAATCCAATAATAATAGATTTTGGGATGATACAATGTTTATATTACATCATCCATTAGATTTTAGTCATGTTTTAAAAATTTTACTATGTCTTTTACAGTTAGAATTTTAACTTTTAGTATTTTGGTTTTACCATGGTAACAAATTTTTACCTAATAAATTAATTATAATTCCTAAAATTTAAATGGAAATTATGATATAAATTGGAGTAATAATTAATAATTTAAAATATATTTTATTCAGTAAATTTTTTATTTTTAAGATAGTTAATTTTTAACATTGGTGCATAGAAGACGTAAAAATCCATTTTTAGGAAAAGAAGGTTTTTCAGTACACAATTTGTGTCTCTAATATTCATGAAATAAATAGTTTTATTATAAAATAGATAAAATGTATTATCATTTTAAATCATTTAATACTCAAATTTTATAAATAAAATATTTAATTAAAGGAAAATAACAAAAATGTTTTATTTTTTAAAATATCACATATATTCATAAAATATTTAGCAAATGAATTTTAAATTTTATTAGTATTTAAAAATTTGTAGAAATAAACCATAAATAAATGTTTTATCCATTAAAATGATTTAAAAACTTCTAGGTCATGCTTATATAATGGCAAGTCAAAAACATTTATAATCATAGTAAAAAATTGTGTCTTTTACTATTCAAATAATAAAACTTTTGAAAAAATCACCAAAAAAACGCAGCATAAGATAATATTAACATGATGAATCTCAATATTTTGTTTACTTTTTAGATTTATAAATATAAAAATTATGAATTTTACTTATGAATAAAAATTTAAACATTTAATGAATATTTTATTCAAAAGAAAATAACATTAAAAATATTAATTGTCATTGTTCTTAATTTATATAAATTAATAATAAAAATAGAGATAAAATATGATCCATAAAAATATTATGTTTTATCCATTAAATATTTAGTTACGTAAAAAATATAAAAATATAATTTTCAGAAAGGTTTCATTTTTAAGATTAAATTAACAATATATGTCATTTAGACTTATTAAATTTTCGTAAAAACCATAGTAGTAATAATGAAATCTATTTTTATATCTAATTTTAATTCATAATTTTGTAACATATATTTTTACCCACCAAATCCACATCTAAAATTTTAAGGGTTATATACTGTTTTATGGCTCATCATGGTTCGGTGTTTTTTGTTAACCCGTCTTTTAAAAACATTTGGTTTCTAATTAACATATAAGTTATGATCTCAGGGTGTTGCTTTCTCTATAATTAAACAAATCTATTCCCTAAAATTTATATTTGAAATAAGAAATTTAATTAGTTTAGGGTATCTAAATTATAGTAATAACTTGGCATATATTTTCAAATCAGACACCTAAATTAATACCCTAGTCCTGACTAAGATAAAATTTTTTACCATCATTGTGTTAATGGATTTATTCATGTCTCCTCTGAAACTTGTTTCTATGTATTCTCTATTTACCCAAATGAATAATCTTCTAGTTACTTTGATGATTTTCTCATGGTTCTTATTCCTACTTTTTTACATGTATACATTTGAACGTTCTTTACTTCACAATCTTTGTCACCCAAACATCACTCAGACGTCATCCTTCTCTTATGTGGTTTTTTTAAATAAAAAATGTCCATATTATTAATCATATTTATTGATAGCTCATATGGAATAATAATAATATTGTTTATGATGAATATTCTCCCATTAGGTATTCCATTAGTAGAATATATTAATTTCCCTTTGAAACATTTGTTAACATGATTCCTTCAGAATTTAGTCATTCCTTTTATCGGATCGAATATATAGATATGTATGTCTATTAGATGGAACAATACAAGAGGTGGGTGAATTGTAGGTTTAAAAACCTTTTTAGTTTTAGCACTAAATAGATTAGTTTAAATGATCTTAAACTAATGAAAATACAAACACCCACAATTGTATTGAAAAAGGTATGATGCAATGTAATACTAATGAAATGTAAAACAATTGTATTCAAGATGAACACAATAATCAGAGTAATATAAAGATGAATGATTCTACCTTAAAGCGTATAGAATCAATCAATACAATATGTAATAGAATGCATGTAATTGAAATAATTACAAACATATAAGAGATAGAAAAGGAAACAAAGACAATTTACTTTCTAATACAATTATCAGCGGAAATGTAAAAGAGTTACAATTATTTTAACCCAAAGAGAAGGGATATCCTTTCACCTAGGATAAAAGGTTTGTCTCACCAACACCTTAGTGATCCCTCAATACGATGATAGGACTGTTTGTCTGCCTATCCCTGGCAGTCGTCGATACGATGATCGAAACGTCTGTCTGCCTATCCCCGGCAGCCCTCGATACGATGATCGGTCCGTCCGTCTGCCTATCCCTGGCAGCCCTCGATTTTGTAGGTAATCAACACTTCTGTCTATCAATCACTTGAAATCCCTCGATACGATGATCAGACGCACAAGGCACAAAACATGAGAGAAGTCACAACATCTCTCTATAGATCTTGATAGAATCAAAGTATCACAGTTTTATCACACTTTTTCTCAATTGTCTGTTGTCCTTTCAGATTCAAATAACCTCCTATTTATAGGCCTCAGGTTCCAACGATCATGTTGCCTCCAACAGTCATATTTCTCCGAAAAATTCAGAGGGACTTGGACACCTGGAATCATAATGGGCATGTTGAAACAGAAAGCACGACATCATTTTGATTAGTTTCTAACTAACTCAACGACATCGTATTGGTTAGAACAATATGTATGAATAAGATAATCAACAGTACTGTTTAAATGAAGCATGTGTTTTTTTGACAAAGTACCAAAACAAGTATGTAATAAAAGATATGAGAAGCTGAGTTACTGTAATTTCTATATTTAGTACGATCAGCATTGTATGATTGGCATGGTCAGTACGATCAGTATGATCAGTGCGATACGCATAGTCAGTACGATCAGCATGATCAGTACGATTAGCCTGGTCAGTACGATCAGCATGATCAGTACGATCATTATGGTCAGTACGATCAGTATTGTACGATTGGCATGGTCAGTACGATCAGTATGATCAGTACGATATGCATAGTTAGTACGATCAACATGATCAGTATGATACGATAGACATGGTTAGTAGGATTAACAAGACATTTGTGTTTTCCAAAACAAAACATAGAAGTCAAAAAGAGGACTTTTGATTAAAAAAACTCCCCCTTTTTGGATAGCACAAATCACAAAATAAAAACTAAAAGAAATACTTATCTCTCCCTGAGTTATTGGAAACTCTTCTGAATAATAAATTGAATAGAACTAAATCCCCCTTAGGTATGGACTTTCCTAAGGATTGTATTCATAGATTTTACTTAAGAGTGTTGTAAAGCATTATCCCCCTTTATAAAACATCCTCCCCCTTTAAAAACATTCTATCCCTTTGTAAACATTCTCCCCTTTGTGATTTACATAAAGAAAGGGGTAATCATGAATTTTCTGAAGGAGTTAAAAAATAAACACAAGACAATGGATAAAATAAATTCCATTGTGATTACAAACAACACTAAACCTGAGAACAAATACAAATCACTTTTTTCTCTTTCCTTCTCCTATTTCATCAACTCATGAAGAATCGCCTTCATCTTTTTTATCTATTTCTTGCCTTCAAAAATAGCATCACCCTGAGACCTAAGAAGGTCTTGTTGATCAGCAAAGAGTTGATCCTAATTTCTGATAGTCTCTTCCTGAACACTGATTACTTCTTCAAGAGAACCAATTCTATATTGAAAATTCTTGTTATCTTTGGATAACACAGAATTTTTTTTCTTCAATAAAACCATTTCATCCTTGAAAGATGAAACATTTGAGAATTCAGATTGAAAAGCATTCATTCTATATTTCAATTCTTTCACTGAAGGAACATCTGCTCGTTGAGAAGACAAAAGATTCAACCTTTCAACTATTTCTCTGCCAAGCTTATTGAAAGAAATTACAAGATCATTTGACAACCTTCTCATATCTTCAATTTCTATCTCATGATCATTGATTGAGCTCTCTGTTTTGTACGACCACTTGGTCATCTTGTTGCAGGCCTTCTTATGAGCAACCGAACTTTCTGAAAGAACTTTTAAATCGGATTCAACTGATAAAACTTTCTTTCTTAATTCTTTTACAGAGCCAAACCTCTTCTTTTGATTGTCAGTAATAAAATCAATCTTCCCATCCAGCATGGGTAAATATTGAATGTTCTTCTCAACCCTTCTCAAAACATGGACAATGTAATCACTCTTATTGAGAGAGATTGTATGTTCTGAATACATATCTTCATCATACGAAGCTAGTTCATTTTATCGTCTTGAATCTACAACTGGTTGTTTTCCGTTTGCTTTTTCTTTCGGCTTTCTTTCTTCTTCCACTTTATCACTAATGACAACAACTTTATTAGTGTGAGAGGATTGAGAACCCTGCTTTTATTGAGATAAAATTCTATCTGGAGTTCGTGATTGATCGGAACGAAGAACTTGTTGAGTATCTTCACATTGCATTGGAACTGATTCCTTCCTACTTTTCTTTGAAATCTGAAGGAATTATAAAAAAAATCTTCTTCCTCTTCTTCCACTTCTTCTATCTCTTCAATCATTTTTTTCCTTTTTCTTTATCAGGAAGTCTTTATACGATAGGATCTTGATGCACTTCTGTGGTATGTTGAGCACTGGCTTCCTCAACTGCTTTCAAGACTTTAGAGACATCAAAGTGTTGATCCTTTATTTTCAAAACAGTTTTCTTTTTCTTTTCAGCCTTAAGGGTTTCTTCTACCCTTATTATTTCTCCAAAAGCCTCAGCTGGATCAAGACCAAACTTTAGATCACCTTCCTTTCTCTATTCCTTATCCTTTCCCCATTTGGCTACAACCTCCTTACTGTACTTTGGCTTCTTCTTAGGATTTGAACTAGTTTGTGGATCAGATAGTTGAGTAACACCAGTAGATTCAATGTATTTGGCTGACATAGGTGGTAATTGATTTTGAGCCGATTCCGCTTCTACATCTCTGACAAAAAGTTTTGAATTCTAATCAAAACAAACATTCAACTTATTCATAGTACTTTTTCTAATCCAGGACGGATTCAAATCTATCGGGTTTCCTTTCAAAGGAAAGTTACAAAACTTCATAATTTCGAGAATGAACTTTTTAAGGATGGCTGGATACATAATCATTTGGCACTTAATCCCCCCAGTCTTGACATTCTTAATGGTTTCAAAAACATACCCCATGAGATTTACTTTTCTCATATTTACAAGATAGTCATCATAAATATATCATAGACTTTCATAGTTTCTTTATCCACTTTCCTTGGGATAAGAAAACCTTGCATCCATAAAGTCACAAACCGATTCTTCGGAGAACGATGAGTCACTTTTCTCTTTTCTTCATTAATAACAAACAAAGACTATTCAGAACTTTCTCTATTAAACGTACCAACTTACTCTGGTAGTTTATGAGAAGGACAGAAAGAATCCCCTTCTATTAGGACATTCAGAAACTGAGCCACTTTTTTTACAGACATAAACAACTTTCTATCGTACACAGAAAAATTGATAGTCATGTTTTTTTAGAAAGATACAGTTTTATAAAACTGACAAACTTCATCAAAGAGAACCAGATCGTGAGAAACAGGTCTTTCAACAAACAAATGCTCCCATCCTTGAAACAAAATGATTCTTTTCATTGTGGAATCATACGAATCAAAAAAGTCCCGAGAAAATAACCTTTCTCTGAAAAATTATTTCTTTGTAAAAGTCTTTGAAGACATTTCGGCGGGAGTGTTAGCAGAGGATTGAGACATAAAGGTTATGCCGATGAAAGATCGTACGATGATTTAAAACCAGTGGAGCAGAACTTCGCCTCAAAACCTGAAAACCCATTGTGGGTTTGGGGAGGGGGGGCTATTTATAAGCAATAAAGGGGTGACCGTTGATCTTCTACGGTCAAGATTAGAGGAAAACAGATCAATGGTTAGGATTAAAAAACGAAAAATGGAGAAAAAATGGAATGTACATGCCGGAGAACGTAAGGTAGTTGTTGGTTTTAGTAGAGCAAAAAAACACAACCGTACGAAATAAAATAAAACTATCAATCGTCATACCGATGGAAGACAAAGTCATTACCATGAACTGACAATCCAATGGAAAACAATCTCGTTACCATTAACTGACAATCCGATGGAAAACAATCTTGTTACCATGAACTGACAAACTGATGGAAAACAATCTTGTTACCATCATCGGTCAGTACGATGAAAATGAAAATCATTACCATCATCGGTCGATACGATGGAAAAGAAAATCATAACCACCATCTGTCAATACGAGGGAAAAGAAAATCATTACCATCATCGGTCGATATGATGGAAAAGAAAATAATTACCATCATCGGTCGATTTGATGGAAAAGAAAAACATTACCAGCATCAGTTGATACGATGGAAAAGAAAATCATTACCATCATCGGTCGATATGATGGAAAATAAAATCATTACCATCATCGGTTTATACGATGGAAAATAAAATCATTACCATCATCGGTCGATACGATGGAAAAGAAAATCATTACCATCATCGGTTAATACAATGGAAAAATAATATAATAAGACTGTCAATACGATAAACAGAAAAGTAAATGATATGATAAAACTGTCAATATGATAAACAGAAAGGTAAAAAAAACATACTAGGAGAGTAAACTAATAAAGATCATAATATAAAAAGAAACAAAGGAAAACAAATGTCCCCCCTTTCAAAGGGAGTTATTTAATGTTATAAGAATTATAAAACATGAAGTAGATATGAATGATTATTTTAATGTAATCATTCCTAGATTCTGTTTTATAAACTCAAATCTATCGGATGGTAATGGCTGTGTAAAAATTTCAGCAAGTTGTTCTTGTGTTCCAATAAATTGTAGAATAATATCTTCCTTTTGTGTTTGAACTCTAAGAAAGTGATTCCTAACATCTATGTGTTTTGCATGAGAGTGATGTGATGGGTTCTTACTAAGAGCTATGGAACTAGTATTATCACAAAGAATTTGAGTTTTGCAAAAACTCTATCCATAGTCAGTGAGTGTGTGTTGCATCCACAATACTTGAGCACAACAACTTCTAGCTGCTACTTATTCAACTTCAGCAGTGGATAGTGCTACTGAGTGTTGTTTCTTGTAGGACCAAGAAACCAGAGAATCTCCTAAGAAATGACATGTTCTAGATATACTTTTTCTATCCATTCTACAACCACCAAAGGGAGCATCTGAAAAACATTTTAAAACAAAATCATTCCTAGAAGAGTAAAAAAGACCTAAATCCATAGTGCCTTTTAAATACCGATAGATTCTCTTTACGGCTTTTAAATGTGACTCTTTTGGATTAGATTGGTATCTTGCACATAAGCATACATAAAACATTATGTCGGGTCGACAAGCTGTCAAGTATAGAAAACTTCCTATCATACCTATAAAGATTGTTTGATCTACTGGTTTCCCAGTTTCATCAAGATCAAGTGTATTTGAGGTACCAGTTGGAGTGCTAATACTTTTAGTTTTGTCAAATCCATACTTTTTGAGTAAATATTTCATATACTTATGTTGAGATATATATGTTCCTTCAGGTTTTTGAGAAATTTGAAAATCTAAAAAGAATGTTAACTCACCCATCATACTCATTTCAAACTTATATTTCATTAAATTAGCCAAATAATCAGTTAAATATTTCTGAGTTGATCCAAATATGATGTCATCAACATAGATTTGAACAATCAAAACATTTTTGTTTTCCATTTTTATAAAAAGGGTTGGATCAGAAGTACCTTTTGTATAATTGTTTTGTAAAAGATATCTTGTAAGTCTATCATACCATGCTCTAGGGACTTGTTTAAGACTATATAGAGCCATGGTAAGTTTGAAAACATGATCAGGATGTTTTAGGTCTTGAAAACCTGGAGGTTGTTCGACAAAAACATCTTCTTGAACAAAACCATTTAGAAAAGCACATTTTACATCCATTTGAAATAGTTTGAAATTAAAATATGCTGCAAAGGCTAATAGAATACGAATAGATTCAATTCTAGATATAGGAGCATATGTTTCTTCATAGTCTATTCCCTCTTGTTGATTATAGCCTTTACCAACAAGTCTTTCTTTATTTCATACAATGATTCTGTTTTCACCACATTTGTTTCATAAAACCCATTTTACACCAATCACATTTGTTTCTTTAGGTCTATCAACTAATTTATAGACATGATTCCTCTCAAAATCATTTAGTTCATCTTGCATTGCTTTGATCCAATAATCATCACATAAGGCCTCACTTGGGCTTTTAGGTTCAAATTGGGAAAGAAAAGCAAGGTGTTCTATTTCATTTCATAAGGAATTTCTTGTCCTTACTGGTTGATTTACATAACCATGGAAATTATTACTGGTATGATTCCTAAGAAACAATTAATTTGTGTTTGTAAAGCCGGTTCATCAACATATGGTAGAAAACCTTCCGTGGTAAATGTTTCAGAAGTATCTTCTTGAATATTTTCCTTATCAGAAGGATCTTCTATCAAAAGTCGATAATCAGTTTTTTAAAAAACATCTGAGGATGTAGGATTGGGTTGGTTGAAAACAAAAGGATCAGTTTCATCAAAATTTAAATGTATTGTTTCCTCAACAGTACAAGTGTTTTTATTGAAAACTCTATAAGCCTTAGAAGTTGTATAATAGCCTAGAAAGATTCCTTCATCATATTTTGGTGCAAATTTGTGTAGATTATCTTTTGTATTCAGAATGAATACTTTGCATCCCAAAACATTGAAGTATGAAACGTTAGGTTTTCGGCCAGTCCAAAACTCATAAGGGGTTTTATTAAGAAATGGTCTAGTTAAAACACAATTTATAGTATAACAGGCAGTACTTACAGCTTCAGCCCAAAGGCGCTTTTCAATTGAGTATTCACTCAACATGGTTCGAGTCATTTCCTGAAGAATACGATTTCTTAATTCAACAACACCAATTTGCTAAGGAGTTCTTGGAGCGGAGAAATTGTGAGTAATACCATTCTTACTACAAAAAGTTTCAAAATCGGAATTTTGAAATTCACCACCAAGATCACTATGAATAGTTATCAATGGTAGGTTTTTCTCATTTTTAACTTGGGCTCTAAAAGTTTTGAAATAGGAAAAGGCTTCATATTTCTTTGTGAGAAAGTAGACACATGTAAATCTAGTAAAGTCATCAACTAAAACAAATACATAGTACCTGCCTCCAATGCTTCCAGTTTGTGTGGGAACAAAAATATACATATGCACTAGCTATAATGCATTAGAAGTTGAAACTTCATTAATTGATTTAAAGCTAGTTTTATGTTGCATTCCAATTTGACAAGGATCACAGACTTTTGAAGAAACATATCTAAGGTCTGGTAGCCCCTTCACAAGTCTTTTATTTGAGAGTTTACTATGGTTTCTCATATTACAATGTCCTGGTCTTCTATGCCATAGCCATGATTGGTCTTCTATTGCACTTAAGCAGGGTAAGTTTTGGCTCCTAAGGTCTTCTATGTTAATAGTTTAAACATTATCTTGCCTATTGGTAGATATAATGAACTCATCCTCAGAATTGTGTACTAGACACTTATCATTTCTAAAATTCACAAGGTAACCTTCATCACATAATTGACTTATGCTGATGAGATTGTGCCTAAGACCCTTAACAAACAAAACATTTGAGATAAGAACTTTTCCAAGAAAAACGATATTACCTATACCAACAATATTTCCTTGAGAATTATCTCCGAAGGTAACTTTTCCACCTTTTTTATAACCTTTTCAAAGAGATCTTTGTTTCCAGTCATGTGTTGAGAACAACCACTACCCATGTACCAAATATTCTTACTGGTACACTTCTCATTTCCCTGAAAGAGAAACAGTTAGTTTTTCAGAATCCAAACTTGTTTGGATTCAGAAGGGTTAGATAAAATAATTTTAGGTATCCACATTTGTTTTGTAGAATGAGCTTTTTTAAACCCTAAAGATTGAGTTTTGTTAAGAGAACAATCTCTTCTCCAGTGTCCACCACATTGGAACTTAGTACAAAAAGAGGTTTTTTGTGGAACAAAATATTTATTTCTAGAAATAGGTTTGGGATAAGTATAACCATGACCAGAACGATTTCTCAAAGGTCTAATTTGAGAATACATCTTGTCAAAGTTTTCCTTTACATGAGTAAAGTTTGACAAACATTTTTTCAAGTAAAAAATTTCTGACTTTAGTTTTAAAACCAAATTCATATTTTCCAAAACATTTGAATTTGAACTACAGTTAGGATCTAAAATATTTTTCTTTGAAATTACAGTTTCAAGATCCTTAGAAAGTTTATCCTTATCAGATTTAACTTTCTCAAGGGCTTGTTAAAATACTTTCAAAATCAGAAGTTTTCACATCATGATCTTTAGAAAGATCTGATACTTCTTTAGTCAATATTGAAATTCTAGAATTTGCCTTCTCAAGCCTCTTCATGAGTTTAGAATTTTCATTTTCAAGTAATTAAGAAAATCTAGATACTTCTTCAAAAGTAGGTAATGTATCAACTTCTGATGATGAAGATTCATCATTTGAAGATTCATAATATCTATTATCAGTGTATATTGAATTCAAGGATACATTTGTAATAGCTTCAGCATTATGTACCTTATCCATGAGACAATGATCTTCAATTGGTAATCTGGCTAAAAGTCCAAAATTCCTATGTCCTGAGGACTCATATTCTGAAGATTCACTACCACTTGCACTCTGGGTATCATTCTCCATAAATACTTTCTTTGTCTTATAAAACCTTTTCTTGTTTCTTTGAGAGTGTTTCTCATTTCTGTCTTTCCTTTTCAGTAAAGAACAATCAGGCCTTATATGTCATGCTTTCTTAAATTCATAACAAGTTACCTCTGAATCTTTCTTATACTTCCTATCTTTCTTTTTTGAATCTATATTGGAAGTCTTTTTTTCCCACAATATTGTTCATCCTTCGAGCTAGATTGGATAACTCATTATCTGAAAGATCACAATCACTTGAATAAGATATAAATTTCTTGGCTTTGAATCTTGTTAGTTTTTCATGTGTTTTAGCTTTAGATGCCAAGGCTATACTTTCATTCCCATTCTTCTTCTTGTTGAAATCAGCATCTCTCTTCATTATTGTCTCGTGCTATAGAAGAGTTCCAAAGTGTTCATCTAGAGAAATCTGGGAAACTTTTCTATTTTCATCAATAGCAGTCCTTTTTTACGCCCATTCATTTGGCATTATATCTATAATTTTATCAACTAGAGCTTCATCATCAAGACCTTTTTTTCTCATTGATTGTAAACTGTTGACAATTGTCATAAACCTTTCTTTGTACTTTACATACTAGATCTCTAGAAGGAAAAAACAAATCCATGATAATCTTCTCGAAGAACTGCTCTCCTTGTTTCTATAACCATGTTGTACCAAAATGAGTGACTTCTAATTTCTTCCAAATACAGTTGGCTGCTTCACATGAAGATATCTGACTGTATGTATTACTGTTCATAGAGCATAATAAAGTATTGCATACCTTGTAATTCAGTTGATATTCTTTCTTCTCTTGGTTAGTGAAAGTATTGACTTCTTTGTCAGGAATTTTGAAACCTCCAGTAAGCATAATAAAATTTTCTACTCCAGTATTGATCACAAAAGTCTTCATACGATCTCTCCAAAACTCATAATCATTCCAATATAAGATTTGTGTTCTAGAAAGATTCATATTTTCTATTGACCCAATATTCATTCCTTCCATCTAGTGCAACAAAAACTTTTCCACTCCACAGGTTAGTGTAGTCAGTAGTTAAAAATAGTAATATGAATGAAATAAAGCTTTTAATACAAATCAGTGAGAAAACCTGCTCTGATACCATTTGTCGGATCGAATATATAGATATGTAAGTCTATTAGATGGAACAATACAATAGGGGAGTGAATTGTAGGTTTAAAAACCTTTTTAGTTTTAGCACTGAAGAGATTAGTTTAAATGATCTTAAACTAATACAAATACAAACACCCACAATTGTATTGAAAAAGGTATGATGTAATGTAATACTAATCAAATTTAAAACAATTGTATTCAAGATGAACACAATAATCAGAGTAATCTAAAGATGAATGATTCTACCTTAAAGCATATAGAATCAATCAATACAATATGTAATAGAATGGATGTAATTGAAACAATTACAAATGTATAAGATACAGAAAAGGAAACAAATACAATTTCCTTTCTAATACAATTAGCAGCAGAAATGTAAAAGAATTACAATTATTTTAACCCAAAGAGAAGGGTTATCCTTCACCTATGATAAAAGGTCTGTCTCACCAACACCTTGGTGAGCCCTCGATACGATGATCGGACTGTCTGTCTGCCTATCCCTGAAAGCCCTCGATACGATGATCGGAATGCCTATTGGCCTATCCTCGGCAGCCCTCGATACGATGATCGGTCCGTCCGTCTGCCTATCCCTGGCAGCCCTCGATTTTGTAGGTAATCAGCACCTCTTTCTTTCAATCACTTGAAATCCCTCGATACGATGATCGGACACACAAGGCACAAAGCATGAGAGAAGTCACATCATCTCTCTCTAGATCTTGATAGAATCAAAGTATCACAGTTGTATCACATTTTTTCTCAATTTTCTGTTGTCCTCTCAGCTTCAAATGACCTCCTATTTATAGGCCTCGGTTTTAAACAGTCATGTTGCCTCAAACGACCATATTTCTCCGAAAAACTTGGGGGGAATTGGACACCTGAAATAATAATGGTCATGTTGAAACAGAAAGCACGACATCATTTTGATTAGTTTTTAACTAACTCAACGACATCGTATTGGTTAGAACAAGATGTATGAATAAGACAATCAATAGTACGGTTTAAATGAAGCATGTGTTTTTTAGAAAAAGTACCAAAACAAGTATGTAATAAAAGATATGAGAAGCTGAGTTAATGTAATTTCCATATTCAGTATGATCAGCATTGTACGATTGGCATGGTTAGTACGATCAGTATGTTCAGTGCGATACACATAGTCAGTATGATCAACATGATCAGTACAATTAGCCTGGTCAGTACGATCAGCATGATCAGTACGATCATTATGGTCAGTACGATCAGTATTGTACGATTGGCATGGTCAGTATGATCAGTATGATTAGTACGATACACATAGTCAGCACGATCAACATGATCAGTACAATACGATAGACAAGGTTAGTAGGATTAAAAAGACATTTGTGTTTTCCAAAATAAAACATAGAAGTCAAAAAGAGGACTTTTGACTCAACACCTAAAACCAAAAGTAGTTAACATGATGTAAGAACACAAAAAGATCATTATTATAAGATAATTAAATGATTAATTATACTTCCAAATTTGATATTCTTTAAGATTATTATAATATCTTGTAGTTAAACATTAATCACTATTGGTTCAATCTAGGTTTCAATAGGTGGGGTTCACTCTTATTCATTTTTCTAACTTTATAAGAAAATAAACCCTTCATAATAGCATTTGAAGATAATTCTATTGACCAATCTATATCCCTATATAGTTTCTAGTTGGTTGTGTTATCTTAGGACCACACATTGTGCCCGGGAGTGAAGTGTGATTGGATACCCAATCATCCATTTTAGGATTATTTACACTAGCTGTATCTGTCCAACTGATGTTGCCTTAATTTTTCATAGATTTCCAATTTTCTTAATTTGATTTTCATTGTTTTATTTAATTAATTTATGTGTTTATATTTATTAATTGCAATTTTAATATTTTATAATTAAATTACTATTTAATAATTTTTTTATAATTACTTTAGAATTTATACACATTTTAATTAATTAGTTTATCTTATTTGGAGTTTAGGTATTCCATTTCTATCTAGTTATATGTTCATATGTTATTAATATACCATGCGTAATTATCTTATGTCTATTTATGGTAATTTTTTAATTAATTAATCAATTTTAAACCTTTAATTATCTCAAATTTATATTTACTCTTTCTATATTTAATTATTTTTATAAAAAATATATTTAATTAATTTTATCTCAAAAATTAATTTAGATATTTTATTTTTATGGTTTTAATTCAATTTAAATATTTAAAATCAATTTATAACTTTCCTCTACTTTTGGGTATGGAATTAAATTATTTAATTTTCTTATATAAATCAATTGTTACTTTAAGTATAATTTATATTTAATTATGTAATAATGTTTTTAAACATAAATTCATTAATTCATAATTACTTTGATTTTTTAAATTTAATTTTTTATTTACACGATTAAAATAATTATGTTTTTAATATTAAATTCTTAACTTTTTTTTGTTCAGCCATGCGCCAGACATTCCAACGGTCAGGCAATAGTGACTCGCCATTATCACTATTCCCCTAATTTCATTTTTTCAGTGGTTATCTCAGTTACTATCACTATTATTTCCTTACCATTTCACTCACACACCTTCATTTCTATTTTCCCATCACTCAACACTACAGAGAAGCCTAATCCGCATACTACATTGATGAATCCACTGTCCACTGAGTTGGAAATGGTCAATACTACCGTGAGGAGCTGGTGCCATCAGGTTGTTCTAGTAGAGGTTGATCTAAAGCCTCTCCATTGAAGTAGTGTGGTCGAGGAACACTAAGAATGAAGGATTTGTGCTACCGTGAGAGGTCATCGTCTACCCACCTTCCACAGTCGGTGAAGGATTAATGCTGAGTCACCGTTATCACTACTTCATAGGAGGGTCACCTTGTAGAGGCCTCATCAGAGCAATGTGTTAAGGAAGCTGAACATCCCCAATTTGCGACGTGGATAGGGATTAAATTATACTATGTTTTGTAGTGCAGATTCATGCTGGAATCAGGATGATGTCTATACACATTCTAACTACAATTGGAAATCTGTTATGAAAGAATTGTAAATCACAAGAGAGCAGTAGATGAAAAACGCACATGGGTTATGTAGAAGAGGAGAAACAAACTATGGTGGTATGTGAAGTGGGTGACCTACGTGAGTTAAAAGAGGGATTAAATTTGTCGGAAATAGCATCATGTCGATATATTTCATTTAATTTCATTCCATACATCATTGGAGAGTTGGTACATTCAAGGAGACCAACCGAGTAGGACAAGTGGAAGAGTGGTGTCTAAAACTAGAGACATGTATTTTGAGCTGCATAATAGCATGAAGTATCTTCTGATGGAGAACTATTCTCACTAAATTTCCATTAATTGTTCAAACTATTTCTTTAATTCAACATTTTTGTTAGCTAAACCTTTAGTTTGGTATTTTCAACTTCACTTGGTTTTCTTTAATGCACTTATTTTCCTATCTAACTATTATATTTAGAATCAATCGGCTAGATCAAATCTAAATTCAATATTTCTGATTAATTCTACATTTTATCAATCTGAAAAATGCTAAAATCATTTGGAGAGTTTGATCATGGATAAAATTTCTAAAATATTTAATTTTGAATCATTAGAAACAATCTGCGATATTTTAATTGGTTGTTATCATTTCAATTCCATTGTATTTGAATCTTTCTTTGACTGTTGAACTTTGAAATTGTTCAATCTGAAGGATAGATCTCATAGTGGGGGAGATTACTCACTCTTTTTTATTTGTATTTAAATCAATTACATTTCTATGAAGATGAACTCTTATTGAACTAGTTATGTTGATCTGCCCCAAACATCTTTCTGGATTTTACTAGTCTTTTCATATGTTTCTCACTGGTTGCCTGCTTTTTCTTATTTTTTTCTCATTCTATTTTGTTTATAGAAAACCATTAAAAAATTTCTACTTTACTTTTATTAAAAAATTATTAATAAAAAATTATTATCTTTTAAAAAAAATCAAACCACTATTGACAACAGTGGGCTTGTTTGGTTTGAGAAACCGTTAGACCACTTACCTACCTTCCCTATGATTCAAAAATGTACTGTTATTCTTGTATAAATCTAAAATATTTAATTTTAAGGGTTCTAACGACCTTTTTACCTTAATAGGATTTAATATTGTTGTAGGTGAGGGAACACGTTATGTTATATAGGGTTTTTTAAAAAATTATAAAATTCAGTGTACATTTTTATGCTATTTGGGAGGATTGTCAAATTTCTGCTAGTTTTTCTTGATTTTTTTGTGTTTAATATGCTCCATTTAAAAATTATGAATGATTTTGAGGGATTAGATTATGAGTGTGGACCTTATTGTGAATTTTGTGGTCATTATGGACACATTGCCTCACAGTGTGTCTATAACCAACAGCAATAGACTTCTTACACTAGTAAACATGAACATAATTTTTCAGACCCACTCTAAATTCCTACCTATGCTTCAACAAGTTTTATAGAAAATAGATGTTATGATGGATCATAATAAATAAACATTATATAAAATTGGAAGAATTAACTCTAATGATCAAAACCAAAAACACTAAAAATTAGAAAACATTCTCTCATAATTATAAATCACATTTAAAGAACATGAATTAGCTAAAATAATTTATGATGAAAATGGATATAGAAAATATAAAAATAAAATTTAAGAGGAGAGTGAAGGTGAACCTAAGAAACAAACCATATACATTGAAGAATTTGATTCTAAAGAACAAAATAAAGAAATAAACAACTATAATATTGATGAAATCAACTATAATAAACCCATCATGAACTTTAATTGAGTTCAGATAGAAAATTTTTAGATATTAATAAATGAGAATGAAGAATTTTCCCTATTTTTTACATGGTATATACCTTTTATAAGGATCGCGATTTTAAGAGATTTAACAATGTAGTCACTTGGGTTTTAGAGAAACATGAGAATGAGAACATGATTTTTAAAAACCCTTCTCCCAAATTTTCCGGATTTTTGAATATGGAACTTAGATTTGATGTGGGGTATACTTTGGAAGAGAAGAGTAAATTGAAAATCATAGAATCCATATTTTTTAACTTTTATTAGAAATTTCTCTTCCCTATTTTGAATCGTTAAACTGATCAATATCTGAAATAATGTTAGATTATGTTTATGAGGGAATAATATTTTATGATCGATTAACTAATGAGGTTTCAATTCCATATTATAAAATTAATCATTTTTCTGAAACATTTTTTAGTGAAATTGAAAATTGTGATGTCCTACTTGAGGAAACCTGTTTGAATATGAAATATATAGAAAATGAATTTATTGAATCTGAATTGATCAATCCTTTCTCAATTACTAAATTGAAAAACTCAACAAATAATTTTTGGTAAAATGAACTCTGTAATGTGAACATGGAGAAGAGTTTGAATAAAAACAAGATGTTTCAAGTAGAATTGATTTTTCAGAAGTAGTAGTTGATAATAATTTATTATTTGATGATAAGTTTTTGGAAGATATATATAGTATCATGAATCATGAAATATTGGATGAACCCAAATTTACACTTCCATGTTTTTCTAGTTATTCATTGATAGTGATGGGTGGTGAATATATTTATAATACTAAGAGTAGTTTATAAGGAGAGTTGAATTTTAGTCCTAGTGTATCAAAATCTATTCAGCACACTATTTAATACATTCTTAAACCCGATTTTCATAACTCAACCCCTATCACCCATAATCATGAGTTTTTTATGAATATGAATGATTTAGAGAACTCTGAATTCAATTTCAAACTTTAGAAGAACCAATTTCACTATTTACACATCATGTAAATTTGAATATTGGAAAATATGAATTTATACGACAAATAAAATGGATATCATCTAAGATTAATTCTAAAAATACAATTTATGTATCTGATCATCAATTTTTATTGACAGATCCTGAGGGATTCTATAAATTTTCACCTGAATCTAATTATATTGGTAGTAATAATAAAATGAATTAGGGTGATGAATTTTTTTCTCTACTAGATGACTCCATTAAGCAGTTCATTAATATTAAAGGGGGATAATTAGGTATTTTTACAAGTTATGAGAGTTCGGTCATTATTTTATTTATTCTCAGTCGTTCAATTCTAAATTATTTATTAAAAACAATTGGTCAAAACACATGTGATGAGTGTTACAAAGGAAACCACACCGACCTAGTGACCATGGTCAGTTCCTAGATTATATGTGATTGAGAATACATACATTGCACTTCAAGGTAGTCAACACATAATTTATTTTGTTTTTAAATTTTTTTTTGGTTTGGTTTTTTAATTTCTATAATTTCTAAGAGAATACTTTAAATTCAGTGCTTCAAGGGAGTCAAGCCAATGTTTCTATTTTGGATTTGTCTTCTTACTCTTTCTGGTTCATATTTTTTGAGATAGAAGCATGATACTATTGGTGTAAATGATGAACATAAATCCATCATTTCTCAAATCATAAAAAGTTATATGTCAAAGATTCGTTAAATCAATGAAGTCATTCACACTTTATTTCTACATTAAATTTTCTACACTTGATTTTCATTTCAAAAAACAATGATAAAGCACAGAACAATGATGTGTCTTTGAGTCACCATAGTATTTGAGTCACCGATGTCTTTGTGTCACTGTTATCTTTGAGTCATTATTGCCTTTGATTCACCGTTTTATTTGAGTCAACATTATATTTGAGTAACCATTGAACTGCTGGTGGCGAGTCATCTAAACGGTGTCTCACTGATGAGTTTCCAATGGTGATTCATTGATATTTTTCTTCTAAAAACTATGCTAGTTTCATTGTTACTTCTTGAAAAATTATGTTTCATATCTTAGTTACTAGAAATTTTGTTTCATGTGACTTCTTAATGAAAATTTTTACTGGATGTTTTGTAGTTTTGAAAATTTAGTGCAACAATATATTGAGATTAACATCTAAACAATAAGATTTTGAGAAATTAACGGTGGGGGGCTCATAATAACCTTTATGGATACTGGTTATTGGAAATGTCCTACTAGTTTTCCTTGGGTGTTTAGTATGCATTATTTCGGATCAATTGTAAATCAGTTTGAATCATATTTTTTGAACTTGCTAAACCCTTTCCATTATGTGTTCTATGTTTACATGCTACTGTTTGAGTATAATTGGAGAATTTATTCAATAGATTCATTGAAAATTCATGTGATCTTTCTGTAAAGTAATTTTTGTGGAAAATACATTGTATGATTTTCCATGAGACCCCATAACATCTCATTAATATTCTTAAATTAATGTCTACTTTTATTTTTATTTATAAAATTGTATTCTCCACCTTTGATTTCAAATTTAAGGAAAATGTTTATTTTTTTTGTTGGGGAGGGGGTCATCTTAGATTGAGAAAATTTGTGCTTTAATAGAAGCCCATCAATTCCCTATCGCCCATTATACTTTTTGTTTAAAGTGTCCAAATTTTAATCAAAAATTTAAAAATATTTCAAATTTTTTGATTCTATAGTCCTCACAATGTACTTCAATTATATAATTCCTAAGGAAAAATAATTTATTGATAGTTAAATGTTTCCATGAGTCTGAAAATATTATGGATGGGTGATTACTGAGTAATTTTTTTAGATATATTATGAATATATGGTTTAGTAACTAAAATTGTAAGTGATATTAGATACCTGTTTGTGGAATTAAGATCATAACTTTTGAAACTTGAAGTTTGAATGTTTTTTCTAGGGGACTCATATTACCTTTTAATAATTTAAAAAAATAACCTTAGCGAGCCCATATAAGTGGTTTTTTATTGATCTTTTGAAGCTAGAGTAAAAAATGGAATTTGGAAGCCCACTGTGAACCTTAGAAACACTAGGCATTGGGTTCCTTTCTGTTAATAAATCCCGATTTACAATTCAATAAAGCGAATATTCACAGTTCTCATCATGTGATGCATGACATTGGAAAAATAAAATAATGTGTTTGGGGTAAAAAATGAGTTCATTAAGGTGAGAGGAATAATGAATACTAGATGAATAAGAATAAAATTGGTTTGTATGGATCCCTTTAGGTTGCATTAAGAAAGTGATTCAAAATATTCATTATATATTTTTTTGAACTAGATAGAAGTCAAAATATACAGTGACTTTGGTTAAGTTATTAATTGTGCATACTTTTAGCCTGTTATCACTATTGATTTATGACTTCACTTTGGATTGTAGTAAATTAGAAGAAAGTTTGATATATGATGCAAGAAATCCTAAAAATTGGATGAATCTTTTCTGTCTTGATCACCGAGTGAGTATTTTGAATTGGGCAAGATTCATTTGAACATTACATTTCAATGATCTTTTACTCAGTTTTTTTCTTCTTCTTCTAAATTATTTAACATGATTCAATTTTATCTGATTAATAAAAACATTTTTCTTTGTTAAAATGACAGTAAATAATGGGATTGATTGAGGACAAATCAATTCTTAAGTGTTGGTGGATTTTATGTGTCCTTAATTTTACATAGCTTTCCCCATTTTTTAATTTTATTTTTATCATTATAAATAATTAGTTTTTGTGTTTTTTTATTAATTACACTTTTATAATTTTATAATTAAATTATTATTTAATCACAGTTTATATAATTAGTTTTGAATTTATAGACTTTTTAATTAAATATTTTATCTTATTTAGAGTATATGTATTATAATTTTTTTCTAGTTAATCTTAATTAGATTTTAATCTATCTTACTAAATATGATTTGGTCTAGTCATGGTAAATAATTAAATAATTAATCAATATTTATCATTTAATTAACTCAAATTTTAATTTAATCATTCGACATAGAATTGTTTTCATAATCAATTTATTAAATTAATTATATCTCAAAAGAGTAATTTAGATCATTTATTTATAAGGTTTTAATTCAATTTAATTATTTAAAATAAATTTATAATGTATCTCTCCTTTATGGATATTTATTTAATTTATTTTTATTTTTTATATAAATCAATCTTTTTACTTTATGTTTCATTTATAGTTAATTTTGTAATTTTGTTTTAAAATATTAGTTTCATTAATTTATAATTATTTTTATTTTTGTTAATTTAATGTTTTATTTATTATATTAATATAATTATGTTTTTAATAATTAGTTCATATTGTTGTTTGTTTTTTAGTGTGTTAGATTGTCAAATTGTTACTCAACAAGTCACTTCCAGATTGTTACAATAGTAACTCACCCTTGTCACTATTCCCTTATTTTCAAACCGACATAGTTCATCTCACTTACAATCAACGTTCTTTACATACAGTTTCACCAACACACATTCATTCCAGTTATTCTCATCATTAACCGATGGGGCACCCGACACACTACTCAGTCCCTGACTCACCATTATAATTCGTCGGAGAAACCATCCCTCATTCCTTGATACCATCACCATTCAAAAATGTTGAATCCCTCATTGTTTCTCTCCATTCCGACATCATACAATCCCACCTCCACCACTTCCTTCATCCATCATCACATAGAGAGACACCACTGATTTCCCTCATGCAACGCTCCATCCTCATAACTCAAATTTCCAATCCACCTTTGATCAAACAGCAGTTAGCTCAACCTACCACACTGCACAAATCTGGAAAAATCAAAAAAAAACCCACATTAGATCTGAATCCCACATCAAATAAAACCCACCTATAGAAATCCAAAATTTTTCAGATATGAAATCTATCACACCTTTGGATGAAGATGTTTTCCATCATGAGCTGAGAAAATCTGGATTCACCTACTGTTGTGAAGATTCCACAATCTTCTGAGCCAGAATTGGTCGATGCCTCCATGAGGAGTCGGTGTTGACGAGTTGTGTTGGTAACCACTAATCATGAAAATTAATTATGTAAATATTTATCTTTTACGTTTTAATTGTTTTTTTAAAATCATAGTCTGTTTTGTTGAATGTTTCATGCTATAATCAGGATGACATCCATGTACAATCTAACTACCACAATAAATCAGTTATTAAGGAATTGTTAAACTCATGATAGTTATAGATGAATTTTGTTTTGGGATTTATGGTAGCGGAGAACCAAACTATATCAGTGTGTGTGGTGGGTGACCTATGGGAGTTGATATATGGTTTCAATTTGAAGGTAGCTACATTAGGACAACATCATTCATTTAATTATTCGTCATACTTCTTTGGAGAGCGGGTACTTCCAGGATACCTTTCGAGTTGGACAAGTAGCAGAGTGGACACTAAAACTAGAGATTGGGATTTCGAGCAGCACACCTAAATGAACAATTTTATGAGGAAGAACTCTTTTCCCTCTATTATCCTTTAATTTTCACACCGGTTTCTTTTTCAATTCAATATGTCTATCGACTAAGCCTTTAGTTTGTGGTTTTAAAATTCATTTGGTTTTAATTAATTCATTTTATTTCCTATCTTATAAAGGTATTTAGAATCAATTTATGAGATAGATTCTACATTCTTTAAATCTGTAAGATTCCATTTTTTTCTCAATCCAAAAAACTCTACGATCATTCGGCATGTTTGACCATGGATTCAATATCATAAATTATTAATTACAAATCATCATAAACAATCGGTGAGATTTCTTTTGGTCGTTATCATTTCAATTCAATTATAGTTGAATCTTTATTTTAGTAGAAAACTTTGAAATTGTTCAATATGTGGGATAGATCTCCTAGTAGGGGAGATTAATGACCATTTTTCAATTGTTGTGAAAGCAATTACAAATCTGTGTAGATGATCCCTTTTAAAACTATTTGATTTGATCTTTCTAGAGTATCATTCTTGATTTTACCTATCATTGTTTATATTTATAACTATTTTCTTACTATTTATTATTTATATATCATTATGTTTATTTTATATAAAATTATAACAATTGTTTCATTTATACTTCACATTTCTTAAAATAAGGTTTATCAAAAAATAAATAGCTTTCAAAAAATATTTCCACTCACTATGGACAATGGTGGGATTATTGGATTTAAAGAAACCTGAGACTGCATACCTACATTTCATGGGGATCGACCCTGCACTACTATACTAGTGTAGGATAAAAAAATTAATTTTGAGGGTCATGATGACTTGTGGTCTAAATAAACTACAACAACATCAACTTTTCAGTATCCATAATGGGTTGTAATATCTAATAAAACTATACAATATTGACTTTACCAAAACATTAGGATATTATCATATACATAGAATTTCCCTTATAATTATCCCCTAGGGGTTTCTCTAAAGATATGTTATATTGATTACTAAAATATTCCATATTACCTCAACTAACCTAAAGGCACTCCTATAGAGTAAAAATTATGAAAATCCTTAACTTATCAACCCTTAAATTATCCTCAACATATAAAATAAAATCTAAAGTTATGTAAGCACTCCTTTGATACCAATAATGAATTCTTGGACATGCACCCCAGAATTTATGTGTGATTAAACACATTATTGGTATACGGACATTAAAATGAACTGAAGTGACCCAATTTTAATAATCAATCATTACAATGTCACTAATTTTTTTTATCACATACATTTGAAGGAAATTTTATGTGTTCATTTATAAGGAGTTAGGAAAATATTTTACCTAAAAAATTCCATGTTTTTCTCATCAAATGAAAAACCTTCTACTATATAAAAAACTAAATATTCCAAAATAAGTCTGAAAAACTCCAATAAATTTCTCCAATCATGAGACTCTTCTTCGAATTTCATATGTAATACTTTTCTTCATATACTATGGAAATGTAAACATAATAAGAGTTAAAAAAATCTCACTAATTAAAAATTCATACCACAAGTTATCATGGTATAAAAATTTAAAGAATAATATGATAATAAATAAATGATATTAAAATAATTCCATATAACAGACTATATGGGTTTGAAAAAAATACATGGTTAAAAACAAAATAAATAAATGTATCTTAATAAATGAGTTCCGGGTAAGATAATTCATAATAAAGGACATATTAATATTTATAATCAAGTTCCCAACCAAGATGCCTGGTATAAGGCCCCACCCTTAATCCTTACTTAATATTGAGTTATTACAAGATTACACATTGAGGGTCTTTTCAGGTTTAGAGTTTTAGAGAATTAGATCATAAAACATGCATTACATTCCACATTTAAACAAAGTGGTTACATAAAGATAGTATTCATTTTTCAAATCAATGGAAACATATTTAAAATAAAACATGGATTCTTTCATGACACTTCCTTGACACTATCATCATATCATGTACCATTCCCTTGACCTGTGAAAAACATTTCAAAAAACATGGGATGAGCATAAAAAGCACAGTAAGGGATATAAAAAGTTATAAAGGAATCAGGAGTACATATATAAATAAGAGTGAAATCATACATTACCCATAAAAAATAAGCACTTTAACATACCTCATTCAAATTATGAATAAATCATAGAAATTATAAGACATAAAGTTAACTTGAGGCATTCATAACATTCTTACGTAGGGATTAACCCTCTTGGTTACGTTTGGAATGCCCATCACAGTATATTACCTAAATCTCTTCGGAGAAACCTTAATGTTTAACTCCTTCACTTTACCCAATGCATTGGAGAGCTATATCGGGCTCACCCACCCGTAGTTTATCACGGAACCACCCATCTTCATAACAATTCCCAAGAACCATAACATAATTGTATCACATAAAACATGCATAAAAGGAACATTACATTTCCACTTTTCAATCACAAGATATCAATACAACATATTGATATAAAAACATTATGAAAACCATTTCCAACACCAAAATAAATGAAAAGTAAAACATGGTATTTATTTTTATTTTTAAAAAAATGTATCTCTTGTAGAGGAAGCCGAAACTCAAATAATAGTCACGGTGGCGGAGAAGTCGTTGTCGCCGCATACATATGAAAAAAACATTCCCTTTTGTCATTTAGTAAAACGATTCGTATTATAAATATTCCTTTTGGATAAACGTAAAAGTAAAAGGGGTTCATACACTGTATAAAAAAATGTTGTGTATGAAACAAAATATGCCTCAATAAAAGAAGATTGAGACGGATTCCCTTACCTCAGGTCAGACCTGACTCGATCGTTCTTTAACTTCCTGAATAATAAACATGAGTTAATTTCAACTTTATTAAGAACCATTTTTAAGTTCATTATTCCTTTTATATCACTTATTACCATTTCATGAACACTATGTAATTATTTAAGTTAATAACGGTCGTTTTAACGATCATTGGTACTTGAGTCAAAAATAAACTCTTTATAATTACAAGTTGTTCATGTATCCATTATATCCAGAGTTATACTCATTATTTAGATATAGTATATATAATATATATCTACTATATACATGCATTTATAATATTACATAACATTTAGAGGTATGAAATGAAATGCACTGTTCATGGAGACGGTGAGTCGTACGTACTCATGAACGCTACTTTCATTTAAATTTCGTATTTTATGGAAAGGAATCATAATTATATAAAGGTGCATTATAATTCCAGTCTAATATCATATATAATATCATTAATTAAATCCTTTATACATCCCACCTATGGAATTAACGAATCAAATCACTTTGAGGGGGCTGTAGTCCGCACTTCCTAAAATGAAGATATCACGTTTACCCATAATGGTAACCAAAAATTTATGCCATAAATGAAAAATAAAGAATATTACATGAAAAATAAACATATTATATATCATATATATATATATAGTGTCATATTAATGGCCACCTTTGAATGTGTTAAAACAATATTGAACAATCATCGTTTCGTGAGGCAGAAATTCACCATCTACGGAAACAGTATGTTCTTTAACGATTATATGTAGTTGTGTGTAAGTGTATCTCAAATACTTCTTATAACCACATCCTCGTATATGGAATATACTGGTGTTGTTACAAAATAAATGAATAAAAAGATTTTATGGGGTTGGATAAGCAAAAAAAACAAAAGAACACAAGTGAAGACATTTCCTTAAAAACGGGTAACCCTTTTTGATTTGAGCTCAAAAGCTTCCTTGGGAAGACTTCTGCCCAAAGAGAGGCTTCAAGGAGTAATATAGGGATTTGGAGAGAGAAAATTATCAGGGTTTTTCCGAGCCAAAGGCATTGGAAGTGTGGGTAAGGAGGTAGAGGTGGGGGCCTTTTATAAGAGGAGAGGAGGGGCACTCCGGGAATGTTACAAAATGTTTCTTTATTTTCAAATGCGTTTCAGATTTTAAATGTCCCACATTGATGTATTATGAGGATAGGTTGATAAGGGTTCTAAATATAATAATATAATAGGTCTTTGACTTGTGTAAGTTATAGTTTTAAAATTATCTTTTAATTTTATTTAAATCGTTTATTAATGAAGTAATCATTGAATCATCATGATGTCATAAATAATTTAATTTATATAATGTCTAAAAATTATGAAAAAAATTCTATGATGATGGAAATATTTTTATCTTTCCAATAAATATTTATAGTCTATAATATCATCTATTTTGACAAAATTAAAATTGTTTTACTCATGGTGATACATTCTTTGTTATATTTACTTTCATTTAAAAAATAAAAAGGTAAAAAGTCACTTTCCCACAGAGGTGATTCCCTGGGGTCCCCAAGAATGGAACAAGGAATCCCATGGTATTCCATGAGACAACCAGTAGAATTAGAACAAATATTAGTGTCATTTTTTATTATTATGATATTATTTTATTATCCTTAACTACCTGATTACTCATTAATCAAGATAATTAATGATAATTACCGTTGTTACTATTCATAATGTCCAAAAACAAAAGATTCTTGATTAAATAATTTGGACCTCTTGATTCCAGAAATGTATCCCATTTTAACAAATTTGAGACACAGAAATTTCTATAATTAATTTAAAAATAATTCCTGTTGTCAAAACAAATAGCGGGTTTTTTTTGAAACAATATCTATGAAACGTTTTGCATTAGTTTATGCCCAATTCCAAGGTGAAATTAATACTAATGACCACCATTGGATTAAATGGTAAAAATATATTCTAATTAAAATTTAATACCAATTAAAAAGATAGGCTAACAATATAATTAAATTAGATGAAAAAGCAGTTTTGATTTAAAATGCAGTATTTTTCACTATTCATAAAAAAATGAACATTGTCAGAAAAATACCAAAAATTTATGCAATGTAAATTTCAATGTCCCAATAATAAAGAATATGTTTATTTTGAAAAATATTCTCTATAAAATTGTCAATGGTTTGATTTAAAAATGGTTTTCTATCAAAAGGCAGTAAAACAATCTTTTAAAAATATTAGTGTATTCCATGCTTAAGATTAGATTTATTCTCGTTTTAAGCCTCTAAAACACTATCTTATTCATAAATAGACATAGATAAATATATATATTATTCATTACTTACTTGGGATGTTACATCCTTCCCCCTTTTGAAAATTGTGTCCCCGCAATTTATTTACTTATCGAATAAGTGGGGGTATTTATCCCTCATTGCATTTTCAGATTCCCATGTTACCTCTTCAATCATGTGCTTTATCAACAAAAACGTTACTTGATGAATCACCTTATTCCGTAACACTTTCTCCCTATGGTCAAGAATCTGGACTGTTTGTTCATCATAAGATAGGTTCTCTTCCAGCTGAACTACCTCTGGACTCAAAACATGAGATGGATCTGGCATTTACTTCCTTAACATTGAAACATGAAAAACATTGTGTACCTAAGATAAACTCTGTGGTAAATCCACTCGGTAAGAAACTGATCCAAATCTATCCAGAATTTCACATGGTCCAATTAACCTTCGACTCCTCTTTCCTTTCTTACCAAATCGCATCAAACTATTCCATGGTGAGACTTTGAGAAAAACATGATCACCTACCTTGAAAGATAGATCCTTCCTCCTATTGTCCGCATAACTCTTCTGCCTACTCTGAGCTGTTCTCATGTGTTTCTGTATCTGCTGAACTTTTTCTGCCAACTCTTCTACCAATTCTGGTCCCATCAGCTTCCTTTCACCCACTTCATCCCAGAAAGATGGAGTTCGACTCCGCTTCCCATATAAAGCCTCAAATGGTGCCATCTGTATACTGGAATGGAAACTCTTATTATATGAAAACATAACCAAAGAAAGATGTTGGTCCCAACTTCCCCGATAATCCATCAAATAAGAACGTAGCATATCTTCCAAAGTTTGGATCGTTTTTTTCTGACTGCACATCTGATTGATAATGAAAAGTCGTACTAAAATTTAATTTATTACCCAACGACTTCTAAAGGCCTTTCCAATTGTTAGAAGTAAACCTATGATCACGATCAGATACAATGGAGAGAGGAACTCCATCTAACCTGAATATCTCTTTAAGATACAAACGGGAAAGTTGATATAGGGAAAAAGTATCTCGTATAGCAAAGAAATGAGAAGATTTAGTCAAGCTATCAACAATAACCCAGATTGCATTATTACTTCGAGGTGTCTTCGGCAATCCCACAACAAAGTCCATGGTTATATTTTCCCATTTCCACTGTGGAACTGGTAAAGGATGAATCATCCATTTTGGTAACTGCCACTCTGCTTTAACCTGGTGATAAGTAAAACACTTCACAGTAAAATCAGCAATGTCTCTTTTCATCTCTTCCCACCAGTAATACTCCAGCAGATCTTTGTACATTCTTAGTACTTCCAGGATGAACTGAAAACGAAGAACTATGAGCTTCACATAACAACTCTCTCTTCAACTGTGAATCACAAGGCACACACAAACTCTTCCCAAATCTCAAAAAACAATCATTATCAATGTTGAATTCAGGAAACTTACCCTTCTGAACCAGCTCTACCTTTTTTTGTAACTCGTTTTCTTGATTTTGTGCTTGCTTAATTCTATCTGATAGAGAAGATTTCACTGATACCTGAAACAAAATAAAAGTAAATCCTGCACCAAGAACTTCTATGCCAAGTTTCATCAAATCCTTAACCAAAGGATCATGTTCCAAACACAACATTTTTAATGAAGTATTACTTTTTCGACTCAATGCATCAACCACTTTATTTGATTTTCCCATATGGTAATGAATTGTAAAATCATAATCCTTGATTAATTCTATCCATCTCCTTTGTCTGATGTTCAATTATTTCTGAGTGAATATATACTTTAAACTTTTTGGATCGGTATATATTTCACACTTTACTCCATACAAATGATGCCTCTAAATTTTTAAGGCGAAAACAACAACAGCTAATTCCAAATCATGTGTAGGGTAATTTACCTCATGAGTTTTCAACTGTTGTGAATCATAAGCAATTACTTGACCATTTGTCATTAAGACGCAACCAAGTCCTTTCAATGAAGCATCACTGTAGATAACAAACTCCCCATTTCTGGAAGGTAGTGCCAAAACTAGAGCATTCACAAATCTTCATTTCAATTCCAGAAAACAATCATCACATTCTTTTGTCCAGATAAACATAACACCCTTGCGAGTTAGCTTCGTCATTGGACTAGATAACCATGAAAAATTTCTAACAAACCTTCAGCAATAGCCTGCCAAACCAAGGAATCTACGAATCTCAGTTAGATTTGGGGGTCTTCGCCATTCATCAACAACCTTTTTTTGTTCGAGATCAACAGTTATCCCATCTTTAGAAACAATGTGACCATGGAATGAAATTTGTTGCAACCAAAACTCACACTTTTTGAATTTCCCATACAATTTCTTTTCTTTTAAGGTTATCAAAATAAGACTTAAATGTCTTTCATACTCTTATTTACTTTTAGAAAACACCAAAATATCATCAATGACAACAACCACAAACTTATCCAAGAACTCATGGAAAATACTATTCATTAAGTCCATGAATACAGTAGTTGCATTGGTTATCCCCAAAGGCATTACTAAAAATTAATAATGGACATATCTTGTACGAAACGTGGTCTTTGGAAAATCTGCTTCCTTTACCTTCAACTGATGGTACCCCGATCTCAGGTCAATTATTGAAAAAAACTGAGCTCCCAGAAGCTGATCAAACAAATCATCGATATGAGGCAAAGGATATTTGTTCTTAATAGTGATGTTATTCAAGGATCTATAATCAATGCAAAGTCTGGTAGAACCATATTTCTTTTTAACAAATAAAATAGGAGCACCCCATGGTGATGTGCTAGGTCAAAAGAAGCCTTTCTCTAATAAATATTGCAATTTCTCCTTCAACTATAAAAGTTCCATTTGAGCCATCCGATAAAGGGATTTTGAAATTGGCTTAGCATCAGGAACTAAGTCAACATTAAATACAACTTCCCGATCTAGTATTATTCCAAGGAACCGATCCGGAAAATCATCAGGATACTCATTTACCACTGGTACATCATTAATCTGAACAGTTCCTTTGTTTTCAAAAAATATGTGCAGGGTAACATTCATTTTTATCTTTTACAAGTTTCTATGCCTCTTGATATGTTATCAACGGTAAGGGTTCATTCTTGTACACAAACTGATGGTCTTTATAAAAAGAAACTTCTTTAGATCTATAGTCAATCTTATCATGGTAAATAGATATCCAATCCATACCTAGGATAACATCAAACTCTACATTAGGTAAAACAATACGTTTTTCAACTAGGTTCTTTCCACAGATAGGGATAGGAAGATTCTTATTAACTATTTTTTCCTCAAAATTTCTCCCTGGTGTTTTTACCACAAGTTCAGGAGTCATTTCATGAGATGGTATTCCCATTTTACTAGAAAAGGTTTCAGAGATGAAATAATGTGTAAACCCTGAATCAAACAACACGCTAGAATAATCTGAAATAACAAACAAAGTACCTAATACAACTTCATTTGATGTCCCGACATCTGCTGAAGTAGTTTCAAAGGATTTACCCACCCCTTTCTTCTTGTAGTCTAACTGCTTCCCATCACTCAAGCTCTTTGTCGGACACTCGTTTTCATAGTGACCCATCTCATTTCACTTAAACATTTCACTAATTGTAAATCAAATTTGGTCTTACCATCACCATGATCTTTTTCAGTGCAATCACGAGCCTTATGTCCCATCCTACCACATCGGTAGCACTTTCTAGAATTCAGAAGACATTCCCCAGCATGCCTTTTACCACATTTATCACAAATTGGAAACTTAGTTTTCTTACTATCATAACTTTTTGAAGAATTATTTCCTTTCTCCTGCCACCGTGGTCTCTTCTTCTACATGTTTTTATAGAACACTTGATCATCGGGAAACTCCATTTCCACCTTCTCAGCAAATCGAAAAATCTTTTCATAACTTTTGAACTCATGAGAAGCCAATTCCCTTCGATATTTTGGCTTTAATCCTGAGTAAAAACGATTGATTTTACTATCAAGGTCTCGGATAAAATTTGGAGCATACCTTGCCATTCGAGTGAACCTTTTTTCTTAGGCAGCCATTGAGTCTTCCTATTGCCTCAATTCCAATAATTGTTTTTACATTCTAAGTCGAAAATCCTTAGGAAAATACTTCTCAAGAAACATACCTTTGAATTCATACCAGTCGAGAGCATCAATCTCATCAGCGCCCCTGATATTTTTAACCATCGACCACCACTGATCTTCTTCACCCTCCAAATGGTAAATAGAAAGAATAACCTTTTCATTGTATGAACACCCCATGATATCAAAAATCGTCTCCAGTGCTTTAATCCACCATTCAGCTAGCATAGGTTCAGATGATCCTCTGAATGATGGGGGATGTTGCCTCATGAAATGTTCCACCATTGACATGTTCCTCTGCGGTTGATCTGGTTGATCTCGTGCATGGATACCACCACCATTTATCGCTTGAGTCAACTGCGCCATTACTACAACAAACTGTTCAGTTCCAATTCCGACCATCTCAGGATGCTTATTCGAAAGGTTATTTCCTTATGTATGCCTTCATAGCACTGCTTCCCTGTTTCCTCTATGGAAAAAAATTATGAACAAACATTTCTTAGATGAGGCAACATGGTAATCTTCAAATGCTATATCATTTCAATTTGACCATAAAAAAAATAATTTTGGATAATCATTTAATAGAATTCTAACTCCTAATGTTATCTAAACCGACCTCTAATACTTACTATAAGGCCCCGTCCTTAAAAATTAATTAATATTGAGTTATTAAAAGATTACACATTGAGGATCTTTTCAGGATTAGAGTTTTAGAGAATTAGATCATAAAACATGCATTACATTCCACATTTAAACAAAGTGGTTACATAAAGATAGTATTCATTTTTCCCATCAACGGAAACATATTTAAATTAAAATAGGGATTCTTTCTTGACACTTCCTTGACACTATCATCATATCATGTACCTTTCCCCTGACCTGTGAAAAACATTTCAAAAAACATGGGATGAGCATAAAAATCTCAGTAAGGGATATAAAAATATATAAAGGAAACATGAGTACATATATACATAAGAATGAAATCATACATTACCCATAAAACATAATCACTTTAACATACCTCATTCATATTATGAATAAATCATAGAAATCATAAGACATAAAGGTAACTTGAGTCATTAATAACATTATTACATAGAGAGTAACCCTCTTGGTTACATTTGGAATACCCATCACAGTATATTCCCTAAATCTCTTCAGAGAAACCTTAACGTTTAACTCCTTAGCATTACCCAATGCATTGGAGAGTTATATCGGGCTCACTCGCCCTTAGTTTATCACGGAACAACCCATCTTCTTAACAATTCCCAAGAACCATAATATAATAGTATCACATAAAGCATGCATAAAGAAAACATAACATTTCCACTTTTCAATCATAAGATATCAATACAACACATTGATATAAAAAAATTATGAAAACCATTTCCAATACCAAAATAAAATAAAAGTAAAACATGGTATTTATTTTTCTTTTAAAAAATGTTTGGCCTATAGAGGAAGCCGAAACTCAAATAATAGTCACGGCGGCGGAGAAGTCGTTGTCGCCGCATACATACGAAAAAAACATTCCCTTTTGTCGTTTAGTAAAACGGTTCATATAATAAAGATTCCTTTTTTATAAATTTAAAAGTCAAAGGGGTTCATACACCATATAAAAGAAGGTTGTGGATAAAACAAAATATGCCTCAATGAATGGAGATTGAGACGGATTCCCTTACCTCGGGTCTGACTTGACTCGATCATTCTTTAACCTCCTGAATAATAAACTTGAGTTAATTTCTACTTTCTTAAGAACATTTTTCACGTTCATTATTCCTTTTATATCACTTATTACCATGTCATGAACACTATGTAATTATTTAAGTTAATAACGGTCGTTTTAACGATCATTGGTACTTGAGTCAAAAATAAACTCTTTATAATTAAAATTTGTTCATGTATCCATTATATCCAGAGTTATACTAATGATTTAGATATCATATATATCATATATATCCAGTATATACATGCATTTATAATATTACATAACGTTTGGAGGTAACAAATGAAATGCACCGTTCATGGAGACGGTAAGACGTAGGTACGCAAGAACGCTACTTTCATTTCTATTTCGTATTTTATGGAATGGAATCATATTGATATAAAGGTATATTATAAGTCCAGTCTAATATCATATATAATATCATTAATTAAATCATTTATACATCCCACATATTGAATTAACGAATCAAATCACTTTGAAGGGGCGGTAGTCCGCACTTCCTAAAATGAAGATATCACGTTTACCCATAATGGTAACCATAAAGGTATTCCATAAATGAAAAATACAGAATCTTAAGTAAAAAAAACATATTATATGCCATAAATAAATATAGTGTCATCTTAATGACCACCTTTCAAGGTGTTAAAATAATATTGAACAATCATCGTTTCGTGAGGCAGAAATTCTCCATCCACGGAAAGAGTATGTTCTTTAACCATTAGATGTAGGTGTGTGTAATTGTAGATAGAATAATTCTTATAAAAAAATACTAGTATATGTAAGATACTGGTGATGTTACAAAATAAATGAATAAACTGAGTTTAGGGGGTTGGAGAATCAAAATAAAACAAAATAACACAAGTGAAGACATTACCTTAAAAACAGGTAACTCTATTTGATTTGAGCTCAAAGGCTTCCATGAGAAGACTTCTGCCCAAAGTGAGGCATCAAAGAGTAAGAGAGAGATGCGGAGAGACAAAATGAGCAGGGGTTGGCCGAGCCAAAGGCTTTGGAAATGTGTGTAAGGAGGTATAGGTGGGGGCCTTTTATAAGAGGAGAGGAGGGGAACTCTTGAAAAGTTACAAAATGTTACTTCATTTTCAAATGAGTTGCAGATTTTAAAGGTCCCATATTGATTTATTATGAGGATAAGGTGATAATGGTTCGAAATATACTCATCCAATAGGTCTCTTACAAGTGTTAGTTATAGTTTTAACATTATCTTTTCATTTTATTTAAATCCTTTATTAATGAAGTAATCGTTGCATCATCATGATGTCATAAATAATTTAACTTATATAATGTCTAAAAATTATGAAAAAAATACTACGATGTAGAAAAAATATTTTTATCTTTCCATTGAATATTTATAGATTATATTATCATCTATGTTGACAAAATTAAAAATGTTTTACTTAGGGGATACATTCTTTGTTATATTTACTTTCTTTAAACAAATAAAAAGATAGAAAGTCACTTTCCCACAAAAGTGATTCCATGGGGTCCCCATGATTGGTACAAGGAATCCCATGGTCTTCCATGAGACAACCAGTATAATTATGACACATGTTTGTGTCATTTTTTATTATTATGATATTATTTTATTATCCTTAACTACCTGATTACTCATTAATCAAGATAATTAAAGATAATTACCGTCGTTACTATTCATAATGTCAAAAAACAAAAGATCCTTGATTAAAAAATTTGGACCTTCTGATTCCAAATATGTATTCCATTTTACCAAATTCCAAACCTATAAATTGCAAAAATTAATTTAAATATAATTCCCATTGACAAAACAAATAGCGGGTTTTTTTGAAACAATATCTATGAAAGGTTTGGCATTATTTTATGCCCAATTTGAAAGTGAAATTAATCCTAATGAACACCATTGGATTAAATGGTAAAAATATATTTTAATTAAACTTTAATACCAATTAAAAAGATAATCTAACAATATAATTAAATTAGATGAAAAAGCAGTTTTGATGTAAACTGCAGTATTTTTCATTATTAATAAAAAATGAAGATTGTCAGATAAATACCAAAAATTTATCCAATGTAAATTTTAATGTCCTAATCATAATGAATGTGTTTAGTTTTACAACTAGGGCTTATAAAATTGTCAAAGGACTTATTTAAAAATGGTTTTCCATCAAAATATAGTAAAACAATCTTTTAAAAATATTAGTGTATTCCATGCTTAAGATTGGATTTATTCTCGTTTTAAGCCTCTAAAACACTATATAATTCATAAATAGACATGGATAACTATGTATATTATTCATTAATTACATGTGATGTTACATACTTCCCCCTTTAGAAATTTTTGTCCCCACAATTTATTTACTTATCGAATAAGTGGGTATATTTATCCCTCATTGCATTTTCATATTCCCATGTTGCCTCTTCAATAATGTGGTTTTTCCACAAAAACATTACCTGATGAATCACCTTATTCTGTAACACTTGATCCCTATGGTCAAGACTCTGGACCGGTTGTTCCTCATAAGATAGGTACTTTTCCAGCTAAACTACCTCTGGAATCAAAACATGAGATGGATATGGCATGTAATTCCTTAACATTGAAACATGAAAAACATTGTGTACCTAAGATAAACTCGAAGGTAAAGCCACTCGGTAAGCAACTGATCCAACTCTCTCCAGAATTTCATATGGTCCAATGAACCTTGGACTCCTCTTTCATTTCATACCAAATCACATCACACTTATCCATGGTGAGACTTTGAGAAAAACATTATCACCTACCTCGAAAGATAGATCCTTCCTCTTGTTGTCTGCATAACTCTTCTACCTGCTCTGAGCTGTTCTCATGTTTTTCTGTATCAGCTGAACTTTTTATGCCAACTCTTCTACCAATTCTGGCCCCATCAGCTTCCTTTCACCCACTTCATCCCAGAAATTTGGAGTTCGACACCGCTTCCCATATAACACCTCAAATGGTGCCATTTGTATACTGGAATGAGAACTGTTATTATATGAAAACTCAACCAAAGAAAGATGTTGGTCCAAACTTCCCTGATAATCCATCGAACAGGAACGTAGAATATCTTCCAAAGTCTGGATCATTCTTTCTTACTGCCCATCTCATTGAGGATGAAAATCTATACTAAAATTTAATTCAGTACCCAATGACATCTAATGGCCTTTCCAAAAGTTAGAAGTAAACCTAGGATCATGATCAGATGCAATGGAGAGAGGAACTCCATGTAACCTGACTATCTCATTAAGATACAAAAAGGAAAGTTGATCTAGGGAAATAGTATCTGCTATAACAAGGAAATGAGCAGATTTAGTCAAGCGATCAACAATAACCCAGATTGCATTATTACCTCGAGATGTCTTCAGAAATCCCACAACGAAGTCTGTGGTTATATTTTCTCGTTTCCACTCTGGCACTGGTAATGGATGAAGCATTCCTTTTTGTAACTGTCGCTCTGCTTTAACCTGGTGACAAGTCAAACACTTCACAGTAAAATCAGCAATATCTCTTTTCATCCCTTCCCACCAGTAATACTCCCGCATATCTCTATACATATTAGTACTGCTAGGATGAACTGAAAACGGAGAACTATGAGCTTCAAATAAAAACTCTCTCTTCAACTGTGAATCACAAGGCACCCAAAATCTCTTCCCAAATCACAAAACACAATCATTATCAATGTTGAATTCAGGCAACTTACCCTTCTGAACTAGCTCTACCTTTTTCTGCAACTCGCTGTCTTGCTTCTGTGCTTTCTATATTATATCTGATAGAGATGATTTCACTAATACCTGAAACAATACATAATGAAATCATGTACCAAGAACTTCTATGCCAAATTTCATCAATCCCTTAACCAAAGGATCGTGTTCCAAATGCAACGTTGTTAATGAAGCATTACTTTTTTGACTCAAAGCATCAACCACTTTATTTTCTTATCTCGGATGATAATGAATTGTAAAATCATAATATGTGATTAATTATAGCCATCTCCTTTGTCTCATGTTAAATTCTTTCTGAGTGAATATATACATTAAACTTTTGTGATCGGTATATAATTCACACTTTACTCCATACTAATTATGCATCCAAATTTTTAAGGTGAAAACAACAGCAGCTAATTCCAAATCATTAGTAGGGTAATTTACCTCATGGGTTTTCAACTGCCGTGAAGCATAAGCAATTAAATTATCTTTCTTCATTAAGACGCAACCATGTCCTTTAAATGAAGCATCACTGTAGATAACAAACTCCCCATTCCTGGAAGGTAGTGCCAAAACTGGAGCATTCACCAATATTCTTTTCGATTCCTGAAAACAATCATCACATTTTTTTGTCCAGATAAACATAACACCCTTCCGAGTTAGCTTCGTCATTGGACTAGATAAGAGTGAAAAATTTCTAACAAACCTTCGGTAATAGCCTTCCAAACCACGGAAGCTACGAATATCAGTTACATTTTTGGGTCCTGTCCATTTTTCAACAACCATTGTTTTTTCCAGATCAACGGTTATCCTATCTTTAGAAAAAATGTGACCAAGGAAACAAATTTTTTGCAACCAAAACTCATACTTACTAAATTTCCCATACAGTTTCTTTTCATTAAAGGTTAGCAAAATAACCCTTAAATGTCTTTCATGCTATTCATTGCATTTAGAAAACATCGAAATATCATCAATTAAAACAACCACAAACTTATCAAAGAACTCATGGAAAATTCTATTCATTAAGCCCATGAATATAGCATTTGCATTGGTTATCCCAAAAGGCATTACTACAAATTTATAATGGTCATATCTTGTACAAAACACGGTCTTTGGAATATCTGCTTCATTTACCTTCAACTGATGGTACCCTGATCTCAGGTCAATCATTGAAAAAAACTGAGCTCCCTGGTGCTGATCAAACAAATCATCAATATGAGGCAAAGGATACTTGTTCATAACAGTGATGTTATTCAAGGCTCTATAATCAATGAAAAGTCTCATAGAACCATCATTATTTTTAAGAAATAAAATAGGAGCACACCATGGTGATGTGCTAGGTCGAAAGAATCCTTTCTCTAATAAATCATGAAATTGCTCCTTCAACTCTAAAAGTTCCATTTCAGCCATTCGATAAGGGGGTTTTGAAATTGGCTTAGCATCAGGAACTAAGTCAACATAAAATTCAACTTCTTGATTTGGTATTATTCTAGGAAGCCGATCAGGAAAAACATCAGGATACTCATTTACCACTGGCACATCATTAATCTGAACAGTTCCTTTGTTTTCAACAAAATCTGAAATTAACATTCATTTCCATCTTTTACAAGTTTCTCAGCCTCTTGATATGTTATCAACAGTAAGGGTTAATTCTTGTACAAAAACTGATGGACATTCTAAAAAGAATCTTCTTTATCTCTATAGTCAATCATAGCATGGTAAATAGAGCTCCAATCCATCCCTATGATAACATCAAACTATACTAGAGGTAAAAAAATAAGGTTTGCAAGTAGGTTCATTCCACAGATAAGGATAGAAAGATTCTTATAAATTCCTTTTTCCTCAACATTTCCCCTAGGTGTTTTTACCACAAGTTCAGGAGTCATATCAGTAGATGGTATTCCCATTTTACTAGAAAAGGTTTCAGAGATGAAAGAATGTGTAGACCCTGAATGAAACAACACCCTGGCATAATCTGAAAAAACAAACAAAGTACCTGATACAACTACATTTGATGCCATGACATCTACTGAAGTAGTTTCAAAGGATTTCACCACCCCTTTCTGCGTGTAGTCAAACTGCTTCGCATCACTCAAGATCTTTGTCGGATACTCTTTTTTATAGTGACCCATCTAATTGAACTTAAAACATTTCACTAACTGTAAATCAATTTTGGTCTTACCATCACCCTGATCTTTTTTAGTGCAATCACGAGACTTATGTCCCATATTACCACATCGGTAGCACTTACCAAAATTTAGAAGACATTCCCCAGCATGCCTTTTACCACATTTATCACAAACTGGAAACTTAGTTTTCTTACGGTAATATCTTTTTGAAGAGTTCTTTCCTTTATCCTCCCACTACGGTCTCTTCTTCTGCTGGTTGTTATAGAACACTTGATCATCGGAAAAATCCATTTCCACCTTCTCAGCACATCGAAAAAGCTTTTCATAACTTTTGAACTCACAAGAAGCCAATGCCCTTCGATATTTTGGCTTTAATCCTGAGTAAAAATGATTGATTTTACTAAAAAGGTCTCGGATAAAATTTGAATCATACCTTGCCAATCGAGTGAACCTTTCTTTATAGGCAGCCACTGAGTCTTCCTCTTACCTCAATTCCAATAATTTTTTTCCATTCTAAGTTGAACAGCCTTAGGAAAGTACTTCTCAAGAAACATACCTTTGAATTCATCCTAGTCGAGAGCATCAATCTCATCAGCGTCCCTGATATTTTTAACCGTCGACCACCACCGATCTACTTCGCCCTCCAAACGGTAAATAGAAAGACTACCATTTTGATTTTCTGAACACCCCATGACATCCAAAATCTCCTCTAGTGCTTTAATCCACCCTTCAGCTGGCACAAGGTCAGATGATCCTCTAAATGATGGGGGATATTGACTCATGAAATGTTCCACCATTGACATGTTCCTCTACGGTTGATCTGGCTGATCTTGTGCATGGATACCACCACCATTTATCGCATGAGTCAACTGCGCCATTACTGCAAAAAACTATTCAGTTCCAATTATGACCATCTCATGATGCTGATTCAGAAGGTTATTTCCTTCTCTATGCCTTCCTAGTACTGCTTCCCTGTTTACTCTGTGGAAAAATATTCTGAACAAACATGTCTTAGATGAAGCAACATGGCAGTCTTCCAATGCTATATCATTTCAATTTTACCATAAAAAAATATTTTTGGATAATCATTTAATATAATTCTATCTCCTACAGTTATCTAAAACGACCTCTGATTCCAACTATAAGGCCCGAGCCTTAAACCTTACTTAATCATGAGTTATTACAAGATTTCACATTTAGGATATTTTCAGGTTTAGAGTTTTAGAGAATTAGACCATAAAACATGCATTACATTCCACATTTAAAGAATGTGGTTACATAAAGATAGTATTCATTTTTTCCCATCAACAGAAACATATTTAAAATAAATCATGGATTCTTTCTTGACACATCCTTGACACTATCATCATATCATCTACCTTTCCCATGATCGGTGAAAAACATTTCAAAAAACATGGGATGAGCATAAAAAGCTCAGTAAGGGATATAAAAATATGGAAAGGAAACATGAGTACATATATACTTAAGAATGAAATCATACTTTACCCATAAAACATAAGCACATTAACATACCTCAATAAAATTATGAATAAATCAAAGAAATCATAAGACATAAAGGTAACTTGAGGCATTCATAACATTCCTACGTAGGGAGTAACCCTCTTGGTTACGTTTGGAATACCCATCACAGTATATTCCCTAAATATCTTCAAAGAAACCATAATGTTTAACTCCTTCGCATTACCCAATGCATTGGAGATCTATATCGGGCTCACCCGCCCTTAGTTTATTATAGAACCACCCGTCTTCATAACACTTCCCAAGAACCATAACATAATCGTATCATATAAAACATGCATAAAGGAAACATAACATTTCCACTTTTCAATCACAAGTTATCAATACAACACATTTATATAAAAACATTATGAAAACCATTCCTAATACCAAAATAAACGAAAAGTAAAACATGATATTTATTTATCTTTTAAAAAAAGTACGGCTTGTAGAGGAAGCCGAATCTCAAATAATAGTCACGGCGGCAGAGAAGTCATTATCGCCGCATACGTATGACAAAAACATTCCCTTTTGACATTTAGTAAAACGCTTCATATAATAAAGATTCCTTTTGGATAAACATAAAAGTCAAAAAGGATCATACACCATATAAAATATGGTTGTGTATAAAACAAAATATGCCTCAATGAATGGAGATTGAGACGGATTCCCTTACCTCGGGTTCGACTTGACTCGATCATTCTTTAACCTCCTGAATAATAAACTTGAGTTAATTTATACTTTCTTAAGAACTTTTTTCAAGTTCATTATTCCTTTTATATAACTTATTACCATGTCAAGAACACTATGTAATTATTTAAGTTAATAACGGTCGTTTTCACGATCATTGGTACTTGAGTCAAAAATAAACTCTTAATAATTACAAGTTGTTCATGTATCCATTATATCCAGAGTTATACTCATGATTTAGATATCATATATATCATATATATCCAGTATATTCATGCATTTATAATATTACATAACGTTTAGAGGTAAGAAATGAAATGCACCGTTCATGGAGACGGTAAGCTGTACGTATGCATGAACGCTACTTTCATTTATATTTCGTATTTTATGGAATGGAATCATAATGATATAAAGGTATATTATAATTCCAGTATAATATCATATATAATATCATTAATTAAATCCTTTATACATCCCACATATGGAATTAATGAATCAAATCACTTTGAGGGTGCGGTAGTCCGCACATCCTAAAATGAAGATATTGCGTTTACCCATAATGGTAACCATAAAGGTATGCCATAAATGAAAAATACAGAAGCTTAAGTAAAACATAATCATATTATATATCATATATAAATATAGTGTCATATTAATTTCCACCTTTGAATGTGTTAAAATAATATTGAACAATCATCGTTTCGTCAGACAGAAATTCGTCATCCACGGAAACAGTATGTTCGTTAACCATTAGATGTGGGTGTATGTAATTATAGATAAAATAATTCTTATAAAAAAATCCTAGTATATGTAATACACAGGTTTTGTTACAAAATAAATTAATAAAAAGAGTTTAGGGGGTTGGAGAAGCAAAATAAAACAAAATAACACAAGTGAAGACATTACCTTAAAAACGGGTAACCCTTTTTGATTTGAGCTCAAAGGCTTCCTTGGAAATTCTTCTGGCCAAAAGGAGGCTTCAAGGAGTAATAGAGGGATTTGGAGAGACAGAATGAGCTGGTTTTGTCTGAGCCAAAGGCTTTGTATGTGTGGGTAAGTAGTTAGAGTTGTCGGGCCTTTTATAAGAGGAGATGAGGGGCACTCTTGGAAAGTTACAAAATGTTACTTTATTTTCAAATGGGTTTCGGATTTTAAAGGTCCCACATTTATTTATTATGAGTATAAGGTTATAATGGTTCAAAATATACTCATCAAATAGGTCTTTGACAAGTTTAAGTTATAGTTTTAACATTAAATTTTCATATTATTTACATCCTTTATTAATGAAGTAATCGTTTCATCATATTAATGTCATAAATAATTTAATTTTCATAATGTCTAAAAATTATGAAACAAATACTATGATGTAGGAAATCTTTTTATCTTTCCAATGAATATTTATATTTCATAACAACATCTATTAAGACAAAATTAAAAAAAATTTACTCAGGAGATACATTCTTTGTTATATTTACTTTCGTTAAATAAATAAAAAGATAAAAAGTCACTTTCCCACAAAAGTGATTCCATGGGGTCCCCAAGATTGGCACAAGGAATCCCATGGTCGGCCATGAGACAACTAGTATCATTAGGACACATTTTGGTGTCATTTTTTATAATTATGATATTATTTTATTATCCTTAACTACCCGATTACTCATTAATCAAGATAATTAAAGATAATTACCGTCGTTACTATTCATAATGTCCAAAAACAAAAAATTATTTATTACATAATTTGGACCTTCTGATTCCAAAAATGAAATCCATTTTACCTAATTCCAAACACATAAATTTCAATAATTAATTTAAAAATAATTCCCGTTGTCAAAACGAATAGCGAGTTTTTTTAAACAATATCTATGAAAAGTTTGGCATTAGTTTATACCCAATTCCAAGGTGAAATTAATACTAATGACCACCATTGGATTAAATGCTAAAAATATATTCTAATTACACTTTAATACCAATTAAAAATATAATCTAACATTATAATTAAAATTGATGATAAAGTAGTTTTGATGTAAAATGCAGTATTTTTAACTATTCATAAAAAAATGAACATTGTGAGAAAAATACAAAAATATTTTCCAATGTAAATTTCAATTTCCAAATAATAAAGAATATGTTTAGTTTTACAAATAGGTATTATAAAATTGTCAATGGTTTGATTTAAAAATGGTTTTCCATCAAAAGGCAGTAAAACAATCTTTTAAAAAGATTCGTGTATTTCGTGCTTAAGATGGGATTTTTTCTCATTTTAAGCCTCTAAAACACTATCTAATTCATAAATAGACACAGATAACTATATATGTTCATTAATTACTTACTTGTTATGTTTAATCCTTCCCTCATTTAGAAAATTTCATCCTCACAATTTATTTACTTATTGAATAAGTGGGGGTATTTATCCCTCAATGCATTTTCAGATTCCCATGTTGCCTCTTCAATCATGTGGCTTTTCCACAAAACCATTTCCTGATGAATAACCTTATTCGGTAACAATTTCTCCCTGTGGTCAAGACTATGGACCGGTTGTTCCTCATAAGATAATTTCTCTTCCAGCTGAACTACCTCTGGACTCAAAACATGAGATGGATCTGGCATGTACTTTCTTAACATTGAAACATGAAAAACATTGTGTACCTGAGATAAAATCGGAGGTAAATCCACTCGGTAAGCAATTGATCCAACTCTCTCCAGAATTTCATATGGTCCAATGAACCTTGGACTCATCTTGCCTTTCTTACCAAATCGCATCACACTTTTCCATGGTGAGAATTTCAAAAAAACATGATCACCTACCTCGAAAGATAAATCCTTTCTCCTGTTGTCTGCATAACTCTTATGCCTGCTCTGAGCTGTTCTCATGTGTTTCTCTATCAGCTGAACTTTTTCTGCCAACTCTTCTACCAATTCTGGTCCCATCAGCTTCCTTTCACCCACTTCATCCCAGAAAGTTGTAGTTCGACACCGCTTCCCATATAGTGCCACAAATGGTGCGATCTGTATACTGGAATGAAAAATGTTATTATATGAAAACTCAACCAAAGAAAGATGTTGGTCCCAACATCCTTGATAATCTATCGAACAAGCATGTAGCATATCTTCCAAATTCTGGATCGTTCTTTCTGACTGCCCATCTCCTTGAGGATGAAAAGTTGTACTAAAATTTAATTTAGTACCAAACGACTTCTGAAGGCCTTTCCAAACGTTATAATTATACCTGGGATCACGATCAGATACAATGGAGAGAGGAACTCCATGTAACCTGACTATATCTTTAAGTTACAAACGGGAATGTTGATCTAGGGAAAATGTATCTCGTATAGCAAGGAAATGAGTAGATTTAGTTAAGCGATCAACAATAACCCAGATTGCATTATTATCTCGAGGTGTCTTCGGAAATCCCACAACGAAGTCCATGGTTATATTTTCACATTTCCACTCTGTAACTAGTAAAGGCTGAAGCATCCCTTTAGGTAACTGCCGCTCTGCTTTAACCTGCTGACAAGTCAAACAATTCACAGTAAAATCAGCAATATCTCTTTTCATTCCTTCCCACCATTAATACTCTCGCAGATCTTTGTACATCTTAGTACTTCCAGGATGAACTGAAAACGGAGAACTGTGAGCTTCACATAACAACTCTCTCTTCAATTGTTAATCACAAAGCACACACAATCTCTTCCCAAATCTCAAAACACAATCATTTTCAATGTTTAATTCAGGCAACATACCCTTCTGAACAAGCTCAACCTTTTTCTGCAACTCACTATCTTGCTTTTGTGCTTGCTTAATTCTATCTGATAAAGAAGATTTCACTGATACCTGAAACAAAACAGAAGGACATCCTGCACCAACAACTTCAATGCCAAATTTCATCAAATCCTTCACCAAAGGGTAACGTTCCAAACACAACATTGTTAATGAAGCATTAATTTTTTGACTAAAAGCATCAGCCACTTTATTTTCTTTTCCCAGATGGTAATGAATTGTACAATCATAATCCTTGATTAATTCTAGCCATCTCTTTTGTCTCATGTTCAATTTTTTCTGAGTGAATATATACTTTATACTTTTGTGATCGGTATATATTTCACACTTTATTCCATAAAATTGATGCCTCCAAATTTTTAAGGCGAAAACAACAACAGCTAATTCTAAATCATGTGTAGGGTAATTTACCTCATGAGTTTTCAACTGCCGTGAAGCATAAGAAATTACCTGATCATTATGCATTAAGATGCAACCAAGTACATTCAATAAAGCATCACTGTAGATAACAAAATCTCCATTCCTGGAAGGCTGTAAAGACCTGTAAAATTGAAGGAATGTTTTTTCTTAATTTTCTTTGGTATTTTACAAGAACACATTTTCTGATGGGACCTGATTCCGAGGCCCGGTGTGCCCGAAATCAATTTTCGATGTTTAGCTCAGGTACGTTCAGTGAACGAATGAGCGGGAATTTCTAACTTTTGAACCGATACTCGGAATCAAATTCCAAGGGCACTGATGGAACCGTAGTGCCGGTATTTTCTTAGGAACGACTATTCCAGAGTTGCGTTTACACGAGGGAAGTTGTTAAAAAATTGAGAAAGTTAAAATAAAAATATAACTTCAATATTTATTTTCCTTAAGTGTTTTTATCCATTGAATGGATGTTGGGTAACTACCCAACTTCCCTTGGGAGGTTAAGAGGGTGGTGGGGCCCACATGAACCCCACCCCTTCATATCCTCTAACACCCCTCAACTCACCGTTAATGTTGTGAACTTAAGATATAACTTATGACATTAATGTAGTGAGTTTAATCTGAGTTTTTGAAATTCAAACTCTTGAATTTCATAGGTTTATGTTGTGTTAATAAATTAAGTATGGGCTTAATTTATTTTTGTTTAGTTTCTTTGTTGCTTGAGAGGTTTGGGAGAATATTTGAGAAACTTAAAGATCTTCTTCGTCTTCGACGAAGAACGTGAAGAACGGTTCTTCTCCGACGAAGAACATCGACCCCACGACCTAGAAGACTCGGCGTCCCGGATTCTTCCATCTTCATCTTCCTCCACAACAAGGGATAAGTCTCCGACCGTGGTGATCATCGCCAACAACAATGTACCTCCCTTATTCATCATAACAACAAGTGAGGAGACGTCGTTTCCTCCTCGGACGCACCCCGACGTCCACGGAATCTACGTCTGACGCCGCGACGCCATTCTCCGTGATACCCGACGTGCGACATCAAATATCAAGGTAGGGAATTTAAATTGTGATTGTTGGTGAACCCTCGTTTACTCCCTTCTAAATCTAAGAACGTGGTTCAACTAAAAATTAAGTTGATCCGCGAAGATTATTTTGCGGGTTGGGATTATTGTTATGATTCTTTTTATTTAAGAGGTTGTAGGGGATTGTCTTTACTTTATTTTTTTCGAGATTACTTCCTTGATTTTTGTTCTTCGTGAATATGTCCAACTGCTATCGTTTAATGAGAGGGGGCCGGTCTGCACAAACACGGCCGACCCACCTCGTTTTTCCATGTTGGATTTCTTTGTGGTTTGGTAAGGGAAGGAGTGTTGTTGTCGCACCACGCAGAATCATGCGACAAGGAATTGCGCGGTTCCATCGCACCGCGTCGTGAAAAACAAGCAAGGGCGTGACACCGTCGTGCCATGTCGGAGAATCCCGAAGACATCCGCGGATGGAGTCAGGCCACGACGAAGGGGTGTGGCGCCAACGCGTCGCGCCGGAGAACCACGAAGACGGTGTGTTTTGATAGTTAACGTGTTGATTGACGAGCAACAACATAACGGGGCCACAAAGTATTTTTTATGCTTGTGCAGTAAAGTACGAGAACTGAGATGAACACCGGCTCAGACGGTTTTGAAAACGGACCACCGGAGCAACTCTGGTGGCCCGTGGAAATACCCGAAGGCGCGGGTGGCCGGCGCGGCGCCGCCGGTGACCGGAGGCGGCGGTTGGAGCCGTCCGGCCTTTAGGCAGCGGCAGCGCCCAAGCACGCCGTCGGAATAATTGGCGGCAGCGGTTGCACCGCCGCCCTCAATTAACGGTGAGGGGTGGGCCGCGCGCACCCCCCGCTCCCCGACTTCGGCTCCGCCACGCCGAGCCGCGGCTGGCCGGTTGGACCGGACCGAGCCGGTCGGGCCGGGTCCAGTTGGGTCGGACCCGATTCGGGCCGAGCCAGGGGGGTCGGGCCAGGTCGGTCCGGGCCCAGACCCCCCGTTTTCGGACCACTTTCAATCAAATGCCCATATATTGGGCTACAGACCTCCGATCGACGCACCGTCAGTTGCCTAGCGATCCTTGGAACGAGGAGGTCGTTTTGGTATATTACACTCAAGGTTTCGAATAACATTGGGTTCAGCCGGGTTGGTTCGTACACGAAACCAACTGGGCCCTCGGAGCGGAAATACCTATATCTTGAGCTCCGGACGTCTGATTGACATGCCATCAACTTTTATGGATTCCTCTAAGTGAGACTAATCTTTTGGCTTACTGTGCTCGAGGTTTGGATGCCGGAGGAGTGCGGTCGGGTTGGTTCGCTCACGAAATCCAACCGGGCCCTTAGAACGAAAAAGCCAATAACTCACAGAACTGGCGTCTGATTGACGCGTCGTTTGTCTCGTTGAATTCCTCTAGATTTTACCGAACTTTTGGCATACTTATCCTGAGTTTTGGTTGCTGTTGGATAGTGGCCGGGTTGGATTGTACCCGAAATCCAATCGGGCCCCTGGATCGGAAAAGCTGATATCTTTCAGACATGACATCCATTTGACGAACTGTCAGCGGCGTTGATGATGACGTTGCGAAACAGTCCCTATGAGTATACCCTATGAGATTTTGGGTTACAGTTGAGATACGGCCGGGATTGGTTCGCTCATGAAACCAACCGGGCCCTTCGGATGAAAAGGCTAGTAACTCAAAGACCGGGCGTCCGATTGACGCACGGTCTGTTGCGTTGAGACCCCTATGAAGAGGCGGTCCTTTGAAATACTTCTTCGTGAGACTTGGAGATACATGGAGTATCGACTTGTAGCTGGTGGAGCGGACCCTCCCAGAGATGAGCGTGTGGAGTACGGAGACCGTGTAGCCGATTGAGACCTGACGACTGCTTGACCGACTCGACTTGGAGTGAGTCGACTAGCCCAGTGGACGGAGCACTACTTTGTGAGGTGCAGACCCATGGCGGACGGAGCGTTACCTGTGTGACAGTGCAGACCCGCGGTTCTCATCCGGAGAGTACCTCAGCAGGCTACTATGGGGTGTGCACAACTGTGTTTGGGTGGCATACCCCGGTGGAAAGCACTATTGTGTTTGGGTGGCTGGCCCGCGGTACTCGACAGGAGGAGTGCCTCAGCAGTCTTAGGTTAGTGAGAAGTACCTCAGAGTCGTGACATGACCACTGTACACTCCAGAGACGGAGCTCTTCAGCAGTTACGGTTTCGATAATGAAAATCCTGGTTTGAGCTGATACTTTTGACCTTTGTGTTCACCTCATGATTGAGATGAGTCACTTGATAACATAGGTATATGTATGGGCGTATTCCTGGGTAGTGGTTATCCGTTGATTTCATAATCTTTGTGTTTCCTCAAGATTTAGATGGATTACTTGATAACTTAGATATATGTATGGGCATATACCTAAGTAGAGTTTATCTGTTGAGATCTTCTTTGTGGATATCCATGTTGGTTTTAGTGAGACCTCGAGGGTCTCAGGGTCCCTACTGAGTATCGTTATACTCACCCCTGCACAGGTTATGCCCGCACCTCGTTGTGTTGGTTACAGATGACTGGTAGTGCTGACGGAGGTCGAGTGTTCGAGGACTGGACAGTACCCGAAGGTGGACTACACGATGAGTCAGTACCCGGAGGTGGAGTACACGATGAGACGACACACGGAGGAGGTTGATGGGCGAGAGAATTGAGGAGGCTATCTGTACCTACCCTTGAGGTAGGATCCGAGGAGGACGACCCAGGAGCTACTTCCTTTCTTCCAGTAATTGTCTTTTCCTGTTGTACTTTGTTCAGTTGTAGTTGTACTTTCACTTGGGTTTGTATTCTGGCCCATTTACCTTTCAGCACTTCTCTTTGTACTTACTGTTTTACTTCCGCTTGTACTCTGTGGTGTTTTGTTACTTTTATAAAGGAAATTCCTTCCCAGTTATCGTGATTTACGCCTTTGGTGCTAGTCGCCAGCCCCTGGGCTATGGAAGGCGGGCTTGAGGTAGTCACGACACAGTTCCCGAGGACGGGTCGTGAAAAATTGGTATCAGAGGAGTCGGTTCTACTGCAGAACTTATAACTCTAATATTTTCATTTCATGAAGAAATAGTGTTAAGGGTACCGAGTGTGGTCTTCAGTTCAGGGAGTCCAGTGTTGGTGCGGCGGCCGACGTATCCGTACACCAGGACCCTGACTACTGATTTCCGACTTTGTACATGAAAACATTGATTGAGTGTGTGCTTCCAAAGTATTAAAGTCAGCTCAAACCAGGTCATCTCACTAGGTATAAAGGTTGACCGTGTCGCATCTGTTCATGATGTCTCCACGCAGACAGTCAGTTGGAGTTCCGTGAGAGTACTCGATGACGGCTCACCGAGCGACGAGGCTCTGGTGCAGGTCCCTTTTTACTATGTTGGCACCCTCTGGTGGTGTACCAGCAGCACCACCACCTGTTGGGCAGCATATTTCAACAGCTATACTTGCGAACTATGCACACTGGAAGAGCACGTTGCACGAGTTCTAGCAGCAGCCGCCTCCGAGGTTACGAGACGAGATAGATTTCCAAACAGCAGAGCAGTGGCTGGAGGCGATTGCTAGAGTTTTCCGCCTAACTGAGACATCAGTAGAGTGGATGGTGGACTTGGCCACTAGTTTTTTCCAGTGAATTATCATGAGGATGGTCTTCCTAGTGATGATGCTTCAGTACGTGGACCGATTCCTGAGATAGTACCTTTGGGTAGTGTGTCATCTATACATCACTACCTGTTGGTCAGCAGTTACAACCGGCGGTACCGGTAGGTGACACATCTAAGCTTACTACCTTACATGTGTTCTAACATCAGATACCCTCAAGTTTCGAGGTGAACCTGACTCACAGGCGGCTGAGGACTAGCTTGAGGGGGTTGCAGAGAGTTTTCTAGACCTTATACAGTTTCGGCGGGATGACGTGTTGATAGCTGAGAATTCATCGAGGCGTACCGAACATACCGGGTACTTGATGGATGCGTTTCGATCAGTGCAATAGAGGTCGGACCTCTAAGAATGGTATGTTTAAGGGCTTCCGAGCCAGCACCTTTTCTCTATGAATTCCTACTTAGGCTAGGGTGATAGAAGGAACCTTTGTGGTTGAGAATTCTTTGCTGAACAAATACAGCCAGAGAATGATAGAAGTTTGGAAAGCAGGAAACTGGCACCAGTCTTGGGGACTTGGGCATGTAAAATGTTTCATGAAGAGGAAATGTTAAGGATAGATGAATCTGTAGAGCAGCAGACATGGAGGTAGAGCTAGGAGAGCAGCTTGTGGTGGTGTACATTTCAACATGTTACCATCACCCACCTTTGTTGTCCCCACTAGACTCGAGGAGTTGTAGAGTAGGGTAAGAGATTAGCTGCTTGCGGTCATGAAGTGCGACCAAAAAGGTCTCTAAGTATGATTCGAAGTGCGGACATTGTCTTCTACTAGATGTCGTAGCCACAGACATCGATACGAATCATCCCTTCCTTCCATGAATCTAGTCCCAGACCTAGAGTTTCCTGTTAAGCCGTTGACTGACCCTCACATCTGTAGATACCTTTGGGAGGAGACTCGATAGTCACACTTACTCCAACGGCGTGATCTGAACCTTGTGGCAAGAGTCTCGGTTGGGACCTCTTGGTAGCAACGTCGAGGCCTTACGACGTTAGTTTGAGTATGGATTTGGCAATCACTGTTCATACTCAAATTGATGGTATTAGGAAAACTTCGGGATGGGTTTTCCTTGGAGGATGAAAAGGAAACAATGGGCAGAACAAGTTAAAATCGTGAATGGGATGGTGTAGCCGATCATTATTGGGTCGGCCAACCTTAACCTCGTGGCAGTAGGAGTTTTGGGTTTCAGTTCAAATATGAAAAGGGAGACCTATAGAGTTCGAGGATGGCGACCATGTTCTTATACGGGTCTCACCTCGACGAGGTTTACGGAGATGTAGCCAAGGCAGAGAGATATCTCCGAGGTTCAATGGACGTTTCTAGGTCCCCAGCAGGGTAGGCGAGGTGGTTTACCGCTTCACCCATCCACCTTAGTTGGACCGGGTGCATGACGTCTTCCATGTATCTCGTCTGAGAAGATATGTGCACGTCCCGACACAAATCATTGACCATGTGTAACTGGTCTTTGATGATGGGGTGACTTTTGCGGAGGTTCCAGTGGAGATTGAGATTCAATGGGAGCGGGTCCTAAGAGTATGGTTGATTCCTCTTTTCTGTTTTCGTAGGAAGCTCGGAAACCTCCAGGTGAGGACATGAGAGTGGAAGGCTCATATGCGTGCTCAGTACCACTTTTGTAACCCTAGTTTGTGTTATAGCTTTACGGGGACGTAAATCCATGAGGTGGGAGTAATGTAAAGACCTGTAAAATTCAAGGAAATTTTTTTCTTAATTTTCTTGTGTATTTTACAAGAACGCAGGTTCTGACGGCACCTGATTCCGAGGCCCGGTGTGCCCGGAATCAATTTCTGAAGTTTAGCTCGGGTACGTTCAGTGAACGAACGAGTGGGAATTTCTAACATTTGAACCGATACTCAAAATCAAATTCATAGGGCACCGATGGAACCGCAGCGCCAGTATTTGTTTAGGAACTCCTATTCCGGAGTTGCGTTTACACGAGGGAAGTTGTTAAAAAATTGTGAAAGTTAAAATAAAAATTTAACATCAATTTTTATTTTCCTTAGGTGTTTTTATCCATTGGATGGAAGTTGGGTAACTACCCAACATACCTTGGGAGATTAAGAGGCTTTTGGGGCCCACACGAACCCCACCCCATCATATCCTCTAACCCCCCTCAACTCACCATTAATGTTGTGAACTTAAGTTATAACTTATGACATTAATGTAGTGAGTTTAATGTGAGTTTTTGAAATTCAAACTCTTGAATATCAAAGGTTTATGTTGTGTTAATAAATTAAGTATGGGCTGAATTTATTTTTGGTTAGTTTCTTTGTTTCATGAGAGGTTTGGGAGAATCGTTGAGAAACTTGATGATCTTATTCGTCATCGATGAAGAACGTGATGAACGGTTCTTCTCCGATGAAGAACATCGACCCCACGACCTAGAAGACTCGACGTCCCGGATTCTTCCATCTTCATCTTCCTCCACGACAAGGGAGAAGTCGCCGACCATGGTGATCATCATCAACGACAACATACCTCCCTTCTTCATCATAGCAACAAGTGAGGAGATGTAGTTTCCTCCTCGGATGCACCCCGATGTCCATGGAATCTACATCCGACACCGCGACGCCATTCTCCGCGATACCCGACGTGCGATGTCAAATATCAAGGTAGAGAATTTAAATTGTGATTGTTGGTGAACCCTCGTTTACTCCCTTCTAAATCTATGAACGCGTTTCAACTAAATATTAAGTTGATCCGCGAAGATTATTTTGAGGGTTGGGATTATTGTTATGAATATTTTTATTTAAGAGGTTGTATGGGATTGTCTTTACTTTATTTTGTTCGAGATTACTCCCTTGATTTTTATTCTTCGTGAATATGTCTAGCTGCTATCGTTTAACGAGAGGGGCCGGTCCGCACAAACACGACCAACCCACATCCTTTTTTCATGTTGGATTTCATTGTGGTTTGGTATGGGAAGGCATGGTGTCGTCGCACCACGCGGAATCATGCGACAGGGAAATGCGCGGTGCCGTCGCACCGCGTCGTGAAAAACAAACAAGGGCGCGACACCGTCGCGCCGCATTGGAGAAACCCAAAGACATCCGTGGAAGGAGTCGGTCTACGGCGAAGGGGCGTGGCGCAAACGCCTCACGCCGGAGAACCATGGAGACGGCGCGTTTTGTTAATTAACGTGTGGATTGACGAGCGACGACATAAAGGGGCCGGAAAGTATTTTTGAAGCTTGCGCAGTAAAGTAAGAGACCCGAGATGAATACCGGCTTAGACGGTTTCGAAAAAGGACCACCGGAGAAACTCCTGTGGCCCGCGGAAACACACAGAGGCGCGGGTCGCCAGCATGGAACCGCCGGCGACAGAAGGCGGCGGCCAAAGCCGTCCAGCCGCCAGGCGGCGGCGGTGCCCGAGCGCGCCGCCGGAAGAATTGGCGGTGACTGTTGCGCCGCCGCCCTCAATTAATGGCATGGGGCGGGCCGCGCGCACCCCCCGCTCCCCGACATCGGCTCAGCCTCACCGAGCCATGGCTAGCCAGTCGGTCCGGACCGAGCTGGCCGGGCCTGGCCGGGTCCAGTCGGGTCGGACCCGGTTCGGTCCGACCCAAGGGGGTCGGGTCGGGTCGGTCCGGGCCCAAACCCCCCGTTTTCGGACCACTTTCAGTCAAATGCCCATATCTTGGGCTACGGACCTCCGATCAATGTAATGTCAGTTGTGTAGTGATCCTTGGAATGAGACGGTCATTTAGTTATATTACACTCATGGTTTCAGAGAACTTTGGGTTTGGGCGGGTTGGTTCGTACACGAAACCAACCGGGCCCTTGGAGCGGAAACGCTTATATCTTGAGCTCCGGACGTCCGATTGACATGCCGTCGACTTTGATGGATTCCTCTAAGTGAGACGGATCTTTTGGATTACTCCGCTCGAGGTTTGGATGCCGTAGGAGTGCGGTTAGGTTGGTTCGCTCACAAAATCCAACCGGGCCCCTGGAACGAAAAAACCAATAACTCACATACCGGGCGTCCGATTGATGCGCCGTCTGTCTCGTTGAATTCCTCTATATTTGACGGAATTTTTGGAATACTTCACCTGAGTTTTGGTTGCTATTGGATAGTGGTCGGGTTGGATTGTACCCGAAATACAACTGGGACCCTGGATCCGGAAAGCTGATATCTTTCACACAGGACGTCCGTTTGACGAACCGTCAGCGGCGTTGATGATCACGTTGAGAAACGGTCCCTATGAGTATAACCTATGAGAGTTCGGGGTACAGTTGAGATACAGCCGGGATTGGATCGCTCACGAAACCAACCGGGCCCCTGGGACGAAAAGGCTAGTAACTCACAGACCGGGCGTCCGATTGATGCACCGTCTGTTACATTGAGAACCATATGACGAGGCGGTCCTTTGAGATACTTCTTTGTGATACTTTGATATACTTGGAGTATTGACTTGTAGATCATGGAGCGGACCCTCCCAGAGATGAGCGTGCAGAGTACAGAGACCGTGTAGCCGACTGAGACCTGACGACTGCTTGACCGACTCGACTTGGAGTGAGTCGACTAACCCAGTGGACGGAGTACTACTTTGTGAGGTGCAGACCCATGGCAGATGGATCACTACCTGTGTGACAGTGCAGACCCACTGTACTCGTCCGGAGAGTACCTCAGCAGGCTACTAGGGGGTGTGCACTGTTGTGTTTGGGTGGCATACCCCGGTGGGAAGCACTACTATGTTTGGGTGGCTAGCCCGCGGTACTCGATAGGAGGAGTACCTCAGCAGTCTTAGGTTAGTGAGCAGTACCTCGGTGTCATGACCGGACCACTGTACCCTCCAGAGACAGAGCTCTTCAGCAATTATGGTTTCGATAAGGAAAATCATGGTTTGAGCTGAGACTTTTGATCTTTGTGTGTACCTCATGATTGAGATGAGTCACTTGATAACTTAGGTATATATGTATGAGCATATACCTGGGTAGTGGTTATCCGTTGATTTCATAATCTTTGTGTCTCCTCAAGATTGAGATGGGTTACTTGATAACTTAGATATATGGATGGGGATATACCTAAGAATATGTTATCTGTTGAGATCTTCTTTGTGGATATACATGTTGGTTTTAGTGATACCTCGAGGGTCTCGGGGTCACTAATAAGTATCGTTATACTCACCCCTGCATGGGCTATGCACGCACCTCATTGTGTTGGATGCAGACGATGAGCAGTGCTGATGGAGGCCGATTGTTCGAGGACTGAACGATACCCGGAGGTGGACTACACGACGAGTCAGTACCCGGAGGTGGAATACACGACGAGATGACACATGGAGGAGGTTGACGGGCGAGAGCATTGAGGAGACTATCTGTACCTACTCTTCAGGTAGGATCCGAGGAGGACGACCCAGGAGCTGCTTCCTTTCTTCCAGATGTTGTCTTTTCATGTTGTATTTTTTTCAGTTGTAGTTGTACATTCATTTGGGTTTGTATTCTGGCCCATTTACCTTTCATCACTTCTCTTTGTACTTAGTGCTTTTCTTCTGCTTGTACTCTGTGGTGTTTTGTTACTTTTATAAAGGCAATGCCTTCCCAGTTATCGGGATTTACACCTTTGGTGCTAGTCGCCAGCCCCTAGCCAATGGAAGGCAGCTTGGGGTAGTCACGACACAATTCCCGAGGACAGGTCGTGACAAAGGTAGTGCCAAAACTGGAGCATTCGCCAATCTTTTTTTCAATTTCTGAAAACAATCATCACATTCTTTTGTCTGGATAAACATAACACCCTTCCGAGTTAGCTTCGTCATTGGACTAGATAACTGTGAAATTTTTCTAACAAACCTTAGGTAATAGCCTGCAAAACCAAGGAAGCTTCGAATCTCAGTTACATTTGTGGGTCTTTGACATTCTACAACAACCTTTTTTTATGGATCAACATTTATCCCATATTTAGAAACAATGTGACCAAGGAAAGAAATTTTTTGCAACCAAAACTCACACTTGCTGAATTTCACATACAATTTATTTTCTTTTAAGGTTTGAAAAATAACCCTTAAATGTGTTTCATGCTCTTATTTACTTTTAGAAAACACCAAAATATCATCAATGAAAACAACCACAAACATATCCAAGAACTCATGGGAAATTCTATTCATTAAGTCCATGAATACAACATTTTCATTGGTTACCTCAAAAGGCATTACTACAATTTCATAATGGCCATATCTTGTACGAAACGCGGTCTTCAGAAGATCTTCTTCCTTTACCTTCAACTGATGGTACCCCTATCTCATGTCAATCTTTGAAAAAAACAGATATCCCTGGAGCTGATCAAACAAATCATCAATATGAGGCAAAGGATACTTGTTTTTAACAGTGATTTTATTCAAGGATCTATAATCAATGCAAAGTCTCATAGAACCATCTTTATTTTTAACACAAAAAATAGGATCACCCCTTGGTAATGTGATAGGTCGAAAGAAACCTTTCTCTAATAAATCTTTCAATTTCTCCTTCAACTCTAAAAGTTGAATTTGATCCATTCGATAAGGGGGTTTTGAAATTGGATTAGCATCAGGAACTAAGTCAATAGTAAATTCAACTTCTCGATCTGGATTTATTCTAGGAAACTCATCAGGAAAAACATCAGGATACTCATTTACCACTAGCACATCATTAATATGAACATATCCTTTGTTTTCAACAATATGTGCAAGGTAACATTCATTTCCATCTTTTATAAGTTTCTCAGCCTCTAGATATGTTATTAACCGTAAGGGTTCATTCATGTACACAAACTGATGGTCTTTCTGAAAAGAAACTTCTTTAGCTCTACAGTCAATCTTAGCATGGTAAATAGAGTGCCAATACATACCCAGGATAACATCAAACTCTACTAGAGGTAAAACAATAAGGTTTGAAAGTAGGTTCTTTACACGGATAAGGATAGGAATATTCTTATAAATTCTTTTTGCCTCAAAATTTCCCCCAGGTGTTTTTACAACAAGTTCAGGAGACATTTCATGATATGGTATTCCGATTTTACTAGAAAAGGTTTTAGAGATTAAAGAAGGTGTAGACCCCGAATCAAACAACACACTGGCATAATCTGAAAAAACAAACAAAGTACATGATACAACTTCATTTGATGGCCTGACATCTACTAAAGTAGTTGCAAAGGATTTCACCACCCCTTTCTGCTTGTAGTCTAACTGCTTCCCATCACTCATGCTCTTTTTCGGACACTCGTTTTCATAGTGACCCATCTCATTGCACTTAAAACATTTCACTAACTGTAAATCAAATTTGGTCTTACCATCACCTTGATCTTTTTCAGTGAAATAACGAACCTTATGTCCCATCTTACCACATCAGTAGCACATTCTAGAATTCAGAAGACATTCCCCATCATGCCTTTTACCACATTTATCACAAAATGGAAACATAGTTTTCTTACCGTCATACCTATTTGAAGAATTCTTTCCTTCCTCCTGCCACCGCGGTATCTTCTTTTTCTGGTTGTTATAGAACGCTTGATCATCAGAAAACTCCATTTCCACCTTCTCAGCACATCGAAAAAGATTTTCATTAATTTTGAACTCACGAGAAGCCAATTCCCTTCGATATTTTGGCTTTAATCCTGAGTAAAAACGATTGATTTTAATATCAAGGTCTCGGAAAAAATTTATAGCTTACCTTTCCAATCGAGTGGACCTTTCTTCATAGGCATCCACTGAGTCTTTCTCTTTCCTCAATTAAAAGAAATGTTTTTCCATTCTAAGTCGAACAACATTAGGAAAATACTTCTCTTCAAACATACCTTTGAATTCATCTCAGTAGAGATCATCAATCCCATCAGCATCCCTGATATTTTTAACCATCGACCACCACTGATCTGCTTCACCCTCCAAATGGTAAATAGCAAGACTAACCATTTGATTGTCTGAACACCCCATGACATCAAAAATCTTTTCCAGTGATTTAATCCACCCTTCAGCTAGCACAGGGTCAGATGATGCTCTGAATGATGTGGGATGTTTCCTCATGAAACTTTCCACCATTGATATGTTCCCCTGCAATTGATCTAGCTGATCCCGTACATGGATACCACCACCATTTATCTCTTGAGTCAACTTCGCCATTACTGCAACAAACTATTCAGTTCCAATTCCGACCATCTCAGGATACTGATTCGAAAGGTTATTTCCTTCTGTATTCTTTCCTAGCACTGCTTCCATGTTTCCTCTACGGAAACCCATTCTGAACAAACTTGTCATAGATGAAGCAACATGTTAATCTTGAAATGCTATATCATTTCAATTTGACCATAAAAAATATTTTTGGATAATCATTTAATATAATTCTAACTCCTAAAGTTATCTAAACCGACCTCTTATACCAACTATAAGGCCCCAGCCTTAAACCTTACTTAATCTTGAGTTATTACTAGATTACACATTGAGGATCTTTTCAGGTTTAGTGTTTTAGAGAATTAGATCATAAAACATTCATTACATTCCACATTTAAACAAAGTGGTTACATAAAGATAGTATTCATTTTTCCCATCAACAGAAACATATTTAAAATAAAACATGGATTCTTTCTTGACACTTCCTTGACACTATCATCATATCATGTACCTTTACCTTGACCTATGAAAAACATTTCAAAAAACTTGGGATGAGCATAAAAATCTTAGAAATTTATATAAAAATATGGAAAGGAAACATGAGTACATATATACATAAGAATGAAATCATAATATACCCATAAAACATAAGCACTTTAACATACCTCATTTAAATTATGAATAAATCATAGAAATCATAAGACATAAAGATAACTTGAGGCATTCATAACATTCTTACGTAGGGAGTAACCCTCTTGGTTACGTTTGGAATACGCATCACAGTATATTCCCTAAATCTTTTCGGAGAAACCTTCACTTTTAACTCCTTCACATTACCCAATGCATTAGAGAGCTATATCGGGCTCACATTCCCTTAGTTTATCATGGAACAGCCAGTCTTCATAATAATTCCCAATAACCATAACATAATCGTATCACATAAAACATGAATAAAGAAAACATAACATTTCCACTTCTCAATCACAAGATATCAATACAAAACATTGATATAAAAAAATATGAAAACCATTTCCTATACCAAAATAAAAGAAAAGTAAAACATGGTATTTATTTTTCCTCTAAAAAAACTTATGGCTTGTAGAGGAAGCCAAAACTCAAATAATAGTCACGGCGGTGGAGAAGTCATTGTCTCCACATACGTACGAAAAAAACATTCCCTTTTGTCATTTAGTAAAATGCTCCGTATAAAAAAATTCATTTTGGATAAATGTAAAGGTCAATGGGGTTCATACACAGTATAAAAGAAGGTTGTGTATAAAACACAATATGCCTCAATGAAAGGAGATTAAGATGGATTCCCTTACCTCGGGTCCGACATGACTTGATCATTCTTCAACCTCCTGAATAATATACATGAGTTAATTTCTACTAGCTTAAGAAACTTTTTCAAGTTCATTATTCCATTTATATCACTTATTACCATGTCAGGAACACTATGTAATTATTTAAGATAATAACGGTCGTTTTAACGATCATTGGAACTTGAGTCAAAAATAAACTCTTTATAATTACAAGTTGTTCATGTATCCATTATATCCAGAGTTATACTCATGATGTAGATATCATATATATCATATATATCTTGTATATACCTGCATTTATAATATTACATAACTTTTAGAGGTAAGAAATGAAATGCACCGGTCATGGAGACTGTAAGCCGTACGTACGCATGAACGCTACTTTCATTTCTATTTTGTATTTTAAGGAATGGAATCATAATGATATAAAGTTATAACATAATTCCAGTCTAATATCATATATAATATCATTAATTAAATCCTTTATACATCCCACATTAGGAATTAACGAATCAAATCACTTTGAGGGGGTGGTAGTCCGCACTTCCTAAAATGAAGATATCACATTTACCCATAATGGTAACCATAATGGTATGCAATAAATGAAAAATACAGAAGATTAAGTAAACCATATACATATTATATATCATATATAAATATAGTTTCAGTTTAATGGCCACCTTTTAAGGAGTTAAAAGAATATTGAACAATCATCATTTCGTGAGGCCGAAATTTACCATCCACGAAAACAGTATGTTCTTTAACCATTAGATGTAGGTGTGTGTAAGTGTAGCTCTAATTATTATTATAAAAACATCCTAGTATATGTAAGATACTGGTGTTGTTACAAATGTAATGAATAAAAAGAGTTTAGGGGGTTGGAGAAGCAAAATAAAACAAAAGAACACAAGTGAAGACATTACCTTAAAAATGGGTAACCCTTTTTGATTCCAGCTCAAAGGCTTCCTTGGGAATACTTATGCCCAAAGTGAGGCTTCACGGAGTAAGATAGGGATTTGGAGAGACAAAATGAGTAGGGGTTGGCCGAGCCAAAGGCTTTGGAATAGTGGGTAAGGAGGTAGAGGTGGGGGCCTTTTATAAGAGGAGAGGAGGGTCACTCTTGGAATGTTACAAAATGTTATTTTATTTTCAAATAAGATTCGGATTTTAAAGGTCCCACATTGATGTATTATGAGGATAAGGTGATAAGGGTTCTAAATATACTCATACAATAGGTCTTTGACAAGTTTAAGTTATAGTTTTAACATTATCTTTTCATTTTATTTAAATCCTTTATTAATGAAGTAATCGTTGCATCATCATGATGTCATACATAATTTAATTTATTTAATGTCTAAAAATTATGAAAAAAATACTATGATATAGGAAATATATATTTATATTTCCTATGAATATTTATAGTTCATAATATCATCTATGTATATAAAATTAAAAATGTTTTACTCAGGTGATACATTCTTTGTTATATTTACTTTTTTAAAAAAATAAATAGATAAAAAGTCACTTTCCCACAAAAGTGATTCCATGGGGTCCCCAAGATTGTCCCAAGGAATCCCATGTTCGGAAATGAGACAACAAGTAGAATTAGTACACATTTTGGTGTCATTTTTTATTATTATGATATTATTTTATTATCCTTAACTACCCGATTACTCATTAATCAAGATAATTAAATATAATTACCATTGTTACTATTCGTAACGTCCAAAAACAAAAGATTATTGATTACATAATCTAGACCATCTTATTCCAAATATGTATTCCATTTTACCAAATTACAAACATAGAAATTGAAATAATTAATTTAAAAATAATTCTCGTTGTCAAAACAAATAGCGGGTTTTTTTGAAACAATATATATGAAAAGTTTGGCATTATTTTATGCCCAATTCCAAGTTGAAATTAATCCTAATGACCACCATTGGATTAAATGGTAAAAATATATTATAATTAAACTTTAATACCAATTAAAAAGATAATATAACCATATAATTAAAATATATGAAAAAGCAGTTTTGATGTAAAATGCAGTATTTTTCACTATTCATAAAAAAATGAACTTTGTCAGAAAAATACCGAAAAAAATTTCCAATGTAAATTTAAATGTCCCAATCATAAAGAATATGTTTATTTTGACAAATAGGGCTTATAAAAGTTTCAAAGGATTTATTTAAAAATGGTTTGCCATCAAAAGGTAGTAAAACAATATTTTAAAAATATTAGTGTATTCCATGCTTAAGATTTGATTTATTCTCGTTTTAAGCCTTTAAAACACTATCTAATTCATAATTAGACATAGATAGCTATATCTATTATTTGTTACATACTTGGGATGTTACACCTGGTCACCAAGGCCACTATCACGACATCACTTTTCTCATTAAGTTTAAATCCAAGACTTCATACTTCCATTAGGTAGGTATACACTAAATAGCCAAACCTTTTGTCACCTGATAGAGTCTAATCCATCAGGGGGATATATAATCTTGTTCCCTGATGGTCACATCATTATATCTAATTCCATTACTAAATGTAATATAAAAATAATCTCCATACATTCAACAAATCCTTATTATAATAAAAACGTAGGGAAATTCCAAAACATTTCTCCATAAAAAATTATCTTAATCCATCCTTAAGAATAAGGTGGACAGTTAAGAAATACATAATCAAATAGTATGACTAATTAATAATCATTTTTATTTTAATATCATGTATATGAACTTTAAATATATAATTAATCAATTACTCTAATAGATTACTATATAAGAACCCCTAAAACCGACACAGTATAAATGAGGGTAATATGGTTATGTACATAATGTCGCTCATTAATAGGTTTATGTAATCCAGGTGAACACCCTTCAATCATGGGATGGTGATATAGTGTGTTCACATAGTGGTGGCATTGGAAGGAAAATCATAACTATAGTAGACGACGGTTAGGAAGGAAAAAGGAATTTGTGGACCACCATGAGATTAATCTTCCAAATGAATATAGTATGAGAGGATATAAACTTTAATACATGGCTAATATATACACCCCAAAAAAGAAACTAATGGTGAATATGAATCATACCATAAAAAAGCAAAACATAAATGAAAACACCCCTATGGTAATTGTGACACTCGAGCCTCAATTATAGTAAGTGAACACTCTATTTTAATAAAACTATAAATCAATTAATAATTTAATATTTCATGGTATAAAATTTATGATTTGATATGATGAATATCAATGTTTACCTAATAGTTCAAAATAAACTATAATGAAATTTCTAAATTTTCCCTCGGAAATATGATTCTTTTCATAATTAAAAATTTAGTATTTAACTATTACAGATTTTAATTATAATAATATGTTATAATATATATAAATAATTATGAATTGTTTTTTATTTTTTTGAGACCCCAAAACAAGTATCATGGATGTGATGTACATTATTACATTGGCATAAGATATAAGGAATCAAATCATAAATGACTGAAAAGTTTAGTAATATTGCTAAACAAGATACATATATGATTCCCAAATTACATTTGTAATCATAAATCACAATATATTATTTAAAATTAACATTATTCCATTAATCATATCCTTACACATCAATAATAGTATACTTCATGAAATGTTGAGGAAAGGAAACAAAATAAGGGTGATTGCAAATGTTAAGTTTCGGTTAAGTACAACGAAGCTATCATGAATCAATAAAAAATTACCAATATGGAATGGTATATAAATAAAGACACATGACATTTAAACAACATGAATATCCGGATAAGATAAGACATAATAAAAACTGAATGGTAAATAACTAAAAACATGTGTTATTTAATAATAAACTATGAATGAAATAAATCGAGAGATAATATAATTGCAAAAATATAATTGATAATAAGATAATCATAATATATATGGAAAGATAATTAAATGAACACAAATTTCATTTATTAAATAAGTTTACTATCATGAATAAATAAGTAATAATTAATATTCCATGATAAATAACAAAACACACATTCCATCTACTCAATAACTAGTAATGAAATGCATCTAAAGATAATATAATTATAAAAAGTCATGGAAAATAATTATTGATTTATAAATAATGTAAATCCATAATTATTGGATACCATAATATTAAATATCCTAAAAACCTCTATTATCACGTCCTTTCACAGTGTTGTTTAAAGCTACAATTAAAACCCATTTCATGATATATTATTCATTCTCCTCATGAGACTTATTATGCATCAAGGAACTATAAAATTACCAGACCAACCCAATACTGCCTATCCAAATCATTCCTCATATATAAAATGACCAATTAAATCCCTGAATATTATTATTACTATTAAATATATTAATCTTAAGTATAAGTCAGATTATTATTATTTCTATAGTTAATTAAATAAATTTCATTTTAAGAACACCTTTTTAGAAATGATAAACAATATAAGAAATAATAATATCCATTATAAATAATATGTATATTAAAAAAAATTCTTGTGATCATGGGAATGTGGAATATTCAAGAGAAACTTAATAACTACAAAAATCAATCAAAAAAGTGAATCTTAATACTATACTTGATCAAAATAATCATAAACCATATGTAATAAGATTAATTATAGTATCAATAAAACATATCCCTACTATATTATATGTAAAATAAATGGTTCTTTTCATTGAAGAATATAAATTATATAAAAACATCACTAAAACAATTCTTGAGAAATTATCATTTTCCATATGAAAATCAACTATAAAACGTAAAAGTAAAAATATATTTTTTAAATAGTTTTTCTTTTAAAAAATATTTTTAACTTATAAAGGAAGATTTAGAAAATTTAGGGTCCATGCCTTCAGAAATCCATTATATGTTGAGTATGTTAAAATAATGATTCCTTTCAAATTTTCGTTAAAATCCAAACATTCCTTATTTTGAAAATAACCTGAATATTCCATTCAAAAAAAATTAAAAAATTTAAAATGAGTAAATATATATTTAATAAATTATTTTAAGACATTTTATAACATTTTTAAATTTTTTTAGAGAACATGGTTTTTGATGAAAATGGATTTACCACTGATTAGAGAAATGAAGTCCGATTTTCATAAAACAATTTATCAATCCTTACAAGTACCAAATACTAGAAAAAAGAACCATTATATGAAAACATCATGATTAAAAAGATGGGAATAAAATTTTAGGTGTTTTTTCTAAAATGATAATATAATTTCCTTCATTGGATATTAAATTATAAATAATTCAAATTAAACACATAATATTAGAATATCAAAGACAACGCATGAGAAATATAACCTAATGATTACAAATTGAGTTAATAAATCTCACACCTTATGCTTTCTTTTGGTTGAAAATTATTTGACACCATTTATAGTGGTTTTAGACATGTTATTAATTTATAAAATAACCATATTATTATTTATAATATCATATATGATCCTATTAAGAAATATTATGACCCATTTGTTAGTAAAACTTCATTATTTTCTTTATTTTGCGAGTTAATTGCCCGGTTCTATCATTCATTCATTACCGTGAAAGTTCTAGGACTTTTGTATATTTTATTTTTTCATTATATCTTGAATAAAAATTATGCAATATTTCAGATATTAATATATCAATTATAATTTTTTTACCAATTATGAATGATGGTTTTTAGAAATGATGCATGTTATGATCATGGATATGGTAGGTTGTACATACTCATTGGAAACCTTTCCAATTTTCAAATATAATTATAGAAAAGAGATAATTAATATTTTTTATTTATATATTGAGCATAATGACTTATTATTTCTATAAAATTACTTATATATATCATCCAGGTTTCTTTTGGATGAAAATAGAATCACAATGCTTTGGTAAGTCGATATTCCACACATACATGAAAGATGTTATAATATTTAACTGAGTTAAAAGTAAGAAATAAAATGATACATTATATTTTAAAAATGATAAATATTTTATTAATATCATAATTATGTTATGTATATCACATATATTTATTAAATTTATCCTTATAACCTCATATGTAAATTGTTAGTGAAAATTGAATCACATCGCTTCATAAAGTGGAAGTCCTCCATGCACACGAACGATGTTATCATACCCCATATAGAATGGAAAAAATATATATGATAAAAAAAATAAATAGGTAAAAGTATGTAATAAATATAATATATATATATATAATTCATATCCATCATCAAACCCAACCATGATAGGTGGTAGTTGAAAAATGAATAACAACAACACATGAGGCGGTAGTCTGGAACACATAGGAAGGATGATTTTGTAACCAAATTGATTGAATTTTGGATGTTTGTATATAATTACATAAACATAAAAACATCTCAATATAATTAATATTAAAAATAATTTATATCATCATTTTGTAAAAATAATTTAATCATACGGATAGAGAAATATATTAAAAACGCTCAGGGAAAATTGTTACCATTTCTACGGGTAACCTCCTTAGGATTTCATCAAAATCCTTCCCAGGGGATTCATTCAAAAACTAATGTTTCAATGATTATATTATAGAAAATTGGGAAGTTATTTCAGAATTTATTGGAGGAATGAAAAGGTTTTTAAGGTGTAATGTAGAGAAGAGAGTGAGAGTCCTTTTATAAGTGAGATGAGTTAAATAATTATAATATGTGGAAAGAAAAGGTTGTACCCATGATTTTCACTTGAAAAAAGTTTAAAAATTGGATTATTATCAAGAGTTATACATTATAGAGTCTAAATAATTCCATTGTATATATTTTATAAAACAATTATGTTATTTTAATCTTCATCTTTTTATTTTTATCCCTAGGTAAATCCAACTTATCATTAAGAGTTGTAAATATTTTTTACTTATTTTACTATACTTTATCATATAAAACTAATTTTAACCAATTAAATAATATTAATTTTTAATTATTACAAATATTCATTAAATTGTTTCAAATTCCATTCAAATTAGTGGAAAAATATAGTTTAAAATTAATATTAGAGAAGTAATGAGAAACAAAGTCTTTTGAGAGAAGATGATAAAATGTTTACAAAGTATTTATAAAATATGTAATATTAAAATTATTCAAATAACCAAAATTTTAATAATAAATATATAATTTAATTAATATAAATTTAAAACAAATTAGAAATATAATTTTACATTATATATAATTTATTCTAAAATTGTAGTTTTCAATTAAAATTTGGTTTTTTTTCATTTCATTAAAAAAATGAATCTTTTCTTAAATATCCCAACAAAAAAACCTAGTATAGTTTTTAAATGATTACATTAAAAAATTAATTTTATTTTTTCAAATATATTTAATAAAATTCATAAAAAATATTTTTAAACATTATCTACAAAGTGTGACTAAAACACGTTTAAGAAAAAATATATTTTTTATGAAAAAATTTCTTCTTCTTTCAAATGATTAATATTTTATTTCTAAAAAATAGATAATTTTAATTTTAATAATTTGCCTATTACTATTCATACATTAAATTTTAATGGTTTGGTAGTAACATTTTACTATATTACTATTCATTGTGACATGGGGTTACGTGTTCCATAAGCTATTGAAGAGATTAAATTTAGAGAAATATATTTCAATGGTTGTTTAAGCTTAGTTTTGTGTATATAATACACTATCAAATACAATGTTATTATTTTAAATTTTCATGGTGCAACATTCTCCCAACATTAAATAAATTGTACCCTCACAATGTAAACTTTATCTCAGTAATCAAGATTTTGACATTTAGAAATACCATTATTTATAAACCCAAATAATAATAAGGGTTAATACATATAATCTTTGTAAGAGAGAAAGGGAAGTCAAAAAATTTCATATAGGACAACACTTAACCCGATTTCCATATAGGCCTACATTTGTGGGATGTGAAGATATGGATATTGATGAATAGAGTAAATAATTATATAGAATAACAGTGGTCAAAGAACATAAGAAAGGGAACGATCAATGGATAGTTAATGACTTTAAACCATAAATATATGATGATTTAAAATTCCATTTGATTCATTAGATATGATGGTAATAGGATATAATTTTTGTTTAAATATTCTTTTCATAATGTGGATGAATTCTTCTACTATGTGAGAATATAAGTAAATAAAAGTACTTGATAGGTTTTTATTTCATATGCACAGTTTCAACCTTTGGTTTTGATGTGATCTGTTTCCAATTAATTTCATACTCCAAGAAATAAAAAATGGATTTTTATGCTGGAAACACTAAAAATCACTTTTAACATATTATGTGATCCATAAAAATGTGTTAAGTCATTACTTTTTTCTCTAATTTTTTTACAAAACTAATATGGTTAACAAAATTTATCCAATTTAATATATTAATATTTAAACCTCAATTGTAACACCACTACTAAATAATTAATGTTTATTTGTTAAATCATTTAACAAATGACATATTAACCTGTATATCATATAGGAGAGTTGTAAGCATTGAACCCATATTATCCTTTAATTGTGGGTTCAATCCTCATAGCCTTTCCAGACATGAGGGGTTTTCACATGGCTTAATGGATGTCACTTTTTCTAAAACTATTTTAATATAAATACTATATCATTATAAAAACAAATATGATGGACATCCTTGAAATAAAATTAGTCATTATATAAATTTTTTACTATGGTCTTCAGTAAAACTAATTTTTTTAAAAATGTATAATAATATTATTTTAGTATTATTATAATATTATAAATGGTCATATAAATTCTAAAGGCTATCAATTCCTTTAAAATATTCTTATAAAATTTAAAGACATTATTACTCAAATTAAATTTTCATGAAAATTTATACTAAACTAAATGATTGTGTGACCTTAAATCTCACCAAAAATATTCTTAATCTCAGTAGACTAAAATCACAAAAAAAAACCCAAAACATATGTGTCTAAGACTTTGATATTATGATCAATCATATACTCATACTACCAAGATGATATCCATAAAATTTTTGTTAATGAATACGTATTTGATTCTATAATTTAACAAAAGCCTCAGATGTTTCCTGATAACCAAAATACCATTCAGAAAAATATTTATAAAATTTAATTCTTGACCTCTGATACATGAATACATTGACCTTTTTATTTCATCATAGGTCTTTCCTTGGTCTGGGGGTAACCTTTATAAAAGTGCATTGACTCAGATAATTCCTAGGTACCCCACATTGAATACAATGAATTATAAATGCATCAAAAGGATTAAATTTATTTTATTCCGTCATACTCTTCTTTTTTCCTCCAAAATTCATTACATTACACCCTACTTCTCCACATATAAAACATTTTCCAACTCCTTTAGGACACCTTATTTGCAATCTAAGATACATTAGGTTTAACCTAGGTTATTCATTCATTATTTATTAAAATCTAGGTTAATGGTGTGAAATGAAAATGTGAATTACCCTAAACATATCCCCTAGAGTGTCAATATAGGTATGCAGTAAGGCCTTTTTCATGCACCAGGTGATTATCAGGTAAATCACAATCTCACTTTTTAGAGTTATTACACCTAGGTCAATCTATTCTACAACCACATCTATTTGTAGTATCCAAACAAGAATTTATTTCTAAGAAAAGCACATAATCATTACCATAACAAAACAGTATGATGTTATTCTATACATTTCCTTACAGTTTTTCATAAGGTTATGTTACCTAATCTATATTTTTCTAATTAAATTTCCAAATAAATATAATAAATTTCCTCTGATACCACCTATAGTGACCTGGAACCTAGTATCTTAGAGTCGAGGTATTCTTTTTTACATTGGCATCTGATACATTTAATCTCTCCACAAAGGACTGAATAATATATTAGTCTTCATAAATTAGATACATACATGATTCTCATACTATATTTAAAAACTAAAATTAAAAAATAAGTTATTTCTAGACTAACATTATTTCTTCTAGGATATCCATTCATATAAATTAGAATACTCTTCATAGAATAATGGAAAAAGGAAACAAAATATGGGTGATCTCAAATTCTGAGTAAGGGTTAAGTATAGTGGAAGTGATCAACAATCAATAAATAATAACAAAAATGTAATGGTAAAAAAATAAACATCCAATCCATTTAATAACTAAGAAATAAAGCAATTCATCATGATATGATATTATTGTGATAATATCATGGATAACAATAACTAAATTTCTAATGAAGGTAATTCTTAATTATTGGACGTAATTATCACATGTATCATAAAAACCTCTACTATCAATAACATTCACAAGATAGTTTAAAACTATAGTTAAAACAAAATTTAATTATTCCTTAACAATTACCCTCATGAGAATACTGATGTATTGGTGGTTTATATAATTCTAGACTCCAACTATCACTTCATTCTCCAATCATTTTTTATATATCAGATAATCAATTTAATTGAAAATTAATATTCCTTAACATTTGAAAACATAATCGATAGAAGAATACATATTAGTAATATTTCCCTAGTAAATAAAATAAAATTTAATTTAAATAATCGTATGAGTAAATGAGATATGGTTAATAAATAAGAAAATCGATGATTGAAAATTTAGATATTTAGGGAAAATTTTAATCTCTGATGATCATATCATAGTGAATAATTCAAGGTAAAGTTAACGACTACGAAAATTAAACAGGGAAGTGAATATAAATAATATCATTCGTAAAAATAATCATAAACCATATAGATAAATAATAATTATGGTTTTAATACAACATTACCATAGTTGAGTATATATAAAAAAATGGTTGTTGTCTTCGACGAATTCAAATTCCATAAGATGATCTTCAAAAACAATCTTGAGAAAAATATCATTTTCATTTTGAAAATAAAATTTTAAAACTAAAATTCTACAATATCTTTTCAAAATTATTTTCATTGAATACAAGCATTTAAAATTTTAAAGGGTGCTTTGAATCATTTATTGGACATGGCAAAAGGAAATTTCATACAAGACGAGCATAATAAAACAATTATTACATTCACATTTTCAGTAAAATCTAAACTGGATTTTTATTTAAACTAACATGAATATTCATTTCAAATTGATTTATAAAAAGTAAAAACGGTAAAAAATACTGGTAATAAATCATTTTTAAATAGTTATAAGAATTTTTTAGAACATCTATTGAAATCATGGTTTTGGAATAAAATAAATTTTCGACTGAAGAAAGAAATGAAGTTGGATTTTATTAAGAATATTTTATCAACCATTTTGAGTACCAAAGAACTAGAAGATGATAATATTAATTGTAAAAATTCATGATTAAATAAAATAAAATTAAATTAAATGCTTTTTTCTAATGATCAAATAATTTCCTTTAATGTAAATTCATGTATAAACAAACTCAATTAAAATGCGGTTGTAAATTAAACTTTTACAAAGGCCATAAAATTGATGTGATGATTAATCAATGAATTAATTATTTTTATTAAATTTAAATAAACATAAAATATTACGAAATAAAATAATAGATATTAAAAATTCATTACACAATCAATCTTATAAAAATAAAGTTAATGAAGGAGTAATATAACCAAATGAACAAAAATTTAGTTATGAAATTCCTTTCTTTGTAATTATTTTTGGTTGAATGGGATTAAATCACTAGAATAGTAGTTTAAACTATGTTTTCAACTTATACTAGAATCATATTAATTTTCATAATATCATATATGATCCTTTTATAACATCTTAACACTCATTCATTAATATTAATTCATTATTTTCATTATTTTAAGTGTTACTAGCCTTGTTTTCTCATTCATGCTTTTTCATGAAGGCTCCAGTTCTCACAAATATTATATAGATCCACTATACCCATAATAATAATAATAATATGTTTATAATATTTATATATAAATTAAACTTCTAATACAAATCATTAATTTTTTTTTTGATAAATTAAGTAGGTTATGATAATGAAGAAGGTAGTTCATACGTATGCATGGGTAACATTTCCATTTTCAGTGATCATTAAAGAAATAAGGTACATAAAATTTAATAATTATATAATTATCATAATATAAAATTATTTCCTTAAATTTTAACCATTTGGTGTGGTGATGAAAATATATTAACATTACTTCATGAAGGTGGTATTCTACACATACACATACCATATTATCATTTTTATGTGAGTGAAAAGGAAATAAATATAATGATATATTATATTTTAAGAATGTTAAAATTTTAATTTATATCATAATTATTCTATTTATAACACATATATTTATTAAATTTATCCTTATTACCATCTATGTAACACATTAGTGATAAACAAATCACATCACTTCATGAGGTATTAGACCGCCATACAGACAACATTATCTTATCCCCCACAGAATAGAATGTAAAAAATTTATATACAATATAATTACTACATATGTATAATGTTTTTCAAATATATTGAATATATAATTTATATCCATCATCATACTCAACTATGAAAGGTGTTAATGGATAAACAAATGACATCTATTCATATGGAGGTAGTCTGTTGTACACACGAATAATGATTTCCAATCCCATTTCATCAAAGTTGGGATAGTTATATGTCATGAAAAAAACATAGAAATATCTAAATATATTTAACATTCTTATTTTATTATTTCATCATGGTCTAATAATAACATAAGGATTTGGAGAATTAAATAATATAAAAATGCTTATTGAAGAATGTTACATCTTATTTCGGTAACCTCCTTAGGATTTCACTAAATGCCTTCATATGATGGATTTTATATACAATAAATATTTTATGATGAGATTGGGTATGTTTGGAAGTGATTTTTTTAGGTCATGGATGAACAAAATAGGTTTTAGTTGTGAATTAGAGTGTATATGGAGTGTCCTTTTATAAGTGATTTGGGTTGCAAACTTGTAAATTTTGAATGAAAAAGGCATGAACACATGTTTAATTTTCCATAAGAGTCCAAAATGGAGTGCCCATGAGACATAAATAATATATCCTTGAACTATGTCCATAAAAAATATTTAGAATATATTTTTATTTCATTTGGACTCTTATATTTTTATTTTAGGTACCCTATAAATACATTTTTATCTTATCCTTGGAAAATAAATGTTATAATTTTTACAATTTATTATTTTCAAAAATAAACCTGAAAATAGTAGATAATATATATTTTACTGGTTATAGGTAAGATTCTATTTTTCCAAATTCTATACATAGAAGTGGAAATTTTTAATTTAAAATTAATATTTCTGGCATGTTGAGAAACCATGTTTTTAAAGAGAAAATATTCAAAATATTATAATGTTTTTACATAAAAATTAAATATAAAAATTTTTTAAATGAGAAAACAATTTGATATATAGATACATAATGGAAATAATATTACATGAATAAAAATATAATATAGAATTTATCATTATAGATTATTTAAATGAAAATGAAGTTTAAAATTAAAATTCAATATTTTTCCCTATTCATAATGAAATGAATCTCTTTAGAAAAATTAAAAAAAAATAACCCTAATATAGTTTTGATATTTTGATTTAAAAAATAAATTTTACTTATTTAATTTTTTTTAAATTGTTAAAAATTAGTCTAAAATTATGTGCTCAAGGCAAGAATAAACTAACTTTTCATGAAAATAATATTTTTTAGAAAACATTAGTTTTCATATAAAATGATGATTATTATTTTTCTAATAAATAAACAAATATAATTTTCATAATTTATATATTACTATTCATACCATAAAATTTAATGATTAGGTTATAAAGATATACTATATTATTGTTCATTTCAACTAGGAGTTGGGTTTTCTAGATGCCATCGAAAAGATAAAATTTAATGAAATATATATCATGGTTTTTTTATGGTCAATGTTGTGTAACACACATGATATCGAATAAAATGTTTTTTATTTTATAATTTCAGGGTGTTACAAATTTAATAGAAAAAAGAATAAAATTATTTGGTGGTGAAATGGGTTATTTTTCAGAAATATATTCTTTTTATAAAAATGTTTTAAATGCATAATCTCTATGAATTTCAATTAAAAAATATAATATTTAATTATGAATTAAATTTATAGATTATACATCTTGATATATGAATTTTTTAATGTCCCAGATCCGGGTGCCACACAATGGGTGCCCCGAACCTAGTTGGTCACATGAACTCAAGGGAATATCCTGTAAATGCCAGAGGCTGCCGACTAGTAGTGAGGTCCTAAGACTGATAGTGGGGAAATTATGCCCTCATTTGTCCAAGTGTAGCGCATTGGAATAAGATATATATAAACACAAAAGCATAAGCAGTAAAAAATGTAAACCAGTAATGGAAAATGGAAGTAAAAGATAACTAACAATCATATATATAATAATGGAGCATTTCACTAATTCTAAGAAATCAGCCAAAATAGGAGACAATGAAATCAGATATAATACAACACAAGGTACTAATATAGTAAACAAAAACCAAATTAGTGCAATAGGAACTCAGTAGCATCGCAAGCCTAAGCTTGGTCCCATGCTCTCCTACACCTCTACAACAATCATGTACCTGTGTAGAGACCCATTCCCTTATCGACACCTGCAGCAATATAATCTATTTGGGCTGGACACATGACCCTAATAGGGTGTGAGAAATAAATCTCAGTAGGTATCCACCAAAGACTTGTGCCCAACTGTCATTGAAAATGTGCAAGAACAGTGTGAAATAATAAAATTTAGTAAACTAGGAAGTAATCAAAAGTAACTATCTCTAACAGTTCCATTGTCGTTTTAATAATTATTTAACAATTCCAGACCTATTCTTTAGCTTGGTAGGTACAACATAAGAAATCACAACAACGATTATTCAAGGTAAACAGTGTCCTCATACATGATAATCCTTACCCTAAGTTAATCATCATTGAAACCCTCAGGTGGCTTCCATCAGGCATAAAGAATATTTCCCTCTGGCATATGATATATCGCCTTCTGGAAGAGATGATACGACCCTCAGGCATAAGAATGTTTCCCTTAGGATAAATAGAACATTAACCTTAGGCTGAAAAAACCATTCCCTCAGGCAAAACGGAACATTACAATTAATCAGCCGAGACCAACCCATAACAAGCAATTTAAATACGTTTCCTCTTAAGAAAATTCAAAACATGTTATAATCACAGTATACCCACAGGTATCCTGGAAAAACGGCTAAACCAGGAAAACACACCCACAGGGTGGCCCTAGATCAAAGAAATGATCCCAAACATCAGTTTATAATTATTCATTTAGATTACCTATACAATTCTAGGTATCTTAACAATCAAAGCCTCAACCATATGATACCCAAAAAATGGGTTCATAGAACAATGGTAGACAAAAACAACTAAAAAAGTTGGAATTAAACAAAATACCACCTACCTCGATCTCCTTTGATCGATATATGTGAATGGTGCTTCTAGAAATGACCAAGAACATCATAGATCTGGTATAAACAAACTCCAGTTCAAATGTATATTACTTCCCTTTGGGAAATAATTGGTAGGGAAGATCTTATCCACGTGGTTCAAACGAGATCAATGACGGAAGAATCGGATTCCCGGTGTGCAGTTGGGAGCTCCTCCAAGCCTCGGAATCTTCTTCAACTGATCCAGGTGAGTTCTTTGCCTCATCTGCAGAATTAGGAGGCTATTGCTTGTTTTAATAGAAAATAACATGACTACACAGCGTGTACATTAAAGAACACGGAGTGTACTTTCCTCATTTAACAGTTCCCCTGGCGGCTGCTTTCTACTGCCACCTTGTTCATCTGCCAACTGATTACATGGCATATATTACTATGTACACAGTGTGCATTACTAAGTACACAGTGTGTAGTTAGTTATTACATCCTGAACCGCCAACGAGTCTACATGCCATGTGTTCTCGTCCCACATGGCCAAAGTACATGGTGTCTATATGAAAGTACATAGCATGTAGTTTGTTTTTATAGACAAACCTATGCACCCTGTATTCTCATCTCACATAGCCTAAGTACACGACATGTGTATAAAAAGAACACGGCATGTACCCATAAATTTGTAATATTTCTCACATTTCCATTGTTTTCTCAAAAACACTTAAGGAAAAAGGAAAAGAATAAACTCATACCTCACGAATAAGAACCAGGTTATTACAAACATCCCCCATTAAATAAATTCGTCCTCAAATTTCCCTTTCCAGGGTGGGGAAGATAATTCTGTGAACTATTCTGGATACTGAGCACATACGTCGGTCTCTTTCTCCAAGGTTTTGTCCTGCACTCAACTGTGTTGCAATAGCACCCGTACAAGAGGAAATAACTGGAATCGAGGAACCTTCATGCTCTTATCAACAATATGGATCGAAAGCTCTTCTAAGGATGCATCTACTTGAAGTTCATCCTCCTCGGGATGAAAAAAGTGAGATTTTTCTAAGTGATAATGGCGTATCTGAGATACGTGGAAGACGTCGTGCATGGCCCGACACCTTTTGGTAACTGCAAAAGATAGGCAACCGGCCCAACTCTATCCAGAATCTCAAACGACCCTACATACCTTGGTGAAATTTTACCCTATCTTCTAATCGGCATATTTCCCAACCTTAGTGAAACATGCATGAAAACCTAATCTCTGACCACGTACTATAAGGGTCGTCTGCGGTGATCAGCATAAGATTTCTAACAAGACTGTGTAGTAGAAATCTTCTTCTGAATCAACTAGACCTGTTCTGAAGTCTCCTTCATGATACGTGGTCCCAGTGAAGATGCCTCACCTATCTCTAACTAGAACAAGGGTGATCGGCATGGACTACCATATAAAGCCTCGTAATGTGTCATCTCAATAGTTTCCTGAAAACTATTTTTGTAAGAAAATTTGACCAGGGGTATATGCTTCTCCCATGGGCCACCAAAGTATAGGAAACATGCACGCAGTATGTCTTCTAGAAACTGTATCATACACTTGGACTGGACATCGGTTTGAGGGTTGTAATCTGTGCTCAGAAGAACATGTGTACCCAGTTCCCTCTAAAAACGCTTCTTGAAATGAGATGTAAAACGGGAGTCCCAATCTGAAACGATAGAATGAGGGACCCCACGAAGAGGTACCATATCTTGTATATACAACTTCTCGATCCCGTTAACACTGAAGGTCTCCTTAATCGGAAAAAAGTGAGCTTCCTTCTTAAGTCTATCCCCAACAACCCATACGACATCATTGCCCTGAGGTGACCTCTGCAACCCGGTCACGAAGTTTATCGCAACTTAATCCCATTTCCATTCTAGAAAACTGTCTGATTGGCCTCTGATTCTCCTCCTTCACCTTCTGACAGGTGGAACAACTTGTAACAAAACTGGCTACCTCTCTTTTCATACCCAACCACCAATACAGACGTCTCGTGTCACGATATATTTTTGGTAAATATTGGATGAACTTCCCAAGATGAAGCATGAAATTACAGCATCAACTCCTCACATATATCCCCTGAACCCACACTCATCCATGGATACGCAGTACCTCATCATCGCCTATCATCCAACTAGGAGGAGGGTCATTACAAGCCATTGAATCCCCTAGAACTAGGACATCTGAATCTAATAATTGTATCATGCTTACTCTATCTAGGAGGGTAGAAGTCACGGCTAAGGATGAAAGATAGATTCTCCCCTACTATCGTGAACCTTCAAATGCATCTCAGAGAACAAATTCATAAGCTGCCACTCACCACTGGCCTCCTACACTGCCTCTATTAGAGTCCTTCTACTCAGTTCATTGGATACTACGTTACCCTTACCAGCTCAATGTTGAAGGACTGAAGGTATTCAACCCACCTTTGCTATATCATGTTAAATTCATGTTGTGTAAAGATGTATTTAAGACTTATGGGGTCTGTAAACACTAAAAAGTGTTCTCCCAAGAGGTAGTGTCTCCAACAGCATAACGCATGAACAACTTCATCCCACTCGAGGTCATATGTTGGGTAATTCCTCTCAGGTGGCCTCAACTGCTGAGACCCGTATGCAACTACACGATCGCCCTACATCAACACTACTCTTATCCCAATACATGATGAAACACAATAAATTTCATATCTCTTCCCATTATCTGGAAGTATCATGACTAGTGCTGATGTAAACCTTCTCTTCTGCTCCTAAAAGGTTTCCTCGCAAGCTTCTGACCAAACAAACTTCATAACATTCTTAGTCAAACTCATCAACGGCGCTGCTAAGCCAGAGAAGTCTTGTATAAATCGCCTGTAGAAACTATCCAACCCTATGAAAATCCATATTTCAAACATGTTCTTAGGATACTCCCAGTAAACTACTGATCTCACTCTCTCTGTGTCTACAACAACTCCTGCCTCTGAGATAATATGACCCAGAAGTGAATCTGGTCTGTCCAAAAGTTGATATTTGAGAGATTAGCATATATCTTATTCTTTCTCAGTGTACTCATCATGATCTCAATATGGGTGGCATGGTCAGGTCATGTGTGATATTACACCAAGATATCATCCATGAATATTACCACAGAAGAATCCAGATATGGGTGGAACACACAATTCATCGAAGCCATGAAAACTGCTGGTGCATTTGTGAGTCCGAATGGCATGACCAAGTACTTGTATAGACTATATCTGATCCAAAAGGCTATAAGTGGAATGTCCGAGGGTCTAACAGGAAAATGAAGATATTCGGATCTCAGTTCATTCTTCTAGAACTGTTGTGATCTGTGAATTTGATGAAAAATATCACCAATCCTCAGAAAGGGATATCGTTTCTTAACCGTTAGGTGGTTTAGTTTTTAATAATCCACACAATGTCTGAGGGAATTATCCACATTCTTAGTAAAAAGAAAAGGCTACCCCAGAGAGAAATACTGGGTTGGATAAAACCCTTTTCTTTCAACTCCTCTAACTACCTATTGAGCTCCTATAATTTTGTCATATCCATCCAATAAGGAGGAATGGGCACTGCTGCCGCTCCAAGAAAATGATCAATAGAGAAATCCACCTCCCAATTCAGAGGAAGACCTGAAAAGTGGTTTGGGAAGACATCCAAAAAATGATTGACCACTGAAGGAAATCCTTCTAAAAAGGTCCCTTGTCATTGAGATATAAACTCGCAATCTAGGCTATCACTCCACATCACCCACAATGCTCGGGTCCATATCATCTCACCTGGACATCCCATTCAACCATGTATAGAAACTCTCCACCATATGATGATGTGAAAATCACCCTGCGATAATAGAAATCTACAAAGGCTCAAAATGGTACCAACTAGTCCATCCTAAGAATTAAATCATAAGATGACATTTATAATGCATAGATGTCCCATATAATGTGACACCCACCAGCCTCTATGGAACACTCCTTGCATTGATGCACACCTACCATTCGAATTCCCAACAAAGTGTCTCGCATCATGATATCAAGAGAAGAAGAAACACAGAATCCAAGGATCTCTACAATAGCCATAGATATAAATCTATGGGTGGCACCAGTATTGAAATGTGAAAAGGATAAATTAGAAGAAACTATAATAGTGCCTCTGATAGTCAATGGTCCGAGATCCTGCTCCTCGTGGGTCTATTGCACTGCAAATTTCTTCCCAATGTCGTGGCCCTGTGACATAGCCTGGCTACCCTGAGCTGACCCACCCTTTTGTCTCTGTGATCTTGTGGTTTGTCTACCGTGACCACGACCACCACCTTGGCCTGAACGTCCTGATGTATTCCAATTCCTTGACTGGGAAGAAGCTGATGGCCATGATCCTTCATGCGGAGTCTGCACATAACCTCTCTCACTAGTCACTAGTGGAAACACCCTAGAAAAATGCTAACGATGACCCATATTTCCACAAGCTCGGCACTCCACTAGGTCACTTGGACACTGAGGTATCTTGTTCTCCTCTTTACCACACTTGTATCACATTATTTGGCCACCTGAAAAATTATTCTGGTCGGTACTGCCACCGTGAGAGAAATCCATCGGCCTCTTCCTCTTGCTGGTAGAAATAGTATTAGAGACTAGTGTCGAACCCCACTAGTCTGCACCACTAGCTTCCCATATGTTCCGCTCAGTAATCAATGCCTGGTTCAAAATAGCATGCACTGTAGGAAACATGAAAACATTCACCAGCACTCAGATGTCATATTGAAGACCATCCTCAATGCATCTAGCCCTCAATGTCGCATCACCCACCATAACAGGTGAAAAACGTTGTAGCTCGGTGAAGCGGACATAATAGTTCATCACTTACATGGTGCCCTACTGTAGATTCATGAACTCTTGAGCTCGATCTTCCCTTAGAATTTCGGGAAAGAAAAACTCATAGAAGACTACCTGAAAATCTCCCCACAACATGTCTCGATGATGGTTAGTTTGGGTGGTAACATCCCGCCATCTCATGGAAGAATCACGCAGCATGTATGTAGCGAGATTGAACCTTCTCCTAGGAGGTGTCTCCAAATTCTCGGAGATCTTTTTCATAGAACCTAGCCAAGACATTATATCATGTGGTCTGCCATCTTCTAAAAACGTAGGCAGATGCTTCTACTAGAATATACAAGTCAGCTCTACCATAAGTGTGGCAGCCGGCGGTGCTCCCTAGAAGGTCTGTACAAACCGCATGATGCCTTCATGTAATTTCACATCAACACCAGTTTCCAGTATAATGGTTGGAGTCACATTGGGAAATGATATAGGATCCCTCAATAGCCCATGTCCAACCATCTCCGGAGTATAATCATCGCCACACTCTTAGCGAACAGTGTGTGGTCATCTCGGCAGCCTGACACTACAAGGCCATACACATTCCCTAGTTTATTATTATCAAGGACTGAAAACTAAAAGATCATGAAGGGAAAAAAAGAAGAAAAGTACTCAAGTATTACAAAACATGACTACATGGCATGTATAATTATTACATGGCATGTTCCCATAAGTCATTCACATGGGTGTGCACTTCATCTCAAAATGGTCATGTAACACCCCAACCACATGGTTTGTTGTCTCAACACACGTTGTGTACTTGAATCCACTTTCCCTGCTCAAGGCCTTCTACACTGTTAATCCACATGGCTCTCCTAAGACGAGACTATAGGACGTGTTCAATGTAGACATGATGTGTACTCAATAAGATTCACCGGCCCATGTTGTTAGTGACACATCCTGTGTACCCAGGTTACATTGCAAGGCATGTTACACCCGAACACGGCGTGTACACCACCCTATTTCCCTAGCCACAAGGCCAAGTACACACAGTCTCTCACCGGTCAAGAATATGCGGCATGTCTCATAGGTACACAGTGTGTATTAGAAAGGTAACACATACCCATGTAGTTAGATACACGGCTAGACACAAGGTCAACCCTACACGATATTTACAACAGGTATATAGTGTGTTCCCACAAGTACTCCCCTATCCTGTGTCTCAAACCACATGGGATATGGCATGGTTAAAGACTAAACAATGTGTACATATTGTAAATGATGTGTACTTAAAAAAATTCATTTCTATCTAAACAACAGATTACATGAGGTGTGTTAATAGAACCAAACACTGTGTTGTCTGGGTTTTCAGAAAGTAAACCTTAGAAACTACTTTGGAGCCCCCTTTTTCTTTAATTTCAATCATCGGTATGCTAAATTTTGATCTTTGGGAGCCCATACTCCCCGAAAATCAATGTTTATCACCCAAACATTCACATTATAGTACAAAATGAAACAAAAATATGGTTCATGATACGCCAAATTCCGGTCCAAGAGAGCCCATACTTCTCATGAACCAAATTTTAGTGTCCATAAACCCAACCGTAACAAGTACCAATACCCTATCAATAGTAGGTGTGTCTATCTAGGCACCCATAACAACAACATTATGTTCCTAGCACAATATCTATCACGACATCATGCAATTTTTATTGCACCCACATTGCATAGGAACTATGCATGACATGTAATTATTACATGTTCCAAAATGATGCATGAGATGGAATAGCCTCATTTCATCGGGTTGCAACTAAATAGAACCCAAGTATATAAAAATATAAATTGAACACCACAATTGTGTCACCCAATGGTGAAATTAAATCAAATGTAAAATTACAAAACTAGAAAAATTGAAATTACGAGGTAGATTGGATTTTCCATGTACATGGGTTAGCTACTCCCGGGCACCGTTTACTACCAATTACCAATTTCGTTATATCCTTGACTATAGGCTCCAAACAGTATGTCAATGAAAAAAACCATTGATACCACTTTGTAATGTCCCAAATCTGGGTTCCACACAACGGGTGCCCTGAAACCGGTTGGTAAAATGACATCAAGAGCATTTCCCCAAACGCAAGAGGCGGCCGACTAGCAGCGATAGCCTAGGAATTATAGTGGGGAAACTATGCCCTCATTTTTCAAAGTGTAGCACAGTAGAAGAAAATATATATAAACACAAAAGAAAAAGTATTAATAAATATAAACCATAAATGGAAAACTGATGTAAAAGATCAATAACATTCATATATATATAATGATGCAACATGTCACTAATTCTAAGAAAGAATCCAAAAAATGATACACTATAATAAGATACGATATGACACAATGTACTAATACAGCAAACAAAAAACAAAAAAAGTGCAATAGGAACTCTGCAGCATCATAAGCCTAAGCTCAGTCCCATGCTCTCCTACTCTTCTATAACAATCATGTACTTGTGTAGGGACCCTTGACCTTATCAACACCTTCAGAAATATAATCTGTTTGGTCTAAAGACATGACCCAAACAAGGTTTGAGAAATAAATCCCAGTAGGAAAACATCAAAGGCTCGTGCCCAACTATTAGTGAAAATGTGTAACAAAAGTGTGCAATAATAAAATGTAGCAAACTACGAAGTACACAAAAGTAACTATCTCTACTAGTTCCATTGAAATTTTAATAATTATTTAACAATTCCAAGCCAGCGCTTTAGCTTTTCAGGTATAACATAAGAAATCACTACAATGATTATTCAAAGTAAATAGTGTCCTCAGACATGAAAATCTTACCCTCATGTAATCATAACTAAAACCCTCAGGTGAGAGCCCTCAAGCATAACAAATATTTACCTCAATCATATGAGATATCACCCTCAGGCTAAGATGCTACGACCCCTAGCCATAAGAACGTTTCCGTCAGGATAAATAGAGCATTTCCCTTAGGCTAACAAAACCTTGCCCTTGGGCTTAACATAACATTGCAAGTAAATGGTCGAGCCCAAAGCTTATTAATAAATTTAAATATGTTTCCTCTCAAGAAAACATAGAACATGATATAATCATATCATACCCATAGGTATCCTAGAAAAATGGCTAAACAATGGAAACACACCCACGGGGTGGCCCTGGGTCAAAGAAACTGTCCCAAACATCAGTTTACAATTATTCATTTAGATTACCTATGAAATTATAGGTATCTTAACAATCAATGCCTCAGCCATACGATACCCTAAACACAGGTTCAGAGCACAGTGGTACACAAAAACAACTCAACAGTTGGAATTAAACACAATACCACGAACCTCGATCTCCTTGGATCGATATAAATGAACGGTGCTTCTAGAAATGACCAAGAACATCATAGATATGGTATGAAAAAACTCCCATTAAAACGTAAATAAATTCTCTTAGGGAACAAATTGGTAGGAAAGACTCAAGGAGAGAAAAGATCGTACTAGTGCGGTGCAAACGAGATCAACGACAGAAGAATCAGATTCCTGGTGTGCGATCGAGTGCTCCTCCAAGCCTCAGCCTCCTCTTTCGCTACTCCAAGTGAGTTCTCTGACTCCACTACCGAATGAGGAGGCTACTGCCTGTTTCAAGAGAAAACAACATGAATACATGGCATGCACTTTAATGTAAATGGCATGTACTTTCTTCATTCAACTGTTCCCCTAGAGGCTGCTTTTTACCACCACCTTCTTCATATGTCGACTGATTAAACAGCGTGTATTACTGAGTACATGGAGTGTGGTTAATTATTACATAATAAACCATCAAAAAGCCTACCTGCCCTATGTTCTCGTCCTAAAAGGGCAAAGTACACAGTGTGTATATGAAAGTACACGGCGTGTAGTTCATTTGTACCGAAAAACCTATGCGCCTGGTATTCTAATCCCACATAGCTGACGTACACATCGTGTGTACAAAACGTATATGGCATGTACCCATAAATGTGTGATTTTTTCCACATTTCACTTGTATTCTCAAAAACACTTAATGAAAAATGAAAAGAAGAAACTCGTACGTCAAGAATAAGAATCAGTTTGTCACAAATTTGAATTTATATAATATTTATTACATGTAATGTAGTTATTGTAAGATCATTATAATCTTGAAAAATTCATTTCTTGAAAAACTATTATTTGACATGTTTTTTTGTGTCTAATTTTAAATTAAATTCTTCTACTTCTATGAAATGAATTTAATAAAATCGATTCAATAATTAAATTTAGTATAATTCATATTAGTCAATATGTTCAACCTAATTTTTTTTATAAGTAATAGTAAAAATAATTAGAATTAATTACCGTGATTTGGGTTAAAACCAGTATATATTGAGTTATTCTATTAAGATATGACTCAAAATTACCTAAATGATTTCTAAAACCCCATTGGTTGGTTTTATTTATACCTTAATGTTATCCCCTTTTAGTATTATCCATTTTGGATCCATATTTATAATAAATTGAATTCACCATATTGAATAACTTTTAAACATTACAAGTGTGTCACTCCATTCAATTATAAAAGGGTACCTAAACCCTTCACTTATTAATGCATCTGGAGACATTTATCTCAAAATAAACCCTGACACAAATCTCTCCCAAACATCCAATATATAGGTTTTAGAATTCCTAAAATACCAACCCTAGTGTCTATATTAAGTGATCTAAAGGGGATTCTTCTAAGTGAAGATAATTTCCTACACCAAGATCCTTCTTTTTATTCTTATTTTTACACCTTTAATAATTTCCAAAAAATAAAAATATAAAATCACCAGTATCTATTATATAATTACATGTTATTATGTTTTTTCAAGATATATATCCATCTAATTAAACATCAAATAGAAAACAAAATCATCACTCTTGTGTAAGGTGAACTATCACGTCAGGAACTAACATAATTTTTTCTCCATCACTGACTCGTATGGGTAGTCATAATAATTAATATAATTAATATATATGATACATATGACATGATATTAAATATATATAATTAATATATCATAAAAATACATACCCTTTCACCCATTAAATAAATAATAATGTATCACAAGCATATGTACAGCCTAAAGTCTCTATGAAGTGATATGATTCATTTTTCATGTTAAAATTTTAATATTGATTATAAAAATGTATATAATAAGAAATTATACGGTTTTAAACTAGAATTTAATTCTCCTTATAAATAAATATAACATATTCCCATGAATGTGAACATTTATGAAAAAATAAGCATAACTTAATGAAGTAGTAAACACTTGAAACAATGGTAATAATGAAATATTATTGGAGAATGCATGAAAAGATAATATATGATATTATCAATATTAATATAGTTCTAGTATAAATTAATTAAATATATAAAACCAATATACTGGAGAATAAATCACATTAAAAAAAGGATTGTTAATGTAAAGGGATTTCATTTCAATTTCTATTCCATTCAGAAAAATTTGATATTATGCACATATTCACTTTTATATGGTCTATATACTCCAATTTTATATATTTAACCTAAATATATATTTATTCAAAATGAATAATATTTCAATTCTTAATGACTAATTCCTGGGTTATAATATAATATTTTCAAAACAAGTAACAATTTATTTTCAAAATCATAGTTTCTTCGTGGATATATTTTATTTTAATTAAAGGAATCTTGATTGTTATCTGAACTAAGATAAAATTACTTCTATATCCTATATGTATTTAATTATTCTCCATATTTTAATATAATCTTTCCTCTCTTTTTTACATTAATCGTGAAAATAAATTTTTAAAATAAAAAATGAATTAATTTCTTTATTAGTCAAATATATTTTCCATCGAAATTTATATTTTTTTATAAAAAATTAAAATGTAATTTTATTCACTAAAATAATTTATTAAGGAAATTTTATGTTACAATTTAATTTTAAATGGGTTTAAAGTACTATTTCTAATTTTTGGCGTACTCAGTTTCAACACTCTTAAAAAACTTAAAATGGAATATATTTTTAAGATATACAACATTATCTTAAATCCCCACCGCCAAAATTATTTTATGAAATTTATAATTTTTTACAATTTTTTTTAAAAAAAATTAGAAATTAAACTCTTTATTGAAATATTATGCTAATATTTCTCATTCAATCCTTTTATTCTTCCAAAGGACATGATTTTAATATAAAATAAAAAATTCCAATGAACTTATGTTCATATCATATATCTTATTAATTTTATGGTCATTAACATTCTCATAAAACATTTAATTTACTATTATCATTGTACATTATAAATTTGATGAATATTTATATTAATTGTATCAAGGATATTATTATTTCCTCAACTATATAACCATTTTACATATGAGAATTTGTTGTGAAAGTTATTTGATTAAACTAGGAAAATATTGATAAATCTATATTCTTTATTCAATGTCGATATTTATTGAAAATAACTAATTTTTATGAGATCAATTGATCATTCAGTATAAGAGTACTGCATTGTAAATATAGTGATGGGAGGGATCATTTATAAATATCCCCTCCATGTATTAATACATATCATTAGATAAATCAGCTGAAAAAATTAAACGGGATTTTAGTGTATACCTACCCATGTTTTTAAACTATCTTGTTGTAAAGTATTTATAGTATAGATATTACGATGCCTAAGATAATGATGTCTTATATTAATCATTTCCCTAATTTTTAAATTATTTTATATTACTATCCATTTTTTATCATCATTATTATCAATGGATGGATTTTGTGGTCATGTCATTGATTAAATAACATGTTTTCTCAGTTATTTGCATTTCCATATTAATTATTACTTATTTAATCATGATTCATTATCTTGTACATAAACCTTTATTCGAATTTGATCTCACCCTTATATTTTTTCATTTCCCTTAGATATAATGAATATTCCATTGATTGATTTCAATGATGCCAAATTTGTTCCATTATTAGGATTTGTATTTTTTTTTCAAATGTAAAATGGGTATCATTTATATACGTTGATCTCTAAAATTACTAAACTGATTATTCCATTATGATTAAAACCCTTGTATCTATAATAATGTAATAATGTAACCATTGGTTCTATGTAACTAGAGTGGGGGATTTTAGAGTTGGTATTAGTGGTAGTTTACTAATAACCTTTCGATTTAGACATAGGACACCATTTATTAGGTATCATAACCATGTGATAAAATTTTAGGACATGTGAAGTTGTGGAATAATATACTATGTTTTTATTAAGATAGGTATTAAGTTGTTTTTCCTTGAAATACATTCATGTCTGAATAATACAAGTGGATATAGATGTGGTGAAGATTCATCTAATTTTAATATAACCAAAAAAGAGTTGGATTGATTACGTATTAGCCATTATTCTATTGCACAGTGATTTTGGCTATGATGAAGTTGATTGGGTCCTGGACCTAGGGGGATATCCAACAAAGCAAAAGATATTCAAATTCCCTATTAGCTTTAGAGTATGAGAATGACCATAATTCGAAAATGGATTATAGGTGCAGCATGAGGAATGAGAAGAAAGTAAAATTGGTTTCTAGAAATATTTTTAATAAACCAAAAGAATAGAACAAACTAGTGGAAATATTACTCCAACCTTCTGAATCCCATTGTCACTAGATCATGACAAAACTGATGAATGCTAATATGGGGACAAGGTCAGATCAAGAGGTGGTACGTGAATATAGATCACTAGGGATGGTAATAGTAACTCTTATTGACTTGGTCATTGATTCTCAACATTCACATTTTTGAAAGGAGTAGTGTCATTTCATGAAACATATTATCTCCTATTTCATTCCCATCCACCAAAACATTGATCAAAAATCATCGTACATTTTGGTCACACATTGATGCACTGTCCATTTCAAGACATAAAATTCAATCATTAGGTCCTATCGTGTTCTCATAGATGATCCCATTCTCATCTATGCTTCAATCATAAGGTGACTCCCCACCATCAAGAATTTTCCTTTAGGATAAACATTCTAGATCATAATACCACCAATCCCTAATCAGGCCCAAAAGTGTAGACTCAATTGAAACAGATAAAAGAGTCCTCATATCTTGACCCTCGTAAACCACAACATTCTTTTGATCAAGTAAATTTACCATCTTCCACTCATTCCAAGACACCTGAACTTCCTGATATGGAATTTTCATGATAAAAGAGTCAATAACACTATTTGCCTTCTTGGTTATATATACTAGCTCAAAATAAAATAACCTCATTTACTCGGCCCACCTCTACATACAGAGATTCAAATCCAATTAAGAAAAGGTATAATTTAGGCTCTTATGATAAGTATAAATAGTAATAATTTTTACTGACAAATAATGTTACAAAACTTCAATCATAAACCACTGGTTTAAACATTAGGCCATGTGTAGGTAAAATCTATTCATGTGGACTCAAACATAGTGACCCATACACTACAACTCAACCTACATACATCAACACTTCTCTGATACCTACCCAAGATGTTTCACAAAACATTATATACTCCTCACCTTGATCGAGGGGTATCAACATTAGTTACATGATTAAATGAATTATCATCTATTAAAAAGCATTCTCACATGATACATACCATTCAAGCATTACCCTATTATTGTACAAGCAAGAAACCGGTGCTTCCAAATGGGGAAAGTCCTAGATGAACCTCTAATTATATCACGCTAACCCAAAAAAAATGTATTTCAAAAGCATTTTTGGGTTTCTCCCAATAAACAACTGCATGCACCTTATATGGGACTGCTGACACACATTCCTCTATTATAATGTGGCCCAATAAGTGTACACTATCGATCCAAAATTTACACTTAGATATATTGCAATATAGAAGATTAATTCTTAGTGTACTAAGGAAAATTTCAAGGTAATAGATATGATTGTAATGAGTCTTGGAGTACACCAAAATTTCATCCACAAACACTACAACAAACTGATCCAAGTACCTGTGAATAATTTTTTTCATCAATATAAACACTACAAGAGCATTATTCAATCCAAAAATAATCACAATGAACTCATAAATTCCATGCTTACTTCTGAAATGAGTCTTTGATTTACCAGAATTCCGATCACTCAGATGATGATAACATTACCTCAAGTAAATCAATGTGAAAAGGAAATCTCCCCTCTACTAGTCAAAAAGAAAATCGATTCATGGAAGATGATATTGGTTCTCCACTATCATCTAGTTCAACATCTAATTGTCAAAATATAATCAAAAGGTCTAATTGACCTTCATTTCAAACCAAACAAGGGAACACCAAGGAAACATACTCATATAGATAAACCCCTAATCCATAAACACTTCTAGTTTATTCTTAATCTCTTGAAGCTTAGTTGATTCCATTCTATATGGTGGAATAAAATTTGCCCATCCCTAACCATGATCTTAATTGTAAACTCCATCTCTCTCTCTCTGGTCAAAACCTAGATAAATCCTCAAGAAACTAATACTAAAACCAATAAACCGTGGGTGGAGAGGAATCCTGGTTTACCCCTCTATCATCCTACAATAGACTCTAAACATGTGTGGTAACCTATCACAGTTGTAGGTGAACTGGCCCTATAGAGCCCGTCTTGATATAGTTCATGGTGAGTATAATCGTTACCTTCATGAGAGGAAAAAGTAAATCTATTACAATAACAATCAATGTGATCTTACTATGATACTAACAATTCCATAACCATAATTAGGTCAAATAATATAATGTAAAGGATTTTAAGATCCTAACTGAAATGATACTCCCCATCCATGAGGGAACCCCCCTTGCACAAATACATACCTCTCAACCTCCCTCCAAATGTTGTATCTATCATCACAACCAACTCACAAACTCAACCACCAGGCTCCAATAATTCACATATTAGGTAGATATAATAAAATTATATGCCCCAGTATCAAATAAAGAACTAGAAAGTGTAGAATCTACAATAATAGTGTCTATAACTATTGATGGTCCAGCCTCACTATCAATGAAAATAGTCCAAACGTCATGAAACTATCATTCCCCTTATCCTTGGGTTTCAGAGTATGTTTCCTGAGTTAAAGCACTCCTTTGACATGGGTTCACTCTCCTAGAAGCACCATGTCTAATACCTCAACTGCCACAACCATTAGAACTCTAACTCGTAGACTAAGATGGGGTTGAAGAGCCCATTCAATCAATTTGATTATAAAAATATCCACCATTGTTCCTCATCTATTATGGGTTCATATAGAACCTATTAAAATTTTATATCCTACCACAAACTACATCAGTCTATAGTTGGTTAAGGAAAATGCATACAAAAGTGTCCCTTCCTAATCCACTGTTGATAGATCATTCGAGTAAGATCCTATGTAAGTGACCCTTCTCCCTAGCCACATTAATTTCTACTCCTCTGGCTAAAAATATCAATATGGTAATTCCTTCTCTCATAAGTCATACAACCTGACCATTCTGTAGAAATCACCTTTACTCTATTGAAATTCTCTTCTAGGTTTCCATAAGAAATCGGATTATGCTTCACCACTTTAGAATACATTTTCATCTTGGAGATATTTACCTATGACCTAATAACACATTTAATACTATCTTGAATCTTCTTTTTTGTAGTAGTTTTATCCCCCCAAAATGCTGGAACAACAAACTATAAATCTTTATATCATCATGCATATTCTTTTACTAACAAAATCCCACGCACCAACCACATAAACATAGATTCTCTCTCCTACCTAATCATCTTAGGGTAAAAGTGATCAAAGAACTTATCCTAAAATTATTTCATCTCCATATTTTCCATCAATCCATCCTATGTCTGGATTTCACACCAATAATTTTCTTAACCACATAATAAGTAAATAGAAAATTTATATATCTTCTAAATAGGAGAATCTAAGTGGCAAAGTAAATTAAATATGTACTAAATCTAAAACTCAATTTCCATGGTTCCACCCTCTCCATTAAATGTAAATGGTTGATGTAACTTGAACTACCAATTTTGGTCAGACATAATCTGCACAACCTGATCTATATCACTATCTATAAATTGAATGAAGTGATTAATGTTCTCATAGAACTACTCTCTTGACTTTTCACCTGGGACTATCGGTTCCTCAGGTTCCACCGCTAATGAACTATTTTCACCCATAACTTGTGGTCATCCTATCGACAAAACTCATCATAGAGGTAGAACTCTATAATTCCAAGAACAAATTTTAGGAAACATTACACAACATTATTATTGTAACATCTTGGTTCCTAAAGCCACAAAACGGGTTCCACGAACCCAGTTGTTCGCATGACCTCAAGCGCATCTCCCCAAACGCAATAGGCTAACAACTATAAGAGAGGGCCTAGGTATGATAGTGGGAAAACTATGACTTCATTTGGAAATTTGTAGCACAAAAAAATAGATATAAACATACAAAAAACAGAAGCAGCAAACAATACCCAACTAAAATGGATAATAGTACAGAAGTAAAAGATAACAACAGTCATATATATATGATGATGAAATATGTCTCTAGGTCTAAGAGAGAATCCAAAACAGGATACACAACAATCTAGAATAATCCACTAAAAAGTCAAAGTATAGAAAAGTAAAAGAAAATAGTGTAGTAGGAACTCAGCTGCATCGCAAGCCTATTCTCGGTCCCACACTCTCATAATCCTCTGCAACAATCAAGTACCTATATAGGGACTCTTTCCCTTATCATCACCTGCAGTAATATAATCTATTTGGGCCCAATACATGACCCAAATAGGGTGTGAGAAATAAATCCTAGTAGGCAACCACCAAAGGCTAATTCCCAACTGTCAGTGAAAATGTGCAACACTGGTGTGCAATAATAAAATGCAATAAACTAGGAAGTACTCAAAAGTAAATATCTCTACCAGTTCCATTGACATTTTAATTATTATTTATTACTTCCAAGCATAGGCTTTGGCTTGGAAAGTACAAAAAAAGTGAAATCACCATAATGAATATTCAAAGTAAGCATTGTCCTCAGACATGGATATCCATACCCTTAGTTAAATAGAATCGAAAGCTGCAGGTGACTACACCCAGTCATAACGAATTTTTCCCACAGGCATATGAGATATTTCTTTGAGGCACGGAAGGTGTTTCCCACAGGCATAATAAACGTTAGCCTTAGGCTAACGAACACCGTCCACAGTCTAAACACAACACTGCCCTCCGGCTATATAAGAAACCGAGCCAAGCCCAATGCATAAAAAGCAATACATATAAATTCCTCTAAAAAAAACTTAAAACACGTTATAGATATGGCTTACCCTCGGGTATCCTAGCCAAATGGCTAAATAGGGGGAATGCACCCATGGGGTGGCATTAGATCCATGAAATGATCCCTAACAGTAGTTCATATTTAATCATTAGACTACCTAAGCAATTCTAGGTATCCAAAAAGACAAATTTTCATCAATACAACACCCCGATCATGGGCGAGTGGCACAATGGTACACAAATTCTACTCGATAGTTGTAATAAAACCCAAGACCACCTACATCGATCTCCCCTAATCGATATACATGAATGGATCCTCCCGAAATGACCAAGAACAACGTAGATATGGGATAAAAATTTCCCATTCAAACTCAAATAACTTCCTTTAGAAGAAGAATTGTCAAGAAAGACTCACATAGTGGGAAGAACTGACCCCCATGGTTCAAACGTGATCAACGACAGAAGAATCTGAATCCAGGTGTGTGTTCGAGAGCTTCTCCAACCTTTGGCCTTCTCTTCTGAGCTCCAAATGAGAATTCTACCTCCTCTACCGAATGAGGAGGATTTAGCCTGTTTTTAGAGAAATTTAAAGACTACACGGCGTGTACTTTCCTTTTTAATTGTTCCTTTGGTGGATACTTTCCATCTCCATCATGTTCATCTGTAGACTGATTACACGGTGTGTATTACTAAGTACATGGTGTGTAGATAATTATTACATCCTGAATCACTGACAAGTCTACATGCCCTATGTTTTTCCCTCATGACCAAATCACATGGCATGTATATGGAAGTACACGATGTGTATTTTGTTTTTACTGACAAACCTATGTGCACTGCCTTCTCATCTCCCACAGCTGAAGTACACGGCATGTATCCATAAATTTGGGATTTTTCCCACATTTCCCATGTTTACTCAAAAAAAAAACATACGCAAAAAAGGAAAAGAAGAACCTTGTACCTCAAAAATAAGAACCAGGTTCTTACAAAATTCTTCCCTTAATACAATTATTTCCCGAATTTCCCTTCCAAGGGTTGTTAACATGAAGTTGTGAACAATTATGGCCACTGAGCAACTACATCGGTCTCTCACTCCTAGTTTTCGTCCGGTAGTCAGCCATGCTGTCATAACACCTGTATGAGAGGGAAATAACAAACCCCGGACAACCTTCATGCTCCTATCAATAATATGATTCAAATGCCTCTCAAAGGATGCATCGAACTGAAGTTCAACCTCCTCGGGCTGAAAAATGTGAGACAGGTCTGAGTGATAATGGTGCAACTGAGATACGTAGAAGACTTAGTGGATGGCCTGATACCTTAGTGGTAACATAAACTAATAGGAAACTGGCCCGAGTCTCTCTACTATATCAAATCGCTCCATATACCTCGGTGAAAGTTTACCCTATCTTCTGGTTCGCCTGTGTCCCAACCTCGGTGAAACATGCAAGAAAAACAAATCATAGACTACGAACTCCAAGGGTCTTCTATTTCAATCAGCATAAGATTTCTTACGAGTCTTTGTAGTATCCATATGCTTCTAAATCAACTAGAACAACTCTGAAGTCTCCTACACAAGATGTGGTCCCAATAAAGCTGGCTCACATGTCTCCAACTAGCACAAGGGTGACCGGCATGTCCAACCGTATAAAGCCTCATATGGTTCTATATCAATAGTGTCTAGAAAACTATTATTCTAGGAAAAATAGACCATGGGTATGTTCTTATACAAAGAGAACTCAATGTCCATGATGTATGCACGCAGCATGTGCTCAAGCACCTGTATCGTGTGCACTGGCAAGCCATATGTCTGAGGGTGGTAAGATGTGCTCAGAAGCACCTGTGTACCCAGTTACCTCTGAATTCTCTACCAGAAATTATATTTAAAACAGACATCCCTATCAAAAACAATAGAACTAGGGACCCCATAAAGGCATACTACCTATCAGATATACAACTTCTCGATATGGTTAACACCGAAGGTCTCCTTGATCAGAATAAACTGATCTACCTTTGTAAGTCTGTCCACAACAACCCACACGACATAACTGCCTCATGGTGAACACGGCAACCCTGTCACAAAGTCCATCGCAACATTATCCCATTTCCACTCTGGAATGGCTAACTTTTGTAACACTCCGGTTAGCTTCTAATTCTCCGAATTTACCAGTTAACAGGTGGAACATCTCGTAACAAAACCAGCTACCTCTATTTTCATACCCAGTCACCAATACTGTCGTGTTATGTCACGGTACATTTGGTAACTCCAAGATGCACATCCCAAGTTCAAGCATGAAACTCCCACATCAACTCCTCATGTATATCCCCTGGAACCCAAACTCATCCATGGATATGCAGTACCTCGTCATCACCGACTGTCCAACCCAGAGTAGGGTCATTACTTGCCACCGACTCCTGTAGAACATGGCCTTCCGAATTTGATAGCTGTCTCATCCTAACTCTATTAGGGAGGGTAGAAGTCACAGCTAAGGATGAATCATAGGCTCACCCCTGATGATCTTGAACCTCAAAATGAATCTTAGAGAACAAATTCATGAGTTTTCACTCACCACTGGCCTCCTGCACTGCCTGTAACTAAGTCCTCTTACTCAGTGCATTAGTAATTGTGTTTCCCTTACCACGTGTATATGCAAGCTCGATATTGAAGGACTGAAGGTATTCAACCAACCTTCACTGTCTCAAATTCATGTCACACTGGGTAATGATATATTATAGACTTTTGTGGTTCGTAAACCCCACAAAATGATCTCCCAAGAAATATTGTCTCCAACAGTGTAATGCATGAACAACTGGGGCCAACTTGAGATCATGAGTCGGGTAATAACTATAATGTGGAATCAACTCCCGAGACCCGTATGTAACTACTCGATCACCCTGTATCAACACTACTCCTATCCGAATACATGATACATCACAGAAAATTGTATATCTCTTTCCTAGATCTGGAAGTATCATGACTGGTGCTGATTTCAACCTTCCCATCAGCTTCTAAAAGGATATCTCACACTCTTCTGACCAAAAAAACTTCACACCCTTCACTGTCAAACCCGTCAATGGTGCTACTAAGCGGGAGAATTCCTTTATAATGTTCTAATAGTAACCATCCATCCCTAAGAAACTATGTATCTCAGACACATTTATAGGTTTCTCCCAAGAAACTACCGCTCCCACCTTCTCTAGGTCAACCGCAACTCCTGCATCTGAGATGATATGACCCAGGAAGTGTATCTGGTCCATCCAAAAGTGTCACTTTGAGAGCATAGCATATAGTTGATTTTCTCTTAGTGCACTCAAAACAATCTCAAGATGGGTAGCATGATCATTTCGAGTTTGAGAGTACACCAAGATATCATCCATGAAGACTACAACAAAAGAATCCAAATATTGGTGGAACACCTGATTCATTGGATCCATGAAAACTTCTTGCACGTTCGTGAGTACAACAAACATGAACATGTACTTGTATAGTCCATATATTATCCAAAAAGTTGTAAGTGGTATGTTTGATAGTAAAACGTGCAACTGATGATATCCGGATCTCATGTTAATCTTAGAGAACACTTGTGCTCCTAGAAGTTGATCAAAAAGATCATCAATTCTTGGAAATGGATATTGGTTCCTGGCTGTCAACTGGTTTAGCTTCCGATAATCCACACAATTTCTAAGAGTATTGTTTCCCTTCTTAGCAAACAGGACAGGCGAACCCCAAGGAGAAGTACTGGGTCAGATGAAACCCTTTGCCTGCACCTTCTCTAACCGCCTATTGAGCTCCTGCAACTCTGGTGTAGACATCCTATAAGGAGCAATGGACACTGGTGCCACTCTTGTCTCATTCTCAATATTGAAATCCACCTCTTTATCTAGAGGAAGACCTGAAATGTTGTCTGGGAAGACATCCTGAAAACGATCAACTACTGGAGGGAAATCCTTCTGAAAAGTTTCCTGTTCATCCAGATATAAACTCAGAATCTGGGCTATCACTCCACCTCGCCCAAGATGCTCGGGTCCACCATGGATCACTTGGACATCCCATTCACCATTTCATAGAAACTCTTTTCCCTCTGGTGATGTGAAAATCACCCTACGACGATATAAATCATCAAAGTCTCGAAAGGGTACCAACCAGTCCATCCCGAAAATGATGTCATAACTCGTCATCTCTAAGATGTAGAGGTCTCATAGAAAGTGACACCCTCCAACCTCTAGGGGAACTCCCTACACTAACGCACACTTACCATTATAGTCCCCAATGGAGTGTCTATAATCTTAACAGCAGAAGAAAAAGAAACAAAGAGACCATGAATCTCCACAAAGGGAACATATATAAAGCTATGTATAGCACCAGTATCAATAAGTACTAAAGACAAGACATAATCAACTATAATAGTACCTCTGACATTAGATGGATTGTGATCTTGCTCATATTGGGTCTGTTGTAATACATATGCTTGCCCAGTGTCGCAGCCCTGCGACACAACCTGGCTACCCTAAGCTGACCCGCCATGTAGTCTCTGAGATCCTGGTGTCTGGCTACCATGGCCACAATCCCCATCTCTGCCTGAACGTCATGATGTATCCCAATTCCCGGACTGTTAATAAGTTGTTGTCTCTACCACCGTATACAGAGTCTGCACAAAACCCCTCTTACTAGCCACTGGTGGAAACGCCCTGCAACAACACTAGGAGATGACCCATCCTGATGCAATATTGGCACTCCATTGGGTCACATGGACATTGAGATCTATTGTGCCCCTCTCTACCATTCTGGTAGCACATGACCTTCAAACCTAAAGAAATATTTTGGATATTATTGCCACTTTGAGAGAAATCCATTTGTATATTTCTCTTACCGGTAGAAATATTACCTGAAACTGGTGCTGAACCTATCTGGCCTACACCACTAGCTTCCCATAGGTTTCACTCTATAATCAGTGCCTGGTTCGTAATAGTGTGCACTGTAGGAAACCTGAAAAGACTCACCTATTCTCATATGTCATGTCGAAGACCATCATCAATGATTTGATCCCCCAACACCTCATCTCCCACCAGAACAGGTTCGAAGCACTGTAGTTCAGTGAAGCAGGAAGAATAGTCCATCACTAACATGACACTCTACTATAGATTCATGAACTCTTGAGCTCAATCTACCCTCTATGTATTTGGAAAGAAAAATTCGTAGAAGACTTTTTGAAAATGATCCCATGCCATGCTCGGTGATGCTCAGTCTCGGTGGTAACATCTCACCATCTCTTTGAAGAATCATGCATAATTTATGTATAGAGCTTGACCATCCTCCCTGGAGGCGTCTCTAGATGCTCGAAGATAGTTTTCATAGAACCTATCCAAGACTCTGCAGCCTGTAGTCCACTATCCCTTAAAAATGTAGGTGGATGTTCCTACTGGAAAATACGATTCAGCTATTCCAATGATGTGGTAGCCAGTGGTGCTCCCTGGAAGGTCTACATAAACTTCATAAAGTCTTCATTGAACTATGCATCTGAACCTACATCTGGTATAATGGCTGGTGCCGCATCTGGCTCTACTGGAGGATCCATCGGTTTCCTGTGGCCTACCGTTTCTAGAATATAATCATTGTCGATCTCTTGGAATACAACTCGTGGTCATCTCGGTGGTGTTACCCTACAAATTCAAACACACGCCTTAGATTAATTTATTATCGAGTTTCTTTTGTCCATTTAAATGTGCCCATGCAAAAAGGGAAAGATAACACAAGAACTGGAAAAAATAGACTACATGGTGTGTACCCTTAATCCCTTACATGGTTGTGTTCTTATGCCAATCTAGGCATGTGTCAACCCAAAATACATGGCTTGTTACACTCGCACATGGCATGTACAACACTTTGTTCCCCTTGGCCACTTGGCCAAATCCACATGGTCTCTCCCTGGTTAAAACTACATGGTGTTTCCCACAGCTACATGGCGTGTACTAGTCAATCTTCACCGACCCGTGTTTGTTAGTGACACGGATTGTATACCCAGGATGCACCACACTGCATGTTCCAAATGGAAGAAGTGTGTACTATGAAGCCCCAAACGACCCGTTTTGTTTGCGAGATGACCGACTACTTGGCTGACACTACACATTGTGTTCAAAGTGTACACGGAGTGTTCCCGCAAGACATTCCCTATCCCATGTCTCTGCCCACACGACATGTGACACAGTTAGAGACTACATGGTGTGTAAATACATTACACGTCTTATACATACATGTTTTTAATTTCTTCCTGAATAGAAGAGTACATGGCGTGTGATAATATAACCACACACCATGTTGTCTTGGTATCTGGACATGACACCTCCGAAACTACTCTGAATCTCCCTTTTTCGTTAATTTCAAGTGTTAGTATGCCAAATTCCGATCCATGGGGTCCAATACTCCATATGAATCAAATTTGAACACCCGACCATTTAATTTATAGTACAAAACAAAACAATAGTCTAGATCATGATCTGCTATGTTCCGGTCCAAGAGCACCCATAATTCTCAAGAACCAATGTTTAGCATCCAAAAAATCAACCGTAACATGTAAAAATACACAATCAAATAGCATGTATTTATAACACAGTACCTATCACAACAACATGAATTTCATAGCATCAAATATACTACAAGAACATGCAATTTCTAATGCATCTACATCGGATGGAAACTATGCATGGAATGTGATTCTAACATGTGCTAAAATGATGCATGATATGGCATACCCTCATCTCATCGAGTTGTAACTAAATAGAACCCAGTATAAAAATATTAACAGCACACCACAAGTGTGTCACACAATAGTGGAAATTAGGTCAACTATAAAATTGCAAAACAATAAAAACTACGATTTAATGAGGTAGATTGCCACTTCCATGAACACAGGTCAGCTACTCTCAGGCATAGCTTATTACCAATTACCAATTTTGACATATCCCTGACTATAGGATCTAAATTTAAGTCAACGAAAAGAAATATCCTTCGATACCACTTTGTAATGTCCTAGTCTGGAATCCACACAACGGGTGACCCGAACCCAGTGGGTCACATGACCTCAAGTGCATCTCCTCAAATGCCAGAGGTTGCCGACTAGGAGCGAGGGACTAGGTCTAATAGTGGGGAAACTATGCCCCCATTTTTCAAAGTGTAGTGCTGTGGAAATAGATATAAACATACAAAAATGGAAGTAGTAAACAATACCCAACTGAAATGTATAACAGTGTAGAAATAAAAGATAAAAACAGTCTTGTATATATGATGATGTTATATGTCTCTATGTTTAAGAGAGAAGCCAAAATAGGATACAATACAATCTAGAATAATCTTGTACAATGTACAAGTACAAAAAAGTAAAACAACATAGTGCACCAGGAACTCAGCAGCATCGCAAGCCTAAACTTGGTCCCATGCTCTCTTACTCTTTTACAACAATCAAGTACCTATATAGGGACTCTTGCCCATATCAACACCTGCAGCAATATAATCTGTTTGGGCCCAAGAATTGAACCAAATAGGGTGTGAGAAATAAATTCCAGTAGGCAACCACCAAAGACTCATGCCCATCTATCAGTGAAAATGTGCAACAATAGTGTGCAATAATAAAATGCAGTAAACTGGGTAGTACTCAAAAGTAACTATCTCTACCAGTTCCATTTCCAATTTAATAATAATTTATTACTTCGAATCCAATTCTTTGGCTTGGAAAGTCTAACAAGTGATATCACCACAGTGAATATTCAATGTTAACATTGTCCTCAGACATGAATATCCCTACCCTCAGGTAAACATAATCGAATCATGCAGGTGACTTCCCCCAAAAATAATTAATAGTACCCACAAAAATATAAGATATTCCCCGCAGGCACAGATGGTACTAACCACAGGCATAAGAAACATTCCCCTTCAGCTAACGAAAACTGCCCACAGGCTAAACACAACACTGCCCTCAGGCTAAGCAAGAAATCGGGCTGAGTCCAACACATATCAGCAATAAATATACATTCCTCCTAGTAAAACATAAAACAAGTTATAGATATGGCATACCCTTAAGTATCCTGGCCAAACAGCTAAATAGGGGGAACGCACCCACGGGGTGGCCTTGGATCCAAGCAATGATCCCAAACAGTAGTTCATATTAAATCATTAGACTAACTAAGAAATTATAGGTATCTAAACAGACAAAGCCTCGACTATATAACACCCTGAACATGGGTGAGTGGCACAAAGGTACATAAATTATACTCAACAGTTACAATAAAACAAAAGACCACCTACCTCGATCTACCCTTATCGATATACGCGAACGGCGCCTCCCAAAATTACCAAGAACTGTGTAGATCTGGGATAAAAGATTTCCCATTCAAACTCAAATAAATTCCTTTAGAAGAAGAATTTCGATGAAATAATCGTGGAGATGGAAGAACTCACAGGGGCAGTCCAAATGTGATCGATGATAGAATAATATGATTTTCGGTGTGTGGTCGAGAGTTCCTCCAAGCTTCAACCTTCTCTCCCAAGCTCCAAATGAGCATTCTGCCTCTTCTGTCGAATGAGGATGCTACTACCTATTTTACGTGAAATTTCATGACTACACGGTGTGTAATTTGAAAGTACAAGGAATGTAATTTCCTTTTTTACTATTCCTCTAGAGTCTACTTTTCACCGCCACCCTGTTCATCTACCGACTGATTACACGACGTGTAATACTAAGTACACGATGTGTAGACAGTTATTACATCCTGAATCACCTACAAGTCTACATGCCCTCTGTTTTCATCCCACACGACCAAAGAACACTGTGTGTATATGGATGTACACTGCGTGTAGTTTGTTTTTACAGACAAACCTATGGACCCTCCCTTCTCATCTCTCACAGCTGAAGTACACGACATGTGTACAAAAGTAAATGGTGTGTACCCATAAATTTGTGATTTATTTCCCATACTTCCCTTGTTTTCTGAAAAACACTTAGGAAAAAGGAAAAGAAGAAACTCGTACCTCAAGAATAAGAACCGGGTTCTTACAATTATCAAAGGAAAGAATGAGGGATTCATAATAATCCACAACAATTTATTCCCCCAAACCTCACCAAATTTTCAAAACTGAGGCACTATCACTACCCTTAACCATCTTACATCTGGGTCATGGTTAAAAAAATTTTAAACTCATTATCATTAATAGAGTCTTATTAGACACCCATTTATTTACATCATACATCACTTTGCAACCCATAGTTCTATATTAGGAAAAATTTTCAATTTAATTACACTAATCACGGAAAACATTTTAGTTTCAACTACTTAACTAAAACGTGATTTTTCATGAAATCATAAAATGATTCATGTCCTAAAATAATCCTAAGATACTATAATTATTCATGAATACTCAACTCTCCTTCCATATTGGTCCATGTTTCAAATATCATCAAATATCATAAAGGAATAACATCTCACAACAAGTTCAACTCTTGTGGGGAAATAGCATTCAATTATAAAAAACAACAGAATAACAACAATTGTACACTTGGAACATGGTTTTCAACCTCGTGCCTCGGTTATCTACTCACATTACAGATATATTAATAGAGGCCCGACTCATACAATTCTCTTTTCTACATTTTCAAAATATTAGGATAACTAAAAAGAAAAAAAATTCCAAAATTTTTATAACACTTGGTTACTTCCCTACTTGAATTCCACATATCGTTTCTCTAATTGTGTTGGTTATGTGACCTTAAATAACCTCCCCATACTCCAAAGGCTACTAGAAAATAGTGTGGGTCTAATATCAATCATGGGGATACTATAACCTCTTTCTAAACTTATCACAATAGTGGAGATAAAAAATAATATTCCAATGATATAACTAATTACCAGCCAAAAATAGTATCACATAATGTTTCCAACTGGAATACAATATTCAAAACGAAACAATAGATTTGTTATATAAAATACATGACATGTTTCAATTTATAAAACTAAAAATAAATGAATACACCAACAACCCCCCCCCCCCAAGTGGGTACTCACACAATGTTCAGTTCCTTCAACCATGCTCATTCACATATTAGTCTTCTAACATAGGGACCTTTCCATTATCCTAACCTACACCGATGAAATCTATTTGGGTTCCGATCTGGCAGGCTACATACGGTGTGAACACAACTCATTAATCCACCACAAAGAGTGTTTAAAAAATATACAATTAATAAATGTGAATGATGTTGTATAATGAATTATGTTTAATGCGCAAGTAAACATTTATCGCATTTAAATTATTAATTAATTAACCACATGATCTCTTGGGTTTCAAAGAAAACCCAATCTGTCGATACCTACTTCTTTCCTTGATAGAGGATAAAGTATCCACAAGGTATTTCATATAACAAAAAATTATGGATAACATTTATTATTTCAATCCATGTCATAAAATGTGAAACTGGAACCATAGTACAATTCCATCATTTTCGTCCAGGAATATCGTGTCTAGGACCCCGTGAGTATTTAAAGAAGTATTTTTTTCCACTACACATTTATCTATCTATAAATAAAGTTGGATTTTGAAGTAGTAGTCTTTATACCACACTTCTTATCACTTTGGTCTTTTGAAGTAGTTGTCAACATCCCCAGCTCATTATCAATCAATCACACAAGTGGGATTTTGAAGAATCATTGTCTTTCCCACACTCAGTGTCACTATGGGATTTTGAACTAGTAGTCCATGTTCCACACTCATTATCATAATATCACACAAATCACAATTTCATAAATAAACATTGTTAAACATCATTAACCTTCTCTTCATCAATTTTTATTAAAATGTACCTATTCAATTTATTAAATAAACAATGTTCAACAACTGAATTCACATGGGATAAAATGAAAATAACCATTAAACCATTTATAATCATTCAATATTATAACCCATTAACCCATTTAGGTCAATCTAACAATTTCAAAACCCTCTTTATCAAATAATTCACAATCACTTCATTTGACCAAATCCACAATCTGAATCTACCAATAATTAATTTACAAATTAATTAATCCAATTCCACAATACCAATATCCCAGCAGTTCCATAATAATAAAATCCTATTAATTAATTCACCAAATAATTAATCCAATTACATGATTCCATAAATTAATTAGATAGATAATTAATTCAATTCAAGATTCAATTTTGAAACATTCCAATTGAAATTTCTCAACACATACTTTCAATTTTTAATTCAATACTACGTGAAATCGACCTAGGCTACCTAGCTCAAGATCATTGATTGACACTCACTAATAAAAATTCCCAATTGAAGTAGAATGTTCAATTGAACAGTGAAGAAAATCATCTAGATCTGAAACCTAGATCCATGATCAAATGGATTAGATCTACTAAATCCTGGATCTATATCCATAACAAATAGAATAAAATTGCACATAATAGGATGAGATAAAGATAAGAAAAATGCAGGAAACTGATCAGGATGAGAATATCTTACCAAGATAGGTTCATATATTCAAGGTGGTCTTAAAAACCTCAAAAAAGGAGGTTGTAAAGTCATGGTATCCATTAGGGAACCTCTAACATGATAGAAAACATTGTACGGTCAAGGTAAGGTGTTTATGGACATATTTTTGGGATATTTTAAGTTTTTAATCAAATTCATCTTGTTTAAAATCCTAGGTGCATAGTTTTCTATATGAGGTGAACAGTTTCCCCTATCTGGGTGCCCTAACCATGCTCCTCACCAAGGTGTGTCACATGGTTACTCTTAATTGGGTGTACGGTTTGAAAAAGAATGTGTTATCCATGCGATTCTTCTGTGTTTGGGTTCACATGGTTTTTGGAGTTGAGAACAGGGTTTGGGAAAACTGTGCACCAACCGTGCATAAACCCCCACCCCCTCCTCCCTCAAAAATTATCCAATTTTATCCCAAACACACCTCATATAAAACCCATACAAAACATCCTAAAAAACAATATCTATAAACAGGCTCAATACCTCTCCAGAAAATTTCAGGATCATACATCAGGTTCCTTATATATTCAAAGGAGGATGAAATAAAGGAATATTTTGATATTAATTTTCTAAAAGATGATTATAAAAGAATGTATGAGTGTTTGATTTGATTTAATCTAAATGATTAGAAAATTAATTTGATTGGTAAACAAGACCAGATATGTTCACGTGGACACAATATGGGAATAACAAAACTAGATGAATATGTCTATACCTAGTAAAAGTTATCATATCACTTTGAGGATATCATCAAATACAAACCCATATTGAACACATCTAAAATATCATAGATCATAACCAAGGTGATAAATTATAACCATTTAAAACATTTCAACATTTGATTTATAATTTCATATGGGGTTTGAAAAAATTTTATTGCATGTAAACATTATGGGTTCACACTTTTCCTTAGAAGGGTATTTGGAATAATTATTTCAATTTATTAGGTTTGTGTATCCTTAATGTGAACCTAGTTTGATACTATAAGGATATATTCATTGTTTAAATCACATTTTTTTACAAACCCATATAAAGGACTTGAAAATATTTTTATGATTCAATGATATACCGGATGGAACCATATTTATAGTTCTGGAATTAACAATAAATAAATTTTAAATTTCTTTATGTGATACATGAGATTTATAATTATACATTATGATTTAAATTTTATTATATTTGGGGCTAATTTTGAATATTTCATTCTTTAGAAATGGATCTCGACATAAAAGATTGTATCAAACCAAATTTTCAATGTAGAAATGTATATAAAGAGTAATCCAGTAATATTGGTGATCAAAATAAGTAGATCATCGATATATTATGAAATAAAACACACGTTATGATGTATAAAATTTTCCAAATAGGGAAAATGATGTATTATGGCATGATACTACTGTATTAGATCATTTCATGTGACATATCATTTAGTGAAACTACTTATCATGTTCATCATGTGAAATGGATTAATTCCCTCGAAAAGATATGCATTGCCTTGGGATATGATGTATAAGAAATGGTTATATATGATTTATATTATCTCAAGGGTGGTGATGATAAGTTCTTTTTGTTGATCTATAATATTATGGGGGAAGATGAAATAAAATTAATGGAATCTATAGATTTTAAAGAAACTATTCTCAAAAAATATTTCACTCCTAGGAAACACACTAAAATGAAGTGAAATAACCTCATCTTATAAAAAAATAAAAATGAATGTATAGTGGGTTATAGGGACACCTTTAAAATAGTATCCATGTATATAACATATTATATTTGTTGTACTAAATGTAGGATTTACTATTTCTTTATTGGTATTATTCCATGTATCTAAAGGGAAATATTCTCTAAAATATTTTCATCATATGGTGGAAGAGTTATATGAACCATAAAAGAAGATGATGATTTTTAAAGGTCCTATATAATCAAGAATAGTTAAGAAAATAATAGTTCTTCTAAACAATGGGAAAAGGGGAACACATCAAAGAAGAAGAATAAAATGAATTAATATTAAACCAGAGAAAATTTTGGAATGAACATCATAAAAAATGAACTAATGGAATGTAAGTGAGTTACAAGTGTAGAGAAAAGGTTAATATAGATCATGATTTTATGGTAATGAAGGATATAACTACTACACAATTTTTGTAACTATAGTGTAATGGAAAATTCATCAAATCAATGTCCCAATCATCAAGTAAATCCACCATATAAGATATCATGGGTGGAGGTCCATTCTAATGTTATCACTACACATGAGTTTGATTTTACCAAATATGTGTTGTTTGGTACTTTAATAATAGCCTCATATTTAGAATTTGTTTTATTTGATTTTTTATTCTCACAAAAAATTTTATATAACATTTTGTTATGAAAAATATATATTCCCTGATGTTTTCACTAAAAATTCCTACTAGAGATCTCACTGATACAATGACGTGTTAATAAATTTTCATTATGACCCATAAAAATTCTCTATTTACATAATTTATTATCAAAACATTGTTTTTATTTGATATAATCTTTTGTATTGACTAAATTTCAAAATACGATGAAATACATTATTTCAAATTAATGGAAACTATGATTCTTGATGAAGATATGGAATTCCATTTCTTTATATAGGAGACCTTATCATTTGGGTCATTTATAGATCCATCCCTAATACCTCTTCTAAATATGATTCTTATAGAATAATAAAAAATAAAATCTATAGTTGGAAAATGTAATATTAAAATAGCGGATATACCTATTACAAATAAATAAATTGATGTACGTACTAATAATTACATGGACAACTAATAGTGTTTAAAGTTTAGTTTTTAATTATATTAATCCTTCATTCAAGACCTCAGTCAAAGACTCTCTATATAATTATTATTATGGAATTAATGTAGTTAAATAAAAAACTATAGTGGTTCTATGTTAAGGTATTTATTCAACCTATTGTTTCACTTTGGTTCACCCCTATACTTTTCATTAAAACGAAATATGGTTCCATGGGGTTGTTCATTAATTATTGGTAAATCAATTCCATTATTATAATGAACATGTATCTCTTTCCTCTTATTGATGACTTATTCGATCCACTCCATGGAGCTCAATATTTTCCTAAAATTGAACTCCATTATAGGAATCCTCTATTATTATTAAAGAAGGATGATATTATGAATAAAAAATTTTGCATGAGGTAAAGACATTAAGATATTATAGTAATTACATTTGATTGAATATGGAACCATCTATATTTGTGAATCAAATTATCAATTTATTCAAGGAATATATTGATAATTGTTTTTGGTTTTCATTGAAGATATCTTGGTGTATTCTAAATGATATGTGGAAAATGTGAATTTCTTATGGATCAATCTTGGAACTCCAATAAGAAAAGTGTTATATATGAAATTTATAAAGTATCAATTATAGATACTAGAAGTTTCCCTTTTTAGACATATTTCTTATATAGATAGAATCTTAGTTCATCCTGTGAAGGAAGAGGAAGTCAAAGAATGGACTAAAAAATGAACATAACTAAAGAACCTTGTTTATTTCATTTGTCAGGTTATCAGTAGTGGTTCATTCAATATTTTACATGATTATCTAATATATTAACTGATAATGCATTTTAAGTGGTTATGTTTACAAGTAAATGGTTCGTAAATAATGTTTTAAATAAATAAATAAGAAATTATTCAATGCTATAATTTTGAATCTACCATAAAAAAATAATGGATTTTGGATATATAGTGAATCATCCAAGAAGGGTCTTTGATTTATCCTTATACAGAATGAAAACGTAATTTTACATGCATCAATATAGTCAAATATTTGTGAATAGAACTACACAACTCATGATTTTGAGTTCATATCTATAATATTTTCCTTGAATATATGGATATATTATCTCTATGGTGAATGATGTGAGATATACACATACCATTAGTACATGAAATACATATTTTCACAGAAATATATTAACATGAGGTAAACGAAGAGGAACAAATTACTCAAGGATTATGATTTCTCAATACACTACCACCCAGGGAATGAAAGTGAGGTACCATATATATTGATAATGAAGAATATAAGAGTTATGAACAAACTGAGGATTGAAGGAATCCTATGATCACACATCCAAAATATATAGATATATAAATTATTAAGGAATGAGTGATATCATTTCATTTTCAAATGATTGATAAAACTACTTAATTAAAAATATAAAACATTTCTCATTCTGATGAATAGAATTTTTGGAAGAAAATTATATTCCTGAATGATGTAAAATTGGAAGAAGTCATTTGTAAAGATGGAATCCAAAAATTTCAAAAGAGACAATGTCTTCCATCTATAATTGAAAAAAAAGGTAATTATTGGATGATTCTCTATGACTGAATTTCTCTATACACCATGGTATCACCTAGATGTTTATGCATATGAGGGATCATTTTTTGTGGGATAACATGATGATGTAAATTAGCGATTAGTTTATTATTGGTGATGGCTAAGAGATAACATCCTAGAGTAGTCCTGAAACCACAACATATCCATATGTGTAAATGGGATGAAATTATTACAAACATTGTGATGGTACTACCAAAGAATACAAGAAGAAATTACCCAATATGGGTTATTTGTAATCACATTTGAAAATATTTATATTTTCTTTTTTATAAGAAAAATATTTACCTCTTAAGGTCCTTGAACGACTATATGTTAAAAAAAATTTAAATTTCATGGTGCACCACATTCAATTTTTTCTGATTATGATCCACAATTTACATATAAGTTATGGAATCATTTTTATAATTCTCTTGATACTTATATTTATCTATGTTCTACCTACCATCCTTAAATAGATGGGTAGTCTGAAAGGACTATTCAACCATTAAAAGGAATATTGAAAATTTTTGACAATAATATAAATTTATATGGTATTAGTATTTACCTTTAGTATAGTTTTTTTCCATTCAAGTATTCAAATGGAGTCATATGAAACATTTTATTGTAAGGGATGTTACACTCCGACTTTTAGTGATGAAGTTCTTTAAAGGAATTTTGTAGACCTAAAACATTTTGAGGAGAAAATGAAAAGGGTAATGAAAATTAAAAATCATATTAATAAATCCCAAGGTAGGAATAATATTTATTCCTAAATTTGAATAAAATATTATTAATTTCATGTGTGACATATTTTCTTCTAGAAAATGTCTCTGTGGAATGGTTTTATATGGATCGGTAAGAATGGAAAACTAATACCTAGGTACATCTCTATTTTCAACTCCTAGAATGAAGTGTGTCTCTTATTTACCAATTTACAAAGACACCATGATTCTCTAAATTAAATTATGTATTTTATATATCAATATTAATGAAGAATTTTCTAGAACCAACACTTGGTCCCATTACTTGTGATGAAATATAATTGAAACCTGAAGTATCATACTATGAAGGGAATATCCAGATTCTTGATATTAAAGATTCATTATTGAGGAATTTGATGGATCCACCTATAAAGATACATTGGTGAAATCATAAAATGGATGAAGAAACATGGTAACTAGAAGATTTTTTGTATATGAACCACCAAATTTTTTTTATAAAGTGATATCTATATAATTTTGAGAATAAAATTATTATAGGTTGTAAGATTGTTACACTCATGCCACAATTATAGTAAGTTAAAATTATATATTAATAAAAATATAATAGAATTAATAATTTAATATTCCATGGAAAAAAATCTAATTTAAGAGGGTGAATATTGTTTCTGAACATACATGGTCAAAATAAGCCTAAAATGATATTTTTAATTTTTCCATTAGAAATAAGATTTTATGAATAAATAAAAATGTATTATTTAAATAAATATCATTTTATTTATAATAATATTTTATAATATATTTATATTTATATTTATATTTTACCACATATTGTTTATTAATTTTTTATAAATAAAAATTTGATCATTGGGAGGTAAAAAGTTATATTTTTTTGAAATCTATTTTTTCATAAAATTCACTCTTTTAAATGGAATAATTTCTATCCATTTTTATTTATTAAAAATTTATTTAATGTTGAAATAAATTTTTATATTAAATTTATAACTATGTTAATTTAAATACATATAATCATTGTTAATTGTCATATAGTTTATATAAGATCATATTATGCATAAAAAGCATTTCATCAAAAACTGTTTTTTCAAAAAGTTTGAAATGTACATTTTTAAATTAAATTCTAGAACATAGTTGAAATGAATTTTAAAAAATGTATTTCATATTTGTAATCAAAATTAAAAAAAAATATTAGGTAACATGTTTGTAACATCCAAAATTATAAAGATAATAAAAAATCAATGATAATAATTTATGATTATTTTTATGTAAAAAATGTTTCTTTTCTATAAAAATAAAATAATTTATGATTTAATGTCCTTTAATAAATGTAAAATTGGAGTTTATTCAATGGAATATTAAATATAATATTTTTTAGTAAGCTGTTAAGTTAGGGTGATATACAGAGGCTTCTATAGTCTCGACATAGAATTAATAAAAAATTATATATATTATATTACATGTGGATCATTCTTATCTAAAATAATTGAATTTCCCCACATGGTGTCTGTAAAATTCCAAAAATATGAATCATTATTACCAAAAAAACAAATAAAATTCATTATATGATTATTTAGTACCAAAAATACACACCAAAATAAATCCTAACCAAAAGATAATATCAGAGTACAAAGAAGTATCCAAAACCAATGAAACTAAAATACACTGATAAAAACATATTAACATCTTAAAACCATCTCAAAGATAATACGCAACAACACATGTCCATGTAAATCAATATGAATAACTATATAACCGGGATACCTTACCTTTATGGGTGTATCAATATATATCATCTACATATGCACCAAGGTTCCCAAGAAGGGGGTGTGTATAAAGGGTTTTAGGATTTCCCCATTCACTTACCAAGTCATTCCCCAAGGAAAAAACATGATATAAAATTTATATAAAACTATTGAAAATAAATTTAATGAAGTTTATATCCATTCAAAATAGTGTTTCTATGATATGAAATCAAACAAGCATTTAAATCCATTTTTTAAGGAATATATCAACAAACTGTTAAAACAATTCCCAATTTTAGATTTGGAATATATTATTACATATCCACACAAATCCATGAAACACACACAAGCTTGGAGTAAGAATCGATGGTGAAACATCATATCTATAATCCATCTCAATAATGGTGGTACCTCATGACCATTATCTATCCCATTCAAAACGTACAGAACCATTATTCCCAAAATCGTATCAATCAACTTGCATATAATATTTCTTTGTATTTCAAATCATTTAAATGTATAATTTTTTCGATCAAACCAACTATAATTTTGAAATCACTATTTTAAAATTATAGATAACGGTTTTCCAAAAAATCCATACAATTCCCATGATTTTGACAAAAAATCAAGAAACTAAATCAATTTGAAATCAATACATCATGTTCTAATTCTCATAAGTCAATAGAGAAGCCACAAATATCTCAATATTAGGTGGAAATAAAGAATATGAAAATAAAATCACAAACCAAACATGAAAATCCTTATATCATCCTTAGATCTTCGTCTCATCAATTAAAACAATCATATCTTATAAACATTGACATCACACTGCATGGATCTACCCAAAATAGACTAGATCCATTATTCCAAGAGAGGTAAGAAGAGGAGATATAAGGAAAATGAAGAATAATGATCACTTAATAATTAATCTAGGAATCCAATTCTCTTAAATTATCTTAATAATTTCTCTCGAATCAAAAGTTATCTCCTCTAAATAATTGGGAGGAAAATAAAATCGTTTTCAGCCTGTTTAGTGGAGAAAATATTTGTTTGTGAGGTAAACTATAGTAGATCCTTGATTTTTAGGTCTAATTTTTCATGGTGTGCGGTTGGGGCGCATAGTTTGGAAAACATTCCTCTAAATATTCATGAGATAATGACTCAAATAACACCATGCAAGGTGTCCTGGAAAGATTAGAATATCCTTTTGTTAATCATTATATTCCCTTATATCCATCCTGAAATTTTTTATCTTGGAAGATACATGGTTTGGCTAAAACATTCCCCTAAACTTGTGCATACCCACTTCCCACTATATCAACTTCACCATTTAGTGGAGATATTTCATGGGTTCTACTAACCATGATCAAATCATACGCCTCTAGAATATCCTCAAAAATGCTCTAAAGCTCCACCGAACCTCCCAAAAAATTAACCCAAATATTTTATATTATTCAAATACATAAATAAATGTTAATTTACCTACAAAACGGGCCATACATCCTCCCCAAAAATGGCCTTTCTGTCACCAAAAATTTAGAACCCCAGTTTTGTCCTAAAAGAGTTTGGGCCAATGCTCTACCATTTCCTTCCCATGCTCTGACATTTCTTCAAGAACAAATCTAGGTTTCCATAAAACCCACACTAGATAAATTTCATTCCCACGTATGACTTTCACTTGGATATCAAGAATACGTAATATCATGTGAACTAGCATTTCATCTGACTCATTTTCAACATGATTTTATCTAATCACATGGTCAAGATCATGTTGATACTTCATAAAATGAGATACATGAACCACATTATGAACTGAACAAAACATTTTTCGAAAATCTAGATGATATTTCACCTCACCAACCAATTAAATTAACTCAAAAGTAGATCTATATCATGGATATAACTTTACAAAATTACAAAAACAATAGTGGCCAAGACTTTGAGAGATTCTCAAAAATGCATGATCACCCACCTCAAATATTAATTGAAGTTGACGATGATATGAATACGATTTCTAATAAATCATTGTCATCTAAATTGTCATTCTAGTCAAATTAATTATCTTCATTGTCTCTTGTATATGTCTAGGTCTAATAGATGATGTATCACATGATTCCACCCCTCAGAGTGGAGGATGATAAGGACACCCATACAATGCATCAAATATAAACTTTTTTATCAAGGCCTAATTATCGTTGTTGTACAAGAACTCCACTAATTGTATGTGATAAAACCATGAGCCGCTAAAATATTCTAAAAAGACATAAGAATATCATAAATCATTTTGATTATCCTTTATGATTTTGCATCTATTTTAATATGATACATCATGCTCATAGTTGACTAAATCCGAAGGGATTTCTGCACGGATTTTCCAGAAATGACATAATCCTCAAAATTCAGTCTGATACAATCAAAATGGGTATTCCAAGCCTCTTTCCACTTCTCGGATTTTTATTTTTGAAAATTATTACACCTTATTTGTCACGAACCAGCATGGGTCGACCCTGATCTGGTCACCCGAGCCGATCCGCGGCAAGTCCCGAGGGGCGTTCCCAATCCCCTTGGGATAGCAACAAGTGTCGGGCATCAAAACTTTAATAATTGGGAACGATTTTTCCCATGGGAAAGAGTTAAGAAGACAAATAAAACTAATGATAAAAATAAGAACTGGAAGCATAAAGACAAATAAGTCAAACATACCTCTGTGTGACCTCCTAGTTCACCACCCAACTCAAAACCACGCTGCTCCAACATTGAGCAGCTGAACCAAAACCCAGTACGAGAAGCTGAACCTGCAACTGAAATGATAATATAGGTGTGAGGATTAAAAATCCTCAGTAGGTATGCCAAAGTAAACCATAGGATCCAACCAATACCACCTCCAGAAACAAACCCAAAAAAACACTAGTTTTCACATACAATGAAAAAAATAGGTTTTTCACATTTTAAAGGAAAAATAATCCAAATTTACCATTTCAAAACCATCACACGCCACAACCAGTTTTTTCCAAAACATTGAATTTATAAATAACTGGATTGCAAATCTATGTTTATCACATTATGAAAAAGACGAAAAAGTAATAAGTAAATGCTGGAAACCAAATGCATGTAACAGTAAAAAAGCAGAAGTAAGAAATAACCATGGGTGATCCTAAACGACCCTAGAAAACCCCTGGACGTACTCAGGTTCAGACTACCTGCCAGCGTGGTACTCCATAGTCAATAACCAACTAGTCGCACTAATAGACAACCAGTGGCACATCACTCCCGGCCTGTCCACGACTCCAGGGGGTACTAACCCATCTAATTAGGGCTAGCAAGAAACCGTCACTCGATAATCTATAAGACGCCCAGGAACCCATGGTGGTTTTAGTAATACTGTGTAAATGGGAGGCCCTCGCACGCGTGACTCATCTCACCGCACTTTCCAACCCCTTACACGGACACCGCTACATGACAACCCTCAAGGGAAGTCCCCCTTTAGAGATACCCCACAATCATGCACACATCAAAAGTTCTTTCACATTCAATAAGGTGCCAACCGGGCCTTCACATAATTAGAATCTTTAAACATTTCACAAAAGGGTTGGGTTTCTAATCAGGCACATCCAGCTTTCTCAAAATCCAACACAATCATCCCTTTACATTTTAAAATTTTGAACGGACCATTACACCAAACAATCATTCAACTCACACGAAAAGAAAACTGGGCCAACCACACTTATGCTCCCTTTTTTTAAGCACCAAACCATTCATCAAAAACCTAATTTTTAGAAAATATAGTTTTAATGTGTCATTTTCATTTGGAGGCACATCCATGTGAGCACCTAACGCTCCATGGATGTGCCAAAATCTAATGTCACATCTAGTTTTTTGGAGGAACACCATATAACCCATCCTTCCTAAAACACTTTAGTATTGAAACCAAACCCGCCCTTATCACAACACTTTTTAAAAGCAAAAATGTCTTTTCAAACCATCACCCTTTCCAAAACGTTACTAAAACAACTCAGAAGTGTATAATTTTGTTAACCAAAACACACCAAACCAATTTTATATTTTCAAACCCCAATAACCATCGAATTAAATCAAACACATCACAAGGCACAAAATTTAACTTTTCCAAGAACCTATTCATTTCATATAAATCAACATTAAAACCACTTATAGAAATTTAAAACAACTTTATAAACTTGTTAGATGTTTTTCATAAATATAATAGAGATGCAAATACTATATGGGGATTAATTGAAAACATTCAAGTGCTCAAGGTTTGAATCAAAAGGAAGAATGGTTGGATCACCTACCTCAAATACACAGCTCATACGACATCAGCTCGAACCCACATTGCACTACCAGTATACGCACTACACAACAATTAGAATGAATCTTTAAAACAACAAAATAACGTCACCTTAGAACCAACCGTGCATCAACCCCTTACCAAAACATGACTCGCACCATTTAAACAATTTAAATAAAACCTTTTCACAAAGAACAAACACAAAACCCTCTTTTGAAATCATAAACACACCAAACCTTTTTGAACCTTAATTCACACCACTTAGGCAATCAAATAAATAATCTTCATAGTCAAGAAATCATTTTCATGATGAAACAATACACTAAAAAAATTTACTAAATAGTTTTCAAACATGAGGCAACATTTAAAAGTCCAATGCTTACTTAAAACCTCTTTCAAGACAAAACCCAATTTAACCCACGTGATAAAGTAAACTACACTCTCTGCACTTCATAACACACTAACTGCACAATTTGCAAACACTGACAAACAGTTCGAAATGGATTTTCACAATAAAATACAGTAACATTACTTGAAAATACTACTAACAAATTAAATGCAATCTAAAACTCAATCAAGAACAATTACGCAGCATGCAAAGTAATTAAATAATGCGCTATATTCATTAAACACCCAAAATAAACTGATGACAACTCAAAAAAAATAAATCATAAAACCCTTAAATCTAAATCAACCAACAATGATGAAATTGAAGAATTGTTACCTAAAAATCAAGGCAAACCCCCTGCTTTCATCAATCCTGGAAAAGGAAAACCTCAATAGGTCTATAAAAATTAGAGAAGCGTCGCGTTCCGGATGGAAAGCGGCTGCAAGGAAAAGATGTGGTGGGGGGTGCGCTGGAGCTAGCCGGGAGGCGTGATCGGTGATGGAGCGGGGCTGGCCGGACGATGCCGGTATAGGGTAAAAAACAGAGAAGGTCGGCTAGGCACTGGACGCAGAACGGAGGTGGGGGTCACGGCCAAGAGGAGGGTGAGTCGGGAGGGAGGCCAGCGGCCGGTTGCGCAGGCGGCGCGCGCCTAAGGAAATGCAGGACAGAGAGGGGGGCAGCGGCGCGGGCTGGCAGAGGTGGTCGGTGAGGGGAAGAGGTGTCCGGACGGGGGAGGCGGCCGGACGGTGAGGTGGTGGGACTGGATGGGACCAGACGGGGCGACGAGGTCGGACGGGGGGTGGCGGGTCGCCGATGTGCACACAGAGGGCCATGGGGGAACGGGGGAGAGAGGGGGATAGGGGGCAATGCGGGGCTGGGTAGATTAGGGTTCTTTTTTTCTTTTGTTTCTTAATAATTATAACAATAATAATAAAAATAAAAATAATAATAATAATCAAATAAAAACAATAGTAATTAATCATTTTTATTATAAACCTATATACATATATAAAAATATATATATAAACAGATATAAACATAAATATATATACATATAAACATATATAAACATATATAAACATATAAACTTATATGAACCTACATATAAACATGTATACACATAATAATATAATATTAAAACATATTTATTTGTGAACATATGTGTATATATATACACCTATAAACATAAATACAAATACATTATATATATTTACACACAACGTTAGAACATAAACGTATACAAACACATATACACATATATATGAACATATATAAAAATAAACACATCCATAAACATATATATACACACATAACATTAAAACAGGATGACCGTGTGGTATTTCTGCACCGTACAGTACCCAAGCGGACTACAATTGGCTACAAGTACCCATGCGGAAAGCAAGTGCCCAAGCAGACTGCGTGTCTTAAACGCATAGTGTTCGCGCACTATCCCAAACCGTAAACTCAACACAACATTAAAAAAAAATTTAAACCGGGACTCACCCACACTGAGGAAAAGAAAACCCGACGACAAGTAAAATAAAAAAAATAAAATGAATAAAAAAATGGGTGTGACAATTCTCCCCACCACAAACACTTTCTGCCCCCAGAAAGTCACCAAGCCAATAGTTATCATTACTCAAGTCTATGTCCAGGAAAAACAATAAGACACTGAGAGGTTCGGGGTGACCATTACCAACACAAGTCACACCCGACCAACTCGAGTACAATCATTGTCCGAGATTGAGGGGAGAACACGGGAGGGTTCTCCCCACCACATAAATTTACTAACACGAAGACCTTGAAATTATAACACACCACCCCTGAGGGGGGGGGGGCAACACGAGAACTCCCAAACTAAACACATTTTATTTTTCCACATAGAATGAACAACACTCAGAGCCTTAAACAGAAATCTTGCTACAAAACGACCCAACAACCCAAGGATAAGGAATTAACTCAACCCCTCACACACCGACCGAAAAAAAACCTCACCGCAACCAGAGTCTAGGGAATTTCTAGCCCGAACTCACAAAGGACCTCGAAACAACTCCTGTTAATTTCATAAAACCACACATCCCCCTAACACACAAAATTGAGACCCAACGCAAAATTAGAATGACCCGTTCATTCGCGGGACCATCACCATTCAAGGAGAACCGAACGATTTGAAAACACACTGAGAACAGATAAGACCGCTTAGACTGTGGTAGAACAAGTTCATCACATCACCACAACTATAATGAGCTTCCAACGGTGACAAACACATAACAAGGAAACTTTGTATATTTCCCTTCATAAAGCTGAAAACATAATCCGAAGCGAGGTTTTACACACCCTCGGCAACTCCGGACAGTGCGCGAGCTTCACCCCGAGACCTATGGCTGGGGCTCTGATGGCTGAAGCATCCCTTGCCTCACAGTCAAGCATTTGAATTCTCCATTCCCCAACTTCTCCTTCTTCTCGAAGATTCAAACGACCACTATGGTGGCACGTTTTTAAAGGGATGCAAGATGATGGCTTAGAATGCCCGAACTGGCCATACTAGTGGCATACAAGAGGATGGTCTGACAAACTGGGGGTCGGCACCGATGAAAATGTTGTCTTGGCGACAGGTTACTCTGGAATGCACTCATTTCCAGCTGGAGAACCTTCGCTAGAGACAATTACCATAAAACACACCCCAATATTCAATGATGGAATGACTTTCACCTTCTCTTGTCCAAAACTGGACCCTCAAATGATCCTGTGACGGTACGAACCCTAACAACCCTGGGAATTCCCAACAGCCTGAAGACTCACTCTAATTCCACAACCACACAACTTCCCCTAATGGACTTTGATTACTTTGATAGATAGCCGATATGTAAAACGATCTAAAAACTGGGCATGACTCATTACAACCATAGCGACCTTTCTGGGCAGCATACTCGTGACAACACGAGAAACATCATCGAAACCAGCATCAATCCAAAACTCAATCAAGGCAATAACACAATTCAAGGTCAAAAGGCCCACAAGCCAAACATATACTAACACAAGAATAAATCACCTTCCAAAACCATCATTTCTTTAAAATTTTAAAACCCTCCCATGGCACCTTATGAACCATGACATGTGCGTTTATTCAATCTCGCTCACATCATCTGCAAACAAGTTCCCCCTACGCACTCTACGTACATACCCACACACATGTGACCCTCCATAAGGCGTGCCAAGGTTCAAACACTTCTTTCCTTACCAAATCCAAACACATACCATATTGTTCCAAACCAATACACTTTCTCTTTAAAAAACCCACTTTACTAATTTCAAAAACAATTTGGAAGAAAACCCTTTTTTTCATTTCGAAATCACTTTCATTCCTAACACACGCACACACATAGACTGAGTTTGAAACAAAACCAAACCAACTATAAACCATCAGAATGAGGGACAAGTGTCTGTACTTAACTCAGTGACATGGTGGTGAGCCATGCCCCAGGTAAAACATAACACTAAGAGGGCCTTAAACCAGGCACATGGACTCCACATGGGTCACCACCCCACGTAAGGCCGCAATGTGAACCGATTCACTCCCATTTTCACCCCTCAATCCAAAATAACCAAAGACAAAAGACTCAAATCCCGGACTAACCCTGGTAACTCAGGCCTCGTCACGATTGGTGGTGATCAGGCACCAACCCATAACTTACCTCCTGATCCCCGACAGTCCTAATCTCCTTCTACTAGACATCCCGAATAACAAGTCCCCCCTTTGATACCATTTTGTCAAGATCCAGCCCGGGTCGACCTTGAGATAGTCACCCAAGCCGGTCTGTGGAAAGTCCCAAGGGGAGTTCCTGATCCCCCTGGGATGGAAACAAGTGTCGGGCATCAAAACTTTAATCATTGGGAACGATTTGGCCCATGCGAAAGAGTTAAGAAGACAAATAAAACTAATTATAAAAATAAGAATTGGCAGCAGAAAGACAAATAAGTCAAACATACCTCCTTGTGACCTCCTACTTCACCACCCAACTCAAAACCACGTTGCTCCAACATTGAGCAACTGAACCAGAAACCAATACGAGAAGCTGAACCTGCAACTGAAATGATAATATAGGCGTGAGCATTAAAAATGCTCAGTATGGATGCCAAAGTAAACCAGAAGATCCAACCAATACCACCTTCCAGAAACAAACCCAAAAAAACACTAGTTTTCACATACAATGATAAAAAAATTGGTTTTTCACATTTTAAAAGAAAAATAATCCAAATTTACCATTTCAAAACCAACACATGCCACAACCATTTTTTCCCAAAACAATGAATTTCAAAATAACTGGATTTCAAATCAATGTTTATCACATTATGAAAAAGATGAACAGGTAATAAGTAAATGATGGAATCCAAATGAAAGTAAAAGTAAACAATCATAAGTAAGAAATAACTATGGGTGATCCTAAACATCCCTAGAAAACCCCTGGACGTACTCGGTTTCAGACTACCTGCCGGAGTGGTACTCCATCGTCAATAACCAACTGGCCGCCCTAATAGCCAACCTGTGGCACATCCCGCGTGGCATGTCCATGACTCCAGGGCGTACTAACTCGTCTAATCAGGGCTACCAAGCAACTGTCACTCGATAATCTATAAGATTCCCAGGAACCCATGGTGGTTTTCGTAATACTGTGTAAGTGGGAGGCCCTCGCATGTGTGACTCATCTCACCACACATTCCAACCCCTTACATGGACACCGCTACATGACAAGCCTCGAGGGAAGTCCCCCTGTAGAGATGCCCCACAAGCATGCACACATCAAAAGTCATTTCAAATTCAATAAGGTGCCAACCGGGCCTTCACAACATTAGAATATTTAAACATTTCGTAAAAGGGTTGGTTTGCCAATCAGTCACATCCACCTTTGTCAAAATCCAACACAATCATCCCTTTACATTTTAAAATTTCAAACGGACCTTTACACCAAAATACTATTCAACTCACACCAAAATCCAACCAGGCCAACCATGCTTCCGCTCCCTTTTTTTAAGCACCAACCCATTCATCAAAAACCTAATTTTTAGAGAATATAGTAATAATGTGTCATTTTCATTTGGAGGCACATCCATGTGAGCAACTAACGCTCAATGGATGTGCCAAAATCTAATGGCACATCTATTTTTTTGGTGGAACACCATAGAACCCATCCTTCCTAAAACTCTTTAGTATTGAAACCGACCCGCCCTTTTCACAACACTTTTTAATAGAAAAAATGTCTTTTCAAACCATCAAACTTTCCAAAACATTTCTAAAACAACTTAGAAGTGTATAATTTTGTTAACCAGAATCACACCAACCCAATTTTACATTTTCAAACCCCAATCACCATCGAATTCAATCAAACACATCACAAGGCACTAAATTTACCTTTACCAAGAACCTATGAATTTCATATAAACCAATATTAAAACCACTTCTATAAATTTAAAACAACTTTATAACCTTGTTATATGTTTTTCATTAATATAATGGAGATGCAAATACTATATGGGGATTAATTGAAAACATTCAAGTGCTCAAGGTTTGAATCAAAAGGGAGAATGGTTGGATCACCTACCACAAATACGCAACTCATACGACAGCATCTTGAACCCACATCGCACTACCCGTATACGCACTACACAACAATTAGAAAGAATCTTTAAAACAACAAAAGAACGTTACCTTTGAACAAACCGTGCAACAACCCCTTACCAAAACATGACTTGCACCATTTAAACAGTTTAAATAAAACCTTTTTACAAATAACAAACACAAAATCCTCTTTCGAAATCATACACACAACAAACCTTTTTGAAACTTAATTCGCACCACTTACACAATCAAATAAATAATCTTCATAGTTAAGAAACTGTTTTCACGATTAAACAATCCACTAAGAAAATTTATTAAATAGTTTTCAAACATGAAGCATCATTTCAAAGTCCAAAGCTCAGTTAAAACCTCTTTCAAGACAAAACCCATTTTTACACCACGCGAAAAAGTAAACTGCACTCTCTGCACTTCATAACACACTAACTGCACAATTTGAAAACACTGACAAACAGTTCTAAATGGGTTTTCAAAATAAAATAAACTAACATTACTTGCAAATAATACTAACAAATTAAATTCAATCTAAAACTCAATCAAGAACATTTACGCAGCATGAAAAGTAATTAAATAATTCACTATATTCATTAAACACCTAAAATAAACTGATGACAACTCAAAAAAAATCATAAAACCCTTAAATCAAAATTAACCAACAATGAAGAAATTGAATAATCGTTACCTGAAAATCAAGTCAAACCCCCTGCTTTCATCAATCGTGGCAAAGGAAAACCTCAATAGGTCTATAAAAATTAGAGAAGCGTCGCGTTCCGGATGGGCAGCGGCGATAAGGCAAAGGGGCGGTGGGTAGGGGGTGCGCCGGAGCTGGCAGGGAGGCGTGATCGGTGATGGAGCGGGGTTGGCAGGACGATGCCGTGATAGGGTAAAAAAACCAGAGTAGGTCGGCTAGGCACCAGATGCGGAATGGTGGTGGGGGTCACGGCCGGGAGGAGGGTGAGTCGAGAGGGAGGCAGGCGGCCGGTTGCGCAGGCGGCACGCGCCTAGGGCAAAGAAGGACGGAGACGGGGGCAGCAGCGGGGGCTGGCGGAGGCGGTCGGCGAGGGGAAGAGGTGTCCGGACGGGGGAGGCGGCCGGACGGCGAGGCGGCGGGGCCGGATGGGAACGGACAGGGTGACGAGGTCGGACGGGGGGTGGCAGGTCTCTGACATGCGCACAGAGGGCCATGGGGGGAACATGGGAGAGAGGGAAAGAGGGGGCGATGCGGGGCTGGGTAGATTAGGGTTTTTTTCTTTTTTTTCTTAATAATTATAACAATAATAATAATAATAATAATAATCAAATAAAAACAATAATAATAAATAATTTTTATTATAAACCTATATACATATATAAATATATATACATATAAACATATATAAACATAAATACATAAATATATATATATATATAAACATATATATAACATATATAAACATATAAAATTATATGAACCTACATATAAACATGTATACGCATAATAATATAACGTTAAAACATATTTATTTGCGAACATATGTGTATATATATATACACCTATAAACATAAATACACATACATTATATATATTTACACACAACGTTAGAACATAAACGTATACAAACGTAGATACACATATATATGCTCATATATAAACATACAAACATACATAAACATATTTATACACACATAACATTAAAACGGGATGACCGTGCGGTATTTCTGCACCGTATGGTACCCAAGCGGACTGCAAGAGGCTATATGTACCCATGCGGAAAGCAGGTGCCCAAGCAGACTACGTGTCTTAAACGCACAGTGATCGCGCACTATCCCAAACCGTAAACTCAACCCAATATTAAAAAAAACTGGGACTCACCCGCACTTAGGAAAAAACACCCGACGCCAAGTGAAATAAAATAAATAAAATGAATAAAAAAAGAGTGTGACATTATTGGATTCACAAATAGGATTTAAATTAGATGACATTGTGAGCCGATCCAATATCATTCATATATCATCGTGTTTCCAAACCATCCTTGGTAGACCTATTAAAAATATCATAGTTATCTACTATAATTTTCACATATGGAATTAATAAAGATTGTATCATACCCTATAGTTGATGGTTCTCTTCCTTAACCTACTAATAGGTGAGGCATATCAAAATAAGATCACCCAAATTTCTTTTCATACCTACCCACTGAAACTTTGATTTTAGTTGCATATACATCATTTTTATTCCAGGATAGAAACCCATATTGAATGGTGGTAAGAATGAAGGAATAATTCTTAACAAGTAATAGGTATGACCATCCATTCTCAAAACCACAAAATTAATATTTTTCCAAGATTCCACCCATAAATGGTCTCCCCAACACTATTTTTTGAACTTATATAAACACATTCAGAATTTCAATTCTATACTACATTAATCATCTTAATGAAATCAAGAACAAATGAAATCAAAAACAAAACCACAACACCACCTCAGTCCTTTCAATCCAAGTGAATATAGGTTATCATCGACATCATTTACCATTTATTTGTAGCATCTTTCACTAATTGACTACACAACATCCTACATAATGCATCTACCACAAAATTTTCTTTAAAATGTGTATACATAAAGTGAAATTATAACATATTAAGGTACTCCATCCATATTTTTGGTCTCAAATTCAACTCCACGTGTGATAAGATCCATCTCATGCTCTTATTATTGTAAAAATCATGAATTTCTCAAAACAATTATAATAGAACCAAGTGTCCAAATAACATACCACGATATATAATTACAAATCATGTGTTGGGAAGTTCTTCTCATCCAAATACAACTACCATGAACTATTAGAAATAATATGACCTCCCTATTTGAGAACACTCCCGAAACTAGATACTAATGCATCACAATACACCCCATAAACATTTCCTAATTTCGGAAATATCAATATCTATAATGATATAAATCAATCCTTAGTCTCTTGAAAATATTAATGAAATTAATTTTCCAATGTAATGGAACAGTTTTCCTTATCAAATCCATCATTGGTGAATCTATTCATGAAAATTCGTGATCAAAAAATTATACAATAACTATCCACACCAAGGAAAATATGTATCTCATGGAAATTATTTTGTGGTTACCAAGAGATCACAAACTCTATCATTTATAGATCCCTAGAAAAACCTTTTTCAAAGAAAAAATGGACAATTAAATGTACTCCTTCTATCCAAAAATCGAATATTGAATGTTTGTATACAGACTATGATCCTATAAAATACCAAAAAATATTTCGTAGCCTTACTCATGAAAAACATATTTTCTAAAATATATAAGTCTCTTATCCCCAAAAACCACCATAAAAGAATCGTGATACCATTTAAATATCATATTCATCAATTCCGTAAAGATATATAGTGCATTCCGAAGACCATAAAGCTGAACCACATACTCATAATGTATATATATACTTATTAAAGTTGTCCTTGGAATTACCTCCTTCCTAAACCAGAGTTGTTGATATACAAAATGAAAATAAATTTTAGAGAACTGTTGTTCTAACCTAAATTGATCAAATATTTTATCAATAAATTAAAGAGGATACTGATTCATTATCATAACATAATTGAGATTATGATACTTCACATAAATCCAAAGTGTTTCATCAATCTATTTCTCAGAAAAAATTGGTGTTGCCCATGGATACATGTTAGTAAAAAAAACCATTTTATTTTCAACTCTAACAACTATATATTAAATTAAATTTTTCCCTTTTGTTTCATTTGGTAAGTTTGAACTGAGATAGTTCTGGTCCCTGTAAAGAGATAGACCAAAAAAAATCAACTTCTCTTATAGATGGAAACCCTAATAATTATTCAGGAAAAACATCAGATAAGTTATCAAAATTTTTTGTATGAAAAACGTCTTCTCAGTTTCTTCCATATATGTCGAGATCTACGATTCCAACTAGAATAAGATAGTTCCTTCCAATGGTTCCAAGGATCCTGATCCACTTGCGGTCTCCTCTAAAGAGATTCTCAAAACCATCTACATGTTGTAAAAAACCCTTCTGGTATAATAGTTGATGTGATATTTGAACATTGAAACCCCATCCATGTACTTGATTAACTCATACACATCTATCTTGAGCATATATAAATCCCACATAAATTAATCCCCATTAGAAGTTACAAAAAATGATTTGTATATACACACTCAAAATTATATTTGATTAATAGGATTATGATGTTTTAAAATTTATGTATCGTATCAACATGAAAACCTATAAGATTAAATACATGAGAAGAAATAAATGAATATGATGAACCCATATAAAAAAATCATACACATACATATAATTGAAATTAATCTTACCTCTTGGCATAAAGGACTTGATTGATCATCCGTGATCACTTCCACAAGATCATATAATTAATTCATCATTATAATATGATCATTTTCCTATTTTTAGATTTCAATGGTTAAGTAGTCATAGTATATATAGAATCACCATTGATTACTTGGATCAATTGATGAGATCTATTTTGATGCACTCATCCTGTCAATGCATTTAATGCCTAAGAATCATGAGATGTGTCCCCAGCACCTGAACGTGGAGCACAGTGACAATAAATCTTAATATGTCCCAACTTTTTTCAATTATTACATTCTCTTGGTGGTCACGTACAATCTCATTTCATTTCATTGAGAGACATACATTGAAAACAACTATTTTTACCCATTGGTTAGGGAGAGAGATTCACTGACTCCACCATCTGATTTTGAGCCACACCACCACATTGGAAATAGGGTTCCCACTTCCACTTATTCCAAAAATTAGAGACGACACCATTTCCCATATGTATCAATATACCTCATCAACAACTATTTTCTAAGATGTCTCTTTTTACCACCATTTATCAATTGATCATTTTTACGTAATTCAATATACAAATCAATGCAATATTTGAGAAAATCTTTATCATTAACCCCAATTAAAATTTGTGTGCCTCCAGGGACTCACTTTTGATTACTTATGATATAAAGAAGACTGATTTTATAAGTTTATATATATACTCTTTTAATTTGAGGTTCTATATATACAAAAATAATATGTTTTTTATTCATCCAATCAAGAAATTATGAGTATAAAATTTTTATTAAATAATTCTTCAAAATCCTCCCATGTAATGTCATGTTCCGATTTAGCCTGAACAACAAAATCCCACCATTGGAATGTAGGATCTTCCAGCTTATTTGTTTCTAGTATCACCTTCAGATCAATTAGTTTCCCAATTAAAACAAAGATTTTATTCATCTTATTTTTCCATGATTTTGATTTTTCTTATTTTGAATCGCCCCAAAATATAAGATGATTCTTCTATATGAACTAAAAAAATGAAACACTTATCTCAGTTCATCCCTAATGTTCCATCTGACCACATCCTGAAAAACATGGAAAATAGTTTCTACTGACTATTGGTTCACACATGGATCAGCTGCAGCTACATTCTCAGCAGCCAGTTCCACAAGATTCTAAAATTCCTATATGGTGTCATTTTCTATAACCCAAATGAAAACACCATTTAGTATTACTCTCTAGAAAAAAGTCTTCATAATTTAAAATTTACCACATCAAACATATCAAAACAAGGATATTTATAATTCAACATATTCATTTTTCAAACCATTTTTTGAAACATCCACCATTATTTTTTAAAATAAAAACATTTTAAACTATTTCTAAATAAATCAACAATTTTTCAGAACATCAAAATTCATTTACTCAAAATGAATTATGAAATCCTATTTGGAAGTCATTTCAAACAATTCATTTCATTCTATTATCATTTTCTAAACCCATGATGATGAGATCATAACTCGTAGAAATGTTTCAAAATTACAAAGTACCCAACCCCCTCGTAACTTTATGTTCTACATAAATAGCTCACATATACCTATTTATGCTCTAATTCAATGTTCTAAAAATTGTAATCCTTTATACCACCCTATGAAGTAGAATTACACTAATCTCATGTCAAGGATTGAACAAGATGATACCATTTGTTACTTCCCTCCACTCACCTATTGGATTGGTAAAAGGTTGAGGTTCTACTTTCCTTAAGAGACATCCCCAAAACACCAAAGGTAAGAAATAAATTCTAAGGGCCTCAAAAACAATTTGGGACAATTTTACAATTATATATAAACATAAAAACCACGTGATAAAAACCATACAATGTCCCTATATGATACATGAGTACTAAAATAACCAATACAAAATCACCTAATAATAATATTAGAGTACAAAGAACAATCCAAAACCAAAAAAAACTCAAATAAACCAAAGATAAAAACTCATTGTCTCTCAACTATTTCCAATATCCAACTCAATAACAAATATCCAAGGTAATTGTGATGCTTCACTATAGAACTATGACACTTTTCCTTTCCCTTTGTCTCAATATATAACATATGTAAACTAGGAAATTGCACATGAAGGTTGTAAGTATGATACTCAAGAGTATTTCCCCAATTACATTCCAACTCATGACACTAGGATAAAAAAACTAGCATATATATATATAATAGTTTAAAACAAATTTGAAGTAGTTTATATCCAACCAAAATAATATTCATAAGGAAGGAAATAAAAAATATTCTCACACCATTTTTCAAGGAATACATCAACTAACTATTAATCCATTCCCCAATTTGTTATTTTCAATATACTATTCCATGTCTACACATGTCCATGACTCACACATAAAATCATTTTTAACCATTTTTTATGTAATTTCACGTCCATACATCATCCCTTTTCTAGTGGTACTTCATAACCATTATCCATCCCATTCAGCATATACACAACTATTATGCCCAAATCATATCAAACCACTTCAATACAATAAATTTGTTTCCATTCCAAATAATTTCAAAAAATAAATTTTCAACATCAAACCAAAATTAATTTTAAAATCAACAATATAAAATTATAAAGAATGGTTTTCTTAAAAAGTCATCCAATACCCATGTTTTCCAGAACCATAATAAAATGAAAAATTTAATCAAATCAAACCATGAGTTTCAAAACATTTTCAAGAAATTAATTCAAATTGAATTAAATCATTATGTAATAATCTAGATGAGTCGAGAGAGAATCCACCAACATCTCAATCATAGGATGAAACAAAATACACCACAACAACATCATTAGACCCATATATAAACTCCTAAAACCATCCATAGATCTTATTCCCTTCAACTAAAACAATCATATCCCATCATTAGTGATATAATATAACAACGATATATACCCAAAAAACTAGATCCATGATTCCAATAAAGTGAATAAGATGAGATCTAAGGAAAATGATTAGGAATGAACACTTACCAACAAATTCAGTTCTTCAATGCACTAAGATCATCTTAAGAATCACTTACAGAATGAAATGAATCACCTATCAATCCTTTTAAGGAAAAAATATTTTGTCTTATGACCTATTTCGGGGGAAATAAGTGGTTTATTAGGTAAATTGGATTAAAACCACTATTTTGGGATCTAATTTTTTATGATGCATTGTTTGGAAAAATATGTTCTAATCATGTAGGAGACACTAATTCAAATCGCACATCACATGGTTGGTCAAGATGCTTACAAAAACTATGCACAAACCCTTTCATTCACCTCTATCTGACATTTCATGGTTTATCAGGGGTATCCCCATGGTTTGGCAAAACTATGCACCTAAAATTACACTTACCATGTGACCACAATTTTAGGTTTATGTTTTCCTTGAGGTTTCTCATGGATTAAACAAATCATGCTAAAATCGTTCACCTCAAAAAAACCATTAAAATATTTTAAAGATCCTAAGAACCGCCTCAAACTGATCCCAATCATTTTATATAAATAAAATACATAAATAAAGGTTCATGTATCTATAACTAGGGGTGATACATCACCTCTATTATAATTTTGATACCACAATTATGTCTGAGATGATGATTTTACCCTAGGCATGATAAAACCTTTTTGTGTGTTAGGAATTCGGTAACATCGCAAGCAAGGATAACTTATTTAATATTTTTATTTATATATATATTTAAAATAGTTGAATATCTCTAAATGGTGTGTTGTATAAGAAATATAATACCTCTATTCAGTGGTATATTTTGGTTTTTCCCTAGGTACAACATAACATTTTTGATCATTGGGTGTTTGGTAAGAAGACACATGAGGATAACTAATTTAAAATGATTATTATATTATTTTCCCAAAATAATATAATACCACCAAAATGGTTTGTCATATTAGAAGTATAATACAATTATTAGGAAAAAGATGAGGGGTTTACACTAGGTGAAACACAACTATTATGTGTGTAAATATTTTCATTGAATCATATTTTAGGTTAATTAATATATTATCATTGTAATATTATTATTAAATTAAATATTAAAAATTGTTAATACATTACTTCTTCTTCCCCAAATGATAAAACCCCCATTGTTGACTCCTTAAATATCTAAAACCTGTGTTTAAAACTATCTATAATTGTTTCATATTGTAACTCATTAATGAGGTGTATTAAAACACTCCAGAAACATTTTGTTGGTTGGATCGTAGATTTAATTGGGTATTTTAAATAAGGGTTTTAAATGTTGTGACTTTGGGTTCAAAATAACAGAATCAGTTTGTATTCATTGTTAATTAATCCCATTATGTCTAAGTTATCTCGAGACTCCCTTTATTTCATTTGGTGGAACTATGTTTGATCGATTCAAGTGTACGTGACTTCATCTCTTCTCCCAACGTGTGCCATTCCTAATGATGAAGGTAAGTTCTTTCTTTTAAAAAAAATTTATTCAATTTATTTTATACCATTTATTACATAATTCAATATTTTGGTAAAAATCGTTTATTTATATAAAATATGATAAACCCAGTATTATGGAGTGATAATTATAATAAATTATAAAAGGATAGTTTATACAAATAATCAAATGTTATTTTGAAATTTTATAAAAGTTAATCCTGGAAAATTATCAGATGATAATAGCACAATTTAAAACATTTATAATTGTGGAAAATTTTGACAAAGGTAATCACAGAAAATTATTTAAATAATCGTTGTGTAATTTTTAAAAAATGTAATTGTGGAAAATTATCAAGTGATAATTTCTCAATTTTAATAAAAGATTGTTGTTATTAATTATCAAATGCTAGTTATAAAAAATTATCAAATGCTAATTATAAAAAATTATCGAAGGATAATTTCGTGAGATTATCTAGGATAATATTACGACGTAATTAAAAGATAATTTTAAAATATTATCATAAGATAATTTTTAAGTGATTAATTATACAGAATTACATATAATAAGTTTCAAGAATTATCAAAAGAAAATTACATTAAATTACCAATGGTAATTTATATAAATAATATCAAAAGATATTTTTTTAAAAACTATCAAATGATAAATAAAATTAATTATCAAAATATAATTAATCTAAATTATCAAGTGCACTTTTAGATAAATTATACATAGTTAATGATTAAATAATAATTTCTATGAAATTATAAAAATATAGAAATAAAAGGGTTATTTTATATAAATTATAAAAAGCTGATTATGCATTGATAATTTGAATAAAATTGTCAAAAGATAACTATAAAAGGATAATTTATGAGAAATTATCAAAAGATAATTATAAAAAGTAAAATTTAAAAAAATCAAAAGATAATTATAAAAAAATAATTTATTATAAAATATCAAATGGTAATTATAAAATTCTAATTTATCCAAAATTATCAAAAGATAATTACAAAGGGATAATTTATTATTGATTAACAAAATCGAATTATAAATCGATAATTATAGGGAAATTATTTGCATATAATTATAAAATGATGATTTCTAAAAATCATCAAGAGATAATAATAAAAGGTTGATTTATGAGAAATTAAAAAAGGTAATTTTTATTGAGTAAAAAATTTTGAGTGCATGTGTTGGCCTAAAATAAACATTTAGAAATTATCTTGGAGAGGGAATGTATCATTGCATGTGATATTTTATCTCTTTTTGAAATAAAATTCCTAGTTTGGTACTAAGAACCCTTGATTTTATTTTAACATTGATGCGTCGATGATAATGATAAAATGACTGAGGAGCATGTGTGTGTTCTTGACAGCTGAGTTTTCTACCCCATTATTGAACCACACAGGTTTGTTTATCCACCTCATTGATGTTAAAGACTTTGAGTTAGGTGGTTTCATACCTTTTTGAGATTTGTTACATATGTTTCCTTGATATGATTTATACGTAGAAATATATTATGACTCTGAATGATTATGATCACATGTGGGTGTGTGTGTGTCCCTGAGAACCATATGTGAAACTTGTTTCCATGAGTACTTTTGAGCTTGTTATTAATATTTGATGTTGATTAAATGTATTTTTATGCTGCCTTAAATATGCTGATGTGATGTGATTTCTTATGTATCCCACCATGGTATCTGTGCTTTTGTGGTATTATTCCTGGAACCCAGGGTAGGTGGACCATCATGACATACTTATCCCCTAAGAGGGGGTGATCATGACTTTTGATGATGGATAAGAGAGAATTTTACACAAGGTTGGTTTATGATGATTCCTCGTGGATGTCATTTCATGCACTCGATGACGATAGGATGTCAAGGAAAATATGCTCGATGCCTAGTGACTATTGAGTTTCTTTTAATACCTAGATAATGTTGAGAACATGAATTCTTTAATGCCAAAAGTATGTCATGATTTGGAATCACACGATGTTGAGTATCATGAATTATGATCCTCATGGATAGTACATGATTCTTTTTACACCTTGTTTATTCATATAGTATTTATACAAAGTAGGTATAGCCAGGGGTTTCGTTTCTTGGATAGTGCACAATCACTCAGTACTGGATTGTGTGTTAGTATTATTTTTATAAATTTATTAATATTATGTATTATACTTGTGTAACCGACCATTTTAGGTTAAGGATGAATTGGTGGTGTCCTATTGAGTCTTTTACTCAGACCCTGCTCAAACATTTTGGTGTGCTCATAGATTTCATGAGGTATTTCATGAAGGGAAAAGGTGATGTTTTTATTGTTCATTTGACAAATGTGGAGATGGTGGTTAGAATGGATGGACACTGATGGGTCCTACAGTTTATTATTTATTTTTATTATCTTCTTAATGTACCCTTAACATGCTTGCCAATTTTGGGAAATGATTTTGTTTTCTTTTCATGGATTCCATTTAATCAGTTATTCCACATGTTTTGTCTAATTGTTGATTATGTTAGTTATTATTTATTATTGACCTATGACATGATACTGAGGGTAAAATCTACCCACTTTCAGACTCAGACCCTCATTGTTAGTCGGCATCCTCTTGCATACATGGATGTGTGCATGACATCATATAGAATCCATATTTGGCCCTCTAGTTAAATTTGTGATGTTACAAAATGGTATCAAAGGGTCCTAATTCACTACCTTATTCTTATATTTCCCATGGGATGGACTTTATAAACAGGATATTAGATGGTTGGGTCTTGAGATAGGTAACTATGAAAGATCCTAGCAATCATTGTATAGTGGGCCTCAGAGATTCCATAAATTGGAAATTAGGTTTTAATGTTACTGTTGATTAAATTAACTATGAGTGATTCTATTAATGTTGATATGTGATTTTTGAGATTCTATTTTCATTCATGAATCATGGATAGGAATATAGGTTCATATCCCATATATATAACAGTTTTTATACAACATAATATTTCTTTAATTAAATGCGTTGTTTTGTACTATCAGTTTGGTATAGTTTTCGTGTGTTATATATCTGCTGGAATTATTTGATATATATCTGTATTTTATTTCATTAATTGAACCATGTATGTTATGTGGTCAGAATATATATGATGTTTTTTACTAGAATATAGTTATAGAGATATGGTTTAGTGCAATGGGAAATACCTTGGGTAGTGGGTAGACTCTTAGGGAAGCCATTGTGTGATACTATAGGCTTCCTAGGATCTATTTAAATTCTTAAAGTACCTTATCTTAAAGAAGATTCCATCTCAAAGTTGATTGATGATATCTATAGCAGTGGAAGTCTTAAATATCATAGTTCCACTACTGGGGGTGAATGAGGATGCTCCCCAACACGCTTCTAAACTAGCACAGATGATCCATTCTACAAAACCAGTATAGCCGAGACATTTTTTGATAGTCCTAGTTTAAGGAGAAATCAATCCAAGGATAATGAATAACCTTTATCTAGACATTCATCTTCAGCATCCAACAATATTATATGGTATCAATGGCCCACTATATATAGGAAATTGGTTGGACTTCAATGAAAGTATCATTGAGTTAATCCATATTTCTAATAATGGATGAATTATTCGGGTGAACATCATGTTCATGGAAACGTCCATGATATGGTAGAATACCATAAGTCATTTTGGGAGATTATAGGGTCATAAATAGACAATATTGAAAGAGATTTTTATGGACAATCACTTTATAGAAATGATCAAGTCGGACCATGCCCAAATGTTCCAAGAGTTATGATAACGATATTTGGTTATATGTACATACTATATGTGTTTTATAGGATTGAATCCCATTTCCCCTTTATTTGGTTAAATCAAGGAATATAAGGATTGAAATATTGATATATACCTTTTACAAGAGCTGATACATCTTGTTAGAGGCTTAGACCTAAATATATACTAATTTGTTTATTGTAAGTCCAAGACTGTTGAGAAGGTTCTTAAAAAAGTGAAGTAGGACTCCTTACATATCAAAGAGGGATAGTGACTGTGTTTTTCCTTAATAGTATAGGAGTTCCTTTCTATAATAGGAATAGAATGGAATACCATGAGCATATATCCAATAGATAGTCTGGTCAAAGAGTAATTTCTACAGTGCCCTCTATGGAAGACAGGCGGTACAACTATACGATAAGGAGGTATTATGGTAGTACTTGAAGGAAACCAATAGTGAACATCCACAAGTGTGGAAATTCAGTTCAAATTTCACCAATTTTAATGAAGGTGTCTTAGAGTACTTATAGGATACTAGGTTAGGCTAGGAGTGCAGGACCCTAAGAGAGGATACAGACTCCCCTGATGACATTGACTCGGCATAATCACCGAGATGGTCATGGAGATGAGGGAGGAAATTTTTATTTTTTGGATCAAGCTTCAACAGATGGTGATGAGGTACTTTTTAATGTAAGATTATGGTCTTGAACATACCTATTGGTTCTTCTTACTTGTTTGATACTGATGTTTTCCTAATATCTATGATCTATGTCAAAACATGGCCTACTAGTAGAGTTGTAATTTCCTAACATAACATTCTATAATACATCGGTGAATAATAAGTAGGTAGGGAGACATCATGAAATACTTGTGAGAGGGTTAGCCGGGACCCTAAGTACACATGAAGCCGTTTAGGATATAGTTTAATGACAAATGATGTATTCTCACTTATTATTAATTAGATTTAATGACTCATTAGAGGAGTTAGAAAAGCTCTATGTTTGAAAGATCATACGCCTTCATGGTGTACCCTTGATCATTGTTTCAGGTAGAGACGTTTGTTCTATTTCATGATTTTAGTAGGTATTGAAAAAACCTAGGTATTTGGATGAGATTGATCATGAAAAACCATCTGCATACCGAAAGATAGTTTGTGTGAACTATATGCATATTGGAAAAAAAAATCATTGATCTTGTGTGCACGACTTTAATGTAGCATGGGATGATCACGTAGATATGATTGAGTTCAAATTCAATAATAGTTATCAGGATCTACATCATAGGACACCTTATAAGGATCTCTTTGGTAGACCAAGTTGATCACTGATTTTTGGCATGTGGCAGGTTAGGTAGTCATTGTGGGTCCAGTTTAGTCTAGGAGGACAATGGGAGAGTGCATCTGATTGAGAAAATTTTGATCACAACTCAAACTATAAATAGATTATTTGTTAACCAGATGAGTAGAAATTTGGAGTTTGATGTGATAAATTAGGTATTCATGAGAATAAATCCTCACTTAGGCCATCGACGTATGAGGAAGTAATGAAAAAAAAAGATCCACGGATTATAGAACTCTTTAGAAATCACCTAACGGGTGGGGATTGTTCTTTACCATCTAGAATCTCCTCCATCATTGAGTAAATCTTGAAATGTTTTGTGGTTAAGAGATTCAAAGGAAAGAAACCTATCCTTAAAAAGATATAGACTTCAAGGATGTTGATTTAGAACTATATGAATCATATGAGGAGAATTTGATATCAATATTAGGTCTGATTGAGAAAATAATCTGGGGGAGGACGGTCCCACATGTCTGCATTCAGTGGTTGCAAGGATGGATCTGGGTAAAGAATTTTGAGTGGGAGCCTAATTTTTAAAATCAGTGGAATGATTTTTTTGAATCCAACTTCTAGCAATGCTTTTTGAGGATGAGAATTTAGTATATGGAGAGAATTATAACATCCTAAATTTTTAATGATAATAAAACCAACATTGATAATATTTTATGATTATTTTATGTGAATTTTTTTTTCAATAAAAATAACATAAACAATGGTATGAAGGATTTTCATAAGGTTAAAAGCTCAGTTAAAACCATGTAATATTCAATAGAATATTTTTGAAGTTTAGCATATATTTGGTGTGAGGTGTTAATTCCCATAGAGTGTCTGTATAAATGGAATAAAAATATTAACTATATTATATCACATGCACATAAAATTTTACAAAAATAATTTGATATCTCCGCAAATGATTTTCTATTGAGAAATGTTATACCATAGTAAGGTTTGTGGTGATGGTTTTACCCAATGCATGACATAATATTTATGCACGTTAGACATTTGGTAACATCACATGCAAGGATAACTAATATAAATTTTTTATTTATACATTTCATAATTTAATTGAATACCTACCAAATGGTATTTTATATGACAAATTAAAGGCCAATATTAGTTTTAGAGAGAGGGAATTCCCTTAATAATGACATAACATTTTTGTGTCAGGTGAGGATAACTTATTTAATATTTTTATAATATTATTTTTTTAAAATAATATAATAACTCTTAAATGGTACATTGTATAAGAAATCTGATACCATTATTAGGTATGGATGTGGTCTATATACTAGATAAGACATAACTATTTTGTGTGGAATTTGTTTGTTTGGATCACTCGTCAGGTTAAGTTATTTAATATTTTTATTAAATTATTATTATTATATTAAATATTAAAAATCAGTAATATATGGATTTTTATTCCATAAATGTTGAATCCCCCATTGACTCCTTATATGCTTAAAACATATAGTTTAAAACCATTTTGATATGTATCAGCTTTCAATAAATTAATGATTTGAATTAAAATCAATCGATCATCTATTTTTGGATGAATCACATATTAATTTTTTTGTTTTAAATTGTTGTTTTCAATATAACAATTTTGGTTTCTAAATAAGTGAGTCATTATTCCTTTGTTGTTGATTGAACCTATTGAGTTTGAGTGATCCCAAGACTCACTTGCATGCATTTGGTGGAGCCATGATCGATCAATTTTAGGGCACAAGACTTCTTCTCTTCTCCCCTAGTGCATCATGCCCATCATTGATGTGAGTTCATATTAAAATTTTAATTTAATTGATTCCATATATTTCTTTATTCTAAATCATAAAGAAAATGGGTGGTTCAAATAAACTATTATAAACTAGAATTATCAAGGGACAATTATAATGAATTACTGTAGGATAATTTATAAAATTTATCAAATGTAATTTCAAAACATTAAAAATTATAATAATAGACAATATTAAATATAAATTGCACAATTTTAAACAATGATAACTGTGGAAAATTGTAAAATGGTAATTTACCGATTTTAAATAATGATATTTGTAGAAAATTAAGAAAGAGAAATTTTCCCAATTTGAACAAATTCTAATTTTCATGAAATATCAAATGCAAATTACAACAAATTATCAAATGATAATTATGTGACATTACAAATGATAATATTGTGAAATTATCAATGGATAATTCAAAATTATTTCTATAGGATAATTATCATTACATAATTTCCAAAAATTTAAAATTGATAATTATAAATAATTATCAAAAGATAATAACATTAAATTACTAATGATAAATAAAATTAATATTATTAAAAGATAAGTTTTGAGAAATTATAAAGGGATAAAGAAAAATAATTTTCAAACTATAATTAAACTAAATCATCATGGTGGTTTTAGGATTGATTATCGAGAGATAATTATAAATTGTTAATTTTTATGAAGTTATCAAAATATAATAATAAAAGGATTATTTTTGAGAGATTATCAAGACAATTGTAAAGGATGGTTTGGGAGAAATTATCAAAATATAATTTTAAAAATATATTTTATGATAAATTAACAAAATAAAATTATATGTAGATAATTTATGAGGAATTATCCGAAGATAATTAGAAAAAGGTAATTTATGAAAAAATTTCAAAATATAATTATAAAAGAATAATTTATGATTAATTATTAAAGGATAATTATAAAAGAATTAATTATAAGATAATAAAATAAGATAATTACAAAAGGATAATTTATGTAAAATTATCAAAATATAATAATAAAATGATAACTTCTGATAAAATATCGAAATATATTTATTACAGAATAATTCAAGAGAAATTATCTAGTGGTTATTTTAAATGGTTAATTTATAATAAATTATAACTCAATAATTTTAAAAAGGAAAATTTATAGGAAATTATAAAAAGATAAATATTCTTGAATACAATATTTTTTTTTCATGTCTTGGCCTGAATAATAGTTAAAAAATTATCGTTGAAAGAGAAAATATCATCACATGTGATATCATTTTTTTAAATAAAATAGGTATTTTGGTTTTGGAAACCCATGACGATCCTCAATATTATTCTTCATGATGATTATGATAAAGAGGACCAAGATCACATTTTCTAGAATGTTGAGGTTTTCACTACAACATTCGAAACACATATTGTGGTTTATTCTTTCTGTTGGCATTAATGGATTTAAGGAAGGAATTTCATTACCTTTAGGGTATTTTATACATAAGTTTCATTAATAAGATTTATTTTTATACATATTTGATGATTGTTCTTGGTTTTGATCTAGTGTGGGGGTGTATATTTCATAGTGAACCTTATGTGACACTTGTTTCCATCTGTACTTTGTAGCGTATTATTCATGTTCGATGTTGATCAAATTTATTGTTTCGATATTATACTTATGATGATGTGTTATGATTTATCATATATACCTCCAGGTTATGTGTTCTTTTCCAAAATATTTATTAGAGACTAAGGTAGGTGGACCATCATGATATGTTTATCCCGTAGAGGGGGAGTGCACAAGGCTTTTGACGATGGAGATAATATACCCATGCAAATGGTAGGGATACGATGAATCATATTTAATATCATGTGATGCACTCAATTCTTAGAGGAGTCAAAGGGGTATTTTCTCAATACCTAGTGAATGTTGAGTGGTTTTTTATTTCTAAAAAATGATGAGAACTTGTATTCCTTGATTCCTAGAGTATGTAGAGTTTCACAGTCACATGATGCTGAGTAGCATGATTGATGATCCTTATGGCTAGTTCATTATTTTTTATCACCTTGATTATACATCTGGAATAATGACAAATCATCTTTGTCCAGTGGGTTTTGGATACTTGATTATAGTATGACCACTCAGTTTTGGATTGTGTTTTACTATTCTTGTTAGAAATTTATTATTGTTATTTAATACACTAGTATACATGATCACATTTGGTTATGGTTGCATTAGTTGTGTCCCATTTATTAATTTACACCCACCCTACATAGTATTTTTTGTGTGCTGGTAGATTCCCTCAATGATCTAGGGAAGTGAAAGGGCCATGTGGAATACTACTAAAATAAGGTGTTTTGAGCTAGTGGTGGGCTAGGACGGACACTGGAAGTGTCTACAATTTATCATTTACTTGTTAATCTACATTATTTACCCAGGACATGATTTCTACTTTTGGGATATGCCTTTATTTACTTGTCATGTATTCCATTGGTTCAGTTATTCAACATATTTAATGAAATGATCTATTATGTTATTTATTCATAATTATTGACCATATGACATGATTTTTGTGGGTATATCTTACCTATTATCAGACTCAGACCCTCGCAGTTAATCGGTGGCCTCATGCGTATGGGGAGGTGCACATGACGTCACATTGATTCTATCTTGGTCTTATTGGTTAAGGTTTGTGTGTTACAAGGTTAAATGTCATTTTTTATTATAATTAATATAAAGTATAACATAAAAATAAATTACCACGATTATTGTTAAAAATGGTTTACCGTAAGTTAATCTATTGATATAGGGGTAAAAATTACCCAAAACATTTAAAACCCCAATTTCATGGTTCTATTTCATCCATACCCATATAAAATTATAATATGAGTAATTTTTTAGTCATATTTCTATTAAAGTTAAGTGACATAATTGAAAATAATTGAAAATTTATAAGTGTGTCACTCACCTCAATTATAATAGGATGTCTCATACCCTCACTTATTTATGCCTATAATGAAATTTAAATCAACCAAAACCTAAACAAATATCACCCTAACATCCTTATAATAATTATATAATTTATGTTCCACCCAACTGACAAACCCTAGGATCCTGAATAACATATCCATATGATGTTGTTTTAAGAGAAGGTCATTATCATCTACAAGCTCTTGCTCTAACTAATTTTTGTACGGCTATATTTTATTTCTATGAAATTGGAATATAATAACATGAAAATATTCTAATTAATTAAATATTTTTATTGTTATTTCATACTATTTATTCATATCATTCTATATTATATGAGAAATAACACCATTTCTCGTGTGCATGGTGCACTACCGCCACATGAACTGATTTAATATATTATTCATCATTAATGAGAATGGATAGTTGGATGATTGAAATAATGAATATATAAGATATTTGTAAAGTAATATTGATTCATTAAAATTAAAATATTATCTATTTACTAGCCCTTTATCCATTAAATAAATAATAATGTCACTCGTGTATATGTACGACCAACCGTCTCCATGAAGTGATGTGATTCATTTTCCATATTATAATTTTAAGAATGATTATCAATGTGTATATATAGAAAAAAGATGATATTAATAAAATTAAGATCATTCTAGAGATGATGTAACTATATACTATTCACAATAATCATAACTTCTATGATAGATCATGTATAAGAAAATGAAGCAATTAACACACAGAACAATGGCAATAAAGAAATATTATTAATGAACGTTTTAAAACATGATATAAAAATATAATATATGAAATTATAAGAATTAATATGATTCATATATAAATGAATATAATTTCTAAAATATTTAAATAATAGGTTAAATGATGATCAACTAAAGAATCATGTGAGCTAAGGGATTTCAATTCTATTTCTATTCAATTGATACATATTTGTAATCATACACGTATTAAATTTTATGTGTTGTATATACTACCACACTAATATATTAAACATAAATAACTATTAGTTAATAATATATAATGTTTTAATTTATTGTTTTTCATTAATGGGGTAACAATGTAAATATTTCTAAACTGGTAAGAAAATATTTTACATTCTCACATTCTTTTGGGATTGTTTTAATTTTCATTGAAGGAATGTTGTCATTTATCCTAAATAAAATCCAATAATTTTATAATCATGTTGATATTTATGGTTTTTGTTATATTTTCTTCTATTATTTACTCTATTTGTAAATTTAATAAAGAGAATAAATTTCTAAAGAAAAAAAATGATTATATTTCTCTTTTAATCGGATATATTTTTCTTCCAAGTCCATATTTTTCGAAATTGTATTAACAAATAATTTTATTTAATCAACGGATTTTTAAGATAATTGTATACTTTAATTTTAAAAGGTTTTAATTTAATATTTCTAATATTTTTGATTGGGTCATTTTTTACCCCAATTATATAAAGTAAAAGTGAAATTTTTTTGCCTATACATCATAAATAAATTTCCTTATCGTGGTAACTATTTTTTATAAAAATAGTTTATTCAATAGATTTTTAATAGTTTTATATAGAAAACACTTTAATGAAATATTATTTAAATAGTTCACGTCCATATAGTTTTTTCCCAAGGATAATATTTTATTACAAAACAAGTATTTTTGTTGAACTGCTGATCATTACAAATCACTTATTACTTTTTTGTTAATTAATTTTTTTTTGAATCATTAAATTTATAATGATCAATAGAAATTGAATTTTTATTAAATATCCATATTATTTGTTTGAGGAATATGATTATTTCATTAATCATATACCATTTTTTACATTGTTTGTTTATTATGAATTTTATTTTATTTCCCCAAAAAAATATTGATGTAACGACCTGACCCCATAAATCCTAGATATGGTGTCATGATAAAATTATATTAGTATAAGATACAAGTATTTAATGTCCCAAAGTAATGTAAAATTTAGTATTCTTGGTAAACAAAATACATACATGAGCCTTGTTTTAAAAACAAATAAACTAATTAGAGCCTAATGTTTTGTACGATATGAACTATATTCCATCTATCATATCCTCACTTATAATTATCAATACACTTTAGGGATTCTTGGGGAAAATAAAATTAATTAGGGTGAGCTTGAAAAATCATAAGTTTTAAGTATAGTGGAAGAAATAGTTAATCAATGTGAATAGTAAATATGTAAAGGTAAAAATTGAATACTCAATCCTTATAATTAATAAACTTAAAACTAAGTGTATAATCAATATTAAGGGGTAAATAGTTTAACATGCTTGGTAAGTAATCAATTAACATATTGGGTATACAATATAAAAAGAAAACAACTAGAAACTCATTATATTACAATAACTAGATAAGACATAATCAGAATGGAATTGTAAAAAGCTAAAAACTCTTTCCATTTAATCAATACACTGAGCATAAAGTGCATCCATAGAATTTTACATAGTGAAAATATCATTGATAATAAATACTGGATCAAAATGAATACAATTCTTAATTATTGGATGTCATGTCTGAGGCATATGAAAACCTATACGGTAAATACATTTCATAAGTTGGTTTAAAACTATTGGTAGAAACTTGTTTAATTTTCACAAATAATTTATCTCATTAGACTATATCTATGCATCTAGGATCTATATAAAGTCTGAGACCCACCCGACACAAATTTTACAAAGCATTCCTCATATATAATAATTTATTTAATTAAAAAACAACAAGACTTATCAAATATCTGTATTTAATAAAGGATACAAATTTATCAATATTTTACAGATATTCAAATAAATTTCATTATAAAAACCGTATGTAAAAAAGCTATATTGTTTTGGAAATAATAATATAAAATATAAAATATCTTTATAATTAGGGTAAATTGAAGGTTTAATGATCAATGGAAATTAAATATCTCCATATAAAAAATAAAGAAATCAAGGAAGTGAATGTCAATATTTTCCTTAGACAAATCAATCATAAACCATCATAATAAATAATAATGATTTTAGCAATAAAACATATCCCAAGTGAATTAAAATAAAATATTTTTGTTATTGATGAATAAAAATACATTTCAAATATCTCTTAAAAACATTCTTGATGAAAATATCCCTTTCATTTTGAAAAATATTTTGAAATTATTTCTCTTTGAAAAAAAATTTTAAAACCCTTTTATTTAACAATTATAATTTAAAACTTGTAATGTTTTCTTAAAATAAATTACGTTTTTTAAATTCGTACATGTCATATGAGGTAAAAATAACATTCCTTTTTCATGGTTAAATTGTTAGAAAAGTGCATTTTTCAGAAAGAGACAAGAATATTCCTTTAAAAAAGATATAAAAAATAGTAAAACTATCATTCAAAATTTATTTTGGAAAGGTTAAAAAAATTTGAAACTTCTTTTAGAAAACATGGTTTTTAAATGAATATAGGTTCAATAACTAAAGAGACAGACATTATCATCTTTTATTAAAAACATTTTATAAGACATTTTGAGTACCAAATAATAGGAAAATGTAACTATTACATGGAAAATTTCATGAATAGAAATAGTAGAATAAAATTATACGATTTATTAAATGATGATCCAATAATTTTATTTAATGGAAATTCAAGTGTAAACAATCCCAAGAAAAATGAGATTGTGAAGTAAACCCTTCAAATGATGATAACATTTATGTGAGAATAAGTTAATATATTGATTAGGTTTGTTAAATTTAAATCCACATTAAACAAGTTTATATAAAAAAATGGATTTTAAAATTTAATTACACACATAATATTATAATATTAATGACAATGATGAAGTAATATAACCCAAATAAATGAAATTGGGTTATGAAATTACATTACACACGGTAATGATTAATTTAAATACACTTAGATGATATAATTAAAATTAAAACTCAAAATAAAATGAATAGTGATTGAGTTGTGATATTATATTTCAAATTGTAATTATGTACCCCATATATAATAAATTAGGTGCACAACAATAAATTATGTATCAATGATTGGAAACTAAGACGATATCCCTTATTACTTGGTAAATTTTGAATTATAATCCCCATGAAAGAAATTATTTAAAAAGAAACTCTAAATAAAATTACCATAAATTATTTAATGATATAAAATACCATAGGGTAAGTATATACACAAAAAGTTGTTAATGATTGCTGAAAATGGTGTATGCATCATAGAAAGAAAAGTGATACAAGAATCCCTTGCCTCATGTTTTTTTAATTGAACATTATTTAACCTACTATATAATAATTGTAATGATGTTTTCATCTTATACCAGAACCATACCGATATTTATGATATAATATATCAACTTATTATAATATCATATTACCCATTTTTTAACAATCATCGATTGTTTTCACTGTTTTAGGTATTAATTTTATAGTTTGTCGAGTATGTTTTAACTTTTTATTTTTGTACCTATTATATAAATAAATATTTAATAATATCAATAATTTAAAACATTATGTAAGTGTTATATATATTCAATATATATGTATTTAAAATAATCAATAATATTTTGAGATAGGAAATGGATTTCACTGTTCATGTAGACGGTAGGTTGTACGTATGCATAAAGGATGCATTCATTTCCCTGTAATATTTGAAATAATGAAAATTAAATGATATAAATGTATATTATAATTACATTATCATATATATTTCATAATTATACCATATTTTTATTTAAACCAACCTTTATTCATTCCGTGTTTAACACGAATGTATCACATCACTTTTATGAGGTGGTATACCACACTACTAGAAATGATGTTGTCATATTCCCAAAATATAAAAAGCATCAAGGTATGTGTTTTATAAATATTAAAGAAGAAAAAAATTATTTTTACACATCATAAATATCTTATATAAACATCTTTTTTATAATAATTCCTATCATGAGAGGTGGTAAAGGAAAGACAAACAATCATCATTTCGCAAGGTAGTAGTTCACCGTACACAAGAAGAGTAACTTTGTTTCCCATTAAATGGAATTATGTGTATGTGTAGGTATAACCCTTGGGAAAAGAATATATTTAAGATATAAATTTTATTACATAAGGCTATAATAATAATATTTAATGGGATGAAGAAGGAAATAAAATGAATGTGAACATTGAAGAATGTTACCTCAAATTTTGGTAACTCCATTTGGTTTATACCAAATAACCTCTTTAGTTGACTTTATTCTATAGTATTTGATTTTAAGATGAGTTACGGTATGTTGGGTTCATATTTTATTGTAATATGGGTCATAAAAAGTTCTTTATATGTGTGAATAAGATGGAGTAATGAGTGTGTTTTTATAGTGGAGGAGGAGTGGCATTCTTGTAAATTTTGTTAAAGGGAATTACACCCACATTTTTCACATCTAAAGTGGATCAAAAAAAAGATAAAATTATTAAAAGGGATTAAAGGGTAGAAATATGTACTTTCAATTTTTTTTGGGAAATTTTCTAATTCATTTTGGTTCTTATATTTAATCTTTGGTCAATTTAGAAGTCTATTTTTTCTCATAAGCGCTATAATTAATTTCAATTAATTACACTACTATTTTTTATCCAAAACTAAGTTAACCTAATTGTAAATTTTAAATCATTATTATTCAAAATATTATATTTTTCTAAATTTCATTCAAATAAGGGGAATAAATCAATTTAATATTAATCCCACAGATGGGATGAAAAATAGATTTTTTACAATATATATGTTTAAAAGTTTGAGATTTGTTTATAGCCAATTTCAAAGTGAAATTTTTTAAAATGAACTAAATTGGAATTATTTTCGTATAAGTGATGTAATTTTTATTTAAAAACAATTTTAATTATAATTTATCCTTATAAATAAAAAATATGGAAAATATGTTTTGAATTAAAATTCTGTATTTTCACTATTTATTAAAAAATGATGCTTTATAGAAAAATACCAAAAATTTGAACTAAAAAATATTTCTATTACTCTTCTAATAATTAATCTTATTTTCAAATATATAATTTATAAAAGTTCCAGAAATTTTATTTAAAATAGTTTTTCCAATAATAGACGGTAAAATTTCCTTCATAAAAATATTTATTTTTATGAGAAATATTTCGTTTTTTCTAATCTTATGCTTATGATATATATTAGATGAATGTCAAAGAAATTTATTTAATATAATATATACATATATATATTATTTTAAAATCAAAAAATAATATTAATTAACTTAATTTATTATGATAAAATAGCTTTGTGAGGAAAAAAATTGTTTTCTATAAAAACATTCCCTATATATTAAACTGGTTATTATATTGATTTATAATTAATTTTAACCAAAAATAATAATATTATATTCATATGAACCATATATTTTCATAAGTGAGTTAATAATATTCATATTCTTTGATTTAATGTCTAGGTTTATTCATGTATAATTAAATAATAAAATTTTAATAATATATTGTTGTTTGGTAAAACATGGTCTTGTGTGTATCATAAGCTATGGAAGAAACTCATTGTTGCATGAAACATAATCTAAATAAGTGTAACATGAAATTAAAGATATAAAAAATATATAATATATTTAAAATATTAAATATACTATAAATTCTCAAGATTTCATATTCAGTTCTACGTTCGGTGTCAAATCATACACACTGTAGAATAAAAGTAACTCTTTTATAATTTTCAGTGTTTTACAGTTGATAAATATATGTTATTTAAAAAATATAGATATTTATTTATAAGGAATATTTTTTATCAATTCATTTGATAATTTAATATATGAGGAATTCATTTTAAATGCAGTGATAATTGGGGTCTGGTTATATATATCTGTTTGATGCATTGATAGGTCTTGTGTGATAAATCAATTTGACAAATTAACTTACACATTGGTGTATACCTACACGTAGTATTAAATTATATTCATTGAAATTAATTTATGGTATATATATTATGATTCCAAATTTCAGGACATCCAATTTTAATAATTTCATTTATTGAGAGTTTGGTTATTTCTTTCCATGGTATTTTTTCACTTATATTATCTATTGATGCATTTTGTTATCATGTTATTGATTTAATAGTATTTATACACATAAATTTAAATTTTAATATTTATTATTCCTAATTTAATTTTTATAAAATCCATTATAACTAATCCTTAATGATCACTTTATCTCACCATTATTTTGTTTTCTTTCATAGGGATACATAGAATAATTCAATGATTGAGTTCAAGGATTCCAAATGTTTTCGATTACATTGATTTATATATTTATTCATAATGTAAAATTGGTACCATGTATGTGTCTAGATCTCAAATACTACTCAACTAATTATTCCTTCTAGATTAGAACTCTAGTATTATTCCAATGTAATAAAGTAATAATCATCTTTGGGTTACTAGAGTCGGGGTTTTACCGTAACGGTAATGTAAGATTCAAAACAACACAAAAGGTAAGTCATGATATTAAAATATAATGTAATTAATGAAATTGTTGATGAGGGATATTATTTCAAATGATAAATTAAATACCAGGAATAATGAGAGGATAATGATAAAAAAACATTTTACATGAATTATGTACAATATGAAAAATAAAACATGGTGTATAAAAAGAAATATGTCTCAAGGAATTTAAATTTGACAAAAAGAACCCATACCATAAAACATAACGTTTACTAAAGTGATTGAATCTCCTTTATAAAAAATAAACATCTCAATAAACTAATTAAAAACCATATTCATGTATATAAAATTAAATAATCATGTTATATAACTATTCTCATTATATATATTGGCTATTTTATCTATTTTCAATATCAAATTTGATTATTCTAAATCATTTTAAACTAGTTTCTTAGTAGAATTATTGTTATTAGTCCTTATCATAATAATTATAATTAACATATCATAAATCATAAATCAATTTATGTTTTATAATTACTTATAATTTTATAATTTCATTCCACGGTATTTTTGGTTACAATCCTTAAAAAAGAAATCGGTGATGAGGATGTTTCAATGATTTTGAACGAATGATCCTTGGTATATTAATTAATGAGTTTAATGATAATGTAACAATTCCAAAACCAAAAATAAATATTTATTTTCTTGTTTTTATGATATATTATTATAAATTAAGTTTTAATAATCACTAATTGGATTATTTCATTGGATTTTTCAAATAGGTGGTTAGACAGACACTAACATCAACATACAATTATCAATAGATGATTAAGATTATGAAAGTTCTATAATTTGTAAATAATATAATAATTAAATATTTATAGTCATATTATTTAGATAATTTCATGTTTTTTATCATAATTTAATATGTCTGAATATATAGTAATGAAAATAAATTAAAAACAATATATGTTACATCATGGAGGGGGTAGTCTGCATAAGGAAAAGTAAACATATTTATTTTGTGAATAATGAGATAAAAATAAGGTTGATTATAATTTAACTCTTATTATTTATGAATATATTATATATTTCACATTTAAAAAATAATTTCAAATTTATAACTATGTAATATAAGTGTTGGTTAAAAATTAATGTTTTTGTTTCTTGTATGTTTTAATCCACACAACACATGAATGGAAGAATAATTTTTATTAGTAAAAAATGGGAATGGTGGTTTATAGTTTTTTACATAGTATAATTAAATTCAATTTTGAAAATACTTGTTTCATTCTATTGGAATTATATTTCTGTATTTCAGAATATAATTATAAAAAGATAAGGAGGTAGAAAAAATTTACACGTGTTGTGGACTATGGATATCCCTTGGAAGACTCCATAAAATGGAGGTATTATACCAATATCATGTTAATAGAGGTTAAATGAAAATTAATCAGATTATAGTGGATGTAAAATGGTAGTGTTTTAGGTAGAAACCATTTTTTTAATTCTCTTGAAGGGGTGGTGAGAGTCCCCTTTTGTAACTGGTGGGAATGACATTTTTGTAAATATTTGAACTTAATATAAATAGAAAAAATGTAACACATGTCAAGATGAATAAAATATATAAAACAAGTGATTTGGATATGATATATGTTCTATAATACCTTAACCATTCATTTTAAAATATTTTTTTAAAATGATTCTAAGTTCTTTACTCCTGGAATTTTCAATTTCACCATTTTCAGTTTTATAATGGTAATTTGTTTTTACACATGTAGTTCAATTTTAGTGAATAGTAGTAAAATGAGACTTATTTAAAACTTTATACCTAATACATATGAATATAATATCAATATTATTATATAAAAATTCTTTGTGTAAGAAAACAATTTACTTTAACCCATGTAACGTGTAGAAACCTATTTTTTTTAAAAAAAATATTTTTTAGCTTAAAATATATGTGTAGTGTAAAAAAAGAATATAATAGATTCTCCTGATATAAATTCATTTACTATAAAAATTATTTTTTATTTCCTCTAAATAAATAAAAAACGAAATTATATAAAATATATATACAATTAAAATAAAATACCAAAAAAATGGTTTATTTATTAGACAATTTTACTTAAGTATATAAAATGAAAAACATAGGATTTTCAAATTATTATTAAAATTTATAAATCTATATTTTTACTGTATAAATATATATTTCATAAATTAAAAGGATTTATAAAATTATAGGTCTTTCTAAGAGATTGATAAATAATAAAATTTACACTTTTGAAAAAAAACTATATTTTTCAATATTCACAGAAAAATAAACTATTTTAAGAAAATAACAAAAAAATTATAATTAGATAACATTGAAATGATTAATCAAAGATTAATGTTTATTTTTTAATTAAAATTTTAAAGTATAGAATTTATGTTTTAGATAAAAATAAAAAAACATAATGGAAATGTTTTTCATATGGAAATAACATTTCAGTAAAATTAACGATTCATATTACAATTTTTTATTATATTAGAATAAAATCAGTCTAATATATTATCCATATAAAAAATATTATATATATATATATGTTTAGTTTCTTCAAAAATAAATGATGATCCAATTATTAGAAAATTTATATTTTAAAGCATAAATCAGCCTTTTTAGTTATTTAGCTAAACTTACTGTATTTTCATCAATGCATTAGTATTAATAAGGAACTTGATTTTTATTTTAAAACATATTTCATTATTCAGTCACCTTTATATATACCCATAAATTATATGTCTGCATTTTTTTTATATAACGTTTTGTGGTTCATTTTGGTTTTGTGTTTCTTGTAAAGAAAGGTATCAAAACAATAGGTTTAAAAGGAAAATAAAATTGCAGATCTTAGGGTCTTACATTCTAACATATTAAATAAAATATGGCTTATAAATTTTATTTTTCACTAACTAATAAAATTATTCGTGGATATAAACATTATAGTCATAACTCATGATATATTCTTAAATTAGGAGTATACCTAAATATCATAGGTAATACTGTGAATTAAATCTTTTCAATTCATCATGTTAACTAATTTCATCATTTTTATTTTAAATGTGTTTCTCTATGCCCTCAATTTTCACAAAAGGAAAATCCTTTAGTTCCTTTCAAACATTTTCCTTGGTGATTTTTCCAACATTTTTGACATATAAGAATATGAACATTCCCTCCTTCATCATCTATTTCACCCAAAATTCAATGAGACTCCATCATTCTCTTCATTTTTATTGGTAATTCAACTAAATTCCCATTATTTATCATAATTCATGATAACTAGTTTTGAATAATCATAATGTTTATTACTCAAATTATTATACTTTTATTTTTCCCATTATTACAGACTCTTCATTTTTTGTGGATTCCATTTTTATCTTGATTCATTTAGGCTTCATTTATATCAAAATCCAAAATAGGTTAACATGAGTGTTTAAAACCAAAAGGAAATTATTCAATGAAAAATAAATTACAGATAAAACTAAAATATTTCTTATTTTTCATGATCATTACATTATCATTTAGTTAAACCTTAGTCACTCTTAGTTCAATCTAGGTATATTTAGGTTGGGTTATCTCATATTATTTAACCACATTCATTGAAATTATAAATCCCTTATAATGTACTAAAAATAGAATGTTAATGTACTAAATATAGATCCACAAAATTTTTAGGCAGGTGTGACATTTGAAGACCACTTATCATGAACAAGAGTAAAGATTGAGTTGATAGACAACAAGCCTTTTTTGGATGATTAACCTAATGTACATATGTTTCATAGCGAGATCTATATTCTAATATTGATATGGGGATGTAATTTATAGAAAAAATAAAAAATCTCTAAATTACCAAAACTATAGAATTATTTACTATAATTAGAAAAATCCCCTAGACTTATCCATATGTTTTTTTACTAATGTTATTTTATCTTAATCCAAAAACTATTCAATATTACCCTAACTAACCTAAAGGGTTATCTATACCATTAAAATTATGATCAACCTTAACTTGATAACTATTAAATTATTCTCAACTAACAACCTCACATATAATTTTTTATAATCCCACTTACAATATCATTAGTGAAACTACAGACCCATGATTGTAGAATATAGAGTCAATAAACACCTTATATACATTCTAACTCTAAATTTTAATCAAGTTTCCATATTTTATCCAGAAAAAATTAAAATATCACAAAATTATATTAAAACACTTATAAATCAAGGATCGTATAGGTTTATTGTTTTAGAGAGTTATAAAATACAATTAACTAAAAAACCCAAGAATTTCTCATCAGATGAAATTTTTTCACTATATAAAAAAATACACAATCCATAATAAGTATTAAATACGTGAAACAAATTTATCAATAAATTGTACTCTAATTGGAATATTTTTTCATACATTTATTAATAATATGGGGAAATTAACACATATATGGGTGATCTCAAATACCCAGTAAGGTAAAATATATATCATATTTTTTAAAGGAATAAACATGGATTAAATTGTCTGGAAATAAATAAATAATGATCAAACCATGACATATAAATAATCACATGGGATTGAAAAAAATCCATGATTAATAATATAAATAGACACATGGACAATAATAACTATATTCAAGGTAATGGATATGATAATGCCAAATATCTTGATCTATATCATCAAGGCCTAAACCAAGACACTATTCATGTCATCATGGTTATGTCCAAGACATCAGTGTTTCTGTCAAGGTTATAACCAAGTCATCATTCATACATTGGGTATGAATATACTAAATAACAAACCATTTTTTATATTAGACCAACTGATGTGTCATTGGTCAATATAATCTTTAACTCCTTCGGTTAATTCTTAAAGACTAATGCATTCACTGAATTAAAGATATTAATATTAAAACTTCCTTTAAAACATTAGTATAGGAATAAAAATTAGAGAATAATGACACTTTTCCTAATAATAAATGGAAATATCCATTTATAAAATAAAGGTAGAGAGTTAAAAAATACATAATCAACATTACTAAGTAATAATTAAATATTATTGTATAAATACAAATGACATATATATATATTCAATATTTCCCCCAATAAATAAATATAACAGATTTATATGTGTGTATAGCTCAAAATAACTCTCTGTGGAGAAAGTGGTACATGGTTTTGTCAATATTTTCACCAATTTATGGATATATAAAATCCATGTGAACACCCCTAAATCAAGGTATGTAAAGATAGAGTGTTAATATAATAAATTAATTGGAAGAAAAATCCATCTTATAATGGAAAAACGTTAACTGATGATAGTCTGCACAATTCATGGAAGAGATAGTCTTCACAACAATCAAATAAATGCTTCATTATTATTAACAGAAAATGGGATATATGGTTAATATATTTTTCTATAATATAATAAAATATATTATAAATATATACTATTCTTATTATAAAGTAATTAGAAGCTATTATTTTGAGAAAGTAAGAATAAAAATGGAATATGAATGGAAAAAAGTACTCATGTTGAGAAATTTGGATTTCCCATGGAATGATCCTATAAAATCAAGGACATGGGAATGTGTCTCATGAATAGAGTATTAATGAAAATGAATATAATTATAGAAGAATGATAAATGGTATAGTTTCTAGAGGATAAAAAAAATTTGGTGTATTCTTGAACGGGTGGTGAGAGACCCCTTTTATAAATATTGAAAACAAATTTTTTTTAAATATTTCAACTTAATATAAAAGGAAAACACATCAAGGATAATGAAACATGTTAATTAATAGAGTGCGGTAATATAAGGTATAACATCCCTCAAAAATTTATTTTCACACATATTTTAAACTAGTAGCATTGTCTATTACTGTTAGAATTTTTTATTTTAAATTTTTTTATTTTACAGTGGTAACTAGTTTTTACCTATGCAATTTATGTTTAATTTGTAAAAATAAAATAGAAATTATTATAAAATTTGGAAATTTTATATTCTAAATATTAATAAAATTATGAGAGAAAAAAATTTTATGAATGAAAATATATTTTTAATATTATTTTTTTATAATGTGTAAAAATACGTATTAGAAAACCTATTTTAACACAAAAAATTTATATTTAGGGAAATATTATCAATATATTTATTTTTACTGAAATAAGTTATTTTATTACAAAATTAATATAATTTATATAGCTCTAAAATAAATTAAAAAATACTTTGTACGAAAATAATATTTAATTAAAACAAAAGACCAAAATGGTTTATTTTTTTGGAAAATAAAACATAATTTTTTAAAATGTTAAACATAGATTTTGTAAATTTGGATTAGTATTAAAATTATATACTTTAACTATTTAAAATAAATATGGATCAATTAAAAAAATTTACAATCTTCTACGTATTTATTATATAATGATAAAGTAATAAAATTTATAATTTCAGTAAAGAATTGTATTTTTCACTATTCACCAAAAACTCAACTATTTCAAAAAAATTAAAAATTCAAAAAAAGATAATATATTTGTGCTAAATATAAAATTTCTATTATTTTTGAAAATTCAAATTCTAAATTTTTTTTTACTATTCAATAATAGTAAAAAATATAACTACAATTATTTTATAGGATTATAAATTTTTAAAAATATTAACGATTCTTATTATTATTTCATATTAGTTACATGAAAAATTATTGTTAATATATTTTTCATATATAAAATATATTTTATTCATAATAAAATTTTTTCTTAAAATCACATGTGAGCCGAATTTTTAGAAATGTCTCCCTTTAAAGCATTAATCTGTCTTTTTCGTAATTTACCTACACTTACAAAACTTTTTTAAATGTATTAATATTAATAATGAAAACTATATTACTTCTATTTATATACATTAATTATATAGCCTATATTTTTACATGTTAATTATATGGATTTATTTTAATGTTTATATAATGTTCCATTGTTTATTCGAGTTCAGTGTTGCCTTCGCAGTAAGATAGTATACACATTATCCTTTAAAATAAAATACGTTTTAAAACTTATACATGTTACAAAATTTCTAGAGATATCTTATCTATAAAATATAGAAAATATCACCTAATATATATATATATAAAAAACACATGACACATCATAAAAGGAGAGAAATATAGTTCTTGATTTCTATATTAATTTGATGATTAGAAAAAAAATTATTTTTTTGTATTCAAAATTAGTTTTTAAAAATATAACAGAGCCATTTGTTTTGATAAAAAACTATTTCATTACATCTAATTAAATTCCAATTGTTTTTAACATGAAATAATTTTTGGACTATCAGAAGGATAGTGGGCAAGTTTATAATGCCACTGGATCTCATCCAGAGGAGGGAATGATTTGTTCCTGGTAAGCTCGCTAAGTCATATCCTGTATATAGGTTAATAGGGGTGTGGGTGTTGGTCCCCACTAAAAGAATGCTTGTTATATGATGTGGGATGTATGATATCCCACTTTCTCTACCAAACACATTTACGATGAGAGACTGTGATTGACCCAACATTGAGCATATGTTCTAAAAAGTTGTTACATGTGCTCAACTATCTGATCAGATTCTTGATAAATATTTGAGTATACATTTGATCTCTCATGACTCGATATATGTCTCACACATCACCTCTTTTAAATCCTTCATATATTACACTCATTACCTAGATGGTGGGTAACATCCCAAGTAACTAATTAATTATAGATATTTTTATCTATGTCTATTTATGAATTATATAGTGTTTAGATGCTTAAAATGAGAATAAATCCAATCTTAAGCATGGAATACACTAATATTTTTAAAAGATTATCTTACTGCCTTTTGATGGAAAACCATTTTTAAATCAACCTTTTGACCATTTTATAAGCACTATTTGTCAAAATAAACTTATTATTTATGATTGATATATTGAAATTTACAATGTATAATTTTTTGATATTTTTCTGACAATGTTCATTTTTTTAATGAATAGTGAAAAATACTGCATTTTACATCAAAACTGATTTCTCATCTTATTTAATTATATGGATAGATAATCTTTTTAATTGGTTTCAAAGTTTAAATAGAATATATTTTTACCATTTAATCCAATGGTGGTCAATAAGATTAATTTTACCTTGTAATTGGGCATAAACTAATGCCAAACTTTTCATAGATATTGTTTCAAAAAAACCCGCTATTTGTTTGGACAACGGGAATTATTTTTAAATTAATTATTGCAATTTCTGTGTTATAAATTTGGTAAAATGGATTAAATATTTGGAATCATAAGGTCCAAATTATGTAATCAAGAATCTTTTGTTTTTGGTCATTATGAACAGTAACAACGATAATTATCTTTAATTATCTTGATTAATGAGTAATCGGGTAGTTAAGGATAATAAAATAATATCACAATATTAAAAAATTACTCCAAAAAGTGTCCTAATGATACTGTTTTTCTCATTTACGACCATGGGATTCCTTTTTCCAATCTTGGGGACCCCTTGGAATCACTTTTGTGGGAAAGTGACTTTTTATCTTTTTATTTTTTTAAAGAAAGTAAATATAACAAAGATTGTATCACCTGAGTAAAACATTTTTATTTTTGTCTAAATAGATGATATTTGGTACTATAAATATTCATTAGAAAGATAAAACGATTTCCTACATCATGAAATTTGTTTTATAATTTTTAGACATTAAATAAATTAAATTATTTATGACATAATGATGATACAGCGATTACCTGATTATTTAACGATTTAAATAAAATAAAAATGTATTGTAGACTCGAAGACCTACACTTGTCAAAGACCTATTGGATGAGTATTTTTCAGACCATTATCACCTTATCCTCAAAATACATCAATGTGGGACCTTTAAAATCCGAATCCCATTTGAAAATAAAGTAACATTTTGTAACTTTCTAAGAGTGCCCCTCCTCTCCTCTTATAAAAGGCCCCCACCTCTACCTCCTTACCCACACCCCTCAAGCCTTTGGATTGGCCAAACCTGGATCGTTTTGTCTCTCCACATCCATCTCTTACTTCTTGAAGCCTCACTTTGGGCGGATGTCTTCCCAAGGAATCCTTGATTACAAATTTAAATGGGTTACCTGTTTTAAGGTAATGTCTTCACTTTTGTTATTTTGTTTTATTTTTCTTATCCAACCCCATAAAATCTTTTTAATCATATCTTTTGTAACAACAACAGTATCTTCCATATACTATAATGTTTTTATAAGAAGGATTCAAGCTACACTTACACACACATACATCTAATGGTTAATAAACATACTGTTTCAGTGGATGGCGAATTTCCACCTCACGTAACGATGATTGTTCAATATTATTCTAACACCTTAAAAGGTGGAAATTAAGATGTCACTATATTTATATATGTTATATAATATTTTTATTTTTTCCTTATGTTTCTCTATTTTTCATTTATTGAATACCTTTATGGATTCCATTATGGGTATACGCGATATCTTCATTTTAGGAAGTGCAGACTACCACCCCCTCAAAGTGATTTGATTCACTAATACCATATGTGGTACGTATAAAGGATATATTTAATGATATTATAAATGATACCATACTAGAATTAAAATACTATTATGTATCATTATGATTCCATTCCATAAAATACAAAATAAAAATGAAAGTAGTGTTTATGCGTACGTACGGATTTCCGTCTCCATGAACGGTGCATTTCATTTCTTACCTCTAAACGTTATGTAATATTATAAATGCATGTACATACTGGATATATATTATATATATGATATCTACATCATGAGTATAACTCTGGATATAATGGATACATGAACAAATTGTAATTAAAAAGATTTTATTTTTGACTCAAGTACCAATGATCATTAAAACGGATGTTATTAACTTGAATAATAACATAGTGTTCATGACATGATAATAAGTGATATAAAAGGAATAATGAAATTCAAAAGCGTTCTTAAGCAAGTAGAAATTAACTCAAGTTTATTATTCGTGAGGTTAAAGAATGATCGAGTCAAGTCGGACCCGAGGTAAGGGAATCTGTCTCAATCTCCTTTCATTGAGGCATATTTTGTTTTATACACAACCATCTTATATACGATGTATAAACCCCTTTGACTTTTATGTTTATCCAAAGGGAATCTTTATTATAATAAGCATTTTACTAAACGACAAAAGGGAATGTTTTTGATGTACGTATGCGGCAACAATGACTTCTCTACCACTGTGACTATTATTTGAGTTTCGGCTTCCTCTACAAGCTATACATTTTTTTAAAATAAAAATAAATACCATGTTTTACTTTTCTTTTATTTTGGTATTGGAAATGGTTTTCATAATTTTTTTATATCAATGTGTTGTATTGATATCTTGTGATTGAAAAGTGGAAATGTTATGATTCCTTTATGCATGTTTTATGTAATACGATTATGTTATGGTTATTGGGAATTGTTATGAAGACGGGTGGTTCCGTGATAAACTAAGGGCGGGTGAGCCATATATAGCTCTCCAATGCATTGGGTAATTCAAAGGAGTTAAATTTTAAGGTTTCTCCGAAGATATTTAGGGAATATACTATGATGGGTATTCCAAAGGTATCCAAGAGGGTTACTCCCTACGTAAGAATGTTATGAATGTCTCAAGTTACCTTTATGTCTTGTGATTTATATGATTTATTCATAATTTGAATGAGGTATGTTAAAGTGCTTATGTTTTATAGGTAAAGTATGGTTTCATTATTATGTATATATGTACTCAGGTTTCCTTTCCATATTTTTATATCCCTTACTGAGATTTTTATTCACATTCTAAGTTTTATGAAATGTTTTTTACAGGTCAAGGGAAAGGTAAATGATATGATGATAGTGTCAAGTAAGTGTCAAGAAAGAATCCATGTTTCATTTTAAAAATGTTTCTATTGATGGGAAAAATTAATATTATCTTTATGTAACCACTTTGTTTAAATTTGGAATGCAATGAATGTTTTATGATCTAATTCTATATAACTCTAAACCTGAAAAGATCCTCAAGGTGTATTCTTGAAATATCTCAATATTAAGTAATGTTTAAGGCTGGGGCCTTATAGTTGGTATCATAGGTCGGTTTAGATAACTTTAGGAGTTATAATTCTATTAAACGATTTTCCAAAAATATTTTTTTTTAGGTAAAATTGAAATGATATAGCATTTGAAGATTACCGTGTTCCTTCATATAATACATGATTGTTCAGAATGGTTTTACTCAGAGGAAACAGGGAAGCAGTGCTAGAAAAGCATACAGAAGGAAATAACCTTCCGAATCAGCATCCTAAGATGGTCGGAATTGGAACTGAACAGTTTTTTGTAGTAATAGCATAGTTGACTCAAGCGATAAATGGTGGCAGTATCCATGCACGAGATCAGCCATATCAACCATAGAGGAACATGTTAGTGGTGGAAAAATTCATGAGGAAACATCCCCCATCATTTAGAGGTTCATCTGACCCTGTTCTAGCTGATGGGTGGATTAAAGCACTGAAGAAGATTTTTGATGTCATGGGGTGTTCAGACAATCAATAGGTTAGTCTTGCTATTTATCGATTGGAGGGTGAAGTAGATCGGTGGTGGTCGATAGTTAAAAATATCAGGGACGCAGATGAGATTGATGCTCTCGGCTAGGATGAATTCAAAGTTATGTTTCTTGAGAAGTATTTTCCTAAGGCTGTTCGACTTAGAATGGAAAAACAATTCTTAGAATTGAGGCAAGAGGAAGACTCAGTGGATGCCTATGAAGAAAGGTTCACTCGATTTGCAAGGTATTCTCCAAATTTTATCCGAGACCTTTATAGTAAAATCAATAGTTTTTACTCAGGATTAAAGCCAAAATATCGAAGGGCATTGGTTTCTCGTGAGTTCAAAAGTTATGAAAAGCTTGTTCGATATGCTGAGAAGGTGGAAATGGAGTTTTTCGATGATCAAGTGTTATATAACAACCAACAGAAGAAGAGACCGAGGTGGTAGGAGAAAGGAAAGAAATTTTCAAAAAGGTCTGACGGTAAGAAAACTAAGTTTCCAGTTTGTGATAAATTTGGTAAAATGAATGCTTGGGAATGTCTTCTGATTTTTGGAAAGTTCTACAGATGCGGTAAGATGAGACATAAGGCTCGTGATTGCACTAAAAAATATCAGGGTGATGGTAAGAACAAATTTGATTTACAGTTAGTGAAATGTTTTAAGTGCAATGAGATCAGTCACTATGAAAACGACTGTCCGAAAAAGAGCTTGAGTGATGGGATGCAAATAGACTACAAGCAGAAAGGGGTGGTGAAATCCTTTGCAACTACTTCAGCAGATGTTGGGCCATCAAATGAAGTTGTATCAGGTACTTTGTTTGTTTGTTTTTCAGATTATGCCAGTGTTTTGTTTGATTCGGGGTCCACACATTCTTTCATCTATGAAAACTTTTCTAGTAAAATGGGAATACCATCTCAAGAAATGACTCCTGAACTTTTGGTAAAAACACCTGGGGGCAATGTTGAGGAAAAAATAATTTATAAGAATCTTCATATCCTTATATGTGGAAAGAACCTACTTGAGAACCTTATTGTTTTACCTCTAGTGAAGTTTGATGGTATCCTGGGTATGGATTGGCTCTCTATTTACCATGCTAAGATTGATTGTAGAGCAAAAGAAGTTTCTTTTCAGAAAGACTTTCAGTTTTTGTATAATAAAGAACCATTACTGTTGATAACATATCAAGAGGTTGAGAAACTTGTAAAAGATGGAAATGAATGTTACCTTGAACATATCGTTGAAAATAAAGGAATTGTTCAGATTAATGTTGTTCCAGTGGTAAATGAGTATCCTGATGTTTTTTCTGATGAGTTGCCTCGAATAATACCAGATCGGGATGTTGAATTTACTGTTGACTTGGTTCCTGATGCTAAGCCAATTTCAAAACCCCCTTATCGAATGGCTCAAACTGAACTTTTAGAGTTGAAGGAGCAATTGGAAGATTTATTAGAGAAAGGTTTAATTCAACTTAGAACATCACCATGGGGAGCTCCAGTTTTATTTGTTAAAAAGAAAGATGGTTCTATGAGACTTTTCATTGATTATAGAGCCTTGAATAACATCACTATTAAGAACAAATATCATTTTCCTCATATTGATGATTTGTTTGATCAGCTCCAGCGAGCTCAGTATTTTTCAAAGATTGGCCTGAGATCGGGGTACCATCAACTGAAGGTAAAGGAAGAAGATGATCCGAAGATAGCGTTTCGTACAAGAAATGGCCATTATGAATTTGTAGTAATGCCTTTTGGGCTAACCAATGCACCTACTGTATTCAAGGACATAATGAATAGAATTTTCCATGAGTTCTTGGATAAGTTTGTGGTGGTTTTCATTGATGATATTTTGGTGATTTCTAAAAGTAAAAAGGAGCATGAAAAACATTTAAGGGTTATTTTGCAAACCTTAAAAGAAAAAAATGTATGGAAAATTCAGCAAGTGTGTGTTTTGGTTGCAAAAAATTTCTTTCCTTGGTCACATTGTTTCAAAATATGGGATAACAGTTCATCCTTCAAAAACAAAGGTTGTTGAAGAATGGCCAATACCCACAAATGTAACTGAGATTCATAGATTTCTTTGGTTTTGTAGGCTATTACCGAAGGTTTTTTAGAAATTTTTCACTGTTATCTAGTCCAATGACTAAGCTAACTCGGAAGGTTGTTATGTTTATCTGGACAAAAGAATGCGATGATTGTTTTCAGGAATTGAAAAGACGATTGGTGAATGGTGCATTTTTGGCACTACCTTCCAGGAATGGGGAGTTTGTTATCTACAGTGATGCTTCATTGAAAGGACTTGGTTTCAAATTAATGTAGAATGATCAGGTAATTGCATATGCTTCACGTCAGTTGAAATCTCATGAGGCAAATTACCCTAAACATGACATGGAATTAGCTATTGTTGTTTTCGCCTTAAAAATTTGGTGGTATCATTTGTATGGTGTAAAGTGTGAAATATATACCGATCATAATAGTTTAAAGTATATATTCACTCAGAAATAATTTAACATGAGACAAAGGAGATGTCTATAATTAATCGAAGATTATGATTGTACAATTCATTAATATATGGGAAAATTAAATAAAGTGGCTGATGCTTTGAGTCGAAAAAGTAATGATTCATTAACAATGATTTGTTTTGAACGTGATCCTTTGGTTAAGGATTTGATGAAATTTGGAATAGATGTTGTCGGTGTAGGATGTCCTTCTATTTTGTTTTAGGTATCAATGAAATCTTCTCTATCAGATAGAATCAAGCAAGCACATAAGCAAGACAGTGAGTTGCAGAAAAAGGTAGAGCTGGTTTAGAAAGGTACGTTTCCTGAATTCAACATTGATAATGATTGTGTTTTGAGATTTGGAAAGAGATTTTGTGTGCCTTGTGATTCAATTTTCAAGAGAGAGTTGTTATGTGAAGCTCATAGTTCTCTGTTTTCAGGTCATCCTGGCAGTACTAAGATGTATAGAGATCTGTGGGAGTATTACTGGTGGGATGGAATGAAAAGAGATATTGCTGATTTTACGGTGAAGTGTTTGACATGTCAACAGGTTAAAGTAGAGAGATAGTTACCGAAACAGATTCTTCAGCCTTTACCAATGCCCGAGTTCAAATGGGAGAATATATCCATGGGATTTTTTGTGGGATTACCGAAGACATCCCGAGGTAAAAATGCAATCTGGGTTATTGTTGATCGCTTGACTAAATATGCTCATTTCATTACTATACGAGATACTTTTTCCCTAGATCAACTTTCCCGTTTGTATCTTAAAGAGATAGTCATGTTACATGGAGTTCCTCTCTCCATTGTATCTGATCGTGATCCTCGGTTTACTTATATCTTTTGGAAAGGCCTTCAGAAGTTGTTGGGTACTGAATTAAATTTTAGTACATCTTTTCATCCTCAATCAGATGGGCAGTCAGAATGAACGATCCAGACTTTGGAGGATATGCTACGTTCTTGTTAAATGGATTATCAGGGAAGTTTGGACCAACATCTTTCTTTGGTTGAGTTTTCTTATAATAACAGTTTTCATTCCAGTATACAGATGGCACCATTTCAGGGGTTATATGGGAAGTTGTGTCGAACATCAGCTTTCTAGGATGAAGTGGGTGAAAGGAAGCTGATGGGACAAAAATTGGTAGAAGAGTTGGCAGAAAAAGTTCACCTGATACAGAAACACATGAGAACAGCTCAGAGTAGGAAAGAAGAGTTGTGCGTACAATAGGAGGAAGGATCTCTCATTTGAGGTAGGTGATCATTTTTTTATTAAATTATCACCATGGAAAAGTGTGATGCAATTTCGTAAGAAAGGAAATTTGAGTCCAAGGTTCATTGGACCATATGAAATTCTGGATAGAGTTGGATCAGTTGCTTACCGAGTAGATTAACCTATGATTTTATCTCAGGTACACAATGTTTTTCATGTTTCGATGTTGAGAAAGTATATGCCAGATCAATCTCATGTTTTGATTCCAGATGTAGTTCAGTTGGAAGGGAATCTATCTTATGAGGAACAACCGGTCCGATTCTTTACTATAGAGAGCAAGTGTTGCGGAATAAAGTGATTCACCAAGTAAAGGTTTTGTGGAAAAACAATATGGTTGAAGAGGAAACATGGTAATCTAAAAATGATATGAGAGATAAAAACCCCCACTTATTCGTTAAGTAAATAAAATGCGGGGACACAATTTTCTAAAGGTGGGAAGGATGTAACATCCCAATTAAGTAATGAATAATATATATTTTAATCTATGTCTATTTATGAATTAGATACTATTTAGAGGCATAAAATGAGAATAAATCCAATCTTAAGCATGGAATACAATAATATTTTTAAAAGATTGTTTTACTGCCTTTTGATGGTAAACCATTTTTAAATAAAAATTTTTACAATTTTATAAGCTCTATTTTCCAAAATAATCTTATTATTATTATTTGGAAATTAAAATTTACAATGGATAATTTTTTGTATTTTTCTGACATTGTTCATTTTTTAATGAATAGTGAAAAATACTGCATTTTACATAAAAACTGCTTTTTCATCTAATTTAATTATATGGTTATATTATATTTTTAATTGGTTTTAAAGTATAAATAGAATATATTTTTACCATTTAATCCAATGGTGGTCATTAGGATTAATTTCACCTTGCAAATGGGCATAAACTAATGCCAAACTTTTCATAGATATTGTTTCAAAAAAACCCGCTATTTGTTTTGACAACGGGAATTATTTTTAAATTAATTATTGAAATTTCATTGTTTGGAATTTGTTAAAATGGATTAAATATTTGGAATCATAAGGACAAAATTATTTAATCAATAATCTATTGTTTTTTGGAAATTATGAATAGTAACGACGGTAATTATCTTTAATTATCTTGATTAATGAGTAATCAGGTAGTTAGAGATAATAAAATAATATCATAATAATACAAAGTGACACCAACATGTGTCCTAATGATACTGGTTGTCTCATGGCCGACCATGGGAACCCTTGTTCCATTCATGGGGACCCCATGGAATCACTTTTATGGGAAAGTGACTTTTTATCTTTTTATTTTTTTTAAAGAAAGTAAATATAACAAAGAATGTATCACCTGAGTAAAACCTTTTTAAATTTTGTCTACATAGATGATATTTTAGACTATAAATATTAATTATAAATATAAAAAGATTTCCTACATCATGAAATTTGTTTTATAATTTTTATACTTTAAATAAATTAAATTATTTATGACATCATGATGATGCAGCGATTACCTCATTATTTAACGATTTAAATAAAATAAAACGATAATGTAAAATCTAAGACCTACACTTGTCAAAGACCTATTGGATGAGTATATTTCTAACCCTTATCACCATATCCTCTAAATACATCAATGTGGGACCTTTGAAATCCGAAACCCATTTGAAAATAATGTAAGATTTTGTAACTTTCCAAGAGTGCCCCTCCTCCCCTCTTATAAAAGGCCCCCACCTCTACCTCCTTACCCACACATATAAAGCCTTTTTATCGGCCATCCCAGGCTCATTTTGTCTCTCCACGTCCCTCTATTACTCCTTGAAGTCTCACATTGGGCAGAAGTCTTCCCAAGGAATCCTTTGAGCTCAAATCAAAAAGGGTTAACCGTTTTTAAGGTAATGTCTTCACTTGTGTTCTTTTGTTTTATTTTGCTTCTCCATCCCCCTAAACTCTTCTTATTAATTTAATTTGTAACAAAACCAGTATCTTCCATATACTAGGATGTTTTTATAAGAAATATTCGAGCTACACTTACACCCACCTACATATAATGGTTAAAGAACATACTGTCTTCGTCGATGGAAAATTTCTGCCTCACGAAACAATGATTGTTCAATATTATTTTAACACCTTCAAAGGTGGCCATTAAGATGTAACTATATTTATATATGATATATAATATGTATATGTTTTCCTTAAGTTTCTATATTTTTCATTTATGTAATACCTTTGTGGCTTCCATTATGGGTATACGCGATATATTAATTTTAGGAAGTGCGGACTATCGCCCCCTCAAAGTGATTTGATTCGTTAATACCATATGTGGTACGTATAAAGGATATATTTAATGATATTATATATGACACCATACTGGAATTAAAATACTATTATGTATCATTATGATTCTATTCCATAAAATACGAAATAGAAATGAAAGTAGCATGTATGCGTACGTACGACTTTCCATCTCCATGAACGGTGCATTTCATTTCTTACCTCTAAAAATTATGTAATATTATAAATGCATGTATGTACGGGATATATATGATATATATGATATCTAAATCATGAGTATAACTCTATATATAATGGATACATTAACAAATTGTAATTATAAAGAGTTTATTTTTGACTCAAGTACCAATGATCATTAAAACGACTGTTATTAACTTAAATAATAACATAGTGTTCATGACATGATAATAAGTGATATAAAAGGAATAATTAAATTTAAAAAGGTTCTTAAGAAAGTAGAAATTAACTCAAGTTTATTATTTAGGAGGTTAAAGAATGATCGAGTCAAGTTGGACCCGAGTTAAGGGAATCTGTCTCAATCTCCTTTTATTGAGGCATATTTTGTTTTATACACAACCTTATTTTATACGGTGTATAAAACGCTTTGAATTTTATGTTTATCCAAAAAGAATCTTTATTATACGAAGCGTTTTACTAAATGACAAAAGGTAATGTTTTTGTCATAAGTATGCGGCGACAACGAATTCTCCGCCGCCATGACTATTATTTGAGTTTCTTCTTCCTCTACAAGACATAATTTTTTTTAAAGAAATATAAATACCATGTTTTACTTTTCTTTTATTTTGGTATTGGAAATGGTTTTCATAATGTTTTTATATCAATGTGTTGTATTGATATCTTGTGATAGAAAATTTGAAATGTTATGTTTCCTTTATGCATGTTTTATGTGATATGATTATGTTATGGTTCTTGGGAATTGTTATGAAGACGGGTGGTTCCGTGATAAACTAAGGGTGGGTGAACCCGATATAGCTCTCCAATGCATTGGGTAATGAAAAGGAGTTAAACGTTATGGTTTCTCCGAAGAGATTTAGGGAATACACTGTGATAGGAATTCTAAACGTAACCAAGAGGGTTACTCCCTACGTAAGAATGTTATGAATGCCTAAAGATACCTTTATGTATTATGATTTCTATGATTTATTCATAATTTGAATGAGGTATGTTAAATTGAATACGTTTTATGGGTAATGTATGATTTCATTCTTATGTATATATGTACTCAGGTTTCCTTTCCATATTTTTATATCCCTTACTGATCTTTTTATGCTCATCCCATGTTTTTTGAGATGTTTTTCATAAGTCAAGGGAAAGGTACATGATATGAAGATAGTTTCAAGGAGGTTTCAAGAAAGAATCCATGTTGTATTTTAAATATGATAACGTTGATGGGAAAAATGAATATTATCTTTATATAACCACTTTGTTTAAATGTGTAATATAATGAAAGTTTTATGATCAAATTCTCTAAAACTCTAAACCCTAAAATATCCTCAAGGTGTATTCTTGAAATATCTCAAGATTATGTAATGTTTAAGGCTAGGGCCTTATATGGTGTCATGGTTAATTCTTTGTATTCTGACAATGATATCTGAAAAACAACAGTCGTTACTTAAAATGTATTTTGAGTGTTTTTTAGTTTTTTTCTTATTCTTATTCCTCAAGACCATCAACATAGCATTACATATTCTATTCCATTATGTATGGTTTTTCTACAATTAAAACATTTGTATAGTTATTCAATTTTAGATTCTAATTTGCATTAATAGTGTCTCCTAAATTCAAATATAGATATATTTGAGCATAGTATATCTGAGACCACTAGTAGATTTCTCTAATAGTAAATTATTCAACCACCAATAGATCACCTATACCATTAGATATTGGGGCACCAGTAGATCTCTCTTCAATTACAAATCTATGATTTATTGGTAGATTCTTCAGACTTCAATGGAATACCTCCTACAAATTCACAATGGTGTCATAACAGCCTTCTTCATAATAGGTATCATTGTTTTGTGATTCTAGGTCGAACGATATATCTCATATCATAGGTAGATCTATCCACTATGAGACATTACTAGAATATCTCTCCTTCCAATAATAAATCCTTATTGGGATGGTAGTATCCTCTTCTTTCAATGGTATATCTCCCACCGATTTCACAGTAATGTGTCAGTAGATATCTCTTCATAGTTTCATTGCAATGCACCATGGCTTCAAGCGTACCATCTAAACACTTCACACATGAAAAAGTAGCACCATTCTTTTATAGGATCAACTAGTATATAAATATACCTCTAGAAAAGGAAGGATCCTTTGTTCATTGTAGTGATGGTAAAACATTTGGCCATTCGACACTAAAGATATATGAGTGTGATGGTATATTTTCATCTACCTCCATGTATTTACATCTAAAATTAGGTTAAAATAAATTTCTAAAAATTATTTTTCCTCACATTTCAAATTATTATAATTAAAATAGATTTTTAATGAACATTTTTTTTACTTTTTTTAATAAAAATAATTACATTGTGCTTAGAAAAATTTATCATTAATGCTACAAATATCTACTTATAGTTGAAATAGTTTAAGATTGTCTATTTTATGAAATTTTAAATCATTATTTACATTTAATTTTCATCTTCTTATTTTTAAAATTTCATAAATATGAATTATAAATATTTTCAATACGTAACATGTTGAATGTTTTATGCTATTAATTCTTTAAGAAAAAAAGAGCTCTAATGTTTCTTATTTTTAGTACGGATTTTACAATCAAATGTAAAAATAATATTATTTTATCATTATACACTAACCAATTTCATGTAGCTATTAGTTATTTAGATAGTCCAAGAAGATATTTGCTTCAATTAGGAAACATTAAGTCCTTAGATATTTCTTCAAGGAATAAAAACAATTTATATAGATTAATCACATAATTTTATTGAGACAACTATGACACTATTATTGTTCCTCTCATATAATCAAGAAACTATACCGACTTTTATTCATTGGTTTCAACCACATAAAAACATAAATGTTTGACCTTAATCCATTATAGTGATCAATGATCATCAAGATTCATCATCTTGAAAATCATTTGATCTTCTTCAGAATTAGTGGTATTTATTTTTTATTCGTGTTATCATTTTTTATTCTATTTTTAACATTTCTAGTATGATATATGATTTTCATAATCAAAAGAAATTATTTCACTGTCAGGTTAATCCACCGCCAAAAAGGAAGTATGATTTTTGACTCCATGTTAAAACTAAGGTCATATACTTGGTTTATTCTCCTATAAAAAGAGTGTTTTGTGCCTCCATATATGTTTTTTTGTAAAATTCAGAGTCTGTAATGGGTTATCACACCTTTAAAAGTTATATCCTTAATAGATAAAAACATTTTAAATGTGTAGAGAAGGTTGAGGAGAATAATATTATATTGGTGATTAGAACCACTATAAATCTTTTTATTCTATATTTTTACATTCCATGCACTTAATTTCAAGAACACATCACTCACTATAGGCCATTATTAAATAAAATTTTTTTCTAATAAATTTTCCAAAAATGACTATTCACCCCCACCTCTAGTAATTATTCGAATCACTATCATTTTAAATATTTTTTTCATGAGTGGTTTTTCTTCAATGGATTTTCAGAGTCATTATTTGTTTTAATTTGATACAAAATGATTGGTATCTAGTGGTAGGAACATTCTGAAAAGATATTTATCAAATCTTATTATTTTAATCTGATACAAAATAATTGGTATCATAGGAACGATTGCCTAAAAAAGATTTTAAGTGAATTTAATTATTCGTATTATTTATTTTTAACATTATGCAAACCTAATATCCAAGTACTAATAGTAGAAGTAACAATTTAAAAGGATTATTTTTTATATTAAGGGTATAAATGTGAACTATGGATGGATTCTAAAAAACCACAGTCTTCAATTAATGTTATTAAATATTTTGGAATGATATAATAGAATACTTACTAAAATAGTTAAGGGTGCATCGTTATACTATCACGAATATTCCATATTAACCAAAGGATTATATTGATTCAATTTTAGGTAATGATATAGTAAAATATGTTTTTAATTATATAGTTAAATCTATTTTTTACTATGATATAATTAGAAGTGTTTATATCCTTTTCTCATCTTGTATGATTTCCCAAAATATATGGAAAATACTTAGAGTGACTCGCTATACAGAAATATAATTCAAGATAACAAATATTGGAATACTCCAATTAAAATATGAAGACTTCAAGAAGGGAAAAAAGACATAATTAAAATTATTTTCCATTGATTTACAATTATTACAAATGGTATGAGTGATCTAGGAGACATTTTGGATTATAGAGATCATGTGGAAACAGTATAGAGAGATCTTCCAAAAATATGGCATGAAAAGAAGGTTTCCATCGATTAGAAAAAAATATTTAAGAGTATACATTAGATGAACTAATAAGAATTAAATTTCAATATGAATTATAGTTTAAAATCATTACTAATTAGGATCTACCAATAGAAACGGTTAAATTAAAATCCAATGTTATTCATTCCATTAATTCCTTTTAATTTGAGTTCTAGGAAAGAGACAATGATGTGGATCACTTTGTTAAGTATTTTTTTCAAGTTTGTGAAAAATAAAGGAAAATAGAATTAGTTCAAAAAGATTTTCATAAAGGAAAATAATAAATATAATACCAGTAACTATAATAATGTTTCAAAATTAACAAGATATGGGTACAAGAAGAAATGGAACATAACTACTGACTTCCCTATACTCAAAAATCCTAATAAATAAAATGTAATGAGAGTAAAATAAAATAAGTATTTATTGGATCTTGGGACAGCTCAGATAGTATTGACTCTTTTAATGATTCTGTAAGTGAATAGGAGATAGGAAATCTAGACCTGATGAGTATACAATGTGAGGTTAAAGATTAAATCCTTACTCAATTAATAAATCAGGAAATATTTTGTCAAAATGAATTATTTTGAAATATAAATAAAATTGATTCAAATTTCTTTTTTTATTTTTATTATTTCAGTTCTAATATTAAGCAACTACATAAAAAATAGTGAATTAAGAAATGTTGGAGTTGTGATAATTAAAAAGTATACTGAAATTAAAACTAAAATCAATAAGTTATTCAAATAAAAAAAGAAAATAAAAATGGAATTTGATAATAATAATAAAAAATTACTTGAATAAAAAATCTAAATAAAATTATGACTCAGAAGTTTCAAAACTAAAATAATAAAATTAAACCGTTAAAAAATTTCTTGACATAAATGAAAAAGATAATAAAATAATAATTAATTTAGTTCTATACAATTTAACTAAAGTTTAAACTTATTATAATAAACATTATAAATAAAATACAAATTTAGGAAACAGAACTTTTGGATCTAATGATAATGTTTATACGTATTTTTAAACTATTAAAAAAGAGAATCTGAATTTGAAAAATATGGTTTTCAATATTAAAGAGAATTTATCTGCATTTGTTAATAGTAAATAATAGTATGATAAAATGATGTCTTTTAGAAAACAAAACACCAGTAATAATGATTTGGAAAATATATTTTATCAATAAGTTTAAATAATATTAACTTTTTTAAAATATCAAAAGGAAGTATTTCTAATGTAACCTTTTTTAACATAGACTGAAACAGAACTATGCAAATGAGTGTTCACATAGATTTATACAATCAGTTTTAAATACTTGAACTTCAATTTTTAGATATTTTTCTTCCAAACACCCCACTAAAAAATACATTAAATCATTTAGGGTCCCAAAATTTACTTCTAGTAATCTAGTAGGACCCATGTTAGCATGGGTACCAAAATAATCTATTAAAAGTTTTTTTATTTTTGTAAATATTCCTTAGATACCTCAAAGACTCATGGCTTTTATATAGAACTACTCCCGGCACATTACATGTGATATTTCAAAATAGTTATCTTTTGATTTATTTTTTGATGGCCTTGTAACATTTGGAGACAACTCTAATATTCAAGTAATCTATATTAGATAATTTGGTTTTTATAAAATATCTATTATTTCTAAACTATTATTTGTAAATGGTTTAAAAGTAAATAATATATGTATTCCATAGTTATGAGATGATAGTTTAAATATTAATTTTTAAAATGATAAATGTAATATTCTAAAAAATAAACCTATTTTATTTTCTACGAATTTAAAAGGGAATGATTACAAATTTAATTACTCCGATCCAACCAAAAAAAATTGGTTTTTGAATATTATTGAATTTTATTATATTATGTGCCATAGGTGGAGTTGTCGTGGAAACTTCAATCTATTTCACAACCATTCAATGAATGAATAGGCTTTTTAATTTCCAAAATTACATTCTAGTAAGTACTTTTTGTGAGATTCCTATTTAAAGGGTATGAAATATAAAGAAAGGTTCAAATATTTAAATGATGTTAATACTCTAATATGTTCAGAACTATTAAAATTTTCTAGTTTTTAGGAATATACTACAATATTATTTTTGTTCTAAGAATTATGATTTTATAGTTTTTGATGATTATAGTGGATTATTATGTATTTTTTTCTTATCAAATTAAAATGAATCTTTTTGAAAATTTTGTTTCTTTTATATGGTTATTCTAAACGAAAAAAACTGTTAATTATTTTAATCAGAAGTGGTATAGGCGGGAAAATATACAACTTATAATTTGATAATTTTTTTGATGAAAATAGAAATAAAAATTATTTTTATTCCCGCATGCCACTACAACAAAATTTTGTGATAAAAATAAAGAATAGGTTTTGTCGAGAAATGTTTAGGTCAAAGCTAATGGAATTTACTAAACCTAGATTCATTTGGGAAGAAATAGGTAATATAGATTTTCATGTTTTAGATAGAGCCTATATTAAAACCATTAAAAGTAATCCCCCTTATAAATTATATTGTGGTTTTAAACCTAAATATGGATATATTAGGGTATTTGGTTGTAAATCCTATATCATAAATACAAAATATAATTTATGAAAAAACATTTCTAAAATTGATGAATGCACAGTTTTTTTATATTCCAATTATATCAATTCATATAGAGTATTCAATCAGAAACTCTTAGTTGTTTAAGATTCTATTCATGTTAATATCAAAGAAAATAATTCTAACAAAGAGAATTGAAAATCAAAAAAGGTGAATATAAATAATTTAATTTTGGTGATGAAAATTAATAAGATAAAGACAATGCATTAGTTTTGGGGGAGTAAATATCTTCTAAAACAGATACTAATGAATTGAATACACTTAAAGATAATCTAATTGAAAAAGTAATTAGTAATGTTTAATCTAGTACAAAAACCCTAAAATATATTTTACTTTACTACGAAAACTGTTCTTTTTCTAATTTTGTACCTATCAATATTTATTGTGATTTAATTGATACAAAATGGATTGATGTTATAAATGGTGAATTAAATCAATTTCAAAGATACAAACTATTAAATTTAGTAATTTTACTAAATTATTAACATATAATCGGAACTAAATAGATTTTTCATAATAAGTTCGATAACAATCAAAATATAGTTAAAAATAAAGAAATACTAGTAACTCAATGTTATTACCCATAAGATTGAGTTGACATTGAATATTATTTTTATATTATTTATATATTATAAGGAATTCTAATTCAAATTACCAATTTGTGTTTTTAAAACATTAAATTAATTCAAACCGATGAAGAAAGTGCATTTTTATGTGGAATGACTTCAATTAAAGACGATGTTATAAAACCACATGGACTTTAAAATGAAAGGATTACAAATCATGTTTCTAGAAAAATAAATATTTATACATTCGTAACAAATATTCAAAAGAATGGTATAGAGTAAAAACACAAGTTTTTTTACAAAATTACTTTGTTAAAGGTAAGTTTAATCCAACATTGTTTATAAAAAGTGTTTCAAAGGATATACTGATTATAATGATTTATATTGGTGATATAAAATTTGGATGAACAAATGATTTAATGTGTAGTCATTTTTCAAATCTCATGAAAAGAGAATTTTTTGTGAGAGTAATGGGTGAACTAAAAGTTTTTATTGGTTTAAAAATTAATAAAAAGAACTATGGTATTTTCTTATATCAATAAAAATAAACTAAATATGTTTTCAAAATCCATGGACATATTTATTGTTAGACTATGAAAATGCCAATGAGTATTAATTCTAAATTGGATTTATATAATTCTAGAAACACAGTTGATACTAAACTATATAGACGTATCATAGGTATTTTATTGTATCTCAATGGATCTAGACTATACATACTGTTAAGAGTCTATTTATTTGAAATATTTTTTTCAAAACCTAAATATTGTCATCCTAAAACTATTAAAAGGAATAATTAGATAAACTAAGGATACATTTTTTATAGGGTTAATTTATTCTATTTAGACTATTTTGATTTACATTCTTATAATGTTTTCAAATTTGGAGGTTGTATAATTGACTAGAAATTAACTGCAGGTATCTTTCATTTTCTAGGTAAAAGTTTAATTTCATAGAGTTAAAAGAGACAAACATCAGCAGAACTATAAAAATATAAAGCTAAATAAGATGTTTTCTCCTATTTTTTGTATATAGAGAATATGGAATAAAGAAAAAATTATTTTATTTTAATATTAGTTTTGATAAAATTATAATTTTCTATGATAACTCAAGTTTTGTTTCAATTTCAAAAAACTCGATTCAACACTCTAGAGAAAATCAAAGAGACGTGTGATTTCATTTTATAAGTGTCTATGTAAATAAAGGTTATATATATTTGTAATTCATTATTAATTAGAAATAGTTGGCAGAGATTTTCACTAAACATTGAGATTGTATTATGTTAGATAAAATGTAGATTCATTTGGGAATTCTAGAAGCATCAAATTTAGGTTTCGTATAATTAATATTTCTTATAATGATATAAAAATAATTTTATTTAATTTATATAAATTTCAAAAAGGGTAAAACTAGTTTGTAAAATTTTAAGATTGTTATTTGGTATTTAAAAATAGTGGGAGACTATTAATATTTAAAATTTGTTTTTTTAATTTAAAAGGTTTCTTATTTTGATAAATCATTGTTTCATCACATTTAAAAAAAATAAAATTTTTTATATCATGGAATCATGTAATATTTAAATTTATTGTTTTTTATTGATTAATGTCATTTCATACTTGAACTTTTTAAGTGTTTATTAAAATTATTTATTTGTTTGAATTTATTAATTATGTTAATAGTATTAGTTTTACTTTTTAATTTTAATTTTTCTAATTATTGAACATTTTTATATGTGAATTAAAAAAGATTGGCCAACCATGGATATCCCACAAGGGCCAGCACTACTTTCAGTTACGGGGCCCAGAGTTCAACCCCCATAGGAGAGTATCCCAAGGGGAAAATCCATAGAGGATGGCCATGTATAAGCCTAGAGGAATTAAACCAGGCCTATGTAAAAGGAAAGAATGGTTATGATCAGAGGAGCATATGATTTGGGCATTATAAGTGTATTGGGTTATAGCTTATATCTTGTAACACCCGAGACATTTATGTTATATAAATCATCAAAGGAATCCTTTTCTACACAACACTTGCTTGGCTTGCTTTACACGCAATCGCGACCTTCCTCGATAGCTTGCGTCGTACGCAATACCGAGTTTCACTAAACAACAATATGCTATTAAAACTAGCCATTATAAATAGTAATAACAACTTTTTGAAATTTTATAAATTTTATTTTTCAAAATGGACTTCATTTTTGGACTCAGAATATCGAAATTAGCCTAGGGTGAAATTTTGGTATTTTTCTGAAAACTTTCAATTTTTGATTAATAGTGAAACCACTAAGTGGTAGGTTAAAAACCGAATTTTGCATAAAACTTAATTTTACCGCTTCTGTGAATGGAATTTCAAAAAACCGACAGACACGGTTGATATCAGTAAGTAAAATGTGGTTCAATGAGATAAAAATAATTTTTTGGTGAATAGTAACTTTTTACTTTTTTTTACCGCGGTTAATAGTAAATAGGGTAACTAAGGGTAAATATGATATTAATATTACCCTAACACATGTCCTAATTCTATTGGACAAGTGTAATTCGACCAAAAACAAACTTAGGAATAAAAATATGACCATTTAGGCCCACTTGGATTAGATTAGGACATTTATTATTAATTTATTTAAAGAAGGGTTAAAATAGTTAAAATCAAAGTTTAATAAGTAAATCATTTTTAATATGGGGTTATACATAATATAAATTCGACTATAAATATTCATTAGAAAGCTAAAAAGATTTCCTACATAATGATATTTTATCTGTAATTTTTAGACATTAAATAATTATATTTATTTATGACACAATGATGATGCATTAATTATCTTATTAATGAAATATTGACATAATTGATGTTATAAAGACCAAAATAAATGTAATTTGAGACTTTTTATGAATTAAACTAATTTTAATAGGTTACTATGATATATTAGTGTTGATTTAATCATCTTTATTCGAACATATAATTCTGTTATGACTTTCACAAAAATCATATATCAAATAGTTTCAAAATTGACACAAAATAGTTTTTAAATCAAATATTATATTATTAATTGTTATTTTATTCCTAAAAATCTAAGGTTTGGCAAAATGACTTAGATAAGGATATATATATTAATAATAAACAATTTTGGGTTCGTTTGGCATGTTATAGTAAGTGTATTAACCATATAGTGAAAGAAAACAAAAAGACACGGTAAAAGTTAAATTATTTAACTTAAAGTTAAATCTAATTGATAAGGTTAAAATAATACCCTAAACTTGTCTAAATCTTATTGGTTGATAGGATTTCGACCCATCTCTACTTTACCTTAGAAATAAGACCCTTTGTAACCATTATAAACTGATTTTGACTTTAATATAAAATAATATTTTGAGGTATTCCTAAGGTGCCCTTCTCCTCCCTTATAAAAGGGCACCTCCTCCCCCTCCTCCTCACACCAATTTGAGCACTCAAGCTCGGACAACCCCTGCCATTTTCTCTTCTCCACTTCCCTAGAATAATCCTAGAGGTCCTGGTCTTCTTCAAAGACCAATCTTAGTTCCCTAAGTGGAGGATTCAAAGAGGCGTTCCAAAGAAGAGGTAATATCCATTACCGATCTTTTCAATTTCATTCTTCTTCAACTTCTTCTTCTTTAGTTGTTTCATGATAAAGTAATAACATCAGTATTACTTACATACTGATATGTTATTATAAATATTAAACAACCCTAATTCACCTTCTATCCATCCCACGGAAAAATGAAATCACCGCGCGTGCGTACGTACGGAATACCGTCTCCACGCCGTGGTGTAATCTATTTTTCCACCATCACTTTTCAAGGATGGGTATAATGGTGTAATGAGTAACTATTTATGATTACTATAAAGTAATATTGATACTGAAATAATATATATATACTCCAATACAGTTCCATGATCATAGGAACGATATCATCACTCGTGCGTACGTACGGAATACTGTCTCCACGATGTGATGCGACTCGTTCTACATGATCATCATTACATAGTAATTATATAAATGAATTTAATGAATAAATATGATATATGTTACACTAATACCATTCTGGATATAAGGTATCTATAACCTTAAAAGAAGAATAAGAATGTATTCGGCAAAACACGCATAAGAACAAAAGGCAATAAAGACCCGAGTAACAAGTAACAATGAAATATTACTAACAAGAAGCTAAGAATATGACCATATATGATATCATATCAATATGTATGATTCTGGAATAAGTCAATAACATTATTTAAACCATTATACAGGATCTTCAGACACGTACAAAGCAAAATCGGACCTAAGGTAAGGGAAATATCACAATCTCATTTTTATCTGAGATTGTTTATTCGTAAGTATTTACTGGGGTGTATTTTATCATCCACATCCATGTTTCATCAATATGTAATATTATTTCCATCCACCTAAAATTTTTTAAATCCATTTTACCCTTCGGTGAGTTTTTAGTAATATGTATGAAAGGAATATTTTGTCGTACGAGGTACTTTTTGACTTTTCCGACAAAAGTACGAAGAATGTTTTTTTTAACTTATACGGCATGAATGGATTTTTAAAACATTATTAACAAGAATCTTACTTTACTTGTTTTCAAGTTTATTTTTAATCAACTTCTTTTATTTTAAAGTTGTATGACATGTTATGAAAAGAAAAATGTTTTTGAAGAAGAAAGGATATTTTCCTCAAGAATGGAGTTCAAGTGATTTTCAAAATTATTTTCCATCTAAGATAATAGAGGGTTCTGTTTTTATCCCTATTATTACATTGATTTGATCATGTTGTGATGGAATTATTTTTATGAATTCCTTTATCATATATGAATTGATTTATGATGTCATGATGATTCAAGAATCCCATTTTTGTTACATGTGTTATGCGATGATGTATGTTTTATGATTATGTGGAACACATAAGAAAGGATTCATTATAAGATGGGTGGGACCTATATCTCCCTCCAATGCATTGGGTAAAGGTTTTATATCTCATGAGATAGACATGGCTGCAACGGTAGGTTATACCGGTTCAGTGAAACAGGACTGGAACGAGGGTGACTCGGTTCAGACAGGGACTTTGTCCACTAAGATAGTCTTGGCAATGAGTCATGACTAACAAAAAATGATTTCCCATGATTATGTGTGCATGCCACAAAGTTTCAAGTTTTATGTTATGAATATGGGGATCTCATTTTCACTTCTATGATTTATTCCATGTTAAGATTTTATGATCTCTTTTGCTGGTTATGATTTTCAAAAAGATATGATATGATTTTTATTTCCTTTATTTGCCCTTGCTGAGCATTTGAGCTCACCCTTTTATGTTTTCTTTTCCCCAGGTCAGGAAGATGGATATTAAGTAGAATATGCTAAAAGGGACCCTAGATATGATGAAATAATTGGGAGACACTGTAGAAGATTTATGAACCAGTTGTTTATGTTTCCCAGTTTCTAAAGACACTATACCTATACGGTCCTTTGTGGTTTTGTTATATGTTGTAATAAGTGTGCTTCAATTTTGAAGTATTAACAATGTATGTAAAGTATGGGTCGTTATAGTTGGTATCAGAGGAAAAGGAGGTAGGAATGTATCCGATCCTTGGGAACTCTCACATGTGAGCGTTGGACGAAGCATGGCTCTCCGCCCAAGGGCTTCATGCGGAAATGGCTGCCACTGGGGATGGTGGTGTGTCCCGCCCAGGGGGTGTAGCCACCCATGGAGTGCCCTGATAGGTATCAACTACAGTCCACTGGAAGTAATTCCAGACCGTTATAGTTGGTATCAGAGGAAAGGTATAGTCAACCTTTGGAAACTAGGATGTGAAAGCCTTAGTAAGAACCCTAAGGATAAGTCTAAGCATAGAACACAATCTTAGTGTTTTATAAATGGCCATGAATACCCTAGGATAAAACCTTAAGTGTGAAATTTTATCCTTGATTATGTGGTTTTCCTATCATAATTAGTGTTGGTCACACTATTCTTCTTGGTTTTAGTCAATGGCTGGAACCCGAAGGAACCGTGTTAATGCGGAATGCGATGGGAAATGCAATGATTGTCCCCCTGAGCAACCAAACGATATGGGAGCTGGAATGAAAAATCTTGTAGCCATGCTCACACAACTTTCTCAAGCTATGAATCATGCATGACTTCCAAACGAGCAAAGGAAGGAGCAACATTCTGTTGAATCCTTCATGAGGCAGCGTCCACCTTCTTTCAGCGGGTCTACTGATCCATTAGTTGCTGAACAATGGATTAGTACTACTGAAAAGATATTTTCAGTTCTTCAATGTTCTGAGCATGATAAAGTTATCCTAGCAGTGTATCGTTTGGAAGGAGATGCTGATCAATGGTGGAATCTTATTAAGAATACGAGGCAAAGGGATGAAATTGAGTCTATGGAATGGGACGAGTTCAAGAACTTATTTTTCAATAAGTATTTCCCTCGTATTCTCCGAACAAAGATGGAGAAAGAGTTCCTTGAACTGAAGCAAAGGGATGATCAATCTGTTGGTACCTATGAAGCAAATTTTACAAGACTTTCAAGGTACGCTTCTGGTATTATTATCCAACCTGAGAGTAAGATCGATCGATTCTTTAGTGTCTTAAAACCAAGTCTTCGAAGGGCGTTAGCCATAAGGGACTTCAATAGCTATGAGGAAATCGTTCGATGTGCTCTCAAAGTCGAGATGGATATTGGAGTAACCCATCAGTCACATGGGTTTGATAAGAAGAGGAAGATGGAATTCAAAGGAAAATCTAAAGAGCACACTGAAAAGAAGATGAACTTTCCCTTATGCTATAAGTGTGGAAAGAAACATGGAGGGAGTTGTCTTAAAGGGACAAGTAAATGTTTTAAATGTGGAAAGGAAGGTCATCGGGCATTTGAATGCCGCGATAATGGGAAGAAGATGTCTAATGATGCAAACAAAGGAAGGGATACACAGAATGAATCTACTACACTTCAATGTTTCAAGTGCAAGGAGATGGGGCATTATGCCAATCAATGCCCAAATCCAAGGGTTGATGATGATGGTTGACGTCAAAAAAATCTTAAGGCTATAGACAAAGGAAAGTCACATGCAATTTCTATCAGCGATGTGGAGTACGATAACGAAGTGGTGAGAGGTACACTTACCATCCACTCTAATGTAGCAAATGTTTTATTTGATTCTGGATCCACCCACTCTTTTATTTCTGAAAAATTTTCTAAGGGTATCACCGTACTACCTCAACAATTAGATGTTGAGTTAGCTGTGACAACACCTAATGGCACAACAGTCGCATCAAAAGTTTATAATTCTTCTCCGATCGAAGTTTGTGGGAAAGTGCTTCCCGCAAATCTTGTGATAATTCCTTTAGTGGAATTTGATGTGATTCTTGGCATGGATTGGATTTCTCTACATGGAGCACATATCAATTTCCAAAGAAGGGAAGTCACATTTCATATTCCAGATCAATCTATGATCGTCTATCAATGCAAGGATGAACATAACCTTCCAGTGGAAATTTCTTCCATCTTATGGGTATTGATTCCACTAAACGAAGGTTATTTATCTCAAATGGTTGGTGAGAAACTCACGATTAAGAATATTCCCATTGTACGGGAGTTTGATGATGTATTTCCGGAGGAATTACCGGGTCTTCCACCAAATCGTGAAGTTGAGTTTTCAATAGAACTCATACCGAGTGCTTTGCCTATTTCAAAGACACCTTATAGAATGGCCCCAATTGAGTTGCAGGAATTGAAGAAGCAACTCCAAGAGAATCTTGATAAGGGATTCATATGCCCTAGTGCGTCACCATGGGGAGCACCTGTTCTATTTGTTAAGAAGAAAGATGGATCAATGATACTCTACATTGATTATCGAGAACTTAACAAGATCATTATCAAGAACAAATATCCTCTCCCACGCATTGATGACTTATTTGACCAACTACACGGAGCTCAATACTTTTCCAAGATTGATCTTCGTTCAGGGTATCATCAATTAAGGGTCAAAAGGGAGGATATACCAAAGACGGCTTTCCGTACAAGGTATGGACACTATGAATTTATAGTGATGCCATTTGGTATTACTAATGCCCCTGCTATCTTCATGGATCTAATGAATAGAGTCTTTAGAGACTATCTTGATCAATTTTTGGTAGTCTTTATAGACGATATTCTTGTCTATTCAAAGAGAAAGGAAGAGCATGAAGATCACTTGAGAATTATATTAAAGACCCTGAGAAATGAGAAGCTTTATGCCAAATTTACCAAGTGTGAATTTTGGATTCAAAAAGTTGCATTTTTGGGTCACATAATCTCAAAAGAGGGGATATCTGTGGATCCAGCAAAAACAGAGGTTATCGAAAGATGGTCAAGACCAACAACAGTAACTGAGATCCGATGTTTTCTTGGTTTGGCTGGATATTATCGACGTTTTGTAAAAGATTTTTCACGATTATCTAATCCACTCACCAAGTTGACTCGGAAAGGAGTTAAGTTTGTCTGGACAGAGGAATGTGAAGAGAATTTCAAGGAGTTGAAAAGAAGGTTATCCAGTGCACCTGTGCTCACACTGCCTTGTAGTGGAGAAAGGTTTGTGATCTACAGTGATGCATCCAAGAAGGGATTGGGGTGTGTTCTTATGCAAAATGATATGGTGATAGCTTATGCCTCACGATAGTTGAAAATCCATGAGCAAAATTACCCAACACATGATTTGGAGTTGGCTGTGGTAATCTTTGCATTAAAGATTTGGAGGCATTACCTTTATGGTGAAAGGTGTGATATTTATACTGATCATAAAAGATTAAAGTATATTTTCACACAAAAGGAGCTGAATATGCGTCAAAGAAGATGGTTGGAGCTGATTAAGGATTATGACTGCTCAATCCATTACCACCCTGGGAAAGCAAACAAGGTTGCAGATGCATTAAGTCGACAAGACCATGCTAGTTTATCCATGATGAGGATCACAAAAGATCCAATATTTATGGATTTACAAAGGATGGATATTGGAATTATAATGGAAGGAGAAAAATCTTATCTTTCTCAAATGAATGTTCAACCATCTATACATGTGAAGATTAAAGAGGCACAGAAAGAAGATGTCGAGTTACAAAAGAAGGTGAGAAATGTTCCTGAATTCAACCTTGATTGTGATGGGATAATAAAGTTCTGGAATCGGGTTTGTGTTCCTCCCATCCCCGAATTAAAGAAGGCGCTGCTAGATGAGGCTCATAGTTCTTCATTCTCTATTCATCCTGGAAGCACGAAGATGTATAGGGACCTGAAAGAGTACTTCTGGTGGGATGGCATGAAAAGAGATGTTGCTGAATATGTCTCTCGATGCTTGGTTTGTCAACAAGTTAAAGCTGAGAGACAGAAGTCTAAGGGGATGTTACAACCATTACCCATACCCGAATGGAAATGGGAAAACATCACTATGGACTTTGTCACAGGACTTCCTAAAACATCCAAAGGCAATAATGATATCTGGGTCATAGTTGATCGTCTTACAAAGTCTGCACACTTCATTGCTATTAGAGAGGATTTCTCTCTAGATCAGCTTGCCAGGATATATGTAAAGGAAGTGGTAAGATTGCATGGAGTACCACTTTCTATTATATCTGATCGGGATCCGAGATTTACCTCAATGTTCTGGAGAAGTCTTCAGCATACTCTGGATACAGAGTTGAGTTTCAGCACTGCTTATCATCCCCAGACAGACGGTCAGTCTGAGAGAATAATTCAAACCCTAGAAGATATGTTGAGAGCTTGCTCTATGGATTTCAATGGAGGTTGGGATCAACACCTGCCTTTGGTGGAGTTTTCTTATAATAATAGCTTTCACTCCAGTATTCAGATGGCTCCTTATGAAGCTCTTTATGGAAAGAAATGCAGGACTCCAACTTGCTGGGATGAAGTTGGGGAAAGAAAGCTGTTAGGACCTGATCTCGTTGATGAAATGGCAGAAAAGGTTAGATCTATTCAACAACACATAAGAGCAGCTCAGAGTCGACAGAAACGTTATGCCGACAACTGAAGAAAAGACCTATAGTTTGAAGTGGGTGATAAAGTGTTCTTACGAATATCTCCCTGGAAGAGGGTTATGAGATTTGGAAAGAAGGGGAAGTTGAGCCCTAGATATATCGGTCCTTTCGAAATACTGGATCGTGTTGGGAAGGTAGCTTACCGATTGGCGCTTCCACTGAATCTCTCTCAAGTCCACGATGTGTTCCATGTATCTCTCCTGAGAAAGTACATACCTGATCCTTCCCATGTACTCAGCTCAGAAGTTGTACCGTTGGAGCAAGATCTTTCTTATGAATAACAGTCGATAGAGATTCTGGATCGTAGCGAAAAAGTCCTACGAAACAAGACCACTCGCTTGGTGAAAGTTTTATGGAGGAACCACCAATTAGAAGAAGCTACATGGGAGCTTGAAGATATGATGAGGGAGAAGTATCCTCATCTGTTTGTTACAAAGTGACGAATTTTGAGGGAGAAATTCTTTTTAAGGGGGGTAGAATGTAACACCCGAGACTTTTATGTTATATAAATCATCAAAGGAATCTTTTTCTACACAACACTTTCTTGGCTTGCTTTACACGCAATCACGACCTTCCTCGATAGCTTGCTTCGTATGCAATACCGAGTTTCACTAAACAACAATATGCTATTAAAACTAGCCGTTATGAATAGTAATAACCACTTTTTGAAATTTTATAAATTTTATTTTTCAAAATGGACTTCATTTTTGGACTCAGAATATCGAAATTAGCCTAGGGTTAAATTTTGGTATTTTTCTGAAAACTTTCAATTTTTGATGAATAGTGAAACCACTAAGTGGTAGGTTAAAAACTGAATTTTGCATAAAACTTAATTTTACCGCTTCTGTGAATGGAATTTCGAAAATCCGACAGACACGGTTGATATCAGTAAGTAAAATGTGGTTCAATGTGATAAAAATAATTTTTTGGTGAATAGTAACTTTTTACTTTTTTTTACTGTGGTTAATAGTAAATAGGGTAACTAAGGGTAAATATGATATTAATATTACCCTAACACATGATCTAATTCTATTGGACAACTGTAATTCGACCAAAAACAAACTTAGGAATAAAAATATGACCATTTAGGCCCACATGGATTAGATTAGGATATTTATTATTAATTTATTTAAAGAAGGGTTAAAATAGTTAAAATCAAAGTTTAATAAGTAAATCATTTTTAATATGGGGTTATACATAAGATAAATTAGACTATAAATATTCATTAGAAAGCTCCAAAGAGTTCCTACATAATGATATTTTATTTGTAATTTTTAGACATTAAATAATTTAATTTATTTATGACACAATGATGATGCAGTAATTATCTTATTAATGAAATATTGACATAATTGATGTTATAAACACAAAAATAAATGTAATTTCAGACTTTTTATGAATTACACTAATTTTATAGGTTACTATGATATATTAGTGTTGATTTAATCAACTTTATTCGAACATATAATTCTGTTATGACTTTCACAAAAATCATATATCAAATAGTGTCAAAATTGACACAAAATAGTTTTTAAATAAAATATTATATTATTAATTGTTATTTTATTCCTAAAAATCTAAGGTTCGTCCAAATGACATAAATAAGGATATATATATTAATAATAAACAATTTGGGGTTCGTTAGGCATGTTATAGTAAGTGTATTAACCATATAGTGAAAGAAAACAAAAAGACACGGTAAAAGTTAAATTATTTAACTTAGAGTTAAATCTAATTGATAAGGATAAAATAATACCCTAAACTTGTCTAAATATTATTTTTTGATAGTATTTCGACCCATCTCCACTTTACCTTCAAAATAAGACCCTTTGGAACCATTATAAACCGATTTTGACTTTAATATAAAATAATATTTTGAGGTATTCCTAAGGTGCCCCTCTCCTCCCTTATAAAAGGGCACCTCCTCCCCCTCCTCCTCACACCAATTTGAGCACTCAAGCTCGGCCAAACCCTACCATTTTCTCCTCTCCACTTCCCTAGAATAATCCTAGAGGTCCTGGTCTTCTTCAAAGACCAATCTTAGTTCCCTAAGTGGGGGATTCAAAGAGGCGTTCCAAAGAAGAGGTAACATCCATTACCGATCTTTTCAATTTCTTTCTTCTTCAACTTCTTCTTCTTTAGTTGTTTCATGATAAAGTAATAACATCAGTATTACTTAAATACAGATATGTTATTATAAATATGAAACAACCCTAATTAACCTTCTATCCATCCCACGGAAAAATGAAATCACCGCGCGTGCGTACGTACGGAATACCGTCTCCACGCCGTGGTGTAATCTATTTTTCCACCATCACTTTACAAGGATGGGTATAATGGTGTAATGAGTAACTATTTATGATTATTATAAAGTAATATTGATACTGACATAATATATATATACTCCAATACAGTTCCACGATCATAGGAATGATATCATCACTCGTGCGTACGTACCGAATACCGTCTCCACGATGTGATGCGACTCGTTCTACATGATCATCATTACATAGTAATTATATAAATGAATTGAATGAATAAATATGATATATGTTACACTAATACCATTCTGGATATAAGGTATCTATAACCTTAAAAGAAGAATAAGAATGTATTCGGCAAAACACGCATAAGAACAAAAGGCAATAAAGACCCGAGTAACAAGTAACAATGAAATATTACTAACAAGAAGCTAAGAATATGACCATATATGATATCATATCAATATGTATGATTCTGGAATAAGTCAATAACATTATTTAAACCATTATAAAGGAGCTTCGGACACGTACAAATCAAAATCGGACCTAAGGTAAGGGAAATATCACAATCTCATTTTTATCTGAGATTGTTTATTCGTAAGTATTTACTGGGGTGTATTTTATCATCCACATCCATGATTCATCAATATGTAATATTATTTCCATCCACCTACAATTGTTTAAATCTATTTTTACTCTTCGGTGAGTTTTTAGTAATATGTATGAAAGGAATATTTTGTCGTACGAGGTACTTTTTGGCTTTTCCGACAAAAGTACGAAGAATTTTTTTTTAACTTATACGGCATGAATGGATTTTTAAAACATTATTTCCAAGAAGCTTCCTTTACAAGTTTTCAAGTTTATTTTTAATCAACTTCTTTTATTTTAAAGTTTTATGACATGTTATGAAAGGAAAATTTCTTTGAAGAAGAATGGAAATGTTTTCCTCAAGAATGGAGTTCAAGTAATTTTAAAAATTATTTTCCATCTAAGATAATAAAGGGTTCTGTTTTTATCCCTATTATTACATTGATTTGATCATGTTGAGATGGAATTATTTTTATGAATTCCTTTATCATATATGAATTGATTTATGATGTCATGATGTTTCAAGAATCCCATTTTTGTTACATGTGTTATGCAATGATGTATGTTTTATGATAATGTGGCACACATAAGAAAGGATTCATTATAAGATGGGTGGGACCTATATCTCCCTCCAATGCATTGGGTAAAGGTTTTATATCTCATGAGATAGACATGGCTGGAACGGTAGGTTATACCGGTTCAGTGAAACAGGACTGGAACGAGGGTGACTCGGTTCAGAAAGGGACTTTGTCCACTAAGATAGTCTTGGGAATGAGTCATGACTAACAAGAAATGATTTTACATGATTATGTGTGCATGCCACAAAGTTTCAAGTTTTATGTTATGAATATGGGGATCTCATTTTCACTTCTATTATTTATTCCATGTTAAGATTTTATGATCTCTTTTGCAGGTTATGATTTTCAAAAAGATATGATATGATTTTTATTTCCTTTATTTTCCCTTGCTGAGCATTTGAGCTCACCCTTTTATGTTTTCTTTTCCCCAGGTCAGGAAGATGGATATTAAGTAGAATATGCTAAAAGGGACCCTAGATATGATGAAATAAATGGGAGACACTGTAGAAGATTTATGAACCAGTTGTTTATGTTTCTCAGTTTCTAAAGACACTATGCCTATACGGTCCTTTGTGGTTTTGTCATATGTTGTAATAAGTGTGCTTCAATTTTTAAGTATTAACAATGTATGTAAAGTATGGGTCGTTATATATCTCGTGGGGTAGGTGTGTGGGTTATGATCCCCTTTGATAGCTCAATAATGGTAAGATATAGTTTGTATGATGCACAACTATCTCTACCAGATGAATTTCTAATGTGTGATAGAGAGTGGTGAAACTCATTTCAAACAGTTTTAAAAAATGGAACGTGTGCTCTACCATTTGATTGGATTCATGCTAACTGTTTGATCACGAGTTTGATCTCCCACACCTTGATTGATATCACAAGTTTAAAAACTGTTAAATCTCTCATATTATACCTTGAATACCTGGAGGGAATCACTGTTAACGTATCCTCTTCTTGAAATGATATCCTAAAAAATGCATCCATGCCTTCAAATATATTATGAGAATTATATATTTTAATTTTCATTCTTATTCCTTAAGTCCCTTAGCATATCACTGAATATTCTCTAACATTTTATATGGATGTCTGAGTAGTACAATGTTCATCTCGTTCTCCCACATCAAAAACTCATCTTCAGTAATGATGCCACCTTCGTTCAATGCTTGATCAATCTACCATTATAAATTGATAGATCTCAGACCATTGGTAAATCTATCCGACAATAGATCAATCGACCATCGGTAGATCCCCTTCACATGTAGATCTTAGACCACCAGTAGATATCATTTAACCTATAGGTATATGTTTCACTAGTAACTAATTCAATATCCGATGAAAAACATTCTTCAATTACATTGTGTCATGTCGGTAGACTTCTTCATGATGGTACTCATCAATTCATGATTCTCATTGAAACAATATATCTCACATCACCAGTTGAACTATCCACCATATTACATCTCCAGAAGATATCTCCTATATCATATATCATTAATTCAATGGTATTAGATTTTTTTGAATGGTATATCGACCACCGATTTCATAGTATCATGGTATCATATCTCCATTCATAGTTACATATCCATGCACTACTACTTCAGGCATATTGGCTACATACATCACTCCATAATTGGTAGAACCATTATTTTTTTGGATTGACTATTAAATCAATATACCACTAGACTGTGGTATATCCTTTGTTACTTACAAAAATTGATGATCATTATACTATTTGAAACCAATGGTAGATTAGTGAGATGGTAGATTATCAGCTACCACTAGGTATTTACATATAACATTATTTAAAAAAATTAAAAATATTATATTTCGTATATTTTTAATTGATATAATTAAAACAAATTTTTTGATAACATTTTACAATTTTTTAAAATTAATATAACTATATAGTTGTTAAAATATATTTTTAGAATGTGTGATGCACATATATACATGTATTTGAAATTATTTATGATGCTATGTTTTATAAAAATTTGATTTTTTATTTAACTGTAAGTTTATTATTTTTATTTTAACTATTTTATAAATGTAAATTATAAATATTTATTATACAAAACATGTTGGAAGTTTTATAATGTTATATAATGAAAAAATAATGATAAAAAATGTTCCTTGTTTTTAGATCACCATTTACTGTCAAAGGTAAAGGTAATATTATTTTATTATTATTGTCTAATAAGTGGAATGTACCTATTTCTTATATAGATGATTGGGTAAGATCATTATTTCAATTAACTGTGGATAAATATTTAGATATGTCTTCAAGGAAAAAAAGATCTTTTGTGAAGAGTATTCATAGGCTTTTTCAGACAACTCTGACATAATTCTTACAGATCTCGTATGATCAAGAAGCTACGTCAAATTTAGTTCCATGTATGTGATCACCAAATAACTTCAACATTTGGCCAACTTCTATTAAATTGATCAAATATCATCGTGATTCATCATCTTCATCCTCATTTGACCTTCTTATAATTTATATTTATTTTTTATCCGTGTAAAAATTTATTTCATCTCTTTGTGATTGTTTATGGCTGGTTTAAAATTTTCCCAATTAAAAAAAATTATTCTATTTTCTTATATTTCAAAACAAAAAAGGATATATGTTTTATGAATCCTGATCAAAAGTTAGATCATAGACTAGGTTTAGTCTCTTATAAAAAAATTAGTGTATGGATTTGGGTATTTTATAAAAGGAGGAGTTTGTAATATCTTATCAAACATTTAAAAGTGGGATTCTTAGGAGGTACCAATATTCTCCATGAGATGAAATGATTTAAGGGTGGACAAGGATCTTGGTGATACAAAACAGTATAAAATTTTTTGTTCTCATTTTTTAAATATGATTCACTTCTTTTCAAGAAAACATCACTCAATGTGTATCATTATTTTATAAAATATGATTGTTTCCTAATAATGGGTTTTAAATAACTATTCACTCCCAATAGTCGTTATCCGAAACTATCAATGAAAAAATTTTCCTAGTAAAAATTTAAAGAAATTAAGAATCATGATAGTATTCGTTTTATAATAATGTGAATAATCACTACCCCATCTGAGAATATGAAAGAGGCTACATTGTGACATCATAATTATTCTATTTTTTGAAATGGAAAAAAATAACTTTAATACAACGACTTGAAGTTAAAGAAGGTTTCAAATTTTAATTCCTATTAGGTATTATTTTCATATATAAGTAAAGAAATAGTTGATGTAATCCAACACATTGGGGTCATTACAGTAATACTACTAGATGTTTTATTATATTTCAACTCATTCTATAATGATGGAATATTGTTTATTCATGATGAGTCCTATACTGATAATGATACTATCATTGCTGGAATTCATAGTAGTTATATAAAGGAGGATACAATTATTTTGAAGTCACTAACCCATATTCAGTTCAATTCATAATAGTTTTGAGATTATTATGTTGTATCCTCCATACCATTATTGTTTCCCTTTTGACTAGTGAGCAAAGAAAGGATTGTGATAGATTTATCCATAGATTGCATTGATATAAATAAAATATTGATAAGGGTGGTGACCCAAAATAGAAGTCTCCAATCCTAATCCATACCATTCATCAGCGAGGTTAGTAATTAATTTATTTATCAAAACAGTTTTGATCGCAATCCCACGGTATTATCCCGGTTTTGTGATCTAAATTAAAATCCTATTTACCCTGTGTGATTTTATTTTCTCTATAGTCTTCATAGAAAAAACATTAAAATTTTGAATAAGTGATCAAAAGTTGAACTTATTAAGGGATAAAGACAAGAGGGATAATAATTTGATTAATATTAACAAAGTAAAAAAAACTATGTGACCCTTTTAATTAAGATACCAAGATCACCTATAGTTGTGAGATAATTAAAGGAGAAGTGTTTTAATAAATAAATAGTTTCAAATATTGAGTCCTTCCGAGTGTATCTCCAACATATGTCACATGGAGGGGAAAATATTTTAATAAACATAATAGTTTCTTCTAATACAAAGAATGTGTAGATCATAAATTACAAGTTTTGAACTATCAAAGATATAAAAAATATGTACATTGTTCAGATTATATAACAAAAACAAATAATATAATGTAATGAAACATAAATAAAAAAATTACATAGAATGAAATGATCTGATGGATTTCTATAAAATATTATATGATATCCTAAAAAAGTTAATTAGTGGATAAAAAAATTCTTATACATGAAACTCATCAGTTATATTTTAAATAACTAGGAGTATTAATACCCAAATCAAAATAATGGATTGGTTTCGGAATAGAAACCCCTTCAATTAAAGGATTAATGGAACAAGATCTTATTATTAGAGAATATTCAATAGAGTTAGCACTAAGTTCTATATTTAGAGTTCTTTGAAGAATGTTCAAATGTATAAACACCTTACCCAACTACTCCTCTTTGATCAATATACTAGAATCACCCAAGTTTTTATCCTCATGTCATCATTGAATATAAAAGCAGGAAATCAGTAATTTTTATCTCTAAAACTCTTTGATTATAAAATAATTGGAATTGAATAATTAAATTAAGAAACATAGATATTTTACACTAAAATCCTCTCAAACAAACACAATGTGATCATATTGAAAAAAAAGGAAGCACTTGGACACTCTGGTAGTTATTATCTCACATAAAGAGGTCAATTATTGGGGTACAAAATTTATCCCTCAATAGCATAATCTTCTATTAATACCATTTCTGAATTAAAAACACATAACTAAATATATTTGGACTTCATATACGCTGATAAATTCTAACAAAATATAAAGCTCCCAAAAGATATTTTTCTTCCTTAAGGTTAATGTGACATCACTGTATTCTAGAATTTCTATCATTCTACATCATATCTTCTAGAACATGTGATTGAACTGTTAAACATGAATCCACTAATTAATATACTAAAATAATGTATAAGTATATTTTATAGTTTATTTTTTATTCATTAAAATATAGGGTCTAAGTGAAATTTCATTTAGCTAAATGACTCGATGTATAGATCTATTTCATATCCATGATATAATATCATTTTTTCTGATCAATATGAGATCATATTTAGAGTCAAAAAATATTCTAGGGAATATGGTGGAAAACTTATCATCTAGATTTCTTGAATAATTTGAATATGAGAATATAGTTTCAAGAATAGAGGAGGGCTTAATAATTTTGAATCTAATTATGACTTAAAATTCATGCAAGATTACCCCAATTATGGTCCAATGAATATCTATTTGTGAGTGTAACATTTGGAATAAATTCTTAACAAAATAAAATATCTTAGGTGACCAATTAACATAATAAAATAATTATTATTCTATACATATTTTCACCAAATATGGTATGTGGATTCTTATATATACAATACAATTTTTTCAGGATATAAACTTGTGTATTAATTAGTTTACAAATTTCTATGTCTATTTTGAAAATTAGTTCAATTACATAAATTTTTTATGCAACAACTATTTCGTCATGACCTTTTTGTTAACTCCACACCCTGAAAGGGATACAAGTCACTATGATCTTTATTAAAAAAACTATTTTTATATATTTTCAAATAATAGACTCATCCTATGAGATGAAAAATAAGAAGCTATTATATTATCAACATAAGTGGTAATATAAATGACAATTCTATCAAATTTGTATATTGGTAGTGATTTTCTAGACTACGATAGAGAAAATGAAAATTTTTAGAGTATTCAATTATATATTGTATACCAAGAACATGGGAGTAACCTAATCCCATAAAATAATTTATCAATCATAAAAAAATGATCTGAATGTAAAGTATTATTTAAACTATTTGTGGTTATATAAAAAAATATTATTATACAAAAACATAAAATAAAACCTTATCAGATGTGATAGATTAGTATTAGTTCCAATTGATATATCAATCAAAAGGATGGTCTTAATAGTAAAAGGATGGAATATGGGATAAAATTTGTCTTAATAAGTGTTTATATAACATTTTCTAAAGCCCTTGGAAAAAACCATACATTTTTATTATCATTTGTGGTATCCACCATCATTTTTAGCTCAAAAACTTACTTAAAATCAATTATATTAAATCATTACCATAGTGGAACTGTATTTTATACTCTACCTAAAAAATCATCACATTCCCCATCCATAACATTCTTCCACTTGATTTTACATAATCCATTACTATTATATTTTGCTTCCTACTATTTTATTATTATATATAAATATTATCATTAAGGATGATAAAAAATAGTATCATTAGTATACTGATTAGGTTGATGGATATTTACTTTTAGCCTTATTATCAGATGAATTTTTTGGTTTTTGTATCTTTTCTAGTGGGTTAAACATTATTTCATTATTAATTATAATTTGAGAAAATCATTCCCTGTACTTAGAAATTTTTCTTCATTTGTTAAGGTACAATAAATAGAAGATATATAAATATTCAATAATTTTCCACCAATGTTAGTTAAATGGGTCTAATTATTATGTTTAGGGTCATGGAATTAAGGAAGAGGACTGTAATAATATTTCAAAGGTGTTATAAGAGATGAGAAAATATTATTTAAAAAATGAAAAACATTCCAATTAGTATATATAAACATGTATTCTAAATATGGATAATTATTTATACCATTTATAATGATTTTTAAAAAATAAAAAATCATATATTTTACAGAAAAATTTTAGCTCCTGATAATTATATTGATGATAATTTGGCCAAAATATACAACAAATATTCCTGAGAAAGTTATATTTTTTACATCTCTAAGTCTTTGAAAAAATTTAAAGTTATTGATATCGCTAATTTGTTTTATATTAATGAGTAACCATGATATATGTAATGCCTCACCCAAAAAAATCTACAGAATAAACATTTTTGTAAGGATAGTACATTATATTTTAACAATATTTCAATTTTTATGTTTGAAGGATCCTTTTTTCAAGGGTTTTATGAATAAGAAACATAGTCTATGATCCATTTTTATTTGAAAAGTTATTTAATTTTCAATACTTACCACCCTATTTACTTTTCATGTAAATAAAGTTCATGTTTTAAAGTCTCTCACCATGTTTTTTAAAATATAAAATATTTTTTAGAATAACAGATTAATTTTTTATAAGATTATCCAATGTAAACATAATAAAATAAAAATAACACACATAAAACTTATATACTCTTATAGATGCGTAAAAAACAAACCAAATGTTAGAGTGTACAAGATCTGAAGCATAAAAATATTATTTATATAATATATGTTTTCTTGATGAGGTTTTTTTGGTTGACAAACAGGAGACACAAAATTATTGTGATTTAAATAAAATTAAATATTAAAAGATTAGAATAAATATAAAATAACAACTAATGAAGGGTGTTTATATTTTTATAATAATATTCCTAAGAAATAATTTCCTTATAAAAATAATTTTCTAAAGTGGAGTGATTGGGAGATGATATAGAGTGTGGTCCTATTTTTTGTTTCTATTAAAAATATATTATTTCATCTACCAAAAAATAATTGAAATATATAGGGGATAAAATTATAGAAAATATATCATTATTAAAAAAAATAGTGTACTGATAACATCTATATCTTTAATTTATGCATGTAATGTTTTTTCATTTTTTTGTGTTTTTTTCATTTTATGAATTTTTGAATGAAAAATATTGAAAATATATACACCTATGACTTTCCCTACTAGAACATGATCTTTATCATGAAATACCTCTTTTAGTGTCATTTTTCAAAGATAGTGGTAATATGATATATTGTAAAGGTTTCAACATACCAAACTTGGTAATTTTTATTGATTAGTGTAATTCTTGTTGAAACCACTCTATTACTTTCTGACATATAAGAGAAATAAATATTATTGTATAAATTCAAATCAATGTATCTATATATTTTTTATAATTGATACATTGGTATGTTATAATTAGTTTATGTGAACTAACCTACACATTAAACTCATATAGAGTTTTTTCAATATCCTCTATGTCTTTCTTGATCACCACTAGGGTCCATATTGATTAAAGATGACCATATTTAAAAGGTTAAATTTTTATTCTCATTCTACCACCCATAGCTCAATATATCTTCATAAAAACATTGAGATCCATTAAATATTATTTAATATTGTGTTATTTCATGATGGATTCAAATTTAAAGTATATTCCAAATGTATATAGGTAATAACCTCTTCATATTAACGTTATTGATCAATGGTTGAAAGGGTGTTTGTTAGACTATTTATCTTACTTACATAGTATAAAAATAGAAGCCCCTTATTTTTATTGGTGGGAAATAATATATTTCTGTAAATTTTTAATTGTTAAAATTGAAAAAAAAAACAATTTATATACAATTATTAGATCATAAAGAGAGCTAGTAATGTGAAAAACCAACAAAAAATTCCTACTAAAAAGTTTATAAAAATTTATTTAGAACTACCTAATAGAAATATACTGGTTAGTAAACTCACCAAACCAACCTCAAAATGGTCAATTTCTAGCAAACAACAATAATGTATCCATTAAAATTATGGGAGGAATTACGTCTAAATTAATTCAGTCACATTACATCATTTTATATAATCCACCATAATATAAATGTAATTTAGACATGTAATTTAATACATGGATATATAATAAGTTTCTTACCAACATAATATAAAGTAATAAAACAAATCAATATAATAAAGTAACTCATACTGAATAAATTTAAAGAAAATTAATAATAAGTAAAAACAAAATGAATGTGTCCATTCAGAATAAGGCCCAATTCCATCTATTTCGAAATTTATCATACATCCCTAACCATCAAGTTATCCACTATTTTCCTCTACTAACCATCATTGACACAAAAGAGGGAACTTCATGACTATTAATAAATGGTTCAAAAAAAATACTTAGTGCATTCATCCCTAGATATTATACAACCACTATAAACCAATAGTTCCTATGTTTAACAACAACTAATTGTGTAAAGGAAAATGTTTATAGCTTAGGACACCCTGATATATCTGTGAATGAGGGTGTAGTAATATTAAACTCTTTCTTTTTATTGGTTAGTTTTCCTTTGGAATATTTTTCTAAATTTGGAAGGAAACATGTTTATTTTTTTGTAGGGTTATTATTATTACAGCCTCACGGAATGATAAAAAAATTATTTGGACAGTTAGGAATATATAGAAAGGGATATGATTTTGTTCAAAAATGAGTGATAAGATGGGGATAATATGTTGAATGTTTTGTAATCATACAACAATCCACCATTGCACTAGTCCGGTGGATATATATTTAGTAGTGATAAGTCCTCTTCATGTAACATTAATTTTAAAATAAATTATAGTATAGTAACTCCTAATGCATGGATCGCTACATTTTTATCTCTTTTAGGTGCTACTCCAGGACAAACATCAACAGATAATAGACATCAAGATCTCTTCATGATCATTAATAAGAAGATAATTCTTTTTATCTTAAAACATTGGTAGATACACATTATTTTCTATGATTATTTATCTATTCATGTTAAAGTTGTATTACAATATCGTATAAATATGGGTTATCATTCTATGTATTCTATATAAAAAAATTACACCACTTCTCCAAATAAGGATAATTTTTCACTAGAGTTACTTTATTTCAAACTCCTTTGATGCCCAATTGTAGTAGTGGTACAGAACATTCCTCCAAGTATTATTCCCCCAAAAGAATTGAATATATTCAATAGAAACCACTTATAGCCTATATCCTTCTCATCTTCTTCTCTTTTGTAATTGGATCTTCAATATTTCTAAAACAGCTATTTTCATATTCATTAATGTATTTATTTTTATTAAACATTAAGGAAATTAAAATATATATTTTCTCCTCCCCTTCGTCTTTTATATTAATCTATTCGTATAATAAATATATATTGTTTATTTCCATATTTTTTAAAATTAATTCCTCATCCAATATTAATCTTTAAATATCTATCATTTAAGATCCCATGATTCTTGGCCCAACCTACCCTCTTCATTACAGCAAAGATATTTTCTATATTCTAAATATAGAAACACTAATAAATCATATTCTTTCCATTATTCAATGTCCTATTAATCTTCCTCAAATAAAGGGTTCATCATTATTTAAAAAATCTTCTAAAATACTTTATTCAAATAAATAAAATAATTAATCAAGTATTTTGAATAATTACATTCGAATTTCTATTGAGATTTGGTGTAAATATATAATTTGAAATATTATTTTAGTTTACACAAGTTCCAAAAAAATCATTAATTTTAAATCATCAATAATATTTCATCATAATCCCTATTTGATTAGGACTAGATTCTCTCCATCATTTCATGATCACTTGTTTCTTCATCTGAAACTAGTATAATTATAATAAAGAATAACACTTTGAAATTTTTATAAATTTATTTTTCACCAAAATAATAAAAAGAATGAACCATATAAAATTACCTCAATGATCCTTATAATGTCCCAGATTGATCCTTAAAATTTCCTATTGATAGTTATGGATTTCCTAGATTGGTTTGTATAAATTCCTATATTGATCCTCAAAAACATCAATATTTATTTTCATGAAGACCCAATGGATAATTAAAAATTATTCCTTTTCTATTTCTCTATTAATTGACCACCTGATATTCCCTACAAAGACTTGTATACCATTTACAAATACCTAAATAACTCTTCTAATGTCCCTAGTGACTCTTTTAATGTCCCATGTTACACATATAATGTCTCATGTCTATTACATACAGAACTAAGGTACTCTTTTGATGTTTCATTCTTAATTGAATTACATTAATAAAGTGAAATGTCTTATCCAAATTGTTCTCATTATACACAAAACCATGTTTTCCTATTATTATTCTTGACTAGATACACAAATTAGTGCACTTATTCTAGGATATTTCTCAACCTTCAAAATACCAAATAAAATTACAATGCACTATTAAAGCATCCACCAAACCCTCCTCTAACCATAATCCTGTATCTCCAGCTTCTCTATTGTTATATTTAGACCTTAAAATCACTATTCACACTTCATCCATTACAAGATATGTCATAATATTCCAATGATCCACATTTCATGCCATTTCTTTATAGTAATATTAATATATTTCATTATCCAAATATTTTTTATTTCAAATAATTCACATATAACTTCCAAATATATGAAAACAATCAAAATAATAACTTGCCTTTAGATAACGATATTCTAATTATCATCCGAAAAATAACCTAGCACTATGAGTCACTCGACACGTCAATTAAGACTTTATTTTCAATTAAATTTATTTATAATTTTTTTTTATTTTTAGTTCAATTAATTTTTATCTTTGAATATAAATTATTTAAAATGATTTTAGATGTTGCACGGGTTGATCATGGTTAGGAGTAATGATGTAGTTACCATGAATTTGGGATTGTATTTGGATAGTGTTATTTGTAATGGTCTACACATGGCTAAAAAAAATCATATAGATTCCCAAAAAAATGTGAGGACATTTTTTCTAGGAAGTGAAGTATTCATGGTCACTAAATGGTTTTGTAAATTATATAGGAAAACCATGATATGTTCCCTTATTTTAAAAAATAAAATCTAATTAGAAAAATCACTAATTACCTCCCTCTCCATCTCCCTCAATTATCTCACCCCCTTAGCTGAGACCCACTCCCTAGTCTATCCTCCCCTACTCTATCATCCTCTATAAATTAAATTTACACCATATTTATTAGTGATTCTTTGTCGAATTATCAATTTAAGGTCTTTACTACACCCTGTTATCCATTTCTTTATTTCTTCTACTACCTCCATCACTACATGATGGTCAACCCGACCCTAGGGTTTTAAAATAAATTGATTTTCATGTTATTATTATGGATAGTGTTTGATATCTATATTTTGGGTCCCCTTCAACCCAATTTCAAGGATTTGTACAATCCATTGATGATTTGAGAATATTTTTCCTATACCCTAACATTTAATTATTAAACTGTTGATTACATGACATTCAAAATTTATGTTATAATTTCATTCTCATTATATTTAATTTTCTAATGGGAATTCAGTGATTGAAAATATTTTTTTTATTGGGTTTTATATAATTTGAAATATTTTACTACTTTAAACTTGGTTGAAAATTGTTTTTTCTTAACCACACATTCCAACTCTTTAAAATATAACTCTGGTGATTATTAAAATAGTTTTCAAATTTTGTAATTATTTTTAATCTTCTCAAAGTTATTTATCATTTTTTTACATAGCACTTAAGTGATACTTTTTATTCCAATTATCGTTAAAATGTTCCAATAATTTATTTTAATAATTTGTGATGTTTATAAACGTTTTAACCTTATTTAAGTCATGAAATAATTTAAAGGGTGGTAATTTAGACCCTAAATAATTAATGAAAATTATTTTTTTGGATGATTATTTGATTTCTTACTTTTACAGGATTAGAGGATGTACATTTAAATTTCTTTCAATGTGTTCAGAAATGGTTATTTTTAAGGGATGTTTAGATTATATTTCAATGAGTATAGAAAATTTGGTTTAAATTGATCGACAACCTAAGAAATATGTTTTAAAGTCCTGTTTGGAACTCTATATAGTTTTCCAATGTGTGTAAGACCATAAACTGAAACTATGATATTGGTGTCCCCATTGATGAGAGTAACCCCTTGGGGTTTTACTGAATTGTTTTTTTTCAAGTTTTGATTCTTTTAAGTGGATTCAATAAATAGGTTTTTAATTGTGCTTGGTGTAGGAGGCGAGGTATGAGTTTCTTTTAAACTATTAATACTCATTGAATGTGATTATTTACTTGTAAACTATATTTAAATTTTAATGGGTTTCATAGGTATATTTTAGGTGAGATTCAAAAGAGAAATAACTAGTCTGTAGTAGTGAGTTTCATCAGAAATAGTATATGGCTACACCACATCAGTTGGGCCGACATGATAGTGGGTTATATGATCTAAAAATGATTTTTCAACTTTTGGAACTTAATGATCTCCCCATGTGTTTATTTTCAATGATTCCAATGGGACAACCAAGTATGAGGATAGGTTCAGTAATGTCACCTTAGTTTTGTAATCTCCATTTTAGGCCATTATTGGTAGAGCATTTGGATGTTTCACATGATGGTTGATCATATTTTAGAATGAAATAGGGAATTTTATTTATTCTTTGATTTCATCCCATATCTATTGATTATTTAGTTGATCTGTGTCATTTTTAACCATTTTTCCATTCTTATTATATTTAGGTGACTATTGTGACGAGTTTATTTTTTATAACATAGGATTTCAATTCGTATGTATTAGTGAAATATTATCAAAATAATGTCTTTATTAAAATATGAATTTTGTAATGCTTGTAAAAAAAATTATTTATATATTTTTGTTAAAGAAGAAGAAATTATTTCTTTTGGGAATAAATTGTAAATTCACTCCTCTATTGGTTTCAAAACATTTTAAATAAAATCATTGATTAATGGGTTTTATTGAAAATTATTTTTTAGGTTATATGTGTCTCTTTATTTTCCAATGTTTTTTACCTTGATTTTGAAAAGTAAATTGATTATTCATTTTTTCCAATTTTAAAACAATGAATATGTTTTGTAATATCAATTTCATGTGTGATGTTTGGTTTTATCTAAATTGTTTGATAATACCCAATTTTCTATTTATATTCAAGTTTCCCTGATAATTGATTTAAAATTGATTTTTTGGCATGTGAAAAGGTGTATGGTGGTATACTGAGTTTTTATAGGCTCACAACTGTATTAAATTTAAGTATCACGATCCTGGTTCATATTTTGACCACTCTTGGAGAATTTAATGATTTGGGTATTCTTGAAGTTAGATTTTTCTTCTCTATTATTTATATTATTTAGTTGTAATTTCAAAGTGGAAAATTATTTATTTTAGTAATGGATATTATTGGATTACATTACATCTATAAAGGTTAGAGTGGGACATTGAGTTGGTTGTGGGGGATGGGGTTTCGAGGTAGAATAGAGGGATTTCATTTAATTTAATGTGTTTAATTTTTAAATGTTTTTTTCCTTCAATATTTGATATGATCATGTATTTAAAACTAACATAAAACTCATGAAATATTTCTAGAAATAAAATTTTTCTTTATTTAACTCTAATTTATGGGATGAATGACTCCAAAGTGTATTCTTTTGATTCTCATTAACTAGTTTCTAACATATGGGGATCTGAATACCCTTTGGGCCAGTGGTGAAATGTGATGGGTGTCAATCTAAATGATATCTTAATTTGGTTAATTAAAAATATTATCTAATACAGTGCTCTATAGTAGTGGATTAGGACACTTGAGATCCTTTTTTATTTTTTTGTTTAATTGTAATCTATAGTTAGAGTTTTTTTGTTTGAACTCAGGAGAAATGTGTGTGGAGGGTGTAGCTAAATATTTCCTACACAGAGCCTCGAGTTTCCATTGGATTTGGGATTTAAATTTTTAAATGGATATTTACTTTAATTTTTTATTATAGTGGTATTGATCCTCGTTAGTACCATATGAGTTTCCTTGGGGTCAAATTTAGTGATTAGTGATAGAAGAAAAATAGGTAATCAATATGTAAGGTTAGCTTGAAGGGACTCACTATGAATGAAACATCAAAGAATTTAATTCTAAATACACTCTATGGATCCTTAAATTACTATAAAGTGGTCATCAACCATGTTACAAAGTCTAGAATGGTTCTATAACCCATTTGGTTTCACTATTTAGACTCCATAAATATTGGGAATGGGGTTCAAATTTTAAAAGGATTTATGTTTGGTTTTTAGTGAAAGGACCGATTTTTATAGTTCATTGTGTTAAAAAAATTAAAATACCGATGTAAAGGGATTAGTGATTTAAAAGAGGAATATTTTGAAAGTGTTTTTCTTTCTTAATTAATGAATGTGATTTTATTTTTTCCTTGTTTGATTGTGAAACTAAATGAAATTATTTTGGGGACATGGTCATGTAAGGGTTTATGTCTCATTTTTTAAGCACAGTCTTTCATGGGAGGCCTAGTATAGATGGTAGGGTAATTATCTTTGGGTGTTATACCCACCCCTTAGTATTTAACAGTAATCAAGCTTTGAATGGAGTAGCAGATGTTATACTCTCTTCTGAGAGAAATATTTTAGATTCTAGGTGTGTTTTTCTAGTATCTCTCTTAGGAATTGTATATTTCAATTTTGGTAGACATCTGATGTAACAACCAAAATTTCATAAATAATATTTTCCTCTTGAAATAACTATGTGCTATAATATACTCTATAATAATACACACATAAAGAAACCAATAAAAAGTAATTTCATTAACAAATACTATTATATTAATAAGAAATGATTCCAATTAAAATTATAAACATTAAAATTGTACAAAAATATATATAATATAAATACTAAAATTGGAAAACATAGATCACCCAAATCTACTTGAATCAACTCCCCCACTAACGACACTATGGAAAAGAAAAAAAATATTTAGAAACTAATAAACATTATAGAAAATGGAAATATAGAACCCTAAGAGGAATTGATTCAGATGTTGAGTAAATAAATGAAGTGGTATATTTAAGAGGTAATGTGACTGTTGGAATAATAATGTGGCAATTGGGAATAATAATCCTACCATTGGGAATAGTAACTATATTGTTGGAATAGAAATTTTACTAAAAAATAATAAATTATGATATAAATGTCATATATCATTATTTTTTTATGTAAATATAAATTTTCTAAATCCCAAAAAAATCATGATTAAAAACTCAAATAAAATATAAGAATATTTTTGATAAACTGTACTTTGAAGTATTTTATAAAAATAAAACTTTTTATATTAAAAATTAAAATTAAATAAGGTAGAAATTTATTTTGATAAAATGAATTTCACTTTTTAAATAAAAAAATAAATATTCTATATGGATTATTTTTTGGTCATTTTCTAAAATACATCAATTTTCTAGTGAATAGTAAAAATACAGTTTTTCACATAACTGGTACATCTTTAAATATATCATTCATGATGTAATGATGAACTGATCCATTTTATGACTTTATGTTTCCATGATATATTTTATTTCACATATTATACATTAAAATATAATAAAATTAATTTTCAAACCTAGAAACAAATTTCCAAAACCTAAAGACAAAAGTTCTTCATTAAAATAATGATTTTTCTTTATTTCCACTTTCATATTCAATAAATTAATGAAGTTTAGTTATAAAGGGTGTTTATTGTTATAATAAAATTTTATTATATTTATATATGATATATATTTTCAAATATTAATTATTATAAGGGTTATCATTTATTTAATATTTTATTTAATATTTTATTCTAAAAAATACCCATCTCCTCAAATATTAATAACCCTGCCCTAATTCCTTGGAAAACTACTCCTATAACCCATTAAAAATCCCATGCTCTACTCAAATTCTCCACATATAGACCATTATAATACATAGGGACATTTTAGAGCAATCCAAAATCAATCACCATGGGAGTTATAGTGTCATACCAGAGAATCTACACAAAAGAGAGAGTTTCTCTCTAATAACTCTTCGATCTTTTCTTAATCACATTAGTCTTTTCCCAAGTTAATTACCAAAAAATATATTTTAAAAATATTTATGGAGTAATTTAACATAATTATAATTAAATTAACCTACTATAATCATCATATTTATGAAAAACATAAATTTCATACTTCTTTTTCCCGCCCTTTCGATAATGCCCCGTAACAGGTTGATTATGCTCTCACGGATCCATTTACAAGGAAATTATTATAACCACCTTAATGTATGGATATTATTAATTATATATAACATATAATTAATTAATTACATTTATTATAATATTTTGGAGTTAATCATACATATCTATAAAAGAATTTAAATGAAAATAGCTAAATCAAAGAGAAATAATATATTTTTAAGAAAAACATGATATCAAAATTATTCAATTTCATTAATAGAAATTAAGAAACATAAACCAAATATTTTAATTGATAAATTGTTTTATAAATTAAAATAATTATTTCCTGTTTAAATGTTTTCATAAATCTAATTTTTTTATTCATGAGGAAAAAAAGCGATGAAATAATGCCTGAATTATGGTAAGGGGATTCTCGAACCCAACTCCTTTTCATTGGGTTATCCATATTTCATGAAATACTTGGTAGGAATACTTCACTAATGTTACATAAATATCATTTCATTATTATTCCATTTATTCATGGATATACATGTTTCCTTTTTATTTTATAACAAATTCAATGATTTTCCAAAAGAACTCTTCTTTCCAAAACACATCTTTGACTCCACATGGATTATTTCTTCTTTCCCTGAGAATGATGATTCTTATACCAAATATGTTTTTATATTTTTAAATTTGAAAATGTAGTTTATCCCGGAAAACATGATTGATTAAATCCTTATGAAACCCATTTCATTCTATGTGTCTACTCATGACTACGATTTTAATATGTTTTATTTGGAATGAATGATTTTATAAAAATTATAATGTAATGTGTGGGACCAAAATTATATAGGCCTCTAATGTATTGGATAATTCTATTTATCTCATGGTATTATGTGTGTTATGCATGTAAATTATTCAAGATTTTATTCACAAAGGTGATGTCGTGGTTATTTGCATATGTTATGTGTGAAAATGATGCTCGCTTTGATCGCGACTATGTGTTGTATTTGTCCATTAAGACATGATGTTTTATTTTTATACTTTTTCACATTCTATTATATTATCACATGAATGAATAATTATTTTTATGTTGATCCTATGATTATAATATATTTTTTATTATTATTGTGCATGTAATTTCCCCTTTCTATTCCATAAACTATTCATTGCATAGAATATACAGAGTATATTTTATTGTTCAGTTTCTTAGAAATCAAGAACAAATTACTAGAAAACATAATTAATTATTAAAACACACTTGAAAGGATTATTCCTGGGTTAATCATAATTTAATTTACTACATCTCATATCCTGGGTACATGCATCAAAAGATTGGGGTGAGCATGAGACCTAGAATGGGAATATACAAGGGAAAAAGTTTACATGAGATCATGAGAAATATCAATAAGAATGTGAGGAATCTCAGTAAGACCTGAGAAAAGGAAATTAAAGAATACAATAATGAAAATTACATGAATAATAACATTGGAATGTTTCTATAACATATAATGTAACACCCTGAGCTTCCATGATACGCTTCTCATTCAATAATGTAATAGCTTGCATTGTACGCAACATCGAGTTCCAACACACTGCGACTAATCAAAGTAGCCGTTATGAATAGTAATAGCCACTTTTTAAAATTATAGAAATTTAATATTTCAAAATGGACTTCATTTTTGGATTCGGAATATCGAAATTAGCCTATGTTGAATTTTTGGTATTTTTCTGAGAACTTCTAATTTTTTATGAATAGTGAAAAATACTTAAAACAAATTTTTAATCAAAATAATTTATTGTGATAAATTATACTATTTAGTGGTTTTAATGTATAATTAGAATATATTTTTAACATTTTATCCAATGGTGGTCATTAGAATTAATTTAACATTCAAATTGGACATAAAAAATTGTCAATCTTTTGATATAAATTGTTTCTTAAAAACACGCTATTTGTCGTAACAGCGAGAATTAATTATAAAATTAATTAATGAAACTTATATGTTTGCAATTTTGTAAAATAGACATCATTTTTGTATTTGGAATATCAATTATAGCTTAGGGTGAAATTTTGGCCTTGTTCTGAAAAACTTCAATTTTTGATGAATAGTGAAACCACTAAGTGGTTGTTAAAAACTGATTTTTTGTTAAAATGAAATATTACCACTTCTGTTATTTGATTTTAAAAAATCCGACATACATGGTTGTCATTAAGAAGTAAAATGTGGTTCAATGAGATTAAAATAATTTTTTGGTGAATAGTAACTTTTAAGTTCTTAATCGCGATTAGAGGTGATTAGTGTAGTTTAAGGTAAAAATAATGTTTTAATAATATGAGATGAGCTTGACACTTTTCCTACTCCTATTGGATGAGTCATGGCCGACCAAGACAACCCATGGGTCAACTTGGGGACCCCATGGAGCCACTTTAGTTGGAAAATGACATTAATAAATATTTATTTAATGTTAAAATTAAATTGACACAAACATGAGTTGTTTTACTAAAACAGTTTTTAAGTGGGGTTACACAGATCCAAATAGTGACTATAAATATTCATTAGAAAGATAAAACTATTTCCTACATCATAGTATTTTTTTTATAATTTTTAGACATTAAATAAATTAAATTATTTATGACATCATTATGATGCAGCGATGACCTCATTATTTAACGATTTAAATAAAATGAGAAGATAATGCAAAATCCAAGGCTTACACTTGTCCAAAGCCTATTGGATGTGGATATTTCGAACCCTTATCACCTTAGCCAGGAATTATATAGGTGTTGGACCTTTAGAATCTTAAAAGCATTGTATAATAATGTAACATTTCAATCTTTCCAAAAGATCCCCTCCTCTCAACTTATAAAAGGCCCCCACCTCTCCCACCTTATTCACACCTTCAAGCCATTTGGCTCGGAAAACCTCTGCCCAAATACTCTCCCAAATTCCCCCTCTTACTTCTATAAGCCTCACTTTGGGCAGAACTCTTTTCAAGGATGCCTTTGGCTCAAATCAAAAAGAGTTACCCGATTTTGAGGTAATGTCTTCTCTAATGTTGTTTTGTTTTATTTTTCTTATCCAACCCCATAAACTCTTTTTATTCATTTCTTTTGTAACAAAACCAGTATCCTAAATATACTAGGATGTTGTTATAAGAATTATTCGAGCTACACTTACACACACCAACATATAATGGTTAAAGAACATACGATTTCTGTGGATGGCGAATTTTTCCTCACGAAACGATGATTGTTCAACACTCATATAACACCTTCAAAGGAGGCCATTAAGATGTCACTATTTTTATATATGATATATAATATGTTTATGTTTTACTTATTCTTCTGTATTTCTCATTTATGGCATACTTTATGATTTCCATTATGGGTAAAACGCGATAATTTCATTTTAGGAAGTGCGGACTACCACTCCCTCAAAGTGATGTGAATCGTTAATGCCATATGTGGGATGTATAAAGGATGGAGTAAATGATATTATATATGATATTATACTGGAACTATATTATACCTTTATATAATTATGATTTCATTACATTAAATATGATATAGAAATGAAAGTAGCGTTCATGCGTACGTACGGCTTACCGTCTCCATGAACGGTGCATTTCATTTCTTACCTCTAAATGTTACGTAATATTATGAATGAATGTATATACTGGATATATATGATATATATGATATCTAAATCATGAATATAATTCTGGATATAATGGATATTTCACCACATGAACAACATGTAATTATAAGAAGGTTATTGTTGACACAAGTACCAAAGATCGACAAAACGACCGTTATTAACTTAAATAATCACATAACGTTCATAACATTGTAATAAGTGATATAAAAAGGATAATGAAATTGAAAATGGTTCTTAATAAGGTAGATATTAACTCTAGTTTATTATTCAGGAGGTTAAAGAACGGTTGAGTCAAGTCGGACATGAGGTAAGGGAACTTCTTAACCCAACTTCAATTCTTTGGGTTAATCTCCTACTTTCAAATTATGTCATGATATTATTATGTCCTATCTTGTATTTGTACTTTCTTTATGTGTATCTATAGTGAATACACATAATAGATCTATTTTATTAGTAAGGGAATTTCTTAACCCAACTTCCATTCTTTGGGTTAATCTCCTACTTTCAAATTATGTCATGATATTATTATGTCTTATTTTGTATTTTTAGTTTCTTTATGTGTACCTATAGTGAATACATATAATAGATCTATTTTATTTTAAAAATTATCTTTTTAAGGACTTCGTCTCAATCCCTTTCATTGAGGCATCTTTGGTTTTATACACAACTTTCTTTTATACGGTGTATAAACCCCTTTGACTTTTACGTTTATTCAAAAGGAATCTTTTTTATACGAAGCGTTTTACTAAACGACAAAAAGGGAATGTTTTTCTTTCCGTACTTATGTGGAGACAACGACTTCTCCGCTGCCGTGACCACTATTTGAGTTTCGGCTTCCTCTACAAGCCATACCTTTTTTTAAAAGAAAAATAAATACCATGTTTTAACTTTCTTTTATTTTGGTATTGAAAATGGTTTTGAAAGCATTTTTATTATATCAATGTGTTGTATTGATATCTTGTGATTGAAATGTGGAAATATTATGTTTCCTTTATGCACGTTTTATGTGATACGATTATGTTATGGTTTATGATATGTTTAAACCTATTCATATGAGGAATGCATTGGACTTAATAAGTGACGGGTGGAGCCCGCTACAGCTCCTCGATGCATCGGAAGGTCTCATGATACAAACTAGTGTCTTGGCATGAGGCCTTGACAAAATCTTATTTGTGGTCTTGGCACGAGGCCTTGGCTACGTGGTTATGATATTATGGCATTATGCATTCCATCATTATGAAAGTGGTTATTGATATTGCATGTGATTATTCAACCAGTAGAATATCCATGTGAAGAAGTGAATGGCATTATCTCATTTTACTACTGCCATATTATGTTGAAGTTCAAGTTTAAAAGGATTTTGTTTTAGTTATACATCGCCTTAAATGTTAATGTTTATTTATGAAAGATTCGGCTATATTGTTAACCTTACTGAGCATCTGAGCTCACCCCTTTCAATGTTTTAATATTTTTCCAGGATGTGAAGAAGTAATTTATGAGTGACCTGCAGGGGTAGTCAGAAAGGGATATGATTGTGGACTATGAATACCATGTTATTGTAGTTTGTTTACTTTTTGATGTAATGAAAGACTTATGAATGTATCTAGTGTTTCCAAGGCTACTAAACTAATCGGTCTTTCGAGACTTGATCTTTTGTGATCATGCCAATGTTACGAAGTAATGCACCGGCTCTGGGTAGCTGGGGTAGGGGTGTTATAGTTGGTATCAGAGGCAGTTTAGTACTAACCTTGGAAGATAGATTTAGATAAACTCTGATTAGAGCATATATCCCGAAGATAGACTTTGAGGATTAGTATAGAAGAACTTCCTAGAATTTTGGTATTGTAGATATGTTTTGAGTTTTCCGAGCAATAAATCCATGTCTGGATACGAGCAGGTAGAGGAGGCTCTGGCACAGATGTACCTAGGGGTAAAACCCGAAAACACCGCTTTGAGCAAGACTCGAACGGGAACTGGTGCACGACAACGGGCCTTGCTGCACTCTTGGTTACGACAGTCCCGGGGGATATGGTTTGGATAATTATCATTTTCTTTATAAACCACTATGAAGGGTTATGAGTATATACTTCCTCAAAGAAAACATTTTTATGGATTATATCCATAAATAGTTCAATTTTTGTAAAGTGTTTTACATTTATGGAATTATGTATTTTGATTCATAAACTAATCTAGTTTATGCCATTGTTTAGAAATGGCACCTAGTGGAAGGAATGGAAACCGTATCAATCCACGAACTCTGTGTAGGGATTTCCATCCTGCTCAAGATAATTATTGTGGATCTGGAGATACAACTGGTGCTGATCAACTTATTACCATACTGGGACAACTCATTCAGGTTATGAATAATAACCTTACTCGTATGGAGCACCCTGATCCGCAACGTTGAGGATCAATGCTAGACCGTTTCATGAGGCAACAACCACCAACCTTCAATGGGAGTACAAATCCTATAGTAGTTGAGCAATGGATAAATTCCTTAGAGAAAATATTCCATGCCTTGGGGAGTAGTGAAAGGGAGAAAGTTGTCATGATAGTTTACCGCATCACTAGAGATGTCGATCAGTGGTGGTCGCTGATTCAAAACACAAAGGAAGATGATGACATATCTAATATGGAATGGAGGGAGTTCAAAGAGCTTTTCTTAGAAAAATACTTTCCTCGTGACCATCAAGCAGATATGGAAAGGCAATTTCTGAGTCTGAGGCAGAAGGAGGATGAGAATGTCACAATGTATGAGGCTAACTTTACAAGGTTAGCGAGGCATGCTGCCGATTATATACGTAACCCAAGGAGTAAGATTGATCATTTCTTTGATGGGTTAAAACCATTTCTCCGTCGAGCTTTAGTTTCACAATCCTTCTCATCATATGAAGATATTGTCTCGTGTACTATCAAGACAGAAAAGGAATTCTCTAAGTCTTATGACAACAAAGTAAAGCAAGAGAAGAAGAGAACAGTGGAACAAGAGATAGATAAAGGGAAAAAGGGAAACAAGGATTTTCCATTATGTGATAACTGTGGGAAGAATCACCCTGGTACTTGCCTAAAAGGAATGGGAGTTTGTTATAAATGTGGAGAAAAGGGTCACCAGGCTCGTGATTGCAAGGGAAAGAAAGAGGCTATCAAAGTTGAATGCTATAATTGTAGAGAAATGGGTCATTATGCAAATGAATGTCCTATGCATTAGGGAAACTTACCTCAGAAAAGGCCAAGGGATCAAGGACAATCTTATGCTGTTACTATAGTTGAAGCAGAATAACTAATGTATTGGTGCTTTTGGACTCATGGATTATATTTTGGTTATTAGAATAATGTGATATATATATAAGGATTGTACTGCAGTACTTGTTGATTTCAGTAAGGTTTAATATGATGAAGGTAATTATATTTTTAGTGTGTGACAATAAGAGAAACTTTACTTTGTTTGGGGAATCTGAAAAATTGATTTTGGAATTAAGAGACCTTTTAGAGAAAGTCTGGACAGAGGTATTTTGGATAACTACAATGGTTGGAGTGGATTAAGTTGATCTTTGGATAGTATTATTTAAGGGTAAAAAATTTATGAAGATTATTTTTGGAATATTATGATACTATAGTTTTAGGAAAAGGACAACCTGCAGGGTGGGGAATAACCCGTCGCGTCGGACAAAGCTGAAGGAATCGAACCCACAACCATAGTGCGACAAGCCTTTATTTCCTACCACTAGCCTACAGGAAGTCCCTGGTTATTACAAAATAGTTTTACTAATCTAAATGGTATGTGTTAACATTTGGAACCTTATACAATTAGGATAAATAGAATATTTTTGATTTCCGTTACCATTTGGAGTAAAAGTTGGGTTTGTGGTAAAAATTTATTAACGAATGAAAGTATACATAACAAGTATGTATATTCCCTTACGTTCTTAGTAAATCTCCTAAATAAATTCCTCAACATTATAAAAGGTAACTTAAAACAAAAATGTTGTCGGTTAACTTTTCCAAATGGGGATTCAATGACCGATTAATCAATCACAAGTTTGTGATTTTCTTGTGGTTAAACTTTCTCCTAATCTTGTTTTCTATAACTCTCCATCAGACCTTGATGGTTTGTTTCTCCTCCATATCCATATTTTCATAGAATTCTAGAATGGGCTATATCGGGTGACCTTTGTACTTATCTTACTTTCTTTTAATGTTATATATTTATTAACCTTATTTCTGATGTGGGTTTTCCTCAAAGGTATTTTCTCTTTTCAACCTTTTATTTTCAAAGAAAATTTTCAAATTGCGAGGACGCAATTTATTGAAGGAGGGGAGAATGTAACACCCCGAGCTTCCATGATACGCTTCTCATTCAATAATGTAATAGCTTGCATTGTACGCAACATCGAGTTCCAACACACTGCGACTAATCAAAGTAGCCGTTATGAATAGTAATAACCACTTTTTAAAATTATAGAAATTTTATATTTCAAAATGGACTTCATTTTTGGATTCGGAATATCGAAATTAGCCTATGTTGAATTTTTGGTATTTTTCTGAGAACTTCTAATTTTTTATGAATAGTGAAAAATACTTAAAACAAATTTTTAATCAATATAATTTATTGTGATAAATTATACTATTTAGTGGTTTTAAGGTATAATTAGAATATATTTTTACCATTTTATCCAATGGTGGTCATTAAAATTAATTTAACATTGAAATTGGACATAAAAAATTGCCAATCTTTTGATATAAATTGTTTCTTAAAAACACGCTATTTGTCGTAACAGCGGGAATTAACTATAAAATTAATTAATGAAACATATATGTTTGGAATTTTGTAAAATAGACATCATTTTTGAATTCGTAATATCAATTATAGCTTAGGGTGAAATTTTGGCCTTGTTCTGAAAAACGTCAATTTTTTATGAATAGTGAAACCACTAAGTGGCTGTTAAAAACTGATTTTTCGTTAAAATGAAATATTACCACTTATGTGATTTGATTTTCAAAAATCCTACAAACATGGTTGTCATTAAGAAGTAAAATGTGGTTCAATGAGATTAAAATAATTTTTTGGTGAATAGTAACTTTTAAGTTCTTAATCGTGATTAGAGGTGATTAGTGTAGTTTAAGGTAAAAATAATGTTTTAATAATATGAGATGAGCTTGAAACTTGTCCTACTCCTATTGGATGAGTCATGGAAGACCAAGACAACCCATGGGTCAACTTGGGGACCCCATGGAGCCACTTCAGTTGGAAAATGACATTAATATATATTTATTTAATGTTAAAATTAAATTGACACAAACATGAGTTGTTTTACTAAAACAGTTTTTAAGTGGGGTTACACAGATCCAAATATTTACTATAAATCTTCATTAGAAAGATAAAACTATTTCCTACATCATAGTATTTTTTTTATAATTTTTAGACATTAAATAAATTAAATTATTTATGACATCATTATGATGCAGCGATGACCTCATTATTTAACGATTTAAATAAAATGAGAAGATAATGCAAAATACAAGGCTTACACTTGTCCAAAGCCTATTGTATGAGGATATTTCAAACCCTTATCACCTTATCCACGAATTATATAAGTGTGGGACCTTTAGAATCCGAGAAGCATTGTATAATAATGTAACATTTCTATCTTTCCAAAAGAGCCCCTCCTCTCCACTTATAAAAGGCCCCCACCTCTCCCACCTTATTCACACCTTCAAGCCATTTGACTCGGCCAAACTCTACCCAAATACTCTCCCAACTTCCCCCGCTTACTCCTAGAAGCCTCACTTTGGGCAGAACTCTTCTCAAGGAAGCCTTTGGCTCAAATCAAAAAGAGTTACCCGATTTTGAGGTAATGTCTTCTCTAATGTTGTTTTGTTTTATTTTTCTTATCCAACCCCCTAAACTCTTTTTATTCATTTATTTTGTAACAACAACAGCATCCTCAATATACTAGGATGTTGTTATAAGAAGTATTCGAGCTACACATACACACACCTACATCTAAAGGTTAAAAAACATACGGTTTCTGTGGATGGCGAATTTCTGCCTCACGAAACGATGATTGTTCAACACTCATATAACACCTTCAAAGCTGGCCATTAAGATGTCACTATTTTTATATATGATATATAATATGTTTATGATTTACTTATTCTTCTGTATTTCTCATTTATGGCATACTTTATGATTTCCATTATGGGTAAAACGCGATAATTTCATTTTAGGAAGTGCGGACTACCGCCCCCTCAAAGTGATGTGAATCGTTAATGCCATATGTGGGATGTATAAAGGATGGAGTAAATGATATTATATATGATATTATACTGGAACTATATTATACCTTTATATAATTATGACTTCATTACATTAAATATGAAATATAAATGAAAGTAGAGTTCATGCGTATGTACGGCTTACCGTCTCCATGAACGGTGCATTTCATTTCTTACCTCTAAATGTTACGTAATATTATGAATGAATGTATATACTGGATATATATGATATATATGATATCTAAATCATGAATATAATTCTGGATATAATGGATATTTCACCACATGAACAACTTGTAATTATAAGATGGTTATTGTTGACACAAGTACCAAAGATCAACAAAACGACCGTTATTAACTTAAATAATTACATAACGTTCATAACATTGTAATAAGTGATATAAAAAGGATAATTAAATTGAAAATGGTTCTTAATAAGGTAGATATTAACTCTAGTTTATTATTCAGGAGGTTAAAGAACGGTTGAGTCAAGTCGGACATGAGGTAAGGGAACTTCTTAACCCAACTTCAATTCTTTGGGTTAATCTCCTACTTTCAAATTACGTCATGATATTATTATGTCCTATCTTGTATTTTTACTTTCTTTATGTGTATCTATAGTGAATACACATAATAGATATATTTTATTAGTAAGGGAATTTCTTAACCCAACTTCCATTCTTTGGGTTAATCTTCTACTTTCAAATTATGTCATGATATTATTATGTCTTATTTTGTATTTTTAGTTTCTTTATGTGTACCTATAGTGAATACACATAATAGATCTATTTTATTTTAAAAATGATATTTTTAAGGACTTCGTCTCAATCCATTTCATTGATGCATTTTTGGTTTTATACACAACTTTCTTTTATACGGTGTATAAACCCCTTTGACTTTTACGTTTATTCAAAAGGAATCTTTTTTATACGAAGCGTTTTACTAAACGACAAAAAGGGAATGTTTTTCTTTCCATACTTATGCGGCGACAACGACTTCTCCGCCGCCGTGACCACTATTTGAGTTTCGGCTTCCTCTACAAGCCATACCTTTTTTTAAAAGAAAAATAAATACCATGTTTTAACTTTCTTTTATTTTGGTATTGAAAATGGTTTTGAAAGCATTTTTATTATATCAATGTGTTGTATTGATATCTTGTGATTGAAATGTGGAAATATTATGTTTCCTTTATGCACGTTTTATGTGATATGATTATGTTATGGTTTATGATATGTTTAAACCTATTCATATGAGGAATGCATTGGACTTAATAAGTGACGGGTGGAGCCCGCTAGAGCTCCTCGATGCATCGGCAGGTCTCATGAGACAAACTACTGTCTTGGCACGAGGCCTTGACAAAATCTTATTTGTGGTCTTGGCACGAGGCCTTGGCTACGTGGTTATGATAGTCTGGCATTATGCATTCCATCATTATGAAAGTGGTTATTGATATTGCATGTGATTATTTGACCAGTAGAATATCCATGTGAAGAAGTGAATGGCATTATCTCATTTTACTGTTGCCATATTATGTTGAAGTTCAAGTTTAAAAGGCTTTTGTTTTAGTTATACATTGACTTAAATGTTAATGTTTATTTATGAAAGCTTCCGCTATATTGTTAACCATACAGAGCATCTGAGCTCACCCCTTTCAATGTTTTTATATTTTTCCAGGATGTGAAGAAGTAATTTATGAGTGACCTGCAGGGGTAGTCAGAAAGGGATATGATTGTGGACTATGAAGACCATGTTATTGTAGTTTGTTTACTTTTTGATGTAATGAAAGACTTATGAATGTATCTAGTGTTTCCAAGGCTACTAAACTAATCGGTGTTTCGAGACTTGATCTTTTGTGATCATGCCAATGTTACGAAGTAATGCACCGGCTCTGGGTAGCTGGGGTCGGGGCGTGACATATAATTTAGACAATCATAAGAATATCACCAAGCTAAATCACCAAGGTTTCATAAATGAAAATTATCAACGTTATTCACCAAGGTATTGTTAAACATGTCATCTATAGATATTAAATTCATTACCCAATTTTTTGGAATGTTATCTTGATGAAACCTTAATGTGAATTAATTTCATGTAATCCATATAGATCATAATAAAACACTTCATTAATAACTCATTGAGGTTAAATAAATGGTTTCTAATCAAAATCAAGGTGTACAAAATTACTAAAATACATGATCATTACAATATTTTTATCCAAAAAAAGGAAAATTGGGTTTTCTGTGTAAATTCTCCAATAAATAAATCATTTTTACATATAATTGAATAAAAATATAAAAAAATGGGTTGGGTATCCACACAATGAAAACAAAATATAATTTATTATAGATAACATAGAAATTTTAAGAAGTAAATTCGGTATCATAGTTATTATAAAACATGATTTTGGAAAATTGTAAAATGAGAGTGGAAAAGGTTATCACATTGATAAACCATAATTTTTAAGTAAGGTTGTAATAAAAAATAAATAATAAAGGGTTATTATTAATATTTTAAAAACATATTCAAATAGTGGTTCTTGAATTGAAGAGAAAAGACGGATAATTCACTTTCCTTGGAGACTTACTCCTAGATCATGAGGAATGGGTACATGGGGTATTAAAGATATTTTTTAGGGACTAATTGTGAGTAAAAACTACCATAATATCATGGGGTGTATTTGGAGTGAATATGAGTGGTGAAATTGGAAGTTATTTATAGAAAAGGTGGAGTATTTGTTAAATAATTTACAAAAATATGCCTTGCAAAACGTGGTTGTGGAAAATGAAAACCCATTGGCTTCTATAGTGTTTTTGAACATCGTTTTGGTTATTTTGGAGAACTATTATGGTATTTAATCAAAAAGAAATGTGAATAATATTATATTACTTATTTTTGCATAGAAAATTAAATTTCCCACAAAATAATGTTTTTAAAGTCAATGTTTCCATTTTAGACTTTGAAATGTAAATTATAGGTTTTGAAATTAATTAAGATGTATTAAAATACATGATATTAATAAAATATTTTTTTCAGTTTATTTATTGTGTTTAATTAATTATTACGTCATTGTGAAATAATTATGATGTTGTCAACCATACTGAAAAATCTAAACTGTACTTTTACTATTCATGAGAAAATAAATTATTTTATAAAATTATAATTAATTCACCCTAACCAAATTTTTATGTTATAAATTCAAAAAATATTTCTATTTTATTACAATAAATTTATAAATATGAGAATTTTAACTTTTAAATTCAAAAAAAAATTATTAAAAAAATAGCAGGTTGAAATGCATAGTTAAATTCAAAAAAGAATTTTTTTTTTCAAGGACATAATAAATTAATTATATAAATTATATTAAAAGAATATAGTTTTTATAATAACATTTTGTTAAAATATATATTATTCAAAATACCTTAGTTTATTATAAAAAAAGTATACCCTTTACAAAAACATGAATTTGTGTTCGCAAATCAATATATCAAATTCCAGATAAATTAAACCTATATTTTTTTATGAAAAACTATTGGTGGAATAAACAATTTATTTATAAAATGTAATTACAATTTATTTAACTAATTCCTATAAACATAATCCATAATAAAACCTATGTATGATATATATATAAGATATGGAATGGTGTTAGATTCATGGGGTGGCCTGGATAACATAGACTGAGTGGTAAATTCAACTAACTCGAACATATACAATAGGTAATTTCATTCTATATTTTCTTGTTGAAGCTCAAAATGGGCCAGTTTAAGTTAAATCCTTAGAGATTCTACCTCCCTCCTTCATTCTGACAACTGGGATTCAAACGGAATGACATTACTAGTTAAGGCCATTGCTTCTCTATTTTCCATTAATTGTTCTTTTTCATTTATACATAAAACAATAATTATTATGTTAAAATTATTACCAGCTGTATAGTTCCCAAAGGACATATGATAAAATGGTCATATTTGACTAAGGGTCATATAATAGTCAATTATTGATGGTCATATTTCCCTTTATACACTATAAATAACACATTATAATTAAATAGATATGTTTTATTTGTGTATAATATAATATAACCAACATTTTCATAGATATGGTGTTTAGTATATAATATAATATAATACACATTTTCCAAAAACAAATATCATTTAAATGGTCTAGGTCATTAAATTATTATCCCATAAGAATTTTTTTTCTTCAAAATTTAAAAGCTGTTCTACCTATTGAGAAAAGGTCTGGGTTCTTCTGTCTCATTGTTTCCCCGGGTTCCAACGTCACTTCTTCAAATTTATGGCTCCTCCATAACACTTTTATGAGTCGGGTAGTCTTTTTGAATAGGGAATTATCTCTACGGTCCAAGATCTCCACATGGTACTCCTCATAAGAGAGGTCATGTTCCAGTTGTATCACATATGGATTCAATACAAGTGAGGGATCAGGTATGTACTTATTCAAGATTGATACATAGAATAACTAATGAACTCAAAAAATATATGGTGGAAATTCCAGATTATATTCCACTTCCCTTGTGCAATCAAGGATTTCAAAGAGGATAGTGTTCTTGGAGATAATATTACTTTTCTTCCAAACAATATGACTCTCTTCCATGGTGTGTTTTAAAAGAAAAACATTATTTCAATCCTAAAACTCCAAGTACCTTTTATGGTTATCAGGATATCTCTTCAATTGACTCTGATTAGACTTTATTCATTTTTGGATGGAATGACCCTTTTATATCATCACTTATATAAGATAATTTTTATGTAACTTATTCTCACCATGTTCATCCCAACAAGTAGTAGTTCTACATCACATCCCATGTTGTGCTTCATAGGGTGACTCTTGAATACTCAAGTAGAAGTTTTTTTTGTATTATAACTCAACTAATAGTAAGTGTGAACCCTATCCAAATTTAAATTCATTTGAGAATGTTCTCATCATGTCCTTGAGGTTCTAAATAGTCTATTCAGATTTCCCATTAATATGGGGGAGATAGTATATACTGAAATATAATTCGGTACTTGAGAATTTTGAAGATTTCTCTAAAAATTTTATGTGAACATTGAATCTTGATCAGAAAATATAGAAAGTGTAACCCCATTAAACCTCACTACTTCCTTTATATAAATAATTACAATTTGTTCAAAAGATATATCTGTCCAAATAGCAATGAAATTGGTAGTCTTGGTGATTCGGGACACTATAACCCATATTACATTATTGCCTTCGGATGTTCTTAGGAGACTTGTGAGAAAGTCTAGCATGATATTTTCCCATGTCCATATTGGTATGGGTACTGGTTTTAATAACCTATATGGATTGGACACTCTTCCTTCACTTGTTCACACACCAAGAACCTTTTAGAGTAGTCAACAATCTACCTTTCCATTTTTCACACTAATAATGATCATGAAGGTCACTATACAAATTTAGTGCTTCAAGGATGTACAGAGAATGTAGATATATGAGCTTCATCTATAAGTTATTCAATATCTCTAGAATAGATGGAACTCATATCCTCTTATAAAATATTTGTACACATTCTTGATTAATATTGAACTCAAAAAACTTTCCATTATTTATATCCTCTATATTCTTTTGTAAAAAAATATATTCTATTTTAAATTTCATGAACATAAATAGTAACGATGGTTGAGAAATCATTTCGGGTATGATGGATGATTCCCCTTCCCTCATGATTCCCACATCCAAAATTACTATATCTTTAGTTAATGAATCTTCATGAATCCTCATCATTTCTAGCACAACATGTTCTTTCCTACTTAACGCATCAGTGTGTTTGTTTTCTCTTCCATGGTGATAGTGGATTGAATAGTTTTAGTCTTTAAGAAGTTTCAACCAAATCCTTTATCTGATGTTCAATTTCTTTTTCATGAATATATACATAAAAATTTAGTGTCTCTGTTTATATCACATTTCTCCCCTTAAATATAGTGCCTCTACATTTTTAAAGAAAAATATTTGTAGCAAGACGCAGGTCATGCATAGGATAATTTTACTAATGAGCATTTAACTGTCAAGATACAGAAGCAATCACCTTGTCATTTTACCTGAGAAAACACCCAATCCCTTTCAATGATACATCACTAAAAAAATAACCGTTCTAAAATATAGTGTAGATTTATCATAGGAGTAGTAACCAATCTCTTTTACAGTTCTTGTAAAATTTCTTCATACTCATTAGTCTATATGAACTTATCCCATTTTTGAGTTAAAATTGTTATCGGAATAGAAATTCCTGAAAAAAAATTCACAAACCACTTATAATATCTTTCTAAACTAAGGACAATATGAATCTCGGTTATTTTTTTAGAATGAGGCTACTCCTCCAAAATTGTCTTCCTAGTAGGGTCAACTCAGATTACTTCATTGGTTATGAACTTCCCCAAGAAAGCAATATGCTTTAACCAAAATTCATATATTATGAATTTTCAAAATAGAAATACCTTGCATAGTGTAATTAATATAACCCTTATATGATAATCATTCCCCTCACATATATTTGGAAGATATCACAATATCATCAGAAAAACTACTAATAATTTATCAAGATAGTCATGGAAGACTCTATTCATAAAATCCACAGCTATAGAAGAATCATTATTCAAGACTAAGGACATTACAACAGACTCATAATTCGTATATCTTGATATTAAGTATGTATTTGGAATATATTACTTCTTTACCCTCAATATATGATAATCAAATCAAAGATAAATCTTGGAGAATAATTGATCCCTACTAAGCTTCTCAAATGAATCATCAATCCTTGGTAGTGGTTACTTATTATTAAATATGATCCTTTTGAGTTATTCATAATCAATACATAGTCACATTGATCAATCATTCGTATTTATATAGAGAATAAGTGTTCTTTATGGGGACACACTTGGTCAGACAAATCCCTTCTCTAAAATTTCTTGAAGTTGATTCTTTAATTCCACTAGGTCCACATTTTTTGTTTTTTATGGGTTATTTGATATGGACTTCGATTCAGGTATGATTTCAATGGAGAACTCTACCACACTTTCTAGGGGTGATCAATATAAATCAATTGGAAATACATTAATGTATTCATGAATTATAGGGACATTTTCTATTCTTAAACATTAATTTAATTCATCCACTTATCCATCCAAATACCTTACAAAGGAATATGGTGGTTCATATATACAAATATCAGGCTGGGATATCTCTACTTTGAAATAACTATAGGTTTTCCATTCAAGACAACTAAATTTTTTTTTATTATTCAGTTGATCTTAGAATTATACTTTCATATCCCGATCATCCCAAGTATAGTGTTGAATCCCACCAAGAGAAAGAATACTATATTTATGATGAGTTTCTGATCACAAAATTTAATATTAGTGATTCTATACACTATTGATGCTCTGATAATCCATTTAGGAGTCTTAAAATTAACTCTACTTCTAGAAGCTTAGGGATTGATTAAATATTATTTGAAAACATCGAGGAAATGAAGGACTTAGTAGGTCCAGAATCAAAATGTTATTTCTCACATTGGGATAATTATGAGAGTACATATCACCACATCATTTTGAGCATACACTTTATCCATCATGATCGAAAATGTTTGACCTTGATCTCTTGGACTATGTTGAGGTTGAGGGTGGTTCCCCTCCATTATCTTCTAATTTGGAAAGTTATTGGAAAAGTTCCTAGGATGACCAAACATATATCCATGGACTCCAAGCTAGGCTTGAACCATATTATCTTTGTTGGTAGTTCTTAGAAGCTGTGGATTCACCTCAATACGATAGTTCCGAGCCATAAGTCCATCTCATCCACACTCATAACATTTTCCACTCCTGGGTAATCAGTTCCCTAAATTCTTTTTCCCCTTTTATTTAATGTGGTAAGTAACACTTTTATTCCTCCTCTCCATTTATTCAATTCCCTCCCTAAGTTTGGATACATTGATGTATTTTTTTCATTTCATCTGTGTGACCATTACATATTCCTAAACTCCAGTTAAACATTCATAGCACTCAAAACTATCTCATCATAGCTTTCATAGTCTCGATGGAATATATTACACCATATATGGGATCTTATTCCACTAAATGATCTTGTAACCATTCAATTAGGATCTATAAAAATGTTATATGTGTAATAAGAAAATCTTTTTATGTTCATCTCATAGCTTCCAACAGATTTTTCTTTGTCTTTATGAATTCCTTCTCTATTTTTGTTCACATCAAACATGGAGAATATTTATTGAAAAACGTTCCACTAAACTCTTAAAACTCCATAAAATCAATATCACTTCTTGAATTCATGTTTTTAATCAGTTTCCACCAATAATTAGATTCTCCCTCTAAGTGGTATATATCTAGGTTGAATTTATATTGTTTGGAAAAATGTTGCATGGAAAAGATATATCCTATAGAGCTTATCCATTTTTCAGCAATCAATGGCTTTGTAGATTCACTAAAATAAGGTTGTCATTGATTAATAATGGAATCAAAATAATTTTTTTACCTAATGGGTGAATCTGTCCCCACAGATTGACTCATTCTATTATTCATGACCCAAATTAGTTGATTCATCAATCTAATTAATTTTTCTATTCTGACTTCCATCAGAGGGTCATCAGTGCATTGTCTGTTACGCTCATCATTTACACGGTTCCGCATATTTCACTAAATATTATAAAAAAATAAAAACCCACTGGGAAACATGTTTATTTTGTGAATATTATAATTATAAAAAGGTTTTTTGTCCTAAAATAACATGATTAAATATGTTATTCTTTAACAACAAATATATTTTTCAATAAATCCTTCATAATGGCTCATAAAAATATTGTGATTAACCAAACATGTCTCCCAGGAGAGTAAAACGATGAGTATAGAATGTCCCATCAACATACACCAGTTCTTGTTCAAGTTTAGATCAATTTTCTGTTTTCATTAGTTACATTTATATACATTTGTACTGAAGAGACATCCAATTATTCGTATCCAGATAGGGATTTCATTTCTTGAAAACCAATTACTAATTCCCCAAAATATAGGGGTTTTTTCCTATATTTATAGATTTATATATAGTTAATAGTAATGAATTATATTCCCAATTTCTAAAAATAATTAAACATTAATTTGATACTGAATATTGAATCAACCTTTATTTACACAAACCATTCATTACATGGAGTATACATATGATATTTTATAGTTTAGTATCTTGGAAATAAAAACATAATACATGAAAACATAAAACATTCTTCTAATTTTTTTGAAGGACTTATACATTGGTTTATCATATTTATATTTATTTCATCTCATATTCAGGGGACATAAATCATTGGAAAGTAGTGAGTATGAGGCCCAGTAAGGGAATAAGCAAGGGGAGCAGTTTACTTGAGATCATGATGAATATGAACAAAAACATGAGAAATATCATTATGGAGGGAGAAATGGAAAATAAAGAATATCAAAATAAAACATACAAGAATCATAACATGGAAAGTTGGCTACAAAAATCAATTTAGTCATTCATCATAATATCATCAAGGTTTATCACCAAGGTGTCGTAGATGAAAATTACCAAGATTATTCACCAATGTATCATAAAACATGTCATGTACTGAGATTAAATTATTTCACCAAAGAATTAGAGAGATATCATGTATCACACTTAATATGTATTAATTTCATGTGATCCAAATAGATCATAATAAATCATCTCATTAATAACCTGTGGAGATTAAAGAATAGGTTTCTTATCAAAATAATGGTTTACAAAAGTTCTTAATGATATGATCAATACATAATTTTTAGCCCACTGAAAGGGAATGTGTATTCATTAAAAGTAAATACTCAAATAAATAAGTAATTATTATATTTATAAGAATAACCATGGAAAATAAAATTGTGTTGTCTATCCAGTTAATGAAAATAAAATATAATTTCTTTTGGAGAAGAGAATAATATTGAGAAGTAAATTCAGCAGCATAACGGGTATAAAAAATGGTTTTGGAAAATGGTAAAATGAGTTGGGAAAAGGGTATCACATTGATATAACATATTTTGAAATTAAGGGTGCAAAAATGTAATAAAATATAATTTTACTATTATTCATAATAGATATACAAAAATATGTTCTTGAATTGAGGATAAAAGAAGTATAATTCTAATACCTTGAATAGTTACTCCTAGATTTTGTGGAATGGAACTATGGGGGCTTGAACACACCTTTGGGAGATCCCTAGGAAGAAAAAATACAATAAAATCATGGATAATGTATTGGTAGTGAATATGAGAGGTTAAATGGGTGGGTATTTATTGAAAAAATGGTGGATTTTTTTAATAATTTTAAAAATATAGACCTTGGAGAACTTGGTTGTGGAAAATACAAAACAATTGGATTAAACAAGGTTATTAACGTGGTATTTGACATTTTCTATAGATTTTAACTCATTTTATGACAAAATAACTGATAATCCTATTATATCACTTCTTTTGTCATGGAAAAGTAATGTTTCAACAAAATAATGTTTTTAATGTAAAGGTTTCCATTTTAAACTTTCAAAAGTAAATTTTAGTTTTGAAAATTTATTAGAATGTATTAAAATACTTGATATTAATAAAATAATATATTATAGTTTATTAAATGTGGTTAATTAATTATTACATCATTATATCATAATTATGAGGTCATTAAACATACCAAAAACCCCAAACAGTAATTTCACTATTCATTGTGAAATAATGTATTTTAGAAAATTATCATAAATTCGCCCTAACCTAATTTTTATATGATGATTTGAAAAATTCAGTTAATTTTATCAAAATAATTCTTTAAATGTTATAATTATAACTTTTAAATATAAAAATACGTATTTATTAAACGAAATAGTGAGTTGAAATATATAATCAAATTTATGAAACATAAAACTTTCAAGTGACATAATAAAAATATTTTATAATTTGTTTTTAAATAATAGTTTATTTTCTGAACATATAATTTAAATAAATATTATTTACAATACCATAGTTTTTTATAAAAAAAATATATCCTTTCATAAAATTATAATATGAGTGTGAAAATCAATTTATCAAATTCCATCTTAATAAAACCTATATTTTTTATTAATTAAGACTATTTATGAAATGAAAATGTATTTATAAAATATAATAACACTTTAAGTAACTAAGGCCTGGAAATTTAACCCTTATAACACCATCATACAACCTAAGGGTAAGGTGTGTGATGGTTATAGGCTCATGGGGAGAATCGACTAACATCGACTGAATGGTAATTTCCACTAACTTGAACATCTCTCATATATGATATCTTTCTATCTTCACAAGTTGAATATTTGACTCGGATTGTTTAAGGTAGAACCCTAGTGATACTACCTCCCTCCCATGTTCTAACAAATGGGCTTCATATGACATGAATCTACTAGTTGGGGACATCACCTCACCTTTATGAATTAAGTATCATTTTTTCATTTAAACTTAAAACACTAATTATATTGTTAAAATTGATACCAAGAGTATAGTTCCCATTGGTCATATTTTTCAATGGTCATATTTTTTCAACGATAAAAAATGGTTGAATATTGATGGTCACATTTCCATTTTAACTCTATAAACACTACTTTATTATTAATTAGATGTGGTTTTGATGTGTATAATATAATATATAAATGTTTTAGTGATTTGGTTTTGTTGTGTATAATATAATATAACACATTTATTTAGGAAACAAATATTATTTAACATTTATTGTTCATTACATTATGCTCGCCATGTTTTATTGAATCATGTTCCTTATTCATCGTTGTATTGAGATTTTTGCTCACCCCTTTCTTTAATGTATATCTTCAAGTGATTACTTTTAATAAGGAGAATGTGATGGACACTAAGAAGATAGAGAATAAATAATTGATTAATGTTTACATTTTATTATGTAAATTTTATGTATGAGATTAATTTTCCCAAGACACTAATGTTTGTTATCATACATTTATAATTATATTATGTTTTTTATTCTAAAATTTTGTGATAGTTAATAATTAAAAATTAGGGTCTCTATATGTGACCATTGGTTTTCTATTGGACTAGTGGGGATCACATTTCTTAAGATGGTGGTGGTTCTTGATATTATCATAATTTTATATATTATTTTGGTTCTTAGTTTTGTATCTTTAGATGATGATATATGTTTGTTTTTTGGGTGAGTGAGTATGGGGTAGTTGTGAATTGAGGAAATAATTTCCATGTGTTTTTTAATGGGTGACTTCTTGGTTAAACATTATGAGTGGTTTTTGGTTTGGAGATGTTCTGTCCAGATTTCATGATGGTATTTTCTATTTATTTAATTTACTGTAGACCATGGGATGGAATTTTTTTATTGTTTTAAACATGGTGTAAACCCTAGGGCACATCCATGGGAGAATTGGGGTGTGGTATTGTTTTAGTTGGATTATGGGGTTCATAAAGATGAACTTTATATTACAATCAATGGGAGATGGTTTTCTATGGGTTTAGATTGATGTACCATCATATGAATCGTGTGGATATATGGTAAGATCCGTGTCATTTCATGGAATGGTATATCCTTAATTTTGTGCTCCATAGCATTGAGATGCCACATATTTGGTGATTTTTCCTTGATATTATTAGGTTGTTTTCTAGTTTTCCTCTCTTATTATGGGTTGGAGATTGTTTCATGGTTTGTAGTGATTTAGTTTCCTTATGGTTCTTATATAGATTTTTGATAATGTAGTGATTTTGATATGTACTCTTGTTTTATGGGGAAGAGCATTCTAGTTTTCCCAAAATTATAGATTAATTATAAATAGTGGGTAGGCGAATGTTATGTCATCGTTTATTGAGAACCATTGACTAGTTATAGATTAAAAATAATTTTATGATGTTTGAGTTTATTTGAGTAATCATACGATTGTTTGAGTATATCTCTTTTACCATGAGGGTTCACATTAAATTCATTTTCCTTTGTCCTTTACATTGATATTAGAATTTCGGTGGATATAATGTATAATGCTGGGAACACTTGTAACACCCACCATGTTAATACAAAAATATTTTATATTAAATTATTTTAATTTGGTTCTATTTAGATTGATTAATTTTTTATATTGAAATTATACTTTTTTTATAATTTTGGGAGACATAAGAATTGTGAATAGTTTGGATTAACTTTACTGAAACTATGTGTTTTAGTCTTGCTTCTGAGAGTTTCATATTGGATTGTCTTATAATGGATGGAAAACTATGTTGTACTTTAAGAGTAATTAAGAGATGACCTTTTTAATGATAGTTTGGGTAGTAGAGACCACACATGGTATGGTATATGGTGTAGGTAAACCATTTATCATGCCAAATGTTTTAAATTTTCATGCATAAAATTTTACAAAAAAAGTTAATATAATACCCTAATTCCATAACTCTCACACTCCCTCATATGTCACACCCCATTTTCCAAGTTCCCCTCACTCATGCTACCTCTCATCCTATTCCCTCTTATCCACTCTGGATTTGCACCAAATTTCTTGGGGATTTTTGGTCAAATCATCAAATTATGGTCTCTAATTCCCACTCCATTACATTTTGTCATTGTTTTCTACTCTCCCATGGTTGAATCATAGTATTTAAAACCCTATGTTTTCATATTAACATGAATTTTATGTTCAGCTTGTGTCTTGGGATTGAAATATTTATTTTTGTTCCCCTTCAACCGAAATTTATAGTTTTGATAATTATTCATTGATTTTAGATATTTTTTCATATTCCCTAACTATTAATTCTTGAACCACTAATTTATTATTGTTTAAATTTTATGTTTTATTTTTCTACTCATTGTATTAAATATGATTATAGAATTTATATGAATAATTTTTTTATATTGGTTATTTTATAAATTAGAGGATACACTTATTTTAAATGTCACACAATGACCTTGGATACTCCTTCATTTTTTTATTTTATTGGTCTTGGTTCTCTTCGTCGAGGTTCAAGTTGATAAATTGTTTAAAATTTATGGGGTTTGATAATTTTTTGGGTTTTGGGTCGTTGCACGGGCACCGCACGGTTAGCAATAACTGTGCGGTCAGCCCAGGTGACCATGTGGTTACCCAAATCTTAAAATAATTAAAAGTTTACGAAAATAAAATAAGGTAAATGTTTAAAACAAAATATTAATATTATTTCTGTGTAAATAAAAAATAAATATTATTAAAATTGTTAATAAAATTATTTTTATTACTATTGTTGTTAATATCATTATTATTAAAAAAATTGTGGTAATTTTTATTAAACTGTTATCTATATTAATATTATTTAAAATTAAATGAATAAAATTATTATTATTATTATTATCATTAAGTTATTATTATTATTATCTTTATTTTGTTTTATTTTCTTTTATTTTTATTTTAGAAACCATATTCTCCAATTTTTTTCATTCCCTTCTACAACACACCATCTTCCCCAATACCCCTCCTTACGCCTCGACCCTATGTTCACTACACCTCCAGCTGGCTTCCCCCTCCGATAGACCCTTCCCTATGGTCGTATCTCCCTCCACTAATAGAAAAATGCCCTCCTCTTACAGATTTTTCATAACATCCCTCCGACCAGCCTCCCTGGCATGCTCTCCTCTCCGGCCAGACCTCCCTAGCATACAGTACTTTTTCAGCACTCAACCCCTACACATGAACCCCTATTCCAGCCTTGCCTCCTCTCACCGATAGTGTAATCACCCAAACATTCATTAATGAAAATTCCTCTTTGTATTTTTAAATGCCTTATTATGTAAAATGGTTATGTAAAATATATGCACTACCTTCGTTTAAAGTTTCTATATTTTAAAATACCATTAATAATTGTGACCATTGCTAATATAGTATTTGAATAGTGATCGCATTATTAGTATAAATATAATGCTTTAACAAATAAAATTTACTCAAACAAAGGAAGTGATGGCCTCATCTAGTAATATTGCTCCGTACGAAGACCATTTGTCGGATCTTGGAAAGGATTTTAGTTCATTGGGATTCTCTCATGACCAAGCACAAGCCAAGCATTAATACGTCAATCTGGAGCAGAACCATCTAAGGGAGAAGTGGAAGATGATAGAAATTACCACTTAAACAATGTTATCTGAGCCACTGCAATATTCTGTCACCATCATGCACCTTACCCTAAGGTCTTATGTGGGTGTTTTAAGGGGTTATGTAACAAGACCCTAGCACTATAACTATGTACATTATTTTTGTATAAAGAATATACATTCATTTTATCACTATTACATTGTAAATAGTTTTTAAAACACAAATAGTATTTCTAGTTAATATTCAATTAATAAATATTTTTTAATTGAATTTTTAATTAAATATTATTTTAATAAATTATTATTATTAATAAATTATTTGTAAATATAAACAATCATATAATTTTTATGTATAAAAATGTAATTTTTATTATGGTTTCAAAATTATTTTTGTAAAAACCAAGGTTTTTTTTGATAAATATCGATTGCTATTTTAAAAGTGAAAGTTTATATATTTAGGAAATTATTTAGATAAAATAAATATTATTTTTAGAATCAAGACGTTGAAATTATCCAACAGTTATTTTTTCAAAATTTTCTGAGACAGTCAATGTTTTGGGTAAAAATTAAATATCATTTAATTATATAATGCGTTTTATGAAATCATAATGACCCAATAGTGATGTAATAAAATAAAGTAAATTGTATTTGAGGCCAATATATGTTTTACTATTTATGTTATTTGATTTTTGGTTTGTTTAATTTATTTTACAAAGATTTACTGGACCCTCCAAGACTTATAAGACATTTTAGCATTTTAAATTGATTTCCATGAGAGTGTGACTCACCTCTACATATGCAACCTTAACATATTAAAAACTTCTTAAATCGGCCTTATAATATATTTTTTTCAACTCCACGTTGGAACAAAACCTTGGGCAAAAACCATCACCTGGTTTGTGGTTTTGACTAATTTAATGTGTGGAGTCCAAAACATAAATAATAAAGAATTATATCTATTTTCCTATATAAACCCACCTAGGATCCCACTTCCTCTTCACAAAAATCCTTTTGAGTCCATCAAAACTCTTCCCTGATCACTGTTGAATCCTTTCAATGTGTCTCAATCTCCCAATAAGCCTCTCTCAAGCCTCTCCCAAGCGTTTCAGATCACTTTTCCAAGTAAGGGATTCCTTCCTTTCACATTTTATCCAAGTATCTTAATATTGTTATGTCCTTTTATTTTCAATTAAAATTTTTGGGGTATGATTTTTCACCTCCCCCATAATTCCCCATTCATGTTTTAATGGTTAGAGACTCCCATTCCCTCTAATTAATTCCTCTCATTTACACCTGTTACTATGCTACAATTCTGTATGAAATTTCTCTCTCCTCATTTACATTCAAGGAATTCTTTTGTATTATATATCTAAATTCAAGTACATTTGTTGAGAAATGAATCTATATGACCCCCTTACATTCCATTTCATGAACATATGATGAGTCACCCATTTCTCTCTCATCAACCATTTTTTTTGAATTCTTTTGTCACGATGTTCTGCTGCCAAAATTGCACCGCTATTTTCCAAGCCAAAGTCACTGAGTAGTGAATACCATGCTCATTTCTCTATTAAGGATATTAATCTTTCTGCACATTTACTTATTGATTATATATTTACATGAATTCATTCTACATTCCTTTATCATGGGATAAATGATTATGTTTAATGAATCCATGTTGTATGATCCATGTGACACACTTATGCATTAAATGAAATGTTTATGAAGGGTTCCCTTGATATTTCTCCAATTCATTGGGTAAAGATAATATCATGATACATAAAGTGCAACGAGGGTTTACTCATGATAATTAAGGTTCAATGAGGGTTTACTCATGCTCCATGTGCAATGATATCTGGATCATGTTAATACCATGTTATGTGTTGTTGCCACATTTCCATGTTATGATATCCAGGCTATATCATGCCTTTAGGTTCATGATTCTCTTTTTCTCCATTGATATGCCTATTAATTAACATGTATTGTAATATTCATATTATACCATGTTTACTACCTTACTAGGCTTTATAGATCACCCTTTTCTTATGTATGTACTCATATTATCCCATGCAATGCTAAGTACGAGGGAATGTGTTCGTAATGTAGAGAAATATTTCAATAAAGATGTTTTATTTCATGTTTTAAGTCATTATGTAATGTTACTAAGCCCCAAAGACACTATAACTCTTGATATTCTATATTGTATCAAGTGAAGATTTTATGAAATAAATACATAGTGTAATAAAAAGTAGGATTTGTTATAGTTGGTATCAGAAGGAGGTTTACTTATTTTTGGGATTAGGATTAGAAAACCCTAGTGAAAGGCTTAGGGATAAGTTTAAGTATAATAATAAAAACCCAATGTTTTTGTGAGTTTTGAGTAAGTAGATTATCAAGAAAATACATCCCTATCTAGATACGAGCAGGTAGAGGTGCCTCTGGAACTGGTGTACTTAGGAGTGAAAACTCCGACAAGGAGTTTCAGGCTTGACCCGGGGTATCCTGATACATGACAATAGGCCTTGCTGCACTCTTGGTTACGACACACCCGGGGGACATGATTTGGTAAATTTACAAGCTTATTATGAACCATTATTAAGGGAAAAAAACTATTTCCCTAAGAATATATGTTATAAATTAGATCATGAATAACATAGATTGAAGCCTATAGATTCATAAGTTAAGGAATAAAATTAATTTCTAAGTCATCCATTTTATTCCAGGGATGACCCTTTATGTGTTACCCCAACCTTTATTTTTATTCCATCAATTGGTCAGTAATAGGTGGACTTGGGCAAAAAACTGATGCGAAGATCAATGTGATGATTGTTCTAATAAGATGCCCAATCTGATGGGAGGAGGAATTGCGAACATTTTCACGATACTCACTTAGTAAAATAATGTTTTGAATAGAAACATGGGACAAGAGAAACGTTTAACCCCCCTACGAAAGCTCAAGTTTCTATTGAGTTCTTTAAAAGACAAAGGCCGCCTAATTTTAAGGGGTCATCCTATCCCTCAATCGCTAAACAATGGATCAACTCCATTGAAATGATCTTCTCAATCCATCAATATTCTGAATTAGAGAAGGTCCTCATGGATGCTTATCGTATGGAGGTTGAAGCTGATCAATGGTGGACATTGATAAAAAAATATGAAGACTTTGGAGGATATCGAAGTGTTAGGATGGAAGGATTTTCGGAAGGAGCTTTTTGATAAATATTTTCCATGCACCCTCCGAATTAAGATGGAAAGGGACTTCCTTGCCCTCAAGAAAAAAAGATGACGAATCCATTGGATCTTATAAGGAAAATATCCCAACGATTTCACGATATGATTCCAGTTTTTTCATTCCCCCAAATGCAAGGTTGACCACTTGTTCGGTGGGATGAAACCTGCCCTATAGAAATCCCTGGTGATCTATGACTTCGATTGAAATGACGAAATTGTTTGATGTGCCCTCAATGTGGATATGGATATTGGCGAATCTCAGGGGTATAATGGAGATAAGAATCATAAGTTGGACTTCAATTCTCACAGTCCAATGGATAAATAGAATAGTTCTAAGAATATCCAGCACCCCATTAGCCAAAGGTGCAGAAAGAAGAACCCCAGAAATTTCCTAAAGGGTGTGTGGAAATGCATTAGGTGTGGAAGAGACGGGAACCTAGCTATTAACTGCTGAGAAGAAGAACCCACGGTTGTGATAGAGGATAGTAACACTCCATTCTACTCTCAATAAATTTCTCATTACATCATCTACAAATAACTAGGGCACCTTGCAAACCTGTTCCATATTCCAAGGTTTTTCAAAGGCAGCCAAAAATCTCTAAGGCAGCAAGGGTGAGATTTTTCAATCCCTACCACTTAAGTAAACCCTGACAACGAAGTGGTGAAATGTATTCTATTTATTCATTCAATAATAGAGAATTTACTTTTTGATTATGGTTCTATGCATTATTTTATATATTGAATGTTTTGTAGAACAATTCCAAAACCACCAAAAATCATAGAAGTAATGATGTTAGTGACTATGAAAAATGGTGCAATCATTGAATCCCATGAATATAACTCCTCCCCTATCATAATTTGTGGATTGGACTTCCCAATAAACCCCATAATACTTTTTCTTGTGTAATTTTATGAAATTATTGGCATGGATTTTCTTTCCTTAAATAGAGCCAACATAAATTTTCATGAGGGGGAAATCACTCTCCATGGGGCGAATCGACCCCCGATTCTATACAAGTGAAAGGAGGAGGATGAATCTTCTTTAGCTCTATCATCTCAAGCATGGATATTATTTCCCTATGATCATGAATATCTTTCTCAGATGATGTAGTCTAAGTATAAAACCATCCTTGAAGACATTCCTATTGTGATGGAATTAACTGATGTGTTTCCCGAGTAATTTATTGGCCTTCCTCCAAATAATATTGAATTCTCAATTAATCTTATACCTGAGTCATTTCCAATATCCAGGACTCTTTATAGAATTGTTTTTGGGAATATTGAGGAGTTATGGAAAAAACAACAGGAGAAACTGGATAAAGGGTTTATATGCCCATGTGTTTCACCATGGGGTGCACCAGTCCTCTTCGTAAAGAAGAAGGATGGGCCATTGTTCCTTTTCATTGATTATCGTGAGCTCAAAAAAATCATAATAAAGAACAAGTATCCTATTTCCCGAATTGACGAATTATTTTATCAACTACATGGAGCACAATACTTCTCCAATGTGGATCTGCGGTTGGGATATTATCATGTAAGGGTGAAGAAATAAGATATCCCAAATACTTATTTTCGTACAAGATATGGGAATTTTGATTGCATAATAATGCCTTTGGGACTTAGTAATGCTACAGAAATATTCATGCACTAGATGAATAGATTATTTAGAGATAATGTCGAAAAATTTGTGGTAGTCTTTATAGACAATATTCTAATATACTCCAAAACCAAGTAGGAGCATGAGGGGTACCTAAGAACTTTACTAGAGACCTTGCTAAAGGAGAAGATCTATGAATAGTATAGAAAGTGTGAGTTATAGTTGTAGTATGTCTCATTCATGGGTCATATCATCACAAGAAATAGGATATATATGGATCCCTCGAAGACAGCTACAATAGAGGGATGGTCGAGGAAAACATTAGTAATGTATATCTCTAGGTTCTTGGGGTTAGCTGGATATTATCGCTAATTTGTGAGAAATATCTCATGATTTTCAAACCATATTACCATGCTAACTTGGAAAGGATTTAACTTTTCCTAGATTGATGACTGTAAATAATGATTTAAGAAGTTGAAAAGGAGTCTTATCACTACACTCATGCTCACACTACCCCCAAGTGGAGAACTTTTTGTGGAATTCAGTGATTCTTTAAAGAAGGGAATGGGTTCTGTTTTGATAAAAAATGACAAATTCATTGCCTATTCTTCAATAAAATTGATGTTTCATGGGATAAACTATCCAACACATGATCTAGAGTTTTCTTCAGTAATATTCTATTTGAAAATTTGGCAGAATTATCTCTTTGGGGAGTAGTGTGAAATATATACGGACCACAAAAGCCTCAATTATATATTCACACAGAAAGCGTTGAATACGTTCAATTAAGATGGTTAGATCTAATCAAAGACTATGACTGCTCCATCCATTACCACCCTTGGAAAGAAAATAAGGTGGAAGATGCTCTAAGTAGTAAGGAACTAGAAATTTTATCATTAATGTGAATTAAAAAGGATATAATCTTCTTGGATTTGATAAAGATGGACATAAAATTCATAAAGATGGTAACACCATTAATCCTTTCACAAATGATTCATATTCCATCTCTATTGGAATATTTAAAGGATGATGTGGGAATTTAGAAGAAGGTGGAAACTATTATAAAAGGAAAATCCTCGGACATCAATGTCAATGAATATGAAATTGTGAGATTTAGGAAAATACTATGTGTCCCATCATGTTCAGAGCTGGAGAAAGAGCTTTTGGATGATGCCTATAGTTTAAATTGATCCATCCACCCAGGAAACACAATGATGTATTGAGATACCTGAGAGCATTATTGGTGGGATAACATGGAGAAGGAGATCGCTGAATATTCATCAAAGTTCCTGGTGTTTCAGAAATTGATGGCTGAGAGACAGAAGTATAAGGATATGATGCAACCATTACCCATACCATCGTGAAAATGGGAGAACATCACCATGGAATTTGTCACCAGACTTCCAAGTAAATCCAAATGATACAATTCTATTTGGGTTTTTGTGGATTATCTTACAAAGACTACACAATTCATTGCTATTCGGGAGGATTTCTCACTGGATCAACTGGAACAGATATACATCAGAGATGTGGTATGGCTGCATTAAGTACCACTATCTTTTATATTCGATCGAGATCCAAGATTCACCTCTATGTTTTGGAAGAGTCTTCAACATGCTCTGGATACTGATCTGAACTTCAGTACGGCTTATCATCCTCAAATTGATGGCCAATATGAGCGAACTATCCAAACACATGAGGACATGTTGAGAGCATGCTCAATATACATCAAACGAGGATTGGATCAACATCTTCCTCTGGTTGATTTCTCTTATAAAAACAATTTCCACTCAATCATTCAAATGGATCATTATGAATCATAGTATGGGAAGAGGGTCAGAATACTGACATGTTGAGATGAAGTTGGGGAGAGAAAACTACTATGTCCAAAGATGGTTGTAGAAATGGTGGGGAAGGTTAAGACCATCTAACAGTACATTAAAGATGCTCAGAGTCGAGAAAAGTGCTATGCTAGTAATCATCGACAAGACCTAGATTTTGATGTCGATGACATGGTATTCCTTCGTATATCACTGTGGAAGAGAGTTATGAGATTTGGGAAGAATGAGAAGCTTATTACAAGGTTCCTTGACCTTTTTGAGATCATTGATCACATTGGAGCAGAGGCATATCAACTAGTACTCCCACTGAACCTATCTGAGGTACATGATGTCTTCCATGAATAACTATTGAGGATTTAGATACCGGACCCATCACATGTACTCATTCTAGAGGTGGTACCATTGTAGAATGACATCTCCTTTGAAGAGAAGTTGGTGAGGATCTTAGATCATAGGGAAAAAGTTATACAAAATAAGACAACAAACCTCGTGAAAGTGTTGTGGAGAAACCAAAAGCTTGAAGAAGAAATGTGGGAGTCGGAGGAAGTGATGAGGAAGAGTTACCTGAATCTGTTTTAGTGTGGGAAATGGAAATTTCGAGGTTGAAATTTCTTAATGGGGAAGACTTTAACGACCCAAACATTCATTAATGAAAATTTCTCTTGGTCTATTTAAATATCATAATAAATAAAATAGTTATGTTACACATATGCACTTCCTAGGTTTTATGTTTTTTTATTTTAAAATACCATTAAGAATTGTGATCGTTGATAATATATTCATTGAACGGTGATAACATGTTTAGTAAAAATATAGGCCTTTAACAAATCCAATTTACTCAAACAAAGGAAGTGATGGCCTCATCCGGTAGAATTGTTCCATACAAAGCCCATTTTTCAGAGCTCTAAAAGGAGGTGGAGTCATTGGGATTTGCTCTTGACCAAGACCATGTGGAGCTTAAAAATGTCAAGATTGATCAGAACATCCTACAAGAGTAGTGGAAGTTGATAGATATTACCACTCGAGTGATTATATCCAAGCCACCCCAAGAGTTTTTCACCATCGTGCACCTTACCCTGAGGTATTATGTGGGTGTTTTAAAGGGTTATGTAAAAAGACCATAGCACTATGACTATGTACATTATTTTTCTTATAAAAAACATATATTCAATTTTTCATTATTACTTTTTAAATAGTTTTTAATGAATAAAGATTATTTTAATTAATATTCAATTAAGAAATCTAATTTTTTGGATTTTTAAATTAAATAAAATTTTAATAAAACATTATAATTATTAAATTACTATTTAAATATATATTATCATATAATTTTTAGGAATACAATATTTAATTTTTATTAAGGTTTGAAAACTATTTTTCTCAAAACCCATGAATTTTTTATAAATGTCCGTTGTTATTTTTAAAGTGAAAATTTTCATATTTTGGAAATTATTTTGATAAAAAAATATTATTTTTGGAATCAATAAGTCAAAATTATCCACTATCCAATTTTTCAAAATTTTCTTAGATAGTCAAATTTTTGCGTAAAAATTAAATACTGTTTAATTATATAATGTATTTTATGACATCATAATGACACAATTGTGGTGTAATAAAATAGAATAAATGGTTTTTTCGTCCAATATATGTTTTACCATTAAAATATTGTGATTTTAGGTGCATTTTGTTTATTTTACAATGCTTTAGTGGACCCTCCAAGACTTATAAAACATTTTAGATTTTTAAATTGATTTCCTTGAGAGTGTTACTCACCTACACATAAGCAACCTTAATATTTTAATAAGTTCATCAATTGTTCTTATAAAAGATTTTTTTCCACTCCCCTTTGAAAAAAACTATCTTCAAAAACCATGGTATGGTTTGTGGTTTTGATTAATTTAATGTGTTGTCCAAAACCTAAATAATAAAGAATTCCCTCAATTTTCCGATATAAAACCATCCAAGATCCCACTTCCTGTTCACTAAAACCCATTGGAGTTCTTCCAACATCTTCGCTACTCTCTCTAGAATCCTCCCAAGGTTTCCCAAGCTCCCAAGGATCCTCTATTAGGCCTCTCCCCAGCCATTGGGATCACACTTCCAAGTAAGGGATTTCTTCCTTTCTCATTTTATACTAGTTTTATAATATTTTTATGTCCTTTTATATTCAATTAAAAATGTTGGGGTATGATTTTTCACATCCCATATACCTCTCTCTTCATGTTTGAATGATTACAGACTCCCTTTCTCTCTCATTAATTCCTCTCATGTACACCCGTTACCATGCTGAAATTTCATTACGAATTTCTCTCTCCTCATTTTCATTCTAGAAATTATTTAGTATTATGAACTCCCTACTTTAAATTTCATGTACATAATATCAGGAACCTAGTTCACACTCATCATCTATTTTTATAAATCCTTATATCACTTGGTTATGCTGCTGAAATCGCACCGCGATTTTCCAAGACAATGTCATTTTGTAGTGAATACCATGCCCATTTCTCTATTAAGGGTATTCACCATTATGAACATTTAATTATTGGATATATAGTACCATGAATTAATTCCACATTCATTTACCATGGGGTAAATTATTATGTTTAATGAATAAATGTTGTATAATCCATTTGGCACACTTATGCTTGAAATGAAATGTTTAAGAAGGGTATACCCGGATAGCGCTCCAATGCATTGGGTAAAGATTAGTATCATGATACATCAAGTGAAATGAGGCTTTACTCATGATAATTAAAGTTAAATGAGGGTTTACTCATGATTCTTGTGCAACGAGCCTTGGATCTTGCCAAAACCATGTTAAGTGTTGTTGCCACATTTCCATTTATGAAAACCATGGTATAACATGACTTTATGTTCATGATTCTCTTGTGCTCCATTGATATTATATTTTCCTAACATGTATTGTAATCTTCATGTTATGAATTTTTTACTCCCTTAATTGGATTTATATCTCACTCTTTTCTTATGAATATCCTCAGTTTATTCCATGGAATGATAAGTACGAAGGAATGTAGTGGACTTGTAAAGGAAGTTTTCAATAAAGATGTTGTGTTTCATGTTTTAAGTAATTATGTAATATTCCTTAGCCCAAAAGAAACTAGGCCTCTCTATCATTTATGTTGTATCAATTGAATATTTTATGTAATAAATCATGTTCAAGTGTGTAATAAAAAATCAGGGTTGTTATACGTAGTGTCTCCTCCCTTGGTTGCATCGTTCTTCCTATTTTTTGTCGGTTTCTTATTCTTGGCCAAACCCTAATGGTTAGGTTATGACATCTTCATTTTCCACATTTTCTATGGTGTTTTAATCATTCCTTGAGTTAAACACTACCAACTTTGAGAGTCCCGTCACATTCACACTCAACTAGTTTGTGGTTCCATGCCCTTAAATTGTTAAATGATTTTAATTTGCTTGTTTGGGTATTTAAAAATGCTCTATGATTAATTTATGTAGTGGGAAATATATTTTGGAAGTTTTTTTGACATGAATATATGATGAATATAGATTTTATAAATGATATGGTTATGTTTTCATATTAACGTCATTATGGACTTCTTAGAAGAATTTTTATGCCTATAGAAAAGGTGAGAAGTGTGTTTTAAAGGGACATGAGATGGGAATGAATTAATAGTGGTTTTTTAAAAAGTTAATAGATAATTTTATCTTTCTTGATTTTATTATCCATCTTAAAATGTAGTTTTTAAATTAGGAAGATGTTTTGGAGTACTTTTTGAGTGAACTTTGCTTGTTTGTGTGATTTAAAAGCAATCCTTCCCCATAAAAATGGTTGAATTGAATATGTGTCATTGTGATAATTTCAAATGGGTTTTATGAATTGATTAAGGAATGGTAAATTCATTTGAAAAATGGTTTTGGTGTTTGTGAAATTGAAAGAATATTGTTTATAGAAATGGGTGTTTTCTTAAAATCTTGGTTTCTTAAATGGTTCTTTGTTTTCTAAATGAAGAAGGTTCCATTTTTAGTTTCTAAAAGTGTTTTAAAAGGGAATTATAATAACGGTAAGTCCTTTTTGGAATATTTGTAATTAAAATCAGATTTGGTATCATTGTAAATTTAATTTGTCGTGTTTTTAGTAAATTTATTTGGGTTGTGGAAAACATAAATGCCCCTACTCACATTAAAATGGTGTTTCCTTAGACCTTGATTTCTTGAAAGGTCTATTGGTTTCTAAATAATGATTTTTCTTATGTTTTGGCATATTTTTTAGGGTATTATGATATTTATGGATTCTAGTTTTCTTAATAAAGGTTTTTTACTCACTACTTTGTTGTTTTGAGTCATTAGGCCTAAGGTGACTCACATGTGTATGCATCTGGAAGTATATATATACATTGGTTCCCCCGTTATTTGTATATTCTTCCATGGGGGTGAATATAAATGTATAGGGCTAGGTTTTCCTATGTATATATATGTAAATGCATATGTAGGTTGGTGGATATGGGTATATGCATATAAGTATATATGTAAGGATCCCCTTGAACATGTTCTTCGCCATAAGGGTGTGTTCATAGGGGATAAGTGTCTTTATATGTATGTAAAGATGCATATACTCAGTGGGGAAGTAAAAAATCTTGGTTAAAAGTAGAAAGGATGAAATGTTTGGTTTGGTTCCACCCTGATGTTGGATTTCTGTGCATTTACATTTAAATTTAATAATCACTTTTTTCATGCATTATGCATCTGGTTTTTATATTAATTGTTGATATATTATTGTTATTAAAATTATCTTTCTTGAATTGGAGTGGTTTATTTCTTGTAATTTATTTCAATATATTGTTTGATTGTTTTTTTCAAATAAATTTCTTGATGAAATTCCATTTTGGCCTTTATAAATGTGTGTTTAGATTTAAAATGGTCACTTGGGTTTCTTAAATTACTATCTAAGTGAATTTTGGTTTTGAAAGTGGTGTGTGTTGGTTATTTTGGAAATCATTCAGTGTTAAATGGTAGCTTGAGGCTAGTTTGGTACTTTTGAAAAATGAATTATTTGAAAACTCTTTTTGGGATGCACCTTTTTCCTTGTTGGATGTTGATGGGAATGGGTAGTCCTCTGATGGGAATTATATCACTTATTAACGGTTAAAGGGAAGAGGGAGAAAATATCTTGCTGTGATTCATTGGGGTTTTGTTTGTGTGTGTTGATTGTGTAATATGAGAATTCATGTGCATGATTTCTTGGATGGTATTTTGTGACACAACCCCTTTTTAGTCTAGTTATAGAAACATAACATAGAGAGATAATTCTTGGTTAAAAATTGTTTCAATAATCTTCATTATTAAACTAGCTAGTGGTCCATAGTAGGGGTTATTTTTTTATCATTGTCATGGGATTATGCCCCTCAGTCATGTTAGATAGGGAGAAGATCGGGTGTTTTGGTGTTATGACGTCATCATCTAGGTAAATCATTCGGGATGAGTCACATGTACAATATGTTCTAGATTAATCAGGAGCATCTTGGTTCTCCCATGTTTTCTAGTACTTAGTTAGTTATGGTAGATGATTGAGATGAATGTGCTTGTTAGATACTCATGCTATCTATTTTCCATTGCCCTTATGTAATATTTAATTGCAACTCATTGTATAGTTAATGTCTTTGATAAAATTGATAAAATGATTCTCAAATTTTTATGGAAAAAGGTTTTGAAAATGTTATACACTTCATTTTTCTCAACCACGCTTTCATCAAAATGTAAAATCATTCTTCTTTAAAAATAAACTAGTTTGAGATAAAAAGGAAAATGAATCGTGATATACATTAAAGGGAAAATGTGTGTGAAACTTACTTTTATATATTGTAGTTAAAAACATAAATTGAAATTCCTTATTTAAAGGAAATGCATCTGGGAATAGACTATATGGGCATGAATTTTTGAGTTTTGATACACACACTTATAGTTTATCTTTATTTTTAACTTTGAGTATTTCTTCCTTCTTTGATTTGGTTATCATAGTATGATGTTGGGATGAGTTCAGGGATGCCCAGAGGGCCACATAAGGGTATTTACAGTTTTATTTTCTCACTGTTTCTAGTTTTCATTCACATTTTATAGTTTTTATTTATATATTTATCATTCATTTTTTTGAGAAAATCATTCCCACTTGTTTAATTTTGATGCCCAGCACTAGTTGCTAGCCTGTGGAGATCCGGAATGCCATTTGGGTCATGCCACGAACTGGCTCAGGTGACCGGTTCAGGGTCGACTTGGGTTGGTTCATGAAAAAATGGTATCATAGGAGGACCTTGATATTTGGGGTATGGTAGATAGAGATTATGAATTTCGAGACTCAAGAGGTAGGTTCTGGGTGACCGTCATGAAATCTTGCTCACACTGAGGCTCAGGTAACAAGGGGTAGTTCAAGATTTGAGTCATCTGTTCTTATTTTGGATTGATGGATCACAATGGAGACAAGCCAGTGTTACATAGTTATTTCATGTGAATTAGTGATCCATGTGGTGTATGAGTAAACGGTTTAAGTTCCTCCTTGTTATTGGTACTTACGTGGGGCATGGCCCACTACTAGGTCATCAGGTTAATAATAACTGATAGTTCCTCATTCTGATGGTTCATTGAGAGTTGTGTTCTATTTTTTTTTTGGATGGTGTAAACTTAGTTTAAGAAATGAAAATAGACTTTGAAATGAAAATTTTGTCTCTAAAATGGATTTCAATCGGAAAGGTGGGTTCATAAATTAAAAGTTTTTTTTATTGAAATGTTGGTAAATGCTTGGGTTTTGATGAGGAAAGGAAAGATGTGACCCTTGGTATTCTTTTTGGAGGATCACATGTGTGATGGTTTGTATGGAAAGTGTGTTGGGCACTTTTTCATTCAATATGTGGATAGAAGTGTATGGATGTATATTGGATGATTCATGGGATTCTCTGGGTCAGTTTTTGAAATAGAAAATGTATAGATATTGGATTTCACTTGAGAAGGGGATGTTTTTTACTTGTGAAAGGTGGATTTCATATTTTAAAAATGACCCTGGGATAAAGTAGTTTTACAATTTATATAAAAATGGTGATTTTTGGATAGTGGATTTTGGTTGTTTTAGGATTTGTTTGTCTTTCGAGCCAGTTGTCATGGCTCAGGGTGTTATTTTCGATTATGTTTTGGATTGATGCTGGTTTTGGTTTTTTGTTACTCATTTTTCTTAGATCATACTACATAGAAAGGTCCATAATGTTGTCATTTAGTCATTTTAGTTTCTGGTTCTTCTCGGGATTTTCCTATTCATTGAACATATAGAGGACTGTTAAAGTTACTGATGTGATTTGAAGGAATCTTATATTTTCTTCAAGTTGTTGGGAACTCTTGAGGTTTTTAATATTCATGTCATCTTGGGTTTGTTTGGGGGTCCAAATTTTTACTAGTAGAGGATGGATGTATCATCATCATTGGAATTTGGGGTGACATGGGAAATGACCAAGGACACCTTTCTCCAAGGGTTATACCTAAGGAGGTGACTATAAGGATTGTGGAAGAGTTGCATTATGTTTAGTAGGGCCAACAGTCATTAAAAAGTCCTTCCAGATCACTTTAAAGAATTGATTCCTCTTTTTCTCTGCACTTCTCACCCATGAACTGTTGGAAATGTGTTCTTGTCCTGTGAAATCTATTTCGAGAGGTTGGTGGATGTGGATGTTTTTAGCAGATTCGGTTCTTGGGTGTAGTAAATGGTGTTCGGATTTCATGAGGGTTCCCCATCTGGCGAGGAGCGCATGTCGGAGGAACCTGCCTAGAAGAATCTATCCTTATTGGTTTTGAAATCTAGTTCATCGGAACACTCTTTGGTGTACCCCTGGTATGGTTGGTTCAAAAATTCCCAGCCATATTATTTCATCCTTCTGAATTCTTTCAATTTATTTGGTTATTCGGGTCACCATAGAAGTTCTATAAGAAGTGTCATTCGAGGAAGGAGTTCTCATTAGGGGATGCTAGTGCCATATTGTGGGTTAGGAGATCCTTCGACCTTCAAATCCCAACCACAGGTCTCAAGGTATATTCTGGAGTTATTGAGGATGTGTGAAGCCTTCACCCGGGTAATGTCTCTAGATTTGGGGTGGAAATATCTAAAATTTCTTTGTTTATTCTGGTTGTCATTATAAGTTCATCTTTTGTTGCAGTGGTGTGATGCACTCACTTTATCACAATCCAAGCAGTTGTGTCTGTTCTAACTGTGGAATCTCTAAATTATTTTTTTCCCATGAGGGGTGTTTGGCCCATGGATGAATGGGTCCATTTTGGTTTTGTTTTCAACTATACTCGTTTAGATAAGTTTAGATGTTTTGAGATGGGTGGATGATGTTTTCGGTCCACTGCCTAGTTCGGGTTCCTTTTTGTGAGTTTATTGGTGTTGTTTTTCTCCCTTGTGTGGAGGGATTTCAGTTCTTATAGGAGACCTCCCTTAATCCGAAATTTTTTATGTTGTGTTTCTTTATAATAGGCCTCTTATTAAAACCAGAGCGTTTGAGTTGTTCCATTTTCATAAAGGATGTTGGTTGAGTTCAAGCTAAGAGTTCATTAGTTTTTGGTTTCAATAAGCCCACTTTTTGGGTATATTCGGGTTTGGAGTTCCCACGTTAGCCTCTCCCTAAGGTGTTGTGTTCATATTTAAATTTCTCTTACGTTAGTGGAATTATTTTGGGAGGGAGAACCCTCCACTATTCCCCATTCAATCTGGGGAATCAATTTCTTCTTACATGGGTCGGTTATAACCTTTAGAGATAAAGGTCATCCTGGATTTAAAGGTTATCCTTAGTTTGGATCGGGCATGAACTTAATTATTGACCGACTCCTAGTTTTGTGACTTTATTTGGGCATAAAGTGTCTGTGGTTGGGAGAATTGTAACTACCCAACCTCAGATACTCCATAAATATATCATTTTATTAGTTTTAGGTCTTTTCAACGAGGTTCAGGTTGAGCATTACTTTAATATTTTTGAAGTTTGATAACTTTGTTAGGTTTCGGGTCGGGGCACGGGCACCACACGGTTAGCGGTAATGGTGCGGTCGTCCTAGGTGACCATGCGGTTTCCAAATACATAAAATAAATAAAATTTTCTGAAAATAAAATATTATAATTATCTAAACCATGATAATAATAATATTGTGTATATTTTATTATTAATATTATTGTTGTTGTTAAGAATATTATTATTATTAAATTTTTTATTAATATTATTAGTATTAAAATTGTTATTATTAATAATATTATTAAATATTTAATAATATTATTGTTTTTTAAAATGAAATGAATAAAATTATAATTATTAGTATTATTATTATCATTAAGTTATTGTTATTTTTATTATTATTATCATTATTAGAACATTAATTTAATTTAATTGAATATTAATTTTATTTTAGAAACCCTAATCCCTCATTTTCTATTCCTCCACCATAGTGCACCATCTTCCCCTACCCCTCCTGGCGCATCGACCATGTGCGCACAACACCTCCAGCCGCATTCCACCTCTGGTGAACCCTTCCCTCCAGCCACATTTCCCTATACCAGTATTGACATACCCTCCTCCTTCTTGCATGACACCTCTATCTAGCTAGCCTCCCCAACGTGATCTGCTATCCAAATGGACCTCCCTTGTGCACATTCCTTTTCTATCCTTCCACCCTGGCATGTGACCCCATGTTTTGGTTGCACCTCCCCTCACTAACTACGTCTCCTCACTTAGGTGTGTCATTATTCCTATTTTAGTGTTTTTTATTCATCATGGCGAAACACTAATGTTTGGGGTATGATTTGTTTTCATTTTTCTCCTTTTCTAGGGTGTGCATATTGGTCCTCGAGGTGTATTTTTCCTTCTTCGAGAGTCACGTCGCCTTCGCACTCAACTGGTAAGAGGTTCTATGACCTAACATTGTTATATGATTTTAATTTTCTTCCTTTTGTAATTAAATATGTTCTATGATTCATTTATGTGGTGTGAAATATATTTTATAAGTGTTTTTTACTTGAATATATAATGAATATGAATTTTCTAAAGGATATGGTTAGGTTTTCTTGTGTTCTTCGTTAGGGATATTCTTGGAAGTGTTTTTATGATTATGAAAATTGTATGAAATGATTTTTCAAAGTAGATTAAGATGTTAATGCCTTGATAGTGGGTTTCTATAAAGTGAATGGATCATTTAGTCATGTTGGATATTGTTGGTAATCATTAAATGTGATTTTCAAATTAGAAAAATGATATGGAAAACATTTTTGAGTGAACTTTACTTGTGTGTGGTTTTTAAAGGGGGTATTTCCCCATAAAAATGGTCAAATTGAATATGAATTATTATTATAATTTTAAAGAGGTTTAATTCATTGATTATTGAATGGTAAATTCATTTGAAAAATGGTTTTGGTGTTTCTGAAATTGAATGTTGTTTGCTTGTGGAAAATGGCGTTTTCTTGAAATATTGGTTTCTTAAATGGTTCTTTGTTTTCTAAATGAAGTCGATTCCTTGTGTGGTTTTTAAATATGTTTTAAAAAGGAAATATAATAAGGGTAAGGTCCATTCATAAAATTCATAAAAAATGATATTTCTTAATATTTTGAATGGATTCTAAACTGTTTTTGGTTAATCTATTTGGGGTGTAAAAAACATAAATGCATGTTTGTCACTGCTCACTTTTAAATGGTGTTTCCTTTGACCTTGATTTATGGAATGCTCAGTTCGTTTCTAAATAATGTTGGTTCCTTTTTTTTTGTATTATTTTTATTTCAGGTTATTATAATATTTATGGATTCCAATTTTCTTTAATTAAGGTGTGTTGGTCCCTGCATTGTGGTTTCGAGCCATCAGGCCTAAGGTAACTCAAATGCATATGCATAGATAATTACATATATATATATATATATATAAATATATATATTGTTTCCCCCATTTTGTGTATATTCATCCATGGTAGTGAATATACATGTATGGGTCTAGGTTTCCCTATGTATATATATGAAAATTAATACATATGTGAGTTGATTTAGGTATATGCATAAAATCATAAATTTAAGGATCCCCTTGCACATGTTCATGGCCATACAGGTGTGTCCATAGTGGATAGGAGTCCTTACATTTTTTTAAAGATGGATATTCTAAGTGGGGGAGTAATAACATTAAGTTAAAAAGACCCAAGGGGTGAATGTTTGGTTTTGTTCCACCATGAGGTAGGATCGCTATGCATTTACCTTTAAATTTAAGAATAATTTATTTCTTACAATTCGAAACTATTTTTATATTAATTATTGAAATATAATTATTATAAAATAATTCTTGAATTGGAGTGGTTTATTTCCTATAATTTACCTCAATAAATGGTTTTATTGGGGTTTTCACATCAATTGCTTGATGAAATTCCCTATAGGCCTTTATAAATTTTTTTAGATTTAAAATGGTGAATTGGGTTTCTTAAATGAGTGTCTAAGATGAGTTTTGTTATAAAAGTGGTTTTTTTTTGTTCTTTAGGAAATGGTTTACTGTTAAATGGTTCTGTGAAGTACATTTGGTACTTTTGTAAAATGAATTACTTTGAAAACTATCTTTGGGAAGAACTTATTTCCTTTTTTGATGTTGATGAGAATGGGTGGTTCTCTGATGGGATTCCCTTGAGATTTTATGGTTGAAGGAAAGAGGGATAAAATCCCTTGGAGTGATTTGAGGGTTCTTATATTGTGTGGGTTGATTGTGTAAAATGAAAATGAATGTGTTGGTTTGCTTGGTTGGTTTTTATTGAATCAGCCCCTTTTATTCTAAACATGGGAACCTATACTAGCAAGAAAACTCTTAGTGACCGATTTATGCACTATTATAGGTTATTAAACTAGATAGTTACCCATAGTGGGGGTTATTTTGTTATCATTTTTTTATTATTGGACCCTCGATCAGGCTGGTCGGGTGACGATCTGGCGTTTCAGAATTATGATTTCATCTGGTAGGACATGCGATTCTGATGCTTTCTAATGGGGCGTGCATCCGTCTGTCCAAGACGCGTAGTGGATGCACCGTGTTCCCACTTTCCAAATGGTGGTGGAATTAATCACTTCATTAGTGATGTTTTCTCTTTGATTGAAATGGGATAAAGGGATGCCAGCCTCTCCTTCCAGGGATTTCTCCTCAAAATTCATTGCCTAGACCAGTTCTCCCTTAAATGATAAGATGATGTTCGTGAAACTCTTCCTGGTACCATATCATTGGGGATGTTAGTGGATTATACAACTTCTATCACGATATTCTATGGGGTCATGTTAGGGCAGAAACCTTCAGTCAGGGGTGTAGTAACATTGGGCATCATTGGCATGTTTAGACACTGAAACACTAGTACACCTGAGTTTATTCTCCTTATGATAGGCCTTCTTGAAGGCGTATGATCCGGAGGCATGCCACGTTGAATGTGGGATATCTAATGCCATAGTCTTGTCTCTGAAGTTTTCCTCAACTTCCCTTGTTTAGCACAAGGTATGTCACAAGTTTAATTTCTAGGAGAGATAGATTGGAATGATCAAAACAATGATGAGAGTGGATCATATGAATACATCCCTAGGAGGGAGAACCAAGAAGGTTTACTGTATGGATGGATTATAATTCCCAAAAAGAGTTTATCTAGGGTGGTGTGTTCCCAAAAGGGAAGATGTAACAACACGAAGGTACATCCCAAAAAGGGAGTACTGAATGAATGGATCAAAATTCACAAAAAAAGAGCAGACCCAGGGTGGTGTGTCCTATAAGGGGAAGATGTCACACTTTGAATGTTGATATAAACACCTCAAAGGGTATATCATATGCAAATTGGGTCCCTGTAAAAGGGACACCAAGGATTAACATTGGATTGGGTTGCACCTCATGTAGGTTTCCTATGTACCCAAAAGGGATCCAAACCCATATATTCAAGAGATTAATACATGGCATTGGGGGGGTAAATGAAGTAAAACAACTCGAGAACCTATTTGGACATAATCATGGTTAGCCGCCTAGGTGTTACACAGAGTATTGGGATGAATGACATGATTCCATTGGGACGTGGCGGCCCAGATGAAATCAGGATGGATATGGAGGAAATTTTGAGGGATGGAAGTAATGGATATGTGGATCTACGCGATGATAAAGGTGAGGATCTTGAACCTTCGGGAGGTTTCCAACATATCCCCATGGCAGGGAATCATAGTCCACATTGTTTTGGAAGGGGGTGATGAGTCACCTAAGAAGGCAGCTCATGATAATGGATTCATGGATGGGAACCTAAAAGGAATAGAACCTTCGGGTTATGGAATGATATTCCTAAAACACAAAGGCTCGAAGGAGATACCAGGAAGGGAAACAGATGATAGGCTTGATCCTTAGAAAGACTTCTTATATATGTTACTCTAAAAGGGGAAAGAGAAAAGTCCACATAGTTCAAGAAGAGGAAACATATAATTGGGGTATATGCAAAAGAAAACAACTTGAAGACAGGATTGGGTATTACACGTGGTTAGCAGCCCTTCGGAAGAGGGGAACTCTTAGTTGGAGGAGTATGGATTGAGGGAAGGGCATATGCATGGTTAGAATCCCAAGAACTGGTTTGACACCACTGAAAGGAAAACCAAGGATATGGGTCCAAAAAAAAGGGAAGCCAAAGTTTACCATTTTTGGTTGTTAAACCTCGAGGAGGCTTCCAACATACCTTGTATTAATTAAAATGATCCAAGACTCACGTAGATTGAAATCTTGAAGTTTAACGTCATGCGGGATGAAGGGGGAATATAGTTTAGGTTCTTATGAGATGGGTTTGAAAAGATGTGAAGTGGTCGGGACTAATGTGTGATGGGCTCGGACCTCTAATAGGCTTCCTATATACCTCAAGTCCTTTTAATTTCCTAATATGTTTAGTTTGTTTGGAAAGAGGTTAATTGTTGAAAATATATGGTTATCTTTGCTAAGCTATGGATGTTTTACCCATGTTTTCTTGTATTGACCATTTGTTCTAGCATTTCCTGTTAGGCTGATACTTTTCTTTCCATGCCTAGTATTGATAGGGTGGAGTGATTATTATCAGACATGATATCATATGATGTAGTTGTTTAGAAAAGTAGATCTTGAGGTTTACATTGGCTACTGATTGTCGTTTGTGAATGATTTCTTTATACGGGGTTGTGGGAACCTGGTGTAGTGAGAACATAGGGGAAATTGATGATGGGGGCTTTCTCAGGGTGTCTGTTATAATTATCACACTGCGAGACTATAGGGGGGATTGACGTTGAGTGCTCCCTCAGAGTGTCTATAGTTACATTATGAGACCTTATGAGGAATTAATGTTGAGTGCTTCATCATAGTGTCTGTAGTTTACCACTAAAAGACTATAGGGGGAATTGATGGTGAGTGATTCCTCATAGATCCTTTGATAACACATGACTATTGGGGGAATTGACAGTGAGTGCTTCCTCAGAGAGTCTTCGGTATATCATTCTTTATATTGTGAACTAGAGGGGTTTTGTTGAGAGAACTACCCAAAGGGTTTCTTTTTTTTTTGTTTATTAAATACTAAAAAGTAAATTATTTTGAATCAAACTATAGGATTGTTTACTTTTGAGTACTTACTTATTTACTGCTTCTTTTTTCTTATTGCCTACCATGTATATTCACTAACTATTAGGCACATATATTTGGTTGGTTTCCTATTGGGATTTGTCACACACCCTATCTGGGTCATGCTTTTGGGCCCAAACAGATTATATTGTTGCTGGTATAGATAATGGCATCCACCCTTCTACTTTAGATACATGATTACTACAGAGCTGGGGAGCATGGGACCAAGCTGAGGCTTGTGATGCTGCTAGAGTTTATCTATTTTATTTTTTACTTTGGTTAAGTATTTTATTCCATGATTGTGATTTGTTTGGATGCTTTCCTAGAAAAATTTACAATTCATCATTATATATATGTGCTATAGTTGTTTATTTCTTTATTATTTCCATTTTTACCTATTGAATGTTTTACTACTTTCATTATTGTTATCTATTTCACTTGTTCTATGTTACTCTTCTAATGAGGGAATAGTTTCCCCACTATCACACCCAAGGCCGTAGATACTATTTTGGAAGCCTCTGGTGTTCGAGAAAATGTGTTTGAGGACATGTGACCAACCGATTATGGGGCACCTCTAGGCAACACCCGGAACAGGGACGTTACAGTTTCCTTGGTGTTGGATGGAAGTGAAGAAAGTCTGTCAACATCAAAAGACTCCAGGAAGCTCAGAATGAGATCCAAAACTTGAGGGAATGGGTGAATGAACAGTATTCTTTCCTGGATTAAAAATTGAAACTCATATTGAAATTTAAGGCATGGTTGATATAGGTCACGAAGTAGATGAAGTAATCATTTTAAGAAATGGTTAACGTTAGAGCCAATGAGTTTTGGAATGGATCAGATATGATGAACAACACCCTGCAGCCAACAAAGAAAAGAGGGATCATAATAGGAGAAAAAAAATCCTAGAGTCTATATGCTAGAGAGCGGTAGAGTTGGGACTCTCCATTAAAGAGGTCAACCCATATATTGGAGGGTTCTATCCATGGAGGATGTAGTTTTAACAAACTTACAAACATACTTTCATGGTTTCTTGTTTATTTTGGTTTCATTAATGGGCCTTTTTATCTACTTCGATTACTGCATCTCAGCCATAACTGTGAAATAACTAGCGATTGATCCTTAAACTCACGTGGGGAGTTCCTGATGTGTGAAACAATGGATGACCACATAATTATTTACCTTGAATATGAGGTAACTAACCAATCATCAAACATTAGGGTATAAATGAAAAATTTATGTTTCTATGAGGAAAGAAGGGAGTATTAGTTAGAGAATAGAGTTCTCAAAATAGATATACTTTCCTATCCCAACATGATCTAGGGCACAAGAAAGATAATGTGAGGCGCATTGGAATAAATTTGTACGAATTAGATTAGAAATTCTGAATCATGATACCCGAAATTTGGAACATAATGATGTTTTCATGACGATGGAATATTACTGTGGAATGAATATGAAACACAAAATCCACCTCACATTAGACTAAAATGAGAACAATCAAACGAGGGGAAATCGCTGAACGTATTTGAAAACATAGTGTCAAACTCGAAGCTTCTCCCATTGTCCTATGAAATGATTAACCTAGACTATAGTTGATCCTTAAGGCCAAGAATCCTAATCATAAGGGGTTTCCAACAAACATGAAATGGATTGAGGATTCGAGATTGAGGAAATGAAAATTTTGGTGATGGAATGATGGGTTGTTCCAATAAAGTCCAACACTATGGAAATTCTTCCATAATAGTATAAGTAAGTTGGGTGAACATATCTGTTTGAATCTGGATCAAACCTTCACCCTATATTTCTTCTCTGGTGAGGGCTAAGAATGACTTTAAGTTTAATTTCATGCCAATGGGGGTGACAGATTCATAGTTTATCAGAATATGGTGAGGACAACGCATGGAATAGTTTATCATTTTATGATCAGGATTTTCACATAGATTACGGTCACACTTCCTGGATCCAAAAAATAGTATAAATTCATGTTACATGGACTACGAACTCCAATTTTAAGTTCATATTGTTCGTACCATTATTAGTGGAAAAGAACATGGAAATTTAATGGTCATGGGGTTGGGCCTGAGGCAAAATTCCAAGGTGTTACTATGTATCCCAATAGGATGAGAATCAAGCCGAACGTAGAACTTGGACACAGCATTATCAGAGACTGATGATGTGGGGGAAATCCACTCTAGTGGGGAAGCTAATGCATCCCATAATTTTCATGGGGAATATTGAACATGTTCATGGTAGGGCCATTGTTTAAAGTCATGTGTAACACCCCGTCCCAAGTTACCCAAAATCGATGCATTATTACATAACATCGGCATGATCACAAGAGGTCAAGTCTCAAAAGACTAATTACTTTAGTAGCCCTGGAAGTACTAGATACATAAATAAGTTTTACATTAAATCATGAAATAAAACAAAAACAAATATTTGTCCCCTTTAAACACACTTATATCCCTTAACCTATCCCTATAGGTCAACCATAAAATAATTCTTCACATGTTACGAAAAAATAAAACTTAGAAAAGGGTGGGCTCAGATGCATAGTAAGGATAACAATATAGTGGAAACTTTCAAAAATAGGCACAAAAATTTAAGGAAATGTATTGGACTAAAACAAAATCATTTTAAAGATAAACTTCAGAATAATATGGCTAAGATAAATCAAATAATTCCATTTCATTATTTACATGGATATTCTACTTGTCGAATAATCACATGCAATATCAATATCCAATTTTATAATGATGGAATGCATAATTCCAGACATCATAACCACATAGTCAATGTAGTAATCCTGTTTTCTGGTATGTAACCCTTTCTTGATGCTTTTAATGGTTATATATTTAAGGGTGATGAATGGGAGAGTCGGGAGAACTTGGAATGGGTTTTGGGGAAAAAAGGGAAGTCGCGCGGGAGGCGCACGGTTTGTCTAAATCGTGCGGCCAAACCGTGTGGAGTTGGTGTTGGAGGCAGTAGATTCTGCATGGGCAGAGCACGGTTTGTCTAACCGTGTGGGCAAACTGTGTGAGAAGGGTGGCCGAGGCAGCAGCTAACGCACGGCTAGGGCACGGTTTATCAAACTATGCGGACTAACCCAGCGGCCACTTAAACGAGATACTATGAAAGTGGATCTCATGATTTTTTGCCTCTAAATGCCTCGTTTATGATTCTAAGAGGCCCTAAATCGGTATTTTTGTTCTCCTAAGGTCATGGAGGGTTCTCCCATAGTTCTGTAGGTGATCCAAAGGCTTCTCTTGGTGAATCGAAGCAGGATTCTTGAGGTATGTGATCGTTCTTGATCGGTTTCTTAGATCTACTTCTCCTATTCTCTTGGTTTCTTAGATATACTCTAATTATGGGTAGATCTATATGTGTGGATGATAAAAATGATGAGATTTGGTCTTGGTTGTGTTAGGAGAAGATATCAAAGAAAGATTCTTGGAGAATCAACCTGGTTTTCTTGTGCATTCTTTGTGCATGGTGGTTTTCGTCTAAACTTTTGAGGTAGGTGGCTTCACTCTCAACTCCTCTTGTAATAATTGATTAGCATAGTTTTAAATTTGTTATTTGAATGTAATTGATTTTGAAAATCATGGAATAAATCTTCATTAGTGATGATTTATGATTTTTATGAAATTGTGAAATCTTGGTGAATTGTGTGCAAAGTGTTTTGGCTATTTAATTGAAAATGTTGATTTTAAATTATTAAATTTCTGAAATTGTAAATGGTTTGATAAGAAATGGGTTTTCAATAAAATAGGTGTTTTATTGAAATGGTTTTGATGGATTTGGTTTTCAATAAAAAGGAAGCTTTATTGAAATGGTTTGAATTGTTTGAACACAATTGGTTTGGATGGAAAATGGTTTTCAATAAAAGTTGTTTTATTAGAAGGATGGTTTGGCATGATTGTTGGGAATGTGTATTGTGTGTTCATATTACATGTACGGGGCTTGGTTGAAATAGGACCTTGTGCTCAGGGCCAAACGTTTAATGGAACGTGGTAACTATATATACAAGGCTTGGTTGAAATAAGACCTTGTGCTCAGTGCCAAAGGTGTATTGGAACATGGGAAGTAATTACCTTATGATGACTTGGTAGATCGATGAGAACCCGCTTATGAGTATGGAACTGTCATAACGAAGCATGCATGGTTGATTTCACGGGGTTGTGAAATGGTTGGGGATGACAAAAAGGGATATTTTGAAATGGTTTGAAAGTTTCTTTGGTTATTTTTCTGGAAAAATAACTTGTTGGAAATTGGTTTTCAAATTCACTTGGATGTTGCTGGGTATGAATGGTTTTGGATGCTCATTTATATTTAGTTATAAACTGCTTTTGAGAAAATGTTTTATATAACTGTTTTTATATAAATGTGTCTAACTCTTCTATCATAGTGGTGTGAGTAGGGAAGTCATTTGGGAAAACCTACTGAGTTTTATACTCACCCCTGCTTTGGCATGTTAGTGCTTTTATAGATTTTGTATTCTGGGACACAGGTAAAGGTAAAGCATCTTATGGCTAGTGGCTCATGGTGATGCTTGGGAGATGTTGTGGAGCTTGGATCTTGTGGACCACAAAGTATTAGTGCCTTTTGAGATTATTGAGTTGTATATCAGTTGTGCACCTTGATACTTGGTTTGGCCTTCCGCTGTTGTGTACTCTAATGTGGTTTGACATAAATGATGTTTGTTTAGTTGGTCTTTCATTTTTCATGTATCATGTAGTGAATTTTTTGTTATGGTTGTTTTATGGGTGTATTTCTTAAAAGGTAAATCATCCCCCACTTGTACTTGAAACCCTTTGGCATTTATTTCTAGACTTTGGAGCCTTGGGGATGTCGCATAAAACCTAGTAATGACTCATTGTACTCTCAATCCAATGAGAATTGGCGGGCCATTACTAATGGTATTAGCTTGTTCGGTCCTTTCCTAACAAGTGGTCATTGATGTTCTTGTTATTGGAGTTGAAATTCATTCTTTTCTATTCCTTGGGTCAAAATCTTAGACATGAGTAGGATTGTCGGAACATGAAATGTATAACATAAAAGGACATAGGTGACCCTTTTATACTTAACATCATGTTACCAGGGAGTTGGGTCAATATGTGTTTGGAGACACTTCTTGGATTTTGAAATCTCATTGTCATGGGTTTATCTAATGAGATGTGCATGACATGCATTATAGAGGAATGACATCCCACTAGGATTTCATATCTCATTGTGAGGAACAAGTAAGGATTTCTTGCAAGGTGACAATGTTTGAAAAAAAATGCAGAAATTGTTTTCAACTGAAAGACTTTGAGAACAAGGTATTTGGTGTATTTTAAAAATGGGTTCATTTTCAAAAAGTACGTTGAATGTTTTAAAAAATGGTTGAAAATAGGAAAAAGGTTTTTTGAAATCAATGTTGTGATAGATGATGTGGTATAATTTGAAATGCAAAGCCATAAATTGCTAGAGAGTGATATTGACGAGGGTTATTGTTGGTTTAGAAAATGGCACCCGGTAAGTGTCGTCAGGTCCAACCCAAAGAAGCTGTGGAGAATGTGGTTGCACATTAACCACATGTGAACCAAGATCTGGTTCAGAGTACTATCCAATCTTTTAAAGCTATGGATATGGGGAACTGGAGGAATGAACCAAGGCATGTGGATAATACCATCCAGTTCATGAAGTAGAATCCACCGAACTTTCAGGGTGATGATGAACCCGTAATGGCAGAAGTGTGACTAAGTAGGATGAATCGTATCTTCAATTTCATTGGCACACCATCAGATATCAAGGTCAAGTTGGTTACGTATATGTTCAAGTATCTTGCACGTCAATGGTGGGATTTAGCAGTGCATGCTAAATTGGATGAAGGTCTTACATGGGAGGATTTTGAGTAATTTTTTAAAAAAACAATTCTATCCTCAAACATTCAAGATCCAGAAAATGGAAGACTTCTTCAGCCTAAAACAAGAGAGTCTCTTTGTCATAGAGTATGCGGATAAATTCATGAATTTAGTCCCTTTTTCACCAGAGGATGCGGCAAGTGTGTCGTTTAAGGCACACATCATTGAATCGGGGCTAAGGTAGGAGATTTGATTGAATATTGTCGTGCTCTGTATTACGGATTATATGGAGATAGTAAACATAGCTATAGTAGCTGAAAGAGACATCACAAGAGTTATGTGAGGAGGAAGTATGATGATACCCATGGGAACGGGTGGGAACTCTAATATTGGGAACAAGACAAATAGGGACACCTACTTCCAAGGTGGGAGTGCGAATCAGAATCCGATGGCTAGACCAGTGAATTTTCCTCCACAACCCATGATGAAAGATGGTTGTTTTTAGTGTGGCATGATTGATCACATGAATCGAGAATGTACAACACCACTGAGAGCTTGCCACAATTGCCACAAGATGGGGTATCTTCATCGATATTGTCGCAGTGCTCCACGGTCGGGTGTTTGTGACACTTCTCGGGTGTTGCATGCATCTTATGCTTTGAAAGGGTGAGGACAACAATATCAGTCTTTCCAACAGAATAGATCTAGCCATGGTGATTCTTGAAATACCATGACTCCCCAATAAGGAAAGTCTCAGCAAGGCAATAAGGAGAAAAATGCAGTGAAAAAGCAATTGTATGGAGTTGAGTAGATGATTGTGGATTATCATGCAAGACCATCTATAGTGAGACGTATGATTCTCTTGAATTCGACCATTGTTCAAGGGTTGTTTGATATAGTTGCATCGGATTCCTTCATTGCTTCTCATGTTGTTGATTTGATATGTTTAAAACTCGAAATGTTGCCTTCTATTTGGAAACTAAAAACTCCTCTTGGTGAAAGAGAATATCAAGAATTTGTGTGTAGAGCATGTGCTATAACTATTTATGGGTCTGAGTTAAAATGGGACTTCTTGATGTTGGACATGGATGTCTATGATATAATCCTGGGTATGGATTGGGTGACAACGTTTAATGCTCAAATCGACTGTTATAGGAGAACGGTTAGTTTCATGAATGAGGATGGAATCAACCATCTCTTCAGTGGGGATTAGATGGTAAAGAATGGTGCAAAAAGATTGTTGGCACCAATGTTGGGAACGATCTATTACCAAATGGCAACATTGAGTTTGGAATCAAGGGAAATGATTGAGGAGAATAGTTTTCCAGCAGTTGTGGATCAATTTCAAGATGTACTTCCCAACAACTTCTCAGGCTTAGCACCTATAAGGGAAGTGGAGTTTTCGATTGATCTCCTTCTGAGGACCAGTCATATTTCCCTTATGTCTTATGGGATGACACTAACAATGTAACATTAATTGAAAGAGTATTTATAGGAGCTGGAATGAAAGGGTTTAATTTGGCCAAGTACATCTCTGTGTACAGCACCAGTTTTGTTTGTGAAGAACGCAGATGGAACTCTTCGGCTATGTGTTGATTATCGTAAGCTTAACCAAGTTGCGATAAAGAATAGATATCCACTTCCATGCATTGATGACCTGTTTGATCAATTGAGGGGATCTCAGTGGTTCTCCAAGATTGACTTGCTGTCAGGATATCACCAGTTGTGATTTTGGAAGGAGGATATTTTGAAGACAGCCTTCAGAAGCATATAAGGACACTACGAATATGTAGTCATGCATTTCGGTCTAATGAATTCATCATCAGTCTTCATGGCTTTGATGAATCAAATATTTCAGTGATATCTGGAATCTTTTGTTGTGGTGCTTTTGGATGATATCTTGGTGTATTCAAAGATAAGGGTTGATCATGAGGAGCATCAGGAAATAGTGTTACAAATATTAAGAGATAATTGTTTTATGCCAAATTATCAAAGCATGATTTATGGACACAGGAAGTATGTTTCCTTGGCTATGTCATTTTCGAGAAAGGCGTATCAGTTGATCCTAAATAGATAGAAGCTGTTATCTCTTGGAAACCACCGAAAAATGTGTTCGAGATACACATTTTTCTTGGTCTAGCTGGTTACTACCGACGCATTGTGCGTGATTTCTCATGAGTATCATCACCTATGACAGCTCTGACAACGATGAATACTCCATTCCAATGGACAGAACAATGTCAGAAGTCTTTCCAGGAACTGAAGGTTCATCTTACATCGACACCCATCTTGATCTTTCCTGAATCAGGATAGGGGTATGTGGTGTATCATGATGCTTCAGGAATAGGTTTTGGTTGTGTTCTCATGCAAGGATACCATGTGGTTGCTTATAGCTCAAAGAAACTGAGGGTGCATGAGAAAAATTACCCAACACATAATATGGAGTTAGCTGCATTTGTGCATGCTTTGAAAAAATGGAGACATTATCTCTTTGGTGAGAAATTTTCTATGTTTACATATCACAAAAACATGAAACACATTTTCTCACAGCAAGATTTGAATCTGAGGCAAAGAAGGTGGATTGAGTATCTCCAGATTTTTGACTTTAACTTGATGTACACACCAGGAAAAGGGAATTTGGTGGCAGATGCATTGAGTATAAATTCATATGCTCAGTTAGCAAAGGTAGCATTAGATGAATGGTAGTTGATGTATGTCTTAGCCGACATGCATGTGGAAATTGAAAACCGATGTGATGTTGTAGTTTTCTTTTCAGCTACACGTTTTCCTAATTTAGTAAATATGATCAAAGAAGTACAAAAATATGATACATAATATCTGGTAGTAAGTTCAAAACCCAATGATGGGGAGGCCATTGATGGCTGGAAACATGATGGGGGTTTAGTTTTGTGTTTCAGAGACCAGATGGTTGTACCTATGGTTTGTCAGGAGCAACACCTTCATGATTACCACCATTCGATATGGGGTGTACATCCAAGTATATAGAAGATGTATAAGGTGTTCAAGGCATAGTTTTGGTGGAGCGGCATGAAAAGGAAAGTGGCTGAGTTTGTCTCGCGGTGCTTAACTTGTCAGCAATTTAAAGCAGAGCATCAGAGACTAGATGGTATGTTACAATCTTTACCTTTTCCAGTGTGGAAATGGGATCAGATAGAAATGAATTTTGTTACAGGTCTTCCATGAATGGTCTGAAAACACGATGCCATTTGGGTGATAGTGTATCATCTAACCAAGTTGGCCTATTTCATCCCTATTCGTGAAACTCATACGATGGAAGATCTTTCAAAAATATATATCCGATAAGTGGTAATGATTCATGGTGTACCAGTGTCTATTGTCTCAGATAGAGATCTGTAGTTCACATATCGTTTCTGAAAATCATTACAGCAAGCCCTTGGGACTCAGTTGACAATGGGCACGGGGTATCATCCTCAGATGGATAGGCAATCCGAGTGGATGATACAGACGTTGGAAGACATGTTGCGGGTTTGTGTAATGGATTTTGGTGGCTCATGGGATGGGCATATACCCTTAGTGGAGTTCTCATATAATAACAGCTATCAAGCCTCGATATGCATGGCTCTATTTGAAACATTGTATGGGCATCCTTATTGTTCCCCACTTTGCTGGGTGGAAATAGGTGAAACTTCACAAGTCATGCCGAGCCTTGTCCAAGAGACAATAGAGAAGATATGGTTGATTATGAAGTGGTTGGAGATGGCTTGAAGTCATTAGAAATCTTATGCAGATCACCATCGAAGACCGTTTTCGTTCGTTGTGGGTGATCATGTCCTCTTGAGAATCTCTTCAAAGCTTGGACATCGTCGTTTCGGGAAGCGGGTCAAGTTATCACCTAGATACATTTTCCCTTTTGAGATACTTGAATTGGTTGTTGAGGTGGCTTATCAGTTGGCATTACCACCACGGTTCAGTTTGGTGCATAATGTATTCCATGTATCTCAGTTGAAAAAGTATCAGCCTGATCCTAACCGTGTGATCATATGGGATCACATTGACCTATAGACGGATGATTCGTTAATAAATACCCAAGTACATATTGTGGATATAAAATATAATGGATTTAATGGAAAAAGGATCATTCTAGTGAGGGTTTTATGTCAGCATGGTCAAATTCATGAAGAGACTTGGGAACGCGAGAAAAAAAATGAAAGTGCAGTGGCCAGAACTCTTTCAGGAAAGCGTTGGTTTTCTACATTCCGAGGACGGAAAAGACAATCGTGGGGAGAATGTAGTGCCCTCAGTTTCTGGTATGTAACCCTTTCTTGATTCTTTTAATGGTTATAATGATAAGGGTGACGAATGGTAGATTCCGGAGAACTTCGAATGAGTTTTGAGGCAGAAAGGGAAGTTGCACCGGAGGCGCATGGTTTGTCTAAACCATGTGGCCAAACGATGCGGCCAAATCGTGTAGATTTTGGGTTGGGGGAAGTAGCGTCCACATGGTCGGTGCACTGTTTGTCTAACCGTACAGCCAAATCGTGCGAGAAGGGTGGCCGAAGTAGTATCTAACACACAGTTAGCAGACGATTTATCAAACCATGCGAACTAACCATGCGGCCACTTAAACAAGATTCTATAAAAGTGTATCTCACAAGTTTTTGCCTCTAAATGCCTATTTTAAGGTCCTAAGTGGCCCTAACTCGAGACTTCGGTTCTCCTAAGGTCAAGGAGGGTTCTCCCATCATTTTGGATGAGATCCAAAGGCTTCTCTTGGCGAATCGAAGCCGGATTCTTGAGGTATGTGGTCGTTCTTTATCTGTTTCTTAGATCTACTTAGATCTACTTCTCCTCTTATATTGGTTTCTTAGATCTACACCAGGTATCGGTATATCTAAGTGTTTTAAAGCCGAACATGATGAGATTTGTCCATGGTTGTGTTAGGAGAAGAGATCTAAGGAGGATTCATGGAGAATCGACCCAGTTTTCTTGGGAGTTCATCATGCGTGGTGGTTTTCGTCTAAACCTTTGAGGTAGGTGGATTCACTCTTGAATCATCTTGTTAGAATTGATTGTATTAGTTTCAAATTGGTTATTTGAATGGAATTGATTTTGAAAATCATGGAATAAATCTTCTTTAGCGATGATATATGGTTTTTAGGAAATTGTGAAATCTTGGTTAATTGTGTGAAAAGTTATTTGGCTATTTTAATTTAATATGTTGATTTTAAATTATTAAATTATTGAAATTGTAAATGGTTTGATGAGAAATGGGTTTTAAATAAAAAGGGTTTATTATTGAAATGGTTTTTATTGATTTGGTTTTCAATAAAAGGCATCTTTATTGAAATGGTTTGAATTGTTTGAACACACATGGTTTGGATGGAAAATGGTTTTCAATAAAATGTGTTTTATTGAAAGGATGGTTTGGCATAATTGTTGGGAATTTCTAGTGTGTTCATATTTCATGTACCGAGATTGGTTGAAATAGGACCTTGTGCTCGGTTCCAAATGTTTAATGGAACGTGGTAACTATATGTACGAGGCTAGGTTGAAATATCACCTTGTGCTCGATGCCAAAGTTTTAATGACACATGGGGAGTAATTACCTTGTGATGACTTGGTAGATTGATGATAAACCGCTCATGAGTATGGAACTGTCATAATGATGTATGCATGGTTGATTTCACGGGGTAGTGAAATGGTTGGGGATGCCAAAAATTGATATTGTGAAATGGTTTGAAGGTTTGTTAGGTTATTTTTCTATAAAAATAACTTGTTGGAAATTGGTTTTCAAATGCACTTGAATTTTGTTGGGTATGAATGGTTTTCGAATCCCATTTATAGTTAGTTATAAACTTCTTTTGAGAAAATGTTTTATATAACTCTTTTATATAAATGTGGATAAATCTTCTATCCTAGTGGCATGAGTAGGGAAGAAATTTGGGAAAACCTAATGATTTTTATACTCACCCCTTCTTTGGCAAGTTGGTGCTTATGAAGATGTTGTATTCTGGGACACAGGTAAAGGTAAAGAATCTTATGGCTAGTGGCTCATGGTGATGCTTGGGAGATGATGTGGATATTGGATCTTGTGGAGCATGGAGTCTTGGTGTCTTCTGAGCATATTGAGTTGTTTATTAGTTGTTCACTTTGATACTTGGTTTCGCCTTCTGCTGTAGAGTACTCTGATGTGGTTTTACATAAATGAAGTTTCTTTAGTTGGTCTTTCATTTTTCATGCATCATGTAGTGAATGATTTGTTATTGTTGGTTTATGGGTTTATTTCTTAACGGGTAAATTATCCCCCCCGTGTACTTGAAACCCTTCCGCATTTATTTACATCCTTTAGTGTCTTGGGGATTTCCCTTAAGGCCTACTGATGACTCGTTGTACTCTCATGGCATTGAGAATTGGCTGGTCATTACAGTCAAGGCCTTGTTCCAAGACTACAAATAAAATTTTGTCAAGGCCTTGTGCCAAGACACTAGTTTGTCTCATGAGACCTACTAATTCGTCTAGGAGCTATAGCGGCCTCCACTTATCACGTACTAAGTCTAATGCATTCCTAACATGAAAAATATGAAACATAACATAAAAATTTGTATTAAAACTATCCTAAAAAATGTTAATACTTTAACCATAAACTATGAATGGTATAAAAATAACACATCCACATTCAAACAGATCACAAAACCTTCAATAAAATATGGAAGATTGTATCATAATAAATCAACTTCAATCAATTGTAAAATCCATCAAAAGATGTTGACATAGATGAAATCAAAAATATTTAATAGAAATAACTCTTTTTATTTTGAAATCACTTCTACAAAAATGGGCTTCATCAGTGCTCAAAATGGGATTTAACAGCACTAAAAACACTATAAAGCTCAGTTTCGATAGAGGGATCCATTTTCAATGCTAAAACGGTGCTGATAAATTCCCTACCTACTGTAACATAACGTTATGCAGCAGCACACCCAAACAAGACCTATAAGAAAATCAGCATATCAACTAGTATACCTATACAAAACTAACACATAATTCATAAGGTAATTACAGTAAGTATACACATACAACAAGTATACCCATACAACAAGTATACCAATAAATAATTATCAAAAAATTAAAAAGTTATTTAAATACATAAATAATTCAATTCAAAATTCAGGGGGTTGGGGGCTATTCAGGGGTTTGGGGTGGCTGTCCCACAGGGTAGGGGTGTCCAGGGTGTGGGGGTGTCTAGGGGGGTGGGGGTGTGTAGAAGGGTGGGGGCAGTCCACGGTGGTGGGGGTGGGGGCTATCCATGGCGGTATCTAGGGTGTGGGGTGGTGTCCATAGGGGTGGGGGAGAGATCAAGGAGGTTGGGGTTGTCTAACAGGGGTGGGGTGTCTAGGGGGTGGGGGTGGCAATCCATGGGGGTGGGGGTGTTTAGGGGGTTGAGTGTCCTGGTGGTGGGGTGGTGTCTACAGGGGGGATCCAAGGGGTTGGGGGTGTACAAGGGGGTGGGGGCTATCCAGGGGGAGGGGGGGCTTTCCATGGTGGTGTCCAGGGTGGGGTGGTGTCTAGGGGGTTGGGGTGGTGTCCAGGGGGTTTGGGGATTTCAAGGGCGTTGGGGGTGTCCAAGGGGGTGGCGTGTCCTAGGGGTGGGGGTGTCTAGGTGGTGGGGTGGTGTCCAGGGGGTGGGGGAAGTCCAGGGGTTGTAGGGATATCCAAGGGGGTGGGGTGGTGTCCAGGGGCTAGGGGTGGTTTTCCATGTGGTGTGGGTGTCTGGGGGTGTCTAGGTGGTGGTGGGGTGGTGCCTAGGAGGGGTGGGGGACCGTCCGGGGGTAGGGGTTGTCTAGGGGGTTAGGGGGTGTCCAGGGGTGTGGGGTTTTTCGGTGTGGTGGTGGGGCCGGGGGTTCCATGGGGGTGTCCAGGGGGTGGGGTGGTGTCCAGGGGGGTGGGTTGGTGTTCGGAGGGTGGGGGCTTTAATGGTTTTAATGGAATGAATTTCATGGATTTTAAGATTATTTGTATTTTTAAAATTGTTTTGGAATAATGATTATTTCAATAGTATGTGTTTATTTAAGAAAAAATTAAGGGTTTTGGTGTGTATGGTAGGAAGGGAGATTTTCGTACGTCAGTTTTTGTTTTCACTTAAAATTCTGTCCATTTTAAACTATAGAGAGACACATTGAGTGATATCGGCCCCACTATGCCTCATATTGAGGTGGGGTTGACTCATACACATCACAAATGACCCTTGGATCATTCTTCTAATGTATAAACACAATCCGAATGTGTTTGGTTGTATTATTGTATGTCAGTTGTTGTTTTCACTTAAAATTCTGTCCATTTTAAACAAATCGAGTGATACTTTGAGTGATACAGGCCACGCAATTCCTTAGATTGAGTCGGGGTTGAATTTCACACATTAAAAATGGCCCATGGATCATTCTCCTAATGTAACAATACAATTTTAATGTGTTAGGTCAGATTTCCATACGTTAGTTGTTGTTTTCACTTCAAATTATGTCCATTTTAAACAAAAGAGAGACACTTTGAAGGAAACCTGCCACACTATGCGTCGGATTGAGGATGGTATGACTCTTACATGTCACACAAGACCCATAGGTCATTCTCCTAAAGTATCAACATAATTTAAATCTGTTTGGTCAGGTTTCCCTACATCAGTTGTTGGTTTCACTTTAATTTATGTCCATTTTAAACAAAAGATAGACACTTGGAGTGATACCAGCCACACCATGAATTGGATTGAGTCGTGTATGAGCCATACACATCAAAAATGACCCATGTATCGTTCTTATAAAGTATCAACACAATCCAAATGTGTTTGGTTGGATTTTCGTTCGTCGGTTGTTGTTTTCACTTCAAATTATGTCCAATTTAAACAAAACAGAGACACATTGAGTGATATCGGCCACATTGTAACTCAAATTGAGGAAAGGTTTACTCGTACACATCAAAAATGATCCATGGATCGTTCTCCTAAATTATCAACAAAATATGAATGTTTTTGGTCAGTTTTCTATACGTCAATGGTTGTTTTCACTTAAAATTTTGTCCATTTTAAAAAAGAGAGAGACACATAGTGATGCAGAACACATTGTGCCTTGGATTGAGGTGGATTTGACTCTTACACATCATAAATGACCCCTGGATTGTTCTCCAATTGTATCACACTATCCAAATCTGTTTGGTCGGATTTCCATACGTCAGCTTGTTTCAATAAAAAATTCTGTCCATTTTAAACAAAATAGAGACACTTTGGGTGATACCGGCCACACTGTGCCACGAATTGAGGAGGGGATGACTTTTAAACATAAAAAATTACCAAAGTATAGTTCTCCTAAATTATTAGATAAATACAAATGCGTTTGGTCAAATTTTCGTACGTCATTTGTTGTTTTCACTTAAAATTATTCCCATTTTAAACAAAAAGAGAAACTTTTCGTGATAGTGACCACACTATGCCTTGGATTGAGGAATTTTTGAATCTCAAATTTTACACATGAGCCATGGGTCATTATCTTAAAGTATCAACACAATCTGAATGTGTTTGGTCAGTTTTCCAAATGACAGTTGTTGTTTTTTCTTAAAATTTTGTCCATTTTAAACAAAAGAGAGACACTTTTAGTGACACCGGCCACACCGTACCTCATATTGAGATGGTATTGAATCATAAACAAGAAAAATTAACCATATCTCTTTATCTTAAATTATACACACAATCCTATTGTGTTTGGTTGGTCATCCGTACATCAATTTTTTTTTCACTTAAAATTCTGTCCATTTTAAACAAAAGAGAGACACTTTGACTGATACTGGTCACACTGTGCCACAGTTTGTGGTGGGGTTTACTCTTACATGTCACACATAACCCATGGATCTTTCTCCTAATGTATGAACACAATACTGATGTGTTTGGTCAGTTTTCTGTATGTAAGTTGTTGTTTTCACATAAAATTATGTCCATTTTAAACAAAAGATAGACACTTTGAGTGATATTAGCCACATCATGACTCAGATTGAGGTGGGGTTGACTCTTACACACCACAAATGACCCATGGATCATTATAATAAAGTGTAAACACAATAAAAATGCGTTTTTTTGGATTTATATACGTCAGTTGTTGTTTTAACTTATAATTTTGTCCATTTTAAACAAAAGAGAGACACTTTGAGTGATACCAACCACACTATGCCTCATATTGAGGCAGGGTTGACTCAAAAATGTAAAACATGACCCATTGATATTTATACTAAATTATCAACCCAATCTGAATGCGTTTGGTCAGATTTTCATATTTTAGTTGTTGTTTTCACTTAAAATTCTTCCATTTAAAAAAAAATGAGAGAGACTTTGTGTGATATCAGCCACACCGTGCCTCGTATTGAGTTGGGGTTGACTCGTACACATCAAAAATGAACAATGGATCATTCTAATAAATTATCAACATAGTCCGAATTCATTTGGTCAGTTTTCCATATGTCAGTTGCTGTTTTCACAAAAAATTCTGTCAATTTTTAACAAAAGAGAGACACTTTGAGTGATACCAGCCACACCGTGCCTCGGATTGAGGCAGGGTTGACTCGTACTCATCAAAATTTACCCATGGAACATTATACTAATGTATCAACATAATCCAAATGTTTTTGTTGGATATGAATGTATTTTTTAGATTTTTCTTTTTTTTCTTGTCCAAATCCCAAAGAAAAGTGGTTCATCATTCATGCATGTTGTTGGTGAATTTCATCTGTTAAAATAGAAAAATGACTTAATGGAGGAAGAATGTCTTATTTAATAATAATTAAAATTTTCCTATGAACATTTACATACAAAAATGTTTAATATTTTGATCTCCTTAACCCCTCTCAAAAATTGCCACCAATTTTACACGTCCCCAAGTTAGATCTTCTTGCTTTTTGTTTATAATCTTTGATCATATATGCAGCCCACTCATTTCTGAAAAAATCTATATCATCTTGTGAATATTTGACTTTTCAATAGTCATAGTAGTACTAAACAATATGTAAATAAATAAATTATTTAAATTAAAAACTAGTTCTTTTTGAAAATAACTCTTTAGGGATGCTAGGTTGTTGATGGAAACCGATCTATTTCATAAATTTACAAACATAATAACCGCAATCATTATCGTTTGATTGTTTTGGACACTGAAATAATTTTGATCATTATAATAATAAGTAACTTTTTTTATATGTGTTTGGATAGTGAAATTTTATTATATATACCATGATATTTGTCCAGACGTTGTATTTTCTCACCTTCTTATGCTTAAACCATGTCCTCATTCCTTTTTTAGACAATACTGATACACCACCCTATTATAAATGAATCCTTTGTAAAAGATAATATAAATTATACTACTTTATTTTTATACCAAAAACCTAGTATGTAGTGTCTTACATATTCACAAACTCTATCTTGTGTGGTCAGTTTGTTGGATATCCTTGAATTGAATCTAGAAAATATATCTTTGGAGTATCCAAGATCACCACAATTAGCAGCCAATGTTTCCTAAAAACACAAAAAGTAATAAGTGAAAAAAGAAGTGAAAATATAATTTATATGCTTTAATCATAGTGTTTTACCCCTATATGGTTGGAATTATGAAGAGTCTGTCATCCGTAATCTTTATTTCAAATGTTTTCAGCATGCCTTTCACTATTTCATCGCTTTATGATGGCTCTACTTTTTTTAGTTGTATTGATGTGGTATGTGGACTAACGAGTCTGAATTTTCACTCATGGGAAAATTCCTTCAACTGTTTTTCATATATACACCTGCCAATAATAGAAAATGAATTTAGTCATAATTAGCACAATATATCAGCCTTTAGAAAATAAATTCATGAAAACATACCGCATATATAAATTTACAACTGTGATGCCTAGCCCACTGTATTCAAGGATCTCATTTACATTTTCAGCAGCAACAAAATCATTAATTTCCTCTTCTTATATATTCTATTAAAAACCACTATATGACTACTACCACTTTTTATCTTCGTATCCACATGAGTCTTAAACGCTAGTAAATGTAGTTAGAGAAAAGGTGGTGTTATTGTGCTTTTAGTATCTCTTTTAGATTAGTTGGTCGATCCTTTATATTCTTTTGATCCCACATTTCTTGTCACCCCTTCCCTTTCTCCGTCTATAATAAAATTCATTGGTTCAGACCTTTTTTCATTAATTGTTAAAGGTTTAGCATGAAATAAATGGAAATAAACACCTCTTTATCCACATGTACTTTTACAAGATGTGACAGCCATGTAATGAATATCCCAATAGCCTTTTCAACTGTATGAATTTCATTGTCATCAAGGGGAATAGGTAGCTTTTAATTTGGCTCATAAGCTATAGTAATCGTCACATTCAAATGATACTTTTGGAAGTGGTCTATTATGTAGATTGTCCTCTAGGAAGTTGACAACTGTATCCCTTGCTACAAGGTGATAGGTGGTTGTTTACAGTTATAAATCACATTCATTATCAACCTATAGAATATCCGTACAAGATAAGTATTAGTGTTTGTCTAATTCACATTTCATGGGAATAATAATTATAATATTGATTATCACGGCTAAGACAGCTCTTTGAGGGGAATGAATTGCCTCAAAGCTGGTGGGGATGGGGCCGGATCATCATGCGCTAGTTATTCTTGAGTTGTGTCTTCTCTTTAATTCCCACCCATAAAAGTTTCTAGCAACTCTCCCTGCCATGGAAATCATTTTTCAAGTGTTTCTATTCTTTCACTCATTTTCTTCATTTATTCATTTCTGTTATCCATTTTTTTGTTTTTCCCTCAAAATATACTTGAGGTGTCACCCCAAACCCGGCACATCTGACACGACTGTACTGTTCTAGCCACTGCAAAGTCATCGATAAAAGGTCTTCATTTGATATAGGATTAGATGATTCCTGTGGCTATCAGAGATAGTAAAATAAGTAATTATTATAATGTAATAACAATTTAAATCAATGTTTTTTATTGTGTCATACTTACACATATTTCCCACACTTTTGTGTGTTTTCATCTACTAGCTTCCCTTCCTTATTTACACGTGCCTCATTCTATAGAACATGATGGGAAATGGAAGGGTCTTTGGATTTACACTCATCAATCTATATATAAATATAGAAATATAATTATGATTTTGTTTCATGGAACCTAGCAATATAAATGTAAATTTAAAATATGTACCATTTTCTTTTCTAGTGAATCGTACCCCATCCTTGCATTACGATAGGGGTATTTTAGTTTTGATGCATGTTCTTTATTTTTAGTACAGAGTTTCAGTTTCATGAATAAAATATTGAAAATAAAATGGATGAATAAATGTATCATAAAACAACATATTATCAACCACAATGTACCTGCAACTTCTTGTCCCCACGACGGCGAATAAATGCATCTCATGCTTCTTGGGATATCAGGAGAGCGTAGACAAGGGGTGGGTGCAGGTTTAGTTTACCATTGGAATCATTTAGGTGGCATTTTTAAAAAATAGTGTAAAAACCTATATGAATCGTTCCAGTAAGCCGTAGTACATAATTATTCTGTGAATCATATACTATAAATGTACTCTGCAAGATATTGAGTAGAGTAAGACACTGTTTCATTATTTTATTTTCAATTAAATTAAATAAATAATATCATAATGTTACTGTCATATCTTCCCAGATCACAGCCTTCAGCCCGGACACAACATGGGTCCATGAATCTATGTCAATCAGTAAGCATTTCTAAGTGACAATTCCAATGTGACTACTAAACATAGAATTATCGGGATTCACATGTTGGCCTCATGAATTCCATCTGACATAAAATTTGATTCCTTTTCTTTTCAGCTTATGAACTTTGGAAAACACCATCAAACTACAGTGTACCTATGTTTTATGTGATGTCGGTACTTAATCCCCGACCATTTCATTGATAACATCATCATCTATATGTTCATCTGAAATGGTAGCAATGACATGTGGTAATGGTTGTTGGACCTCAACACTAGGAGAAGCAATAGGTTTAGAAACTTGTTGTTGCTCTGCACTGTGAGAAGCAGTAGGAGAAACAGCTTATAAGACTTGTTAATCCTTGAGGTTAAGAGCACCAGAACATTTAGAAGTCATTATTGAAAAAAGTGTTTGAACGATTAATTTAGATTACATAAATTCAGCAATGATAAGATAATAACGTGATATAACAAGATATATATTACAAACAAAATATAACTTGTTTATTAAACTCACTTTATTTTTTTCAAAGGCTGAATGGATTTGACACCTCTATCCTCTAACATACAGAACATCACCTACATTGGGACTGCTGTGAAATTATTGTGGCGTACCACTAAAATGATCATCCTCAACTGAATTTTCATTGAACCCTTGAGTAGTTTTGGATGATAACAGAACAATCAACCACTTTTGGTTTGTGGGATCTAGTACATAAAATATTTGTCCCGCTTGTGGTCCCATTATAAAATGTTCATCGTTGTACCCTTCTTTACTAAAATCATCTTTCACAAATCCCAATTCATAAATTCTAACGCCACTATTGTTATCAAATCATTTTCATTGAAAAATAAGCAATTGGAATGTTATATTATCCAACTCCCATATTTGTTTGATAATTCCAATGTATGACATATTCGCATATATAGGATTTCTATCCTTACTACCAGAAACATGCATCGCTTCAGCCACAAGTGTAACTCCACTACTTTTTATGGTACAATATTCATCATGTTAAACTATATATAATGTATATCCATTAATTACATAATCATTGTATGATAATACATAAATAATTGGTCTGATAGCTATCCACTGAAGTCGTTCTGAAATTGAATTTGGATTCTTAGATAAATCCTTAAAAATATGGTCCTGAAACCATCCTATAAACTGGTGATTATGGGTATTTGATATCCATTTTTCATCCCTTGATGGATTCAACTTCCTAAAAATTTCTTTTTGGGTTTCAATATATGGAGAAACCTCACAACTTTTATGCAAAACATAAGGGTGGTCCTGCTCTTGATCTGTAATATTGATTTTCACAACATCTCTTCTAAAAATTCTCTCACCCTCTTTGCGTCCAGTGTGATAAGATTTCAGGAGACCAATTCTTTCCACATCAGATAAGTATTCAGTATAGAATTCAATTGATTCCTCAACAATATATCACCCCACAAAACAACCCTCTGGATGACTTATATTTTTGACATACCCTTTCAAATTCTTCATATACTGTTCAATGGGGTACCTCCATTTATAGTGCACAGGACCACAAATTTGAATATCTCTCACCAAGTGAACCATCAAATGAACCATCATATTAAATAATTATGGCAGAAAGAACATCTCTAATTAAAATAATATGATGAAAATTTCTATTCCCATAGCAGGAAATTTCTCCAGGTCTAAGACATAGCTGCATATAACGTTGAAAAAGAAACAATGTTTGGTTAATCAATGACGAACATTCTTGGGAAAAATTCAATGTAAAGCTATTTAAATTAAATTTTACATCAAAACAAGGCATTCAAGTGACTTATAACCTTTTAACTTCAATTCATTCAATGACACAATGTTATCGATATTTGATTAATACCACTCTGGAACAATTAAATCATTGAAGATGTTGCAAATTTGATATCTCTCCTCCTTGGAATGAGTGTAAGCAGCTGTGGGAAGAAACATTCGATTTTCACACTTCACAGGAGCCAACTCTTGTCGTATTACCATTTCCAACCTTTCCCTAATCCCATCCTTTGTTTTGAAAGGGGAATTTAGAAATGTTATGATAACACTGTCACATACAATTTTTTCCACATGCATCACATCAAGAAAATGTCTGACATACAGACAATTCCAGAATGGTAATAAAAAAATTGATCTCTTTTTCCAACTGAATTTTGTAAGATTTTTTGAAATTGGTTTACCAAAAATAGAGTTCACGTCTTTTAATTTCTCAAACAACTGATCACCTGTTAGAGTATGTGGTGTTGTACATTGTTCATAAATTCCATTAAATGAAGTTATCCAAGATCGGTACATGTGCCGATGAGGTAGAAATCTACGATGTCCTAGAAACACATGTTTCAATGAATGTTTCAACCTAATTGATTCTGTGACTTCTTTGCACATGGGACACCCTTGAGTTTCTTTAATGATATAGCCTGAAAATTTTCCATAAGCATGGAAAACCTTTATCATCCCATACGACATCGCTCTGAGTGTGAAGTATTCACTTTTATAAGCATCATAAAACCTAACACCGGAATCACACAATAACTTCAAATCATAGATCAAAGGAGACGAATAAACATGAATATCGTTAGCTGGTTGTTTTGGTCATAATATAAGCCTATATAACATGATGAATTCATGTTTCATGGATAAAGAGGGTGGAATGATATAATATACAAACATAACATTCCATGTACTGTGAGTGATGGTTTGAAAACCAAAAGGATTCACTCCATTTGTAGATAACACAAGACAGAGTTTTCTCCACTCATTTCGAAATTCAGGATACTCATGATCAATTCTCTTACATTGTGGAGAGTCGGTCGGGTGATGTAATTTCCCATATTTATTTCTTTTCTCTAAAGGCCATGGAAATTGTCTTGCAGTTTATTCACTTACATATAGATGCCTAAACATTGGAATGATTTGAAAGTACCATAAAACTTTTGTTGGACTGGATTCGTCTTTCTTGTATCAGGAATCACCACCCTTTGGGTATTCTGTAAGTGATTTCTTCTTCTTGCGAAACAATATACAGTTTTTCGGGAATGCATGTATTCTTTCAGAAATCATACCCATCGAGCGTAGCATTCGTTTAGCTTCATATGTCCGTCTTGGTAGATAATTATCTTCTAGGAGAATGTCATTCAAGAGGGAAAGTAGTTCCATAAAACTAATACACTCCATTTGTTTCCTGCTTTCAATTTATAAAACTTCAGTACAAATGACAATGTTGTATATTTAGTGTAACTAGCATACAATGGCATATTTTCACAACTCTTTAACCTCTCAAACAATTTTGGGCAATAACAGAGTTATTCTTAAAGTATCCCTATCATTTCCTCAAAACGATCGTTATCATCATTGACATATGTAATAAAATCCTCCATATGGTCTTCTTCATCATCAATATTTGTAATCATTGATGATCGATAAACCACAGTTTTATCCCAGCCAGTAGCTATATTCGATTTTTCTCCATGTTTATTCAAAAATTTATAACTCCGATCTATTCCGTGACATATCAAATGGTCTTCCAACTCATCTAGAGTAATTATTTTAGAATAACAACAACTTAAACACGGACAAAGGATTTGAGAAGGATCCTTTGCATGATACTATGAAAACATGAAGAACTCTTTCACTCAATTATCATACTCTATTGTCAAAAGATTATCATCCATCCAATCCTTATTCATCCCCATCCTATTTGAATGTAAAATATAATTATTTATGATTCAAATACACAAACAAATACTTCTAAATACATTATAAGAGAACCACTTATAAAAAAATGATTAAAAGAGCCTAACCATTTCTAATAATGATTTTGTAAATCGACAAAACTAGCATAGACCCCCATAAAAATCAAAACACTTTCCATCCCCCTTACCAATAGTTCTAGAACCCACCACCCTTATAGAAAAACAATAAACATCCTTTTAGCCACCCCTACCATCCACCTCATTCATAATAAAATAATCACATTAAACAACCCAAAACTAGTGACCAATCTCAAATAAAATGTAAACAAGGATACAATTTTGATAAGGAACATAATATAGTAGATACATTTCAAAACAAAAATGGGTTCGCGAGGGAGACAAATAATATTGGTTTATCCAAAATTACAATGTAATATAATAGGTTTTGTTACCCATATTAACATAAGAAATATAAAATTGAGGTTAATGGACACAAATTCTCTCATGAACATATAAAGGATATGCAATAACTCTCCTTCACCATCCCCAACCCTATAACTAATATCCACAGACATGTCTTAACTCCATTCTATAAATAATCACATTCCCATAAAAAGAGATAAACAACAATCCCTTAGTGTTAAAAAACTCACACATGAGGGAGAAGGACCACATCGAACATCCCTACCCAAAACTCAGACCTCCACTCAAACATCATCTCAATAACTATTAATACCTTCCATAATATTAATACCTACCATAAAAAATTATTTCATAAAATCATGACCTTTAAATTAGAAAATTCTCTATCCATTTAGGTAAAATAGAAATATTCTTCCTATTTTTTTTGAATCATTAGATTTGGACCAACACACTAACCACGTCTATAAAATTCATATTTTCACATGAATTTGAAGGTTAACAGAGATAAATAATTCAATTGAAAATAATTAAACTGAATCATTTAGTATAAATTAAAAGAGGGTATTGGTTAATAAAGGGATGAGGTCAATAACCCCGGACATAATCACGCCTAGACTCTCAAACCAAACTCACCACATCCCAAAATTTTATCAACCAGAGCATGACCATCCGAATAAATAAAACTACAACTTACTGAAAGCAAGAAACACCATGAATTGTATGGAACTCACACTACTTATTCCCCACTACATCACCGTTGAAATAGATCAACTATACAGTTCTGTTACACCATGAGATACTCAACCCTAGGGCATAATCCCCACCCTAAATCTAGAAAATATCATCATCCCCTTATTCCTCATTCTATTAGGACCTCAACTAAAGGAATCATCATTATCCTTCTAAGAAACTTGAAGAAAACCACTCTTTATAACTTCATCCCAATCCCTCATCTACAACCAAAACCTCAAATATAAACTCAAAACCTTCCTTTGAATCTCTAACCTCAAATATGACTAAAAATTACATGATTTCATTTATTCATCAACCAAGTGTTATAAAAACTAGACCATCAATGCACATATGTGAATCCCCCGGGAAAGAACATTGTATCCAACTTGATTGAATTCCATGATATTCTGTATACACACATACTTTTATATCTAGGTAATACAACTCCTCCTAAAACCACTTTTGACTGAACATGATTTTCTTTCCATCATTCTCAATCAACCCTTAAATGTAATCCCACTAAAAATTAAACCTATAAATGAGCTAGAATATTTTCCAATTCAAACCCCTCCTCAACTAGTTCTAGCCAATTCATAACCTTAGGACCCAACACTTAGACAATAATCATCAACACCTCCTATTATTGAAATTTGACAACACTCTATCCAATCTCTCTTTCTACTTCCTGTGAACATTACCATGATAATGTTTCAACATGTATAAGAATCAAAATTAGTAAATTTAATCCCAAAAATTAAATACCTTACCAACACCAAGGGATACTCTTCCACACTAAAAGAATCATATATACCACAACACATATAAACTATAAAACCAATTCATAATCCAATACAAAATAATATATTCCTATGAAACAATAACCATATATCAAAGATGGTAAGACAAGAATCAAACCTCATCGAAAGGAATCCCAAACACTTGTTGTAGGGTTCGTCAGGAGTAGGGTGCAATGGGGAGAAGAAGAAATTGGGTTCACGGGGAGGAGGATATGTGGAAGGGGTTCGAGGGGGAGGATAAAGAGTATATTTTGCGGCAAAATAGGGCTAGTGGTGGAGTATGGAAAGTGGCGGTAGAGGTCTAAAAAATAGAATAGTGGCGGAGTAGGTATAGCAGTGGTGGAGATCCAACATAGAGAAGATCGAGCTGGGGGAGGGGAGTTGTCACAGGGGTATAGTCCCACGAGAGATTTATTGTGTGATAAATAGAGGGCATTGTGCACCCCATTTTATGAAATTGGAATATGGTTTTATTATCACTATAGAGGTGCTGATAAAGGCACCCTTTATCAGCATTAGAATTTTAGCGCTGATAAAGGGTCGCTTTATCAGCAGTTTTGTAGAACTGATAAAGGGTGATCTATGACAGTGCTAAAATTGTAGCACTGATGAAGGGTGATATTTATCATCACTTTTCTAGAACTGATAAAGAATCTATTTATCAGCACTACATAAGCAGTGATAAAGTCACCATTTATCAACGCTAAAATTTTAGGGCTGAAAAAGTGTTCCTTTATCAGTGCTAGAATAGAACTGATAAAGGGAACCTTTATGAGCACTTTTAATTATCCCTGATAATGAATTACCATTATCAGTTCTTTTTGCATAGTGTTGATAAAAGGTGGCGCTTCCCTTGCCCATTTTTGTAGTAGTGAATCATTTAAAATTCACGTAATTATGAAAGAAAATATTTATTTCGAAAATAATATTATAAGATTTTAAGGGAAGCTTTGAAGGTGTTATAATGGCAGAAAATAGCTGCACATGTTGTATAGTTAAAAAAACATTCTTACCTTTATTTGTCAAAAAGGCCAAAAAGTACCTTATTTGGAAAATGACAAAAATATTCCTTTCAAACCATTTCATAAAATTTCAATCAAGGGTATAAATAACTTTATACAATGTTATTGGTTGTAGTAAAAATGTTTTGAAATACATTTTTAAGAAACACAGATGTGGATGATAAATAAGTCCCAATATATTCTAACGTATTAACTACCTGAGATAATGAAGAGATTGTGAAATTTAATCATTACATTGTACTTTTACTTGGTATAGGGTATGTTAAACTCATTTATTATAGAAAAATAATTCTTATTAAATTATACAGGAACCACATAAACAAATATGATATCATATATGGTCTTCTAATATTGCTTTGTTAATAATATTTTTGTAGTATCATTGTTTTAGGTGTTAACTGATTCGTTTTCCATTATATGTTTTGTTACGTAAGTCATTTTTGTTATGGATAGGAAGTATTTGATTAATATCCAAAATGATATTAAGTTATTAAACATTATTTTTAATCATAAAATGAAGATTATTCTTGAATGGTTATGACAGGGAATGAATCTCATCGCGTTTGTAGAGACGGTAATATGTACGTACGTACGAGCGACAATACCATACTTTTTATGGTAAAATAGTATATAAATAAGTGTTATATCATATATAAAGAATCATTAACATGATATATTAATTATTAACATCAATTATTCTCATTATTATACCCATCCAAATAATTAAGTGTTGAATTAACAAATTACACCATGTCGTGGAGACGGTAAGCCTTACGTACGCACGTATATTGACTTTGTTATTCATTGGATGGATGGAATAATGAATATAGATGAACAATGTTTATAATAACATCATAGTATATATAAGGTACATGAATTATTTTTTTTATGGATACAACAATGAAATAGGAAGTGGAAGGAGAAAAGAACTTTGAAAGAGGTGATAAAATTATTACCCCTTCTTCGGGTGCTTCCTTTTGAATGGATTAAAACAGCTCCTAAGTTTGGATTTATGATCAGATTAAGGACTCTACATTGATTTCAGGGTAGTTGGGAGGATATTTGAGTTGGTTTTGTCCAAAAAAAATGCCTTTGGATGTGTGGTTTAGATAGAAGTGTAAGTACCCTTTTATAAGAGAGGTGAGGGTCACATTTGGAAAAGCTTGAAATATTAGTTTATTATACAATCATATTCGGTTTATAATAGATTAAAAAGGATTTATTTCAAGGATAAGGTGGGTCTAGGTAGAAAAACACTCAATAATTAGGTTTTAAAAAGGTTTAGGTCACTATATTAAAATTATATTTTAGATTTAACTCTTACTTAAATAGTTTAACTTTTACATTATATTCTTGTATTATTATAATAAATGGTAAATAAACTTTCTATAAAGATCCAAGAGAACCCCGTGTGGTTAATTATTTATATATCTAATATTATCTAAGTCCATTGGTGGATCCTTACATTATTAGGAATAATATATCATTTAATAATATAGTATATATTTTAAAACCTCATTTATGTCAATTTTGACACTATTTGGTATTTTGTTTTTGTGAAAGTCGTACATACTTTAGAAATTCGAAATAAATTTATTTAATCAACCCTAACATGTCATATTAACCTATAAAATTTGTGGAATACGTCAAAAGTCACAATTTAAAATTATTTTATTATTTATAATATCAATTATTTGAATCTTTCAATAATAAGGTAATTATTGCATCATCATTGTGTCATGAATAAATTTAATTATTTAATGTCTAAAAATAATTAATTAAATACCATTATATAGGAAATCATTTTTTCTTTAAAATTAATTTTCCTAGTCTAATTTATATTTTGTATAACCCTGTATTAAAAATTATTTATATATTAAAATTTGAATTTAACACTTTTAACTCTTATTTAAATAAAATAACAATAAATGTCCTAGTCTACTCTAAGTGGAAAAAAATGATCATATTTTATTCCTAAGGTTTATTTTGGTCTAAATACACTTATCCAATAGAATTAAGACATGTTTTATAGTACTTATAATATCATTTTTACCTTTAATTACTCTATTTACTTATAATTGTGGTGAATAAAATTCAAAAGTAGCTATTCACAAAAAATTATTTTCATCCCTTTGAACCAAATTTTACATACTTATGTAAACCATGTCTCTTGGATTTATGAAATTAAATTAATAGAATTGGTAAAATTTGGTTTTAAGCAAATATTTTAACGTGCCTAGAAGGTGGGTAAAAGACGTTAAAAAATTCAATAAAATTTTATTAATCTAATTTTATTAAAAAAATGACTCCATTTTATTAAATTGAACTTAATATAGGTTTTGGGAATCTATTTTTACAAAGAATGAATTTAAATAAAATAAACAATTATTTAATTAAAAAGACAGTTTTAAACAATAAGGCAGTGTTTTTCACTATTCATCAAAAATTGAATGTTTCATGACAAATAAAAAAAATTCACCCTAAGCTAATTTTGATATTCCAAATCCAAAAAATGAAGTCCATTTTGAAAAATAAAATATAAAAAATTTCAAAAAGTGGGTATTGTTATTCATAACGACTTGTTTGATTGGTTGTTGTGTGTTAGAACTCGATGCGGTGTACAACGCAAGCTATTGCAATATTCAAAGAGAAATGTACCGTGGAAGCTTGGGGTGTTACATTCTACCCTCCTAATAATTTCTTCCTCAAAATTTCTAAAATACTACTGCATAAAAAGATTCGGGTGTTTCTTCATCATATGTTCCTCGGGTTCCCACGTTGCCTCCTCTATCTTGTGGTTTCTCTATATAACTTTTACCAGATGAGTCATCCGATTTCTCAACACTTGTTCTCTATTATCACGAATCACAACACATCCATCACAATAAGACAAATAGGGTTCCGGTTCAATTTCTTTGTAGGTGAGTACATGTGTTGGTTCATGCATGTATTTTCTCAATAGTGATACATGGAACACATCATCAACATTGGAGAGACTTGGAGGCATTGGCAAATGGTAAGACACAAATCCAATTCGTTCTACAAATTCAAAAGGTCTGATGTACCTAGGACTTAATTTTCCCATCTTACCGAATTGGATAACCCCCTTCTCTGAAGATACCTTCAGGAAAACATGATCACCTATTTGAAATTCCAAATCCTTCCATCAGTTATCGGCATAGCTATTATTCTAGTTTGATCCTCTATGATGTGGGTTTGTATAATCTTCACCTTTTCCATCGTTTCCTCAACAAGATATGGGCCTTCGAGTTTTCTTTCACCAACATCATCCCAATAGTTTGGTGTGCAACATCTCTTTCTATATAACGCTTCATATGGTGCCATCAAAACACTTAAATGGAAGATATTGTTATAGTAAAATTCTACTAAAGGTAAATATTGATCCCATATTCCCGTAAATTTAGGTGAGAAATACCTCAAAAAGTATTCTACGGTTTGAATAGTCCATTCTGATTGTCCATCAGTTTGAGGGTGGTTGGCAGTACTCAAAACAAGTTCAGTATCCAGGTCCTTTTGAAGACTTTTCTAGAATATTGATGTAAAATGGTTATCACGATCAGAAAAAATCGATAGGGGTACTCCATGAAGTCTTACAACTTCATTAATATATATTCTAGGAAAATGTTCAAGTGTTAGATATTCTCTTATAGCCAGAAAATGTGTTGGAAGTGTACGATGATCAAAAATGACCTATATTTCATCATTACTTCCAGGAGTCATTGGTAGACCCATGAAAATTTTCATCGTAATATCATCCCATTTTCACTCAGGTATGGGAAGAGGTTGCATGGCTCCTCTAGGATGTTATCTTCCAGCCCTCACCTTTGGACAAACCATACATCATGAAACATAATCAGAAATCTCCCTCTTCATGTTGTCCCACACAAAATGTTTCTTCAAATATCTATACATCTTAGTGCTACCAAGGTTTACAGAGAAATTGGAGCAAGGAGCATCATCTAAAAATTCCCTTTTTAAATAGGGTATATCAGGAACACAATGTCTTCCAAAATTTCAAAATTCATTCTTTATATTCAAAGTCAATCAATATCCCATTATTTATAGCTTTAATTTTCTTTTGAAACACCTCATCATCAGTCTGAGAATATTTTATCCCTTCTAGTAAAGATGTATTGGAATCCATTTGAAAAACATACTGATGTTTCACCTTACATGATTATTCCCATAACAATTTTTACTAGATCCATGTATATAGGACCCCTTTCAACTCTCATCTTGTTCAAAAATCCATGATCCTTTCTGCTCAATGAATTTTCCACCTTATTTTCCTTCCCTGTGTGGTAGTGTATAGTGAAATAATAATCTTTAATTACTTCAAGCCATCATCTGGGCCTCATGTCAAGTACTTTTTGTGAGAAAATATACTTCAAACATTTATGATCAGTATAAATATTACATTTTTCACCATATAGATAGTGTCTCCATATATTCAAAGAAAATATTACAGTTTCTAACTCAAGATCATGAGTCCGATAGTTTTTTCCTTAATTTTTAAAAGTCATGATGCATAGGAAATAACTCAATCATTATACAAAAGTATAGAACCAAGTCCTTTCATTGAAGCATCACTATAAATAACAAACCCATCTTTACCCAATGGTTGAGTTAATATAAAAGCAATTATTAATCTTATATTCATTTCTTCAAATCATTCTTCACACTCATTGGTCCAAAAAAATTATCCCCTTTACGTGTGATCTAGGTTAATGGGTTAGCCAATCGGGAAAACTTCTAGATGAAGTGTCGATAATAACCTGCTAAACCAATACAACTGTGTACCTCAGTTATAATCATCAGTGATAGCCATTCATGGATTGACTTGGTCTTTGAAGGATCAACAAAGATTACATACTTAGAGACAATATGGCCAATAAAATAAATTTCTTGAAGCCAGAATTCACACTAGCTAAACTTACAATATAATTCATTTCTTCTGAGGGTTTTTAGAAAAGCGTGGAAGTGATTTTCAAAATCTTCATAGATTTTTGAGTATACCAAGATATCATCAATAAATACCACTAAAATTTCATCAAGAGATTCCTTTAAATATTTATTTATTATATCCATGAAAACAGAGGGTGCATTAGTAAGTCAAAAAGGAATTATTGTAAACTCGTAATGACCGTACCTGGTATGAAATGCAGTCTTCAGAATGTCTTCCATCTTCACACACAAGTGATGATATCCTGATTGAAGCTCAATCTTTGAAAAATATCAATCCCCATGAATTTGATTGAATAAATCATCAATGTGAGGTAGGGGATACTTGTTTCTTTACTATTAAAGCATTGATCTCCATGTAGTCAATGCACAACCTCATAGATCAATATTTCATCATAAAAAGAACAGAGGCTTCCCAAGGAGAAACACTAGGTTGAATAAATCCTTTATTAATCAATTCCTCTAGTTGTTTCTTTAGTTCCATTAATTCCATAGTGTCCATTCTATAAGGGGTCTCTGATATGGGACTTGATCCGGGAATTAAATCAATGGAAAATTTAATTTCTTATTCTTGAGGACATCTAGGTAAATCCTATGGAAGCACATCAAAATATTCTTGAACAATAGGTACGTCCTCTATTTGAACATTTCTTTCCTCACCGATAGTTTTTCCACTCTCTTCCACCCCAATAAAAAAATTTAGTAGAGCTATAGGGGTAGATCTAGATAAGAATCATATGGTGACGTTTCTACTCTAAAGATAAGGTACACTTTATCATCATCGAAAATTGTAACCTCTTTCTTCTTAAAATAAATTTTCAAATCATGGTCCAAAATCCAATCTATAACGAGAATTATATCAAATTAAATCATGGGTATGAAAATGATACCAGCAGATAAATGATTTTTATATACCCTAATGGGAACCGATTTACAAAAATTATTTGCAATGATACTTCCCATAGTAGTTTTGACTAAAAAACCCCCTGTTATGTCAAATTAGAAATATCTAATTTTCATAGAAACTGGGAAGATATAAAACAATACGATGACTTAGAATAAAATAAAGCATTGGTTAAATTTTATTAAATCAGTAAATTACCTTCCATAATGTCCTTCGGAGCTTCAACCTCGGTAGTAATAATCACACAAACGTGACCCTGATCTATTGGCCTTTTATGAGGTAATTTTACTTGTATATTAGGACATTAATTTACACAATTACACATTTCTCTATGATTGTAGCATTCAACATTGACAGTCTCTTTCTTCCCTTTGCAGTCATGAGGTTCGTGGCCTTTTTTCACCACACTTGTAACAAACTCTCATTCCCTTCAGGAAAATACCAGAGTGTTTCTTCCCACATTTACTGTGAGATGGAAATTAAAATTTTCCCTTCTTCCCCTTATTTCCATTTCTAGAGTGTTCAATATAAGTCTTATTCTCTTGTTTTTCTTTAAAGTCATAAGACACAGAGAATTAATTTTCTATATTGATATCACATGGGACAATATCTTGATACGATGAGAAGGATTATGAGAATAATTATCGATGGAGAAATGGTTATAACCCATAAAAAAAATCGATCGTTCTTACTCCTTCGGTTACATGTATAATATGCTTCATGCCTTTTAAACCTTGTAAAGTTATCTTCTTACATTGTGACATTATAATCATTTTTTTGCCTCAGACTCAAAAATTTTCTTTCCATATTCGCTTGATGGTCACGAAGAAAGTATTTTTCTAAGAAAAGCTCATTAAACTCCCTTTATTCCGTAATTGATACATCATAATCCTCGTTTTTGTTTTAAATCAATGACCACTATTGGTTTATATCTCCAGTGATGTGATAAACTTCCCTGACAACTTTTTCCCCTTCGCTACTCCCCAAAGCATGAAATATTTTCTCTACGAAAATTATCCATTTCTCATCTAAAAATGGATTTCTAGTCCCATTTTTTGTTGGTGGCTGTTGTCTCATGAAGCGGTCTAACAATGAGCCTCCACGTTGTGGATCAGGGTGCTCTATATGGGTAATGTTATTATTCATAACCTGAGTGAGTTGTCCCAGTATGGTGATAAGCTGATCAACACCAGTTGGATCACCAGTTCCAATATAATTATCTTGAGTAGGAGGGAAATCCCTACATGGATTATGTGCATTGGTACGGTTTCCAATCGTTCAACTAGGTGCCATTTATATACAATGGAATACACTAGATTAGTTTATGAACCACAATACATTATTCCAAACAAGTAAAATATCTAACATAAATTGAACAATTTATTCATATAATCCCTAATCATAAAAACTGGTTTCTTTGAGGATTCATATACTCATTAATCCTTTATAATGGTTTATAATGAAATTTTGAATTATCCTAAGAAAATCCACCAGGATTTTCGTAACCATGAGTGCAGAAAAGCCCATTGTCGTATAACAGGATACCGCAGTTCCTGCCCAAAACTCCTTGTCGGAATTTTCACTCCTAGGTACATCTGTGCCAGAGCCATTTCTAACTGCTCATATCTATATAGGGATGTATTTCATGGAAAACAAACTTAAAATATACATTAACAAAATTCTAGGATGTCCTTCTTTACAAATCCTCATAGTCTATCTTAGGGTAATATTCTATAATCTGAGTTTTCTAAATCTAGTTTCCATGGTTTGTACTAAAATTCCTCTGATACCAACTGTAACACCCTGACCCTAGATAACCTGAGTTGGTAAATTATTACATAAAATTTCCATGATCACAAGAGATCAAGTCTCGAAAGGCCTATTAGTTTAGTAGCCTTGGATGTACTAGATACATACATAAGTTTTACATTACATCATGAAATAAAAAAACAATAACATTTTGTCCCCTTTGAACACAGTTATATCCCATAGCCTATCCCTATAGGTCAACCATAAAATAATTCTTCACATCTTGGGAAAATCTAAATCATAGATATCGGTGAGCTAATATGCTCAGTAAGGATAAAAATATAGTGGAAAATTTTATAAATAAGCATAAACATTTAAGGAAACGTATAAGACAAAAACAAAAGCCTTTTAAAAATAAAAATTAGAATAATATGGAAAAGATAAATCAAATAATTCCATTTATTTATTCACAAGGATATTCTAATACTCTAATAATCACATGCAATATCAATTTCCAATTTCATAATTATGGAATTTATAATTCTGGACATCATAACCGCATAGTCAAGGCCTCGTACCAAGACTAAAAATAAATTTTTTTAAGGCCTTCTACCAAGACACTAGTTTGTCTCATGAGACCTACCAATGAATAGAAGAGATATAGTGGGATTCACCCATCACATAGTAATTCCAATGCATTTCTTATATGAATAGCTCAAAACATAACATAAACATTCGTTTTAAAACTACCATACAAAATGTAAATACATTAACCATAAACCATGAATGCTATAAAAATAACACATCCACAGTCAAACATATCACAAAAAATTTAATACAATATGGAATATTGTATCATAATAAATCAACTTCAATCAAGAGTAAAATCCATCAAAGGATGTTGACATAGATGAAATCAAAACTATTTGAGAGAAATATCTCTTTCTATTTTGAAATAATTTAAAAAACATATAATTATTAAAAAACATTTATTTTGAAAATATTAATATAATATTGTAAAGGAATCATTAAAGGTGTTATGACGGCGGAAAATATCTACACCCACCGTATAATTCAAAAATACATTCTTACATTAATTTGTTGAAAAGGTCATAAAGTACCTTATTGGGAAAACTACAGAAACACTTCTTTCAAAACACTTCCTAAAAAATAAAATGAGGGTATGAATGAATTTAACCCATATAATCGGAAACAGTAAAAAAAATTGAAATACATTTTTAAGAAACACATATGTGGACGATAAAGAAGTCCTAGTAGATACTCACCTATAAACAAACTCAGATGATAAAGAGATTGTGAAATTTTACCCTTAACTTGTAATTTTACTAGGTCGATGGAACATTAACATTCTATATAATAGTTAAATCATAGTAATTAAATTGTAAAATAACCACATACATAAATATGATATCATATATGATCTTCTAATATTTCATTATTAATAATATTTTAGTAATATTAATGTTTCAGGTGTTAACTGATTCGTTTCCTTTATATGTTTTATTACGTAAGTAATTTTTTTTATGAATAGGATTTACTTCATTCATATCCATATTTATATTAAGTTCATAAACATTATTCTTAATCACAAAATGAAAATTATTCTTGAATGGTTATGATGGGGAGTGAATCTCATCGCATTAGTGGAGATGGTAATCCGTACGTCCGCACGAGCGACAATATCATTATTTTGATGGTAAAATAGTATGTAAGTTGATGTTATATCATATATAAATAATAATTTACATGTTATATTTATTATTAACATCAATTATACTCATTATTATACCCATCCAAATAATGAAGTATTGAATTAACAAAATACACCATGACGTGGAGACGGTAAGCCTTACGTACTCATGTACGGTGAAATTTTCATTCATTGGATGGATATAATAATGAATATTCTGGTAACATATTTATAATTAAGTCACAGTATGTATAAGGTACTGGATTTATTATTTTTCAATGGAAAAAACAAATAAATAGGAAGTGGAAGAAGAAAAGAACTTTGAAATAAGGGATGAAATTATTACCTCTTCTTTAGGTGCTTCCTTTTGATTTTGATCAAAAGGGCTCCTAAGGTTGAATTTATGATCAAATTAAGGTCTCTAGGTTGAAATAAGGGTAGTGGGGAGGATAGTTTAGTAGGTTTTGGCCGATCCAAATGTCATTGTAGGTGTGATTTTGAGAGAAGGGGAACTACCCTTTTATAAGTGAGGTGAGGGTCACTTTAGGAAAATCTTGAAATATTAGTTTAGTATACAATCATATTTGGTTATAATGAATTTAAAAGGATTTATTTCAATAATAAGGTGGTGATGGGTCTAAAACATCTCAACCAATATGTTTTAGACAGGTTTAGGTCACCATATTAACCTTGTCTTTTAGATTTAACTATTAGTTAAATAGTTTTACTTTTACCATGTATTCATGTATTATTATAATAAGTGGTTAATAAACTTACTATAAATATCTAAAAGACACACATGTGGTTCAGTCTTGACATATATAACATTATATAAGTCCTTTGGTCAATCCTTATATTTTTAATAATATTTTTTAATTTAATAATACAGTATTTATTTTAAAAACTCATTTATGTCAATTTTGACACTATTTTGTATTCTGTTTTTATGAAAGTAATAAAAAATTTATCTATTCGAAATAAATTTATTTAATAAACCCTATCATGTCATATTAACCTATAAAATTTGTGGAATATATCAAAAGTCTCAATTTATAATTATATTAATATTTATAATATCAATTATTTTAATCTTTCAATAATATGTTAATTACTATATCATCGTTGTGTCATAAATAAATTTAATTATTTGACGTATAAAAATTATAAATAAAATACTATTATGTAGGAAATATTTCTATTTTTTTAATGAATATTTATTTTCAAGTTTATCTTATGTATAACCCTATCTTAAAAATTATTTAGTTATTAAAATTTGAATTTAACACTTTTAACTATTATTTAAATAAAATAATAATAAATGTCTTAATCTAATCCAAGTGGACCAAAATGGTCATATTTTATTCCAAAGGTTGATTTTGGTCGAAATAAAATTATCCAATAGAGTTAGGAAACGTGTTACGGTAATTATAATATCATTTTTACCTTTAATTGCCCTATTTACTTTTAACCGTGGTAAATAAAATTAAAAAGTTTCTATTCATCAAAATTATTTTCACCCTATTGAACCACATTTTACTTACTGATGTCAATAATGTCTCACGTATTTTTTAACTTCAATTCAAATAAGCAGTACAATTATGTTTTCTACAAATTTTCTAACGTTCCTAGAAGGTGGGTAAAAGATGTTAAAAAATTCAATAAAATTTTATACATTTAATTTTATTATAAAAATGATTCAAATAAAATACATTGATTATATTATATGTATTATGAATCTATTTTGAGTTAAAATAAATTTAAATAAATTGAATTATTATTTAAATAAAAAGTTGGTTTTAAACAATAACGTCGTGTTTTTCACTATTTATCAAAAATTGAACGTTTCCTGAAAAATAAAAAAAATTCACCCTAATCTAATTCTGATATTCAAAATCCAAAAATGATGTCCATTTTGAAAATAAAATTTTTCTAAAATTTCAAAATGTGGGTATTACTATTCCTAATGACTAGTTTAATTGGTCGTGGTATGTTAGAACTTGATGTTGCACAAATTGCAATCTAATACACTATTCAAAGAGAAACGTACAATAGAAATTTGGGGTGTTACATCATGGGACGAGGACATTCCTGTGCAGTTTATCATCATGTGGTATAGAAGGAGTATGAAGAACTCTTAATGATGGTATGTGGTGTGGTTATTGCAAACCTGATGTGAATAAGGATATAGAATTCCGCCCCACACCAAACACTTCTGAGAGAATACACACGGTTCAATGTCTTGATGGTTGGACTTTACAACCAAGGATCCTATTTTAAGGTCATAGAGTTCGGATTATAAGGTGCATAGAGGTGTGGAAATGCACCACGGGGTAGACCCAATGTGGGTTAAATAGTATAAATCCATACTGGATCACACCTTTCTAAGAAGAAAGTACTGAGACCTGAAAATGGGGATTGAAAATGATCACAAATTTGTGGGTGGACCCGTAGAAAAAGTGTTGGGGAGTCACTATGTATCCCACATGGGTGAGAATCAAGACACACATAGTTCTTAAACATGGCATGATAAAATGTCGATGCGAGAGGGACAATGTATTGTTGAATGAATACATGATATGGCTGGGTATTTATCAACACGTGACATGGATGAAGAATTTATAGTTAAATGTTTTATGATATGGATGTAATAGATCTTAGTTTATGGTCATAGAGCTCGGACCATGAGAAGTGTGGTTCTTCTATGCAGGCACAAACCTAACCCCTATCCCTAATCCCACATGAGCTATGCTCGGTGTAGGAAACAAGGATGGAGACGATATTTAAAGAACATGTAATACCCATTAGGTGGAAAAGGTTAGGAGTCAAATATGGCCCTACGTTGCTAATTCTTCAGCTTAATATGCAATTGTTCATAGAGGGATAACATCAAGGGTGTCCAAATTCAACCTGAACATGATGGAGTGTATTGTAATTTGAATCAAAAGACCAATATTTACGAAACAATTGGGGTGGCATAACGATGGAGGATAACTATTGATCATGTTAAAAACACAATGTCCACATCATGTGACCGGAAATGGGAACAATAAAAAAGGTTCAACCACTTACCAAATTCTCTACACAGGACCAATCTCATATGTCTTTTGAAATCCTCTGGGATGTAGGCAAAAAACTGTAGGTGAGCAATAAGGTCAAGCATCCATACCATACAGGGGTCCTGTATGATGTGAAAGAAGACAGAAACCCAAATAAATGTAAATGTGAAACATAGAAATGGATGAAAGAAAGTCCCTGCAGAATCCAACACTCTAATTCCTAAGCCAAAGTGCATATCAGTACATTGGTGAGGCATAAAATTAGTCAAGGGTCTTGTTAAGGGTGAACAAAATGCGGAGGTGAGTGGATGAAAATGGGAAAATTGGATTTATGAACATGGGGCTGCACACAAAGAAGAAATTTATGAGCATTTCTACGTATCTCATAAGGATGGGAATTAAGGAACACGTAGATCTAGACACACCGTTTAATTTAACGTCATTTGGTAAGGACACAAGGAGTAGAGTTTTCTAAATATAGAAACATGTATGGCATGGTGAAATGAACCTGATGTTAATGAGGAAAGAGATGTCCACTTACCACATCATTCAAAATCCCAATAGAAAACTCAGACCAAGGGGCCGAGGGAAGGAATAAAAAAACTGAGTTTGGACTTAAGGAAATCATTTTTTGGTGTTCCTATATATCCCATAGATATTGGGATCATACCATTTGTTGTTCTTGAAATGCATTCAGTTTAACATCATGTGGTAAGGATGGGGGGAAATGGAAGGGAGATCCCTGAAGGGTAGTACATGGCATAGATATTATAGACCCAATGTGAATGAGGACAAAATAAGTATGTCCCACACCACATGCATCCAAAAGAGCTCATTCCAATGGGATTGAATAAAGGAAGGATTCCAGGTATCTAGGAATGCACCTGAAGAATAAATGCTTTGGAATTCCTATGTATCCCATAAGGATGGTAATCAATCCATACGTATTTCTGAAAGGGATTATTGTGCAGGTCTGATCCATACACAAAAAGAATAAAAACATGATGGATCTTGTTTTTTCGTTAGTATAGTTGTTTTTTGGAGAGACAAACCCATGGTGGAGAATTTGAGCATCATTGTAGGAATCAAGCAATATTTAGGACTCGAAAAATATCATGTTGTATGACCTATTCCAAAAATGATTCCCTCTCATGTGAGGACACCAAAATGTTGTCATGTTTTTTATTATGATTCCAGGATGATTGTGTCACAATTAGAGGTCATATGAAAGTTCCATCTCGTGCACTTTAACATCAGGATCCAATGATAAAACAATTTAAAATCATGTGGGAATAGGTAGTAAAGTTTAATATCATATGGTTTGGATGTATGTGGAAGAATAAAGTTCTAAAGGGATTGAGAAAGGAATGATAAAAGAATACCCTATGTGAATGGGGTCGAGAAAATTCCACACCACATCGCGTGAAATACCAAGGGGGGTCCTCAGGCCATGGGGACAGAAAAGATTGAATTTCCTAAGGCTGGACCTAAGGATGAAGTATCTGGGCATTCCTACACATCCCATAAGGATGAGAATTAAATCCACACATAGTTTTTGAAATACCATGCAGTTTAGCATCATGTGATGAGGACAATGAAGATCTTAGTTTAAGGTTATGGAGCTCAAACCAAGAGATACCCATTATAATTTCATATGTGTGGGACATGAGAATGGAGAGATCTTGAGAGAGGTATGTGGCATAATTATTTCAAACCTACTGTGAATGGAGACATAATTCCAAACCACACCAAATAACCCTAGGAGAACATAGGAATAGGGGCCAAGTGGGAGAGAAGGTTTTTAAAAACTGGGGTTGGACATGAACACGAAATGTTTGGGAATTTCTACGTATCCCATTACAAGGGGAATAAAGCCAAACATAATTCATTATATATCACATGGTTTAACATCACATGGTGAGGACGATGAAGATCTTAGTTTATGTTCATATAACTCATGCCATTTTGCAGTATCTCATCATGCGTGACAATTTTTGGGTGGTATTATGTCATTTATTCTAGATGAATCACGCAGTTTAATGTCATGTGGTAAAGAATAAAGTATGTATTCTTTAGCTAAATACTGCTTTTGGAATTTGGCATTATTGGGAGGAGTAATACACTCACAATCCATAAAGACTAGAGAGTATGCATCATTGGGGTAAACCTTGTGAATGATGAAAGGTCCCTCCCATTTGGGTTACAACATTGGTGGCTTCCTACCGGGTATCATTGGCATTCTCAGGGATAATACAATTTCACCTTGAAGGAAATAATGTAGTGAAATTTCTTGTTCAAATCTCAGGCTATCTTGTTCTGATGCCTACCAATATTGTTCAAGGCTCGAAGCCTATTCTCATCTAGGGCTACAAGTTTAGCAAGACAAACTTTCGCTACTTTGTCTGACATTTTCTGGTCATAGGTGATTGTGCGTAGTGATGGTAATGGAATTTGAATGGTGAGGACTTCCTCTATTTCTTACACCAAGTAATATTTAATCACCTTGGTGGAATTACGAGTAATTGTCTGGTAAGGCTAGAGAGTGTGGGTGATCTTGTCCAGCCAACTTTTCATGTTTTGATCAACCATAATCTGTAGAATCTTAGAGAGGGATTTGTTGAATTCCTCAATCTGATCATTTTATTACACATGATTTCTAGAGATATTATTAGAACAGATATTTTAATTGGCGTACATTTTCTTCAATTTGGCTGCACGGAATTTGGTGACATTATCGGCGAGGATGGAATGAGGGACTCTGAATCGATGGATGAAATTAGATCTCATAAAATCAATTATATACTAGGCCTTTACATTCTTGATTGTAATTGTCTCTTCCTAATTGGAAAGGAAATTCTTAGTGGTCAGGATAAACCTACACTGGTGACCTATCACTGGCGGATATTGTCCCACGACATTAATTCCCTAGAACAAAAATGGAGAAGAGTACTTGTTAGTATGAAGAGTCTATAGTGGTAGATGAACAAAATTAGCATCTATCTAGAAGGTGTGGCCCCTCTTGTAAAACATGATATCGTCATGGATCATGGTGGACCAGAAATTACCCAACCATAGGATCTGATGAGAGAGTTTTGGCACTACCTGATGAACTCTGCCGGAAATGGAATGAACTTCCTACATGACTTAGGTAATATTATCTCCATGATTGCAAAACAGGAGGACTCCATAAAACCCAAATTTATATAGGGTATGTTCATGAATCAGACCATTATGGAGGGTTAAGTACACTACACGCCGATAGACTCACTCACATTCGACTCGGTCTGTCAGGAGATTTTTGTGTTGGATGAAATCAATGAAGAGAGTCATCATCATCTAGGGTGAATGGATAAATAAACCTTAACTATTACACATGGATAATCAAATAATCCTTGTTAGGCTGTGTAAGAGATACGTCATGTCTGTCCAAGGCATTGGATCGATCGTCCGGTGACTGAGGGACATGAGTAACTTCCGGCCAACAAGGGAACTGGGTTATAAACTGGTGAGTGCACCCTATCAAGGGTTGATGCTCTGGATTCCTAATTATATAGTTGTTGTTGACCTTCTTGATGACCATTTCAAAGTCCCCAATCACATTCATGTGGGGAAAATCAATCTCAACGTCCGGATCGAGACTGGGGATGATCCATGATACTTGGCCTCATTGTTCTTGCAGCCTTTTGACAACAGGAAAAAATTTGGAAAGACAACATGCGTAGGCATGGTTAAAATGATACCTAGGCCTACCCTGTTAAGTATAGGATCATTAATCCTTCTTTAGGGTGGACTGTGTGAAGCACTGTCAATGTAAATTTTCCAACATGGAACATCTTGATCCACTGAGAGGATTTCCTCATCTGGGAAGTCATGGTCCCAAGATTTCTCTATGAGGGCTCAATTGGCAACAAGAAAGTCTACTAGTTCCTTCTCCTTGATAGCCTTCTGGGAAATAACTAATATCAAAATATTGAAGGAATGCTACCCACTAAGCTAGAAGGCCTATCAATATAGGAAGGTTCAAGATTTACTTCAGTGGATCCATGGGGGACACCCATTTTATCTCATGGTGCTGCAAGTAATGTCTCAATTTCTGCACTGCATGTACCAGTGCAAGGAATATCTTCTTGATAGAGGAATATTTTGTCTCTGAATGAAGGATCATTTAGCTGAGATAATATAAATTTTTCTCTATCACCCCATTGTTTTTCTATGTGAGAAGGGTGATGAGGGATCATTCCAGCACGATCACAAAAGGGACCAGTGGCTTCTCATAGACAAGTGGCATTAGAACCAGAGTTTATAGTAGATACTACTTGATTTCCTCAAATGTATTCTAGAACTCCTCATCCCATTGATAATCAGGACATTTATTCATGATCTATGAATAGGGATTACACATTCCAGCTAGATTTGGAATGAATCAATGTATGTAGGCTAAGTAGCCTTGAAAACATTGAAGATCCCGAAGGTTTCAATCAAGAGACAACTATATGATATCATTGATCTTCACTAGACCAAACTTAATTCCTCTATATCTAACTACAAAGCTGAGAAACATTACTTATGTGTCCCCAAAGTCACAATTCAAGGGGTTCATATTCAGGTGGAAATAACGGAGGAAGCTGAACACTTTCTTATGATTTCATAGATGGTATTGGTGCATGTTGGATTTGACCAGAAGATCATCCACATAGAATTCCACCAATGTCCCAAGGATCGTCTTGAATATGTGGTGTATAGAACACTGATAGGTGGATCCTTCATTCATTAAACTAAAAAAATTACCTAATATAATAGGGTACCCTGTGGTTCCCTGAAGGCAGTAGATTCTTCATCCTTAGGGGAAATTCAGATTTGATTACATATAGAATACCCATCCTTGAAGGAAAGATCTTAGAATCCTGTGGTAGATTCGATAAGTAGCTCATTCATGGGGGTGGGAAAATCATCCTTTGGACAGTGATGATAGAGATCATGGAAGTTTATGCATACTCTCATATAGTTGTTCTTCCTAACAAGCACTGTGTTGGTTAGATATCGGGGGTATTGTACCTCCTTGATGAAGTTGGATTTAAAGATCTTATCAACCTCGGCCTTGACCATAGAACCATGATAAGGGTGTATCTTTCTATGAGTCTGTTCAAACATGTACTAATTTACCAGAAGACCAATATAGTAGAGGATGACCTGAGGATCTAGCCATGGCATCTCATCATAGCTTCAGATAATCACATCATGATGTTTCTTTAGGAAATAAACATACTATTGATTCTCTTTTTCAGACATGGAGGCACTGATCATTGTTTCTTTTAGATCAATCTTGGTAACGAGGTTCACCTGTACCAAATCATCAATAGTGGGGGAGAAAACTTCCCCCAATGTGGGAGGGGAATCTTCCAAATCCCCTTCATCATCCACAGTGAGAGGATCATTAGACAGAAGACATTCTTCCATATTGTTTTGTTCTAAGAAAATCATGGTTCCAACTTGAGCGATAGTGGAAACCCTATTGGGGAACTCATGTACTGGTGAAACAATAGAGATGAAAGCTATTGACCCAATTCAATCAGGCCTTTGACAAAATTTTCGACACTTGATAATATTAATTCAACAATGGAATGCCATCTTGAGCCAGTTTATCCCAGCCTAGAAAAACATTAAAGTATTACGTATTGTCATATCCATGGGGAGAACATCCCAATACCTCATATGTTAAGGGGCTCTGAGATTACTTGATCCTGATTCATGTAAATATATGAATTGATCATCATGTGCTCCTTACATTAGGGAACAATCGTTCCTATTGTCTCAGAGTTGGTAAAGTAGTTCCCCATATCTAGGGTTATGGCCTCCAACTGGTTAATTGGGAAAATGCAAGAATCATCCAAGTATTCTCATGGGTCAACCACACCAGTAGTATGTTCAACCTAAATGGCATGAACCTACTTATCCATGATCATGTAGTAGTCAGAATCTAAGTAGCAGGATTCAAAAGAGGAAAAGGGAGACACATCACCATGGAGTAAGACTACTCAACCATTAAGGGAGTACATAAGCAATTTGTGAGATGAGGAGGGGACTTCTTCATGCAGTTACAGCCATGGTCTACCCATTATTACATTGTATTTGGTGTCATGTGAGACAACCATGAGCTCAGTGCTAGCAACTAGGCCATTGAACTGGGTCTTCAAGCATATATTTTCAATCGGTTTCTGCTCCGTCCAACATTAAAAATGAATCATGAAGTCATATGGACTAAGATATGTTTTGTACTGACCCATCTTGCATAGTGTCAAGATTGGGTTGAGATTCATCCTAAAACCCATATCGACAAGACTACTATGGACATCCACACTGTTGAACTACCCAATGATGTACAGTGGGAGGATGTTCCCCTATATAGGATAACCTTTATCTTCTCAAAATAAAGAGTTGATTTACAGACATTCTACATGCTCAACTTCCTCAGTGTTGAAGTCTTCTATGGTTACTACCTCAGTTTCAAACTGGAGGGGGATATATAATTCCTCCATGAGGGTTTTCCCATATCTACATATAGAAATAGTTCCTCGAGGATTGATATCCTTACGAGAATGCTAGAAAGGTGCTTGAACACATCATAATTCCATGTAAGGTGAATCATTCTTCCAAAAAAAGGTTTCTCATCTATAGGAGGCATTACGAGTGATGCTGGTTGAACAAGAGGATTCTAGAAAGTGATTGGAATGTCCAACTACACACTAGTTAAACCACATAGAGTGACTACTGGGTGATGGAAATATGATTAAGGTCCATCCACAATGGAATGTGATAGATCATAGTATGGTCGTGGTGTCTCTTCCAGATAAAGAAGTACAAACGGCAGTGGATGCGAATCTAATGAAATGAGATACAAAGGCTGTGTGTGACAATATTTTCACTAGGAAAGCTCTCTAGTCTTTGTGCAATGAACATCTTGGTAATAATCATTGGACAATCCATTTGAATGATTCATATTACCATAGTTTCATCCACACTAGGTCCAACTGGAGACATTAGGAGGGTCTTATTGACGCTCTTCATCATTGAAAACCATGTAAGGGTCCACCTATTCGATGGTATCTATAAAATCATAATCCTGGTCATCACATGAAGAATCCTACATTGTTCGTCTGATTCTGGGGGAAATCACCATATTAGGGAAATATGAAATTTCAAAGAGTATGAGATGTATTTTGAATAGGTGGAGGGATTTATTTTACCTTGTTTCATCAGTGTTTAATCCCCTGAGAGGACGAAGACTGAGAATTTGATGAAAAGGTAGTATTTGATGGTTTCATAGAGACTTTTGAAGGCTCGGGCTGAGTTAAACAAGCATGAATAATACCATGGGAACTTGCGAGTGCATTGTGATCTATACAATCATCATACATTTGAGACTCGCAGTTAGAAACCTATGAAATTCACCCTCGTTGTCAATGTCAGGCTTTATAGACACACATACCCCATGTTTCGGGGCTAGACCCAATTTGTCTATGTTGTTATCGACCAGGTTTTGGATCTAGACTTTAAACACATAGCACTACTTGAAGGTGTGTCTAGGGAACTATTGATAGGGGTAGTTATTAGGGAGATCCGTGAGATACAAATTTCTGTGCCTCTTTCATTCTAGAAAATGCATGATTACATGGTCTAAGGCACTTCAGAAGTAGCTGGGGACCTCAAACTCATTGAATGAGTAGGTTCGGTTTCTCTGAACTGGGAAAGGAGCTCTAGGGGCCTAGCCCTGATGAAGGGATGTCGGAGCCTGATGAGGAGGTATAACATTATTATCTCACCTAGTATGTGGCAATGCATTATTTATGGGTTCTTGTCGATTTTGGGGTGGGCACTGCTGAGCCGGAGGCAGCACCTAAGGTGGGGGGCCTTAGTGAGGCTCTAGAGGTCGTTGTGTCAGTAAAAATTCTATCTACCTAGGGGCCTCTATTTTGGAAACAATAGTGGCCTCATACTTTGAGGCTCTTCTTGAGGGAGTAACAGAAGGAAATGGATGTGCCTGCTTGGATTGATGGAAGGATTATTCTAAACATTATCTCTTTTCAGAGAAATCACAGAACCCACATGGGAAGTTTTGAGTGATGATACAATGGACCAGATCAGTCATCACATTCTCCATGCACACTGTAAGTAGTTTTTTTTATTTAGTGGCATATTATGTTAATATGTGAGGCCCTTACACCTAGTGAAAAATTATACAACTCACTCATCTATTCATTTCATGAACATGAAGATATTAGTGATTCTAGTCTTTTGGGTGGTGGAACTGAATAGGTAGAGAAATTTCCTGTGAATATCCTCCCAAAAAACTATTAACCCAATGGGTAACTTGTTGTACCATACAAACATGTTACCCTTCAATATTTGTTCGAAACACCAGAGCTTAACACCTTCATATTGTGCTGGAGTTCCCAACATGGGTCAAAACCTTGAAATAGAGTGGTCCAGGTGCTGCAATGGATCACATGTCCAATTGAAAGGGGAATATGTAGGATTTATAAATCCTAGGGGTGTTGGTATATCATCCACCAATGCCAGATATGGTTTTCAGTAGGTGTAATTTCCACTTTTCCGGTTTATAGATCCTGAAGTAAAGCTCTAAGAGTAGCCATCAGATCATCCTCGAAATGGTTCCTGACTTGAAGAGGGTTCCTAACCACAAACGCGTTGGTAGACTCTTCCATGTGGTAACTGATTTCTGTATCTCATGGAGTGACTAGTGAAATTACCCAATAATCTATAAAATTAACATGTGTTTCCGCTGTCGGAAACTGGGGTGTGGACAATGGAACTTATGGGGTAGTCAGTGGAACCTGATCTGGATCCTAAGGTAGGTCTTTTCACAGCTCAAGTGGATTTCGTGATGCATTTCATGGATGATTTCCATAAACATTGGCCTCTAACCTATCTATATTTCCAGGGTAATTGAGATAACCAAGAGGTAACTCATCAGGAGGATGTTGTACCTTCCCCTAACCCTGGTTCCCCGGTCAGGGATTACCATAATACGACCATCATTCCGTGGAACGCTCGGTGAGGAGATCATCAATAATCTTTTTATGTTCAGTAAGATTCTATCACAGTTTCTTATTTTCAGGATCATCCTCCATATTATTTAATGACCTTGATGGGTCGAGGGGTTTGATGGTCCCAACATTTTATTTACCCTTGTTGGGGTCTTGACTGAGTGGAAATGATACAGAAGGTTTGGGAAGGCCAATAAAAGTTCTTTATTGGTGACTATGGACACCTGTAGGGTTTTTTGAGTGTTTTACTAACCCAGCGGGCTGTTCCTCTTATCTAAAAATTTTACTAGTGCACCCTTTTGGGTTCATATTAGGAAGTACCATGTTCATTATGACAATGTCGAAAGGAATATCATTGATATCACTAGGTTAGCTCAATTGATGCAGGATTGGACATAAATGTAGGGAAGCTTACTACCCCCATCCATAGATCTGGACATATGGGGAACCCTCTTTATCAACTCTACAGAGCAATGTAAATCTCTGAAAGCATCATTTTGGGATGTTCTGATGATAACCAGGCGACAAATGGTGCTGAGCAACATGGAGTGTGGCCAAATCAACTAGGCGACACTACTGGCCAATGTCATCAAAGTGTTCCCATCGTTTTTGGTAAGCTAACCATAAATGATGGAGATGGAAATGAATCATCCCAAAGGTCTGGTGGAAACACATAAACTCATCCTGGGTGAGGGAATTCAGTATGTTGAAGTTTTTCAATTGTAATTGTCCATAACATCTCTAGGAAATGGGTTGTTATGAGAATGTCCCATGAACTTCTCAGCTCAGACTCGATATCGAGCCTTTACTTACCCCATTCATTGAATGGGAGAGGTTGAAGGATTGGTAACAGAACATATGTGGACTATTGTAGTGGTAGGATAGTCAGTGGATAGTACGGCGCACAAGCTATGAAATCACTACATATTGGGCTTCTTTAAAGAGAATGCACTGATTTCACACCCATATCCCTGTAAGATGGACTAATTACCACTACTTCTTATGCTATGTATGTGGTCATTGGTGGTGGGTCACACTGTTTCTCATCCCTTATTGGTACCCAAAATAACTCTGTGTGATCTCTTGTTGAGGTAGAGAATGATCACATATGAAGATAAACAATATTGCATGAATAGGCCCTAGAAAGTGGCCGAGTCTTCCTCCTCCTGTATGTACCTTTGTATGGCCTCAGGGATCTGGTGCATCTCACTTTGTGGGAGGAAAAAGATAATACAACTAGATAATTCCCCAATTCTCAACAGAGAGGATCGGGGTGAAGGATGCATCATCGAGTCGCACTCCACTTCAGAATTTGAAAAGTGGATGGGTTTGATTGTGATTAGAGGCTTCTCAGGGTTCTTCCTCAAGAAGCGAAGAACTTCCATCCTAATCTAGGATTGTTCTTCAGGTTAGGGTAGATCTTTGACAGGGGTAGGACCTCCTCTTTGATAAGTCAGGGTGTGAGGGGAACCCAGGAAGTTGTAAAATGGGACATGGGGAGAACCTCCATGATAGAGAGTAATAGAGTGGGGAAGGCCTCTTCTAGGACCAAGGGAATAAGGAGGACCTTCATGATGGAAAGTGATATGGCAAGGAGGATCCTCGCATTGATAACATAGTAGGCAGGGATAATTTTCATACCTCAGACCAAGGGAACGGAGAGGACCTTCATACTGAGTGTCTACAAGATGAGGAGGACCTCAACATGGGTAGATGATGGTGGAATGGGGAAGACCTACATGTTGGTTGCAAGAGTTGGGAGGACCTTCACTCTATTTGATGATGGTATGAGGTGGACCTCTGTACTGAATTTCATCATCTTGGGTCGGCCTATGATGTATGTCAGTTGAACTAGTGTCTAGGGTGGTAAACTTAGCCTTCTTGTGATGTGGTTGGTTCTAACTCTTGACCAATCATGGTATCCCTCTTACTATTGTATAGGGAAGTTCCTCTACTCTATAGAAACAACCGAGGTCCAATAGTGTGCGATAGTAGTAGCTCAGGACACCAATGTTGTGGAAGATGATACCCCCTAAAGGGAGTCTTACAGAGCTCCCACCCAACATTGACGTCAGGTTAGCTGAGCTAGATGTGGAGTGGTGTGGAAATCCTACTCCTCAGTCTATGGGAATAACTGATGTTGTTGTTGGGGCCTAGTGGGATCCCTCTTTGGGGGCTCCTGAGTTGATGTCGTAGTAGGGAGAACTCCTACATCCCTTAATATGTTAGAGTAAGGGAGTGAGTTGTAAGAATGCTCTTGGGAGAGGCTCCCAAAGCTATTGTAGTCTGGAGTGGGGAGCAGTGGATCCTTGCACATCCCTTGGGGGCGGGGGCAACAATGAGGCATATAAGCCTCTAAATCATGGTGAGTCATGTCCCAGGTCAGGAAGAACCCCTCCTATTTGTATCGACAGACATGAGTATAAATCATTGTTTTTAATATATTTAGACTGTGAAATGGGCATGGGTTCTCATTAGTTTTGGTCATGGGAGTCATCACAAAAGTGGTGAATCTGTACAAGATTGTCACATTTTCATTTCCCCAGCCCTAGCATTTGTGGGTGGGAGGTGATCAGTTTCTTGTAGTTGTATCTTGGTTCCTATAAAGAATGATGATTCAAACATTAGCATAGATATTAGGAAATAAATGCACAATGCCCCGTCACCATTCAATCTTCCACTACTAAATAGGGAGATCCATACTAACAACATCACAGACCGGGATGCCTAATGATTAACTTTCCCAGATCCTAGAAAGTTTCACTCTAGGCCCACTATTTTCCTAGTGTGAATAGGTGTATGATGAATGGATCCAGTGACATGATTATCTGTGGATGTCTTCAATACTACTAATATCCATATTGAGGCGAATAGATTCACGTCAGGTTCACCATTTCTATTTTTGACACTTTTTTCCAGGGTGCATATCCATCTGTTGAGGACACGCAGCTGTTTCCCCATATTACATCTTTCCAAAGGTGGGCGAAATACATCCCTTCGTTAGTTACGTTTTCTCCATGATAAAAATGAGATGATGGGATTTCAGCCAGTCCTTTTGGGGATTTCTCCCCTAAATTCAATACCTAGTCATGGTCTCCCATAAATATTTAGAAGTTATTCGTGAAACTCTTCCCAGTGTCGTATCTTTATGGATTCTAGTTGATTACACTTCTTCTTTAAAGACATTACATGGGGTCAAGTTAGTTTAGAAACCTTTGGTCAGGGGATTAGTCACAATGGGCATCATTGGCATGTCTAAACGCTTAAAGACAGGTACAACTAAATTTTTTTCACTTATTATTGGGCTACTCTAGGGTGTCGATGCTGGAGTCATCTCATGTCGAATGTGTGTCATATTATGCTAGAATAATGTCTATGAGGTTTTCCTCAAATTCCAAGGTTTATCATGGGGTATTCCACGACTTTAAGTTCTAGCAGAGATGGATCAGACTAATCAGAACACTAATGAGAGTGTATCTTATGGTTACACCCCTAAGAGGGAGAACTAGGATGGTTTTCCAAATAGATGGATCGAAATGCCCAAAAAGAGTAGACCCGGGGTGGTGTGTCCTAAAAGGGAAGATGTCAAATCATGAAGGTACATCGCAAAAAGGGATTACCGAATGAATGGATCAAAACACCAAAAAAATAGTGGACCTTGGGTAGTGTGTCCCAAAAATGGAAGATGTCACATAGTGAAGGTTGATATGGACATGTCCAAGGTCGGATCAGAGGCAAATTGGGTCCCAACAAAAGGGACACGAAAGTTTACTATTGGATAGGGTTTCACCTCAAGGATGTTTCGGACATACATAGAAAGGGATCAAAACCTAAGTATTTTTAGAGGGTAGGATATGGAATCGTGTTGTACACAAAGTATAACAACCCGAGAATCTATTGGCACTTAAGCATAGTTATCAACCCGGGTGATACAAAAATCATTGGGATGAATAACATGATTCCACTAGGACATGGAAGCCTAGATGAAATTAGGATGGATAAGGATAAAGTGTCGGGGGATAGAAGGATTTGATATGGGGACCAACGTGAAGATGATGGTGTTGATATTGAAACTCATGGAGGTTTAGTATGTATCCCTCTGTTATGGTATCGAAGTCCACATAGTTTTGGAATGGGGTGATGAGTCACCTTAGAAGGAAGCTCATGAGAATGAATGCATTGATGGGAATGTGAATCGTATAGAACCACTGGTTTAGGGATTGATCTTCCCATAACAAAAAGTCTCAATGGAAAGACCAAGATGGGAAATGGATGATGCACTTAAACCTTAGGGAGGCATCCTACATACTATCTCCAAAAAGGTCAAAGATCAAAGTCCATGTTGTTCAAAAAGTGGAATCTTAAAATTAGAGATTACACAAAGGGAAAAAACTCGAAGACATACTTGGGTATTACACATGGTTAGGATCCCATCGCAAAAGGGTAACACATGGAGGAGTATAGATTGAGGGTGCGGCCTATGCAAGGTTAGTTGTCCAAGAACAACTTTGACACCTATGGATGGAGGACCAAGGATATGGGTCCCAAAAATGGGGGTGGAAATTTTTACCAGTGTTTGGGGTTGATCCTCATGGAGGCATCCTATTTACCATATTTATGATACAAGGGTAAAAAACATGTGTAGTTTAAGATAATACAGTTTAATTCCATGTGAGAAGAAAGGGGAATAAAGATTAACATCATGTAGGATTATGGTAAATTGACGTGAAGTGGTCGGGACTGATTGGTGATGGGCTTGAACCTCCAGGAGGCTTCCTACGTACCTTGTTCGAAAATGAGAAATGATCGAAGTCCACTTTGTTCGTTGTAGAGGGTCTTGGGTTTTATGTATGGTTAATGACCCAAATAGGATATCATGGTCGATGCTTACTCTAAGCCCACATGATCCATGCTCGGTGTGAGAAATAAGAGGCAATAAAAGACCTGACGATTACGTCATGCAAAGTGCATCTGATAGGGTTGGAGAGTGGCACACATGTGTTTAGGGGCCCATTAGAAAAAGATTGGGATTTACTCTAGGATGTAATCCCAAGGAGGATGTCTATATGTATGAGGAGGACATGGCCATCATACATGGAACACCCTATCAAGTTTGGTTGGGGCTTACGTAGAGACTACCCAAGGTCTATACGGAGACAAATCTCAAAGGGATAGAAGGAGTGAGAGGTTCATAGTGCCCATCCCCTTCTTGGTTTTCTCTTACATGTCTCTCATGTGGTGGTCACAGTTTAACATCATGTGTTGAGTACATGGATACTTGGTTGTTTAACATCCTTTAACTCGGATTATGAAGATTCACTCTTCACACCTAGGACATACATAATTGGTGAACCTTACCCTTGGTGAAGGTAAGGCCCCAGAAATTCCATATATTAATGGGTTTATGGAGTGATCTGTTGAGGGGTCCACATTAGTGTCAGTATGCGGAGGAGAAATGTCCATTAGAGTCACAATGCGAAGAAGCATGGGTCAGGGCAATGAAACATGAAGAACCCCACAAGGGACTCTGAAATTACATTGTACAAGACTGGAGGGTCACACGAAACAGGGGTTCATGAAGCAAGAGGCCTCATAGAGAATGTATTTTCAATTAGATGTGGCGCTCAAAGGATTAGGGATCACAGATCATAGGGCTTCATAGAGAATAAGAGCTTGTAGAGATCAGGGCTTCATAGAGCACATGGCTTGTAGAGGATAGGGCTTCACAAAGGAGAGAGATTTATGAAGCATTGTTACCCAAACTAAGCATGGACTCCACATGTTCTGGGAGGGTGCTTCATGGAGATGGGGTGCTTCATGATGTCTTGAGTAACCAAAGGGGTCTTCTTCTTTTGTAATGGCCCATAGGCTTCGCATAGGATATCCATCTTCGAAGAGGGAGTAATTTTGAGCAATGGGAAAAGGGTTTTTCAATGATCAAGTACCTTAGATGATAAATTTTTTGTGTTGGTTCATAGATCAAAGAATGCTTTGTGATTTGGTAATTCATAAGCTGAATGCTCGGAGTCTCGGTCTTTTGGAGTGGGTGGATGCCTGGTATTTATATGTGTTAGGTGGAGTGATGGGCTGAGGGCGCACCATGAAGCAACTTGTGCCCCACCACTGATGGCATATTTTTTCATGTTTCTCATAGTCATATAGTGGACTTCCATCCCCTCCATGGTAAAGAGGATTCCCTCATTCCCTTTATGGCAGTTTTATAGGCTTCTATCAATTTTGAAGGGCACACAGAGGTGGCTGTCCTTCCCTCCATAGTACAGATACTTCTATCAATTTATTTGGACTCACAGAGGTGACTGTCTTTTTTTCTCTACAATATTTTTTAGAGACAACCCAGATCCTTGCACCAATAATGGTGCTAGTGGTACTTGGAGAAGTTACATCATAAAACAACGCCTTTGTTATTACTTTTAGTTTCCTTTTCTTAATTTTTCAAGGACTGAATTTTGTCACCAACAACATGATCTCATGATGAGTCACATGTATAGTATGTTGTATATTATTCAAATGCTCATAGGTTATCCCATGTTTTCTAGTACATAGATATCTACGATAGACGATTCATATGCATTTGCTGGTTGGTTACTCTTTCATGATATTTTCCATTTCCCTTGAGTGATCATTACATTCACCTCATTGTATGGTGCATTTCTTTACTAAAATTGATAAAATTATTTTCACATGTTTGTGTAAAAAAGATTTCAAAATATATTTCGCTTCCTTCTTCTCAATCCCTCTTTCATAAAAAATTAAAATATTTCTTCTTTGAAAAAATCTAGTTCGAGAAAAAAAAGATAAATAGAAAAAGAATTTATTTAAAAGGAAGATGTTTGAAAAACATAATTTTATATTCAATAATTCAAACCTTAAATTTATGTTTATTTGTTTAATGGAAATTCATTTGGGAATAGATTATAGGGGCACACCTACTGAGTTTTAATAATAATTCTTATAGTTTATCTTTGTTTTTATCTTTAGGAGATGCTTCTTGCTTGTATTCGGTCTTCGTAGTGAGACTTTGGTTTGAGGTCATTGGTAACCCATGGTGTCACATAGAGGTACATACAGTTTTATTTTCTCATTTCTTATGGTTTTCATTTTCATTGTAAAATTTTTATTTATTTATTTTTATTTCATTTATGGGCCAAATCATTCCCACCTATTTAATTTTGATGCTCAACATTTGTTTTCCGCCTAGTGGGATTGGGAACACCCTTTGGGCCATGTCGTTGTCTGGCTCGGGTAACCATTTGAGGGTCAATGTGGGTTAGTTAATGACCTTAATGTTTGGTTCAAATCTGGATTTTCTTAACCATGCATGAAAAATATTTGAAATATTTCCCACATGATTTTTATAATAGTCGTCAAAATTAATAAATATATTTTAAAATTTTAAAGTGTTTTATTAAATGTTTTACATGGACTTTCCTGTGATTCCTGAATCTTTTTGTTTATTAAAAAGTTTTCAGGAATTTATTCATATATTGTGTGAGGTTTACAATTGGTTTCACCCTCTGTTGGTTGTGAAATAAATTGGAGGGTGGTGTTTTGGACCTATGATGTTTTTAATGAAATATTTGTTTTTAAGGAAGTGTTTCATTTCCTAATTTGTTCAAGATAATAGGTATTGTATTCAATTTTGCAATGAGATTCAATAAGTTTTAAAAATAGCATGAAATGGTTAGTAATCTAGAAAACTATATTTGAAAGTACCATTTGGAACATTAAGTGGTTATCCAAAGTGCGTGAGACCCTCAATTGAGCCAATTTCATTCTTGTAATTTTTGAGGCTTCTCACCCCATGGGTGGTTTTTGGAATTTCTTTTGCATGTTAGGATTATTTTACATAGATACAACAAAGGGGATGTTTCTTATTATCATTTAGGAGATAGGGTGTGAGTTTATTTCAAAATATTTATACATATTTTATGGGATTACTTATTTCACACCTATGTTTAAAACATTAATGGGAGTAATATATAGATAATTAGTGAACTGAAAGAGATAAATACCTTGTGTGAGACATTGAGAGGTATAGAAAATTTTTCCCAACTAAACCTCGATGGTTTCTCATAGAGGATATGGGTTTATATAATCTAGAAAAGTTTTTGTAGCCTATGGTAATGAAGTACCTCATGATACATTTATTTATATATAGTCTAATGAGACTACTGAGGTTGTAGACAAGATCAGTACTATTGGGCTATGTTCTTTATCACCAGTTCAATTCATTGTTACTAGAGGTTTTGGATGATCCCCATGAAGCTATATCCAATTTTTGGATGACATAGGGGATTTTTTATCATTAATTACATTTCCTACCCATTGAATCATTATTGGAACCATGTTCCATTTATATATTTTTTACTTTTTATGATCTATGGGTGCATGTTGTGACATTCCCCATTTTTATTACTTGGGTATGCTTTTAAAATGGACTTGGGAAATTATTTGAAATGTATAGATTATTATAAATAGAAAATTATTTTTTCATGAAAATTATTTTTCTAAAAATTTGGGAAAAGAATAAAAAATGGTATGTTTAAGGCGTAAATTTTAATAAATTTCTTCTTTTATTTTTTAAAAAGTTTTAAAAAAATACAAGATTTTCACATGGGATAACAAATTATGGTTTTAGGATGTATAAGACTCATTTTAATTGAAAATTTATTTACCCTATATTGGATAAATGTTTTGGTTTTTTCTATCCTTTCATATTTTAAATAAAGTGAATTTTTGGTAAAATGAATTTTTAGAATGATTTTTGTCATTATCATTGTAGATGAGAAAACTTTCTTTTATGTTTATGTTGAAAATATCTTGAAATGGAATTATAGGTAATATTTTGTCATGTGGTAAGGTGAGTGGTGTCCCACAAAGTGTTTTTTTTTTCTCATTCCAATATTAAATTTCTATTTCAGGTTCTTGGTTCAACATCTAACCACTCATGCAGAGTTGATTGATTTAGGGATTTGGAGGTTTGTAACTTGTTCTAAATAAATTAGATTAATTTGTTTCAATGACCAAGTAGACCATTGATAATTCTAGTTGTGGATATAAGGGGTTTTTTATTGAGGTTGAAATATAACTATGAGATAGATGTAGAATAGTTGTTTAAAAGGGCTATCAAAAATATTGAATTTACATTAAAGTGTTTAAATTTTTTTCATCTACATACATATTCTTGTATATAAGATTTTGGAATTAAAGTCCAAATTATGGGTGGTTAAATAAGGTTTTCTATATAGAAAAATTATTATGAATTAACTCTAATTTAAGGGAGAAATTATTCCCATATATTATAATTTGATTCTAAATAACTAGTTTCTAGATAGTATGGATCAGGAATGTCCTATGGGAATTTAGATAATTTTGTCTAGAATTGTTTCAGATAGATGTCTGGGTTAGTTTGTTACACACTTCTATCTACACATTTTTATAAATTCTCATGTAACATAATGTATTTTATACATTCATTCTCATGCTAAGCTTCATACTTTTGTGGTATTTTATTCATTGAATTTGTTAAAAAAATACTTTTAACAAATCTAACATATAACCTCCTGGTTGTAGTCTTCTCCCCCTTTGGATTGTAAGGAAAATATTACATAAAATTAATATACCATGAAGTGATAATAATATTCTCACCCCATTAATTTCATTCCAAAATCCTCTAATATTTTATTATTTGAAATACTTCCTCTTCTCTCCCTTTGTAAATAAAATGTTAAGGGTCTTTTTACTTCCCGAATTATCTTTTCCTTCACTTCTATTATATTGCATATCTTCGTAGAGGTATCCAATAATTTTTGATCCACCTTTCTCACATGGGTTAGCTCCATATCCTTTATTAACCATTTTCAATAAAATATTTCCCTATGTTTATCGTGACCTCCACAATGATGACCAAGGGGATAGTTGAATATTATTATATTTTGAAATCTATATTTGTAGAGTGTGTTCTCTCTAATTTCATTCAAATTTCCTCTATCCCATATTTCATAAGTCTCTACAAAATTTGTTAAATTATATGATCTTTATAGCTATCTAAACACCTCTCTATAAGTAACATCATCTCTTGAACTCTTATACCTACTTACCCTTTATTAATATGGGTTTTAACTCAAACATTTATTGATAGACACTCTATCCATCCTTCCATAGGTGATTCTACCTATTTTATAGACCTGATGAGTATACACCATTATAGATCTTTAAATTAACTCTCTGAACTAATTTTTGAACCATTGATATTATAGAATATTCATTCTTTAAACAATGGGCCTTTTTCATTCAAGCACAACTTCTATTTCCTCTAAATAATTTTAGTTAATGAGTTTACCACTAGAAAATTGAGTTATTAATTAATCCATTAAGCCTGCATAGTCAAATATCCGTGTATTAAATAATATAATAATTAAAAAATTCCAATGTTTTCCATTACTCTCTCTTTCTCTAATAATCACATATAGATTGAGTATTTATCAATTTTACCACATCCTATGAATTTTTTAATACTCATAAAAACGTCAATAGTTATGAAATAACATACAAAGTTTGTGACAAATTTCACTTTTTAGCTTCACTAATACATCTAGTTAATGATAAAAACATGATACCGTGTGTTTCTTGTGTTCCTACATTCATCACAGAGCTCCACCTTTAATATGAGGCCCAACAGGCATTGAATGGTAGTAAAAAAGTCTCTCTTAATCTATTTTAATCTCAACACAGGATATGAGATAGTCTTTATTTGAGGGACGACACTAGTTTCTCATTCCCCTTTATTTCTTTCAACTTTTTATATCCTAAAACATAAATTAAATGATACCATTTTTTAGTACATTAAAAAATAAAACAATGTATTTTTTTACTTCATCCTTTTTCATTTACTTCTACATCATAGTTATCTGATGCCACAAGAGATATAGATTTATTTTCCTTTTTGGTCCTTACACATGTCTAGATACCAATGGATATATTGTATAAATATTTGAAACCATATTTTTTATATTAGTATTATTATCATGTACTTGTATATTCAGTAAAACACTCCATCACAGTATGCAACATCCAATCTTTTCCAAGAAATCAATAGTGGTTTTTTGAAACCACATTTTGTGTCAAATTCGGTCATTGAATGTTTTAAAAATCCTGGTATCAAATATGTATCATAATATCTTTGAATCATATCCAACACCACCCCCTGGCCTTTAAAACTTTCAAAACATATTATAAATATTTTAAAACATGGGGAGTGGTGTTACCTCTAGAATCATTAGGTTATGGAGTGGGTGTGGTTTTTATTGACCCATTGTTTGTGTTTAACATTTTTATAAGACATTATAGTGGATGTATTTTCAATAATTCTTGTAAATAATTCACACTGAATGATTCCTTTAGGATAATCTATCATAGATGACATGGGTTCCATCCCAGTTATGGGATTAATCCCACTTTTGCTGGTTTACACCATGTATGGTTTAATATTGTATCATATCTCTATCATTTTTCTTTCTCAATGTAAGGGGAAATCTACCTTTCTCCATCACATTCATTGTAGTGGTATAAAAAAGGATACATAAAAATTCATCATAATTATCTTGATTAATTAATATAAAAGTTATCTCAGGTATGTTCTACCTTAATGAATCTTTATTCAAGAAAAAAGCATCATTTCTCATAGCTGGAATTCGAATGAGCCTCAGCATGTTGGGGAGGACTATTAAGTGCATCCGTACGACTCAGGATCAAATCCAGGTGGAGGCACAATTTCCATTTCACATTAGCAGTACTGTAGTAGGTACTATGGTGGGAACTATACAGTACTTTAGAAGGTACTGTAGTGTGAACTATAGCAGTCAATGTTTGACACTGTAGCAGCCAGGAATTTGCCCCCTTTTGGGCCTTCAGGCCACCGATTTGGTCCCCGAGTCCTTTAAGGCCTTCAGGCCACCCAAGCCTTCAGGCCAGTAAGGCCTTCAGCACACCTTTGGTGCAGATGAAAACTAGACAACCTACAAGTAACAAGCTATATAAGAGGATGAGAGAGGATCTTTCACCACTATAGAGGATACATGGATTGCAATATTGATAGGGTATGGAACCTACCCCTGGGGGATGCCTTTCTATGCATGGGATAGCCTTGCGGAACCTCTATGCGAAGGTGGAGAGCTGACTTCACAATGAAGATGCTGGGAGGAGCAGTTCCAGGTAGTTAGTCTGGGTTGTACGTAATGTATGAAGTCTACGGGCAATGAATTTTTATAAGGCCTACAGGGCCATGTAATAATTAGGCCAAAGGAAATTTTAAGGTTTCCACCTCACCCATTGAAAGGTGGATTATCCAAAATCAATAAAAAATGATGGCCTTCGGGCCATTGGTTGGATAACTGGAACAACGTCCAAATTTTTTTCTCATCTTCAAAATTTAATTTATTTCTTCCAAATAGGTCAGTTGAGATTGTATCATCATAGGTTCTCTATACCAACTTCATTTATTTTCCTAGGTTTTATTAATATATTAAATCTCTTTCTCAACCCAATATAGTTTTTTAAATGTAATCCCTCAACTTTCATATAATAGGAATAGATGATTTCTTTATACCTTAATTTTCTCCCATATTTGTACAATGTTAGTCTATATGACTAGGGTTCGTACATGTAAAATATCACCCATAGAAAACATAAATCCTGGTATCTATTTTTGTTTGAAAGGCTAATATAGTAGGTCTTCTTCTACCAGTGATCCCATGAGCTTTTGGTTATCCACCAATAGTGTGTCCCAATCTTCTAAAAGTGTATCACATTTTAGATTCATTATAACAGTGATTATATCATAAAATCTTAGATTAAAACATCAGTTGATATAAAGATTCCAGATATGAAACATTACATGATCCACTTGTTGAGGCTTCCATAGGATGAATACCTAGATTCTTTTTTCCCTTTGATCAAATGTGCTTTTTTATCAGTATACATGATATTATAATATTTCCTCTATTGTTAGTAAACCATCACTTCTAAACATAAGAAATTTTTTAATCCATATTGTCTCTTATCCTTAAGTTCTTTCTTGATATTTATAATACACTCCTTTTTTTCTTCTATATAGAAATTGTCTCTCCAATCTCATATTATCATTTTCCCATAATAACACATATCTCCTTAATATTTTTACAAAAATTCTTTATAATAAAATTTCAGTCTAGTTAAACATTACTAAATCTATTATTCCCAGTGGAAATATTTTCTATGAAATAATTTTTCCCTCTTAGCATAATATTCAGTTGATCCACCATATCATTCAGGGATTTGATCTTATCTTGATTGTTTTATAGGAAATATATTAAATTATAACTTGACTTGTTTATCATGGATCCTTTGGAATATAAAGTTCTACAATCCAGTTGGAGAAAATTTGAATATATAGATTGGTGGAAACTTTTTAGAATACTCTTAAAGTCATATTTAACAAAAGTATCATAGCAATATAACAAAATTAGAGAGTCCATATTTTCTTCTAATTTTTCGTTTTATACTTTATTTTTCACATAAGTGAGTCTTCATCTAGCATAAACATGTTTTTCCCATATTGAAATGTTTTGTATCCATCTCTCAAGATAGGATTGAATAATTTTCTTAATTCCATAGGTTCACCAAAAATAGATTCTAGTGTTTTCAATATTTCACAGGTAAAAGAACAATGAGTGATTTTCTATTAAACATCATTAGATAATTATATATCTAGGTTATTTTCATCCCTTTCATGGAAATTACTTTCAATTTGATTTATTAGATATGTATCTCAATGATATACTCCATAACATCCTTTCCTTCCGCATAAAATAACATATCCATTTATTTCATCGCACAATAAAATTTAATTTCTCTAAAAAATGGAGGAGTCATCCTTGATATGATGAGTGAAAAAAATACAAAGTTACTTTTTTATGGTGAAGCCCAATTAAAAACATTGTTTCTTTGACACTAATTTTTATATCACCAAACACCCTAATAGGGAGTTTCTATCACAATGTAGGCTAAATTACCACCTTTCTATTTATCAATCCCTTTTCTTAGGATCTTGTTCCCAAATTTGATGGAACTGTGTTCAAATTGTTTCATGGTTAATATTCCTCATAGCCTCACTAAATGATAAAATGATATATTGGAAATTAAAAAATCCACAAACAGTTAATTTTATTTATAACAACTTGAGTCACATACACATTTTATTACATGATTTTTAACATAATGTTTTATAAAATTCAACACATGAATCTTGTAGTCTATTATATTTAGGGGATTATATACATTAAACAACAAAGTAATCTATTATATTTTGGGGATTATATACATTAAAAGACAATGTATATATAAATCAAGAAATATTTATTTAATCCTCCATAAATTTCCCTTAAATTTTGTTTGAAATTATATTACTTAATCTAATATCTTAGGGAAATACATAATGTAAAATGGTGGTTCATAGATCAAACCAAGGGAATAATAAAAGTAAAAAATAATGGTGTAGTGATGTATATAATCCAAGAGGCCTAACATGATGTTAAAATGGAAAGGATCATAAGCATGGGATCATGGAATATTGAAAATAACTTCACTATATTATCTCATAAAAATATGTTTCAACAACATAAAACATTACATCATAAGCATTTTTTAGTACTCACAACCAAGACATCATAACATAGTTTGTTAAGATAACTACCCGTCCACTATAAATGTAATCTCATTATTTGAAAAAATCGACAAATTCATTGAGTGATGTATAATTATAGAACCAATGGACACATTAAAAATATTTTGGTATATATATGCGCCAAAAGAGGAAACCCAAGAGTATGTAACAGGTTATATAATCACTTCTTAAGGAATAACCAAATGATGTATCATATTGATTCACAAGAAAAGGAAATATTAGTTATTTTTTAATGTTAATATTTTAATAAAGAATATTATTTCAAAAAAAAGTCTATATGAAGGTAATTAATATGAAGCGAGTCTATGATTAGATATATGAATTGTCATCATAAGACTCTTTTCTAAGAAATGAGTGATGAATTATTAAATAATTTAAGAACATTTTGTTTCATATAATAAAAAACTGTTTTTACATGAAACAGTTATTTATTTAAAAAATATAGATGAATAATAATCATTAGATGTAGTGACACATGAAATGGGATAAGAAATAGACAAGATCTCATGAATCAGGTTTTCCTAAAAGAATGAATTTAGAACGGAACTTCAAAACCTTAAATATCCTTGAAAAATTATGTTTAAACTAGTTATATAAGTTAGGATATTATATATAGAATAAAAAATAAGTACATTATAATAATCGAGTGACAAAGTGAGGCTTAAAGGTAGAAATCATAAAACAAAATAGAAAAGGGTGGTTTAGAAGTCTTCTAACCTTTGGTATTGAATGACTTAGTATGTGCATCTAAATTCTTGAATAATAAAAATATGTTTATTAAATAGTTATATAAGAATATTATTTGTGCATAATTAAATTTTATATATTCCTTTATCATTATATATTGTTTATTTGTTATGTAGTTTTCTGACCACTTCAGTCAGTTGAGGTTGTTTGGTCAATTTCTCTGGAATTTTTTAGTATTTTCATCATTAAAAATATTATTGTAAAATAGTTACATAATATCTAGAGTTTCAGAGTTATACATTATTTATCATTTGAGTAGAAAAAATATTTTTCAGCTCGATGGTTGTGAAAAATATATTCGAACTAAGAGTTGTGTCTTTGTTTGCTTCTTTTGGATAATTAAAATATCTATGGACATTAATTATTATTATATTTAATATAAAAACAATATATCTTAATAAAATATTAGTAATTTTAAAATTATTATATTTATTCATTGGAAACATTTTTAAATGTATTCATATAAGGAAATAATGGAAACTAAAACACATCATCAATAAACACAATGAACCAGCCATAATGTAGGTAAGGCTTACATTTTAAAATTAAACAGTTAGAGAGAGAGTATAAACTATGTTATATTTATATAATACAATATTAGTATAAATATTATAATATGGTAATTATATAATTATTGGATGAATATATTTATTAATGAATAAAATGAAAGAAACTAGAAAGAACTTAGTTATGAAAATTATATCATCCAGGGATATCTTCCATTAGATAACACCTTATTCTTTATTTGATTGCTCTTCTGGAGGTATTAGAATATCAAGGATGTTGGAAATATTGTTGTTTAGATATTTAGAAAGAATTTACTTTAGTTAATGGGTTTATAATGTATAGATAAATGGGGTGGTGAAGGGTGTTATTTATAAGGAGAGTATAATAGTGTTTGAGATTAATATAATTTAATAAAATATTATATAGTCAAATATTAACCCTGGATGTGATTCAATAGTAAGGGTATTGAGAATAAATAGTAAAGTAGATAATAAAAAATCTTCTAGATTTTATAAAAAATTATCCATATAAACTGTTGCAAAATGTTATACTTGTAGAACACTTATAGGATATTCCACTTTTTGACTCTATTTTTTAAGAAAACAAAAAACATCACTGTAACAATTATTTCAATAGATACATCCAAAATATGGGATCAATTTTACCAAAATTATTTTCTAAATAAAATAATTTTCGATTAAATGCAATCCAAATTTACTGAAAAAAAATTATAACATGAACAACTTTCCAAGCCCTTGAAAATATAATTATGGTTTCATAAAATTATATTACCATTTACACAAAAATTATATAATATTTCATGAAACTCTTTTATTAAAATAAAATTTTATTTATATTTCTAATTGTATATGAAAAAATATTTTAATGTAAATAAAACATAAATATTTTTCAAAAAAAAATTATTTTGTATTCTTTGTGTGTATCATTTACATTCTCAAATATATGGATTTTTTTCACTAAAAGTTCACTTTATTATATTGATTATGATAACCAAATTTTATTTTACTATTAATACTCGAAACATCAAAATTTAACCATTACCAAATTTCGACCTCTTGATTCCAAATATGGAATCAAATTCATCTTCACATTAAGAAAATGTAGTATTAGAGTAAACACTATTTAATCTATAAAATAATTTCCTCATTAATATAAGATGTCCCTTATGTACAAAAACCTTTTATCACATGAGTATAAGGCATTTGGGTAACATATGCGATGGAGGTAGTTTCATGGTATGGTTTGGACAAACATTACCTGGTGGTGATTTATACTAACTTGAACTTCTCACATAGGCAATTTTACTCAAGGATCAGTTGATAAGTATATTCTTGTTCCTTATCAAGGGAGAACTGTAGTGATGATTCATACCTCTTAGGCTTTGATAAATTATGTTTAAAATATTTGATTCTACTAGTTACGGATATAATTTATCCTTTATTAATTAATTATCTCTTATCATTATACTTAATATACAATAATTCTAATGATAACATAATAACAACTACATTACCAACCCTAAAAATGATTATTGGTCATAATTCAAATGATTATATTTTAACAACAGTTATTATCTATATCTAATATTCCATGTTCATGTAATAAAAAATTATTTTCATAAGGTGGTGCATATGTTTTATGTTATAATATATTACTAATTATCAATCATGTATATATTCGAAAGTGATGTTTCTTTCATAAAATTTGGTTTCATTTCATTCTTCACCCCTTTATAAATTTATCCATCAAATTTTTATTTCAAATACTATGATAAAAATATATTATTTTACTTATGTTTCATTGCTTCTTCAACTTCCCATATTTCATATTCATACTTATGTTTAAACAATAGTACATTAACTAGGTTATTTTTCTTTTTGTGTAGAAATTTTTTGCAATGATGTGAGATATTCAATGGATTCCCATCATAAGATAGATCATTATCTAAATATATAACCTATGGCTATAATATATATGAGGGGTTTTCTATATAGATCCCAAAGAGGGATACATGGATCCCTTGATGAACTTGATACAGGGTAGTGGGTGTACTAGTCAATAGGCCAAATCCCCAATAGGATTGAGAACATGAAATGGGAGAGTATTTATGGGAATTTACATCCCATTATTCCAAAATGTCATGACTAAATTATATGGAGATATATGAAGGAAAAATTTATCATTATCATAAAACATTATATCTTTTTCATGATTTTTAGTATGTCTTTTTTAACTCTATGATTCTATGATGTGTTGCTGAATAACCTTGATCTTTTCAAAAATTTATTTGACCAGATCAAGTCTAAGTAGTTTTTTCACCAACTTTGTCCCAGACATGGGTATCTTAATTTTCCTCTGAAATATTTCTTGATATGTTGTTATACGAATTTTTGTGTGTAATTTTTTGTTTCTGAGAACTTTTTCATCAAAATACATTGATCTCATTCTTCTATAATGTCTATAGAGAAAGATCCCAACATATCCTCATGTTTCTAGACATTTATTTTAGATTATCCATCATTATAAGGGTAATATTTCATAAAAATGTTCAACTCCATGTTCATGGTATGTTGAATACTTTACAATAACTCAAAATTGTTCCTCATATAGAGGACATATAAAAGCGAAATCAGTATTCCATGAAACATCACCACTTCTGTGATGTATATATTTTCAAGATGGTCGAGTGATAAGTATCATGAATTATGATAAATAGATAACTACTTATAAAATGATCCACTAAAGCCTAAATGGGATTATTTCATTTGGATTTCTTTAGAATATGTTTAATAAAATCCATTTCAATGCTATCCCATCTCCATGAAGGTATAGGAAATGGTTTTATCATTCACTTAGACTCTTTCCCTTGTTCCTTCACTTTATTAAATCCCATTAATTTTGATCTATATTTAGTAATATCCTTATTTATATTTTCCCATAAATTGTGATATCATGGATCTTGATAAATATTTTTGTTCCCTCGAATGATATAAAATCTTGAGTTATGGTAACCACTTAAATACCTCTTATTTAACTAAAACTATAATGGTACACATATTCATGTCCCATGACTAACAACTTTATCTCTATTAATGATGAAAACTATGGATTTACCCTTATTAAAGAATAAACTTTATTTTATATTTCCACATCATTCCTTTAATAATCCTTGATTTTATCTAGAATAAATAGTTGACCAATCATTTTAGAAATGTAGGTTGTGGATACAAATTTTATTCTTCCAATGAATGACAATAATATTTTTAATAATATTGGATCCTTATAAATCCCCGTCTAAGGAATGGTTAAAAGCTCATTTTTAGTTAGATCGTCTTCCACATTATTCACCTTAATTAGATGGTAGTGGACTGAGTGATCAAAAATCCACGATATTCTCTAACCATTTCCATTATCACATATTGAGTCTATTCAACGTGAATATAAAATTCATGATCATATGATATGTACATATTTCACACTTTTATATACATAGATAATTCCTCCAAATTAAAAAATATAAATATTACTACAGCTAAATCCAACTCATGCATCATGTAGTTCTACTCATGGATATTCAACTCTTAAGGGGAATAGTCTATCACTTTATAATTATTACTTTGAAAATAACTCAACCAGTTCATTTAATGACAACTTTGGATCACAAATCCTTCCCCCATGAGAGTTTTTTGAGTGTAGGTTTGTGGTAATACTTATATTAAAATCCTTTAATCTATATCTACAGTCATCGATATAGATAAAATTTACTCCCTTCTATATTATCTTTCTATGTGGTTATGAAAATAATGGAGATTTCTTCATGAGTCATTGATGGAACCCATCTCATCTGAGGAAGCTATAAATATCAATTTTATATTTTTATTTGGTCTACTCAATAACCATTACCTTTAAAGGATTCATATATATCCCCTTATTGGAGATAACATTCCCCGACACTATTACCCTCACTATCAAAAAATCAAATTTACTATAGTTTGTATATAACTTATCATTTCTCAATGTATTTAATGGAATAATCAAATTCTCTTCATTTTCATCCTTTCAGTTTTTTATATAAGAATATTTTCTATAAATTCTTCCAAAAGAATTCAATGTAGTCTCAAACAACTCTTTAAATCAAGTATATAAATTTTTTAGGTGAATTATTGAATCTTAATGTCATCACTATGAAATTAATATGTCTAAATAATTTTTAAAAAATCTATCATTGGAATTCCCTACACCTTCACCTTAAATTCATGACACACAAACCAATATTCCACATTAAAGAAGTATTGGGGCCCACATATCAGAGAAAACTATTCATAAATAAAAGGTATGGGTTTATATAATTTATTTTTATTTTCTTAGTTCTTGATAATCAATGTAGAAGAGAATTGAACCATCCTTCTTCATAAAAATGGGTATTGGGGAACTCCATGGTGATGCACTTTGGCATATGAAACCATTTTTCAGAATATCATGTAGTTGTTTCATTGGTAATTTTAATTCAATGGGGTTATAATATTAGGGATCATACCTATGAGTATATCCCATGTTATAAATTCAATTGAGAACTCAACCTCTTGGTGTAGAGTAAGAACAAACAACTCTTCAGGGTACACATCATCATATTCCCTCACAATGGGCATGCCTTCAATAATGATCTTCTCTTCTATATAAATCTTCTGATCAATATATTCTTTCTCTCTAGGAAAAATCATCCATGTTTAAGAACATGTTTCCAATGGCGACTCGTCCTCTTCGTTACACTTGTGTCAAATCATATGACGATTTAGGACATGGGAAACTGATTTCCTTCTCCATTAAATTCATATTGATTCTATATAAAGGCAATTGATTTATTAAAAATATAACATAAAATTACAGAAATTGGTGTATGAAATGGTTTTTCTAGGAGATTCACCGCATAAGTATTTACTATGGATGAGTAATATACTTGAGATGAAATGACTCTACCATTTTAGGTTTTCATGGATAATTCAACCACCATGTCCTAAGTTGGTATTTGAATAGCTCTAATAAAAAAGAACAATATTTAAGTATTCATAGATATTGAATCAACTATGAAATTAAAAATATTAATTTAATAGAAATTATACATGTCACCACTTCATTTTTGTGTCTATATTAGTGGCACTGATAGCTGTTTGTACTGGGGTGTTCAGTGGAATTCAGTGGGATAGGGATTTAAAAAAATTCATCACCAGAGAAATGTAATAACATTATCTATAGTTATCCATGCCCTAGAAATTTTTTTGGATCTCAAACGAATTATGAAGGTATAAAATTTAGGTAAGAATGGTTACCTCATGTTATTCAATGCATATTTGACTACAGCTCATCATCAGATTGAGAGGATCTCTCAATATGTTTCGATGAATTGCACATCATAAATTTTCTCCTACATGCATATAGTGTGAATGTTAGAAATACCTGTATATGGTTCCTCAGCCTCAATATACTTAACATATATTAAATAAGTAATACATAAACAGTAAATATTAAATATCTAGATCATAAATATTGTATATATTTTATCAACTACTTGAAATAGATAAATATATTATATGATAATCCTGAGTCATTAACTCGATTCATAATTCTTGTTAATATTAAATGATCCATGAATATTAAAATAATATTCACCCATATAATATTATTCCACGTATTCAGTAAATATCTTTTTAATTAAATTAATAAATAAATTCAACCTCATAAATCTATAATAAAATAATAATGAATATATTTATTTATTAGAGATCTTCAATAATTAGACTGCACTTTGACACTTTAGTGGTGCCTAGAATGTCCTATATACCTATTCAATAGAATAGGGAGGCTTCTTGAATACTCTATTGTGTGTGATTCTCTAGGACCTTATCTTGATAGTAGTGAATACTATTCATTAACTAAGAGAGATTCCAAAAAACCATCAAGGCCACCCAAAAAAGATAATGAAATTCATAGAAATGAAAACAATTTCTACAAACACACACTGTGTAATATAATATCCTTTTATAGAGATATCTCATAAAGTAGGATATATGTCTTGTGTCATAATCCATTATTTCTTTTTTATCTATTAATCTAATTAGTCATAATTACCTTTGACTTCCATGGACATGGATTTATGAAGGTACTAGCATCCTGATCAAATAAGATTGAGGTATAACATCATCAAATCATAATTGAGAAATTTATATCTTGCCCATTCTACCAATTTCATACAACTAAAGATTCACCCAACACAAGCTACTACTTCACAACATCATTTTAATGGTTTTTTCATTATATAATTGTATTTGATCAAATTACACACATTGATAATTACCTAAATTTAGGATACAAATACACATGTTCATAGACTGGAAGTACCAATGACACTTGAAACATGTTGTGTTCCTATTGGAAGGTCTTTCCACATGATCTCATCAACTCATGATCACCAAGTTAGAACTTCATCAGAATAAGTCTCAATTCCTATCATCGTCCAAAACCTAATTGTAAAATATCAAATGTGTCCTGTCAATATGATGTATCTAGAATATAGAACATATCATTTAGATTAATATAATGGTATCTCTAGGTTCTCATTATATCCTGGGAACTACTATAATATTTTGGTACAATATGTAATCTAAGGACATTACCATAAATATAGTGTATATATAAATATTATCACTGCTATAGTAAGATACAGTCATTGATAGATCAAACATTATACATATAAGGGTAATAAAAGAAGTTAAATAATTTGGTTCTAGAGAACCCACATTCCATACTCCCACATTCACTAGAGACAACTGATAATAAGTCTCAATCCACTAGATTTCACGTGATAATTATTCCTCTTATGAGATATGACTTTAGTCCGGGGATCATCCATTTTACCCTCTATGGATAATCTGCTAATTGCAAGTTCACCTCTCTGGATAAAATCCATCAAAAGATGAAACATATTTAGTATATTAATTTCCATATATTGTGATCTAGGCTACTTAACAAGAACCACCAGTGAAATGTTATCATAATAAAATTGAATTGGGTATGTACTTCTACACACAACACTAATTTTGGAGACAATGATTCATATCAAAAATGAATCTTAGATGCATCATAATCCACTATAAACTCGTATTCTACTATAGAATCAGGTACTAAAGTTTACTTTAGCTTCTACATCTCACTACACCACCATTTTGGAAAAATACGTATCCCAAATGTGATACCATATCACTATGATCTATCTGAAGACTAAAAATAGTTTATCCTCTAACTACTAGTTCTAAATCTCCTCTGTACATCATAAAAACATCCTTTATATTAATAAATTACTTCAAGACTATATATACTTATATTCAATCAACACAGCCTTGATATGAATAATGTACTTCAAGACTATATATACTTTTATTCAATCTAGCTCCCCTGGATTAGCATGATATCTTCACATCATTCTCAAAGAAAATGCAATATAAAACCTATTACATAGAATGTAATACAAGATTTATCCCACTAACGAGACATAAGATATTATATATATTGTTTCAATATGCTTCTATGTTTGTGGAAACATATTATTAGAGATATCTATACCATATTACATTAGAAACAACCCACTCTTGGATTTCCCCATACTATACCTTTTAAGTTCCCTTTCATTGTATAATTTGACATAACCCAAGAAGCCTATGTGATCTATCTCGATGGATCTTCATACCCAAAAAGTATTCTACTTCACCTATATCTTTCTAATATAAGAAACAATTTTACCAACTATTTCTTGAATTTATTACATATACATCATTACCAATAATTAATATGCCATCAACATATAATATGAGGAATTTGATGGAATTCCCATTAACCATCTTATAGACACATGGATTAATAATATTATTAATGAATCTAAATTATCTTATGTACACATCAAAATGAGCATTCCATGATCATGATTTAAGCATCACCCTATAAATAGATCTATGTTCCTTGCACACAATGTTGTCACTCTTCGACATAACAAACCCTTTAGGTAGATTCATATAGATGTCTTCAACCAACATACAATTTAGAAAATTAGACATGAAATCCATTTCTCAAATCTCATAATCATAGAAATATGTAATTTTAGGTAGTAATCTGATGTACTATAGAATTTATATTATTCATAAGGTTTATTCATAGTCTATAAATTAACGTTCCTAAAAAAACATTATAGTGACTAATTTTTATAGTTTTTTAATTTATCATCTATTTCGATATTTATTTTGAATAACCCTTTTCACCCAAAGGGTTTTACATCAGTTAGAGATTCCACCACAATCCACACTAGATTTTGGTAGATGAACTCCATATAAAAATGTGATGCTTCTAAAAATTTAGAAGAATCTTATAAAACTATGGCTTACTTTTAGCTTAGTGGTTCATCATCTACAATGAGTAATGTGTCACCTTAATCATTAATAAGAACACCATAATGCTCTGGTTATTTAACATCTTGAGTTGGCCAATGAAGTACATTAGACTTAGAAGCATATTCACCTCCTATTGTCTCTTGTGGAGATTTTTAAATACTAACTCTTGGAATTTGGGGAATTAACCTCATCAAGTCAATATTACACCAACAATTTACATTGTAAATGTGTTCTATTTCTAGAAAAATAGATTTTATTTCCACTATCACGTTTCTATATGAAGGGTTATATAGGAAAAATCATTTGGTTTCCCAAGGATAACCTATAAATATGAACTTTGTGCTTCTAGATGAAAATGTTTCACTAGGAATAGTATTGAAAGAATCCTCTCATACCCAGACATGTATGTTAGACATTTTGGATTTCTTTCCCCAACAAAACCAAAATGTAATCCCATATTCCATTTATGTTGGTACTTATTTAAGAGTATAAATAGTTTTCTAAATGGGATATACCCAAAAGGATAATAGAAGAGTTTCCAAACTCATCATTGATTTGGACAAGTTAAGAATGGTCTAATTCCTCCTTTTGGAAACACCATTCCACTAAGGTGTATTTTCACGACCTTTCCACGGGGGCTTGTGTCGTGACTACCCCAATATCACCTTCCATAGGCCAGGGGTTAGTGACTAGCGCCAGAAAGGTGTAACCCCAAAAGGAAAAGCATTGTCTTTAAACCTGTACAGACTCAAACATAGTACGTACACATTGTAGAACACAAGGCACCACTACTGAGAGTAAAAGTATGTACTGAATGTAAAGGGGTCAGTATACACGCCCAAATTCAAGAAATTTACAACAAAGGGAATGAAAGATAAGCTTTGGAGATCATCTATTGAGGATCCAACCTGAAGAGTAGGTACAAATCCCTGTCTGACATCACTACATCTCACCACATCTATCGATCACCTCCGAGCACCGTCTAGCCCTGGATCCCAAAGTGTCTGACATGTTTTACCTTGTTTTTACAATGCACAACAATTGTTGGTGAATCTCATGAAGGGGTGGTATAACAATACTCAGTAGAGACCCCATTACCCCCAAAGGACTCTTAGAAATCAACAAAGGTAAACCGCAAAAAAAAATATCTCAATCAAAAATCACAAAGTAATCAAAATACCACAACAGGTACACAAATTAAATAATGTGAATAAATATGATTATTCATAAGCTATATCATCTTATTATCTTGATTATCTTTTCTACTAATCAGATAAGTTTTACTCTGCTACTGATCCCCAAAGGGTTGGCCTGCCATTGATCCGCAATAGGTCGCTCTTCGACTGGTCCATGACGGGTCATGCTAATGTTGATTCACATAGGGTCTTGCACTACCAATCCACTGAGGGTCATGCTAATTCTGATCCATGGAGGTCCATTCTTATGATGATCCACATAGTTTCATGCCATTTTTGATCCATGGAGGGTATCTATCTTGCCGATCCATAGAGGGTCTCTCTTCACTTGATAGTCATCCACTCGATTCCGAGACATTGTACATATGAGTTCTAAAAGTTCATCTCCTCAAGAGATTGTCCGTATTTCATAAAAAACAAAGCCTCACATAGATGTAACCTGAAGATCTATCTTTTAGTAAAGGTTTTAACGCAATAGACGGTGCGCTAGTTGGAAGCCTAACCTATTAGTAATGGGATTTTTAGTAAAAAGGGTTTGGTTTGATTCGAGTCTCATCAAACATGTCTGTACGCCAACATATTCCAAAACTTTTGTGGAATAACTCAAGAGGACCACCTCATCGCAAGGGCCCTTGCATAAAATTTGGCGCATTAATCAGACGCCTGGTCTACAAGAAACTAGAATTTTAGTAAACAGGGATCAGTTGTGTTTATGGCCAGTCAGACTGACCCACCCAACACTACACAGGGTCCCTAAATACCCTGGTTCAATTAGATGGACTCTACCTGACCAGATTCTCATTGGGGTTTGTTTGTTCTGGTCTGGCCGGTGGGCCAGGCCCATTCGGCCTCGTTGGACCTGCTCTGGTTTGGCCAAGGGTCTAGCCTGTCGGGTCGCCTAGTGAATCGGTCTCATCCTGCCTGCCTCGAATCACATGGGTCTGACCTACTGGCACGGGTTTGGCCCGCTGAGTGCAAGTCTAGGGTGCTAGCATGAGTCTGGATTGTAGGCTGGCTGCACGGCCCGCCAGCCTGAGGCCCAGCCACAGGGGTGGTCGGTGGTGCACCGTCTAGTCAGGATGTGGAAACCATGACACATCTGACCCCTCTAGCCCTGTGGGCGCAGGGCCTCCTCCATCTGCAGTCAATAAAACACGGCTCACTTGTCATCGGATGGCCCAGACGTGGTTCGTCCCTCCATGGGGAACTGGGCGCCCTGGCTCATCATCGCCGCGGCTGTCCGGTCGCGACTTTCTAGAGGTGCCTTCGATGGGACAGTCGACTTAGATAAATGCACCAAGAACAACTATGGTGGAGGGAAGAGAACTTTTTTGGGTTGGCACGTGCCCTCCATGTTATAGTTTAATCATGGGGATAAACATGATGATAACCACACACCTTGAAAAACCCCAAATCCAAACCTTACACAATATCCACCCGCAAGAACGAGAGATTCTCGGATCAACCCATTAGATGGTTAATTTTGGTTCATCATTAATTCTTTTCAAGAATTAGGAAGAAATCATCAAATACTTAAATATTATAAACCCCTGCTTGGATTCATTAGATATGCTGATTATGATGTATGCGATTTGCACCAGCGTCGATCTGCAGTCATTGGCATTCGTTGCCTCTTGTCAACCTCTGGATATGATCCTAAAAATATAATTGCTTTGTTATTCGTTCTTATTTGGAGATTTATGACCATTATAGTTTCATTATAGAATCACAAATTTTTAATCCACATTCCACCAACACGCCAAACAATTAAAGGGAAACAAGTCGCAGTGTTTTAGTTACACTGTGATGTCGCGTCATTACGTTGTTGTGATTACTTTATTGCATCATTACATGACATGATACAAGCATTAATGAGCTTCATTAATGTTCCCCGTCACCACCTCATCGCTGCACAATAGAATCACCTTCTTTCATTCAATAGTGATAAAATAAAAGAAATAATTCTTTTAAATTATTTAATTATTTTTCTCGAAAGTTCTAAAAAATGTTTTTCTGATCGGCCCTTATCGGGCAAGGTTAAGTCATTTCTATGTGAATCCCAGCATTATGAGTTCAATGGTTCCATCGTATGTTTGATCTGAGCACCAGTTTAAAATATAAAAAAACCCGCTCGCATGTTTCCGGAACGTACCTTAAAAAAGGTTCAAACTTCCATTCTGTGCTCTTTGGGCCTCAGAATCATGTGTCGTCAGAGCAAGTAGTCTCATAAAAATCCCATATAATAAAATCAATTCCACGAAATTTATAATAAATTACATTCTCCCTACCTTAGGGCTTTACGTCCTTCAATTCCAAAACAAAACTAAACAAAAAGATGGGGTTACTGAGTACGAATATAAGCCTCCCGCTCCCATGTACTCTCTTGAAGATTCTGGTGCTGCCACCAATCTTACACTACAGGAATCAACCACCCATGTTGGATCTGCTCAAGTTGATCCTCTATCTCCACTGGGAACTCTGCAAACGTCAAGCTATCATTAATGCCCATATTTCCCTAGTTGATGATGTGTAATGGATCATGCACATACCTCCTCAGTTGCAACACATGGAATAAATCATGCACCCGGTTCATCTATGGGGGGAGGGCTAGGTGGTACGACACCTCACTATCTCTACACAAGATCTGAAAAGTACATTGAACTTCAGAGCAACCTTTCCACCCCAACCAAATCTCTACAACCCTCAACTAGGAGAGACCGAATGGAATACATGATTATGCTCCGAAAACTCCAAGGGTCATCGTGTCCTATCTGCAAAAGATCATTGCTTTTTTTTTGTATTATTCATCCACTCCTATATGATCTTAACCTTATCTATGGTAGCCCATAGCAACTCAGGAAACATGATTTCCGACTCCCCTGGGTCTGTAAATCATAGTGGTTGATCTGCAAGGCCGCCCGTACATATCCTCCAATGGTTCCATACCAATGGTGGAGTGAAAGCTATTGTTGTGTGAAAACTCTACCAGTGCTAGGTGTTTCTCACAACTAAGACCAAAATCCAGTACGCAAGAACGTATCATGTCCTCTAAGGTCTTTATGATCCGATCTGTCAGACCATCTATGTGGGGATGAGAATCTATGTTAAAATGAAACTGCATCCCGAATTCCTCCTGTAATCCCTTCCACATCTAGGATTTAATGTAAGTGTCCTGATATGAGATGATCATCAAATGCATCCCGTTAATCCACACCATCTCTTAGACAGAGAGGCGTCATAATAACTCTACCATTCCCTTCTCTGGGATGGGTAGGAAGTGAGCTGACATGGTGAGTCGGTCAATGATCACCTAGATAGTTTTATGGACCCTAGATATACGTGGTAACCCCATAACCAATTCCATCAAGATACAGTCTCATTTCCACTATGTTGCCTCAAGTGGTTGGTCCATGCCTACTAGAACCTGATGCTCAACCATCACTTTCTGACAAGTGAGGCATCATGAAATGAACTCAACCACTACTTTCTTCATCCCTAGCCATTAGTACTGAAGTTAGAGGTCATTGTTCATCTTCACCACCCCAGGATGTATCACCAAAGGAGGTTTATGAAACTCCCTCAACTCCTCCTCCTGCAACATCACTACCAATAAGGGGTTCCCTCTAAAAAGGATGATTTTCTCTTGACCTATTAAAAAACCATTAGGAGCCTGTCTGGAGGATTACTAATCACGTCGGGCCTCACAGTCAACATCCACAAACTATGTCTCCCTAAATCACTATAAGAGTGGGGGGGGAAATTTTATTGAATGAAGGTAAGAAGCGTCACCATCATCCACGAATGATATCTGCATCACGGTCAACTGCTATGTCGCCTCACTCGGCAGTTGCAAACCAGTCCTCCTATTTAGTGTGTTTGCCACCATGTTCCCCTTTCCATGAGTATATAATATCTCAAATTCATATTCCTAGAGGAACTCTTTACATCACTATTGTTTCAGGTTTAGGTCATTCTAGGAGAAGATATACCTAAGACTCTTGTAGTCAGAGTAGATGGTAAACTGCTCACCCATCAAGGAGTGCCTCCACATTTTTAAGGAAAATACTACTAATACTAACTCTATGTCAGGGGTTTCATAGTTCTACTCATGTTGTATAAACATTTGTGAGATGTAGGTGATCATCGCTCATTTCTGCATTAGGACATAACACATTCTTGTCCACGATACATCGTAGTAAACTACATACTCAATACCCTCCATTGGTATTCTCAAGATGGAGGCACTTATCAGTCTCTACCTCAGCTCCTGGAAACACTGCTGACATTTTTATATCCACAAAAGGGTTGTCTCCTCCGTGCCAAATCCGATAAGGGTGTGGCTACTCTAGAGAATTTTGGAACGAACCACTGAGAGTAACCAGACATCCCCAAGAAGCTTTGTACCTCTTTCATGCTCCTGGGCGGCTCCCAAGAAAGCACATCCTCTATCATTGCTGGATCCAACGCAACTCCAACCTTTGTGATGACATGAATGAGAATGTGGACTTCTTGACTCTAAAATTGACACTTCAAGAGGTTTCCATAAAGCTGGTTTTCTTAGAGTGTATCTAGAACTATCCTCAAGTGTGTAGCATTATCCTTCTATGATGTTGAGTACACCAAGATTTCATCAATGAAGACCACAAAAAACCGATCAGGGTAAGGTTGGAATATCCTTTTCATGAGTCCCATGAACACTTCTAGGGAATTGGTCATGAAAAAAGGCATCACTAGGAACTCATAGTGGTCGTATCGGCTCTTAATGGTTGTCTTCGGCACATCCTCATCACGTACCCAATACTGGTGATAGCCTGATCTTAGGTCTATCTTCAAGAACCACCTCACGCCCTTTAGTTAGTTGAAGAGATCAAAATACTCGGTAGTGGATACTTGTTCTTCACGGTCACTTGGTTCAGGCACCATAAGTGCTTGCACAACCTCAAAAACTTATCTTCATTCCTGGGAAAAAGCACTTGGGCTACACATGGTGAAATTATGGGCCTTACAAACCCCTTCTCCTAAAAGTACTCTAGTTGTACCCTCAACTCATGACACTCTGTAGGAGACATCTGATATGCTGGTGTGGATATCTGTGTCGTCTCAAGGTATAGGTTGATGCATAAGTCTAACTCCCTATAAGGAGGTAGTCCTAGAACATCCTCAACAAAAACATCCTCATACGCATCCACCGCTACAAGTGTATTGGAGTCCTCTCATCCACTACACCGAGGGTGAGGCTAGCCAACTGGTGAGTGATCTACTACACCCTCCTCCAAGAAAGTTCATCCTAAGCTGAAAGGGATTCCTTATGAGTGGAAAAGAAAAAAAATTTCCCATATCTGTGGACACACCGCACTGTATGATAAAAACAGTGGATCTGAGCATGGAATTTGGATAACCAGTCCATATGAAAGATGATTTCGTACAACCTCGATGCTTCTAATAGAGCTCCCAGTCAAAGCTCTCACCTCCTATAATAATATCACACTGCCATCACTGGTGTTTAATCATCGAATACCCTCTCATATGAGTCTCTAGCAATAACGATCCAACCAAAGGCTCCACTAGAATCACTGAGCTCTGAATGAGAGTTGTGGCAAGGAAGGAGTGACTATAACCTATGTCTACAAAAACTAAATCTAGGTTGGAGAATATAGAGTTCGTACCTCAGATCATCTCTAGATCATCCTGGTCATAAGCCTCTACTGCATGGAGTTGTGCTCTCCCCTATCCACCTACTCCCTATGTTTGAGGTGGACCACATGGGGGTGGTGGCGGTAACACCTCAAACTATTTCCCACTGCATGTTGCTCAGCTTGCTCCCATGAATGGTTTGATACCATGCGGACCACCTCACTCAAACCACTACCTCTACCTCAGTGGTCCCACGACTGTCTTCTGATCATCAGTATGGTAGGTCAGGTAGTCACAATTCATGTGACCCTACCCACCGCACTAACAGCACGGTCTACTCCTCCACTAACCACCTATGTATTTCAAGCTCTTCACCTCAAACCCTACATCCTGGGGATTTCCTCTAGAAGGTATGCCTGTATGGGCCATGGTGTCATCTACCTACTTCCTACGATAAATAACTCAACAACCTATTGTTTGGTGGTGGCTTTCTCTATCGATGCCTGATCGAAAAAAAACTATCTAATAGTAGTACTTGCTCTAGCACTCCAGCCAGCATCAGGATATTGAGAGAAATCGTCAATGCCCTGATCTCCAATCGGAGTCCCTTCTCAAGGGTTAGGGTCCTATATAAAGGGTCTCACACCATGTCTATGGAGTAGAGGGAGAGGTTGGTAAACCTCATAGAGTAATGGGCCACATTAAAACTGCAATGTTGTAGGTGCAGTAGCTCCTAAATATGCATAGAGCATAGTGTCGACGGGACGAAGTCCAACCACGAAAGGGCCACCTCCTCGTGTTTCTAGAGTATCAACATCCACCATATCCCTACTGAACCCTGAAAAAAGACTATCAACATGTATCATTATCTCATCATCTTGTGTCTCTACCACGTGAAAAACGCATGCAACATCCTCCAGCCTGTCCTCAGCTACCTATGGATCTGTCTCACCATGAAACCTCAGAGGCCTCTATCTCTGGAACTCAAGCAGCACACTCAGTCGATGTGCACTGTCTGTAGGTGGGGCTAGTATTATCTTCGTATCTATAGGTGGTGGTGCAGCTAGCACCCCACCCATAAGTGTTACCGCTATAAGTGGACCCTATACCGATACATCATCACTCGGTGGTCCACCGTCATGATCTCTCACTTGAATCATGAAGGGTTGTCTATATGGAGTCATCCTGAAAGGAAACAAATGTGCCATGGTCAATAAGTTATAATTGGTAAGCTAACCCAAAATAGATAAATAGAAAAGAAACATTTTCTACGTAGACACTACAAATGTTTTCATGCACAGATGTCAAAAAACAAAACTCATGGTCCTGGTGTATGGATACGTCGGCCGCTGCACCAAAACTGGATGCCCTAAACTAAAATCCAAACTCAAGACACTAAACATTATTGCTCCATTGAAAAAATTGCAGACTCTCAGTTCTTCTGGTAGAACTGACCTCCCAGAGATACCAATTTTCTTGACCCATCACCTGAGGTCCATGCCGTGACTACCCCAAGCTCGCCTTCCATAGGCAAAGGGTTGGTGACTGGCACTGTAAAGGCATAACCCCAAAAGGAAAGGCATTTCCTTTAAAATTTGTGAACATAGACAAAGTACACACACAAAGAAGAACACAAGGTGCCACTATTGAAAGTAAAAGTAAGTATTAAATGTAAAGGGGCTAGTATACAAGCCCAACTGAGAGAAATTTACAACAAAAGGAAAGAAAGACATGCTCTGGAGATTGTCTACTGAGGATCCAACCTGAATAGCAGGTACAACACCTTCTCTGACATCACTATAGATCACCACATCTATTTACCACCTCAAAGAACCATCTAGCCATGGCTCCCTAAGTCTCAGTCAAGTTTTCTATCTTATTCGGTTGAGAGGCTCGACTGCTAATCTGAGGAGTGCTTCTTCGCTGTTGATCCAAAAACGGTCGCTCTACCAATGATCCAAAATGGGTCACTCTATAGATTCTCAACGATGTTTCATGCTACTATAGATCAAAAGAGGTTCTCTCTCATGCTGATCCATGGAGTTTCACGCCTGTATCGATCCATAGAGGGTCATGCTACTCTCAATCAACGGAGGGTTGTGATATTGTCAATCCAAATAGGGTTTCTCTCATGATAATCAACAAAGGTTCACACCATTTCTAATATATGGAGGGTCACTCTCATGATGATCCATGGAGGGTCGAGACATTTATGATTCACATAGGGTCTCTCTCTAGCCGATCCACGGAGGGTCTCTCTTCACTTGAAATCCATCTAATGGATTCCCACACCTTGTACAAATATGTTCTAAAGGTAATACTCCTCAAGCCATCGGTCACATTACAAATTCTAATAAGTATCACTAAAAATTATCCCAAAGATCCTTCTTATCATAATGGTTCCAACACAATAGACGACACGTCAATTAGACGTTCGGTCTGTAAGTTATGGTCTTTTAAATAAAAAAGGACCCTATTGGATTTGAGTCTGATCCAACCTGGTTGTATTCAAACATCTTCCAAAAATCAAGTTGAGTATCTAGAGAGGACCACCTCATCACAAGGGTCCCCTCTATGTAGATGGTGGGTCAATCAGACACCCAGTCTGTAAGATACATGTGTTTTTGTAAACAGGCAGCAGGTTGTGTATGGGCCTGGTCCGCCTCTTCCGGACCGACCTGACCAACCTAGCCTGGGGGTCCAAAAATACCATAGTTCAATTAGACAGACTCGACCTGACCCGGTTCGAGTCAAGGTCCGTCTGGCCTGGCCTGGCCTATGGGCCACGGCCAATGGGCCTCACTGGACCTGGCTCAGTTTTGCCGAGGGTCCAGCCCGTCAGGTCTCTCGTCAACCTAGTCTTGTCTGCCCCAGCCTGAAGGGTGCGGGTCTAGCCTGCTGGCACAGGTTCGGCCTTCTGGGTGTGGTTCTGGCACCCTGATTGGGGACTCAGCCTGCCAACCTGACGCTCAGCCATTGGACAGCCAAGATGTAGGTCATCCATCCACGCACCATCTGGCACTGTGTCTCCTCACCCCCGTAGCCATCTGGACATAGCTTCCCACCCCCACGGTGTGCCGATAGGCGCGATGCCCCCCTCTGATCGTGGCCACCACCTACCGCCGACGCACCAGCGGTGCCTTCAACGGGCCATTAGAGTCTCTCCATTGGTTCATTTTTGGAGTTGTTTTCACCTACGTTCTTCATAGGGAATTGTCATCACCATGAATCCTTCTAATTCACCTTGATGACTCTTTGACTAGATGAATTTGAAGAACTCCCCATGAAAAACCATAACGAAGGGACCAGACCTTGTTCGGGTTGTCCAACACCCTCCAAGTTAGAGTTTAATCATGGGGATAAACATGATGATAACCATATAGCTTGAAAACCCCCCAAATCAAATCCCTCAAAATGTCCACATGCAAGAATGGGTGATTCGTGGATTAACCCGTTAGTCGGTTGATTGGTATTCATCATTAATTTTTTAGAATAAAAAAGAATAAATCATCAAAAACATAGAATACACATACCCCAACATAGATTTTTTGAATCTTTTGATGACAATGGATGTGATTCGCGTCGTCGTCGATCAGCGATCGTTGGAATTCTTCGTTGCTTATCAACCTCTAGAACTGATCCTCCAAATTCCATTTCATTCATTCTTAATTATTCATTGGAGAGGGAAGACCGTTGAAGATTTGTCAGATAATCTCCAAGGTTTAATCCTCATTCAAAAAATGCATCAGTCAATTAAAAGGAAATATGTAGTAGGGTTTCAATTATGCTGCGATGTCGCATCGTTACACTGTTTCATTTATGAAATGGTTTCCCAGTTGCAGTCCCTTTATTTCATCTTTACACTACTTGATATAGGTCATTAAAGAGGCTCATTAATGTACCTCATCGCCACCTCGTCACTACACCGCATCATCGCTGTCTTCCACTTAACGGTGAGAAAAGAAATAAAATAATTCCTTTAAATTATTTTATTATTTTTCTCGAATGGTCTGACAAATAACTTTTCCACTCAACCATTTCCGGCTGAGGTTAAGTCATTTCTAAGATAATTTCTTCATTCTGAGTTCAACGTTGCCCTTTGTGTTTTGATCTGATCAATGGTACAAAAATTATAAAAAACATGCTCGCACGTTTACTAAAGATACCTTAAAATAGAGTAAAATTATGTTTTGGGCTCTCCAGGCCTCATAATTAGATGTCTACAGAGTGTGTGGTCTCAGAATAATTCTACATAATTAAAATAAATTACACAGAATTTATGAGACGCTACATGTATAATGAAAGTGAGATGGGATACAATCCCACGCTTCTTTAATTGATAAATGAAATCTTGGTTAAGATACTATATACCCCAGTCTATGCAGAGTTACTTATTATCTTACCAAAAAAGTTCTAAACTTCACACAATTGTTCTTTAAATATATTAATTTAATCTGACTTAAAAAAATTATGTAGATATAAAAATACTTATAGAATTCAACAGTGAAAGTAATGAATTACAAAAATCCACCCAATTTATCTAATATAAATGAAACACATATGTCAGTATGAATTAATTCTAGTAATTCTATGGATATTTGTCCCTTCCCATAAAAGGGTTCTTGGTTCATTTTCCCTTGTAAAAAATAAAAAAATATATCCATGGTTATTTACTCAGTTAAGTCTAAATACCATGCATGATGTAATTTCATAAAATGCTTCCCATTTACATAACCAATCTTGGAGATCTAGTAGTGGGTGTTATATGAGTCATGTTCACTTGTTTTTTCATAAATTTTCATTATAGTTTTTTTAAATTTAGGTATATATAATCCATTGTTAAGACTTTTCATACCATTACACATTCTTTCCTTACAAAAGTGACAATATTTATTTCTATACTTCAAATAAAATACCATAGTTTCCAATTTTGAAAATGATATTATATTTCTGGTAAATGAAGTAACAAAATAACAACTATTCAATAAAATAACGAAACCACTATGGAAAGTCAAATGATAATATCCCACTACCAAGGCTTCTAGACTCACACCATTTTCATCCTGAAGATGCAATTAACCTTTTTAAATCTTATTGAATCTACTTGGTTCCTATATATGAATATGAATGGTCGATCCACATGTTGTATCCAATACCCAACTCATACATAATGAAATATTTCAATCAATGAAAAATTTACATAAACTTGAAGAATTTCCTTACTTCTGCTTCCAAGATCTACAATTCTTCTTCTAATGGCCTTGCATTCTATATAGAAATCGGACAACCTCTAGCTTGTTTCGCCCATTATGTATCTTTATCCCTTTGTAATGAATATGAAACGATGTGTTTGGCTTGGGATTAGCCTTATACCCCTTATCCTTTCCCTTCCTTTTTTATTCAATATAAGGACTAAATAATTTTTATTCTTCATATCCTTATCATCTTGGAAAACTAAAGTCTAAATATCTGGGAGTTACTTTCTCATGTTGTTCAAATTATACTTAAGAATGAAATTTGAAATGCATAGCCATAAAGATGAAAGAATAAGATATTTTACTAGTTCTTAGTTTATCTTGATCCCGAAGGATTCAAGTCTCTCAATGTAACCAACCATAATGAGTACATGAGGACTTTCTTGATTACCTTCTTCATGAATGCACCTATAAACTGCACTTGATATCTCATACCTTTCACAACTTGATCTCTCATGATATAATTTCTAGAAATGAGTTAGAATATCATAGTCATATTCATCTTCATGTATTTTCTTCAATTGATGGACATACATGAAAACATGATATATTTTATATCAATAGTATCATCTTCATTCATTTCCCATTTTTCTTTTTCATCTGTCATTTTTCCTCATGTGGTTTGGCAATAACTGAGGACTCCAACAAATAAATATTCCTCTCTTGATATAGTATTATACCAAAGTTCATGTACCACTCCCAAAATCTACGCCCAGTTAGGATATATTCATTATCCATTATCGATTGTAGTAGTAATGATATGGTGGTGTTTTTTATGTCCATTTCGATCTATAAAAAAATTAGTAGTTAGTACATTATCTTGATTACCTTTCAGACATTATCGATTATTTATTTAAATCATTAAATGTATCTCATTATTTTATCAAATATTATTATCCCTCACTACATGATTCATAATACTCTATCAATTGATTTTTCTACAAAAAAGTTTCCATGAAACCTCTCAAAATATCCTACAAGATTTGTCTATGAAACTACTTAGAAGGTTATAAGGTAGGCCCTAGATTGGCCAACTAAACTGATTAGTAGTACCTTGAACAGCTTAGTAAAATCCCATCTTATCATAATCATAACTTTCATTACCTCAATGGTTTTCCTCTAAATTGGTAACAAGATATCATTGGATTATTCTTTGCTAACAACATTACGTAAGTCATCACATTACTCTCATAAGAACTCCCTGGATGTTAGAGGCACCCTCAAACTTGGCTAACGAGAAACCCATTCACCTGGTTTTGTTTACGTCGGAGAAGAAAAAGGAATTACAACTTAATATCACATTGAGTGGTTTTTAAAATTTCTTGATGAATGTAATAATTTTTTATCAAATATTTTCAAACTATATTGTCATTATAACAACTGAATATGAATTAATATAAAAACATTCATCACAAATTTGTCCATTTTTCTTATTTATTATTCTATGTGTTATTATACTAAACATGAAAATTTAACAAATCAATTAATAAATTAAATAAATTACCTGACCGGTATTGAGCATCTATTAATTTTTTATTTCGTTAAACTTATGGATCAACCATGACCTAGGAGAATTATTCCTAATTTAAGTCTTGAATTATATCATATCTCGCCCTCAATCTATTATATTCACTTCTCATCTAGGGTACCACATCATCATTATAGGGATTTCTCCTTACAATTTAAACATCAAAAGTATAAAAATACTCACACACAGTTGATGGGGTGTTAGGAAGCAACATATATATACATCTATAAATGGATGTGAAAACCCTTAAAAAGATTGAATTAAAAGGATGTTACAGAGACTGTCATAGAATTAACTAATTATTACATTCATTGAAAACATGTAATAAATTAATAAATAAAACTAACCAGACATACACATGGTTAGTAACTACTCAAGACCATTTGGCAGGGTGAGAACGACTAGGGAGAAGTCAAATCACCTTGTTCGATAAACATGATAGTGGAAGGGTTTGCATGACTAGGGATGGGGTATTTATAAGGATAGAGAGGCCAAGGATTTTTTTAGGATACTTTTTTTAAATATTTTTTTTATTTCATTCCTTCACGAGTCACTTGCAACAAAAACAATTATCATCTTTTTCAGAACTATCAGAAGATTCATCATCCCTTCTAATTAATCAAAAAAGTTATTTTGTTTTTTTATTAAAATATTCTAAATGTATATTCCATAGGATGAGTTTTTTTAAACATTCTAAAAACTAGTGGATGAAATTCCACTGGTCGGTGGGGTTTTGGCCACCAGATTCATCCCACAACATGTACATAATTTAATCACATTTCTCGAAATAAGTTTTCTCGAAGTTTATTATCAAGCCTTTCAAAAATAACATATATATCATATATTTTCATCATTTTTAACTAAAAGTAAACCAAAAATAATCAATATAAAATTGTTTGGATGGAAATGACATGTACATTTGAAATAAGATCAATGCATGGAATCTTTCATTGGAACATAATTAAATCACTTAATATAAATTAAAAGAAATTTAATTTTTCCCTAGCTCAACAAATTTTCACACTCCCTTTTATCCAAATTGATGGTACATGGGCACATATTATAAGCTACAGGGCAAGGGATTTAAAACCAATCACCTCTAGAGTGATGAAATATCATTACCCTCAATGATTTGAGCCTTAATATAGTTCAGGGATCTCATGTGAATTATCAGAGAACAAAATTTCAGCACGAATGATTACATCATTTAATTCAATGTGTTTTTAACTACAGCCCATCCCTAGCTACTATTGGATGAAGGATTCGAATCTCATCCCCTCTAGGTCATCCCCATTAGCTTCATGAATATTTTTTTATTCCATTCATCGAATTCAGGGTGCTAGAATGGAGATTGACTTTTTCACGTTCACCTAGATCATGTGACATTGATTCGTGAATCCATTCTTGGATTATTTTCAAGGAAGGAGACATTCTCTCCCTAAGTAGTAGGAGGAGATAAGTTATTTAAATTTTTGGAAAGAGCTGTACAATATATATGTGCTCCTGTGAACTTATATATTGGATAATTGGATAGGGTTACCCAGTCCCAATATATTTTATGTTAACTAAATATGAAATAAATAAATATTTATAATGAACTAACTGCAACATAAAAATTATTTAGATTTTTTCACCTTCTTGTAAAATATAAAAATATTATATGATAAAACTCAGTCATTAACTAGACTCATAATTCCCTCAAATATTAAACAAACCTTGAATATTAAAATATTGTCTGTTCATATAATTTTATTCTATGAATTCACTTAATAACTTGTAAATAATTTTAATAAATAAATTCAACCTAATTATTCTATACTAAAATAATCCTAAATTTATTTATTTATCGATGATCGATAGAACATGGAAAAATCTCAATACCCATGTTGGGGTCCACAATTTCTTATATTCCTACTCATTAGGATATGGAAGATTCATGAATATGTTATAATGTGTGACCCTCTATACCAACATCTAAATAGAAGTAAATACAATTCATAGGTGAATATCTGTGTCTAGGAACCCATCAAAGCACATATACAGGTAAGGAAAAGTCATAGAAATTTAAACCTTTCCTATAATAAAATGTTGATTAATATAATCTATTTGTATGTAAATATATCATAATTCATGGTACAAAACTCATTTCATCATCGATTATTTATTTTTAATTTTTTATCTAACAAGATAGGCATACCTTTGACTACCATATCCTTGGTTTTATAAAGGTAATATCATTTTAATAAAAACGGCCTGAGATATCACTTCCCCAACTGAGAAGTGATGAATTTCATCTGAATCATTTAACAAATTTCATTCCACCAAAGAAACATCCAACACAAACAACATCACCACAAATTCATTTTTATAATTTTTCACTCCATCAAATTAAGTGATAAAATGGAACACATTAATAATATCCTCAAATAAGGATACCAATAAACATGTTCATATTTTATAAAAAACAATGGCAGTTGAATCATGTGGTGTTCCTATTAGTGGGTATGTACTCATGATCTCATCAATGCGATATCACCTAGTGTAAATTTCATGAGAATAATTGTCAATTCTTATAAGCCCCTAGTACCTAATGGTCTCAAATCCTAAGTGTCCATTAAATATAATGTATTTGGAAAACAGGTCATATCTTTAAAAAAATTCCATGGTATCTCTTAGTTCTCAATGAAGCCTATGAATTGAGATAACCATTTGATATGACATGTAATATAAGGATATTACTATAAATATATCGGGTGTGAAAGTATCAAATATAATCTCATATGATAAACACATTTATATTTAAAACTATATACATGTAATGGTAATAAAATTAAATAAATTAGTTGGGAATTGGGGACCCACTTTTAGTAATATAATAAGCTCATCCTTACTCCCCTTTTAAAGTGGTTATTTTTTCAGTTATCTTCATGCACCCTTCAATTAGAGAATTGAATTGTATAGTGTTAGTGTTTCTTATAGTTGAAACAATGTACCATAGGATTACAATTGATCAAGCCCTTCTTTTCTTCAATCATATTAGTGACACTATTCATATCCTTTCAATGTTCATTTTATTGATGCTCTTCCTTTCAACACTTAAAATATATCTTCAATCCATTAATACGGTTTTCAGGATAATTATTCCCACACTTAAGAAATATGGGACTTGTATTTTCATCACTCAATTAGATTTATCCATTGATCCTCAAGAATTAAACTATATTCTTTAATTTTTATCTCCAAGACATCATGACCATTGTGAATCACTAATATTAATCTAGAATTTAATTGTACATCATATTACTTAATCAATGTTTTCAAAGTACCAAATGAAAAATATTATAAAAGACTTGGTCTTACCCAATAAAAGATGTGTTTATCCTTAATTTAATGGTTAATTATAAAGAAAGTGGAATATTATGTATCCTTGTGAAGTTTTCCTCCTAATAATTTATTAATTAATCCTCCTGTTACTTATGTCAAAGTAACCCCCTCTCATCTTATACATTAAAACAATGGAGAAGTCACACAATTACCTTCTCTCTCAAAAAAATGATGCAAGTAAAGAAAATAGTATTGATTATCAAAGAATAATTTTGTACGATAATAATACTTGATATTATGATGTTGAGAAGATTGCTCATCCACTGATATTTGTGATGAAGAAACTGAGACACCACCATTACCATCACGAGGTCCATTTTGTTTCCTGAATTGATTTGAAAAAAAATATCATCTTCCATAGACTGTTAAATAAGTGTCTAGAATGATGGTTTGTCATCCAACTACAATTTGATATCCAATTTGTGTCTCAAAAAGGAAGCTAAATGGATGGAATTGGAAGAATTTTTAACCATTCACCCTTCCCTATAAAGGACACCATTCAATGTAGTGCTTCATAATGAATAGTTTTCCAACATTTATAACACTATCTATATAAGGAGTGTGTAATATTATCGTTCCTTTAAGAGAACAATGAGAAGTAGAATGGATCATCTAATGATTAATACAGTTGGCCTAGGGATTATTCTTATAACTCTTATGAAAGAATTTACTCTATATTTTTTCCTTCTATCGGTGGGTTTCTCTAATTGTAAACTATAATATTAAGCAACAATTTATGGCTTTGAGATATCCTTATAGATATTGGGAGTATATTAAAGATCAATGATAATTCATAGTTGGTCAATAAAAATAATAATTATGAATACTCCATTAATATGGAATAATTAATACCTCTACTTGATTATTTACAGTGGGTGATGGTAGAAAAATATTAGAAATAGATAGGAAAAATAAAAAGGATTGATGAAAAAAAATTACACATTATAATTAATTAAACCCAAACTGAATTTCACAAGAATTAATTTATAAAATTCAGATCCTGTCATTCCTTAAAAAATAATTGGTACTTGATCTTAGAACTCCAATGATATCTATGAAGAAAACATCAAAGCATGAATGAAATTTAGAAGGTTCTTAAGCCATACATAAGTTATACTATAATATAGGAACTATATAATAATGGTGGATAGATAGTGAATCATCCCCCCACTAATAAAAAATTTCTCAATAAGTACTTTTTATAACTTAACAATGGGTTAATATCATTTTTATAGTATAATTCTAAACTAAATAGAATAAAGTTCCCAATATTACAACATTAATAAAAAGTTCATTTTATCCTAGTTACGTGATATAAATAATAATGATAGAATCCTTTAACATATTGTAAAACTATATGATATTTCATTGTTATAAAATAAAATAAACTTTTAACATCTGCCCATGTCATGCACTCTCATATGATTTGAGAGGTCCACTAATTTATTTTTATTTCTCACAGTGAGAAATAATGGCCTAATCTTAGAGGACCTCATTGATTTTTCCAGCTAACATGATTTTGATTAATCATATTTAAATGCAAGGAATATAGTTTTTACTGTACGGCTATAAATTGAATAGTGAAATGTTTGTCCTTTACGATTTTAAATTTGACAGAATTACCCACTTTAAATGGACACATTTCATTATATGGGAGCTAGATCTTTATAAAATTATAAGCACATGGTTTTATTTCTTTTTTAATCTACTTCTTGGGTAATAATCCCCTCCCAATGCAAGATCAGGATCTATAGTGGGATTGTGTAATATAAAAAATATGTGTGGCTTGATTCCTGGTGTTTCAAGATATGTAGTAACATTTTGATCTATTATCATAGGAACGGTCAAGGATTCTACTAACGCTATTTTTTCCTTCATTTTGAGATCATTTATAAATAATGTTGCATTTTTTTCATTATTTATCAAAAATAGAGAAACCCATATATTTAATCCATATTATCCATAATTTGACCCTTATTTGTGGAGAAGTACATTATAAGACCTAAATGTGGCATGATTCTTTATGTATTATGATATATAGTAATGTTGGGTTCTCTTGTCTTTGAAATGTACATGAATAACCCTCAGTTTTATTACACATTAAAAAGAGCTATATATGTATAAGATTTCTCAATGCATGATTTATATACATATGTTTGTCTTCTCAAAGAAATAAATTCCCCATATTAATATTAATTTTTACTACAATATGATTAATATTATTGAAAAGGTCTTCATTGCATGACCATAAACAGAAAAACACATTTTCCCTCATTATAAAACATTAAATAGTATGACATGAAATTCCATTTTACACAACGTCTCAAACTATTTCGGATGGTATTTTTTTGAAACAAATTCTCAAAACAAGGGATTTAAATTCACATTAGAATTAATACTATATTTTTTTCAGCATTAAGATAAAATTCCCCTCATATATTAGAACCACATGTGGCTTTATTCAAGTTATTTAATGATACATAGTGATGTATGTATATCTTATCCAAGGCCCAATTGCAAATTACTCAATATTCCCCCCCCCCCATTAATTGTATGGTCTCTTCATTCACATCTAATCATTACATCAGACTCTACACTTAGAGTGAGTATCCTTTCATTATATCTATTTGTGTCCTAATTCCTATTATATTAGGATACATAGGCATTAAAATACCACTTATCATGAGACTTTTTATAAATAATAACCAAATCCCTTCTCCATCAAGACATTTTAGCCCCATCATTTATGTCAGATTTTCCTCAACAAATCCAATACTAGGAAAAAACAATATTATTTTTTTCATAAGTGGGAACAGTGAAAGACTATAATACTATTTTTGTAAATCTATAAACATAGTATTGGATTAAATGACCATCTCTATGTCCATTACTGATGTTTATAAAAATCATATCTCATAATAATTTTGTGTGTCTTAATTCATGTTCTCATATGACATGTATCAACACCTAGATCAGTAATCCTATTCCAAGAAAACATTTCCCTAATATTAAACATTGTCATAATTTATGGTATCCTCATTAATATCATATTTTATTATATCATACTATATTATTAGATATAATTCCATTTCTTGTCAAAATGTACTCTTTATAAGACCTTACGTTTCAGAACATCTAAGTCTTTATCGAATGACGTAAAGCAACATGGTGTATGGTCCAACCCATAATACAATAATATTATTAGAGTGGTTCATTCTGGGAATCATATATTTTATGTGTGATTTTGATTAGTGTGAAATTACCTATATGAATTTTCTCTTCATATGAACCTAAACATTATAATTTTTTCACCCTTTTCACATGATGTTAAACTACACAATATGTAGTCCACCTTTCAAGAGAATAAATTCTATAGAGTAAATTGTTCAACATAACCCAAACAACCAAAATTATATCCAAATCTATCTAAGGATGTATAATATATGAAACCCTACACTATGATGGAAGGATCCTATGCTTAATTTATGCTAGATTAATGATGTAGATACTAATAAGTGTGATGTGTATCATGATTCCTAATATTTCAGGATTTATAGATTGATGTTTGAATAAAGTATTTAAAACTCATCCATGTATCACCACCAATCTTGATTCCCCTTCATCATTCCCAAATACAATAATCATTGTTATTTTGATACTATGATGTTCCAATCACCTCTTGTATATTTCATTACATATATCATACTACATTCATTATGTTTTTAAATCCTCATAAAATCTAAACTATCATTAATAATGAGTGTACTATTATCTAAGAAAAAGATCATACTGGTAACAACAATCATTGCCTCCATATAAATCCCTTCCAACCAGATATATGTTACATCCTAAGTAAAAGGTCATTTAATCTCCATATTCCCCCAAAGTCATTTTTGTTCAACTCGTCACCCAAATAATTTTTAGAGGTCACCATAATTATTCTTGTTCCATATAATATTCCTTATTCAACTACTTTAGGTCATGATTTAAACCAATTTCAATACCCATTCAAAGGTATTAGATTACACTTATCTAATTAGCCCTAAATGGTTTTTCATATCAAACCCCTTGAACTGTAGTCCAAGCATTATGACCTTATATAATAAGAAATCCCCTTTCATATAGTCTGTAACTTAAGTGTTCTATTTATTAATGATTGGTCTTAACCATTCATGGTTATCAGTAATGTGAGTATCCTACAATAAGGGACACTTTTATTTAATAATCATCATCAATGCAACCATGTTTGGCCTTTTCAATCATAGGCTTCGTTTATCCTATGGGGATGGTCCTCTAAACTCTACATTCCCCAACAACATTATAGAAAAACCTGTCATTCGAAGGTGGTTAGTGTTAATTCCTTATATTCTAGTTACATTTCATCAAAGAATATTTCAAATTTCTTGAGTTCTGATTTCCACATCTTATAATTAAGTTATTCAATTGGATTTGAAACCGTAGATGTTATACATTCATGAATTGCACTCATTTTCAAGGGTGGAATTTGAAATCATAATTTTAAACATTTTTTGTCCTCACTGTATAACCCTAAAAAACAAGAAACCCCAGTCCAATAACTATGATCATAAAATATATAGATCAAGTCATGAGGTCTTCTATAGTATAATTTGGTTCTCATTCAAGTCGATTTTTACCTTTCCCTTGAAATGTATTCTACCTTTAGCCTATTAGTAAAATTTTATCAACCTTAATGTTAAAAAGTACTTAGTTAAAGCTATATGGAATTAAATTTTAGAAATAAATGGTCAAATTTATCTGACCTTAAACTTCATCAATACTCATTATAATCTATATGTCCTTAAATTTTTACAAAACTCTGTCAAAACTATAAAGCCATAAAATTTAGCAGCACTCAATAAAATTGATATAAACTTAAATCTAAGAAACTCTTGGTAAAATATATTTGACTGTAAATATTATTTCACTTTGTTCACAATTATAAGGCATAAATTTCCCAATGATAACAACATTAAAATATTTTGGTTCAAAACACCTAAAGGGAAGTCTAGAAAAAATACAACTATTCACACACTAGGAATATACCCTGAATGACCTAAATGAAATTGTGCATTTGAAAAGTAAGAAGGAACAATGATATTCTGGTAGAAAATATAAAAATGGAATCTTGAGTGAAAGTTGAGTTCCTACCCGCTAAGTCTCCCAATATAAGAATTAGTAAAATTTAAGTTCTATATGAACAAATACACAATGCTTTTGAGAACTACCCTATAACTCTGGATAAACACTAGATATTTCCTCTAGTTCCCTCATCCTAAGAAACAATTAAACTTCTCCTACATTTCCACAATTTTGTTTCAATTACTCATGAAAACGTCATGAATTTTTGATTCAATGGTTCTTGTACCCATCTAAACATTGGGATCCTTTTCATAAATTTCTCAATATGGTTGTAATCTTGTAGATTCGCTCATATCTTATATTCGAACAGACCAAATCTAGTGTATGAATATGGTATTTTTACATATAATAATCCATGAGCACACACCAAGGCAGAAATCATTCTCTATTTCTTAATGAACCAACTATAGTGTTACGTGATGGTATATATGCTTATATGTGTCCATCGGTCCAATACTAGGAGTAGACTCTCATTGATTCAATATGTTTTAGATCATGATTAACACTATTTAATTCATAATCAATGTTCAACTTGATAAGATTATCTTATTCTTACTCTATATGTGTTTCTTGAATTCTCATGAATTTCCACTCAAATAGGGAAAATAAGTTTAAAAAATTGAATATAATGAAAGGTTGAGCTTTTAATTCGTTGATCAAAAGAGGATAGATATATATTATTTTTTTGATTCTCTCTTATATATATGAAAAAAGAAAACTTGAACTAGAGTGATATTACAAAAGGATCTTGACTTACTCTTAGAGATGAATTAAATTTTTCACATATTCAATCACATCTTGACCAACATAAATGTTTCCAGTTTTGTATCAAGTCACAACAATGTATCTCTTACAATAACATTCATATTTTTCTTCTCAACCTTCTTAACCTGCAACACAAGGATATTTCATGAAATAATGTTTTTCAAAAAAATTTAATCATTTTTAATTTTTAATTACATGGAAAAATGATTTAATAATTTTCTAAATTAAAAAGTAAATATTTTTTTCATGAAACACTGATCTAATCTAATATTACCCAAAACTCATATTTTATCTTACGTTATACTTGATATTGAGTTTTAACAAAAAAAATATTGTCAGTATAGTTATTTAAACATAATGATTACAACATAGACATTAAACACAGATATATGAATATTAATAAATAATTTTACAATATTAATAAAAATGGTTTTATAAAAATATAAATGTATTGATAAAAAAAGTAACATATATTTAATAAAGTCCTTATATGTTTCCAATATACTATTTTCTAAAAAAATTGTTTTTATTTATTTTTTTCAAACATGAAAAAAATTATTTCTTCACACATATATAGAATTAATAAGATAAAATAAACTTCATTTTTTGAATTATCATGTTAAAATTATATTTGGGTGAATTTTGTGGGGATTTTTGAATAGTTTCATTTTTTGATGAAAAGTAAATATTACTGAACTTTAATTGAAAACTGCATTTTTGTTTAATTTATTTGTAAAGTTAAAATATATTTTAAATATGTTTTAAAGTAAATTTAGTTCAATTATACATCTATAAATACCATTTAGGTCATTTTAATCATTTTTATGTTGAATTTTTATACAAAAGACTTTCTAAACATCTGAAGATCTTCTATTTAAAAACACTTTATCATCACACCTGCTGGATTAATTTTAAATTAAATATTTCTACTTTTGGGAAAATTATTTTTTCAAAGGATTCCATATTTTTAATTATAAAAATTTATATTATCTTGTATGTTAAGGTTAATTTTTTTTGACAAAATGGATAGTCAAAACAGGAATAATTATTTACTGCGGTTATGATAAAAATGGGTTTACTGGGGGTTAAACTAAAATGATAGAGGCTAAAAATCACCCAAAAATGTATAAATATTATTTTATAGAGTTATTTCAATATAAAACTTTTCAATTTCAAATATAGGTTCATTTAATATTTTTTTCTTTTAAATTTATTTATTATTTTGAAGTCTTTATGGAAAATTAAAGTAATTTCTAAATTGATTTCCCACCACTTTTAAAAGGTCCACACCACCCTTCACTTTTTCCACATTTAAAATATTTTAGTTTAGCCAAGCCATAAAAAATAATTTCCTCACTTCTTTCTTATCCCCCTATAATCGTTTTTTGGAAATAAATCTAACTATAGAAGGATTTTTGGGTAAACCTAGTGAGGATGCTTGAAGAATTGGTAACAGAGCTCAATGATGGTTTTGGTTTGATTTCTTCCTCCACCAAATTCTGTTATTGTAATAACATTTTGATGTAATAACCTCATTATATTCCATATAATTATATTTTCTATTTTAATGTTTTTACCTACAAACATCTTCACTTCCATCAAATTGGTTATGAAATCATCGTTCATGTGTACGTCAGACTTCCACATCGTGAATCTATGTCATTCATTTTTTCATTACCACCTATCAAAGTTCGGTATTATGATGGATATAAATTATATATATAATTTTTATAACATAATTATGTCTCTTTATTCATTATAACATATATACATTTTTACTTTCAATTCCATAGGGGATACGATAGTGTCGCTTGTGTGTACAGAGGACTATGACCTCGCTAAGGGATGTGATTTATTTTCACTAAAGCTTAATATGGAAGAAACCAAGGATGAATTTAATTGATATATGTGATATAGATGGAAAATTTGTGATATTATTTTCAAATTTAACATAATTAAAAGATAATATATTACTTTCATTATTAGCTTTTCACTCACAGAAAGATGACAACATCATCCGTGTAAGTTTGCACTATAACTTTCATGAAGTGGTGTGACTCCATTTTCATTGACAACCCACATGGATGATATGTTGAAGTATATTTAGGGAAAAAATGTGTTCTTTATGATATTATTATCATTATTTAAATATATGATATTGCCTACATCCTTTCTACAATGATCATGGAATTATCGAAATGCCACTCATGAGCAAGTATGACCTACCTTCTACATGATTGTAACATACTTCATTTCTCAAAAACGTATTTAATTATTGGTCTTACGAATATTATTTATGTATAAATATAATATTTATTTCAATATTATTATTCCGGATATGATATTACCATGATCAAATTAATAGTACCAAAAATAAAAATCAAAACATATATGAAAAACAAAGTGGTAATTACAAGAAATATTAATTTAACATGGAATTGATAATAAATGGCTAAAAATTACATTATTAAATCATATATGGTATGAAATATAAACTTATGTTTCTCTAATATATTAATAATGAACTTTTAATTATTATAAAAGATAATAAAACTTGTATGAAGAAAGTCGAGACTTAAGGTAAGGGATTCTTAGTCTCTCATTAATTTCTGTGAGAGATATAAAAACTCACCACTAGTTTCCATTATATGGTGCATGTACATATTTTTTGAAATTTTACATTAGGAATCTAAAAATTTTCATTTTATTTATATTTCCAATTGATTTTATTATTTATTTAGGATCATTATTAAAAATATTACCAAAGCACCAGAGGATCTTTGTCTCAATTTTCCATTCTTTGTGACATATTATATAATATAAACCAATCTTCTATCACGAGGTGTATATAAAACCCATTTGATATTTAATATCATGAATTTATTCATTATCTTGTTATAATAATTCTTATTTATAGTTAATAGTTCATTGGGTTTATGATTCAAAATTCACCAATGTGTTGATAATCTTATGTTAAAACCTCATTATGTGCCGGTATTGTTTATGATTATGTTTTTGATGATAATTATTATTGTCCATTTCTCAATAAAAATAAATACTTTTATACTCCTGTTGTTATCCATGGGATTTAAAATTAACAATACTATTTTTGAACTCTTTGGTGCGTAAAATAAAAGATAAATTATTTTTAATATAATTTGGCTTTATTTCTCACCTCGATTGAAAACCCATTTTTCTACCAAAAGAATGTTTTCTAAAATATTGTTTTCAAAAAATTTATAACATTTTAAAAATGATTTATAAAAAAAATTGTTACCCATGTATTTATTTTTTATTTTTTATTTTTTGAAATGAATCATAATTTCATTTCCCAAGAAATGCCTATTTGGCTTTTACCGAAAATATGAAAGGATTCATTTTTTTAATGTGTACAACATGAATAGAATTTATTCTCTCATGAAAACTATTTTATTTGAAAATTAAATTTTACATTATCTTGTTTATTTTCAAGAAATGTATTTTTAATATGTTTTATGCTTTAAAAATATTTTTTAAAATCAATAATGAAAATTTCCTCTAGAAATGTTTTAAATGATTTTTAAATATTCCTTTATATATTTTCTTCTTTAATTTTCCAAGAAAAGGATTTTAAAAATGTTTTATGTTTTAAAAAATGATTTTCAATGAAATGTTATTTTTCTTCAGAATTTTTTTAAATATTATTCAAAAGTAACCTTTATTATTTTTAAATTTTATCAATGAAAAGGATTTTGAAAATGTTTTATATTTTAAAAAGTTATTTTCCAAGAAAACTTATTTTCCCCAAGAAATGTTTTAAATGATATTTCAAAATTACTTTCCATATAACATGACATCATTTATTGAAAATTATTCTTTTCTATCGATATGAACCAATGATACCATTATTATTCATTCTCTGAATGGTTTATATTTATGATGGGAGTATATTTATGATACCAGTTTCTCTTCCATGGGTTATACCATGATAAAATTATTATGAAACTCACTTCATTTCACATATGTTTTTATAAGATTAAATAACGAAATGTCTATGAATGTTGTCCCTTTTCAATAGGTTATGATACGATTAAATGTTTTTAAAACCTATTTCATTTCATGGGTTATGATATGATGAATATTTTGTGATCTTCTGAAACACAAAAATATGGTTTTCATTATGTGAATTGTGGGACCTATGTATCCCTATAATTCATTGGGTAATGATAAATGTTCTATGAGATTATAGGGAACAAGAGTGGTTATACCAATCCTGAAAATGATTGTACACAGCTGGTTATCCCAAGCATAAAAAAAGGGAAGACAGGTGGTTATCCCAAGAATGAAAAATAGGCTTAACATGTGGTTAAACCATGCTCAACGTAAGAAAACATGTGCTTTTCCCAATACTAACATGTTATGAATTCCTCTGTTCATGTCTTTGATATCAGGTTTTCTATGATAATTCTTTATCCACATATCTATGTCTTATTCCAATGTAATTCTTCTATAGCTCATGTTTTTTTATTTACATATGATTTATAACTTATTAACTACCAATCTTCATTCCGTGACTCAAGATTATGATCTTTGATATGAAGGGTATGGTTTTTAAATTTTATTCTCATGTTATCATCCCCAAATTTTCATCTTATGCCTTTGTATCTCCCTTTTTTACCCTTAATGAGCATTTTGTCTTGCCCTTTATTATGTTTTTTTCACTATTCATAAAGAAAGGTTTTAAGTAGGGAATGTTTATTAAGTGTGCTAAATTGTAATATAATTATGAGATATATTGATGATATTTCACCAAAATTATAATATTTTGTACCTAGTCAACAATGACCCTAAACTATTAAGGTTCCCATGTGTGTGTTTGTCTAATATAATGAATGTTGATCTAAAAAGCCATAATATTTATATATCAAACTCCTAGGTTTCGATACTTGAAATCAGATGACATGATTTTCTAACATTTGGAAACTAGGATGATATAACCATAGTGTGATCCCTATGGAAATTTCAAAGGATATATCTATGGATGTCTCTGAAGATAATTCTATGGATGATTTAGAGTATATATAAATTTATTTGGAATTTTGGTAAAGTATATAACAAGTGGTTTTCATGTAATTAAATCCTTTTCTAGTTATTATAAGTGAATGTGTCTCTAGAATAAATGTACCTAGGGGTTATATCTCTGAAAATGGCATCTTGAGATGGACTCGATTATCACCTAGTGCATAAAAATAGGCCTTTTTCACAGCTGGTCTGACACTCCTAGGTTATATGTTTTTGAAATTCATAATATATTTATAAACTATCATGAATTATTATAAATATGGTGACTATGAATGACATATGATTAACCTAAGGTGTCATATATTAAAAGAAGGTTTCATTATATATATATCCTATAAGGGGTTTTTTATTATTCTGTGGTTTTCCACTATGATTAGTGTTCTCACACAATAATTTCTTCTTTTAGTAAATGGATGGATACTGGTGGAATCATCATAATACTTAGCACAAATTAAAATTTAATGATTTTACTCTATAGAAAAAAATCATTATATGAGCTGGAAATAGAAATATTTTTATTATAACCACCCGACTTGCTCAATATATTAATCATAATAGACATCAAACTGATAAATGGAGGGAACAGTATTCTGTAGAGTCCTTCATGATCCAATGTCCACCTTCTTTTAGTGGATCCTATTAATCACTAGTTTCTGAGTAATGGATCATAACCACAAAAAAGATAATTTATATCCACCAATTTTTGAAGAATGAGAATTTCATTTTGGTTATCTATCATTTGTAAGGAGATGAAAATCAATGGTGGACTCTTATCAATAATACAATAAAATTGATTGAAATTAGTTTAATGAATTAGGATAGGTTCACGGACTTATTTTTCTATATGTATATTCCTCATGTTCTTTATATGAATATAGAGAAATATTTCCTTTAGATAAATAAAAATTATGAGGAAAAATTTGGTACCTCTGGGGTAAATGTTACAAAAAAATCCATGGTATGATTTTGGTATTATCATCCAACCTTAATATAAGTATATTTGATTGTTTAGTGGCCTAAAACGAAGTTTATGAAGGGATTTATCCATAATAGACTTTATTTTCTATGAATATATCATTAGATATGATATCAAAGTGGAAATATAGGTTGGAGATGCATATACATCTCATGGTTTTGATTAGAAGATGAAAATTGAATGCAAAGGAAAATCTATGAACCATGGAAAGAAGAAAATGAGATTTCCTTTATTCTCCAAGTGTATGAATAAGAATAGAGTAAATTATATTAAGGGGACTACTAAATGTTTTAAGTGTGTAAAAAAAGGTTTTCGAGTGAATTAATCCCAAAGTGATGGTAATAAGTTTTCTAATGATTTGAATAATTAGAAAACTCCATTGAATGCACCTCCCACACATCAATGTTTCAATAGAAAGGAATTTTGGAATTATGCTAACAAGTTTCCAAATTTGTTGGCTAATAACAATTTTGAATTACAATATAATCTAAATAAAAAAGAAATCATATATGATCTTGGTGGTTGAAGAGAATATTGATAATTAGATCACACTAATCCTACCCTCCTTAGTGGGGAATTTCATGTTTTAATTTTTATGAATTAGTGATATGAAAATATTATTGTTCATCATTTAGTAAAATTTCATGAAATTATTTCACTATACAATAATTATATAATATAGAAATCAAATTTGATATTCTATCAGCATAATATTTAACCCAATCTTTCAATAGAAATATTTTTGGTTAAGATAGGGTATTATTTAATAAATATATATTGAGTTATGTTTTGGGAGAATTTATGTCTCCTTGTAAGATTAACATATGATTTATGGATACCATAATGGGTTTCTGAGTTTAAGATCAATCATAAGTTCAATGTCATTGATACCACTTTAGAGGTATAATATAATGGGAGTTTACCAAGATTAAAGAAAATTAAAATTAAACTATGGAAATGAACCCCTTTGTTTTTGTATAAAGAAAAAAAGTATTTTGAGGAGGAATGCGTTTACACTTTTTGTACATATGACTATTGGTACTAGTAATATTTAGTGATTATATTATCTTTATTTTTTATATAATTATGGGTATTATTCAATCACCTTATATATTAATCACACTTTATTACTATCAGAGAAGGTTATTATTTTGATCCGCCTTCCATATTATACATTTAGAAAGTAGTAAATTTGTAAGGATTACATTATTCAATATTGTTTTATCAGAATATTGTCTTGTTATACTGATAATCATCAATGAGATTTTGAATTTTAATTAGTTAATTATGTCTATTTATGAATTAATTCAATGAATAAATAAGGGAAAACTAATCCGTAGATATATTGGTCCCATTAAAATACTTGGTCTTATCGGGATAGTAGCTTATCACATGGAACTTCCACTAAACCATTCCGAATTTCACTCTATGTTCCATGTATCAAAATTAAGGATGTATATACATGATCCATCTCACTTACAAAACTCTAGGTTCATAATACTAAATCATTAAAGTTTCTATGGGGAACAATTGGTAGATATTTTGAATTGAATTGAGAACATTCTATAAAATAATAGCATTTACATTGTCAGTGTTTTTGTTGAAACCACCAGCTTAAAAACGTCATGTGCAAACATGATGATGTAATGAGGCATAATTATCCATGTTTTTACCAATGTGATGAATTTTGAGGGGAAATTCATTTTAAAGCTGGTAGAATGCAACACCACGATATTTTGTGATATATTTTTTTTCAAATTAATTAATTCTTTTCAATATTTTTCCTAACATGAAAAACTATGTTAAGAATGCATTAAAAATGACACTAAGTTAATCTTTTATTACATTAAACACAAAGTGAATCTTTTTTTACACTCAACACTGTGTTTATCTTGTGTTACACACGATGTTGAGTATTTATAAAACCGTGATATATTATAAATATATTTAATTAAACACGACTCCTATAAACTAGAAACTAAACATAGGGATATTAATAGTAATAAATAATTTTAAATATTTAATATATTTAATATATTTTTTTATATAAAATAAATATACAGATAAAAAATTACTTATTTTTAATTAAATTCTTCACACATTTTAAAAATACTGTTTTCCAAAAAAATGCTTTTTAGTTCTTCTTAGAAACTTTAATAAAATTAATTTTTCACACTTTTAAAATATTAATATGATAAAATAAAATTATATTTCTTAATATTTCTATGAAAATTAATTTGTGATGAATTCATGTGATGTTTTTGAAAAGAATCATTTTCGATGAATAGTAAAAAATGCAGAATTTTAATTGTAGGATGTCTTTTTGTTTAAATTATTTATAGAATAATATTATATTTTAAATTGGTTTTAAATTAATTTTAGTTTATTTTAATCCATTCATCCAATTTAGGACATATTAATCAATTTCAGGTTTAAATTTTATATAAAAAATATGTAAACTTTTGAACATTTAATCTTTAAAAACATACTTTATCGACACGTCTAGGGGATTAATTATAAATTAAAATTTTCTACTATATTTATTGGAATTTTTAAAAAAGGATTACATATTTGGAATTAGAATAATTTTAAATTTTTAATAAGTTCACTATTCTTTGTCCAAAATCAATAGTAAAAAGAGTTAAAATTACTTATTGCAGTTATGGAAAAATGGGTTTACCATGTGGTTAAACTTAAAATATAAATTTAGAAAATAACCCAAAACATCACTTATTGGTTGGAGTAGTGTACTCAAGAATGGGGGGTGAATTGAGTATCTATTCGAAATTTATATTTAAAAAGTATTCCAAAAATATTTCCCCAAAGTTAAATATAGCCCAGTTATTCTAAGTAATATGGTTATATAAGTTTGACTATTTAAATAACTTCAAAAAAGATTTATTAATTCTCATTAATCATAATATCAGTTATTAATATTACTTTTGAAGCTATTAAAATATATCAAATCAATTATAACTTCTTTCCACGAATAAATATCAAAGTAAATTTAGAGATTTTTTTATTATATAGTAAAGTAGTAAAACAGAGAAGACTAAATTAAGAAGCATAGTGGATATAAAACAAGTGGTTTAGTATAAAGTTGAGAAAAAATCCACTACACTTGGTTATCACCTGTCACCAAACATTTTATATAGATAAACTTGATCCACACCCTGGATTGGGGTCAACAACAGTACATAGGACTGTCAGGTCACACGACCTCTTCCACAGTTCTTCGTGGGTATAAACTATTAGGACACATAGGGACCTCTTCCACACTTATCTATGCATACAAGATACTAGGACACATAGGGACCTCTACCACATTTATCTATGGGTATACACAAGTGTAAAAAGATGTTTGATAAAGGATAACTTGTATCCTTTAGTTTAATGCAGAAGATAGAGTGTGTTATTATACAGATACACACGCAGCTTGAAAGCTAATAAAATGATACACAGCAGAGCAGAAATGATGATATAAGGTTATAAGTGCTCTAAATGGTTGTCTACACAGCTCTGGACTTCTAGGATGAAGCAGATGCAGAAATCGAGTTCTCATATGGAAAACAGAGTATCGCAAGTCAGCTAGATCTAGCATGTGTTCTTCATGGTGTTGACAATGCGAATAGGTCCTTGAATCTAGGATTTATGTATTATTTGTGTGTTCTTTGGAAGTATTGAGTTTCATGTGTTGTTTATCTTCTCAAAAATGCCCTAAGTGTTTCTTCGTTATAGTGCTCACACCCTCTTGCATGCTCTCTTTGTTTCTAGGCTGCACTTCTCTTTTATTTTGGAGTACATGTGTTGAAGCCAATAGGATGCATGTATTCTGAAACTCACACCTCATACTGTCAGATGACATGTCTACAATAAAACATTAATTAGGTTAGTACATTTAAAATCTTCAAATATGACGTTAGATATTAAATTGAAATATAATATGAAAGATTCAGAAATGGTGTCACAGTCTATCAAGAAATGGTGTCTTCATGAAATAGTGTCTTCTTGAAATAGTGGCTCCTTTATTTCCTTTGAGTGGTGAGACAGCTATAGTTAGACAAGGATCAGAAACCGGTACCCTAGATACGATGTTAGGATCATTGTGTCTGGTCATGGTGTATGAATGGTTATGGTTTCTGAAGGGGCACGGTGTCTGGATGCTTATGGTGTCTGAAGGGTCATGGTGTATGGATGATTACATTGTCTAGATGGTTACGGTGTCTGGATGTGTATGGTGTCTTTATAGTTACGGTGTCTAGAAGGCTGTTATGTCTAGATGGTTACAGTGTATGGTTGGTTACAGTGTCTAGAAGGGTACTGTGTCTGGATGGTTACGGTGTCTAAATGGTTATGGTGTCTAAATGGGTACGGTTTCTAGATGGTTATGGTGTCTTTTTCCTTATCTAGAGAAACATAACTGGTGGCAGAGTCACGGTGTATCAAACTTAGCCAAAAAAAATTATTTAGACTTAAGTAGTGATATTCCTAGAATGGATTAGACTTAAACATTTATCAAAGAAATCATTATAAAGTAAATTAAATAGTGTACAGTAATCAAACTGAATGTATAGAAATTAAGATCATGGACATATTTATTTAAAGTATGAAGATACTAATAATCTGTTCATATGATGTGAGATAGAATTCACGGAATTAACATGTTTTATAGAATGAATTGGATTTTTGATCCTTAAAACATGATTAACAAATGAGGAGTCCAACATTCTCCCCTTTTTATGATCAAAAATCATATGATGTTAGAGTTTATATTTCTCTAATGTTCATATAAACTACAAATTTTTCTATTCATTATTTAGTGTGAATATCCCCCCCCCCTTTTGGATTATCAAAAAGAGTAAATAGAAAATCGACAATAAAAGTACACAATGCATTATATAAAAAGAGTGGCAGTACACAGAATAAAACAAATGCAATAAGATCTCTATCAATAGATAGTAGTCACTCTTCTTCATAACTGTCTGGTTTTCTCTTTTCACTTAGTATCATCATTAGAAAAAGAGGCGCTAGGAGCAGAAGTTTTAGTGGAAGAAGCGAGTGAACTAATTAATAGAGAAGGTAAAAAAATACCTTCAAATATAGAAGGGGACAAGGTAGGAGTTGTAGAAGACCGAGGCCATTATTGATCAAGGATAAAAGGTATTATTTGACTTAGAGTCTGATAGAAAGATAGAAATGTATAATAAAGGGAAGGATATGAGATGGTAAGAAAACCAGATCTCAGGGTTGTAGCTGTAGGAGCCATAATGGTAGTACTTTGTACATAAAGATAAGGCCTCAAAAGCTTGATAAAGTCAACAATGATCCCTCCACCATACTGCATTTCTTTTTCAAAGTCATCCTTATACTCTATGAACATGTCCAACTGATGAGTGAACTCTGTAAGCTTTTGAACTTTATTAATTAAGGATTAAGTTACAAGAGGAATCCATAGATTCTATACAAGGTACAAGGAATGATTGTTCATGTAATTCTTAGAGAAGATCATGTTGAATTAGAAGTTCACTTTCATAGAAATTTCTTGTTGAGAATCATTAGCAATATTGGAATGGATTCTCACCAAATCAGGAACTATATCACTATTCTTGATAACTTCAGATAGAGATTATTTATTGAAATCACTAAGCAAAGCCTAAAGTTATTATTTGAATGCTGTTCAAAATAGATAACTAGCTAAATAATGTTGAGAATATTGTCCAGATTCATTAGAAGCAGTGACAGCCGGGGTATGAGATTTTTGTTGATTGAGCACTTTCTGAAGGCACCACTTATACTCATCAGTTAACATGTTAATTCCAATAAAAATTTCATGTATCTCTTGAACAATCTGTTTGTTTCTTTAAGCTACTTTTCCAGTTGAAGAGGTTAGATGATGTTGAATTAGTGAGGATACTTCCTATGGAGTCTGAGTAACAATATTCTCAACAATATAAGAAGTAGCCTTTGGTCTCGAGTTCAACACTTTTTTTTTCTTATTTTCAACCATACCTCTTAGAGTCTTTACTTCATCACTAAGTATTTTATTCTCAGTTCTGGTTTCATGAATCTCATTGATCATCTTGGGTTGAATCTTCCAAATAATTGTCTCCAGTAGTAGCGAAGCATCTTTTTCACTCAAATATTTTACAGGAGCCAGAGGGATATTGAAGAGATTTTCCACCCCAGCCAAACGGGTAGTTGAAAATTATTTTAGTTCATCCTTATTTACCAAGGTTGGAGTTTCTTGTGAAGGCTCAGAGATACAAGCTGAGACAGGTTCAGGTTCTTTGGTGGAATCGCTTTAGGAGATGATACCATTTTTAACTAAAACATAGTAGTTAGATCAAGTCCTTCGAAAAAGACTTCCTATGAATCATTCTCATAGAAATAAATGGGGAATTTATACCATGTGTCCACTGATCGTGGATCAATCAGATTTGGCACTTCAATAGATTCCAGACTGTGGGGCTTCTCCCCCTCAATAGGTTCATCTTCCTCAAGATTGAGATATTTAGATCCTTCATCTATTTGCACATTGTCATCCCTGATTTCCTCAGCCATTATTTTTAGCTAATGGAAAGTCTTTCTCCATTCTCTCTTAAGAAGAAAAAATGAATTCAAGAACAGCTTGTTCCTCTGAGAGGTCCTCAAGTGCATCTTCTTTCATAATAGGGAGATCTTCTTCTATATTTTTTTTTCTATATCATCATTTTTGTTAACCTTAGAAAAAAATTATTCTTCTACATGTTCCTAACCTGTATTTTCGTACACAGGAGACAGATTTTCTTCTATATGTTCTTCTATGACATCCTTTTCTCCTTCAACAGCAATAGAATCTTCTTCTGTAGTGGGTTGTTCTACCAAATCAACAACCTTTTCAGGAACATATATTTCCTTCTCAATTATGACTTGAGAAGTAGTTGTATTTTCTTCTTCATCAAGAATAGTTTCTCTCAGAGGTATAGCATCCTATCCTTCTTCTTCGACATTATAATATTCAACAAGTTCATCTGGATCCAAACCTAGATCAGAAATACCTTTAGGTCTTGAAGGGTGATTTAATGGATTAAAATTTTCATAGTCTCTATCATTATCTTCCACACATGAGTTTCTCTATAGATTCCAATTGATTTTCATCCTATTTAAACAAAAATTCAACAGATAAAACACATAATCCTTGATAACTTCTATACTCTATCCAACCACACCTTTGGCACGAAGCATAGGCAAAAAAACCCGCGAATAGATTAGGGAGGTTGACTTGGAGGTGGTCTTGATTAATTCACACATATAGTGTATGACATACATAAAAAAGATGGATCTGGGGTCCATTTTTCATGAGATGTATCATAAATACAACTGGATATATGAGTATAGAGAAATAACCTTTTCTAGGGATAATTAAATTTTGAATAAACTTAAATAGAATTCTATATTTTTCATTTAGCTCGGTAGTGATGGATCTTCTCATGGTTTCATTTCTAGATAAATTCCTCATAGAATATTCCCAAACAAAGAATTAACTTAGTGGTGGAGGACCTATCTGGTAGTCCTCAAAAATACCTTCATGAGGCATCTTAGGGCATGAAACCCATAACCTCGAAGAAAATGTGCTTATATGGCCATTTATCCAAATTCTTACAACATAAAAAATCTTTAGAATCAAAAGAAAATTGTACATACTGATAAAATTGTGCAACTAGCTTCGGGTAGATAGGAATATCTTCCTTATTAAACCAATATATCCAACCTTACTTTGTGAGGACTTTAAACACCAAAGTATTACTCATCAAAAGACACTTAGGGAATACCTCTTTCTCAGGTATTACTATTCAGTTTACCAGATTTGGATTCAGAGGACACTCAGGTGCTAACTTGGGATCTATCTTCAACTTCTTCTTGGAACAACATTTCTCAAGAGTCGATGATGAGGGACGTTTCATCCTGGACATTCACTGAATTTTTGAGAGAGAGAATGGTTGAATAGGGGTTACGGTTTGATAGAGGAGAAGAAATATCAAGTGAAGAACAAGTGAAACTTCTTTTATTTCATCATTTATGAATACCAAACAACAGAAAAAAACGTAGGAATGTAAAAGGGTAAAATAATGAAATACCATGATACAGGTACTAATTTATAAATAAAACAACAAAGTATTCTTTTAACAATTTTTTTGGTGAGACCGTAATCAATTTTTATGGTGGTACCGTTACAAGCCTTCACTTTGAGACCATCATAAGAATTCACGGTGAGACCATAATAGTGTGATTTATAGACTGTGTGATCGTATTGTTTGAGACAGTAAGTGTCAGACAGTAACCAAGAAATAGTAGTTGTGAGACCGTAAACATGAAACAGTAAGTCTTAGGACAGTAAAATATGAAATAGTAAGATATATATTTTAGTATTATCATTCCCAATTCATGTATGATGTAATTTATTCTTTTATAATTTAATGGTTTGGTGATATTAAATTCCAATGAATTCCCAAGTGATATCACCTTTATTATAATGATCTCTCAAAAATTGATGTCTTACATCAATATGCTTTGTCCTAGAGTGTGAAACAAAAAAAATAAAGATGTTAATTGCACTTTTATTATCAAAATTTATAGGTACATTCCTTAATTGATATCCATAATCTAGTAATGTGTGTTTCATCCACAAAATTTGTGCACAACAACTACCGACAGCTATGAACTTAGTTTTTTTAGTACATAATGCAACATAATTTTGTTTCATACTACATCATGATACTAGTGACATGCCTAAAAAGTGACATGTTCCAGATGTGCATTTTCTATCTAACATACAACCACCGAATCCAGCATCATAATATCTAACTAATTCACATGATGGTCCTCTAGGATAGAACAATCCTAGATCGGGTGTATGCTTGAGATATTTGAAAATTCTCTTAACAACATTTAAATGATATTAATTAGGATTTTCTTGAAAATGAGCACACATAAACACACTAAACATAATATCATGTCAGCTGGCAGTTAATTAGAATAAGATTCCAATAATTCCTCTTTAGGTGGTTTGATCAATTGATTTTCCATCTTCATCAAGATCCAACTTACACGAAGTACTCATTAGAGTGTCACTACATTTAGTTCTATCCAAACCAAAACATTTTAGAAAATCTAAAGTAAATTTTCTTTGATTTAAAATAATAAAATTTTTATTTTGAAAGATTTGAAATCCAATAAATAATTTTATTTCACCCATTAAACTCATTTAAATATAGTTTTGCATCATTTTAGAAAAATCAATATATAATGAATTTCTTAAAGATCCAAAGATATTGCCATCTACATAAATTCAATCTACTAAAACATTATTGGAAATTAGTTTTATAAAAAGAGTTGGATATGATATTCCTTTTGTAAAACCTTTAAAAATAATAAAGGTACTTAGTCTATCATACCATGCTCTTGGAGAATGTTTTAAACTAAATAAATCTTTTGATAATTTAAAAATATGATTTGGAAAATGAGGGTTTGTAAAACCTGGGGGTTTCTCAACAAGGACATCCTCAGCTATATACCCATTTAGGAATTCACTCTTAACATCCATTTGATATAATTTGAAATTCAGATGTGCAACATAATAAAGAAGAGTTTTTATGGCTTCAAGTCTAGCTATTTTTGTAAAGGTATCTTTATGACAACCATGATTTTATTACAAACTTAAACATGATTTATTACATAAAACATGACTTAATACAACAAATAAGATTGAGAGGTTTAGTTTCTTTGGGGCTTAGGATCATTACATAAAAACATAAAACACGAAATAAAAAATATTTATTTAAAACTTCCTTTACATGACCACTACATTCCCTCGTACTTAGCATTGCATGGATAACCTGAGGACATGCATAAAAAAGGGTGAGATAAAAAGCCCAGTAATGGAGTACACATGGAATAACATGAGGAGTAAAAAACATGTTAGACAATAGGAATATCAATAGATCATAAAAGAAACATGATCATAAAGTCATGATAATGCATGATAATCATAACATGGAAATGTGGTAACAACACATAACATAGAATAATCATGAGCAAAGGCTCATTGCACTTAGAGCATGAGTAAATCCTCATTGCACATAAAGCACAATTAAACCCTTGTTTCACTTGAATTAGAATGATTCAACACTCATTGCACATGATGTATCATGATACTATACTTTACCCAATGCATTGGAGCGCTATAAGGGCGCACCCTTCTTAAACATTTCATTTCATGCATAAGTGTGCCACATGGATCATAAAACATTGATTCATAAAACATTATCATTTATTCCACGATAAAGGAATGTGAAATTCATAAATGAAACATTAAAATCAATAAGTAAATATGAATAAAGGTGAATACCCTTGATGGAGAAATTGGCATGGTATTCACTACACAATGACATTGGCTTAGAAAATCGGTGTGATTTCGGCAGCGTAACAGCGTGACATTAGAATTCATAAAAATGGTTGATGAGAGAGAAAGGGCTTCCTCGTCATATTTACATGTAATGGATAGTTATAAGGTAATATAGATACATCTCCCAATAATTGTAATGGAATTTAGGTTCATGATACAAAAGTATTTCTTGAATGTAAATGAGGAGGGAGAAGTTCCAGTCAGAATTTCGGTATAGTAACGGGTGTACATGGGAGGCATTAAATGAGAGAGAAAGGGGTATCCCATCATTAAAACATAAAGAGGGAAGTATGAGGGAGGTGTGAAACCATACCCCAAAATTAATAATTGAAATTAAAAGGGAAAACAACTTAATGAAAATTGGACAGAAATGAGAAAGGAAAAAAACCCTTACTTAGAAGTGTGCTTTCAAAGGCTACAGAGAGGCTTGTGAGAGGATTATTGGGAGCTTGGGGAACCTTGGTAGGATTATTGAGAGTGTAGGGAAGAATTTGGACGAAGTACAAGGGCTTTGAGTGAGGAGGAAGTGGGAGCTTCGGCGGGTTTATATAGGAAAGGTGAGGGAATTCTTTATTATTTATGTTTGGGTCCCCTTACATTAAATTAATCCAAACCACAAACCATCGCATAGTTTTTGTTCACGGTTTTTCGAAAAGGTAAGAGGAAAAAAATATTTTATAAGGCCAAAGTCTGAACTTCTTAAAATATTAGGGTTGCTTATGTGGAGGTGAGTCACACACCCATGGAAATTAATTTAAAAAGGTAAGGTGTTGAATATGTCTTGAAGGGTCCATTAATGCTTTGAAAATAAGTCAAACAAACCCAAAATCACATTATTTTAATGGTAAAACATATATTGTCCGAACATAAAGATTATAGTATTTTATTACATCACTATTGGGTCATTATGATGTCATAAAACACATTATATATTTAAACGGTATTTAATTTTTACCCAAAAATTTGACTGTCTCAGATAATTATGAAAAATTCACCGTGGGATAATTTCAACATCCTGACTCCCAAAATGACATTTATTTTATCTAAATAATTTTATAAATATTCTTATTTTCACTTTTAAAATAAAAACTGGCACTTATCGAAAATTCAGGGGTTTTAACAGAAATGGATTTCAAACCGTAATAAAAAAATTTAATAGCGTTCATAAAATTATAAGATCATTTATATTTAATAAAAATTAATTTCATAATAATAATATTATTTTATTAAAATATTATTTAATTCAAAAAACCCATAATTTAATAAAATAGATTTCTTAATTAAATAATAACTAAAAACACCATTTGTACTTTAAAAATTATTTACAATGTATCAAAAATGACTACAAATTATATTCATTTTTATATACAAAAAAATAATGTACATGAACATAGTACTACTTATTTGTTACATAACCCCGTAAAACAGCCGCATAAGACCTAAGGGTAAGGTGTGCGATGGTGACAGACTCTTAGGCTGGCTCGGATAACAACCCTCGAGTGGTAATTTCAATCAACTTCCACTTTTCCCATATATGGTTATGTTCAAGCCCGACATGATGATGCGCAGCTTGGGCTTGGTCAAGGGAGAAGCCCAAAGACTCCACCTCTTTTCCATGCTCCGACAAATGGGCTTCTTATGGAGGAATTCTTCTAGATGAGGCCATCACTTCATTTATCTGAGTAAACATGATTTGTCAAATTCTAATATTTATACTAATCATGTGATCACTGTTTAATGGCTATATTAGCAACAGTCAAAATTATTAACATAAAACCAAAGAAGTTGACATTTTATATAAACGAAAAGAGATATTTAATTAGATCAAGAGTTATTTCCATTAATGAAACTTTGGGTCATTACAATATTACCCCCTTAAGAAATTTCACCCTCGAAATTTTCCTTTTCCTGCACTAAAACAAATGTGGGTAACTCAACTTCGTCATATCCTCTGATTCCCAAGTCGCTTCTTCAAACTTGTGGTTTCTCCACAACACCTTGATGAGGGGAATTTTCTTATTTCGTAGAACTTTTTCTCTACGATCTATGATCTTCACTGGTTTCTCCTCAAAAGAAATATCATCTTCCAATTGTACAACCTCAGAAGAGAGTACATGTGTAGGGTCTGGTATGTACTTCCTTAAGAGGGATACATGAAAGACATCATGTACTTTGGCCATGGCAGGTGGAAGTGCTAGTCTTTAGGCCACAACCCTGACATGATCAACAATCTCAAAGGGTCCAATGTACCTTGGACCTAACATCCCATTCCTTCCAAACCTCATGACTTTCTTCCACGGAGATATGCGTAGAAACACCATGTCTCCAACTCTAAACTCAACGTCTCGTTGACGATAATCTTCATAACTCTTCTGTCGACTCTGGGCTACCTTGATATGCTGCTGAATGGTTTTCACCTTCTCCACCATTTCTTCAACCATTTCTGGTCCAAGCAGCTTCCGTTCACCGACCTCATGCCAACATGCTGGTGTTCTACACCTTTTCCCATACAGGGATTCATATGGTGCCATTTGGATGCTTGAGTAAAAACTGTTATTATAAGAGAACTCAACCATAGGAAAATGTTGATACCATCCTCCTTTAAAGTCCATTGATCATGCTCTCAACATATCCTCAAGTGTTTGGTTAGTTCGCTCGGATTGGCCGTCAGTTTGAGGATGATAGTTTGTACTGAAGTTCAGTTCAGTATTCAGAGCATGTTTAGAACTCCTCCAAAACATAGAGGTGAATCTTGGATATAGGTTACACAAAATAGATAGTGGTACTCCATGAAACCTTAGCACTTCTCTAATATATATCTGTGACCATTAATACAAAGAAAAATCCTCCCGAATAGCAATGAAGTGTGCAGCCTTTGTAAGAAGATCTATAATAACCCAGATTGCATTGTTGCCTTTGGATGTCCTTGGAAGTCCGGTGACAAAGTCTATGGTGATGTTCTCCCATTTCCATTATGGTATGGGCAATGGTTGCATCATCCCCTTAGACTTCTGCCTCTCTTCCTTCACTTGCTGACACACCAGGCACTTTGATGTATATTCAGTGATCTCCTTCTTCATATAATCCCACCAAAAGTTTTCTTGGAGATCTCGATATATCTTTGTGCTCTCTGGATGAATAGGGAAATTTGAACTTTGTGCATCATCCAAAAGTTCCTTCTTCAGCTTCGAAATTTATGGAACACATATTATTTTCCTAAACCACACAATTCCTTCTTCATTAACAATCAACTCCGAGGATTTCCCCTTTTTGATAGATTCCACTTTTTCTTGAATTCCCACATCATACTTTTGATCATCCTTTAACCGTTCCAAAAGAGATGGTTGAGCTATCATTTGTGAAAGGATTGATGATTTTCCCTTCTTTATGATTCCCACGTCCATCTTTATCAAGTCTAATAAGATTGGGTCCTTCTCAATTCTCATCATTGATAGAATTGATGGGTCCTTTCTACTTAGGGCATCTGCCACCTTGTTCGCTTTCCCAGGGTGGTAATGTATTGAATAGTCATAATCCTTAGTGAGCTCTATCCATCTTCTCTGGTGCTTATTAAGCTCTTTCTGTGTGAATATATAATTAAGACTCTTGTGGTCAGTATATATCTCACATTTCTCTCTATATAGGTAATGCCTCCAGATTTTCAAGAAAAAGATCATCGCCGCCAACTCCAGATCATGCGTTGGATAGTTTTGTTCATGGATTTTGAACTTCCGTGAGGCATAAGATATAACTTTATCATTATTCATCAGTACATAGCCTAATCCCTTCTTTGAAGAATCACTAAAAAAAATAAAAATTTCCCCACTTGTGGGTAAAGTGAGCACGGGCGCAGTGATGAGCCTCCTTTTCAAATCCGTGAAGCTTTCTTCACATTCATCACTCCAATAAAACATTAATCCCTTTCGAGTTATCTTAGTAATAGGGTTGGACAATCATGATAAATTTCTCACAAATCATTGCTAATATCCAGCTAACCCCAAGAAGCTACGGATATCTGTTACCGATGTTGGCCTCAGCCATCCCTTAATTGCATCTGTTTTGGAGGGGTCCACAGATATCCCACTGCTTGTGATGATATGGCCCAAGAATGAGACCTCCTTCAACCAGAACTCACACTTTCTGTACTTTTCATAGAGCTTCTCCTTGCACTGATTCTCTAACACAATTTTTAAATGCTCCTCATGATCCTCCTTGGTTTTAGAGTATATGAGAATATCATCTATAAAGACTACCACAAATATTCCAAGGTAATATCTAAAGACTCTATTCATAAATTCCATGAATATTGCTGGAGCATTGGTGAGTCTGAAAGTCATTACTATGAATCCATAGTGCCCGTACCTTGTACGAAAAGCAGTCTTGGGGACATCTTCCTTCTTCACCCTTACTTGATAATATCTCAACCGCAAATCCACCTTGGATAAGTATTGTGCTCCACGTAGCTGATCAAAAAAGTCATTGATTCTTGGGAGAGGATACTTGTTCTTTATCGTGATTTTTTTAAGTTCACGATAATCGATGCAAAGCCTCATTGACCCATCCTTCTTCTTGACGAAGAGGACTGGTGCACCCCATGGTGAAGCGCTTGGGTGTATAAACCCTTTATCCGGATTCTCCTGTAGTTGTTTCTTCAGCTCTTCAAGCTCTACAATAGCCATTCTATATGGATACCTGGATATTGGTAGCGCCCTAGGTATATGTTCAATTGAGAACTCAACATCTCTTCTTGGAGGAACACCTGGTTGTTCCTTGGGAAACACTTCAGTGAATTCCATCACAATATGCATTTCTTCAAGGATGGTTTCTTCTTTGGACTCAATCATCTTATCCAGATACGCATTCTCATAAGGCAGTAATATCCATGCTTGAGATGATGGAGCTAAAGGAGATTCATCTTCTTCCTGACACTTGTAAATAATCGGGAGTCGATTCTCCATAGGGAGTGTGATTTCCCTCTCCTGACAATTTATGTTGGCTCTATATAAGGAAAGCCAATCTATGCCAAGAAATGCATCAAATTCCAACAGAGGGAGTATGAAAAGGTTCTCCAAGAAATTCAATCCACAGACTATAACAGGGGAGGGCTTATATTCCTGGGATGCAATGATTGCCCCATTTGTCATACTCACCGACATCTTTACTTCCATGATTTGTGGTGGTGCTGGAATTGTTCAACTAAACTTTTGAGATATAAAAGAATGTGTAAAACCTGAATCAAAAAGTATGTTTCTATTCATGAATGAATAACTAGCGTACCTGTCACCACTTCATTGTCGGGGTTCACTTTGGTAGAAGTGAGGGAAAAAGCTCTTCCTTGCTTCCTTGGAGGTTGTTGGTTGTCTCTGAAAACCCTTGGATTGGGGCACTAATTTGCGAAATGACCCAGTTCTTTGCATTTGTAGCATTGAACAACGCGTTGAGGTTCAAATGTAGCATTCCTCTCCTCTGTCACAGTCGTGGGTCTTTCTTGCCGACAGTTAATAGCTAGGTGCCATTCTCTTCTACACTTGAAGAATTTTCTCGTCCCCTTAAGGCAATTTCCAGGGAGCTTCTTTCCGCACTTTTGGGAAGTGGCGTGTTGGATCTTCTTAGCACCATTGGATTTATCCATCGGACCACCAGCATTGAAGTCCACCTTATGCATTTTGTCCTCATGATACCCCTGTGATTCCCCGATCTCCATTTTGACCTTGAGGGAACATAGAACAATTTCCTCATAGCTGTCGAAGTCACGGATCACTAATGCTTTCCGCAAGCTAGGCTTCATCCCACGAAATAATCAGTCAACCATGCATTCGGGGGTAACGAAAAAGCCGGAATTGTATCGTTCAAGCCTTGTGAATCTTTCCTCATACACTCCAACAAATTCTTCATCTTTTTTAGTGAGGGAAATTAAATCCCTTTCCATCTTAAGTAGGAGGGTGCACGGAAAATATTTATCAAAAAACATCTTCCAGAAATCCTTCCATTCCAACGCCTCGATCTCCTCCTCAGGCTTCGTATTTTTGATCAACATCCACCATTGATCAGCTTCACCCTCCATACGATAAGCCGCTAGGAGAACCTTCTTTTGTTCAAAACATTGGAGGATGGAGAATATATTTTCAATGGAGTTGATCCATAGTTCAGCGATCGTGGGATCAGATGATCAACTAAAAGTAAGAGTCCTTTGTCTCATGATGCTCTCGATAGCGACTTGTTATTTCTTAGGGGGGGTTGAAAATTCCTCTTGACCCGTGTTTCTATTCAAAACTTCAGTTAACTGAGAGAGAAGAGTGACAAAGTTAGTGATTCCCACTCCCATTGGATTGGTCATCTCATTAGTACAGTCATCACACTGATCTTCACAACTGTTGTTAGCCCGAGTCCTCCTATTACCAGCCATTGGTTGGAATAAAATTAATGTTAGGGGTAACACATAAAGGGTAATCCAAAGACAAAAGTTGATGACTTATAAATAAACTTTTATTTTCTTACTCAAGAGTCTATAGGCTTCAATCTAGTCTTTTCATGATCTACATTCTAACATATATTCATAGGGTAATTTTTTTTAATTCCCTTAATAAGGGTTCATACTAAGATTTTAAATTTATCAAAACATATCCTCCGAGAGTGTCGTAACCAAGAGTGCATCAAGGCCCATTGTTGTGCACTAGTTCCCATTCGAGCCTATCTCAAAGTGGTGTTTTCAGGTTTTACCCCTAGGATACATCTGTGCCAAAGCCGCCTCTACCTGCTCATATCCAGACCGGGATGTATTTGTTTGATAAACCACTAAATTAGTACTTACCAAAACATAGGGATGTTTTTATTATACTTAGTCTTGTATCAAAGGCTTTACAAGGGTTTCCTAATCCCAAAAATAACTATACCTATCCTCTGATACCAACTATGATAACCCTGCTTTTATTACAAACTTAAACATGATTTATTACATAAAACTTCACTTGATAAAACAATGAATATCGAGAGGTTTAGTGTCTTTGGGGCTTAGGATCATTATATAAAAACTTAAAAAAGGAAATACAACATCTTTATTGAAAACTTCCTTTACATGACCACTACATTCCCTCTTACTAAGCATGGAATGGGATAACCTGTGGACATGCATAAGAAAATGGTGATCTATAAAGCCCAGTAAGGGAGTACACATGGAATAACATGAAGAGTACAACACATGTTAGACAATAGGTATATCAATAGAGCATAAAAGAAACATGATCATAAAGGCATGATAAAGCATGATAATCATAACATTGAAATGTGGCAACAACACTTAACAAGGAATTAGCATGAGCCAAGGCTCATTGCACATAGAGCATGAGTAAATCCTCATTGCACATAAAGCACGAGTAAACCCTCGTTTCACTTGAATTATCATGAGTCAAAACTCATTGCACAAGATGTATCATGATACTATACTTTACACAGTGCATTGGAGCGCTATAAGGGCGCACCCTTCTTAAATATTTCATTTCATGCATAAGTGTGCCACATGAATCATAAAACATGGATTCATAAAACATAATCATTTATTCCAAAATAAAGGAATGTGGAATTCATAAATGAAACTTTAAAATCAATAAGTAAATGTTCATAAAGGTGAATACCCTTGATGGAGAAATGGGCATGCTATTCACTACACAATGACATTGGCTTAGAAAATCGGTGCGATTTCAGCAGCGTAACGGCGTGACATAAGAATTCATAAAAAAGGTTCATGAGAGAGAAAGGGTTTCCTCATCATATTTACATGTAATGGATAGTAAGGAGGTAATATATATACCTGTCCCAACAATTTTAATGGAATTTAGGTTCATGATACAAAAGTATTACTTGAATGTAAATGAGGAGGGAGAAGTTCCTTTCGAAATTTTGGCATAGTAACGGTTGTACATGGAAGGCATTAAATGAGAGATAAAGGGGTCTCCCATCATTTAAACATAAAAAGGGATGTATGAGGGAGTTGAGAAACCATACCCCAACATTCATAATTGAAATTAAAAGGGAAAAACAACTTAAATAAAATTGGACAAAAATGAGAAATGATGAAAAAACCCTTACTTGGAAGTGTGCTTCCAAAGGCTAGAGAGAGGCTTGTGAGGGGCTTCATGGGAGCTTGGCGCACCTTGGAAGGATTATAGAGAGAGTAGGGAAGAGGTTGGACGAACTCCAAGGGCTTTGAGTGAGGAGGAAGTGGGAGCTTGGGTGGGTTTATATAGGAAAGGTGAGGGAATTCTTTATTATTTAGGTTTGGGTCCCCTTACATTAAATTAATCCAAACCACAAACCATCCCATGATTTTTCGCAAAGGGAAGAGGAAAATAATATTTTATAAGGCCAAAGTCCGAACTTCTTAAAATATTAGGGTTTCTTATGTGGAGGTGAGTCACACTCCCATGGAAATTAATTTAAAAAGGCAAGGTGTTGAATATGTATTGAGGGGTCCATTAATGCTATGAAAAGTAAGTCAAACAAACCCAAAATCACATTATTTTAATGTAAAAACATATATTGGCCGAACATAAAGATTATACTATTTTATTACATCACTATTGGGTCATTATGATTTCATAAAACACATTATATATTTAAACGGTATTTAATTTTTACCCAAAAATTTGACTGTCTCGGATAATTATGAAAAATTCACCGTTGGATAATTTCAACATCCTGACTCCCAAAATGACATTTATTTTATCTAAATAATTTTATAAATATTCTTATTTTCACTTTTAAAATAAAAACTGGCACTTATCGAAAATTCAGGGGTTTTAACAGAAATGGATTTCAAACCGTAATAAAAAAATTTAATTGCGTTCATAAAATTATAAGATCATTTATATTTAATAAAAATTAATTTCATAATAATAATATTATTTTATTAAAATATTATTTAATTCAAAAAACCCATAATTTAATAAAATATATTTCTTAATTAAATAATAACTAAAAACACCATTTGTACTTTAAAAATTATTTACAATGTATCAAAAATGACTACAAATTATATTCATTTTTATATACAAAAAAATAATGTACATGAACATAGTACTACTTATTTGTTACATAACCCCGTAAAACAGCCGCATAAGACCTAAGGGTAAGGTGTGCGATGGTGACAGACTCTTAGGCTGGCTTGGATAACAACCCTCGAGTGGTAATTTCAATCAACTTCCACTTTTCCCATAGATGGTTATGTTCAAGCCCGACATGATGATGCGCAGCTTGGGCTTGGTCAAGGGAGAAGCCCAAAGACTCCACCTCTTTTCCATGCTCCGACAAATGGGCTTCTTATGGAGGAATTCTTCTAGATGAGGCCATCACTTCATTTATCTGAGTAAACATGATTTGTCAAATTCTAATATTTATACTAATCATGTGATCACTGTTTAATTGCTATATTAGCAACAGTCAAAATTATTAACATAAAACCAAAGAAGTTGACATTTTATATAAACGAAAAGAGATATTTAATTAGATCAAGAGTTATTTCCATTAATGAAACTTTGGGTCATTACAATATTACCCCCTTAAGAAATTTCACCCTCGAAATTTTCCTTTTCCTGCACTAAAACAAATGTGGGTAACTCAACTTCGTCATATCCTCTGATTCCCAAGTCGCTTCTTCAAACTTGTGGTTTCTCCACAACACCTTGATGAGGGGAATTTTCTTATTTCGTAGAACTTTTTCTCTACGATCTATGATCTTCACTGGTTGCTCCTCAAAAGAAATATCATCTTCCAATTGTACAACCTCAGAAGAGAGTACATGTGTAGGGTCTGGTATGTACTTCCTTAAGAGGGATACATGAAAGACATCATGTACTTTGGCCATGGCAGGTGGAAGTGCTAGTCTTTATGCCACAACCCTGACACGATCAAGAATCTCAAAGGGTCCAATGTACCTTGGACCTAACATCCCATTCCTTCCAAACCTCATGACTTTCTTCCACGGAGATATGCGTAGAAACACCATGTCTCCAACTCTAAGCTCAACGTCTCGTTGACGATAATCTTCATAACTCTTCTGTCGACTCTGGGCTACCTTGATATGCTGCTGAATGGTTTTCACCTTCTCCACCATTTCTTCAACCATTTCTGGTCCAAGCAGCTTCCGTTCACCGACCTCATGCCAACATGCTGGTGTTCTACACCTTTTCCCATACAGGGATTCATATGGTGCCATTTGGATGCTTGAGTAAAAACTGTTATTATAAGAGAACTCAACCATAGGAAAATGTTGATACCATCCTCTTTTAAAGTCCATTGAGCATGCTCTCAACATATCCTCAAGTGTTTGGTTAGTTCGCTCGGATTGGCCGTCAGTTTGAGGATGATAGTTTGTACTGAAGTTCAGTTCAGTATTCAGAGCATGTTTAAGACTCCTCCAAAACATAGAGGTGAATCTTGGATATAGGTTAGACAAAATAGATAGTGGTACTCCATGCAACCTTAGCACTTCTCTAATATATATTTGTGACAATTAATACAAAGAAAAATCATCCCGAATAGAAATGAAGTGTGCAGCCTTTGTAAGAAGATCTTTAATAACCCAGATTGCATTGTTGCCTTTGGATGTCCTTGGAAGTCCGGTGACAAAGTCTATGGTGATGTTCTCCCATTTCCATTGTGGTATGGGCAATGGTTGCATCATCCCCTTAGACTTCTGCCTCTCTTCCTTCACTCGCTGACACACCAGGCACTTTGATGTATATTCAGTGATCTCCTTCTTCATATAATCCCACCAAAAGTTTTCTTGGAGATCTCGATATATCTTTGTGCTCTCTGGATGAATAGGGAAATTTGAACTTTGTGCATCATCCAAAAGTTCCTTCTTCAGCTTCGAAATTTATGGAACACATATTATTTTCCTAAACCACACAATTCCTTCTTCATTAACAATCAACTCCGAGGATTTCCCCTTTTTGATAGATTCCACTTTTTCTTGAATTCCCACATCATACTTATGATCATCCTTTAACCGTTCCAAAAGATATGGTTGAGCTATCATTTGTGAAAGGATTGATGATGTTCCCTTCTTTATGATTCCCACGTCCATCTTTATCAAGTCTAAGAAGATTGGGTCCTTCTCAATTCTCATCATTGATAGAATTGATGGGTCCTTTCTACTTAAGGCTTCTGCCACCTTGTTCTCTTTCCCAGGGTGGTAATGTATTGAATAGTCATAATCCTTAATGAGATCTATCCATATTCTATGGTGCTTATTAAGCTCTTTCTGTGTGAATATATAATTAAGACTCTTGTGGTCAGTATATATCTCACATTTCTCTCTATATAGGTAATGCCGCCAGATTTTCAAGGAAAAGATCATCGCCGCCAACTCCAGATCATGCGTTGGATAGTTTTGTTCATGGATTTTGAACTTCCGTGAGGCATAAGATATAACTTTATCATTATTCATCAGTACATAGCCTAATCCCTTCTTTGAAGAATCACTAAAAAAAATAAAAATTTCCCCACTTGTGGGTAAAGTGAGCACGGGTGCAGTGATGAGCCTCCTTTTCAAATCCGTGAAGCTTTCTTCACATTCATCACTCCAATAAAACATTAATCCCTTTCGAGTTATCTTAGTAATAGGGTTGGACAATCATGATAAATTTCTCACAAATCATTGCTAATATCCAGCTAACCCCAAGAAGCTACGGATATCCGTTACCGATGTTGGCCTCAGCCATCCCTTAATTGCATCTGTTTTGGAGGGGTCCATAGATATCCCACTGCTTGTGATGATATGGCCCAAGAATGAGACCTCCTTCAACCAGAACTCACACTTTCTGTACTTTTCATAGAGCTTCTCCTTGCACTGATTCTCTAACACCATTTTTAAATGCTCCTCATGATCCTCCTTGGTTTTAGAGTATATGAGAATATCATCTATAAAGACTACCACAAATATTCCAAGGTAATATCTAAAGACTCTATTCATCAAGTCCATGAATATTGCTGGAGCATTGGTGAGTCTGAAAGTCATTACTATGAATCCATAGTGCCCGTACCATGTACGAAAAGCAGTCTTGGGGACATCTTCCTTCTTCACCCTTACTTGATAATATCTCAACCGCAAATCCACCTTGGATAAGTATTGTGCTCCACGTAGCTGATCAAAAAAGTCATTGATTCTTGGGAGAGGATACTTGTTCATTATCGTGATTTTTTTAAGTTCACGATAATCGATGCAAAGCCTCATTGACCCATCCTTCTTCTTGACGAAGAGGACTGGTGCACCCCATGGTGAAGCGCTTGGGTGTATAAACCCTTTATCCGGATTCTCCTGTAGTTGTTTCTTCAGCTCTTCAAGCTCTACAATAGCCATTCTATATGGATACCTGGATATTGGTAGCGCCCTAGGTATATGTTCAATTGAGAACTCAACATCTCTTCTTGGAGAAACACCTGGTTGTTCCTCGGGAAACACTTCAGTGAATTCCATCACAATATGCATTTCTTCAAGGATGGTTTCTTCTTTGGACTCAATCATCTTATCCAGATACGCGTTCTCATAAGGCAGTAATATCCATGCTTGAGATGATGGAGCTAAAGGAGATTCATCTTCTTCCTGACACTTGTAAATAATCGGGAGTCGATTCTCCATAGGGAGTGTGATTTCCCTCTCCCGACAATTTATGTTGGCTCTATATAAGGAAAGCCAATCTATGCCAAGAAATGCATCAAATTCCAACAGAGGGAGTATGAAAAGGTTCTCCAAGAAATTCAATCCACAGACTATAACAGGGGAGGGCTTATATTCATGGGATGCAATGATTGCCCCATTTGTCATACTCACCGACATCTTTACTTCCATGATTTGTGGTGGTGCTGGAATTGTTCAACTAAACTTTTGAGATATAAAGGAATGTGTAAAACCTGAATCAAAAAGTATGTTTCTATTCATGAATGAATAACTAGCGTACCTGTCACCACTTCATTGTCGGGGTTCACTTTGGTAGAAGTGAGGGAAAAAGCTCTTCCTTGCTTCCTTGGAGGTTGTTGGTTGTCTCTGAAAACCCTTGGATTGGGGCACTAATTTGCAAAATGACCCGGTTCTTTGCATTTGTAGCATTGAACAACGCGTTGAGGTTCAAATGTAGCATTCCTCTCCTCTGTCACAGTCGTGGGTCTTTCTTGCCGACAGTTAATAGCTAGGTGCCCTTCTCTTCTACACTTGAAGAATTTTCTCATCCCCTTAAGGCAATTTCCAGGGATCTTCTTTCCGCACTTTTGGGAAGTGGCGTGTTGGATCTTCTTAGCACCATTGGATTTATCCATCGGACCACCAGCATTGAAGTCCACCTTATGCATTTTGTCCTCATGATACCCCTGTGATTCCCCGATCTCCATTTTCACCTTGAGGGAACATAGGACAATTTCCTCATAGCTGTCGAAGTCACGGATCACTAATGCTTTCCGCAAGCTAGGCTTCATCCCACGAAATAATCAGTCAACCATGCATTCGGGGGTAACGACAAAGCCGGAATTGTATCGTTCAAGCCTTGTGAATCTTTCCTCATACACTCCAACAAATTCTTCATCTTTTTTAGTGAGGGAAATTAAATCCCTTTCCATCTTAAGTAGGAGGGTGCACGGAAAATATTTATCAAAAAACATCTTCCAGAAATCCTTCCATTCCAACGCCTCGATCTCCTCCTCAGGCTTCGTATTTTTGATCAACATCCACCATTGATCAGCTTCACCCTCCATACGATAAGCCGCTAGGAGAACCTTCTTTTGTTCAAAACATTGGAGGATGGAGAATATATTTTAAATGGAGTTGATCCATAGTTCAGCGATCGTGGGATCAGATGATCAACTAAAAGTAAGAGTCCTTTGTCTCATGATGCTCTCGATAGCGACTTGTTATTTCTTAGGGGGGGTTGAAAATTCCTCTTGACCCGTGTTTCTATTCAAAACTTCAGTTAACTGAGAGAGAAGAGTGACAAAGTTAGTGATTCCCACTCCCATTGGATTGGTTATCTCATTAGTACAGTCATCACACTGATCTTCACAACTGTTGTTAGCCCGAGTCCTCCTATTACCAGCCATTGGTTGGAATAAAATTAATGTTAGGGGTAACACATAAAGGGTAATCCAAAGACAAAAGTTGATGACTTATAAATAAACTTTTATTTTCTTACTCAAGAGTCTATAGGCTTCAATCTAGTCTTTTCATGATCTACTTTCTAACATATATTCATAGGGTAATTTTTTTTAATTCCCTTAATAAGGGTTCATACTAAGATTTTAAATTTATCAAAACATATCCTCCGAGAGTGTCGTAACCGAGAGTGCATCAAGGCCCATTGTCGTGCACTAGTTCCCATTCGAGCCTATCTCAAAGTGGTGTTTTCAGGTTTTACCCCTAGGATACATCTGTGCCAAAGCCGCCTCTACCTACTCATATCCAGACCGGGATGTATTTGTTTGATAAACCACTAAATTAGTACTTACCAAAACATAGGGATGTTTTTATTATACTTAGTCTTGTATCAAAGGCTTTACAAGGGTTTCCTAATCCCAAAAATAACTATACCTATCCTCTGATACCAACTATGATAACCCTGCTTTTATTACAAACTTAAACATGATTTATTACATAAAACTTCACTTGATAAAACAATGAATATCGAGAGGTTTAGTGTCTTTGGATCTTAGGATCATTATATAAAAACTTAAAAAAGGAAATACAACATCTTTATTGAAAACTTCCTTTACATGACCACTACATTCCCTCTTACTAAGCATGGAATGGGATAACCTGTGGACATGCATAAGAAAAGGGTGATCTATAAAGCCCAGTAAGGGAGTACACATGGAATAACATGAAGAGTACAACACATGTTAGACAATAGGTATATCAATAGAGCATAAAAGAAACATGATCATAAAGGCATGATAAAGCATGATAATCATAACATTGAAATGTGGCAACAACACTTAACAAGGAATTAGCATGAGCCAAGGCTCATTGCACATAGAGCATGAGTAAATCCTCATTGCACATAAAGCACGAGTAAACCCTCGTTTCACTTGAATTATCATGAGTCAAAACTCATTGCACAATATGTATCATGATACTATACTTTACACAGTGCATTGGAGCGCAATAAGGGCGCACCCTTCTTAAATATTTCATTTCATGCATAAGTGTGCCACATGAATCATAAAACATGGATTCATAAAACATAATCATTTATTCCAAAATAAAGGAATGTGGAATTCATAAATGAAACTTTAAAATCAATAAGTAAATGTTCATAAAGGTGAATACCCTTGATGGAGAAATGGGCATGCTATTCACTACACAATGACATTGGCTTAGAAAATCGGTGCGATTTCAGCATCGTAACGGCGTGACATAAGAATTCATAAAAAAGGTTCATGAGAGAGAAAGGGTTTCCTCATCATATTTACATGTAATGGACAGTAAGGAGGTAATATATATACCTGTCCCAACAATTTTAATGGAATTTAGGTTCATGATACAAAAGTATTGCTTGAATGTAAATGAGGAGGGAGAAGTTCCTTTCGAAATTTTGGCATAGTAACGGTTGTACATGGGAGGCATTAAATGAGAGATAAAGGGGCCTCCCATCATTTAAACATAAAAAGGGATGTATGAGGGAGTTGAGAAACCATACCCCAACATTCATAATTGAAATTAAAAGGGAAAAACAACTTAAATAAAATTGGACAAAAATGAGAAATGATGAAAAAACCCTTACTTGGAAGTGTGCTTCCAAAGGCTAGAGAGAGGCTTGTGAGGGGCTTCATGGGAGCTTGGCACACCTTGGAAGGATTATAGAGAGAGTAGGGAAGAGGTTGGATGAACTCCAAGGGCTTTGAGTGAGGAGGAAGTGGGAGCTTGGGTGGGTTTATATAGGAAAGGTGAGGGAATTCTTTATTATTTAGGTTTGGGTCCCCTTACATTAAATTAATCCAAACCACAAACCATCCCATGCTTTTTCGCAAAGGGAAGAGGAAAATAATATTTTATAAGGCCAAAGTCCGAACTTCTTAAAATATTAGGGTTTCTTATGTGGAGGTGAGTCACACTCCCATGGAAATTAATTTAAAAAGGCAAGGTGTTGAATATGTATTGAGGGGTCCATTAATGCTACGAAAAGTAAGTCAAACAAACCCAAAATCACATTATTTTAATGTAAAAACATATATTGGCCGAACATAAAGATTATACTATTTTATTACATCACTATTGGGTCATTATGATTTCATAAAACACATTATATATTTAAACGGTATTTAATTTTTACCCAAAAATTTGACTATCTCAGAAAATGATGAAAAATTCACCGTTGGATAATTTCGACCTCCTGATTCCAGAAATGAAATTTATTTTATATAAAAAAATTTCTAAATATGTTAATTTTCAATTTCAAAATAAAAACTGACATTTATCAAAAATTCAAGGGTTTTGACAGAAATGGCTTTCAAACCTTAATAAAAAAATTTATTTGCATTCATAAAATTATATGATCATTTATATTTAATAAAAATTAATTTAATATTATTATTATTATTTTATTAAAATATTATTCAATTAAAAAATCTCATTATTTAATAAAATATATTTCTTAATTAAATAATAACTAAAAACACCATTTGTATTTTTAAAACTATTTACAATATATCAAAAATGACTAGAAATTATAGTCATTATTATAAAAAAATAATGTACATGAACATAGTACTACTTATTTGTTACATAACCCCTTAAAACAGCCGCATAAGACCTAAGGGTAAGGTGTGCGATGGTGACAGACTCTTGGGGTGGCTCGGATAAAATCGCTCGAGTGGTAATTTCAATAAACTTCCACTTTTCCCGTAGACGGTCTCATTCAAGCTTGAAATGATGAAGCTCAGTTTGGGCTTGGTCAAGGGTGAAGCCCAAAGATGGCACCTCTTTTCCAAGCTCCGACAAATGGGCTTCCTATGGGGAAATTCTGCTGGATGAGGCCATCACTTCCTTTATCTGAGTAAATTGGATTTGTTAAAGTCCTATATTTATACTAATCATGTGATCACTGTTTAACGGCTATATTAGAAACGGTCAAAATTCTTAACATAAAACCAATGAAGTTGACATTTTATATAAACATAAAGAGACATTTAATTAGATCAAGGGGGATTTCCATTAATGAAACTTTAGGTCATTACAATCTTCATATTCAATTCCCTATTAATGAATGTTGCCTTGTGTAACCAATCTAGACTTGTTTATAACTACGTTACCAGCTCCATCTACCTTATTTCTGAACACCCACTTTGTTCTTATGGTGAATGTGTCTTTTGGTCTTTCAACATGTTTCCAAAATTTGTTCTGTTCAAACTAATTATGCTCTTCTTGCATATCCATTATCCAAAATTCATCATTGATAGCATAATTAATATTTTTTGGTTCAATTTGTGACAAGAATACTTGATGTTCATCCTGATTTCTAAGAGAATCTCTAGTTTGAGTTCCTTTTTCTAAGTCTCCTACAATAGAATCTAAGGGATGGTTATTATGAGTTCTGATAGCTCTAGAAAAGAAGGACTAGTAATTTTAGGTTCATCAATAGGTTTAGGTTCATTGTGACTTGAGTATATGAAATTTATAGAGTTTTATCTTTTCAAAGATTCTTTCATAGGATGGTTAGAGGATTTTTAATTTATGTCCATATTTGATACATCATCCTCTAGGTTCTCTAGAGTGGTCTTAGGCTCATGTGGATCTGTTTCCTCAAAGTTAATATGAACAGATTCTTTCACACATGTAGTTCTTTTATTAAACACTCTATAGAAATTAATAGAGATGGAATATCCTAAAAAGGTTCCTTCATCACTCGTGGATGAAAAATTTTCAAGATTGTCATTAGTATTAAAGATATAAAATTTTCAACCAAAAACATCGAAGTTTCTTACTTTGGGTTTTCTATTGTTCCATAACTCATAAGAGGTTTTCTTAAGAACAAGTCTAATATACACTATATTGATTATGTAGCATGTTGTATTTACAACATCATCCCCAAAAAAAATAGGTAGGTCATACTCACTAAGAATTTTTCTAGAAATATCTTGTAGGGTTCTATTTCTTCTTTCAATAACTCCATTTTTTTAGGTGTTCTAGGGGCATAGAAATTGTGACTATAGAAATTTTGTGAGAAAAAGGTTTCAAACTTTTTGTTTTCAAACTCATGGCCAATATCTCTTCTCAATGTCTTAATTCTAAGTCCACGATGTTTTTCTATAGACATGGAGGTTTTAATGAAGAAAGAATATGCTTCATTTTTGTGAGCTAGAAAGTATACCAAAGTGTATCTAGAAAAAATCACATATTAGAACATAAACACGGTGCTTCCCATTTATACTAGAAACTCTATATCGTCCAAAAAAATTCATGTGAACTAGTTCGAGAGGTTGAGAAGTTGACACTATTTTCATTGGTTTGAAGTAAATTTTGTGTTACTTTCCCTTTTAACAGACAATTTTCAAATTGGAAACTCATGTTTGGGTAGGTCTTTGACTGATATTTTTCTAGTTATCTTTATAAGTGTGTGAATATTATAGTGTCCTAGTCTCCAATGCCAAACCCAAGAATATTTAAGAAATACACTTAGAAATGAAGCATTTTGAGAAGCTAAATAATCTATGTTAATAGAATAAACATTTTCATTTTTAATACAGAGAATAGTAATTCATCTTTAGAGGTAAAAATATTACAATCATCATTTTCAAATTTAACATGAAATCCATCATCACAAAATTGTGAAATTTTTTTCATATTATATTACAATCCATAAATAAATACTTTAGAAATTAAAACTGATTTAGAGTTGCTGATTTGACCAAGTCCAATGTTTTTTCCTTTAGAATTGTCACCAAATGTGACATGTCCTCCATCAATTTTTATTAAGTTCTTGAAGCATAATTAGTCTCCTGTCATGTGTCTTGAACACCCACTATCCAAGTACCATAAACTTCTAGAGGAACTCTATAAGCAAGTTTCCTACAAAATGATCAATTAAAAAATAGATTTTGGTTACCATAGTTTTCTTGGGTCTAATACCATTAGTGAAAAATGATTTGGTAACCCATATCTACCTCATAGGTTTCCTATAAGCATTATGTTATGTATTTGAAAAATAAATTCTATTTTGTCCAGAAAAACAGGAAACAGTTGAGAGTGAATTATAACTTGAACTAGTTTATTTGTTTCCAGAATTCAGATTAAATCTGTATGCGCTAGATTTAGAAACAATGTTTTTTCTTCCAAAATTTCTTTTACCTAGTTGATATCCAATTCATGTAGTATATTTAGGTTTAATTTGTTTACCTAGAATTTGAGTAATAGTATTTTTTCCATTAGTAAAATTTTCTATGTCTTTCTTCAATTTCTCACTAGAAATTTTTAATTAATTGTTCTCCTTGAGCAGTTCAAAATTTTTCTCTTTTTCAGTTGTGAGTTCAGATTTAATAATCACAATAAGAGCATGTTGTTTTTTTAAAGATTTATATTTATCATTTAGTTTATTTCATTTTTCTTCAAGCATATTTCAGTATTCAAACATTTCATCATTAGACATATTTTCAGGGTCACTCTCATCTCTAGAATAGTATGAATTATGTGCAGGAAAGTCCAGTGTTACCTTATATGTGTCTGTCATAAAACAAATATTGGCTTTGTTAGCCTGTTCATCATGTAAAGATTATGAGTCACTTGAACTATCCTCAAATGCACTCCATGTTGATTTCATTTCCTTTTTATACTTTCTATCTTTTTCCTCATATTTATCTTTGTACTTGAGCTTTGGACAGTCAGCCTTGATATGTCTTTTGCGCTTACATCATAGCAGACAATTTCATCAGACTTTTCACTTCTTTTACAATCTTTCTTCCTACTTCCTTTTTGATCATATTTTTCTTTGAAGTTAGTCTTTGTGAAAAATTTATTCCTATTGTAAAATATCTTGAATCATCTACCTAATTGAGCCATCTCCTCATCACTATTAGGTGATGACTATTCACTATTGTAAATCCTTACAAAAGATTCTAATTTTTATTTTTCATTATGTTTAGAGGTGGTGGTTTTGAATGGAACTAAATTTCGTTTGGGTTCATCCTTCTCCTCCTTGTTGGATTTCAGTTCCTCTTTATACATCATTAGTTTTCCAATGAGTTATTTTATAGGTAGCATGATGATGTTTCATTATTCTATAATAGAGACAGAGGTTCCTCTCCATCTGTCATGTAGACATCTAAGAATTCTCATGATCTGTTCCTTTATAGTGACTTCTCATCCAAGAGAAATCATTATGTTGAAAATTTCATTGATCCTAAGATACATGTTAGAAATAGGCTCATTAGGTTTCATTTTAAAGTTATCATATTTGATATTATATGTATTAATTTTCATCTATTTCACATTAGATGTTCCTTCATGTGAAATAGACAAGGTATACCAAATTTCATGGGCAGTTTTACCAGTTTAAATTCAATTAAATTCTGCATCACCTAATGAGGAGTATAAGACATTCATAGCATTGAAACTGTTATTATAGGTAGTTTTGGTAGGCTTATCCCAAGTGATTCTATCAGTATCAGGAATCTTATATTCATTTATAATGGAAGACCAAATTTCAAAACCCATACTTTCTAAATTCATTTTTATTTGGATTTTCAATTGATCATAATTGGTTCCTTTAAAAAAATGGTAGTATATTGGTTACTTCACCTTACATTGTATTATCCATAATAAATAAATACTTCTAAAGAGATATAAATTTATAATTAACATAAATTTATATATCTTTAAAGTACAACTATAATCACAGTTGAAAATGTTAAAACTAGAGTCTTAATAAATAAGCCTTTGATACCTAATGTTGGTCGGAGTAGAGTATTCAAGAGGGGGGTGAATTGAGTATATATTCCAAATTTATATTTAAAAAGTATTCCCAAATGATTTCCCCAATGTTAAATAAAACCCATTTAATCAAAGTAATACAGTTATAAAAGTTTTACTATTTAAATAACTTCTCAAAAAATGATTAATTCTCTACAATCTCATTATCAGTTATTAATATTACTTTAGAAGCTTATATAATAAAGAAAAACAATTATAACTTCTTTATAAGATCAACTATGAAAGTAAATTAAGATATTTTTTAATTATATGGTAAAGTAGTAAAATAGAGAAGACTAAATTATGTAGCACATTGGATATAAATTTCAATCTTTTGGGAAACATTCAAGTAGTTTACAGGTGGGTTCTTTTCCCCAACGTATAAAATTCCACCCCACCCATCACTTCATCACACTATCAAACCATTTAATTTAATACAATCCTAGCCCAAATAAACTCCCCACCACCCAATTATCCTCCTAAAATCCTTTTTTTTGACATAAATATAACCCTGGAATGATTTTAGTGCAAACCTAAGGAGGATAGCTGAAGAAGATGTAACACTCATCAACGAGTGTTTTTGTTTTATTTCATCATGCACCTACATAAATTATTATTATTATTATACCACGATGATCTAATATCACAAATATATTCCATATAAAATTATATAGTTTATTATGTTTATTACATAAAAACATCTCCACATCCATAAAATGGGTTACAAAATCATCATCCATTTGTAAGGAAGACTACCGGCCCACAAACAAATATCATTCTATTTTTTATCACCATATCTCACAATTGGGTATGATAATGGATAGAAATTATATATATGAAATTTATAAAATAATTATACCTTTATATTAATTATTCTATTTATATCTTTTTTACTTTCATTTTGTAGGAGATAAAATAGCATTGCTCGTCGGTACGGCAGACTACCATCCCGTGAAGTGATGTTATTAATTTTCACTATCTCTTTACGTGGAAGATAATAAGGATAAACCTAATAAATATATGTTACATACAAGCAATAATTATTATATCCATAAAATATGTATTATTCTGAAATCATAACATTTTATTATTTATTACCTCTTCACTCACTAAAGGTTGATAATATCATTCGTGCAAATGTGGACTACCCACTTCACAAAGCGATGGGACTATATTTTCATCACCAAACCACATATATGTTATGTATAAGTATATTTAAAGAAATAATATGGTATATATGATGTTAATTTTTTTTAAATATGATATATTACTTAGCTCATTTCTAAATGGATCATTGGAAAATGGAAACGTTACTCATGTGTAAGTACGACATACTTTCTCCATGATCATAATGTACTTATTTTCTCATAACCATATATCATTACTGATTTTAAAATTTTAATTTAAATATAAATATTATAATTATGTCATTATTATTATTCTAGATATGATTAAACCATGATCATTGTAAGAGGACCAAAATTAACTAATAAAAACCAAAACAAAAAACAAAGTTGTTGTTAACCAAAACGTGACATTAACAATGAATTCTTAATAAATGGGTAATAAAAAGAAATAATTAAATTATATATGGTTTTGTATATGAATATTATTTTTGTAATACATTTATAATAAACATATATTTATAATATATGTGGTTCAAGCATCTGTTGGGGAAGTCGATACTTATGGTAAAGGATTTCTAGTCTCCGTTTTATTTCTAGGAGACATATGCAAATTCACCACTCATTTTTGTATAAACAACCCCTTTGATATGTTATATCATGAATCCTATTATTTTAATTATAATTAAATTTAAATTTTATTTTATTCTTTATTGGGGATTATGATTCAAAAGACTACTAAAGTGGCAAGGGATCTTTCTCTCGGTTTTCCTTTGTTGAGACATATGTTAGGTTATGAACCTTTATTAGTTTTTGGGGAGTATATAAATCCCATTTTACATGTAATATCATAAATTTAATTTTTATCATTCTATTCTATGTTTATTTTAAATTTATTCATTCTGGGGGACTATGATTCTATGTTTCCAAATTGTTAGTGATTTAATTTAACAATCTCATAATTTCCCAAAATAGTTTATGATTATGTTTCTAATGTTAATATATTATGATCCATCTCCAATTAAAATCATCAATTTTATCATCCTAGGTTTTTTCAAGATATTTTAAACTAAAATTTCTATTTTTCAACACTTTTCTGGTGAAAATTATTGATTAAATAATTTCATTAAAATCCAACTTTATTTCTCACATCGATCAAAAATTCCTTTTTATTCCCAAGAAACTTTTTCTAAAAAAATATTTTAAAATTATCAGAAAAATTATTTATTGGAATTTTATACAGGTTTTAATTTATGAAAAAAAAAATTGAAATGAATCATTATTTTTTCCACACAATTCTCGTTTGGATTTTACTGAAAATGTGAAATGAATTTCTGTTTTAATGTGAAATATATTAAAAATATTCTCCACCATCATGACCATTATTTTATTGGAATATTACATTTTATTTTTTCTAGTTTTTATTTAAATAAAAGTATTTACAAAATGATTTATGTTTTAAAAATAATTGTTCAAAGTAAAAAAATGATATTTTTTTCAAGAAATGTTCTAAATGATTTTTAATGGTTCCTTTATAAGATTTCAAGTTTATTATCAATGAAAATAATTCGGAAACTATTATATGATTTAAAAAGTTATTTTCAAATTGAAATTTGTTTCATCAGGAAATTTTTTAAATTGTTTTTTAAAGGTTACATTATAATTTGTTAATAATATTTACATTGAAAATGATTTTAATAATATTTTATGTTAAAAAATTTTATTTTAAAAGAAAATTTATTTTCCCTATGAAATGTTTTAAATGATCTTTAAAAATCATTTTCCATATAATATGACATCCTTTTTTTAAAATTATGATTCTCTGTGAATATAAACATGGGATTCAATTACTTTTCGTTCTCATAATGGTTTATGTTTATGATTTCATCTTTTTTATGACACCAATTTATATTCTATGCTTTATACCATGTTACATCTCTTATGAAACCCACTATTTTTCCTTGTGTTATTCTCTGGTAAATTGATTAAATGCTTTTGAATCCTATGTTTTTTCTATAATTTGTGATATGATTAATGTTTTATGAAACCTATGTAATTTCATGAGTTATGATAGGATGAATGTTCTGTGATATTATTGCTCATAGAAATATGTTTTTCTTTTTTCTGATAAGTGGGACCTATATCACACTCCAATTCATTGGGAAATGAAAATGTTTTTTGAGATCAAGGTGTTCAAGGGTTGTTAGCCCAAGGCCTAAAAAGAGGTTACACCGGTGGTTAGATGAAGCCCAAAAAAGTGTACGAGGGTGGTTATCCCAACACTCATAAATAGGGTACATAGGTGGTTATCCAAACCTCAAAGTATATACATGGGTGGTTATCCCAAGACATACCTGTAATGAATGTATTTTTTGGGGAAATTTACAAAAGTTTTCCTATCACAATGTATTTTCCACAAAACTATGTCTTATTATAATATTATGTTTTTTACTTCTTTATAATTCACATCTTATTAATGGTAATTATTTATTCATCAAATCAAGATTATAATCATTGATATGTAGGGTAGATTTTCAAATGTTTTTATAATGTTCTCATACCCCTAGGTTCATGTTACACTTTTATATCCCCCATTTTTTGACTTACTGAGCATCTAAGCTCACCCTTTTTTATGTTTCCTCTTCTCGGATTATGAAGAATTGTTTTAATTAGGTTATTTCGGTGAAGATTACAAAGGATGGTTCTATTTACGGAAGATGTTGAATATTTTTCAAAAAAAAATAAATGACTGTATAACTAGCCTCTAAAAGAGCTAAAGTATTATGGTCCTCGTGCATATGTTTATATAATGTGTTGATCATTCATCAAAAAAATATGTAATATATATATATGAAAAACTAGGTCTCTATAAAACCAATTTTTTTAATCCTTTATAACCATTTCACAAGTAGCTAGTTCATGACCATGTCAGTCCATATCATGGTACAGTTTGTCAAAATGTTGGATGACTTATTTTACTTTGTCCCTTCACCCCATAGACTGATATATTCACTCTGATGTTGTTAGGATATATTATGAACCATTATTAATAACTATATCATTGACATCAATAAATAGGTCCACAGAATCTATAGTGAAGAACCATGAATAAACTGTATTTGTTCACTCTGAGGTACCAATCATATCCTTCACAACCACATGGAATTCACTATAATAATATCTACTAAATCCAAAAATAATAAAGATTTAGTGAGGGGATATAGTTAACCACCTGGAAAACTAAGAGGAATCTCATAGACCTATTAAAGGATCCTCTTCACACCCATTACAACAACTATTATTGGAATGAGAGAACAACTTTATCCAAATCTAAAATGATCTTGGGGATCGTCTAATAATTCCAAACCATGTCACTCAAAGAGGGTCTTGTTTCAAGGCCTATAGTGTGTGTAACACCATATTAACCTACAAACCTATGAACTCCATTAATTAAGATATGTGAATAATTGGACAATGGGATTATATTGCCTACAATAGGGTTTCTAAAATTTAAACGAGAAGAATATTAGTCAATAAGTATGAGAAGGGGTCAGATGGTATCATGTTTGATAATTTACATTCATTCACTAGATAATTAGTCCCCATTGACTATTACAACCCCGTTAATAGGTGCAGCAAAATGGAATTATTTTGGAAATTAATGTACTGGTATATGGGATAAACTATCCATTTCTAATCACATCATGTACTCCATCAACGTAGAAATCTCCGAGGGTATATTAGACCTAAACCTCATCAAATCATTACAATCAAAGGGTGTAACTAGTGATTAACATGTGTTAGCATAGTTTTAGACAAAAAATAAAATTTAAAAGGTCATTCACCTTCTTATATATATATTGATATTAAAGAAAGATTATATGTGTAATATCTAGTAAAGTCTTGGATCTAAATAAGGTCATCAACCTTCCTTGAATGCATGTGGATAGTGGCCAACACATCTGAATCATGTTTATTCTATGATCCCTCATGGATTTTTTATCACTTCTATAGTGGTCTATTATAGACTAATACATGTTATTTGTTCTAGTACATTTGATGCCCTAGATTCTGGAACCTCTAAAATATCATTTACCAAACATGGTTATAATGGGGTGACAGTTAATGTAGTCGGGTCTTGAGTTAGATTCAAACTTCCTTCAAATTATCGCACAACCACTTCTATGAATTCCCCTTATTAGAATGTGTGGTTTATATGCTTTTGGGATGTTCATACCCTCAGGTTTGTGGAACTTAGTCTAAATTACAAACGAACAAGTACATTAAGATGAAATTATTAGAATAAATAGATATAAAACTAATAAAATATGATGTTTACTCATTAGTCCTAATCAAAGAAGTATCATTGATGACATTTCTCAATTTTATTTTTTTATTTCACATATTGATGGCCCTATAGAAGGAACCACCAACTATAGAATTAATAGTACCACAAAATAACTATATATCATCACATTAATTCGTTTCATTAAATATGTAGATCCTTTCTCCTCAACTCCCTAACCAGTGCAAGAACCCTAGAAAATTATTTTCCCTATAGGAAAATATTTTTGTGGATGGAACATGTGGATCATCCTCATCCGTCTCCAATAAGAGTTATATAAGAAGTTTTTAAAAAAACATCATTAGATTTAAATTACTATAAATGAGAATTTATCTTAATTCACCTTATGAAGAACTATAACCATACCCACCTTCTTCTGTTGTGTCAACTCAAGACCTCAACTTCTGAGAAAACTAATCCTTTTGAAACACTTTTCAATTCAGTGGATAGTTCAAATCATCATGATACCAATGATTGGATTCCACCTACCAGGTCTGGTTCCCCCATGAAATTTCAATGAGTGAATATAAAAATATTGGTCATGTTAAGGATGCTTCCTCCACTTATAGAAAACAATAGATATCTTATGCAATTATAGTGTCCGTCCAATCATCACATTACATCTGATCCAATGAGAATGAATCTTTAACAAGGATATATTTTCTAGGAGGAACAATTCATGTGTAAAAAAAGTATTAAGATACCTTATATCTAATATAATATAAGAATGTATAGGAATCCTTACGTAAAACCTCTTATTATGTCTTTATTCTACTATTTTCCCTCATATTTCCTGTCACCTTCAATCAGTAGTGGTCCCTTAATTTTCAGTATCAGATTGGAATACTATGTATCTAGGTATAACTAAATCCATGTCACAAGATATGCATCCATGAGAACGAAGGATGCATCATCTGAAAGGATAATGACTCAAATACTCATATCCTCTCATTTAATCATTAACCATAACTAATGTGTAACCATTGGATATTGTTGAGTTCACATAATGTGAGGAATAGGTAATTTCATTTATATACAATATAGTTTTTATCACATTCTATAGGGAATATAACCCTCAAAGATCAACAACTCATCAATCCTAGAAGTCAACACAATTTCCCTTAAAGAGATTAAATATCCACTTTCTTTATGGATTATAGTTGAAACATCTGTATGCCCCTAATATGTTTTGAATACGATGAAATGATAAAAATATTTTGTGTCATTTCAGTATAACATCAATTTATTTTTCATTAAAACATAGGGGGTTGACTCCAGTAGGTAACTGGAGGTAGGGTCTAAATGAAAAATGTAGAATTTTTTATTCATTGATGAATTTATAGCCACCCATATGGGTTTTGATCCATCCTCATGGAATATTTATGGGCCTGATGATTCTAAATAGGGCATTTCCTTTATAGATATGTCTAAAGAGGTAGTGATGATTTTAGGGCACTAGTACCACTAGGTCAATATACATCCTAGTTTCATATTTTTCTATCATTACAAATGTCCTAAATCTTACCCCTGTTTATATCTCCTACTTTAGAATGGAATATCTATAGAGAAAAATAATTGGGTAATTTTCTAAATAGACAAGGAAATTATTTTCAGGGTTGACCTCCCAACCCTATGTTGTGTAGTAACATTATTATAGTATTAGCAAGTTTGCATGATGAATCATGAGATTTATACATGCTTTTTTTGTCCCCAATCTCTTAAATTATTGATCTTGACCATGGGATAGGAGGAACATCTCATCCTAGTTGCATAAAAATGTTGATCTTTAAGCGAAGCTCCTCACCAATGACATTTTTTTACCATCACAATAAATTCCCAGGCAATGAAAGGCATCCATTTTGAATTATCCCAATTAATATAAGGTGGCAATAAATACCCATACATATCCAAAATGATCTGGGTCTAATTTTTTATTTTCACAACCTAGAGGATTATTTCAACCTCTCTATACGCTAGGTGAAACTTATTCATTGTCAGGATCCATCATCTAATTATATACAATATGATTTGTTTATTACAAAGGAAAATGCATATAAAAAAATCACATATAAAAAAAATTATCACCAACTAAAATTTAATGAAACTCTACAACACCCTAAAAGGCTAGCACTGGTCCATGTTAATGGTATCCCATGAGAAAGGATCCCTACAAGACTATCAGACTAGTTTAAGATTGACTATATATTTCTAAATAAATAGATCTAAATATATAATTATCTAGTTCTAGAATATAAATTTCTAATACTATGGTTAAGATATTATAGCCAAGGATATAGCCATTTGTGTGATTAACTTCCCTCGTAGAAAAACATATTGATAAGATGTTGGCCCCAGTCAGGTCCTTATGATTGTAGATCTGTCCAACCAAATGGTTCCTGTAGTATCCCAATTTTTTGTGATTTTTTTATTAATGTAAATTTTTTATTATATTTTTATTACATGAAACAAGTAGTTTCTATGATATCTAGCATTATACGTACAACCTAGTTTAGCTTGTGTACATGCAACACCAAGTTTTATTGAACCATTAAATACTATTAATATTATTATTTAAATAAATATATTAGGAATAGTATTAAATAATTTTAAATTTTAATTATAATGTTTTTATATAAATAAAACATATTGGTAAAATAATAATAATTAATTTTCTATAATGTATATATGTTTTCAAAGTTATATTTTCTAAAAAAAATTGTTTATTTTATTCATTTTTATGAAAAATTATAAAACAAATTTTTGATACTTTTTAAAACAAATTTTATATAATAAAATTATTTTTTTAAATCATTATTTATAAATTACCTTAGGGTGAATTTTTGGGATTTTTTTTAAAATATTAGATTTTTAAGTGAATAGTGAAAAATACAGTTTTTATTGAAAATTGGCTTTTTATATAAAGAATATAAAAAATAAATTTTGTTTTAAAATGGGATTAAAAGTTAAATTTCCTCTATTATATTCCAATTAATCCTATTTATTTCATTTTCAAAAAAAAATTCTTGAATTTTAATATAAAAAACCTTTTATCTTTGGAACATTTTCTCTATTGAGAGCCAATTTTTCATTGCATATGAAGGATTAATTTAAAACTAAATGTCGCCACATATAAAAATGGAATTTCGAAAAATTCATTCCATATATTGAATCAGACTAATTTATATTAACTAATATTTTAAAATAAATTTTTGACCCTAATGATTTGTAATATATATAAAAAATATATTTACAACGATTAAGGTAAAATGGGTTTCTTTGGGGTTAAACTAAAAAGTTAATGGCTAAAAATTACCCAAAACATCTCCAAAACAAATTTTCTATACATTTTGAGACATTATATCTTATATTTTAAATAATGGACTATTTTTGAGCCTTTTTATAAGATAAAAACGGGGGTACACCTTTTTTCAAAAAATTTAACTGTGTCACTCACCTCATATATAAAATCACACACCGTTTACAAACCTTTTCACAATTAAAAACACATTGTTTTAGAATTTCGATGCCAAAATTACTTCTTTACTTCCATACTCTCTTCCTAGAAGCCTTATTTTTTTTCAAAAATATAACTTAAGAAGATTTTTTTTGCAAACAAACAGAAGTTGTCTGAAGAAGGGCTAACGTCAATAAACTCTTGTTTTATATTATTTCCTCCTCCACCTATGTCAATTATTATTAAATAATTATGATATTATAAATTAAATATAATAAATATAGTTATATTTTTTTATGTTAAGTTCATGACATACATCCTTCTCCTCTTTCATCAAATGGGATATGAAATCATCATTAGTGAATACGATGGACTACCGCATCTCGAACTAATGTTATTAATTTTCCATCACGACATCTCATGGCCAGATATAATGATGTAATTAAGGTTTAAATATTATAATTAGGATATAATTATACCTTTGTAGCTATAATACCACATATACCTTCTTACCACCAATCCTGTAGGGAAAAAAGTCACGTGAATCATTTGTACGATGGATTATAGCCTCACGAAGTGATCTGATTTGTTCTTCACGTATGATTTTCGTGGAAAGTAATAATATATATATATATATGATATAAAAATGATTTGGTAAATATAATATATTTTTTATCTTTCTTTCTTTCAATCCATCGAGAAAATGGAAATAGTGTTCATGTGTTTGTACGACAAACTATCTCCATGAACAGTATATTTAATTTTCTTTATCTATATTTTATTGATTAAAATGAATACATATATAAAAAATATATATTATATTTATATAATGTCTAAAATAGTTTTTATTATGCAACCATGATCAAATTAATAGGATAAAAAATAACTAGACAAAACATACACGAAAAACAAAGCACTTATTGCCCAAAACATAAATTTTGCATTAATGTTTTAATAAAAAAGTAATAAAAGGTTATATGTATATCATATATGGTATGATATATATAATTCTATGTTTTATAAAATATTTATATTAAAATAATATATATTATAATGAAATTTTAAACGTGTCTGAATGAAATCGAGACTTAAGGTAAGAGATTTCTAGTCTTTCTTTTATTAATGGGTGACATATTAAAAGTAAAAAACATATTTCATTTATATGGTGTATATAATTAACATTTAACATGTTATATAACTAATCTCATTGTTTTAATTATATGTACATTTTATATTTATGTAATTTTTAATGGGTCTTAGGATTAAAAATATTACTAAAGTGGTAAGATATTTTTGTCTCCCTTTCTACTCTTGTGAGACACATACCATATTGGCCACCTTTTTATTTTTTGTGTTGTATATAATAAAAATTATTGTATTTTATTATTCTTATCATAGAAATTATTTGGATTTACATATTAATTTTATGATCTCCCATTCATGGGTTCTACGGTTCAAAACCTACCTAATCTGTAAGGGATTTTTTTCTCAATTTTCCTTCATTAATAAAAATGTTATGTTATTCACCTATCTTCTTTTATAAAGAACATAAACATACCATTTGACATTTAATATCATGACACTACTACCAATATGGCCTTTATCAGTGCTAAAAAAAGCATTAAGAGCACTAAAAGGCACTGTTAATCGAGTCAAAGATAAAGGGGCCCCTTTTATTAGTGTTAAAAAAGATATGATAAAAAGGTATTTTATCTGTACTTTTTTAAGAGATGGTAAAAGTTAAAAAAAATTAAAAAGAATATATAATGAGGGGAGATATTTTAACAGTGCTTGACCCCCCCCCCCCCCCCTTATCAGCGTTAGGCAGACCCCCTTCCACTCTCCCTTGTGCTGCCCTTGCCCACTCATCCCCCACATTCCAACGCGCCCCTCCCTATTTCCACCCGAACTCAGACCTGAGGCCTCCCCCCTTGTGTGCGTGCACCTTTACCACTAATCTATTTAGTTTTTTTCACTATTTAATGATATATCTATATATATATAGTTATATTTATTTGTATATTAATATAGATTCATAATAATATAAATATATTTAGTTAAATTAATACATATATATTTATTCATATATTAATATATATATATATATATATATTCATATCTTAATATATATTAATATTTATATATATATATATATAGTAATATTTATTCATATATTAATATATATTCTAATTAATATAACTATATTTATTTATATTAATAAATATATATTTATTCATATATTAATTTATTTATTTATTTATTCGTATATTCGTATATTACTATATATTTATATTTGTATATATATAGTTATATTTATTATTATATTAATAAAGATTCATATTAATATAAATATATTTAGTTATATTAATACATATATAATTATTCATATATTAGTATATATATTTATACGTATATTAATTTATATTTATATTTATTTATATATATATATTTAGTTATAATTTTTTATCCATATATTTATTTGTATATTAATATATAATTATAAGATTAGTTTTAAAAAAATTTATAAAATATATTTACTATGTGTGTTTATAAATAAATACATAAATAAATAAATGAATTCATATATACAACACACATACAGAGTGACACACACACACAGATCAGAAGTTAAACCATTTTGAATGTTAGAAAAACAGGGTATCCTGACTAAAAACTCAGTTTTGGAGGGCTTTTGGCCTTTTGGGCCTTAAAAATGTGATAATAGGTTCCCCTAAATAAATAGCACATATATCTTGTTTCAAGAGTCGATTTTATATGCTTTAGAGCTCAAATGGACACCTGGATCAAAATTTATGGTCGTTTGAAGTTTGAGTTACATTTTCAAATTATTTTAATTCTTTTATTAAATTTTTTTTTTATTTTTTGTCTCTTCAAAATTTTATTAAATGATTATTAATCAATGATAATCAAAAAATTATTAATTAATAATAATTTTTAAAATATTTTAAATACATTTTCACTAAATTTCTTATATATTAAATGGAATAGTCTTTTTATACTTATCTAAAACATATTTAAAAATATATATATATTATATTTATATCAATACAAATATACTTATATAACAATATATTATATTTCATAAAATTTTTTAATATAAACTTTATCAGTGCTAGGAAAAAGTCCTGATAATCCCCCTATCGGCGCTACTAAAAAAGAGTTGATGAAGGGGACCCCTATATTAGCATTTTTTAGCGTTGATAAAGGTCCCCCTTTATCGGTGCTATTTTAGCACTGATAAAGGGTGGAACTATAGAAACCCAATTTTTTGGTAGTGTAAATTTATTAATTCTCATTTTATTTTTAGTTTCGTTTTATATTATTCATTCTTGGGTCTCGAGGATCATTGTTACTAGAGTCATAAATATTTTATTTTAAAATCACAACATTTATCAAGATTGTTTTCTATTATGTTCATAGTGGTAAAATATTATGATCTATATCTAAATAAACTCATGAATTTAATTCACCTATATTTATTTCCTGATATTTTATGTTTTACATTCATTTTACTATCTTTATGTACTCAAATGTTAAAAATAGTGTTTTTAATAAAAATTGTATTTATTTCTCTCTTCGGTCGAAAACCCTTTTTCTTCCAAAACATTTATTTATAAAAATCTTTTAAAAAATATTTTTAAAATTATGAAGTGGATTTTTTGAAGAAACATTTACCCATTTTTACCTTTTCATAATTTTTTTAAAGAAACTTCAAGTCATTTTCCAAACAACGCCTTTTTGGATTTTACTGAATATAAGACTGGAAATATTTATTTTAACATATACAACATGAAAAAAATTTCCCAATATCATGAAAATTATTTTTATTGAATATTCTTTTATAAATTTTCAGGGTTATTTTCAAATAAAATGATTTTCAAAATGTTTTATTTTTTAAATAATGTTTTATAAATTGGAAAAAATATTGTCCTCAAGAAATTTTTTATGTTATTTTTAATGCTTCCTTTATAACATTTCATGGTTATTTTAAAAGAAAATTATTCTCAAAATGTATTATGTTTTAGAAAAATATTTTAAAGGGAAAATTATATTTTTTGAAAAAAAATTATGAAATTATTTTTGAGGCTTACTTTATAATATATATTGTTTATTTTCAAATAAATTGATATATAAAATGTTTTATGATCATAACAAATTATACTATTGTTTTATGATTTTATAATATATATTCATTTATAATATTTTTTGATTTCTAAAAAGTTAATTTTGAAGAAAATTTAATTTCTAAAAAAAATGTTCCACATGACTTATAATTATAATTTCCCATATAAGATGACATATGTGGATATTACCAATATATTACTGGGGATATGATCCAAGGATACAATATTTATTCATTTTATAAATGGTTTATGTTTATGAGTGAATGTGGTTTATGAAATAGTTTCCCATCCATATGTTTTACTATAAAGAAATTCTTATAAAACCAACCACTTTTTATGGATTATTCTATGATGAAATGGTGAAATGATTATGAAACAGGTCTCTTTTCCATAGGTTATGATATTATTAAATGTTTATGAATACCATTTCATTTTATGGGTAATTATATTATGATTTTTTTATGATCTTATGGTGCACATACACATGATTTTATATAGGTTATGGTTAAGACCTATACCTATCTCTAATGTATTAGGTAATGATTTACATCTCATGAGATAGATATGACTGGAACGGAGAGTGAACTTGATTCAGTAATGGAATTTTTCATCTATGATAGTATTGGGAGTGAACCTTGGATAATATGATGTTATGGAGAGTGAGACCATTCCATTATGATACCTTGTCTGTGAGCCTTCACAAAAATAGAAATGATTTTTTACACTTATGAGTATGCCACAATTCATTGTCTTATGACAATTTTTTTCTCTCATAGATAATACTCATTTATTGCTTTATGATTCATGTCTTTTTGAACAAATAATCATTATTTAATGACTCAAGATTATGATCTTTGATGGATAGGTTATGGATTTTAAATGTTATTATCTTTCCCTTATGTTTATGTTAAGATTATATATCTCCCTTGTTGGCCACTGAGCATCTGATCTCACTCATTCTTATTCATCCTTTCCCCTATTTATGAAGAAATGTTTTATATATGATATGTATAATAAGTGTTCTTATTTGGAATAACATATTGTGAGATGATATAGTGAGTTAATGAAACATTTGTTTTTGTTTCCAGGTTCTTAAAGGAACAATACTTTTACGATCTATAATTATGTGTTTTTTTAATTTAATAAATGTTCATCAAAAAAGGATATAATATATGTTTGTGAAAAGTAAGGGACTCGATGATTTGTGTTAGAAAATATGTTTATTTAACATTTATAAACTAATATGAGAAAACTTATTGAAGTGCCTAGGGAATAATATAAGTATATGTATATAGATATGTCTATGTATAAGTCCAATAATGGGTCAAACTACATAAAAATGTCAAGAAATGTTGTGGAAGGATAGGGAAAGTGGTTTCCAAGAAATTTAATCTTAATCTAGATACTATAAGTGGATTTGGATCTAGCATAGTGGTTTCCAATGGTAATAAATTTTAAAAGGTCACATTGAGATAGGCATGATCATCTCCAAGTGAAAAACAATGGGCCTTTTTCCATACTTTGTTTGATAGTATCAGGGGATATTTTTTTTAAATTCTCATAAAATTTACAGTCCATCAATAATGATTTAAATAATGACTATTAATAACCTAGGATAGACCTATGTTTTCAAACATTAAAAACAATGTGTCATGATTTAGACATTATATAAGTGATCTTTCATGATTATATGGTATGCTTTTGGTTTTAGTTGATGGTCGGAACCTGAAAAAATAATGTTAATGGTATATGAGATGTATAATATAATGACTTTACTCCAAATCAAATTAATGTTATGGAAGCTAGAATATAAAATCTAGTTTATATGCTTACATAACGTTTTCAAGGTATGAATCACGCTAAACATCCTAACAATAAATGGTGGGATCACTATTCTATTGATTCCTTTATGAGGCAATGTCCACCTTATTTCAATGACTCTTCTAATACAATATTTATTGAGAAATGGTTCAACACCAATAAAAATATATTTTTCATCCTCCAGTCTTTGGATCATGAGAAAGTCATTTTGGATTTTTAGCATTTTAAAGGTGAAATAGACAGTGGTGGACTCTTATCATGAATGTGATGAAACATGATGAAATTGAATCCATGGATTAGGATGAGTTCAAGAACATATTTTCAAATAATTAAATTCATCATATTCTTTAACTAAATATGGATAAGGAGGTCCTTGATCTAATGAAAAAAGTATGATGAAATTGTTGGAACTGAAGTGGAATATTTTACAACACTTGTTAGGTACTCTTCTGGTATTATCATCCAACCTAAAATTGAGGTTGATCGATTCATCAGTGGTCTAAGCCGATTTTTCATAAGGATTTATTCATAAGAGAATTAATTTACTACGAAAATATTGTTCGATGTTCTATCAAGGAATAAATAGAGAATTGAGTTATGAATCAATCTCATGCTTTTGATAAGAAGGGAAAAATAAAATGCAAATGAAAATCTTAAAACCAAGGATTTAAGAAGATGGGATTCACTTTATTCACAATGTGACGGAAGTAACATGGTGGATATTGTATTAAAGAAACTATTATATTTTTTAAGTGTGTATGGAAAGGTCATCAGTAAATTTATTAACAAATTAATGGGAAGAAATTATCTAATGATAAAAATAAACAGACATATGCATAGAATTCACCATAAAAATCATGTATTGAAAATTCATGGAGTATCTGAATTATGTCAATAAATTCTAAAATATGTAGTCTAATAAAGAAGATAAATGTTACAACCCTCTTAATCCACGTGATAATGGGAAATATCATGAAATCATTGTTTCTGATGAGGGGTGTGATAACAACTTGGTGAAAGGTACACATAACATCCAATATAGAACTATTATCCTATTTGAATTTGGATCTACCAATTCCTTCATATATGAATAATTTTCTATAGGTATCAAGATTCCACTAAAACAAGAAGATATAGAATTATCATTCGAACCCAAAAATTGTATGATTATCTCATCCTAAGTATATTACTCTTCTCTAGTTGAATTTTGGGATGATGTCCTTCCAGTATAATTTTCCATTCTTCATCTGGTTAAATTTCATATTATATTAGGCATGTATTGGATTCCCCCACTACTACAATATTGGAATTTGAATACCCCTTACACGGTCGACCTCCTTTGGCGGTCGCTAATCATTGCCAAAAAATGGGGGCTTCGTCGCCCCCCCCCCCCCCCCAAACCCCCTGCCCCTCACAAGCCCTCCTCCTCTCGCCCTCGACCTCGCCGCATTCCATCCCTCGTCGCCGCCCTCGGCCCTCCCCCGCTAGCCCTCCCCCATCGCCAGGTGCCCTCCACCGCGCGCCGCCCTCCAACCTCCACCCTCCTCCTGCCCTCCGCCCTCTGCCCTCCGCTCTTCGGCTATCCTCCACCCTCCCCTCTGTCCCCTCAGGCGTCCCTCCGCTTTCTAGCCTCCGCCCTTCGCCCCCTCCGGTCTCCAACCCCTATACCCTCCAAACTCTGCCCTCGGACCTCTTCCCCCTCGGACAACCCCCCAATCCCAGATAGCCCCCCCACCACCACCATGGACACCCCCACCCCTCGCTTCTCACCCCCCGTCCCCTTACCGCCGTCCACTTCGGCTCCCCACCAGTCCCCGTCCCATCCCTCTTTGTCCCCCTCCCTCGACACACCACCGTCGCTCGTCCCCTTCCTCACTATCCCGTCCCTTGTCATAATACTACTGCCCAGTCCCCTCCCTCCCTGCACGGTCACTACACGTCCCCTCGCCGCTGTCGCCCGTCTACTCCAGCTCCCCGCTATCCTTGGTCCCCTCCCCCATTGTTCGACCTTCGCTGTACCATCTCCAACTCACTGCCTCCTATCCTCCAGATCCTTGCCACCACTACTGCCCATCCCCTCCCTCGCTGCAGCACCTCTGGCTCTGGCTCCCCTTCGCTGCCTCTCCTTTCCCTCACAGCACCGCCTTCGACTCCCCTCCCTTCCGGGTTTGTATCACAATCAGGTATGACATGGGCTTTCACTTACATTATTATTTTATCAATGGTTCACAAACAATTGATTAGTATTTATTTTAAATATAGTTGATTTTAAAAATGAAAATGTAATAAGTATTGTGTAAATGTTTTTATATATATAAATTATTATGGAAAAGAGTTGGATTGATCTTCCAAATCGAAAGTCTAGAGAATATTTCAATGGAATTATGCAGTTTATTTACTTCACCAGAGGATTTAAAAGTGACTATATTAGTTTTACATATATAAAATGTGATAAAAAATATCAATTCACACGAGATACTATGAGGGAGCACCTATTCTTTAATTGAATTCTGAAAAATTACAACAGTTTGATCGTGGTGACTGGAAACAGGTTTCCGGAGTCATAAAAGACCAAAACGGCGTGTGATGGTCGAATTCAGAGAAATCATGCTTCAAATGACCTGAAACCACACAAAAACAATAAAAATATTATTCGGGACGTGTAATATGAGATGGGACATCCATCGGACCTGCGGTGCGCACGGTACGACTGAAAGTGTCATTTTCAGCAGTTCAGTGCGCTCTAAAAGGGCGCATTGGGTGGTCCAAACCACACAAACAACCTCAGAATGCCATAAAATAATACTAAAATGAACGTGGTGTGAATTGTGAAATGGTCGTATAGAAGGTACGTCAATTGGAGGTGCCGTATGACCGTGGTGACTAGAAACGCATTTCTGGAGTCATAAAAGACCAAAACGACGTGTGACTGTCCAATTCAGAGAAAACTGGCTCCGAATGACCTGAAAACACACACAGACAATAGTAATATTATTTGTAACATGTAGGAGGTGATGGGATGTCCATCGGACTTGCGGTGTGCACGGTACGACCAAATGGGTCATTTTTAGCAGTTTGGCGCGCTCCAAAAGGGCGCATTGGGTGGTCAAAACCACCCGAACGACCTCGGAATGCCATAAAATCATAAGACCACAAACTTGGTGTGAACTTTGAAATGGTAGGGTAGACATCATGTCAATAAGAGGTGTCATTTGACTGTGGTGACTGGAAAGGTGTTTCGGGAGTCACCAAAGACCAAAACGGTGTGTGACGGTCGAATTCCGAAAAAACGTGCTCCGAATGACCTGAAACCACAAAAAACCAATATGAATATTATTCGTGACATGTAGAAGGAGACCTAACATCCATCGGACGTGTGGTGCACACGGTACAACCGAATGTGTCATTTTCAGCAGTTCAGCGCCCTCTAAAAGGGCACGTTGGGTGGTCAAAACCACTCGAAAGGCCTCAGAATACCATGAAATCATACGAAAAAAAGCATGGTGTGAATTGGGAAATGGTTGAGAAGACATCATGTCAATAGAAGGTTTCGTTTAACCGTGGTGACCGGAAATGAGTTTTTGGGGTCATAAAAGACCAAAACTATGTGTGACGAACAAATTCAGAGCAAAACTACTCCGAATGACCTGAAACCACACTAAAACAACAGGAATATTATTCGTGACAAGTAGTAGGAGACGGAATGTCCATAAGATGTGCGGTGTGCACGGTACAACTGAATGTGTCGTTTTTAGCAGTTTGGCGCGCTCTAAAACGGCATGTTGGGTGGTCAAAACCACCCGAACGACCTCAAAATTTAATGAAATCATACGAAAACAACCGTGGTGTAAATTTTGAAATGATCGGGTAGAAAGAACATTAATTAGAGGTGTTGTTTGACCTCGGTGACTGGAAATGCGTTTCTGGAGTCAAAAAAAGACCAAAATGGCTTGTGATGGTCGAATTCAGAGAAAACGTACCCCGAATGACCTAGAACAACACAAAAAAATAGGAATATTATTCCTGACGTGTAGGGGGAGAGGACACATCCACCGGACATGTGATGCATGCGGTACAACCGAATGTGTCGTTTTAAGTAGTCCAGCGCGCTCTAAAAGGGTGCGTTGGGTGGTCAAAACCACCCGAACGACCTCAGAATGCCATTAAATCATATGACAACAACCATGGTGTGAATTGTAAAATGGTAGGGCATCAAGACGTCCATTGGAGGTTTTGTGTGACCACAGTGACCAGAAACGCATTTTCAGAGTCATAAAAGACCAAAATGGAATGTGACAGTTAAATACAGAGCAAACGTGCTCCAAATGACCTGAAACCACACGAGAACTATAGGAATATTATTCGTGACATGTAAGAGGAGACGGAACGTCCATAAGATGTGCGGAGTGCGTGGTACTACAAAATGTATTGTTTTCATCATATTCAGTGCGCTCTAAAAGGGCGCGTTGGGTGGTCAAAACCACCCGAACGACCTCAGAATTCCATGAAATCATACAACAACAACTGTGGTGTGAATTTTCAAATGTTCGGGCAGAAGGAACATCTATCGGAGGTGTCGTTTGACCATGGTGACCAGAAACACATTTTCATAAAAGACCAAAAGCGCGTGTGACGGCCGAAATTAGAGAAAACGTGCTCCGAATGACCTAAAAACACACGAAAAAAAGGAATATTATTCGTGACATATAGGAGGAGACGGGACGTCAATCGAATGTGCGGTGCGCACGGCACAACTGAATGTGTCATTTTTAGCAGTTCCGAGTGCTCTAAAATGGCGCCTTGGGTGGTCAAAACCACACGAACAATCCCAGAATGCCATGAAATCATACGACAAAAACCGTGGAGTGAATTTTGAAATGGTCAGGTAGAAAGCACGTCAATCGGAGGTGTTGTTTGACCGCGGTGACTAGAAACACATTCCTGGAGTCATAAAAGTCATAAACTGTGTGTGATGGTCGAATTCAGAGAAAACGTGCTCTGAATGACCTGAAACCACACAAAAGAAATAGGAATATTATTCCTGACATGTAGGAGGAGACGGAATGTCCATCATACGTGCAGTGTGCGTGGTACGACCGAATGTGTTGTTTTTAGCAGTTTGGGGTGCTCTAAAAGGGTGTGTTGGGTGGTCAAAACCACCAGAACGACTGTTGAATGCCATGAAATCACACGAAAAAAAACTATGGTGTGAATTTTGAAATGGTTGCATAGATGGCATGCCAATCACAGGTGTCGTTTGTCCGCGGTGACCGGAAACGCATTTTCTGAGTCATAAAAGACCAAAACGGCGTGTGATGGTCGATTTCAGAGCGTACATGCTCTGAATGACCTGAAACCACACAAAAACAATAAGAATATAATTTGTGAAATGTAAGAGGAGATGGGACATCAATCGGATGTGCGGTGCGCATAGTACGACCAAATGTGTCGTTTCAACAGTTCGGCGTGCTCTAAAAGGGCATGTTGGGTGGTCAAAACCACCCGAACGACCTTCGAATTCAATGAAATAATACTACAACAACTGCGGTGTGAATTTTGATATCGTAGGGTAGACAGAACATCAATCGGAGGTTTCATTTGACCACGGTGACTAGAAACGCGTTTCTGGAGTCATAAAAGACCAAAACAGCGTGTGATGGTCGAATTTAGAAAAAACATGCTCTGATTGACCTAAAACCACAAAAAATCAAAATAAATATTATTCATGACATGTAGTAGGAGATGGGACATCCATAGGACATGCGGTGTGTGCGGTATGACCGAATGTGTCGTTTTTAGTAGTTCAGCGCGCTCTAAAAGGGAGCGTTGGGTTGTCAAAACAACCCAAACGACCTCGGAATACCATGAAATCATACGAGAACTACGATGTTGTGAATTTTGAAATGGTTGGATAGAAGAAATGTCTATCGAAGGATTCGTTTGACCACGGTGACCGGAAACGCATTTCCTGAGTCACAAAAGACCAAAACGGCGTCTGACGGTCAAATTCAGAGAAAATGTGATCCGAATGACCTGAAACCACTGAAAAACAATAGGAATATTATCCGTGACATGTAAGAGGAGACGGAACATCCATCAAATGTGCGGTGTGCACGGTATGACCAAATGTGTCATTTTCAGCAGTTCGGTGCGGTCTACAAGGACGCGTTGGGTGGTCAAAACCACTCGGACATCATCCGAATTCCATTAAATCATATGAAAACAACTGTGGTGTGAATTTGGAAATGTTCAGTCGTACGGCACATCAATCGAATGTGTCGTTTCACAGTGGTTATTGGAAACATGTTTCCGGAGTCATAATATACCAAAAGGGCATGTGATGGTCTAATTCAGAGTGAGCGTGCTCCAAATGACCTAAAACCACATGAAAACAATATGAATATTATTTGTGACATGTAGGAGGAGATGGAATGTCCATCAGACGAGCGGTGCGTGTGGTACGACTGAATGTGTCATTTTCAGCAGTTCAGCGCGCTTTAAAAGGGCGCGTTGGGTGGTCAAAACCACCCAAACGGCCTCGGAATGCCATGAAATCATACAACAAAAAACATGGTGTGAATTGTAAAATTGTCAGAAAGACATCACATCAATCAGATGTGTCGTCTGACCATGGTGACCGGAAACGCGTTTCCAGAGTCATAAAAGACCAAAATGGCGTGTGACGGTCGAATTCAGAGCAAACGTGCTCTGAATGACTTGTAAACACACGAATACAATAGGAATATTATTTGTGACATGTATAAGGATAAGGAACAACCATCAGACGTGTGGTACACATGATACGACCGAATGTGTCATTTTCAGCAGTTCGGTGTGCTCTAAAAGGGCACGTTGGGTGGTCAAAACCACCCGAACGACCAAGGAATGCCATGAAATCATACGAAAACAACCGTGGTATGAATTTTAAAATTTTCTAGCAGGAAAGACTTCAATTGGAGGTGTTTTTTGACCGTGGTGACCGGAAACGCGTTTCTAAATTCATAAAAGACCAAAACATCATTCGACGGTTGAATTCAGAGCAAACGTACTCCGAATAACCTGAAACCACACAAAAACAATAGTAATATTATTCATGACTTTTAGGAGGAGATGACACATCCATCGGACATGCGGTGCTTACTGTACAACAAAATGTGTCATCTACAGTAGTTCGGCGCTCTCTAAAAGGCTGTGTTGGGTGGTCAAAACCACCCAAAAGACCTCGAAATGCCATGAAATCATATGACAACAACCATGGAGTGAATTGTAAAATGGTTGGGTAGACATCATGTCAATCGGAGGTTTTATTTGACAGCGGTGACTGGAATAGCGTTTCCAAAGTCATAAAAGACCAAAACTGAGTGTAACAGTCGAATTCAGAGCCAATGTTCTACGAATGACATGAAACTATGCGAAAATAATAGGAATATTATTTGTGACATGTATGAGAAGAAGACATGTGAATCAGACATGCAGTGTAGGCGGTATGACCGAATGTGTCGTTTTAAGCAGTTCGACGGGTTCTAAAAAGGTGTGTTGGGTGGTCAAAACCACCGGAATGACCTCAGAATTCCATGAAATCATACGACAACAACCGTGGTGTAAATTGTAAAATGGTAGGGTAGATGGAAAATCAATTGGAGGTGTCGTTTGAGCTCGGTGATCGGAAACGCGTTTCTGGAGTCACAAAAGACCAAAACAGTGTGTGACAGTCGAATTCAGAGAAAATGTGCTCCGAATGACCTGAAACCACACGAAAACAATAGGAATATTATTAGTGACATGTAGGAGGAGACAGAACGTCCATCGGAAGTGTTTTGCATGTGGTACGACCGAATGTGTCATTTTCACCAGTTCAGCACTCTCTAAAAGGGCACGTTGGGTCATCAAAACCACCCGAACGACCTCAAAATTCCATGAAATAAAACTAAAAATGTCGTGATGTGAATTGTGAATTGTTCGGGAAGATGACATGTCAATCAGAGGTGTCGTTTGACCATGTTAACTGGAAACGCATTTTCGGAGTCACAAAAGACCAAAACGGCATGTGACTATTGAATTCAAATAAAACGTACTCTGAATGACATGAAACCATAGTAAAACAATAGGAATATTATTCGTGACATGTAAGAGGAGACAGAACGTCCATCGGATGTACGGTGTGTGCGGTACGACCAAATGTGTCATTTTCAGCAGTTTGGCCCGCTCTAAAAGGTCACATTGGGTGGTCAAAACAACCTGAACGACCTCGGAATGCCATGAAATCATACGACCACAACCGTTGTATGAATTGTAAAATGGTTGTGTAAACGGAACGTCAATCAGTGGTGTCATTTGTCCGCGGTGGCTGGAAACGCATTTCTGGAGTCATAAAAGACCAAAACGGTGTGTGACGGTCTAACTCATAGAAAACATTCTCCAAATTACTTGAAACCACACGAAAAAATATAAATATAATTCATGTCATGTAAGAGGGTAAAGGACATCCATCGGACGTGCGGTGCATGCGGTACGATCGAATGTGTCTTTTTCAGCAGTTCGGTGCGCTCCTAAAGGGCGTGTTGGGTGGTCCAAACCACCTAAACGGCCTCAGAATGAAATGAAATCATATGACAACAACCATGGTGTGAATTGTAGAATGTTAGGGTAGATGGAACATCAATCAGAGGTGTCATTTGACCGTAGTGACCGGAAATGCGTCTTCAGAGTCACAAAGGACCAAAACGGCGTGTGACAGTTGAATTCAGAGAAAAAGTACTCCGAATGACCTGAAACCGCAAAAAAAATAGGAATATTATTTGTGACATGTATGAGGATACGGGACATCCATTGGATGTGTGGTGCGTGCGGTATGACCAAATGTGTCGTTTTTAGCAGTTTAGTGGGCTCTAAAAGGACGCATTGGGTGGCCAAAACTACCCGAACGACCTCAGAATGCCATTAAATCATACGACAACAACCTTGGTTTGAATTTTGAAATTTTCAGGCAGGCGTCATGTCAATCGGATGTGTCGATTGACCATGGTGACTGGAAACATGTTTCTAGAGTCATAAAAGACCAAAACAGCGTGTGACGGTTGAATTCAGAGAAAATTTGCTCTAAATGACCTGAAACCACATGAAAACAATAGGAATATTATTCGTGACATGTAGGAGGAGACGACACATCCATCGGACATACGGTGCACACGGTACGACCTAATGTGTCGTTTTTAGCAGTTCGCGTGAGCTCTAAAAGGGTGCGTTGGGTGGTAAAAACCACCCGAACGACCTCGGAATTCCATTAAATCATATGACAACAACCGTGGTGTGAATTTTGAAATGGCTGGGAAGATGGAACATCAATCGCAGGTGTCGTTTGTCCGCGGTGACCGGAAACGTGTTTCCAGAGCCATAATAGACCAAAATGGTGTGTAACGGTCGAATTCAGAGCGAACGTGCTCCGAATGACCTGAAACCCCAAAAAACAATAGGAATATTATTGAAGACGTGTAGGAGGAGATGGCACATTCATCAGACATCCGGTGCTCGCGGTACGACCAAATGTGTCATTTTCAGCAGTTCAGCGCACTCTAAAAGGGCGCGTTGGGTGGTCAAAACCACCCGAAAGACCTCAGAATGCCATGAAATAGAACGAAAACAACCGTGGTGTGAATTGTGAAATGTTAGAGAAGAAATCATGTCAATTAGAGGTGTTTTTTGACCGCAGTGACTGTAAACATGTTTCTGGAGTCATAAAAGACTAAAACTGTGTGTGACGGTCGAATTCAGAGAAAACATGCTTCGAATGACCAAAAACTACACGATAACAATAGGACTATTATTCGTGATGTGTAGGTGTATATGGAATGTCGATCAGACATGTGGTGCATGCGGTACAACCGAATGGGTCATTTTCAGCAGTTCGTGTGCGCTCTAAAAGGGCGCGTTGGGTGGTCAAAACCACCCGAATGACCTCGGAATACCATGAATCAGACGACAACAACCGTGGTGTGAATTGTGAAGTGGTCGGGTAGATGTAATGTCAATAAGATGTTTCTTTTGATAGTGGTGACCGGAAACGTATTTCTGGAGTCATAAAAGACCAAAACGGCGTTTGAAGGTCAAATTCAGAGCAAACGTGCTCTGAATGACCTAAAACAACACGAAAATAATTGGAATATTATTTTTGACATGTAGGTGAAGATAAATTGTCCATCAGACATGCGGTACGTGCAGTACAACCGAATGTGTCGTTTTCAGCAGTTTGGTGCGCTCTAAAAGGGCGTGTGGGGTGGTCAAAGCCACCCGAACGACCTCGGAATGCCATTAAATCATACGTAAACAACCGTGGTGTGAATTGTGAAATTCTCGGGTATATGTAACGTCAATTGGATGAGTCGTTTGACTGCGGTGACCGGAAACGTGTTTCTGGAGTCATAAAACACTAAAACAGTGTGTGATGGTCGAATTCAGAGCAAATGTGCTCCGAATGACCTGAAACAACACGAAAACAATAGGAGTATTATTCGTGACATGTAGGAGGAGAGGGAACGTCCATCTAACGTGTGGTGTGCACGAAAAATATTCCTTTTGAGATAACAAAACACTTTCAAAAACTAAAGCAAAGACTCCAAACCAAGAAACAAAAATCCTAAAATGATAACATTTCTTAAAATTGGGGTTTTAAATTATTATAGTACCCATGAGATGTTAGATTTCATTTTATTATATACATATAATAACTTAATAAATATAAAAAAAAATTTGTTTTGTTTAGTTGTTTTCATTGAAGGTTTTTAAAGCAAGTGGATGTGGATCGTTGAAGCACGTCTATCATTTATTGTTTATGATGATCTTGATGTTTATGGTGTTTGGATTTGTTTTCCATTTTTTATGATTAATATGCTGCTTTTTTTATTCTGTATAATGAATTTTTTTTAAAAAATATTTCTAGTTTAGCGATTGCTTGCAACGGTCACTCTAGGTTGCCTGCTAACCTCAACAGAGAGAGCCATTGGCGGTCGCTGTACGCCGTCATTTCGGTCAGCATTAGAGATCGCCAATGGAGGTCAATGTAGGCCAGCATTTCGGCCAGCCTCAGCAACCGCCATTGGCGGTTTTTGGGCGGTCTCTAGAGGCCTATAGCGACCGCCAATGGTGGTCACTATAGTCTGAATTTTTAGTAGTGAGCTACATTAATCCCACATCAATTGATCAGGAATGAAATTCAAGTTTTATATTCTAAGCCCAAATTTGATTGTCTATTATTAAGATGATTAATATGAACATTTGATAGATATCACAACCACTATGTGGGTTTTGATTCCTTTTAAAGAGGGTTGTTTATCTCAGATGGTTGAGGAGGAACCCAAAATCGATGATATAACTATTGTGTAGCAGTTTTTTTAAGTATTTCCATAATATTTTCCTATATTTACACCAAAACATGAAGTTCAATTCTCAATAGAAGTCATACCTAGTGCCACACAAATTTTAAATACTCCATATAGAATAGTCCATATTGAGTTACCTGAATTGAAAATGAAACGCTAGGATAACCTTGAAAAAGAATTCATTCAGAAAAGTGTGTCACCTTGGAGTGTAAGAATTTATTTTTTAAAAAATAAATACAGATCGATATAACTCTTCTTTCATTGTCAAGATCTAAACAAGATCACAATCAAGAAAAATTAATCTCTTCCCTTTAATGATGAACTATTTTATTAATTTCCAATAGCTAAATACTTTTCCATAATTGAACATTCTTTCTATATAACATCTATTGAGGTTCAAGGATTATATTCCCAATACATAATTATGTACAAGGTATGTATAGTGTGAATATATATTAATTTCATCTGGTCTTACAAATTCCCCTTATATTTACAAGTATTTAATGAATAGTGTCTTTAGAGATTACTTTGTTTAGTGTGTGGTAGTATTTATAGATTATATTATCATCTAATCAAATTGAAAGTAAGAGTATTAACATCACATGATAATTATGTTAAATACCTTATAGAAAGAGAAAATATTTGAACAATTTATGAAGTGTGAATTTTGGATGCCAAAGGCTTCATTTTTGGCTCACATAATCTCAAGATAGGGTATATCGATAGATCCATCAAAGACAAAGGCTATTGAGTATTAGTCTGGAATAACCATGATGACTGAGATCCATAGTTTTCTTTGTTTAATGAGATATTATCAAAGGATTTTTGAATATTTATCAAGTCTATATAATCCAATCACCAAGTTAACTTAGAAGGTATCCATGTTCCTCTAAACAAATGTGTGTGGGGAAAATTTCAAGTAAATGAAGTAAAGATCAGTTATCACACTAATGCTTACATTACCCTATAAGGGAGAAGGGTTTGTAATCAATATTGATGCTTCCAATAAGTGATTTGGATTAGTTCTTATGAATAATGACATGGTTATAAATTATTCATCATTATAATTGATGGTTCATGATAAAAATTAATCAACTCATAAATTGGAGTTAGTTGCGATAATTAATGAATTAAAGATATCGAGGAGTGATATTTATGGAGAAAAGTGTGATATATATACTGAGCTAAAAATATTAAAGTATATATTCAAACAGAAGGAGTTGAATATGTTCCATATAAGATGGTAAGATATTATTAAAGATTATGGATGCTCAATACATTACCACCCTAGGAAAGGGAATAAGGTGGTTGATTCCTTGAGTTGAAATGATCATGCTAGCTTATCTAGAATGACGACCACAAAAGATCCAATATTTCTATTTTTTGAAAGGATGGATATGTTAGCACTAAAAAGAAATAATCCTTATCTAATACCTAATTCGCTAATAAAATCAATTTTCCTAGTAGTGGTGATATTTTATCCAAATTTTAAAATTACTTTTCCCAACTAATTTCATTCCCTAAAACAATATCACAATGTAGGAGGGAAGATTTAATTTTCTTAATTTTTCTTTTGTTAATTTGAGTGAAAATAATAATGGAATATTATTAGATGAAATGTGTAAGTGCTATAAGGTTTCTTGTATCTCTGATGGACTTGAGTTTTTTATTTCTAACCATAGTAAGAAGAAGCTTGATTAAATAATCATACACATGGGAGAAAATGAAGCCTGAAAGAGGATCATCATTCCTAACACCTCTGGAACAAGAGAAATATCACTCAAGTGAGAAATTAATAAGTATTATGATATAACATGAGACCAAAATAGTGTGACCTCAATTAAATAAGGAGTTGTTAAATTAATAAATTTGTAAAACATTTCGTATAAAACCCTAATCAAGTGTATCAAATGATTTTTTAACATCAAGATTAACATAAATGTTACCATCGTTGATGGATTTCCCCAGAATATTGATGCATTAATATGTTGAAATATGGTAATCTTTAATGTTTCATCATTTGATAAAACCAAACTAATTTAGAGAAATAGTTTTATTAGCAATACAAGATAGTCTATTTGCAAGATATTTACCAATAATTTTATAAAAATTATTAAAAAGAGCCCCCGGTCTGAGAAAATGAATCTCATTATAATTGGTCACTTTAGGAATAAGATAATGAAATTGAGAATTAAGGTCATTCATTAATTGTACACCATTGGAAAAATGCTAAATAGGTCTACAAACATCACAATGAATAACATCTGAAAAAAATGAAAGAAAAAATTACTGAAACCATTAGGACCAGGAAAGCTACTAGAGTTTAATCCAAAGACAACATCCCCAATCTAAAAATCAAGGGGAAGAGAAATAATGCTTGAATTTTTATATTGATTGAAAATTATAGTAATTACATCATAAATAAGATCAATACGAGTAATATGACCATTAATGATCTAATTATAGAACTAAAGAATTTGAACAGCTCATTCTTCTCCTTTATAAAGGATTACACCATTATTATTGAGAATAATCAATGGTTTACGAATTATTCTAATCTTTTGTGGAGAGTTAAAAAACAAGGTATTTTGAACTCCTTCATTTAGGAATTTTATTTCAAAATCCTTCCTTTGTTCTCATTCTTTGATATTTAAAACATGATTAATATCATTAAAAATTTTGGTCTATTGTTCAAGACCAGCTTAAAATTTATCACAAGTTTCATTATCTTAAAAGATATAAAGTTTTGATTCAAGACATGTAATATTATCATCAAGATGGATAAATTTCTCATGAATCCTAAATTTCATTCTTTTTCATGTATTTTATTCTTAAGAACACAATCTAAGGAATCATTCTTATAATTAAAGGAATTACAAGTGTCTTCCACAATTTTTTTAGATCAGAATGTAGTGTCCTAGAATTGTTAAATAAGAATGGGAAATTTTTCCTAGCCTCTTTATTGAAAATTTTCATCAAAATATAATGATTATATAAGTTAATTCCTATTAAAGTGGAACATGAAATAGAGTTCCAAGTATTAAGGGAATCTTCAGTTAAAAAATCTCTATCCAGCTTACCTACCACCACCTTATTCAAGTGTTTCCTTTACAATGTAAATTTGTTAACCATAAGATTAACCTAATGCAAATCATAATTATCTACACAGATCTAAAATTATCTAGTTGAGATTGAAGATAAATCCCCACCTAATTTTCATCGGGGTTGATAATGGAATTAAAATCACCAATAATGAACCAAGGACCCATAATTGTGACACTTAAATCATGGAAATTCATTCATAATGATCTTATTTCTTGATAATAATTATAGGAAGAAAATGAAAGATCAATATTATGTAACTCGCAAATAAAAGTAGATAAGGTAAACTAGTTTCTCAGAAGACCTAAGAGGCATACATTTTCAACATTAAAATAAGAAAAAACCAAAATACTCTCTATTTTACTATAGGATTGATTGGTACCAACTAGGTGATATTCTATCTTAAAAATAAATAAATTTCTCATAAAAAGAATTTTTTTTGTTCAGAAATTCCTATAAGATTAGGCTTATACTTGTTAAAAAAATTAAAGGAACTAATAGTTTCAAGATTACCTATTTCCAGATAATTCCAAAACATAATCATCTTTTAAACATGTATTTGGAGTTAGTACTCCATTTTTTCATACCAGTAGGTTCCATGTTTTTTTATCTTATGAAAGTGAATTTTTTCTTATCATCCTTCTTAGAAAAAACTTTATTTTTGTGTAGTATTATGGTATCATAATAATCAATATCTCTTCCATTACTAGATACAGTTTTACAAGGTCCATTTTAACTAATTTTAGAGATATGACTCAAAGTTAAAATATGATATACAATATATGATTTTGCAATATTCTATTCATGAACATCATTAATATCATCAGTTTGAAAGAAAGATCATAGGTAGTTAACTTAACAAGCTTTGAATTATTGATCATCTATTGTGTGAATCCCTTACTATATAGGGATATTATACTATTATTTCCTTTGGATGACTTGTTTTGTGGTACCTTTATCAAGGTATTAGAAGGAGAAATGATCTTCTCAAATCAGTTTGCAGTATCTCTATGAATTGTATGACCATCATCATAGTAACATTGTAAATATATAATAAAATTTATAATATCATGATCAAATTAAAAAAATGGTCTCATCCTTAATGTTCAAAGAGTCATATCCTTGAGCTACACCATTATTAACATTGAGAGAATCACTATTATTATCATACAGGGAGGATAAAAAATCAACTTGTTAAAAAGGGATGTAATTACAATTCATAATCTGGTAATAATCAACAAGGAGTATGATATCTTCTGAAATTTTGAGATAAATATCATTATCTTCCTTATTTACATCATTGTGAAGGTCACTATAAGAGGGACAATAATAAAATGAATTTAAACTGGATTGAGAGAATTTAGTGTTCTCATCTTCTTAAACATAAATATATTCTCAAGACTTACCTTTTATGTTTTTAACATCATAGGTACCTATTAGTTTTTATATCCATTTCATTTTTTCAATTTTTTAATGCTGGACTTTATTTTCCAGGTCAGTGAATTTACCTCTTCTTCCTATATTATGATCATTATCAAATAAATTAATAGAATTTGGCGGCTTGATGTTAAAATCTACATCAATTAAGATTATGGAATATAATCCAAGTTCTTCATGAAGAGTGCGTTGATCCACTTTTAATGGAATACTAATACATGCAAAAATATCATTTAAGATTGTAAGAAGCCAATCCACCCATTTCATACCATATAATTGAACCCAAAACTAATTCATTTAGTTTCTTTGTTTTAAAGGATCAAAATTAATATCCCATTTATAAATATTCAGCAATCCATGCATTACATTGACATTATCTTCCACACAAAATTCAAGTCATCCTTCTTCTATATTAGGATGTGGAAAAACCATCTTCCTACCGAGATTATCTTTCATTCAATACTACCCCAACAATGACATATCCTCAATTTAATATTAATAATAGACCATATATTATCTAATCTAGACTATATAATACATACAAGAATATATAATATACACAAATCAAGTCTTTATAGAAGGTATTCTGGGTCGGATATGACCGATAAGCCACCGTTATCTTATTTAGTGAAGAAAGGATGTCTGGGAAGTTCATATTTGATGATATTAACTCCATAAAGCTCATCCAAAAATGATATGACCTTTTTTTCAAATTTGAATTTCATGGAAGAGTCAGATTAGAAGTCGATTATTTCTTAGATTTTTAAGATTCTTATACTTGATATGAAGAAGATCATTCCCACTCTAGTGGAAATGCATCCATATATAGATTATTATAATGAAGATGAATCATTAGAGTGATTATTTAAAAGGCATGAAGAAATTTTTTTCCAAATTTTGACTTCGAATTGATAAGGAGATCCATCTCCCCCAAATCATGGAAAGGGGATCTAATTGTAATGCTCGATTCATGAATTTCATAAATAAAAAATATTTATTTTTTTAGTTGCTTTCAATCTTCTTCTATTTGGACTCCTTTCTGGAATTCCTTCTCCCTTATCTTTGTTAACACTATCTGGTTAGGAAGGAACAATTCTTATTTAAAATTATGGTTATATAATTGAATAGGTACACATATTCTCAACTGTATTACTTATCATGATAGTTATATTGATACAAGAATATATATTAAAGAGCAATTGGAAATTCTAATAGATTATTTTTCTCATGAGTTCTAGAATTTGATTTTAAATTATGATTTAATGAATGGTTAGGATTTTATTAATTAGAAATATAACCCCAATGTGAGAAATTATAAAAAAGAATTTTATAACAAGATAGTTAATATACATGTTAGCTCTTGGGATAAATCATTTAGAAAAAAATCATTTTTCCTTATTGATTTCCTTTTTCTGAGCGAATTATAAATTATGAAAACCATATTTATTATTTTTTAAAGTATTTTGATATTAATATTTGTTTCAAGTGTATACCATTTCATCAATATAGATAATACCTTCATCATATATTCTTAGGGTGTGAAAATGTTTCTTCATTCTGGATTTCAATACAAGACTGTTTTGAAAGTAAAATTCCACATGCTCTCAACTTTCTAGAACACTTGCTTGCCTATGTCACTCTATCTCTTTCACAACAGATGAATCATATTTTTCTTCTATCTATATTGGAATTTTTTACTCCTTATGGAATATTAGGAATAAAATTATTCTTTACCATGCTTGTTTCAATGTTCAGTCAAGTCTCTCCCTTATATTATCTACTATGAAATATGTAAATGATGATCTGAATTGTTTTTGTGATAAGTCTATTCATCATTTCTTTTTTAATTAAACATTTTTTTCATTACAATAACTATTTACATCATTTTGTAACCTTGTAAGTCATTTGGATTTCTCTATTTTCTAGATAAATTAAATTCAAAACAAATGGTTCATCAAAAAGAAATACTATTCCTTCTGGTTATGGTGAGAATTTTCAGAACCATTTTGGTGACATGGTGGATTATCTTTATGGACCTTGTGGTATTTCTACGTCCATAGATTCTGAAATGATCAGTATTAACAATTTGTTTATGATTGAATATCAGTATGGTTATTGCAACTTATGGTCGGAATGTGACTCCACCACCATAGTTCAGGATGTCAGGGAAAATATCATTCATTAATAATCAAGATTGACTATAAGTTGTAGAAAATGCATGGATATGATCTCATCAATGAATTATAACATCACATGTACATACCATGAAGATATTTTTTTGGATAAATGGATTACTAATAAATGATTACCTACTCATGATCTGTCATGGTTCAATAATTTTTCTGATGAACTTTTTTCTTTTTAGATTAATGATTATTGTAAAAAATATTATTTTAAAATTTAGTAACGCCTTCTAATCAACAAAAGAGACTTGTCCTTCTTTTAAGGTTATCATTTTCTCAAAAACAAATGTCGTTGAGTTAATTTTTTGAAATAAAAATCTTGGGTGGTGTTACATCCACAACTCATACTAGAATGGAAATGGGAAAATAATTATATATTTTTTAATCGAACTCCCCAAAATTCCTAAAGGGTATAATACTATGGGATTTAGTGAATCTCCTTAAAAAGTCAGCTTACTTTATCACTATCAGAGAAGATTTATATATTTATTATCTTACTAGAATACACATTAATTAAGTGTCAAGGTCCCATGGACCACCACTTTCTATTATGTCTTATTGGGATCTAAGGATTACCTCAAAGTTCTAACGACATTTTTAGCATGATCTTGATATATTGAGGAGTTTTAGCATTGCGTATCATACCGAAAGAGAAGGTCAGTCTGATAGAAAAAATTAAACCCTATAAGATCTTTTGAGATCTTATTATACGTATTATAAAGTTGGTAGAGATCAACACATTCCCTTACCTGAGTTCTCATACAAAACATATATTCTACTCGAGCATTCAGGTGGCTCCTTATGAAGCCATCTTGGGAAATCATTATTGAGCTCCAGCTTATTAGAATAAATTTGGATAATAAAATCTATTGAGACCTAACATGGATAAATTAATGGATTATAGGGTCAGATCCATTTATAAACACATAAATTTATCTCAGAGTAGGTTTAAATATGTGCTAATAATCATCAGCGTGATCCAGAACTTGATGTTGGTGACAATGTGTTTCTAAATATTTCTCCATGAAACAATGTAATAAGATCTTTCAAATACAGGAAAACAAATCCTTATATATAACGGTATATTTGAAATTATCGATTATATCGACATGGTATCCTATCATTTGGAACTTCAACAAAACCTCTCTCACGTTCATGATGTGTTATATGTATCTTTTTGAAAAAGTACATACATAGTCCTTCGTATGAACTAAACTAAAATATCATACCAGTGGAGCAAGATATTTGTCAGGAGAAACATCCAGTGGAGATTCTATATTATATAAATAATGTTCAATGAAACAATACCACTCACTAGCTTAATGTTTTGTAAAGAAACAATTGGTTTAAAAATATATATAGAAACCTGAGGAAATTATGAGGAAGAAGTATGCTCATTTGTTTGTATCAGAGTGAATAATTTCAAGTTTGAAATTCTTTTTAAGGAGGTTGAATTTTAATATTCCTTATTTCTATATATTATTTTTTAAAAATAAAGTAATTTTTTTATATTGTGTTATGCACAATAATGAGTTTCTTCAATATCTCATATTACTCGAAACATCAAGTTTATCTTGCGTTACATGAAACACTCAATTTTAAAGATACAAAAAAATGGAAAATATAATTATTCAAATAAATTCATTATAACTATAAATGAAAACTTTTAAAATATTAAGTATTATGGTATTATATAAAAAAATATATTGATAAAAAAGAAAATTAATTTTTAGTAGTCAATATATAATTTGAAAACACTATTTTCTCCAAAATAATATTTTTTATATATTTCTTTTAAAAATAATAAAGATAATTTTTGACTCCTTTAGAAAATTAATTTAATAAAATAAACATAATTTTTTAAATAATTATTTCAGAATTCGATTAGGGTGAATTTCTTTTTTGCATTTTTCTAAAAAAATAACATTTCAATAAATAGTGAAATATGCTTATTCTTATTTAAAATTATCTTTTCGTTTAATGAATTTATAAGGTAGATTTTTAAAAAAGTGGTTTCAAAAGTATCATTTACTCAATTTCATATAAATTAATTTAATTTAGATCATTTTACTCATTTTCATTTTTAATATTGATATAAAATCTTTTTAAACATTTGAACATTTTCCCTTTGTAAAGATAGTTTATCATTGCGTTTACAAGGTTAATATTAAATTATATTTGAACGATTATATGAATGGATTTTGAAAAAATGGATTCCATATTTGAAATTATAATAATATATTATCACTAATATGTTTAACTTAATTATTTAACATAATTAATAGTAAATTTATTGAAAACAACATTTACCACGGTTAAGGTGAAAATGGGTTTACCATGGGTTAAACTACAAATATAAAGGCTAAAAATAACCCAAAATATTTCAAAAACCCATTTTTGGAAAAATTATGAACGTACATCATCTTGTTTTGATAATGGACTATTTTTTATTAGTTTTCTTTTGGAAAACCGTGGTTACAAATTTTTCTTTTCATAAAATACAAGTTGGCCACACATGCCACTTAAAAAAGGCCACCCCTTGTCCTCTCCACTTCAAACTTAAAAAACCCTTTGGTTCATAAAGAACCTACCCAAATAACTTTCTTACTACCCTCATATCATCCTAGAATCCTTATGTCATAAATAAAACCAAATAATCTATTTTTCCACACCAAATGAAGTTATCTATAGAAGAGTTAACATCCCTAATAGAGCATTTTGCTTTATTTATTCCACAACATCCTTCAATAATGATTAGATAATGTTGATATAATAACCTCACTATATTAAATATATTAATATTTTATAATTTGAATTATATGACCTATATCAATCTCCAATTCTATAAAATGGTATACAAAATCATCGTTAGTGTGAACGGTAGACTACTACCTAGTGAAACAATGTTATTTATTTTCCAACTCCACCTATCACGACATAATATAATTATGGGATTAATTTTTATATATAATTTTTATTAAATTATTATATCTTTAGAATTATGATATTATATATACATTCTTACCTCCAAACCTATTCTGAATAATAAAATGTCACCCGTGTGTACGACAAACTAAAGCCTCGCGAAGTAATGTGATTTATTCTTCATGTACTCTTTACATGAATGGTAATAAGTATATGATTAAATAAAAATATCTGATATATATATATATATGAAATAAAACATATTATATAAAGATAATATATTATTTAGCTTTATTTATTTCAATCCTTCGTTAAAATTGAAACAATGTTCATACATACATATAATCTATCATCTCCATAAATGATGTATTTCATTTTCCTTCTATAATTTTTATAGATTAATCTAAATAAGTATACATTTGATATATATATTATATTTCTATCATGGTTAAAAATAATGAATATTATGTAACCATGATCAATGTAATAAAACTTAATATAAAAAATCAAAACACACACCAAACAATAGTTATTGCTTGAAACATGACTTTAACATTACATTTTTAACAAATGGGTAATAAAAGGGTATAAGTATATCATATATAGTATGATATATATATATATATGAATATGTTTCTACAATGGATGTATAATAAACATGTATGTATGATATAGTAAGGATGAACATGTACAAACAACGTCGATACTTAATGTAAGGGATTCTAGTCTCTCATTCATTTTTGGGAGACATATGAAAATTCAACACTCATTTACATTGTGTGGGTTATATACATACCATTTGAGAAGTACTATCATGAATCTACTTATTTTCATTCTATTGATCATATTATTTTATTTTATTCTTTATAGGGGCTTATAATTCAAAATATTACTAAAGTGGTCAGTAATTTTCGTCTTACTTTTCACTTATGTTAGATACATTACATCTTCACCACCTATTGTTTTATGTGGTGTATTTGATACCCATGAATTTATTTAATTTTATTAATTTATGGGGCTATTGATTCAATATTACCAATGTGGTAATTATTTTGTGTTACGAATTCATCGTTTATCGAGATTATTTAATATTATGTTTTCAATGATGAAGTATTATGATCTATAACTCAATAAAATAAAAGATTTTATTCTCTTATGTTCATTTTATTAGAATACATGTTTTCCCTTCATTTTTCTATTTTTATTTACTCAACCATTTAAAATAATATTTTTATGAAAATTTAGCTTTATTTCTCCATTCAGCTGAAATTCCTTTTCATTCAAAACCATGTTTTCTAAAAAAAATTAAACAATGTTTTTAATAGTAATCAAACAATTTATTAAATATATGTTTACCCATGTTATAATTTTTAAAAAAATTAAATGAATTTTCCAGAAAATTCTGGTTTTTATTTTACCAAAAACGTAAAAAAGAATATTTATTTTAACGTGTATGGGATGAATTCAATTTCCCGCTATCATGATCATTATTTATATTGAAGAAACATTTATAAATTTTTATTTTTATTTTTAAATAAATGGATTTTAAAACCTTTTTATGTTTTAAGAAGTCTTTTTCAAAGAAAAAAGAATATTTTCCTCAACAAATGTCTTAAATTATTTCCAAAAATTCATTTTTAATTTATCAAGGTTATTTTAAAAAACATAGATTCAAAATGTTTTATGTTTTAAAAATTGTTTTCAAAAAGGAATGGATACTTTCCTCAATAAAAGTTTTAACTTATTTTTAAATATTTATTTATAATATTAAATGATTACTTTAAAATAATATTATTTTCAAAAGGTTTTAGGAATTTTTATTTTTAAAAATAGATTTTTAAATAAAAGATATTTTCCTAAAAAAATATTGTAAATGTACTTTCAAAAATATTTCCATCTAAGATGACATATATTGATGTTACCTATGAGTTACGAAGGATATAATCCAAGGATACCATTCTTATTCATTTTTTAATGGTTTATGTTTATGATGTAATTATTTTTATGAAACATGTTTAGCTTCTAAGGGTTATACGATAAGGAAATACATATGACAGCCACTTATTTTTATAGGTTATTATATGGTGAAATGATCAAATAATGATAAAATCTATCTATTTTCATTTGGTTATAATATTTTTAAATGTTTATAAAACTGATTTAATTGCATGGTTTATGATATGATTATCATTTTATGATATTGCAGAAAACATACATAATATTTTCATTATGTGACATATGGGGAAAATATCTCCCTCTAATGTATTGGTTAAATATTTATTTCTCATGAGATATATAGGACTACAATAGGGAGTAAATCCAGTTTAGTAAGGGACTTTTTATAATATTATGGTCTTAAGAGTGGACCTTGACTAATATAATGTGTTCGAGAGTAATCATATTCCACAATTTTAACATTGGCAGTGGTCCTTGAAAACTATGGAAATGATTTTCTATGATTATGTGTATACCATAATTCTTTGTCTTATGCTAATGTTATACTCTCATGGATCATATTAATTGATTCCATTATAATTCATTTTACATGAACTGCCAAAAATTATTCCATGACTCAATATTGTGGTCTTTGAGTGTAGGGTATGATTTTCATGTGTTATTCCCAGACCCTTATGTTCATGTTATGCTTATGCATTTCCCTTGCTTCCCCTTACTAAGCATTTGATCTTACCCTTTCTTATATTTTCTTTTCCCCAGGTTATGAAGAAATGTATTATTTATGATATGTATATGAAGGGTTATAGTTATGAACAACATATTAGGAGATTATGTAGTGCACATATGATCCATTAATTTTTATTTCCATGTTTCGGAAGTAAATATACCTTTAAGACTCTAAGGAATTTGTTGGTGTAATGTAATAAAAGTTAATTAAAAAATTATTTAATATATATGTATGAAAATCATCGGTCTCCATAGTTCCAAGTTTGGGATTATCAACACCTATCAATATCAAGAAAACATATAAGTTAATCCTCTATAAAACCAATTATTCTACATATCCTTCCCTTATCAACACTATACGAATAGTGTGTTTTGGAATAATGATGAAATATTGATTAATGTTAACATTGTAAATCATGTATTCTCTCTTTACACTAACAATTAATGTGATCCTATATAGAATCATTTTTAGGAATAAATGAATAAAATTATTCATTGAAAAAACATTAATTTATAAAACATTAAAAAATGAAAATATTATTATATTAAAGTAGTACCTATGAGAATCACATAGGATCAATATGGGACATGTAGTGCTAAAAATAATCTCAAATAGTTCATCATGTGCCTCTCTATTTAAGAAGTAATCATACACAAAGTGCCCAATTTTTTCATGATGAATTTCAATTAGTCACAAAATTGCCACATTTATAGCTCTGAAATAATTTTTTAGTGAATTACATAATCACTTCAGGGGGGATAATCATTATAATCCTCAAGGTGTCAAATTCATTCCCTCTATATAATCCCTTCATGGACCATTATCCATTATGACTAGTGTGGCTACATACACCCCATGTGGCCACACACTTTAGGACATTGTTATCCAATACCACCTATAAATACCCCATACTCATATAATAATAGATATATAATAGAATGTGGGGAGATCCCCCTTAAAGAGAGTCTTAAAATTTCATGAAACTATGAGGATATCTAGATGTTTCATTCACAAAGGAATCCCTGGTATAATTGGGGAAAAAATAAGGAAACAATGAAATATCCCACAAGGACTCCTTCATGAACGAGAGGTCTATGAGGTCATTTCTCAAATAAGAGGCACTTAAAACCACTCCATGAATGTAGGTTCCACCTAAAAAAGTGGGACCCCTTCCCGAACGAGAGTAATGTTCATGAGGATCACATAGTCATTACACTATTTTGTTTTTCCTACTTCATGTATTACCCATCCCTATATGAAGTTACTAGGATTAATGGTACTCACTAGCCTCTCCCAAATTCCCTCAGCTCACACAGAACCTAGTACATTCATGACCACTTTAGTAAGTACTCAATTTTTTTGTAAATAGACCTCCCATATCTCATATCCTTCTCCAAGGTCTTCTACCTAGATCACTGAAACACAAATGACTTTTGTATCCTTCATTCACTAAGGTAAAAAACCAAAATTAGAGAAATTCTATTATTCCCCAAACCATGAAACATACATGACTTGGTCATTATGTATGCCAAATTTCCCACCATTGATCATGTATTCCATTGAAGATTGTTCTTCTAAGTTATCCTCTCAATATTATAGGTCCTAGGGGGAGTTAAAATCATGTACCCCCTTGATAATAAGGGTCCACATTAGAAAGACAACAATTAAACCCCTAAATCCTCATGTATTCCAGCTTTAATAACCCATATCTGACGCCTTTTCATCCCTATATTCTAATGGACTACTTGAATATACAATGATCTATGGGGTAATGAGCCTCTTATAGATAGGTGTAAGCCCTAGGTCATCTCCCAAAGGTCTATATTCCCTATGAGACATCCTTTAAAAGGAATATATTTCCTTTGATAGACATATGGGATTCCCATGTAAGTTATCCCTGGTCATTTCTTTTTCATCACCCCTTTCACGATATAGATTTCATAACCACATGACATATAACTTATTGAAAAAACTGTTACCATATGGTTTCAAATTTCATGGAACGGTCATGTCTCATCACCATAAATTTTGAAACTCAAAATATATGGGATATGATTTTTGTCTAACAGGATATGTAGGGTGCATCTTTGAGCTTCAAATCCAAAATCAAAAAACCTTATTTTTATAAGTCTGTATTCCCCATGAAAAACTCGCACCATCTTTCACATGATCATACTCCCAATAAAGATTCCCCTCATCGGGCCATATTCCCTAAGAGTTCCATAATCCTTTTTATGTTACGCCATATTCCTAATGGGATTCATCCACCTCCCATAAAGACATAGTCCCTGTGAACCCTTCTAATTAGGATATATTTTTAATTTTTTCATTCAAAACAACTCCAAACCATATCCTCACCAGATCATAATCTTATAGAGTCATCTTTCGTTAAAGGGTTATATTCTCATGGGGAAGAACTAGAAAATGGTTTCTCATGCATAAATCATACACAAACCATTATTAGTAATTCAATGGATACTATTACACTATGCATGGATTTAATATTTTTTGTAAAGGTTTTAGACATAGGACCTTATAGAGAACTTCAATCATACATGGTCACTAGACCATAAAAGGATTTATTATGGACAGTGTCACATTCCCTTAGAAGGTAATATTTGTACCATAACGTCACACCAATCTATTTGGGTTTTTATTCCCCTACCAAAAATTATTGGAATCCACTATACAGTCACAATCCCAATATCATGGAATATATCACCTCCTTGTATAATGATAAATTTTATAGTTCACACCTATCTGGATTTAATCCATATCATAATCAAATAACAAGAAAAATATGTAGAGACAAAAATATGTGTAAAGGGTACTACCGATAGAAAAACTATGATACATGAAAGAATATTATTAATGGAGAACCATTAATACATACATATATTCACATCAGTACTTGATTTTGAACATATCATTACTATAAGGGTAACCAGTGTTGTGCTAGGATTTGGGTATGATTCATGAAGGCATTTAAAATCATTAAGAGTGTTTAAGAGTATGTAAACATTCTTCCTAAATGGGTGTGGATGGGACTGACCCCTCTTCCTCTTGACCAATGTTTGTTCCAAGGTTCCACTAGTAAAGTCTCCATGATAGTGTACCTTTATAAATATGGGTTTCACCAACTCAAAAATGTCATAGGTCTGAAAGTGTTTGGTGATCTCCCTATGAATTCCTTTAAGCAAACATAGTTGAATTAAAATTAGAAAACCTTCACTTCCCCCCCCCCACCATTATATATATATTTTAAAAATACATATTTCTTGAAATCCACATGGTACTAATAGATCTTCTCAAAACCTTCATCCTTAGAGAAGATATCTTTATTATAACACACAACCCAAACTAAAAAAGGCACCATATTTCTAACTTGATGGACATGGGAACTAATATTCTCCATATTTAGATGATATTCTCCTAATATAAACATCATTTCAAATATTAATAACAGAATATCACATCCCTTTGTAATTTTGAGCACTTGATGATTCACTATATATGAAATATCATTAAAATATTAAGATATACCTCTAAAAATATCATATAAAATAAATAGTTTTATATCGGTTCTTCCGAAAACTAGATCTATGGTTTAAAATGAAATAAGTATATTGCATCTTATTATCCATCATTATCCTAGAGCTAGAGTATAAAAAACATTTTAAACACTTGAGTATATCATTATTGTTCTCAATCTTTTGTATTATATATAGTATCTAGCCTAAAGCTATTTCGAATAATAACAAATACATGTATAGATCATCACAAACCTATACATAAAAAATTATGTGATAATAATTAATACACATGTATTTTCATGAAACTCATGCCTATTATGGGTAGGATGTGTGTGAAAGTAATCATTGTAGAATATTATCACCATCAGCATCCAATAGTCAATGGACTATATCACAAGTCTAATTTGATGAGAGAAAAAAATCAAACCACCCAATAAATGATCCATCTATGGGTACTTGAAAATTTCCAAATAATATCCCCAAACATCATTTTATAATTATCTATGAATTTTAACATTCATAGATCATCAAAATAAAATAACAATTAAATTTAAATTATTATATTTCTTAGATAATCAAATAATTAATAAACTAATGAAAATATTTACATCATATAATTTTTTTCATTTTATTATGAGTATCTAAAAATATTCTTTTCACACCATCATTACATTTTATCTAATATACTAAATCAAGATACTCAATGCATCAATTTAAAAAACTAATGCCATATTTTATAATCATCTTCATAAAAATCATATAAGTCATTAAATATTCATAACAAACCCTTAGATACATTATTCAATTACTAGAATAGTATAATTCTATAATTATATTTCTTATTATTATTTATTTAGGATTCAAATGACTATTATCCAACACCATTTCTCCATAATTCACCCTACATATTTTTTAAAATGTAATTATTGACCCAAACGTTCATTATTAGGTTAACTCTATTGAATTCCACTTTTATTCCATACATTAATTCACAAATTTCCCTCTACTAAAAATCATCAATTAAAAATTTAATTCATATTTTATTTATAAAATCCATGTTATTATGTGAATCTCATTACATATAAAAATATTTCATGATATATTAGACAAATAATGTCGATTGCCTATCCTTATATAACGACTTGTATCATTACATCTCAACAGGACTAGAAAAAATTCTATGTTTTAGAGATTAAAAATCTAAAAAAATTTTAATTTTGAAAATAATATCAATTTAATGATTTTTAAATATGTTTTGTAAGTAAAAATGGTAGCTTTAGAGGTGTAAGTGAAAATAGAAAGAAATTGGATGAAGTATTAGGGTTTTAGTAATGGGTTTCACCATATTGGGATGTTAAGGAACCCATCAAATTCATTGTAAAAGACCACCAGTATCCTAGGTAATTATAAAATGGTTTATACCATAACCCTTACCATTGGGAATCTAGTGGTGGTTCTACAAGAACCAGATGGCACACTGAAATTCTAGCATGAGACCACATCTAGTTGGGTGATGGACCTCAAACGCCTTCTTAAGTGGTGGAATTTATTTATTTCAAATGGTTTATTTTAAACAATCTTTTAGGTTTTGGGGTTACGGAATATATATTATAATGAGAAATTTTATTTTTTTCTCTCCTTCCCATCCATTCCCCTTAGATGATTTGATATTCTTTGATGATTATTTTTATCACTAGTTTGAGATAAGGCCTTCAACTTCATTTCCAATATCCCTAATTATTAGGTTTCCAATGATTTGTGGTTCTTTAGTCTTGATTTAATGAAATTTTTAAAAAACAAATTTAAATGAGTTAATTATCAAAGTTATTTCGCATGTAGAGGTTAATGGAAATCGAGGATGTATTAATTCACAACATTTATTTATTTTTTCTGTGAAGATAAATCACCCGCTAATTTTTTATCCTTTTAAACCATTTTTTTATTTTTAAATAAATCCAACTTTTTATTAAGTAGGGAAACATAAAACTAGATTAAACCACATAATAAGTCCATATTAAAACAAAAAACCAAAATAAAGAAAATTGAAATTATTTTTTTCAATGGATTTCATAAATTTTAAGGAACATTGATGATTGGTTAAATAAATATCCATATGGAATTAATCATAGGACTATTGGAGATTCCATCAATCATTCCTATATTGTTTATCATAGTTTTAGAATGTTTAATCCACCAATTGAAGTTTTATGTATTCTTTATATTTCAATAATTATAAGAAAATAATTATAAATTATTATAATTAATTTGTGGAGTTTTTTTCCATGAGGTATAATCTTGTGGAATGTGTGATGGTCAATATATGAATTGAAGGGAATATAGATGAGCATTAATTTAATGAGTAAATCCAAGATGAGGTTATTGGTCCCTATATTACTAATATATGCATCTTGTGGGTTTATGTGTGAGTGTTAATAAATGATCAATGAAAAAATAGTTAGGGGGACTCTAATGGGAATTAAGTGTAATTTGACTTGTGTAATAAATTTTTAGTGCTTATTACATCTGAAATAAAAAAAGTCACAACAAAATAAACTTTAAATCACTAGTTGATCATATAACCTTTTTTCCTTGTGTTTAATGTTGGAAAACAAATCAAATGTGTATCACAGTAGAAATTTGAGGGTATATACACCACTAGGGGCCATGTTAGGAGGTCTAAAAGAGAGTAGAGTGTGTGTTCTATAACTCTATGATTGAATTTTATTTTTATCTAGAATTTTAGTTGACGTTGTTATGTTTTATCTCTTGTAATTTAGGTTTTTATTATCCCAAATACACTACACAAGTTACTGATGTTTCTATTTTTAAGTATATTCTTCAGTTTTATCTTTACCTTTTCTCATTCTGTAGAAATATGCATGTTCTATAAAGCTACCAAATATTTCCCTCGGTATGAATAATTGGCTATGTGAGGAATTTAAATACGTATAGAATTCACTATATCAAGAAATCATCTACATAAATTAAATATGGGATGGAAATTCCAACATCAAATAAATACGTCATGAAATATGCTATATAAAAAACACATATACTGATGAATTACCTACAAGAGTAAATTACTACAGAGATCAAACACCAATGTGAATTGGCTTTGTAGAGTAATCAACTACTTGATTTGGATAAGTGGTGAAATCAGATTTGTGGTTCAAATCATCTACATAATTCATTCTACTCTATCAAATTTTCCAATCTGATCAATAAGTCTACGTGAAGAAATTATACTATGTGAAGAACGCATACAAGAATTTGTCTATGTGAATAAATCAACTACGTGAATAATGTCTATGTCGATCCTTTTTCTATGAAATTAAACTATATAGTGATCTACAATTTTCTATGTTAAAATAGAACCTGGAATTTATGTTTATTAGTGTACATTCAGTGGGAATTAATTTTTTTGTGTTACCATTAAATGTTGGATAAAATCTTTATGGGAGAATAAATAAGTACAAGGACTATCTAATGGTCAGTAGTATTACTAAGGTATTCTAATGAAAAGGAAATGTAGAATTTTGGTTCCAAACATTTGATTTTTTGGATCTAATGTGATGTGATTATAATATACTTTTACATACATATTTTCGTGTGTCTATGAAGAAGATATATATAGATAAGAACATAAGTGGTTATAAAACAATATATGAACTCTCTGAAAGATATATTTGTGAAACACTGTTTAACATAAAGAATAATAATAATATTCTATCTACATCTATACTAAATATTTCATCTTTTTTATGCTTTAGAACAGTCTCCTCAAGCTGCATTTCTCCCGTGTCCTATCACCTAGAGATTTTTTTCGTTGTATCTTACAACTATGATCTGTATCTATAAACACTCTATTCATTCTCTTTTCTACGAAGAAGGTTTATGGTAAATGAACCATGAAGTATGTTGTTTGTAAATTATTGTGGATCCTGGTTGAAATATCCTTCTTCTATACCATGTTTGTACTACTATCACTCATTAGTTCAGTCCCTGGAAAAAGTATTAGTAGTCCATGATCAAATGGTAATACTTGTAAAATTTACCAAGATCATGGTGTTGAGTGTTAGTGAAGTGGATTAGGGGATTTATATTCCCCAAACCATTGAAAATATCAATGTATCATATCTTTTCTTTTGGATTTTATTTCTAATCCATGAGTGTGTCAAAAAAATATAAAAAGAGATCATATCTTTAAATAGAGTGGTTTTCTTAGTTGATAAAATTTCACGAACTCAATTCACCACCCTCTTGAGTCATAGTGCAGTTAGTCTTCAGGGAACAATTAGTATCAAATCTAGTGACTTTTTACTTCTCATATTTTAAATGTTTAAGTCTAAATATCATTGTAAAAATGGATACAACTATTGAAAACAAGGAATTTAGGTCTATGGTAAGAAAACCAAACCTTAATGGTGAGAATTATAGTTTTTATAAATCACAGAAGATAATCTATTTAAAGAACCTTGGTTTAATGGTTTATTGTAAAGTCAAGAAGACTTATGAAATTACCAAAACTCGACTAGAAACATGGGATATTGATACTACAAATATTTATGATTTAAAATATAAAGTTATGATGTCTTTCATATGTGGAATTGGTCCAGAAGAGATATATTGAGTTTCATAGTGTGAAAAAACCCATGAAATTCCGAATAATATATCAGTATCATATAAAGGCTCATACAATGTGTGATAACATTAATATAACAATACCAATAATAAATTTGATACTTTTAGAATTATGGGAGGATAAAGCATCACCCAACTGAATTGAGGATGTATTGTGGTTATAAAAAAAATTTCTTTAGGAACACCCATTCTTGAACTAGATCAATCTTTGAAAATCCTTATAATTCTATAGCCTAGATGTAGTAGAATATCATCTACTATTAGGAAATAAATAGAGGTGATCTATTTTTTATTGAAGGGCCTTATTGTAAGTCTAATGATGTATGAGTCTAAAATAGAAGGTAATGTAATGAATAAAATATTTCAATTTATTGTGTTGGAATGTTATATGGATTAATTTAAGAGTTAGGTGTTGAGACGGAGTGGGATTCTAGGACCCGGTGTACCCAGAATTAATATTTAAAATATGTTAAATATACTAAATGCACACAATAATGGTTTTCATGAAAAAAGATTAATTATATTTAAACAGAGATAATGTGGGATTCTAATCCTAATGTACACTTATCTGGATCGAGACTTAGATATTCTAATTGTTCATTTGGCTCAACCCTTGCCGTTGGAGACTCTTATGAGAGGTGAATTAGTGATCACACACTTCTTCAAATAGTGAGACCTGAATCTTGGATGAAGAAGTTTCTATTGGGATCTCTTTATAGCATCGATGATGCTTTATGACATCATCATAGGTATGCACTAATCTTCTATAGCTCATTCATATATAGATTCTTTTAGGTAAAGGATGTGGTGTGTCCACAATGATGGGCCTATATTTTCATTTATAGGGGAAATATAACCCAAGTAATACAGGATGAATACATACATAGGATGGTGTAGAAAATTACTCATCAATTGGCTAGCGTGAGCCTTGCTGCAATAGATGCTATGAGTTTTTGGTTCCCTGTAGTAGTAGAGAAGTATGAGGACATCATCCCTAAGGACATTCAAGGCTTACCTCCCAATTGGGAGATTCAACTATTAATTTTCCTACACACTAGGATGACCCCGATATCGACACCAGTATAAAATATGGCTCCCATAGATCTTCTCAATATGAGAGTGTAGTTGGAGGACTAGAAAAATAAGAGCTTTGTTGGACCCAATTTTTCACCTTGGGTGTCCCCATTATTGTTCTCTAAGAAGGAGGATGGGAGCTTGTGGTAATGTGTGGACTATTGTCACCTATATAAGGTTATTATAAAGAATAAGTATCCACTACCAATGATCGTTGACCACTTTGATTAGTTTATAGGGACATGATGGTTCTCAAATATTGACCTCAGATTAGGGTATCACCAGATGTTAGTACGAGACAAGGATATATCAAAGATGGCATTAATAAGTCTCAATGTTCACTATGAGTACTTGGTGATTCTATTTGTCCTGAAGAATTCCCCAGTAGTGTTTACGGGACTCATGAACTGGATTTTCAGTCTTTCTTAGACAGGTTTGTGGTAGTGTTCAGCAATGATATCATTTTGTACATGTCTTCTGAGGAGGAGCAAGTGAGACACTTGTGGGTAGTTCTGGATGTACTCTGATAGCACAAGATTTATGGGAAGATCTTGAAGATCCCATTTTATAATTAGGAAGACCACTTTCTAGGATATGTTATCTCAGTAGATGGTATATTAGTGGACCCAGGGAAGGTCAAGGTAGTGTCAGCTTGGGATCCACCCAAGTGAATGATAGAGGAAAAGATCTATCTTGGGTTGGAGGGATAAAATATAATATTCATAGTTAATTTCTCCAGGATATCAGATCCCTTGATATCATTCACTCAAAATGGAAAACCTTTTTCATGGACAGAGAGGTGTCACCAGGCTTTCTAGCAGTTCAGGTAGAGATCGATGAGCTCTCCCATCTCGATATTTCCAAAGGAGGTTGTCGAGTATTTAGTTTTATTCCATGCATTATAAACTAGTCTTGGTAGTGTTTTGATGAATATATATTCCATTATTTTCTATGTTTAATATCATTTTATACCACATGACAAGAAATAAATTTTCAATGATCTTGAATTTGCATTGGTATTCTTCGCATTGAATATGTGGTGACACTACATTATAGGTCAATTAATTATCATCTATTCTGATCATAAGAGTTTAAAGTATATCTTCTCTTATAAGAATCTTAACTTGAGACAGAGGATATTTCTATAGTTCATCTAGGATTATTAATTTGATATTTTTTTATACTTATGAGAAGGGGAATTTGCTATGATATTCTCTCAATATGAGACCTTTTTTGTAGTTGTTGAGTGAGGAATTATAGTAACTTTCCCTATCTAAGAAAACCTTTGTGGATGGGGATAGTGTAGGTTGCCTCTAGTAAAGGGTTTTTACCCCTCTACTTTTACAGTTATTCATGTAGGTACAACTTGGGGATACTAACTTTGAGAGCCTACGTACTCTGATATCCAATGGACATGGTCCTGGGGGATTTTCTAAAGGGGGATAGCATGTCATTGTTTTAAGAGGAAGAATGATGGTACGAGTTAAATTGTGGGACAAGGTTTCGTGATAGTTTCATATATCCACTTTGGTTGAACATACAACTATTGAAAATATGTATCAGGTCATATGACATTAGTTTTGGTGTCTTGGGACAAAGAAGAGAGTTTTAGAGTTTTCTTATTGATGTCGTACTTGTCAAAAAGTAATGGTTGAAAACCAGGTTCTAGTAGGATTAGCTCAGCCCCATGAGGTGACAAAGTGGAAGTGGGATGGGATATACATGGACATCATTAAGGTATTTCCATGTATGTCCACGGAACATAATTCCATTTAGGTGATCATAGGATGAATCACCAATTCATCCCACTTCTAAGCTATTCAAGAGAATATTTTGATAGAGAACTTGAGATTACTCTACATGTAGGAGATAGTCCGACTCCAATTATTTCCCTCTTGGATCATTTCTAACCATGTTATTCACTTCAAATATATGTTATAGAAGGGATTTTGGGAGGATTTAGGGACAAAGTTGTGTTCGAGCATGGATTTTCACCCCATATAGACAGCTACAATAAGAGGATCATCCAAGTCTTGGAGGAAATGTTGTGGTATTTCATTTTATACATTGGTCAAATTTGGAAGGATCACTTACCTACGGTGGAGTTTACGTACATCAATAAATACCATTCCCCCATCAGTATGGCATCATTCGATGCCTTATATGGGTGACCCTATAGGTCGCCACAATTCTTGACCAACCTATGAGATTCAAAAACCATGAGTCCATAACTGGTGTGATCCATTACAGAGAACGTGAAGATCATCCAGTTAAAGACGAGGAGTGCACAAATCTTTCATAAGCCCTATGTGGACTGATAACAGAGGCATTTTCAGTCTGAGTAGGGAGACCACGTATTCCAATGGGTTTCAACTCGATGTGGATTATAGATATTTGGCCAGGGTGGAAATCTATCTCTAAGATTTGTTGTTACTTTAAAAATACTATGTATAGTTTCAAAGGTGGTGTACCTCTGAGCTCTACTGTTGTAGTTAAACTAGGTACACAACGTCTTCCACATCTCAGAGCTGAGGAGATACATACACGATCAATCACATGTTATTTACTAGGGTGAAATGGAAATTGAGGATAGAGCTACCTTGGGTGATTACCTAGTATAGATTTAGGATTGATACGTTAGGAACCTTCATGGGTGTTCAATTCCCCAAGTGTGTGTGTATGGTGGTATAATGAGAATCTTAAGGAGGGCACCTATGAGTAGAAGAATCATGTGCATTCTTAATACCCAGAATTAATTTTTCAAATATATTAAATGCACATGTACATAGTTTTCAAGAAAAAATTTTAATAACATAAAAAAGGATCGTCTAGAAAATATGTGGTTATTGTTGAGTTCAAAGCATGGGTTTTACACTAGGCATGACATAATCATTTTTGGCATTAGAATTCCGGCTAAAAGCCATCACAGATGTAAAATAATGAAATAAATTAATAATTTATTTATTTTTATTTCATTCACAAAACAACACACTATTTCCTCTATAAATATATCATAATGTTAAAATCCCTGTGTTAGTCACATAACCTTGTATATTTAGATAATCCATCATAGGAAATTTCAAGGGTGAATGCCAACATGATTTGAGATCGTTGATTGGTGTGCAATGGAATTCAAGGACCTTGCCAATGATAATTAAACAGATTTTTTCTTCATTTACAATAAATCCAAATTGAGATAGATTATTTGTTTGATTGGATTTATCCTAGTTTTATTATTCCCATGAAAAAGAGGATTCAATAGACCAATGGATTGATTTAAGGATCATGTGTATAGTGGGGATGAGATTAGATTTATTTGGGAATTGGGAATTGGATTGTGATTATTCAATTATCTCTAATTTATTGGTCTAATGGAAATGAATTGAGGAAAACATGATCATTATCTATGTTTCATTCCACATGTTATTGATTGTGAATTTATTCCCCCTTTTCATCATTTGTCTTTAGAAAATATCATGACACACGATTCAAAAAACACTTGATAAAAATTGTTTTTCACATATTTCTTGGAACAATGGTTTGATATCGTAGATCTAGGTTCAGATCAAGTAAATTATATATCTATGATGATGGAGATGATGGGTAAAGACCAGATTTGGCATACACTGGTGTATTTTCTCAACTTTGGGAAATGACAGACATCCACAGCGATTCCTGAGTGACTGAGATGGCCAGATACCATATATCATGTGATGAATAGGTCTGTTTGACTTAGATCCATGATTCCCCACAAGGGTCATCAACAAATCATCATACAGAGGCGTGAATGAAGAAGAATGAACTAGATATGAGTTTCTAGAAAATCCCATAGAATGTGATGTGTAATTTGGGATTAGATGGTGTTTGGGACCCCATGGTCTTACTTAAGGGTTTCTATGAGAAGGTGAATATCACACATCATGTGACCCTAACACATGATGTCTGACCCTTTTGGTTCCCATCATATACATGGGATGGCACATAGACTTGGGTATGTACATAGCTAACTATAAATAGACACAGCCAGCTAGGCACAGACATGGATAAGAGTACATGGGATCTGACATACCGTGTACTTAGGAATGAACATGAATACGAGAATAAAACATGATACTTTGGAAGGACCCAGTGCTAAATTTATATTCCATTTACTACTACTACATGTCATTTAAACCTTAAAAAATTTCTTAGATACTTTTTCCTCTTTATCATGGATGAGTTTCATTAGGTAGTGTACCCTTGATCCATTCCCTCGGGGTTAGTATGGAATCATGTCCAACACTTAGTATAGTGATCCCATCAGTGATACTTCTTTTTTGTAGTTGTCATAATCCTTCTTTGAGCCCCGAAGTGAGATCCTCTATCATTAAATTTCTCTTGGTGGAGTTCTTAGAATCACCATGACTAAAACTACGTGGGCATTGATACTCTACTTAATGGGTTATTCCAGATTGAGTTGATTGTATACCCCATGGAATTGGATTTGATCCTCATATATATACATATATCATTCTCTTAATACATATATATTATGATTTATATTGATATACCTGATGATATGTACACGTATGAAATATACCATCATTTCTATCTAACTCATTGAGTATGTTCTTTGAGATGAGTGTTATGTGGAACCTTCAGGCAGGATCTCTGGACTAGCATTACGATTGTGAATTTATTTTGAGAAAATGAGTCTTTTTTCATTGTATCTATATTTTACTGTTATGTATTTTTTATACCTATATCTAGTCGATATGATTGTTATTCTTGTATTTATATAATTAGTGATTTCAGGGTGTCTTTATTATGTAATGTTATACTCACCCATACATGGGCTTATCCCACAAGTGTTGTGTCTTGTGCAAATGATCCAAATTTTTTTGGAGTCCTAGAGGGACCAAGACAAGGAGAAGATTAGTGATATGGACTGATTGAGGTGTGTTCTATTAGTTACCATGATATCCATCCGCTTCTAAATTTTAAGGTTGGATTGTTTTCATACACTGTGTGGTGTTCTTGTATTTTGGACCATTTTCATTCATTACACTTTTACATAATTTAATAGTGGTTTTTGGATGTATTCTTACTTATTATATCATTATTTTTACATGACATCATTGTATAGGAATGGTGATGTGTGTGTGGGTATAGGTACCAAAGGCTAAGGCACCTCATGTGAGTGATATGTGTACTCAACACTAGTCACCAGCCCATGGCCTGTTGGAGGTGGGCATGGAGTAGTAACATAATGGGCCCCATTGTGATGTGTCATGAAATATGGAGTGGGAGAGAGTAGATTATTTTTTAAGTATAATACTTATTTGAAATTTTCAACTTCAAAAGATAACAAAATAAGTAAAGAGAAATAAATGACTGAGTCGTTATAAAAAAGACACCTCAAACAGTTCAACTTCAAAAAGTGATCTTTCTCACTTTTCTAAAAAGATTAGAAATATCTACAATAAGATAAGAGGCATTAAGAAACCCATAAAAGTAAAATAAGAATGATTGAAACTCTAAATATTTAATATACTATTAATTTAATGAGATTTATCAAATAAAACTGGATTGCCCATAGGTACAAGATAACAAAAACATATGAGAAAAAGAATTTCCAAAAGGATGGCTATAATAATAAAACCAAGAAGGACATGAATGAATCAAAGAGTTCTTCAGAATATTCTTATTGTGATACATATTCAATCTCATAAGATGGAATTTATAATCAAAATTCCATTAAATTTTTTATAGAACACTTGTATGATGTTTGTTATTATTATTATTTTGAGAATGAATCTGAATATGAACATTAAAATTTATCTTATAAATAATCAAATGATTATTATACAATATTGGAAACCGAATATAAATCCTTTAAAAATAACAATAAAACTTTAAAAAATTTCTATGATATTTTTATAAATGAAAAAGTGGATTTAAATAAGAAAATATTAAATTTGAAAACCAAGATACAAATTTTTTTTTTGTTTCCTATTCGAAACATGGTAACGATATTTAAATATTGAAAAAGTAATTTCTGGACACTAAATATGATGAAATCATTTTTGGAAAAGGTGAAAGTTACATAATACTAATTCTCAGAAATAATAAATCTCACAATAATAAATTTGAAATAGGAAGTAAATATGGAAAATAAAAAATTTATAAAAATTATTTTGGGCCATATTCCAAGAACAAAAATCACTCCAATGTTACTTATTTTTAACTATGGGAAGTTAGGAAACTATGATAATTATTTTAGTTTGATAAATACTCAATTATTTAGACTCAAACATGGTTTTAGATCAAAGCTATTTTCCAATTTTAGATATTTATTTCATATACATCCCAAAGAGATTTTGATTCCAAAGATTTTGTTTCTAGCCTTGATAATCCCTGGAGAATATGGGTACCAAAACAATTTATTTTTTGATTTATCTTTATGGGGAAAATTTCCAAGAGAATAAACTAAAAATGGTTTATGGATATTGGATTCTCATGACATATTGGTGTATATTTCTACAATTTCCAATCCTTATCAAAACTGAAGGAGGAAATATCACTTTTATTGAAAATACTAAAGGAAATATCATTAGATTTGGGTCAAAATGTATTCAAATTTTAGTCATTATAAACCAAGTTCATTATGTGGTAGGATTAAAATCATAATATTCTGTGTATTTCATGAATTTATGTTGGTTTTTCTACTTTTCTAAAAACTTGTGTTGAGTTTTCAAAAATATAATTCTTAAATTTAAGGAACCTAGAATTAAAAATATATATACAATATGTCATAATTCTATGATTAGAATAAGATTGAACTTTTTAAATGTTACAAATAATTAATCTAGGATGGTTCATAAAAGACATGGACACTGTAATATCTTTTATTTGAGAAAATTATATAAAATGAATTTTGTTTCTTATTTACATCAACTGAAATTAATCAAAAATAAACCATGTGATGCATACCAAATAGGTAAGTAGCACAAAAAATATTTTGAACTAATTAAATTGGTTTCTAATTTTAGACCCATAGAGAATATTTAAATGGATTTTTTGGTCCATCATGAACTGTAATGTTAAGAGGAAAAATTATGAGTTCTTTTGGAATTTTTTAGATTTACAGGGGTTTTCTTTAAAAGTGTTAAAATTTAATCTTATTTGGTTTCTATAAATTTTTGTAAATTGGTTCAAAAATCTAAGTATGTCAACATTATTGGTTTAATAAGTGGTCATGGTGGATAATTTTAAAATAATTATTTTAATTACTATTGTTCAGAACATGGTATCAAGCATACTTTTTCTACCCCCATAACACCTTGACATAATGGTGTTATTAGAATGAAGAATAATACATTGAAAGAAATTTATAAAAAAATTTAGATTATAAATATAGTTCTAATTATGAATATATTGAAGAAAACAACCTATAATCTTTGGAATAACCGATTGTCGTAACATGGATACTTTAAAGTATTTGGATGTAAGGTTTATATTCTAAATACTATGTATAATCTTTGTAACTTTGATACAAGGGCTGATTAATTTATATTACTTATCCATCACACTAATTCCCTGTAATATAGAGTTTTCAACAAAATTTCAAAGATTTTTGATGAATAAACTCATGTGAAATTTGATGAAAGTGATGCTTTTGATACCAAAGGACTCAGGATGATGAGTAAAAAAATTATTTTGAAAACATGATACATGAACCACTCTTTGATAATTAAAATTTTGATGATATGGAACATTATTTTCTACAAATCATTAATGGTTGGATAAAAGTGAACCAGAAAGTGTTCTTCCTAGATAGCCTAGAACACTTAACAACATCCATTAGGAAATGTTATAGGAATTTTGGACAATGGTATTTGGACTACAATAAGTATAGGAAATATTGATGACTTATTTAGATTTATATCTCTACTATTACCTAAGTCTATATAGAATCCTTAGTAGATGATATTAGTGTTTCAGTAATTAAAGTAGAGTTTATACTATTAAATAGGAACATATTGTGGGAAATAGTTCATAGACCATATTTCTGTCATATTATTGTTACAAAATAGGTTTTTAGAAAAAAAAAGGTTGATCATGGTGTGATCACTATGAATAAGTGTAGAAAAGTATATAAAGGTTATAATCAAGATGAAGGTATATATTATGAAGAGACCTTGCACCTGTAGCTCAATTAGGAGCCACTATTATTCTTCTAGCCTCTGAATCTCATATTAATTTCAAAATAAATTATGTGGATGTAAAAATTATTTCATAAATGGTTTTACTATGGATAAATGTTTGTTGAACAAAAAATTAGTTTTGAAAAACCCCTCATTTTCTAAAATTAGTTTTCAAACTTATGAAATAACTTTACGGGAGTAAACAAGCACCTAAAGCATGGTTTAAACATTATGTTAATTTTTTATAAATTTTTATTTTAGTTGGAGTGCTAGATAATAATATATTTAAGATATTTTTATATTTTTATATTTTTATATTTTAGATATATATTGAAGTTATGAGTTTTGCTTCTATAAATAAAATTTTGTGATTTAAATTTTTAAAACTCATTCAAAAATAATTTGAAATGGGCTTGATGAGTGTGTTAAATTATCTTCTAGGTTTTTAAATTTATCAAATAAAATTTTGTAATGTTCCAAATCAAAGAAATACATATTTTATTTTCATAAAATGTTTAGTCTTCAAATTAGTAAAATACATACAATGTAAATGATTTATAATGAAAGGATTGACTTGGAAAAAGACAGAAAAACCAATTCACAATATGATATATATATATATAGGGATAATTGGGAACTTATTGTATTAGACTTATAGTAGACCAAAAAGTATGTTTAATTTATGACTATCTGATAGATTCCATGATTATCCTAAGGAAACACAATTAAAATATGTTAAAATAGTTTTAAGGTACATAAACGGACCAATTTGTCTTTCATTACTTTTTTCAAAAACAATTTATTTTAATATAACTTAATATTAAGATGTTAACATTATTGGTTGTAGTCTATAATGGAAGATTACATCAGGATCCTTCCATTTTCTAGGTAAATATAGGGTATCCTAATCTAGAAAGAAGCAACACACTATTTTACTATCTACTACTAAATTGAAATATATTTTTATCGATGGATATTGTGTACAAGTGTTGTTCGTGAAACATACATTAATGGATTTTGGATTAATTATAATCTAGTTTCAAAAAAATTATAAAAATAGTGTTACTAGAATTTCAAAGAATATGATATGTTTTTATATAACAAAGAATATAGTCTTATGGCATCGTTTCTTAAGTGATCACACTCAGAAAGGTTATATTACTCTTGAATTTATCTTCACTAAGAATCATTTAGTAGATATTTTTACTACTCCACTTGTTTGTGAACATTTTTTTTTATTAAAATATAATAGAGAACATATGAATTTAAATAATATCAATTAACCTTATTTCTTTGAATTTTAATTTCTGCATTATTATACTATGTTTTAATTTAATGTTATTTAAAAATTAAATTATTTTATTATGATTTATTATTTAAATTAATCTAGTTTGATATTAAGAAAATAAATTATTTTATTTTATTTTATTTTTATTTATTTATTATAAGTCATATCTGATCCAAAATTACAAATTTGGTACATAATTCTTTTTGGAATTTGTTTTGTGACCCAAATCGCATTCATCTATCACCCCTTTCTCTTTTAACATGTTTCCTTTGTCAAAGAATCCAAAAAAATCACTTTTTCAACTCCTTATCTCTCTTAATCCTCTCTTACCCTTATTCAAATCATCTTCCATGGAAATTTCCAAGCATGGATAAGATGGATTCTCTAGTTCTTCTATGAAAATAAAGTTAGGTGATGCGCCACATGGGGTTATTTCTAGAGAATCCATTGTCTTGGATAAGTTGAAGACCACAGTGATACTACTAAAAAAGGTACATCTTTTTAATGATTGTGATTTTTTTAAATGAAAATAATTCTATATTATTATTTTCAAAATAAGTGATTGAGTTCATGGGGAATTCTGAGTTCTAGTTTAGCAAAACAAATAATGTTATTCAAATGAATAATAATGGGATTGTCATGATAGCTCCATGAGGGGAGTTGGATGAAACCTTTCATTTTTCTTATGAGGGGGAGTGTAATTTTATTCAAACTCGTGTTTCTATGAGTTTTTTAGGATCATTAGAGTGATTAAAGTTTCAGTTTGGAACCTTTTCCTTCAATAATATGTCTGGGAAGGACATTGTGCCTTAATAGAATGTTTTGTGCATGTTTGTACATACAATGATCTTCTAGAGAGCTAGTGGAATAGTGAAGGTGTTGTTTCTAGATATTTATCTATTATATATCCTGATTGATAATATAAATCTAAATCTTTAATGGTGAATTATTTATTTTATTCATCACTATTGTTAAGAGAATCATAAGTTAAAATATTAACCCAATTGTATTATTATCTCTCAAGTTATAAAAAGGAATTACATCTCAATGAGGTGGAGGTAGTGAAATGTCATCAAAGAAATACCCTTTCAAAGATTCAATTAAAGGCAATTTGATACTTCTTTGAAAACTCTTCCAACTATTTAAAGCATGTTGGAAAGGATGGTATGGCCCAACGGGATCCTCCTAATCCTCACCACCTAGGGATGCAACACTAGTTGAGTTGGTGCCATCTTGGAAGGTGTAGGACATAGTGGCTACAAGAATAGATACTCAATTACTAGAAGTTGGTACCACTATAATAGAGCTAGTTCAAAGAATAAAATTAGAAGATATGAAATCTATTGAATAAGCTTAGTATATGGATCCAACAATGGAAATAGTTTTTTTAGTTCCTAAGAGTAGGCCAGTAAAAACTATTCATAGTGTATTACAAAATGAATAATGAGCTAAATCCTAGGTTGAGCATCATATGGTTGATAAAATTCTTAATGGATCCCTTTTTGGTGGAGATAGAGATGGATATGTGGTTATATAGACTTCTAGACATTTTATTATGCTATCTATGTCATCCCCTCCTCCTCTTATGCATAAGGATTCAACTTTAGTCATAATGACATCTAATAGCTCTGAAATAAAAACCTTTTCTTACACTCTATTGAATGTGTGTGATGATATGAGAAGATATTATAATGATATGATGAAGGAATTCATATCTCCAAATAATGATATCATACCACTCTAAGAGTTTTTTACATCAAAAGTTAATTTAATAATTTTTTTAGACTACTAGAAACCCAAATATATTTGATAAAAATTATTCAGAAATCCCTTCTGTGCAATAAGTTATTTCAAAGGTTAGTTTGAAAGTGATTGAGGATTTGAAAGGACAAGATAGTGGGATGAAAACATTTTTATCTACCTAGTAAAAATTTAATGAGCATGTAGTGATGGTTTCATCACAAAGAGACATGATTCCAATTATTAATGTGTTCTAATCTGATATGTATTGTGATAAATTTGATAAGATGATAAGTTTTTTGTCAGAAATGAAGCAAATAATTTATACCTGGAAGATTATATTGTTATGTCAGTTTGAGTTCCTTAATATATTTTAACTAACTTCTACCTCTCTATCTTCACCTTCAGTGGTTCCTGGTCTTTAGATTGGGGTTGGTCAAAATCTTTCTAAGTTGATTTCTATGTCTTATAATATTCAATATCTGTAATGAAATATGTTTACACCTATTCTATTGAAATTGTTTTTAAATGATAATTTGGTTTAGTTCTAAGACACATAAGATACTACTATAAATCATATTCTTACAAAATATGTGTCCTTGAATGACACACTAGGCTATCTTAAAAAATGCTTGGGTGGAAGGATGGAAAATATCATGGATGTTTCTAAAGATATATTGGTATGATATCTAGATCAATAGGTCTTATGAATAGAAATCATTAGAAAATAAATTTCTTTTTTGTAAATATTTTTAAATAAGTTGAACGGTTATACTTTAAATATTATTCTAATTCCTTGAAATCTGATGAAACTCCATCTTTTCTATTTTATTATATAGGGAAGATGAATGTGGTTTACAATCCTTTTAATGTTTTCCCCTCTATGAAAAAAGATGGTGTACCATCCCTTGCAGTACCTTTTTTAGTTTATCCTAAGCCTGTTATTGTTACGGATTGTGCTCTAGTGTCTCAACCTCCATTCAACACAATTTTGGAGGTGGATCACGTTCTAGTTGAATAGATATCCAATAATGAAATAATGGTACAATATATGGATATAATAATTGTCAGTGTGAAAGTATCAGGGGACTGGATTCTGAAAAAGTTATATTTACACCCTATAGATGCTTCATTTAGCTTATAAGACATTTTCTTAATCATTATTCCTTGGAGTTTCACTTCTGGTCTGTTAAAATCCTTTAATTACGTTCTTAACAATGTTATATCCTTATTTTTCCAAATTCATATAAAATAATCTAACTCTATTCAAGTGTTCCACAATTAAAATATTTTTAAATGGATTCACATGTCGGAATATATTTAGTTATATATAATAGGTAAAAATCATAGAACAACTCTTTTAGATACCTTTGAAAGTACAAGGAAAATAATAGAATCATTTTTTATACAATACTAAATTATAATAAAGAGAAATAAAATTTAGATTTTCCATTAGGTGTTGATTGATTAATTAAATAACCTATATTCCCATGCCATCAATATAAGTTGACCTTTGTATCTTTAGGATCTTTGATTCCAATATATCTTTAGGAAATCTTGAAGGAGTTCATAGTACAACTACTTAGGATCTAAGAGACATATTGGCTATTGTCTCTATATACCAATATACTTTGGATATTAGTAGAGTTGAGTTACCACCAGTAATGGATTTTCCTACTCCCAGTAGGACCTCTCCTACTTTCAACATACCTCCACCATAACCACATACTTAGTTTAAACTAATTCATAAGCCTAGATCTTCTAACTAGTGTTTTTATATATACTTTTCTGGGTGTTGAAGGGATTCATTTTTGTACATATACGGAAAATTAATAAAATTATAATTTATTCATTTCTTATGTTTTTCATAATTATTTTATTAATTTAATGTTCTTAGTCTCTTTATTTTTTTCTCTTAGTGATTATTTTCATTTAATTTTTCTATTCTTATTTATTTTTATATATGTGTTATTTGTTAGATAACTGAATTTCAAATATTTCTACACTTCATTTTCATTTTTTTCAGAGTACATAATCAATTCATACCGTTAAGTACTAAATTAAACTATGTTTTATAACTCAATTCCCTTCCTTTTTAATGAGACATAAATAGGGATAATTTATCGAAGTTTAATAAAATGGTGAGAAGTGACATTATCTTGAGTATTGTATAATTTAGGGGGAGAAGATACAGATGAAAAAAAATATTTGAAAATAAATATATATGTTACATATTTTTTTTTAAAAACCTACAAAAAGTTTTTATTGTTTCGTTTTTAATATATTATAACTCTTTTTATCATAAAAAATGGAGTAATGTTTGGACTAGTAATGTTCCTTCAACATATCTCATGTATGTTAGGTTTTGATTATCTAAAATACCCTTCATATGTTACTAATGTTTTTGGTTTTTAAAAGTATTCTTCAGGTTTTTCATTATCTTATCTCATTCTGTTGAAATTGGTATGTTTTGGAATATTTTTGAAAATTTACCTAATTATAGAAAATTAAATACATATGGAAATCAGTTATCTAGGGAATTGGAAATGTCAAGTAATTAGATATATCAATCATCTACATGAATAAAATGATAATGTAAAATGCCTACATCATGATATCCAGTAACTAAAAATCACCTACATTGATGAATGGACTATAGGAGAAATTAGTTATGTAGATCAAATGATTATATGAATTTTTTCTATATAATAATAATCTTTGAGATTCGAATATGTGGTAAAATCAACTTCATGGTCCAAATAATCTTTATAATTCATTTTGTAATGTCAAATTTGGTTATGTTATCCAGAAGTTTATGTGAAGAAATTTAGCTTTGTAAAGAAGGCCTACACAAATTCATCAATGTGAATAAATTAGATACCTGAAAAATGTAAACATGGATCATTCGACTATGTGAATTCCTATATCTAAAATTCTTCTAAGTGGTGAGTTTTAATTAGATTCAACGATATATAGCAAAAAATTTATTATTTTCAGTGTAATTTTAGTGAGAATTATTTTTTTGTATCTATTAAATTTTGTATTACCTATTAATGGGATAAATAGATATAAATATTTTCAGGTATTGATAATTTAAATAAATACAAGGATAATTTAACGTTTAGTACTATTACTGAGGTATTTCCAAGAAAATAATTTATGGGATTTTATTTCTAACACCAATATTATATTAGATATAATTTTTTATGATTAAACGAAAGCATTTCAATCATATTAACATGGGTGTGAAGAATATGTATATATCTAGAAAAATAAGTGCATGTGATACCATCTGAGAACAATATGAAAGCCATTTTTGCACTATTAAGTTTTATGTAAAGGAGAAGAAGAAAATATTATCCAAAAATTCCCTATCAATTTCATATCTATTATACATTTGAATACACTCCTTGAGCCACATTTATTTCATATCATCTCTCAGTGATACTTATTTATCTCCACTTGTTTTATCTCATAACTATGAGCCTTATATATAAAAACTATTCTTATTCTCTTTCTTGTTGTGAAAGTTCCTGATAAAAGAACTTTGATGGATGTTATTTAAAAATTCTTGTTGAAGCCAGGTTGAAAGATCCTATATCATTACCAAGTATCTAATGAAAGAACTCATTCATGGTTTCCCTTGGAAAAGGAGTGAAAGTCCGTGATAAAATTATAGTACTAGGGAAAATAACCAAATTATAAGAGTTGAGTGTTGGTAGACTGGACTTGGGGATTTATATTACCCAAGCCACTATAAAAATCTATTTTTGGTCTCTTTTCTTTTTTATTTTATTTCCACTACATTACCATGTTATGAAAAGATTAAATTTGATCATATATTTGAAGAGGTTGGTTTTCTTAGAAGAGAATATTTCAAGAAATCAATTCACCCCTATTGAGTCATATTACAATCAGTCTCATAAAATGACAATTAAGGTTATAAGTATGTTACTAGGATCTTGGTAAAAACACATTCATGGTGATTATATAGAATAGCATGGGTCAGATTCCTCAATTCCAAGTAAGGATGTTTACGTTAGAAAAGATAATCATGTATTTTCATTAGATTGAGATTCATCGAAATTAAATGGCCAACCAATAGTGGACTATGATGTTGGAATCCAACATGTAATTATAATTATGGGGGTTGGGATGTGAAATTTTGAGAGGAGGCATACAGGATGGATTTTCACATTGGGGGGAAGAAATTATATACTGAAAACCATGTGTATGGTACTTGGCCATGTGATATGGATTACTTTGTATAGTATATAAATTTTTATTATGTAACTTATTTCAATTTAGGTGTCACGGTATAGGAATGTTAGGATATGAACAGTGAGTTGAGTAATTATTTTTGGATAGGATGGGTAGTTTGTAGGATAGTCATGGGAATGTAAGTCATATAAGAAAATATAAGTGTTTTATAGGATTATCATCAGTTCTGAGATGTGAAGGAACCTCTAGTGTATACTCGAGAGCTAGGTAAAGGAAGCATGATCTGTCATTTACTTTTTCAATGAGTTTAGGATTTTTGGAAAAATCTATGATGCATTTGGGACAAAAAATGGTCATTATTGAGGTATCTATAAAGTCCAATTATTCATATGTTTGATATAAAATTATTGATCAGGCTAGAAACTATAAATATTCAGATGTTTCCTAGATGATTCTCTAGGGAAATATGGATTCCCAATTTTGAGCATATCTTGGTTGATTTTTATAGGAGATGGTAAATCTCATTATTCATGTTTTGTTTTGATGATTTCATATGGATTTTTAAACTAACATTATTTGGATTCATCTTAGATGATTCTCAACGGATTTTCCATGATAGTTCACTCCTCGTATTCATATTCTCACAAGTTTATTATAAACGGAATCGAGTGGTGGTGACATATTTTACAAAATCAATAAGATAATTGATGTAACTATCTGACCATTGAAAAAGTGTGTAGGTTCAAGAATTTTGGTTTCCATATTATCAAATGACTTCTTGACCTATGTTTTTTCTACTAAGTTTTATGGATTTTTATGTTTCCTTATATAAACAGTCATGTATATACATTGTGGTATTCTTTATAAGAACTTTGGTAGGGGCCTACTAAAATTCATACTCACACCCAACATGGAAAAATCCATGGATATCACATTTTATCCTTGTAATTGAGTTACTGTTTAGTGAAATATCATGGTGGTAGGTATTGATGTTGGTATATTAAAAAAATAGGAGTAGGCTCTAAGGTGGGGTTAGGACTAAGTTAGTTTCACAATTTTTTATTTTTTAATTAATTTTGTTAACTTATAACATATATATGATTGACTCACATAGGAAAATATAATTTTATACGAATGGTGGATATTAAAATTTCTTTATTTTTATAAAATATGTGTTATACTATTGGTGGGGGTTATTTATCTTGAATCCCAACTGAGTATTTTTTTTCGAAATAATATAGCATAGTAAAATCCTAGGTTTTATTTCCCAAGGAATCCACTTGAACTTATTGTTTTTCTATTATCATTATAATATTATAAAATATAATAACAAAGAAAACCAAACATTGGAAGATTGGGGGTGTAATAAAAATTAATTAAATATTAAAATATATGTTCATGAAAAATATGAAACACTAAAAGAAAAAGATACTAAAAAAATATCTTTTCTCTATAACAAGCCATCCTAGGTCAACCAATAATGGTACCACTGCCAACCTGAAACATAACCCAAAAAATAATTCTCAATCACCATGGATTAATAAAAATTACTTGGGTATCATAAAAAGAAACATGTAGTGATTTCAAACTTTAAAAGTAATATTATATGATATAAACTATTAGAGTGTCATAACAAATATAAAAAATACATCATATTTCAAGACAACCAAACCATGAAGGTAACATTTAATAGCTAGATAAAAATATATTGATGAAAAAAAATGAATGACAGTCAACATAGACCCTAAACCAACCCATGGGTCCATATTCTTGTGACCATATGTCACCACCATACCAACCCACATGATGGCAACACAATCCAAGAGAATCATCCTCTACATGATGCACTTCCCTTTACTAGTATCCAAAAAACCAATTATACAAACATGAAAAGGGAAAAAGTAGGGAGTTATCACTAAATCTATGTATGATACCACTAAATAATATATAAAATGTTTATCCACATACATCTATAAGTTCTTATATAAAAAATATATCAAAATCTTTTTAAAAGAAATCATATTTCCATATAAAATTATCCTTTATATTTGTTTTCAAAAACATTCCATATTCAAATAAAAAAAGCAATATGACATGATATATATCCACGAGGCATAAGAAGATGAAAAAAATTGAGAATCATTGTCTATAAAATATTAGAAAACAAGAATATCAAATAAACATACACATAATGTATCCACAAATAATAAAATGTAAATCCACAACATGAGGATGTACACATCTAAGTAAAACAAGAAACACTAGGCATCTTAAGTGAATCCCAACTCTATGAATGTCTATTCCATAATATTGTCTATCCACTAGCTCTTTAGAATCATGAAAACTTAACGTAGTGATAGATTACTCCAATAAAAATTACATATGTCAGGTTTCTTTCCATACCCCAAGGTTTCCTAATATGATATTACGTCCACATTATTTTCAAAAAACCGTATCCATGTTTTATAAAATATTTTCTATATAAATCTTTCACTACTTCCATGCTTTGAAAAAAATTCATCCATTTTAAAACCATTTATGGGTAATTTTAAAAAACATATCATAAGTAGTAAAAAGGTATTAAAAAAAGACACTTTTTTAAAGATAATTTTCATTTCCATAAAAGATCAAATTAACCTATCATTGATTTCCAAACATTAATTTAAAAAATAAAAACCAAAGAAAATCATTAGAAAAAAATTAATACCAATGGATGGACCATAATATAGATACAGAAACCTCAATGGCAATGAAAACCTTGTTTCCATCTCAACTAATGATTGGAGAGGAAGAGATCGGAATCTCCAGAACGTAGATCTAATGGAAATAATTTTAATTCTCTACGATCATTATATATACACCAATATTGACTCTGAAGGAATAAAATATATGGATAATAATAGAAGAAAATATATTAAAATGGATCTAAATCCCTAGATTTTAATTGAGTGAGATCCAAGCTTTCACTTAGGACCAATATCCACCAATGAGAAAAGGGAGAGAGTCAAAATTTTCACAAAATGATCCCTTTGATCAATGAAAACTATATTATTGTCAAGTGGGTAAAATTAGTGGATATAAATAATTTTTCTAAATGACATATTATTACCCTAATTAAATGCATGCTTAGTGGCATCACGAGTAAGACACTGGATATCCACTAGTCAGCTAGCAGGTGTAGGCAATGAGCCTTCTTCTATGTGTCTTACACCAACTGAAACATAAAAACATGTAGTTGATAGGCTAACATTAACTATCTAGTTTATTCCCTTCACTAGAAATCTAATGGACTCCTTCAACCACCCACAATCCCAAATCCTTCTCCCAAATTATGAACATACTCGAATTGAAAGGACAATAAAAACAAGAGACTTCATACCAAGATCCACATATTGGGGTTTTGAAATTTATCCCCACTAAAAAACCATTATGTCCCCATAAAGTCTTAGTTTTATGAACCCAAAAAGAGATAAATCCATTATTTAATCATCAAGGCATCATGCTAAAATGTCTCATTGATGTCCCTATCAAACTACCATGTCACATGAACTAGTGGAATCATCTTACTATATAACACCTTATAATGTAAATCCACTATATAAAAATAAATTTCTATCACTATACTGACACGTTCAATTGCATCATCCTCTCACTCGACCATGTGTTAATGATTGGAATAGTACATCTTTAGTTCGGAAATATGAAAACCTAATCGATAAAATTAAAATGAGAAGGTATGTCTAATCAAAAATATACATTCTTGAGTAACACCACAATCTCAAATGATATAACATAATTAGGTGTTAACCTAACCATCCTTCAAAAATGTATTTGTCCCAACTGAAATCAAACTCTTAGGAAAACCATATCACCAACCTCAAATTACAGTAAATGATAATGTTGATTAGAATAAAATTTATGGTGAATGTGAGTTGTAGAAAACATGCACCAAATTAGTTGTATATTTTTTTCATCTCCTGAATGATGTTTGGTCTAAAAAAGTTTCATTATCCAATATCTAACCACCCACGAGGTGATCATAGTGGATTCCTACAAAATTATTTAAATTTTGACATTCAGATTTAATCCTTATATAAATTTTTAAATAATAGACCACTAAGGGTATATGTTTCTCCCAATATCCACTGAAGTCAAGAACTCATGTCCAAATCTTGTTTTCTAAATAATTTGGATGGCCTTGTGAGCCTGGCCATCCATCTAGGGATGATATGTTATATATAACTTTTATTGAGAACACATCGTAGTTTGAAATCCACTCCAAAACAAAGATGTGAATTGGGGGCCCCTATTCAAAATGATAGTCAATGGAACACCATGTATTCCAACAATATCCTACACATAAAAGTTCCCAAGATCTTATACCTCTATCAACTCCGACATATGTAAGAAATAACTTGATTTCATGAGTCAATCAATAATCACCCATATCTCATATTTACCATTAGGAGTATGAGGTATTCCAATAATTAAGTTAATGGATATCTCATCTAATTTTCATTCTATAATTGATAAGGGTTGTAGGAAACTACTATCCCTCTAATGTTCTATCTTAATTCACTACAATGTAATGCACAAATTCAAAAATATCCCCCATCAATAATCTAAATATCTACCACCAATATTGACATATCATGTAATAATACATCTTTGTATCCCCAATGTCCATTAAATCATTATATTGGTTTCTATTATCTATTCATTAATGTATCATATTCATCAGAACAACTATCAGTCCTTGTAAGTACAACACTCCATCACAAGATTTTGACCACTCATGTGAGTTCTCCCCAACATATAGAATCCTTATAAAGCACTAACCCTAAAAATAATCAGCCTTTACAAGATGAATTTGATCATCCATAGATGATATGTCCTGAGAAAATGATAGAAAAATCATTTTTTTAACCCTTCCTTAATTCAAACACATCTCAACATACAAACACATCAAGCACCACTCTTCCACATATTCGTTTTCTCCAAGCCTTTGTAATTTTATGATCAAAGCGTATCTAACCATGTTTCCTTTTCTGTAGATGTATGAAATAGAAAAATTAAAGTTATGAAGGTACTCTACAAAGAATATTTGTCTCATGTTTAGATCCATCTGAGTGAAGATATACATCAGAATCATAAGTTCAGAATACACTATAAACTACTCCATAAAGAGGTGATAGTTCCAAGTCATAAAAGCATGCATCAGTACCACCAACTCAAGGTAATGAATAGGAGTAGTTCTCTTCATGTGGGTAAAGTTTATGAGAGCTATAATCCCCCACTTCTCCTGCCTACATCAAAACACAAACCAAAATTTTACCTTAGGCATCATGGTAAACATTATATCTAAAACTATACTAAGGAAGGATTAAGACATGTGTTGAATTCAATCTCACTTTTAACTCCTCAAAAAAATTATAGTAATAATTACTTCATATAAAATTCACACCGAAACAATTTTACTTTGTAAAATCATTTGTAATCTTGGAGTAGTCCCAAAACAAGTTCATGTAATAACCATCTAATCCCTAGAAAATCCAATTCTCAAAACACATTTCTAGGATGCTCCCATGATATCATAATCTGTCTCTTCTTATGATCCACTTAGAAACATTTCTGAGAAGTCACATAGCCTATAAATTTTACCTATTGAATCTACAAATGAAATATGGATAGTTGTATATACATATGATTCTCTTTCATGATCCCAATAATGATATTCAAATGATAGGGAAGATCATACTTCGATATAGAATAAATAGGGATGTCATCCAAAATCACTACCATGAATGAATCTAATAATATTTAGAATATTATAGTCATAAAATCAATAAATACCATAAGAGAGTTATTAAGTCCCAATTGTAGAACCCGACACTCAAAAAATGCATACCTACTATCAAACGCCATATTTGGAATAACTTCCTTTTAGTCCCTCAGTAGATTATACCCTAATATTATATTAATTTTTCAAAACTACTAGGAACCCCTAAACTAATCCAAAAGGTCATAAATATTATTCAATTGATATTTGTTCTTAATCATCACCTAGTTATGTTTCTAGTAATCACTACAAAGTTAGGGTCTCCCAACCAACTACTTTCAAAAGAGTACTAGAGAGGCCTATATTGAAAATCTAGGATAAATGAATCACATTCCCTTAATATCCTTAGTCTAAAACATTAATTATATTAATTAATTAGGTTGCATTATATAGGAAGGTAACAATATGTGCATCGTCCTTGGAAAAGGTATATAATAATACTGACTTCCATTTGAGGTTGAAACTCTGTGAAATAATCAGGGAAATATTTATGACACTCACACATAGCTGTTAAAAGTGGGACATAGAGACATAGATCAACAACATAATGAAATATATTTAATAAATAAAATGTGATAATATCGTCACCATGGAAAATAGACCATTGACCTAGATTTATTGGATCTCAATCTCCCTAAAATTAATGGATGAATTCATAGGATAAAAGGATCTAGACCAGATGATGATAGGAATCGATTTGAGCATTATAACTAATCATCCAATCCATTCCAATGGTGATATCAATGATTTCAAGATCAAGAACTATAAAATCCCATAATGTTTCATGGTTAGAAAACATAATCCAACACTCGAGAAATGTAAATAACCACTCCAACCTCCTTCTCAAAGGATTTAAAAGAGTCACCCTGAAAGGAATAATCTCTGAATTCAAGCCTAACACATGAATGAGATTAGAAAAGATAAAGGAATTTTTTTTATATTATTAAATAATTCCATAATCATAGAATATAAATCAAACACTAATCCTCTCATGGTAGTGGGTCTTACCTCAAACTCCTCCATTTCACACTCCACTGTATAGAAACATCCATCCTTATTCTTCTAGTTCTTTTCGATCATAGTGTCCCAATTAGAAAGAGGTTGATATCCCAATACCTTTTGCAAATCAGGTCAAAATTGATATCCCTTGAGGAAAGTGGATCCATCTATACTAACATGGGATACTCTATCATGAAATTTCTATGATGACAAGATTACTAACACACCTTGGGTTTTTCCTTACAATCAAGTTTGAGGCGTCCCCATCTTCAATACTAGTAACAGACCAATTGTTCCTTCTCTGGTATCTATTTCCCACTTCTTCCACTACTATGGTATTGTTTACACATTTTCCTCCTCTGTATAGAGGACAAACTCTGGTTACTTACTAATATAATTAAATCCACAAAGAGTCTTTTCTATCCCACTATATCTGACTCACCATAGTTTCCTTACAAACAACCTCTATCAAGGTGGTTATGGATATAAGAATCTTTATAAGATAAATATTAGGCCTTAAAACCATCTCGAACCTTAGTACGATGAGATAGACATCAAAGAAAAGATCCAAAGATTGGTACACCAACTCAAAAAACTGAGTAGCATATTCAATGGGATAATGATCTCCATGCTCCATAGTATCAAATTCTCTTACCTTCATCTATATAAATGTATAAAGATAGAACTATTGATTGAAGGTTTTCTTATAGGTAGTCCAAATGAGGTCAACATGCAACATGGATTGTAAAATAGATCCATTCCACTTCCTTCCCATCCCCTAAATCATATAAGTGTAAAAACCAACCATGGATACTTTTAGGGTATTAAAAAGGTGGAAAATACACTCAATACTCCCAATCAATTCTTATAATTCATATACTCATTTAACGATATAAAAAAAAATTGGATGTTTTTAGTTAATTTTGAATCATGTTCCACCTTCCATTCAGGTTCAACATTGCCATGTTTTTATATAGACTAAATATCTCAATCTATAGTTTCCTTCGAATCCATGTAAACCATAGGATTCCCCTATAAGGGTTTCTTCATACCATCCTCACTTTTATTCATGGATTGTCTTCATAATGGATACATATTTTAAAAAACATGGACAAATAACTGTCAATAATATAATTTAATTCTCTTATGATAAACCAAATTTAGATAACTAAAGAAAGAGATGATAAAATTATAAAAAAACAATGTTGTACAACCTCAAACATTCCATAGTAACTCAAGGTACATAATGAAAGAGAACTATATAGGATCCCTCCCATGCTACCTCTAAACTTATAATTGTCCTACCTTTAATCTATAAATAAAATCTAGACATAAGAGTGTGATACATAATGATGATTAAATTCCTTAACAACAACCTAGGTCATCTAATACTTACTTATAACAGACCAACATTGGTTAACAAAACATTTTACTCAACATGGGGTGTTATAAGGCCCAAAGTGTGATCCCAATCACCAAGGGCTCATGATAAGAACTTGGGTATCATAAAAAGATATGTCTGTGTGATTTCACCCTCCCATAGATATATGAAAAGGTATAAACAATCATAGTATCAAAATAGATATCTAAAATACATCCTATATCAAATAAAACTAAACCACAAAGGTAACATCCCACAATAGGATAACAAGGTCTGAATGAATAAGCTGAAATTACATCAACATGGAACAAAAATCAACCAATGGGTTCATCGCCTCATGACCATATGTAACCACTATAAAAACCCACAAAAAGGAAACATAATCTAGGAGATTCATCCTCTATATAACTAACTTCGCTTTACTTATATCCTATTAATCCATGTCTATAAATTCCCAAAGGAATTGGTAGGGTGTGAGCACTAATGGTGTGTAGGATATCACCTAATAATCTATAGAATGTCTATTCTCATACATCTATTAGTGATTGTATAGAAAAAATTTCAAAATAATTAAAAATAATTCATATTTTAATATAAAATTATCCTTTGATTTTTTTTCAAAACAAGCCATATTAATATAAACAAAGAAATATAAAATAACATATATCAATCAGGAATAACCAAATGAACTAAATAGGTTTCAATCATTAATATCCATAGTAAATAATCAAATAAACACATCAATTAAACTTTCACATAATGAATCCATAGAGAAAAAAATACAAATCCATGACACGAGGATATAGAAAACTAAGAAACATAAGAAATTCATGCCAGTATAAGTGAATCCAATCCCCATGAACCTCGGTTACTTGGTAAAGGCTACCCACCGGCTTTATGGAATCATGAGCACCAATCCCAGTAATATATTATTCCACTAAGGATTTATATGTCTAGTTCCTCTATATAACCCAAGGTCTTCACAATGTTCTATTACATTATAATTATTTCAAGAAACCAAATCCATATTTTATAAATAAATATAAATAAATTCCACAAAACATACATTATTGGAAAAAATTCCCATTTCAAATCCATCTTTTAAGAATTTTAACAAATACATCATGTGAATAAAAAATATTTCAACAAAAAACCATTTTCTGAAAATATTTCCATATACATAAAATTAATAATTCATTGATCATGTATTTAAAATATTTAATTTTATAAAAACAGATATTTAAATCATAATAACATAAGGCATTTTATGGGATATAACATGGAATATAGAAAAATATATCAAGAGAAATTAAAACCTTGGATCTCTCTAAACTAGTGATGGGAGAGGAAGAGATCAGATTCTCAAGAACATATATCCAATTGGAAAATATCCAATTCTATATTTTCATGATAGATCCATTGATATAGTCTCATAATGTTTCTAACACCTGTAAGGAAATACAATAAAATAGATTAGAATAGATATACCAAAATTTATTACAACTGAAAAATATAAAAACATTAAATCGGAACTAAGATCCAATAAGAGGAAGAGGTAGATGTACAAAATCATCAACAAGGATCCTATAGAACAATGAATAGCATATTAGGGTGGAAAGGGACATAAATGAAGAAATATGGAATCATTTTATATAAAAATGAAATATTAGATCATACTTTATATTAGACCTTTCAATGTTACCAGCAAGCCACTGGAAATTTATTGGCCAATCAGTGGTCCACTAGTTATCTGGTGGGTGCAGGAAATGATCTTATACCAATAAGTCTTCCACTAGAAGGTTGGTGGAACCTGTATAACTATATGTGTTCTATTAACATTCCCCAGCTTGATGGTGCCCATCACTAGCTTGTCGGTGGCCTCCCACTACCCCTAAAAATAAAAAATCCTTCTCTTAAATTATGAAAATCCTATAATTCAAAATAAAATACAAATAAGAAACTCCATTCCTCTATCCATATAATGGGGTGTGACAATCTCTTATAATTTTTTTTTGATTTTGTAATTATTTATTAAATGTATCTTGTTATATTATCCAATATTAAGAATAAGAACTACCACTTAACATCCATTTACTTGAAATATGATTTCTCGTAATTGAGGCATATACATGTAGGAAAATATATCTTAGAATATACATAATATATCCCTTCACCACACATCACCATCTCAATAATACCCCACTATATGTAGTGATAATATTATGAAGGAGAGTATAGTAGATAAAGAAGTGGAAGAAGATAGTAGTATGGAATGTGGGGTGACTATAAACATAAATAATTTTAACCAATACTAAAATCTTATAATAAATTATCATGAATAAATTAAAGGTTAAAAAATCAGAACAAAAATGCTCTCCCCCTGAACAACAGCGAAGGTTAGTTCCCTATTTATACGGAGAAGAGGGAAGCGTGGTGGTGGAAATAGAAAATATAAAATTAAATAGAAGATAAATAGAAATATAAAGTAATATATATTAAAATTATATAAAAATATTATAAAATAAATATCCCTCTAAATATATTTATAATGTTCAACTCTTTTGATATTAAGTGAAGGTAAAAATATTAATGGATTGGTGAGGGAGATTTCCCCCAAATTCTATCTTCTAAAAGTTGGAACATTTTTAAAATATTTTCTTGATGAATCATGGTGAATGGTATTATACATAGTTGTTCCAAAATTTTATTCTCAATAATAAAAAAATCATCTTCATTGGACTTGTGTAGGAAACATTATAACATAATTACAAGATAAGATGTTTTTATTCTGGTAGAGTATTTGAATTCTCACGATATAATTTACCTTCAGTTTATAGACTCAAAAAATCATAATATAAAGAATACATATTTATTAAACTAGTTCTTACACCTCATATATGTTTTCAGTTAAAATACCAACTTATATAGACCATTCATTTTTTAGAAATGGGGCCAAAATTAAAATTTTCTAAAACAATGCATAGATTTTGAAACAACAATTGTAACATTAATTATGGCCATATACCGTTGGATACATTTATATATTCTATTAAAATAAGTTAAAATAGAAGAAAAAGGATTCCTAAAAATTTATTTTACAATTTTAATTAGTGTATAAATTGTTATTATTAAAATAAAGAAATTATTAAAAATAAAAAATTATGAAATTTCACACAAAAAATATTATATAATTCCTAAGGCTTAAAATGTAATAATTATGCCTATAATATTAAATTTTTGTGATTAAAACATTGAATTACATAATAAAATCTTTGAAAATATTATCATCATCAATCTCCAACACTAAATCGTTCCACACCCAATAAATGTTCTATACTATGGGTAAAATAAAACTCCTAGGGTATAATTGGAAATGCCACTAAACACAAACACCCATTGAAATATCATGCAATATACATTGATATAAAATATATAATTCTCAATATTAATCTTAAAATTCCTTTAAATTTAATGTTAATCCCCATGTTCATGTAATTCCTAATTCCACAGAACGTTATTTCTCTCTTCACTCAAGGATTTTAATATAGATATTTTCTCATTATTTGGAACATGAATGATCCCTATAGGATTTTTAAAATTATAATTACATAACACCATGAGATATAAAAATGATTTCAACCATGAGGTTTTTTCAAGGTGATTTTATGGATATGGTTTAGTATGTAAAAGTATTTAAAAATAAAAATCTTAAAAATCGGAGGTTAAAATATAAAATATATTCACAAAAATAATCTAGTTAAAACATAAGAATTTCATCACTCAATTCCCATTAAAAAATGAACACCACACATCACTTTTTAATGGAATGGATCTTGAGTCAAATAATGAATACAGTTTATTTATTCATCATAATTATCCCCTTTAAAAATTATTTTTTTTCAATTTATTTTAAATTTTTTTTGAAGATGAGATGACAAATAAATATGGTGAATGAATGAAAAATAATGAATGTATGCTCAATATAGAATGAAATATCTTCTACATTTTTCCCATTTTTATTTTTTCTATTTTGTCATTATTTATTTTATTTTTAAAGGAGAAAAATATATTATGTTAATTGAATAATAAATCATGTCCATTTTTTAATTTTATAATGTTGAGATAGATCTTACATGAAAATAGTTTCCCCTATATTGGCTCAACTCTTAATTCATATTCCTTTTTCATTACCTCTTAGTGTTTAGTTTTGGGATTTAGATCTTGGTAATTAATCTCATATAACATTTCATCAAATCCCACAACTTTGGTTGTGTATTCTTAAAAATCTATATAGAGGTATGATGGTTCTTGTATTTCTTCTTAAAATATGGGAGACATATTTAGAAATTCAGTACTTAGAAAATTAGACAAAGATTATTCCAATTTATACTAATATCTAATAGGTTCATCAATTGGAATTTCTATGTCAATATCCTCTTTTATAAATGGTTATGATTGGTATGATCATAGATATTCATGTCATTCTCTATTGGACTTATTATGTTCTTTAACTAGAAACACGAGTGTAATAATATATAATTCATCTTCAATATTATTTTTCGATATATAAAAAAAATCATTAATTTCAATTAAAAAAGTATAATGGATATTCATATTGTTACTCACTTCATTTAGAATTTTGATTATTATTCAACTTGAATCTTTAATATATCTTGGAAGTTGGACTTCAAAATTAGGCCATGAATATGAAAAATAAATAAATAAAATATGTATCAATCTACGAAATAAAATTCTTGAAACAAAGTCTTTTTTTTGTTTTTAAAAAATTGTTTTAGGGAAAAAATAGTGCGTGAAATTGATATATCTCCTGATAAAAAGTTCCAAATTTATGGTTAGGATTTTCCCTGAATCCGAACTCAGTATTTTTTTATTTACATAACAATGTAGTATAGAGAAATATGATGGTTGATGTTACTTGGTGTCCAATCACATACAACAATTTATGATTATCACAGTTACATTAAAAAATTTATTTCTGAGTAAAACATAAAACTAAAATATTCAGGTTTCTATAAAAAGGGGATAAAAATAAATATATAAAAAAAATATAAAACAAGAAACACTAAAATAAAATTTTAGTAATAAAGAGTATTGTTTCTCTTGAAAGTTCGGAGTGATGCTATCATCATTATTTAAACTAATCTCATTATTTTATTAAATATTCAGATCATAAACTATCACTAGACACCCTATTATTTGAAATATAATTACCACACACAAATAAAACTTCATTTTGTAAAATATCACTCAGATTATGGAATGGATTGATCTTTATTAGAAATCACCACCTCAATATGATTCTACTGTATTCAGTTATGAATTGATGGAGGTTAATATAAAATATAATCTAGAGGAATAGGTCAATAGTTTGGAAAATAGGGTGACCACCCACAGTAATAATTTTAAACACAACTAAAATATTAGAACAAAATAACAAGAACAAATTAAAATGAAAAAAACTCACAGCATAACTTCTCTCCCCTCAAACAACAGTGAGGGCTAGTTCCACATTAACATGCTGATGATAGAATCATGTTAGGGGAAACAATAATGAGAAAATTAATTTAAATATAAATATAAATATAAAATAATATATAAAAAATTTATAAAACTATTAGGAAAAAAATACCTTCCTAATTTTTTAAAAATGAAAAAATCCTTCGAAAATAAGTGAATATAAAAATTTCTGAGGAAGTGGTGAGAAACATTTCCCTATAATTTTATATTCTTAAAATTACAACCTATTTATTAAATTTAGTAGCAAAATATTTGAATTTTTTGTTCTAAAATTTCGTCTATATATTACTTACCTGATCTCACACAAAATTTCATCTTATTTGGATGTGTTTATGGATTGTTATGAAATAATTATTAGGTAATATGTTTTTGAACTAGAAAACTATTCGAATTCACATGATTTAGTTTCATATGAATTTTTATCCTTGTAAATGGATAAATATCGCTCTAACATAGTTAATAAATATATTCTTCATCTTATTCTGTATCGTAAGGTAAAATTTCATCTCATGTGGACCATTAATTTCTGAGATATGGTCTCAATATTAAAATTAACCAAAAATGGGCATATATTTTGACACCCCACTAGTAATCATCAGTTTAGACACTTGTTGATGGATTTGGAATTGGGTCCAGTTAAGTGATATGAAATTAAATAAATTGGGAATATTAAAAAAATATTTTTTAAATTTACACTAGATTGTAAAATGTTATGAAAAAAATAAAAAATTGAATAAAGATAAAAAACTACGTAATTTTTACAATAATTCCCAAATTATTCATAATAACTAAAACTGTAAAAATTGGTCTTGAAAGATTGAATTTTGGGGATTAAAATATTAATTTATATACTAAAAAATATGAAAAAATCATCCTTATCAATAATTGTAGTTGGTAAATTTTTTGTAATTTTATATTATATTTTATAGGTTGGTTTATATTATTAATTTATTATTTCAATTATATAGTTATTATTCAAAGGGTATAGTGTAACGACCCTAAATATTATCATTGCAATTTTTTTGTTCTTGTATTAATGTCCAAATCACTCAAATTAGGAAACGTAATTCCACATCATTCTTAAATGAACTACTATGTGACCTTTATACATAAAGTTTTCTACTCTGTGTTTTAAATTTGGAAAATATAACTTACACAGTTGCGATCAATAAGATATTTGGAGTTCGATTGGACAAACATTGTTTTAAGTGAATAATAAGCTACCCTTATGAATATTAACCTACCCTTATGAATAGTAATATGAACCTAATGAATAGTAATCACCTGAAATAATCATAACCTTTCCCATGAATGAGTAAATAAAATTTAGGCATCTTATAACTAACAATATGACTATAGTAAAAGTATTGGTATTTTTGATAAGCCATAAATAATTAATTATAATTAATTTATTAATATTAAAGAAATTATATTTTAATAAAATGTTTTCGTAAATTAAAAAATATATGTCTTCTATTTTTAAAATAATTTTATAAGACTTTATGTAATTTTTAAAATAATTATGAAATCAGTTTTAATTTAAAAAACTGTATTTTTCATGTAATTTTTTTTAATTAAAAATTAAATTAATCATATTTATAAAATTATATTTGAAAAAATAATTTCATTTTTGGATTCTACACATCAAAGAATTTTTTGGGTGAATTTTTGGTATTTTTCTAAAATACATGAATTTTCTATAAATAATGAAATACTATAATTTACAAAATAAGCTAAATACGTTAATTATAGAGTCATGGATGATGTTATGATGATGAAATCCCGATTTTTTTGAAGTCACATGCGCATATTAATATTCTTGGTCATGGAAGTATAACTATTATTTATCTTGTGGAGAACTAATAAATTAATGGATATAATATTGAGAAAACCACTCTCCCCTCAACTATAAATACCACACCTCACACCCTCAATTCTTCACACCTATAAAGCATCATTTCTTGTCAAAATTCTACCCAAAAATCATTACAATCTCCTACCCCATTTCCAAAATCCCTTGTTCTAACTAAAATACCAAAACCACTTCTCTAAAGAGGCTCTCAAAGTAGATATTTTCAAGAGGTAATCTCTCTCTCTTTTCTTTCCATTTCTTTTCAAATTTCATCTATTTTCTTATTTAATCCTCAAATTTTATTATCCAATACTCATGATAACTACAGTATGATTGATATACTGTTATTATATCATTTTAATGTAATATTATTCATTATAATCTTCTCTCTCTCTGTTTGATTATAAAAATTAAATTATTGCATGTGATGTGTTAATTTACCTACATCATGGGCGATGCACTTCCATTTTCCTTCAAATCCATAATGGCTATCAATAAAATAAATTAAATGGTTGAAACCAGATTTTATTATGTATTTTTTAACCCCTTTTATTTTATGTAACAAACTTTTATTAATAATACTAATTGATAAAGTGAAACATGTTTGTTGAGATCCAAAAACCACCCAAATAATCATAAAACAATCATTATTAAATTTAAAGTAATTATTCATCCACATGGTATATAAAATAAATCATTATAATATAATTTAATATCCTGTAAGAGCATTAAGAACATGCAATATCCTTTGTGGATGTTTATCCATATTCTAGATGATCTTCCATTCATGTGTACAATTGAACTGCTCATGGAAACTAAGAAAAAGAACACTCTAGAACAAATGATTTAAACTCTATAACTCATCCAAAGGCCGATAAAGAACTTAATTAAACCTCAATGAACCATATTCATGTATAAAATATTTTTTATTTCCAATTAATTAATATTATTTCATTATATATGACAATAATTTGAAGAAAGCATTCAGATACATGGTAATGGGGAATTCTCGAACCCAACATTCTTTCTTCGAGTTCTCCTTCTTTCACTCCATTTTTTTTTATGGTTACACCTTAAAAATAATTCTTTCTTCATTATCATAACCTTTTGTGATATAAATGTTTTCCACTAGATTTTATGTCAAACAAAATGTTTTTCAAACTAACTCGTCTTTCAAAAACACAACATTTACTTCTCACACAAGGTTGGTGGCTGTTATATTAAGAATGTCATTACCCATTATTTTGGGAACCCAATGTTTATGAATTTGTTCCACTGATATAAACCCCATTACTTTACATGGTTTATTTATGTTCTTATATTTTTTATGTAGCATTCATGACAATTAAAATTTTATATTGTGATAGGTGTGCCTGAAATTATGTAGCAGAATCTGAATAATTGAATGTGACATGTGAACCTAGAATTATACAGTGCTCCAATGCATTAGGTAAAGTGATGAACCTCATGAGTTAAATTGAAACGAATTCTGAACATGAGGCTTGTTTTATTCAAAACTATGTGTGGTAGTTAACCACAAAGATGTGATGTTTCATTTTTTATGCATTTCCACATTCAAAGTCTTTTTTTTAATATTTTCTCTCATGATTAAGATCCTACGCCCATGTTATGACGATAATGACTATGATCATACAATGTTATATTGTTTCATGTTATTATCTATAATCTCATTGGGATTTTATCTCACTCCTTTTTTATGTATATCCTTAGGTGACTACATGTACTAAGGAGAGGTCAATAGCCAATTAGAAGCTAGATAAAAAGTAATTAAATAAATGTTTTGGGTTGTAAATGTTATGTATGGTCCTAGTATTCCCAAGAAACCAAACCCTTGGATCCTTAAAGAGTAAATTTTTTATTTATTTTATCACTAAAATGATGTAAATGTAATTTATGTGAAGCAAGATCACTATAATTGGTATCATAGGAAAGTTTTATTTAATTTGAGAATTAGGATTACTGAACCCTATAAAAAACCTCTAGTATGAGACTACGTACAGATATGCACAAAAGAATATTTACATAGGGATCCCATAAGTTATGATTTTATTGTAAATTTCACTAATTAATAAGTTATTTATTCGTGAATTGTTGACTTATATTTTTTTGTAACCTTTTCAATTTAAGAAAATGGTGGGAACTAGGAGAAACTAGTCTAACAAGCCATGTGAGGGCCAATGCAATGATTACTTGAATGACATCCCCAATGCATTGGGAGGTGGAGTTAAAAACTTCACGGTGATGATTACCCATCTATATCAGGTTATGAATAATAACCTCAATAATAAATAATGTCCTCCTTCACCGAAGAGGGGGAAACTAGCTATCGACTATTTTATGCGGCAACAACCACCGACGTTTAGTGGGTCTTTCGATCCACTAGTTCTAGATTAGTGGTTCAACTCCATGGAAAAGATCCATTCAATGCATTACTTTTAAGAGATGGAGAAGAAGACACTAGATGTTTATCATTTAGATGTAGATGTCGATCAATGGTGGCCTTTGATTAAGAATAGCAAGCAAAGAGATGAAATTGAAGATATGGAATGGGAAAATGTTAAGATCATCTTTGTAAACAAGTATTTCCCCAAAATCTCTGTACAAAGATAGGGAGAGAATTCATATAAATCAAGAAAAAGGAATGATAATCTTCATGACCTAATAAGTAAATTTCACAAGGCTTTCAAGGTATTATTTTGGTTTTTTTTATCATCAATGAATGAAAAATAGATAGATTTTTTAATGGATTAAAACCACACCTTCGAAAGGATCTTGAAATTTGAGACTTTGGGTGTTATGAATAAGTTGTTTGGTGTGACCTCAATATGGAGATAGAGTTTGGAGAATGGTCCCATGGCTATAGTGGTAAGAAACTAAAGTTGTAGTTTCAAGTTGGAGGATCAAATGATAAAGGTGGGAAGAAAACTCAACAACCCACATTCCAAAAAATATAGGAAGATGCATTATGGGAACTAACTCAAGGGGATGGGGAAATGATTCAAGTGTGGTAAAGAAGTCCACCATTCCCAAGAGTGTCAAAAATACATGAGAAGGAAGTATAATATAGTGGAAGAAAAAAGAGCACCACCTATGGTCCAATGCTACAAATGTAGGGAACAAGGGTGCTATTCAAGACAGTTCATTAAACCTCAAGTCCTTGAGGGTAATAAGCGTCAGCAACCACTAAATCCAAAGGAACAAGGGAAGGAGTATGCCATCAATTCAGAAAAAGTTGCGAAAGATAATGAATTCGTACAAGGTAAACTTCTTATTCAATCGATAATAAAAAAAGTCATATTTGATTCTTGTTCTGTGTACTCTTTTATATCTTGAAAGTTTTATAAAAATATAGAATCCATTCCCCAAAATTATGAAGTATATATTTCTATAAAAACACAAAGTGGTTAAATAATTTAAACCCAATTGTTTGAATTTTCTCTTGTTGGTGTATGTGGAACGATTCTTCTAGAAAATATCGTAATACTTCCCTTGGTGGAATTTGATGATATAATGGGAATGGATTGTCTCTCGGTATATAGAGAACATATCAACTATCAAGAAAAGGAAATATATTTTCTTATTCTGAACCATCCCATGCTTCTATAAAAATTCAAAGAAGATCATGAATCTCCTTTTAAAAATCCTTCAACAGTGTGGGGTTTGATTCCCTGTGAAGTGGTATACCTTGCTGAAATTGTTGAGTCAAAGGAAATTTTCAACCTAGAGAATATGTCCATTATGAGGGAATATAGTTATGTATTCCCTGACTAGCTACCCAAGATTCCCCTCGATCATGAGGTAGAGTTCTCCACAGAACTAATACTTGGAGAAACTCCTATCTCAAGGTGTCCCAATAGGATGGCTCCAATCGAACAGGAGGAGTTAAAGAGCAAGCTACAAGAGAATTTGGACAAAGAGTTTATACACCCTAGTGCATCACCTTGGGGTGAACCATTACCCATTGTGAAGAAGAAGGATGGAACAATGCTACTTTGTATCGATTATTGGGAACTCAATAAGATCACCATAAAGAAAAAGTATCATCTTCCCCAGATTGGCTATTTTTTAGATCTATTAAGAGGAGATAAATACTTCTAAAATGCGGATCATCATTCTGGATATCATCTACTAAAGGTGAAGAAGGAATATATTTATAAGACTACCTTTCAAATAAGGTATGGGTAATATGAGTTTTTGGTGATGCACTTCGGACTTACTAATGCCCATTCAATATTTATGGACTTTATGAATAGAGTCTTTAGACATTACCTAGAAAAATGTGTGGTAATGTTTATCGATGATATTCCCCTCTACTCTATGATCAAGGAGGAACATGAAGGACATCTTATACTTGTGTTGGTTACATCAAGAAAGGAGAAGTTGTATTCCAAGTTCAGTATGTTTGACTTTTTGATTAATCAAGTCGCGTTCTTGGTACATTTGATCAAAAGATAAGGAAATTTTGTGGACCCTTCAAAAACAAAGGCAATTGAGGAATGGTCCAGACCCTCTTGTGTCACCAAAATTCATAGTTTTTTAGGATTAGCTTGGTACTATAGATGTTTTATGAGAAATTTATAATGATTTTCAAACATTCTAAATAAGTTAACTATAAACGGGGTATAGTATTACTAGATGGAAGAATGTGAGGGAAGCTTCAAGTAGATAAAGAGAAGGATGACCACTGCACATGTACGTACATTACCGAAAAGTGGAGGAGGTTTTGTGATATACAGTGATGCTTAAAAGAATGGATTGGGTAGTATACTCGAGAAAAATGATAATGTGATAGCCTACGCCTCACACTAGTTTAATATCCATGAGCAGAACTACATGACACATGATCTAGATTTGGAAGTTATGATTTTTGCATTGAAAATCTGGTGTCGCTACCTTTATGGTGAGAAGTGTGACATATACACTGACCACAAGAGACTAAATTGTATATTCACAAAAAAAAGATCTCAACATGCATCAAAAGAGATGGATAGATCTAATCAAGAACTACAATTCCTCTATTCACTATCATCCTAGAAAGGAAACAAAGTAGTTGTTACTCTACATAGAAAATAACCTGCTACTCTATACATGTTATGGATTGAGAAACACCCTATATTCTTGGATATGAAAAGTATGGATTTTTAAATCTTAAGGACATGGGATACAACCTACATTTCCTAAATGATTTCACAACAATCTATCCAAGAGAAGATTAAGGAGGCACAAAGAGATAATCTTGAGTTACAAAAAAGGGGAATTCAGTAAAGGAAAGGAAGCTATAAGAGATCCATATCGATGATGATAGTGTGATTTGGTTTGGAAAGCCTCATTTTATGCCTTCATCACCTAGGATAAAAAAGGATATATTTAACAATGCACATAGCTCCGCAATCTCTATCCATTCTATTATCACCAAGATATACTAGGATTTTCGGGAACACTTCTTGTGGGATAACATGAAGAAAGAGATTGTATAATATATCTCAAGGTGATTGGTATATTAGAAAGTTAGAGGATAGTGAAAAAATACCAAAGGGGTGATGAAACCATTTCCTATACCCATGAGTAAATTAGAGAATGTCATTATGGACTTTTTCATGGGTCTCCTGAAGAGGTTGATGGTAAATAATAAGATATGGTTTTTGGTTGACCCACTCACCAAGACTACCCATTTTATCACACTTCCGGAAGATCTCTCACTTGAAAATATTGCAATGATATATGTAAAGGAAGTTCTGAGACTTCATGGTGTTCCACTCTCAATTATCTCTAATCGTGATCCAAGGATCAAATAAAAATTATTTAGGAGCCTTCAACATGCTTTGAGTACTGAATTAAATTTCAGCATGGCCTATCACCCCCAACTGATAGACAATATGAAAGGACTATTCAAAGACTTGAAGATAAGATAACGCCATGATTTTATAATCTAAAGTTGGATGGTATTAGCATATCCCATTAGTTGAGTTCTTATATAATAATAACTTCCACTCGAGTATTCAGATGGATCCATATAAAGATCTATATGGAAAACGTTGTAGAAATAAAACCTAGTGGGATGAATTTGGAGAAAAAAAACTACTTGGACTTGATATTGTGAAAGAGATGATAGAGAAGGTTTAAGTAATCTATAAACAAATAAAAGCTTCTCAGAGTCGAAAAAAGAACTATGCTGACAATCGTTAATTGGTCTTGGAGTTTGATGTTGGAGATAAATTCTTCCTTTGAATATCACCATGTAATAGGCTTATGTGGTTTGGAAAGAAAGGGAAGATAAGCCCAAGGTACATTTTCCCCTTTAAGATCCTTGACCTCATTGGATCTATAGCCTATCGGCTTTCACTTCCAATGAATATGGATCCAGTTCATTATGTTTTTCACGTATCACTCTTGAGGAAGTACATACTAGATCCCTCACATGTACTGAACTCAGAGGTGGAACAACTATAAGATTATCTCTCTTATAAGGAGCTGCCAATAATGATTTTGTACCCGAGAGATAAGTTTTTATGAAAAAAGAAAACCCACATTTTAAAAGTGTTATGGAGGAACCATAAGTATGAAAAAGAAACTTGGGAACCATAGGATGTGATGAAGGAGAAGCACCCTCACCTGTTTATGTAAAATGAAATTCCTTCGGTGAAATTTCAAAAGGGGTGAAGAATGTAACAACCCAAACTTTTAACAACGAAATTTATCCCTTCTTGTATTAATGTCATAATTAATAACATTTGGAAACACAATGGCACAAAATTCTTAAATGACTTACTATGTGACCTTTAAACATAAATTTTCACCTTTTTGTTTTGAATTTCATAAATTTGACATACACGATTCTGATCAGTAAGATGTTTGGTGTCTGATAGGACAAACTCAATTTTTGGTGAATAGTAACATACCCTTATTAAGAGTTACCTGACATTATAAATAGAAATATGACCCTTATAAATAGTAAATCGTCCAAAATAATATTAACCTTAGCCATGAATGATTTAATAAAATTTAGGCATCTTATAAGTGACAATATAAACATTGTAACAGTATTAGTATTTCTGCATTTCATAAATAATTAATTATAATTAATTAATTAATTTTAAATAAAATTTACTTTCCTAAAATGACTTTATAAATTAACAATTAGATTTATTCTAGTTTAAATATAATTTTATAATGCATTATGGACTTTTTGAAAACATTATGAAATAAGTTTTAATTTAAAAATATTCATTTTTCATGTAATTTATGATTTTAATGAAAAATTATATTAATAAAAATCAGAAAATTATTTTTGAAATTGGAGTTCATTTTTTGGATTCTACACATTGAAAAATGGTTTGGATGAATTTTGGGGAATTTTTAGAAATATTGAATTTTTAATGAATTGTGAAATACTATAATTTACAAAATAAGATAAATACATTAATTATAGAGTCTTTAATGATGTTATACTGATTTATTCCCAATTGGTTCAAAATAAAATTAACTTATTACTATTATTTTTCATGGAATCATCACTATTACATGTCATTTGGAGAAATAATATATTAATGAATATAATATTGAGAAACCCCATCTCCCCTCCACTATAATTACCACCCCTCACACCCTCATTTTTCACACCTCTCAAGCTTAAATACTGGTCCAAATTATTCCCAAAGATCATTCCTAGATCCACCCCCATTTCCTGAAGACCTTTTTCTAATAAAAAGACCAAAACCTCTTCCCTAAAGAGGCTCTCAAAGAAGATATATTCAAGAGGTAATCTCGCTTTTATTTCTTTCAATTTACTATCAAATTTCATTTCTTTTCTTCTGTTATATTAAAATTTTCTTATCCAAATATCATGATAACTCCATTATGATTTATATACTAGTATGATATCATGTTAATGGAATATTTTTCATTATACTACTCCCTCTCTCTCTTGTTTATAAAAATGAAATCGTTGCATGTGATGTGTTAATTTACCTACATCATGGGCAATGCACTTCCATTTACCGTTAACACCTTCAAGGAGGTCAATGAAACCATTAAAAGATTGAAAAAAATATTTTATTATGTATTTTTTAACTGCTTATATGTTCTATAAACAACTATTATTCATAATACTAATTGATAAAATGAAACATGTTTGTTCATATCGAAAAACCACCCAAATTAACATAAAATCTTCATCGTTAAATTTAAAATAATGATTCATACACAAGGAATATAACATAACTCATTATAGGACCATTAAAACTCATGGAATATCATTAATAACATGTAATATTAGTTCCATATGTTTGTCCATGTTCAAAATGAACTTCTATTCGTGTGTACAAGTGAACTGTTCATGAAAACTAAGAAAAAGAACACTCTTGAATAATGGAATTAAACTCTATAACATATACAAAGGCCCATAAAAGAACATAATGAAATAATAATGAATTATTTTCATGTATAAAATGTTCTGGTATTTTTAAATAATTAATATAATGTTATTATATAGTAAAATATAGTGATGAAAGCGTTTGGATACAAGGTAACGGGAAATTCTCGAACCAAGCTTTCTTTCTTCAGGTTCTCCCTCATTCATTCCATTTTTTGGAATGGTTTCAACTTAAAAAAATTCGTAATTATAATAAATTCTATTAGATGTAAATTTTTGAAACTAGATTTTATGTCAAAAAAAATGGTTTCCAAAAGAACTATTCTTTCAGAAACACACCTTTTACTTATCACTCAAGGTTGATGGTTCTTATATCAAGTATATCATTCCCATATTCTTTTATGAACCCAAAGCTTATGAATGAGATCCTATAAGATGAAACCCATTACTTTTTTGGGATATTTATGTTCATATATTTTTTATGTGGCATCCACGATAATGAAAATTTTATGTTGTGATGGGTGTGCCCAAAATTATATAGCTGAATATGAATGTTTGAATGTGATGGGTGCGCGAGGAATTATACAGTTCTCCAATGGATTGGGTAAAGTGTTGAAAATCATGATTTAAAGTGAAATGAAGTGTTACAATGATGCTAGTTTTCCTCACAACTATGTGTGGTTCTTAACCACTAGTACATAATATCCCATTTTTTATGCATTGCCACATTACAGGTCTTTTCTTAATGTTTCCTCTCATGATTATGATCATATGTCAATATTATGATGATAATGACTATGATCATACAATGTTATCTTGTTTCATGTTCTTATCTATACTATTACTAAGATTTCAGCTCACCCCTTTTTGATGTATATCCTCAGGTGACTACATTTACCAAGGAGAGGTCAAGATCCAATAAAAAGCTGGAGAATAAGAAATTAAATAAATGTTTCATGTTGTAAATGTTATGTATGGTCCTATTTTTCCAAAGACATTAAACCCTTGGATCCTCTGGGTTTAATTTTTTTATGTTTTTTATCACGAAAATTATGTAAAAGTAATATATGTGAAGCAGGGTCACTAAACATTATTTCCATGTTGTATAGAGTAGACACTAACTACTATATAGTAGACTCTATCACATATATTGACATGGATGAGGTGACCTGGGAATCCAAGTTCAGTTAAAATTTGATTATATTAGTCTTTGGTGCTTCAAAAGGTATTATAGATCCTTTTTCTTTTCTTATTTGGTTTGTGTATAGAAAATATAGTTAAGAGTAGTCATGAATTGGGATGGAAATTTTCCTTATTTTTCACAAACACCAATGTGCTGGAAGTGTATGTTACAAATGTTATGGGATTCTATTTATTATTATTTTCTATTATACATGATTTCTATTTTATAATGGTGTAATTTTTATATGTTGATTTTTTTCCTCTTAACCTGAGATGGTAAGATTGTAACATCCCAAGTAAGTAATGAATAATAGATATTTTTATCTATGTCTATTAACGAATTCGATAGTGTTTTAGAGGCTTAAAATGAAAATAAATCCAATCTTAAGCATGGAATACACTAATATTTTTAAAAGATTGTTTTACTGCCTTTTGATGGAAAACCATTTTTAAATATATATTTTGACAGTTTCATAAGGTATTCTTGTCAAAATAAACTAATTCTTTATAATTGGGACATCAAAATTTTCTTTGTGTGAATTTTTGGTATTTTTTGACAATGTTCATTTTTTAATGAATAGGGAATAATACTGCATTTTACATCAAAACTGATTTTTATTCTAATTTATTTTTATGACTATATTATCTTTTGAATTGGTTTTAAAGTGAAATTTGAATATATTTTTACCATTTAATCCAATAGTGGTCATTGGAATTAATTTCACTTTGAAATTGGACTTAAACTAGTGTCAATCTTTTTATACTTATTGTTTCATAAAAACATGCTATTTGCCCTGACAGTGGGATTTAATTATTAAATTATTTAATGTAACTTATATGTTTTTAATTTTGTAAAATAGACATCATTTTTGAATTCAGAATATCAAATATATATTAGGGTGAAGTTTTGGTATTTTTCTGAAAAACATTAATTTTTGATTAATAGTGAAACCACTAAGTGCAAGTTAAAGAAACTGATTTTTCATTTAAATGAATCTTTTCCACTTCTGTGATTTCATTTTCAAAAATCTGACATACATGGTTGTCATTAATAAGTAAAATGTGGTTCAATGAGATTAAAATAATTTTTTGGTGAATAGTAACTTTTATGTTTTTAGTCGCGATTAGCGGTAATTAGTGTAGTTTAAGGTAAAAATAATGTTTTAATAATATGAAATAACCTAGACACATGTCCTACCCTTATTGGATGTGTCATGTTCGACCAAGACAATCCATGGGTCAACTTGGGGACCCCATGGAGCCACTTTGGTAGGAAAATGACATAAATAACTTTTTATTTAATGTTAAAGTAAAAATGACACAAACATGAGTTATTTTACTAAAACAATTTTTACATGGGGTTATACAAGTAATATTTTTTATTATAAATAGTCATTGGAAATATAAAAAGATTTGATACATCATAGTATTTTTTTATAATTTTTAGACTTTAAATAAATTAAATTATTTATTACATAACGATGATGCAGCGATTACCTCATTAATAAAGGATTTAAATAAAATGAAATGAGAATGTAAAATATATGACCTAAACATGTCCAAAACCTATTGTATGGGTGGATTTAGAACCCTTATCACCTTAACCTCTAATTATACCAATGTGGGACTTTTTGAATCTGAAACTCATTTTAAAATAATGTAACATTTCTTTACTTTCCAAGAGTGCCCCTCCTCACCTTTTATAAAAGGCCCCCGCCTCTACCTCCTTACCCACACTTCCAAAGCCTTTGGCTCAGCCACACCCTGCCCATTTTGCCTCTCCACATCCCTCTCTTACTCCTCGAAGCCTCACTTTAGGCAGAAGTCTTCCCAAGGAAGCCTTTGAGCTCAAACCAAAGGGAGTTACCCGATTTTAAAGTAATGTCTTCACTTGAGTCCTTTTGTTTTATTTTGATTCTCCAACCCCCTAAAATATTTTAATTAATTTATTTTTTAACAAAACTAGTATCTTACATATACTAGGATGTTTTTATAAGAATTATTCGAGCTACAATTACAGACACATACATCTAATGGTTATAGAACATACTGTTTCCGTGGATGGCGAATTTCTGCCTGCCGAAACGATGATTGTTCAACATTCTCTTAACACCTTAAAAGGTGGACATTAAGATGACACTATATTTATATATGATATATAATATGTTTATTTTTTCCTTAAGCTTCTGTATTTTTCATTTTGGGCATACCTTTATGGTTTCCATTATGGGTAAACGTGATATCATCATTTAAGGAAGTGTGGACTACCGCCCCCTCAAAGTGATTTGTTTCGTTAATACCATATGTGGGACGTATAAAGGATGGAGTTATGATATTATATATGATATTAAACTGTAATTATAATATACCTTTATATCATTATGATTCCATTTCATAAAATAATAAATAGAAATGGAAGCAGCGTTCATGCGTACGTATGGCTTACCGTCTCCATGAACGATGAATTTCATTTCTTACCTCTAAATGATTATGTAATATTATAAATGAATGTATATACTGGATATATATGGTATACATGATATATATATCATGATTATAACTCTGGATATAATGGATACATGAACAACTTGTGATTATAAAGAGCATATTTTGGCTAAAGTACCAATGATCGTTAAAACGATCATTATTAACTTAAATAATTACATAATGTTCAAAACATGGTAATAAGTGATATAAAAGGAATAATGAACTTGAAAAAGGTTCTTAAGAAAGTATAAATAAACTCAAGTTTATTATTCAGGACATTAAAGAACGATCGAGTCAAGTTGGACCCGAGGTATGGGACTTTGTCTCAATCTCCTTTCATTGAGGCATATTTTGTTTTATACACAACCTTCTTTTATACGGTGTATAAACCCCTTTGACTTTTATAATTAATCAAAAGGAATCTTTTTTATACGAAGCATTTACTAAACGAAAAAAGGGAATGTTTTTTTCGTACGTATGCGGCGACAATGACTTCTCCGCCGCCGTGACCATTATTTGAGTTTCGGCTTCCTCTACAAGCCATACCCTTTTTTTAAAAGAAAAATAAATAACATGTTTTACTTTTCTTTTATTTTGGTATTGAAAATGGTTTTCATAATCTTTTTATATCAATGTGTTATATTGATATCTTGTGATTAAATGATGGAAATGTTATGTTTCCTTTATGCATGATTTATGTGATACGATTATGTTGAGGTTCTTGGGCATTATTATGAAGACGGGTGGTTCCGTGATAAACTAAGGGCAGGTGAGCCCGATATAGCTCTCTAATGCATTGGGTAACGCGAAGGAGTGAAACATTAAGGTTTCTCCGAAGAGATTTAGGGAATATACTGTGATGGGTATTCCAAATATAACCAAGAGGGTTACTCCCTACGTAAGAATGTTATAAATGCCTCAAGTTACCTTTATATCTTATGATTTCTATGACTTATTCATGATTTGATGAGGTATGTTAAAGTTGTTATTTTTATGGGTAAAGTATGATTTCATTCTTATTTATATATGTACCCATGTTTCCTTTCCATATTTTTTATATCCCTTAATTAGCTTTTTATGCTCATCCCATGTTTTTTTGAAATGTTTTTCACAGGTCAAGGGAAAGGTACATGATATGATGATAGTGTCAAGGAAGAGTCAAGAATGAATCCATGTTTTATTTTAAATATGTTTCCATTTTTTGGAAAAAATGAATACTATCTTTATGTAACCACTTTGTTTATATGTGGAATTTAATGAAAGTTTTATGTTATAATTCTCTAAAACTCTAAACCTGAAAAGATCCTCAATGTGTAATCTTGTAATAACTCAAGATTAAGTAAGGTTTAAGTTCAGGGCCTTATAGTTGTTATCAGAGGTCAGTTTAAATAAATTTAGGAGTTAGAATTTTATTAAATGATAATCCAAAAATATTTTTTTATGGTCAAATTGAAGTGATGTAGTATTTTAATATTACCATATTGCTTCATCTAAGACATGTTTGTTCAGAATCATTTTCCGCAGAGGAAACAAGGAAGCAATGCTAGGAAGTCATGCAGAAGGAAATAACATTCCAAATCAGCATCCTGAGATGTTCGGAATTGGAACTGAACAATTTGTTGCAGTAATGGTGCAGTTGACTCAAGCGATAAATGGTGGTGGTATCCATGCACGAGATCAGCCAGATCAACCACAGAGGAACATGTCAGTGGTGGAACATTTCATGAGGCAACATCCCCCATCACTCAGAGGATCATCTGAACCTGTGTTAGCTGATGGGTGGATTAAAGCACTGGAGAAGATTTTCGATGTCATGGGGTCTTCAGACAATCAAAAGGCTAGCCTTGCTATTTACCGTTTGGAGGGTGAAGCAGATCACTGGTGGTCGATGGATAGAAATATCAGGGACGCTGATTAGATTGATACTCTCGGCTGGGATGAATTTAAAGGTATGTTTCTTGAAAAGTATTTTTCTATGGCTGTTCGACTTAGGATGGAAAAAACATTCTTGGAATTGAGGCAAGAGTAAGACTCAATGGATACCTATGAAGAAAGGTTCACTCGATTGGAAAGGTATGCTCCAAATTTTATCTGAGACCTTGATAGTAAAATAAATCGTTTTTACTCATGATTAAAGCCAATATATTGAAGGGAATTAGCTTCTCGTGAGTTTAAAAGTTATGAAAAGCTTGTTCTATGTGCTGAGAATCTGGAAATGGAGTATGGCGATGATCAAGTGTTCTATAACAACCAGCAGAAGAAGAGGTCGAGGTGGTAGGAGAAAGGGATGAATTCTTCAAAAAAGTCTGATGGTAAGAAAACTAAGTTTCTAGTTTGTGATAAATGTGGTAAAAGGAATGCTGGGGAATGTATTCTGAATTATGTAAAGTGCTACTGATGTGGTAAGATGGGACATAAGGCTCGTGATTGCACTGAAAAAGATCAAGGTGGTGGTAAGTCCAAATTTGATTTACAGTTAGTGAAATGTTTTAAGTGCAATGTGATGGGTCACTATGAAAATGAGTGTCCGACAAAGAGCTTGAGTGATGGGAAGTAGTTAGACTACAAGAAGAAAGGGGTGGTGAAATCCTTTGCAACTACTTCAATAGATGTCGGGCCATCAAATGATGTTGTATCAGGTACTTTGTTGTTTTTTCAGATTATGAAAGTGAGTTGTTTGATTCGGGGTCTACACATTCTTTCATCTCTGAAACCTTTTCTAGTAAAATGGGAATAACATCTCAAGAAATGACCCATGAACTTGTTGTAATAACACCTGGGGGAAATGTTCAGGCAAAAAGAATTTATAAGAATATTCCTATCCTTATCTGTGGAAAGAACCTACTTGAAAACCTTATTGTTTTACCTCTAGTAGAGTTTGATGTTATCCTTGGTATTGATTGGCTCTCTATTTACCTTTCTAAGATTGACTATAGAGCTAAAGAAGTTTCTTTTTAGAAATACTTTAAGTTTGTGTACAAGAATGAACCCTTACTGTTGATAACATATCAAGAGGCCGAGAAACTTGTAAAAGATGGAAATGAATGTTACCTTTCACAAATCGTTGAAAATAAAGGAACTGTTCAGATTAATGATGTACCAGTGGTAAATGAGTATCCTGATGTTTTTCCTGATGATTTGCCTGGAATAATACCAGATTGGGAAGTTGGGTTTACTATTGACTTAGTTCATGATGCTAAGCCAATTTCAAAACCCCCTTATCGAATGGCTCAAATTGAACTTTTAGAGTTGAAGGAGAAATTGCAAGATTAATTTGAGAAAGGTTTCATTCGACCTAGCACATCACCATGGGGTGATCTTGTTTTATTTGTTAAAAAGAAATATGGTTCTATGAGACTTTTCATTGATTATAGAGCCTTGAATAACATCACTGTTAAGAACAAATATCCTTTTCCTCATATCGAAGATTTGTTTGATCAGCTCTAGGGAGCTCAGTTTTTTTCAATGATTGACCTGAGATCGGGGTACCATCAGCTGAAGGTAAAGGAAGCAGATGTTTCGACGACTGTGTTTCGTACATGATATGGCCCTTATGAATTTGTAGTAATGCCTTTTGGGCTAACCAATGCACCTGCTGTATTCATGTACTTAATGAATATAATTTTCGATGAGTTCTTGGATATGTTTGTGGTGGTTTTCATTGAAGATATTTTGGTGTTTTCTAAAATTAAATAGGAGCATGAAAGACATTTAAGGGTTATTTTTCAAACCATAAAAGAAAAGAAATTGTATGTGAAATTCATCAAGTGTGTGTTTTGGTTGCAACAAATTTCTTTCTTTGGTCACATTGTTTCTAAAGATGGGATAACCATTGATCCTGTAAAAACAAAGGTTGTTGAAGAATGGCCAAGACCCACAAATGTAACATAGATTCGTAGTTTCCTTGGTTTGGAAGGCTATTACCAAAGGTTTGTTAGAATTTTTTCACAGTTATCTAGTCCAATGACTAAGCTAACTTGGAAGGGTGTTATGTTTATCTGGACAAAAGAATGTGATGAATGTTTTCAGGAGTTGAAAAGAAATTGGTGAATGCTCTAGTTTTGGCACTACCTTCGAGGAATGGTGAGTTTGTTATATACAGTGATTCTTCATTGAAAGGACTTGGTTGTGTCCTTATGCAGAATGATCAGGTAATTGCTTATTCTTCACGATAGTTGAAAACTCATGTGGTAAATTACCCTACTAATTATTTGGAATTAGCTGTTGTTGTATTCGCTTTAAAAATTTGGAGGAATCATTTGTATTGAATAAGTGTGAAATATATACTGATCACAAAAGTTTAAAGTATATATTCACTTAGAAAGAGTTAAACATGAGACAGAGGAGATGGCTGGAATTAATCAAGGATTATGATTGTACAATTCATTACCATCTGGGAAAAGCAAATAACGTGGTTGATGATTTGAGTTGAAAAAGTAATGCTTCATTAGCAATGTTGCGTTTGGAACGTGATCCTTTGGTTAAGGATTTGATGTAATTTGTCATAGAAGTTGTTGCTGTAGGATATTCTTCTGTTTTGTTTCAGGTATCAGTGAAATCTTCTCTATCAGATAGAATCAAGAAAACACAAAAGCAAGACAATGAGTTGCAGAAAAAGGTAGAGTTGGTTCAGAAATGTACATTGCATGAATTCAACACTGATAATAATTGTGTTTTGTGATTTGGGAATAGATTGTGTGTGCCTTGTGATTCACAGTTGAAGAGAGAGTTATTATGTGAAGCTCATAGTTCTCCATTTTCAATTCATCCTGGCAGTAATAATATGTACAGATATTTGCGGGAGTAATACTGGTGGGATGGAATGAAATGAGATATTGCTGATTTTACTATGATGTGTTTGATTTGTCAACAGGTTAAAGCAGAGCGGTAGTTACCATAAGGGATCCTTCAGCCTTTACCAGTGCCAGAGTGGAAATGGGAGAATATATCCATGGACTTCGTTATGGGATTGCTGAAGACCCCTCGAGGTAATAATGCAATCTAGGTTATTGTTGATCGCTTGACCAAGTCTGCTCATTTCCTTGCTATACGAGATACTTTTTCTCTAGATCAACTTTCCCGTTTGTATCTTAATGAGATAGTCAGGTTACATGGAGTTCCTCTCTCCATTGTATCTGACCGTGATCCCAGGTTAACTTCTAACTTTTGGAAAGGACTTCAAAAGTCGCTTGGTACTGAATTAAATTTTAGTACAGCTTTTCAGCCTCAATCAGATGGATATTCAGAACGAACAATTCAGACATTAGAGGATATGCTACGTTATTGCTCTATGGATTATCAGGGAATTTGGGACCAACATCTTTCTTTGGTTGAATTTTCATATAATAACAGTTTTCATTCCAGTATACAGATGGCACCATTTGAGGCGTTTAATGGGAAGAGGTGTCAAACTCCAGCTTTCTGGGATGAAGTGGGTGAAAGGAATTTGATGGGACCATAATTGGTAGTAGAGATGGCATAAAAAGTTCAGCTAATTCAGAAACACATGAGAACAGCTCAGATTAGGCAAAAGAGTTATGCGTACAATAGGAGGAAGGATCTCTCTTTTGAGGCAGGTGATCATGTTTTTCTCAAAGTATCACCATGGAAAAGTGTGATGTGATTTGGTAATAAAGGAAAGTTGAGTCCAATGTTCATTGGACCATATGAAATTCTGGAGAGAGTTGGACCAGTTGCATACCGGGTGGCTTTACCTCCGAGTTTATCTCAGGTACACAATGTTTTTTATGTTTCGATGCTGAGAAAGTACATGCCAGATCCATCTCATGTCTTGAGTCCAGAGGTAGTTCAGTTGGAAGAGAACCTATCTTATGAGGAATAACCGGTCCAGATTCTTGACCAGAGGGAGAAAGTGTTATGGAATAAGCTGATTAATCAGGTAAAGGTTTTGTGTAAAAACCACATGATGGAAGAGGCAACCCGGGAATCTGAAAATGCAATGAGGGATAAGTACCCCAATTTATTCGATAAGTAAATAAATTGAGGGGGAACAATTTTCTAAAGGGGGGAAAGGATGTAACATTCTAAGTAAGTAATGAATAATAGATATTTTTATCTATGTCTATTAACAAATTAGATAGTGTTTTAGAGGCTTAAAATGAAAATAAATCCAATCTTAAGCATGGAATACACTAATATTCTTAAAAGATTGTTTTACTTCCTTTTGATGGAAAACAATTTTTAAATCTATCTTTTGAAAATTTTATAATCTATGCTTGTCAAAATAAAATTATTATTTATGATTGCGACATCAAAAGTTACTTTGTGTGAATTTTTGGTATTTTTTTGACAATGTTCATTTTTTAATGAATAGTGAAAAATAATGCATTTTACATCAAAACTACTTTTTAATCTAATTTATTTATATAATTAGATTATCTTTTGAATTGGTTTTAAAGTGAAATTAGAATATATTTTTACCATTTAATCCAATAGTGGTCATTGGAAATAATTTCACTTTGAAATTGGACTTAAACTAGTGTCAATCTTTTGATACTTATTGAATTCATAAAAACATGCTATTTGCTCTGACAGCAGTAATTAATTATTAAATTAAGTAATGTAACTTATATGTTTTTAATTCTTTAAAATAGACATCATTTTTGAATTCGGAATATCAAATATATCTTAGGGTGATGTTTTGGTATTTTTCTGAAAAACTTCATTTTTTGATGAATAGTGAAACCACTAAGTGGTAGTTAAAGAAACTGATTTTTCGTTTAAATGAAACTTTGCCACTTCTGTGATTTGATTTTCAAAAATCTGACAGACATGGTTGTCATTAAGAAGTAAAATGTGGTTCAATGAGATTAAAATAATTTTTTGGTCAATAGTAACTTTTATGTTTTTAATCGCGATTAGTGGTAATTAGTGTAGTTTAAGGTAAAAATAATGTTTTAATAATATGAAATGAACTAGACACATGTCCTAACCTTATTGTATGTGTCATGGCCGACCAAGTCAATACATGGGTCAACTTGGGGACCCAATGGATCCACTTTGGTAGGGAAACGACATAAATAACTTTTTATTTAATGTTAAAGTAAAAATGACACAAACATGAGTTATTTTACTAAAACAATGTTTACATGGGGTTATACAAGTAAGATTTTTTATTTTAAATAGTCATTGGAAAGATAAAAATATTTCCTACATCATAGTAGTTTTTTAATAATTTTTAGACTTTAAATAAATTAAATTATTTATGACATCATGATGATGCAACGATTACGTCATTAATAAAGGATTTAAATAAAATGAAATGATAATGTAAAATATATGACCTACAAATGTCCAAAACCTATTGGATGGGTGGATGTAGAACCCTTATCACCTTACCCTTGAATTATATCAATGTGGGACCTTTTGAATCCGAAACTCATTTTAAAATAAAGTAACATTTCTTTACTTTCCAAGAGTGCCCCTCCTCTCCACTTATAAAAGGCCCCCACCTCTACCTCCTTACCCACACTTCCAAAGCCTTTGGCTCGGCCAAAACCTGCTCATTTTGTCTCTACACATCCCTATATTACTCCGTGAAGCCTCACTTTGGGCAGAAGTCTTCCCAAGGTAGCCTTTGAGCTCAAACCAAAGGGAGTTACCTGATTTTAAGGTAATGTCTTCACTTGAGTCCTTTTGTATTATTTTGATTCTCCAACCCCCTAAACTCTTTTTATTAATTTATTTTTTAACAAAACCAGTATCTTAAATATACTAGGATGCTTTTATAATAAGTATTCTAGCTACACTTACACACACCTAAATCTAATGGTTAAAGAACATATTGTTTCCGTGGATGGCGAATTTCTGCCTCCCGAAACGATGATTGTTCAACATTAGTTTAACACCTTCAAAGGTGGATATTAAGATGACAATATATTTATATATGATATATAATATGTTTATGTTTTTCTTAAGATTCTATATTTTTCATTTTGGGCATACCATTATGGTTTCCATTATGGGTAAACGTGATATCTTCATTTAAGGAAGTGCGGACTACCACCCCCTCAAAGTGATTTGATTCGTTAATACCATATGTGGGGCGTATAAAGGATGGAGTTATGATATTATATATGATATTAAACTGGAATTATAATATAGCTTTATATCATTATGATTCCATTTCATAAAATACGAAATATAAATGGAAGCAGTGTTCATGCGTACGTACGGCTTACCGTCTCCATGAACGTTGAATTTCATTTCTTACCTCTAAATGATTATGTAATATTATAAATGAATGTATATACTGGATATATATGATATATATGATATATACATCATTATTATAACTCTGGATATAATGGGTACATGAACAACTTGTGATTATAAAGAGAATATTTTGAATCAAGAACCAATGATCGTTAAAACGATCCTTATTAACTTAAATAATTACATAATGTTCATAAGATGGTAATAAGTGATATAAAAGGAATAATGAAAATGAAAAAGGTTCTTAATAAAGTATAAATTAACTCAAGTTTATTATTCAGGACATTAAATAACGATCGAGTCAAGTCAGACCCGATGTATGGGACTTCGTCTCAATCTCCTTTCATTGAGGCATATTTTGTTTTATACACAACCTTCTTTTATACGGTGTATAATCCCTTTTGACTTTTATGTTTATTCAAAAGGAATCTTTTTTATACGAAGTGTTTACTAAACTACAAAAGGGAATTTTTTTGTCGTACGTATGCGGCGACAACGACTTCTCCACCGTCGTGACCATTATTTGAGTTTCGGCTTCCTCTACAAGCCATACCCTTTTTTTAAAAGAAAAATAAATACCATGTTTTACTTTTCTTTTATTTTGGTATTGAAAATATTTTTCATAATGTTTTTAAATCAATGTGTTGTATTGATATCTTGTGATTGAATGGTGGAAATGTTATGTTTCCTTTATGCATGTTTTATGTGATACGATTATGTTGAGGTTCTTGGGCATTATTATGAAGATAGGTGGTTCTGTGATAAATTAAGGGTGGGTGAGCCCTATATAGCTCTCCAATGCATGGGGTAACGCGAAGGAGTGAAACATTAAGTTTTCTCCGAAGAGATTTAGGGAATATACTATGATGGGTATTCCAAAGGTAACCAAGAGGGTTACTCCCTACGTAAGAATGTTATGAATGCCTCAAGTTACGTTTATGTCTTATGATTTCTATGACTTATTCATGATTTGATGAGGTATGTTAAAGTTCTTATGTTTTATGGGTAAAGTATGATTTCATACTTATGTATATATGTACCCATGTTTCCTTTCCATATTTTTTATATCCCTTACTGAGATTTTTATGCTCATCCCAAGTTTTTTTGAAATGTTTTTCACAGGTCAAGGGAAAGGTACATGATATGATGATAGTGTCAAGGAAGAGTCAAGAATTAATCCATGTTTTATTTTAAATATGTTTCCATTGATGGGAAAAAGGAATACTATCTTTATGTAACCAGTTTGTTTATATGTGGAATGTAATGAAATTTTTATGTTCTTATTCTCTAAAACTCTAAACCTAAAAAGATCCTCAATGTGTAATCTTGTAATAACTCAAGATTAAGTAAGGTTTAAGGACGGGGCCTTATAGTTGTTATCAGAGGTCAGTTTAAATAACTTTAGGAGTTAGAATTTTATTAAATGATTATCCAAAAATATTTTTTTTATGGTCAAATTGAAGTGATGTAGCATTTGAAGATTACCATATTGCTTCATCTAAGACATGTTTGTTCAAAATGGTTTTCCGCAGAGGAAACAGGTAAGCAGGGCTAGGAAGGCATGCAGAAGGAAATAACCTTCCAAATCAGCATCCTGAGATGGTCGGAATTGGAACTGAATAGTTTGTTACAGTAATGGCGCAGTTGACTCAAGCGATAAATGGTGGTGGTATCCATGCACGAGATCAGCCAGATCAACCCCAGAGGAACATGTCAGTGGTGGAACATTTCATGAGGCAACATCCCCCATCATTCAGAGGATCATCTGACCCTGTGTTAGTTGATTGGTGGATTAAATCACTGGAGAAGATTTTCGATGTCATGGGGTGTTCAGAAAATCAAAAGGTTAGTCTTGTTATTTACCGTTTGGAGGGTGAAGGATATCAGTGGTGGTCGATGGTTAGAAATATTAGGGATGCTGATGAGATTGATACTCTCAACTGGGATGAATTTAAAGGTATGTTTCTTGAAAAGTATTTTTCTAAGGCTGTTCGACTTAGGATGGAAAAAAAATTCTTGGAATTGAGGCAAGAGGAAGACTCAGTGTCTACCTAGGAAGAAAGGTTCACTCGATTGGCAAGGTATGCTCCAAATTTTATCTGAGACCTTGATAGTAAAATCAATCAATTTTACTCAGGATTAAAGCCAATATATTGAAGGGAATTAGCTTCTCGTGAGTTTAAAAGTTATGAAAAGCTTATTCTATGTGCTGAGAAGGTGGAAATGGATTATGTCGATGATCAAGTGTTCTATAACAACCAGCAGAAGAAGAGGCCGAGGTGGCAGGAGAAAGGGATGAATTCATCAAAAAAGTCTGATGGTAAGAAAACTAAGTTTCTAGTTTGTGATAAATGTGGTAAAAGGATTGCTGGGGAATGTCTTCTAAATTCTGGAAAGTGCTACCGATGTGGTAAGATCGGACATACGGCTCGTGATTGCACTGAAAAAGATCAAGGTGATGGTAATTCCAAATTTGATTTACAGTTAGTGAAATGTTTTAAGTGCAATGAGATGGGTCACTATGCAAATGAGTGTCCGACAAAGAGCTTGAGTGATGGGAAGCAGTTAGACTTCAAGCAGAAAGTGGTGGTGGAATCCTTTGCAACTACTTCAGTAGATGTCGGGCCATCAAATGAAGTTGTATCAGGTACTTTGTTTGTTTTTTCAGATTCTTCCAGTGAGTTGTTTGATTCGGGGTCTACACATCCTTTCATCTCTGAATCCTTTTCTAGTAAAATGAGTATAACATCTCAAGAAATGACTCCTGAACTTGTGGTAAAAACACCTGGGGGAAATGTTGAGGCAAAAAGAATTTATAAGAATATTCTTATCCTTATCTGTGGAAAGAACCTACTTGAAAACCTTATTGTTTTACCTCTAGTAGAGTTTGATGTTATCCTGGGTATGGATTGTCTCTCTATTTACCATGATAATATTGATTGTAGAGCTAAAGAAGTTTCTTTTTAGAAAGACTTTCAGTTTGTGTACAAGAATGAACCCTTACTGTTGATAACATATCAAGAGGCCGAGAAACTTGTAAAAGATGGAAATGAATGTTACCTTGCACACATCATTGAAAATAAAGGAACTATTCAGATTAATGATGTGCCAATGGTAAATGATTATCTTGATGTTTTTTCTGATGAGTTCCCTGGAAAAATACCAGATTGGGAAGTTGAGTTTACTATTGACTTAGTTCATGATGCTAAGCCAATTTAAAAACCCCCTTATCGAATGGCTCAAATTGAACTTTTAGAGTTGAAGGAGAAATTGCAAGATTTATTAGAGAAAGGTTTCATTCGACCTAGCACACCACCATGGGGTGACCCTGTTTTATTTGTTAAAAAGAAAGATGGTTCTATGAGACTTTGCATTGATTATAGATCCTTGAATAAAATCACTGTTAAGAACAAATATCCTTTGCCTCATATCAAAGATTTGTTTTATCAGCTCTAGGGAGCTCAGTTGTTTTTCAAAGATTGACCTGAGATCGGGGTACCATCAGCTGAAGGTAAAGGAAGCAGATGTTTCGAAGACTGCGTTTCATACAAGATATGGCCATTATGAATTTGTAGTAATGCCTTTTGGGCTAACCAATGCACCTGCTGTATTCATGTACTTAATGAATATAATTTTCGATGAGTTCTTGGATATGTTTGTGGTGGTTTTGATTGATGTTATTTTGGGGTTTTCTAAAAGTAATGAGGATCATGAAATACATTTAAGGGTTATTTTTAAAACCATAAAAGAAAATAAATTGTATGGGAAATTCAGCAAGTGTGTGTTTTGGTTGCAACAAATTTCTTTCCTTGGTCACATTGTTTCTAAAGATGGGATAACCATTGATCCTGCAAAAACAAGGGTTGTTGAAGAATGGCCAAGACCCACAAATGTAAAAGAGATTGGTAGTTTCCTTGGTTTGGCAGGCTATTATCGAAGGTTTGTTAGAAATTTTTCACAGTTATCTAGTCTAATGACTAAGATAACTTGGAAGGGTGTTATGTTTATCTGGACAAAATAATGTGATGAATGTTTTCAAAAGTTGAAAATAATATTGGTGAATGCTCCGTTTTTGGCACTACCTTCGAGGAATGGTGAGTTTGTTATATACAATGATGCTTCATTGAAAGGACTTGGTTGTTTCCTTATGCAGAATGATCAGGTAATTGCTTATTCTTCACGATATTTGAAAACTCATGAGGTAAATTACCCTACACAGGATTTGGAATTAGCTGCTGTTGTATTCGCTTTAAAAATTTGGTGGCATCATTTGTATTGAATAAGTGTGAAATATATACTGATCACAAAAGATTAAAGTATATATTCACTCAGAAAGAGTTAAACATGAGACAGAGGAGATGGCAGGAATTAATCAAGGATTATGATTGTACAATTCATTACCATCCGAGAAAAGAAAATAAAGTGGCTGATGCTTTGAGTCGAAAAAGTAATGCTTCATTAGAAATTTTGTGTTTGGAACGTGATCCTTTGGTTAAGGATTTGATGAACTTTGTCATAGAAGTTGTTGGTGTAGGATGCTCTTCTGTTTTGTTTCAGGTATCAGTGAAATCTTCTCTATCAGACAGAATCAAGCAAGCACAAAAGCAAGACAGTGAGTTGCAGAAAAAGGTAGATCTGGTTCAGAAAGGTAAGTTTCCTGAATTCAACACTGATAATGATTGTGTTTTGAGATTTGGGAAGAGATTGTGTGTGCCTTGTGATTCACAGTTGAAGAGAGAGTTGTTATGTGAAGCTCGTAGTTCTCCATTTTCAGTTCATCCTGGCAGTACTAAGATGTACAGAGATCTGTAAGAGTAATACTGGTGGGATGGAATGAAAATATATATTGCTGATTTTACTGTGAAGTGTTTGGCTTTTCAACAGGTTAAAGCAGAGCGGCAGTTACCGTAAGGTATGCTTCAGCCTTTACCAGTGCCAGAGAGGAAATGGGAGAATATATCCACGGACTTCGTTGTGGGATTGTTGAAGACCCCTCAAGGAAATAATGCAATCTAGGTTATTGTTGATCGCTTGACCAAGTCTTATCATTTCCTTGCTATACGAGATACTTTTTCTCTAGATCAACTTTCCAGTTTGTATCTTAAAGAGATAGTCAGGTTACATGGAGATCCTCTCTCCATTGTATCTGACCGTGATCCCAGTTTCACTTGTAACTTTTGGAAAGGCCTTCAGAAGTCACTGGGTACTAAATTAAATTTTAGTACAGCTTTTCAGCCTCAGTCCGATTGACAGTCAGAACGAACAATTCAGACATTGGAGGATATGCTACGTTCTTGCTCTATGGATTATCAGGGAAGTTGGGACCAACATCTTTCTTTGGTTGAATTTTCATATAATAACAGTTTTCATTCTAGTATACAGATGGCACCATTTGAGGAGTTAAAAGGGAAGCGGTGTCGAACTCCAGCTTTCTGGGATGAAGTGGGTGAAAGGATGTTGATGGGACCAGAATTCGTAGAAGAGATGGCAGAAAAAGTTCAGCTGATTCAGAAACACATGAGAACAACTCATGTGGCTTTAACTCTGAGTTTGTCTCAGGTACACAATTTTTTTCATGTTTTGATGCTGAGAAAGTGCATGCCAGATCCATCTCATGTTTTGAGTCAAAAGGTAGTTCAGCTGGAAGAGAACCTATCTTATGAGGAATAACCGGTCCAGATTCTTGACCATAGGGTGCAAGTGTTACGGAATAAGGTGATTAATCAGGTAAAGGTTTTGTGGAAAAACCACATGATGGAAGAGGCAACATGGGAATCTGAAAATGCAATGAGGGATAAGTAACCCCATTTATTCGATAAGTAAATAAATTGCGGGGATGCAATTTTATAAAGGGGGGAAAGGATGTAACATACCAAGTAAGTAATTAATAATAGATATTTTTATCTATGTCTATTAATGAATTAGATATAGTTTTAGAGGCTTAAAATGAAAATAAATCCAATCTTAAGCATGGAATACACTAATATTTTTAAAATATTGTTTTACTACCTTTTGATGGAAAACCATTTTTAAATCAATCTTTTGACAATTTTATAATCTATTCTTGTCAAAATAAACTTATTATTTATTACTGGGACATCAAAATTTACTTTGTGTGAATTTTTGGTATTTTTCTGAAAATGTTCATTTTTTTAACGAATAGTGAAAAATACTGCATTTTACATCAAAATTTCTTTTTAATCTAATTTATTTATATGATTATATTATCTTTTTAATTGGTTTTAAAGTGAAATTAGAATATATATTTACCATTTAATCCAATATTGGTCATTTTAATTAATTTCACATTGAAATTGGACTTAAACTGGTGTCAATCTTTTGATACTTATTGAATTCATAAAAACAAGCTATTTTCTCTGACAACGGTAATTAATTATTAAATTAATTAATGTAACTTATATGTTTTTAATTTTTTAAAATAGACATCATTTTTGAATTCGGAATATCAAATATATCTTAGGGTGATGTTTTGCTATTTTTCTGAAAAACTTCAATTTTTGATGAATAGTGAAACCACTAAGTGGTAGTTAAAGAAACTGATTTTTCATTTAAATGGAACTTTTCCACTTCTGTGATTTGATTTTCAAAAATCTGACATAAATGGTTGTCATTAAGAAGTAAAATTTGGTTCAATTAGATTAAAATAATTTTTTGGTGAATAGTAACTTTTCTATTTTTAATCACGATTAGTGGTAATTAGTGTAGTTTAAGGTAAAAATAATGTTTTAATAATATGAAATGACCTAGACACATGTCCTACCCTTATTGGATGTTTCATGCACGACCAATACAATCCATGGGTCAACTTTGGGACCCCATGGAGCCACATTGGAAGGGAAATGACATAAATAACTTTTTATTCAATATTAAAGTAAAAATGACACAAACATGAGTTTTTTTACTAAAACAAATTTTACATGGGGTTATACAAGTCATATTTTTTATTATAAATAGTCATTGTAAAGATAAAATTATTTCCTACATCATAGTATTTTTTTTATAATTTTTAGACTTTAAATAAATTAAATTATTTATGACATCATGATGATGCAACGATTACCTCATTAATAATAGATTTAAATAAAATGAAATGATAATGTAAAATATATGACATAAACTTGTACAAAACCTATTGGATGGGTGGATTTCGAACCCTTATCACCTTACCCTCAAATTATATCAATGTGGGACCTTTTGAATACAAAACTCATTTTAAAATAAAGTAACATTTCTTTACTTTCCAAGAGTGCCCCTCCTCTCCTCTTATAAAAGGCCCCCACCTCTACCTCCTTACCCACACATCCAAAGCCTTTGTCTCGGCCAAACCCTGCTAATTTTGTCTCTACACATCCCTATCTTACTCCTTGAAGCCTCACTTTGGGAAGAAGTCTTCCCAAGGACGCCTTTGAGGTCAAACCAAAGGGAGTTACCTGATTTTAAGGTAATGTCTTCACTTGAGTCCTTTTGTATTATTTTGATTCTCCAACCCCCTAAACTCTTGTTCTTCATTTATTTTATTAACAAACCCAGTATCTTACATATACTAGGATGTTTTTATAAGAAGGATTCAAGCTACACTTACACACACCTACATCTAATGGTTAAAGAACATACTGTTTCTGTGGATGGAGAATTTCTGCCTCCCAAAACGATGATTGTTCAACAATATTTTAACACCTTCAAAGGTGGATATTAAGATGACACAATATTTATATATGATATATAATATTTTTATGTTTTAATTAAGCTTCTGTATTTTTCATTTTGGGCATACCGTTATGGTTTCCATTATGGGTAAATGCGATATCTTCATTTAAGGAATTGCGGACTACCGCCCCCTCAAAGTGATTTGATTCGTTAATACCATATGTTGTATGTATAAAGGATGGAGTTATGGTATTATATATGATATTACACTGGAATTATAATATACCTTTATATCATTATGATTCCATTTCATAAAATAGGAAATTGAAATGGAAGCAGCGTTCATGCGTACGTACGGCTTACCGTCTCCATGAACGGTGAATTTCATTTCATACCTCTAAATGATTATGTAATATTATAAATGAATGTATATACTGGATATATATGATATATATGATATATAAATCATGATTATAACTCTGGATATAATGGGTACATGAACAAATTGTGATTATAAAGAGCATATTTTGACTCAAGTACCATTGATCGTTAAAACGATCCTTATTAAATTAAATAATTACATAATGTTCATAACATGGTAATAAGTGATATAAAAGGAATAATGAACATGAAAAAGGTTCTTAAGAAAGTAGAAATTAACTCAAGTTTATTATTCAGGACATTAAAGAATGATCGAGTCAAGTCAAACCCGAGGTATGGGACTTCGTCTCAATCTCCTTTCATTGAGGCATATTTTGTTTTATACACAACCTTCTTTTATACGGTGTATAAACTCCATTGACTTTTATGTTTATTCAAAAGGAATCTTTTTTATACGAAGTGTTTACTAAACTAAAAAAGGGAATGTTTTTGTTGTATGTATGCGGAGACAACGACTTCTCCACCGCCGTGACCATTATTTGAGTTTCGGCTTCCTCTACAAGCCATACTATTTTTTGAAAAGAAAAATAAATACCATGTTTTACTTTTCTTTTATTTTGGTTTTGAAAATGGTTTTCATAATTTTTTTATATCAATGTGTTGTATTGATATCTTGTGATTGAATGGTGGAAATTTTATGTTTCCTTTATGCATGTTTTATGTGATACGATTATGTTGAGGTTCTTGGGTATTATTATGAAGACAGGTGGTTCTGTGATAAATTAAGGGTGGGTGAGCCCGATATAGCTCTCCAATGCATTGGGTAACGTGAAGGAGTGAAACATTAAGGTTTACTCAAAGAGATTTAGGGAATATACTGTGATGGGTATTCCAAAGGTAACAAAAAGGGTTACTCCCTACGTAAGAATGTTATGAATGCCTCAAGTTATGTTTATGTCTTATGATTTCTATGACTTATTCATGATTTGATGAGGTATGTTAAAGTTATTATGTTTTATGGGTAAAGTATGATTTCATTATTATGTATATATGTACCCATGTTTCCTTTCCATATTTTTTATATCCCTTACTGAGCTTTTTATGCTAATCCCATGTTTTTTTGAAATGTTTTTCACAGGTCAAGGGAAAGGTACATGATATGATGATAGTGTCAAGAAATTGTCAAGAATAAATCCATTTTTTTGTTTAAATATGTTTCCATTGATGGGAAAAATGAATACTATCTTTATGTAACCACTTTATTTATATGTGGAATGTAATGCATGTTTTATGTTCTAATTCTCTAAAACTCTAAACCTGAAAAGATCCTCAATGTGTAATCTTGTAATAACTCAAGATTAAGTAAGGTTTAAGTCCAGGGCCTTATAAAGATAATATGAATTTATGTATCATATTTTACCTCTATGTTTATTTGGATATTTGTAAGATCATATGGGAATATAATAAAGTAATTTTAGAAAAAATATGGAAAATGTATTTAAAAAAATTATTTATAAATGGTGTTTCAAAGATGTATGGATTAATTAAAATTCAACCATTATTTGTTTCATGTAATCTAAAATAACTTCTTATGGGAATATTAATTAACTAAACCCTATATAAATTTATTCTTTATGATTTTCATAAAAATGGTTGTGTGTGTCTACATCTTCCATTATGAATACCATTGAATGGGTGGGAAACAGATTGTATAATTTTGGCATTATCCTTTAGTGGACCAGAAAGTGATTTTAATATGTATTTCTCTTTAAATAAATCTAGTGTTTTAGATATCTTGTGATACATAGATCACCAAACTAATGTTAATAATTTTTTTTTATAATAAATAATTATATACATTACAAGATAGTAAAATGAAGAATAATTGTAAAAATAAATTATTTTGAAAAATTAAAAGGAGTTAATTCACTTAATAAATTTCAATTAATTCAAAAGAAATTCCTTTTATGATTTACATAATTTTATTGAATATTTAATTTTCAAAGAAAGAAATTAATAAACTATACTGATAAATTTAAATAATTTATTAGTAAAAATAATTAACAACAACCAATAAATAATTATGTAATTTTGAAAAATATTAATTTAATTATTCCTTTCTAAAAAATAAATTTTTTTAAAAAAAATTCGTTTTATATATTATATTTTTTTAATGTAAAATTTTTCATATTATAAATATTACTTTAAATGAAACGAATTTTTATAATCACCTTAAAACAAAGTATAAATATTTTAATTATTATTATTTGGTAAGAAAAAAAATTAAATTCATTTTTTTCTTAAAAATCCATTTTAAAAAAAATTATGCGTTTTGTTTTCTTAAATTAAAATAATTTTTTCACCTTTACAAATTTAATAAAATGATATATTTTTAATATTTTGGAACTATATATATAAAATAATTAATAAATAAAATTACATTTTTGGACATAAAAAATAAGTTATTATGTTAAATATTAGTCATTATTGTAATGGCTAAAATGTGTTAAACGGGTTAAATTAAATGATACGTTCATAAAATATCACAAAATATTATCTAAAAATGTTTTTATGTGGGATTTTTATTCCTTTCCTTATCTTATCATTAACCATTGTTCACTTTTTATCCACTTGACTTGAAAATAACATTTTTTTATTCAGGAATCATTATTTACAATAATAACACCCATTGTCATCTATAAAATGATCCATACAATTCCCACATCAAATCATATATTTCCTTTTGTTTTCTATTAAATAAGAGACCAAATTTTGACCCTGTCATGAGTATCTCATGTTTGTGAACACTTGGTCACATGAATAAGCCTCAAATCCCTCATTTCTAAGAGTCTCTCTAAGAGAAAATTCAAGTGTCTAACGTAAGTTTTATCATATCTTTAATCATTATTTATCTTCTTTATCAAAGTATTTTTAAATGAAATATAACAATTTATTAACATGTTTTCTAAATCATTAATCTTATATAAAGATTATATAATTACAATAAAGTATCATTCTCTTGCCTATTAGTCCAAATCCCAAATAGGTCATGTAGGGACACTATGAGGGGGTAAATCTGTGTACCTAACTTTTTACAAAATTAGTTTTTTCAATGATACCCAATTTTTCTCAAACGTATGTCCCTATTAAAATGAATGGGTCTATTGTATGATCATACTAATTACATACACATGCACTGTAGATATAAAAGGAAATAACTGTACACAATGATTATTACAAATTTCAGAAATAAGACATATCCTTGTCTTGGTCAACCTGGGGTTGTTTCCCAGATTCTTTTATCACCATAAGTTTGTGTTGAATAAAAATTCATTTAATTGGAACAAAATGTTTATGTAGGAAATAATCAATATTGTTAAGTCAGTGGAATTATTTATGCTGGTACCACCAGTCTTCACTAGCATCATTAATACCGGCACCACAAGTTCATCAAAGATATTCGTCAAATATACTGAACAATATCTCTCTGCATCATTGGATGAGTTTGCATCAAAAGGATAATCATATTCTTCAACTGAAAGTCTTTTTCTAACACTTAATCGATAATATTATATGTGTATCGGCCTACTACTCTTCAATAAGTGGAAGATGCAACTTCCACTCCAGCTCATTTCCTTTTTGGAATGATCAACTGAGGCATCTATCAACACACTGCATGTTTTCATCTTTATTAATTATCAACTTCTTAGGTAGGAACTCCTTATTTCAATGAATTTCCTAGCATCAATTACTTTTCTATAATATATTCACACAAATTATTCTATATTATATTATGAAATTATGACACTTACACAATATCAATTCACTTTGTACTTGATTTCATTAATGGATGTTTCATTGAATTCATAAGAAAACCCCTTTACCGTATAAAATTGATCTTTTCTATTATTTTATGTTTGTACTACAAAGTTATGTTTGGGTTATCATTTTAAATAGTTCTTCACATGTTCATGTGCTCATGCATGAAAATTCCTTCTCACAACCTCATGCACACACTATAACCTTCTTATCACTTACTTATCACATGTAGATACTTGCACACACACTATTTTCTTATTTTGTTTTTTTATTTTTGTATTCATACATCATGCATGAATTCCTTAACACTATGATAATGGGATTTGAGTGCACCTTTGCCTCGTGTGTATGACAACTTACCACAAGTGCAAGCACTGTCATCTTCACATAGAATATTGGGTGGAATTCTCAACTAAAGGAATTTGTGCAAGTATAATTTGATCACACATGTATGAAATCATGCATGTTATTCATGAATTTTCCTTTGTGTAAACTAGTAAAGAAACATGCAAGTTTATCAAGCACCTTCAAGTGTATTCGTGGAACAGGTTCTTCACAAATCATGATGAGGGTGTCTTAAAACCAATCGCATTTCCACGGATTTCTTTCTCATAGAATGTGCATGAAATGTACTTCGTGATACAATGTAGTTTCTTGGTAACCTTACCTCAAGAAAAATGGGTTATGTGATACTATATTTTGTAGAAAACAAGATCTCTTTCACAGTATAAGTAGTTCCTCTTAGTTGATATACTTCCCTTTTTATAGGTGATAAGAACTGTGTTAGCTCTGCAATTCATCTTGTGTTGTGGAATCCATAAAAGGCCCACTTTTTATGTCTTCTCATGGATCTTATTCAAACACCCAATTCATTCAAGTTGATTCAGACATACGCTGAATTTCATGGAGTTTATCATCTGTGATTCTGTAATATTCAGCCTACATCTTCTCTCCTAGAATAGTCTAGTTGGGGTGGAAATTCGTTTATAAAGAAGATATTCACTTATACAGTCAATGGTGAAATACTGGTAGATCTGTAATCCACAATGGTGGAGATCTTGGGCCTCATAATGGTCTCTCCAAGGGGTTTTTGATGGGCTACCAATCAGAGGAAATGCAAGAAGCTAGTTAGGGAATAAAAAGAGCTCCTGATAGTGGATCTCCTATCCAACATCTTTTCGATTTTTTTATCGTGAAATATTGAATGGTCACATTTTTAATATTAATATCAATAATTAAATAATTTATTTAATCATAATAAGAAATATTAAATATCCCTTATGGTGATATCCTTTTCTACATTCCATTTATTGCATATTTCTCATCTACAGAAGCTTGAACACCTTCACTTATCCAAACAGTCTCCTTTAAATAAAATTTTGATTCAGCTAAAGAAATACCTCTAATTAATCTATTTTAATTTATGATTTAGATTCATGCATGATGATTTAAAGATTCATCATATCAGAATCATGGCCTCATATCAATAATGGAATTCATGGGCGGATCGTCGGTTGTTCGGACATCTTCTCTAATGAACATTAGTGTCGTCGAATATCAGAATATGGAAGATGGTGCTTGGGATGATAATACTATCCATATGCATTTGATTGAGTGGTGTGTGTTATATGTGTAACTAATTAAATGGTTAAAAAGTTATTGGCCACGTTTTATCCCACGTCAAATCTCACTTTTGTTGAGGGATGCCCTTTATAGCTCATCATGGCAGTATTACCTCAAGTCAGCCCTAAAATCAGCACCTGAATTCAGATGCACACACACATATGGGATTCATCCCAGTAGGCTTCATGCCTAAGATATGCATTCCTCTATGTGTGTGCTCATAAGGACTTGCAAAAGGGCTCGTACACAACATTGTGTAAACTATTCATGCATGCTCTTCAGGCCACTGTAAAGGCCTCCTTGTGCTAGAACTCCCACATGGTTGACCTTATGTCCCATATTTGGTAGATGCATTCTCTTGGGGTATTGTAAAGGTTTCCCCATAATTGTTTTAATACCCAAAAAAATTTACTTAGTAAGGACAAAATTTATACTAAAATTCCATGTCATTTATCAACATCACCTTCTCATGATTTATACATGAAAGTTATCCTTTTTTAATGATCTTCAACTATTGATTATTACACAATAATGAGATATTTCATGATCAAATTATTTTCATGGTCTTTATTGTTGTAGAAAATGTGTCACCATTGACACATGTATTTTGAACATAGAATCAATTCCAAAATCATCAAAGTTACAAGGAAAATCATCTAATCAAGACATAAAATTCCATTAAACAAATCCATAAAAATTCTCCAATCATCATCACCAATCATGGAGAATTTCGTTTCCAAATGAATACCATTGTGTCCATAAAAAGTCTCCAGGAATATGAATTATATTTTTCATGAGCCAAAAATATAATGACATGTTATATGTGTAACCAATTAAATAGGTTAATAGTAAAGAATTGTGTTTTGTACCACATTGAATCCCACTTCTATTGACCACTTCCTTTTGTACCATAGTGTGTTAGAAGCACCTCGAACTGGAATGCAGGTCAGCACCCACACTCACATCCAAACACATATATAAGCTTTGGACCTGCATGCTTCTTTCCCAAACATTATGTGCCTCCAATCATGCACTCTACGAACCATACGCATAGGCCTCCATGAAACATTTTCTGTATTATGATTGCATGCTCTTCTGGCCATCATGAAGGCCTCCTTGGGAAGCACCTCCTACATGGCTGACCTTGAGTCCCATATGTTGTAGATGGGATAGCCTGGGGTCTTGTATTGGTTTCCCCATAACTTTTATTTAATACACTAGTAAAATTACTTAGTAAAACTAATTATATACTAGAATTGAATTTCATTTCTCAATATCACCTTTCTCATGAATTCTCCATTCATGTTCTTCCTTTTGAATGATCTTATACTCTTGGTCCTTATGAAATAATGATATATTACATGAACAAATGATTTGAATGGTCTCCACCATTGTATATAATGAACCACCATTGACACATGTATTTTGAACATAAGATTAGTTCTATATTCGTTAGAGCTATAAGGATAATTTTACAAGAGTGACATCCAATTACATTATATTAATCAATAAAAATTCTACAGTAAACCTCAACAGTCATGGATAATTTTAATACCAAATGGAAAAAAATTCCTCCATAAAAATTCTCTAGGCATAATAATTATATATTCTAATTGTAGAAAATATAATATCAGGACAACTTTATCATTCCCTTATTAGTCACTAATTATAGAGGACTTCATCATACGTTGAATTTTTATTCCTTTCATATATTGACAAAAAAATACAACCATAATCATCAACCATCCACATGGGATTTTCAATATCCCCCTTTAAAATTGTTGCCAATATTATTTCTTTAAAGACAATGTCTCTAATCCCTGTTATTGGTAATAAAGGCATAGGATTAATAGAATTGGTTTTTTCTTCCCCTCATGTAATTTGAAAATTATTTCTCGCTTTTATGAAAGAAAGATGGTTTCCTATGGTTCACATACAAAATATCATTTAGTTGATCTAATCTAGGTCTACATGGGTTAAACCCATGTAGAAAATAGGAGAGATATAGTTAAGTTTTTCGATTTTTTCCATTAACAACCATTCATGTGATATCATGCTTATAAAATATATATTTCTCAAAGAGGTGGATGTATAAAAAAAATTTAACAAGTAATATATTATCCTACACACTTTAGAAAACATGTTAGAAATTTCAAGTGACAGAATATTTTACTATCCCCTTATATGAGTCAACTCATCAACCAACACTCCCCCTTGATCCACATATTTGATATAATCCAGACCAGGGGAAGGAGTTTAACTGGGTTACCTCCATTTTTAACTTCTAATGAGAGGACGTGAATTTCGAGATATTCATCAAAAAAGCCTTGATATCATCTCATTTAAGTTATCTCACCCTCAAGGGGTGAAAACTCTTCCTTTTGACCTCTTGGAAAATTTTCTCAGATACTCTTCATGATATTCATGTTGATAACCACCATTGCGGAACAATTCATGTTTTTATCATATCTTGTATAATCATTCAAACATGTTATATTCCCTTTTGTTCACACATTACTCATGTTTATTATGAACTTCACCTTCAATTTCCTAGAATGAAAACAAAAATACTACACAACAATATTAGAATAATATTTAACACTGACAATCTTATTAGTTAGTACAACAAGGCTGAGAATTTCCACTCAACCCAATGACTCCTTTCATTGTAGCATTAATGTGTCTGGTACTCCTCATTCTAATATCTTCTTTACATTTTAAATTTTTGTATTTATTTGATAGAAAGGACACTTTATTTCCATTTAACTTCTTGTTATGTGGATTGTTTATACTTAATTCTTCTAGAAGTGCAGTACCTTCCCTTAGATAATGGTTTTATATCTTCAACATCTCCATTTGAGCTGGTAGAATAGTTGTAAATTATTTTCATTATTTCTATCCTACTGGAAACTTCCACACAATATTTGTGAGTCACTTGAGTTTCCTAGTGTTAAAAACCTCTCATGAACTTTGAGATATACATGTGGATAAATATATTTCCATTTTTCCTTTACAATAGCTAGTACTTCATCTTCATCATTTTTTCATTTCTCTAGCATCATACACTTTTTCAAGAAAATTGATAAATAATTAATTCATAAAATATTCCATTTTTCATCTTCCACATTTCTTGTCCAATGTTTTGGAGTTGTCTTTATTGGGTAACAAATAAAAATATTCTTTAGGAATTTATTCAGTCAATCCAATCTTATTATTTCACTCTTGTATTTATTCTCTTATTGATATTATGTAGCTTCCATTAATTTCTATTGCCTGTTTGTAGTGGTCTATTGTATGACCTCTCTTTCCATAGTAGAATCATATTTTCTTATTTTATATGAAATTCTTGAAATCTATCATATCATTATTCTTGGGAATATCTTACCTTATAGTTTTCTTAACCACCTTTTTTCCTATTTCCCAATGAATAATTTTCAAAAAAAAAATATGTTTATGTGTTTTTTGTGGGTCTATTATCATCAACATATGCATAGTGCTTGGTTGGTATATACCATAACTCACTATAATAGTGGACAATTCTATTTCAAAAATCATCTAAATCTCCAAGAAAAACAAACCTATTTTTATAGAGAGATTCTCTTCATTTTTTTAATCTTCTTTAATTTGCAGGTTTCATCATTTCATCATATCTACTCCCCAAGATTGTAGGATTTCTACAATTTTCATATAACGAATCATTACTCCACCAATAAAATGGCCTAATTCCCAAATTTCCCTTAGTAACAACAATATCCATGTAATCTCTTACATATTCATACAGTATCAGTTTGACTAGATTTAGTGCCTCTCTATTTATATATTTTCATTTTCTCATTCAGAGAGTCTTTTAGGAGTTCTTTATATTTATCATAATAATATCTTCTCTTTATGTTTTTTCCGGATTTATCGTTATTTATATGAACTCTTATTTTCCCATCTTTTGTCATTAAACCAATATTGGCATGCGAGACTACAATATTAAAAATAGAATTAAATGTTTTATGAGTTACCACCATCCATGATATTTTAAATGGATTATCAAATATGATCATGAGATATTAATTACACCAATATGTGTCATTTTATATACATGGTCATCATCAACATTTTTTATGGTAGTATACCTATTTTAGGATTGCCTCTATTTATATGTTTGGGTGGTAGAGTTATTATTCTCAGAAACTTGGGAAGATCTATCATGTATCTCCTTTCCATTTATCAATTAAATATCTAGTTCAATTAATTTATTTTCGAAGTCAAACTTCTCAATATCAACTAAGGTTAGCATGACATCACATTCACTTTTCATTTTATTAGTCTAATCATCATGCTATTTTCTACTTTCATTCAAATAATTGTTAATGTATGTGATTCTTCTAGCCTTGGCATCTAATTGAGATTCCTTTATATTTATAGTATCTTAATTTAATTATTCTAGAGTAGGGATCTTATGAATATATTCTTCAGGAAACATGGCCTTTTCTTCTAATGACATGTCATGCTCTTTGACCTTATATGTTTTTTTCCTCACGTCAAGAATATTTGACATTCACAAAAACATTAAAAAATGTTTCAAGCACATGGATTAATTATACAAATACATGTTTTCTCATAGTGATCTCATAAAAATCCCATTGAAATTATTTTCACTTATTGAAAAAAATTTATTGTAAAGAGTTGCATATTCATTCATTTCTTCAACATGGTCTATGAGTCCTTTTCACATTTTGAATTTATTTGTAAGTGCATCCTCATAACTATTTAATACATCTAAAAGTTGTGATCTATTATAAAAAATATCTTTAAAAGAACAGAGTATATATGAAATCACTTCTTACTGAATATTCTTTGTATACCTTTCAAATTGCAAGTAGAAGACTTCAACAATTCTGATAGATTCATCATCCTTAAACTTTCCACAACACGAGCTATCAAAACAATAATTGTAAACTGATTTTATTGAAAATAATTGATACTTATCATCATTCATTGAGATTTTTCTCATATCACATTAAATCCCACTTATTCCTATTTTTTAGAGTCTTGGTTGATACATTCAAGTTCTCTCCACAATAGTGGAGACTAAAATTTTCACCATAGGTACTTTAGAATCTGATTCAAATATACACTTCATATAAACCATATAAAAATATGAGGGCACAAACCTTGACCCAATAAGAGGTATAAATACAATCTGATGCCACTTTTAGAGCCATCATAGATCATGTAGGGACACTGAGATAGGTGTAAATCAATGTAACTGACTTTTTTTCTAAATTTAATTTACATTAAATTATCCCCTATTACTCTCAAACCTATGACCTAGTTAATATAAATAGATATATTGTGTTCTCTCAATAATTATATACACAATTAATGTAGATAATAAAAAATACAACTTCACACAAGGGTTTTTAAAATATTTGGTACTAATACCTACTCTTTTTCATGATCAACGTGTAGTTGTTTCATGGATTATCTTATCACAATAATTTAGTAGTGATTATAAATGGCTAGAATTGGAAAACGATGTTTATGAAGAAAATAATAAATATTCCTAAGTCATTGGAGTTCTTTATAATAGTACCATCAGTCTTTAATGGTGTTGTTTATACAGGAACCACAAGATCTTCAAAGATTTTCAATAAAAAATGAACAAGATCTCTCTACTACCCTAGATGAATTTGCATCAAGTGGATAGTCTTGTTCATCCTCTAAAGGACTTTTATAACCAATTATCCATTAATATGACATGCATGTAGGCCTACTACCCTTAATTAATTATAAGATGAAACATCAACTCCATCTCACTACCTATTCAAAATGATCAGTTGATGAATCTATCAATACACTTCATGTTTTCTTCATTCTCAATTATCAACTTCTCGGGCATACACTCCTTCTATCAATGAAGTTTCCACCCTCAATTACTTATGTGAAATAGATTCACACAAAATATTTTGTTTTATATTAATAAAGTATAATAATTTAAAAATATAAATTCACATTTTAATTGACAGAATGTATGGATGTCTCATAGACTTTTTAAGAAAAATACTACCACAGAAAATTCATCTTTATTTTTTTTATGTCTGCATTACCAAGTTATGTTTGAGTTATCTATTTATGTGGTTATTAAAATGTACATGTTATCGTGCATAAAAATTCTTTCACACAACATCATGCACAAACAATCCACTTCTTATCAATTAGATCTCACAAATAGATACATGCACACACACCATTTTATTCTTTCGTTATTGGTTTATATATTCATAGTGCATGTATGCACTCCACCATATAACCAGAATGGGGTGAATGTGCACTTATACATATTTTAAACTAAACCATACCACAATTTGAAGCACTGTTGTCTTCCCAAAGGATATACTATGGCCTTATCAACTCAAGGCCTTCATCAAAGTCTATTGTCTTCATGCATACATGTAAGAATGCATGTTAAGTGATGATTTTCCGTTAAGAAAACCAAGAAAGAAATTCATAAGGGTATCTTGATCCATTGAATGGCTTCATAAAATATGTTATTTTCAAAACTCGGTGAGGGTTTTATAACACTAGTCAGTTATCCTTAGATTCCCTTCACATAATATGTGCATGGATCTTCATTGTGTAACTAAAGAGGTTTGCAGTAACCTATCCTTGTGAAAATGTGTTTCACAGTGCTCTATTTTATAGAAAACAAGATCTATTTAAATGTATGAGAAGAAACTATCATTTGATTGGATTATCTTTTTGTAGACGATGAGAAACACCTTATCTCTGTAACTCATGTCGCATCATGGATTCCATAAAAGCCCCTCTTTTATTCCATGTCATAGATCTTATTCCAACGCCAGATTCGTTCGAGATGGTTCAAACATACACCACATTTCATGGAATTTAACATCCCTTATTTTACAATATACATTGTGGTGATATCATTATTTTCATTCCATTATCATATGCTTCTCATCAACTGGGGCTCGAACACATTGTCTTATCTAAATGGCTTCCTCCAATTGATTTTTCCATTTGGCCAAAGAAAGTTCTTAAATTTATTTTCATACATGCAAGACATAGTTAAATTCATGATGATTCGAAAGACTCATCATATATCCATCATTTCATTAGATTGATCATTGAATCTTGGGATAATCATTAATGGTTTATCTATCTTCTCTAATGAACAACATCACTGATGAATGTCGCAAGGATGAAGATGGTGCATGATATGATCAGATAGTCCATATGGATTTGATCTAGGGGAACATGTTATATAAGTAACTCATTAAATATGTGAATAGTACCCATATGTGTTTTGTCTCACAACGAATCCCACTTTGTTTGAGTGCTTCATTTTATACTTCATTGTGGAAGTAGAACCTCAAGTAGACACCAGGGTTGGAACACTGAATCAAATACACACAGACATAAGGGATTTGGCCTATCCAGATTATTCTCCAAACTATGCGCACCTCAAGGCATGTGCTCAGTGGTCCTTACACATGAACCCATAAGAAACATTGCATACACTATTCGTGCATGCTCCTCTGGACAACATGAATCCATCCTTGAGTTAAACCTCCCACAAGGTTTAACTTGAGTCCGATATATGATATATAGGCTATCCTTTAGGCTTGTAATTTTTTCCCCATAATGTCTGTGTAATCCCCCAAAAAATCACTTAGTAAAAAATAAGTATATACTATAATTCTATATCATTTCTCAACATCTCCCTATCAATAATTATTTATGAAACTTCCACCTTTTTGAATGATCTTTAACTCTTGACCCTTGTGAAATAATGAAATATTTTATGAACAAATGATTTTCATAGTCTTCATTGTTATAGAAAATGTTTCACCACTGACACATATATTTTTAACTTAGGTTTAGTTTCATAATAGTCATTGTTATAATTAAAATTGTCCAAGAATGACATCCAATTCCATTATATGAGTCCATAAAAATTATGTTGGAATTGTCAACAATATTGGATAATTGACTTACCAAATGAAAACCAATGAGTCCATAACAATTACCCTGGAATAATAATTATATTTTATATTTTTATAAAATATAATCTCAATCCAAAATAGAAAATATGATTTTTTTGAAAAGGTTCTACCACAATTATAGATAATACACGTTTCTTTGTTCGATTCATGTTTTAGAACCTGGATTATCACAATAACATAAGTGATTACAAAAAGGGGTAGTTTCTATCAATGAATGGTGTTATGGTTTTTAATGTAAAGAACAAAGTAAGTGTGGAGATAATCCTTGAACATTCAATATAATAGAAACTGAATGGGAATTGTTTCCCCTTATACCATCAGCCTTCTAAATTCATCCTCACTCTTAGTAAAATAAGATCTTCAAACTGATTCAAAATGATTTGACATAAAATATAAGTTCTTATTAGGAAATAATCTCAACTACATGTGCAATTTAAAAATTAGAACATGAATTTTGGCTACTCATCATAGTTCTTCAAAATGATCTATTCATGCATGAGATCATGCATGCATGAATAAGACCTCATTTCCCCTTAGCAACAAGACATTAATGGTCAAAATTAGAATAAACATGCATCAAAATCTTTATAATACCCAAAAAATGGATCAATATTTTTCTCCTTTCCCGCTATTTGATACAACAGTGTATCATGATATGTTTAATAATCAATACTCAATAACTTTATTATAGTGACCCTAATTTTTCTTATATAACTATTACATAATTGTAAATATAAACCACATAATAGCATTGTAAATCTAGGTTCCAAAGGTTTAGTGTTTTTAGAAAAATTTTCTTATACATAACATTTAAATAATAAAACATAAAAATTATTTAATTCCTTCTTCTCTATCTTCTAGTTTCATTCCCATTCTCTTTAGTACATGTAATCACATTAGGATATACATCAGTGAAAGGGGTAAGCTAAAATCCATGTAAGAGGACGAATAAGGAACATAAATCAATATAACATGGGAAAGAAAAATCTTCCTCATAATAATAGGATAATTGTCAACATCATGAAGGAAATATGTGATAAGGTTGTGGAATGTTACAAAACATATAAATGAACCATCATGTCATACTATTCAAAAACCACATATAACTGTGAACAAAGAAAATATCATGTTCACATATAAAAATGTGCATAATAAAAACATAATCATTGTGAATAAATCCATCGTAATGTTCAAAACTATTACAAATTATCTCATGAGATACATGACATTATCAAATTCATTATAGAGATATATAATCCCGAGCACACCCATCACATCATAACATTTACATAATCATCCATGCTATATAGAATGTAAATCAATCAATGTCAGGAAGTAAACCCCAGGAATATAATGGGTTTGAAAAGGATTTCATAAATCATAAATTCAGGAATAAACTTTTTGTTTCCCAAATGAAAAAGGTAAATTTTGGACATAAAACATAATTATTTATGATTTGAAAATAAGTATTTCAAGAGGACTAAAATAGGATGTTTTGTAAATTAATGTCACTTTAAAAAATAAGGATTTTCTTAAAAAAATTGGCATGGTAGGAATATCTATATACCAGAACAAAAAGGGAATGGAAATTTTAAGAACATAATATGAACATTCATACCATGGAATACAGAAAAACTTAAGTAAAGTAATTGGATTCTAGAATCCCCTAACCATAATTCCTTCCTTATTTCTTCGTTTTTCTACCTCCTCAATAATAATAATGTATTTATTAAAATAATGAATCAAAAGAATATTATATTACTTTATAAAACTATTTATCAATTTAAATAATTTTATTATATCTATTAACTTCCATTGATTAAATTTAAGCATTTTGATACTATGTTTTACATAAAAAATACCATTTTTCATCTATTTATATATTTTATTAAATATAGTATATACATTATTATAATTAATTACAAAATATTATAATGCATATAATTAAATTTTTATAAATTATATATATTTTTTAATATCCATCCATGATTATTTTTACATGTGTTGATGTGATAATGTCTTTATAGGTGGTTTACCAACCTTTGACGGCACATTGTCTAGAGAGCAGGAAGGAGAGGTTTAAAATTTACATATAGAAGTATAGTACTTATTGTAGGTTGACATAATTAATATAATTTTAACATAATGTCTAATTAGTTTTTTTATGTTTTGGATATTAAAGGGTTGGTGGAAAAAAGAAATAGAAGATGAATAAAAAATTAAAAGAGATTAGAGTGAATCAGAACTTACTTAATCCTTAGTCTAGCTTCTATTGTACGACACTATACTTCCTTAGTGATTAGAGTTGAACTGCCCAATAATGCCCCTAAGAATTCTAAGGGGCTTGAGAGGATGGATTTTGGAAGAGCTTCAGATTTGGAATGTGTATGGGAGTGGTTTTCCAATGGAAGGGAGATGGGTTATTTATACATGAGGAGACGATTATTTTTAGAATAAAATATTATATCCAATGTATGCCTTGTAATAGTGAATTTTTGTAATTATAAATGATATATTAGTATAATATAATGGTTTAAAGACATTAGACACCATTTATAATTCTCATTAATTAATTTATTAAAAAGTAAAGTGGAAATATAGGAAAATGATAATTTTAAGAGTCACTTTTGACTTTAGGTTTTTTAATGCTATTTTTTAGGTTTTGAAATTGAGTTTATTGTATTTTAATGAAACATTTAGGAAAGAAAATATACAACAGATAAACCCAAACATATAAAAATTATTATTTCATAATTCCATCACGAATGATTTAATTTGAGATATACTAGTCATGTGAAAATATGTATTTTTACTATTTACCTAAAAATTGAAGTATTTTAGAAAATTACAACAACCAAAATCACCATTGTATAATTTATGAAATATGGTTAAAAAAATTATATTAATATTATCAAAATAAATTTATAAAATTGGTAATTTTAATTTTTAATATAAAAATTGTGACTTCTATGAAATATAGATAGTTAAAAATGTGCTTATATTTTCTTAGATATTTTTAGTTATGATATTTGTTTTTTGGAATTATGAAATTTATATTAACTTAAATTAATAGTGATAAATATTATTTATATCATGATTTATTATTTTTAGGCTAAGTTACTATTCCAAATATCATGTTACTATTCCCAATGGTCAGTTACTATTCTCAACGATCGTGTAACTATTCTAATGGTCACATTACTATTTCAATGGTCATATTACCTCATATAATGACCTCAACATTCATTAATTAATTATTCATCTCAATTCCTCTCTAGTTTCTATATTTTCATTTTCTATAATGTTGTCTAGTTTACAAATATTTGTTTTCTATAGTGTGGGAAATGGGGTGATGATTTTAGTAGATTTGGGTGATCTATTTTTTCCAATTTTATATTTACTATTATATATTTGATTTCTATTTTTAATTTTTGGAATTTAATTGATTTAATTGATTATTAATGTAATATTATTGAGTAATGAAATAATTTCATTTTGGATTTCTCTATATTTTTTATGTGTATAATATTATATAATATAATACAACACACATTTATTCAAGATACAAATATTACAAATAATCATTGGTTCATTTCATTATCTACCATTATTAATTTCAACCCAAGAATTTCAACTCATATTCTCAGTTGTTAATATTTGAGGTTACTTATGTTTCAATTTTTTTATCTAGCTCCCAAGTCTCCTCTTCACACTTATGGTTCCTCCACAAAACTTTGACAACGTGAGATGTATTTTTTCATAAAACATTGTCATTATGATTCAATATTTTCATCTAATGATCTTTATATGAGAGTTCATTTTATATTTTTAATACATATTGGTTCAGTTCATGATAGGGATTATGTATATACTTCATCATGAGTGATATGTGGAACTCATCATTAACATGAGCTATACATGGTGGATGTGAAAGATAATAGGCCACTAATCCTATAAAATCAAGGATCTCAAAGGATCCATTGTGCCTTGAGCAAATATTCCCTTTCTTTCCAAACATAATTACTCTTTTCCATGCTAATATTCAAAGGAAAAATTTATCTCCAACATCAAACTCTAAGACTCTTCAATAGTTTTTAGAAAATATCTTTTGCCGACTCTGTGAAGCTTTTATATGTTTTTGGATAGATTGAACTTTATTTTTAATCTCTTTCGTAAGGTTAGTTCCAAGTACCTTTTTTCCCTACATTCATTGGAAAAAGTTTGAGTTTTATATCGCTTCCCATATAGAGATTTATATGGAACCACTTCAATACTTGAGTGGAAGTTAATATTGTATGACAACTCAACTAATGGGATATGTTGATCCCATACTCTATTGAATTCCATTTCATTGTCTCTTAGCATGTACTCAAGTTTCAAAATAGTTTATTCATATTGGACATCAGTTTGGGGTGATAGGACATGCTGAAATTCAATTCATTGCTCAAAGCATGTTGAAGACTTCTCTAGAATTTAGAGTTAAACCTTGGATCCTGATCAGATATGAACAAAATTGGTACACCATGAAACCTCACCACTAAACTAACATATATCTTGGAAAGTTTATCATCTGAGAAACATTCTCGAATAGCGATAAAGTGGTTAGTCTTGGTGAGTCTATCCACCAAAACCTATATCCAATTTTTTTAATTTGGATGTTTTTTATAGACAAATGAAAAAGTACCTAGTGACATTCTTACATTTATTTATGGGTATAGTTAATGTTTTCATCATACATTTGGACTTTTTTCACTATACATTAACATTATGACATTCCAAACATCTTGATATGTACTCAACAATCTCTTTCTTCAATTGGTCACATCATAAGTTCTCTCTAAGATCATGGTACGTCTTAGTACATCCAAGGTGGATAGAGAAAGATGAGTTCATTTCATTTCCCAATAGATCCATCTTTATCTCAGGTGATGTAAGAACACAAATCCTCATTTCAAATAGAATGACACCATTATCATGGGTATGTAAGTCATATAAATTTCCTTCTTTTACTACATTATTTTATATATCTTGATCATCCTTTTGTGCTTCCATGATATTCTATTGTATAGATGGTTGGGAAATCATTTGGGAAAGGTTGGATTTATTCCCCACCATTATGATTTCTATATCCATCCTTTTCATTTCCATGAAGATAGGGTCTTTCTCAATTCGCATCATAGATAGATTAAAGGTTTATTTTCTTATAATAGAATCAACTATCTTGTTCTCCTTTTCTAGATGGTAGCATGTAGAGAAACCATTGTCCTTGATTAGATCTAACTGTATTCATTGATGCATGTTGAGATCCTTTTGAGTGAATATATACTTTAGACTAGTATGTTTACTATAAATTTCACATTTTTTACCATAGATGTAGTGGCACAAAATCTTCATAGAAAAGATCATATCTGTTATCTCTAGATCATGCATCAATTAGTTATGCTCGTGGATCTTCAACTGTCATGAGGTGTAGGCTATCACTTTATCATTCAGAAATAGTACACAACTCAAACCTTTCTTTGAAGCATCATTGTATATCAGAAAACCTTCTCCACATGTTTGTAGTTTGAGTATAGTCATAGTGATTAACATCTTCTATAGATCCTTAAATATTTCCTCATATTCTTCATTCCATACATACTCTAACCCTTTCTATGTTAACTTTGTTAGTGGGATTGATAATCAGTATAAATGTATCACCAAATGTGGGTAGTACCTAATCCAAGAAAACTATGGATTTATGTGACACTAGTGGGTCTAGTCTATTCATCAATTGCATTTTTATTTAAAGTATCCATATAAATTCACCCACTTGTAATCAGGTGCCTCAATAATGAAACTTTCTACGTCCAAAAGTCACACATGAAAAAACATACAATAAATTTCATCCTTTCTTAATATTACCAGAACAAACCTTATATGTTGTTCATGTTCCTCCTTTCTCTTATATTAAATGATAATATCTTCAACAAATGATACAAAAAATTCAATTCCAACTCTAAGGAATTTATTTTTCAATTCTATGAATATTTTATGGAAATTTGTAATTATGAAGGGCATCACTATGAAATCATAGTTTCATTACCTTGTATGCAAAGAAGTCTTCTGAATTTCTTCCATCTTCATCTTCAATAGATGATATCTAGAATGAAGATCCACCTTGGAGATGTACTCATATCCTTGTATTTGATCGAACAATTCATAAATCCTTGGCGTATAATACTTTTTCTTAATAGAGATCTTGTTCATCTCTCAATAATCGACACATTTCTACATTAATCCATACTTATTTTTCAAAAAGATAAATGATGCACACTAAGGTACTGAACTAGGTAATATGAACCCTTTATCGAAATGCACATTCTGGTAATTATTTAACTTCTTCAGTTCATTCAGATACATAATCTAGGGGCATTTTGTGATATTAGTAGCTTCGGGTATGAGATCTATTGAGAAATATACCTCACGACCTAGGGTAAGTTTGGGTAACTCGTAGTTAAATAAATCAGTTTACGCCCTAATATTGGGAATTTTCTCGAGCTTGATGCCTTCCATTGACTCAACCATTTGGGATAAGTATGCTTTTCTATAGGGTATCTACACCCACACTATTGGTGGATTTTTTAAAGGAGATTCATGATCTTCTTTACATTTATAGAGGGGAATTGGATGGTTTGGAATATGAAAAGATATTTCTATTTCCTAACAGTTGATGTGTGATATATAAAATAAGATTTGATCCATGCCCAATTTAGTATTAAATTCCACCAAGGGAATTATTATGTGATTTGATGGAAGAATCTTCCCATAGAAACTTACAGGATAATATTCCAATACATGAGTTGCAATGATTGTAACACTAGGTGATTCAATAGGTATCTCTACTTCAAGGTATCATAGCTTAGATTGAATATTTATATCAAACCTAATGTATAATAAGTAATGTGTAGAACCATAATCAAATAAATTTTTTTCCATTTCTTACTGAATAGTAAGTGTACCTTGTATGATATCATTTTCATGCTCCACTTTAGTAGTAGTGATGGACTAAACTTTCTCTTTATTTCTTGGCTTTGCTGGTTGATTATTCATGTTACTAACAAGTAACTATGTTTTAGTGCACTGGTATTCATAGTTCCCTTTCACCCTACTATTGAAGCATTGAACCATAGGTGGTAGATTATGTGGTTCCCTAATTTCCTCCATCATGTTTCTTGGCTTCATTATGTACCTTCAAAATTCATGAGCTTTGTTGCCTTATCTCCCATAAATGAATCATTTCTCCACCCCTTTGAGACAATTCCCATGACGCTCCTTCCTACATTTTTATCATGTGGGTAGTTGTATCCTATTTCATCCTTTTCTATTTGACCCACCAGCATGAAACTCCATTCATCTCTTCTTTTCTCCATAACAATCAGACCATTCTCCAAACTCCATATCTACTTTCTGAGCACATCAAACCAATTATTAATAACTCTCAATGTTGGGGATAGATTTTTCTTTTTTAATGTGTGGTCTTAAAACAATAATTAATCTATTTATATTTCTATTATTATTGATAAAAAATTAATGGCCTATTAGGCCAGACATGGTATTTTTTTTCCTCATAATCCATGATTGATTCAAATTCCGTTTTCTTTATATCTATGAATTATCTCTCCATATTTGATTGAAGACTTCAAGGTAAATACATGGTATGAAATATTTTATTAACATCTTCCAACTCTGTATCTTCAATTTCATCCTTCGACTTGGCATTCTTTACCAACACCAACCATTGGTCAACTTCTCAAAATAATGATAACCCACAAGAGTAACCTTCTCCTTCTCAAAAAAATGGATCGTATAAAAGTTATTCTCCATCGATTTTTCCCACTATTCTGCAATAAGTTGATTGGATGTTCCAATAAATATTGGTTATTGTTTCTGTATGATGGAATAAATGGCTAGTTGATCCTTCTTGGGTGAAGTTGGATGTTGTACATGATTTAGGTTATTATTCGAATTCTGGGATATCTAGGTAAGCATCACCATAAGTTTTTGGACTCCACCTCCAATGGCATTTGGGATTTCATTTGAAAAATTATTTCATTATCCCATAAATGTATTGTTGGATTGTTTTCCCTTGGTTCCCACTATTTTCTAAAATAAAAAAGATTTGAACAAAAATTTGGTCACCAAAGCCTGAACAAATTATTATTTTATAAAATTAACACTAAATGAATATCTTATAGTATCCCTATGTTTATCCATTTTAAAAAATATTCATTTAAGAATTTTTACTTATATATAGACTTATACATACGGTTTTCACACTTTTTTCTAATCTTAATTCCAAAATTAACTAAACCATTCTCTAATAAAAACTATAGATACCCTACTTTTTCTTACAAAACTATTTCTTCATTTTAAAGATAAACAACAAAATATAATTAAAAAATACAGAATCCAAAGGATTGGTGTCTTCATAAAATCTGTCTTATACATAACTTTTATATAAAATCATAAAAATTATTCAATTACTTCTTCTCTGTCTTCTTAGTGGCCTTCGCATTATCTTTAGTACAAGTAATAAACTAAGGATATAACTTAATAATAGGAGTGAGATAAAATCCCAATAAGAAGATGAATCAGGAACAGGAATCAATATAATGTGGGTGAGAATAATCATCATAATAAGCATATAATCATCATAAACATAATGATGGAAACATTTACTAAAGTTAAAGAATGATTCAATGCATATAAACGAATCATCATGTCATAGTGGTCAAAAACCACACAAAATTATGACCAAAGATAGAATTATGCTCACGAATAACATATGTAAATAATCATAACATACTCATTGTGAAAAAAGATAGAATCATGTTCCCTCATATAACACATTGTCTCATGATATACATCACATTACCCATTGAATTGGAGGTCTATATAATATCAGGACCACCCATCACATCATGACATTTATATAATGATCCATGACAACTAGAATGAATATCAATAAAAGTCATGATGTAAACCTGAGGAAGAGAATGGTTATCATAAGGATTAAAAATATTTACATTCATGAATCAACTTTTTTAGTCCAAAAAATGAATAAGGGAAATATTGGGCATAATATATCATTATTATTGAGTGGAAAAAATGTATATCTGGAGGAGTAAAATTTGATGGTTTGGAAATTAAAGTAACTTTAAATAAAAAGGTTTTACATAGAAAACATTTTGAAATAGTTGGGACATGTATATACCAAAATGAAAAGATAAAGGACATTTGAATAACTTGAATAACCTAATATGAACAGTCATACTATAGAATATATAAAAATCCGAAGAAAGAAATTGGGTTCAATAAACCCCTTACCTTAATTCTCACCCTATATCATTGTTTTTCGGCCTCCTGAATAATAAACATCTATTTATTAAAAAATTGATCCAAAAGTTTATTGTAGTCATTTATACAAATATTTATCAATTATAATCATTGATATGTATTTCTTAATTTCTATTAATTAAATTAAATACTTTTTATATCATGTTTTCCTTAAAATTTATCATTTGTCATCGATTTAGAAATTTTATTAAATGTAATTTATATATTAGTGTAATTAATTATAGAATATTATAATGAAAATAATTAAATTTTTTTGTATTATATAGATTTTATAAAATCCGTACATGAAAATGGTTATATGTGTTGACATTGAAATGTCTTCATAGGTGGTTTACCGACATTTGATGGGACATTTTTAAAAGAGCGGGGCAGAGAAGTTTAAAATTTATATATAGTAGTATGACACCTACAATAGGTTAAAATCATTCATATATTGTTAAATTAATACCTACTTAATTATTTTATTGTTTGGTTATGAAATGTTTCATGGAAAAATAATGATAAGAGGAATGATAAATAAAAACAGAGAGGAGTGGATTAGAACATGCTTAATCCTCAGTGTAGCTTCTCTTCAACGACACAATAACTCCTTGAAGATTTGAGTCCACTAGAATTTCCATATGTATTTTAAGGGTCTTGAGAGTTTGTATTTGGGAATATATTATACTTTCAAATAGTTGGGAGGAATGGTTTTCCAAGTTAATTTATTGGGGTTATTTATACTTGAGGATAGGATTTTTATTACAATAAAATATTGAATTAAATATTATATCCAATGTTTACCTTGTAATAGTGAATTTTATACATTATAAATAATATATTAATATAATATAATGGTATTAAGACTTTAAAACACTTTTATAATTCTAATTCATTAATTTATTTAATAGAAAAGTGGAAAGAAAGAGAAATTGATACTTTAAGGAATCACTTTTTGAATTTAGGTTTTGGAAAGTTATTTTTTGGTTTGAAAATTGAATTTATTGTATTTTAAAAAAGAATTTATAAAATTAAATATTCCATGGATAAAAATAATGTTATAGAAAGTATTATGTCATTTTTATATCATTAATAAAGTAATTTGATATACACGGGTTATGTTAAAAACTATAATTTTACTATTCACGTGAAAATTAAAGTTTTTCAGAAAATTACCATAAAATCACCCTTGGATAATTATGATGTGATAATTTCAAAATTGAAGTTAATTTTATTAAAATAAATTTCTCAAATAGTTAATTTTATTTTTTTAATTTAAAAATTATGAATTTTATGAAATAATGTTTGTTAAAAAATGTGCTTATATTTTCATTAAGTTTGTAATCATGATATTTATTTATTTTTTTGGAAGTATAAAATTTTAATTTACATGAATTAATCCTGATAAATATTATTTATATCATCATTTATTATTTTGAGGTGAAATTAATATTACAACGGTCCTATTACTATTCATAACGATTGGGTTACTATTTATAATGGTCAAGTTACTATTCCAATAGTCACATTAATATTCCAACATTCACATTACCTCCTATAAACACATATGTATTCCTTCATTAAATATTCAACTCAATTCCTCTTAGGGTTCTATATTTCAATTTTCTATAATGTTTCATTGTTTACTATTATTTTGTTTTTTTTTCTATAGTGTTGGCAGTGGGGACGATCATTATAGTAGATTGGGTTGATCCATATTTTCCTATTTTAGCTTTTCTATTTTATATTTTTTCAGTTCTAATGTTTGTAATTTTAATTGGTTTCACCACTGATTAATTTTATAATATTCAATAATGAAATAAATTTTTTGTTTTATTTTCTAAATTTTCTCTATGTATAATTTTATATAATATAATACAACACACATCTTTTCGAGAGACAAATATTAGTAATAAAAAAAATTTCATTACATTCATTTCTTCCATTATCAAATTTTATACTTCCCCAATATATGGAAAAAATATTTTTTTATTAAATTTCATTAAATTTCAATCACTATAAATACACTAGAGAAAATAGAAATTTGAACTAGTAAAATATATCTCAAAAACATCATGTTTTATTAAGTTTGAATGAATTTGAAATTGAATTCAAATTCTATGAATAATTATTATTTATATTAATCTCATGTAATATCTCTTTATATATCTATTAAAATGCCTTTATGAATATGACTGAATCTCATCTTGTAAATGGTTTAATATATTTATGAAATATTGACCAAGAAATGAATCATCTAGTGTATTTATCATTTTATCACAAAATTATCTAAGTGTTGTATTTAATATGACTTATATGTAGTTGTTGGTGACTCATATGCAACACTGAATTCACTCATATTTAGTTTTAAATTACTCATATCTGATTGTAAATCACTTGTGTATAGTCTATAATGACTCATATGAACTCTTGAATTAGACAAAAGTGATGACTCATATAGATTCTTTATGATAAATCATAATAAAATCAAGAATCAGTCATATATAGGTCATAAATCACACATGTGCAGCTCAAAATAACTAAAACCCAATGCTAACATGAATCATTTGTTTCTCTTGAATACTTATAATCAATCAAGACTTTTTTAATTTTTATTTTCAATCCTTTAATTCCAAACTTCACCGGATTATAAAACATATCTAATAAACCTCCTATAATCTCAAAACACCTAAAAACACTTAAAATATATTCTCAAACATACTTTGTAGTTCTAACAAATGGTTGACAAAACAATACAACATAAATAAACAGGTATAATACAAACTTCAATCTCCCCCCTTTTAATTTTTTTTGACCCATTTAATGTATTTTGAATACATTTTTAAAACATAACTTCTATTTCAAGAGACACCAAATCATTTCATTTTCCACAAAAAAAAAATCTTGAAGCTATACCACACGACATACATTTTCAGTTTTCTCTTTCAAACCATTAATTACAGACTTCACTCAATTTATTATATAAATTCTCCCATCAACCTCCATCTATATCAAAGTATCTAATAGACACATAAATAATATTATTAAATATTATTTATAGTATCTAAAAAATTGTTTACCACAAATAAAATGTGCATCAATAAGTCTAAAGGGTACTTCAATCTCCCCTTTTGTATTTGTTCTCAACCAATTATTTTCTTTCTAAATACATTATGGGAACATAAATTCTCAATCATGATACACAAAATAATATCCTCTTTTATGTTACAAACATATTTACACCACAAAAAATGTTAGAGTAGTGATTTGGATAATACTATATCTCTTAGTGATAAGATTTTCTTTTGTTTATGTGGTAATATGTTTTCTACCTCAAAAAACACACTCACCGCTAAAAATATCCTCATTTTCAAAATAAACAAAACAAGTAAAGTAATAATATATAAGTATATAAATTAACCTCTCCCACATTTGATATTTCATTCCTACCCATTTATAAAAGAAATTGTAAATTCCAAGAAAAGAAAAATACATTTCATTCTCCCACTTTAACTACATATTCCAAGGATCAATGGGTGTACCTCTGAAATATTCTCAATATAAAGGGATCAGCTGAACTCTCACATTCAATAAGAGATAATAAAATCTCCCCATAAAAATTACCATTGTTAATAAGATAGAAAACTGGTCTTTGTTATAAATAAATCTCAGTTTGATGTCACTATTATCCTCCCTTAATATTATGAAATTAAATCTGATAAAAATATTCATGGACCTTCAGTGTCATTCTATATTTTTATAAATCAATATATTAGTATGATTATCACATATATTTTTGAGGAATTTTTCAATTTTTTCTCTCAAATCATCATGTTTCTCTTTCAACCAAATCAATTGGGTGTAGGAACTAGTAGTAATTATTTAATCATCCTCTTTAGTACTCAGTGTGCATGAGTTTTTTAGTAGTTCTAACTCATATATTGTTTTCTCAAAAGAAAAATTCCACCTAAAGTGGACCTTTTATCCTCATAGTCACCATCCAAGTATTTATTAATAAATTTTCTTAAATTTAAGTTATTACCACTCTTATACAATATTCAAAATCTGAAAATTCTTTTTATATACCCAAGAATTCATTTATCATCCTTAAAATTTGACTTCTTTTGGTCACTATTTCATCTTGAATAAATACTCACAACATAGACAATATCGGGTCTAAAATCAATGAGATGAAATAATATTACAATAATTTTTCAGATTCTTATTGATTAACACACTCGATTATAACGTCTTTTGATATTTTCCACCCCTCTTGAATGAGAATAAATACTAGTTTTAAATCTTTTACCCCTGGGTTCTTCAAAAATTATACAAAAAACATCTCTTTGGAAAGAAAAATAAAATTGTTAGCTTCCAACACTTATACACCCAAGAAGTATCTCATCACTTCTAAAATGGAAATCTTAAAAAGTATATTCATTTTTTTGTAAATTCAATGAGATAACTCCCTTTATAATCCATAAAAATGATATCATAAATATAAATATTTACAATGAGTGTCCATAATCATGTTTACATTAAAATAAATATTTTTCCCAATTTTCCTATGAAGAAAATAAAATTTTTCAAGAATTTAAAGCCTTGAATAATTGGTCATTAGAGTATTATTTAATTCCTATAAAGCCTTATTTAATTTAAAAAAACATTTTTATGTAATTTTCAAGAATGAAACCTCGAGGATTCTAAATATGAACCTTTTATTGAGGCTCTCTAATAAATAAGGAAGATTTGAAATCCATTCAAAAAAAATTATTTCATTTGTAATACCACACGAAGAAAAATCTAATACCCTCAAATATAGTAATAGTTGAAAATGTCTCTTCAAGGTCAAAACCATTCACCGGATAATTCCTAATACACACAGGTCTTAACTTGTTCCTTATAACATCTCCATTATGATTTAACATATTATTTATTTCCCAATTGGTCCCACTGACATTTTTTTCAAGTAGTCATTGAATAAGGTCCCATGTGAAATTATTCTCAATTTGATCAATTTATTTGTTTATAAATTTAATCTACTTTTAATTATTGATTGCCTTAGTAACTGAATTTGGATCAATGTGGTAAATTAGAGTTTTTATATTTTTAAATCTCAATATTCACCTAGTTTTCAAAGGAGTGTACTAATTTCCAAATTCCTTTTTAGTCTCTACATGCTTCTTAAGAATTTGTAACTATATTATTCATTCTAAATAGCCTCATATTTATCATAGATATAGTTATAATCAGCTTATACTATTTGAATTTACAACTAAAGAATCAGATCCTCTAGAATACTAATTTCAAAATTATTCAAATTAATTTTTACAAGATAACAATTTTAAAATGTGTTGTGACAATTTCGAGAGCATCTATAGCCCTTTCCAATTTGTAAGTATTCCAAAATGGTACCCTCCTTATCCTATTCATTAAACATTCCAATATTTAAACTTTTAATTTTTATAATATAGGAACAACAAAAATTTAAAATTTTCCACATAGGGATTATTTTAATATCCCATCTTATAAGAAGCCATATTTTTTTTGGTCTCACCGTGAATACATTTTGTATATGAATACATGTGAAAACATCTCCCCTCTAATCAAATTTTAAGAAATATATTCAGTTATCAATGTTCATCTGATATCTATATAGCTCTCATTCTTCCAATTAGTTGATATATTGTTTTCAGTGTATAATGAGTGTTTCATGGATACTTAATATCCGGAAAAATCTATATAACCAAGAAAACATGACCCCAAGTTGACTCTAACATGGTTTACTTGGTCATTAATGTCATTTTGTGATATATTGGTTTGAAAGACAGTCAAGTATCTTTTTTGATATTGATATGTAGTTTGGGATGCCTTGGTAGATATAATATAGGATTTTTTTGAAATAAAATGTTTGTTACAAGAATGTTCCTTTCCATGCTGTAAGTTACCATGGAATGTTTAGAAAATGGTTCTTCAAAGTATGTTTTTTGTCTCTCAGTGGTGTCTCCACTAATCCTCATGTGAGTTAGGGTTTCCTTTTCATTCACTTCTCCATCCCTCCTCCAAATCATCTGTTTGGCTTGGCTTCAATGCTCACGATCTCAGCTCAGCATCAGAGCGGTCCGCTAATGTTTCAGGTTCGTGGTTTGGCTTTGGCATGGTTAGAATCTAGACATGGTGGGCTCTGGTGGGTCTGGATCTCGGAGTCAGTTTCTAGCAGATGGATTTCGGTGTGGCATTAGTGCGATGAATATATCCAGCTTCAGGATCTAGGATAGGCTTCTTTGCACAGTATAAGGACTTAGTGTTGGCATCTGGACTCCGGATCCTATCTTGGATAACCTTAGGCTTCAGGTGTGTTTTGGTACGGCTTGGAATCTACTCCAACACGATATGGAGGGGGGAGGTTTTTTTCGTTTCGTTTATTTTTCTAGTGTAATTTTGGTGTTCTTGTGGTGGCATTGTCGCCAGAGGGGCCCATGTCTTCCCTGCCAGAACTTTCTACCTCCCACAGTTCGACCGAACTGGATGTCGGAGTGTTTTCTTCCATGGCTTGGTTCTATTCGGCTCTATCCCAGAGTGGCATGGTCTTCTCAGACCTGCTTGGCTCCTCGCAATAGTGATGCTCCATTGACATGGTGTTGGTTCTTCCAGTCCTATGTGATGAAGATATAGCTTCATACTCCTTGATTTGTCCTCTTTTTGAATTTGTTGTAGATGTTTTTGAAGGGTTGCTTGTTGTTGAGATGAGGATCTCATTTTGTTGGATCTAGCAGGGATTGCTGAGGGAGAGTTTGACTTTTCTCTCCCTATTAGTTTTTCTTCTGAATCTAATAGATATTTGGATTTCTTGGGGTTGAAATTTTTAGTTTTATGGTTGAATTATTGATCTCCTCCTTGATGGATGTTGAGGATTTAATTTATGTGTTTGGTGGAAGATTATTTGTTTGATCTTACAGGTGAGAAGTTAGTCCAGCTAGACTCGATCAGTTGAAATAGGCCTAGAAGAGGATTCAGAGCTGGCATTTCATCTTTGTAGTGCTCTTTGGATTTTCTTGTTTGAGAAGGTATGGCATCAGCCATTAGATCGGGCATGTGCATTGAAATAGGATGCTTTATTTCCGATATTCATTTCAACTTTAGAGTGCTCCAACATCATTTATGTTGGGGAAGGGCTTCTCTAGTTTTTATTATGGTTCTCACTCTTTGGTACTTCGGGTGTGATTTTCCTAAGTCCATGATGTCCTTTGGGTTTCCCCCTGTATTCCCTTAAAATGGGGCTTTATCAATAATAAAAATATTTGAAGGCCTTCGGGCCATTGGATGGATGGTTTCTTCATAGTATTGTTTGATCTAATCCATGAGTATTCTAAAACATTGATATGAGATTTTTATTCTCAAGTTGAGTTTTTATTCAAATGGTTTATATTGATATGCCACTTGAATGGTGTTTTTTTATCTATTGATGATGTGTACTACCATACCCCCAAGAAGACTTTTAAATAGACTTTAGAAGGTATATGTTGATGGACCATAGTAAATGAAACCTTCAGTTGAAAAAAACGTTATAGAGGTGGTAGTGTGTGTGGTACAAGATCTTGGACCGAAAGACACACCTGTGTCTGTTGAAGATGTATAGGATCAACCTCAGATGGATTATAATATAAATCATTATTAGGATTTTATTCACTGTATTGAACTATCTATCCATGGAACAAACAATCCTTGAGAGGTATAGGATTGGTTGATAAATAATGGGAGTTTATTTGATTTTTTGAAGTAGTTATATTAAATTATGGTGAATGTTCCATCTTTAAACCTGAAGTTCCTATTATTTGGCGGTGATATGTTGTAGTTCAAGGAGAGAATAATAATGTATTAGAGTGAAAATACTTCAAGACACTTTTCATATATCAATTATATCCAGAGTCGATGGTATAGGCTAAGTCCATAGAGATTCCCAACCTTCATCAAGGTGATCATATAGGGACACATAATTCCAGTAGTCTTATAGAAGTTGATTATTTCTTATATAAGGTAGTTTTTTATGTGAAGCCGATGTCTTCGAGGTGTTACATGGGTATTCTATCAAATATATAGGCGCATGTCATGATGCTAAAGCATACCTCATCAGATGATGTTCCAAATAAACATCTAATGGAGAAACAAGAATTTAATTGTATGTCATGGTTGAATTGAATACCTCCTACTCTATATCGAAATTTCATTGGTACCATTTTAGGTAAAAATAAGTATAATGAGTCTCGTGGTGGAAATATTGGTGGTGGTCCTTGATAGAAAACATCTTCCAGATCTATTATAATTTCTGATAAGGGCCCATTGACTTTTTCTCAGTACAGAAATATTGGGCACTCAAAATATGATTACTATAGGCAATAAAGATCTGTAGATATTGAGCATACTCAGGACAAAATTATAGGATTTTCTTTTTTTACCTCCCAATATAGTGGTATGATCGAATCTGTACCGAGAAGATCCATGGCATAGTCAGATGCTTCAAGAAAAATGGGGTTCTAGCCACATGCATCAGTAATAATGAAACTTTATATAGCAGATGGGTCTTTAGTGGGACCCATGTGGTCCTGTTGATAGTGACGGTTATCACTACTATTGATTCATCTTTGGTGACAACTTTATTTAATAGTGGTTCCTCTAATTCCGTCATATCAACCAGTACCACATGAAAGTTGAATCTTTATGTGGATATCTTGCCTTATGTAATATAAATTGAAATGATTATCATGGTGAAGAGAGAGTATGGTCTCTGATTCCCCTCTATTTTATCAAAATATCAGATATCTAGATAATATTGTAAACTTTCTTTCATGAGATGAATCCCTTGGATGTAATTCTCAGGATAGACTAGATATTTGAGAATGAATCTTGATTTGACTATTACCTTCATTAGGTCTACCTCACTTCCCCTAACAGGGGTGTTATGTTTTTTGAGGGATAATGGGACCTAAGGTATAGTCACATTAGACCACCTCTTTTAGAGCTGGGTAGAATGATATCCATGTATTCTTTTGTATTCGAGTGGGAACCCTCATGCGGTGATCTTCCTCAAGTATCATTTGATTTTCTTTAATTGTTTCTTGTATAATTTTATGGTTTTCTACTAGTAATTAGGGTGGATTTATTTATTAACATAGTTTCAGGTACCCAACTAATATTTATTTCATCTTATATCATGTATTTATCTAGGATGAAGGACTTTAAGACACATTTGTAAGGTTTGAGGCCCAAAGGATTATTTCATTTGATTGTGACTCCTGAGGAAGTACTAATTATTTTCACCAATAATTATAATTTAACCCATAAATTATTTTCAAATTACTAGAAGCACAATCCAATTATGTCCAAGAAAAATTATTAATTTCACCAGGTTTATTATTTATTTGGTCAACTGAAATGGGTGAATTTTCTCTCCATGATTGATCATTGGCCTAGTTACCACCAACATAGGATCAAGGGGAATTATATCACAAAGACCTATTTCAAGATTAGGTATTTCCAAAATGAGTAACTCGTTATGTCTATAGGTCTAACCTACACTCATTCCATGTTCATGGCACTGGTGAACATGATTTTTCTTCTATATATCGAATTTTTTATTTTTTTTTTATTTTTGGATGGCATCATGGTTTACTCTAAAACTCAAGAGGATCATGTGCTTCATTTGAGAGAAATTGTAGAGATCTTGAGGTGTCATTGAATTTCTTCAAACCTATAAAACATAAAAATATGAAATTGGAAAGTGGATTTATTAGTGAATGTGGTCTTCGATTGTGGTATCATAGTTGATGTTGAAAAGGTGATTGTTTTTAAATCGTGGGAAGAACTATAGAATGCCATTGATATTCAAAGATTCTTTGGATTGACAGGGTATTATCACAAGTTGTGAAATACTTCCCAAAATAACTTCTCATGTGACTTCTCTCACATGTATGTGTATTTTTTGTATGGAGTTAAAAAAATTATACTTACATTAATGTGTTGGAAAACAATTTGACCTCAAATCCAATGTTGAATCATCATGAGGTGGGGCAAGGTTATGTTGTCTTTATGATGTGTCAGGTTCTTGTTTGGGTTGTGTTCTCTTGTAGGGTAACCATATGGTGGATTATGGTTCTCATCTCCATTTAATTCTTGAGAATAACTATTCCATACATGGTTTAGAAATTAAATTAGTGATACAATATATTAATAGTTGGTGACGCATCCTTTTCAAATAAAATATTCTTGATTACTCTGATAAAAAAATCTAGAGTTATATCTTGTCACAAAATTATTTAAATCTTCATAAAAGGTAATGGGTGGAGTACCTAAAATATTTTGACTTCAAAATTTCCTAATCCCTTATAAATGGGATTGTTGTTGATATATTGAGTAGGATATTGACATCTCATTCCATAAAGAAATATTCAGAGGATTAGAATATCATGACTCTATATGATTTAATGAATTTGGTTGTCTAAGAGGATGATACCAATGTTTTCATAGAAAGTGTTCAGTTTTCATACATTGTTATTATGTTTATAATCTTGGAACAACATATTGATGATGAGTTATGAGGCATTGGGAATTCTCTATATGGTGGGGAAACCATTGGTGAATGTTCTATATCATTATAGGGTACCCTCTTCTTTTAGAACTGTTATGCCACTATATTTCCTATGAGTAAGGTTTTTGATGGGGATTACCATCCTTTCTAATTGGTGGTACAACCATAAATGATGAAGTTGTTTTATTCTATAAGGAATAGGATCTTGTGTCTAGGTATAAAATGGGACATTTTTGTTTTTTTTCATGTTATTATATTTATCATCATATCAAGGATGAGCATTAGATGCCATCAGGTTTAATTCAACACCTTATTGTGCTGACTTGGAAGTGGGAAGAGATGTCGATGGACTTCATTCTTTGGTTGTTGCATACTCCTTTGGGGAAGACTATGATTTAGGTAGTGATTTATGATTGACCAAACGAGATAACTTTATTCTCAATAATTATATATCTAATGGTGAGGACTTGGAATATATACACGTATAGGATATTTTCAAAACATAGGGAATTCCTTCATCCATTATTTCCTATCGGTGTCCACGGTTCACTTCTTAATTTCTATAGAGGCCTCCAAGAGGTGATGGGAGCCTAGGTAAATTTGAGCACAATATATCATCCTCATAAAAGTGGTTATATATAATGGGATATAAATATTTTTAAGGAAATTATTCATTCTGTCATCCTTGAATTTATAGGATCATCATATTTCCATTTTGGGATTGTTGAGTTTTCCCAAAACAATAACTACAACTTAACTATTAAGATGGAATCCTTTGAGGCCTTGTATGTTTGACGTTGGAAATCGACACTATTATAGATGGAGATTGGTGAATCTTTACTAACTGGACCTAGTTTGGTATAGGATATTATGGTAAAGATCTAAATGATTTAGCATAGGTTGGTGAAGATGCAGAACCGATATAAATCTTATGTGGATCATTGTTGATTTCCTTTGGATTTCTAGTTTTGTGGCCATGTTTTTTTAGAGTCTTAAATTAGTTGAGTTACAGAGGAGATGTAAAATAGTGTAAGTTTTACAAATATATGTGGGGTAATTTTAGGTTATTGATTAGATTGGGAATGTGGATTATATTTTTCTTTTCTACCTTAAATTTCATTAAACCATGATGTTTTTTATGTTTCACATTTCATGAAATATCTTTCGAACCCATGTCATCTTTTGAATAGGGAGGACCTTTATTTAGAACCAAATATGACTATTACTAATCATCTGGTTTTGATTATTGATTCTAGGATGAATATTAATCATTGTATGTCCATAGTTTTGCTTTGTGTGTTGTTCTTGCATTGTAACACCTCAAAATTTTAAAATATTAACATCATATTTGATAGCATGTTTGACATGAAACACCAAGTGCAGAAAGGAATATAAAATATTGATACTTTGTGATATATTTAATAATTTAAATAAATTCAATATATTATATAGCTTTCAATGGACGGGAAACTAATTTATCTTGCGTTATATGCAACAACAAGTTTCTTTGATAGCTTGTGTTACACTCAAGAATTAGTGTTACCAAATACTTTTAATATTTTAATTTAAAATGAAAATTATCTACTAGATGTTAAATTAGAAGTTATGAATACGATTAAATGACATGAAAATTTATGATTTAATTAATTTGTTGTTATTAAATTATAAATTAATATAAAAACCAATTGAATATAATAGAAATAGTTTTATAAAAAACTATTTTTATGCACTACAGAAATTTTAAATTGATAAATATAATTAATTAATATCAGTGGATAATATTAATGAAATTTATATATTATATATTGAATAAAAAATTAAATTAATCAAATAGAATTTATATGTATATGGTAATAAAAAATCCAACATCATAGATAAAAAGGCTGTATTTTTCTAAAGGTTGTTTGGCACCTTTTAAAAATTCACTTGTTTTAAAACTAAATTTTGACACTGAAAATACTTTTATTTTAAAAAATAAACTTAATTTTTGTAGGATTGTCATTAAAATTATATTAGGGTAAATATTTGGTATTTTTCTAATATGGTTTATTTTTTAATTAATAGTGAAAATACTAATTTTTTATTAAAAACTTCTCTTTCATCTAAATAATTTTAATGAACAAATATATTTTAAATTGTATTTAAAGTATAATTATATCAATTATTCAAATATTAATAAAATTTACATCATTGTAATCATTTTTATATTTAATTTTGATATAAAAAATTAGTGAAATTTTGAAATTTTTCACTTTAAAAACCAGTTTTATCATCCCCTCTACGAAATTTATTTTCAATTAATTTTTTCAAATTATAAAAATGAAATTTATAAAAAATAGATTCCATAATTGTAATAAGAATAATTTATAATTTATAATGGGAACATATTAATTTTTTACCAAATCTAACAGTGAAAAAAGTTAATATTTATAACTGCAATTAAGAGAAAAATTATTTTACCAAAGGAATAAACATAAAACGCAGTGGGAAAATGAACTATAAACTTGTAAAACACCCATTGAATGGAAACAATTATACCTTATACATTATATTTTCTATATTGGTCTATTATTGGATACCCTCTACATGAAACAAACATGCTATCACTCAATACGTTTCAAAAATACCAAGTGTGTCCTCCCCCCACTTATAAAATGCCACCTAATATTCTCCCTTCTCCAGACCTTCAAACTACTTTGGATTGGAGAATACCTGAACAAAAAACGTCTTAAATTCCATACCCTAATACTTTAATACTTATTTTTGTCACAAATAAATCCTCTTATGTATTTAATTCAAGCCTAAGTAGGATACTCAAATAAGAGGTAATGTTCTTCTAACGGATTCTTTATTTTATTTCCTTCTCCACCTCCTTCAATTACTAATAGAAAATTAATATAAAATAACATAATTATATTCCATATAATTATATGTTTTTGTATTATTTTTACTACCAAAAAATTCACACACTTTTATCAAATAGGTTATGAAATCATCATTAATTTGTACGACAGACTACCGCCTCACAAACCAATGACATTCAGTTTTCCATTACCACCATTAAAGGATGAGAATAATGATGTATTTAACGATTAAATATTATATATATGTGATATTTATTATGTTATTATTCTTATAAAATTTTTATATCACACATACGTTCATACTTTCAATTTTTTGTGAATATGAAAATGTGGCTCGTGTGTGCGGCGGACTACCGTCACACGAAACGATGTGATTCATTAACGCTTTACATGGAATTTATTAAGGATGGTTATTATAAAAATATGTGATATAAAAGAAATAAAAATTATCTAATAATGATCATATATATATTATTTAATTTTATTTCCATTAATATGATAATAAAATGGAAAGAGTGTTCATGCGTATGTACAACTTATAGTCTCCATGAATGATGTATATCATTTCTTATCACAAACATTTATGGTTAAATATAAATAAATATATAATAAATATATGATATTTACATCATGTAATACATTATTTTTATGATTATATCCTGAAATAAGTAATACGGACAAAAAACCGGTCCAAACATTCTTGAAAAACAAGGTAATCAACATCTGAAACAATGAAAATTGTGAAATATTATTAAAAAATTGGAGAGAAGTTGTTATAAAAGAATCATATAATATATTATAAATACTAATATGCTTCTGAAAAAAGTTAATAACATTTTTAAAACCATTATACATTAGGTTAAAATGTGTTTAACCAAATGGAAGTGTAATTTAATTCATTTCGTCTCAATTTACATTCCATTGAGAACTTATTGTTATCATACACAAATTAAATTTTATATGGTGTATATAATTCTCCATTAACATGAAATATCATAATAAATATTTCATGATATTTTATGTTCCAATTATATTTATTTCATCCAAATGGGTTTTAGTTGAAAATTACCAAGTGGTAAAAGTTGTTATGTAATCTCACTTTCTTTTGTAATTGTTATCATTCTCTTAAAATAGAAGATTTATTGTAATAATTTTCCATTGGATATTACATTTATATCAAATATAAATATTATTTTTTTATTTACATGATTATTTCCTAAACCTTATACCATTTTTACATATATATTTTTCTTTTAAATATATTGATTAATTGGAGAAATATTGATAAATATGTGTCCTTCAAAAATTTGGGATATTTGATGAGGTAAATTTTTTATGAGTTAAATAGATTATTATATTTATGATTAATGATTTTGAATTGTCTAAAACAGGTTGGGGACTGTTTAAATTAATCCCTTTGATGTATTAGTAGTCTAATGAGGTGAACTTAGTTGGACCAACCCAACGTGTTTGTAACTGGTATGATTTAAACTCTCTTTTGAAAGGACTTAATAGTAGTATGTTTTAAACCATCTTATGAAAGGTATTTAGGGAAAATATATCATGTACCTTGGAATCATGATGTTTGATATTAAATCATTTCTTTTATTCAGATTTACTAGTTTTTATCCATGATATTTTCACTATGAAAAAAAACTACGGGGGAATTTAATTACCAATTTACTAATTAAATGGAATGTTATTTTAGTTTTTTATATTTATATATTGATACTTACTTATCATACCATGATTTTAATTTTATTTAAATTAAATTTTGTTTAGTTATTTACCATTCCATGTTGATTATTCTCATTGATACATTATTTCTTCCACTATACTTAACCCTTACTGAGCATTTGAGATCACCCTTATTTTTTTTCCTTTCCCAGGATTCCATGATGTATACTATGTATAATATACATTGATATTCTAGATGGAATAATTTTTTTCTATAATGGAAAAAAATTATGTTGCAATTTTTGTAATTCAAATTTAATGTAAGAATCATGTAAGAGTCTAATTTACCAAGGCTACTAACCTATTTGGTCCTTCAGGGTGCATCTCTCTGTATCTTATTCCATTGAAATGGTAACTCACACATGATATGGTATATTGGGGTAATTGTCGGTGCATTTGGTATCATATGTATTATAAATGAATTTTTTGTTTAGTTATTTACCATTCCATGTTGATTATTATCATTAATACATTATTTCTTCTACTGTAATTAACATTTACTGAGCATTTGAGATCTCCCTTATTTTTTTTATTTTCCCCAAGATTCAATTATGTTTTCTATGTCTAATATACATGTATATTCTAGATGGATTAAATTTTTTCTATAATGGAAAAAATTTATGTCGTAATTTTTTAAATTCAAATTTAATGTAAGAATCATGTAGGAGTCTAATTTACCAAGGCTACTGACCTATTTGGTCATTTGGGATGCATCTCTTTTTATCTTATGCCATTCTAATGGTATCTAACACAGTCTATGGTCTTTTGGGTTAAATTTTGGTAAATTTGTTGTCATATGATGTTTAGTAGAAACCATGGGAACTAGATTTAAGAAAAAATAGATTAAGGAACATAACCCTATAATAGAATTTATGGACAAGTATGTAAAAACATCCAAATGTTTTGGTAAGGTAGAGATTATGTGTTTTTTCATTTAAAAACATCCCTATATGGATACTACAAGTGGAAAAGGTTATGGAATAGATGTACCTAGCAGTAATAACTCTAAAAGGTACACATTGGACTTGAACTGATCATCACTTGGTTCATGACAATAGTTCAGACTGCGCACCTAGTTTGGAACTACTGCTGGATATGCTTAGTATAATTCACATTTTCATTAAAAACCATTATGAATGATTTAAAGAGATTACGATAATTAATTACCTATGATAAACCGAATGTTTTCTATATTGAAAATAATGTGTCACGATCAAGACAACATATAAATGACTAAATGGATTTCCCACTATGATTAATCTTATTCACATTATTATTTTGGTTTTAGTCAATGGCATGAACCCGAAGAAAATGTGATTAGATTGAATATTTAGAACAAGGTGATGGATATAAGAAACAAAATGAGATGAATACTAAAGAAAAAATATTATTATTATGCCTAATCAGTTGACCTGATATGTGATTAACAACATATACATTAACCAACTCCTATGCTCACTAAAGAAGAGAAAGATAAAGTTCATTAAGAACTCGAGTGATGGAGACCAAAAAGGCAATAAGGACAGATTTCCATCATGTCAGAAATATGGAAAGAGACACCCAAGAAAGTGTCTTGAAGGATTGGGAAAATGATTTACAAGTGAAAAATAAAGACATTAAGCAAAGAATAGTTGAGAAAAAATAATGTTTATGATGGAAGAAAACAAATCTGGCCCTAAGGATCCATTTATAGTTTTTTGTCTTAAATATGTAGAATTTAGTAATTGCATGATTCAATTTCCTATTATAAAAGGTAACCCCTAGACCATTGAATTACCTAAGTGGAAATAAAATGGATTAAGTATTTATGTATTGTGATTCGTGAAATAAATTTTCGATATGTATTACCTACAGTATTTTGTTTACAATAATCAAGAAAGATCAATTATTTCTACTAAATTTTTTATGATTATGTGTCTTAATTAACTTAAGAGTTATGAATAACATCATGGGATTACTATTATAAGATTGATCATAATTTTAAATCCTTAGACACATATTTAAAGGTTTTATGTGATGGGAGTCTCCCATGATTAATGATATTTTGGAGAAATTTATGGAAAGTGTATGTTTTAGTGGAAAACTAATTAGAGGAATAATTCATTTACATTTCATAGGCATATCTTTAAATGTGTTGATGTACTTTAGGTTTGATATGATCATTAATGACAATTTAATAATAATAAAATTATATTGTCATACTTTGTTAATAAAAATGAAGTTGTATTGAACACATTAGTAAAAGGATTATTTAATGATTAACATTATTTCTAGGATTTCCATCATATTTTTTTATAAAATTATAGGAATTATATTAATATATTTTATAAAAATTACAACCCACATGTAGGGTGATAAACTGTAATATCATAATATATGGTGGTTATTGAACCCATTATTGAAGGATGACATGTGTTTCACACCTTCCACTATCCAACATGGTGTCCTAGTAAATTTTTCATTAGTTAAATGATTTGGAAAAAAAATATTAATGATCAACCAGTACTATTACTTTTTTAGTTTAGGAATTAATTTTATACGACTTGTCTTAACCATATTCATTTAGGAAAATTGTGAGAGAGATATAGAAAAACATTTCATCTTATTTATTGATCTTAGGATCCATTAAAATTAAATTGTAGTGATTTATGCTTAAACAAGTAATTTATGGACATTCATTTCATATATTATGTTATTTAAGTACAACCAAAGGATTATATTATGATTATGGAAATGTATCAGGTAAGTATATTTCATTATATTCTTATATATTAAAACAATTCCTCAACATTAATAAAATAATCTTGAAATAAAATAATGTTACCATATTATATTTATAACTGATAAATCAGATGGTATTTTAAATAAGTATAGATCTATGGATTTGAGGCCCTCTACTTTACATTTATCATTTATTTTATTGTGATCAATGACCTTAATCAATACCTATAATTATTTACACTTTTCCTCCAAGTCCATATCTTTGTTTTCACTAATATTCGTCTATATAGAAACCTAGTTATATATTATTCTATATAATTTTTTTTACTTCTCAATGTCCCTTATTAATATGATATTTTATTAACCCTATTATGATGTGGTATTTTTAACATAGGAATTTTAAAATATCAATCTGTTAGTCACCAAGATCTTTTTTAATTACAAGGATGCAATTTCTTTAAGGTGGAGGTAATGTAACGCACATAAATTTTAAAATATGAACATCATATTCAATAATGTCTATGAAACACAAAACAAATAATAGAAAGGAATTCAAATACCTAAGCCTTTAAGATATATTTAATATTTTAAATAAATTCAGTCTATTATATAGTTTTTATATCATGTAAAACTGAGTAATCTTGTGTTACTTGAAACAACGAGTTTCCCCGATATCTTTCATTACATGTAAGACCATGTTTTTCCAAATTCTATTAATATTATTATTTAAAAAGAAAAATATATCCAAGATGTTAAATTATAGGTAAAGAATAAGATTAAGTAACTTATAAAAATATATGGTTTAATAAATTGGTTAATAATTAATTAGAAATTAATATAAAAACCAATTTAATATAACTACTTTTCTATAATTTAATGAATAATGAAGAATACAGAATTTTAATTGAAAAAATATTTTTCATCTAAATAATTTCTAATGTTAAATTATATTTTAAATTATTTTTAAAGTAAAATTTTATAAATTATAAATATATTAAACCAATATATTTAATTTTAATCATATTTATATTGAATTTATATATAAAAAATTGTAATCATTTAAAAGTTTCACTTTAAAAACATGTTTCTCGTCCTGTCTATTGGATTAATTTTTAATTAATTTTTTCTACTAATATAAATTTAATTTGAAAAAATGGACTTCATAATTGGAATCAACATAATTTAAATTTTCATGTAATTCCAAATTAATATTTGACCAAAGACATTGGTGAAAATAGTTAAAATTAATTATAGTGATTAAGGGAAAAATAATTTTACCAAGGGACCAAACATTAAACATAAGAGGATAAATGATCTATAAACTTATCCAACACTAACCTTAAAAAGATATTTAGACCTTATAACTTATATTTGAAATAGTGGTCTATTATTTGATCCAAATGACATGAAAAAATGTGGTAGCATTCAATAGTCTTAAAACATAACCAGTGTGTCATCTCCCCCACTTATAAAAATCCACCTCCTATCCTCTCTTTTTCACTCCTCCAAACCACTTTGTTTCAAAAGGACCTTCAAAATTATCTTTTAAAATTACCTCCCCTAATCCTATAAAGTTTATTTTTTGAATAAAGAATAAAATATAAGGTTCTAGTGAAAACCTATGGAGGATACCCAGAAAAGAGGTAATGTTCTTATAAAAGAATCTTTTTTTATTTCCTTTTCTACCTCCTTCAATTACTATTATAACTGGATTATATAATAACCGTATTATCTTAAATATATTTAAGTTTTTTAATGTTAATGGTATGACCTTAAACTTCACACACTTACATTAAATGGGTTATGAAATTATCGTTCGTGTGTACGGCAGACTACTACCTCGTAAACTGATGTCGTTCATTTTTCAGTAACACCTTTCACGGTTGGGAATAATGATGGATTTATAGTTTATATACGGTTTTTTATTATATTTTATTATTTTATTAATCTTATTTATATATTATGTCACATATACCTTCATAATTTCTATTTTTTGGGAATATTATATCATTACTCATGAGTATGGAAGATTATCTCCTCGCAAAGTGATGTGATTCATTCACACTTTACATGGAATATATAAAGGATGTCTTTAAAAAACATATGTGATATATATGAAATAAAAAATATACTATAATGAGAATATATATATATATATATTATTTAATTTTCTTTCATTTAGTATAATAATAAAATATAAATAGCATACATGCATACGTACGACCTATCGTCTCCATTAATGGTGTATTAAATTTCCAACTACAAAATTTTATGGATTAATCTAAAAAATATATACTAAACTTATATTGTTTTTAAATAATGTTTTAATTTATAAATTTTTAAATAAATATTTATCTAATAGGAAAAAATATTAACATGTTAAAACATACTCAAAGAACAATGAAACTAACACCTAAAATAATGAAAATATTGAAATATTATTAAAAAATGGTTAGTAATATGTTATAAAAGAATAATATATCATATTAAAAACACTAATATGGTTATTTTACAAGTTGATAACATGACTAAATCCATTATATAATATTTGAAATATTTTTTAACCAAAAGGAAACATAAGGTAAGGTATTTCTTCTCAATTTACATTCCATTTAGACTTATTTGTTATTATGAACCAATTTACTTTTATGTGGTGTATATAATTCCACTTATATATTTAATATCATGATTCATACTTCATGTTATTTTATTTTCAAATTTTAATTATTTCATCCAATGTGATTGGAGTTGAAAATTACAAAGTGGTAAAAGTTTTTATACAATCTCACTATGTTTTGTGGTTGTTAACTTTCTCTTAAAAAAACACATTACTGTAATAATTTTTCATTGGAAATTAAATTTCACTTAAATAGCCATATTCTTGTGTAAAAAATATAATTATTTCATGAACCATATACCATTTTAACATGTTGTATTTACTATTGAAATATATTTATTAATTGAGGAAATATTAAAAAAATATGTATCCTATACTCATTATGAATATTTGAAAAGTCTCATTGTTAATGCATTAATTAAATTATTTTATATATGATAAAAATCTTTGATGGGTGTGACATGGGTTAGAGAGTAATTTAAATAATCCCCTCGATTAATCATTTTCCTCATGAGACAGAATCATTTGGACAAACCCTATGTGTTTGTAGCAAATATGTTTTAAACTGACTTATGAATGGTATTGATAGATGTTTTTTATAAACCATCTTGTAAAAATTATTAAATATAAAGGTATCATATTCTTGTAAAACATAAAGGTTGATATTAAATCATTTCCTTCATTCATAATCTATTTTTATTATCCAAGATATCTTAATAATGACTAAATCTATAGATTAATTTCATTATTGTTTAATTGATTAAATGGAATGAGTTTTAAGTTATTTACTATTCCATATTGATTTTTCTTTATCCTACCATGATATTCATGTTATTTTAATGGAATATGTGTTCAGTTGTTTATCTTTCTATGTTTATTATTAGTATTGATTTGTTATTGGTTCTATTGTACTAAACCAATACTTATCATTTGAGATAACCCTTATTTTGTTTCATTTCCCTAGGATTTCTTGAAGTTTACATTGTCTGATATTCTGTTATATGATAGTTAGAATAAATTTATCTTCAAAATGAAAAAAAAATACTGTAGTAATTTTTGTGTTCAGATGTAACGTAATACCCGTTCATGTATCTAGTTTACCTAGGCTACTAAATTATTCATTCTTTTAAGATGTGTTTCCTTGTATTTTATTCTAATTTAATGGAATCTAACAATGACTCTAGGAAGTTAGGGGAATGGTTTCTATATGTATGGTACTGATTCAAACAAGATGTGGGAACATGAGACAATAATGAGAGTGTAGTAGGCCTATCTCTTTGTGGTCCACTCTTCTTAAAGAGGACTTGTGGTGTCTAAAATCATTTATAGTGGGGAGAGTTGTAACATCTTAAAATCCACATTTAGGTACATAAATTCTTTGATTTGGACCTTTTCTGGATTTTTTTTTGATTTGGGTGAGTTTAGAAGTTTTTTATAAGTTTCTTTTTATATTCATGGTTTAAGAAAAGTTGGGAAAAACCAAGTGAGTCTGGTTAGAAAATTATTCACCATGTGTTGGTGTTACAGAAGAGGGTGCACAGTAATTCGAAAAGTTAACCCAATACATGTGTCCCCCCTTCAAATTCAGTGACTTTAAATAGAGGTATTTTTCTTGGTTGGTTCATATTTTTTTAGACTAGATGTCTAAACCATGTGTCTCTTCAATTATCTGAGAAAGAGTTGCACGGTTGGATCATATACTGAAAAATCATGTAACAAAATTTTTATTAATCTAAATTTTCTTTTTTGTCCCAAAAACATTTATGTTAGATCATTCTTATTCTGATGGACTAATATCACAACCAAGGATACTCTTATTAGATATTATAGAGATTCCTTGACTTTAGGTGATCGATTTTGATAGATATTTGGGTTTTGGATCCAGTGTTTCAACGGAATGGGGCATTATTTCTAATTCATCATTAACCATATAGATATACTCTTCTTTCTTAGAATAAAACCATAGATATGGGTTTTTGATTCTAGTTATAAAAGATTTCTCTTCATATAATTGTATTTCTGATAGATATATCTTGTAATTTGGATTTATTTACCAGATCTTCACTGGCCATTGTGAGTTTTCTGTGAATCATCATGGTGAGTGTTTTACATTTTAAATATTATTATGGAAATGGTATATTAGTTATTATTCTTTGTTAATTATATTTCTAAGATCAATTCATGATTGATTATATAAATATTTTCTCCACTAGTCATCCCTTGTTGGATGTTTTACAAGCCTATTCATGTGGATCATTGTTTCATAAGAAAATTACAATCAATTAAAATCGATGTTTCTTGCCTAATTTGAAATAGATTTATAGTTTATTTCCAATGAATGATATGAGATTCTTGATTAATTTTTTGAAATTTAATGGTCTTTTTTTATCCTTTTTGAATATGTCATTATAAATAATGTAATTATTTTTGAAAATTTATTTAAAAATGATATGAACTATTTTAAGGATAAATTTTATGATTTTTCATAAGAAATGAAGGAATGAAGTGTGTTTTTAATTTGACATGGAATGAGTTTTTATAAAAGGAATAAGTTTTAATGAAAACTATTTAATATTTTTTAAAATAAAATTAGTTCTTATTAAACTAGTACTCAAGGCCAATTGAAATGATTGATTGAAATGATTTGAGACTGATTGAAATGAATAATATCCCCTTGTAAAATTAATTCCATTGGAGAACATGGGATCCTTGGTGGATAAAGGGTAGCCATTGATATATAATCTATATGAATATTCTCTCTTCCTAACCACAGATTGACAATGATAATGATACATAACTTAATGAGGGAAAGGAGTTCATTCAATGGGAATAAAATTTATTCCCCTTAGTCTTAAGATCTAGGGATGTGGGCACGCCTGGTTTTGTGTTGCTTTGTAAATGCACAAAACCTTGATCAATGACCTAACCAACACCAAAACAGATAACCAAGGTTCTATTATTGGAATCCATTATTATAATAGAGTGTTTATAAAATTATATATTCATTTCAATTTGATAAATAAAACTATTCCTACTTGATTTAATGGAAATACACATTTATACATGTTTTATATTTTCTATTGAAATGATTTATAATTCAAGTTAATTATAAATTATAAAAATACTAACATTTTTTGATTTATCTAAATTTTTTATTTTTTTTCTTTTATATAGACAAATTATGTAATTCCATATGTGATCCTACAGGGCTAGTGTTTCTGACACCCTAATTTTTCTTTTGGGTATCTGTAGAATTTCTTTTGATAATTTTAGGAAAAGGGAAAGCATTGATTGCAATTGTTAGGTTTTTTTGATAGTGGAACATAGGGAGTGAGATGTGATAGGAATAGTATGAGATCCACTAGTTATGAGAAGATATTATGTTGATGGTTTATTTTTATTATATAACTTTCTTTAGTGTGGAGTTTAACATTTGATAAATTTTTTTGGAATACTAGCTATTTTTGGTTACTTTCTAATAATTTCATCATATTGATTTATTCTTGTGGATAAATTGTTCCCTGTTTACATGTTATTGATTCTTAGATGTTAGCCACCATCTCGTAAGTATCAGGAATCCCTTTTAGGATATGTCATCATTGACATAGGTTCTAGTTTTCTTGGTTATTAGGGTTAGTTTGTGACAATTCATACCAAGTTTCTCCAAGTATGATTCAATTTATCTTCTTGTTAATTAATCAACATTTAAGTATTGTGATTTTTTTAGGAAATCCATAACTCATTTTAAACAATTCTTATCAATATTTTAAACATTTCCATATCCTATAATTGTGTTTTATTGACATCACATTGGTTATTCTCATGTAATAATCAGTAAATTCAATGAAATAAATATCACCTTGAGTGTAATTATATCAAAAATAGTTTATAGAAATATGAATATATCAACACTAGAGGCTTGGATGTCTAAATTTGAATTCTTTTATAATTGTCTTGAGTTATTTTCCCTTCATAGAAGGTCTAAAAAATTTCGTTACTTTCTCTTTTTAGGTGAATTAATTCTCTCATCAAATTTTATTTGTATATTTTTCTAAATATCATTTAAGAGAGTTGATTGAACATTTTATTACATAACATACTTTCGTACTTTAATCTCGTGTAGCAGGAATTATTTAAATCTTAATCTTGAAATATATTTCCATTTGTGTTTTAACTTGTGCTGAATATATTTACATATTGGATTATCTTGATGAGAAAAAAAATTTATTATGAAAATAACCACATTACCATCATTTCATGACTTACTTATATTTAAAAATATATGTTTTTTTCATCAAAAAATAAGACATCATTTTTCAACCTCAATTTAAATTATTATAATCCCTTTAATATTTAGATAAATTTAATTTATAAATTTAAATACACCATTATCATGTTATTCTATGATATGTAGTATCTCTATATCCGTATTCATTTGTGAGGAGAAACAACTATTATAGAATAATGGCATTCGCTTATTATATTCTTTAAGAGATGCTTCAACAAAGAGTAACCTTTCATACTTGTACTTCTTTTAATATATAATTCTTTCTAAAGAATATTTTTTCTAACTCGGAATAATTGTATAACACTCCTTTATATTGAAAAATCATTGTACACATCATCTCGAAATATTTCCAAATCTATCAAAACAATTTTTAACTCGAATCATAGAAATTATTTCAATCACATTAATCTTTCTCATACAATAATTTCTTATAACTTCACTGTAAGTCTCCCTTAATTATATCCTGATCAGGTTAAAGGGGAGAGTAATATTATAACACAAAATATATTATTTATTCCCATAAGCACCAAAAATAAACAATTATCCTCTAAAATTAGATATTCCATGACATAATTCAGTTTCTATTGAAATTCAACATTTTGTATTGGAAAAACATTATCCTTATTCTATATTGGATTTTGGGATCCTTTATTATTTTTACAACAATAAATAACCTCATTTGTATTATTAATCTTATGATGGGTTTTCTCGGCCCATTTTTTCATAGATTGGTACATAAAATTTGTATTGTAAGATGAATCAAATTTAATAATTTCAGATATAGTAAGTGTAGATTTCATCTAAGTTAGTGTAAAATATTTATAAAAACCCTGTAGTGGCATAGAATTCACTTAAACAACATTATCAAGGTTAATATTCAACTTTAAGAGGTTACTTTCAAACCTAATACTCCTTTTTTCAAGATAGTTATGCATTTCTTCTTCATTAATCATCTTCTTTACTAATTCTTTTATGATTATTTCTTTTAATCCACTTTCACCTTGATAAGATTAATCTTCTATATTAGATCATTTTCTATAAAATAAATCTCATATTCATCATTATTCATATTTATTAAATCCTCCTTACGATATTTTACTTCTTCATTGACTTGATTATTTATTTGAAGTCATAATTCAAGTTTAATTATTAACATGTGATCCTTAAATGTCTCATCTCCTTTTTCTTCTTCACTTCTTGAGTTTCCTTCCTTTTTATTGAAACATGAAATTAAATTCACATATCTTATAGCACACCCTTTTTAATAATCACTACTTTAGTAAGAATATAATTATTACTCCTTACTCAACATACTGATTTTTTCTTCTCTGCATTCTCTAACTAACTTCATCTAATTTCATATATTCTTTGATCGATATAACTTTTTACCTCCTCTAAAGATTATCTTCATACTATTTCTGATCAAACACCATACTTTTATTTATTCTAGTAAAATATTATGAAAAATATCCTATAGATCCATACTTAAACAAATTAAGTGGAATATCTCTATATAATTTCCTTTACTTGTTTTCAAATTTATTGATATAAAATTCATAACTCTCTTATAGAATTCATTACTTTTATCATAATCCATTGAGCCACTAGATAACCTAACCCAGTTTTATTATATATTTACATTATTGATTTCCTTTAAAGTTATCACCTCTTGAGATTTATTCTTGAAAACTGAATCTTTTATCATTTTATATTTTATAATGTTAATGTATACCTCATTAAGGGTAAGAACCTCTCTATCTTTTATACCAAAATATTTTTGTTCAAATATATTTTTGAATTTTCTTATTGCCTTTTAAACTACTTTATAATATTATATTTTTTTCACCAAAACATATTGTTTTACTAAATCTTTTATTAATTAAGAAGAAATAGTCATCAATAATCTCATCTTCAGCCATTCTGACATCTTAAAATTTGGATCTCCAAATTTGTAGTTTGGATTCCTTGATTTTTAAATTCCCATCAAAAATTTCATTGATATTATCTGACATTTCACTATTTATCTATAATTTTATCACCTATGTGTACACATTATCTAAAAATATGATAATATATAATTTTTGGCCTTCTGAACTAATATGGAATCCTCTTATCACAAAATTTCATGGCTCCATCTCTTACAGTGAGTGGAAATCCCATAATGATAGTATCACTGACATATAATCATTGGGATTATAGATATGGTAGAATTGGATCTATATATTCATGAAATTTATTTTCATTACAAAAGTGGAGACCTCATATTTTCATAGAACTTTGACTCTCCTCAACTTATTCTACATTTAGTAGGATCTCAGGGGAAACTGTGTCTCTGGTACAACTTATAGTGCCCATGTCAATTAGGTTAACAATAGCGGCGGATCAGTGGTAATTTTTTAAGATATTCTATTCTCAAATTAAACCCATGTGATTGGTTAAATTAATATTTTATTATTAATATCACTTCCCATCCCAAATCAAAATATAATAAAAAACATCACATATTAATTTTTATAGTGATTGTCCTCAATGAGAGAGATTCCACATTTCCTTGTTCATTTTGAGTTATTAGACCAAGATTATCACTATAATAAAATTGATTAAAATTGAGGGGTTTTTTAGATACTTTACACTAGTTTTTTTCAAATGGATAGTATAGTTTATGGGTAGAGTACAACTATTTACTTTTACTACAACATCAAATGAATGGGTATTGTTTTCCTTGGTACCACAAAACATAAAAAATCCTCCACACAATTAGTTAAATTGGATATTTTGAGTGTTCCAAGGTTATTTTTTATAGAATAAAATATATTCTAATGAAAAAATATAAACTTCAAAAATAGTTTGAAAATAATAATATGCACATTGACCTCTCTTTAAGATTATTTTTAATGATTTGTTCATGCATGATATCATACACGCATGAACAGAACCTCCTTATTCCTCAGCAGTAACTTCTTGATAATTAGTAATAGAATGAATTATCCTTTACCACCTCATAATGAACAAATATCACTAGTTGGCCTTTTTTAATTTTTCTTCTCTTCAATACTATTGTGTGTGATGATCTTCTCAAAACCCAATTCTCAATAAATTCATTTCTTCCATTTACTGATTTTATACATCATCGATATTTGAGAAAAAATTGCTTTATCTTTATTATAACATACTAAATTATTGATCTTTGTATATACCCTTGAAAAATATAATTTCTAACTCAAGAAAATATTTAAGAAACATCTATTTTATCATATTTTAGTGAATTTGAAATCAAATTCAAATTCTCCCAAAAAATTATATTATATTCATATCATTTAATCTTCTATTTAATATACTTTCAAATTTACTTAATAATTGTATAAAATTTATTTCTCATTCATGGGAAAATATATGTCTAAAATATTCACATAGTATAGAATCAACAGATGAATTTCTCTTTTTATCAAAAAATTCCCTATGTGTTTTCATTAGGATGACTCATACATAGTTGTTGGTGCCTCATACAAAACTCTAAAATGACTAATACCTTGTATAAAATGACTCATATGGGATTGGAAATCACTCATATGAATTCTTTAATAACTACTATAAAATATTGAATTGGATTCCTTTAGAGAATTACTTGTATGTGGTATCAATAATTACTCTTACACCAATTAAAATCACTCCTAAATAGACCATAAATAAAATATTAAAAACAAAAATTATTTAAACATAGAGATGAGATGACTCAAACACGGTTCCATATTATGGATACACAGTCTAGAATTTTTGAATTTTAGATACAAACCAGTAATTCCATATTTCACTCAATTGATTATATGACTTCATCCATCAACCTCATCCCATTTAAGACACCAAAAAATAAATTCAATCGTATTCACAAATATTATTTATAGTCTATAAAAAATGGTTGAAACAAATTCAAAAATCATCAATAAATCTAAGGGGAACATTAATTTTCTCACTGACTCATGATTATAGACTTGGGTTCCCGCACTCCCATAAATTATGACTTATGTTATGCCTAGATATTTAGGTAATGATTTATTTTTTATGATACATGTTTTATTTTAAAAACATTTTTTAATATATCCCACCAATATACTTCACATATTATACCCTTTTATATATAACCTACCTACTACTCCTCTTCCAATCATAGGGAAATATAGACATCATAAACATTAATCTTAAACTCTTAGTAAGTGGTGAACATAAGAGATTTAAATCAATGATCACAGGGGAGCATAATAAAAACATGGTTGTATGAGATCATAATCAATTTCCAATAACATAACAAAAACAATTATACCCAATAATATAGTTATTATAAATAATTAATATTTACATAAATATTTTCTTATAAAATAAATCGTGAGTCAATGGAATGTGGAAACATGAGTTAATAATCTTGAGTCATAAAAACATGACATAGGTAAGATTATTTTCATCAAAATATGGTACAAACATAAGTATATAAATAATAACATGTTTCATTCTTAACCAGAAATATTTCCATAACAAAATAGACTTGGCTAAACACATTTCCATGAACAAGTAGAATTTGGATAACCACCCGCACCCCAAAACATTTATAAAATGCATAACCACCCATGTCACATCCTAACCTCAGGATATATAAATCTTTTCCTATACAATTGGAAGGATATAATAGATATACCCACCATATAATGATACAACACACATATGTGTTCCAAATTAACAATAAAACATTTAAAATCTCATTATATCTTTGTTAACATATGATAAATAAATAAGTTTCTTGATGATTCCTAAAATAAAATATTACAAGACATCCAAAAAAATATGGTGGATGGTATCTTGTGAGAATATCCCCAATTTAGTATACAAAATTTCAAAGGTGTTGACATATATGAAATATAATTTAAAGAGAATTATAAAATTACATTAAAACAAGAAACAATACACTCTATAATATTAATAACTTCTATTTTAAAGTAAATATTTTATAATACAACATGAAAAGAAATTAATTTGGGAAACCATGAAATCATGGGAGGGAATTATAACAATTAAAACTAAATAATATGGTGAAAATATTCATTCATGTAGAAGATGTTAAAAAAAAGATTCATTTCAAACATTTGTAATAAAATTCAAAGATTATTTTAAATGAACTATATGGGGATCATTTATATGAAATTAATTTTATTATTTTGAAAATAAATTCAAAGATGATAGTAAATTTCCTTAATAAATTATATAAGTTTATACAACTAAAATTATAAGAAAAATTAAAAAATATGATAATTTAATAGGATGAATTCTAATAAAAATAACAGGCAAGTTTTGCTCAACAAGAAATCTTATTTTTTGTTGAATTTTGAACCAAAGGAAGGAAAAATTAAACAATGATATGTTAAACTCTAACATAACTATTTAAAAATAAAATAAATGGGGTTTAATATATAAATAACATATAATTACTTCTTATAAAAACATAAACATAGATAACTTTATTTAAAAATGAGATTGGAAAATAAACTCTTACCTCGCATTTATTCTTGGTGGGATGTGTTATAAGTCATTATAGATTAAATTTTTTTTCGTTATCAATATTAAAAATAAAAATATTAACTTTTATTTCAATTAATACCCTTAATTTATAATTCTTTGTTACCCATTTATTAATTTTTTATTTTTTAAATTAATATACAGTTTTTGATTGTTCAGTTTTCCACACACACTTTAGAATGAAATTCCTAATCCTTACTCCTTGGTCATGGTATTATCATGTCCAGGATATTATTGAATTTTAAAAATATTTGTTTCTTATATTTATATAGTTTCATGGACACTCCGTGTAACGGATGGTTATGGTTCACATAGAATGCTCAAAACCCCATTTTGGTGATTTTTAAATTAACAAACTAATTGAATTTATTGGTATTTATAACATGTAATATTAGTATAATAGAAATAAATAATCATATTAAAATATTAATTATTACATAATATTACTAGTATTTATGTTTTTTAATTATTTAATTTGGTAAACATTATCACATCATCTATATATGCAGTAAAATTTACCAAACAAGAAAGCGTTATAATGACTGAATAAGTAAGAACATGTTATTATATAGTAATAATATCTCTTTTATAGAATATTAATTATTTAAAAAATATATTATTAAATTGTAAAATTAAATATAAAATTAGTTAGATGAAGAAGTTAAACAATAATTATAAAGGAGAGGATAACACTTAGATTGAAGGGTTAAATCTTTTCTCTAACAGAGCCTCTTGAAAATACGGGATATGGGACTTTTAATTACAAACAAAAGCTCCTAAATGTGAGGTCATATTTATAAATGTGGGATAGTTTTTATTAGGGGAAATTGGGTAGGGATTAAAGATAAAACCTAAGGAAAGTTTTAATATTATGTGGTTTGAGGATGGTTCATTTTATAGATGGAAATGGGTGGTATTTTTGTAAATTCTCATTCATTAATATAAATGGAAGGTCATATTGAATTAAAAAAGATATAAATTGGATAGATATTTAATATAAGAAAATTTTAGGTCAATAAATACCTATTTTATATATCTAGAGTGTAATTACCATGTATTTTTAAATTGATGAAAATCCAAATGAATTTGAACTTTGGAGTTTACTGGATGGTCCATTTTTAAAATAGTTATTCAGAACGTAATTCAAAGAGTTGGAACACTTCAAAATGTTGTTTTCAGACATGGGTAATGTCCTGAGAGGATTTTTGGATGTCTTATTGAGTTTTGGGGGCACTGAGGCCAAAAATAAAAGGTTTGGGTGCTTTAACAAAGGCGCACAGTTTATCTGAAACACTACGGACTCCATTAGCAAACTATGAATCTACAACAAATGAGTAAAAACACCCCACATAGACAATGCAAGGATTTACCAAACCATGTACCTCTCTCACACTAGTAGTTCCATTTCAGTAGTAGCCTCACATTATTCATCGTATGGTTAGTCCATGGTTTGGGTAACCATTCTGGTCAAACCATGCGAGAGAGTTTCTTAAGATGGGGGTATCGCACGGTTGGCACACGTCTTTGCCAATCCTTCTCGAAAAACCCTGAATATTGGTTTTTTATGGAGAAATGACTCTTTTACCCATAATGGAGGGTTAAATCATTCTTTCTTTTTCTTCTTTTCCCTCACTAGTGAAGGCCTCTCCCAGTTGCCTTTGGATTCTCCTCAAGATTAAATTAGGATTCTATGTTTCTCTATAATCTATCTTCTAATTCATGATTTGTTCATCACTATCAATATGAATTGATAAGATATCAATTCCATTTTTATCATTCTTAATTTACTTTGGTATCAGTTTTCCTATTTTGATATGTTCTCATTTTCCCTATTTTCAAGGTGACGGTAGGTTTCTGAGATCTCTTCCAAACTAAATAAAATTAGACCTTGATATTGGACAAGTAGGTGATCCTATATATGATTTAGGTGGCCTATGTCTTTTTCCTCAACTTCCATAAATTTTGAAACAGTTTTATTCCTCCATGTGTTGGTCTTTTTCATGTTTTTTATATTAATTGACTACTTCATATTAAGTTAACCCTAGAACCTTAATTCATGTATATTGATCTTTATTTAGGGAAATGGAGATTTTTTGATCTATTTTAGGGATACCCTTGGGTGTGACAAGTGAATTTTCCTATATAATTAAATGAATAAACACCTGAAACTCGTCTTAGGCATTCTTGTTTGACTATAAATGTATTTTCCCCTTGTATATAATTGTCTAAATAATAATGTAACCTTAATCATTCCATTTGAAACATTATGATCTGAATCACCATGTTTGGTAGTTAATTTAAAATTATTCTTTTTAAAAATTGAAACATTCCTTGGAATGGATGTTATACTGTGCTTAATAATATTTTTGAAGAATAGTGTCCAGATTTTATAATAAAACCCCTCAAATGAAGTGTGATGACTTCAAAACTAAAAAGTACAGATTGGTTGTTTAATAAATTCTTCACTTAATGAATAGTTTTTCCCTCATTATTTGATTTCATACTATGATATAAATCATCTATAGGACATAGAATTTAATGGAAATAAGAAATGGAGTTTTCCACTCTAAATGTTAAATGGGACTGATGAACCTTCTAAGTTAATGACTTTTCATGACTTTTAATGATATTTTCTCATGTAAGTAACTACCTAAATGGAAATTTCACCTTATAAGTGTCTCTTTGCGATTTTTAATATAATTGACATGTATTGATGTGAATAGATTGTTGATAATGTCTAGTATTACATGAATGTTTTAAATGACATATCTGAAGTATATTCAATGACATGTTTCACATTGAATTGCATATCTTGTTTGCATTAAATGGTTTAATGGAAAAGGTATTGTAAAGGGTGGTAAATCCATGACTTTTAGTGCTTTCTTAATCAAATGTTTAATAGGAATTATTAAATAGATCACCATTTTTATATCAGTCTTATTAAATGAAAATCATGAAAGGTACTACCACGTGGTTTTCATTGTAAATATGATGATGCTTTTATATGGTGTTTATAAATGTATAGAATGAGATTTATTACATCATGGATATTTATTATAAATATGATTATGCCTTTACGCAGGCTATGTATGATGGGAAGGGGTGTTGAGCTAGGAGGGAAATCACTCACCCTTACATCAGTTGTTGAGCATGATGAGTCACACTAATTATACGATATGGGAATTAGGTTGAGGTACCACATACCAGGATTAGAGTATTTCCATGGAATATAACTTTCCATCCCAAGAGTTATTTCATAACTTATCTAAATATATTGGGATTTAGGGAATTTTCCCAATTTGATGAGCTTATAGGCTTCTTTAAACTGGTTATGGATGTGTGAGTTATGCCTCGGTCCATCCAGCAACTAGAATTCTAGGTATACGGCCATTAGGTGTCTACATTTACTTGGTTCATATAGGTGGATAAAATATATAACTAAACTATATATATTACTATATATATAGCTACTGGTCAAACATTTATTCTGGATATGATCTGAAGAAGGTATAGCCGCTATGTTTCACTTTTGAACCTAGGAGGATTGTTGTTTATTTATTTAGCACTATTTTATTCACCTTTATATTATACCTACACACTACCTTTAGTTTATTCATGAACTAGATTCGGTTGTAGACTTTTGGGTGTGAACATACTGGGATTATTATCTCACACACTGTTCAGGAAACCGTTGCATTAGGGTACCTGATTAGACCTTATATTTATGGGACCGTGATAGATTTCTTGAGATGTTTATCTAGTACCAAGAAGTTAGGAGCACAGGACCGAGCTGGAGCATGAGATACTTATGGAGATCACCTATGGGGATTTTCTTTTAGTTCATTTTTTGTATTTGTATTGTACTGTATATTCTTTCATATTGGGTGTATGCTGCTTTAGTATATGTGACATCATCAGGACATGTATCCATTGTAAGTTAATGATGTCCATATTTTGTATTTAACTTATGTTTTTCTTCTAAATTTAAATCATTATTTATTACATCTTTTATTGTTGTATTTTATTTATTTTTAGTTTCTTACCTTCTAATATACCGATGTGCTACTTAGATCATGAGGGTATAGTCTCTCCACTATCAACTCCTAACATCCTCAATGCTAGTTGGCATCATATGTTGTATGGAGAGGCACACTTGAGGCCTTGTGATCCACTAGTGTGGCTATTGGTTCAGTGGTATGTCGGACTATTACGTTACAAAGTGGTATTAGATCTTTAATTTTTCTTTGTAATATTGTTTTGGGCTGGTAGACAGGAGACTAGAAATGTGTTGGTATATGGTAAATAGTGGTGTTTAGGTCTGATCACCCCCCCCCCATGGGGAAATGAAAAAGTTCCAATGGATTTAATTATTGTTTATATCGTTTTCTATTAGAGTTGATACGATTTCACCTTGAGTAATTGGTGCAATATTTGTTGCATATTAATTTATGAATTTTTGGGGGTTTTCTGTTGGTCTTGTATGGTAATGAAGTGACATTACATTCATCCTCATAGGAACATAGAAAATTCTATTCATATTTCATTCCATGTAGTTGTATTTCTAGATTTCTTACTAATGCTAATTTTTGTTCCTTGAGTATATTCCATGTTGCCAATTTATTTAGAATGACCTATCTATATTCCATGCTTATGTGTTTATAGAATAGTTCTCCATGGTTACTTCTTATTATAACATGCTAATTTTTTTATTTAATTATTTTCATGGGATAAATTTATTGTTTTTTATTATGACGGGAGCCATTTTTAGGTTGTATGGTGTATGAGCACCTTATAACTGGTAAAAGGTAACTCGTGTATTTAAACCACCATTGAGATTTGTGAATATATTAAGACCCCGGTTAAAATGTAAAAGGATTCTAAATTTATAATGTTAAAGTGAATTTATTTAGAATAATGGGAGCAAAATTCCAACCTATAAAGTGCATGGGTTCTTTGTGGATTTGGAAGATGGCCACCCATATAAATGAAGCAATATATATGACCATGTTTTTCTTAAATTATTATAAATGTAGAAGGATATTTAAATTTGAACTGTTGATGGTGGACTTTATAAAGTCTTGTAAAACTATCACACAAGCATGTTGATCATGTTATTAGCTTTTAAAATCCACAACTAGACCCAAGTAGGTCAGTTCGGGCATGTTTCTAATGAGATAACAAATTATGGGTGTTTATAATTATAATTGTTAAACAAATGCTATTGGATTTCATATTAACTAACCTGGGATGGTTTAAAGGTGAAACTCATGGGTTTCCTTATTTGTTAAAAAGGAATTTATAAGGTAAATATATTAAATTATGATGGGATTTCAACAAATGTGAAATGTTCTAAAAATAAAGTTGATGAGACTTTCATTTATTTCCTATGATGCATTAGGTAAATCAAGTACCATGTTTTTTTTTGATAGGTAATTTATGTTTTTCTTAAACCTTTCAAATGTTTCAGGATTAAATTAAAATCAATGCAATGGATTAAAATGGAACATGGAGTGGTTTTCACTATTTAGGCCTTCATGTAAGGGTATTTCGAGTTTCCCCTTTTATATCCTTGTAAGAGAAACACAAACATTATCCATAGGCTTATTTTCTTTTAGCAATGGATTAAATGATAGTCTATTGATCTGGTGACTTTTTTTGGCATGAACTAATGATATGGTTGACATTGTGCTTCGTAAGGGGATATCCCTTGGTAGGTAGCACCATTAAATCATCATGTCCTTGCTAATGTTGTGAGCTATCTAACATTTTATGTCATTCAGGTATCATTGTCCCTTGTTGGACTCTTAATTTCAAAAAGACACCCTTTCTTGGATGGTTGGTCATGGTTTCATTGACCCTTCTTATGTGTGTGAGAAAAGGTTAATGCTTGGTTTAAGCTGCTTTGAGATGCCTAGGTCATGGTTGGATGATTTGAAGGTCTTGTGACCACATTCTTCTTTTCTTGGATGACTCGGGAAGTCGTTGAATTGATTGATAGTTGTATGAGATAATTCTATTTTGATCAAGTTACTTATGTGTGCCACTTGATACTTGATTTCAAAGGGTTGATAAGCCTATTAATAGTATATAAGATGTTTCATTTTCTTCTAAACCTTGAAGTAGTATGTATTCACATATGTGGTTCTCATCGTGTGTTAAATGTTGTAACAAAAAAGTTGAGTTTGGTGTAACTGTTGATATTTAAACTATTTAGTATATCCTTGTGTCATCTCCATTATAGAGTGACTAGGGTGTTAAACAGATCGGTTTTTCCCAATTCATAGGAGCGCTTCCTAGAGACTTAGGAATTTTGACACGCTGATCAAGTTAAGTTATTTTTGTTTTTCATGCCAAGTATCTTATATTGTGTTCAAGGTGGTCTGGATCTATCATACTTGCGAGTGGTTGGCATGTCGCTTATTTTGATGGCTAGGACTCTCCTAAGAGGGGATCAGTGTGTGGTTCTAGTGAAAATGTGTCCTGATAAGTAGGAGCCCAACCAAAGTGGACAATTTGAAAATGGTTGGTTTTTCTCAAATTCAATTGAGGCCTGCGAGTTGGAATCATGTCGGTACATAATTGATTGCATGACATTCATGTGGTTGGCTATGTATGCAATGCCTGAGGAACAACATTTGATTTGGATGAGTTTTGGTGGTAAATATTAAATGATCATGGAATTCCTTGGGTGGTAAAGGCCTCGTCGTTCGATCGACGATGTTTAGGTTGGTGAACTCAATCTATTTTCAGTAAGTCAACCAAGAGTGGTTCAACTATTATTCTTTTTAATCTTCCTGGTTTCCTATTATTGTATTTTTTTATACCAACGTTTACCCAATCTTGACTCTATCCTTGATACACTAATAGAGTGTTGGTTTTACACCATGATAAAGCTTTAATATCCTTAAGAATTTTGGGTGGTTTTATTAGTTTTTAATGCTAGATGTGTGGTTTTTCATATTCATTCTTAGTAAGTATTGGGTGGTCCTAGTTTACCATGTCGGAATTCCATGGTCAGACTCCTTGATAGCAGCCATTCTTTCATTAAACTTGATCATCGGGTGGATGCCACACTGCACTCAGTCGATGACCTTATGGAGACATTTTTTCCTTGTACCAACATCTCACATATAAGCATGGAGTATGGACTACCTTGAGATAGTTCCCTAGACTCTAGTTATTTAAATCGAAGGATACCGCGAACTTTTTTTCATTCATGGATAAGTTGTTTTAAAGGGTAATGAGTTTCATAGGGGTGGGTCTGTATTACTCCCTTGTTCATGTTGAGTCATGATGAATTAAATGTTTAAGTGGCAGTTTGATCAATGAATGTCACCATAAGTAGAGAATGAGCTTCAGTGAATGTGTTTATGCAAAACACTTGAATCCTTAGAAGAATTCATTGTATTTCAGCCGGTAATGTTCCAATAGTCTAAGTTGTGAATCTTTGAGAGAAGTCATCTAGAGTGGCTTGACTCATTTTTTTTTATTCTCATTCAATTTATATGATCAAATGGAATAATTTTAATACTCATCATTAGGTGAAGGTAGGTGTGGGTTTAAAGGACAATAGTGTATTTCAAGAAAATCTTGTGTGACTGGTTTCAGTTTGGTTGATTATAATTCTATAATTTATTTCATTAGGTTCCTTCTATGTCCAAAAGTGTAATCAAGTTCTTCTAGTTGAAAAATATTTGTTTTTTTGCATCATCATAATTCTTAGAATGTACTTTGTATGGTGATTCCATCAATATCAATGTCATAGTATATAATTAGCCCTTTCTTGATGTTAAATCCTAAGGGGGGAGAAACTTTTTCCAAATTCTCAATGAGAAGGTGACATGATCTTATCTCTATTTAAGTGGACTCGGATAATATCTATCTTGGTGTTTCAATTAAAAAGTCAATGTTGGCTTGGGTGTTCATGGATTAAGTGTTGTATGGTTAAATGAATGCTCGAAGGTGCCTTGGTAGTTTGGAAACATAACGTGATAATTTGAATGAGAATTCATGACCCTCATATCCTGGGTGATGTTTACATTGTTTCAAAAGGATTCTTGGGGATAAGAAGCTCCAAGTAGGGGAGTTTTTAACAAACTATATTTTTGGAATGGACAAAAATCCAAAAGAATTTGAACTTTGGCATTTAATGGATGGGCTCTTTTCAAAATTGAGATTTGGAACATAATTCTAAGAGAATTAACACTTCAATGTGTTTTATTCAAACATGGTTAAAGGCCTGAGAGGTTACCTGGGTGTCTCATCAAGTTTTTGAGTGTTGGGGCTAGAAATAAAAGGATTGGGTACTCTGACAGAGTGACACGGTTTGTCTAAAACATTGCGGCCTCCAACAATGAACTGTGCATCTACAGTAAAGGGGAAGAAACACCCTATATGTGCTACATATGGTTCTCCCAAACCATGCACCAATATCGCACATGAAATACCACATTTTCATTACCCTTTCACGATTCATCACATGGTTGGGGCACAGTTAGGGTAACCGTACAGGTCATAATATGTGAGATAGTTTCTTAAGTAGGGGTGTCACACAGTTGGTGCATAGTTAGGCTAAGCCGTGTGTCCAAACTGTGTCACTTCGTTTTGAGGGAGAAGTTACTCTACTACCCTTAATAAAGGATTAAATCCTTCTTTATTTTTTTCATCTCCCTCGGTCATGTGAATCCCTCTCTTGGGAACCTTTGGCTCCTCCTTAATCCTAACTTAGGATTCTATGTTTCTCTCTTAACTGTCATCTGATTCAAATTCTATCAATCCCTATGGTTCTATATTGGAATGCTCTTGATTAATTTTTTTTTTCCTTATTCATTAAGTTTTCTATCGGATTTTCCATTTTGATGTGAGCACAATCTCCATATTTTATAGGTGAAGGTTTTTTTCTTAGATATCTTACAAACCAAATCGAATCAGACCTCAATATTGGATGAGTAGGTATTCCTATATAAGAGGTTGGTGGTCTATGGATTTTTCTTTGATTCCAATCGATTTTGAAATAGTTTCATTGTGTCTTGCACCGGACTTTATCGAGCACCGCCTATTAATAGACTCTTTCATATTAAATTAACCCTTGAACCTTGATACATTTATGTTAATCCTTGTATTGGGAAATTAAGATTTTTTATCTCTTTTATGGATACCCCATGAGTGTTCCATGTTAATTTACATTTATAAATAAATGACTAAAATTCCAAAACACTTCCTAAGCTTTCATCTTATACTAGAAGTGGATTTTCCTCTTGTATATAATTGTCTAAATGATAATGGAACCTAATTAATTCCATTTGAACTATTGTGAGTTTAATCTCAATGTTTGGTGGTTAATTTAAAATTATTTTTTTGATGGATTGAAACATGCCTTATAATAGATGTTATTACATGCTTGATAAATTGTTTGAAGAATAATCGTGATTTTATAATAAAACCCCTCTGATGTGGTGTACTATCTTCTAATCTAAAAAATATGCATTAGTTGTCTAATAATTGATTTAATTAAGTATTTATTATTTCTATAATTCTTTAATGTCATAGTGTGATATAATTTAGGTTTAGGACATGTCCTATAATGGAATTTGAAAATGGAGTTTTCCTCTATAAATGTTAAATGTGGTTGATGAACCTTTTAAGTGTACGAGTAAGCGCAACCTATAAAGGGAATTACCCATGTTGGTAGTTTTATAAATGGAAGTAGCACCTTATAAGTGTATATTTGAGAATTGTAATTGAAGTGACATGTATTTATTTTAATAGCTTCTCATAATGTCTTTTATTACTTGAATGTTTTAAATGATTTTTCTTGAGTACATTAAATGGCATGCTTCACATTGTATTACAACACTTTTTTCTGTTAAAGGGTTTAATTGAGATAGAATTATAAAGGGTGGAAAGTCCAAGACATTGTATTATCTCTTAAGTACTTTTTTAATAGGAATTCATAAATGGAACTCCCTTATTATATAGGGATTATTAAATACAAATATTGAGAGGTATTGCCTCAGGGATTTCATTGTAAATATTATGTTTCCTTTATATGGGATTGATAAATGTATAGATTGAGAGGTATTTTATCATGGTTGTATTGTTTAAATATTATTATTACTTTACACAATTTGTGATCGACAGTAAGGGGTTTTGATCCATGATGGAAATCACACTTCCTTACATCGGGTGTTGAGCATGACGACTTGAACCTGTGATATGATATGGGAATTTGGATGAGGCGCCAAGTACCATGATTAGAATGTTTCCATGGAGGATCAATCTCCATCCTGAGTGTTGTTTCATGAAGTCTCTCAAAATATTGATATTTAGGGAATATTCTCTATTGCATGATCTTATAGGATCATTTATAATGGTTATGGATGTCTTAGTTATACCCCAACCCTGCCGGCAACTATTATTCCCAATATATGACCATTAGGAATCTACATGAACTTGGTTCATATAGGTGAATGAAATATATAACTGAACTACATATATATTATATTTATTAGTCAGACATTTATTCCTACTATGATTTGAAGCAGTTATAGCTTTTAGTTATCCCTTATGAACCTGGGTGGGTTGTTGTTTATTTATTCAGTACTAATTTATTTACCTTTCTTTTATACCTGCATAATACCATAGTTATATTAATGTTCTAGATTCAGTTGTAAACATCATGGGTGGGAACCAAATGGGATTATTATCTCACACCCTGATCGTGCCTCTATTGCCCTAGGGTACCTGAGTAGACTATATAATTGAAATACCATGGTTGGAATCTTGAACTTTTTAGCAAGTACCTGGGACTTCGGTGCTGAGGACCAAACTGGATCTTGGGATGCTCATGGAGATCACCCATGGGACTTCTCTTTTAGTTATTATATATATATATATATATATATATATTGTATATTGTTGCATGTTGTGTGTCTGCTGCTTTAGTTTATGCATCATCATCAAGAAATTTATCCATTGTAAATTAGCTTTGACCACATTTTGTATTCAGTTTATTTTATTCTTCCACTTCTCTATCAATATTTATTATTTCTTCCATTGTTGTTTGATATTTATTATCTATTTCTAACCATCTAATATACTGTTGTTCTACTCTGATCATGAGGGTATAGTCTCTCGGATATCACCTCATTGGAACCTCACTGCTAGTCGACTACCTCGGGAATATAGAGAGGCATGCTTGAGGCCACATCAACCACCATTCTGGCTATCAATTTATTTGTAAGTCAGGTCAGGACATTACAAAGAGACAATTTTTTATATTATTTTACGACCATATCACTTAATTTACCCTCTTACCTCATTCTACCCTTTATCGTAGTGTCTAATTTTTACCTTAGTTACTTGTTTTTATAGAAAAAAATGAAATTAAACATATTACCAAATTTGGGTGTGATGATTCTAAATATGAAAATTATTTCATTGGATAATATTTATAATGGTGATAAAATTAATTTTAATATATGTACACATAACATGTAAATTTTGTTTAGAAAAATATACTTTGATCCAAAAAGTGAATTTACACTTGTTTCTTAAAAATAATATTCATTAAATGATTGGTACTTTGTATTAATATATATATTTATATAGATATTAGTTTTATTAAATTTCATATTTAAAATATGAGAAATTTTAATTTAAAAAAACAAATAATATATAAATAATTTGTTTTTGTTTAACCGTGAATATATAAATTTTTATTCCTTATAGTTACTTTCTTATATATTGAATATTATTAATTTATTTTAATAATAATTTCCATTATTTTTATCAATAAAGTTCTTGGATATTAATTTTTAAAAATAATAAATTTATCAAAAATATGTAATTCATAAAATTATGTTCTCTAGAATATATGGTATATTTAAAAGTGAATTCAAACAATAAAATTTTAGAAAATAATTTATTTACTTAACAAATAAGAATTAAATAAAATAAAATAATATTCTTATTATATAGTATAAATAACATAAACATAGCATAGATAACATAATAAAAAATATATAAATTAAGAATGAATGAAATAAGAGGTATTTCTAGAAGTTATAGAAACTATACCAGTAGAATAACAATTTAAACTTCAAAATAGTAATGTGATCCTCCAGAATGGTTAAATGGCCAATTGAATAGTAAAATAACAAAAAAATTATAAAAAAATGTTGATAATCTAATAAATAAAAATTTGATATATCTATATCATGGAATTGGTAAATAAATGTTTGAAAATGAAAAATTAACCGTTTGTATTTTTTTTGTATGTTATAAATATTTTGTTATAATATTATGATTAATTTATTAATTTAAAACAAAATTTATTTTATAAAGAAATATTCGTAAATTATTAATGTTCTTTCTTATGATTATTATATAATTTTAGGACACCTTAATTAACTTCTCAACTTGTTATAAAATGAGTTATAATTTTAAAATCTATATTTTCTAAGTAAATGTTTATTTTAATTGAAAAATAAACTTCTCATCTTTATAAAGTTATTTTCATTAAATGGAGTTCATTTTATAATTATAATTATTGAAAATGGATCAGTTGAATTTTTGGATTTTTCTAATATAGTTGAATTTTTTATGAATAGTGAACTACAATAATTGACATTGTTATCTAAATACTTGAATGATGGAGTCATGGATGATGTATGGTTGTTCTAAAACAATAATCTAGAACAATAATTAATTATTATAACATATTTACTGATAATTCTCAAACTATTCATATTCTTGAGCCAATATAACAAACTAATCAATAAAATAATTAGAAACACGCATCTCCTCCACTATAAATATCACCCCTCACCGACTCTTCTCCTTACACCATTAAAGATTTGAGAAATGAAAACATTCTACCCAATACTCTTCCAATGTATCTCCCCCTTTTCCAAGATCCCTTTTTCTTAACAAAATACTAAACCCTTTCCCCTAAAGAGGATCTCACGGAAGAAATATTCAAGAGGTAAAATCCACATTCATATTCTTTTAATTTCATTTCAAATTTCTTTTCTTTTATATTTCTCTCCTTAACTACCCTCGGAAAAGTTTTATAATAACTAAAGTATCTAATTTATAATAAAATTTTATAATGTTAATATAATAACCCACATCAAATCCCTTGTTCTCTTCATTTTATTCAAAAATGAAAATGTCGTCTATGATGTGTTAATTTATCATCTTCAAGGATGACAAATTTTCTTTTTCTTTATCGCCTTTAAGGCTGGTATGAAAAACCTTATAATGGTTGAAACATATTGTAAAATTAATTTTCTAACCTTTTTTTGTTCAATAACTAACATATTCACATAATATTAAATAATAAAACCAAACAAGTTCATTGTTAGTGAAAACCACACAAAATAATCCAAACGATTGTCACTAATGTCTTATCTAAGGATTCATTATCACCCCAAATAACCAAATGAATTGTATAACCGTTTTAATCTCATGTATAAAAACAGGTCCATGGTCTGGACAAAGACCGCCCCTTACAAAAAAATTATAAAACTGAAAAAGTGGAAGTGTAAGGGGGTTTTCAAAGGTGAGAATAGAGCATACCATGTGCATCTAAATCAAAAATATGTAAGCAAAATTCCGGGATGAAAAAGGACCATCATGAGGATACCTCCATGACCGCCCTCTTGGATAGATCATTAGCAACCTGGTTTTCTTCTCTATAAACATGATTGACCTCCAGTTGAAGACCCTCAAGGAGACGCAGGCATGCAGTCCTGATGGGAGAATCCTCCAAGGAACATCCCTAGACCTTTCCCGTAGAATGTGAACCGCTGTACTTGAGTCAGATTCTACCCATAGGTGCCTCTAATCATGGCAGACAGCATAGTTGACAGCTTTAATCATGGAACCCATGAAAACGAACACTCCCAAGCAACGAATTTGAATTTTATAACTCATAAAAATGAAATAAATAAACTTCATAAAATTATAATCAATAAAATAAATGTATAAAAGGTTATTAATTAATTAATTAATAGACTTAATTTGATTATCCAGTATATTTAGATCAATTGTAGAATTGTTTTGGATATATGGTAAGGGATTCCCCCTAAAAGTCCATTATTTCATTCGGGTCACACTTTCTCTCTCCTTACCCAAATGTAATATTTCTTTATTTTTATATAATTATTATAAATTATATTTATATGTTTCAAAATCATATATCTAGAATAGATCGTCTTTATTTTTTTGGAAATACATGTTTTAAAAAAAATCCCTTCTTAATTCTTTGTGATAAGAAAGCCTGATTAAAGGCAACTTTCCAATTTCTTACCAATTTTAAATTTCCATACATAATCTATTTTAATACACCATTATTTTTATAAAATCAAAAAAATTACTTAAAAAATAAACCTCTATTCATTTATAGTTTTATGAAGAAAAAAACTCCTTTTTTCATTTTAAATACTCTTTAATATTTCCTTAAACTGCACTAAAATGTTTTATTTCTAATGTTTCAAAAAACTTTTTTTACATGTTTTCACTTCAATTTGAGATCACTTATCATGATATATACTTATTTTTAATTATGAATGTCCATGTATGATTTAAATCCATTCTTTCATGGACACCATTATGTTGTTCCCTTTTGATAAGCCTTTTCACATGATTATGATACGCAATACTTTCCATGTTTAATTGTTATGTTTATATTTGATTCCTGATATATAAATATTTATGTGGAAAATATTCCTAAATAAATTATGATGGTTACACTAAGTTAGTGCTCTAATTCATTGGGTAATTTTTAGTCTCATGATACTTCTTGTTGGGGTAGGGAGTGAACATGATTTCTTTATGGTACTTTTTCCACCATGTGATATAGTCTTGGTAGTTATCCTTGAATTATGTTTATATCATGTTATATAATGTTTCCACATTCCAATGATATCATGGTTTTATGTTCCCATGTTATACATGCCATTTTTTTATGTTTATTCATGTTTCATTCCTTTTTGTCGTCATGTTATGCCTTCTAACCCATGTTCTATGTTTATTCCTATGTTTATTCCCTTAATGGGATTTTTAGATCATCCCATTTCTTATTTTACTCCCCATGATATCCTATAAAGGTGTAAAATCTCAATGGATGATAGGATCTAATTATGAAGATTAAATAAAATAATTTTTTAGTTCGGCTTTTGTATTTTTAAATTATGTACCTAATCATAAAAATGCACTAAACATTATGACCCTTGGATATATTTGATGGTAAATTATGCATAAAATCATGTAATAATATGAGTAAAAGACAATGGTTTATATAGTTGGTATCAATGCAGGGTCTAGTTATTTATGGATATTAGGAATAAATCACTTTAGTAAGAACCCTAGGGACAATTCTGTCACCATTTATAACCTAGATTGAGAATTAAGTTATGAAAAGTTAGGATGTACTTTTCATTTACAAGTTTATCCTTTTATTTTAATTGTTTTCTTATTATATTCTTATTATATATGTATTCAAGCCCCCTAATTGTACATTATTTTTCATATAAATTGTCTATAAATAGAAGAAAATATTCTGAAAATAAATTTTATAAGAAATGTGAATATATACTTAATGAATTTAAAAATATGATGGTATCGGGATCTCAAAGCATCATGACAGTACTTGATCAATTAGATCATGTTATAAATAAAAACATGAATCATGTGGAAATCCCTCCTTCTCTTAAGAAATAGAAAGTTGTAGTCTAATCATTAATGCAAAAACTTCCTCCCATATTTATTGGATCTTTGGATCCCATCATCTTGTAACAATGGATTAAATCCAATAAGAATATATTCTCTATCCTCCATTTCTTGGAAGAAGAGAAAATTGTGTTGGTGGTCTATTGTTTTTATGGGTAAGTTGATCAGTGGTGGAAACTGATCGAGAACAAAAATTCTAAGGATGAAACTGATTCCATGGAAGGGGAAGATTTCAAGAAATTATTTTTCAAAAAATATTTTACCCAAACCATCCATCTAATGATGAAAAGGGAGTTCTTTGTACTGAATAAAAAGGAAGATGAGTTTATTGGAGCATATGAATAAGACTTCATAAGTATTTTAGGATATGCTTATGTCTTGTTCAGGAACACTAAAATCAAGGTGGATCAATTATTTACTAGACTAAAGTTGAATCTATGGAAATAATTATCAATTCAAGACTCCAATTGTTATGTAGATATTGTTCGTTGAAACCTTAAGGTTGAAATGGAGATTGAAGACTCTTAGTTGTATCATGGGCCTATGGAAAAAAAGTTGAAAATGGAATCTAATATGGGTGGATCAATAGATAAATCCTATAATGGCAAGAATACCCAGCATCTTGGGTTTCACAAGTGTGGGGAGAAACATCCTAGAAACAGCTTAAAGGGAAAAAAGAGATGCTTCAAATGTAGAAGAGAAATGAATATGGATAACAAATTTCTAAGGGATATGAAGAATCCCACTAATGTAGAATAAGAAAGGAACGTTAAGATCCAAACTCAACCTGTAGTGTAGTGTTTAAATTGAAAGAAACATGAGAATTATGAAATCTATTTCAATAATCCAAGTGTCATTGGAGGATATCAACAACACAACACTTCAAGGAAATAAGGAAGGGAATATGTTATCAATACTACTAAGGTGGAGCTGAAAAATGTTGTGATTACAGGTCCACCAGTTATTCATTCAAGAATAGTGAACATACTATTTTAATCTAGTTCTATGCTTTCTTTCATATTATTGAAGAATAATAGAACTATTCAAAAACCACCTAAAAATATGGAGTCTGATTTATCTGTGAGAATAGAAAATGGGGAAGTTATTGCATTGAAATTATATAAATCCTCCCCAGTTAATGTTTGAGTACTGAACCACCTAGAAAATAATATTTTACTTTATTTGGTGGATTCAATGATATATTGGGCATGGATTGGATATCTTTATGTAAATCCAACATTGATTGATGATAAAGGGAGATCACTCTTCATACCCTGATGTATCCTCTAATTCTGTACATGTTTAAGGAGGAATATGAGTCTCCATCAGAATCATTGTCTCAATTGTGGATATTATTGCCTTACTATAAATCATATATTACTTAAACGATTGAAACAAATGAGATAGTAATTCTCAATTATATTATTATTTTGAGGTACAACACTAATGTGTTCCACAAATAATTTCTTGTACTTCCTCTTGATCGAGAGGTTGAGTTCTCAATTGAACCTATTCCTGGATCTCTACCTATATTGAAGACACCTTATAGAATGGGAACCATTGAGCTAGAAAAATTATAGATGTAGTTATAGGAGAATCTGAAAAAGGGTTTTATATTCCTGAGTGCTTCAACATGGTGTGTACCTATCCACTTCATCAAGAATAATATTGGATCAACGTGTCTATAAATTGATTATCATGAGCTCAATAAAATCATGATAAAGAATATGTATCCCCTTACATTGATAGATGACGTGTTCGATCAACTACATGGGGATAAGTATTTATCTACGACTGAACTATGGTTAGGATATCACCTATTAAAGGTGAGGAAGGAAGATACTACCAATATTTCAATTGTGAACAAGGTAGGGACACTATGTGTTCCTATAGATTCCCTTCAAACTCAATAATGTTACTGTAATTTTCATGGATGTAATGAATGCAGTCCTTATAGATTACCTCAAAAATTTATGGTAGTATTTATTTATGATATTATGATATAATCCAAGGGAATAGAGTAACATGAGGAGCATTTTAAAATTATGTTGAAGACTTCAAAAAGGGATAAAATTTGTGCAAAGTAAATAAATGTGAGTTCTGGATGTAGGAAGTATCATTAATTGGGCATGTTATCACCAGCAAAGGAAAATCTATAGACACTTCCAAGACAAAGGAAATCAAAGAGTGGCCCAAAACAAAATTTAGAATAGAGATTTGTATTTTCCCTGTTCTATCTAGGTATCACCGATGATTTATGAAGAACTTATCATGATTTTACAAACCAATAACCAAGATGAATAAAAAATGAGGGAAGATTGTCTGGACTAGTGAATGTTTAGACCACTTCAAAGAGTTGAAATGGAGGCTTATCATTGAACCCATTATCACAATACCAAAAAATGTGGAACTCATTGTGGTGTAAAACAATTATAAAAAAGGATTAGTATTTTTATGAATAAAAAATGATAAAGTGATATCCTACACCTCAAGGAAGCTGAGAATTTGTGAAAAAAACTATCCTACGCATGATCTGAAGTTTACATCTATGATATCTTTGTTGAAAATATGAAGGCATTATCACTATGAGGATAATTGTGAGATATATACTAATAATAAGAGACTCATATATATATTCATGCAGAAGGAGCTTAATATGCACTATTGGAGATGGTTAGAGCTCATTAAGGATTACAACTACTCAATCCACCACAATCTTGATAAAGAAAAATAGGGTGGTGGATGCACTATGTAGAAAGGATCCTACAACTTTATCAATATTGAGAATTTAAAAGGATCCAATATTCTTCGACCTATAAAGGATGTACATGGTAATATCTAATTAACATCACCAATCCTTTCTCAAATTATTTATTACCATCCCTCATGGAGAAAATAAAGGATTTGGAAAAAATAATGTGGAAATTCAAAAGAAGGTGGAAGCTATCAGAAATGGGAAATCCTCTGAGTCCAAAATGGAAGACAAAGGAGTGATGATATTTCAGTCATGATTATCTGTGTCATATGTTATAGTGATAAAAGAGATTCTGAATGTTGCACATAGCTCAAACATGTCTATTCACCCAGGGAATATAAAGATGTACAAAGATCTCCTAGAGATCTATTGTTCAGACAATATGAAGAAGAAGATCATTGAGTATACATAATTGTGTCTGGTATGTCAGCAAGTGAAGGATGAAATGAAAAAGTATAAGGAAATTATCCAACCATTAACCATACCAACATTGAAATGGGAAAACATCACCATGGACATTTTCATTGGACTTCGAAAGATATCCATAGGAAACAATTCTATGTTGGTATTTAGGGATTTTCTCACACTGATATGTCACCATATGTCAATTCAAGAGGACTTCACACTAGAGAGACTTGCACGGATATACATCACAGAATTGATATGGAAAAATGGAGTACCACTATTTCTTATATCTAATCAAGATCCTAGATTCACTTCAATGTTCTGGAAAAGCCTCCAGCATGCTCTAAACACTGAGTTGAACTTCAATAAATCTTATCACCCTTAAAATGATGGAAAATCTAAATGCACTATTTAGAAACTAAAATAAATGTTGAGAGAATGTTCTATAGACATCAAAGGAGTATGAGACAAACATCTACCTCTGGTTTAACTCTCCTGAAAAAATAGTTTCCACTCAAGCATCTGAATATCTCTATATGAATCTTATTATGGGAGAACGCATAGAACATCGGCATGCTAGGATGTTGTCAGTGAACGTAAGTTGGTAGGACCTAAAATGGTCAAAAAAAATGGTGGAAAATTGAAAACCATTCATCAACACATCAAGGAAACCCAAAGTCGACAAAAGAGTTATGAATATAATCATAAATGACACCTTGAGTTCTACGGTTGGAGATATGGTATTTCTCTGTATATCTCTATGGAAAGGTATTATATGATTTGGGAAGAAAGAAAAACGAATTCACTGGTACATCATCCAATTTGATATTCTTGATCGTTTTGGAGTTGTTTTCTATCAACTATCACTTCCAAAAACCATGTCCCAGGTACATTACATATTCCACATATCCCTCTTGAGGAAGTACATGCTAGATCTTTCACATGTACTGAATTTAAAGGTGGATAGGTTGGAAAATAATCTCTATTTCGAGGAGGAGACAATGAAGATCTTAAATTATAGAGACAAAGTTCTACACAATAAGAATGATCACCTTGTCAAATTACTATGGAGGAACCATAAGTATGAAGATGCGATATTAGAACTAGAGGAATTGATGAGGGAGAAGTACACTCACTTGTTTTCACCATAGAATGTATAATGAAATTTCAAGGGAGAAATTTCATAAGGGGGGAAGAATGTAACAACCCCTAATTCTATAAATGGAAATTGAATTCTTATAATATATTATAAATAACATAAAAATCACATATAGAAAAAAATACAAACATTATAAATGAATAATGGATGAAATAAGAGGTATTTCTAGAAGATAAGGAAATTATACCAATGGAATAGTAACTTGACCATTGGAGTAGTATATGACCCCTATGAATAGTAACATGAAAAATAGAATAGTTACCTCACCTATGAAATTATATGTAAAATTTGGGTATCTTATAAATAATAATTTGATATATCTATATCAAGGAATAAGTGATGAAATGATTTAAAATGAAAAATTAAGTACCGGTGTTTTCTGTAAGTCATAAATATTTAATAAATATTTTATTATTAATTTAATAATTTAAAAAAATGTATTTTAAAAAAAATTCTTAAATTATTATTTTATTTCCTTATTATTATAAGATAATTTATGACCCGCTAATAAATTTCTCAAAGTGTTATAAAATCAGTTATAATTTTAAAATCAGAATTTTCCAAGTGAATGATGATTTTAATTAATAATTAAATTTATCATATTTAGAGATTTATTTTCATAAAATGGAGTTAATTTTTAAATTCTAATCATTGAAATAAAATTGGGTGAATTATTTTGATTTTTTGAAAAGTGTTGAATTTCTGGTGAATAGTGAAATATGATAATTTTTGATATTATCAAAATACTTGAATTATGGAGTCATAGATGATGTACCTATGATGTAAGACCTTAATCTTGAACCTAAAAGGATTATTTTAACATATATAGTGATAATTGTGAAACAATTCATAGTCATGAGCCAAAAAAATAAACTAATGAATAAAATAATGAGAAAACACCCCTCTCCTCAAATATAAATATCATCCCTCAACACCTCTTCTCCTAACACCTTTAAAGATTTGATACTTCCCCAAATTCTCCCCAATTCTCTCCCCAATTCTCTCCCCCACCTCCATGATCCCTTGGTCTTAATAAAAAAGGTAACCTTTTCCCCAATGAGATTCTCAAGGAAGAGAAATCCAGAGGTAAAATCCTCATTCATTTTCTTTTAATTTCTTTCCAAATTTCTTTTCTTTTCTTATTCTATCCTCAAATATCCCCATCCAAGAGGAATGATAACTCCATTATCTTATATATACTATAATTTTATTATTTTAATGGAATATCCATCATCAAATCCCATCTCCTTTCCCATTTATTATAAAATTAATTTGCCGTTTGTGCGGTGTTAATTTATCGCCTTCATGGAAGACAAATTTTCATTTCTCTTTACTGCCTCAGAATCTCGTCTTAAAAAGATTATAATGTTTAAAAAATATTTTAAAATTAATTTTATATCCTTTTTTATGTTAGGTAACTAACCTATACACATAATATTATATAATTAAACAAAACATGTTCATTGTGAGCGAAAACCACCCAAAATAATCCAAATGATTATCACTAATGTCTTATGTAATGATTCATACTCACCCTAAAAAACAAAAAGACTTATATAACCATTTAGTCTTATGTAATTTTAATTAATAACATATAACTTAAATTAATTTTAACAATTCCCATTTTACATGAACTTTTATACTCCTACACAAGAAAACTGATCATGAAAACCATGAAAACAAACACTCTCATGCAACAAAATTGAATCATATAACTCATAAAAAAGGAAATTAATGAACTAAATAAAATTATAATTAATAAAATACATGTATAAAAAGTTTCGAATAATTAATTAATTGAATTAATTTGGTTATTCGGGAGATTAAGATCATGTACAAAACTATTTTCGACATAAGGTAAGGGATGCTCCCTGAACCTCTATTTTCATTCATGTTATGCTTTCTCTATCTTTACCACAATTTAATTCATATATATTTTTATATAATTATTATAAATTATATTTTATGTTCTAAAATCATGTATACATAATATTTCATACTTATTTTATGGGAAATACATGTTTTAAGAAGGTTCCCTTCTCAATTCTTCCTCATAAGAAAGCCCGATTAATGGGAACTTCTCAATTTCTTGCCCATTTTCAAATGCCATCGATAATATGTTTTAATACACCATTATTTTTCTAAAATCACACATTTTATCATGAAAAAATAATTTTTTCATTTATGGTTTTATGTAAACAAATATTCAATTTTTTAACTACTCTTTAATATTATCCTTAAACACACTAAAATATTTTATTTCTAATGTTTAAAAACGATTTTTTACATTTTTCACTTTATTTTGACATAACTTATCATGATATATTACTGTTTTAACTTATTAATTTACATTTATTATTAAAATCCATTCTTTCTTGAACAGAATTATGATATTCCATTATGATATGGATTTTAACATGATTATGATACCTAATTCGTTTTACATGTAACCCTTATGTTTATGTTTAATTCCTTATATATGATTCATAATATTGAACACATATTAATTTACATGTTATTATGGGTGAACCTAGATATCACTCCAATTCATATGGTAATTTTTAGTTTCACGAGATGTCATGTTGGCATAGAGAGTCCAAAAATATTCCTTTATGGGACATTATACACCATGTGATAAAGTCTGGGTTGTTACCTTGACTCATATTTATGTCATGTTATATGATGTTTCCACATTACTATGATTTCATGGTAATATATTACCATGTTATAAAAAGTTATTATTACTTATTTTTGTTTATGTTCCATGACTTTATGTCATCATCTTAATCATTCTAACCCATGCATTATGTTTAATTCTTATACTTATTCCCCTGCTAAGATTTTTAACTCGTCCCTTTTCTTCACATATTACCTTGGTTATCCTATGTAAATTTAAGATCTCAATGGATTTTAGGAGCTCATTATGGATACTAAATAAAAAAATTATTTTGGTTTTAATGTTTTCAAATTATATTCCTATTCTCCTAAAGACACTAGACTTCATGACCCTTGGTTGTATTTGATGGGAAATTATGCTTAAAATTAGATAATAATATGTGTAAAATACCGGGGTCACTATAATTTATCCAATTATGATTCATGCACCAATATTTTATTTTATATAATTTTTCATTATAAAATTTAATTATTGAATTTAGTTTGTTATTGTGTGTATCACAATATATCAGATAAACAGAAATTATTTCAATGAAAATTCATACTAAAATCATATATTTTCACATTCAACCACACTTAAAATAATTTCACCATAATTTTTTTTAAATATAAAGGAAATAAATGAGGACACTTATATCTAATTAAAACATCATGTTCCCATGTTACTTTCAAAAATTTATGATTCTTGAAGAGAAATATAAGGATCTGAGAGGTATTTTTTTGTAGTAAATTATCCCTTTGATCCAAGATTTCTACTAGTTATTCTTCATAAGAGAGTTAATGTTCCAAATATAAAACCAGGGAGTTTAATAGATGTGATTTATTGAGAATGTACATCAATAAAAGTGATATATGGTTCACATGATTCACTTGAGAGAGCATTAGTGGAAGTGAAAGATCATAAGATACTATCCCCACAGTATTAAGGTTTTTGAAATGGATATTATATCTAGGAATCAACATTACATTCTTCCTAAATATCATAACCCTATTACATTGTGATATTCTAAGGAATGCCTTTTTTCCAACATCAAATTACAAATATCACTAGTAATTATCACCATAGATATTATATGACCTTTGAATATGTTTAATGAATCTTTAATTATTTTGAATCATATCTATCTTTTCTTATAAAATATCTACACCAAAAATATAATATCATTAAATTTTTACCAACATGTTGGAGTTTAACACCTATTCCTATAAAAAACCTCATATGGGGTCATTTAATTTCTTTAAAGGAAACTTTTTTTAAATGAGAACCATTCTTAGGGAATGTGTGGAACATTCCCTATAGATTGGCCATAATCCTAAGGATGATAAGTAGTTATAATTCTCAACTACATATCCAATTATTGTTGAATACTTCTATTGAACATAAATGTAATCCTCGAATCACAATCCTATATAATAAAAAGTAGTTCTCTATTCAACCTTATCACTTCATTTATGTATATATTAGTAGTTTGATTGAGTAAGACATATTTCCAAATACAGATGAAATGTTTTAACTTTGTAAAATTATCAACTACAACCTAAATATAAATATGGCTGTCATATGTCTTTAGAAGACCAATAATGAAATATATAGTTATTTTTTCCTAATTCCATAGAAGTGTGAGTAATTATTTCATCATACCCATAGAATTTTTCTATTGAGACTTAACTTTTTGGAATACCAGGTATTGATACACATACTTGGAGATATCCCTCTTCAGGCTTTCACTCCAAAAATAATCCTTTATAACATTATACATATTTGTGCATCCATGATGAATAGTTAATAATGACCCATTTTAATCATCCAACAACACCTTTTTAATTATATTATTAATGGGAATGAAAATCATTTTTATATCTTATAATTTTTCCATTAAAAAGGTTGATCTCTGAGATATTACGTACCCTATTTTATATATCCATATCAATTTTCTACACCTTCTTGATCTTCATAAGGATGGATGGTTGAGAAATAAATTTGAAAAGATAGGATTTCCTCTCTTCCTTTATGAAATGAATTTATCTACTTTAAAAATAAATGAGTATTGTATCTATTTCAATCCATGTCTTATGTAAGGTAGCATGATCCTTTCTATCCATATAATCATCCAATTTTTTTACCTTTTTCGGGTTGTAATTTATAAAGTAATCATAATCCTTATTCAACTCCAACCATCTAATTAGTTTATTTTTAACTCCTTTTATTTGAATATATACTTCAATCTCTTTTGATTATTATACATATCAAACTATTCACTATATAGATAATTCCTCCATAACTTAAATATTACCAATGGTAGATACAAATCAAGAATCTAGTAATTTTTCTCATGATCATTTAATTGATTTGAGGGATATGCTAATACCATGTAAATTTTTATGAAGACACTTCCCAATGAATTATTTTATGAATCAATATATATCAAAAATGATTATTTAATATCTCCTACAAATTTTCATCACATATGATACCATTATAGATATATAATTCTTAATTTGTTTCCCCATAACCGGTGGAAATAGAAACAACAATAAGGGTGTTCTTAGAAACTCAGAAAGGGGTAAACATGAGAGATATCAATCAAAGTTAAAATGTTAGAAAAATATGATAATTTTGATGGGTTATCATAATCAAGATATTTGAACATAACATAAAGAAATCATAACCAACAAAAAATTTATCATAAATCTTGAATCCTGGAATAAAGATATGGTTATAACATAATTCATGGGTTAAAGGAGGGTGGAAACATGAGTCAATAATCATGAGTCATAAGAAGATGGAATAGGTACATTTATTATCACCAAAATAACATACAAAAATAAGCACAAAATCATACCATATGTTTAGGTTAACCTCTAATACATTTATATACTAATCGAATAAGATAACCACCATCCCATAACAAGTTGGACTTGGGAAAACCACACATGCCCCTATAACATTTCAACGTAGGAATACCGCTCATGTATCATCCATGTATCATGAGATATAAACCGTTTATTAATGAATTATTGGGATATAACTACCCCGACCATCACATGATAGCAAACTACACAAATCTGTGACATATAAGCATAAAAAAAAATATAATCCACACTTTGATTTATTAACACAAACCATCATACAGAAAGTTGGTGAGAAGTAAGGTAAATTGGGTGAATCATGAATGACATGTTATTAATGTATAAGTAGAGGAAATATTTGTCCCTCCATTTATGGAAGCTGATATCTCTTACCTTTGATTGAAATAGAACCGTCACAAGAAATTCCATGTCCATAGTGTAACGACGAGTTTGTTTTAGGTAGTCATAGAATGACATATCAAGCATAAAGGTTGATGACACTATAATGGAACCATGTAGATAATTTATTAAGATAAAGGGATTATATTACGCAATGAGCATTCATATGAGGATGTCATTATTGGGACATTAAGTTCTTTCTCTTGGGTGCCCTAACCCATTGTTAGACTATACTATTGGAATTTAGGAAAGACCGCCTAATGCCAATGAGAAAGAATCCGATAGGGTCACACACTATGTGTTTATAGAGGTCTCAGTTAAATTATATTTGAATTTAATTAATGGAATAAATATTATTCTCTTTATAGTGGAATAATTTTATTCAAGTTAAAATGATTGTATAAATTAAATAAATATTTATTCATGGGATTCTGAATAAAAATATATTTATTTATTTTAATAAACACTTAATAAATATTTATTTACTAGTTTGTAAATAAAATATTTATTTAAGAGAATAAATTATTTATTTATTTATTTAGGTGTTCAAAAAATGGAAGTGGAGTTCGAGGGGACTAAGGATGGTCCATTAGTAAAATTATTATTCACAAGACGGTAAATAATTGTTTAACTAGTTGGAACAAAACAAATAACATTGTTATAATTATGTGGCACAATATTTTATTTATGATTTTTTTTTTCACAAGTTGGTGCACCATAAAAAAAGACACAGTTATTGTTATTATTTAGAATGGTTTTTCTCTGAGGTTATGAATATATTTAATTTCTGTTATGCGATTAAATATTATAACTGAATCCCCCTATCAACCAATAGAGGGGTACATCTATTGTTCCATATACAGGAAATCGGTAACACAAGAGAAATTCCAAGTCAAGAATTTTCTCTTAACACCTCTCCTCTATCCCCTTCAATAATGAGAGACGTTCTTCAAGATAAAATAATAGGTGATCTAGATCAATCAATGCAATACATTCACTTTGTTGCGCTAGCACCCAAAAAGAGAGTGGCATGAATTGGAGACCAATAGAGCATGTGTGGAACACCCCTACAGGGATTCTGATTTGGATACTCATAAGCACAAGAATACAATATGAAAGGTTCATCCTGAACAATCAACATCATCAATGAAGAAAGTTCCTTAGAACCAGGTATTTTATTTCTTTTGAAATTAAATTTAAATTAATTATAAACATGATGTGAAAGGTCCTCTATAAAGGTTTCGACCCTCTTAAATTTTTATCTAAATCATTGATTCTATTCCATGGAGACTGGATGTCATCATCTTATTGATCCCAAAATAATCATTGATCATGGTAAAAATTAATGATGGGCACTGCCCCAACTATGCTTCAACTGCACCTAGAACCAACAAGTGGTATCAGAGGTAGGTTACATCATAGTTTATAATTATTTAAATAATTAATTGATGATTTAAAGATTAATAATTTAGTTTTTCAATTCAACATTAATCATTCTTGTAATCTAGATTTCTAGATCTATTCTCCATCTTTTCATTTCTCATAGATTTCACATAAATGAATGATTTTTAATTAAAATGTAAATAGATAACTCATCATAGGCACCAAAAATTTTTCTCAGGTGACATGAAATTACACATTGTGTGTTCAGACTTATGAAATATTTCCTCTACCATAAACACATCGTAATTAGGACTACATGTCGTGTAGCCGTGTTCAGCGCATCAAGAGTAATTCATTAATTACTCAAGCCGTGTGTATTTATTGCATGTGGTGTACTTAATTCTATATCGCGTGTTGAATGGGATAGATAGGCACACACTTACAATATTACATGCCATGTGGCTCATTGCACATAGCATGTAGTCCCTTTAGGTCAGGGGGCCAAACTATGTATCCCATACACGGCTAAGCCGACTGGTAACCATATAACATTGAGAAAACACGACATGTATCCCATTGTACGCACTGTGTACTCTGAGGTTTCCAAAGTATGCTTCACATGCTGAGTCCCTATGGGTGTACTTCAGGATAGATGGTGATGGTAATAAAGGTCGTGTAGTCAGAACTACACACCGTGTACTTTACCAGACTACAAAAAGTTATAACTTTAATGTTTGTGTAATGTTCTGAACAACACATTATGTATAAATCATATTATAGGTAGTTAATCCATGAATTGAAACATCTTTTACGATATATATCATAAGAGTAAAACAGTATGAGAACATAATAAATGATGGGTAGAATCGAATGGGTATTCACCAAGATACCACCAAGGTGCATTTATTTACAAAGATTATAATCTCAAGGAAATTCAAAAAAGGATTAAGATAAAAGGATTGATCAATTAAATATAATAATTAATCAATTCAAGTGAAATTTATCCTAATAATAATGATTAAATAATTGAATACTAGTTTTATAAAATGTGTAACTCATTGCATATATGTGGGTGATAATGAACTAGACCAAGACCTTTGTATATGATTGGTTTCATCTTAATTTATTTATTAAATTAATTGTTGCCATGTGAGCCATCTGTCCTCGTTAATATGTATTACATGTTTTCCCATGGTTTTATATATGTAAACCTTCTTTTTACTCCTCACCTGAAAGTGAGTTAAAAATCATATGTAAAGGATGGAGCTTCCAAGATTGTGGAGGCGGTCCAAGTCTGGAGTCGAGGTAATACCAATATAAGAAGAGATAAAGGTGGACAGATGGAATGTTGTAAACATGATGGAACTTCTCCCCTAGGTCAAGGTTAGTTTATTAACCACTAGATAAACTATCCCTCAAAATGATCTTATGATCATGCCCTTTACATTAATATATTTCTTGCAGTTTCATGGTTTTTCATTATGGATGTATTGTCGCAATCACATAACCAATAAACATACAAGCATGTAAGATGGAGCTAAAATAAACCAGGCTTGTGCATAAATATTATCAAGACATGGTTAATCAAATAACTAAGTTCCACTTAATATTAATGAGCATGTGATCAAGATAATAATGTAATTTACACATAATAGATAAAAATCCCTCAACAAAATATTAAGTCAGACAAAGCCTTCTGTTACTTGATTATGGGAATGACTTAATAAAACTATGTGTTTTACCAAACCTTGTTGGGACAGTTAGTTTTATACTAGAATCCATTATGAAAGGTTTCTATTCAACATAACCATATTACATCAAGAGGGTTATCCCTTGGTAGACTTGGTGTATTATTGGAGGCAAGTGTCAAGGAAATCCAAGTAAGGATTTCAGGATTGGGGAGTCCACTTAATGGATGAAGAAGCTGCAAGCCCATAGTTGGAAACCTAAAAACCAAAATATATCTTGACCAACCCTTGTTGGGGTTATTAAAATGGAAATATGGATCCTTGCAATAAGAATATCATAAAAACTGGACATTTCAAGTTCAATGGTGAGGGCCATTGGGACTTGATAAAATATTGGCAGACTTAATAAAATTATATTAGTATTTCTCATACAATTTAATCAATAAATTTATAATCATCTACTCTTTTAATTGTAGAATAAAATTACATGATTCTAAACCACACTATCACTATGATCAATTCATGATAAAGACAACATCATTGCTTGTAGTAACTTCCAGGAAGGGTTTAGATGCATTCAGGTTATTCTACACCATCAACGGAAATCTTACGTATTGGATTCAGCATTACCTGATCTACCTACCCAAAAGGTGAGTGAAGAAGAGTTGTTGGTCTATAAGAAACATATGAACTATTTGGTTGATGTTCAATGTTTATTGATATCATCAATGTATAGTATGATCAGGAAGTCTCACAAACATATGGATGTATATACCATGCTTGAGCACCTCTATAGTCTTTACCAGGATAGAGAAAGACAATAACAGTTTGAGATCTTCAAGGTAATCTTTCAGAAAAATCTTGGAGAGGCTGCCCCAGTTGGGCCCCATGTAATCAAGCTCATTGGCTACAAAGACCACCTAGATTTTCTTGGGTTTAAACTCACCAAAGAACTAGGTACTGATCTCATTCTAGCATCACTCCCTCATATCTCCGCTAGCTTTTTTATTAACTACATTATGAAAAACATTGAGAAGTCTATATCTGATATTCTTATCCTCATTCGCCAAGTGGTCAAAGATATGAAGCGTGAAAATCATTTTGTCATTATGGTGAATAAGAGGAAAGGGAATATGAAGATATTTAAGTCCAAAGCTTCTTTACACCTTTCCAAGAAAAGGAAGATCAAAGGGGAGGCAAGGGAACATAAAGTTGTTTGTTGTGAATGTGGAAAGAAGGGCCACGAGAAGAAGAACTACACCCATACATAGAATTAAGGGGAAGATTCAGGTGATTTTGTTATCAAATGTAATATATATATTTCTATAAATTGGGTTTTAGATATAGCTTGTGGTGCTCACATATGTATCAAAATAGAAGAACTAACTATATTTAAGAAGATTGACCGAGGAGAGGTAGATCTACGAGTAGCCAACGGAGGCAAACTTGTATTTGTAGCTTTCGTTGACTACAACCTCACATTACCTACTGGGATAATATTGGTGTAATGGGTTGTTATTATGTGTCATATATTACTAAAAACATTATTTCGGTATCTATATTAGATACATATGGATTTGATTTCATGTTTGTAAATGAATGTTTCTTCTTTTACAAAGATAACATTTTTTTGGTAGGGAACATTTATAAAACAGTCTTTACATGTTGGGTTACATGAACCAAGTAATAGAAATTCATAACAAAGATACTTCACATGACCCATACAACACCCAACTTTTGCATCACTAGCTAGGTCATGTAAATGAGATACTCTTGACAAAGTTACATCAATATTGGTATTTAGATTCTTTTGAACTAAAACCACTTGATGTATGTCATGCATGTTTACAAGGAAAAATGACCAAAGCCCCATTTAGTGAGAAAGGTGAAAGGGCTAAAGATCTTCATGAATTGGTTCATATCAATGTGGGTGGAGAATTTCTAATAGAAGCAAGGAGTGGGTACTCATACTTCATAACTTTTACTGATGATTTTAGTTGATATGGATATATCTACTTAATGAGGTATATGTTGGATTCTCACTACCACAAAAACAGTTTTTCGCAGCGCCCCCCCCCCCCCCCCCCTTATCAGTGTTAACGAAAAGGCGCTGATAAAGGGGGGTGCCTTTATTAGCGCTCAAAAAATCGCTGATAAAGGGACCCCCTTTATCAGCACTTGTTTAGTAGCGCTGATAAAGGGTCGGCTTCAAATTTTTTAAAAAAATATATATATTAATATATTAATATATAAATATAGTTATATTGATATATAAATATAATATATAATTTTTAAATCAATTTTAAATAACTATAAATGTACATTTACACTTATTATAAATAATATATAAGATATTTAGTGAAAATGGCTTCTTAAAAAAGTAAAAAAATATTTTTAATTAATAATTTGCTAATAATTATGGAGTAATAGTCATTTAATAACAATTTGAAGACTAAAAAAATTAAAAAAATTAAAAAAAAGATCCAAAATATGTTGAAAACACAACTCAAACTTCAAATGGCCATAACTTTTGATCCGGGTGTCTGTTTGAGCTCTACCACATATCAAATTGAAGCATGTGACGAGCTCTATGTCATTGTGACCATGGGGGACCCCGGTAAAGGGATATTTGAGGCCAAAAGAGGCCCAGAAGGCCTCCAAAACTGAGTTTTTAGTCGAGGTACCCCGATTTTTTAACATTTTTTGGATTTTCACCCTCGTTTAAGGGGGTATTATTGGATTTTTTTTGGTGGGGTATGAATTTATTCAAAGTTATTACATTCATATTGATATTATGTCTTTGAAATTTCATCACTTTTTATAATGCACTGCTATTTATAATCAAATATATAACAATATATTCACATTTTTTTAATTTTCACACATAAAATTTTAATTATAAATCTAAATAATAAAATATATTTACATATAAAATATATTAGCATTATCTAAATAATAATTAACATCCATTTTATTTAAAATACAATGAATATTTATATACCTATATATAAATCTAACTATATATATATATTAATCTAACTATATATATATTAATCTAATAACTATATATATATTAATATAACTACATATATATATATATTAGTATTACTATAAATATATATATTAATATCACCATAAATATATATATTAATATCACAAAATATATTAATATAACTATATAAATATATATTCATATAACTATATATATGTTAATATAACTATATATATGTTAATATAACAATATATATGTTAATATAACTATATATATATATTAATATAAATATATATTACTATACGAATAAATATAACTAAATATATATATATATATATAGATATAGATATATATTAATACCACTATATATATATTAATATTACTATATATATTATAATATATCTATATATATATTAATATAAATATATATTACTATATGAATAAATATAACAAAATATATAAATATATATATATAGAGATATCATGAATTGGAAAACAAATCAAAATAGAGTAGTGGTAAGAGCTTAGGCGTGCAGGGGGGAGCTCTCGAGTTCAAATCCTAGTGGAGGTAGGGATGCGCACGCATGGGGAATATTAGCAAGCATTGTTAAAGGGTGGAGGGGGTGTGTGAGGTGTGTGGGGTGTTTTAAAGGGGCTAAAAAGCGCTGTAAAGGGGGGGGGTTCAAGCGCTATAAAAGCCCCCCCCCCCCCCGATTGGCAGTATTTATTAATTATTTTTAATTTTTTTTAATTTTTTTAACTTTTATCAGCACTTTTTTAAAAGCACTGATAAAATGGTCTTTTATCAGCGCTAAAACAAAAGCGCTGATAAAGGGGTACTTTTATCAGTGCTTTTTTTAGCGCTGATAAAGGACCCCTTTTATCAGTGCTTTTTTTTAGCACTGATAAAAGTGGTCTTTATCAGCGCTTTTCGGTGCGCTGATAAAGGGGACCCCCCCCCCCCTATCTACACCGGCTTTATCAGCACTTTTTCTAGCGCTGATAAAGGCTGTATTTATAGTAGTGACTTTTGATAAGTTTATAGAATACAAGAATGAAGTTGAGATCTCAGTTGGTAAGAAGATTAAGAAACTCTACAAAGATCAAGGTGAAGAATATATTAATCAAGACTTCGATGATTACTTAGAGAATCTTGGGATCTTATCCCAACTCACTCCTCCTTACACGCCCCAGTGGTAAGGTGTGAGCGAAAGGAGTAACTGCAACTTATTGGACATGGTGAGAACAATGATGAGTCATGAAAGTCTTATATTAACTTTTTGGGGATATGTGTTACAAATAGTAGTCCACATACTAAACCAAGTACAAATAAAATCGATAAATGGTATTCTATATGAATTCTGGAGAAGAAAGAAAGTCATGTAATAAAATTTACATGTGTGGGGAATTAAAGCGTTTTTTTAGGCTTCTTCGGGTAACAAACATTCACCTTGTGTCATAAAGTGTACACTACTAGAATTTAAGTTATTTGCGAAAGGCCATTTGTGATGGGAACCCATCATTAAAGCTCTTTTGCGATGGGATCCCGTCGCAAATAGCCCACTGCAGAAAGCAGCATTGCAAATAGTATTTCTGTGATGGGTCATCGCAAATAGTACTTCGTTTATATAGATTATATATATATATACACCTATTGCGATGGGCCAGTCGCAAATAAGAATTTTCAATGGTCCTGTTTTCCTGTTGCAAATATTTATTTAAACAATATTTAAACTATTTGTAATGGGACCTCATTGCAAAACAACTTGTCACAAATACATAATAAAATAAAAAATATATTCAATAAAATTATGATAAATTAATATTACAAAATAATAATAACATTAATACTTTTAATATAAATAATATTATATTATATAATAATAATAATAATTTTAATAATATAAAAAAAATAATATTATTATAATATTAATAATAAAATAATTCTAATAATATAATAATGTCATTATTATTGTTAATATTTATGAAAAATTAATAGTAATATTATTAAAATAAAAACTAAAATTACAAAAAATTAAAATTCTCAATATTCGCAAAATAATATAAAATAAAAATATGATTATTATTATTTGTAAAATAAACAAACATTAAAAAATATAATACTAATAATAAATAATAAAATATTAAAATATTATAAAATTAAAAAAACGAAATTATGTAAGATTCACACTAATTTTAAAGAAAAATTATTTATTACTAATTATTACAATTATTATTAATTATTACTAATTATTTGTAATTATAACAAATTATTACTAATTAATACTAATTATTCATAATTATTAATAATTATTAATATTTATTACTAATTATTACTAATTATTACTAATTATTACTATTTATTACTAATTATTACTTTTTATTACTTTTTATAACTATCTATTACTATTTATCACTATTCATTACTATTCATTCCTAATTATTACTAATTATTTCTATTTATTTCTATTTATTAATATTTATTACTAATTATAACATTTATTACAAATTATTATTATTTATTACTAATTATTAGCATTTATTACTAATTATTACGATTTATTTCTAATTATTAGTATTTATTACTAATTATTACTATTTATTACTATTTATCACTATTTATTACTATTTATTACTAATTATTACAATTTATTACTAATTATTACTATTTATTTCCAGTCATTACCATTTATTACTAATTATTACTAATTGTTACAAATTATCACTAAGTATTACTAATTATTAGTTTTTATTACTAATTATTAGTAATTACTACTAATTATTACTAATTATTACTAATTGTTAGAATTTATCAGTAATTATTAGTATTTATTTGTATTTATTTGTATTTATTACTAATTTTTAGTATTTATTACTAATTATTGGTATTTAATATTAATTATTACTATTTTATTAATATTTTTTAATAATTATTACTATTTTTCCTAATTTTTACTAATTACCGCTATTTATTACTAGTTACCTTTAATTATTACCAATTACTGCTAATTATTACTAATTACCTATAATTATTACCAATTACCACAAATTATTATTAATTAGTGCTAATTACTATTAATTACTGCAAATTACAGCTACTAATTACTAATTATCGCTAATTATTTATCTTCATTACTAATTATCATTAATAATTCTTAATTACTAATAATTACTAATAATTAGTACTAATAATTTCAATTTATTATTAGAAATAAATACTAATTAGAAGACAATCTAAATCTAATTTAATTAAAACTAATTGATCATAATTAAAATTAATATAAAAATGAAATAAATATTAAATTAAATTAAACATAATTACATTTAAACATGATCTCTTAAAAGTATAGACAGCGTCAAGACTTGTTCGCAAAAAAAAATTCACTCAGAAAAATTTTAACACTAAAATTAGAGTTTATAGATAGAGAGGAAGTAGAAATTGAGTGGAAGAATGAAAAAAAAATTGATGGGGTTATATATAGGTTTGATTATTTGTGACGGTACTATTTGCAACGGGACTCCCATCACAAATACCTTCAACCGCATTAATTACTTTCGGTGGTTAAAAGGGTTTTTGTGACGAGTATCGTCGCAAATAGTGATCGGCCAACACACTATTTGTGATGGGGGTATATCCCCATCATAAATAGTATTTACCACCACCGGGTATTTGCGACGGGGAGGCACACCCGTCATAAATACCCTTCCTACAGTTTGGCATGAAAATTGTGCCAACCCTTATGCCCTCAGACAAAAAGGTTATAGTGGTGGTACACACCATATTCCTTGAGAGGGAGGACATCTCCAAAAGGAATTGTGGGAGCGAGATAGACTTCAAGGAAGTCGAGGCTCTAGGTAGACATTAATTGGTGCTGGAACAGATTCTACAAAGTCCTATGGAAGAAAAAACTATTCCAAAGACACACAAACAATGTAGGTGTACGATGGAGGTTATAGAACTAGAATGGTACAATTTTCTAGTTACTGAGGATGGTGACTCATTATTAATTGTTAATAATGATCCTCTAACCTATAAGGAAGGCATAAGTGGCACATACGTTGCCAAGTGGTAAGAATCCATGAATTCTTAAATGGATTCCATATACCAAAACCTAGTCTGGATTTTGGTAAATCCTCCAGTTGATGTAAAGCATGTTGGTTGAAAATGGGTATTCAAGTAGAAACCGGACATGGAAGGAAACCTCAGCACCTATAAGGCACAACTGGTTTCAAAAGGTTTCAAGCAGCGTCAAGGCATTCACTACGATGAAACCTTTTCACCAGTTTCAATATTGAAATCCATCATAATTCTATTGTCCATTGCCGCTTACCGTGACTATGATATTTGGAAAATGGATGTCAAAACATCCTTCCTTATTGAGAACCTTCAGGAAGATGTCTACATGGCACAACCTAGAGGTTTTATGACCCCAAAGAATGCTAATATGGTATGAAAGTTCCAGAAATACATTTATGGATTAAAGAAAGCATCCAGGTCATGGAATATTCATTTTGATGAAGCCATAATGGAATTTGGTTCTACCAATAATGAATGTGAGACTTGTGTCTACAAACGGTTTAGTGGGAGTGCAGTCGTTTTCCTAAATGTATGTGTTGATAACATATTTCTTATTGTAAATGAGATACCAGTCTTACAGTATGTTAAGGCATGGTTGAATCAATGCTTCTACATGAAAGACTTGGGAAGGGTAGCATATATTCTTGGGATCAAGATACATCTTGATATATCTGATAGATTTTTGGGCCTATGTCAAAGCACATACATTGATAAGATACTGAAGAGATTCAATATGGAACAATATAAGAGGGGATTGTTTCCAGCATCACATGGAAATTATCTTTCCAAGAAAATGTGTCCTCAAACACATGAGGAAATAAAGAGAATGGAAAAGACTCCACATGTATCAGCGATTGGTTCAGTCATGTATGTCATCATATGTACTAGGTTGGATGTCATCTGTGCGTTGAGTGTAGTGGGTAGAAATTTTGTGGACCCAGGTGACCACCATTAGATGGAAGTCAAGACTATACAAAAGTATCTGAGTCATACTAAGGATATGTTCCTGGTTTATAGAGGAGATGAGGAACTAGTCATCAGAGGATATGCATATTCTAGTTTCCAAACTAATAAAGATGACATGTAGTCACAAATAGTATACATATTCACTTTGAATGGAGGTGCAGTGAGATAGAAGAGTTCAAAGGTGAGTGTGGTCATAGATTTTATAGAAGAATCTGAGTATATCGCAGCTTCTCAGGCAGCTAAAGAACCATTTTGGATGCAGAGCTACATCTTGGAGCTTGATGTGTTACCTAGCAGAAAATATCCCATCACACTATATTGTGATAATACTGCAGTAGTGGATCTCGCAAAAGATCCAAGGTCCCATAAGCGGACAAAGAACATACTTTAGAACTATCATCTCTTGAAGGGTTTTTCTCAGAGTGGTGAAGTTATAATGAAAAGTATTTCCATGGAATACAATGTGGCGGACCCCTGGACTAAATCCTTGACTCAGCAGAAACATGATCATCATGTGAGTTCTAGCGGACTGAATGTTGTAGACATTTAGATCTAGTCAAAGTGGGAGTTTGTACGAGTTGGTGTTATGGAATAAACTGTTTCTGCCTTGATTACATAAATATTTAATATATTTAAATATTAAATATCTTATTACATATTATTCATTTTTCTTCATGACTATAGTGTAATAATGTCTTGGAGTATTTATCGCATTGACAAGGTCATTGCAATTCCTCGTTATGATGAGTACCTCGAAGTGCTATAAAAATATTCACAAATATAGTTCTACGGTTGGATAACATACTATAATAGGACACATAATATACATACTTTCAGATGTTAGTACTCATAAATAGATGAGACTTTTTATCATGAAGTCCCCACTTGGTAATCTCTAAGGCGTGAGATTATGAGAACATACCAGCGAGTAGGAATTCTTCATATTTTGATGTTATCAGATATTCCTATCTTTGAGCATGTGTAATGGTCATTAGACTTTAAGATTATCATTAATACCTTTAATGACTCGCACACTTTGATTTATTAACGAAAACTATCATCCAATCATTTGGTAGGAAGTAGGGTACATTGGGTGCATCACGAATGACATGTTATTAATGTATAAGTCGAGGAAGGATTTGTCCCTTCCATTTATTGGAAGTTTATACCTCGGCCCAATGATTGAAATATAAAGGTTGCATAAAATTCCAGGGCCATAGTGTAATGACGAGTTTATTTTAGACAGTCAAAGAACGATATATCAAGCATAAAGTTTGATGACAATATCATGAAACCATATTGATGATTTATTCATACAAAGGGATTATATTACACAGAGACCATATGTATGTGGATGTCATTGTTGCGACTTTAAGTTCTTTCTCTTGGGTGACTTGGCTCGTTGCTAGATTATAATCTTCGACTTTAGGCAAGCTAGCCCAATCCCAATGAGAAATAATCTTAGAGGGTAACACACTAACTATTTATGGTGTTCTTGGATAAATTCTATTTGAACTTAATTAATGGAATAAATATATTCTCAAGATAGTGGAATAATTTTAATCAAGTTTAACTGATTTCATAAATTAAATAAATATTTATTCGTGGTATTGTGAAAAAAATATATTTAATTATTTTATTAAACATTTAATAAATATTCACATACTAGTTTGTGAATAAAATATATATTTATTTATTCAGGTGTTCAATAAATGGAAGTGGAGTTTGAGTGGACCAGGGATGGTCCATTAGTAAAATAATTTTTTTCAAGATGGTAAATAATTATTTAACAAGTTAGTATAAAACAAATTAATAATAACACGGTTATAATTATATGGCACGGAATTTCATTTATGATTCCATTTTGCGCATGTTGGTGAGCCACAAATAATTATGCAGTTATTGTTATTACGTAGCCTGAGATTTTTCTAAGGTTATAAATATATTTAGTTGCAGTAACACAATAAAATATTATAATTGAATCCCCATGCCGATAAATAGAGAGGTACGTCTATTGTGCCATGTAAAGGAAACCGGTGATGCAAGAGAAATTCCAAGTCCGTAATTTTATCTGGACTCCTCTCCTCTCTCCCTCTCTAGATTGATAAATGTTCTTCAAGATCAAAGAACATGCGATCTAGATCTATCAGCAAAAGACATTTTATTCACCGCACTATCACTCGGAAAGTGAGTGGCATCAATCAGAGACCATTGAAGCACATTTTGATCAATGATAGGGGGATTCTAATTTGGATCCTTGCAAGTGCAACAAGACAATCTAACAGGGTCATCCTGAATGACTAACATCATCAACGATGTAAGTACCAAAGAACCATATATTTTATTTCTTTAGAAATCGAATTTAAATTAATTATAAACATGATGTGAAAGATCATCTCTAAAGGTTTCAGGCCTCTTCTTACATTACCTAAATCTTTGATTCTATTCCATGGAGACTGGAGTTTTTCGTTGTATTGATCCCAGAATAATCATTGGACATTATAGAAATAAAAGTTGGTTGTTGGCCCGATCGTGCTTCCGCAATACCGCAGTTGATAAACTAACCCTGGCATAGGGGAGAAAACATTCATGTTGACAGCATTCCACATGTCCATCTTTATATCTCCTTGGATTGGTTTCTCCTAATCCATTAATAACATGTCATTCATGACGTACCCAATATACCCTACTTCCCGCCAACTGTTTGCATGGCAGTTTTCATTAGTAAATCAATGTGCATGAGTCATGACACATATTATTAATGATCTTAAAGTCTAAAGACCATTACATATGCTTGTAGATAGGAATATCTGATGACAACAAAACATGTGGAATTCTTACTAGCAGGTATGTTGTCATAATCTTTCCTCTTAGAGATTACCAAATGAAAACTTCATGAGAAGAAGTCTCATTTTCTTACGAGTACTCACACCTAACAGTCTGTATACTATGTGTCCCATCATAGTATGTAATCCAAGAGCAAAACAATATATGAGAATATTTTCATAGCAATTCAAGGTTCTCATCATAGCATAGAATTCCTATGACATTGTCAATGCGAGAAATACTCAAGGACATTATTACACTAGTAATGTAGAACAATGAAAAATATGAAGTAATATGTTTAATATTTAAATATATTAATGTACAAGATGTTGGTTCTAGAATACCAACTCTTACACTAACCACCATCCCCTAACAACGTGGACTTGGGAAAACCACTCATGTCCCCATAACATTTTAGACTTTGGATACCACTCATGTATCATCATGGTCTCATGAGATATAAAACTCCACCTAATTCATTATAGTGATACAACATCCCCAAACATCACATGAAAATAAACATCACAAATTTGGGACATATAAACATAAAAACATTTATAATTCCATTATAACATACTGAAACCTAGATAAATAAATGGTTTCATCAAGACATCTGAAAATTAAAATAATAAGACATCAAGAAAAATACAGTGGATGGTATAATTATATAATATCCTTTTTGAATTGTAATAAATGTTAAAGGATATTGACATAGATAAAAAACCCTTTATAAGGGCATTGTTAAATTACTATCAAAAATAGAATAAATACAATTTAAATTTTTAATAAATTTTATTCCAAAATAAATGTTATATAAATAAATTAAAATAGAAATTTCTTTATAAAAACAAGAAAAATTGGAAATTAAGATTCATAGATAAAAATAAAGAACGTACTTTAAAAATTATTTCATGTGAAATAAAATAAAAAAATCATTCACACAAATGTAAATAAAGACTAAGATAATAGTGAATGAAAAATGTGGAATATTATTTATGAAATTATATTTAATATGTTTTAATGAAATTTATTCTAATACAAAATTACATTAAGAAATAATATAAGCATACATGATAAATATTTTAGACCCAAAAAATGACATAAGGTCGACTCCCCTTAGAAGCATCCATTCAGTTGAGTTGTTGAACAAGGAATGTGAAATGGCTAGAAGATAGGTAAAACCCAAAAATAAACATAGAAGAATAAAATAAACAGGGTTTAATAGATAATTAATAGATAGTTTCTTCCAATGAAAACATAGGTATAGAAAATCTTGATTTCTAATTTAGATTATAAAAGAAACTTTTATCTTGAACATTTCCTTGATCGAATGTGTTATAAATACCCATATAAAAGTTTAATGTTTATTTATAAAATTCATAGTAACCTTATTAATATTTATTTTACTTAATATCATTCATTTATAATTATTTTTTTATCCAAATATAATTTTTTTATTGTTGAAATTAATATTCGGGTGTTGATTGTTCTGATTTCTATACATTCTTTGGGCTGATATTTCTGGTTCTTGTTCTTTGATCATGGTTTCATCATCTACAGGATGCCAATAAAGGTAAAATATATTTACTCATAAGGTAAAAATTATTAAATAGTTATCTTTTATTTTTTTTCCCCGATATGATTAGTAACCTTAGTAATTTTTGTTACCACGATAAATGGTAAATTTGGTAATTTAGGTTAAAAATTAAAATGATAAGGAATAAAAAATAACCCTAACCCTAGCCCAAATATTATTGGATGATTATATATCATCCAAAATAAATTATGGTTCGACAATATAATTATTTATATCTATTTTTATAAGGTTATTATATTTATAATATTTTATTTATAAAAAGTCAGGGATGTCACATTCATGATTTTAATAACTATAAAATTTTTATATGGTGAAATATAGAATTTAACTTTTAATATAAATATTATTTTGAAATATTATATGATTATATTCATCATATAAATATGTTTTTAATTTTTACTAAATTAATAATTATCTTAAATGCATGTACAACAATGATGCAGTAATTATTTTATTAATGTATATATCAAATAAATGATATCAAAAATATTAGCATAAATATAATTTTAGATAATTAATGTCACACATAATTATTTTATATTACCTTTACATTTTAGGGATATATTAGAAGATATGGTTTGAATATATCATATTTTATTGAGATTTTTAAAAGTAAAAAGGATGAATAGTGTCAAAATTAACATTAATGATATTTTTAAATAAATAATATTTTATTAAATGATATAAAATTATAAAAAAAATATTAAATTCATCCAACATAATGGAATAAGGTTTCAAATGTCATCAATGATCCATTTATGAGCCTTTTTGCATTTTATAGTAACTATATTATCCCTCAATGAGTATGAATTCATGTTGTCATGGTAAGAGTTAATGGGACTAAATATGGGTTAAAACAAAACGATAGGGGTAAAAATGTCACCTAAACATGTATAAAAATTATTGAATGAGAATATTTAGACCCATACTAAACTTATATTAAATATAACTTGTTTTTTTAGCCATTTATAATTGACAATGAATTTACATCAATTTAATATTTAGAGAGTTTCCAAGAGTGCCATTCACCATATTTATAAAAGAGAACCTTCTCCCTTGCTTATTCACACCACTTTGAGCCATCTAGATCAACCAAATCCTTCCAATTTATCCTCTAAAAATACATAGTAATGTTATAGAGGATTTTTACTTCCATGAATCCAACCCTATATTCCTTAATAAAATATTAAAGGATGCCCAATGAAGAATAGGTAATCATCTCTATCGACTCCTTCAAGTTTTTTTCTTCTTCAGCTTCCTCTTCATGTGTTTTTTCCATGAAAAAATAATAAATATGGTGTAATATATATTCTAAGATGTTATTATTATTATGTAAAAACCATATTTAAAATTGTATCCATCATATAAAAGATGAAAGCACCATGCGTGCGAACACATGACTTATCATCTCCTTGCCCTGCTATAATTTGTTCTTTATCACCAATTTACTTGGATAGTTATAATGATGGAAATAATAGATATACATTATACATAGTACATGATATTAATTTTTTAAAATTAATATATCATCCATCTCTCCACCCATTCACTATTAAAGAACTGGTATCGTCACTCGTGTGTATGTACAGCCTAACATCTCCCCGATTCAATGTGATTTATTTTCCATATTCAACAATCAAGAATGGCTATAAGAATATATATAATTAATAAATATGATATTTATGACCATAATATAATTTTGGATATTATGGAAAGTTATCCAATGCATATAACCCAGACTTTCATGACAATACATGCATAGGAAAATTAAGAAGTTAACACCCGAAACAAGGGTAATAATGAAATATTATTAACAAACATGTGATAAGATGGTATAATAGGATCATATATGAAATATTAAATAAGAATATGGTTCTAATATAAAATTATTAAATTATTTAAACCATTATAAAGGAGGTATTAACACATTTTAAGGTTTTTGAACCTAATATAAGGGAATTCTTAACTCTATTTCCATTCATTGGGTTAAATTACATGTTCATTGATTATGTCATTCTATGATTATGTGTGAAATAAATTTTTATTATATTATATAGTATTTAAAATTATTTAATGTTTATTTATACTTAATACACATATTAAATTCATGTGATTAATTCTCACTTCAATGATATGATATTTGTAAGGGTTTATTTCACAAATCAAATCATTCTTCAGGATTATATCTGTCTAATTATCCAGTAGGGAATATGTTTCTTCAACATTTTCCAAAAATGATTTCACAATAAAAAATTATTATCACCATTTTTATTCATTTTTTGTTTATTTAGAAAAAATAAAAGGAATCATTAAGTCATATTTAAAATAATACCCCATTATCTTTCATTGAATAAGTGAAAGGAATATCTTTTTTAACTTGTACGGAATGCACGAAATTTCAAGCCAACGTGAATAATAAAATGTTTTAAATCTCTTTTTATAAGTTTCAAAGGTTATTTTCATTGAAAATTATTTTCAAATATTTTGTGAAATTTTATTTTTAAAAATTAATTTTCAAAATAAAAAGTATATTTTAATCAATAATTTTTTTAAAGATGTTTTCATGGTATTTAATTTCATCAACATGAATAACAATTTATTTGTACTCCAATGGGTATATTTTGAAATGATAACATCATTTTTAATAATAATATATCCATATTTCTTGTATCAACAATATACATATTTAATAAGTCGTATCCCATTTGTTTTACATGGATTACTTTGAATGATATTTTATTAACTGGGGAAATAATGACAAATTAGTTTCTTTTACTCAAAATGGATTTTTGTTGATAAGGATTATTGATTAATTAATTATATCATTAATTTAAACTTATGAGGAATTATTTTGTCATGAAATAAAGGGTGGGAAATGTATATAGAAAAAACCCATGACGCATAGGTATTATCATGAGATGAAATTAGATGTAAAAGACCCTTCGTGTTTGTTTCTAAGAATAATCATATGTGTTTCTATCCCCAGATTTAAACCATATTGTGAAAGGTTTTGGTAGTAGTGGTTTATATTCCAGATACATGACGTCAATAATAATTCATTATCTATATTCAGAAGTCAGTTGTTATTAACCAAAGGATTTAAAATATATAAAAATATATGGATGCATTTTACTCCCAATTTATTTATTTAATGGAATATGTTTTCAATAATATTTCTTTCCAGGTTGATTATTGTTATTTATTTAGGTAACCTTCTATTGTACTTAACCCTTACTGGCCATTTGATCTCCTCCCTGTATTATATTTTATTTTTTTACAGGTTTCCAAGAATTTTATTATGATTGATATGCATGGTGTGGCTAAGGGGAATAATGGTTTTATAAAAGAAAATATATTTATTTTATTTTTAAAAATGTAATTTTAATTTAAAATATGTATCTAGTTTACCAAGACTACTAAACTATTTGGTTCTTTAGGATGTGATTTCTTGTATCGTATGCCAATAAAATAAATTAAGGCACTGGCTCCAGGCTATTGGAGTTTGGGTATTTACAGTTGGTATCAGAGAAAGTTTATTGGAAATACTGGGAACTATATTAAGGAAATCATAAATTATAAAATATGACCCTTTGAAATACTCTGAGGCTAGGTGTAGAGGAACATCTCAAGCGAACTTTGTTTATGATTATGAGATTACCTAACCATAAATTTTTCAATTTATGCTAATTATTCCTCTATTTTAAGGATTATATTTTAAATTTTATAATGACATGACCAAATTTAGTGTACATCACCATTTATAAATGAGTACTAATAGGAGAAATGGGAACCTCACCAATGAAATTGATGTAAACAGTAAGAATGATCATATCTTTTATGGTATTAAGCCAAAATTTGAAGGGAACTAGTCTCCTAAACATTATCCTCGTATATGGACATAATAACATGTGATAATGAGATAGAGAAAGAATTATCTAAGTGTTATAGCTTAAAAGGGCTACAAGAGCATAATAGGATAGCTGGGAAAAGGATATTTAATGGGAATAAGGGAAATAATTATTTTACCACATGTGATAATTGTGGAAAGAAACACCTTGGTACTTGTTTAAAAGGATTAAGATCTATCTATAATTGTGGGGATAAAAGCCACACTGATTTTGATTAAAAGGGAAGGAAAAATAGTTTACAATGTTCAATGCTTTAACTATAAGGAGATAGGTCACTACCAAATCAATTTCCCTAGTTTCAAAGGAATATACATAAAAATAAGCTAAAATATCAAGGTCATGATTACGTTATTATCATAGAAGAAGAGTAATCATTAATGTTATTGTTTTTGGATTCAATAATTTTATTATTTGAGTATTTTATCAATGATGACTTGGTTATTTGAATTATCTAATATATATGGATTTTACCAAAGTACTATTTCATTAAGGATTTGAAAGTATGTGTTGAATAGTACCAAGAAAAGGGATTCAGTTAAAAGTTGAAATTCTTGTAAAATACATGATTAAGTGAAAGATAAACCTTAATATAATCCTCATGTTGTAATAATTATGATGGGACAAAGAGATGATTGATATGTACAAAGTAAATTGGATAGTGATAACTACCGTGTATCTAATTATTGATTAATTTACAAAGTGTTTTATACCCTCATAGATGGAGTTTACAATATTTTTTGGATTTAAGGAATATATTCAACAACCTAAGATCTTATTTTTAGAAGCATCATTGTTTTCATTAATGTTTTATAGTGATCAAGGTATTCGTTTATTTGGTATGTGACAAAAATATTTGCATTATATTTTTGGGAAAATCTAATTTCAAGTTCATTTCGAAAATTTAGTGACCTTACTTTGAACTTTTTTTCTTTGAATTTGGACAAATAGATTTTGGAAGAGACTTAAGATTAACATCTTTTGGAATATATTAAGTTGAATTTTGGATATTATATTTTAGATATTAAAGAATGGTTTATAATATTAGATTACATTTGATAAATATTTTTCTTTTGGAAAATATTTAAATGAAGAAGGAATTACTTATAAATACTTTGATAAAAGTTATTTAGTCATAAAATTTCATCTCGAATATCCATCTCTTAGTTTAAGAAATGAAGTGGAAATTGATCGAAGTAAAACCAAAGGATGAGATTATGCTTCTGAAATGGAAAGAAATAATGTAAATTTATTTTATCAAGTTCTTATCTAGATAGTAAAATAATCCATAAACTCTAGTAAAAGTATTTTTTAACTAAAAAATTTATCTGCTTAATTTTATTTTTGAGAAATCATCGGTCTTTTAACTGATCAGAGATTTACAGTTTTGTGATGGTTAAATTTTTGAATATTGTGTTCTTTATCACTCTCCAACATAACTAGATAGTTATATTTATATTCAATATCCATTTTTTGACTTCTTAATAATGTTATCCTATTCAAAAACCTAATGTTTTGGTGACCTTTCCATTTCCCTTTTCCTCTTATTAATATGATGTTTTATTAACCCAATTTACAAAATGGATTTTTCACAAAGGAATTTTAAAATATCAACCTTTGATTTTCAAAGTGCAATTTCATATTATGATGATTCTATTTATTGAAGGATGGGAGAATGTAATACCCCATTATTATATGGTATGACTCATTTTTCATTATAATCTCTTTGATAACTTACGTTGCATGCGACGCCCATATTAAATGAAGAATAAAATATTATTATGTTATTATTATAACATGGCCATTAAATTTGAGGGAATTAATAATATTATCCAAATTATAAAATTTATATTTTATATATTAAATAATTTCTTTTCATTCATACAATATATTTTATAGGAATAAAATAAGAACAAATCCAATTTTTTGCATAAAAGTTATATTTTTTAAAGGTGTTTTTGTCACCTTTTAAAGGAACACTTATTTTAAAACTAAATTTTTGACAATTTTAAAAATTATATTTGAAAAAAAATCTTTCTTATTATAATTGAAATATAAAAATTATCTTTGGGTGAATTTTTCATATTCTTCTAAAAAGATTGTTTTTCTATTAAATAGTGAAAATAATGATTTTTATAAAACAGTCAATTTATTTTTATTAAAAACCCCATTATGATTTTATTTTGATCTCAATTTAATTTAATTACTCTTTAGATATAAATAATATAATTTATTTCAACATCCTTATTTCTTATAAGTACATTTTTAGCCTTAAAAATTTATTTTTCAGGAACACTGTTTTTTGTTTTCTTTTACTGGATTAATGTTAAATTAATTTTTTAAAAAAAATTATTTTTAATTTTGAAAATTTGATAACATATTTTGATTTATATAGTAAAAATTTCTTAAATTGGTCCTTTTTATCTTTGGGCAAAATGAATAGTAACCTTGGAATTTTTTGTTGCCACTATAAAGTGTAAATTAGGTAATTTAGGTTAAAAACTAAAATGATAAGGACTATAAAAAGACTCTAACACTTGAAACAATATTATTGGATGATTATATTTCGTCAATAATGAATTAATGTTCATTTATATGACAATTTAGATACAGTTGGATCAGGTTATGATATTAAATATATTTTATTTAATGAAAAGTAAAAGATGTCACATTCATGATTTTAATAATTATAAAAAACATTATATAGTATTATATATAAGTTAAGATATACTTTAAATATTATTTTGAAATATAATGGAGTTATATTAATAATATTAATTTATTTTTAATTTTTAGTGAAAAAATAATTAGCTTAAATTCTTTCACAATAGTGATGCATTAATTATTTTATTAATGAAACTATCAAATAAATGATATTATAAATATTAAAAAAATATAATTTTAAGTAATTTTGTCCACAAATATTAAAGTCTATATTTAAATATTATATATTTATTAAAATAGTTGTTTAGAAGATATATTGTTTTATTAATATTTTTATAAGTCAAAGTAATGAATAGTGTCAAAATTGACATTATTGGAATTTTAAAATAAATAATATTTTATTAAATGATATAAATATCTTAATAATATCATATTCTTCCAAATAATTTATTAAATGTTTAAAAAATTTCAATAATCCCTTTATTTGTCGTTTCTAATTTTATAGTAACTATATTAACCCTCAAATTGTAAAAATCCATGTTTTCACAATATGAGTTAAAGGGATTAATTAAGGATTAAAACAAAATGTTAAGGGTGAAAATGTGACCTAAACATAAAAAAATATTGGATGTGATTATTTCAACTCATACTCATCTTATATTTTAAATAAATCGTTTTTGGATCCTTTTTTAATTGAAAATTTATTTATATTAATTTAATATTTAGAGGGTTTCCAAAAGTGCCCCTCACATCAATTATAAAAGGGAACTTAATCCCTCACTTATTCACACCAATTAAAACCATATATTTGACAAACAAATTCTCATTTCTCTTCTAAACATATTTATTTACGTTCTAGAGGTTCTTTTCTTTAAAAAAGACCTACCCCAGATCACATAATAAGAGATTAGAAGAAGTCTGCCGAAGAAGAGGTAATTTTCATTATCGATTCTTCCATGTTTGTGTATTCTTACACTTCCTATTAATTTTATTTTTCCATGGTATGGTAATAAATATAGTATCATATAAATTATTATGTGTTATTATTATTATCAAGAAACCATATTTCGGATTTTATAAATCCTACGAAAAACAACATCACTACGAGTGCATACATGCGGCTTACTGTCTCAACATTGTGGTACAATTTTTTTCCATCACAACTTTACTTGGATAGATATAATTTTAGAAAAAGTTAATATATATGATAATTATGACATGATATTTATTCCATAAAATTAACCAATCATACATTTCCCAACCCATTCACTGTTGATGGAATGATATTGTTGCTCGTACATACATACGATTTATCATCTCTACATCTTGATGCAATTAATTTTCCGTATTCAACAATCAAGAATGGTTATAGAAATAAATATAATGAATAAAAATGATATTAATGACCTTAATATCATTATTTATATTAGGTAATGGTTTTCTATTTAGAGAATCGGAACATACATGACAAAACATTCATAAGAAAATGAAGCAGTTAACACCCGAAACATGGGTAATAATGAAATATTACTGAAAAATGTGTTATAAGATGATATAATAGGATCATATATGATGTCATAAATATTAATATGGTTATATTATAAATTAATAATATTCTTTGTAGCATTATACAGGTGGTTTGAAAAAATTTTAAGGAATTTTAACCAGAGTTAAGTGAATTCTTAACTCAATTCCCATTCATTGGGTTAAATTACTATTGCATTGATTATGTCTTGATAAAATTATGTGTGAAATGAATTTTTATTATACTATGTTTTATTTCTACACTTTATGGATATTTAATATTAATATACAAAATCTATTCATTTGATTAATTCTCACTTCAATGATATGATATTTGTAAGGGTTTATTTCACAAATATCATTATTGCTTGAGATTATTTTTATCCAAGTCTCCACCAGGGAGTATTTCTATTCCAAATTTTCTAAAAAAAGTCACTAAAATTGGTTTTTAATAAATTCATTTTTATACATTTTTTATTTCATTAACAAAAATAAAGAGAATATTTTTTTATTTTCAAAATAATTCCCATTTGGATTTTACAGAAAAAGTGAAATGAAACATTGTTTTAACGTGTAAAACATGAAAAAAAATTATAGTCTTCATAACCAATAAATGTTATTAAATATACATTAATAATATTCAGATATTATTTTCAAAAAGGATTATTTACAAAATATTTTGTTAATTTTTAGTTTCAAAATGGGATTTCCAAAATAAAAAAGGTTATTTTCCTCAACAATGTTTTTAATGATATTTTTATGGTATTTCAATTCATTAAAGACACCAACCCTTTATTAATACTCCAACGGTTATATATTGAAATTATATCATTCGTTGTGATCATTGGATATACATATTTATTGTATCAAAGATATGAATTTTTCCTAAGTTGTATGCCATTTCTTATGGGTATTAATTTTAAAAGTTTCTTGATTAATGAGGGAAATAATGTCAAATCCATATATTTTACTCAAAATATATTTTTGTTGATAATGATTATTTATTAATTAATTAAATCTATCATTTCAATTTTTGTGGAATGGTTTGGACATTCAAGAGTGGGTGGGGACCAAATATATAAAATACCCTCAATGCATCGGTAGTCTCATGAGATGAAATCAGTTGGCAATAAACCCTTCGAATTTTCTTCTAGGAAGAATCAGTGAGGTTTCTACCCATATACATAAACCATCATGAGAAATGTACTTATAGTAGTGGTTCATGTTCAAGATACATGAAGCCCAATAATTAATCATTGTCTGCATTCAAAATTTAGTTATTATTATCTAGATGATTTTACTTTGAAAATATATATGGATTTATTTCATTCATATTTTATTGATTCAATGGAATATATTTTCAATTTTTTACATTTCCATGTAGACTGTTATTATTAGTTCATGTTAGCTTAGATTTTACTTAACCATTACTGAGCATTTGAGCTCACCCCTTTCTTATGTTTTATTTTTTCCTAGGATTCCAAGTACTTTATTATGATTGATATGTAGGGTTACACTAAGGGTAAAATGGTGTCCTCAAAGAAAATACAACTATTTTTATTAAAAATGTAATTTCATTTTCAAATATGTATCTTGTTTTCAAGTACAAATACACTATTTTTTCCATTGGGATTTCATTTCTTGTATCTTTTTATAATGTAATAAATTAATTCACTGGCTTTGGGCTACTAGAGTCTGGGTATTTACACTCAAAAATTAGGAAAACATCTTAAATTAATCATCATTAAGTCATTTTACCTATATTCATATTTTATTATTCATTAATAAGGTGAAAATTATGTTGAAACTCTTTTTTTTTACTTGAGGAAGAGAAGGTTTAATGGTAAATACCTAATGTAATTGATAATTGAACGAAATCAAATATCACATGTCTTCTCCCCAAGTATTCCCCTTAAAGGACCAAACTATGCGCATGTAATAATCACGTAGGTCCAAAATACATGCCCATAAGACTCATGCAGGCCCATACATGTGCTCCTAGTAACTCATGTAGGTCAAACATATATTGTCCAACATGTGAAACTAACCCCTCATGCATGAAAACCCTACATGAGTGACCTATTTAAATTTCCTCCTTTCACTAGGGTCCTGAGTTTTCTAACAACTAGAAAACTTGATCAAATCATTTTTATGACTAAAATCTTGAGGAATGTTCTTGAAGATATTATCACCCTAGTCCCTCACCTAGGTCTTAAAACCCCTCGGGTAGTCCTCCAAGACCCAAAAGAAGAGGGAATTAATGGGAGTTCAAGGATTATAATTCATCCAAGGCATAAACAATAAAATACTTCCTTGAGGAGCTAATTTCTCTTCATCTTGTAGTTCAATGGGGGAGACCCCTTCCCAAGATTATACCTATGCAGGATCCTTCCATAAACACATAAGGAGACTCATAGAGGTCTAATAAATTTCTCACCCAAGTTTGGTTTCCTGGGTTGTTCTTTTCTGAGTTATCACCTATATGAGGAATCCTCTAACTCAACCAGATATCACTTACATGAGGCATTGTCCAACTCACCCTTGTATAACCTACGAGAGGAAGTCTCTAACTCAGTTACGTGTCATCAATGTGAGGTATCCCCTTGATCCCTATTTTCATGTATCCAATGATTGGGAACCCCTTTTTCTTGGTCCCTTATCTAAAGTTTACCAAGACAATACCCCTTAAAAAGCCCCCAGACATGAATGATCTGAATCTAGGGCACATCATTGTTCCATCTAGGCCATATATTCCCATGGTAGTGGAAGTCATATGTTTTTACTTTCTAATTTGTGGGATCATAATAATGTCCTAAATCATACATTCCTATGGTAGTGAGGATCCCAACCAGAGAGATGTTGCTAGATGTATTCTCAGTCGGGTTTACGACATCTGTTTCTTGTGGGCCCACCCTCTTCCTCTCTTTCACTGATAGAATGGGGAGGGGAGGGGGTCTTAAAAAAGGAATCACTTATAGAATAATCCCATATCCTTTATTTTGGGAAATTTCCCCACTATAAATACCATATATATCATCCACTAGAAGATGAAGTAGATTCAATGGATTGCAATATCTTCCACTTTCCCATGTTCCTCATACCGAGCATGAATCGTGTGGTATAAAAGGTTAGTGTTGATTGTGTCATCAGTGTGATAAAATAATCACCACCTAGGAATTCTATTAGTTGTAATACATAAACATTTTATCAAAAAATAAAAGGGGAATATTCCCAAGGAGATAACCACCTAGACCTCCTCTATAGGTACAATAATCAACCAATTAAAACTATATAGGATTTTATTCCCATCTAAATGTGATGCATTGGAATCTTCCTTGAGCTTCAGACCTGGTACCACAAATTCACCATAATATTCTCTATTCCATATTCTTATTAGGTTTATACATAACCTGGAGTTCCATATTACTTTCAATTCCCTCATACTTTTTTGGCATAATTTCCACACTAGCTTTTTCATGGGACCTTTCACCTAGAAATCATTACCGCATGATGTTAAATTGCATGGTCTAGTCCTTGTCACTAACCTTAAAAGGTATGAGGTGTCCCATAAATTGGTACTAAACTATGTGGTTTCTGATTACTCTAATTAGGATATGTAGGAATACCCTTTCAAGGGCCTGATCCCAACATTGAATCAACTCCCTACTCTCTGGATGACTATACATTATATAATACCTAACTGTGTGGTGTAAAAACAGAATCACAAAACAACAAATGTAGCCAAGAAAATTCTATCAATGGAGGACCACAGATACATATAGATGGTTTTTCATCAATACATGGAAATAATTGATTGTTAATACATAGGTTTTACTGATTCTATATTTTTAATTTAAAAGGGATACATGAATATGTCTTAAATTAATAAGAGAGTTTCTAAGTAGGAAATAATTCTCCATAAAAGGGTGCGATGAACCTGACCTCTCCTCATCTAAACCAATGTTTCTTTTTAAGTTTCATTGTTTATGTTCTCCAATGATCACCTACCTTTGGAAAGTAGGCCCATTATCCATCATTTATGGGAGATTCATTGGGTGTTTCTGGTTCCTTAAACAAGCCTTATTAGAAACCAATCACAATAAGCAGGTGTGAAACAAAAATGGTGAATATAACATGAAACCTTTCATTAACAAAAATTATTTCATTTCCCACATGTAGTTCTCCTTTCATACTCTTATAAAGAAACATATGCCCAAACAGGGATCTATTAATACAATAAATTTCATGTGTGTTCACCAATTTTGATTCCACTTTACTAATTTATCATGTTTTTTTATCATATAAATCTAACATGCACTTTTATCAAACCCATATTTAATCAGATGGAATCCTACCAACTAAAAAATGTACAAATATATTGTTTCACAAGTTGGATACTAACCCAGTGTCTTTAATTTCATGTTTTTAATGCACTGGTTTGGTTGTACTGCCTCAATGGAACTATTCTTACCTTAGAGGATGCATTTGTATCCCTACAAGTTATATATCCAATTCAACCATTCAATCAATGATGTTTGGTGGAAAAAATGTAGATGTTGCCTATTGAAATCTCAAACTACTTCAAGAGACTTTCCTGAGAACATAATAATAAGTTCCTTCCTTACCATAAGGAGGAAGACAGGGAGGTCAGTGATGACCTCATCTCAATAACACAATAGTTGTCATGAAGGGATCTTACCAGCAACCACTGACACTAATGAAGCATGGAACCAAGTCCTCATCATGATGAGGATTTCACCTTACAGGCTTCGGATCTAGTCACTCAAACCTAAGAACCCATGAAAACCTACTGAGTTCAATGATCAAACAACCAAGAACAAGCTCGCATACATGTTCCTACAAGATAATCCAACCAATAAGATTTGATGGAAACCTATGAGTAGGTCCATATACTTATTCATGCATATAAATTCTACCAATGAAATATTTCAGTAATCAAAGAAATCTATCAGAATTCCTTGGAATAAAATAATGGGGACACCCATGTCTCTACCCTTGTATATAACGATTTTTAATATATCTCGAAAAGGAATGGAGTATAAAAGTATGGTTAAGTCCTTTATTGAAAAATTAATGGTAATATATTCCCATTCAAACTAAAGAATTCACTCATTAAATCCTAGTTTTTTTAGAAGGATAGGAAACAATCCCAACCCACATTCTAAAAACTTACCAAGTCATAATTACCACATTAGTAGTTGTTGGCATTCTATAATGTAACCCCACCTTCACAATCAAAGTTTCCCATCAGTGTAATATGATGGTCACTTAGGAGTGAACACACATCTCTTCCCACATTCAAGAGGTTCTTCAAAAAAATTCTGTAATAAATGGGTAAATGGATTGGGAATATATCCTTGTTCTAACTAGAGGTCAATAGTCTACTTCAATGACCAGTCCATTATAGCAATATTTCCCAACCAAAATTCTAGAAGCATGTCTATAAATCCTAAAATTATCATAAGATCCTCTTAGATAGGCTCCAATGTATGAAAGTTGATATTTGCAGCATGTGACTATAGAAGCCCGAAGGAGAACACCTAAAAATAAGTCACACCAAAGGTGATAAGAAATCCAAGTGTAGACCCACAATAATACACTACTTACGGTTGGTGTTCTTCAGGCTATAAAATATATATCAATGGTGTCCAGGATCCTGTTGATCTATTACCAAATTTTGGAAGCAACATTTATGGTTACAAAGGTCCTCCTCACAAAATTGTTACCAGTAACTCTACTTTTCCTCCCCAAAAAATATAACATGAATTTCTCCTTCATAGTCCTAAATTGATCATTCATGAGAGTCCTTCTCTTGATGAGTGTCATGGAAAACAACCTTATGGTTAGAATATTAGATAAAATATGATCCATAACTTATCATATTCCACCATAATGATCCTCCCCAGGGTATACATTACAAAACTTATTATTTTAGTCAAACATCAAACCATTTCAGCAGTCCTCCCAATCGTGTAATTTTCCCTAAAGTTCCTCCCTATGGTAATATTTCATTTCGACAAAAAGGCCCTCCCCTTTTTGAATCATCTATGAGAAGGCCCTCATCTCATGAGTCACTTGTGAAGATGAGTCTATCCATGCTTGATTCCTTATCATTGAAAATTGTTACCCTTTCTTAACTAAAAGAAAGTCCACGTCAAATCGTACCTTTTAAACACACTCATTGATCTTGATCCCCCCAACTTAGTAGAGGATATTCCTCACAACCCCACTGCTTAAAGTAAATAATTTGAGAAATCTCCACTTTTATTAGTCTAGGTTGTAGTATCTTCTTTAAAATATGAATTAGATTCATTATTTATGAGGAATAATTTAGCTGAAGAAAATATTTTGGTTATGTTTTGGCCCTTACCCAATCCTCAATATAGTTTTCCAGAATAATTTTTGGAAGAATGTGTGCATGAGATTCACTTTAACATATGGATGAAACATCATCACCATAGGAATAAATTTTTACATTATGATGGATATAAATATCATGTTGAGGCAATCTAAGAACTACATCATCAAATTGACTTTCCTTCCCTTCCATCTATACGACACTCAAAATTGGGAAAACAGTGGGAGGGTCTCTAAAATGAAAGCCCTAACATGTTAATAAATATATTATAGTTGATCAAAAATTCTCAATACTCATTCAAAATTAGGGGATGGAGTGAGAATAGTGAATTTTGTTTTACTATGCTACCTGATCAGCAGGGCCTGTTAGAAGTGACATAAAACAACATCATTTCTTCTAGCTTTCTCTCAGAAGTATACATTGCTCACAAAATATGGAACAATTAGTAGTAATCGGCCTTGAAAAAACTCAAAATCATCTATCTGGATGAAAATAATTCATTTAAAGACTCTTGAATGTAGAATTAGATTAGGTTGATCCAGATTCTCATTTAAAGAAGGCCAATTACCAAACAAAAATAATGTGTTTGAATGAAAGGAGCTCACATGAACACCATATGATACACCTGGATCATTGTTCAATAAATATCCATTGGAAAAAAAAGATAATTCATGACAAAAGGATCCATAGAGATATAGGAACTACCCTATACCATAGGGATAGGGGTATTTTAAGCCAACTTACCCTCACAAGGCTGATAGATAATGTTAGAAAGATTGCAGTTGTGGAGTGGGAACAACCCAAGCCCATAGGGCTGAGGGAATTTTTACCACATCATCCTCCCAACTATATTTTAGTATTTTCCCAATTGGGAGAAAGGTTAAATGAATAATCCTCCCAATTTTTACCATTTTGTGACCTGGGTTACTCAACCAAAACATGCATAAAAAAATTTAGGATATTCTATTTTTGTCACCCTTTACTAGGAAACCATAAGAGGATCTTTGAAGGAGAAGATGAGTCCTTGTAAAGGGTGAAAGCAAGATAAATATTTCTAGTGTACCACCACTCTCGAAGATCATAGTAATTTCATCATATATTTTTAGGGAACCCAACCATCATGTCATTCCAATGTAAATGTGACACCAATAATGCATTATGCATCGGTAAACATCATTAGAACCACCCATGAAGATAATACAGAACATGAATCCGATATAGGGTAAAAGGAGGAGTATTTTCCATTAAAAATAAAGCCCATATAAATATGAAAAAAAAATGTGTGCAGTAAAAACCCATATTTCAATATGAATTTGGGGATTCCTTTAAATGATCCACTACCACCTCCTCAATTGGAATATTCCACGGAAAATAGTAAATACAAGGTTGTATCACACTTTCTTCCCAAAGAGGTTAAATCTATCACACTTTGGGAAATAATTTCTCATTATGAGGAATAGATAAAGGATTTGAGAAAACTCAGTGTGGAACTACTCTAAGGAAACAACCCTACTAGATATGTTATTTAATCAATGACTCCTCTTTCATAATTAGCTAATGTACCTTATCAAAGAGGATTCATTACATTAAAAAATGTATAGTTGAAAAATTTGATCAATATTTGATACTAAAAAATAATATATGTATACCCTATAGTGTTGAGATACTAGTAGTAACCCCCATTGGGAATACAATGAGAGCTAGGTTAGATGCATAAAAATAGGCCATCCCCTGTAGGTTACCCATAATGAGTAAAGAAGTAAATCCCATAGCTTACATGAAAAGATATTCCCCTGAGTACAGATCCAATACATTTGGCCATTCCTCCCCAACTCATCGAAACTATCGAGTCACTGGTGATGCAATTGGATGTCATGGAAGGATGATGTGAACTAGTTCAACAAAAAAGTAAGTCATATGCTAAATGGGTGGATGTGACTCTTGTACCACCAAACATTAGGAATAATACTTTACCAACATTTAATGAATTTAGGGATTCAAAAAGTATCTAATTCACTACATGTATCGATGTGGTTCAATGATGGAAACCATCAACATTAATAGGCAACCTAGCTCAGGTGTTCCATGTAGGCCTTAGAGGGACCATCCTTCACCTGGTATACCATTCTACTAGATGAATCAATTAAAGGGTGGGAAGATTTTCAATGAAAATTAATCTATCAATTCAATACTACATTATAGAAGATGGTGGTCCTTGAAATATCAGAGTAGATAATGAGAAAATCATAGGGTTATCAGTTTTATTCTGAGGTGGATGATTTTGACTTCCTCCTTGAAATATCAAATTCCCCAAGAGTATTTGTTAGGTATTTTCATTGAGAACCTTCATGACAAACTGTGAATGCCACTCATTATAGTAATGTATCCATGTTGATTTTGAGATATTCTCTGAGTATCATAAAGTATTAATGATTATATTTAGAAAACCATGTCTAATTTTCATCATATACTAGAAACCCCCGGAAAGAGAACATGTATGGATAAAATGGAAATAGTCACCCTGAAATGGACTCTACTCAATATCTATATCCAAAGTATACATCTCATCATGTAGAAACACCTCATAAACAACAAAATAAATAACAATACCCCTATCTAGATGTGAATAGGGAACCTAAATGTTCCCAAGTTGAGTAATAGAAGAATAAAATTTATTCCTTCAAGTTGAGAAAATTATTGGTTGTTTTAGATTCAATTAAAAACAAATTATTGAGGATTATAGAGCCCAAGAGGCCTAGTCAAGTTGGTCTTTATGACTGTACAAATTATTTCTCTTATTATCTCACATTATGTCACACTACCTAATAATTTGTTGATTTTTAAATAGATCTGGAAAAAGGGAGTTGACTATAGGAAAGTGAATTTGGGTAAACTACTAGTATAAGTGGCATTTGTTTCTTCCACCACTCATGAAGAAGAAGATGGATTGAAATATGTTACATGAAAGTTTATATAAAAGTTCAATGATTTTATGACAAATAAAACAATCAACCTAACTCATGAAATATGTATGGAATAGTAAAATCAAATTAATTTCACCCTCAGTCTCTCCTGTTATGGCTCAAATAGTTTATGTGGCATTTATGTCTTCTAAAAGACAATATTCAAAAAAGTGGTATAGTCATAAGAGTAAAAAAACAATAATAGGAGTATGAACCTATATTCAAACCAAAATATGTTTGGAACCTTTCATACTTCATGCCTCCAAAAATACCATGGGCATCGTCCCACTAAACAGTACCACAATAATTTTCCTATTGGGATGGATTCCTATCAAATAAATATTTTATCATTAGTTCCATTAATTTCATTAATTTAATGAATCCATTCTATAATGAAGAGTGGTATTAAAAACCCAAACTCCCTACACCAAATCAGGGAACTATAGGTGGAGGTTGTATAGGGCAAAGTGGAAGATGAATATATAGTCATTGTCGAATTCAATATTTTAGTCACATCCCCTCCAGAGTTTTTTATGATATTGAGACTCATGGAAGATATCTTCAATGATTGTAGGAAGAAAAATAAAATAAAACAAAATTTACTAAAATTATTCCAAATCCGATCATTTTGGAAGATCGACTAGAAGGGGAGTAGAGGCCTTGTCAGACCAAGTTGGTAGGAAGGCCAAGTCGGCCTAATCCAATGGTGCGAAAATTACCCTCAACATCTACTCAACCACTCGACTCACAAACCCTAGGCACTTTAACCTCTAAATATCCTTCTTGGGAATAAATCCTAGTAGTAAGGTGTAGTTCTTTGACTCATAAGTATGTCACCCTAAAGTATTTGACATTACTTTTGGTGAAGCTATCAATTCCGGATGCTCTTAACCTATCAGAGGATCACAAAGAAGCACTTTTAGAGGCTCTGTTAGGCCCTAAAGATTTCCAATTTGCGGCCACTAGTGTAGAGTTATACTAGGAAGAGATCAAACCTATATAATTTCATGTTTTCTTCAATTTTATAGAGTAGGATAAGGATGTTATGATACAGGGACACATCGGGCCCTTGTATGTGTCAGGAAAACTAGATGTCATTGATGTTAGAAAAGATTTCATTATCAATGGATTAAGGGTTCAATATCATCCTGATATGAATGCTCCATTAGTTAGGTTACATTGAAGAGGACTTATCTCTATTCCATGGCACTCCATGGATATTATAAGATTGATTGAAATCCCCTTGGTTGAATCAAACATAGAAATCAATTAGGGGACATAGTGTCTAATTTATCATTCTTGGTCATTAGACAAGATTTGGTTTTTAATATCTTTCTTGGAAGGCCATGGATGCATAAACATGTAGAAATACCTTCATAATATCACCAATTTCTCAAGTATTATGTCAATGGGGGAAGTAGAACATTATATGGTGGTAAATCTTTTTTTGAATCTTATAAGGCTGAATACATTGATGCATGATTTTATTAGAGAGGACGGGAGAAACCCATGAACTATGATGTTTCTTGGTTTATAACCCCAAATGGTTTATAAGTAGCCCTATCAATACCAATTAAGGTCCTCAGTGATAAATATGTGATATCCATCAATCATATTTAAGATGTTAGTTTAGAATTGGGCATGTATTTTCTAATCCTCATGATATCATTAATGATAATTGAACCCAAACATAAAGAATAGGTCATTCATCCTTTTAATATTAGTGAACCTTTAAGAGAAAATTCCCCCACTTCACGCATATGAATTTAGCAGACCCTAACATCATTAGCTGAATCTAATGGAATTGTTTCATCACTATTGGGGAATGGATACATCTTTACCTCTAAATCTCTTAATATCAATCATTTCACTAACTTTAATAATTCCCCTTCACCACTCATTAGTACCAATGTGGGAACAAAATGAATAATAGAGGAATATAATGTGGAAGTGGAAGATGAATATGACCACAAATATGATCATCCCTTATTCGAGGAAGTTATCTCTTCTATATTCGATGAACTCCAATAGCTCAATCTGCGATCAAAAGAAGATCTGTGGCCTAAGATGATCATTACTTCTATTTACAATGAATAAAAATATGTATAAACCCTTTTCATAAAGATAAATTGATATTTATTCAATTGTAATTAAATATAAATTACACTCCTTGATCTTGACATAGTTTCCCACCACTTGGGTCTTCCAAAAGATCATCATGGTTACAAGAAGGTTTCTAGGAAAATACATTCGACCCATACAGCCAATGTTGAAGCTGAAGTTGACAAGATCATCAAAGACAAATTTATTTAGGAAGTTCAATACCTAAAATGGAATTCTGGTATAGTCCTAATAAAGAAGAAAATGGATAACTTAGATTTTGTAATAATTTTATAGATCTCAATCAACGGTGTCCAAAAGATGAATTCCCATTTCTAATTATATAACATATGATTGATTTGATTTCCAATTACCAACATATATCTTTCATGGATGGATATTCAAGATATAACCAAATAGGTATGGCCCCTATAGATAAAGAATCCATAGCCTATAGGTCACCCTAAGGAGTATATTCTTATCATGTGATTAATTTTATCCTAAAAAATATTGGAGCTACATATCAGTATTCCATGCAATCCATCATTAAACCTTTTTTTGGGAATGTATATCAAGTTTTAGTTTGATGATATTATAGTAAAATATCATCAATGTTCTGAACAAATCACTAACCTTAAGACCATTTTAAAAAAGCTTCAATAGTATATCCGAGAAACAAACCCCTTGAAGTGTTGTTTTGGTGTTACCTCAGGAGTGTTTCTCATCTTTTTAGTAATCCATCATAGCACTAATGTCAATACTAATAAGAGAAAGGCAATCCTAGACAAGTTACCTCCTCAAAAACTTAAATATTTTAGTGAAATAAAAGGAAAACTTGCCTAAATTTTCTATTTTAAAGATAATATTTCTTGCAAGTACATTCCCTTAAACAAGTTGGTTAAAAAAAGAGTGATGTGTCAGCGGTAAAAACATTATCAAGAATCATTCAATAATCTCAAGAATTATTTTATAATTCCACCAATTCTAATGCTTCTAATTGATGGAAATCCTCTCATCTTATATATGACATACTTATATAGAACACTGTGTGATTTCCTCACAGAAAATAAGGATCCCTAAATGAAAAAAATCATTATTATCTTAGTAGAACCATGCTCGATACTGAGACTTTTTATTCATATATCAAGAAGAAATATCTAGAAATAATCTTATAAATTCAAAATTTGAGGTACTACTTGTAATATCATGAAGTCCATGTGTTCTCTTGAACTAACCTTCTCAAGTACATCCCTAAATTCCCTATGTTGATCGGATGTTTGGTTTGGTAGGTGGTCATATTGCAGTAGTTTAACATCTATTTCATACCTCAGAATGTAATAAAGGGGAAATAATTGGTTGATTTCATACACAGATCACCCTTCTTTATAAGAAATTCCTATTAATACCGAACTACCAAACAAATAAATATTCTCTATTTATGTCTCCCATCAAACATGTGAGATGTATTTTGATGGTACGTCTAGAAGCCCAATAGGAAAAGGGGTGGAAGACCTCAGGATTAAAATAGTGGTGTTAGGGGTTATTCTTATCTCTCCAACAAAGGAAGTCTTTCCCCATTACTTCTAATTTTCAAAAGGCTTCACCAATAATGAGGGAGATTACTAGAACCTTATTATAGGATTATAGCTCACACTATAAATTCCAATGACCCAACTGAATCTTAATGTTGATTCAAAGATGGTAATGAAACAAGTCATTGGTGATTATGCTATTAAAAAAGAATATATGGTCCCCTTTCCTAACTATGACCATGAATTTATGGTTGAATTCCCTTTAATGACAATATTGACTCATATTTCATGCTCATATATTGCTCAGGTGGATGCATTGGAAATTATCTTATACCTGTTTCAGATCAAGATAGATATGAAACAGTCATCATCATTGAACATCCTAGAATTGTATCGTCATTTGATCAGATTAACATGGAAGAGATCAATGACTCCAATTCTACCCTTGAAGTAGATAATCCTATGAATGTTAGGATGATGCACATCCTGGACAATCTCTAAATTGGGAAACTTCTATAATATAGAGCTAGAAAAGAGAATATCAAATGGAAGGCATTTAATTTCATCATCTATGACAGTCAGGGTCATTAGAAGGCCCTCTATAAAAAATGGTTTAATAGAATATTCCTCAGAAACATTGATAGAGGGGATAATATCATTATTATTCAAAAATTACAAGTTAATTACTATAGAGCTCATCAATTAAGAACCAAAAATTCTCTCCAAATCATGAGGCTTGAATATTGACGGCCTTCGATGATGCAGGATTACAAACAATTCAGAAAAGAGTTTCAACCTTGTCAAGTGCATTATAATTTTATCCAACAACCCCTAAAGTTTTTTCACACTAAAAAATACTCCAGGACATTTTCTATATAGGGAATTAATGTTGTGGGACCATACCCTCCCACTACATCCAAGCAATTGAAATACATCCTCGTTACTTCCAACATCTTCTCCAAATGGGCTAAAACAATACCACTCAATGAAGTTGGGAAAAAAGAATTATCAATTTCATGAATTCCAATAGAATCACTAGGTTTGGTACCCCTCATACAATATTGTTATAAAACATCACTAAATTATATTATTATAAATTGAAAATGTTTTACCAGGAATATAACATTGAGTTCAACCATCCAACCTTCTATCATGCATTGGAAATGGGAATATATATGATTTCAACAAAACCCTATCAAACATACTCCAGAAAATAGTGGATAATGATAAGATATCCTATCCAGAAAAGCATCTACATTTATTATGGTCCTATCGTACCACAACCTATACCACTATACAGGTGACCCCTTATTCACTAGTATATGGAACATAATCATTTTTCCCATATAAGTCCAATTTCCTTTGATATGAATCCCAATTTTTGATTAGTTGTCCATATATTATTAGTCCTAAGATAATTTTAGTAAATTGAAACATCTTGATGAAATGATACAGTGGACCTTGCATTATTTTGAGGTTCAAAAAAACTATATAACATGAGCTTCAAACGAGAAACTCTGCCATTATTCATTTCTTCAAGGGGAATTTGTTTTGATTCTCTCGGCCCTAATGATACATAGTAAGAATACTTTAATGCTTGAACCAAAATGGTAAGGATCTTTTGTCATCTATAAGTACTTTTCTAATTGAGTGTATTCATTGATCACCATATAAGTATAATGTATTATTCCACCGACCAAACAAATATTTGTTAAGAAATATTTCAGGTGATTAGTGACAAATAGTCCTAGTCGTATGACCCAAATGACAATATATCATTCATCCTTACCAAAATACATTAAACGATAAATAGAAATCCTTATCGAATGACCCTAAAAGGAATGAACCATACCACCTAGGATGTAAGACATTTAACTATATGAAAAATTCTTCATCACATAATGTTAAAATTTAATCTTACTCTAAGAACCTAGCATAGGATTCCCGAGGAGACAATCCTAGGAAGCCCCATATGATGAACACAGAATGACTTTCATGACATTATTTCATGAAAGCCTTCATGTCTCTTTCATGATAATTTCATTACCGCATGAAATTAAAACCACATGGAATTACTAGAACTATGTGTGCCGTGATTCTCATTTTGATGAGATATGTAGTAACACCTAGTTCCTTTATCCTAGTCCTATTCAAAGAGTAAAAAATTCTTACCTCATTCCTTGTATATGATCAGATTAGTGCAGAAAATACTTACATAGAACTATATATGGAATAATTCTACTTTCCACTGGATAAATATTGATTTTTAGACATATTATCATAGGACCAACCACAAATTTTGAACCTAGTTATAACTATTTTGAGAGTGCTTCACTAATTTTCATTCATTCTTATCAAATTCCTCCTTACTGACTGACGACACCACTCCATACCCACTGGTTTTAATATGTTTCTTCAAATTTCTCCCAGGAAAAAAAGTGAAACCCCCCTCATTCCTAGTTTATCACAGTGATCATAGCCCATGTGGGCTTAGGATCTTAATAAGGGCCTCCTTACATGATCAGGTCACTTCACAATCCAAACACGATGACTATAAACTCTGTGTACTCCATCCAAGTGGTGTTTGTACAATGAAAGACTTCATACCCCCTCTTACTATCGGGTAAGATAATTTCTTTTTTGCATGGTTTTAACTTCATGTTTATGTCCCTTTCATATGATATTAAATTTTCCATTATTTTGGACCTTTCCTAAGAGAACCAACATCACCGGTGTCGGTTCCCTAAAATACATATATCTCATAACTTTGTATGGATAGATTACTATAACCACAGGATACATAGTAATGTCTGGATTTTCATCTTGTCCCAACCAAAATATGAAAAAATTCCTCATCTTCATAAAGGAAGTCGAACAGTGTGGGGAATATATTTTAGAGAAACATGTGGCTTCATTCACATCCTAATAAGGTATGCACGGATTCTTGGATCCTACATCCAGGCTCATCTGCAAAACAAAAAAAATACAGCTACTCTCTTGTGTGTGAGTTAGATCCACAAGAGTGAGTTTGGGGAAGGTTTTCACTCCATTCGTTAACCTATATTTGAAAAAATTATCCTCCCAACATACAGACCAGACTAGTACATAGAAATTTAACTATAAATATATATATGGGTTAATTCCTATTACCACAAGATATGTAATGACTTCTAGATCTAAAATACTAGTCCCAATTGAAAATGTTACTTTAATTACATATTATTGATCCCTATTTATGGAACACTCTACCCATTCATGGCCAATTCAAGCCTAAATACACCTCTTATACTCAATAAAATTTCTGTTCAAAATTCACACTTCATGTCTTGGAAAAATCAGATCCCTATAAACTTCCTTTTTCTATCAATAATTTGAGGATCAATCTCCAAAGTAAACCTCCGTTTTACTATGTATAATATTTCTCAGTCATGGAATTTCCTAATACACCTCCAAATATGGTCAGTCGTTCAAAGGCATCTTCATCCACAAGAAAAAATACTCTTACCTTCATACGACTTGATGACATTGTAAGGTAAATCTCTTTTTGAACATGGCATATGGTCATCCATTACATTCTTAACCCAACCAACTCCATTGGATTCAAAACCCCAAGGCTGCATCTTATAACCTTCCCTCTACATTCTTAGAGAATTTTAGATCATACTTGGTTGGAGCACCATGAAATGGATAGTACTGGATGTAAGACATTAAAAGGAACACCACACATCCTTTTCACATGATGTGAAACTGTATAGTTCACATCCCTATCATATGATATAAAACATTTCATTGTTGTCTCACTCACCTGATAGGACCATAATTCCTAGTTTTTGTCTTATAATCCATGCTAATAATTCAAGCATGAGTCACTTAACTAGAAAACATGTCATTGGAAATAAATTACACTCCCTCATCCATGTCTAATTCCAATCTAAATGTTCGATTCATCCCTAGACATATTCATTTCACAAACCACAATTCCAAATTTTGGAAAACTCAAACAACCCAAAACTTACCACAACTATCAGTAATAAAATCACCCAGCCAAAAAGGACACCTTTGTTTTTACTATGCATCATACACCTCAAAAATGTATTTTCATAACACATCTGTAATTATGGTTGATCAATAAAATTCATTTTCATCCCCAAGAGAAAATCCTCTTATCTCAGTATTCCCTTAAAACATCATAAAGGGAGTCACCTTTTCAACATGTTTAGTAATCATTCATTTCATACATATCACATTTCATCTCTTTGGGTATAAAAATTACAAGATTGTGAATTTAAAATTTTACACCTCATATCCGGAAAGTGTTGGAGAATTATTTGCCGACAATTCCTACTTGGGTCATTTTCCCAATAAATTATGGTCAATGTTGTTCGACCTAAAACATTAGTTCCATTGGTCTGACTCATAAGACCTTAAAAAACCAATAAAATATAAAACAATCATCAGAATTAAAACCTACAAAGGGAAACCTAGGAAAGAATTGAGTTTCAACTCACTAGACATACACTCTTCATTATTTAGGAAAAATGTAGGAATTGAAATTAAAGAGGAAAAACCTATTAATTAAAAACCCATAAAGGGTATCCAAATAAAAATATGTGTCTCTCCCACTAGGTCACATTTATATCTATATTAGGAAAAAAATGGGTGGTGATGTAAAAGGAATAAATTTTTTTGGTTTTATCATATGTCTTTAAAAGTAGTTAAACTATACTCACAGGATCCCAAGACATTAGAAAAACTTAGGGAGTCTTCTAGTTCCTATCATTTTAATTACAACGCATTGGCATAGGGATGTTCAGTTAAAGAAGAAATCTTTAGAGTTTGGTCACAATTCCGAGGAAAATATTGAAAAATTCAGAGGAGCATCCAAAAGTTGGAAAATCACTGTTATATTTTATAGAATACCATCAATATAAATTTTTAATTGTTAGAGGGCCTTATGATCCTTGTCGATAGCCTATTAAAGCTCAGCTAGATGTGTAGTATTAGCCTCCTCAGCAAGTCGTAGCTCATCTTTTGTAATCATAATGGAAATATTTTACCCAACATGAACCTCTTCTAGGAAATGATTAAGTTGTACGAGATCCCTTATTGTGGTATCCATCTCTTCTTAGAGATGTAATATTAGAATAGCTTTCTCACAAACCAATTTCATTCACTCCTCGAACTTGTTAGTGTGATTGAACTCTACCTAGGATAATGAAACACAATGATCATCAATCATTGTGAGAATTATTTTGTTGATAAGGATACTTTTTGACTCAATATATTTATCCAATGAGTGAATGATCTCCATAATAATAAATTGGACCGTCTAGTAATTAAACCCACCATACTCTAACTATAGTGACCTAGGATTTTCGTACATAGATATTACATCTTTTTAGATGAATATTCATTTCATTATGAAAATTCACACCTAACGATCATAAAGTTATAGGGCCATTTGAATCATAGAATCAAAAACAACTGGTTTATAAAATATTTACATCATCCCTCACTTATTTATTCATAAGTATCACCCTTTTATATATATCATACGTAATACCATTATTCACATATTGGGGAAGAGAAACATAAGAAAATGGTGCACTCATGTTCTCAGTACGGGTAAAAAAGGGGGATATCAATGATTATATAAACATAACATGATCAATAGGGAATAATAACCTAAAAATAAAATTTGAAAATTAAACCCTACTAATCAAAAATCATAATCTTATGTCATAGAATAAATCTTGGTAGTCATAAGACATGAATCACACAGGGACATGATCAATGAGAGAGCAACATTGGAAAAAGAGATGAAATTTTGGTATACAAATATGCATATAATATCATTTCTTTATTAGACAAGACTCTTTTCCAAGACTATCATAGTGGAATGGTTTCACACTCCAAACCATCGTAGTATTCAAGGTTCACACCCAATACTATCATGGTGGAAAAGGCCACTTATAGAATTTGGTTCCCTCCACATTATATCCCTCTTTATCTCATGAGATATCATTGTTTTCCCAATGAATTGGAGAGAAAGATAGGTCACACCCATCACATAATGAAAACCATACATATGTGTTATATAAGAACATAAATCTTTTATAATATCTAAATCCATTATAAAAAATGGGTTTTATAAACATTTTATCATAGCATAACCCGTGGAAAATAAGTAGGTTTCATAAATATCATGTCATCATAAACATAAACCAACCAGAGAAATAATAAGGATCGTATCCTTGGATCAAATCCCAAATAACATCAAATAATGTTATCATAGATTGAAAATAGTTTTAAAATATCACTTTGAATAATTTTTTAGGAAAATATCCCTCCCATTTTGGAATCATTTTTTAAAGGTCTCCCAATTATACATGAAAAAAAATTCATCTAAAAGAACCCAATAATTTTGTATAGAAAGCTGTGAATAATTAAGGCATTAAATTGGCGTAATGAAATGAAGTTGGATGTTCCCATTTATAATTGAGGTGAGGGGCCCCTTTTCAATTTATCAAAAAATATTAAAATATAATAAGACTATTCTAGAGCCAAATTTCTAGAAATACCCTATAAATGAAAATGGGTTGACATTTTCAACTATATATTATCCCCTTTGTGCTTATTTAGTATTTAAATGGTTTTTAAATAATTTAATAAAATATTAATCCTATAAAATATCCCTATTTTTAATTTTAATACTATTCATTATTTTGAATTTAAAAACATCAAGACAGAAAGATAAATTAAAACCAACTATTTTATCATATAATTAACATTTCAAGTTCATCTAGATAATTTTTATATCACCTTAAATATCTAAAATAATGTGACTTTTAATATCATTAATATAATTTATTTGATTTTATATTTTAGTTGAATAATTACTACTTCAACATTGTGTAGGTATTTAGGGAAAATATTTAATTATTAAAAATTATAAATAAATTTCTACTATGAATATAATTTCATTAGAAAAAAATTAATATTAATATTCATTCATAACAATTTTTTTCCTTATTTGAAAACATAAATGATATTTAAAAATAAGAGAGTTAAATTTTGTCACTTCATTTGGTTTAAATAATATATAAGTCCTTTTCAAGGAAAATTATCCATTAAATAACTCAATTTCAAACCATATGTGTGAAAAGTAAAATTTAATTCATTTAATAACAATTATAATGAATAATTATGCCCTTATCACTTTTTTTTAACATTGATTGACCTAATTTTACCTTTACCGAGGTGATTATTTTTTCCTCGGTAACAATTCATATTGACCAAAAAACAGGCCCAATTATCAAAATTTGAACCACTTAATTATAAATATGTAATTAATTTTATCAAATTCATTAATTATAAATAGAAGAAATTAAATTTAATGTAAGTGTGTAAAATGTGACAAAAATTGATTTTTATGAAAAAATACATTTTTAGGAATAAAACTAGACTTCTTATTATCCTACGCTTGGAAAAATATTTTTTTAATGTTTAAAAATATTGATAAATTAAGAAATATATATTTTTCATTAAAATAATTTTCTAATAGGGATTAAAATATTTATATAAAATTCATTGTAAACTTAAAATAATATTTTCCAAAAAAATCACTTTTAATTTAAAATAATTTTTTTAAATTCTAATCCTAGATTTATTTTATAAATGTATATACCATATTTTTTAATAATTTAGTTATTACTATTCATATATTCCAATATAGTATCTAGGAAATAGTACATGAATAATATTTTAATAATGTTACATGGTTTGTTTAAACTCATTCTTGCATGCAATGCAATCTATCGAATAAATCAAATTATTTGCAAATAAATATATCATTAAAATCTCAAGGTGTTACCTTCTACTCCCAATAAAATGAATTTTGCCCTCAAAATTCATCACTCGTACAAAAAAGAAATAGACCCCTCTACCTCATCCATTCTCAGGTTCCCATGTAGCTTCCTCAAATTGGTGGGTTCACTAAACAAACTTTAACCATGTGAGTGATCTTGTTTTAGAGAACTTTATCTCTGTGATTCATAATCTCATTTAGTTGTTCTTCATAAGAAATATATTTCTCTAGTGGTATGATCACTTAGTTTAGTACATGTGAAAGATTGGGTTTTTACTTCCACAAGAGAAATATATAAAACACATCATGAACCTGAGAGGGATTCATTGGAAGTAACAATTAATAAGATATCATCCCAATATGATCAAGAATTTAAAAAGGACTGATACACATAGGTAATATATTTCCATTATTTCTAAATCTCATCACTCTCTTTCAGATGATATTAAGAGGAATACCATGTAACCTACTTCAAAATCTCTATCCTTCTATGGATTTTCAGTACAATTTTTTCACCTTTAAGTTGCTCTTATGTGATTTTGAATGATTCTAACCTCTCTATCATCTTCTCATCTTGATTAAGTCCCAATATCATTACTTCTACAAATTCATTCCAATATTTTGGTGTTTTAATCTTCTTAACATTGAAGGCCTCATAAGGATCCATTTGAATACTAATGGGAAAGATATTTTTATAAAAGAATTATAATAATGGAAGGTGTTGATCCCAAACACCTTTGAAATCCATAGATCAAGCTCTCGATATTCCTTCTAGATTTTAAATGGTCCTATGATACTAATCATATATCAGAGAATTAATATCAATGAAGAAATATAAATCTATATCTAGAGCATGCTGAAGACATTTCCAAAACATTGGGGTAAACCTCATATCCCGATCAGATACAATGGAAAGTGGTACTCTTTGAAATCATACCACTTAATATATATTCTAAAAATATGATCAATATAGAAGTATTCTCTAATAATAATTAATTGTGTGTCTTTTTAAGGAGTATTATTATAAACCATAAATCATTATGGCCTTTACATGTTTAGGGGATTCCAAAAACAAAATCCATGCTGATGTTTTCCTGTTTCTATTAATGTATGGTTAATTGTTGTAGCATTCTGTTAGACTTCTATCTCTTATACTTAACTTACTACCAAACCAAGAACCAATAAACATACTGAAAAATATCTCTCTTCATTACACCCCACTTCAAATAATCTTTCTGGTCTCTATACATATTTTTACATCCAAGAAGAATAGAAAATGATAAACTATGAGCCTCATCAAATAGTTAATTCTTCAAACATAGTATTTGTGGAACACATACATGGTTCTTGAACCTTATTAGTCTATCATAGTAAAATCAGAACTCGGTAACATTTCTCACCTTCTTATGTATCGCTACATCTTCCTTCTAGACCATTATAATATTCACTTGGATAGATAGTTGAACATTTATTTGAGCCAGATAATATTTTTCAAATTCGAATAAGATTTCCAAATCCATAATTTCTAAATAAATAAATATTTGATCTTTTTTACCCTCATTATAGATATGATAGCATGATCTATTTAGCTAAAATCATCTTCCACCTTGTTCACTTACCCAGGGTGGTAATGTATTGGGAAAGTAATAATATTTAATCATCTCAAACAATATTATTTGGCATATGTTCAAGTTTTTTTGTGTGAAAATATACTTTAAACTTTTTTTATCAATATATATGTCTCACATTTTAACTTATAGATATTATATTCATATATTTAATGAAATAAATTATTGCAGTTAACTCCAAATCATGAGTTGGATAATTTTTTCTCATGGACATTCAATTTGTGTGAAGAATAAGCTATCAGCATATATTTTTTCTTTAGAAAACATCACATACACTTCTTTAATGAATCACTCTAGATCATAAACCTTTCTCCACTAAAGTGTAGTGTGAGAATAGGTTCATTGACCAAACCTATTTTCAATTCCTTGAAATTTCCATTGTATTCCTCTGTCCATATGAACATAACTCCTTTCTGAGTCATCTTGGTGAGTGGATTTGACAATCATGAGAAATATTTCACAATATGTTGATAATATCATCTGAACCCAAGAAAACTACGAATCTCAGTCATCATGGTTAGTTTAGTTAATTTCTAAAAAACTTCTATCTTTGAAGGATCTACTGATATACCCTCACATGGGATTATATATCCCAATAATAAAACATTCTAAAGCCAAAATTCACATATAGTATATTTTTAATGAATATTTTCCATCCTCTGGTTCTTTATCATAAACATTAAGTGATCTTCATATTCTTACTTATTCATTTAATGTATAATAATATCATATACAAATACTACCACAATCTGGTCAAGATAGTGCCTAAATAATATATTCACTAAGACAATGAAGATGGCAAGTGAATTAGTAAGAACAAAAGGAATCAATATAAATTCATTGTCTTCATAACTTATACAGAATCATATCTTGGGAATATCCACTTTATTGGACCTCAATTGATGATATCCATAATGAATATAGATCATGTAAAATTATTGATCTCTATGTATTTGATCAAAAAAGTCACCAATATGAGGGATATGTTATTGATTATAATTTTATTAATATCCTGATAATCAATGAAAAGATGTGTTGACGCATCATTATTATTAACAAATCGAAAAGTTGAATCCCAAGGTGATGCACTAGGGAATATGAATCCCTTATAAATATTCTACTATATTTTCTTTTTAAATTTTTGAAACTCAATTGGCACCATTTTATAAGGAATCGTTGAAATTGGCATAGCACCCAGTATGAGTTCTATTGAAAACTCAACTAAAATATTTGGTGGAATAACTAGAAATTATTTAGGAAAAATATTGAAAATTCTTTTCAAATAAGTGTATAATTGATTTTGAGTCTCTCCCCATCCGTCTGAGATAGATAACCTTCATATATAGGAATAAAGAACCACAATATGAAAGTTATTTCCATTGGAAATTCATATTCCTCCTTGAATTGATAAAAGATTATAGGTTCATTTGTAATATGAAATGTGACTTAACTTCCTCATAAATTAATATGGATATATATAGAGAAATCGAATCTATGCTAAGAATCACATCAAATTCAACTAAATGGAGAATCAAAATATTTTTAGGAAGCACCCTCCCATAAACTTTAATCGAATAAGAACTATAAGCATGATATGAAACCATTTTTCCATTATTATTTTTAACATCTAAATAAACATCTCATTTTTTATGTGAAATGGTGATACACTTATAAAATTATTTAGAAATAAAAGAGTGGGTTGTTCTAGAATCAAATAAGACATTATCTATTCTAGACTAGATGATAAGAGTAAATTTCAACATGTCATTCTTGTAATCCACTTCAGTAGTCATGATCTCATGAGATTTCCATTTGTATTTTGGATTAATAGTTATTAATGATGATCATAAAAAACCATCAGATTCATTCTCTAATTTTCACAATTCCCATGCTCCATGCAGTTTTATCATTGAATCATGGGTGTTTCATTCTGGGGATCTTCTTATCTATTTTCATCATTAGTTAACATATTCCCATCACTTCAGCATTTGATTTCCTAATGACCTTTTTTTCACACAATAAACATTTACAAAACAATTTATTATACTTTCCCATATGTTTCCAACCACACTTCATGAATAAAGAAAATTTTCATATTCGTTTCTCTATGGTTTTTCTAATTTGTTTTTAATTCTATTTTCTTTTTCATATCAAAACTATGAGGTTAATGGGTAACTCCAATCTCCATATCCATCTAAAGAGCACATTGAAAAATTTCATTATAGGTACTAAAGTCTGTAATAGCTAATTCCTTTCATAGAATATTTTTGGGCCACAAAATAATCAATCAATTTTAATTTTAGTTTTGATAATTAAAGAAGAGGGATACCATTAAATTCTTGAAAAAATTTCCACACAGTAAAAAATGGATTCTAAAGGACCCCGGGACACCCTGAGAGGGGAGGGGTGAATCAGGGTGTCAAATTTTTCTTTTAAAAGTTGTGGATCTTGTTCCCACGTTGGTAGGAACTAGTTTAACTTGTATGATGGATATGAGAACCAATCAAACATTCACATGAAAAGATAAACCACAACACTTTTTACTTGGTTCACAACTAAGGGCTACGTCCAAGGAGCATACGCCGACAGATCTCCAGTCATACCAAATTCAACTATTCTTCACTTGTTATGGATTAAAAAGTTTTGGTAACAGTCACTATGTCCCATGCTCACTACCTTTACAACTGTTCAGGGATATCCCACTACGTCCCTCGGGTCACTCCCGTTGACTACCCCTGGATCACTGCTTTTGATGAAGTCTCAGTCAGTTTATATATATGAAGGTCTCATCAATAGATTTGCATTGAATTATTTGCCTCTGCTTAGCACGAGACTCTGCTTGCATTGAAGTCCAGAAATGATCTACTTATATGCACTGAACCACTAAACCAGATAACCAGAACGTGCAAACAAGTTTCACTGAAAATTGTGTGCAACCCCAACCCTTTGCGCGCAAGACCTTACTATTGCACGCAATATTTCCTTTTCGCGCAGAAAAATATTTCGCATAGAAAAATATTTCTTGCACCAATACCCTTTTCCGCACAACTGAATCTTTTACGAGCCGCCTCAATTTTTATGCGTAGCTCTGCCGTTTTTGCGCAGCCCGAACTTTTCACGCAAGCCTCATTTTTTTCGTGCAAGACGCTTTACACTAACCTCTTACACGCATTAGACCTCGGATATTCTCTAAGTATTCAACCGTACGGAATGAGGGGGTCACCTCTTATTTATAGGTGTCTTAGACCCCCCGTGCACAAAACCCCATGTGGTGCGAAAAACCTCTCATTTGTCACATAAAATTTCACGCATGTTCCATTTTTCGCACACATCACCAGATTTTTCGCACAACCAATGCCATTTAAATTTTTTGACGTTCTGATTCCGAAACACTATTTGCGTGAAAAAACTCTATCCACTATTTCGCACGCTATGCTATTTTTCTCACCCAACCCAAATATTTCACGCACATCCCTCCTTTTTCGTGCACCACTTCCTCTTTGCACGCACCTCCTTTTACCAACAATTCATATCTTCATTTTCCAAATTTGAGGCCCAAAAATTTGGCACACTGAGAAACGATGACACCTTCAATACTGTTTTTTTCTTAAACTGTATGATCACTTTACTAGCACACATTCTGAACTTCTACTGAGGATTGAAAATAAACACAAACCATACTCCAATTCATGCATAGAATATCCATGGTTCTAACAATTTCCCCTTTGGGTTTGTTGGAAATAAATAAATAAATTCAATAGATCACCATCCACATGCAAACCAAAAATGAAAGAATCAACTCAGCCAACACTCTAAGTCTACGTGAGTAATGTTCGGTGTAGAAAACATGAGAGGAAGCTTGAATTGGGTTCCCGTGTTTTGGAATTCTCAATGATGCCCAAGAAAATCTCTGAAAGTGTCCCATAAGGCTTACATATCCAAAGTATTCCTTCGCATCCTTATCATCCTATCACCAACACTGAATTATCATCATGTCACAGAAGCATTACATGTCCATGACATTCCTGAACATGCCTGAATTTATTCCTTTCTCCCCCATTGGAAATAAACCCAAAGACCAGTAATTGTTCATTGTTCAGCTCAAAACACACTCCCACTGGATAGTATCTCCCCCAAAAACCTTCATCACATCCATAAACAGATTAAAAATAGTTAACATAACTAGGGAGAGGGGAATTTCATAACCTCCTTATACACTGATAGGTGGATGAACATCGACGTTCAACCGATGCTTCTCAAACATAGCTACTGAAAGTGGCTTGGTCAGGATATTAGCCACTTTCCAATCAGTTCCCACATGATCCATTCTAATCAGGCCATGCTCAAATTTTTCTTTGTTAAAGTGATACCTAATTTCAATATGTTTTGTACGATAAAGTTGAACATGATTCTTAGTAAGATCAATGGTGCTCTTGTTATCACAGTAAATTACCATTGGTTGTTTCATCTCATCACCAATATCTGTGAGTTGTTACTTCATCCATAGTGGTTGAGTTCATGCCTTTGTGGCGGAGATATACTCAGCTTCAGCAGTACTAATAGATGTACTTTCTTTTTTCTTGCTCAACCAGCCAACACAATTATTCCCAATATAGAATGCTCCACCACTGGTGGACTTTATGTCCACTACATCACCAGCCTAGTTAGCATTAGACAATGCTGATAATTCGATATCCCTTCCTGTAGAAAAGTATAAGCCACAATTGTGAGTACCTTGAATATACCTAATGATTATTTTTACAGCTGCCATATGTTCCTCCTTTGGATTACTCTGAATGCGGGTCGCTAGACATGTTGCAAAGAAAATATCTAGTCATGTCGCTGTCATGTATAGTAGGATCCCAATTATCCTTCTGTATATGGTGGGATCTACAGATGTCCCATCCTCATGACTTCCAAGTTTGGTTCCAACTGCAATCGGAGTTGACATTAGTTTGGATTCTTGCATATTAAACTTCTTCAACATCTCTCATGCGTAATTTTCCTAAGAAATGAAAGTGTAATCCTTATTTTGAATCACCTGTAGCCCCACGAAATATGTGAGCTCCCCAACCATAGACATTTCAAATTCTGATTTCATGTGATTGGTAAATTCAACCACTGATTTCTACCTACTGCCACCAAATATAATGTCATCAATGTAGACTAGAACCATGAACTAATATTTTGGATAATTCTTCACATATAGATTGTGATCTACTCCTCCTCTTTTGAATTCCAGCTTCTTGAGAGAAGAGTCCAGCCAGGAATACCATGCTTGTAGTGCCGGCTTCAAACCATATAGAGATTTCTTTAGTTTTCAAACCTTTATTTCATCAGTTTCATGAAGAAAACCCATTGGTTGTTCAATGTAGACTTCTTATTTGAGTAAACCATTCAAAAATGCTATCTTGACATCCATTTGATATACTTTATATCCTCTTTGAAGTTCCATGGAAAGTAAAAGCCTGATTGACTCCAGTATATCCATTAGAGCAAAGGTTTATTCAATATCAACACCTTCAATATAGGAGTATCCTTTACATACCAGTCATTCCTTGTTTCTAATAACACTTCCATGCTCATAAAACTTGTTCTTGAAGATCCATTTTGTACTAATAACATTGTGACATTCGGGTCTCTGGAAAAGATCCCATGTCTGATTCTTGTCAATCTGATCTAACTCTTCATTCATGGCTTTCACCCATCATTCATCCTTCTCAGCTTCTTCAAATGAGGATGGCTCCACAACTGACATAAATGCAGATTGCGTATTATTCCTCATCCTCCTTGTTTGTGTGGGTGAACTCCTATCCCCAATTATGTTATATGGATCAATATAAGCTATTTAATTTGTCTTGTGTGGTTCATTTGCATTCTCTCCAGCAATGGTTTCCTCTTCATATTCTTCTTCTGATTCAACATCATGATGTGACTGCTGAGTGTTTTTTCCACCTTCCTCTATTTCTATATTTATATTTACTCCATGTTCATTTTCCTCCTCACTTTCTATCACATCTTCATATGACATCTGCGAAACATTTGTGGTTTTCTCTTCAGTTATCTTAACATCACTGATTTCCATGATCCTTACTAATTGCTTGTTGAAACACTTGTAGGCATTTCTATTCATTGAGTATCCTAGGAAAACTCATTCATCTGCATTGTCACCATACTTACCTTATTTCCTTATTTGTTTCTGATGAAGCATTTACATCCAAAAACATGAAAGTATTTCAAAGAGGGCTTCCTTCCATGCCACAATTTATATGGTGTCTTCGTCTGACCCATATAAAGTCTTATTCGATTTTTGAATATACACTGCAGCTTGAACAGCCTCTTTCTGGTAATGTCGTGGAATACGACTCTCAATCAGCATTGTATGTGCCATGTTATTCACCTGTCGATTCCTACGTTCAACAACTCCATTTTTTTGTGGAGTTCTCACAGCAGGTAACTCATGTTGTATCCCATGCTTCTCTGGGTAATTTTTGAATTCAATGGATATGTATTCCCCTCTATTTTCAGATCGCAACACTTTTATTGTTTGTCCAGTATCATTCTCAGCGAATCACTGATATGTTTTCATGCATTCAAGCAGTTATTGTTTCTTTTGAATGACCATTACACATGCCATTCTACTATAATCATCTATGAAAAGGAAAAAATACCTTTATCCATGAGTTCCGGCAACATTTATCAGCCTGCATACATCTCTATGAATTAGATCAAGAAGATGAGATACCCTTTTCTTCATTGGATGATATGAACTGAAGACCAACTTCCCATGAATGCAAGCATCACAAGACTTTTCACACTCACACATCAGGTTGGTAAAGTCCACGATAATCCTTAATTCTGATATTTTCTTCATGTCTTGTGGATTTATGTGTCCCTGTATCTGATGCCACAAATTTTTTTCTTCTTCAATAGTCATGTAACATACATTTTCTTTATTATCAACCTGATACAAGTTGCCTTCTGTTTTGAATCCCTTCATTAGTGAATTTCCTTTCTTTCCCTTGATAGTGCATCCTTTCTGATTAAAAGTAACTATAAGTCCTGAGTCACGGAGTTGAATCACGCTCAGTAGATTATGACATAGGCCATCTATTTAAAGGACTTAAGTCTTCTTTAGATCTCCCTTAGCTAATTTAGTACTTCCACTACCTTTAATTTTCAGAGCTCCATCATTAACAAACCGTATTGTACCATCAACCTTCCTTTCGATATCTGTTAATAGGATATCATTACCTATCATATGAGATGAATAGCTGCTATCCAAAATCCAGGTACTGTTTCTTTTTCTAGCTTTGAGGGCCACCTCTTCAATGTTGGATCTCTCAATTTTCTTCCATTCTTTCCATGAGACATTGGATTGAGTATAGAGAACTGACGGCCTTTCAATTATCTCATCTTTTTACATTTCTTCTTCATAGTCTAAGTCTTCTTCGAGAGGAGAAAACCTGTTTGTAAGAGAAACATTATATTTTTGACGAGATTTTACTTGTCTTGAACTCCGGTATGAGGTGTCCATGACCCTTCCCTGCATGCAATTAACAACCTTATGACCAAAGTTAGAATAATGAAAACAATATCCATAGAAATTTTTTCTTCTAAAAGTATTAGGATAGGAATTTTTTCTCCTCCGTTGAACTCCCGTATCTTCTCCATTCATATAGCTTCTTGCATCTTCACAATAGAATATGGTATGGCCCAAATATCCACAGAACTAACACTTCATGAGAGGAAATGTGTAACACCCGAGACTTTTATGAGAAATATTTTCTTTTTATGTAATATAAATCATAAAATTAATCTTTCACTACACACAAAACTAGCTTGGGTTGCTTTACATGCAACTGCGGCCTTCCTCGATAGCTTGCGTCGTATGCAATACCGAGTTTCACTAAAAAATGATATGCTATTAAAATATTATTAAAACTAGCCGTTATGAATAGTAATAACCACTTTTTGAAATTTTATTTTCTAAAATGGACTTAATTTTTGGATTTGGAATATCGAAATTATCTTAGGATTAGATTTTGGTACTTTTCGGATAGCTTTCATATTCTGATGAATAGTGAAAATTACTAAATTTTAATTAAAAACAACTTTTTTAATCGAAATAATTAATAGTTATAAATTATTCATTTGAGTAGTTTTAAAGTATAATTAGAATATATTTTTACAATTTAATACGATGTTGTTCATTGTATGTAATTTCACATTTAAACCAGACATAAACAAGTGTCAATCTTTTGATAGTTATTATCTCTCAAAAACACGCTATATTTTAATTAAAAACAACTTTTTTCATCGCAATAATTTATATGGTTAAATTATAATATTTATTGTTTTTAAAGTATAAATAGAATATATTTTTACCATTTAATATAATGTATGTCATTATCATTAATTTTACATTGAATTCATAGGTAAAAACATTTCAATCTTTGGTAATGTTTTAACTTTTAAAACCCGTTTTCTTAACAACAAGATTAATTTTAAATTAATTACTGCAACTTCTGTGTATTGAATTTTGAAAAATGGCTTCCATATTTGGAATCAGTGGGTCCAGATTATGTTAATAGGTTACTTTTATTTTTTGATATTATGAATAGTAACTACGGTAATTTTTTTTATTTACTACGGTTAAAGGTAAATAGGGTAATTCAAGGTTAAAAGAATATTATAATAATTCAAAATTACCTTGAAACTTGTCCTAACCTTATTGTATGACTATTGGTCGACCATGGGCATCCTTGGGTCAATTTTGGGACCCCATTGAGCCACTTGGTAGTGACAATGACAATTTGGATTAATTAATTTAATGTAAATACAAAATTGACATTAACAAAAATCTTTTAGTTATTAATTTTTATAAGGGGTTATATAAATTATATTTTGGACTATAAATATTAATTAGAAATCTAAAAATATTTTCTACATAATAATATTTTTTTTACAATTTTTAGACACCAAATAAATTAAATTATTTATGACACAATAATGATGAAATATTTACCTCATTAATAAATGATTTAAATAAATAAGATTATAATGATTAAAATATTTTCCAAAACATGTCCAATTCTGATTGGATGATTTTATTTAGACTATGAGTCATCTTATATTTATCGTTAATGATTTTTTGCCCTTTTGAAACCGAAGATAAGTTTATAATAAAATAATATTTCCACACTTTCCAAAGGTTCCCCTCTCCTCCCTTATAAAAGGGAACCTCTTCCCTCTATTCCTCACACCAATTTGAGCCTTCAAGCTCGGCCAAACCCTACCCATTTCACTTCCCCACTTCCTTAAAAACCTACTAGTGGTACTGGTCTTATCAAAAGACCAACTCTAGTGCCTTAAGAAAAAGTTTAAAGGAGGCACTTCGAGAAAGAGGTAATACCTTCTACCGTTTTCTTCAAGTTCCATTCTTCTTCTACTCCCTCTTCATTAGTTGTTTCATTATGAGGTAATAACATAAGTATCCCTCATATACTTATATGTTATTATAAATATGAAACAACCCTATTTCACCCCTTATCCATCCTATGGAAAACAAAATCACCACGCGTGTGTACGTACGGAATACCGTCTCCACGCTGTGGTGTAATCTATTTTACACCACCACCTTACTTGGATGGGTATAATGGTGTAAATAATAACTATATATGATTATTCTAAAGTGATATTTATTCTGAAAGAGTATACATACACTCCAATACAGTCCCACGATCATGAGAACGGTATCATCGCTCGTGCGTACGTACGGAATACCGTCTCCACTACGCGATGAGATTCATTCTCCATGTTAACCATTCATGAATGATTATAAAGTATATATAATAAGTAATCATGAAATATATGACATAATAATGATATTTTATTTATGTGTATATATATTTATGTCATATACATAATTCCATTCAACTCAATAAGGAAACGAAAACAGCGTTCATGCGTACGTACGGCCTACCATCTCCATGAACATTGTATTTCTTTCCATTTACGTATTTATTATATATATGTATATTCTTAATATATATTATATATAAATCATGTTTTATTTTCTGGAATTAAGTAATCATGATCTAAGTAATCATATGAATAATTAAAAGTCAAAACATGGACGACAAATTAAACAATTTTACCCAAAACGCTCTTTAACATGGAATTTACAAAAGAATGGGTTATATAGAGTCATAAGTGAACCATATATGATATCATAACAATTATTATAATTCTGTAATAATTAAATGACATTATTTAAATCATTATACAGGAGGTTCGGACACTTACGAAGCAAATCTGGCCTAAGGTAAGGGAAAATATCACAATCTTATTCTTTTTATCTGAGATTGTTTATACTTCGAATTTACTGGGTTGTATTTTATCATCCAAGTCCATGTTTCCTCAATATGTAATATTATTTCCATCCAAATACAATTGTTTAAATCCAATTTTACCCTTCGGTGAGTTTTTAGTAAAAAGATATGAAAGGAATCTTTTGTCGTTTTTCGTACGAGGTACTTTTTGACTTTTCCGACAAAAGTACGAGAAGAATGTTTTTTTTAACTTATACGGAATGAATGGATTTTTAAAACATTATTTCCAAAAAGTTTCCTTTACAATTTTTAAAGTTTATTTTTAATAAACTTCTTTTAGTTTAAAATTGTATGACATGTTATGAAAGGAAAATGTTTTTGAAGTATAAAGGATATTTTCCTCAAGAATGGAGTTCAAGTGTTTTATCAAAATTATTTTCCATATAAGATAATATAAGGCTCTGTTTCTATCCCTATTGATACATTGATTTGATTATGTTGTGATGGAATTATTTTTTATAAATTCTTTTATCTTATATGAATTGTTTTATGATGTCATGTTGTTTAAGAATCCCATTTTTATTACATGGGTTATGCAATGATGTATGATTTATGATTTTGTGGCACACATAAGAATGCTATCATTATGAGATGGGTGGGACCTATATCTCCCTCCAATGCATTGGGTAAAGATTTTATATCTCGTGAGATAGAGATGGCTGGAACGGTAGGTTAAACCGGTTCAGTGAAACAGGACTGAAACGAGGAATGAACTCGGTTCAGAAATGGACTTTGTCCACTAAGATAGTCTTGGAAATGAGTCTTGACTAATAAGAAATGATTCTATATGATTATGTGTGTACGCCAGAATGTTTCATGTTCTATGTTATGATTATTGGGATTACATTTCACTACTATGATTTATCCCATGTTATGATATTATACTCACATTTGCAGGTTAAGATTTCCAAAATGTTATGTTCTTATGAATATGATGTGATTGATATTTATTTTGTTTACCCTTACTAAGAATTTGAGCTCACCCTTTTGTATTTTTTATTTCCCCAGGTCAGAAAGAAGGTTATTAAGTAAGATATGCCAAATGGGACTATAGATATGATCAAATAAATGGGAGATAGTGTAGACGCTTTAAGAACAAGTTGTTTATCTTTCTCAGTTTCTAAAGACACTATACCTATATAGTCCTTTCATGGTTTTGTTATATGTTGTAATAAGTATGCTTCAATTTTGAAATAATAACAATGTATGTAAAGTATAGTTCATTATAAAATGTCTTCTCCCTTCTATTTATCCTCATTCCTTCTTCGGTGGGATAATAGTTTGAGGGCCCCTTTTTCAAGGATGCTTAAGGATAATCTTGTTTTCTTCTTTCAGATTGAATTGGGGGTTTCTGTTTCAGCACTTCATATGACTATTCTACATCACCCAATTTCATCTTGCATTTATTTTGGTTACCTTTATTTTCATCATATGACGACTCTACCTCATAACTGATTCCACTATTTCCCATGTAGGTAGGTCTCTGATCATTTAAAATATTTTCAACTCCATTAGAGCCATGTATTTCTCTCTCCAACAACTTAGCATCTGAGAACCTTCCAAACTGTATTTTCTTCCTTGATTATTTTTAAATTGAATCTTTTTCAAGTTCACTCCTAATAGTAACAACTTCCTCCTCAAGAAGCTCAACAGTCTTGGACTATTCCTCTAATCTGGAGGTAAGGTCATTGATGACCTTTTCCTTCTCTTCAATTCTTAGCTTCAGATCCACTACATCATTATTTCTTTCAAGTATTTTAGACTGTACGTTGACCAATTCTTCCAGTCATTCAATTTTAGCTTCAAGTTGATGAACATATTCAGTTGATTCTTCTGCAATTGATTTCCACTTATTCCAACTCTTACATTTAATCTTAATATTACTAACAGTATTTTTAAGTTGAAACTCGGGATTGGCACTAGTTTTCAACTGATTTTCTCCGCCGGTATATTCTGATTTTTCAACAGTGTCCATCATGGAATCATGGTTCCCAATTTTAAATTCTAGTTCTTCTTCATCATAGAATTCATTATCATCTTCTTCCTCTTCACAGACAATACTCTTCTTTGGTACTTTCTTTCTTGATTTGAAGTCTCCCCTTTTGAAAAACCTCTTCTGAGGATTCTCAATGTTTTCATAATCGATGTTCTCATCATCGATCATTCTTGAACACTGAGAGGCAATGTGACAAACTCTTCCTCAAAGAAAGAAGGCTTGCGGTAACTTCTCTTTGAATTTCGCTTTTCCCTTCTGGAACTTCCTTGCTATGAGGGAAAGAATTTCTTTTTCCATATCAACTTCACCACTACTATCTTTTTAGATTTTCAGTTTCTAAATTACTTTGAATGCCATTTCCATTCTCACTCGAGTCGTAGCTTCTTATGGTTTGACTCTCATTTCATATAACACCAAGCTACTCAGTAGATCATCTAGATAAATTTTGGAAATATCTCTTTCCTCATTGGTAGAAACATTTGCATTGTATAGGGGAGGAAGTCTTATCGGTATTTTCTTCACAATTTCAAAGTCTTTGATTTCTTCACCTAGACCCTGAATTGCTCCAACCACTTTAGTAATTCGATTGAAGAAGTAGTCTGCATTCTCATCAGGATGCATCTTCAGATCATCAAAACTATTGTCCAGAAATTTTAGTTTCTCCTCCTTTACTTTTCTATCTCCATCATAAATATTTCCAATTTTATCCCACATGGACTTTGTTGAGATGCAACTCATCACTTTTAGATAGATCTAATCCGAAAGGGCTGCGGTGAGAGCATTTTGTTCTTTAGCATATGAATCAAGAATTTTTCTATCTACATCAGTCATAGTCAGCCCTGTTGGATCAGTAACATGTATACCTTGCATAGTGGAAAAAAACATCCATTCCAAGTGATCTTAGATGAGATATCATTCTGTTCTTCCAAATCTAAAAATTACTTCCATCAAATAGGGGAACTCCCCTAACACTGGCTGAATTTTCCATGGCGGTACAAGACAGATCGAACACCAGCAACATCCCTCTAATACCATTTAAAGGACCTCAGGACACCCTGAGAGGGGAGTGGTGAATCAGGGTGTCAACTTTTTATTTTAAAATTTGTGGATCTTGTTCCCACGTTGGTAGGAACTAGGGTAACATTTTTGATGGATATGAGAAGCAATCAAACATTCACATGCCAAGAGAAAACAAAACACTTTTTACTTGGTTCACCACTAAGGGCTACGTCCAAGGAGCATACGCCGATAGGTTGTCGGTCGTACCAAATTCCACTATTCTTAAATAGTTGTGGATTACAAAGGTTTGGGAATAGTCACTCTATCCTAGGCTCACTACATTTACAACTGATTAGGGATATCCCACTGCGTCCCTAGGGTCACTCCCACTGACTCCCCCTGGCTCACTGCTTTTGATGAAGCCCCAGTCAGTTTATATATGTGAAGTTATCTTCAGTAGATTTTCATTGAAGTCTTTGCATCTGCTTATCATGAGACTCTGCTTGCATAAAAGTCTAGAAATGATGCACTTATACACACTGAACCACTAAACCGAATAACCAGAACGTGCAAACAAGTTTCACTGACAATTGTGCGCAACCCCAACCCTTTGTGTTCAAGACCTTACTATTTCCCGCAATATTTACATTTCGTGTGAAAAAATATTTTGTGCATAAAAATATTTTGGTGCACCAAATCCTTTTTTCATGCAACTGAATCTTTTACGCACCGCCTCAATTTTTAAGCACAGATCTGCCTTTTTTGTGCAGCCCAAAATTTTCACACAAGTGAGAATATTTCGCACAGCGTGGAATTTTCCGCGCAACCTGAAAGTTTTTTGAGCAATCCCCTTTACGCGAACCTTTTACGCACATCAGACCTAGGATCTCTCTAAGTCTTCAACTGTATGGAATGAGGGGGGTCACCTCTTATTTATAGGCATCTTAGACCCCCACACACAAAACCCCATATGGCGCGAAAAAACTCTCATTTGGTGCGTAATATTTTGCACAGGTACCATTTTTTGTGCACATCACCATATTTTTCATGCAGCCCATGCCTTTTCCATTTTTTGACATTCTGATTTTGAAACACTATTTGTGCGAAAAAACTTGATCCACTATTTCTCACACCACGCTATTTTTTTTCCAGCCCCAATATTTCGTACACATCCCTCCTTTTTCATGCACCACTTCCTCTTTGCATGCACCACCTTTTACCAACAATCTGTGTCTTCATATTCCAATTTTGAGGCCCAAAAATTTGGAAAACACTGGGAAACAACGCCACCTTCAATACGGTTGTCTCCTTGAACTGCATGATCACTTTACTGGCTCATATTCTGAACTTCCACTAAGGATTGACAACAAACACAAACCATACTCCAATTCATGCATAGAATATCCTCGGTTCCAATAGATTCTTCGTCCTTTTTTTCAGCATAAGAAATTCACTCTCTATATTTGTTTGAAGAATATGTGGGTAGTAATTTTTGAGTAATGTCCCCTTAAACTCATCCCATTACATAGATTAAATTTATTTTTATTGCCTCACATTCTTGATAAACTTCCACCATTTATTTTCTTCCCCTTCCTGATGATAAATAGTTAGGATAATTTTTTCTTGTCCCAAAAACTAAAAAACATACAATATTTTCCCAATGGTGTTGATCCATTACTCAGTCAAAACTGGATTAGAACATCCACTCATATAAGGTGTATGTTTACCTATGAATGAATCAATAGTATGGTGTTCCCTACTTGGATCACTTGGAAACTCAACATAATTTATACCCTGAGAAATTCATGTGATCAAAGTAGCAGGATTCTACATTCCATATCCCATATAATTCAGCTACTCAAGATGGAAATCATTTCATTTTCAATAATATTCAGCATTAACAGGATTTCTTCAGATTTTATACATTTACCAAAATAAAAAATTATGTTGTGAGAGAAAATAATCAGTGTAAAACCACATAATCATGAAAAATAATTTCTATTATAACTAAATTATGACTTCTTATTTATGACACCTTAGGTTAAACCAAGTTCATTCATATTCATTTTCAAAACATTATGGTTTTATCCTATATTTTGGCTTATCCCTAATGTTTCTTCATAAATGTTTCCAAAATACAACTAAAAATATCCTATGATTCAAACTATAGCTACCCAATATTTTCATACATAAATATTAAATATTGTTTGATCAATATTCATTACATTACAAAAACACATGCTTGAGGATCATAAAGGTATAGTGCCTTTGAAAAACTAAAAACATAAAAAACTGGTTAAAAAATATCTACATTATATACCACTTATTTATTCATAACAAGTACACTTTTTGATGTATCATGCCTAATATTGTTTTTCATATCATAGGGAAAGGAAACATATGAAAAGGGTGAGCTAAAATAATCAGTAATGGTAAAAAAGGGATATATCAATGAAAAAATAAACATAACATGATTATAAGGGTGTAATAACATAAACATATCATTTGAAAATTATAATCTTCAAATCAAAAATCATAATCTTGAGTCATAGAATAAATCATTATAGTTCATAAGGCATAAATAATAAAACAATAAGCCATTAGAGAGTGGCGTTAGAATAAGACATGAAATTTTAGATTAAACAAAAGTATAGAAAATAATTTCATTGGTAGTGAAAAATATTTACCAATATTATCATAGTAATCAAGTTTTCCTCCCAAGAGAATCATAGTGGACATGGTCCCTTACTAAACTGGGTCTACTCTATTATAGTCCTATTTATCTCATGAGATATCATTATTTACCCAATTAATTGATAAAAGATATAGGTCCCACACATAACATAATTAAAACCATACATATGTGTTCTATACAAACATAAATCATTTATAATATCATAACCCATGAAAATAAATGGGTTTCAAAAACATTTCATCCAATCATAACCTCGAAAAAAGAAATAGGTTTCATAAGCATCATGACTTCATAAACATAAACCAAACATATAAAGAATAGGTATTTTATCCTTGGATCTTATCCCTAGTAAATCATAAGTAATATCAAATAATTTTATCAAAGATGTAAAATGATTTTGAAAGATCACTTGAAATAATTCACGAGGAGAATATCCTTTTTATTTTGAAATAATTTGTTTAAGCCGCACATTTATAAAGGGAAAAAATATTTGAAAAAAACAATGTTATATTGTAATGGAATATTATAATTCTTAATTAATCATGAAAATAGGAAAATTAATTCATCCCTTATAACTGAAAAATTAAATATTCATTTGGAATTTTTGTCAGAAAATTCGCAAATAACCTCATTTAGAAATCGACCAAAATATTCCTTTTAATCCATTTTTTATAAAGTAAAACCTGGGTAAAAAAGATTTTAAAAAATTATAGTAAATTATTCAAAAACTTTTTTATAAAACATCAAGTACACGTGGACATGGAAGATAAATATTCCCCAGTAGAGACTTACACATAAACAATCTTGGATAATGAAAAGATTTTGAAATAAACCCTTACCTCAAGACTCCCCTTTCTTTGTTCTCATTCAAAATAATTATATAATAATTATTGATTTTTATACATTAATTCCATAAACATATATCTATAATACCATTTATTATTTATTTATAACATCTTATCACCATTTTGTCAAACAAATTAGTAAAATCACTATTTTGAGTGATAATTGCTTCGTTTTCCAAGAATGTTTCGGTTCGGTAGTCCCAGTACATATAATTTTATCATGGTAACATAATTTCCACAATGCTAATAATGTTATAAAATTCATATATATTTATTATATACTTATTTTTAATCATTCATAAATATTATATATATAAAAATAAATTACATCGTTCATCGAGACGGTAAGTCGTACGTACTCATGAACGTTGTTTCCATTTTTCATCTTATGTGATGAAAGAATGATAAATAAAAATAAACCTATATAGAATTATTATTGTTTAATATATATAATATATATTCATAAACTTCATCCTTATTTCTATCCATGTGAAATATACATGAAAAAATAATCACATCGCATTCTAAAGATAGTAGTCCATTCGTATGCACGAGCAACGTTATCATTTCCCCATAGATTGGATGATAAGAAGGTAGACATGAAATTATCATTACATAAGTATAATTATTTTATATATATAATATATAAACATTAAACCCATCATAAAACACATCCATATAATATGGTGATGAAAAATGAATTGTATCGCGACATGGAGACTTCAAGTTGTACATATGCATGAGTGATACATTCACTACTTATTTGATGGGAAAGAGGGTATATAATGGTGTTTAAATAATAATAATAATATTTCATAATATTTATAACACTAAATTAATTACTTTATGATTAATTTCATAGATTTATATGAGTTTAAAAAGATTAGAAAAAGAAAGTAATCGGTTTCAGCGATTACCTCTTTTGAAAAAAAACTCATTTAGATCTCCTCTAAAGGGGACTATGGTTAGTATTTTGAGAATACAAAAACCTATATAATTTTTATGGGTAATTGTGGAAAATAATTTTTCAGATTTTGGTAAATATATAAGGATAAAATTGGTGTAATAAAGTGAAGTTGGAATTTCCATTTTACAATTGAGGTGATGGGCACTTTTAAAATTTCTCAAAATATTAAAATATAATAAGACTATTCTAGATCCAAATATTTCCAAATGAACCATAAATTCATTGGGTGAATTTTTAGACCATATATTATACCCTTTTTCATATATAAAATTTTTATTATCTTTAAATAATTTAATAAAATATTAATCCCATAAAATATCATTATTTTCAATTTTGATACTATTCATTAATTTGGTATTAACAACATCAACGGAACAATTAAAATTTTTAAAAAAATATTATATTATATCCAAAACATGTAATATTAACCAAGATAATTATTTTATCTACTTAAATATCTAAAATATTGTTAATTTTAATATTTTTAATATCATTTATTTTACGTTTATTTTAATTGGATAATTATTGTATCAACATTATGTAAGTATTAAAGGTAATTTTTTAATTAAAAAATATAAATAAGAAACCACCATAAATATGATTTCATTATTCACCCAAATACTATTAATATTCATTCATAACTAATTTTTTTATTTGACCATAGAAATGATATTTTAAATTATGAGAGTTATGTTTTGTCACGTCTATTGGATTAAATAATATATAAGTTGTTTTCAATGAAAATTTTCATTAAATAACTCAATTTAAAATAATTGGTGTTAATTGTATAATTTAATATATCCAATAATAATTAAGATGAATAATTCTGGCCTTATCACTTAGTTTTAACGTAAATTAACCTGATTTACTCATTACTATGGGGATAATGTTTACCATGGTTACAATTCATGTTGACCAAAACTAAAAGTGGTACAATTACAAAATTTTAACCTTCTAATTATAAATATTTAATTAATTTATCCAATTACATACCAATAAATTGAGTAAATTAATTTTAATGTAATTGAAAAAAATGGGATAAAAATTACTTTATAGGAAAAATATATAACTTTTTATGCATAAAAATGGATTTATTATTATATTATTAATAGAAAAATATTTTTTTAATTATTAAAACATTTGATAAATTAAATAATATATTTGTTTCATTAAAATCATTCACCAATAGGGATTCATATACTGATGTAAGATTCATTTCATGCTCAAAACAATTTTTTCACAAAAAAGACACTTTTTTTAAAATAATTTTTTTAATTCTAATCATGGATTTATTTTTATAAATAAATAGATGATATATTTTTTATATTTTAGTAATTAATATTCATATATACTTATCTAATGAATATAAGATATCAAACACGTAATATTTTAATAATGTTATGATATTCGTTTATAATCGATGTTGTATGGAATGTAAGATATCAAAGAAATCTAATTATTAAAAGGGTAATATTTCGTAAAAAACTTGGGTAATTACACCAACATGATGAACATTCTCTATGTCCAATGGATTTGTGAAGGTAGATCCACCATAGGTTTCCTAACAACTAACTCTAAGATATCCTACCATATGAACTGGTGACATACTCGAAGAGAATCCTGAGTCGCATAGCTTATTGTGGATATGGTTTGAAGAGTAGAGGTGTACTCTAGAATTAGTTTTCTTATGGAAGAAATTTAAATTTTTCCTTCTAAGAGTGAAATCACCATATCCATGAACTTTCAGTTGAGTTAGATAAGAGGTTTCTCCTTTAGGTTCGACCAGAGAGAAATATGGAACTGAAAGACGAGTGAAATTAGTCATAAATATTGGAATATAGTAAAGAGAAAGGAAAAAATGCTATAGAAGTATTTGATGAAAACCACTCAAAAAAATCACTCTCTTGGATGTATTCCTCCCTAAAATCCCTAACCTTAGCAATTTTATATATGATCTATTGTTGAGGTCCATCTTCCTGAGTTTTCTCAGGACTGACCATGGAAGGCCTGTAAAAATCCCACACTTCAAAACCTCCTTGAGCTAGTACTCCTTCCACAATGGGAGCAGAAGGGACCCCGGTACTCTAGTCATGGATAAACATAGAAATTTTTTTAATAAAAAAATCTACAAAATTCAAGACCTTTTAATTAAATTCATTGTACAAAAGGGGGTATGTATTGTGAGAATACACCAAAGGAAAAACTCACATCTATGTAAATCCTTATTAATGTCCACAAAATTTGATAAAGAGTTGGTAAAGTCAATATCTTAATAAAGTTATTCTAATATTTCATTACATAATTCTCCAATTCTCTCAGTATCCTTACCTTTTGGGGTATCCAATATAGTTGGTTCAGGACCCAAATTGGCACCGTGTCTAGAGTTATCCATTGTATTTTCAAGAGGCATAACCTTTCAAGCCCCGCTAAATACGGATCAACAAAAGCACATTCATCGGACTACTTGAAATCATTTTCAACCCCTTTTAGGATGGTGATAGGGCGATTGTTGGTTTTTGTAGGGTCCTCCAGCATATAAATAAGATTTAAAATTTCATAAGGAATAAAATTAAATGATTTATATGTAACATATTATAATAACATTTTTACATTACCAAGATTCATCTCTCTCTATGTAGTGGTAGGAGAAGATGTGGTCTCGTCCCTTAACAATTCTCCCACCGAGGGGACTAACTATTCTTCAAGTATCTACACCTCATCAGGAGTACCCCTCTCATTTATCAGAGGGTCATATCTAATTACCTTGATAGAAGAGAGTAAATTGGATTTTGTAATCCATAAGAATTATTGGATTCATATTCTATAACAATTAAAAAGAAATGATGTTGTTAAAACTCTCCAACACTAACGAGGGGCTTGGCTAATGTCTTTATCTTCCACCGTTCCTTCACTTTCTACAGATTAAGGTTAACACTCGATTATTTGAATATAGATACTGGGGATAGAAGTAAATCACCTCCTCCCACCATTTCTTCCTCCATGATCCTTTTTCCAGGGATAACTCCACCAATTTTGGAGCGTCCCCCTCAACCCTAATAGGGTTACCAGTTGGACTGTATCACAGTGATTCTAATTACAGTAATTCTTATTCCTCCCTATGTGAATTAGAATTATCTACTTTCTCATCAATGACCCCTTAAAATGGAGGGAGGAAATGAAAAGGAAGGGAATGAGGGAAACCTACATCACCAACATCAACGTATTAATCCCGTATTTTGTAGATTGGTCAACCATCCCTTCAGTGACACACTGATCTATCATATCATTTACCCTCTTTATAGTTAGGATCAGATAATTAGTGTAATATATTAGTATCTCCAATTACCAAATATACTTATTCACCTTATCAATATCGATATCAAAATAGAGGTTGGTGGGTTCCTAGATATCTCTATGTTGCGGGATGCACACTCAATCATGTAGAAATACCCAAAATCCCTTATCGTCAGTGGTATCATCTTGCTAGAACAAAACTACCATAAGAAACACATAGTATAAGGTCACCCTGATTACAATGAATAATACCCCACATCCCTCAATATCATGTGTGTTTTATGCCTCTCATCATTAGGGGGATTCTAGGAAACTGAAGCTTGGGTTCCCTCACATGGGTTACAACTAGACTACCTATGCTAGATAGGTGTAGACTCTTCAACTCTAGCACGCTATAAGGCCTGTGTCTGGGATCATTTGAGGGATTCTATATATATACTATCTTTATCCAGGGGATGATCATTCCAACCATTCTTTCCCAATATAGCAGTTCTCATAGTTGTTTCTTGGGTTAAATTTATTGTTAACTTCCCTTGAGGTTAGATATAAATATAATCATCAACTTACCCAGAATTCCATCCAATAGATGCAATCAGTGGAGGCATCCTAGAAACATCTTAAGATACCTCTAGATATATGAGGATCCAAAGCTATTAGGCAACCATCAGGTGCTTCTCTAACCATACATGAATGGGGGGATATAGTTGGCTGTTGAAAACACTTAAATTGTTTTGAAACAATCTATAAGGAATAGGATTCACAATAACATTTCCATCAATCTGGGTTTCTAGAACATAGTTTCTAAAAGATACCATATATGATCTCATTTCATCATCATCTTTGTTGTTGTCGATGACTTTTCCAGTAGGAAGATCCCAGTATAGAATAAATATTAATTCTCTCTACATTTAGATTCCAAGTTTTTTCCTCGTAAGAATTTTAAATGTTTCTATATATTTTTTCAAGGCTACGTGCTGAGTGGGAGTTTGATTCCAACGACCGGGGTGCTCTGAATTAATTTCATAAAAATATTTTATATATTTTATATTTCACAAGAACATATTATTAAAGAAAATAGGATAACACTTAAATTGAAGCATGGATAACAAATCTGAGACCGTGGTTGAGTCTGGAATGTGGTGTTTATCCTATCCACAACCTAATATGGGTTTGTGTGGGGCATGTGGACTCTTTTCTCATTGGATGTATGTTCATTGAAATAAATAATTATTTATTTTATTTTTGACATAAAATATATGTTTATAAATATATTTTAATGGATAAATTTTAAGATTTAGCCTCATAATCCTAGAATCCCCAACAATACTCTCATTCCTACTTCTATTGGAAGATCATATTAGACGACGACAAAACTCTGAATCAGATAAGATCATAACATAGTGAATGAAGTGGCTTCACTCAATCAATTGTGGATGCATTATTTAACAATGAATGATCCAAAATCAAGGTAGGCTTGTAAATTTCGTGATTTACACCATTTTGATTAATTTTTTGAGTATATTGTTCATCATTCTTTGATATGAGACATTTTTCAACAATTTCATGTGCCTGGGTATAGAAACTTGTTTATTTACTATTTTTTCCTACCCTAGTTGACCATTCTTGAATGTTGGCCAAGAAATCATGGATAACGTTGTTTAAACCTTTGGTTGTGTGCTTTCATCCGATGTTCCTTCATGTTCTTCACTGATTGGACCCCTCGGTCCTGGTTTCTCTATGGCGGGTACTACTGGTCCTGACCAAACCCTTGAAACCATGATGGAAACGTGTGTAAGGCATGGTTTGATAATATTATAATAGATCTGGTATTTTTGTGAGGCGAGGATGGTCTTTTTGATGGTTTGATATCATGAAATCAATTATAGAAGCCTTGGAAATGTATGGTTCAAAGAGTGAAACCCCCTCGAACAAATGAAGTCCTTTTTATGGTGAGCAACGACCAGGATCCATGAACCATAGCTAGATCCACCATTTTTTGCTATAGATAGGACAAAATTGAAGGTGGTGTGTACGGATTCAAGGTGAATGTTCGGCTCTATAATTATGGAATAAAAATCGACTATATAATATATAGTGGGATGAACATTAAACATGTATCCCCCTCGATAGAGGTGGCTTGGGTTTTAGAAAACTTAAGAATGATATGGGGTATAGTCCTCCTACACACAGTGTACCCATTCCCAGATTGGAAACCTGTTTGAAGGATCACACTAGAGAGAAACCATGTGGAAGTACATAGATAGGCACAGATCCATGTAAACAAGTACAAAGACATGGGTTTCGGTAAATGGACACGGCCATGTCACATAGGTGGAACCCTATGTGAAGAAACACGTCATGTATAGATTACGTGGGGTCCAGTTCAAGGACATGGTGATCAGAACATAGCCTGATCCCAATTATCCTTGATGTGTTATTTATTCCATGTACAAAGAGTATCCTACTACTTTGGGTGGAGTCGTGTGCTGTCTAGGGACAGGACCAGGTAGTGGATCATGACAATATACTGTGTGGGTCACCTTACAGGTTGCGTACCCCTTGACTACTTTTGAGAAAACTTCAATAATCCATATCTCCTTAATTTGAACAAAAAAATTGGACCATTGGTAGCCTATCCTGAGTGTTTTTTTATCATAGAATATGATGGTTTCCTATGTTGTTTCTTTCTAGATACAATGTGAAATTTTCTTAGGTAAGGAACTTATTTAGATGATTCTCAATGATGGAAGTGATCAGGTAAGATCACCAGAGGATTCCTTCCGAGTAGAAACCTCTATTAGATAGGGCACATGTCCTCAATGAAACCAGATTCGTACCCCTTGTCATCCATGGCATGGGTCATCGGCCTTTAGATTGGACCCCCCCCCCCCAACAGCATGAGGATGGGTCTTCTGCAGCTACCTTCTAAGTGTAACCCCATGTCGGATAGGGTCCTAGTCCTTGATGACACTAGAGTGGTACCCCTCTATAGTACCAGGGCATGGGTCCTCAATGACCAGAGTTGTACCCCCATGAGCCTAGGTGTTGGTTCTCTACCTAATGATTGGAACCCCCCAATCTCACTAGTGTAGGAGTTGGTGGCCTAGAACCAACTACATTGTACATTATTCATTAATAAATATCTTATCACATCTTCATTGTTATTCTATGTGACAATGCATGTGATAATGTCCTAAGGATAGTTGTTTCATTAAAGGGTCATAAATGATCCCTGCTACGATGAGAACCTGGATGTTTAGTTCTTGAATATATGTTCTATGGCTGGATGATGTTATTTGAGGGACATAAATAATACAGGCCATTAGGGGTGAGGACTCATAAAACATTGAGTCACCTTCTCATGGTGTTCACCCTTGGTAATATAGAGGGTGATATTATGAGAACGAGATCCTCAAGTAGAAAATCCACATTTCATAATGTCATTGGATGTTCCTATCTACTGACATGTGTAATGGTCCTTAGACTTTATGATTATTATTAATGGGTATTAAAACTCACGCACTTAGATGAATTGATGAAAACCGTTATGACACATTGTTTGTAGCGAGGTAGGATATGTTGGGTGTGTCACGAGTGATACTGCATTAATAGATAATGCGAAAAAGGATTTGTCCCTTTTGTTCCATAATGGAAGTAGATATCTCAGGACCTTTGATGGAATTGATATATCCTAAATAAATCCATGGCCATGTTGATGAATGGGCAGGTTCAATTCTTTAAATTCAAAGAAGGAATTATCGAGCACATGGGATAACAGCACTAGCACGAAACCCACTTTATTTGACATATCGAGACAAAGGGATTATATTACACAGTAAGAGTTCATAAAAGGTGACATGTCATTATGGCGTTAACTTCTTTTTCTATGGGTTTCGTGGCATGTTTCTAGATGCTAACCTTGGACTTTAGGCAGGCTCTTTTTAATTCCACTAAGAAAGAGGCCTAGAGGGTCACACACTAGCTGTGTCCAAGTATCTCGGTTAAATATTAATTTAACAAGTTGAATAAAGATTATTCCCAATTTTGGTTTAATAATTATTTAATGATGTCAGATATTATTTATTTTGACACTAGTTATTCAAGTGAATATATTGTGGGTGAAATAATATATTTATTATAAAGTAATGCAGTGATATTTATTTTGGAAACAAATAGCCATTATTCAAGGTCTAATAATGGTGGTGGAGGAAATAAATAAAAATGGAAAAACAAAAGTACACGCCGTGTATTTTTTCCTGGGAATTTATGAGAAATAAAATTATTTATTTAATTACATAATATTCGGTGTAATTATTTGGGCACATGCCAGGTAATAATAATAGTCAGCTTCTATTATTAGACATGGGGTATTACTAAGAATTAAATGAAATGAATAAATTCTTTTGGGTAATTTATTCATTTTATTATTCTATGTAATTAAAAATCCCAATCATATATTTCTCATTACCCTAGTCATTTTTTGGTGGTTGTGCACAACAGATCTAGAAAAAGCTCTCAAGACAAGATAGAATTCTTTTCCCACCAAGAACGCTCTCAATCATTGAGAGAGAGATCCACCTCCACCAAATCAAGGTAATAAAAGGTTGACATCTCAAGCTAAGGCTCTTCTGTGATAACACCTGTAGATCCCTTAGGTGATATCCAGAGATATGTGTAGCACCTGTGGATCATTGTTAGAGGAATTCTATACTTGGATTCTATAATTTAATGACGGATCACATCAGATCCTGACTGAAAACATCAATGAAGAAAGAATTCCATTAAGGAAATTATTGTCAATTAATTAAATTAATTATAACCAATATATGATGATACTATCTATGGTTTCTGGGAATCCCCTATTTTCTTTTTGATTCTTCATTCTATTTTGATTATTCGGTGTTTTATTATCATGACGGATCTTGGATTGATCGTTGTTAACTCTAAAATTTAAGTTGTGTACACTAACCAATGCACTTTCACTATTCCCCAAACCTGAAAGTGGTATCAGAGTGATCATATTGTTGATTATAATTATTTAGTTTTTTTACGTTGGTCATTTACAAATTTAATAATATAGTTATTTCAATTCAATAAGAATCTTGAGATTTGTTACTCCTCTCTCATTTCTCATTCACCTTAGAGAAATGAATTCTTCTTTTAATTTTGATGAAAATAAAATAGACTATCTCATCGGGAGGTGGAAAACATTCCTGGTCGTACAACACTAGAATACATGGCATGTATTCGGCAGTACATGTCGTGTAGTCCATGTTCAATGCATCGGACTAGTTCACCAAAGCTGGTCATGTGTTGGAGTATTTCTAATTCTTAAATGACAGCATGTGTTGAACAGGAATAGGTGGAACACAATTTCCGGATTACAAACCGTGTACTCCACTGAACATAGTTTATAGTCTCTTCGGGTTAGGGTTGGACCATGTACCTCATACACAGCATGCCAAGCTGGAAACCTTTTAACGTGAATAATACACAACGTGTGTCCCCCTGAACATGTTGTGTACTCCAAAAAAATTCTTAAATACATCTACATGCCATGTCCTCGAGCGTGTACTTTAGATGGATGGTGAACAACAGTAGACATCATGTAGTAGGAACTACACACCGTGTACTCATCCAAGTTCCCCAGATTTATTAAAATTTATTATTATATTATACAAACCCTTGAGACGTATACCATAGTGTAGGCGTAAAGCTATGGCACAAAATGTGATAGGTGTTTTATATATATGTGTTTAATTTAACATCTATATAATGTTCATTTCTAATGATTGGGTAGTTATAAATGGGAATTCATTGGGTTTCCTCCCAACTACAGGTTATGTACAAAGATAATTTTAAATGAATTTATTTGTTTAAATTTATTATGGATGATAATCTCAAGGATGTTCATAAAAGGTTTTAAGATAAAAGGATTGATTAATTAAAGATAATTAATTGATTGGAGAATGATTTATATTAAACCATAACAATTAAATAATTGAATACTAGTTTTATTTATGCATAAATATCTTTTCATGCATGCATGATCATGAGCTAGACCAAGACCTTTTTATGTGTATGGTATCTTTTAATTTATTTATTTAAATTAAATTTGTTATCTGCCGAGCCTTCTCATCATTAATATGTAGAGCATGCATGCCCAAGGTTTATTTTATGTAAAATCTCATTCTACCCTTTACCTGCATGTGAGATAAAATAATATTTAATGGATGGAGCTCCCAAGATAGTATAGGTAGCTCAAGTTAGGAGCCAAGGTGAAACCAATCCAAGGAGATACAAAGGATGATAGGTGGAAAGTTCTAAACATGAACCCAAAAGGTTCAAGGTGTTTCTCCCCGAGGTCTTGGGTTAGTTTATCAACTGATAGATAAACTAACCAATAGAACAATCTCATGATAATACCATTTATTTTATTCCTATTAGTTTCATGGTTTATTTATTATGGGTGTGTTTTCATGATCACATAATTAATGAATTAAACAAGCATGCAAGATGGAACTAAAATAAGATCAGCATATGCGTAAAATATTATCATAAACATGGTTAATCACTTAAGTATATCCCACTTAATATTAACAATCATGTAATAAAAGATAATAAAATGGAAATTTACATATAAGGATAAAATCCCTCAAAGAAATATTAAGTCGGCATAGCCTTCCATAATCTTGGTTACAATCAAACCATAGTTCAAAGTGCATTACCAACCCTAGTTGGGGTGCTTTCAATTATTGGGGAATTCTAATTCTAGGTTTTCAGTTGACTTGACTTGGTTTTCATCAAGGGTTGACTACCACAGTAGGACTTTGTGTGACCAAGTGTCAAATGTTGAGGAAATCCAAAATAAAAGTATTTCCGGATTGGGGATTCCACTCAGCGGGTCAAGGAGTTGTGAGTTATTGAAGTTGGCATTTGGAATGCCTACCTAATACCCATCAAGTTGCTTTACCAACCCTAGTTAGGGTAATTTGAAGGGAAATATGTATCCTTACCACTAGAATATTCAAGCAATAGAATATTTTGAATTCAATGGTGAGGTCCATTATATTTCGATAAAATAGTGGGAGACTAATAAGTATTAATTTATTTATTTGGCTCGGTTTTATCATAATAAAGTAATAAAACTTTTCTAATCTTAATTTGTAGAAAAGGAAAGAAAAATGACGTCAAACATGTCATTTTAAACCATACTGAAGAAGTAAAACTTTCTCAGAGGTACCAATTTCCAAGAGTGGCAGAGGTGTTTACATGTTATCCTTCGCCAGAAGAGGAAATTGCATGTGTTGTAAGACATTGTTTCATTTGTGCCTAGGAAAGAGGCCAGTTATGAGGAACTATCTATCTATATGAAACATATGAATGATGCCAAATATTTCCAATGTTTCATGCTATCGGCCAAGTCTAATGAGCTCTTGAAGCAATATGAAAACATGGACGTGTATAGCATGATGTCTCACCTTAAGGATATCTACCAAGAGAGGGCAAGACTGGATAGATATGTGATCTCCAATGCTTTGTTTACAACTATGCTTGGATAGTTTGTTCCAGATAGGCCTCATGTAGTCAAGCTTAATGTCTACATTGAATTCTTGGACATCTTAAGGATTAAGTTCCCGGATGAGTTACATACAGATCTCATCCTTTCATCATTTCCCAAGACCTTCTCTAGCTTTATTGTCAACTATAACTTGAGCCATAATGAGAAACTTATATCATAACTTATGACCTTAATTCTCCAAGTAGATAAGGATATGGGGCATGACAAACCCACAATGCTTATAGTGAATAAGAAAAGTAAGGACAAGGTAAAGGGGCTACGGACTTATAAATGGTCTGAATCCCCCGAGAATCATCCCTCCAATAAGGGGAGGATCTAAAGTTAGGGCAAGGAATAGAAGGCAGTATGTTTTTCATGTGGAAAGCAAGGCCACTGGAAGAGGAACTACACCCAGAAGCATGGGCATTCTAAAGGTGTGTTCATTATCAAGTGAAATCTTTCCATTTCTACACATTAGGTATTAGATATAGCTTATGGGGATCAAATTTGAATTCAAATGTAGGAACCAAATAGATTTAGAAAGATTTATAGAGTATAGGTGGATCTCCGAGCTACCAATGGCGCGACGCTGGCAGCGTTATCCATTGGCGATTACCACCTCTCATTTCTAACTGGGATGATTCTGGTTTTACATAACTATTATTATGTGATGAGTGTTACCAAAAACATAATTTATATATCATGTTTGGATATGGATGGACTTATTTTCATATTTGGAAATAAGGTTTGCTTCTTTCATATGAACAACATATTCTCTGGTATGGAACATTTATATAATGGTTTGTATGTATAAAATTACAAAAACCATGTGTTGGAAACCGATAACGAAACAAACTCACATTACTCATACATCACCCAATTGTGGAATCACTATCTTGGTCATGTAAATGAGAATCGCTTGACAGAGCTCTGCCAAGATGGCTATTTAGACTCTACTGAGCTAAAACAAGTTGATAGATGTCACACTTGTTTACAAGGTAAAATGACCAAGCCACCTTTCGGTGGATAGGGTGAAAGGGCCACAGAGCTTCTAGGATTGGTGCACACAGATGTGTGTGGACCATTTACAGTAGAAGCTAGAGTTGGATATTCTAACATTATTACTTTTACTGATGATTTGAGTAGATATGGATATGTCTACTTAATGAGGTATAAGTCAGAATCCTTAGAGAAATTTAAGAAATTCATGAATGAAGTTGAGAATCAGCTTGGTAAGAAAGATAAAGAAGCTTCGACTGGATCGAGGTGGAGAATATCTGAACCAAGAGTTCATAGATATTCTAAAGGAGTCTGGGATTCTATCTCAACTCACTCCTCTTTATACACCATATTGGAATGGTGTTAGTGAAAGGAGGAACCACACCTTGTTGGACATGGTGAGGTCGATGATGAGTCGTGGAGATCTCTCATTATCTTTTTGGGGATATGCATTATAGACTATAGAAAACACATTAAACTTAGTGCAAACTAAGGCACCAAATGGAATTACCTCTGAGTTATGGAATGGAAACAAACCCATTTTCTCACACACACGTGTATAGGGATGCGACACATTTTTTAAGGACTTCTCATGAAACAAACTATCACGTCGTGGTACAAACTGTATCTTTATAGGATATCCCATGGAAGCAAAAGGAAATCACCTACATAACCCTTCATACAAAAAAGTTAATATCAGCAGACAAGTTGTCTTTCCTAAGAGGGTGTACATCCTAAAAACGTATAGTGGGAGCAAGATTGACTTCAAAAAAGTTGATGCTCAAAATACACATGAGTTGGTATAGGAACAAGTTCTACAGGTCCTTGTGGAAGAGGTTCTAGAAACACAAGTACTGCATAGGATATTAAGAGAGGTAAGGGAACCAGAGAGATTTTGTTTCCTAGTCACCAAGGATGGTGAATCATTATTGTTGGATAATTACGAACCTCTATACCACAGGAAGCATTAAAAAGCTTAAGGGATGCAAGATGGATAGAATCTATGAATTCTGAGATGGATTCAATGTATCATAACAAAGTTTGGGTTCTAGTCGATGAGCTAGTCGATGTAAAGCATGTTGGAAGAAAATGGGTATTCTAGAGAAAACTGGACATGGAAGGTCAAGTTAGAACCAATAAAACAAGGATAGTGTCTAAAGGATTCAAACAGCATCATGGAATTGTCTATGATGAAACCTTCTCTCCAGTTTCCATTTTTAAATCCATAAGAATCATACACATTATAGAATCATAACATGACTACGATATTTGGAAAATATATGTCAAAACAGAATTCCTTAATGGGATCCTTTAGGAAGATGTCTATATGAAACAACCAGAAGGGTTTGTGACACTAGGTGAATCCAAACGGGTTTGGAAGTTGCGGAAATCCATTTATGGATTAAAGAAATCATCCAGGTTTTGGAACATTCAAGTTGATGTAGCCATAAAGTAATTTGGTTTCATTAAAAATGAATGTGATCCATGTGTTTGTAAGTGGTTTAATGGGAATGTGGTCGTTATCTTAGTAGTATATGTTGATGACATATTGCTTATTGGAAACAATGTAACAGTCTTATAGTCAATTAAGGACTGTTTGAACAAGTGTTTCTCCATGAAGGACTTGGGTGAAGTATCCTACATTCTAGGGATCAAGATAATTTTTGATAGATCCAAGAGGCTACTTGGACTAACTCAGGGTACAAATATTGACCAGATACTAAAGTGATTTAGTATGGAATAATCCAAAAGGGGATTGGTTCCAGTGTCACATGGCCTACATCTTTCCCAGAAAATGTTTCCTCAAACACAACAATATAATTATACAATGAGTAAGATTCCATACGCTTCGGCTATAGGATCCATCATTTATTACATGTTATGTATTAGTCTTGATGTTGCCTATGCACTGAGCATGGTAGGAAGATATCAAGTAGATCCCGGAGAACAGCATTGGACTGCTGTAAAGACTATCCTTATGTATCTTAAAGAAATAAGGATATGTTCCTAGTGTGTGGAGGAGACGATGAGATTGTCATCAGAGGGTATGTTGATGCTGGATTTTAGACAGATCATAATGATCTAGAGTCACAATTTGTATATGTTATCTGTCTCAATGGAGGAGTTGTGGGCTAGAAGAGTTCAATGTAACTGTTTTTCATCGATTCTACAGTGGAGTCTGAATATATAGCAGTTTCTAATGCAGCCAAGAAAGTCATATGGATTCAGAACATTATTCAAAATCTTGATGTGGTGCCTATTAGTAAAGATCCTATCACATTATATTGTGATAATACTACAACAGTGGCTCTTTCAAAAAAAAAATAAGGTCACATCAACGGACAAAGCACATACTCCGAAAGTATCAACTCTTGGGGGATTTATATAAAAGGGGTGAAGTTGCAGTGAGAATAATGTCCATAGAAGAGAACATCTCAGACCCCATGACTAAATGCCTATCTCAGTAGAAGCATGGATATCATATGACAGCTAGCAGGTTAAAAGTTGTTAGCAGTTTGATCTTGTCCAAATGGGAGTCTGTTAGAGTTCTTGGCCTAGAACCAACTACTTTATACTTTATTCATTAATAAATACATTATCACATCTTGATTGTTCATATATGTGACAATACATTTGATAATTTCCAACAGATAGCTATTTCATTAAAGGTTCATAGGAGATCACAGCTATGATGAGAACCCAGAAATTCCATAAAAATTATTCTTGAATATATGTTCTATGGCTGGATGATGTTATTTGAGGGAAACAAATAATACAGGACATTAGGTGTGAGGACTCATAAAAATTTGAGGTACCTTTTCATGGTGTGATCCCTTGGTAATATCCAAGAGGATATTATGAGAATGAGACCCGCCAGTAGGAAATCCACATTTCATAGTGTCATTGGATGTTCCTATCTGCGGATGTGTGTATTGGTCCTTAGACTTTAATATTATTATTAATGGGTATTACAACTCGTGCACTTAGATGTGTTGATGAAAACTATGAAGACACACTATTCGCAGTGAGGTAGGATACGTTGGGTGCATCATGAGTGATACTGCATTAATAGATAATGCGAGAAAGGATTTGTCCCTTCTGTTCCATAACAGAAGTAGATATCTCAGGCCCTTTTATGGAATTGATATACCCTAAATAAATCCATGTCCATGGTGAGGAATGGGAATGTTCAATTCTAGAAAGTCAAAGAAAGAATAATCGATCACATGGGATGTGGGAACTAGTATGCAACCCGCTTGATTTGATATATCGAGAAAAAGGGATTATATTACACGGTAAGCGTTCGTAGGAGGTGACATGTCATTTCAACATTAATGTCTTTATCAATGGGTGCCTTGGCATGTTTCTATACATTAACCTTGGACATTAAACAGGATCCACCTAATTCCACTGATAAAGAGGCCTAGAGAGTCCCACACTAAGTGTGTCCAAGTATCTCAGTTAAATATTAATTTAAAAAGTCGAATAATGATTATTCCCAATGGTGGTTTAATAATTAATTAGGGATTCCTGATCTCATTTATTTCGACACTAGTTATTCGAGAGAATATATTGTTTGAAAAATAATATATTTATTAGCGATTAATGAAGTGATATTTCTTTTAGAAATAAATATCCATTATTCAAGGTCTAATAAATGTGGTGGAGGAAATAAATAAAAATAGAAAAATAAAAGGACACATCGTGTATATTAAATATATAGGTCGTGTATTTTTTCTGTGAATTTATAAGAAATAATATTATTTATTTAGTTAAATAATATTAGGTGTAATTCTTTGGGTGCATGTCAGGTAAAAATAATAGTCAACTGTTATTACTAGACATGGGGTATTACTAAGAATTAAATGAAATGAATAAATGCTTTCAGGTAATTAATTCATTTTATAATTCTATGAAATTAAAAAACCTAATTATATATTTCTCATTATCCTATCCAGTTTTTGTGGTTTTGCACAACCGATCTAGAAAAAGCACTCTAGACAAGACATAATTCTTTTTCCACTAAGAATGCTCTCAAGCTATGAAAGAGAGATCCACCTCCACTGGATCAGGTGTTCGAAAGGGGACATTGCAGGCGAAGGATCTTCCTGATAGAACCCAAATATCCCTTCGACAACATCCAGAGATATGTGGAGAACTTGTGGATCATCACTAGAGTAATTCTACATTTGGATTCTATGAAGCAGTGATGGATCACATCAGATCGTGATCGGAAACATCAATGAAGAATGAATTCCATAAATTTAATTATTGTCAATTAATTAAATTAATTATAACAAACATATGATGATCCTATATATTTTTTTGGGACATCCCTTTTTTCTTTTTCATTCTTCATTATATTTCGAAGATCCAGCATTTTATTGTCTTTACGGATCTTAGATTTATTGTTGTTGAATCTAAAATTCATGTTGGGTACACCCACCAATGCACTTCTGCTACACTCTGAACCTACACCTAGGTCATCAGTCCTCGTAAACCTAGATTATAACCCCTCATCAGCATTGGTTACTGTCCTCTATAGAAAGATACATAGTGGAACCCCCTAGACATACCAGGGAATGGGTCCTATACTTTGAGTTGGTTCCCCCCTGAATGTGCGGAACATTGATGAGGTGTGATTTGAATTAGATGGTTAAATCTAGGGAGATGAATTAGATTTTGGAAATCATTGATGGAATTTTGGAACTATGGGATACACATCTTCTTGGGATGACTTTTGAGATGGATATCCCTTTACTCCTTCATTTGGGTTTCTTTTACTAGGAATTTATATATATGTGTATATATTATTCCTTTGTGTCCACGCCTTGGATTTGGATACTCTCCTTCCTAGAGTGGTGATCAAGTTTGGGGTCTACCACATGCATTCTGTGTTTTTGTTATTATGGTCGGACAAGTCTAATCTCCTTCTATAGGTGGTGAATACTCGACAGGTAGTAAATCTACACTCTATGTTTTTCCCATTATGTTTGGAAGATCATACTTTCACTCTCTTTTTCAGATATTTGTTATCCTTTATTATACCTTGTTCTATCTAATGTATTTATCTTCCTATTTTTTCTCTTAATACTCCCCCTTCAACCTCAGGGTGTCTTACTAGGTACGTATATACTAACATGTGTATTGGATTTTCCCGCATGTGTCATGTCTTTTGTAGAGGGCAGCCAGGTCAACCATGATTTTAGAGGACCTTAGGGATATTCGGTACTTTGACTTTGTATGGTGGTCATAGCTTGTGAATTAGGATATGGTCTCTCTTTTAGTTGTTTACTTTTATAGTTCTATCAGGTTGGGACATATTTCTAGTTGGTTGTGTATTTTTTTCCCTTTACTTTTCAGTTTACACTACCATACTTTTGTAATGTCGATTTGTTCATGTATGCTTGGGTTACTTTATAGAAGTGTTTTATATTTTACTCTTTCCCTCTGTAATTTTTCATTGATATGGTTGTGTGTGTGCATACAGGTACATAGGAAAAAGTTTCCCATAGTAATTTATTCCTTAAATGCTTGTCGCCACCCCCTGGCCTATAGAGGTAGGCTTCAGGTAGTTATGAATCGAGCCCCAGCATGGGTCGGGTTTTGACATATTGGTATCCGAGAAATTTCATTCCTTGGGATATTTTTTATACTATCTCCTTTAATTTTATTAGTTGGGTTTAGGGAAATAGTTTCAATGTTTCTCAAGTATGGCTCCCAGGTTAGGGAATTCAATGATGGAGTGGTAACTGACGTATCCATTCCCCAGGACCAAGACTATCTATTTGTCGACTCGAAATATGGTGAAATTTAATATACGGTTTTAATGGTACATGAATCATATAGTATTGAGTCATTGACTATCCTTATTGATTCATCTTTCCATTATGTATATATATATATATTCTCTTTTGATCGTGGTTTTTCCTAATAAATATCAGGATTTATATACGATTATAGCTATCCAGAATATCAAATCTAGTTTAAGATGATGACCTAATGATAAATGAGACCTCAGTTTAGGTTTTATATCGTGATCTGTTTCTCCTAGGTGGGAGTGTAGTATCACCTACACCTCTTGGGCAGAAGATCATCTTAGCAGATCAGGCTGAGGATGTGTAGAGGCATAGCATGCTCTGCGAGTTCCAGTGTCAGAGAACACTGAGGTTCTATAGTGATATATATCCTTATGTAGTAGAATATTGGTTGGAGTCATTGGACCATGTCTTTAGGCACATCCAAATACCAATGAATCAGGTGGTTACACTGGTATCTAGTCTATTCCATGGATAATTTGTGCATTTGTGGAGCCTAGTTAGGCATATTCATGATGATTCAACACTCTTGTGGAATAACTTCCAGTAGATGTTCTGTGAGGAGTATTACCCCTTCTTCTTGCACTCAGTCTAGATTCATGAGCTTATGGAGTTGTGGTAGGTAAGGATGATAGTGGCTGAGTATGCAAAGAGGTTCACAGACCTTACACGGTACTCTCATGACATGATCTGGGATGTATATATCCGAGCATAGAAGTTTAAGAACGGGTTCTGTAGAGCTATCTGATCAAGTTTTGTGCCCTTTTGAAATCCCATCTATGATGTGGTGCAGGAGTAGTAACTAGTGACATAGAGATTTCTGTCATAGGAACACCAGATAGTTGGAGCTAAGAGTGGGATCCATAGACCTAAGTCGTCTATAGAGGCTAACAGATGGAAGGAGACAGGATCTCGATATAGGATACCTTCCCATAATCAAGATCATAAATGTGGTTATAGGTAGCACAGAGCACTAGGGAAGCCTAGAGAGGGACACTTATTTACTTGTAAGGGGTGAAATCTTAGGGCACGAGACTTCCCAACTACACGTGCTCAGCTGCACAGGTGGATAGATGGTGATCTTTCATAAGAGGAATTTCGGTGATTAGGGATCTCTCAGGAATGGATAGGTTGGTCCAAATAGAGGTGGATCTGTAATAGGAGTAGGAGGAATTATGGGTGCTATATTTCACTAGGATATCCTTCAACCACAACCATCGGGTGGCCCATATCTGGCTCAGGGAGATGGTGGTCGTGGCCATAGAAATATGCATGAATTTGAGGATTATGATCCCACAGTGCACAAGATGATAAGAGGTATGAACTGTGTATTTCAACTCTTTATTCATTATTATTAGACACATGTGTCATCAATTCCTTTATCTCTATAATCTTGGAGTGGGAGGTGGAGCTCCCAGTTTAGGCGCTAGCCTAGTAGCTTCATCATGAGGTTCATATAGGGAACATTTATTCTATATATTTAATCTAATAGAAATGAGAGCTATATCTTGTTGGATATAGGATCATGTGGTACCTTTTGGTCATCATTATAGAACCCTATGACTTCATCTTCATTAGGGATCGGTTTTCTAGGGTCTGAGCCCAGATTGACTATCACCGTAGAAATTTCAGATGCTTATGCACTGATGGGAAATGATTCTCCATTTTTAGTGAAAGATATATCATGGTAGCGTAAGGTGGTTTTTCAAGCAGGTGGTTATATCCCATCACCCATCAGTTGGAGATTGTATCCCTTGGTGCATAATGCTCTTGAGGCATCTGGATTTCTTCAGTTGGGGAGAATTATATGGATGCCTTTCCTAATGATTTCTTGGGACTACCTCTAAGGTTGGAGATGGAGTTTTAAATCAACCTTCATCCTAGGATAGATCCGATATAATTTGTGGTATATCAGATGGAACATACCGCGATACAAAAGCTATAGTTGTATTTTGACAACCTTCGAGAAATTTTTTTCATCAAAACCAATGTGTCTCATAGGTGGATTTAGTCTTGTTCCTGAAAAAGTTTTACTTGAGCTTATAGATTTGTGTGGATTATCATCACCTAAACTGGCCCACAATAAAGAAAAATTACCCCTTTTAGCGGATTGAAAAACTCTTTGACTAGTTCTGAGGTGAAAATTTGCTATCTAAGATTTATCTTAGGTTTGACCACCACAAGTTAAGGGTCCTTGAAGCTGATATTCCAAAGTTCATATTCCAATGTTGTTATGGCCATAATGAGTTCCTAATGATGCACTTTAGTGAGATGAATGAACCTGTAGTGTTTATAGATTATATGAACCGAACCTTCCAATCATACTTGTACTAGTTTTTTATTATATTCATCGATGAAATACATGTATACTCTGCATATGAGGAGGATCATGTGGAGAAATTGAGGTTTGTCCTAGACTTCCTTCTAGATCACCATATATAAGGGGAGCTCTTGAAGTGACAGTTCTGGATTCATGAGGTTCACATTCTGGGGAATGTCATTTCTGAGCATGGTTTAGCTATGTACCCAATAAATATCAAAAAAAATAATTTCCTGGGATCCCCCAAGAACATGTCAGATGTGGGACCTTTCTTGGATTTGTAGGGTACTACAGGTGGTTTGTAGCAGACTTCTCTAGAATTTCAGCCCCTTTGACTGTCCTAACCTAGAAAAGGTAGTTGTTTACCTATTATGAGAAGTGTAATATTTCCTTTATGGATTTTAGGTATATGATAATGAGTTCTCCAATTTTGAGACTAATGGAGGAAAGCATGGATTCTGTAGTGCCATACAATACCTCAGTAGATGGGCTCATTTGTGTGTTGAAACAATGGTATGAAGTTATTACATATGGGTTGAGGCAGTTGAGGTTGTATGAGAAGAACTATGTGACTCACAACCTAGAGATGGAAGTGGTAGTCTTCTTGCTGAGGATTTCGAGTCACTATATTCTGGGGATCAATTTTTGGTTTACTTGTGCCACTAGAGTCTCAGGAACATCTTCATACAGAGGGACCTAAACCTAAGATAGGGTCACTAGTTGGAGTTCCTATAGCAATATGAATTTGAGATATTCTATACCCTTGGAAGGTAAATATTGTAAAATATACACATAGTAGGAAGTCCCGAGTTTTATTTGTATGGGAGGCTTCAGAATAGCTAGCCTCCTTGTAGGTGACCCTGGTGGAGAAAGAGGGTACATCTTTTCTCAAGAGTGTGAGATATTCCCATTTTGGAGACATTAATTGAGAGGTATTACATAATTAAATATCCTTCAGAGACTCACCAGATGGATATTCTGAAGTGGTTAATCATGTCATCTTATTCCAAGGGTGAATAGTGGTTCTAATCATAATATGGGAGGATGGGTTGTGAGAGTTACACACTTCTCCTCTAGCTATACATCCTAGGGTGGGGAAGTAGCATAGAGACCTTTAGAGGCAATTTTGGTGGTCCAGCATGAGACGAAGCCTAGCTGAGTTCATCTATTAGTGCCTCACCTATCAACAGGTAATGGTTGAGCACCATATTCCAGCAGGTTTGTTGCATCCCCTTGATATCAAAGATTAGAAGTGGGGCAACATATAAATTGACTTTTTTATAGGGATTCAACACATAGTGAAGGGAAATGATGCAATCCAGATTATATTTTTCCAACTCATGAAGTCGGAACACATCCTTTATATCAGAAAGAAGAGTTTGGTGGAGTGTTTGGGGAATTTGTTTGTATGGGAGACCATTCGTCTTCTTGGGGTGAATTCAAATATTGTCTCTGATCATGATGTGAAATTTTCTTCAAGATTGTGGAGAAGCTTGCATGAGACTTTTGGGACCCAAATGAGGATGAGTATAACCTTTCACCCCCATACCGATAGGAATTTCAAGCGCACTATCCACGTGTTTTAGGATATGCTGAGGGTATAAATGTTAGACATCACCTGGATCTGGTAGTATCTCCTTGCCTTGGTAATGTTTTAAAACAAAAACAACCACCACTCTACCATTGTCATGGAACCTTTTGATGACATGTACGGGAGACCCGACAGGTCACCCTTGTGATAGAAAAAAGAAAATGGAGACATATTATGTGGGCCCAGAGATGGTGCAGATGATTCTGGTGAAAGTTCAGGTCCTCCATGTGTGGATGAGGATGGAAAAAGTTGAAATAAATCTTACATATATCGCAGTCATAGGCCCTTAGAGTTTGATTAGGGAGACCACATTTTCCTGAGATTCTCCCCACAATGAGGATTGTGGAGGTTCTGTCAGGGAGGAAATAAATCCTCAAGGTTCATTGAGCCATTTGAGATCATTTTGAGGGTTTGAAAAGTTTTATACAACCTCACCCTACCCCACATGGCTGTAGCAGGTGTATGGTATCTTCCATGTGTCACATCTAAGGTGATATGTTCATGAACCTATGCACGTCATCGGCTGGGGTGTGTTGGACATCGAGGACGGTGCCACCTTTGTGGAGCACCCGATGGTTATTGAGAATCAATAAGAGAATAATATGTGTGGAATGGCCATCCCTTTGGTCTTTGTGTTGTAAAGGTATGGGAATGTGTAGGAGAGTTCCAAGGAGTGGGAGATGCAAGTGTAGGCTCAGTATATTGAGTTGTTGACTGAGTTTTTCTTTTTAGGGATGAAAAACTTGAATTAGAAATGATTTATAGACTTGTTTTTCTCATTTTAATACTTTAAAAATTTTATATTTATATTAACAGATCTAGGAACTGAGATGGAATACAATTCTGAGGTCTGGTGTACCCAGAATTAATTTTATAAAAATATTAAATATATTTTATATTGTGCACACATATCTTCTTAAATAAAATGAGATAAATCTTAAAAATAATCTCAGATCAGAAATCAAAGAACACATTTGATTCTGGAATATGGTGTTTACCCTAGGCGTGACCTAATATAGGTTAGTGTGAGGCTCTTAGACTCCTTTCTCATTGGTGGTACAATCATGAATTAATTATTTATTTATTTATTTATTTTTTTCATTTTTAACTAAACAATATATTTATAAATATATTTTCAGGGATAAATTGAAAGATTAATCCTCATAATCCTTGAATCTCCAATGATGATCTCCATCCTCCTTTCATTGTCGGATTACGTCAGACGACAATGAAACTCCAAATTGGAGCAGATCAGAATGCAGTGAATGCAACAGCTTCACTTGATCATTATTGACTATATTCCTCATCAATGAATTATCCAGAATCGAGTTAGGACTCATTAATTTGGTTATTAACACAGTTTTTATTAAATTGTTGAGTAGATCTATCCTTGTTCTTCGGTCTATTCCATTTTTTAATTTTCGCATGCACCTGGGTATAAAAACTTGTTTATTTTCAATTTTCTTAACCCTGGTTTCCCGTTCTTGATCGTTGGTCATGAAATCTTGTCCAGTGATGTTTAAAACTTTGGTTTTGTGATTATTTCTCACATTTCTTCATATTATTCAAAGATTTTACCCATCGGTACTAATTCGACCTTGTCGGGAAGTATCGTGCCTAATCAGATCCCCAGAATCGTGATAGAAATGCGTGTGTGGCATGGATCGGTGATCTTAGCATAGATTTAGAATTTTTTCAAGGTGAGGATGATATTTTCAATTGTTTTTTATAATGAAATCAATTATATAATCCTTTTCTATTTATAGTTCAATCAGTGAAACCCCCATGAATTAAAAGATGTCGTTTTCAAGCGAGTGATGGTCGAGATCTACAAAACATATCAAGATAAACCATTTTCTGCTAGATATAGGATGAAATCAAAGCCAAAATGGACCAATTCAAGGTGAATATTCATAACTAAAATTTTGGAAAAAAACCCCAACTACATTCCACATTCTTAGATGAACACACGATCTGTATGTCCCTTAGTAGTGGTAGCTAGGTTTTTATAAAACTAATGGATGACAAGGATTGTACTCCTCCTACACATTGTGTACCCCTTCGCCGGTTGGAAATTTTTGTAAAAGGTCACACAGGCGGGAAACTGTGTGAAAGTACAAGCCCTTCCACATAGCCATGTACTCAAGTACACAGACATGGGGTCTAATAAATTAGCATGTCAAGGTCACATAGGCGGAACCCTATCTGAAGTAACACACCATGTATAAAGTACATGGGGTCTGGTACATGTACATGTTGAGAAAGACAAGGCATGGGCCTGGTTAGCTTAGACATGACATGTTATCCACCTACAATTCATGTACTACTAAATGGGATGGAATCGTGTACCATCTAGGGACACACCCAGGTGGTGGAGTGGGACCACATGTCGTGTGGGTCCCCTCACATCTTTGGTACTGCTTGACCACTTTTAAGGAAGCTTCAATCATTCATATCTCCTTTGTTTGAACTAGGATTTTGGCTAGTGAGTTTCCTACCCAAAGTTTTATTTTATGTATAATTTTATGGTTTTCTCAGTTATGGATTTCAAGATACGATGTGAAATTTTATGTACATGGTGCTTATTTAGACGATGATCAATTATGGAAGTGATCATAAAAGATAACCATAGGCTTCCTTCTATGTAGAACCCCCTATCAGATAGGGTGTGGGTCCTCAATTACAAATGAGTGGTACCCCTATCATACCAAGGAAAGGGTCCTTGACCTTTATAGTGGAACCCCACCACCCCCCCCCCAGCAATATGGGCGTAGGTCCTCTACAGCTACCTTCTCAGTGGAACCCGCAATCGGATAGGGCACGGGTCCTCAATGGCACCATAGTGGTACCACTTATTATACTAGGGAATGGCTCCTTGATGACCAGAGTGGTACACCCCATCAATAAAGGCACATGTCCTATGCCTACAGAGTGGAACCCCCTATCTGTATAGAGTGTGGTTCCTCTTGACACTAGAGTGGAACCCCCCATCAGGATGGGTGTGGGTCCTCTACGGATACATATAGATTTGAGCCCCCTAACTTACTAGACGTAGTTCCCCTACATCGAGTTGGTTTCAACTTGACTGTGTGACAGAGTGATGAGGTGTAGTTTGACTTGTATGGTTAATTTTGGGAATAAATGTGAGATGTTGGGCATCGTTGATAGACTTTTTAAACTATTGGCTACTATTCTTCCTGAGCTGAGATGTGAGATAGATATCCCCTTACTCCCTTAATTGGGTTTCATTTCCTAAGCTTATATATATATATATATATATATATATATATATTCTTCCTTAGTGTCCAATCCTTGGATTTGGTTACTCTTCTTCCCAAAGAAACAAAAACACATCGGGTAAGCCACGTTCTTTCTTGTGTTAATATTATCATGGTTGGATGATTCTACTCTCTTACTATAAGTGGTGAATAATCGATAGGTAGTTCATCTACACATCATGTTTAGTCCCTTTTTTTTATGAGTGTACTTTAACTCTCTTTTTAGGATGAGATGTTCTCTTTCACTATACCTTTTTTTATATATTGTCTTTCTCTTCCTATTGTATCTCTTACTTCTCCCACTTCAGCCTTCAGGGCATCTTACTGGGTATGTATATACTCACACCTACAAGGTAATTTCCCACACATGTCATGTATTATGAAAATGATAGACATGAAAATCATAAATTTATAAGATATTCAGGATATTGGGTGATTAGACCATGTGCGGTGGACTTAGCTTGGGATTCAGGATCTGGGCTCTCATTCAGCTGTTTACTTTTCCAGTTTTTTCAGGTTCGGACATATTTTCTTGTTTGTAATGTATTTTGTCGCATTACATTTCATTTTACACTACCATAATTTTGTACTATATAGAGGATCCTGCATTATTGGTTTACATTATAGGAGTGATTCAACTTTTACTCTTTCCCTCTACACTTTTTCATTGAGATGGTTGTGTGTGTGCATACAAGTACTTCTTAAAAGGCCTCCCTGAGTTAGTTATGATTTTGGAACATATCATAATCTCTTAACCTATAGCGGCAGGCTTGGGGATGTTTATTCTTGATCCTGGGCTTGGGTCGGGCCATGACACTATAGATCCAGATTCATCAAGGATTCACCATACTATAGGGATAAGTGTTGGATTCCAGACAAAATCTTGAATAAATTATTGGAATTGACCTCTAGGAACCCTAACTTCACTCAACATGGAATAATAAATGAATTTCACTACAATCCACCCTTACAACATTTAAAATGGCCCTAAAATACAAAAGGGTACCTTCTCGGTGTACACATGCAGAAGAAATGGGTGGATATTTTCCAAGGTGGGGTTTTCCAACCCTATGTTCTTCCACTATTCTAACTTGGACTCCAAGAAAAAAAATTTGGCATAACACCTCTATTAGAATCACTGACCAGGTGCATGTAGATACTCAAACATATTACTAGATACCTGAAAAGGTGGGTCTTGGTAGGAATTCCATACTTTGTTGTGTTCCACCACCATTAATATTGATCATGTTTCATCATTTCCTAGAAGCTACCATGGATTCCTTGATCATCCATTGAGGGAAATCATGTTGGGTGCAGGCATCTTGGAACTTATCCTTTTATCTCTAGGAAAACCTTCATTCATGCCTCAAAATGGACATCACCCTGGGCTGACAGTCTTGCTTCCTGAAATCCCGTGATATATTTAATATCACATAATCCAAAGAGGGAATTCATTCAGTCTCATCCCACATCTATTTTGGAGAGATAAACTCGTCATACATCACTCTAAGAATGGAAACTCCCAAAATCCTATAGATATCCCGCAAACTGGTGTAGAATTCTCTATGCCTCAAATGGAAGTTATTTTTCTATGGGCTATATCGACTTAGTAACTCAGGTATGATGTCAATATTCTTATAAACATATGTCTAGGAATCCTATAAATCCTTGTAAACATTTTTCGATGGGATCCATTGGCTCAGTTCTATTCCCTCATTGATGAATATTCATCTAGCTAAGATTGTTTCCATGGGAAATTTGTGTACTCTTAGATCCTGGAAAGTGTCCAATAATTCTTCGGCTTCATTATAAGGGAATTTATCAGGATTTTGTAGTTATATAGTGATTTTTTATCACTCTCATGGTATTCATAATGATATATATTAAAATTATTCATCAAATATGAAATATTGGTGTCACATACTTTGTAATAATCTAGTGTGGTGATGTCTGTCATCTCTTTGATGTGTATACTCGCTTGTTCATCAGAGACACAAACTATTTGTGCATCCATTAGAAACCTGCAAGAAATTATGTGAAGTTTTTTTATGCAGGTTATAAATATTAAAATTCTTAATTTTAATATGAACAATGTTGCGACTAGGGGGTGATCCGGTAAAGGATGTAGATCACCTCACGTAGGTGCCTCATTGAGATCGCCTCATGTAGGTGCCCTGATGATGTCGCCTTGCAAAAGTTCCTCACTGGGGTCACCTCATGAAGGTTCCTTACTAATGTCACCTCCCACAACCTCCCCACATAGGTTTCTACTTTTAATTATTTCTCTTAAGAAACACAAAAAGTGTAAGCAATGAGGATGTGCATGAATGATTTGAATGATTAGAGAATGAGGATCGAAAAAACATGAGAGAGATAAAGGATTTCAATGTGGATGATTCTATTTATAGAGGAGAAAACTACATATGAAAACTACCTATGTGAATCACCCTATGTGATAACCATGCCTGAGAACCCTGTGCAGCCATCCATTCATATATCCCTTGTGTGATATATATGTAATTTTCACCAAACCAAAGCATAAATGTACATTAACGTGTAAAGTCCAATGAATGAAGGCTTCATCAACATTCATATCCCCCTCTACCTTAGAATTATATCCCCCTCTTTCAATTGGATCTAATCATGAGGGGGACAATTTATTGAAACTACTTTTTTACATGAGTAAAATAAGTTCTAGAGGGAAATACCTCAAGTAATAGAGAATATAAAGGAATAAAATATTTCATTTGTTCACCCAATTATTCCCATGCAAGGCCCAACCTACACACCTAGTGTCATCGCTCATGTCCAAAATACACACCCAAAAGCCTCGCATAAGTCCAAACATGCATTCCTAGAAACTCACATAGGTCCAACATGCATGACCTAACATTAATACCCAAACCCTCAAACAAGTCACACTTGTGCCTGGACTGATGCGAGTGACCTGCACAAACCACCTCCTTCACCTGGGTTCCTGATTTTTACTATAAATATGACCTTTTAGATCTTAATTTGTATGACTATAAACTATAAGAAACCACTTGAAGCTCTTCTCTCCCTAAACATTCACCCAGATCTAAAAAACCCTCCAAATAGTTCCCCAAGCCACATAAGAAGTGGGGGCTTATGAGACTCCAAGGATTTGAGTTACCCAAATGGATAAAAAATTAAATACTTCCTCAAGGAGAAACTTCCTCCAAATCTAAAAGTACAAAGGAAAATTATCTTTCCTAAGCTCAAACCTACATGAGACTCTTCCATAGGAACCTGATGAAACACTTGATGGTCCGGTCAATTTCAAACCCATGTTTGGTTCCAAAAATTTTTTTTACCCAGGTATCCCCTACATGAGACAGCCTCCATCATTCTCAGGTATCACCTATATGAGGAAATCTCCAACTTTTCATGGTTTCACCTATGCAATGTGATCTCTAACTCACCCAGGTATCACTGACATGAGGCAACCCTTTGATCCCTCTTTTAACATCTATAATCATTGGGAACCATTTATCTTATTCTCTCATCAGAGAAGGACCAATAAAATAACTCCTCCAAAGACTTTGGACATCCATGAAAAAAATATAGGGTACACCAGTGTGACCTATAGATCATACATTCATGTGGTAATGGAAGTCACACATTTATCCTACCAAATATTTTGGATCAAAATAATTTCCTAAATCCTACATTCTTATGGTATCAAAGATCCCAACCATTGGGATAGTGGCGAATGGCTTCTTGGGATGGGTTGTGATGTCTATTTCCCATAGGCCCTCCCTCATAATATCTTCCTTCAGTCAAAAGGAGAGTGGTGGGGATATTAAAATGAGTACCCTTACTTGAGTAATCCCCTATTCTTTCTTGTGGTACATTTCCACACCTTCCATTCCCTCACCCTCATCCACTAGTGGATGAAAGAGATTGTTTGTATTGTAAGCTCTTCCACTTCCTCTTGTTTCTCAATCCAAGCATGATTATCATGTGATTAGAGGTTAGTGGTGATCATGCCTTTAGAAAAATAAAATATTCACCACTGAGACAACTTATTAAGTGTAATCTCCAACCATATTATCACCACCTCATAGGGCCATATTTCTAATGAGGAAATTATATAGGCATCCTCCATTGTTTTTAGTTAATACCAATTCCAACTACATGGGAATTGATTCACATCAAAATGGAATACATAGAAATCCTCCTTGGGGATCAAAACCAACACCCAAAATTCACACTAATATTCTCCTAGTGAAATTTACAAAAGGTTTATACTAAACCTAGAGCACCATATTCCTTTCAAATCCCTCAATAAATTTTAGAATAAGTCCCACACCAACTATTTCTTGTCCCTTTCAACTAAATTTCGTTGTTTCATGACATTAAACTATATATTATAATTATCATCACATGACCTTAAAAGTTATGATGTGTCCATTTAAGTGGAATTGAACTATGTGGGTTTTGATTACTCTCATGAGGATACATAGGAAGCCCCTGTCATGGGATTAATCCTAACATCTAAATAACTCATGTCTTCCTGGATGACTAGAAATTATAGAGGACCTAATTGTGTGGATTAAAACCAACATAAAAAAATATAACCAAGATGGTTACATAGATGGAGAACCTTAAACACATACAAATGGTTTTCTATAAATGCATGCCTATAATTTATTTTTAACACGTAGGGGTGACTGATTCTATATTTAGAATTAAAAAAGGGATTCATGAATGTGTATTAAATCTATAACAGAGTCACATAGTGGGAAATATTCCCCCCCCCCCCAATGATGTGGTGGGTCTGAACTCACATCCACTCGACTTATGTGAGCTCTTAAGTGTTGTTCATTAAGTTCCCTAACAATTGCCTACCTTTGGAAAGTAATCCCATGAGACATCATGGATGTGAGAGCCTTCTGGTGTTTATAGTTCTATGAAAAAACCCCATTCAAAACTGACACTCCATGAATGAGTTTTAGGAACCCATATCTTCATTTCATGTATATATCTTTATTTAAAGTGTTTTTAAGGAATAAGGAAGAATTAGGAAATTTTATATGTACACACTGTGTATTTTTTAGTACACGCCGTGTACCCGGTTGCTGCTTGCAGCCATGAAATAGCCGTGTAACAGCCATGTACATGGATGTGTAGGCAACCTGGAAGACCACCTAAAGTGGGGGAAAGTTGAGGATAGTACACGATGTGTAAATTAAATGAACACATTGTGTACTTTTCTTTTTAACTAATTAATCAGAGTGGGGTCATGTCTCATCCCCAGAAATACTTTTTTCTTCTTGTGTTTCGTATAGGAGAGCAACATACGACAGAAGAACTTCGACCTCCTCCCATTCCTCCATCCAAGAACTAATTGAGACATCATTGGGTGTGTTGGATTCCCATAGGTGAGTTCTTCCTTTACCTATATCCCTTATTCCTTATTTTTCCTCTCTCATGGTTTATCAAGGGTTGATAGTTTTTACCATTTTCATTGACCCATGTCATTATTGGCTGATTCAAGGTCCAATGTTCAACAGTTTTCATTATAAAACATCAAGGTGGGTGGTTTTTTCCTTTATTTGATTGAATATGTATTATATCTTCTAAAAGTGATGAATACCCATGTTTAGGGTATTGTGTGTTTTTGAAATTTTACCCAATTTAAGACATGTTATGGTTTGTTTGATTGAGAAAGGGTTATTTGATTCTTCATAAGGTTTATACCTTCATTAGGGATTTTTTTTCGATGTTTGATTGATTAAGGCCATTTATTCTAAAATTCCTATTAGGCTTGCTTGTTTTCCATGCCTCATATAATTAGGATGGAGTTTCAATTTATTTAAGATGCATGTGTTTCGAATTATGAAAGTATGAACAAGGGGAATTGACTATGAGATCTGCCCAAGGTAGGGCCAGTTATGCATAGTTGTTGATGTGTTGGCCTAGAGGTGTTGACTGTGAGAGATGTCATGTGGTCATAGACCAAAGGTTTTATAATGTGAGAGCTACCTAGAGGGTGATTATTAAATGAATGTTGGACCCTATGGAATTGACTGTGAGACCTTCCAGGTGGTCATTATATTTATTGTTTCTATGTACACCAAGGGGTATTGACCATGAGATCTACCCAGGTGGTCGTTTGTAAATGTTTAGTGTCATGTGGGAACAAAGGGGTTAGACTATGTGAGCTTTCCTAGAGGGTCAATATTGATTAAATTGATGATATTTTAACCATAGGGGTTAGAATGTGAGAACTTCCCAGAGGGTTGCTTTTAAATAATTGAATGATTATGATGAGTCTCCCAAGCCAAAGCACAAGATTGGACTCGGTCTTACTTATTTTTTTAGATGGTTTTCTGAGACGTATGTTTCTTATATTATATATTGGGATACACAGATTAGGCTAGATCTAATGATTTATTATTCAACGGTTTGAATAATTAATAAATGAAAATGAATGTAATTGAAAATTGTAGGATTGTTTACTTTTGAGTACTTCATAGTTTATTTATTCATTTATTCATATTACCTGTTATATATATTCACTAAAAGTTAGGCATAAATCATTTGGTGGTTGCCTACAGTGATTCATCTCACACCCTATTTGGGTCATGCTTTTGGACCCAAACATATTTTATAGTTTTCGGTATAGATAAGGTAAAATTCCCTTCCTCATCATGTACTTGGTTATTGTTGGATCTGGAGATCATGACAATAAGTTGAGGCATGTGATGCTATTGAAGTTTATAGTTTTTCTATACTTTGGTTTTAGTATTGTATTTCTAGCATTGTGACCTGTTTGAATTCTTTCCTAGAAACATGTGACATGCATCATTTATATATCCCCCAGTTGTTATATTAATATCAGTATTCGGCTATTTACTTTTGGTGTATGGTATTACTGCCTCTGTTATTGTTACTAATTATTTTTATTGTGTCACTCATCTAATGAGAGAATATTTTCCCCAATGTCACACCCAAGGCCTTCACTACTAGTTTGAAGCCTCTGGGATTTGAATAAATGTGCTTGAGGTCATGTGACCAACTAGGTACGGGGTACCTCTGGGCGGCACTTGGATTTGGAATGTTACAAAGTGGTATCAAATGGATTTTTTTTCTATGTTTTCTTACTATTTGGAGCCTATAGACAGTTATAGGAAGGATTAGGTTGTTGGTAATAATATGTGATCAGGAGTAGCTAACCTGTGTATAGGGAAAATCCATGTTGCCTCGGATATTTTAATTTTTTTTATTTTAAAATTGTTACAGTTGATTTGATTTCACTATTGGGTGATTCACTTGTATTTTGTGGTTATTGTTGATATTATTGAGGTTCTCTTTCTGTTTCAACTTGATGATATGAGAGTAGGACATCTCATTCATCATATAGTCAGTTGATAGAGATCACATGTCATGCATTCGTTTCATTTCATTTAGGGCGCATTACTAATTACATGCTATTGTGATAGATGTTGTTCTAGATATGCATGTTTTTTTGATAGATATCATGATAGAATACCTACTATTTTGGATAGGTTATTGATATATGTAAATTTTCATTTTTATGGATGCAAAAATCTGGTTCTTGAGGTGTTATGGTCCCTCTTGGATCAGAATTTTGTGGATCATGTTTAAACATTAATTGAATTTTTTTAGTTGTAATATGAATAAGGATGGAAAAATTTGATTTGTGGGGAGTATGAGATTCCACGGGTTAGAATTCTTCATGGTTTGGAAAAAAAATTATGTTTTCCGGGGTTTCGTAGAAGTTTTAGAGGGATACTATCTATAAACCCAAACAATGCAGTGTGTGGTGTTATAAACACATGTCATGTGTTCTTCTGTTCTAGAAGAAACAACTTTTCTTAAGTACACACCATGTACCATCATCATCATCATTATATATTTATTCAAGGGGGGAGGGAGAAACGAAATAGGAATGCAAAGAAAGCAAAGGAGAAAAGAAAGCAAGGGGGCATTGGGTTTGGGGGGGTGGAAGTAGTGAAGGCCCAGAGCGTCACTCCTGATGAGGTTTTCCCCTTCCAGTTTCAGGTTGTCCAAAGTGTGTAGGAAAAAGCCATCAGAGCCAGGGGTGTCTAGAGAAGCTAGGTAGTCGACGACATTGTTTCCCTCCCTCCAGGTGTGCATTATTTAGGTGTTTCTATGAAAGAAGATTGCGACATTTTCTAATCATGTACTCTATCGACCACAGGATGACACCAATACCTTGAAGGGAATTATGAAGGACCATCGAGTCAGTTTCTATCTCAGAGATGTCCAGACACCTCTGGCTATATGTTGTAAGGTCTGTGAGCATGGCCATGGCCTCATCCTGGAGGGACGAACCCAGACCCAGTTGGATGGAGAAGGCCAAGATGACTGACCCGTGACCATATCAGAAAGCACCCCCACCGCGCATGACCCCCGAGACATAAGAGCCATCCGAGTTAAACTTCAAACCCCTGGCTGGGGGATTCCAGCGAACCCAGTTTCTCAACGAGGAGGTGTTTCTAGGAGGAGATGTGGGGTCCTGGGCTTGAAGCATTGCAAGGACGGGGCCTCCTTCCAGTTACCTAAGGATCTAACCAGATCAGTGAAGAGATTGTTGAAACAATTGATAATGGAGAGTTTGGTCGAGACCACTCCCTCGAAAACCCGTTTGTTCCTCGCCTACCACAAACACCGGCAGCCTGTGTGCAACAGGATGGTAAGATCCATTCGCTCTACGCTCCCCTCACCCGAACTGTGGATCCATCGATCGAGGAATGGTTGATCGGCCATAGTCAGACTAGAAAAGGTAGTGAAGTCACCATAGTAGGACCAAACCTCATGAGCCCGTTCTCTCTCAAAGAAGAGGTGCCATGATGATTCCTCACTATGGTTTTTACAGTTGATGCACCTGGAGTCCATGTATCATATGTACACATTGTGTAGTCTTTAACTGTGTGGGTGACTATGTGAGAAGAGACACAGGGTTGGGAAACATTGGTAGAACACACCATGTACTGGGAGTACACACCGTCAAGTAAATACCATGTATTCGGCTGTGTGACTAAGGACATGGGTGGATGAAACTTAGGTTGTACATGATTTGTCTCATTTATGCATGTCATGTAGAGTCAACCCTGTATCCAACCGTGTGGCCAATGACATGGGTAGATAGAACATACTAGTATACGCCATGTCTAAGATGAACATGTTGGGTTGTGCTACCCAGGAGAGAACTTTGTAGTTCTAGCCATGTATAAGAACCTGAGAAATAGGGAATATTCAAGTACACGTAGTGTCATAAGAGGAACACACCGTGAATAGGGGTATTACATGACCCGGTCTTGCACAGGTACATGCCCATGTTGAAACTTCAGGGAACACGTTGTGTAGTGGTTCTACACACCGCGTAACCTTCTTTTGTAAAACATGAATGTTTCTTCTCATGTTCCATTATTACACATCTAAGTTCCTATCATTGACAATATTAAACTGAGGTGTGTGCATGACATTGTAGAGTCATGCCACCAAGACATCCTCCGGATGTATGCCAGGTGCGAGGTGATGACAAGACACCAAAAAGGATATATCAGGGACTATCAAAAGATCCTTCCATCATTCCCGTCTTAGCACTAGCTGCTATACAGGATGTAGTTGCTAATGAAAAGTTCCATGAAGGCTTTTTGAGGATGTTATAGTATTTTTAGGGATTATTTCATCCTACCCCATCTATGGAAGAGATGATGCACGTATTCCAGAAGCAATAGTAGCCCACTTTTTCTAGGGATGGAGGACCACAGGTGCAAAGTCATTTTTGGAGGCCATGTTTTCTATTTGTGATCATTTAGAGATGCCTTCAGAGAGGAGGTTGAAGCTCATGACGAACATGCTATGTGATTCCACCAAGGGATGGTGGGATGTTTTCTTAAAGGCGGTACATCATCAATACATGGCTTATGAAGAGTTTCATAAGAACTTATATGATTACTTCTATCCCAAGATTTTGAGGGATGATCGTGCCTGAGAATTCATGCATTTAGAGCAGGGTTCTCTATCTGTGATGGACTATTCTTCTATTTTCAAAAATCTTCAGTGCTTCACACATGTTCTAGGTGTTGGAGAGCTATCTTTGTCTAGGTTATTTGAGGATGGTCTTAGGTATGACATTCGATCATAGGTGAATGTATTCTAACTGAATTTAGTGAATACTATTGTGATCCAGGTGCTGATTACTGAGTGTAATATGAGGAGGTTACGAGATGCAAGCCAAGGAAGTTCAGCATCCATGGATTGTACTCCTTCAATAGATAGCAGGAAGTGCCATAGGGAGCTTTCACAAGATGTTTCTTCAGGTATCTAGGTGGTATGAAACCAGTGCGAGAAAAGTGGGCATATGAGACCACATTTCCCAAGATACCCAGTTGAGTGTTGATCTTGCAGAAATATGGGTCATCTTCAGCATTTTTGTTGGATTCCCTCACCAGTAGTGAGTGAGAGGGAATCATTTATGAATCCACGTTCAGAAGAAGGACCTATAGTTTCTCATTAGTCAGGGAAATAGAGTTCATTAGGCCATTAGGGATGAGGAGGTGGTCATAATTGTGGGGGTCAGGCTAAAAGTTCTCAGCGACAGTAGGGTAGATCTGCACGGGGCAGTTAAGAAAGGCCATAGGGTCATGGTATAGGTCAGAATTTCGCAGTGTAACAGACCCAGCAGGAGCAGGACCCTCTAACCTCTATAGTTAGAGGTATGATTCTAGTTTCTTCATTTTTAGCTTATGCCCTTTTTGATACAGGGGCTTACCATAGTTTTATATCTTTTACTATTATGGAGATCATTGGGCTCTATATATTTACATCTGAGAATTTTTTGATACTAGACACTCCATTGGGGATTAGGATGGCCAGTTTACTTCTGTTCAAGAAGTTCTCTCTTGAGGTTGTTGGGTGTCACTTCTTATAGGACCTCTATGTCTTAGAGATGACAGACTCTGATTTCATTCTCAGAATGGACTTGTTAGTATTTTTCCATGCCATTATTGAATTCTGTTTCCACAAGGTGTGTTTCATGTCACCAGATGTGGGTCTTTCTTACACAAGGGTGAATGGTATATCCAGGAGAGCAGAGCTAGACTAGAGCATCATGGGTTGGGAGGAATTATTTCCCAAATTTCTAGTTTATATCTAGATGACAAAGGTACTTCATAGATGGACTTCCCTTCAGTGGTGTACTGTTTTAGGTATTTATTTCCAAATGAATTTTTAGGTTTACCTCTATTTAGAGAGGTAAATTTTTATATTGATCTTATTCTAGGATTGTCATCGGTGTCCATTCCTCCTTATAGGATGGCTACACCAGAGTTATAGGAGCTCAAGAAGCAGTTAGAGGAGTTTCAGGAAAAGGGTTTCATCTGACCTATTATTTATCATTAGGATTTTCCTATTCTTTTTATAACAAAGGTGGATGGTACCCTTAGAATTTACATGGATTATCATAAGCTAAACCAGTTGGTGGTCAAGAACAGATATCTCTTGCCGAGGATCGATGACCTCTTTGATTAGCTTCGAGGAGCCTAAGTGTTCTTGAATATTTAATTGAGATAAATTTATCATCATTTGTGTTTTAAACCATCAGATATACCTCATACAGCCTTTCAGAGCAGTTATGGTTTATACGAGTATTTTGTTATATAGTTTGGTCTCACAAATGCATCGGTGGTTTTCATGGCATTGATGAACTGAGTATTCCATCCTTAATTGGATTCTTTTTTTGTGGCCTTCATAGATGATATCTTAGTGTACTCTCACAATTTACATGACCATGCCACCCATATTTACATCATATTGAGTACACTGAGGGAGCATTAGTTATATGATAATCTCTCAAAATGCCACTTTTAGATGGACCATATTCACTTCTTGGGTCATGTTATCTCAGAGAAAGGTGTATCATTAGACCTAGATAAAGTGAGAAAAGTTGTTTTCTAGGAGAATCTGAAGAACATATTTTGATGTACAGTGTTTTCTAGGGTTAGATAGATACTAAAAACGTTTTATTTCAGACTTCCCATGATTAACAGTGCCACTGACGGGCTTGACTAAGAAGGGTGTGAAGTACTTGTGGATGGATTCCTATGATTCATCCTTTCATGTACTGAAAGGATGATTTACTTCAGCATCGATACTAAATTTTCTAGTGCTTGGAAAATTTTACACCATTTACTTTAATTTTTTAGGTGTTGGTATTGGAGTAGTGCTTATACAGGGGGAAGGAGTCATTGCGTATGGGTATCAACAGTTGAGGCCACATGAGAGGAATTACCCAATGCAGGATCTCAAGTTATATGAAATTGTGTATGATTTGTGGTGTTTAATAAATTATCCTTTAGGAGATAATTTTGTGGTATTCACTGGCCACAAAAGTCTAAAGTATTTCTTTACTCAGTGTGATCTGAATTTGAGACAGCGAAGGTGGATTGAGTACCTTCAGTCTTTTGACATTGAGCATGCCTACACGCTAGGGAAAGGCAACACAGTGGCTGATGTGTTGAGCAGGAGGACTCAGATACAGGCAGTTTAGGAGTCCAGTAGTGAGTGGAATCTTTTGGCTCTATTATCTAAGATACATTTGGAGGTTCACGAAAGATAGGGGAAGACATTTATTTCTTCTATAGTTGTTACCTCTACACTTCTGGATCGAGTGAAAATGAGGAAGCTATTAGATTCCAAAGGCCTAGTCCTATGGGAGAGTGTGTCAGGAGAGGACCCTAATCCAAGGTGGACCATAGGTGAGGATGATATCAATCATTTTCATGGGTGCTTATGGGTATCAGTAAACATATGTGAGAAGTTGATGTGGGATTTTCATTCCTCGGTTTTGGAAGTTCATCCTGGTGTCACACAGATGTATTAAGATCTACTCTATTAGTATCAGTTTCCATTTATGAATAGAGATATAGTTGGTGTTATCATGATATGTTCCACTTGCCAACAGGTGAAGTTGGAGGATCAGTGACCAGTAGGTCTTTTGTAGCAGTTACCCATTCTCGAGTGGAAGTGTAATGATGTCGTGATGGATATTGTGACAGGTTTTTCATAGTTTCCTCAAGATAATGATGCAGTTTGGGTTGTTATAAATAGGTTTATGAAGGTTACACACTTCCTTACAATCAAGGATACCTTCTATGTTGATGAGGTTGGAAGATTTTACATACAATAGATTGTACATTTGCATGGGGTTTGCACTCCATTATTTTAGACTGGGATGCCCAGTTTACTTTTTGTGTCTAAAAGATACTAGAGAGGGATTTGGGTACACAAGTACTTCTGAGTACATCTTACCATCCCCATATATATGGTCAGTTCAAGTACATGATTCATGTTTTAGAGTACATGCATCGAGCATGTGTCCTAGATTTCGGGGGGTTTGGGGAGATACACGTACCTCGAGTGGAGTTTTCCTAAAATAATTGTTTCTAGGAGATGATTTAGATAGAACCTTATGAGGATTTGTATGGTAGGCCATGTAAATCAACCCTATGTTGGCTGAAGGTAGGACATGCATATGTGTTGGGACCTCATCTTATCCAGGAGACCACTGAGTAGGTGGAGTTGATTCAGAAGAGGGTGGCTACTGTGCAGTCATTCTCGAAATCTTATGATGATCGACAGAGACGACCTATGGAGTTAGAGTTTAGAAATCAGGTCTTCTTACGTGTCACACCAATGTTGGGACATAGGAGGATTAGGAGACATGGAAATATTTCACTGAGATACGTCAGTCACTTTGAGGTGTTTGAGAGATTCGGGCTGATTGCCTATCGGTTTTAGTTACCTCAGAGCTACTAGGCTATGCATGACATCTTTCATGTTTATCAGCTATGGTGTTACTTTTCAGATGGGTCTCATGTTTTTCAACCCAAAGAGGTTGAGTTAGAGGTGGATGCATCCTTCGAGGAGCACCCTATTCAGATTTTGGACCACAACACAAAGGTTCTCTATGGCCAGTTTTTTCCTTTGGTATGGGAACTATGGCAGCACATGCGAGTATAGGACGAGACTTCGGAGACGGAGGCTGATGTACAATCATAGTGGCCATAGTTCTTCGAAGTTTCTTTTTTACCACCATTAGAAGGGAAATTTGAGGATGAATTTCTTTAATGGGGGAAGTTTTTAAGAACCTGGATCTTCACTTCAGGTATGGGTCTTTTATTGGGTTGTTTTTTAGGAGAAAGTAAGAATTGATAAATTTTATAAGTACATACTGTGTAATCTTGATTACACACCGTGTACCTGGTTACCGTGTGTAGTCGTGTACTAGCCGTGTAATGGTCAAGTACATGGCCATGTAGGTGACCTAAAAGACTACCTAAAGTGGGGGTTGGTTGAGGCTAGTACACAACATGTACATTAAATGAACATGCCATGTACTTTTCTTTTTATTTGTTTAATCGGAGAGGGGTCATGTCTCATCTCTAGAAATACTTTCTTCTTCCCCTGTTTCATACAGGAGAGTGACGTAAGGCCGAAGAACTTTGACCTCCCCCCATTCCTCTGCCCGAGCTCCTATTGAGACATTGTCAGGTGTGTTGGATCCCCACCGGTGAGTTATCCCTTTCCCTAAAGCCTTTCTTCCATATTTCTCAACTCTAAGGGGTTATCCAGGGTTGGTCATTTTTACCCATTTCGTAGATCCATGTAGTTCTATGCTGATTCAAGGTCCGAAGTTTATGAGTGTTCATCATGCAACAAAAAGGTATGTGGTTTGTACCTTTCATTGATTTTTTGTGGATTATATGTGCCAAAATTGTTGAATACCCATGTTTAGGGTATTGTGTGTTTTTTGAATTTAACCCTATTTTAGACATGGTATGGTGTGTTTTATTGAGAAAGTGTTAATTTATTATGCATAAGGTTTATACCTTGATTATGGATGTGTTTTCTCATGTTTTATTGATTATGGTTGTTTGTTCTAGAATTCCTGTTAGGCTTGCTTGTTTTCCATACTTTGTGTTGTTAGGATGGAGTTGTAGTTTATTTGAGATGCATGTGTTTCTCATTATGAAATTATGACCAAGGGTAAATGACTATGATAGATTTTTTAGGTAAGGTCAATTGTGTATAGTTGATGATGCATTGACCCAGAGGTATTGACTGTGAGAGTTATTGGGTTGTCATAGACAAAAGTTGTTAGAACATGAGAGATACCGAGAGGGTAGTTATTAAATGAATGTTGAACCCTAGGTCATTGACTGTGGGAGCTTTGAATTGGTCATTATATTTATTGTTGTTATGTAGATCAAGGGGTTATTGACCATGAGAGCTACCCAGGTGGTCGTTTGTAAATATTTAGTTCCATGTTGGACCAAATGGGTTAGACTATGTGAGCCTTTCCAGAGGGTTAGTATTAATTGAATTGATGATATGTTAAACCATATAGGTTAAACTATGAGAACTTCTTAGAGGGTTTCTTACAAATAATTGAATGATTGTGATGAGTTTTTCAAGCCAAAGAACAAGCTTGGACTTGGTCTTATTTATTTTTTAGATGGTCTTTTGAGATGTTTTTTTTATATTATACAAGGGGATATAGAGATTAGGCTTGATCCTAGGATTTATTATTTAATGGATTTAATAATTAATAAATATAAATGAATGTAATTACAAACTATAAAATTTTTTACTTTTGAGTACTTCTAAGTTTATTTCTTCATTTCTGTGTATTACTTGCTATTTATATTCAATGATAGTTATGCATAGATATTTTGGTGGTTTATTACTAGTATTCATCTCACACCCCATTTGGTTCACACATTTGGAACCAAATAGAATATATGGTTTTAGGTATAGATATGGGAAAACACCCTTCTTCATCTGGTGCTTGATTGTAGATGGATCTAGAGAGCATGGGACCAAGCTGAGGCTTGTGATGTTGTCGGAGTTTACTATTTTTCTGTAAGTTGGTTTTAGTATTGTATTTCCAACATTGTGACTTGTTTTTATGCTTTACTAGACACATGTGACATGCAACATTTATATATTCTCATGTTTTTATATTACAATCAGTCTTCTGTGACTTACTTTTATTGTATGGTATTGCTGCTTCCACTAATATTACTATTTTTTTCTATTGTGTTACTCTATCAATGAGGGAATAACTTCCCTAATATCTCACCCAAGTCCCTAACTATAAGTCGGTAGCCTATGGCATTCGTAGAAATGTGCTTGAGGCCATGTGACCAACCTAGTATGGGGCACCTTTGGGTGGAACTCAGATCTATGACATTATTTTGAGAAAAATGAAGAATTGGAAAATTTATAGGTACATGTCATGTACTCTTGAGTACACACTATGTACCTAGTTTCCACATGTAGCCATGTACTGGTCATGTAACAGCTGAGTGTATGGTCTTGTAGGTGACCTGGCAGACCATGTAAATTAGGGGCTAGTTGAGGCTAGTACACGGCGCATACATTAAATGAACACACCCTGTACTTTTCTTTTTAATTGATTAATCAGAGCGGGGTTGTGTATCACCTCTAGAAATACTTCATTCTTCCTGTATTTCATATAGGAGAGTGACATATGGACAAATAACTTAGACCTCCACTTGTTCCTCTGTCTAAGCTCTCATTGAGATGTTGTCGGGTGTGTTGGATTCTCATTGGTGAGTTCTCTCTTTCCCTAGAGCCTTTTGTCTTGACTTCTCCACTCTCATGGGTTATTGAGGGTTTATTGTTTTAACCCTTTTTATATATTAATGTTTTTAAACACATTTTATTAAATGGATAAATTATATTTAAGTAGAGCTAAATGAAGAAGATAAATAGGAATGATTATATAGAGAATGACACTTATGTTTAATACTTGAATCATCTATTAGAGAGACTCATTCAAATAAGGTATTTTGGAATTATTCTTGTGAAAAGGGTTTCCCAAACATGATAGAGGATTTTAAATGATATCTTTTTGTTTTGTATTCAATATAAAATTAAAATAAATGGGTTATTTTTAGTGGGTAGAGTAGTGGCCCTTTTATAGATGAGAAGGGGTCATATTTTTGTAAATAAACATTCCATAATATAAAAGGAGTGTCATTTTCAAGTTAAGTGAATCCCTAGTGGAAAAATAATGATGATAAGATATGGTAATTTCTACAAGTCCCTCATCCATGCACTTATAGATACTTTTTTTTATTTTCAACAACCATATCCCATAATTTTATGTTTCTACCTCATTTTAGCATTTACTTTGGTGACTAAATATTTCCTTCGTAACTTATTTTTATGCTTAAAAATGAAATTTGTTTAGTTAATAAGGTTTTCCTTATGACTTTTCCATTCCATCTTGTTTTGAAAATTACAAACACCTTTTAATTAAGAAAATATATGATTTACTTCTATAAGGAAAATTTACCTCCTTAAAGAATTTTACCCTAACTTATATTTTATTATACATATCAATATTTTTCTTAAGTGTAAAAATCGGATTCATACCCTAAACCTCAGAATCATATAATACTTAGATATGAAGCATTCTGTTATAGGATCCGAATTCTGGATGTGAACTATAATGAAGTTCCACTCCGAATTATGCATGTGAACTGTAATGAAGTTCCACTCCGATTTCTGGATATGAACTGAAATGAAGTTCCACTCCGAATTATGTATACAAACTTCTATGAGTTCGACACCGAACTTTTATGAGTTCGACTCCAAAATTCTATGAGTTCGACTCCGAACTTCAATGAGTTTGACTCCGAACTTCTATGAGTTCGACCCCAAACTTCTATGAGTTCGACTCCAAACTTCTATGAGTTCGACTCCGAACTTCTATGAGTTCGACTCCAAACTTCTATGATTTCGACTCCGAACATCTATGAGTTCGACTCCGAACTTCTATGAGTTTGACTCCGAACTTCAATGAGTTCGACTCCGAACTTCTACAATTTCGACTCTGAACTCTTACCAAGTTCAACTTCAAATTCTTACCAAGTTAGACTCCATAATCTTACTAAGTTCGACTCCGAACTCTGTAAGTTTAGATACCAAATTCTAGTGAAACCACACTCTGAATTTCCTTAGAAATTCAGACTCTGGATTTCTACATAATTCAGGTTTCGAATTCCTATAAAACAGAATCCGAATATCCTTTTTATTATAGACTCCGAATTCCATTTGGGTTAGACTCCAAACTATTATTTTCTTACATTCCTAATTCTAGTTTTTCTTATGCTTAAACTTGTTTCATTATAAAACGATGGCGGGCATTCAGTTACACATGTTTTGTTATAAAACGATCTTGTCTTTTCTATTTCTAACTAATCGTTGGTTGAGTTACACATGTACAGGTCCTTCCAAATTTTAATGAAAATATGACTGTGGGAGGAGGGAGCCAACCATTCCAACTGTGTCTATAAGTAGGAGCTCATTTTAAAGATCTCGATACTGAAGTTGATCACTCTAGAGACCACATGCTGTTAAGGTGATTTCTATAGAGAGAAGCTTTCCATGATTTGTGCGTACTAAACTGTTAGTTCAGATTGCTTCGTGCGACTCTGAATGTCTGTGATTACATTCGAGGGCTTATGGGGATAGGAAGACAAAGGTGCTGACTACCTTGAAGTTTGAGGGCTTCCTTGCTGAGGAAGGCAGAGGTTCCAACTACCTTGAAGTTGAGGGCTTACGGGGATAGCAAGACAGAGACTCTGATCGTCGTATTGAGGGCTTACCCTAGTGTGGGTAAGACAGACTTGCTTGAAATTATAAATCAAGGTACATTTATCCAAGGTTGTTGGATACCCTTCTCTTTGGGTTAAAAGACGTATATCTTGTAACTTGTAGTTTTACTACTTGTTTTTTCCGCTGAATCATGTATTGTAAAGAAAGTATAATCTTCTTATATTTCATTATACTTGTACTCTAATTAATTTATATTCTATACGCTTTAAGGTAGAATCTCATATTTTATACTTTTGTTAAGTTTCAATTTCCGGATTCATATTTCCAGAACCTATTTTCAGAATCACTTTCCATATTTAAGCAAGTGCATAGAACAAGAAGTTTTTAACTTCATAATTTGTCCCAATATTTTATTGGTGTTAGAGGTGTTTTGAATTTTCTTAGTTTAACTTTGTTAAACATAGATCATTCCTTGTCTAAGGAAATTTTTTCAGTGTACAATTCACCCCCCCCCCCCTCTTGTATATTGAACATCTACATCATTATTTCGATCCTACAAAATTAGCCTTATTATTTAATTTAGAAATTATGATTCCAAATATGAGACCCATTCCATTGGATTTAATTTCTAAATTCAATAAAATTTAATTTTAAAATAAGTACACAAAATTCATAAAAACAATTTTTAGAAAAAACATATTTATTATTATAAAAATGAATTTAAACACCTCATCAAATAATAATCATTAAATGACTAGTAATCTTTATATATATATATATATATATATATTTAATTTCATTAAAATTAATACTTAAAATATGATAAATTTAAATTTTAAATAAATAATATCTAATATATAATTAAAATAATGTTTTTAACCCAACAATTTTTGTTTAACCATGAATAATTAAATTAAAATTCCTTATAGTTAAAAATTTATTTCTTTAATCTTATTAATTTATTTAAATAATAATTCCTTTAATTTTATAAATACATTATATTGATAACATTTTGCAAAAATAAAAAATTTCATAATAACATATAATTCAATAAAAGAGCTTCCCTTGAATCAATGATATTTTCCAATGTTAATTAAATTTTTTTGATTTTAAAAAATCATTTATTTTCTAATTATGATTAATTTAACTATATTGTCATGTATTTAATTTTTTATTTTAATATATATCTATTAACGTTTTTTCCATGTTTCATGTATCTGAAACTGTCAAATGTACTAGATTTATTTAAATAGAAATACATACTAAAATCATGGGGTGTTACATTCTACCACCTTAAAATAATTTAACCCTTAAAATTTCATTACTCTAATGAAAATTATTATTGTACATATTCTTCATTGCATATTTGGATTCCTATATTTCCTCCTTAAACTTATGATTTCTCAAGTGAAATTTAATCAGGTGAGTCGCCTTGTTTCATTATAGTTTATCTCTATGATCAAAGATTTCTACTGGTTGTTCCTTATAATAGAGGTCATGTTCCTATTGTGTAATAATTGAGTTTAGTACATGTGATGGATTATTTATATTCTCTCTAAAAACTGAAATTTGGAACTCATAATGAACTTGATAAATGTTCAGTAAAAGTAAAATCCGATAATATACTATCCCCACATGATCATGGATTTCTAAGGGGGTAACATATCTATGGCTCAACTTTAACTTCTTCTCAAATATAATAACCCTATTTGATGGGGATATCTAAAGGAATACTTATTCTCCAATATAAAATTACAAATCTCTATGGTGATTATCTGTATATCACTTCAATAAAAATTAATGGATGTTTTTACATCGATTTTTATTATTAACCCATGGATTAAATCACTTTTTTGAATAATGTTCATCCTCATTACAATTAAAGCCTTGAAATGTGGGTACAGTATTAGGTTGAGATTTCAATCCATCCATTTATTTTGTTGGCCTCTTTATATCTTTTAATAATAAATTTACTAGATGGAGTTATTCTATAAACTTCATTTACTTGTTCCTTTTATATAATTCCCATGCTTTTTCTTACATTTTTTGAATAAAAGAAGATGAATTTTCTTTCTATCCAAAGGTTTTATCTATTTATATTCCATGAAAATAAATTTTTCTCCCCCTATACCCAATATAGATAAAACAAAATGAATCTAAAATTTTCTATTATTACCTTGATGTCACATCAAAAAATCATTATAGCTACTAATGTCACTTATAGTAAATTCTCAATAAAGACTTGGTTTTAAGTGCCTGAAGGAATTATCAATTTTTTTTCAAGGTTAATGATAAAAATTAAAGAATTCATTGAAAGTCCCATGATTCTTTCTTCATAGGTATCAATGGATTCATCCTATTTTTTATTTTGCTTCTGGAATTATATCATTATTTTAGTACAAATATTTTAAAGAAATCACTAATTCAAAAATATATTCTTAAACTCCTCTCATTATATAGAGTATATTTATTCCTCTTATTTTATGTTCTTGATTAGAGTTTAAAATGGATTTTTCTCACCCTCTAAATGATAAATTGATAAAAAAACTATTTCATTCTCTAGACACTTAAGAATAAAATATAACTTCATTTTTTATTCACTGTTCAAAAATTAACAGATTAAAAGACCCACTAAATGGGGTTTCAGGTTGTTTTTTTATGGAATCAATGGAAATTTGTTTCTTCCATTGGGTGTTTTATAGTTCCACACGGTTCACATTGTAGTTCATATATTGAGATATTTTAGTGATCATATCCATGAGATTCTATATGCTAAGACCCAACCCGTTTGTTTGTTCATTAGGATAGATATTACATTGTCCAACACACACATTTTTAATTTGATTTCTCATATTTATAGGAAATGAATATAAAAGGTAAGTATGATTATCAATTAGTTATAATTAGATTAATTAATCAGATTATAAGAAAGACTAATCATAATATACCATGAATGATGAAAATTTTATTTTAACTTGTGACAATGATAGAAATCTAAGATTTTGTAAATGAATATGTGTCACATAAAAATGAGAATTTAAGGAGTTGATGGATTTCCCACATATCTCATCATTATCTATCTATCTTGGAAGCATAAAGATGTATAGATTGTTAGTGTTTGAACTAAGTTTTAATAATTGTTAGATTATCAGTATTGAAGATTGATTTTTGTTTATTGTTTTGAATATTAAAAACACCTCAAAATATTTAAAAATACCACATGGTGATAGTTTATTATTTTATAAGTGGAAAATTATAATTTTTAAAATACATTTAACTTTGTGGGACATTGTCTACTGATTCCAAATCCAATATTAATAAATTGTTTTATATTCATGTGTGAGACATGGTCTTATTCTTAAAAATCCCATAGTGATAAGTTGTTTGATAAATGAGTGTGGTACATAGACTTCTGCTTCAAAATCCCATGGGTTCTTAAGCAAGGTGAACTAGACCCAAAATGTTTTCATTGGACCATAGTTCCAATTTTCTGTATTAGGAATTTAAATGAAATGGAAAATGAAATCCCATGTGTTATAATGAATTTGAATTGAATTTTTGATATGGTTTAGACTCTAGAACAAGCCGAAGAAGGTATTTAGGTATGGATTCTCTCATAAACCTGAGAGTTATATGTTTAAATAAAGTGTAATTGAATAAATGTAATCTATTAACTTTATTGATTATATTTATTCCTTATACAACTGCATACACATTTATTAACTAGATATTGATTTATATTTTGTTTTTGGTGGACTAATGAGTTATGCTCAAACCCTACTCAGGCTTCCTAATTCGTACTTGAATAGATTTCATGGTTATTGGACAAGTTAGTGGAAAAAATACCTATATTAGATGGTTGAGTCAAGATGAATCATGGATGAGAGAAACAGACTTGGTTTTAGGACCCTCTTGGGAGTTGTTAGTGTCTTTATTTATTTTGGTCTTTTCATTTTGATACTTGACATTTATTATCATCATATATCTACTATTTAGTTTGAATATTGTATTTCCTGCTTTGGTCATCATGTTATATTGGTATTATTCTGGTTATGGTTATACTATTTGGTTATTCAGTTTTACTTTTGATATTATATTACTTTGATAAAGAGGGTATACTCTCCACATTATTGACATTAGACCCTTATTTCCATTTGGAGACTTCTAGTGTGTGGGGAGGCACACTTGAGGTCATAGAGCGAACTGACTCGGGGCACCAGTGTGTGGCACTCGGGTCTGGATATTAGAAAATGGTATTAGAGCCCAGATTTTTTTTCATACTATTTGGGAAAGGTAGACAAGATAATATGATGATTTGTGCCTTGGAAATGAGATCGTGTATGTGATTATCTCACCCATGTATGGGGGAAAACCCAAGTACCCATGGTGGGATTATTGTTATTTGTATTTTCTATTAGAGTTGGATGTTATTTAATCTTTGTTGATTCACATGTTATCTGATGTGATAATTATTTATAATATTTTATGAGATTTGAATCATGTACCAGAATGGCATGAGAGTTGAGTATGCATGCATAATTCTAGGATCTCAGAACTATTTTGTTCCATGAATCATTTTAGGCACGCATGGAAAATCATGTTTTAGTTAGTTGTTGAAATTGAAATGTTTTTCATTTCTTGTGTGATTGAACTGAAAAAAGTGATTGATATGAACTTGAAATTGTAAAATGATGCAATATGTGAATAAATTTGTTTCTAATTAGAAACATGATTAATGAAATGATTTTACCATTTGTTAATCATGACATAGGTGTATGATGGTTAAGGGTAGTGATTGCACCTTGGTTTTGATCATATGGTGGGGAAAGTGGGGACGACGTCTTATGGCCTTGTGTGAATCCCTCTTGTTAAATGTTTCAATGTTCTGAAATGTTTCAAAATATGTATTCTTAGCATTGTAGAGATATTTCTCCATGATGACTCTTGTTGAGAGGATAAAAGGAGGACATGGCTTGAGATTCTCCTCTAGTAATGGAACCTGAGGCACATGTAGTACCAGGTGAGGAAGTTGGAGAGTAGTTTTGAGAGAACTTTTCTTGATTTATACAGTTCATGGAAAGATACCCAGGGAGGGTTGTGAAGACTATGTTTGATCTAACTTGGGAGTTCTGGTTATAGCACCCTCCAACTTTCACCAGAGAGGGTGGAACTGAGGTAGCTAAGTTTTGTATTGAGTTTATCCAGACCATATTTGACCACTTAGATACACCTTCTGATAAGAGACTCAAATTATCTGATTACATGTAACATACTCAAGCAAAGCGATGGTGGGACATCCAAACTTGAAAAAAATAGTTAGAGACTATAGAGTGGAAGGACTTCCAGGAGAAGTTCTTGGAGAGATTTTATCTTGAGACACTCAGGCATGAGAGAAAAGCTAGATTCATGTGGTTGACCTGAGGGAGTATGTCTATGATGAACTATACTAGATGTTTTATAGATTTGAAATGGTTTTTTAGCATTGGAAGGGGATAATGATACTTCAGTAAAATTATTTCAGGATGGACTTAAATGTAAAATTAAGTCCCAGGTGAATATCTTCAGGCTGAAGAAGTTTTCAAAAGTGGTGAATCAATCTCCCATATCTGAGGGGAACCTAAAGGGTGATTTTAGTAGAGGATTGGTGGTTTTTGTTGGATAATTAAGATGTATGTCTTTCAAGATCAGGAAGCATCGCTATGAGAATGTTATCCAGGGTGATAGCAAGAAGAGTATCCAGGGGGAAGGGTCATTTACAAAGAACCTTGCTCATGTGATCTTTCACCAGTGGGGAAGGTTGGTACACATCTGGAGATAGTTTCCCCGACCACCGGTAGAGTGCTGAGGTTGTGGTATGATGGGGCATCTATTGAGGTTCTATAAGAAATTTCGATAGAAGGGTAGTGATGGAGTATCTATATAGAGCCAGAGTGTAGGGAGGGGATCTTCTACACCACAATATTTTTCCAGTTGGAGTTATACTAGACATGGCAGTAGATGAATTGGATGTGGAGATTCTAGGAAAGGGAGCCTGTATTATTATAGTGGTGTAGCTTAGAGGACTCGAACTACATCATAGGGAAGAGGGATAGGATAGTTGCATGCAGTTCAACCTACACTATTGGATAGCGAAGTTGGACCATCAATAGTAAGAGGTACTATTATTGTAGGTTATACACTTTCTAGTTCATTATTTGATACTGGTTCCCCTCATTATTTTATATCTATAAAAATTTTGAATGCTCTACGCTTGAGAGTATAATTCATGAGTGGGGTTATAATGATAGATAGATTGTTGGGAGTACATTCGAGCAGGTATATCTGTATGAGAAAGGGGTGTTTTCTCGAGGTTGCAGAGTATCACTTTCTATAGGATATTTACATCTTTGACATGCCATGCTTCGACCTAATTATAGGTATGCACTGGTTTGTGGAATACTGATCCCATAATGATTGATACTGAAGGAGAGTGACTTTTACATCTCCTGGGGGTAGAAAGTATATTCATCTTGGAGATTAGGATATCATGGAAGGATGAGTAGGACCAGATCATCATAAAATGGAGGATCTTATAACCTTGGTTTCTAGTCTATTTTTGGATGATGGAGATGTAAATCAGGATGTATTTCTACATATAGGGGGAATGTTTAGGGATGTATTTCCTGAAAACTTCTCTAGGCTTCCACCTGAGATATATGTGGAATTTATAATTGATATCAGGATAGGGGATGAGTCAATTTCTATTCCACCATACATAATGGAACTAACCAAGCTTTAAGAGCTCATGACTTGGCTATAAGAGTTGTAGGATAAGATATTTATCCATCCGAGTATGATGCCTTGGGGTTCCTCATTCTTATTTGAAGAGAAGGCTGATGGAACTTTATGATTATGTGTTGATTACTAGAATTTTAACTAGATGACTATAAATATTTGATATCCACTTCCACATATCAACTATCTATTTTAACAACTAAGCGGAGCTTAAGTATTCTCAAATATTGACTTTAGATTAGGGTATCGTCTCCTGAGAGTTCAAACTTTTGATATACCTTGGAATACTTTCGGAATCATATATGGCCTCTATGAGTTCGTCATAATGTCGTTTGGGTTAACAAATGCACCAAAAATTGTATTTGTACTTAATGAACATAATTTTACATCAGTACATGGATTAGTTTGTGGTAGTGTTTGTAGATGGAATCTTGGTGTACTCTAAGACTCAAGACAATCATGCCCGATATCTTGACATCATTCTGAGTACACTGAGAGAGCCTCAGTTATATGCCACTAAATCTAAGTATCAATTCTGGATTGATCAAGAACACTTATCAGGTCACATAATCTTAGTGGAAGGTGTTTTGGTGGACCTAATGAAGGTGCGAGAAGTTGTTTCTTTGGAGCAGGCCATGAATGTTTTCAATATCCATAGATTTCTGGGGTTAAATGGATATTTTATGAGGTTCATCTAGGACTTTTTGAATTTTTCATCACCATTTTGGTCTTGGACAATATGTGATAGAATTTTCAATGGTCTATATCATGTGAGAATGCTTTCTAGGATTTAAATAAGTACTTGACTATGGCATAAATCTTGATCTTACCTTAGTCGGGTGAGGAGTATAAGGTATTCTATGATTATTCTGGTATTGGACATGGAGTAGTGTTGATATAGGGAGATAAATTTATGGCATATGGGTCTTAGAAGTTGAGGCCACATGAAAAAAGTTGCCTTAATCATGACATTGAGTAGGAAAATTTGTTTTAGGCTTGGAATTGTTGGCGACATTATCTATTGGGTGAGAAGTTTACAATGTATATAGTTCACAAGAGATTAATGTATACCTTTTCACAATGATATTTTAATATTTAGAATCATAGGTTGATTGAGTATATTTAGTCACTTGATTTTGAGATAGAATATATTCTCGTAATAGGAAACAATGTTGCTAATGCTCTAAGAAGGAAAATTCAAACTCAGACAATTCATGATTCTATTATTGAGTGGAAGGTAATGACTTTGCTGGTTGAGATTCATTTTGTGGTTCAGGAGAGTCAGAAGAAGTTGATTCTTGTATAATTTTTAGTGGAGTCCACACTTTTGATATGGATTGGGGGCATACATTATGAGGATACAGAAAGTTTTTCCTTGAATAAAATCCTTGAAGGTGGGGAGACTCCTTCAGACTAGATGATAGATGAGGATGAGATCATTTTTTTTAGAAATTGAATTTTTGTGTCTAAAATCATGTGGGGATGATGATGCATGAATTTCATGCCACGAAGTGGGTTTTTCATCTAGGTGTGACCAAAATATTCCATGGCCTATGACAAAAGTTTTTGTTGTCAGGAATGAAAAAGGAGATAGTAGGTTTTGTGACACGATGTTACACCTGTTGATAGATGAAGGCTGAGCATCAATGACCTAGTGGTTTATTATAGTCATTTCTCATTCCAAAATGGAAGTGGGAAAATGTTACTATAGACTTTTTAGTGTGACTCCTAAGGACACCTTGGAAGGAGTTGACTTTGTGGGCTTTGCGAATGAGTTTTTCACTAAGGCAAGGGTGCTTCAAGAAGGCAGTGATCTCCACGAAGAAGCTTCACAAAATATAGTATTTAACATCAAGTTTAATTTGTTCTAAGAAGTCAGAAAGCTTCATAAAGGATGTGAGATTCATTAAGGTGGTTCACAAAAGTAAGTATTTAACATCATGTTTAAGTGGACAGGTCTTTAAAAGAGAATCAAATCATGTATTTGATGCAAGAATAGTCTCGTGCTAAGACAGGGACGAATAATTTAACGACAATCCATTAAAGCGACCTTCAAGTTGATAAACTAAGTAAGGCTTCTCTCACAGTGGTGAGCTAGAGGGAGTCGAAGGAAGTTTTCTGAGGGACATAGTTTTTTATCCCTAAAACCTTGTAAATGAAGTGTTCCTGACATAGGGTGACTATGTAGAAACTTATGTATTCCACATCTAGTGAATATTAGTATATTTATGTATGACTGACACACTATTGGCATATTATCTTTAGACACTCACTTAGTGGTGAATCGAGTAAAATTACTGTGTTTTCATTCTTTTCATGTGAATGTTTTATTACTGCACTTATCCAACAGATAGGTTTAGAAAGTTCTTACCAATGTGGGAACAATAACTGTCATATTAGAAGAAGAAAAATTTAACACCCTAATGACCCCTCCCCTCTTAGGGTGCTCCAGAGTCCTACAAGTGGTATCATATGGAACGTTAACCTATTTTGGGTTTTTATAGAAAATTTTATCTCATTTTAAGATTTGAGTTTCTTTCCTAAGTCAAAAATGAAGTGAAATTTTAATGAAGACTCAGAGTAGAAGTCTATATCCAGCAATACCATGATGAACAGAAAAAAGAAATTTAAGAGACAGTTGTAAAGTTCCCTCTTATCTAAAGAAGAGGTAGTATTTGGTTCTCTATTTATTTTTGAAAATGAAGATATTTTAGGCCTGTAAAGTAAATATCAGGTGTATCAAGTTTCCAAAAATAATAAGGACAACCTTTCTACCTTGTGGAAATCAAAATATTTGAGTGATCAGAAGGTATGTGTTATCACCTTTCAAAGTTGTCCTCAGGATAAGGATTCTAGAATAAGTGGTGATGATGATCAATATATAATCTCAAATGAAATTGAAATTGAGAAATTAAGAATTTGTCTTCCTGATATTCCTGAAGAAAGAGTCACCTTTGTTTGTAGAATCTTTCAACATATGTAGGTAGAGATCACCCAGTTGGAAAGAAAAGATGATAATATATAAAAGGGATTGAAAGGAAAAGTTATTTAATGTTTAAAGATCTATATACATATTGAATCCTTTGAACAAACAAATAGGGAACATGAAATAAGTTCCATGAAATACCTCAAAGAATTTGAATAGAAAGAGGGAGTCAAATAGTATCATGAAGAAAAGATCCATGTACTTGATGAAAAATTTAAAAAAGCATTTATGTCAAAGTTTTACAATTGGAAGAAATATCCATGAATTTCGAGGAACATGTAACGACCCAATATTTCTTCAATGGAAATTCATTTCTTTTAAATATGTCATAATCACATGAAATCACAACATAATGAACTACTAAGTGCTATGTGTCCTGTAAACATAATTTTTTCACTTATGTGATGTGAATTTCAAAAATCTGACATGCACGGTTGCGATTAGTAAGTTATTTGGAGTCCGATAAGGAAAAATTAATTTTAGGTGAATAGTAACCTACCCTTATGAATAGTAACATACACTTATGAATAGTGAAATACCCTAATGAATACTAACCTTACCTATTATAGTATATGAATAATATTCAAGTGGATGTACAATATACCTATGCTTGGGAATAAGTAAATAAATGTTTTAAAACTGATTTTTTTTAAAATAAATTATTATCTTAATTAAATATTAAATTAATCATATTCAGAAAATTATTTTTGAAAAATGGACTTCATTTTTAGATTTTACATGTCTAAAAATGGTTAGGGTGAATTTTTTTTATTTTTGTGAGATACTCGAATTTTTCATAAATAGTGAAATACGGTAAAATACAGTATATACAAATTTTCAGTTAAATACACTATTTATGACATGATAAGTGATGTAATTTCACTTGGTTATAACTCACATGAATTTATTACTATTATTGTTCATTCAATCATCACTATTTATTTTCTTGAGGGAATGTAATAAACTAATTATTAAAAAATTATGAAAACCCTCCTCTCCTCAACTATAAAAACCCCCCATAACTCCCTCTTATCTTCACTCCTCTAAGCCTTAAATATCCTCAAAGATCTGCCCAAATACCATTCCCTAGTCACTCCCCACTTCCATGAAGCTCTTTTTATTTCCAAAAGACCAAAATCCCTTCCCTTAAGGAGGTTTTTAGAAGGTAATTTCAAGAGGTAAAGCACCCTTTTTTATTTAGTTTCATTTCAATGTATCTTCTTTGTCATACTCTCCCCACCACCTATCTCCAAATGAACAAGATAAATCTATTATAATATATATACTTTAATTATATCATGTGAATGGAAGAACCATCATCAATATCCTTACTCTCTCTCTTTTATTTTATAAACGAAATCAACGTCCATGAGGTTCCAATTTATAACCTTCATGGACGACGAAGTCTCGTTCTTCAATTTCTTCTTCATTAATGGTCATGAAACCATGTTTATGGTTTAACTAGACTATAATATATGTATTATAACCTAATTAATATTCAGTAACTATTATACATAAATATTATTAAATCTTATGACCAAAATAGTTCTTAATAATCAAAATACTGCTAAAATAATCTAAGTGAATGTAAATAATATTTTATCTAATGATACATCCTCATTCCATGTAAAAAAACAGATATAAATTATCATTAATGGTTATGGATGTTCATAAATAATATGTAATTCCAATTATGGAGATTTACAACCATTACACATGAACTCCATTACTTAAAAACAAGTAAAACAACTATGAAAATAAAGAAAACGAACACTCTGAAACGACAGAAATCAATATAATAACTTATAAATAAGGGCATAGATGAACTAAAAATAATTTTGATAAAATATATAAATGTATAATAGGTTCTTAAATAAGTTATTAATAAGTATAATTTCATATTATAGGATCTTAAGTTCAATAGTGGAACATGTTCTGATTTAAGGTAAGGGTTTTCCACCCAAACTCCCATTTTCATTCAGCTTAATTTGATTATATAACAACCTCAATGAAATTATTATGTATTATTATTTACTCATCAAAAATTATGTGAGAGTATTATATATATGTACACCAATCATAATCCTTCTTTATTTAATGGATATTTACATGTTTTAAAAGGAACTTTCAAAATTGTTTCCGAAAGACATGCTCGATTCAAGGAAATTTCTCAAATTCTTACCCATTTTCAAAGGCACCCTGTAATATATTTTGGAAACCATTATCTTTATAAAATCACTCATTTTATTATGAAAATAATACCTTAATTTACATTTGTTTTTATACAAATATTTTTCCAAAAGAACTCTTCTTTTCAAAGTAAAAGGGTTTTTCTCTCAAGAATTACTTGAAGATTTTTTAAGAGTATCTTCATCTATTTCAACACTCTTGTTGATTCATATGTATTATTGGCATTAATATTTCATGTTATCATATACCATATTTAATTTAATGGTGTATTATTATTTTGGCTGTGTATGTACTATCTTAAAACCATTCACCAATTTACTCTGAATGGTTAGTGTTTATGCTTAATGTTTAGGGAAAGTTATTTACATTTCATATATTAGTTTCAATATGAATGTATATATTGTTTATATTTATACATGTTCGTATTAGGAATTAATTTGACATAGAAAGTTTTGGTTTGGGCCCTCTATAGCTTCTCAATGCATCGGTAGGTCTCATGAGAAAAACTACGGTCTTGGCCCAAGGCCTTGACAAAATGATTATTTATGGTCTTAGAAAAAGGCCTTTACAGTATGGTTATGTTGTCCCGCATTATGAATTACCTCATTATAAATATATTATTGATGGTTCATGTGGTTATTCGACTATTAGAATACCCATGATCATGTTATATTATGGCAATATTTATTTATCTCATATTTTTTCCATATTATGTTCAAGTTTATTTTTAAAGGCATGTGTTTTAAATTATTCAGAATTTTTAATGTTTATGTTATCTTCCTCTATATTTCTTACTCTTACTGAGCATTTGAGATCACCCCTTTCTTATGTTTCATTTTCTCATGACATAAAGAACTTTATTATGAATGATATGATGAAATAACCTAGGATTTATGGGAGTTGTCTAAGGATTTTATATGTTGTTTTTCATTTCAATTTGTAATGTTAAACTTATGTATGTATCTTATTTCTAATAATACTAAACTACTCAGAATTTTTGGATTCTTATTCCTTGTTTATATTCCAATGGAATCAAATAAGGCACCAGCTCCTGGAAATTAGTGTTGGGTCCTTACAGAACATGACTTTGTGATTCTAGATAAAGTTAATCTGCATGAAGAAGAAGTTGTTAGAATGAAGAAGGCTTGTAAATAAAAGATTATTATGATTGAAGATAAAAAATCATCCTGAATATAAAATTTCTATATTTGGAAGCTCAGTTGGCCAATATTAATAATCCATTTACTAAGACTTTACAAAATAAGGAAATAATTGTTGCAGATACTCAATATTCATTAGAGGATTCAAAATCTAAAAGACCACAAACATGTGATAAGAATATCATGATGTCATTTGGTGATCTATCTCAAGTAGCTAAGAAGAAAAAGGTACCATCCATACCAACTTGTGTTAATGTCTCTAAACCTATTATCATGAAGAGTGTAGGTTGTAAGACAAATAATGGACAAAGTATGGATGAAGAAAGGTGATAATAAACCTACCACCATGACTAGGGTGGATAAGAAAAAGAGTATGGAATCACATTATGCAAAAAGATCACAAAAATTAACTAAGGATATCCAAAAACCTTATACAAAAAATATTTGTAGATCGAGGATCGTTGGTCAATGTTGGTGCTGCAAAGGATTTTAGGAATTGTGCACTAAATTTCTGGTACAATCCTCAAAATGTAAAAAAAGAAAAGGAATCTTATCTCATGGTGGAGAAATCCCCATATGAAGAATCAAAATCCACAGGTCTAGAAGCATATGCTTACTACAAACAGATTTATAATGCTTGATAACATATGTGAGGTATGAATTGGTAGTGTTCATAAGATTGGTACATGTTCATCTCAACATGTTTCCAAAGTTTATAATAAAAGAAGATCACAAATTATGGCTAGGAATGAAGAAGAAACATTGGGAATAACTCAGAAGAATTTTGTGAACAGAAATCCACCCAAGAACGTATTAATGAAGTATTGTGAGAAGTACTTGGATTCTAAATCCAAGAAGATGAAGGGTAGTGCATCCAATAAAACTACTAAGATGGATGAATTAGCCCTAATGGCATGAAGGCATTCTTTTTATTGATTTTTTATAACCCCCATTTTAAGGGATGAGGGGGAACCCTTACAATCCCCATAGGCATATAGATTACATGACTCGTAGGTATTAGCAAATATATAGACTATACTTGGAACTCCTCTTCCCAGCTTATCCATCATGATATCATCTCTCCAACTTCGCATGGATATTCGTCTAGGCTTCCCATGCAAGCACAGGCTGGTCCTGATGGTAAATGTCATACCCTCTCTTTCTGACAAATCCTCTTAGCTTCTTCTATAGTGAATGCACCTTCTCTAAATCCCCATCTAGATTCTACTCCTTGTAGAGTATGTATGATCATTTAAGTACAATTTTAGGTGTCCTAAAGGCCCTGAGATGGCCCGATGGACTAGAGGTGGCCTGAAGGCCTTTGAGGTGGCATGAAGGCCTTAAGGTGGCCCGAAATTCTTACTGGCCCGAAGGCCTTAGGTGGTAAGAAAGCCTTAAAGGAACCAAGGCCCAAACCGGTGGCCCAAAATCGCAAACATATGAATAGTTCAAGTTGCTACAGTATCGAATAGTTCTTCCTATAGTACTTTGAAAGAACGATGTTGTGGGTTCCCTTAAATGATTAGTGGTTTTTGGGTACTTAGGTGTAGCAGAGTGGCTGACCAAGGTCGTCTCTCAAAGGAGGAAGTAAATTAAAACAACATCTTAAAGATATTCTAAAAGTAAAATAGAATAGAATTAAAACACTAATTGAAATTATGGGGGTGTTTTTTTATCGTTTATAAAACTTGAATAAGTTTTCTAGAAGAAGGTTGTATTTTTTCTGTTTTTAATTTTTAAATGAAATTTGACTAAAAAGACACAAGAAGATGTTTTTTTATAAAATATTTTAAAATACGTAATTGATATAACTCTACATATTCATTTACTTATTAATCATTATCATTTAAATCAATATCCACTTAATTATGATCCCCTAATTTTTTAACCCTCGAACCCTACAAGAGTTAACTTAACCACAAAGATGAAATTACTTAAACCCAAGGCTAGCTTCGGAACACTCAATCACAGCACCCTGCTTTGATTGTTATTCTAAGGTTATATTATGGTCAGTGATTAATTAGAGAACATATCCATTCTGTAAATGAGGATGAATTGTGTTTAGGGATTATATTTTAACTCTACAAATTTATCCCGGGTGGACTTGTATTACTGATTAAGATCGCGCTCTCACAATTTACACAAAATCTCATCCTCACGTGTTTTGTGTTAATTGTTCAATTGCTTGATTAGTTTATTATAATTTAAAAACACAATTCATGTATCATATTAATATAATTACATTATCTCAATGATTCAAAATAATTAAATGAAGAGGGTATAAGATAGATCGATCAATAAAAAAACTACTCTTCCATGGGTGGTGTGGTCATCATGGAGACATTTTCAATGAGCAAAGGATTGAAAGGGTAGAACCCAGTATCATCTCCACTCTTGATTCCAACCCAATTAGGAAGATTAAGAGAAGAATAAAAGGTAAGAACACAAAATATTATTTGAAGAAAAATTCAATATACAAACATTAAAGAAAAGAAATACAAAGAGGAGGTGGGAGAGGAGAGTCTTTTTGGGAGAGAGGTTTGCACAAATCCTTACTTCTTATAAGAGTTTTGAGGGGATCCCAAGAGACACCCTTTTGTACACACCTTCCCAAACCCACAACCATCCCTCCAAAAGAGTGAAAACTCCCTTTAAATAGAGTTTTTGAGGGCTAGGGTTACATAACTTTTTAAGTGTGAAATGAAAACTCGGACAAATATTTTATTCCACGTTTCACCACATAGTTGACCTCCAAAAAGCATGAATTTTCCGGCCTTATAAAATCATGATTTATTCCAAATCATGTCCCAGATATTTCCTCAACATTTGGTCTTAATCCAAGCCCATATAAAGAAGATACGGCCCTAATGGTGAATTGATGTACAATCTGGATTGTTCAGTCCATCTTTGTATTCATGGACCATTTAATCCACTGATATGCACGATCTAGCTCCCATGTCCTGAACATAATTTGTATCCCATTAAGTTACAAACATAGTTACAAAATTTTAAGTCAAAATAACTTACTGAAAAATATTTACGCTCGAAATACTACAGTGAATTTTAAAAGGGTAAAACTAGAATTTTCATCAAATTTGCAAATGAATAATCTAATCCCAAATATTTCATAATTGAACATGTCTAGCATAATGTGAGGAAATTATATCATTTATTATCAATAAAATATTCAACAAAATAGTGTTTTGTCATACTTCTATAGTAACCCAGAAATATGTCTCCGCCCAGTTTTGAACTCGGGTCTCTTAGATGCACTTGTTGAGTCCTCACCAACTAGGTTAAGGCTCTTGTGCTACTAAGATGGATGACACTCATACAAACCCATGTGGAATATCAAAACTTTATGTAACTATTCCTAATTACATGTTAGTTATTTGGCTAGAATATTTGAAAGGATTGAGGAAACTTGAAGATGCGCAAGTAAAGGCTAGTAAAAAAGAAAAAGAGAAGCTTCCACGTGATAAAAATAATGTTCATGGGAGTTTCCAAACAAAAGAAAACTTATGTGTTAAAGAAGTTATGTGTGAGAGATGTATGTAGTCTAGTCACATTGATAAAGGATGTTTAACCTTAATACTAGAGAAAGAATTAGCTCTTGAGAGGATTAAGATTGTGACATCCATGATCCCTATTAAGAAGAAAAATTCTCCACAGAAATCAGAAGTGAATGTGAAGAGATCCATTCCATTAAAACATAAATCACAAAATATTTTTGGATGTGAAATCATGAAGACTGGATCATATCGGGCTACATGGTTGAGAAGATCATCTCAATCATACAGTTTATATTGGTAAATCAAGAAGGAACAACCTTATTCTCTTAATATTTTGTGTACTGTATTTGTGATTATAATGTAGGTAATTGAAGGTGAAGCAAGTTCTCAATGGTGGAACATGAGAAGAAAATAGGGATGTAAATTTTTAATAGCTAAGATAAAGAAGGTACCATCATTTATTGATCATATTTATGGTATCCTGGATAACAAGTGTTTCAGAAGATTATCCTTGGTAATGCTGAGAAAGTTGACCAATATGGACTATCAAAATATGAAGAAACATTCTGGTGTTTTTCTCCATAATAAAATTTCTTGAAATCCATTACTGATGAGATCCACCATTATAAAGATTCTGAGAAGTATTTCCCTTGAGGGGGAGACAACTGTGGAATGAAAAGGAAGCTACCAGAATCATTATTTCAATTTTTATCTAAAATGATTATTCTAGAAATTCCTTGAAGATTGTATTATTAGAAAAGTTGTTTTAGGTATAAAGATTAGTGGTCAAGAGACATATTTAGATGCATACATAGTGGAAGACTTATAAAATATTCTTTGCTAAAACAAAGAATATGATTCAGATGAATAATTAGAAGAGGAAACCATTACTGAAGAAACTTCATTGAAACGTCACAAAAGTCTCTTCAAGGTATGAAGCAGGAACTGCATGTATGGTATTCCTGATTGGATGCTTATATGAAGAGTCATAAATTCAAAATATATAGTGTTGATCATAATAAACATGTGAATAATTGATATGAAGATCAATTTATGGTTTTGTTTTATGTGGATGATATCATTTTTTATGGTAGCAGGCAGGGATTGGTGGATGATTTTTCCGATCACATGAAATCTGAATTTGAAATTTCTATTATTGGTGAACTCACAAAGTTCATGGGGAAGTAGGTAATACAGAAGAGGGATTACACTTTCATGTCTCAGGAAAAGTATGTAAGAGAGATGCTGAAGAAAATCAACATGCGTGATTCCAAACCAATGCTGACTTCAACTTCGGTTGGAACAAAACAGGGAAAGAATGAGGATGGGTCATCTGTATATCCTAAAATGTTCAGGAGAATCATTGGAATCTTATTGTAATTGATTGTGACACAACCATATGTTGTCTTTCCAATGTGTTTAGCATCTCAGATTCAAAGTAATATAAAGGAAGAACATATGGAGGATGTGAAAAGAATCACGAAGAACATTCAAGGTACTCGTAATTAAGGATTATACCTTTTTATAGGAAGAGATAATGAACTATCATCATTTTTTGATGCTCACTTGGCTAGATATTTTATTGATAGAAATTCCAAAAGTGGTGGATCATTATTTATTGGAAAGAAATGTGTATCTTGTTTGATTAAGAAACATGAAAGTACATATCTTAGTACTACTGAAGCCGAGTATATATCTATTACAAAGGTTTTCACCCATTTACTATGGATAAAGAAAAAACTAACTGATATTGGTGATGAGTTAAAATATCCAATACTGATTCACTATTATAAAAAGAGAACAATTGATCTTATGAATAATCCTATTCATAATTCTTGTACGAAACACATTGAAATCAGATATCACTTCACCAAGAAAATTATTAAACAACGCATGATTAAAATGGATCATGTTAGAATAGATAATCAAGGGGATGACATACTGATGATGTTATTGTTAACACGTGTTTGAGAAGCATCATTTGAACCTCGGTGTTCAACCACCTCCTAGTGCATTAATTAGTTACAAGGTTTCTCATCTCCCTTGTTTTGTTAATTTTGTTAATCTGTTTATGGAAGTGATGCACGTTTATAGGGGAGATACAATTTAGGGGTTCTGCTTTGAGCTCTACAAGTAAAATTTAGGATCTTTGTGTTTATTTCCAACGGTGGATGATGGATACATTCAATGAGAATGCAATTTTTTTCTAGTTGATTGTAGAAAGATAGAGAATATAAAAATTCCAAAATGTTACAATGGGGGATAACGATGATTTACAAAAGGGATAAAATGAAATTTGGAGAAAACATGTTGGTGTTATGAGAAAATAGTCAAAGAAGAGTGATGAGCTTGGACATCTTTAATCATTCTAAAACACAAGAACCCAATTCATGTTTCCCTTGTTATTCTCTATACTGATCATTGTTCACATAGACTTAGAGTGTTGGCTGAGTTTTTTCTGGCGTATCAGGTTTTTACAGTGGCTCGTGCTTTATTGAATTTGTCTATACATTTCCAACAAACACAAAAGGTGTATTGTTGGAACCAAGGAATATATTTTCAGAAAATTGAGTATGGTTTGTGTTTTTTTTAATCCTCACATCAAAGATTAAGGAGTTTTCAAGGAAAGGGATCCTATTGTTCAAACAGGCAACAATTTTTAAGGGGAATCATTTCCCAGTATTTTCCAAATTTTTGGGGTTACAAATATAGAGGAATATATGTGAATCACGAAAGGTATTTTTCTAGAATCAAAATTTTATAAATATGGTAAAGGAAATTATTTTTCGAATCCTGGGATTATTTCTGAAAAGATGATGAGCATTGCAAATGGAGACGGTGTTTCTACGCGATTACAAGAAGAGCATCGTGACTACGTGATGTTTTGATGGAAGGCTCTGTAACTATGAAGAGCATTGAAAATAGTGAATTTCATTGGATAATTGAGAAGGTAAAAGAACCACAATGTTTTTTTTGAAATATCCAAAAAATGTGTAGGATGTGGTGGAGCATTGCAAACAGCTGGGCCAATAAATAAGAGGCTCCCCCTCTTCAATTAGTACAAATTCTTCCAAGGAAAATTCAGAATCACTTTGATTTTGTGAAGCCAGTGGAGATCTATGAAATATACATTCTATACGATCTTGAGCATTGTGAAAATAATTTTTGAGTATTGACTGATACTAATGCTTTTGATTAAAGGGTGCTTTGTGATGATAGGGTATTCTAGGTTGACTTTGTGAGCTTCACAAAGAAGTTTTGTTCCATGAAGGAAAGGGTGATTCGTGATGGCAGTGAGATCTGTAAAGTAGATTCACAAAATGAACTATAGAACATGAAGTTTAGTTTGTTCCACAAAGGCAGTGAGCTTCACAAAGTCGCTTCGTGAAAGGAAGTATTGAACACCATGTTTAAGTGGATAGGTCTTTAAAATAGCATCAACTCAAGTATTTGATGAAATCACTGTCTCCTGCTAAGATTGGGAAAAATAATTTAATTCCAATCCATTAAAACGACCTTCATGTCAATAAACTGAGTAAGACTTCTCTCACAATAGTGAGCTAGGAGGAGTCAATGGAAGTTTTATGAGGGACGCGGTGTATTATCCCTAAAACCTTTCTAAAGGCAGTGCTCCTGACATAGAGTGACTGTTTCGAAACTTTTTTATTCCACGTATAAAAAATATTAGTGGATTTAGGTACAACCGACACATTGTTACTATATGCTCCTTGGACAAGACCTTATTGGTGAACCAAGTAAAATTGTTGGGTTTTCTCTCTTTGCATTTGGATTTTTTATTGCTACACTTCTCCAATAGATAGGTTTAACAAGTTCCTACCAATGTGCGAACAAGATCCATCAATTTAGAATTAAATGTTGACACCATAATTCACCCCTCCCCTCTTAGGGTCTTTGGGGTCCTACAATATATGTTTGATTCATATATTCATGTGTGGGACATAGACTACTACTTCCAAATCCCATAGTGATAAATTGTTTAATAAACATATGTGGGACATAGTCTACTGCTTCCAAAGTCTATAGTGATAAATTACTTAATATTCATGTGTGGGACATTTTCTACTGCTTCCAATGTCCATAGTGATGAAATTTATCATAAATGAGTGTGGGACATGGACTGCTACTTCAAAATCGCACGATTTCCTAGGCATCGTGACCTAGACCCAAAATGTTTCTATTAGACCATGGTTCCAATTTTCTGTATTATGAATTGAAATGAAATGGATAATGAAATCCCATGTGTTATAATGAATTTTGAATTGAATATGTGATATTTTTTAGACTTCGGAATGGGCTGATGTAGGTGTTGAGGTATGGGTGTCCTTAGGAACCTGGTAGTTATGTGGTTAAATAGAGTAATTAAATAAATGTAATATGTTTACTTTATTTCTAAGATTTATTCTTTATGAAACTTCATACACCATTATTGACTAGATATTGTTTTAGACAAAATTGGTGGTGGCCTACTTAGTTTGTAATCACACCCTACTCTAGTTGTCTGGTCGATACCTGAATAGATTTCGTTGTTGCTAGACAAATTAAGGGAAAAGGCCTGGTTTTAAATGGATGAGTCGATATGGAGCATGGATGAAGGAATCAAACATGGTACTGGGAACCTCTTGACAGTTTTCAGTGTCTTTATTTATTTTGGATTTTTTATTTTTACACTTGACACATATTGGCATGACTTATATACTATTTAGTTTGGATATTTTATTTCAGGTTTTGGTCATCATGTGATAATGGTATTATTCTGGTTATGGTTATATTATTTGGTTATTCTATTTTTTTATGATATGGTGTTACTATTATAAATAGGTTAATGTCTCACCATGATTGAAATTGTACCCACGCTACCAGTTATTAGCCTCTGGAATGTGGGGAGGCACACTTGGGGTCATGTAGTGAACCGTCTCGAAGCACCAGTGTGTGGCACCTGATACAGGACTTTACAAGAAATATAAAATATATACAGATCATAGGATCCTCAAATTTTTATTCACATAGAAGGATATTAATATTAACTTATTTAGACAGTCAGTGTTGATCATGATAATTGAAAATCAATCCATTACAATCCTAAGAAGTGACTAAAGTGGTAGATTCTCTTAGTATAAAGGATAATCTAACCTTATCAATAATGAGAATTAGGAAGGATCCAATATTCACAGACTTAAAAAGGATGAACATATAAGTCATAAAGAAAGGAATAACATCTTATCTATCTCAAATTATTGCTCGAAAATCCATATTGGATATGATTCAATAATCTCAAAGGCATGATGTCGAGATATGAAACAAGGTGGAAGCTATAAGAATAGGAAATCCTCATAGTTTAAACTTTATGAACAGTGAGTTGTATGATTTGTGCCATGACTAAGTGTACCATAAAATATTGAGATAAAGGATGGTTTAAGGAATGATTTACCTATCTTGAAATTCTCCATCCACCCATGGATTATAAAGGTGTGTCAAGATCTCTCAAGATCACTATTGGTGGGAAAATATAAGGAATAAAATCATGGAATATATATCAAATTTCCTCATATGTCATCAAGTAAAGTAAGAAAGGAAAACTACCAAAGGGTAATGCACACATTACCCATTTTTCTATGGAAATATAAGAACATCTCCATGGATTTTATCACGGACTTTAAAATACAACCAAAGGGAAAAAGGAAAAATGGTTTTTAGTAGTCTGAATTATAAAGACTAATAATTTCATTTCTATTTAGGAGGACTTATCACTTGATAAACTTGTAATGATATATATTAAAGAAGTGGTGATGATGTATGTAATACCACTATCAATTGTATCTAATCAATATTTGATATTCACCTCAATGTTATGGAAAATCCACCAGTATGCTTTGAACAGAGTCCAAATCCAGTATGGCATATCATCCTTAGACTGATGGCCAATATGAGTGAAAAATTTAGAAACTTGTGGGTATCTAAAATCTTTCTCAAAAGAATTCAAATGAGGATCAGGTAAATATATTCCTTTGGTTAATTTCTCATAAAATAATATATTTCACTTTAGAAATAAAATGGATCTTTATAAACCCCTCTATAAGAATAAATGTATCACTATAACATTTTGAGATGAAGTTGAAGAACAAAATCTATTAGGGCTTGAAATGGTGTAAAAAATGACTCTGAAGATCATGAAAATTCAATAACACATCATTTAATAACAAAGTTAATAGAAAAGATATGTTCATAACCATTTAAGAGGCATGATGTTTGATTTTTTGGTAAATTTTTTTTATATATCACCTTGTAAGAGAGTTATGAGGTTTGGGAAGATGGAAAAATTATGTCCTAGGTATATTATCCCCTTTATGATTCTTGATCGCATTGAAGTTGTGGCCTATTGATTTGACTCCCACTAAAATTTTCCAAATAATATGAAATATTACAAGTATCTCTATTGAGGAAGTACATACCAAATCCCACACATGTATTGAATCTATAAGTGGTACATTTCGAGAATGATCTCTCTTATGAGGAGTAGCTGGTAAAGATCTTGGATTGTAGAGATAAGGTTGTATGCAACAATAAAACTACCTAAGTCAAAGTAATTTTGAATAATAATAAATACAAATAGGTGACTTAGGAACCTAAATAAGTAATGAAGAAAAAATACCATCAATTTATCACCATAATTTATGAAATGAAATTTTGAGGGTAAAATTTCTTAAGTAGGATAATATAATGGCCCAAAGATTCCCTTTGTTAGTTAAATAATTAATGATTCATGATGACCATTTTATTATGTTTTACAATAAATAAACATATAAATACTATTACATTTCATAGGATCATTACACAACCTGAAATAATATTTATTATAAAAACAATAAATAATATAGGGAGATAAACAAAGAAGAAGAATGCACACACTAATATAAACTCTAAAAGCCCAAATTCTCCCATGAAGATCATTGTTGACATGAAGATTGTAAAAAGAAATAGAAACGTTGAGAATTTGATAGAAATTATTAAGTTATGTTTGGAACCTTGTAAGTGATGTTTTGAATGATTAGGTATGATAATGGTGGAGTATATATATTTAGTGTAAATGATAATATGGTCATTAGGATCTAACCATTACCAAACTATTGCAATGTGGCCATTATATGACCTTTGGAATATTAATATGACTATTAGGAATACTAAACTAACCATTTCAATAGTATAATAATATTTAGGAAACAATATATTGATATTTTCTCATAATATAATTAAATAAAAGTGTTAAATGTGATAAAATAAAATTTTTACACAATAAAATCATAATTAAATTTTTGACAAAATATATATTATTTATGTTCATTAAAATAAATTTTTTTGATAAATTTAATAGTTTTAAATAAAATTTCACATTAATAAAATAATTTTATGAAGCAATATATATTGGAATAAATATGATTATATAATTTTATAAAATGGTAAGTAATTTTTTTAACTATTATAAATTTGATCATTTCATAAAAACTATTTTTTTATTAAATAATTATTTCATTTAAACATTAAATTTTATAGATTTAGAAAATTATTTTTATAAAATGGATTTCATTTTCAGAATCAACAATTCAAAATTATCTTTGGGTGAATTTTTTTCATTTTTTTGAAATTATTGACATTTTACTGAATAGTAATATATGAAAAAATATAGTATTTTAAATTATAAGATAAATAAGTTATTAATTACATAAGGTGTCATATAAGAAACCCTTTTCTCGGCATCACATTCACCAATGAATAAATATTTTCATTAGTCTTGTCATAATTGATAGACTTGAGAAAAAATAATAAACTAATGAATATTATATTCAAAGACACCCCTCTCCTCCAACTTTAATTACCAACACTTTCCACCCCTTATCCTCACAACCTCTAATCCTTAGAGCTATCCTAAACTCTTCTATTTCTCTTTCTAATACTCCTCCAAAAATCAAAATAGTTTTTATCTTACTAGAATACTATCATATGTAACCTTAAATGGGTACCCAAGTGGAGACTCTCAAAGGAAGAGGAAAAATTATAAACCGGGATTATTTTGGTTATTTTCTTATTCTTCCACACACATATGAATTTCATCTATCTTTACATAGTTACATCAATATCCTAAATATATGAATATGTTTTTATTATGGTGGGATTTCTGTTTTCTACCCTCCCCTCATTCAATTCTATAATGAATGTTTTGTTCATATTATGGTCAGTTAAACTCCCCGATGAATAAAGAATTCTATTTTACACCACCACCTTCATAGATAGTTTAAATTTAATTGTTATGGTAAAAAATGAGATTAGTTCTAATGATCCAGACACCAGTAACTTGGAACCAATGTCTTAATTTATTACATTGTCATAAGATACAAGGAATCACATCTTGAAGGATATAATAGTTTAGTAGTCTGGGAAAACTAGATATATATATGATTTCAAAATTACATTGTAAAAAAAACGTTAAAACATAATTTTTTATCAAGAATAATGTTATTACCTCTAGAATATCCTTTATTATCAATCATAGTAAATTTCATTGATTCTATGTAAAGGAAACAAGCTAAGGCTGAGTTCAAATTCTCAGTAAGGGTTAAGTACAGAAATAGTTGTCATGAATCAATGAAAATAATCAACATGTAAAGGTAAATAATTAAACACACATGTAAATTAAATAAATTCACTATCATTATTGGATAACTAATAATCAATATGGAAAGGTAAATAACTAAAAACAAATTCCATTTAATCAATAAATTGATAATAAGATACATCCAGAGATAATATCATCATTATAATGTCGTGGATAATAATAACTTAATTCTTAATGTAGTAAATTCTTAATTATTAAACATAATGATCCTAAGAATCATGATACCTCTACTATCAAGACCTTTCACAAGATGGTTTAAAACTACCGATTGGAATCGGTTTAATTTTTCCAACGAATTTGTCTTATGAGACCTATGGATGCGTCAAGGGTCTATATAGTTTCAAGCTCCATCCATCACTGCATAACCAAAACATTCCTCTTATATTGAATAATTGATTTAATTCATGAACAGTGTGACTTATCATCAAATATCTGAATTGCATAAAGAATATGGATTTATGAATATTTCTCCAGACAAACAAATAACTTTCAATATAGAACACCATATGTAGAAATGATCTATTCTTTAACAAATAAACATGTCAATGATAAATAATACTGATATATAGGGGAAATTTAATTTTCAATGATCAGAGAAAAGTGAATAATTAAAGTTAAAGTTAATAACAACAAAAATGAATTTAGTAAGTGAATGTCCATATTATCTGTGGAAAAAATAATCATAAACCGTCTACAGGAAGAATAAGGATGGTATCAATAAAAAATAACCCTAGATAATTATATTTAAAATAAATAGTTATTATAATTGATGAATATAAATACTATAAAAATATCTTTAAAAACATTATTGAGTAAAATATCTTTTTCGTTTTGAAAATCACATTTTAAAACTAAATGTTCACAAAACATTTTGAAAAAAAATTATTTTAAAATAATCTTTGAAACTTATAAATGATGTTTTAAAACATGGTGGGTCATAATGGTAGGATATTTTTTACATTCTGAGTATGTTAAAATAAATATTCCTTTTACTTTTTTAGTAAAATACAAAATGAGCCTTAATTTTAAAATGACATGAATATTATTTTTTAAAAAAATTAGAAAGTTAAAATGTATAATATTATATTTAATTACTATTTTTAAAAAATTTAAATACATATTTGAATACATTTTTAGAAAACATGGTTTTGGAAGAAAGCATATTTTCTACTGAAGAGATAAATGAAGTTGTATTTTCTTAAAAACATTTTATCAATAATTTTAAGTACTAAAGATTGGGGAAATGGTATTATTACATGAAAATGTTCATTAATAATTAGAGGATAATAAAATTAAATGGTTTATTAATAAATTGTCAAATAATTTTCTTCAATGTAAATTCAAGTATAAAAATCCTGATTAAAATGAGATTGTGAAATAAACCCTACCAAAGATCATAATACCAATGTGAGAATTAATAAAAAAATCAATTATGTGTATCAAATTTAAATCCACATGAAACAATTATAAATAAAACATAATATGAAAATAATTTATTAAAAACATAATCTTATAATATAAAATACAACTAAGAAGTAATATAACCCAATGAAAAGAAATTGAGGTGTGAAATTCTTTACCACTTGGTAAATTTTACGTCAAATCCTCTTGGATTAAATAATTCACACTGAAACAAAAAAACACCATGAATTATTAATTAACAATGATATTACATGTCAAAGTGGTATTATATACACCATATAAAATAAATTTGGTGCCTAACATTATAATATGCCTTAATGAAGGTAAATTTAGATGAATTCCCACAACTCGTGATTCCTTTTGGTTAAACATGCTTTAAAATATTTTATAGTTGTTTTAAATAGGTTATTAACGTATACTATAACCATATCAATATTTATAATATCTTATATAATCCTTTTATAAAATATTATCACCTATTGGTTAATAATATCTCATTATTTTCATTGTTTCATGTGTCAATTGTCTTGTTTTCTCATTCGTACTTTCCCATGAAAGTTCTGGTTCTTATAAATATTATATAGTTTCATTATATATATAATACTAATCATGGAATAATTATAATATTTATAAATTAATTGAAATATGGTTCTTACAAATTAATTATTTCATGATCATGGAGATAGTAGGTTGTACGTACGCATGAGTAACATTTTCATTTTTCAATGATTTTTATGGAAAGGAGGTAAGTAATATATTATCTTTATATAATGATAATAATATAATAAATTCCACATTATTTATTTAAATATACTTATATATATCATACATTTTGTTAGGTGATTAAAATAGAGTCACATCACTTCGTGAATTCGGTAATCCACACACACATGAACTACGTTATTATCTTTCAGTGATTTAAAAGGTAAGAAATAAAATGATATATTATATTTTTAGACTGATAAATATTTCATGAATATCATAAATATATCATGTATATCACATATATTCATTAATTTATCCCTATTATCTTCCATTTAAAGCATTAGTGGAAAAATGAATCACATCGCTTCGTGTGGCGGTAGTACGTCGTACACACGAGTGACGTCATTGTATCACCTTTGGAATGGGGAGTAAAAAGGTATATATGATATAATGAATAAATTGGTATAAATATGTTATAAATATAATATATATAAATTATATACATCATCATATCCAACCGTGATAGTTGGTAACGTAAAAAACAAATGACATCAGTTCACGAGGTAGTAGACTACCATACACACGAATGATGATTTTGTAACCCATTTTATGGAATTAGGGATGGTTATAGGTCATGAAATTAACATAAAAAATCTAATTAAATTTAATATAAAAATTTCAATACATCATCATTGTTTAATAATAATTAGAGGATCTGGAGTAACAAATAAAATGAAAATGTTCGATGAAGAACGTTACCTCTTCCTCAAGTAACCTCCTTAGGTTTGGACCAAAATCCTTCCATGGTTGGATTTATGAACACAATAAGGATTATAGTATGAGAGTAGGATATTTGTGAAGTTTCTTTTCAGGTATTTTTTTACCAAAATGGTTTTAAGGTGTGAAGAAGATAGGATAGGGGTGGCCTTTTATAAGTGAGGTTAGTGGCACACTTGTAATTTTGGAAAAAAAGGTGTACCCATGTTTTTCAAATTCCAAAAGGGTACAAAATTAAGTATTATAAATAATTATAAATTATAAGGTCAAAATATGTCTATAATATATATATTTTATATAAGGTTTTACATCATTTTAACACTTATCTGTTTATTTTAGCCCACCAGTAAACTCATTTTTACCTTAACCATGGTAAATATTTTTTATTATTTTTATTATTCATAATAGTAAAAAATTAAGTTGAACTTATAATATAATATAAATTATTATTATTCCAAATATTTAATCTGTTTTATAAATTAAATTCACATGAGTGGAACACATAATTTAAAATTAATCCAGCAGACACGACAATAAAGTAGGTTTTTAAGGAGAAAATGATCAAAAGATTACAATGTTTTTATATTAAAATTCAATTTGAAAATGATTTCAATAAACTATATTAGTAAAATTTTAATATAATTAAACCATTTTTACTTTAAAATTAATTTAAAATATAATTTAACTTTATAAATAATTTAAATGAAAAGACAGATTCCAATTAAAATTCAGCATTTTTCACTATTCATCAAAAAATGAGAATTTTCAGAAAAATAACAAAACATTCACTCCAACATAATTTTTATAATATGATTAATATAATGAGTTATTTTCAAAAAAAATTCTAAAAGTGTTAAAAAATAATTTTAAATTATGTGTGAAAATCATGACTAAGCTGTCCTTTAGAAAAAATAAAGTTTTTCAAAAACCATTTCTTTTTCCTTTAAATGATTCTTATTTTATTTCTAATAAATATATAACCATAATTTTAATAATTTATTTGTTACCACTCATACCTTATAATTTAATGGCTAGGTTATAATAGTATACTATATTACTGTTCATTTAAACTCGGGGTTGCGTGTTTTGCAAGCTATCGAAGAGATTAAATTTAAATAAATATATTTCATGGGTTGTTTAAGCTCAGTGTTTCATATCATATAAACTATAGAATATATTTTTATTCTTTTATAATTTAATGTTGTTAAATTAATAAATATATTTTAGTTTTTTTCTTATTCTGGATTGGTTAAATACTCTTAATGTAAATAAAACCAAGTAAGTTCATCATGGTCAGAAAATGCACCTAAATGAACTAATGATATGACAATAAAACCTATACTTTTAAAACCATGCTTATTTATGAATAATATTTGATATTGAGAACCTTATTAACTTCTATAAACTCATTAAATCCATATCATCATATATGTATATTTATGGCACCAAACCTTATGAACTCTCATAATTACATAAAACTAATACGACCTTGGACACATGATAAGAATGACCGTAGGATATTAAATTTTGATTCAGTATATCAATTAAATTACTAAAAAATGAAAAAAGGATTAACAATTAATAAAATATAGTTCAATTAGGATCTCAATAAAGTTTTTGATAAATCTAATATTATCATTCGTGATGTTAAGTGAAAGTGATAATTGAATATGTACTTGAGGCAGGGAAACTCTCTAAACCACTCAATGTTCTTTGGGTTATGCCTTTTTTATCTCTATGTCAATTTTGATCTTTGTTTAAAAATTTTAAATTATTATAAATTATTTATATATATCACTTACATATTTACCTTTATTATTCATACTTTATTTTTTGTAGTTGTACATACTCTATGTTCATTTCTCTATGCCTTTTTTAAAATCAAACCTGATTAAAGGGAACTTTTTTTTATCCCTTAATCCTTTCATGCAAAACTCTTTAAATTATTTTACCCATTCATGATTTCATAAAATGATAAATATTTTAGGTTTATCCATTTTTTTAACTCTAGTTATAAATAAAATTATATATTCTTTATTTGTTTAAAATAATTTACCAATTTCTTGAACCACCATGTTAAAGGTTCAATTCAATACAAAATTATCTACCCTTTATCATGGATATTTCAAATAAACAATATATATGAGACCTATTCTTATTGATTCGAACAAGAACAACAAAAATATTCAATTACTTCTCCTATTTTGAATCTTTATGAAATATACTTTGATTATTATTTTGGGAAAGACTATTTAACCCATTACTTTCATGGGTATTTATTATGCTTGCGACTTACATTTGATTCCCTTATGTGGCACACATATGCATGTACAAGTTATGATGGGTGAAACAAGAAAATGATACAATGAATTTGGTAATGGTTATATTTATTAAGATTATATGAATATGATTGAAGAGTAAACCTAATCCATTATGGGACTATGTCCACCATGTCATGATGTCTCAGTAGTAATCCTTAACATATATGTATAGTCTTGTGTATTATGATGTTGTAGAATTCATATGATATTGTGATATTAAGATTTCACCATCTTTATTTCATGATTCTATATGATTATTCATGATCCTTTATTTTTATGATATCCTGTTATGTCATTTGACTCATATTTTATTCTTCATTGTAATACTTATTCCCTTATTGGGATTTATAGCTCAACCCTTTAGTTTATATATTCACCATATTATCCAATTAAGTTTAAAAATATAAAAGGGATATAGGGGAAAATTATGGATTTTAAAATAAATATATTTTATTTTATATTCATGTTGATATTTTAAGAACCTAGTCTCTAAAAGGCAATAGGCCTATGGATCCTTGTGTTGTTCTTATAGGATATTTATGTAAACAATAAAATAATAATATGTGTTGGAGACTGGGTTCATTATATAAAAATAGACTTTTTCACAATAAAATTGTTTTAGAGTAATCTTGAAGGAGTTAGGAATATATGAATATGGAGGTGTGTCCACACCAATTCAGGTGGGCAAAAAACTAAGTAAGAATTACGGAGGATCACTACAAAAAAACAGCAGATTAGCGGCGGTTTTTTAGAAGGGGTTCTAAACAACCCCCTCTAAATTAATTTTAGAGGGTGTCTTCACAACCCCCTCTAATCATAGAATTTAGAGGGGGTTCAAAACCCCCTATAAATTTTTTAGCATTTTTTATTTGTAATATTTGGTTGGAATTTAGAGGTCGTTGTGTCAAAACCAAAACATATTTAATAATTAGTCCATCTATATGTTTGGTTGGATTTTAAATACTATATATATATATATATATATTATTCATTTGGATATATATTAGAGGCTATATATATAACAAGGAAATTGTTTTAAAGGAAATATATTGGGTTCACAGCCCCCTCTAATCTCTTAAATTAGAGGGGTTTCATGAACTGTTGTTACTCCCTTATATTAGAGGGGGTTTTGAACCCCTTTTAATTTTAGAAATTAGAGGGGTTTCACAACCCCCTATAATTTAAGATAATAGAGGGGGTTGTGAACCCCTTATAATATATGACTTTATAGGGGGTTTTCATCCCCCCAATAATTCAAGAAATTAGAGGGGGTTTTCATCCCCCCAAATAATTCATGAAATTAGAGGGGGTTCATGAACCGTCGTTAATCCCATTGATTAGAGGAGTTTCTTAACCACCTCTTAATTTTTATTTATTTTTTAAAATAAATCTCATATAAATTCAAATTTTATAATATATATGTGGGTATTATTGTGTGTGTTCACACACACACACACGTATATATATTATATAAAAACATTATATAAATGTATTTAAATTCATTATAAATATATATATAAAGACATTATATAAATACATTAAATAAATACTTATACATATAAAAAAATGTATACATATATAAATGTTGGCATACATAATTTAAATGTAATTATAAATATAATTATTCAAATATATAAAATTTATATATGGTTTTACAAATACAGTACATTTATATTATGATTTATATTAAAAATATATTATATTAAATACATTTTTATTGTATATTTGTGTATAAATACATTTATATTATATTTTTTATACAAATAAATATAATATATAAAAAATTAAATATAAATATAAATATATAAATATATATATTATATTATAGATATTTTATTCTATATAAATTTATATATATTATATAAATATTTTATATATATTTCACTATACCATATTAATTATAAATTGATTTCGTGTATATATATATATATATATTTAATTTTACTATATTATATATTTCTAATTATATGATTTGTTTTAATTGTATTTATATGTATACATAAATATAATTTTATAATTTTATGTACATTTATATATATTTATTTGTATAGATTTTATTTCAAATAATATTAATTATATATAATATAAAATCATAAACATATTATATAAATATATACATAAATATAATTTATCTAAAAAATAAATCATATAAAACCCCAAGCTTGTAGTTTTTATAATTTATATTTCAATAATAATAAATATATTTTTCAATAATATGTTTATGATTTTATAGTATATATTAGTAATATTAAATGATATAAAATTTATACAAATAAATATATATAAATGTACACAATATTATGCAACTATATTTATTGAAATACATATATATTAATGTATATAATATTACACAATTATATTTATTGAAATACATATATATTAATGTACATGATAACAAATATATATATTGAAATACATTATATAAATATTTTCTTAAATTGTATTTAATATAATATTAATTGTATAATTGTATAAATTTCATTTCATATAACATTATATAAATATTTGAATAAATTTTATTCTATATAAAATATTTTTTCAAATTGTATTTCACATAATATTAATTATATATCATATAATACAATTTATACAAATAAATATATATTAATTTACATAATAATAATTATATGTATTAAAATACATTATATAAATATATTTTTAAAGACATAATATAAATATATTTTTAAAGACATAATATAAATATATTAAATAAATACTTATATATATATTATATAAATAAACATGTACATAATATATAAATATATTTTTAAGTATATAAATAATTTACATAAATATATTTATAAATATATAAATATATGTGTATATACATAACATGAATAGAATTAAAAAATATATACTCAAATGTATATAAATACACATATAAAATATATAGTTTATATAAATGTATAGATTTAATATAATATAAATGTATTATAACATAAATACATAAATTTATAATATAAAAGTGTATATATTTATTTAAATAATTATATGTGTATTTAAATTTTATTGAAATAATTATTATTTTCATTAGTTTTGTAATACATATAAATATAATGATATGTTAATAAATAAATAAAATCTGATTGTCATAGTGGTATAGCCATTGCAGCTTCATACAGGAGGTCGGGGTATCAAATATTGCTGGAAAAAACTTTTAAAACATTCGCAAGGGTGGGTTTGTCGTTGAACTGGTGAAGGGGGAGAGTGATTGGAAACACATGTGAGACGGATGGGTTGAGAACCATAGGTAGGGTCACGAGGGTTGTGCCAGATGATAACCTAAGGGAGAGTTTCACGGATGGAGGGTCACGGTGATCACGTGGGAAACTGGATGGTCGCAGAGGGGGTTACTATAGAGGGGGTGGTTGTGGGAACTCGAGGGACCGTGGGATGATAACTAGATGGATGTGGGAATTGAAGGGATGGTGGGGGTGGAGACCAGAATTTAAAATAATATATATTTATATGATTTAAAGGTGGCTAAAAGAACTGCCTAAAATATGATACATTTATAGGGGGTTTAACCCCCGATAAATGTGAGTATTAAATAGAGGTGATCATCTAAACCACCTCGATTATAGCCCATTCAACTAATCTAGCGGTGGTTGGAAACCCCCTCTAGATTGATCAATAATTTATAGGGGGTTAAAACCCCCTCTAAACTGAGATTTTGTGATGAAATTATAGGGGGGTTTAACCACCTCTAAATGAACCGCTGCTAAATTCTACACTACTTTACAATAATTTCTTCAAAAATTCCTCTAACAAGAGTAGGTGGACACATTTTTAGAGTTTCATTAGAACCACCTCTAATTTGTTTATAAGGGGTTATAACCCCTCCTAAACTAAATAATAACCCTTTCTAGATGGGTAATTTTTTTGTAGTGGATAAGCAGTAAAAGTGAAGTAATTGAGAAGCTTGATTTGAAGTATTATGAATTTGGAATCCACTATACCTGATATTGTTTATGTTTTTACTTTTTGTGTTATATTCCAATATAATCCTAATTAATCGCATCTATTTCAAATAAAGTACATTTTTATTTATATCTCAAAAACAATCAATTATGGGTTGATTTGTAAAAAGAAAGATGAGTGGAATCTATGAGGATTTATTGATGTTAACAGGGACAAAGATATAGATGACCAAAAGTTTATATCTGGTGGAGTATTTTTTATTAGATAACTTTTGTCTAATATAATTAAAATAATCTAACATTTTTTACTTTGATTTATACCAATGTTGAGTATGTGGTTGCATTACAAGAAGCTATACAGATGACGTGGATGAAGAAAAAACTATATGATTTGGGTTTTGAAGATGAGTATCCTCTAGTAATATGAAGTGATATTCAAAGTTCCATCAATATATCTAAAAAATATGTGTTTTATTCAATGTATAAACACATTCATATCAAGTAACAATTTTAGAAAGAGAATGTGGTTGATGGTATCTTGAAATTGGAGTTTCTTATTTTTAAGGACCAGTTGGCTAATATTCATACAAAACCATTCACAACTAATCAATTTGATAAATTGAGGGTATATTTGGAAGTAAAAAAGAATCCCTCGCAATAAATTATAAAAAAATAAGTTTCCTACTCTATAATTTCTTTCGTAACTTATTAAGGAGGTTTTGTCAGCAGGTATAGAAATTTTCTCACCATGTTTTTGAGTTGCATTAATTTTTGAGTTGTAGTGTGCTATAAAGAATTAGGAAAATGTTTTATATATTATTTTTTATGCATTCGTAAAGATATTATATAATTTATATGATCTATTTTAAGGAAAACATTGTTGTATGATTTAGTCCATCTTATTTTATACCCCAAAATTTCTCACGTAAATTGAGAGATGATTATTTCATGACGCATTACTTTTATAAAGTTATATTTAATCACCATTTTCTATCCCCTTCAGTTTTGTTTTCAATAAGGAGGATAAAATTTTTTAGTAGTTCTAAAAAATTCAAATTGGTATATTTTTAAACCCTCGATGAAAGTGTATAATTTTTCTATAATACCTTTTAAAATGTGATGATTTTTTAGTTGATCTTAAAGTCAAGAGATGAGTGTAGATCAATTAATTCATTATATACATCATATTAAAAGGTAATTTGAAGTTATATAATGTTTTTAGATGGTTTTTTAGTGTTTAATATGTCTTGGATATATGTTAAAGAGGTTTTATTCTGAGCATCATATAGTGTGGAATTTCATATTAGGAGTTGAGAATGGAAAGAGGATATAATCATACATATAAGAATATTCAGTTATGTGTAATATAATATGATCCCATAATATATTTTTTCCACATATAATACAATTAATGTATGAAAATAATATTTTGAGTAGGAAGAAACTAAAAAGGTCAAAAATTATTTCATAAGCCATTTTTATTGCACATAAGACAATTCAATTGCATAAAGGATGTTTTAAGTGGTTAGAAATTGATAAAGTAAGTAGTCATATGCATAAAAAAATTCTAATATTTTATATTTATATTAAACTTAAAATTAATTATTTAAATTTGGGATATTTTAGTTTTCAAAAAATCCAATAAAGGCATAAGTCACATACAATTTTTTGAAGTTGTGTAAGATATTCAAAAACTCATGTACATATTTTGTCTCCCTATATAATATTTAAAAAATATCATAAGATATTTGAGAATATAATAGGATATATAATATTCTTATAATAAATTTAATACGATATATGTTGATTTATATCCTTTTATGACATTTTACTTTGTAAAAATTATGAATTTACCAAAGGATTTGAAAATGAAAAAAAAAATTGAGATCTTACAAAAGGAAAATGTTGTAAATAAAATTAGATGATGTGGATGATTTTTTTTAGTGGATCAAAAATCATGATCAAACATCAGTCATTGTTCAATATGAGATAAATGTGATACCATATAAAGAAGGAGATGGGATACTGAGATATGTTCCACACCACAAGAAGAGGAGTCACTTCACTACTACTTTCGTACCTTGATGGAATTTTTTTAATGTTTTGAAAGTGTGTATTTACTAGGAAGAAGACACCACGATATTTATAAATATCATGAGGAAGTTATGTGTCCAAGTATTTTAGAATATTGAAGATTAAGGAGCTTTAAATTAGTGAGATTTTAGGATATTTAATTCTAAATATTATGAAAAAATGAAAGGAATTATTTTGATAATAATGTGAATATAAAGGAAGAAAAATGAGGAAATCTGATAGATTTAGAATTTCAAGAATCGCGTGGTTTTGAGAAAAACCTATGAATATGAATATAAAGAAAATAGGAAGTGTGTCATCATCTGCTGAGCCTATGTGGAGGATTGAAGCTTCATTGGTGGTCTTTATTCAAAAAGAATCACTTTGTTCTATTGATTCCAGTTTTAAACCGGTCAAATACAACAATTTTATTGAGTTAAAGGACATACCCTTTCCCATGTTACATTTAATAATTAGGGACACCAATTCTCCACTCCTACCTCTTAGTTTCCATGTAGCTTAAAGAGATCCTAAAAATTTCAATGATCACTTCCAGTTTCTTAGTGTAGTCTAAGGTTTGTAAGAGTGTTCTTTTTTCCTTTTCTCAATTATATGTAGTGTTTTCTTTTTTTTGTCTAGTTCACTGGGGTGAATGTGTGAGTAGGGGGTACTCATACATTCTAGTTTCTCTACTTGTTTCCTTACATTTATTAATTTTATTTATAATTGATTCTAATTTAGTGTGTATGCTGTGAATATAGGTCCAAAACAGGATGAAACACATTATATTTTATGTGTTTTTTTCTTTCTATAAATTTTATTTTCTGGATTATTTCTTTTTGTCACTCTTTTATTCATGTTTTTCTTATTGGGAAGAATATTAATAAACTAGACCTTTTATATGCGTTTATTGAGTGGATGTTTATGTCTCGTGGATCCTTCCCTCCAATAGTATCATGATTCATTGTTGAAAATTCAATATACCATGATTATTATTATTATTATTATTAAAATAAACTCAAAACTAGTTTTTTATAATATACATGAATTATATATAAAATTATTTTTATTATTATCACTATAAAAATTGTCATTTCTTAATGTGGAACCATAAAACGTCCATTTTGTTATCACTAATAATACAAATAATGACCGTGAAGTGGGATCCACTAAAGCCTTCACTAAAAACCCTAATACTTTCCCTTTCTCCACCTATTGTGACTCCCCTCTCCTATGTGACTCTTTCTTGGTTGGACTATTCTCCCTTTATCCCTCCCATTAGTGATTCCCCTCCCTATGGAAAATTTCCTCTTCCATTTCATATCTCCCCCACATTAATCCCATAACACCCTGTCATTTTATAATATATTTATCTTAAATAAATTTTATGTGTTTGATAATATATCTCACACGTATCGTCAAACCAAAACAAATCATCATATAACTATTATAATATAGTTGTTGAATTTTTGCGTATAAATAAATTAAAATGCATTATGAAGTATTTTTAGAAATAAAAATAATGTTCATTTTTAATATTAATATATAGATAGAATTCAAATAGTGTATTAGATAAAAAATATGATCATTTAATGTATGTTTTTCTAAATATTCTCTTTTTGGGGGATATTAATTTTATTTCAAGAAACCAAATATATTATAGTTAAATTATGATAAAATTTATTTTAGATATGAATAATATATTAACACTAATATGATTATTAATTGATATGAAATAATAATAAAAATATTCAATGTATAAAAATTCATTTTTCTTCTAAAACAACTTTTTTTATGTATCTTATATTTTATTTTAAAATATTATTTTCCTATAATTATAAATTTAATTGAATTAAATGGATTCAATATTTAGAATTAAAAAAATAGGAATTTTTTTATGTTTTTTCAACTTATATTTTTAATAAAAAATTAATTTCCATGGTTAATTTTTAATCAAGCTTAACAAGGGTAAAATTGGTAAATTAAGTGGCACAAATTTTTTTAATATTACATAACACTTAAACCTTCTAGAATACCATTTATAGGTTTTAAATTGACACACACATGTATCACCAACATTTCCTGTAAGAACCCAGTTTTTGCTGCGAAACACTTTGGAATATTCTTGATATTATTCCAGAGCAGCGCCTTCAGACGGCGTTCGATTCCGAGCCCTGGTGTGGCCGGAATTAAATTTTCAGTGCGTTCACACTGGAAACGCAAAATAAATGGGATAACTCCTAAACGGTGTTCCAGGTCGGGGATCCGAGTTTACTAATGGGTCCGTAATGGGGTGTTTACCCTAGGAACGACATAAAACTTGTCAGCACGGGATGTTTGGACCCCTCGCTCGCTTTCGGCACGTTAAACGGATAAATTAATTAATTAATTTATTCGTTTAATGGTTAAACGCAAGTATCTCATAAATGGTGGCTTGGATTGGAAAGTCGAGGGAACTGTTGAGTTTGGAGCGCTTCGTTTACCCTAGGAGGGGTATAATAGTTGCGTGTGCGGGTCGTCGGTGGAAAATAGCCCTAGGGCCATTTTCGTAATTTGGTTCCCTCTGGTGTTGAGTTTAATAACTTTTAAACGGGGCCTCAGATTAAAATTCTGAGACCTCCGTTGTTCTTGGGGGGTGGTTTTTACCCTAGGGGAGGCTTAACCCCGACCCCGTCGGGAGTTTCGGATGCGGGCCATTTCGGGGGTTTTAAATTAATTAAATTTTTGATTAATTTATTTAAACACCCTTCCACTTCCTCCCCTCTTCTCCCCTGGCGCCAGCAGCTCCCAAAAATGTAGGAGGAATCTCTCCTCCATCACCTCCTCCTCTCCGGTGAGGCACGGCTCCGAAGGATCGCGGCAAAGCTTCGGGCGAAGCCCATCGATGTAGGATTATGCGTTTTGCATTTTAATTTCCAAACCCCCCCCCCTTTGAGTTCGATTAAATGAGTCATGTTGTTGTTTGATCTTTGAAAAAATCCCATAGACGCGTAGTATACGTTTTTATCTCTCTGACACATCTTTCAGAATCAAAATCCGAGCTCGGAGGAGGCCAGGGTTGATCGCCGAAGTTTGCGGGTTTTGAAGGTGATCCCGGACGGTTTGGGTGCTCCGGCGGTCCGAGGCGCGGCGGTGCCGGTGAAGGGCGGCGGTGGTTTCCCATGGTGGAGGCGGATTCTCATCCAGGAGGTGGCGCGGCTCGCAGGCGGCAGCTCCGGCTCCAGGCGGCGGCGCGGCTTGCGGGCGGCAGCGCGGTGCTTCGAACAGGCGGCGAGCACCGGTGGGGGCGCGAGGTCACGGATGACCGGGGTCGCTGACCCCGGCCGGCAGACAGCGGACCCGCTTTTGCAGGTCTGCGCGTGGAAGAGAGACCGGCCTTCGGTCTGGTCCATTTTGGTGTACCTCGGTCCGCGCAGGTGAGCCGGGGACCACGGCAGCTCAGCCGGCTGAGCCGCGGGCCGGCCGGCTTGAGCAGGTCCAGGGGGTGTGGACCGGCCGGACCGGTCCGGACCACCCCCTCTTACGTCCGGTGACATTTAAAAATGCCGCAACTTCCAAACGGTGCATCAGTTTGACACTCTGTTTGCAGCACTAGATCTGTATCGACGAGACGGACTTTTGGAGATGGTTTTAGGAATTTTTAATTCCCGAAACAAGGGGATTTGGTAGCACGACTCGTGCGTTAAGTAAGTTTGACGTTTTTCCGGGGAAATTGTTTTGGACGGCGCGGACGCGTCTGACATCCGTTTTAAGCGCTATTAGTTGCGTTGGGACCCTGGCACCGGGGAGAAGGTTTCCAGGTCTGTTTCAGGCATTGAGACTGGATTTGAGGCATGGGCCCCACGGCCCGTCTTTCGAGCTGCGTGCAGTGTTTCACGCCTTTCTCACCGGGCGTTCGTTCGGGGCGTGCGATCAGTCGATTCTAGATATTTTTCTGAGGGGATTGAAGTGGTGCAATTCGCCCGCCCTAATTCGGCACGATGGTGCGGGTCCCACGAGGTTCGTTTGGGTGTCGACGGTGATTTTCCATCATTATCATGGGGCGACTGTTTTGGACAAATTAATAGTCCATCTTGTGTGGTTTTTCGAGAGGATTGCAATGGTGTGATCCGTTCATTGTGTTTCGGGACTGGGATGCGGGTCCCACGAAGAACTGCTTGTGTGCGGTGTGTCGGAATGCACCATTTTCTCTGGATATCCTTTGCACTCGGGTGAGTAATGATTTTGACGTGTTTTCGTGAGGGGATCACAATGGTGCAATGCACCCGACTATTTTTGAGGCTAAGGCTCGGGATCACGGGGCACCGTTCGGGCGTGAGGCGATGTTGGTGACTTTTCCGTCTGATATTCGTTTGAAGCGAGTGAGTAGTCTATCTCGTGTGTTTTTTCGCGAGGATTACAACGGTGCGATCCGTTTTGTTGTGTGGAGACTCTTGTGAAATCTTGTTAAATGTGGAAATGTGAAAGGTGTCCTAGGGGCAGTTCTTCTACTGTGGTTGTAGAGGAACCTTGGGGTGTGATCGCGTGCACTCCCGTGTGAGTGAAGTATTGATTGAATAAATGTGGTTGTCCGTGCCCCAGTCATTGAGGTGGCAAGTTGGAAACATTACGTCATGCCTTCGCGTTGACGTTGGGTGCCGTGTGCACGATAGCCCCTGGGCTGGAGCTGTGGTATACTCTGGGAGTATATGAGGGTGCTTGGAAGTGCGGTTGGTTTGTACCTGAGATGTTTGTGCGCTTGGTTGGGGTTGACTTGGGGTCACACGACGAGTGGGCCCCATGTGCGTGCCTTGTTCTGCTATGCGTACTTTGACCTATCGCGACGTAGAGGGTCCCTCTGTGCTTGTTTGTTTGACCAGCAGGGTGGAGTTTTTCCCCTGCATCGGTGCTCGTTGGTTTGTCCAGTAGGGTTGAGTGGTCTCCCCCTGGCTTCATTCTCGATGGATCGGTCGGTAGCGGTGCTAGTGACACCCAGTGATGGAGCAGGCGCTGAACCTCTTTTGGGTGATTTGTTCTGGAGTTGGGTGGTTGCGCGATACCCACTCCATGTTCGGTTGGCCAGTGTTGTACCCTCCAATGGAGATTGCCAGATCAGTTTTGAGTTTTACCCTCCAGCGGGGCTGGGCAGTGGGTTACTCATCAGCTTCTAGGGTCTACCCTCTAGCAGAGACTGGGCAGTGGTTCACCCGATGACCTCTTAGGGTCTACCCTTCAGCAGAGACTGGTCAGTGGGTCACCCGAAGCACATAGGGTCTACCCTCTAGAAGAGACTGGGCAGTGGGTCACCCGACGACCTCTTAGGGTCTACCCTCCAGCAAGGCTGGGCAGTGGGTCGCCCGTCGTCTAGTTCCATGTCTACCCACCAGCAATTCCGAGCAGTGGGTCGCCTGTCGACTTATTCCAGGTCTACCCTCTAGTGGGGCTGGGCAGTGGGTTGCCTGATGATGTATTAAAGTCTACCCTCCAGCGGGGCTAGATAGTGTGTCACCTGATAATATATTAAGGTCTACCCTCCAGGAGGGCTGGGCAGTGGGTCTCCAGATGATGTATTATGGTTTACCCTCCAACAGGGTTGGGTAGTGGGACACCTGTTGGCATTCCAGTCTTATTCCTTTCTACTAGGCTAGCATGTGGCTTTCCTCTATGATTACCGGAGTGGGACCCTTGATTATTCGGGTCAGTGTTGTGACGACCTTGACTTTGAAAAGACCTCTCGACTGTGGGGTAGTGACGAGGTGTGGTCTGAATTTCCCTAGAACTCCCAAGTACGAGGGGAACTTTCCCCACTGAGTTGTGTTCGTGTGACGCGATCCAAAACCGTGCGGGCGAGTCAGTGCCGCCCAAAGCGGATAGTGTCGAAGTGCGGTGATTGAGCCCCTTGGCTTGCGGTTTGGGGCAGACGTGTGGGATGTTGGGAATCAATGGAGTTTACTTCTAGAACTGTTGGCTACTCATTTTCTTGGGCAGAGCTATGGGATGGAGATCCCCTTACGACCTTGTTCGGGCTTCTTATTGAGCTTATGTACTTGTATATACCTTGTTCTAGTACCCACTTATTGGGTTTGGTTACTCTCCTTCCAGGAGAGGCGAAGACGCGCGGGGTATGCCACGTTCTTTCTGTGTCTAGGTTCCCATGGTTGGACGAGTCTACTCTCCTGATATAGGTAGTGAAGACTCAACGGGAAGTTCATCTTCTCACCGTTTCCATATCCTTGTGTCTGGACGAGTCTACATCCTTTCCTCTTGTTGGGTTGAGCGGGACTCTTTAATGCACTTTCAGTTGATCTCCTTTACTTTTGCCTGTTCTCTCTACTGCTCACCCTTTGGTACCTCCTTTGTTGCTCCCTCTAGCCTTCGGGGTATCTTACTGAGTATTTTTATACTCACCCCTCCTTGGGCTTTGCCCACAGTTGGTGTTCCCTTGCAGACGACAGACAGGTGGAGCGTGACTTCAGGGGAGCTTAGGAGCTTGGGAGCTTGGATCGCGTGTGGTGGTCGGTGTCGGGTTCTAGGTGGGGGACCCTTCCAGCTGTTTACTTTTTGTTCACCTGTTGCCGGGTTGTGGAACTTTTCTGGTTGGGTACGTGTTTTGCCCCTTTTTCCTTTTCAGCACTTTACTTGTACTATTTAGAGGTCGATGCACATTTATGGTCTATATATATAGAAGTTTCCATTTTATTCACTTGCCTTTACTTTACTCTGCACTTTTAAATTGAGTGTGCTACGTGTGTGTGTACAGGTGCTTAGGCAAAGGCCTCCCCGAATTTTTGTGCCTTTGGCGCTGGTCGCCAGCCCCTGGCCTATGGAGGTGGGCTTGGGGTAGTTGCGGCTCGATCCCGGGTAGGGTCGGGTCGTGAAAAAAGTGGTATCAAAGGTGGTTCATTCCTTGGGGCGTTGTGCGGACGTCCCTAAAAAGGAATTGGTTGGGATTTAGTGCAACAGTGTTAATGTGTCTCGAGAGCGGCTCTCAGGCCAGGGAGTCTAGTGATAATACGGTGGCTGACGTATCCATTCACTAGGACCCTGATAACCCGCTTGTCGACTCAGCATGCTGAGACACTTGTTGCAGGAAAATTTGTTTGTGCATCACATAGGACTGAGTATTGATTGTCCTTCTTGACTCAGCTCCCCATCTTTGTTGTTGTTGGTGGTATATACATTATTCTCATCTGACCGCGGCACTCCTAGATAATATTCAGGATGTCTCGGCGAAGACAGCCAGCCATGATGCTAGCTTTAGTGTGTGACGACGACCCTGTGAGCTATGAGGCCACAGTCTAGGACCCATCATGTGATCCCTTTCTCTGGGTGGGTCGGTAGCAGCACCCCCACCTGTTGAGCAGCAGATAGTTTCAGTAGAGTAGGCTGAGCTTGAGCGCGCTCCATGAGTTCCAGCGGTAGAGACCGCTAAGGTTCAGTGGTGATCCAGACCCTCAGGTAGTAGAGGCTTGGCTTGAGACAGTGGTTCGCCTTTTTCAGGCTTGTGCAGACGCCGACAGATCAGAGAGTGGCTTTGGAAGCCAACCTTTTTCATGGAGTAGCTCAGCGATGGTGGAGTCTGGTGACTTGGTTCTGTGACGAGTCATCACTTTCATGGGGCGACTTTCATTTTTTGTTCCTTGAGGAGTTTTTCCCTCCTGCTTGTGCTCCATTCGGATTCAGGAGCTCCTTCTATTTCAGCAGGGAGGGATGATGGTGGCCGAGTACGCAGCTAGTCTTGCAGGATGTGCACACTTTTACCCGGACTTGGTCCATAACGATAACCTCCGAGTGAGAAAGTTTGAGTGGGGTCTCCGCCGAGAGATTCGTGTTGTCATAGTACCCTTGGTCATTTCCACATATGTCGGTGTGCTAGAACAGGCACTGGTGAAAGAGATCTTCCTGTCACGTTCTAGAGTTGGTGGTGGTGGCAGGCGCGTTGGAGTCGAGACGTCTGCCGCAGCTAGCGGGCATCAGCAAACAGGACCTCGACGCAGGTGGCTATCTGACAACTAGACACAGGGTCGTGGTCGTACACCACAGTGGAGTCGGAGTGCACCAGGACAGCCCAGAGAGCACCGGTGTTATGCTTGTGATGGGCGAGGTCACTTGGCACGAAACTACCCAACCCGAGTTGCTGAGAGCTTCGGGCAGGCAGCAGGCGCTCCACTACGGCAGACGCAGCGCCATGATCAGAGTAGTACCCATATAGGTGGTGCTAGCAGAGGAGTTGGAGGAGCTGGAAGTGGAGGACGACCCTACGAGGTCTTCCCATCACCACTGGGTGGTCCACGTCAGGCTCTGGGAGCCGACAGTTGAGACTGCGGACAGCTGCGAGCTTTGGATGTCTAAAATCCTGCAGAGCAGGGGATTATGAGAGGTACCCCTTGCGACTCTTCTACTTTTTTTAGTAGAATTTTTAGACTCTATGTGTGAAGTGCTTTTTTTCCCCGCTCCTTGCTTGAGGTGTTACCAGGGTGACGCAAGGCGTCGGGTTTAACCCTGTGTTGGTAAGGTAAAAGGCGTGGGACCATTTTATTTAGTCGATGGTGTTGACTCCTTCGCTCTCTGAGCATGTAAGAGAGTCTTGGTAATGGGACATCTACTGTGAACTTTGCGTGACCAGATATCCTTGGGTGTTCCACCATATGGATATTCTGAAGGAGGGAATCATCGGGCCTTGTTCCAGCTGCGGGCGGTGATTCCAGTCGTGGCGTGTGACATAATGGTTTGGTCGGGTAGGTGAGTTACCCCTGAGGGAATTTGGGCCGTTTGAGACCGTGAGAAGGGATGGCGAAGTTCCCTACCGCCTTGCCCTAACCCCAAAGTCAGGAGTGGGTGCACGACGTCTCCCGCATGGCTCACCCGAGATGAGGTGTGCATGATCCTATGCACAAAATCGGCAAGGGCCGACCTCGCATGAACATATCAAATCCTTTGGTCTTTGTTCGGTGGCGTAGAGCTATGCGAGAGTTCTTCTGGTTACGGAGGAGCCGGGTGTGGGCTGAGTACCCTGAGTTTTTACCTGGTTTTTCTTTTCGGGGATTAAAAGATTGAAGGAGGGAACGATGTAAGAACCCAGTTTTTGGTGTGAAACACTTTGAAATATTCTTGATATTATTCCAGAGCAGCGCCTTCAGACGGCGTTCGATTCCAAGCCCCAGTGTGGCCGGAATTAAATTTTTAGCATGTTCACACTGGAAACTCCAAATAAATGGGATAACTCCTAAACGGTGTACCGGATCGGGGATTCGAGTGTAAGGATGGGTCCGTAATGGGGTGTTTACCCTAGGAACGATATAAAACTTGTCGGCATGGGATGTTTGGACCCCTCGCTCGCTTTCGGAATGTTAAACGGATAAATTAATTAATTAATTAATTATTTTAATGGTTAAACGCAAGTATCTCTTAAACGGTGGATCGTATTGGAAAATTGAGGGCACCGTTGATTTTGGAGCATGCTGTTTACCCTAGGAGGGGTATAAGATTTACAGGCGCGGGTCGTCGATTGAAAATGGCCCCAGGGGTGTTTTCATAATTTGGCGCCCTCGGGCGTTGAGTTTAATAACTTTTGAACGGGGCCTCGGATTAAAATTCTGAGATAGTCGTTGTTCTTGGGAGGTGGTTTTTACCCTATAGGAGGCTTAACCCAAACCTCATCAGGAGTTTCGGATGCAGGTCTTTTCTGGGGTTTTAAATTAATTAAATTTTTTATTAATTTATTTAAACACTCTTCCCCTTCCTCCCCTCTTCTCCCCTGGCGCCATCAGCTCCCAACAATGGAGGAGAAATCTCTCCTTCATCACCTCCTCCTCTCCGGCGAGGCACATCTCCGACGGATCACGGAGAAGCTTCGGGCGAAGCCCATCGAGGTATGATTATGTGTTTTGCGTTTTAATTTCCGAACCCCCCCCCCTTGAGTTAGATTATATGAGTCAATTTGTTGTTTGATCATCAAAAAAATCCCATAGACACATATTATACGTTTTTATCTCTCCAACGCATCTTTCGGAATCAAAATCTAATCTCGGAGGAGGCCAGGGTTGATCGCCGAAGTTTGCGGGTTTTGAAGGTGATCCCGGCCGGTTTGGCTGCTCCGGCGGTCTGAGGCGCGGCGGCGCGGGCGAAGGGCGGCGGCTTCTCATCCAGGCGGTGGCGCGGCTCTTAGGCGGCGGCTCCGGCTCCAGGCGGCGGCGCGGCTTGCGGCCGGCGACGCGGCGCTTCGAACAGGCGGCGAGCGTCGGTGGGGGCGCGAGGACATGGAAGACCGGGGTCGCTGACCCCGGCCGGCAAACAGCGGACCCGCTTTTGCAGGTCTGCGCGTGGAAGAGAGACCGGCCTTCGGTCCGGTCCATTTTGGTGGACCGCGGTCTGCGTGGGTGAGCTATGGACCGCGGTGGCTCAGCCGGCTGAGCCGCGGGCCGGCCGGCTTGAGCCGGTCTAGGGGGTGTGGACCGGCCGGACCGGTCCGGACCACCCCCTCTTACGTCCGGTGACATTTAAAAATGCCGCAACATCCAAACGGTGCATCCGTGTGATGCGCCGTCTGCGGCAGTAGATCCGTATTAACGAGACAGACTTTTGGAGATGGTTTCGGAAAATTTTAATTCCTGAAACGAGGGGCTTCGGTAGCACGACTCGTCTGTTAAGTAAGTTTGACATTTTTCCGGGGAAATTGTTTTGGACAGCACAGACGCGTCTGACGTCTGTTTTAAGTGTCGTCAGTTGCGTTGGGACCCTGGCGCCGGGGAGAAGGTTTCCATGGCTTTTTCGGGCATTGATACTAGATTTGAGGCGTGGGCCCCACGGCCCGTCTTTCGAGCTGCATGCAGCGTTTCACGCCTTTCTCACCGGGCGTTCGTTCGGGGCGTGCGAGCAGTCGATTCTAGATGCTTTCTCGAGGGGATTGCAGTGGTGCAATCCGCCTGCCCTAATTCAGCATGATAGTGCGAGGCCCATGAGGGTCGTTTGGGTGACGACGGTGATTTTCCATCTTTATCACCGGGCGACCGTTTTGGACAAGTGAATAGTCCATCTTGTGTGATTTTTTGAGAGGATTGCAACGGTGTGATCCGTTTGTTGTGTTTCAGGACCGGGATGCGGGTCCCACGAAGCACCGCTCATGTGCGGTGCGCCGGAATGCACCTTTTTCTCCGGATATCAGTTGCACTCGTGTGAGTAGTGCTTTTGACGTGTTTTCCCGAGGGGATCGCAATGGTGTGATCCGCCCGACTGTTTTTGGGGCCGAGGCTCAGGATCACGAGGCATCATTCAGACGTGAGGTGGTGTGGGTGACTTTTCCGTCGGATATCCGTTTGAGGCGAGTGAGTAGTCTATCTCGCGTGTTTTTTCGCGAGGATTACAATAGTGTGATCCATTTGGTTATGCAGAGCCTCTTGTGCAATATTGTTAAATGTGGAAATGTGAATGGTGTCCCGGGGGTGGTTCTTCTACTGTGGTTGTAGCGGACCCTTGGTTTGTGATCATGTGCACTCCCGTGTGAGTGAATTTTTGCTTGAATATATGTGGTTGTTTGTGCCCCAGTCGTTGAGGCAGAAAGTTGGAAACATTACGTCATGCCTTTGAGTTGACGTTGGGTGCCGTGTGCATGATATCCCCTGGGCTGGAGCCGTGGTATACTCTGGGAGTATACGAGGGCGCTTGGAGGTACGGGAGGTTTGTACTTGAGATGTTCGTGCACTTGGTTGGGGTTGACTTGGGCCACACATCGTGTGGGCCCCATGTGCATGTCGTGTTATGCTTTGCATACTTTGACCTCTCACGACGTAGAGGGTCCCTCTGTGCTCGTTTGTTTGACCAAAAGGGTGGAGTTTTTCCCCTGGATCGGTGCTCGTTGGTTTGACCAGCAGGGTTGAGTGGTCTCCCCTGGCTTCATTCTCGATGGATCGGCTGGTAGAGGTGCTAGTGACACCCAGTGATGGAGCAGGTGCTGAACCTCTTTTGGGTGAGTTGTTCTGGAGTTGGGTGGTTGTGCGATACCCACTCCGTGTTCAGATGGCTAGTGTTGTACCCTCCAGTGGAGATGACCAGAGAAGGTCTGAGTTTTACCCTCCAGCAGGGCTAGGCAGTGGGTTACTCATCGGCTTCTAGGGTCTACCATCCAGCAGAGACTGGGCAGTGGGTCACCCGACGACCTCTTAGGGTCTACCCTCCAGCAGAGACTGGGCAGTGGGTCACCCGACGCACATAGTGTCTACCCTCCAATAGAGACTGGGCAGTGGGTCACCCGACGACCTCTTAGGGTCTACCCTCCAGCAAGGCTGGGAAGTGGGTCTCCCATTGTCTAGTTCCTGGTCTACCGTCCAGCAAGGCTGGGTAGTGGGTCGTCTTTCTACTTATTCCAGGTCTACCCTCCAACGGGGCTGGGCAGTGGGTCGTCTGATGATGTATTAAGGTCTACCCTCCAGCAAGGCTGGACAGTGGGTCGCCTGATGATGTATTAAGATCTACCCTCTATCGGGGCTGGGCAGTGGGTCGCCGATGATGTATTATGCTTTACCCTCCAGCAGGGCTGGGTAGTGGGTCACCCGATATCATATTATGAATTACCCTCCAGCAGGGCTAGGCAGTGGGACACCTGTTGGCATTCCAGGCTCATTCCTTTCTACTAGGCTAGCCTATGGCTTTCCACTGTGATTACCGGAGCGGGACCCTTGGTTATTCAGGTCAGTGTTGTGACGACCTTGACTTTGAGAAGACTTCATGACTGCAGGGCAGTGACGAGGTGTGGTTTGACTTTCCCTAGAACTCCCAAGTACGAGGGGCACTTTCCCCACTGAGACGTGCTCTTGTGACGCGATCCAAAACCGTGTGAGTGAGCCAGTGCCGCCCAAAGAGGATAGTGTCGAAGTACGGTGATTGAGCCCCTTGGCTTGCGGTTCAGGAAGACATGTGAGATGCTGGGCATCGATGGCGTTTACTTCTAGAACTATTGGCTACTCATTTTCCTGGTCTGAGCTATGGGATGGAGATCCCCTTAAGACCTTTTTAGGGCTTCTTATTGAGCTTATGTACTTGTATATACCTTGTTCTGGTACCCACTTCTTGGGTTTAGTTACTCTCCTTCCATGAGAGGCGAAGATGCGCGGGGTATTCCATGTTCTTTCTGTGTCTAGCTTCTCATGGTTGGATGAGTCTAATCTCCTACTATATGTTGTGAAGACTCGACTGGAAGTTCATCGTCTCATCGTTTCCAGCTCCTTGCGTCTGGGCGAGTCTACATCCTTTCCTCTTGTTGGGTTGAGCTGTACTCTTTACTTCACTTTCAGTTGATCTCCTTTACTTTTTCCTGTTCGCTCTACTGCTCACCCTTCGATACCACTTTTGTTTCTCCCTCGAGCCTTCTGGGTATCCTACTGAGTATTTTTATACTCACCCCTGCTTGGGATTTTCCCACACTTGGTGTGCCCTTGCAGACGATGGACAAGTGGAGCGTGACTTCAGAGGAGCTTTGGAGCTTTGGAGCTTGAACCGCGTGCGGTGGTCAGAGTCGGGTTCCAGGTGGGGGACCCTTCCAGCTATTTACTTTTTGTTCACCTGTTGCCGGGTTGTGGCACTTTTCTGGTTGGGAACGTGTTTTTCCCCTTTTTCCTTTTCATTACTTTACTTGTACTGTTTATAGGTCGATGCACATTTTTGGTTTATATATATAGCAGTTTCCCTTTTCTTCACTTGCCTTTACTTTACTCTACACATTTACATTGAGTGTGCTGCGTGTGTGTGTGTGCAGGTGCTTAGGCAAAGGCCTCCCCGAGTTGTTGTGCCTTCGGCGCTGGTCTCCAGCCCCTGGCCTATGGAGGCGGGCTTGGGGTAGTTGCGGCTCGAGCCCGGGTAGGGTCGGGTCGTGACATTTCCTCACCCATATCACCTAACTCTCTTGTGATTCCATTCTTACCCCTAACCTAACATTCATTTCCAAGTCAAAGTCCCTATTTTCACCAATAAAAGAAGCTCAACTCCACCCTCTTCAAGACCCTATATCATTTTAATTTCTCTTGAAACCTTACCCATTTTAAATCTCCCATAATCCACTTATCGTTTTCCAAGAATAATCCTTACATCCTCCATTTTCAAAGGATGCTTTAAGAGAATATCGAAGCTCTCAATGTGAGAATTACTCACTCCATAAATTTCTCCTCACTATATTTTCTCTTCCACCCTCATCCAAACCTATTATAATAATTATAATATAATGAAATAATTATAATTTATATAATAAAATTTTATAATATTAATGGAAAAACCATTGTTTATCACCCACCCAACCATTTGAAAAATAAAAATGTCGCTTGTGTTACATGAGAACTACCACGTCCATGAGTGACATATTCTATTTTTTATAATGAATTACATAGATCATTAAAAGTGGAAATTTAATTAATAAATATTTTATTTATAATATTATTAATATTGTTAAAATATATTTAAATTTTTACCATATTGTTTCTACGGAACATGAAAACATCAAATGTGTGTGCGTGAAGACTACCGCCTCCATCGAGCGACATGTTCCGCTTTTCATAACTTTCATCCATGGATGGTTATAAAAAATATTTTATGATTAAATATGATTTTAAGGAGTAATATTTGTTCTTAATATGGTTCAAAATGATTACATAATAATTAATGATCATCGTTATGTTATCCATTAATATCGATAAATTACCCAAAACAAGTTCATTATGTATCTCATTCTCAAAAAACATGCCACTAGTCTCCATAAAGTTAACATTGGGATTAATAAGTCATTGAAAAAATGTTTTAAATATATTATATAATATATTAATGATGATATTGGTATCAAAAAATTGGTTTCGGTATCACCATTAAAAAACAAGCATGAAGTAATCAAAATTACTATCATTTGATGACAAAAATAAACATTAACAAACTAATACATGTGTAGTGAATGATTATAATTTAGGGATACAATAGCAAATATATATGAATGAGGTTATAAAAAAATTTATTAATATGTTTATTTTTATTATACAAAAGGTTAAATCGCTTATTTGAGATATAGGAGAAAAAGGTAAGGGTTTCCCATCTAAATTTTCATTTGGTGATATATGTTCTATATTCAAATATTTATTTCTTTATGTGGTGTATATACTTCCCCAGGAATATATTTTACCATATCATTCATGCAATTCATGTGATTTAAAATTCCTTTTATTTTTCTTTACATCAATGTATTTTAATTTAAATGTTACCAAAGCGGTAAGGGATCTTCATCTAAAATTATCTTTTTTGAGACATGTTTTGTATTATATACCTATTTTAATTTACATGGTGTATATACTAACAATTTGGAATATTTTTATATGAAAATAATTATTCATGTTATTTAATGTTATATTTCACATTTTTATCTTTTAAGGTATTTTGATACAAAAGTTACCAAAGTCATAAGTGTTTCTTTTTAATCTCATTTTTATATCAAGGTTGTTATGAATAAATTTACATTTAGAGAAAAATATTTGAAATTTATCTAAAAACACTCAAAAAATTTCTTCTCTTTTTTTATTATTTTGGTTTTACATTTCATCCCTCTTTTTCATTTCCCTTGGTAAATAATTTACCTGATATGATTTTTGAGAGAGAAACCGACCACGCCTTTTCTTTTCAGTGAGGAAACGGCTTTATATATGTCCATATTCATTATATAATTTTATGGATCTCATTTTATATACATAAAAAATCGATTAAGGTAATTTTATACTATTTTTAATTTATTTAAAAAACATAAAAAGTAATATTTTAATTTTTTCCAAACTTTCCATTTTTTGACAAAATTTTTTAAAAAAAAATATTTAATTAAGGTTTTATATAAGAGAACATTATTTTATTACAATTATTATTTATGAATATTATTTTAAATTTTTTGTAATTTTTTCCAAATAATCTTTATTATTAATGGTTTTGAAAAGAAAATGGATTTTCCTTCTAATTTTACAAATTAATTTATTCAATAATCTTAAAAAGGTGTTTTTCATATATGTCAACATCCTTTAACATTCTTTATGTTACACTTAGAATATGTTCTTATGATGAAATCCATATTCATTCTCTATATGGATTACAATAATGATGTATTAAATAATTTTTCATGAAAATTTTTTCCATGGATTAATTAAGTTATGATGAAATAATGTATGCTTTTATGAACTTTTTTCATAATTATATATGTTTTTAATTATATGATGTGTGGTCCTAGAATCATATATCCCTTAAATTAATTAGTTAATGTTTTCTATATCATCATATAAAATATTAAATAGGTGGTTATCCTAATCCGAATATGGTACATGGGTGGTTATAAGTAGGGCATCCCGCATTTTTATTACAAAACTTTTCATTACATAGTACAGATAGGGGATCTTTTAAAGTTTAATTTAATGGAAATAAGGTACATAATACATGAAAACATAAAACATTATTCCAAGTCCACTTGAATTCAACTTCATGGGTTTACCCTACGTTGCCTTTACTATATCTCATAAGCTGGGGAGGCATCAAATGAAAGGGGTGGGCATGAGGCCCCGTAAGGGAGTAAGTAAGGGAAACATTTAGCATGTGATCACTAGGAATGTCAATAAGAACATGAGGAATAATGATAAGGAATGATAAAGAGGTATATCATAATAATAAGAACATAAATCATAACATATGAATTTTTTTAAAAACATTTAAATGAGACATTGATAAGTATATCACCAAGGAGTCATAAATGAAAATTACTAAGGTTATTCACCAAGGAATCGTAAAACAGGTCATCTGTAGATATTAAATTATTTACCCAATGAATTAAAATGATATCGAGTATAACCCTCAATATGTAATAATTTTATGTGATACACATATATCATAATAAATCAATTCATTATTAACCCATGGAGAATAAATAATGGGTTTCCTATCAAAAATCTTGACATACAAAAGAACTTAAAGACATGATCATAAAATCATTTTTAACTCAAGAAAGGAAATGTAACGTTCATATATATAAATCACAAAATAAAATAAATCATTTTTAAATATATGTGAATACCCATGGAAAATAGAAAGGTTTGGGTATCCACATAGATAAAATAAAAGATAATTTCTTAAGGAGAAGAGAGAAATTCTGAGTAGTAAATTCGGCAGCACGATGGGTATAAAACATGGTTTTAGAAAATGGTAAAATGAGAGGGGGAAAGGGTATAACATTCATAAAATAATCTTATTAAAGTAATGTGATAACATAAAGGGTAAAAAATATCTTAGTTTTGAAATTAAAATGCATTCCACCTGAAAATGGAACTTGAACGAAGAAGAGAAGTGAAGATATCCCTTACCTTAAAGAGTTGTTCCTAAAACTTGAGGATAGAATCTTGGGGGATTGATGAAACCTTGGGAGGAAACATTGGAAGAAAAAAATCAACCTAAATTAGTGTAGGGTGGATTTTTATTAAAATTAAATGGGTAAATGGGTGGGTATTTATAAATCAAGTGGAGGAATTGTTTAACAATTTCCAAATATAGGTCTTGGTAAACTAGGTTGTGAAAAATGAAAAACCATTTATTTACTAGTAATTTGTTCCCATGGTTTTGGATATTTGAGACAAATTTTATGTTATTTTAATCTATCAAAACTTAACATATTTTTTTATTACTAATTTTGGCGTGGAAAAGTAAATATTCCACAAAGAAATGTTTTTTAAAAAAAAGGTTTCCTTTTTAGACTTTGGAAAGTCACTTATAGTTTTGGAAATTGATTAAAATCTATTGAATTAAATAATACTAATAAAATGACATATTTTATGTCATGGATTGTTTTTAATTAATTATTAAATCATTATGACATAAACATGATGTCATAAAATATACTGAAACCCTGAAACTGTATTTTTTACTATTTATGAAAAAATAAAGTATTTTTATAAAATTATAATAAATTTACCTTAATCTAAATTTGAAGTTCTGATTTAAAAAATTGTGTTTATTTTATCATGAAAATTCTATAAATATGATAATTTTAACTTTTAAATATAAAAATCCTTATTTATTTACAAATAGAAGTTTTTAAGTCATAGTTAGATTTCTGAAACTTATAAAAAAAATCTCCATCTATTATAAAATTATTTTATCATTTATTATTTAAATAAAATTGTTTTAAATTATTATTTATTTAAAAAACACTATTCATAATTCCTTGGTTTATTTTAAAAATAGGATATATTTTCTAAAAAAATTCAATTATGTTTTATTTTCATCTAGGAGTTAAATTATCAAATTCTTGTTAATTAAAGATATATTTTATTAAGAAAGACTGTTTTTAAGAGGAATTTATGGAATAAAAAATTTATTTATTCAAAGGAATTTACACTTTAAATAACTAATTTTGAGACACATGACCCCTTATTACACCCGCATATGCCCTAAGGGTGAGCTGTGAGATGGTCATAATTTCAAGGGGTTGCTCCACTAACATCGACCAAGTGGTGATCTCCACTAACTTAAACTTCTCTTATAGACGATTTCATTAAAACTTCACTTGTAGAGGCTTGGATTGGTATTGGTCCAGGTTTGAACCCTAGTGATTCTACATCCCTCCCAAGTTTGGACAAACTGGATTCAAATGGTATTACTCTACTAGTTTTGGCTATCGATTCTCCATTCTATACCAATTATCATTCTTCATTACTACTTATAAAAAATAATTATAATTTTAAAATTATCAACCAATAGTATATATTCTAATATTCATATTGAACCATTGTCATATTGACCAATAGTCATATAAATGTGGAATCCCAATGGTCACATTTCCCTTTATTCCTTATAAATATCAGTTCATTCTTTCACTCGAAATTCTCTACTATTTATCTTAAAGTTATATTTTTATTTTCATAATATTTTTATTGTTTTATTAATATTTATTTTATTTATATAGTGTTTTAAGTGGGGGTGATGATTCTAGTGTATTGGGTCAATCCATACTTTCCCATTTTAGTTGTTCTATTTTATATTTTTTGTCTTGTTGTAATGTTTGAAAGTTTAATTGCTTTCATAGCTAACTAATGTAATGATCATTGTCAAAGATATAAAAAAAATTGTTTTATCTTTATTTTTTATGTGCATGATATTTTATATTATGTGAAAAACTTTTATTTAGGAAATGAATATCATTTTTAAAAATTCTTGGTCATTACATTCTTCCCCCTTAAGAAATTTCATCCCCAAAATTTTAACTCATTTTATCTACTGAGAAACGGTGAGGTTATTTTTCTCTCATTATATCATATGGTTCCCACATCGCTTCTTCATATTTATGGTTCCTCTGTAACACTTTTAGGAGGTGGGTAGTCTTGTTTCTTAGAACCCTATCTTTATAGTCCAAGATCCCCACTGACTACTCATAGTAGAGGTCATGTTTTAGTTGTACCACCTCCGAATTCAGTACATGTGAGTGATCAGGTATGTACATCCTCAAGAGAGATATGATGAATATATCATAAACATGTTCTAGATTTGGTGTAAGTGAAATATGATAGGTTACTGCTCCTATGAAATCAAGTATTTCAAATGGGACATTGTACCTAGGGATAATCTTTCCTTTCTTTCCAAAATGCCTGATTCCATTCCATGGTGATATTCAAAGGAAAACTTTTTCCTCAACATCAAACTCCAAGTCCATTAAATGGTTTTTATCATATCCCTTATGCAATATCTGAGTAGGCTTTATATGTTGTTGGATGGTAGGAACATTTTATATCATCTCTTGCACAAGATCAGGCCCAAGCAATTTCCTCTAACCAAATTCATCCCAACAACTCAGAGTTCTATGTCATATTCCATATAGAGCTTTATATAGTGCCATTTGAACACTCGAGTGGAAGATTATTTCGTATGAGAACTCAACTAATGGAAGTTTTTTATTCCATCGACTTTTAAATTCCATTGAGCATGTTCTCAGCATGTCCTCATGTGTCTGAATAGTCCTTTCATATTAGCCGTTAGATTGCGGGTGATAGGCCATACTGAAATTCAATTCAATATTCATAGCATATTGAAGGCTTCTCCAGAATTAAGATTTGAATCTTGGATCATTATCATAAATTATAGAAAGTGGCACCCCATACAACCTCACAAATTCCTTTACTTATATCTTGGTTAGTTTTTCTAGGGAAAAGTCTTCTTGAATTGTGATAAAACGAGCAGTCTTGGTGATACAATCCACTATAACTCATATCAAATTGTTTCCATGGGATGTTCTTGGGAGACCAATGATAAAATCCATAATTATATTTTTCACACTTCCATATTGGTATGGGTAGTAGTTTCAACGTCCCGTTAGGAATTTCTTGCTCTACCTCAACTTTTGTACATACCAAGCACCTTGTAGTGTGGTGAGTAATCTTCATTTTCATATTATCACACCAATAATCATCATTAAGGTCCCTATAAATTTTTGTGCTTCCATGATGTATAAAGAATGTAGATTTATGAGTTTCACCCAACATATATATCTTTGTCTATGGGATACATGGGATACATAACCTTGTATGAAATTTTAGTACACCTTCTTGATAAATATAGAACTCAAGAAACTTCTCATTCTTCATATCCTCTATCTTCTTTTGTAACAAAGTATCTTTTATTTTAGATCTCTTGATCTTCTCTATTAATGATGGTTGAGAAATCATTTGGGATAAGGTTGATGATTTATCTTACCTTATGATCCCCATGTCTAGTTTTACTAGGTTTTTGATCAAAGGATCTCCTTGAATCCTCATCATTTCCATCATAATAGGGTCTTTTCTACTTAATGCATCAGTGACTTTGTTTACTCTTCTAGGGTGATAATTAATTGAATAGTCATATTCTTTAAGAAGTTATGACCATATCCTCTATCTCATGTTCAATTACTTTTGTGTGAAAATATACTTAAAACTGTGGTGGTTCATGTATATATCACATTTCTCCCTATAGAGATAGTTCCTCCATATTTTTAGAGAAAAAATAACTACAGAAAACTCCATGTAATACATAGGATAATTCTACTCATGAGACTTGAACTATCGAGCTGCATAAGCAATCACCTTGTCATGTTTCATGAGGACTCACCCAATCCCTTTCAAAGATGCATCACTATAAATATTGAATCCTTCTATAACAGAGGGTACATTTATCATAAGTGTAGTAACCAATCTCTTTTTTAGTTCTTGAAACTTTCCTCACACTTTTTTATCAAGATGAACTTATCCTCTTTTTCAGTTAACTTTTTTAGTGGATTAGAAAGATGTGAAAAAAAATTCACAAACCTCCTATAATATCCTAATAAACCAAGGAAACTATGAATCTCAGTTACTTTTGAAGAATGAGGCCACACCTCTATATCCATTGTATTTGCAGGGTCAACTGAGATTCCTTCATTAGTTATAATTTTCCCTAAAAAAGCATCTTTTTGTAACAAGAGTTCACATTTTATGAATTTTCCAAAAATATTATCCTTCCTTGGAGTTCCCAAAATAACCATTATATGATCATTATTCTCCTCATGAAATTTTTAATATATTAGAAAATAATTAATAAAAACTAACATGAATTTATCAATGTAGTCCTAAAATACTCTATTCATCAAATCCATAAATATATCAAGAGAATTAATCAATCCAAAGGGAATAGAAATAAACTCATAATGCCCATATCTTGTTCAGAAGACAGTCTTTAGAATATCTTATTTCTTCACCTACAATTGATGATACCTAGATTGGATGTCAATCTTGGAGAATAATTGAGCCCCAAAAGCTGGTGAAATAAACCATTAATCCTTGGGTGTGGGTAATTGTTATGCACTATAATCCCATTACGCTCTCTATAATCAATGCATGTCCTCATTAATCCATCCTTATTCTTCATAAAGATAATAGTTACTCCCCAAGGAGAGACACTTGGTTAGATAAATCCCTTCTTGAAATGATTTTTAAGTAGATTCTGTAATTCCTCTAACTCTATATTAGTCATTCTATATGAGGTATTTGATATCGCCTTAGATCCAGGTATGAGTTCAATGGAGAACTATAACTCTCCATCTAGGGGAGGTATAAGTAACTCTTTAGGAAATATGTCAATGTATTCATGAACTATGGGGACATTATCTATATTAATAATTTCATTTCATTCTCCCTCTTCACAAATCATCTCTATAAAGAAGGTTACAGGTGTTTTTTCTTGGAAAGTATCAGGTCAGGATATCTCTCCTTTAAAATTTAATATAGGTTTTGAATTCATGACTACTAAAATTTCCTTTCTTATATAATGGATCTTAGAATTTGACTTTTAGAACTATTTCATCCTTAATATAGTGTCAAATTCCACCATGGGAATGACTACTAGATTTGTGATGAGATTTTACTCACCAAAGTTAATACTAGAGCTTCTATACACTGTTTATGCTAGGATAATTCATCTAAGAGACTTTACTGATAACTCTACTTTAAATAGTTTAGGTATAGATTATCTATTATTTTCAAACATGGATAAAATAAAGGAATGCATAGAAATATAATCAAACAAAGTACTTTTTAGCTGTGAGATCTCAATGAGTGTACCTTCTACCACATAATTTTGAGCCTCCACATCATACGTCGTGATATAAAATGCTTGAAATTTCTCCCTTGGCCTAATATGAGGTTGATGGTGGTTCCTCACTATTGTATTCTAATTTAAACATTAATTGGAAAAGTGCCCAAGCAGTCCACACTTGAATAACTGAACTTCTAGAGATGACTTCACCATCTTCCCCTTGTTATTGGTATTGAAAAGTTGAGGTTTCACCTCACCACGATAGTTTTGAGTTATATGGACATCTCTTCTACATTGGTAAAACTTTCCACTCCTATGTAAGTAATTCCATGAATGCTTCTTCCCAGATTTGTTGCACGTGGGAAGTTTCACTTTCTTTCCTCCTCTTCTATGATCAAATTTATTCCGTAACATTTTATGCATTACTCTCTTCTTCTCGTTTGACCAATGTGACCACTACATCTCTCCAACCTTAATCCAACCTTTATAGCACTCCTCAATATAACATTATAGCTTTCATAGTCTCAATTTTCTAGATTCTTCTATAGATAGTTTCGAATACCACTAACGAATTTAGAAAAATTTCCCTTAGGAGCCATGAAGAATCTATATTTATATCAATAAAGTTTGTAAAGTTCATTTCATAGCTTCTTATCGATTAATTATTCATTTTTTTAGTTTAAGAAATTTCTTATCCATTTTTTTCATCAAATGGGGGAAATATTTATTGAAAATGATACCCCTAAACTCTTCCCACTCCATAGTATCGATCTCCCTTCTTGCCTTTATGTTTTTAATCAATGTCCACCACTGATCATCTTCTCCTTCTAATCAGTATACTACCATGGTTAATTTCTCTTTCTCTAAAAAATGGAGTATAGAAAATATCTTTTCTATAGATCTTATCCATTATTCATCAATAAATAGGTTGTTAGATCCACTGAAAGAAGGTGGTCATTGATGTATGAATGACTCAATGAAAAGTTGTTAACTTTTTAGTGAATACAGACTCTCAACTTGATTCAAGTTATTATTCATAACTTAAGTCAGTTTCTTTATCATCCTCATGAAGTTTTCGATTCTAGCTTTCATTGTAATGTCATAAGTACATCATCTGGTGCACTCATAATTTACGTGGTTCCTCCTGATCTCTACCATTTTTTAAAAGAAGAAAACCTTAGTGAAAATATGTTATTTTTATGAATCATATATTTATAAATGGATTTTATGTCATAAAACATCATGTTTAAATATGTTATTAATCTCTTCTAATAATAATTAAATTTTCTATATACCCTTCATAAAGTTTAATTAAAATCTTGTGATAAACCAAACATATCCCCTAAGATAGTAAAACTAAGAGTGCATCAATCCTTGTTTTCATGCACTAGTTCCCATTCAGGTCTAGCTCAAGGCATTGTTTTTGGGTGTTTCCCCAAGATATGTTGGTGCTAGAGCCACGTCCACTTGTTTGTATCCAAGCATATATTTCCTTGCTTGGAAATCACTTAATTAACACTTCACCAAAATACTAGGAAGTTTTATTATATCTAGACATGTATGGTTATTCTTAATGTTTTCAAGTCCTAAGTTCCACATATTACTAAACCTTTTTTTGATACCAACTATGGAATCCCTTATTTTTATTACATGAATTTTCATTACATGGTACAAACAGAAGATATTTTAAAGTTTAGTTTCTTTTAAATAAGGTAAAAAATACATAAAAACATAAAACATTATTCTAAATCCACTTGAAGATATCTTCATGGGTTCACCCTAAGTTACATTTACTACATATCATTAGCTGGGGACATACATCAAAATAAAGGGGAAAGTATGAGGCCCAATAAGGGAGTAAGTAAGGGAAACATTTAGAATTTGATCATGAGGAATTTCAATAAGAACATGAGGCATAATGATAAGGCATGAGAAATAGTAATAAAATAATAATAAGAACATGAATCTTAATAAATAAATGTTATTAAAACATTTAAATGAGACATTTATAAGCATATCACCAAGGTGTCATACATGAAAATTACCAAGGTTATTCACCAAGGTATCGCAAAACATTTCATCTCTAAATATTAAATTCTTTACCCAACGTATTTCAGTGCTATCAGGGTGAACCCTTCATATGTATTAATTTAATTTAATCCACATAGATCATAATAAATCATTTCATTAATAACCTTTGGAGAATAAAGAATGGGTTTCTTATCAAAAATATTGACATAAAAAAGAGCTTAAAGACATTATCATAACGTCATTTTTAACCCATGAAAAGAAAAAATTGAGTCTAATATATTTAAATCATTGAAAAAAATAAATAATTTTTACATATAGGTGAATACCCATGTAAAATAAAAAGGTTTGGGTTTCCAGATAAAGAAAATAAAAAATAATTTCTTAATGAGAATAGAGAAATTATGTGAAGTAAAATGAGAGGGGACAAGGGCGTATCATTCATAAAAGAATATTAATTAAAGTAATAGGATAATATAAAGTGGAAAAAATATCTTAGTTTTTTAATTATAAGACATACCACATGAAAAGAAAACTTGAATGGAAAAGAGAAGTGAAGATTTCCCTTACCTTTTAGAGTTGTTCCTAAAAATTAAGGATGGAACCTTGGGGGATTGAGGACACCTAGGGAGGAATCATTGGAAGAAAAAAAATCACTATAAATTTGGGGAGGATGGATTGGTAGTTAAAGGAAATGGAGAAGTAGGTGTGTATTTATACCAAAAGTGGATAAATTGTTTAATAATTCCCAAATATAGGTCTTGGAAAACTAGGTTGTGGGAAATGAAATACTATTGGCTCACCCATGTTTTTTCCATTGTTTTGGAAATTTGGGACACATTTTGTGTTATTTTAATCCAAAAAAAACTATACATGTTTTTTATTACTTATTTTTTCATGGAAAAATATAGATTCTACAAAGAAATGTTTTTAAAAATCAAATTTTCCTTTTTAGACTTTGGAAAGTCACTTATAGTTTTGGAAATTGGCTAAAATCTATTAAAATACATAATATTAATAAAATAACATATTTTTTTCTTATATTGTGTTTAATTAATTATTACATCATTATGACATAAATATGATGTCATAAAATATAATGAAACCCTAAAACTGTATTTTTTACTATTTACAAAAAAAATATAGTATTTTTAAAAAATTCTCATACATTTACCCTAACCTAATTTAGACATGATAATTTCAAAAAATATGTTTATTTTATCAAAAAAATCTATACATATGATAATTTTTACTTTTAAATATAAAAATTCTTAATTATTTAAAAAAAGAGTTTTTGAGGCACGACCAAATTTTTGAAACTTATACAAAATTTCTTAGGCCATTATAAAATTATTCTGTCATTTATTATTTAAATAAAATTGTTTTAAAAGAGTATTTAATTTAAAAAAAATACTATTCTAAACACCTTTTTTTATAATAAAAATTGTGTATATTTTCTATAAAAATACAATTATATTTTATTTGCATCCAAAAATCAAATTATTAAATTCATCTCAATTAAACTTATATTTTATTAAGAAAAATTATTATTAAGAAGGATTTATGGAATAAAAATTTTATTTATATAAATTAATTTACATTTTATGTAACTAAGGTCTCAACATGTAACCCCTAATTACAGCCTCATATGCCCTAAGGGTGAGGTGTGTGTTGGTCGTTGTTTCATGGGATGGCTCGGCTAACATCGACTGAGTGGTAATCTCTACTAACTTAAACTTCTCCCATATGTGATTTAATTCGAGCTTCACTTATTGAATATTGGCTTGGGATTGATCAAGGGTGAACCCCAATGATGCCACCTCCCTCCCAAATTCGAAAAAATAGTTTTAAAATGGTACAAATCTTTTGGTTGAGTCAATTAATTCTTCTTTCTGTACCAATTATCCTTTGTTGTTACTACTTATAAACACTAATTATAATTATAAAATTATCAACTGAGGGTATGGTTTCCAATGGTCATATTAACCAATGATCATATTGACTAATGGTCATATAACGATCTAATCCCAACGGTCACATTTACCTTTATACCCTATAAATACCACTTCATTTATTCACTCAAAATTCACTACCATTTCTCTTAAGCTTATATTTTTTTTATAATATGTCGATTGCTTTACTAACATTTTATTTTATTTATATAGAGTTTCCAGTGGGGGGTGTTGATTCTAGTAGATTGGGGTGATCCATACTTTCCCATTTTAGTTATTCTATTTTATATTTTTTATCTAGTTGTAATTTTTAGATTTTTAATTGGTTTAATAGCTTACTAATGCAATGATAATTATTAAAGATATAAAATTTTGTTGGTTTCTATTTATTTTGTACATGTATGATATTATATAATATGTAATTAAAATTTGTTCATGAAAAAAATAGCATTTAAAAAATTCTTGGTCGTTAAAATCCCCATCCCATTAAGGTACACAGGTGGTGTAACATGTCGAGTTTTTAAAAGAGAAAATTATGTTCGATAAGGTATGTGATATGCAAAACCAAAACCAAAAAAAAAATGATTTTTTAAATATGAATTTTTTAACATTTATATAAAATTTAAAGATATGAGTAGGATTAACTACATTATTAAATATATATATTTCCTAAGTATATTGATAAATTATTAGTAAATAAACAATCAATTTTTTTAAATGACTTTTTATTCTTCAAAATATATTTTATTCAAAAATGATTTTTATTTCTTCTTATGAAAAAATATTATAATTATTTTCTAAAAAAGTTTGAAAATATATTTGATAAAAAATATTTTTTTGATATCATCATATAAAAATTAACATAGGTTGAAAATTTGGGATTTTTCGAAAGATACATATCTTTCAGTGAATAGTGAAAATTTCCATTTTAAGTAAAATTGTCATTTATTTTGATAAATTAAGTAATATTAAAGTCCCAATATTATTTTCTTTTTATTTCAAGGAAAAATAGATATTATTTATTTATATTTAATTAAATTAATTATATTTAATCTATATTTATACTGAATTTTCGTATAATTTAATTTTAGGATTAAAACGCATTTTTCAGAAAAATTGTTTAAAAATACATAATGTTTCTCCCTTTTAAATAACCCCTAATGGGAATGATTTAATTTAAATTATATAGATTATATATATAATTATTAATTTAAATTTTTATAATGAATATTACTAGTTATTGCGTTGAAGTAAAATCATATTTTCTTTAAAAAATACATTTTTCAGAAAACCACTTTCCATCATGTTTACGGGTTTTATATTAAATAAAATTATTACACCTATATGAATTTATTTTTATAATATAGATTATATATTTTTAATTTTCAGAATTAATATTAGGTAATATGGTCAACTTAATTTCTAAACAATATGAGTAGTAACTATAGTGAATATTTATTACTACAATAAAAGGAAAATAGGTTAATTAACGATAAAAATAATTTAACAAAGATAAGAAAAAAAATTAACCCTACAAGTATGAATATTTATATTTCCTTTTAATTTAAATGATTATTATATTTATTCATTATTTTTTACTTTATAAATTGTTATGTAATGAGTTTGATAAAAATTATATTTTGATACGATAAAACACAAATTGTGTTTTTAAGTATTATGTAGTTTCAATTAAGACATTACTCTAATTAAATTAATGGATTTTGGAAATAAATTATATTTTAATAAAATACAATTATTAAATTATTATAGGTAAATTTAATTGATAATATAATTTTCATAATTTCAAATGTAATTTCTATAACAGTTCAAAAAATATTATTGTCAAAAAAGCAGTATTTCTCAATAAATGTGAATTATATTTTGAAAGTAAAAATTTATATATTTAGAAAATTATTTTTTGATAAATTAAATATTATTTCTTTAATCATCACATCTAAATTATCCAACAGTGAATTTTTCATAATTTTCCACGACATTCAAATTTTTTGGTAAAAATTAAATACAGCATAAATATACAGTGGTATTATGACATCATAATGGCCCAAACATGTTGTAATAAATACTATAGAAGGTATACATGACCAAATTTATGTTTACCCTTTAAAATAATGTGATTTTAAGTTTATTTTATTAATTTTATAAAGCTTTTATCAATCCTACAAAACCTATCATATAATTTATGGTTTTAAAATCATTTCCTTATAAACATGACTCGCTTCCACATCAGAAAGGGTATTATTTTAATAATTTAGGCCCTTGGACTTATAAAATAATTAAAACCACCCCTATTTGGTATAAAACGTTATCAAAACCATGATAATTTTTATGGTTTTTTTTTATTTTATTATATCAAGTTTGAAACCTAAGTTTGGGAAATAATAAAGAACTCCCCAGCATTTTCCTATATAAACCCACCGAAGCTCATATTTATCTTCACTAAAAAAGCATTTATCATGTCCTTACTCTTTCATCCACACTATTGAGTCCTCCCAAGGATACCTCAAGCTCTCAAGAAGCTCCTCCCAAGATTTTGGAATCACCCATTCAATATAAGGGAATTCTCTCTCCTCATTTCCATTCAAGAACCTTCATTGAATGGAATGGTCCAAAAGGCTTAGATTTTTATTTATATTTGGATAATCCCATTTTTTAACCTGTTTGATAGGGAACCCTTATATTATAACGACCCATACTTTACATACATTGTTATTATTTCAAAATTGAAGCATACTTATTACAACATATAACAAAACCAAGAAATGACCGTATAGGTATAGTGTCTTTAGAAACTGGGAAACATACACAACTGGTTCATAAAGTGTCTACACTGTCTCCAATTTATTTCATCGTATCTATATTCCCTTTTGGCATATCTTACATAATAACCTTCTTCCTGACCTAGGGAAAGAAAACATATAAAAGGGTGAGCTCAACTGCTCAGTAAGTGTAAACAAAATAAATATCAATCACATCATATTCATAAGAACATAACATTTTGGAAATCTTAACCTGCAAAAGTGAGCATAATATCATAACATGGGATAAATCATAGTAGTGAAATGTAATCCCAATAATCATAACTTAAAACATGAAACTTTGTGTCGTACACACATAATCATATAGAATCATTTCTTATTAGTCAAGACTCATTTCCAAGACTATCTTAGTGGACAAAGTCCATTTCTGAACCGAGTTCATTCCTCGTTTTAGTCCTGTTTCACTGAACCGGTTTAACCTGCCATTCCAGCCATGTCTATCTCATGAGATATAAAATCTTTACCCAATGCATTGGAGGGTGATATAGGTCCCACCCATCTCATAATGATACCATTCTTATGTGTGCCACAAAATCATAAATCATACATCATTGCATAACCCATGTAATAAAAATGGGATTCTTAAACAACATGACATCATAAAACAATTCATATAAGATAAAGGAATTCATAAAAAATAATTCCATCACAACATAATCAAATCAATTTAACAATAGGGATAGAAACAGAACACTATATTATCTTAGAAGGAAAATAATTTTGATAAAACACTTGAACTCCATTCTTGAGGAAAATATCCTTTCTACTTCAAAAACATTTTCCTTTCTTAACATGTCATACAATTTTAAACTAAAAGAAGTTGATTAAAAATAAACTTGAAAACATTTAAAGGAATCTTCTTGGAAATTATTTTTTAAAAATCCATTCATGCCGTATAAGTTAAAAAAACATTCTTCTCGTACTTTTGTCAGAAAAGTCAAAAAGTACCTTGTAGGAAAAACGACAAAAGATTCCTTTCATATCTTTTACTAAAAACTCACAGAAGGGTAAAATTGGATTTAAACAATTTTAGGTGGTTGGAAATAATATTACATATTGAGGAAACATGGATGTGGATGATAAAATACACCCTAGTAAATTCCGAAGTATAAACAATCTCGGATAAAAAAATGAGATTGTGATATTTTCCTTTACCTTAGGTCCAATTTGCTTCGTAAGTGTCTGAACCTCCTGTATAATGATTTAAATAATGCCATTGACTTATTAAAGAATCATACTCATTGTTATGATATCATATATGGTTCACTTATGACTTTATATAACCCTTTCTTTTGTAAATTCCATGTTAAAGAGCGTTTTGGGTAAAATTGTTTCATTTGTCGTCCGTGTTTTGACTTGTAATTATTCATATGATTACTTAGATCATGATTACTTAATTCCAGAAAATAAAACATGATTTATATAAAATATATATAATAAATTAGTAAATGGAAAGAAATACAACGTTCATGGAGACGGTAGGTCGTACGTACGCATGAACGTTGTTTTCGTTTCCTTATTGAGTTGAATGGAATTAAGTATATGACATACATATATATAAACATAAATCTAGTATCATTATTATGTCATATATTTCATTATTACTTATTATATATACTTTATAATCATTCATGAATGGTTAACGTGGAGAATGAATCTCATCACGTCGTGGAGACGGTAGTCCGTACGTACGCACGAGCGATGATACCGTTCTCATGATCGTGGGGCTGTATTGGAGTGTATGTATACTATTTCATAATCAATATCACTTTAAAATAATTATATATATTTATTATTTACACCACTATACCCATCCAAGTAAGTTGGTGGTGGAAAATAGATTACACCACGGCATGGAGACGGTATTCCGTACGTACGCACGCGCGGTGATTTCGTTTTCCGTAGGATGGATAAGAGGTGAAATAGAGTTGTTTCATATTTATAATAAAATATCAGTATATGAGGGATACTGATGTTATTACCTCATAATTAAACAACTAAAGAAGAGGGAGTAGAAGAAGAATGGAACTTGAAGAAAACGGTAGAAGGTATTACCTCTTTCTCGAAGTGCCTCCTTTAAACTTTCTCTTAAGGCACTAGATTTGGTCTTTTGATAAGACCAGTACCTCTAGTAGGTTTCTAAGGAAGTGGGGAAGTGAAATGGGCAGGGGTTGGCCGAGCTTGAAGGCTCAAATTGGTGTGAAGAAGAGAGGGAGGAGGTGCCCTTTTATAAGGGAGGAGAGGGTCACCTTTGGAATGTGTGGAAATATTATTTTATTATAACTTATCTTCGGTTTCAAAAGGTCCAAAAATAATTAAAGATGAAGATAAGATGACTCATGATCGAAATAAAATCATAAAATCAGAATTGGACATGTTTTAGAAAATATTTTAATCATTATAATCTTATTTAGTTAAATCATTTATTAATGAGGTAAATATTTCATCATTATTGTGTCATAAATAATTTAATTTATTTGGTGTCTGAAAATTGTAAAAAAATATCATTATGTAGGAAATAGTTTTAGCTTTCTAATTAATATTTATAGTCGAAAATATAATTTATATAACCCCTTATAAAAATTAATTACTAAAAGCTTTTTGTTAATGTCAATGTTGTCTTTACATTAAATTAATTAATCCAAATTGTCATTGTCACTACCAAGTGGCTAAATGGGGTCCCAAAATCGCCCCAAGGATTCCCATGGTCGGCCAATACTTATCCAATAAGGTTATGACAAGTTTCAAGATAATTTTGAATTATTATAATATTCTTTTAACCTTGAATTACCCTATTTACCTTTAAGCGTAGTAAATAAAAAAATTACCGTAGTTACTATTCATAATATCAAAAAATTAAAGTAACCTATTAACATAATTTGGACCCACTGATTCCAAATATTGAACCCATTTTTAAAAATTCAAAACACTGAAGTTGCAGTAATTAATTTAAAATTAATCTCGTTGTTAAGCAAACGGGTTTTAAAAGTTAAAACATTGTCAAAGATTGAAATGTTTTTACCTATGAATTCAATGTAAAATTAATGCTAATGACATACATTATATTAAATGGTAAAAATATATTCTATTTATACTTTAAAAACAATAAATATTATAATTTAACCATATAAATTATTGCAATGAAAAAATTTGTTTTTAATTAAAATATAGCGTGTTTTTAAGAGATAATAACTATCAAAAGATTGACACTTGTTTATGTCTGGTTTAAATGTGAAATTACATCCAATGAACTACATTTTATTAAATTGTAAAAATATATTCTAAATATACTTTAAAACTACTCAAATTAATAATTTATTATTATTAATTATTTCGATTAAAAAAGTTTTTTTAATTAAAATTTAGTAATCTTCACTATTCATCAGAATATGAAAGTTATCCGAAAAGTACCAAAATTTCATCCTAAGATAATTTCGATATTCCGAATCCAAAAATGAAGTCCATTTTGAAAAATAAAATTTAAAAAAAATCAAAAAGTGGTTATTACTATTCATAATGGTTAGTTTTAATTATATTTTAATAGCATATCGTTGTTTAGTGAAACTCGGTATTTCGTACGATGAAAGATATCAAGGAAGGCCTCATTTGTGTGTAAAGAAAACCAAGCTAGTGTTGTGTGTAGTTAAAGATTACTTTGATGATTTATATAACATAAAAACAAAATATTTCTCATAAAAGTCTCGGGTGTTACATTCTACCCCCCTTAAAATGAATTTCGCCCTCAAAATTCATCACTTTGTAACAAAAAGATGAGGATACCTCTCCCTCATCATATCCTCAAGCCCCCAAGTAGCTTCTTCTAATTGGTGGTTCCTCCATAAAACTTTCACCAAGCGAGTGGTCTTGTTCCGTAGGACTTTTTCGCTACGATCCAGAATCTCTATCGGTTGTTATTCATAAGAAAGATCTTGCTCCAGCGGTATAACTTCTGAGCTGAGTACATGTGAAGGATCAGGTATGTACATTCTCGGGAGAGATACATGGAACACATCGTGAACTTGAGAGAGATTAGGTGGAAGCGCCAATCGGTAATCTACCTTCCCAACACGATCCAGTATATCGAAAGGACCGATATATCTAGGGCTCAACTTCCCCTTCTTTCCAAATCTCATGACCTTCTTCCAAGGAGATATTCGTAAGAACACTTTATCACCCACTTCAAACTCTAGGTATTCTCTTCGATTGTCAGCATAACTTTTCTATCTACTCTGAGCTGATCTTATGTGTTGTTGAATAGATCAGACCTTTTCTTCCATCTCATCAATAAGATCAGGTCCTAATAGCTTTCTTTCCCCAACTTCATTCTAGCAAGTTGGAGTCCTGCATTTCTTTCCATAGAGAGCTTCATAAGGAGCCATCTGAATACTGATGTGAAAGATATTATTATAAGAAAATTCCACCAAAGGTAGGTGTTGATCCCAATCACCTTTGAAATTCATAGATCAATCTCTCAACATATCATCTAGAGTTTGAATTGTTCTCTCAGACTGACCGTCTGTCTGAGGATGATAAGCAGTGCTGAAACTCAACTCTGTATCCAAAGTATGTTGAAGACTTCGCCAGAACTTCGAGGTAAATCTTGGATCCCGATCAGATATAATAGAAGGTGGTACTCCATGAAATCTTACCAATTCCTTTACATATATCCTGGAATGATGATCCAGAGAGAAATCCTCTCTAATAGCAATGAAGTGTGCAGACTTTGTAAGATGATAAATTATGACCCAGATAGCATTATTCCCTTTGGATGTTTTAGGAAGTCCTGTGACAAAGTCCATAGTGATGTTTTCCCATTTCTATTCGGGTATGGGTAATGGTTGTAACATCCCCTTAGACTTCTGTCTCTCAGCTTTAACTTGCTGACAAACCAAGCATCGAGAGACATATTCAGCAACATCACTTTTCATGCTATCACACCAGAAGTACACTTTCAGGTCCCTGTACATATTCGTGCTTCCAGGATGAATATAGAATGAAGAACTATGAGCCTCATCCAGCAGCTCCTTCTTTAATTGAAGTATGGGAGGAACACAAACTTGATTCCTGATCTTTATTATCCCATCACAATCAAGGTTGAATTCAGGAAAATTTCTCCCCTTCTTTTGTAACTCTACATCATCTTTTTGCACCTCTTTCATCTTCACATGTATAGATGGTTGAACATTAATTTGAGAAAGATACGATTTTCCCCCTTCCATTATAATTCCAAGATCCATCCTTTGTAAATCCATAAATATTGGATCTTTTGTGATCCTCATCATGGATAAACTGGCATGGTCTTGTCGACTTAATGAATCTTCCACCTTTTTTGCTTTCCCAGGGTGGTAATGAATTGAGCAGTCGTAATCCTCAATCAGCTATAACCATCTTCTTTGGCGCATATTAAGATCCTTTTGTGTGAAAATATACTTTAAAATTTTATGATCAGTATAAATGCCACACCTTTCTCCATAAAGATAATGCCTCAAAATCTTTAATGCAAATATTACAGCAGCTAACTCCAAATCATGTGTTGGGTAATTTTGCTCATGGATTTTCAACTATCGTGAGGCATAAGCTATCACCATATCATCTTGCATAAGAACACACCACAGCCCCTTCATGGATGCATCACTGTAGATCACAAACTTTTCTCCACTACAAGGCAGTGTGAGCACAGGTGCATTGGATAACCTTCTTTTCAACTCTTTGAAATTCTCTTCACATTCCTCCGTCCAAACAAACTTAACTCCTTTCCGAGTCAACCTGGTGAGTGGATTATATAATCATGAAAAATCTTTCACGAAACGTCAATAATATCCACCCAAACCAAGAAAAATTCGGATCTCAGTTACTGTTGTTGGTCTCAACCATCTTTCGATAACCTCCATTTTTGCTGGATCCATAGATATCCCCTCTTTTGAGATTATGTGACCCAAAAATGCAACCTTTTGAATCCAAAATTCACACTTGGTAAATTTGGCATAATGCTTCTCCTTTCTCAGGGTCTTCAATATAATTCTCAAGTGATCTTCATGTTCTTTCTTGCTCTTTGAATATACAAGAATATCGTCTATAAAGACTACCACAAATTGATCAAGATAGTCTCTAAAGATTCTATTCATCAGATCCATGAAGATAGCAGGGGCATTAGTAAGACCAAATGGCATCACTATAAATTCATAGTGTCCATACCTTGTACGGAAAGCCGTCTTTGGTATATCCTCCCTTTTGACCCTTAATTGATGATACCCTAAACGAAGATCAATTTTGGAAAAGTATTGAGCTCCGCGTAGTTGATCAAATAAGTCATCAATGCATGGGAGAGGATATTTTTTCTTGACAGTGATCTTGTTAAGTTCTCAATAATGAATGCAGAGTCTCATTGATCCATCTTTCTTCTTAACAAAGAGAACAGGTGCTCCCCAAGGTGACGCACTAGGGCGTATGAATCCCTTATCAAGATTCTCTTGGAGTTGCTTCTTCAATTCTTGCAACTCAATTGGGGCCATTCTATAAGGTGTCTTTGAAATAGGTAAATCACCTGGTACGAGTTCTATTGAAAACTCAACTTCACGATTTGGTGGAAGACCCGGAAATTCCTCCGGAAAGACATCATCAAACTCCCGTACAATGGGCATGCATATTCTTAATCGTGAGTTTCTCACCAACCATTTGAGATAAATAACCTTAATTTAGTGGAATCAAGACCCATAAGGTGGAAGAACTTTCCACTGGAAGGTTATTTTCATCCTTGCATTGATAGACAATCATAGATTGATCCGGAATATGAAATGTGACTTCCCTTATTTGGAAATTGATATGAGATCCATATAAAGAAAGCCAATTCATGCAAGGAATGACATCAAATTCCACTATAGGAAGGATAACAAGATTTGCAGGAAGCAATTTCCCACAAACTTCAATCAGGGAAGAATTATAAACTTTTGATGCGACTGTTGTGCCATTAGGAGTTGTCACAGCCAACTCAACATCTAATTGTTGAGGTAATACGGTGATACCCTTAGAAAATTCTTCAGAAATAAAAGAGTGGGTGGATCCAAAATCAAATAAAACATTTTCTACTTTAGAGTGGATGGTAATTGTACCTTTCACCACATCGTTATCATACTCCACATCGCTGATAGAAATTTCATGTGACTTTCCTTTGTCTTTAGCCTTAAGAGTTTATTGGCATCGACCATCATCATCAACCCTTGGATTTGCGCATTGATTGGTATAATGCCCCATCTCCTTCCACTTGAAACATTGAAGTTTAGTAGGTTCATTCTGTGCATACCTTCCTTTGTTTGCATCATTGGACATCTTCTTCCCATCATTGCGGCATTCAAATTCTCGATGACCTTCCTTTCCACATTTGAAACATTTACTTGTCCCTTTAAGACAACTCCCTCCATGTTTCTTTCCACACTTTGAGCATAACGAAAAGCTCATCTTCTTTTCAGTGTGCTCTTTAGATTTTCCTTTGAATTCCATTTTCCTCTTCTTATCAAACCCATATGACTGATGGGTTACTCCAATCTCCATCTCAACTTTGAGAGCACATCGAATGATTTCCTCGTAGCTATTGAAGCCCCTTATGGCTAAGGCCCTTCGAAGTCTTGGTTTTAATCCACTAAAGAATTGATCGATCCTACTCTCAGGTTAGATAATAATACCAAAAGCGTACCTTACAAGTCTTTTAAAATTTGCTTCATAGGTACCAACAGATTCATCATCCTTTTTCTTCAGTTCAAGAAACTATTTCTCCATCTTTGTTCGTAGAATATGAGGGAAGTACTTATTGAAAAATAAGTTCTTGAACTCGTCCCATTCCATGGACTCAATTTCATCCCTTTAAATCGTATTCTTAATAAGATTACACCATTGATCAGCATCTCCTTCCAAACGATACACTGCTAGGATGACATTATCATGTTCAGAACATTGAAGAACTGAAAATATCATTTCATTAGTACTAATCCATTGTTCAGTAACTAATGGATCAGTAGACCTACTAAATGAAGGTGGACGCTGCCTCATGAAGGATTCAACAGAATGTTGCTTCTTCCTTTGCTCGTTTGGGAGTCCTGCATGACTCATATCTTGAGAAAGTTGTGTGAGTATGGCTACAAGATTTTTCATTCCATCTCCCATAACGTTTCGTTTCTCAGGGGGACAATCATTGCATTTCCCGTCGCATTCCGCATTAACACGGTTCCTTAGGGTTCCAGCCATTGACTAAAACCAAGAAGAATAGTGTGAGAAACACTAATTATAATAGGAAAACTACATAATCAAGAATAAAATTTCACACTTAAGGTCTTATCCTAGGTTATTCATGGTCATTTATAAAACACTAAGATTGTGTCCTATGCTTAGACATATCCTTAGGATTCTTACTAAGGCTTTCAAATCCTAGTTTCCAAAGGTTGACTATACCTTTCCTCTGATACCAAATATAACAACCCATACTTTACATACATTGTTATTACTTAAAAATTGAAGCATACTTATTACAACATATAACAAAACCATGAAAGGACCGTATAGGTATAGTGTCTTTAGAAACTGGGAAACATAAACAACTGGTTCATAAAGCGTCTACACTGTCTCCCATTTATTTCATCATATCTATAGTCCCTTTTGGCATATCTTACTTAATAACCTTCTTCCTGACCTGGGGAAAGAAAACATACAAAAAGGTGAGCTCAAATTCTCAGTAAGGGTAAACAAAATAAATATCAATCACATCATATTCATAATAACATAACATTTCGGAAATATTAACCTACAAAAGTGAGCATAATATCATAACATGGGATAAATCATAGTAGTGAAATGTAATCCCAATAATCATAAATTAAAACATGAAACTTTGTGGCGTACACACATAATCATATAGAATCATTTCTTATTAGTCAAGACTCATTTCCAAGACTATCTTAGTGGACAAAGTCCATTTCTGAACCGAGTTCATTCCTCGTTTCAGTCCTGTTTCACTGAACTGGTTTAACCTGCCGTTCCAGCCATGTCTATCTCATGAGATATAAAATATTTACCCAATGCATTGGAGGGAGATATAGGTATCACCCATCTCATAATGATACCATTCTTATGTGTGACACAAAATCATAAATCATACATCATTGCATAACCCATGTAATAAAAATGGGATTCTTAAACAACAAGACATCATAAAACAATTCATATAAGATAAAGTAATTCATAAAAAATAATTCCATCACAACATAATCAAATAAATTTAACAATAGGGATAGAAACAGAACCCTATATTATCTTAGATGGAAAATAATTTTGATAAAACACTTGAACTCCATTCTTGAGGAAAATATCCTTTCTACTCCAAAAACATTTTCCTTTCTTAACATGTCATACAATTTTAAACCAAAATAAGTTGATTAAAAATAAACTTGAAAACTTATAAATTAAGCTTCTTGGAAATAATGTTTTAAAAATCCATTCATGCCTTATAACTTAAAAAAAACATTCTTCTCATACTTTCGTCGGAAAAGTCAAAAAGTATCTCGTACGAAAAATGACAAAAGATTCCTTTCATATCTTTTACTAAAAACTCACCGAAGGGTAAAATTGGATTTAAAAAATTGTAGGTGGATGGAAATAATATTACATATTGAGGAAACATGTATGTGGATGATAAATTACACCCCAGTAAATTCTGAAGTATAAACAATGTCGGATAAAAAAATGAGATTGTGATATTTTCCCTTACCTTAGGTCCGATTTGCTTTGTTGGTGTCTGAACCTCCTGTATAATGATTTAAATAATGTCATTGACTTATTCCAGAATCATAATCATTGTTATTATATCATATATGGTTCACTTATGACTTTATATAACCCATTCTTTTGTAAATTCCATGTTAAAGAGCATTTTGGGTAAAATTGTTTCATTTGTTTTCCGTGTTTTGACTTGTAATTATTCATATGATTACTTAGATCATGATTACTTAATTCCAGAAAATAAAACATGATATATATATAATATATATTCATAATATACATATATATAATAAATCATTAAATGGAAATAAATACAACGTTCATGGAGACGGTAGGTTGTACGTACGCATGAACGCTGTTTTCGTTTCCTTATTGAGTTGAATGGAATTAAGTATATGACATACATATATATACACATAAATCCAGTATCATTATTATGTAATATATTTCATGATTACTTATTATATATACTTTATAATCATTCATGAATGGTTAACGTGGAGAATGAATCTCATCGCGTCGTGGAGACGGTAGTCCGTACGTACACACGAGCGATGATACCGTTCTCATGATCGTGGGACTGTATTGGAGTGTACGTATAATATTTAAGAATCAATATCACTTTAAAATAATCATATATAGTTATTATTTACACCATTATACCCATCCAAGTAAGGTGGTGGTGGAAAATAGATTACACCACGGCGTGGAGACAGTATTCTGTACGTATGCACGCTAGGTGATTTCGTTTTCCGTAGGATGGATAAGAGGTGAAATAGGGTTGTTTCATATTTATAATAACATATCAGTATATTAGGGATACTGATGTTATTACCTCATAATGAAATAACTATAGAAGAGGGAGTAGAAGAAAAATGGAACTTGAAGAAAACAGTAGAAGGTATTACCTCTTTCTCGAAGTGCCTCCATTAAACATTCTCTTAAGGCACTAGAGTTGGTCTTTTGATAAGACCAGTACCTCTAGTAGGTTTTTAAGGAAGTGGGAAAGTAAAATGGGCAGGGTTTGGCCGATCTTGAAGGCTCAAATTGGTGTGAGGGAGAGAGGAAGGAGGTGCCCTTTTATAAGGGAGGAGAGGGTCACCTTTGGAATGTGTGGAAATATTATTTTATTATAAACTTATCTTTGGTTTAAAAAGGTCAAAAAATCATTAAATATGAAGATAAGATGACTCATAGTAGAAATAAAATCATCCAATCAGAATTGGACATGTTTTTGAAAATATTTTAATCATTATAATCTTATTTATTTAAATCATTTATTAATGAGGTAAATATTTCATCATTATTGTGTCATAAATAATTTAATTTATTTGGTGTCTAAAAATTGTAAAAAAAATATCATTATGTAGGAAATATTTTTCGCTTTCTAATGAATATTTATAGTTGAAAATATAATTTATATAACCCCTTATAAAAATTAATTACTAAAAGATTTTTGTTAATGCCAATTTTGTCTTTACATTAAATTAATTAATCCAAATTGTCATTGTCACTACCATGTGGCTCAATGGGGTCCCAAAATCGACCCAAGGATGCCCATGGTCGGCCAATACTCATCCAATAAGGTTAGTACAAGTTTCAAGGTAATTTTGAATTATTATAATATTCTTTTAACCTTAAATTACCCTATTTACCTTTAACCGTAGTAAATAAAAAAAATTATCGTAGTTACTGTTCATAATATCAAAAAATAAAAGTAACCTATTAACATAATTTGGACCCACTGATTCCAAATATGGAACCCATTTTTAAAAATTCAAAACACAGAAGTTGCAGTAATTAATTTAAATTTAATCCCATTGTTAAGCAAACGGGTTTTAAAAGTTAAAACATCGCCAAAGATTGAAATGTTTTTACCTATGAATTCAATGTAAAATTAATGCTAATGAAATAAATTATATTAAATGGTAAAAATATATTCTATTTATACTTTAAAAACAATCAATATTATAATTTAACCATATAAAGTATTGCAATGAAAAAAGTTGTTTTTAATTAAAATATAGCGTGTTTTTAAGAGATAATTACTATCAAAAGATTGACACTTGTTTATGTCTGGTTTAAATTTGAAATTACATCCAATGAAAAAAATTGTATTAAATTGTAAAAATATATTCTAAATATACTTTAAAACTACTCAAATTAATAATTTATCACTGTTAATTATTTTGATTAAAAAATTTGTTTTTAATTAAAATTTAGTAATTTTCATATTCATCAGAATATGAAAGTTATCCGAAAACTACCAAAATTTCATCCTAAGCTAATTTAGATATTCCGAATCCAAAAATGAAGTCCATTTTGAAAAATAAAATTTCAAAAATTTCAAAAAGTGGTTATTACTATTCATAACGGCTAGTTTTAATAATATTTTAATAGCATATCGTTGTTTAGTGAAACTCAGTATTGCGTACGACGTAAGTTTTCGAGGAAGGTCGCGGTTGCGTGTAAAGCAAATCAAGATAGTATTGTCTGTAGTGAAAGATTCATTTGATGATTTATATAACATAAAAACAAAATATTTCTCATAAAAGTATCAGGTGTTACATAAATGAACTATAGGCTAAGAGGCGCAAGGTCCAATATATAACACAGAGTCCCAATGACATATATATACTTAGAATTTCCCAACCCTAGTATCTACTTTGTTGATGGAACCTAACTTCCCACCTCGCATTGATGATCAGCTAGCATTTCCCAATGCAGAACTGCACGATGCCTGGTACCGATGATAATTTTCATACACTCTCATTCTTCAAATCAATTTAGCTATGCTCGTGGATAATAATTCTCTAGTTCCTCTTATGGAGTATTCGCCCAAGAAGATTGATCTCATTCTATAGACCGGAGGATCAGTGACATAAAAGCCTTTGATGGCCCAAAAGCCCTACTACATCAGCTTGTCCGAAGATTTCATCTTGTTTTCATCATGTTTGCATCACCACCTGTAATTATCCTTTTGAACCTCAATTGGTTATTTTGTCATTTATTTATAGTAATCCCTCTACATTATAGTTGATTCTATAATAATTAGATACCATTTATCCTCTTTCATTATAGAATTACCTAAGTCGTTACAATGCTAAAATTTAGTAAGGGATCCTCTCATTCTCCTATTTATTTAATTTTCTTCATTATATAATGTCTTTTATCCTCAATTCCTAATGATGGGATATATTCTTCCATATACCCATTATTATCCATTTTATTTCTAAATGATTAGAGACCCATTTTACTCTCATTAATCACTTCCGTGAACATTTATACACCCCTGTTATGTTGCTGAAAGTTCACCTAGATTTTCCATACCAAAAAATTGTGTTGTGAATACCCGTACCCATTTCCTATTAAGGGTGTTCACCTTTAGGAACTTATAATTCATTAATTGTGTAATTACATGTATATATTCCACACTCCTTTATCATTTAATAAAATTTTATGATAAGTGATACCAATTTTTATGATATATGTGGCACACTAAAGCATGAGAATAAAATGAAAGTGATGGGTGAACACAAAATTTTATAGCGCTCTAATGTTTTAGTCTCATGAGACATCATTCAAGGGATTAGGGAGTGAACCTAATCTATAATAGGAATTTTTCCATCATGATATCTTGTCATTTATCCTTGACCTATGATTATGATGTAGTGTTTTAAGTTGTTTCCACATTTCCCATGTTTCCTTTATGAGTATCATGTTATATCATGCCTAATTTTTCATGTTTATGATTCTCACTCCTTTTATGCCCCATTTATATTCATATTGTCTAAAATGTATTACTTTCTTCATGTTACATGTTTATTACCTAACTAGGATTTATATCTCACCCCTTTCTTATATATGTCCTCAGGTTATCCCGTATAGTTTTAAGTACGAAGGAATAATATGAGCATGTTAAGGAAGTTTTCAATAACGATGATGCATTCCCTATTTTAAGTTATTATGTAATATACCTAATTACCAAATACACAAGACTTATAAATATTCTAGTTTGTATTATGTGTAATATTATGTATTAAATCATTAATTAATGTGTAATAAAGAGAAGGGTTGTCATAGGTGGTTATCCCATGCCTATTATACGATGAATGTCTTTTTGGGTTTTCTAAACATATGATTTCTATATTTATGTTTATTCCAAACTCTTATATTATATTATTATGACTATTTTATGCTCATCATATTCTCACTTATGATATTCATCTTATATCTCCAATGTTTACCCTTATTGAGAATCTGAGCTCACCCCTTTTTATGTTTCTATTTCCCTATGTTATAAAGAAGGGTATTAAGTTAGATGAGTCTATAAGGGTACCATATGTGAATAATTTTTGTGGGGGATATTAAATATTTTTATAAATAATTTGATTATATATATATTCACCAAAGATACTAAACCATTAAAATTCTATAGAATGTATTATTGTGAGATGTATTGAATATTCCTCTCAAATGATGTAATATTTTTGTATGTGATGCCTAGGCCACCTAGACTACCCTTCTAAATTACCCCACTTCTCCCTAATTGGCCTATATTATCCTTTAACTCCCTTCCCTAAAAGTGTTTCCTCAACTTACTCCCTTCCTCCTTATTGTAACATATGGCTCCCTTCCCTCACATGATGACATTTTCCTTAATCTTCATTTCATCGCCCCAATCCATAGAGCTTATTGGAATAATTTTTAAATAATTCAAGCTATAAAGTTAAAATATCTTCTTCTTATTCACATTAACATGTTTATTTGTTTTATTGATGAACCATCGATGATTAATTAATTTTTTGAAAAGATTTTTTTTAAGTTATTGATTATATTGGGATTGTAGATTCTTAGATATTAATAAAGTGTAAGATATAAAATAAAATAATGGATATTAATATTTTATTTTAATTTAATCTTTTATTTATATTAGTTATATATTTGATTCATTGGATTATTTTTTACTTAAATGTATCATAGTTTGAATATTAAAAAAATTGAAATATAATTATGTTGCTTGTCTTTAGTTTTTGTAAATTGTAAATTGTTTTAATGTTAAATTAATTCATGTTTTACTTATAATGATTTATGTAGATAATTCTATGACTTAGTAAAATTTAGGGTTTGGGTTAGATCAAAATTAGTTTTCCATTTTAAAGGATTGCATAGAAATCTTTTCCCATGGAATTGGATTTTAATTTATTGGTTTTTGGTGTGCCATATTTGAATGATTAGTTAAATTAACATAAATTTTATATATTAGTAATACATTTATATATATAATTGAAAAATATTTTTTAACTTTAAAAATAAATTGATAATATATATATTAGTTGTATATATATTAGTGAAACGCATATAATTAAAAATAAATTACTCATAAGTGGACATCATTCCCTCGAGAAATAATTAATAGATTATATATGGAGATTCGTGTAAGTTCAAAATTTAAGGGGTCGTTGTACCCTACCTGTTTAATATATATATATAACTAGTTATAGTTTTATAAATAAGAAAATTTTATATCTTTTCTTGATTATTTTGTTTCCAGTATGTATCACCAAATAATGAAATATATATATATATTACAAAGGAATTGTTAAGAGAGATCTCTAGGAACTATTTTTGGGTCTTCTAGACCTCTTATAGTGAGCCTTAATATGAATTATTCCCACCTAATGGAATGATTTTATAACATAACAATATATTAAGGTGGTTATGTTAAGATTTATTACTTTTAATATTTGAATGAATTAAAATTTTCATATGTCAAATAACTAAATACATTGAATATAAACTAATATTGGTCATTATTCATATAATAGGTCACTGTGGGGGATGTCTTCCATACTATAAAATCATAATTTTTCATAACTTATACATTATTGAAATTTAGAATTCATTTTTTCATTCATTTATTTAAAATATTTTAATATTGTATGAATATATATGGGTACTTGGTGTTCTAAATATGTTGTTATTCCAACGAGGTGAGCCCACCAATAGAATGTTGATGCGATTGAGGAATATTTGGTCTACTTATTCATATTTTATCTTATATAGAATATTTATATTTGTTTATTAACTCATTAAGTTCATTCTAGAGGTGTAGTTCAATGATAAGTTTCCACAACTGCCAGAGGAGCAGTGACATATTACAATGAATGAAGATGGGATATTTCAATATGTAGTGGGGTGTGATTATCATGGGTATTCACTAATTCTTTAAAAAGGTGTAACATTCCATATAGTTTTGAGATAAAAGGAGATAGTTGAATAAATAGGTGTAGAAATGTGCACCTAGGTTGAGGTTGATTCTATGTTGTGACCTATACAGTGCGATACAGATGCTCAACTAATACAATTGTGGAAACATTATGAGGATATATTACCATGTATAGTGTAATTTATATAATAATTAGTTCAGAAGTGACATGGATAGGTTCATTTCCCCCATTGATGATGCACAAGTGTTATTTTCATAGGAAAAAATAAAATAAATTAAATTTTCGCTAATTTTTGTTCATATTATTAAATATTTACTCATTATAGGTTCCAAATAAAGATATTGGGAATAATATTGAGTCTTTAATAGATCTAGTATTGGACAAACCAAATACATTGGGTATTTTACATTATAAATTTTTATTTAATCCTTCACTTGGGAACTAGAGTTATAGTTTGTTTTATAACTCTAAAATTGATTTTAATCTAAATGCATGTGTAGCACACACTATGTATAGGGTTAAAACATAGAAAATGATCTTTAATTATTGTAAAAACATAACATAACAATCATTTATTAATTTTTAACATATATAAATGAATTTAATATCAATGTGATTTTTGATTTAGTCATAATAAATGAAAAGGTTGTTTTAGATTAATTGTAATTACATATATGTGACTGGTTCAAAAACTAGAAAATGATCTCAGATTATCATGATATCATAATATATGGATATTATATTATTTTTTAACCTATATGAATAAAATAAATTTCAATTCGATATGTTTTTTGGTCATAATGACTAAAAGTGAATTTTTATAGATTTAAATGTTGTTAAAAAGGTGTAATAGAGCAATAAAACTAATAAAATGTCCTTGAATTGTCATTAAATAGTAATATAGTGATATTTAACTAATTGTTTACATGTATAAATTTATATCAAATCAATCCAATGGTCCGAATGATCGAAAGTACATTTTTATTGATTTAAAAGTCTTTAAAAGCATACACTAGATGCTCAAAATGAAACAAATGACCTCATATTATTATGAATCTTGGAAAATGATCATTTATTAATTTGTAACTTATAGGAATAAATGACTCATAAATCCACCCTATGGTGTATTAGGAATGATTTAAAAGTTAATTTCATATTAAAAAGGTATTAAATATAAGTGATATAGTGAAAACCAAGAATTATACCTTGGATTGTCATGAAATCATATTAAAATGATCACTGGTTAGTTTTTTAACATGTATAAATGAATGATGTGTTAATTTAATGTTTTATGTGCTCAAAATGCTTGAAATTGTATTTTTATATATTTAAAATTCTTCAAAAACTTGTTTCATATTTTAAAAACTAGAAACTTTCATACGATTTTCATGAAATCATAGAAAAATTATCATTTATTAATTTTTGATATGTTGTAATTAATGAAATTTCAATTCAATTTTGGGTTTGATAGAAATGACCAAAAGTGTTTTTTTATAGATTTATAAGTATTAAAAATGTGTGTTTGATAGAAAAAATTGGTAAAAGACCTCAGACTCTAGTTAAATCTTAATAAAAAAATCATTGATTAATTTATGACATATAAGAATTAATGGAATATCAATTTGATGTGTGGTGTGGTCGAAATGAAAGAAAAATTATATTTAGATTAAAAGGTGATTAAAAATAAGTGATATTTTAAAATCGAGTAAAAAACCTCATATTTTCATAAAATATTAGAAAAATTATTATATATTATTTAATGAAATCTAGGAATGAAATACATGTAAATCCAATATGTGGTCTGGTCAGAATGGATAAAAACAATTTTAGAGTAAAAAGGGGTTAAAATATGTGATATAGTAAAAAAATCTAGAAAATGGCTTCATATTATTGTGAATATTGTATGTGCACTAAAATAATATGTATTGATGCATATGACTTATAGAGACATTGGTGATAATATATTATTAAATCTAATCCTTTGAATACATTGCACCTAATGCAATTTAGGCTAAGTGCATGCATCTTCCACATCAAAGAAACCTAGTTTATTTGAGTTATTAATCCATTATCTATGGATTAATTAATATCTTGAATGTCCTTTAAATAGTTTCAATGAATTCTAACAATGGGAAGTAATGCACTAGATGACTCCTAATATAATGAATATATTCAACATTTTTTCATTAAATGAAGAACATTGGGCATGGCCTATAAAAGGGAATGAGTTCTATCATTTTTTGTATGTGATCATAAATTTCATGCAATGATTTCTAAAGAAAACCTTCTTCTCATGGGCCATGTTTATCACATTCTAGTGAAGGCACTAGCACACCTTCAAGCATTACAAGATCCCTCAAGTTATGAACTTAGAATCATTGGTCAGTATTCTTCCATCATATGAAGGAGGATTAGTTCAACTACATGATGATCCTCAATAATTTTTCTCCATCAAATAAGAAAGTAATAGGTTTCTAGTATCTTTTTTTGGTACAATATCCTATATTTACATATGCACATTTTATTCTTGAAGTTATATTAGGAAAATATATGCTTTGTTTATACTTTTCACAATTAAAATATGATCCCATAATATCCATTAGTGATATCAAAACATATTTCTTCAAGGATTTAACGTTTTTAAATTTTTAGTTTTTTTAAAGAATTTATATAATTTTTATGTGAAATTTTATCATAATATATGATACATTATATTTATTTATTTTTTGATCTACCATATAGTATGATATATTTATATTGTAAGGTAAGATATAGCGTAAACACTAGGTTTTCATCGATATGATAGTTTACAGTATGAGATATCATAATGTGTGATCTGGTTAGGGTTTGTGAAAAAATCGATTATCATAACTTTTGATTGGATCTTTTACACTTTATCTTTTTTTAATAATTACAAATATACCTTCTATTCATTTATCTTTTGATAAATACAAAATTGTTATTTTATTCCCTCTAACATTAGTATTGAATCTTACACATTTTATAGAAAAACTAATTTTAGAAAAAATTTATTTATTTATATTGTTCTTCTTATTATTATTTTTTCATAAAATGTGTGTGTTTTTTTATAAACTAGTTTAGGATAAAAATCCCTCTCTATAAGATTTGGTTTATGTATCATACATTGAAATGTTTAAACTAAAATTTATCTAAGTGTTGGATGATCCTCATACAAATAAACCTTACGGTTTTAGGATTGATCTATACAGTTTTATAAATTCGTATTTATATAGAATAAAAATAATGTTTACACAATTATAAATTCATCTTTACAAAGATAAATATTTATAAAGGAATCATAGTTATGCAATATAAAAATTATGTTTTTTCAAAGAACATATAATGACCCTTATGAAGTATTTTTACTCGAAAGAAATAAGATTTGAAATGACTCACACATTGGTTTCATATCCTATTTGGGTTTTTGTCCCTTAAAATAATTCCTACCAAACACATTTTTCTATCTCATGGTTTTTATATCTTATAATATCTTGTACAATATGATAATTCATATCATATGAAATATGTATCTTATGTGTTCACCATATCTTATGCAATTATTATCATAGGAAAATACTATATTAAAAAAATGTATATTTTAGAAATTCATGTATCTTATATAAATTATAATATCTTATTTTTGATGTATGATTCAGTGGTTTTTTTCTAACTATCAAAATCTGTAAAAAAATTCTTAATATTTATAGTTTGATCTAATGTATATACATATGCCTTGTCACAATTGATTTAATTGTTTCATAATTAATTATTAATTATTTTTATTCAATAAAATTTAGTTTTTAAATTATTTGTGCTAATATAGATATATATTAAGTAGGTGAAAGTGTGTTTTTATTTTAACATTAAATTTCAAGTTTTTATTTATTTATAGAGATGTTGGATATATTTTCAACATTTTTAAATAAGTATTACTGGTGCATTAAATAGATAATACAAGTTAACCATTAGCTAGGAAATAATCATGAAGTATCAAATAAAACTGAATTAGTTTTTATGTGTAATATGTACTACTGTTATTTAGAAAATAGAAACTAAAATAGCTTTCCTTTGAAGTTACTTCACATGTTTTGTTTGTAATTATGAAACTTTTACAAACACAAGACTCTGGAACCATAGTTCACTAGAAATTAAGATCCATTATTAGTTCAATACTATGGAAATTTATCTACATATTATTCCCCTTCAATCTTAGAGCAACAGAATTAGGAATCTTTTTGCACACTAATCACCACTTTTAAGACACATACCATGCACACTTCAAACAAGCACTTAATATTAAGAAAGATCAAAAAGAAAAAATTAAGGTGAAACAAATTACTACATGGTTGGGATTTTCTTACTATAGATAATTCTATAGACTTCTATATTTTAGGAAGTATAATGATAAGAACCACTATAGCTAGTTATCCAGGGATTACGCTAAAAATTTAAAATTACAATTCACAGAAGGTGGTCCCACCTCTATTTTGCATAGGTATTCAACTAGTAGAACTAGTTTAACTGATCAAAAATAAACATGGTCAATCATATATTGATGTTTCTTCTAAATAGTAGTCATCACTTTATCAACAATCACGGTTGGTTAACTATTCACCATAACTAAAGACCAACCTATTGAAGTCATCAGTACCTCACCATCTACCAGTAAATTTATCTATATATTTAATGTTTATATTACCACTACTTTGGTAAGGCCAAAGAGATGTATCAAAGTCCGAACTTCTAGTAATTTAAATCTAGTAACTTGAAGAAGCTTCATAATCCCAATAATCTCCCACTTAAATATTTCTTAAAGGAATCTCTCTAGAATACTTTAATAATTTTCAAAAACCACATATTCCATCCGCATTCATGTAGTGTTCTTTATTTTATTTCAGTTTAGTTGATTCCCACTAGGGATCAGTGCTCCCATGGCCTCTCTTGGACTAACACCATTGTGAATATAATGTCCATATTTCTTTCCCTATGATTTTTTGTACCTATAACACCTTATATTCAAAAATATTCTAGATAAAATACAATTTAAGGTAAATGTGTTTCAAACTTTCATGAAATATAATTTTCTTGGAAAGGTGGAGCACACTCTGACCACCACAAATCATTCCTCCTTATGATTTCTTTTAGCACCTTTATCAAGAACTTTAATCAAACAAAATATTTTCTAGCTTCTATAGCTACTACATATTATTCTTCTATTAAATAAAAAGTAACCATTGATTTTAGTTTATAAATTCAATTGATTTATTTTCCACCAAATGTAAATAAAATACCCATTTTTCTTTTTTGAGTGTGGGAATCAACCAAAAAAATCACATCAATAAAACCTTTTAAAGTATCATGTTCCCCCAAAGCATAATTTTTTATCCACTGATCCCTTCATGTATCAAATGATCCACTTCACTACTTTTCGGCACTCCTTTCTAGGCTTAGACATTAACTAGTTTAATACTCCCACTGCAAAGAAAATTTCTAGATGTATACAAATAATTGCATATATCAAGCTTTCAACAGTTGAAGTATATTGTAATTTCTCTATATAGTAGACCTCATATTCCATTAATGGTGATTGTTACTTTGATAATTTTAAGTTTTTGGAAAGAGGGTTTCATATATATTTATATCCCATTATCCAAAAAATTGATGATATTATAGATGTATTCCTTCAAGGATAACAATAGAGTGATATATTAATGATACCTTTCTATCCTCATCCCCATGATTTTCTTGTCTTGGACAAGATCCTTTATTTCAAATCTTTTAGATAATTTACTCTTCAAATCATAAATATGTTGAATTTACGGACCCATAAAAAACATGTAATCCACATAGAGTAGATGTAAATGTAATCCGTATCATCTCAAATTTTTTGACAATAAAAATTATTGGAGTTATTTTTTTGAAACCTTATTATATATGAAAGTATCAAACTTCTTTTTCTATTGGAGAGGTTTCTATTTAAATATATAGAGACTTCACATCAATTTGAAAATAAGTCCCTCATTTTGATGATCTTTAAAACCATTAAGCGGATTCATGTGCATATTCTCCTCTAATTCTCCATGAATAAAATCATTCTTCACATTCATTGGCTATAGTTATAAATAATTAGATGAAAAAATGTTTGTCACTATCTAGATGGTAGTACATGTAACTAACAGTGAAGGTATTTTCAATAAATAGATTTTATCCTTCTATTGGAATAATTTTTCCATCATTCGTTCCTTATATCTTATACTTTTTTAAACTTATTATTTTAAATGGTATAAAAATTTATTATTTATTGAATTTTTCCCTCCTATCATTTTAGTCATCTCCCAAGTTCTCTTAAACTTTAAGGAATTAATTTCTTCTTTCATGGTTGACTCCCATTGCTTCGATTCACTGAGAGATTCTACCTCTTCTAGGCATTTAGATTCTCTATTATATGTTATAATAAATAATTTTTTGTTGGCCCCATATCATCAGATTGGTTTTATGACCCTAGATGGTCTTCTTAGTGAACTCTCTTTTCTCTCTAGTATTAAAATTCGCAATGATCCTACTAACGATTTTGTAACAATCATTACATTCCTTCTAGATTTATTCTAACATGATATTTATAGAAAATATATTTTTGGTTGAATTTATTATTAATTCATGATAATATCTAGTATTGATAGTATTTTCAATATTCCAGTGTTTTCATCTAGATCAACTTGTACTTCAATAGTTAAACTCACTTCCTCAACATATAATTCCACCAAGTTCATGTCCTTCAAAAGAATCATTTCATTAAAGGTCACATCCCAACTTATAATGATCTTTTATTGATCATTATTCCATAGTTGGTATCAAAATTATTCATTTCAATAGAATATAAAAAAATAGGCTTCGAATATTTCCTCTGACATATCTCTATCCTTTGCATCAACAAGATCATAGGCTTTGATCTTCTATTCTCTCTTATAGTCCTTTTTTCTTGGGATTTATGAGTATTATTATCTCAAACATGATCTCCTTATTCTAGAATAAGTTCTGCAAATCATTATTGTTATACTCACCACCATTATTAAATCTGAGAAATTTCAGTTTTTGAACACTTTATGACTCCACCATATATTTGTACTATAAAAATGTACTGTAAAAATCAGATTTATTTTTAAGAAATAAAAATCATACCATCCTTGTAGTTTCATCAATGAATGTGATAAAGTTACATTATCCTTTATGAGATTAGACAGATTCAGTTCCCCAAACATCCATGTGGACTAGCTCCAGCTTCCAGACTCCAAGATTTGATCCATTCAAGTTGAATGAAATCTGGTTTTTCTTTCTAAGAACACATCTATCACAACTTAAAATAGTTGTGTGATTGAGATTCAAAATCCCCTTACCTTATAAAACATCCATATTCTTCTCACTAAGGTGACCAAGTCCACAATTCTATACCTTTGGATTTTTAGAGGCTAAAATTCAAACATTATACATCCATCTGAATTTCCAACCTTGTAAAGCACACCATCCTTTACTCCTCTTTTCACAACCATGGATCCAGAAGTCACTTTCCAAACTCAATTGTTGAAATTTTTACCCAAAACATAATCATCTAAATACACCACTGAAATAATATTCCTCTAAATACCTAGTATGTGTATCAATCCCATCATCCAAAGAATATGCCCATTTTTAATCTGGATATTTATGTCTCCCATTACAAAAATATCTAAAGCTTCTCCATCTTCTAGATAAAATCTCTTAAATATTCCTAATTCATATTTTTCCATGAACCTAAAATATTTCATTTAATGAAATGAATTACTAGATTCAACCACCCATGACTCTATCAAATTATGAATAGTGAGAGGAATATATTCCCCTCCATCCATTGAACTAATGGAATTTAATCTTCTAGAAGATATCCTTTTGGTTAATTCCATGTTATTAATTTAATTCCATTGAATATTACCCCACTCACCAAAATTCTAATAGGTATCTCCTAGACTAGTCAAATTTCAAAAACTCATCTCTCATAAAATTTTCTTCAAGTCATTGTCGATTCCTCCACTAAGGTGGTCATCCCCTTCTGTTATTTTTCATCATGAAACCAGAAGGTACTTGGACTGCTCTTAACTATATATCCTCATTTAAGATCAAATTACAAACATATTCAAACACAAAATCAATCTTTACATAATAATTACTTGCCACAATAACTATTTCATCATAAGATTTTAGTAAAGTTGAAGGCAGTGGTATATCCTAGAAATTATTAATGAATGTAACTTTCACCACTTTGAGCTGACTTTGGATCATATTGAAGTTATTAAAATAATATGTAACTGACCATCCTTTGAATAAACTCAACATAAATAAACACCTCATCAATAACACTTTTTTTAATGCTGTTATTTTTTCTTACATGTCCATTAGGGATTCCATCCAATTAGTTGTGTTATTCTTCCCCTAGGTGTTGAAGGTAACATTTCATGCCAACATCATCCTTACTAAGCGTAAATATTTATTGTATAATTTTTATAATTAAATTTTCCCCAGTATTGTAGGTTTCTCTATATATAATAGAAGTTTTAGATCCTTTTATTTGAGATAGTATTCTATCTGCATCCATTAGAATCAACAATCACTTCCATCTAAATAACTGATTCTAACTTTTACTTCTTCCATTTTCATATCTTCTAATGATAGTAAACTCACCAGAAATCATTATGAAACTGAGGAATGTGACAAAAGATACATAAATTTCCTAGTGTGAACAATTATTCTCTGATACCGCTTATTGAGAAGTCTAAAACTGATACAAACATGGGGTGTTTGAACCTAAGTTCACTGGAAATTCATATCCACTGGTAGTTTAGTGTTGTAGAACATCAATTACCAATTATTCCCATTTTTTCTTATATCATCAGAATTAAGAATCTTGTTGCACCATAATCACTACTTCTAATATTCACATCATTAACACTCCAAATAAACACTTTAACATAATGATGATTAATAGGAAAAATTAAATGGGAACACAAGATTATGAGGTTAATACTTACATTATACATCCATAGAAGAACACTGTAAACTCTTATATTTCTACAAGTACAAGGATAGTAACCAATATAGATAATTATCCAGTGATTACACTAAAAGTAAAAAAATAAAATTTATGGAATCTAGTCCCACCTCATGTTTATAGAGGTAATCATCTAATAAAATTGGTTACACTAATCTCTGAGAAAAATGGTCAACTATCTATTGACTTCACCTCTCTAAAATTTCCAACACCACCACAACCATCATATTTGGTTAACTATTTACTAAAAATAAATATTAGTACACTCAATTCATCAGTATCATTCCATATACTAGTAAACACATCTACATGTTGAAAGATATTTCTACAGCAACTCTAGAAAGTCAGAATAAAAATACCACAGTATGGAATTCTATTGAGTTAAATCTGATAACTTAAAAAAGATTCATAATCCCAACATGTGTGAAATATTTTAAAGTTACTATATATTAAGGAAACTCAAAAAATATTGTTTGGATGATCCAATGAAATCATGGAGGTTAAGGATATTTGAATTATACTATGCGACATAATCTTTTGATCACATATTGTTGGACTTTGGTGTAGAGGAATTCATCTTTTTAATCATGTGCGGCCAAAGTGATCTTTATTTACTCAACACTAAATCTCTCTGTGTTTATCTAGTTTCTTTTATACTATGATCTTTCTATATTTTATTGAGCATTATTGTTTGATTTATTATTTTTTATTCAAAAGAAGGAACTTAATGTTGGGTTATACCTCCCCCTCAAAAGGTATGTATGGTTGTGACTTGGTCTGGTAAAATTTAGGGATTTTAGATATATGTTGTCCTAAAAAAAGGAAATTTTGGTCCTTCCTCCACTTCAAAAGGAAGATTTCGGGTTTTTCTTATGGGTGAGAAAAAGGAAGGATAAAGTTTGTGCCTCATGGTGTGAAAAGGTAGTGTAATTAGGTTGTGGATCTAGATGTTAAAAATTCAAAGTGTAAGTGTTTTCAATATCCTTTAAGATCTATATATTGTATAGTGCATTCCATACTCTCTTATTGAGAGTGTGAATATTAGAGGTATTATAACTTTGATCTAACCTTTTATAAAAATACTTGAGTTTATATTTATTTTTTTTTCATTGTAAAATTATATTAAATCTGATTTATAATATTCAAATTTATTAAAAGAGGTTAATCCATCCCCCTCTTGGACACTCATACATCCTCATACTGGGACAAAACAATTAGTATCAAATCATAATTTTTTAGAGGTCTTGATTATTTAAATGATTTTCTGAATTTATCATTTATATTTTTTATGGATCTAGTTTTTTCTATAGACTATAAAAAGTGTTGGGAGGACTATTTGAGATGGTATGAAGAAATTAAAATGATATATGGGAACCAAAATGACCTGTATTTTTTTATGGAACTAATTATGCATATTGGAAAGCTTGAATTGAATCAGTCCTCAAGAAACTTAGTATTGATCCCTTAACCATTATGATAATTCCATATAAATTACCCATGGTTGATCCTAAATCCATAAAAAGTAATGATGTGGTAAATTACGTATTAAATTACAAGGTAATAAATATTTTAAATTGTGTTATTCAAAAAAGGAATTAGTTATATATCAGCATGTATACCTACACATGAAATTTATTGAATATTACCAGTCATGCATTATGGATCTTAAAAGATTAAAATAACTAAACTTGGTATATATAGAGATGTGTATTAATATTTTAAAATGGGGTAAGATGATATTGTTGATAAAATATTATAAAATCTTCTAGTATTATAAATGGTATGAATGATTTGGGTGAAACAATGGATAATTCTATACTTTTAAGAATATTTATTATAGATTCACCAAAGAAATTACATGCAAAAAAGGTTTCTCTAGATGAAATAAAAAAATTTAAAGAATATTCTCTTTATGAACTAACTGGTTCTTTACTTTAATATTAATAGGAACTAATTTTTTTTTGAAAAATATCATCTGAAAAGAAAGGTATTGTATTTAAATATGTAAATGTTACAACATACTCATCAGATTCTAAGCTACTAGGAAATTATTGTGATGTGGTTGCTAAATTTTTTAAGGGATTGTACATAAATAAGAAAGTATATTCAAGGATATCTAGAAGATAATATCCTTGGAAATATAATAAAGAGAGATGAAAAGGTGATTTTATTTCTAATGATATCCTAAAACTAATTGGTTATGAATATAGGAGAAAAGGCATATGAAACCTGACTATATGAATCTTAAAAAAGAAAGGGAGAACAAAAATTTAAACAAAAATGGAAAATAGAATACTTATATCTAAATGAAGATACAATTAGGACTCAAATTCAAGTGGATAATCTAAATATGATAAAGAACTGAAAAATCTGTGCTTGATGGTTTCTACAAACCGGGTGAGTGAATATTATTATAATTATTCAAAATATAATTCTAAAATCCTTCATTTTATGACTTATATGATGGAATTGGAAGTTTAAAAATGATATACTTAAAATTCCATAAATATATTAGGAACTCAAAAATAATCATAATAAAATTTTTGAGGAAAACAAGATCACTCTAAAAGAAAATGAAAAGTTAAGGAATTTTTCTTTTGGATCTAATGATAAACTTTTTTCATGAATAGAAATTATTCAAAAAGAAAATTAAAATCTCATGGATTATCTTTCTAAAAATAATGATCCTAAATAAGGTAATTTTAAATTTGTTTTGGATGAAAATGAAAAACTAAAAATAAAGTTGAGTGTTTGAAGATAGATCTGTTCAGATTTGTTCAAGTAAGGGAAAGTTATGATAAAATGGTAAGAATGAGAAAAATAAATCTAATACTATTATTGGTTGTGAATGTCAATTACCTAAAATATGAAATACATTATATGTAAGAAATTTAAAAGTTAGTATACCTATAGCCACTTATTTTAGTTTTGGAATGAAGGGACAATATGAAAGTGGGTGTTCTTTAAGATTTACATAATCTATTGGTCATAATAAATCCTTTATATCTATATTTTTATCAGCTATATTACTTGTAAATAAATATTTGAAATCATAACAGGTTCCAAAAAACTAATTTTATAACTCGATTAGACCCAAGTTTGTATAGATAAAAAATTTATTTTCAACATAATATTGTGGGATATTTGTCTTAGAAGTTTAAAAAAGGAAAATTGGCACATAGATAGTGGATGTTCCCAACACATGATAGGTTATTCTACAAATTTTATATCATTTAACAAATTTTATGGTTTTAATGTCACTTTTAGTGATAATTCGAAAGCTATTGTTAACTTTATTGGAGAGGTTGATCCCCAAAATTAAAATTCACATGTTGTGGGGGAGATTAACACTCCTGAAAAACCTTGTAAAATGCATAAATATAACCCTTTAGACAAAGTGATTATAAATGTTGATTTAATCATTCAAACTAAAAATTATTTTAGTAATCATTATGCTCATTCTAATTTCATTTCTGCTTTTGTTCCTAAAAAAATTAAGAATCCGTAACTGGTTCAAATTGGATTATAGAAATCAAAGGGAAGTTAAACAATTTTTCAATAAATAATGTTTGGAATTTATTTTAAATTCCTAATAAACATAATTCAATTGAAAATAAATTTATTTTTATAAATAAACATAATGAATCTGTGAATATCATTATATGTAACGTCAAATTAGTTACACAGGTATATTTCAAAGAAGAAGGAATATATTATGATAAAACATTTGCACTAGTATCAATATTATAAGCCATAAGAATATTGGTATACAATATTTATGGATTAATATTATTTCAAATGGTTGTCAAAAGTTCATTTCCAAATGGATTTATTTCTGAGGAATTATATGTAAGATATCTCCCCCATTTTGATAATGATAAATTTACTAATATATTTTAAATATTTCTCAATCAATTTATGAACTTAAAAATTCCAATATATTGGTATTAAATATTATCCAATTTTTTCATTACCTATCCCCTGGGGCACGTGTCGTGACTACCCCAAGCCCACCTTCCATAGGCCAGGGGTTGGTGACTACCACCGGAAAGTAATATCCCTAAAATGGGAAGGCATTGCCTCAAAACCTATACACACACAGATAGGGCACACTGCGCAAAAATAAAACACAATGGAAGAAGAAAGATAAAACCACAACTAAAAACCACCATGGTGTGTAAAAGTAATTATTGAAAGTAAAGGGGTCATTACACAAGCCCAACCGAAAATAAATTATAGAAAAAATGGAAAAGAATCTCCTAATATCATCCACCTAGGATCCTACCTGAAGGGTCGGTACAGCTCCTCACTATGGCTCTCTGCGTCAATCAATCACCTCCATGCACCATCTGGTCCTAGCTCCCAAACCTCGGTCAAAGCTATTCGTCATCTGCACAAGACACAACAAGGTGTAGGCAAAGCCCGTGCAAGGGTGAGTATAACAATAATCAATAGGGACCCCAAAACCCCCAAAGGTATCTCAGAATTCCATAAAGAAAAAACCACAAATCATGATCTCAGTCACAAATCACAAGGAAAGACTCAACTAAAACCAGGTATACAACTTAAAGAACATGAATAAAGATTATTAGTCATAAAGCTAGATCATCTCATTCTATCGAGAGGCTTTTGAAGCTAGAACGTACAAGGTCACTAGGTGCTGACCCATAGAGGATTGCAATTTACTTACCAACAAAGGATCGCTAGATGCTAACTGATGGAGGATAGATAAGGGCTGACCCACAGAGGATCTCTAGGTGCTGACCCAAGGAGGATCGCTGGGTGCTGACCCACAGAGGATCGCTATGTGCTGACCCACAGAGGATCGCTAGGTGCTAACCCATGGAGGATCCCTAGGTGCTGACCCACAAAGGACTTCTAGGTGCTGACCATGGAGGATTTCTAGGTGCTGACCCATAGAGGATTTCTAGGTGTTAACCCATGGAGGATCTCTATTCCTTCATCACGTCATAGCCAACCACTGGATTCTCTCACTAAGAATGCTTGATTTTGGAATGGTATGATCCTAAAGCCATTTTCTATACCTTAATTTCCAATAAATCTCACAAATAAGTAACCCAATAAACCTCTATGTCATAAGGGTTCCAATACATCAAACGGCGCATCAATCGGACATACTTTCTATAAGTTTTAGGCATTTTAGTGTTGGGGGCCCGGTTGGATTCAAGTCTGATCCAACCTAGCCATACTCCAACTTTATCCAAAACCCAAGTGTAGCATCTCAAAAGGACTACCTCATCCTAAGGTTTATAACACCATAGTCGGTTTTTCAAACAGGCGTCCGATTTAGAAGGTATATCTCTTTAATCGAAAGTGGGTCGTAAGTGGGTTCGGGTCCGGTCTTACCTAGACGGGCCGACCCGACCCAGTCCGAAGTGGCTGGGCTCGGCCTGGTTCAGATGGGATGGCCTCAAGGGGCTAGGTCGTGGTCTCATCCTGCTGGGTTGTGGGCTCGGTCCGCTGGCCACGAGCTCATTCCACTGGGCCGCGAGACCGGCCCGGTCCACCCAGCGGGGCATGACCCACCAGGCCATTGGAACTACCTGGCCCACTGGTTGGGTGCAGCCATCTAGCTGGGCATAGGGGTCGTCTCCCCTCCCGAACAGTCTATCCATTCAGGCCTTCAAAGCAGCGGTGCTAGTTGGTGTCGCTCTAGCTGGTTGGTCCGCGTGGACCGGTCGACAACAGACCCACAGGTGCAGGTTCGCCCTCTTCCATGGCTCTGAGCTGCGACCCTCCACCGCGGCACACTTCCATGGTGCGCCATTTCCATTAATGTGGTAGGCGTCGTCTGGACACCCCTAGCCGTCATGGTACCTTCACGCGCCGCCATCCTTTCGCGGCCGATGAGAACCGGCATCCGCCTCCTCCAGTCGTCGACACCGCCATGCCGACAGAGCTTCTACGGGCCTCCGGTGAAGCTCCGGAAGTCCTTTTTCATTTTTGACTCTAACTATGGGCCTCCTAGGACTCTACCATCATTTTGTGACTCCCGGTTTTTCCTACCGTATTTTTGGTCAGTCGTTCATGAAGAACTCAAACAATATAGAGATCGGTGGAGGGACCAGGCCTTGTTCATTCAGCTCGCGCCCTCCGCGTTTGCGTTATTAAATGGAAATATTTTAATAGTGTCAAGGGTAGATGAAACTCTTAGAAATAAATAAAGTCAAATCCTTACCTTGAATTCATTGTAAGGCACTACAGATGATGAAGTAGGGTTTGCATTTAAAGATTTTTGTCGACATTTGACGTCACCCATCGATTCCTCCAACAACAATCGCTCGATTACCATTATTTTTTGGAGAGGAAAATCATCGGCATTTTGTCAGATCTTCCACTCTTAGCTCTCCCAAAACCCATTCCCAAGATTTGATTAAATTGGAGAATAATCTCCTAAGTTGTGTTTAATATTATTGCTCATTAATTAACCGTAATTAATGAGTCAATTAAACACACAAACATTGTCGTTAAAAAACCAAGGAAACAAGAGGTTTAAGACATTAAAATCCTCTCATTAAAAGTCTAATGTTTCACTACGGTCCCACCGTTTTCGGTCAACGGTTACAAGGAAAGAATAAAATAACATTGGAGTTATTTTATTATTATTTTCGTAAGGTCCAAAATTTATCTTTTTCATCCGAACCTTGCTGATAAAAGTTAATCTTCCCTTAAGCGAATCTTAGCATTGAGAATTCAATGGGGGTATTGGGCATTAATCTGAGCCTCTCACTCCCATGTGCTCTCCTAGAGGTTCCCGTGCTGCCACCAAACTTGCACCAAAGGAATCGACCACCCACGAAGTACCCACTCATTTCGCTCCTCTATCTCCACCAGGAACTCTAAAAATGTCGCCTCGTCATCAATGTTTAGCTCACCCCAGTCGATAACGTGTGATGGATCATGTACCTACCTCCTGAGCTGCGACACCTGGAAAACATAATGCACCCAGTGCATCTATGGAGGAAGATCTAGGTGGTACGCCACTTAACCTACTCTGCTGAGGATCTGGAAAGGTCCGATGAACCTTAGAGATAGATTTCCACCCCAGCCTAGTCTCTACAATCCTCGTCGGGGTGAGACCCGTAGGAAGACATGGTCTCCCTCATTGAACTCCAAGGGTCTGCGTCTCCTATCATCATATGACTTCTTCTGGCTATGTGTAGTCTTAATCCACTCCCAGATGATCTCCACCTTCTTAGTGGTATCATGTACCAACTCTGGACCCATAAGTGCAGACTCCCTTGTGTCTATCCAGCATAGAGGTGACCTACATGGTCGCCCGTACAAGGCCTCAAACGGCATCATACCAATGGTGGAGTGATAGCTATTATTGTATGTGAACACCACTAGTGCCAGGTGATCCTCCCAACTATGGCCAAAATCAAGGACACTATTGACCTCACCTGTTTTGATAATCTCAATCATGTATTCATATGTGTTGAAAATCCCAATTATGTTTTCATATTCTATGATATTTTTAAGTATCATTGATCTATACTTTAATTCTTTCAAATCTGTGATCAAACCAATAATAATTTTTAAAATAGTCTTTGGAATATGTTAATTCTCATTTATCCATGTTCATACAAGTTATAAATTAATTCTAACACAATCGGATGTGTTCTGCATAAAACAGATAAGTAATCTGCCTATAGCTACTGATAAAGAGCTACCGGTACCTAGTCTACCGATAGACTTAGTCTACCGACAGACAGAGTCACCGATATACTTAACACAGAGCTATCGATGTGCTTATAAATGTAAGCTACTGACTTACAGAAAGATACCGATACAAACATAGAGCTACCAGTGTAAGTATAAATAGCTACCGATGGAATAAGAGTCACCGATGGACGAAGCTACTGACAGACTCACATCTACCGACGCATGGAGCTACCGACGCATGGAGCTACCGACGCATGGAGCTACTGATGCATGGAGCTACTGACGAATGGAGCTACCGACACATGGAGCTACCGATAAACAAAGTCACCGATACAAGCATATACCAACCGATGCATAGAGCCACCGATAGAGTCAAAGCAACTAATGAAATTGAGCTACCGATGTCCAAGCTACCGATGTTGATTACCTACCGATCACTCGACTCACTGTTTGAATTTCTTTATTTATCTTTATTTAATCTATCCAACAGTCATATCATGTACATTTTAATGGTTTGTCAAATATCTGATAAAGGTTGTCGGATGTCAGGAACCCGTACCTCGTACCTGCAGAAAGGAAATCTTTTCTGTCCCCTGTTGCCCGTGAGATAAATACGAGAAGACTACGCTGCCCAACAAGAAGAGTGTGGTGGATGGAATATACCAGAAACACAAGAACGAGAAGAATCAAGAAGAGAAAAACCAGTTCCATCAAGAACACAGAGAAGCTCATAGACAATCAAGCACACTCAAAGAAGTGTTCTGTGCATATAAGAAGAACACTGAAGAACTTCAACCACTACATTTTCACTGTCTGTGAACTTGGAGCATACGACACTCTGTTTCTCAAACATAAATGAGAAGAGGACTCAGACTCACTTATGATCGAATCCAAAGGAGTCCAGAGCTACACTGAAATCACCAGGACCATTTCTAAACTCTACATCTCTTGTTCTGTGATGTATTATTATACTTTTCGAGCAGTGTGTGTTATCTGCTGTATCTAACACATACACTGTCTCCTGTACTTAAACTGAAGGATTTGTAAATCCTTACCAAATTCTTGCATTCTTTCTTTCCCACGAATAACAGTGGTAGAGGTCATGTGTGACCTGGACAGCTGGTTGCTGTTGTACTGTTTCCCATGAATAACAGTGTTAGAGGTCTTGGACCTGGACAGTTGTAAACTGTTGAAACCCGATCCAGGGTGTGGATCATTTTTATATAAACTTTTGAGAGGACTAAGTCTCGTCTTGAGACTGAACCTCTTGGTTACATTTGTTGTGCCATCTCTTTCAAAGTTTTATTCCGCTGCTAATCACTTTAAAACCAATACTGTTTTTAAAGTTACTTTGATAATTAAATTAGCAAGTGTTTATGTTAAATGTAGATTAGTAAGTTAGTTTCAAAAGATAATCACACACTCCTGTGTTGATTAACTGGGAATTAATCAATCCCTTGAGAATCTAACAGAACCTCTACTTTAATATAAATTCACTACAGTTTAATTTATTATTTTATTTGGGGGTCTTTAAGACAGTGTTTTTAAATACAGAAATTTTAATTGGTACTCAATTCACCCCCCTCTTGAGTAAACCACTCCAACCAACACTTGGTATCAGAGGATCGAAAATACTCTCTAAAAGTACTCTGCTTTTGAACTGTGATTTTAGTTGTATTTTAAAGTTCTTAAAATTTCTGTTATATCTAAATTTTTATCTCTTTAAAATTTTCTCATCATGGACAATAGACTTGAGGGTGCTGCTACTAACCGGCCACCTTTCTTCAATGGAACTAATTATGCTCAGTGGAAACTGAAAATGAAAATTCATCTAGAAAGCATAGGTTTTGATATTTGGACTGCTATTGAATCAGAATACAAAATTCCCACTACTGCTAGATCTACTTGGGATGAACCTATAAAGACTGCTTACAATAACAACTATAAAGCTATGAATGTCTTGTACTGTGCTCTAGGAGATGAAGAGTTTAATAGAATTTCTTCTTGTAAAACTGCATATGAAATTTGGGATACCTTAGCTGTTTCTCATGAAGGAACAACGAATGTTAAAGAAATGAGATTGAACACTTATACTATCAAGTATGATAATTTTAAAATGAAGCCTAACGAACCCATTTCTGACATGTATCTCAGGTTCAATGAAATTGTCAATACAATGATCTCTCTGGGAAAGGATGTCTCATCGAAGGAACAAATTATGAGAATTTTGAGATTTCTACCTGATAGATGGAGAGGCACATCTGTCTCAATCAGAGAATCATGTGACATTGCTGCTCTACCTATCAAGGAACTAATTGGAAAGATGATGATGTATGAAGAAGAGCTTAAAGTGAATAAAGAGGAAGAAAATGAACCTCCAAGAAAGTCTATCGCTTTCAAATCCTCAACTTCAAAGAATAAGGACAAAGAAAAGCTTCAAGCTGTAGTTAAAAGTTCAAGTTGTGAAGACAGTGAAAGTGATTCTGACAGTGATGCTGAGATGGATCACATTGCTAGAAGATTTAATAAATTTTATAGGAAAAAAGAAGTTCTTCAGAAAAACAAATTATAAGGGTAAGTATGATCACCAAGGTAAATGGAAAAAGGATTGGAAGAAGAATGACAAATCAGATGATGTTGTCTGCTATGAGTGCAAGAGAAAATGACACATTAAAGCCGACTGTCCAAAGCTGATGTATAAAAAGAAATATGAATATAAGGACAATAAGTTTAAGAAAGCCATGAAGGCTACTTGGAGTGCTTCTGAGGATAGCTCTACCGAATCTGAAAGCTCTGAAACTGAACACAAAAATAAGGCAAACATGTGCTTTATGACAAACACTTCTCAGGTAACTGCTGAAACTCCTACTTTAAATTATTACTCTGGAGATAATGCAGAATCTGACTCTGATTCTGGAACAATGTCTAAAAATGAATTGTTTGAGTACTGTGATATGCTGGAAGAGACATGTAATTAACTTAAGGATAAATACAAGTCATTAAAGAAACAACATGCTCTCACCACTACAGTTAAAACCGAACTCCCTATTGAAAAAGAGAAAAATGCTCAACTGTTAAAAGAAAACACTGAACTGAAACTATCTAATGAGAAACTCAAGAAAGACTTGAAGAAGTTCACCAATGGAAAAAATACACTAACACAGATGCTAGGAAAGCAAATAGCACCTAAATATACTACTGGTATAGGATACCAACCTGGACAAAGGAAAATTTCCAAAACTAGATTCATTTCTAAATCTGGACAGAATGAAGGTAATTCTGGAACTTCATATGCTTCAACCAGTTATATACATAGCTATGGATCTAATAAAGTTTATCTTTCAAAGCATGTCAATTCTACAAATTATATGAGACCCATTAGACAAATATGGGTACCTAAAGTGTTATTGGCTAACCTGTCTGGACCCAAGAAAATCTGGGTACCAAAATCATCTCCCATCTGAATCTGTTTTGTAGGGAACTTGCTTAAAGAGCTCCTGTAAAGAGACCTGGTATTTGGACAGTGGATGTTCAAGACATATTTCAGGAGACTTCTCTTGTTTTAAGAGTTTAATAAAAGTTGATGGAGGCTTTGTCACCTTTGGTGACAACTCTAAAGGAAAAATCATCGGCCTAGGCCAGATTGGTAACACTGATTCAATTTTGATTTCTAAAGTTTTATTTTTTGATGGCCTTAAATACAATTTATTAAGTATTTCTCAGTTATGTGATGATGGTTTTCATGTTAAATTTGAAAATGATTCTTGCAAATTTTTTAATTCTAAGAATGTTTTGGTATTTTCTGCCTTAAGAAATGAAAATGTTTATGCTGTTAATCTGAATTCTTTAGCTAAGCAGAATATTACTTGTTTGAATGCTTTTCATAAAGAATCTTGGCTATGGCACAGTAGATTGGGACATTGCAACATTCACTCACTTAGAAAACTCTCTAGAAAAAACTAGTTAGAGACCTACCTAAATTAGAATTCCCAAATGATAGAGTGTGTAACCCCTGTCAAAAGGGAAAACAACACAAAGTTTCTTTTAAATCAAAGAAAGAAGTTTCGACTTCTCAACCACTTGAATTGGTTCACATGTATTTGTTTGGACCATAAAGAGTTTCTAGTTTAAATGGGAAGCACTATGTTTATGTTCTTGTAGATGATTTTTCTAGATATACTTGGGTATATTTTCTAGCTCACAAAAGTGAAGCTTGTTCTTCTTTTGTTAAATACTCTAAATCTGTAGAGAACCTTAGTGGACTTAAGATTAAAACTTTCAGAAGTGATCATGGTCGTGAGTTTGAAAATCAAGATTTTGAATCTTATTGCTCACACAATGGCTATACTCATAACTTTTCTACCCCTAGAACACCCCAACAGAATGGTGTAGTAGAAAGAAGAAACCGAACCCTTCAAGAAATTGCTAGAACCATGCTCAATGAATATGACCTGCCTATTTATTTTTGGGCTGAAGCTGTAAATACAGCTTGTTATGTCATTAATAGAGTCTTAATCAGACCTGTTCTTAAGAAAAACCCTTATGAATTGTGGAACAATAGAAAGACTACGGTTAATTACTTTAAAGTTTTTGGTTGCAAAGTATTTATTCTAAATACTAAAGATAATCTGGATAAGTTTGCTTCCAAAAGTGATGAAGGAATTTTTCTGGGTTACTCTATTTCAAGTAAAGCCTATAGAGTATTCAATAAGAAAACTAAATGTGTGGAAGAATCTGTTCACATCAAGTTTGATGAAACTGATCCACATGAGTCTAAAACCTCTCTTGAAAATATTGAAGAAGACTTATCTGTTCTGGACATTAATGATAAATCTAAAGAACCTGTTATCAAAACATCCAGTTCTGGACTCTTTCCAGAATCTGCTTCTGTTGAACCTGAACCTATAGATGAACCTGAAATTTCTAGTACAACCTTTACCAGATCAACGAGGATTCTAAAGAATCATCCTTTAGAAGCTGTTGTTGGTAATCTTGATAGAGGAACACAAACTAGAGCTTCTCTAAGAAACCAGGTTGAACATCAAGCTTTTCTTTCACAGCTAGAACCCAAAAATATCAATGATGCTATCAATGATGAATTTTGGGTAATGGCTATGCAGGAAGAATTAAATCAGTTTGAAAGAAACAAAGTCTGGGAATTAGTTGACAGACCAAAGGACACCTTGACAATAGGCACAAAATGGGTTTTTAGAAATAAAGTAGATGAATCTGGAAATATAGTTAGAAACAAAGCTAGACTAGTTGCACAAGGATATAGTCAAGAAAAAGGTATAGACTATGAGGAAACTTTTGCACCTGTAGCTAGACTAGAAGCCATTAGGATCTTACTGGCATATGTTGCACATCTGGATTTCAAGTTATATCAAATGGATGTGAAAAGTGCATTTCTAAATGGTTTTATAATTGAAGATGTTTTTGTAGAACAACCATCTGGATTTACTAACCCCCATTTTCCAAATCAAGTTTTTAAACTTTCTAAATCTTTGTATGGTTTAAAACAAGCTCCAAGAGCTTGGTATGATAGACTTAGCAATTTCCTTATTTCAAAAGGTTTTACTAAAGGGATTGCTGATACAACTCTTTTCATTAAAAGAATTTCTAAAGATGTTTTAGTTGTAAAAATATATGTTGATGATATTATTTTTGGATCTTCTAAACACTCTTTATGTACTGATTTTTCAAAAAGTATGCAAAATGAATTTGAAATGAGCTTAATGGGAGAGCTTTAGTACTTTCTTGGATTTCAAGTATTTCAAAATGAAAATGGTATTATTTTGAATCAAAGTAAATATACAAAGGATCTTTTAAAACGTTTTGGTCTGGATAGTATCAAGGAAAGTGAAACTCCTATGAGTACTGCCTGTAAATTGGATGCAGATGAAACTGGGAAACCAGTTGATCAAACAAATTACAGAGGAATGATTGGTAGTTTACTTTATATTACTGCTTGTTGACCTGATATTATGTTTAGTGTGTGTATGTGTGCTAGATTTCAAGCTAATCCAAAAGAATCTCATTTGCTTTCTGTTAAAATAATTTTTAAATATCTCAAACACACGATTAACTTAGGTTTGTTTTACCCAAAAGGACAATCCTTTGAGTTAATGAGTTATTCAGATGCTGACTTTGCTGGTTGTAAGTTAGATAGAAAAAGCATATCAGGAACATGTCATTTGCTTGGAAAATCCTTAGTTTCTTGGTGTAGTAAGAAACAGAACTTAGTTGCATTATCTACTGCCGAAGCAGAATATATAGCTGCTGGTAGTTGCTGTGCACAAATTCTGTGGATGAAACACACTCTTTTGGACTATGGATATGTGTTTAAACATGTTTCAATCAACTGTGATAACACCAGTGCAATAAACATCTCTAAGAATCTTGTATCTCACTCTAGAACCAAACACATAGATGTAAGACACCATTTCCTAAGAGATCACTATCAAAAAGGTGATATTTCTCTTGAATTTATTGGCACTGAACATCAATTGGATGATATTTTCACTAAACCTTTAAGTTCGGATAGGCTAAGTTACATAAGACACGAATTGGGAATGTTTAATCACAACCGATGTGAAAATCCTCACCGATGTAAAATCCTCACCGATGTACAATTCTCACCGATTTGTTTTTCTCACCGATGATTAACTCACACCGATGCAATGTTTTACATCTGTCTGCCGCCAAGAATATGAATCGTTTTATTTTATTTTATCTTACTCTATTTTAGTCGTTTATTTGGAATTCCTAAATGATAAAACTAAGTCTAAGACACTTCTTACCTCACCGAGCTCAAAATCTCTCACCTTCGAACCTTAGCTCCCAAATCGACCAAGAACCCTAAACCCGCGATGGAAAAAACTAAGCTTCCTACCGTCAGAGATGAAAGTGTAGAACCAAAAGCTAAGAAGCAGAAGACACAGCATAAATCCAGTGTTAGTGAAGTCAGAACTAGATCGGGAAGGCGACCAGTGAATCCTCACTTGCAGAATAGAGACATAGTAATCGAGAAGGAACTGTGTGTGGAATGGCTACTTCCTAGCAAATCGTTAGTACTCGAGATTCTGGAGGACCAGAAATGGGTGGATTGTTTCTCTAATAAAAATGTCCCATACTACCCGAAGTTGGTAAAACAGTTCTACGAGTTTGTAACCTTCGAGAAATCTGAAAATGGGAATCGGGTAAGCTCTTTTTTAAATGGAAAAGAGATGTCTTTTTCTTCAGTAGAGTGGGCTGAGTATTTAAAAGTACCACATGAAGGTGTCTCTGGGTATGTATCAAGAGCAATGCCACCTAGCAGTGACATCTTTGATTATGAAACCGCCTTAAAAGAACTGACCGGTAATGGGAATCAAAGGCAAGTGGTTGCTGCTGAAATGGATGGAGAGAATCGACTGCTCTTCAAGTTTGTTCAGCATGTGTTGATACCGAGGCGAGGAGATTTTGCAAATCTGAGATATCAAGATATCTATCTTCTTCATTTGCTAAGACATGGTGTAAAAATCAATCTGTGCAGATTGTTAATGCTTCAAATGGAAGACATGATTAGACCAAAGTCAAAGACTGATGCCTTATTATTTGCCAAGCTGATTTCAGTAATGATAAAAGTGAAAGGAATAGCTGAGTCTCAGGATGAGATAGTTGTAGTCAGGAATAATTTCTGCATCACCTCGACTGTTTGTAAGTACATGAAAATTAACTGGAACCCATGGAAGGGAGAATGGGTCAGTGATGATCAGAAGATATATGATAGGTTTAATCCTGTGGATCATCCCTCAAGACCAAAGGATATGAGAGATCTGAGTCTGAGACCTGATGAAGAGGAACCTGTTTATAGTAATGAAACAGAAGAAGAAATAGAAGAAGAAGAAGAAACTCCCATGGATGTTGGAGGAGATCCAGACTTTCCCCCAAGTCCTGTTGCAGAATTGGTTTATTCTAGGAAAGGAAAGGTAGAGGAAATTTTGTCTACTTATGAGGAAGACCAGTCTGTACCTCACCAAGAAGAAGAGGAAACGGAAAATGTATCTGAATCGTCTGCTTCTGGTAGGTTAAGTATGAGTCCTTTGATTGGAAACTCAACTATGCCTGCTGCTGAAGTAGAAAGAGATACAGAAGAAGTTGTACCTGTATCAGAAGATATTCTAAATGTTGCACCGATGGAACTTGTAGTAGAAGATTCTGATGAAGAGAATCCAGCACTGAATGCTGTTGTGATACATGAGAATGCACCCATTGAGGGGGAGCATCAATCTGTTCTTGGAAATTTTACAGTAGCTGTTGAGCTTGGAGACTGGGTAGAAGACCCAGGGTTTATAGTCTGTGGATTGGATTATCCGGATTCTGATAATGAGATGACTGTGAATAGACCGAATACCAATTATGATCTTGCTTCTGAGTTGTTGCCAGATAATGTGGTCAGATTTCATGATCTAAATAATGTGAAAGAGGACCTCAAAACCAGTTTTGTTGAAGAAGTGAAGTTAATGGAAACCTCCCTTTCATCCTCAATTCAATCAATAATGACTGATTCTGTAGTTAGTTTGGCCTCAGTAAAGGGATCTGCTGCAGTTGTCCCTAATGATTTTGTCTCTAAATCTGATCTTGAATCCATGAAGAATGAGCTGAAAGAATCATTCAGTGTATCAGTTGCTGAGATGAACCAAAGATTTAATGAAGAAATGAAAATGTTAGAGAGATCCTTCGAGCTATCTCTGGCTTGTAATTTATCTTCTTTTGTGTCTGAGCTTATGGAAGAAGTGAAAGAGTGCCAGACTCAGTCTTCTAGAATCGAAGCAGATCTTGAAGCTCTCAAGACATCAGTTGCTGCTTTGGATTCTTATATGAGCTCCAAGTCTCAAGCTGACAAGGACCTAGCTTATGTGAAGAGTGTAGTAAGCCAGTTTGTCTCGGTGTTTGAAAGTTTCAAAACCTCAGTGAAGGATCACGTTCAATTACAAGACTCTCAAGTTCAAAGCCTAATCAGTGGTTTGTCTAAGAGTTTCAAAGAAACTTTTTACTTCTCTCTTGGCCCTCTCACATCCAAACTATTAGTTGACCTGAATTTAGTTCGAGCAATGTTGAAGGAGGATATTGGTTCTATTTCAACCAGTGGCTCTGTGGACTCATCATAGTTGAGCCGAGTGGTGCTTTCTACAAGAGCTTCTGCTAGAGAAATAATGAAGATTGTTTAAGATTATATGAGAGAAGCCTCTGCCTCTCAGGAAGACATAAAGAGCAAAGTGGACTACTACTTCACCAGAATTTTCACCAAGCATCAACTCGATCACCACTTCAAGCTGATGTTGGAAAACATGAAGCTACCTCCAGTCACTCAAGCTTTTAGAGAACACGTGAGAAAACTAAGAAAATTGAATCCTGCCTTGGAGAAATTCATGGAGAACAAAGATGATTTCATCTCTGCTATGGAAAGAGGAGGAGGAATTATTATGGATTTTAGAAATTTGTTGATGCCCTTCTTGCATGTTGATGCCAGACCAGTCATCGTACCTCCTGCTTTGCCTGCTTCTGCCTCAGCTGCTTCCACAGTCCAGCTGACTCCTGCTCAAGCTATTCGAAGCCTCACACCAATGATCACCCAAAGATCTTCAACCTACAGGCCTGACTCTGTGTCAGTGGCCCAGCCTCCTTTGATCATTTCTAGTATTCCAAAACCTTCACCTGCATCCTCACCACCCGAACCTTCTTCTGATCCCAAAGTAAAATCTCACGTGGAAGATGTGGAATGATCCAGTGGCCAGGATTTTTGATAGGAATTCATTTGTATTCTGTTTCTGTACTTTCTGACTGCTCTAATACAGAGGAACTCTTTTTTACTTCTCATGTTTTATTTGTATCCTATATATACTTTCCCACTTTTTGATTATCACAAAGGGGGAGAACAAAATGAGAGAATGAGGGGGAGAACAAAATGAGAGAATGAGAAATATTTTCAATGGAGAAAAATAACCTTCTTTTCAATTTTACCTCTGATACCTTATGTCTATATAGTACCTTATGATTGTTACCTCTGCTAACTTATGTCTATATCATACTATTTCTATTATCTCTGATGTTGTTTTCTCTGAGAAAATTGATTTCAATATTATACTCTTTACTATTATATTTTCACTATGTTAAATGCCCATATCATAAATTGTGATTATCAAAAAGGGGGAGATTGTTGACCTCACCTGTTTTGATAATCTCAATCATGTATTCATATGTGTTGAAAATCCCAATTATGTTTTCATATTCTATGATATTTTTAAGTATCATTGATCTATACTTTAATTCTTTCAAATCTGTGATCAAACCAATAATAATTTTTAAAATAGTCTTTGGAATATGTTAATTCTCATTTATCCATGTTCATACAAGTTATAAATTAATTCTAACACAATCGGATGTGTTCTGCATAAAACAGATAAGTAATCTGCCTATAGCTACTGATAAAGAGCTACCGGTACCTAGTCTACCGATAGACTTAGTCTACCGACAGACAGAGTCACTGATATACTTAACACAGAGCTACCGATGTGCTTATAAATGTAAGCTACTGACTTACAGACAGCTACCGATACAAACATAGAGCTACCGGTGTAAGTATAAATAGCTACCGATGGAATAAGAGTCACCGATGGACGAAGCTACTGACAGACTCACAGCTACCGACGCATGGAGCTACCGACGCATGGAGCTACCGACGCATGGAGCTACCGATGCATGGAGCTACCGACGCATGGAGCTACCGACGCATGGAGCTACCGACGCATGGAGCTACCGACGCATGGAGCTACCGACGCATGGAGCTACCGACGCATGGAGCTACCGACGCATGGAGCTACCGACGCATGGAGCTACCGATAAACAAAGTCACCGATACAAGAATATACCAACCGACGCATAGAGCCACCGATAGAGTCAAAGCAACTAATGAAATTGAGCTACCGATGTCCAATCTACCGATGCTGATTACCTACCGATCACTCGACTCACTGTTTGAATTTCTTTATTTATCTTTATTTAATCTATCCAACGGTCATATCATGTACATTTTAATGGTTTGTCAAATATATGATAAAGGTTGTCAGATGTCAGGAACCCATACCTCGTACCTGCAGAAAGGAAATCTTTTTTGTCCCCCGTTGCCCGTGAGATAAATACGAGAAGACTACGCTGCCCAACAAGAAGAGTGTGGTGGATGGAATATACCAGAAACACAAGAACGAGAAGAATCAAGAAGAGAAAAACCAGTTCCATCAAGAACACAGAGAAGCTCATAGACAATCAAGCACACTCGAAGAAGTGTTCTGTGCATATAAGAAGAACACTGAAGAACTTCAACCACTACATTTTCACTGTCTGTGAACCTGGAGCATACGACACTCTGTTTCTCAAAAAGAAATGAGAAGAGGACTCAGACTCACTTCTGATCAAATCCAAAGGAGTCCAGAGCTACACTGAAATCACCAGAACCATTTCTAAACTCTACATCTCTTGTTCTGTGATTTATTATTATACTTTTCGAGCAGTGTGTGTTATCTGCTGTATCTAACACATACACTGTCTCCTGTACTTAAACTGAAGGATTTTTAAATCCTTACCAAATTCTTGAATTCTTTATTTCCCATGAATAATAGTGGTAGAGGTCGTGTGTGACCTGGACAGCTGGTTGTTGTTGTACTGTTTCCCACGAATAACAGTGGTAGAGGTCTTGGACCTGGACAGTTGTAAAATGTTGAACCCCGATCCAGGGTGTGGATCATTTTTATATAAACTTTTGAGAGGACTAAGTCTCGGCTTGAGACTGAACCTCTTGGTTACATTTGTTGTGCCATCTCTTTCAAAGTTTTATTCCGCTGCTAATCACTTTAAAACCAATACTGTTTTTAAAGTTACTTTGATAATTAAATTATCAAGTGTTTATGTTAAGTGTAGATTAGTAATTTAGTTTCAAAAGATAATCACACACTCTTGTGTTGATTAACTGGGAATTAATCAATCCCTTGAGAATCTAACAGAACCTCTACTTTAATATAAATTCACTACAGTTTAATTTATTATTTTATTTGGGGGTCTTTAAGACAGTGTTTTTAAATATAGAAATTTTAATTGGTACTCAATTCACCCCCCTCTTGAGTAAACCACTCCGACCAACAGACACAAGCACGAAGCATGTCCTCAAGTGTATGAATGGTCCGCTCCATCTGACCATATGTTTGAGGATTAAAGGTGGTGCTCAAGCATAGCTGAGTCCCTAATTCCTCTTGTAATTACTTCCACAACTGGGATATAAAACTAGTGTCATGATCTGAGATGATCGTCAATAGCACCTCATGAAGTCATACTATCTCTTGTATGTAGAGGCATCCCAAGACCTCTTATGATCCCTACTCTCATATGGGTAGGAAGTGGACCAACTTGGTGATTTGGTCGATGATCACCCAGATAGAATAGTGGCCCTTGAACATACATGGTATCCTTGTCACAAAGTCCATGGAGATGTCATCCCACTTCCACTCTGGCACCTCAAGTGGCTGAGTCAAGCCTGCTGGAACATGGTGCCCATCCTTCACTTGCTGACAAGTGAGGCATCGTGAAAGGAACTATGCCACTGCTTTCTTCATACCTGGCCACCAGAACTAAAGTTATAGATCCTGGTATATCTTCACCACACTAGGATGTACTGCCAAAGAGTATTTGTGGAACGCCCTCTACACCTCTTCTCATAGCATCACGGATACTATGGTATGTCCTCTGAAAAGGATGATGTGCTCCTCACCTTTAGAAAATTCTTTAGGAGCCCGTCCTGAGGATATCTGAGCACATCGGACCACGCTGTCAACGTCCAAAAGTTGTACCTCCCTAACTTGCTGAAGGAGTGGGGGAGTCACTGTCATAGATTGAAGGTAAGATGCTCCATCACTATCCATAAAGGATATTTGAAACGCGGCAAGCTGCTATGTCACCCCACTTAGCAACTGTAACCCAGACCTCCTACTAAGTGCATCTTCCACCATGTTTCCCTTCTAAAGAGTATAGACTATCTCAAAGTCATAGTCCTAGAACAGATCCATCAAATTCTGTTGTATCAAGTTCAGGTCCTTCTATGAGAAGATATACCTTAAACTCTTGTAATCAGAGTACACAGAAAACTGTTCACCCATAAAGTAGTGCCACCACATCTTCAAGGAAAATACCACTGTTGTTAACTCCAGGTCATGGGTAGCATAATTCTAATCATGTTGCCTCAGTTGCCATGAGACATAGGTGATCACCTCTTGATCCTACATTAGGAAACATCCCAGTCCAGTCCTTGATGCGTCGTAGTAGACTACATACCCAACACCCTCTTCTGATAGCCTCAAGATGGGGGCACTCGTCAGTCTCTCCATCAGCTCTTGGAAAATCTGTTTGAATCTCTCTATCCACAATAAATGTTGTACCTTCTTTGTTAAATATGAAAATGGTGTTTCTACTATAGAAAATTTAGGTATGAATCTACGATAGTACCCAACCAATCCCAGGAAACTCCACACCTCGGTCACACTCATGGGTGGCTCCCAAGCAATAAATAGCTCTATCTTCACTGGATCCACTATAAATCCATCCTCTGAGATAACATGTCCCATAAATTGGACTTCCTATATCCAGAACTATCACTTAGAGATATTTCCATAAATTTGGTTCTCTTATGTTGTATCCAGAACTATATACAGATGTGTAGCATGCTCCTCCTCTAATGCCGAGTACACCAATATGTTGGAAATGAAGACAACCATAAAGCGATCGAGGTAAGGCAGGAAGATCCTGTTCATGATTCCCATGAATACTTCCAGAGCATTGGTCACACCAGAGGCATCACCAAGAGCTCGTAGGGGCCATACTGTCATCTAAAGACCGTCTTTAGTATGTCCTCATCCGGTACCCTGAGCTGATGATAGCCTGATCTGAGGTCTATATTCGAAAACCACTGAGCTCCCTTCAACTAGTTGAAGAGATCATCAATAATCGGGAGTGGATACTTGTTCTTCATGGTCACTGGATTCAGGCACCGATACTCCATGCAAATCCTCAAAATTCCATATTCCTTCTTGGTGAACAAAATCATGGTTTCCCATAGAGAAACACTGGGCCTTATAAACCTCTTACCCAACAAGTCCTCCAGATATAACCTTAACTCACGAAGATCTGTAGGATCCATTTGATATGCTAGTGTAGATATCAGTGTCGTCCCTGGGTACAGGTCTATGTAACGTTATACCTCTCTATGATGAGGTAGTCCCAGAACATCATCAGGAAAGACATCATCATATTGGTCCACCACTATAGGAAGACTCGGATTCCTCTTGTAAACTGCTCTGAGGGTGAGGCTAGCCAACTTATGAGTGATTGATTACACCCTCCTTTGTGAAAGTCCATCCTAAGCTACAAAGGTTCCCTTCTCACCGGTGAAGTAAAATCTGGTTCCATCCTCACGGTCACACCGCACTTTGTGTATAAAACAGTCGATCTGAGCATAGACCATGGATAACCAGTCCATACCCAAGATGACATCGTAAGGCCTTGACGCTACTACTAGGAGATCACAGTCAAAGATCTCGCCTCCTAGAGAAATCTCACACTGTCAGAACCAGTGCGTAATTGTCGAATCCCCTCCCGTAGAAGTATCTAATCGTAAAGATCGAGCCAATGGCTCTATCAGAATCTCCGAGCTCCAAACGATAGTCATGGAAATAAAAGAGTAACTGGAACCTGTGTCTATAATAACAGAATCTAGGGTGGAGTAGACATATATCATACCTCAAATCATCTATAAAATGTCATGGTCATAGACCACAACTACCTGAAGCTGTTCTCATCCCTATCCAACTGCACCTTAAGGTCAGGGTGGACCACCTGGAGGTGGTGGCGGTAAAACTTCAAATTGTCTTCCACCGCCTATTATACGGCTTGTTCCCCTTCCAAATTCACCACCCTACGGACCTCATCACTCAAATATCTACCTTGGCCTTGGTGGTGCCTTGACCATCTACTGATCATCCATGTGGGAATTTAGACAGTCATCATCCATGTGCCCATGTCCGCTTCAAGAGTAGTATAATTCAGTCCTCATATGACCTCCTCTACCTTACGAGATCCGCACCTCCAACCCTACATCCTGGGATCATCCCCCAGAAGGTCTGGCCTGCTTGGACCTCTGTGTCTTTTTTCTACTGTCTACTACAAATGACTCGGCTACCTGTCGTCTGGTGGTGGCCCTCACCGTTGATGTATCCTCAGCTATAAAACTCTCCACCAATAGCACATTCTCATGCACTCCAGCCTACGTCGGGATATTGAGCGATATCATTGATGCTCTAATATCCCATCAGAGACCCTGCTCAAAGGTCTGAGCCCTAAAGAAAGGGACTCATACCATGTCGGTAGAGTATATAGAGGTCAGTGAATCTCCCCGAGTACTGGGTCATCGTCATTCTACCCTTCTGTAAGTGCAGTAGCTCATAAATAGCCTTGGAGCGTAGTGTCTCTGGTACGAACTCCGCCCTGAAGAGACCCTCAAAGTTCAACCAGGATAGTGTCACCTCCTTAGGTGTCTGGAGCGTTAGGCTCCACCATCTCCCTACTATGCCCGAAAAGAGGCTATCAGCTAGGATCGCCATCTGGTCTGCTGGGGTCTCAGCCAAATGAAAAACCCATGCCATAGCCTCCAACCAGTCCTTAGTTGCCTGTGGGTTTGTCTCACCTAGAAACCTTAGAGACCTCTATCTCTGGAACTTGTGCAATGCACTCAGTCAGCATTCATGGTCTGTTGGTGGGGTTGGTGGCATCTGTTTCCCTATGGGTAGTGGTGCTACTGGTGCACCAGCCGAAGGTTCTATCGTCGTAAGAGGTCCCTGCACCATCTCCTTATCGCTCGGTGGGCCATCATCGTAAATTATTTCTAGAATCTTGGATGGTTGTATACGTGGCGTCATCCTGTAAAGAAACAGATGCACCATGGTAAATAAATTATACCTAGTGAGTTTACTCAAAAGAGATCCAAAAGAAAAATTTCAAAAACACGCACAATCAGTGTTTTCATGTACTGAGTCGGAAATCAAAATTTAGGGTCATGTTGTATGGAAACGTCAGTCGTCACACCAACACTGAACTTGTAACACCCCGAGATTTTATGAAAAATATTCTTTTTAATATCATTAATGTCTTGTGTTGTACACTACACCAAAAGGAGATTTCACAACACGCATCCTTGACTTGCCTTGCATTACACGCAATCGTGACCTTCCTCGATAGCGTGTGTAGTACGTAATACCGAGTTTCACTAAACAACGATATGCTATTAAAATATTATTAAAACTAGCCGTTATGAATAGTAATAACCACTTTTTGAAATTTTGTAAATTTTATTTTTCAAAATGGACTTCATTTTTGGATTTGGAATATCGAAATTAACTTAGGGTAAAATTTTGGTACTTTTCAGATAACTTTCATTTTCTGATGAATAGTGAAAATTACTAAATTTTAATTAAAAACAACCTTTTTAATTGAAATAATTAATAGTGATAAATTATTAATTTTAGTGGTTTTAATGTATATTTAGAATATATTTTTACAATTTAATACTATTTTGGTCATTGGATGTAATTTCACATTTAAACAAGACATAAACAAGTGTCAATCTTTTGATAGTTATTATCTCTTAAGAACACGCTATTTGTTTTGACGACGGGAATTAATTTTTAAATTAATTAATGCAACTGATATGTTTTGAATTTGGTAAAATAGACATCATTTTTGAGTTCATAATATCAAATATAGCTTAGGCCTAATTTTTGGTATTTTTCTGGAAACTTTCATTTTTTGATTAATAGTGAAACCACTAAGTGGTAGTTAAAAAAATGAATTTTTCATAAAACATAATTTAACCGCTTCTGTGAGTGGAATTTCAAAAATCCGAGAGACACGGTTGATGTAAGTAAGAAAAATGTGGTTCAATAAGATGAAAATAATTTTTGGTGAATAATAACTTTTTACTTTTTTTACCACGGTTAAAAGTAAATAGGGTAATTAAGGGTAAAAATGATATTATTATTACCCTAAAACATGTTCTAATTCTATTGGATAAGTTTAATTCGACCAAAAACAACCTTAGGAATAAAATATGACCATTTAGGCCCACTTGGATTAGATTAGGACATTTATTATTAATTTATTTAAAGAAGGGTTAAAATAGTTAAAATCAAAGTTTAATAAGTAAATCATTTTTAATATAGGGTTATACATAAGATAAATTAGACTATAAATATTCATTAGAAATATAAAACTATTTCCTACATAATGATATTTTATTTGTAATTTTTAGACTTTAAATAAGTTAATTTATTTATGACACAAAGATGATGTAGTAATTATCTTATTAATGAAATATTGACATAATTGATGTTATAAATACCCAAATAAATGTAATTTGAGACTTTTTATGAATTCACTAATTTTATAGGTTAATATGATATGTTATTATTGATTTAATTAACTTTTTTAGAACTACTAATTCTGTTATGAGTTTCACAAAAATCAATTACTAAATAGTGTCAAAATTGACATAAAATAGTTTTTAAAACAAATATTATATTATTAATTGTTATTTTATTCCTCAAATTCTAAGGATCATACAAATGACTTAGATAACGTTATATATATTAATAATAAAAAACTTTGGGTTCGTTTGGCTTCTTATAGTAAGTTTATTAACCTTATAGTGTAAGAACACAAAAAGACACGGTAAAAGTAAAATTATCTAACTTAAAGTTAAATATAAATAATAAGGTTAAAATAGGAACCTAAACTTGTCTAAATTATATTGGATGATATGATTTCGACCCATCCCCACCTTATCTTCTAAATAAATCAATTTGGATCTATTTAAACCCGAATTTGGATTTATAATAAAATAATATTTTTAGTTTTTCCAAAAGAGCCCCTCTCCTCCCTTATAAAAGGGCACCTCCTCCCTCTTTTCCTCACACAACTTTGAGCCTTCAAGCTCGGCCAACCCCTGAAAAATTATCTTCTCCAAATCCCTAGAAATATCCTAGAGGTTCTGGGCTTCCTCAAAGTTCAATTTTAGTGCCCTAAAAGGAGATCTCTAAGAGGCACTTCAAAGAAGAGGTAATGTTTGTTACCGATTCTTTCAACTTTATTTCGTCTTCCACTTCTTCTTCTTAGGTTGTTTCATTATTAACTAATAACATAAGTATCCCTAATATACTGATATGTTATTATAAGTATGAAACAACCCTATTTCACCATCTATCCATCCTACGAAAAACGAAATCACCGCATGTGCGTACGTACGGAATACCGTCTCCACGCCGTGGTGTAATCTATTTTCCATCACCACCTTACTTGGATGGGTATAATGGAGTAAATAATAACTATATATGATTATTTTAAAGTGATATAGATTCTGAAATAGTATAAATAAACTTTAATACAATTCCACGATCATGAGAACGATATCATCACTCAGGCGTACGTACAGACTACCGTCTCCACGACGCGATGAGATTCATTCTCCACGTTAACCATTCATGAATGATTATAAAGTATATATAATAATTAGTCATGAAATATATGAAATAATAATGATACTGGATTTATGTGTATATATATTTATGTCATCTACTTAATTCCATTCAACTCAATAAGGAAACAAAAACAGCATTCATGCATACGTACGGCCTACCGTCTCAATGAACGGTGAATTTCTTTCCATTTGCTGATCTATTGTATATATGTATATTATGAATATATATTATATATAAATCATGTTTTATATTCTGTAATTATGTAATCATGATCTAAGTAATCATATGAATAATTACAAGTCAAAACACGGACGACAAATGAAACGATTTTACCCAAAACGCTCTTTAACATGGAATTTACAAAAGAACGGGTAAAATAAAGTCATAAGTGAACCATATATGATATCATAACAATGATTATGATTCTGGAATAAGTAAATGACATTATGTAAATAATTATACAGGTGGTTCGGACACTTACGAATTAAATCAGACCTATGGTAAGGGAAAATATCACAATTTCATTTTTATCCGAGATTGTTTATACTTTGAAATTTACTGTGGTGTATTTTATCATCCACATCCATGTTTCCTCAATATGTAATATTATTTCCATCCACCTACAATTTTTTAAATCCTATTTTACCCTTTGGTGAGTCTTTAATAAAAGATATGAAAGTAATCTTTTGTCATTTTTCGTACGAGGTACTTTTTTGACTTTTTCGACAAAAGTACGAGAAGAATGTTTTTTTTAACTTATACAGCATGAATGGATTATTAAACATTATTTCCAAGAATCTTCCTTTACAAGTTTTCAAGTTTATTTTTAATCAAATTCTTTTAGTTTAAAATTGTATGACATGTTAAGAAAGGAAAAATGTTTTTGAAGTAGAAATGATATTTTCCTCAAGAATGGAGTTCAAGTGTTTTATCAAAATTATTTTCCATCTAAGATAATATAGTGTTCTTATTCTATCCCTATCATTACATTGATTTGATTATGTTGTGATTGAATTATTATTATGAATTCATTTATCTTATATGAATTGTTTTATGATGTCACGATGTTTAAGAATTCCATTTTTATTACATGGGTTATGCAATGATGTATGATTTATGATTTTTGTGGCACACAGAAGAATGGTTTTATTATGAGATGGGTGGGACCTATATCTCCCTCCAATGCATTGGGTAAATATTTTATATCTCATGAGATAGAAATGGCTGGAACGGCAGGTTAAACCGGTTCAGTGAAACAGGACTGAAATGAGGAATGAACTCGGTTCAGAAATGGACTTTGTCCACTAAGATAGTCTTGGAAATGAGTCTTGACTAATAAGAAATGATTCTCTATGATTATGTGTGTACTCCACAAAGTTTCATGTTTTAAGTTATGATTATTCGGATTACATTTCACTACTATGATTTATCTCATGTTATGATATTATGATCTCTTTTGCAGGTTAATATTTCCAAAATGTTATGTTCTTATGAATATGATGTGATTGATATTTCTTTTTTTTACCCTTACCGAGCATTTGAGCTCACCCTTCTATCTTTTTCTTCCCCAAGATATAAAGAAAGGTTTTAGGTAAGAAAAAAAAGGGAAGATCTTTATGGGAGATTTTGAAGATCTTTCACCATGATTAGAAGATTACGTTCCAAGTTTCCAAAGACACTAAACTATTACAGTCCTTGTGTGTGTGTTTTTGTTATTTACTAAGTATTCCACAAAAGTAATGTAATTTCCATGTACGTCAAGCTTCGGGTCTCTACAGTTGGTATTAGAGGAAAGGTTTAGTCAAACATTGGAAACTAGGATGCGAAAACGTTAGTGAGATCCCTAGAGATATTTCTAAGGTATGTCTAGGGATGTACCTAAGGTTAAGTATAAGTATAGGTTATAGTACTAGAATTATGGTAACCCAATATTTTAGATATTGAAGTTAATCCCCCTTTATTATATTGTTTTCCCTAGCGTGATTTTTGCCTCTCACACTATTCTTTTTGGGTTTTAGATGATGGCTGGAACCTGAAGGAACCGTGTTGATCAATGTAATGGACAATGCAATGATTGTCCTCCTGAACAAACAAATGTTATGGGAGATGGAGTGAAAAATCTTATTGTTATACTTACACAATATATGAATCATTCTGGACTTCCAAATGAGCATAGAAGGGAACAATATTCTATTGAGTCCTTCATGAGGTAACGTCCACCTTCTTTCAGTGGGTCTTCTGATCCACTTGTTGCTGAACAATGGATCATTACCACTGAAAAGATATTTTCAGTTCTTCAATGTTCTGAACATGATAAAGTCATCTTAGCAGTATATCGTTTGGAAGGTGAAGCTGATCAATGGTGGAATCTTATCAAGAATACGAGGCCAAGAGATGAAATTGAGTCCATGGAATGGGACGAGTTCATGAACTTATTTTTCAATAAGTACTTCCCTCGTATTCTTCGAACAAAGATGGAGAATGATTTTCTTGAACTAAAGCAAAAGGATGATGAATCTGTTGGTATATACGAAGTGAATTTTACAAGGCTTGCAAGGTATGCATCTGGATTTATCATCCAACCTAAAAGTAAAGTTGATCGATTCTTCAGTGGCTTAAAACCAAATCTTCGAAGGGCATTAGCTATAAGAGACTTCAGTATCTATGAAGAAATTGTGCGTTGTGCTATCAAGGTAGAAATGTAAGTTGGTGTTACTTATCCATCTCACAGTTTTGACAAGAAACGAAAGATGGAGTTCAAGGAGAAATCTCAGAATAATGGTGAAAAGAAGATGAATGATTCCTTATGCTCAAAGTGTGGAAAGAAGCATGGTGGAGATTGTCTTAAAGGGACTAGAAAATTTTTTAAGTGTGGAAAAGAAGGTCATCGAGCATCTGAGTGTCGAAGTAATAGAAAAAGGGTTTCTAATGATGTGAATAAAGAAAAGACTGGAGATAACGCACCACCAACACTTCAATGCTTCAAGTGCAAGGAAATGGGGCATTATGCTAATAAATGCCCTAATCCAAGGGTTAGTGATGATCGACAGGAGCAATCACTTAAGGCAAAGGACAAAGGGAAGTCACATGTGATCACTATTGGCGATGTTGAATATGACAATAATGTGGTGGAATGATTAAGTGCTTATGTAATGGGATTCCAAAATAATGTTCTATATAGTATCGTGGAATATTGGAATATTTGTGAATTGGTCTATTGTGGTTTTCAATGGTACCGGTAACCATAGAATGTGATTGATATATTTTTGGAAAAAAAAGATGATATGCGCATAATGAAAGGAAAACGAGAATATGAAATTTTTGACCGTATTCATGAGCTCATGACTGATATAAGGAGAAGGTTATATCATGGTTTGAGTATATAGAATTTTTGGATTTTGGTTTGTGGAAAGTGTTAACTTTTAACTGCATTCATGTTTTCACTAAGGTTCAATGGGTATTGATTCTTCAAGAGAATACATGATTAAGGTATTCAAATGTTTGTAATTTGACCAACAAGATATATCTTATGATATATTGGGGATAAATGATGGCATTCACGTGATTGTTATGTGAGATTGCAAGTAATCATTTTCTTTATACTATGAGCTTGGACCGAAGTATTTTAGATAAGCCTAAAGATTGGAATGGATTATGTTGGACAAAAGATGGGATAGAGCTTTTTTCGATATTATTGATGGGATGTTATAGTAATATAGCTTTAGAAAAAGGAAAATTTGCAGGACGGGAGACAGCCCATCGCGTTGGACAAAGCTGTGGGAATCGAACCCACAACCGAAGTGCAACTGGCCTTTATCGCCTACCACTAGCCTATAGGAAGTCCCTGTTTAGTAGAAACTAGTTTTATTATATTAAACAGTATAATATAAGAAGTATAAGTCCATTTTAGGAACCATATATGATTAATCTCACTATAGATGGACTTACGTATTTTATTGATAACTTTTCTAACCTTTTGTTGAAGACAGATGGAATGACCCATCATTCTATCACATGATCTGATAACACATCACGAATGACAAATTCAACTTCATTTCTTTAAGAGATGAAGTGGAAATTGTCTAAAGAACGACCAACGGTGAGACTATACCAAAATCAAGAAAGTATTTCTTCTAATTCCAATTTCATCAACTTTAGGGAAATGATCTTGAAAACCAAAAATTTTGTCCTAGTGCTCTTATATATGATGAATCAGATGGTACCGTAGATCGTCACAAATTTATGGCTTTGTGATTGCTGTCTTTTCCATAGCCATGTTCTCTACCACTCTCCATCAGAACATGATGGTTAGATTTCTCTTCCATATCCATATTTTCAACTATGTGGAAACCCAGTGATTAGTTTATTTGGGTAACCGTTACGTTTCATACTTTTGTTTTTAAAGATTGATTTTGGTATTCCTTTTTACGATGTGGGTTTCTATTAAAGAAACTTTCGAGTAGTAAACCATTTATAACCCCGATGAATTTCGAGGGAAAAATTCATTTTAAGGGGGGTAGAATGTAACACCCCAAAATTTTATGAAAAATATTATTTTTAATTTCATTAATGTATTGTGTTGTACGCTACACCAAAAATAGATTGCACAACATGCATCCTTGACTTGCCTTTCATTACACGCAATCGCGACCTTCCTCGATAGCGTGTGTAGTACGCAATACCGAGTTTCACTAAACAACGATATGCTATTAAAATATTATTAAAACTAGCTGTTATGAATATTAATAACCACTTTTTGAAATTTTGTAAATTTTATTTTTCAAAATGGACTTCATTTTTGGATTGGGAATATCGAAATTAGCTTAGGGTAAAATTTTGGTACTTTTCGGATAACTTTCATTTTCTGATGAATAGTGAAAATTACTAAATTTTAATTAAAAACAACCTTTTTAATCGAAATAATTAATAGTGATAAATTATTAATTTGAGTGGTTGTAAAGTATATTTAGAATATATTTTTACAATTTAATACAATGTTGGTCATTGGATGTAATTTCACATTTAAACAAGACATAAACAAGTGTCAATCTTTTGATAGTTATTATCTCTAAAGAACACGCTATAAGTTTTGACGACGGGAAATAATTTTTAAATTAATTAATGCAACTGATATGTTTTTAATTTGGTAAAATAGACATCATTTTTGAGTTCATAATATAAAATATCACTTTGGCCTAATTTTTTGTATTTTTATGGAAACTTTCATTTTTTGATGAATAGTGAAACCACTAAGTGGTAGTTAAAAAAATGAATTTTTCATAAAACTTAATTTTACATCTTCTGTGAGTGGAATTTCAAAAATCAGAGAGACATGGTTGATTTAAGTAAGAAAAATGTGGTTCAATGAGACGAAAATAATTTTTGGCCAATAGTAACTTTTTACTTTTTTTACCACGGTTTAAAGTAAATAGGGTAATTATGGGTACAAATGATATTATTATTATCCTAACACATGTTCTAATTCTATTGGATAAGTTTAATTCGACCAAAAACAACCTTAGGAATAAAATATGACCATTTAGGCCCACTTGGATTAGATTAGGACATTTATTATTAATTTATTTAAAGAAGGGTTAAAATAGTTAAAATTAAAGTTTAATAAGTAAATAATTTTTAATATAGGGTTATACATAAGATAAATTCGACTATAAATATTCATTAGAAATATAAAAAGATTTCCTACATAATTATATTTTATTTGTAATTTTTAGACTTTTTATAAGTTAATTTATTTATGACACAAAGATGATGTAGTAATTGTCTTATTAATGAAATATTGACATAATTGATGTTATAAATACCCAAATAAATGTAATTTGATACTTTTAATGAATTACACTAACTTTATAGGTTAATATGACATGTTTTCATGATTTAATTAACTTTTTTAGAACTAATAATTCTTTTATGAGTTTCACAAAAATCAATTTCTAAATAGTGTCAAAATTGACATAAAATAGTTTTTAAAACAAATATTATATTATTAATTGTTATTTTATTCCTAAAAATCTAAGGTTCGGAAAAATGACTTAGATAAGGATATATATATTAATAATAAACAACTTGGGGTTTGTTTGGCTTCTTATAGTATGTTTATTAACCTTATAGTGTAAGAACACAAAAAGACACGGTAAAAGTAAAATTATCTAACTTAAAGTTAAATATAAATGATAAGGTTAAAATAGGAACCTAAACTTGTCTAAATTATATTGGATGAGAGGATTTAGACCTATCCCCACCTTAGCTTCTAAATAAATCAATTTGGAGCTATTTAAAACCGAATTTGTCTTTATAATAAAATAATATTTTTAGTTTTTCCAAAAGAGCCCTTCTCCTCCCTTATAAAAGGGTACCTCCTCCCTCTCTTCCTCACACCACTTTGAGACTTCATGCTCGGCCAACCCCTGCCAAATTCTCTTCTCCACTTCCCTAGAAACATCCTAGAGGTTCTGGTCTTCCTCAAAGTCCAATTTTAGTGCCCTAAAAGGAGATCTCAAATAGGCGCTTCAAAGAAGAGGTAATGTCCGTTACAGATTCTTTCAACTTTATTTCTTTTTCCACTTCTTCTTATTATGTTGTTTCATTATTAAGTAATAACATCAGTATCTCTTATATATTGATATTTTATTATAAGTATGAAACAACCCTATTTCACCATCTATCCATCCTACAGAAAACGAAATCACCGCACGTGCGTACGTACGGAATACCATCTCCACGTCGTGGTGTAATCTATTTTCCATCACCACCTTACTTGGATGGGTATAATGGTGTACATAATAACTATATATGATTATTTTAAAGTGATATAGATTCTGAAATTGTATACATACACTCCAATACAATTCCACGATAATGAGAATAATATCATCGCTCGTGCGTACGTACGGACTACCGTCTCCACGACACGATGAGATTCATTCTCCACGTTAACCATTCATGAATGATTATAAATTATATATAATAATTAATCAGGAAATATATGACTTAATAATGATACTGTATTTATGTTTATATATATGTATGTCATCTACTTAATTCCATTCAACTCAATAATGAAACGAAAATAGCGTTCATGCGTACGTACGGCCTACCGTCTCCATAAACGGTGTATTTCTTTCCATTTGCTGATCTATTATATATATGTATATTCTGAATATATATTATATATAAATCATGTTTTATATTCTGGAATTATGTAATCATGATCTAAGTAATCATATGAATAATTACAAGTCAAAACACGGATGACAAATGAAATGATTTTACCCAAAATGCTCTTTAACATGGAATTTACAAAAGAACAGGTAAAATAAAGTCATAAGTGAACCATATATTATATCATAACAATTAGTATGATTCTGGAATAAGTCAATGACATTATTTAAATCATTATACAGGAGGTTCGGACACTTACGAAGAAAATCGGACCTAAGGTAAGGGAAAATATCACAATCTCATTTTTATCCGAGATTGTTTATTCTTCGAAATTTACTGGGGTGTATTTTATCATCCACATCCATGTTTCCTCAATATGTAATATTATTTCCATCCACCTACAATTTTTTAAATCCTATTTTACCCTTCGGTGAATTTTTAGTAAAATATATGAAAGTAATCTTTTGTCGTTTTTCGTACGAGGTACTTTTTTTACTTTTCCGACAAAAGTACAAGAAGAATGTTTTTTTTAACTTATACGGAATGAATGGATTTTTAAAACATTATTTCCAAGAATAATCCTTTACAAGTTTTCATGTTTATTTTTAATCAACTTCTTTTAGTTTAAAATTGTATGACATGTTAAGAAAGGAAAAATGTTTTTGAAGTAGAAAGGATATTTTCCTCAAGAATGGAGTTCAAGTGTTTTATCAAAATTATTTTCCATCTAAGATAATATAGGGTTCGGATTATATCCCTATCATTACATTGATTTGATTATGTTGTGATGGAATTATTTTTATGAATTCATTTATCTTATATGAATTGTTTTATGATGTCACGATGTTTAAGAATTCCATTTTTATTACATGGGTTATGCAATGATGTATGATTTATGATTTTTGTGGCCCACATAAGAATGGTTTCATTATGAGATGGGTGGGACCTATATCTCTCTCCAATGAATTGGGTAAAGATTTTATATCTCATGAGATAGACATGGATGGAATGGCAGGTTAAACCGGTTCAGTGAAACAGGACTGAAACGAGGAATGAACTCGGTTCAGAAATGGACTTTGTCCACTAAGATAGTCTTGGCAATGAGTCTTGACTAATAATAAATGATTCTCTATGATTATGTGTGTACACCACAAAGTTTCATGTTTTAAGTTATGATTATTGGGATTACATTTCACTCCTATGATTTATCCCATGTTATGATATTATGATCTCTTTTGCAGGTTAAGATTTCCAAAATGTTATGTTCTTATGAATATGATGTGATTGATATTTCTTTTGTTTACCCTTACTGAGAATTTAAGCTCACCCTTTTATGTTTTTTTCCCTAGGATATAAAGAAAGGTTTTAGGTAAGAGAAAAAAGGGAAGATCTTTATGGGAGATGTTGAAGATCTTTCACCATGATTAGAAGATTACGTTCCGAGTTTCCAAAGACACTAAACTATTATGGTCCTTATGTGTGTGTTTTTGTTATGTACTAAGTATTCTGCAAAATTAATGTAATATCCATGTACGTCAAGCTTCGGGTCTCTACAGAACTCCCTAGACTAAAATATGAACTCAAGATAGTTAACACTATTGCTCTATTGAAAGATCAGAGTCTTAGTTCTTCGGTAGAACTTACCACCTCTGATACCACTTTTTCACGACGCTTCCCCCGGGGCCCATGTCGTGACTACCCGAAGCCCACCTTCCATAGGCCAGGGGTTGGAAACTAGCATTAGAAAGGCATATCCCTAACATGGGAAGGCATTACCTCAAAACCTGTACACACATAGAAAGGGCACACTGTGAAAAATTAAAACACAATGGAAGAAGAAAGATACAACCACAACTAAAAACCACCAATGAGTGTAAAAGTAAGTGTTGAAAGTAAAGGGGCCAGTATACAAGCCTAATTGGAAAGAAGGTACATCAAAAATGGGGAAAAATCTCCTGAGATCGTCCACCAAAGATCTTTCCTAAAGAGTAGGTACAGCTCGTCACTGCGGCTCTCTGTGTCAACCAGTCACCTCTAAGCACTGTCTAGTCCTAGCTCCCAAACCTTGGTCAAAGATGTATGTCATATACACCAGACAAAACAAGGTATGAAAAAATCCTATTTAGGGTGAGTATAATAATACTCATTAGGTACCTCTAGACCCCCAAAGGCCTCTCAGAATTCCACAAAGGAAAAAACACAAATCATGATCTCAATCACAAAGCACAAGGAAATACTTAGCTCAAACCTGGTATACAACTTAAAGAACATGAATAAAGATGATTAGTCATAAAGCTAGATCATCTCATTCTGTCGAGAGGATTTTACTGCAATATAGTACAAGTTTGTTGGGTGTTAACCCATATAGGATTTCAAGATGTTGACCCATAGATAATCGCTAGATTCTGACCCATGGAGGATCATTAAGTGCAAACCCACAGAGGATCGCTAGGTGCTGACCCACGGAGGATCGCTGAGTGCTAACCCACATAGGATCACTAAGTGATTAACCATAGAGTATCGCTAGGTTCTGACCCACATAGGATCAATAGGTACTCACCCACATAGGATTTCTAAGTGATGACCCACAGAGGATCTATAGGTGTTGACCCACATTGGATCGCTAGTCCTTCATAATGTCACAGCCAGCCACTAGATTCCCACACTAAGAACACTTGATTCTAGAAGGTTCCACTCCTAAATCAATTTTTCATACCTTAACTTACATGAAATCCCACGAAGAATTAACCCAATGAACCACCAAGTCATAAGGGTTCCAACATAAAAGACGGTGGGTCAATCGGACACCTAATCTGTAAATTATAGGCATTTTAGTGTCAGGGACCTGGTTGGATTCGAGTCCAATCCAACCTGGTGGTACTCCAAATTTCTCCAAAACCCAAGTGGATTATCTCAAAAGGAACACCTCTTCCTAAGGGTTCTGGTGCCACAGACGGTTTGTCAAACAGATGTCTAGTTTAGAAGGTATAGCCCTTTAATCGAAACTGGGCACCACCCACCGGGTCGCTGGACCTACCCGGCCCGCTGGCTGGGCGCAGCTCGCCAGCTGGTCACAGGGGTCATCTCCCCTCCCAAACGGTCTATCAGTTTGGGTCTTTAAAGTAGTGGTGCTAGTTGGCGCCCCTCCAGCTGGCTGGTCAGCATACACAGGTCGATAGCAGACCAGCAGGCGTGGGTCCGCCATCCGCCACAACCCTCCTCTATGATGCATTCTTGCAGAGTGCCACCACCATAAATATGACTGGTATTGGCCAGGCACCCCTATCATCCAAGGTGTCGTCGTCCCTTTGCGTTCGGCAAGATTAGGCCGCCACCTCCTTCGGTCTCTGGCGCCGCCGCACCGTCGGAGCTTGTACAGGCCTCTAGTGAAGCTCAGGAGGTTCGTTTTCATTTACAACTATGCCTATGGGCCTCCTAGAATACTTCCATCACTATGTGACTCTCATTTCATCTTTCCACCATTTTGGTTGGTCATTCATAAATAATGTAAACAATAGCGAGATCGACGGAGGGACCATGCCTTGTTTGTTCGGTCCACGCCCTTCGTATTAGTGTTATTACATGGAAAGAATATAACATCATCAAGGGTAGATGAAACTCTTAGAAATAAATCAAATAAAACCCCTACCTTTAATTCTTTGGAAGGCATTGTTGATGAGGAAGTATGGTCTGTCTTCAAAGATGTTCGTCGGCGTTCTCCATTGCCCATCAATTCCTCCAATGACCATCACTCGATCATCATTCTTCGTTGGAGTGGAAATTCACTGGCGTTTCATCAGAGCTTCCTTTCATTGCTCTTCCAAATCCCATGCTCAAGATTTTATTAAATAGGAGAATAATCTCCCACGTTGTATCTAATGTTATGGCTCATTAATTAACTGTAATTAATGGGTCAATTAAACACAAAAATGTTGTCATTACAAAACCAAGGAAATGAGAGGTTGAAGACATTAAAAGTCTCTCATTAAAAGTCTGACATTGCACTATAGTCCCACCGTTGTTTCTCATCAGTTACAAGGGAAGAATAAAATAACTTTTGTGTTATTTTATTATTATTTTTGTAAGGTCCAAAAATTAACCTTTTCGTCCGACTCATGCCAGCCGAAGTTATGCTTCCCTTAAGAAAATCTCAAAGTTGCGAATTCAACGGTGCCCTTAGATTTGTAATCTGAGCACTAGTTCAAAAGATATAAATCGTTGCTTGCTCGTTTACTGAATGTACCTTAAAAAAAATCAAAATTATGTTTTGGGATCTCTGGGCCTCAGCATCACATTCCATCAATTTTTTCAGACACGTAATAATCCCAAATAATTTAAAACATTATATTGAAAATTCTAGGTCTTTAAAAATTTTCTTTTATAAAATGGTTTTAAAAATGAAAGGTTGATCCTACATTTTTTATTAATTAAATTTCTAAATAAATTTTGATTATCCAAAATTATATAGATGATATTATTTTTATATCTTCAAATGATGCTTTGTGTAATAAATTTTATGAATTGATGACTAGTTAATTTTATATGGGTCTCGTGGTAAAATTAAAATTCTTTCTTAAACATTAAATTTTTAAATTAAACTATTTAATATTACTAAATCAATAGTGTATTCTAAGGAAATTATTAAAATATTTTGTTTTGATAATAGTAAAATCTCAAATAACTCTATGAGTACTTTATATAAACTAGATGTTTATAAATCTAGAACATTAGTGGATAATAAACTTTATAAAGGTCTCATTTGTAGTTTATTATATGTAACTTCTTTTCATCCTGATTTAATTTTTTTAGTTTTTTTGTCCTATATTTCAAAGTGAACATAACGAAAGTCACTTAAAGAATATTAAAATAATCATAAAGTATGATATAATTTCTTTAAACCTTAGTTTATTTCATACAAGAAAAAAAATTGAATTAAAAATATATTCAAATTCAAATTTTGATGTTTGTAATAAATATAGAATCATAATAAGTGGCATGTGTTTCTTTCTAATAAATAGTGTGGTTTCTTAGTGTTCTAAGAAAAAACTTCTGACTGAAAATTAAATTTTTTATTAAAGAAAAACTTTTATGGAAAAAGTGAGAAACTAAAGTTCAGACACTAAAAGAAATAAATGACCCATTAAAGAACAAATTAAGCTGATTAGATTTGATTTCCCTACTTAGATGCCAAGAGATAGTACTAACCTGAGTATCGGGGTCATCCTTCAGAAGATCTTCAAAATGATCTGCCAGTTTGTCCCAAGCCTAAATGTACTCTTCTTGGTTGATCTACCCATCATTAAATCCCATAATAGTCTTTTATCTATTTCTGAATGCCCCTCTGGCTCTTACTGTGCCTCGTTCTTACTGGATCACCCTGGAATTATGCTCCAATATCACCTGATAATAGTTAAAATTCCCCATCACTAGAATCTATCCTGGATGCTCTCTGCTTCAGTGAGGTCCTGACCGGATCAGTTCTTGCCTCCTGTTCTATATTAACATGTGACAGCCCTTCAAATCTATTGTCCAAAACAATTGCATCCATCTCCTTACTTGTAAAATTTCCTAGATCTCATTGTATCACCTTACCACCCGGAGAGTCACCCCCCCCCTGTTGCCTTAGATTCCAGACCCCTGGAATTAGTTCCAATCCCTGCACTAACAGCCTCGGCGTATGAAGCAGTCCTAGGAGACCTGGTTCCTTCTTCTTAAAGCATTTGATAATCAACCACATTCAGACCACTACCGGGTAGCACCTCTTCCACAGCATCACCCTATACGGGTGGAGCATATTGCGATCCACCTAGATCTTCCCTCAAGCGTCTGAAGACTAAGAAAAAACTTCTAGTTTCATTATCTACTATAGAAGAAAAATACAAATTAATTTTTTATGATTGGTCATTATGGATTAATCGAACTTTAACTGATTTTGATGTTCACTTTGATAAATTATTTATTTTGTCTAATAATTCATCAGTAATTTTTATATCTAATAATACGTTGTATCACTCAAGAATAAATCATATAGAATTTAGATATTAATTTATTCTATAACATGTTCAAAAATGTAAAATTTTTGTGGAATATATTTGAAATGATGATCAACGGGAAAATATCTTTATTAAAACACTTGATTCAACTAAGTTTTAGAGAATTAAATGTGAACATGGCATGATGGAATATTGAAAAAAAAGTTTTAAATTAATCTATTTGAAATCATTTCTTGCTAGTACGCCTAATAATTTGGTTTAGTCTCTCATTCATTGACATGTTTAATCACTGTTAGTTATTTTTATAATTCATTTAAAATATTAACATTCTTTTGTGGCTCCTTGTAGCTTTATAACTCTTCTTCAAGAGGAGTAATAACTATTTTAAGCAATGATTTTTTAAATTCTTCACACAGTAGATTTAAAATATCTACACACTATGTTTAATATCATACTAAAGAATGGGAAAATCTTATATTAAGGGGGAGTTTCACTATTTTTATTTTATATCTCCTTTATTGTTTCTTCGGTTAATTTTATGTCTATAATGCATAAATTGGAGGGGATTTTTAATTTCTATATGTGTTCTTTCTTGAAATATGTTACTATAATCCTTAAAATCTTTTTTAAATGTATATAATAGTATACTGAAAATTATCTTGATTAATCTAAGTTTCCAAAAATGGGGTTGATTAACTTATTTCAGAAAGGGAAGATGTATTTTATTAGTTTATCTTTCTAATAATTTCAAAAGGGGGGAGAAATTCTTGAAATTATATTTTATTTTTTAATTATAAAAAGGGGGATATTATTCAATGGATCCTTTATGCTTTATCTTCTTTTGATAATTAGAAATATACCATCCATTCATTTATGTTTTGATAAAAACTAATTATTATTATATTCCATATAACATGATTATAAAGTTTTCATAGCTTTTAGAAGAACTATATTTGAAGAAAAATGATTTAATCTTATTATTCTTATTATTATTATATTTTAATAAATTTTTTATGTTTTCTATATTTTTTATGAACTGTTTTTGGAGAAATATAAATCTTTGTATGAGTTTGGTTATGTCACATATATTGAAATGTTTAAGCTAAAAAAATTAATTATTGGATGATCCTTACCAAAATCATCCTAAGGTTTTATGATTGATCCTTACGGTTTTACAAATTCATCTTTATACAGTAAAAAATTATGCTTATGAATTTATACATTCATCCTTATGAAATTAAATTCTTACAAATAAATCATGATTAGACAATATAAAAATTATGTTTATGAATAACATATAATGACCCTTATGAAGTCTATTTACTTAAAAAAATATAAGTGTTGAAATGACTCATACATGGGTTTCTTATCCTATATAGGTTTTTTCTCTTAGGATAATTCCTATCTTACTTTTGTTTTTATCTTATAGTTTAAAAATATTATGGGATCTTGTATCATACAAGAATTTTCATCATAAAAAATATGTTTCTTACATGGTCACTACATCTTATTAAATTCCTATCATAAGTAAATCCTATCTTATGAAAATTTATATCTTATAAAATTCATTTATCTTATGAGAATTATATATTCTTACACACGATATATGATTTAGTATTTTGTTTTTATAAAACTCAAAGTATGCTATGTTTTTTTTATTTCTTGTATTTCATTATACTGTATATATATGTCTTGTTACATTTAAATTAATTATTTCATAATTACATATTAATTATTTCACTTATTTTCAAATTATTTTGGAAATATTTTGAGATAATTTAAATGAAGATCATGTAGGTAGAATCATGTTTTATATTTTTAATATAATTTTTTGTACAATAGTGCATGATTTATTTTAAAGAAGCTTAAATATGGTCTACATGTTCATTAAATGGATAATACATATAAACCATTATATGTAAAATCAGCATAAATTGTTGAAAAACTCTTAAGTAGTTCATCGATTTCATATGTATGACTTTTCTTCAGAAAATAAAAACTATAATGGCTAGTATTTAAAGTTACTTTGAATGCATGAAATATTTTGAAATTGTTGTGTATGAAATAAACTCTATAAATATAGTTTTAAGGATTTAATACAATCATGGTGGTTGAGTATTTTTAAATTGTACTGTGAGACATACTTTTTTTATCAGATATTGTTGGAATTTTATGTGGAGAACTTTTTTGTACTGATCAAGTGTTTCCAAAGTAATCTATGTTGCATCAACACTCAAGATCTCTTTGTTAATTTAGTTTAATTGTACTATATTATTCCCATGTTTTATTGAGAGTTATTTTTTCTTTCTTATTTTTCATTAAAAAGTATGACCTTAGTATCGGGATACACCTCTCCTTTAAAAGGTACGTTTAGTGGTACCTTGGTCTATTAAAAGGTAGGGGTTACATTTATCCTTTGGTCCAAACAAAGGAAAGGTGGTTTCTTCCTCAACTTTAAAAGGAATGTTCTAGTTTTTGTCTCTATGTGAGAAAAAGGTACGATAGGGATCGTTCCTCCAAGTGTGAAAAATGAAGTGTAATTGGATTGTAACTCCATGTGTGGAAAATATGGGTGAAAGAGTTTTCATTCTCCTTAAAAAGTGATATAACTTATAGTAGGTGACATACTCTCACGTTGTGAGTGTGATGAGTATATATAGGATCAATTGGATCTAAACTACTATAAAAATATTTTTTTCCTATTTATTTTTATTTCCACTATAAAATTATATTATTTCTAATTTATAATCATTAAATATTTAAAAATAGGTTAATTAACCCCCCACCCAACTATTTGACTATCCTTATATTGGGACCAAAAAATCGGTATCATAGCATGTCCCATGAAGAGCTAGGATTTATTAGATTTTTTATGACACCACAGTAATGTAACTACGATACCCTTTATATCATTAAATATGATTATCATTTTCTAATATCTCCAACCATAATAAATGATATGAGTCATATTTTATGATTGAATGTCATATCATAAAATTTCATTTCTATGTGGATTTACCTCACCCTACTATCAGTCATACTTTACAACAAACTATATAAATATCAACAATAAAAATCGTCATATATAAAAAATTTATATTTTTATAATTTTGGTTATAATTTTTAAATTGATTTTATGTTTTATGTGCTAGGAATTATAAAAGAGTTTTTCTATTGAAAAATTAAATATTAAAAAAAATCTCTTGTTTTGAAAAGTAAATAATTTTTTTTATTTGTTAAATTCCTTTTATATTCATGTTTAGTGAATTTTGTATGAAATATAAAATATTGTGTATAAAAAAATATGTGATAAATTTCTTTTATGAGATAGATCACAATATTTAAATCTATATATGACTCCATAAAATTTATTTTTCATCTACCTTAACCTTGGTTTTTAATTGAAGTTGTTATCTTATGAACTAGCCTGGGTTGACCCAACACGTCACCCGACCTGGCTCACCATTGAGCTTAATGGGAATTCTCAATCACTGTGATCTATAAACTAGTGTTTGGGAATCATGCAATCACACTTGGGAATTATTTCACCCTTAAATCGGTTTTAATAGACAGTGGATCATTTACCAAAAAAACTATCTTAATCATACATACCATAGACATCCATGCAATATCTAATGGTAAGAAATATATAAAAAAATAAACCAAACAAGTAATAATCAATAAAACTACTACAACTCATTTTTAATAGTATAAATACATAATACAAAATATATACACAAAAGGAACAATAAAATAAACCGTAAACAAATTAAATAAAGGCTATCTTGGATGATTCATTGAGAACCAAAATAAAACAAAACTTGAATCAAACTGACAGAGTACCTCTATGGAAATATTGTTTCTCTCCATATCCCACCTCATAAATTTTCCTAAGAAAGGTTTAAATTCTTGAAGTAGAGTCTAAAAATTGAAGGAAGAGAGAATACAATATCCCTAGGGATCCAAGAGGCTCATCAAAATGAAGGGGAGATGCAAGAAAGAGATGAAGGTAAACAAAATTGAGAGGGATTATAGGTAAATTCAACTTTTAAGTGAATATGGGAAGACTGCATGATTTTTTCACATGGTTTGGAAAATTGTGCACCTACTGTGTCGGCTCTATTGGAGACCCATTACTTACTTGTTTGGTTAGCTTCACAGTTATCTATATTACTTATGAACCATACGCTAACTATAAAAAATGACTTTTCATCCATCTACAGAACCCTCTCACACTTATTGTTCTATTTTTCAAACTATGTTTATGTCATGTACTAGACAACCCTCATGGAAAATTAGGTCACATGGTTTACACTAAGGCTCTCACAGTTCTCCCTAATTCATGAATTACCCATGCACACTAATGATGCATGTTCAAAAATTAATTAAATTCCCTTCTACACAAGGTACCCACATGATTTAGACTAAACCATGAATGCTAAACCATTTATAGAAGGAACCCCTATGTCATGATCATATTCATGTTTCACTAAACCATGCAATGATCGTGCGAAAACCATTCACAGAGGAACATTTTTTATACTTCCAAAAAAAATCCAAAATTCTCAAAGCTCAAATAAACACAAAATTAAATAATAAAAACACCATAACAGTAACACCAAGTTTTATATATGATCTTTAATATTGTAGTTAAACCTAGTTTGTGCATATTAGGTTTCAAAATTATTATAAATTAGATTCTCTTTAGAGTAAAGTATCCCTGGGTAGCGGACATTGGGTCAGATTTCCCAATATCCTGGAGGCTTATGCCTTATTTAGAAAGGTGGGGGTTGGATATCTGTGGTTTTAGGATTTCTCATTAGATATTATCAATAACATATAGTTTTAATCCTTTACATGAATAGTTCATGTATCTTATACATAAGATTTGTGTGGATGTGTATGAATATGTATGGATTCTATATTTGGGTGAGTAATTCAAATAGTGGGTTGTGTAAATAATTACACATTAATGTGGTGTGAAATCATTAATTTGGTTGGTGGAATAGGGATTCCAATAATAAATCATTAGAATCATTCATACGTAAAGGAATAAACCATGGGAATATAAATATTACATGGGATAGTTATAAATTTAGTATCCATATTATGTATATTAAATTGGTGAGACATTGAAAGATAAACCCCCCAAATACTAGGTTTAAGATTCCTTCCAAATAAGTAATTATCAAGACTTCGATCATATATCTAGGTAGTTTCATTCCAAATCTAAGTTTCCATAGACTATATTATGTAAATCAAGAAAGTAATGAGGTTAACCTAATGGTTAAGACCTTGTTCTTGGAAATTTCATTTTGTTACACTTAATTGGAAAACTCTAATGGATAAGATACCAAAGGAATAGAGTTGAGTATATCTGTATGATGGATTTGGATAAATAGTTATCTACTCAACTATCCAAGAATAATAACTTTTATAATGGGGATGATTCACTTCCTAAATAACTAAGTGGTGAGATGAATGCTCAAGTGGACTCATTACTTTGTGAAGTATGGATCTTGGATAACTAAATAGATATGATGTTCAGGATCATCAATTTAGTGGTATCACATTCATTAAAATTTCTTGATAAAAAGATATAAAACGTGATACTCACCCACTGATATATTTTTGTGGTGGATTATAACATACTTTATGATGATCATATTGAGGTACCTTATAGGTAGGACCTATAAAATAGTTATAGATTAGTATCTAGTGTTAGGAAGTGTTCTCAAGGAGAATTATTCATAGCCTCTGAATTTTTATGTTATAGAGATCAATTCCACCAACTCTGACTCATGTGTATTATATATCAGGTGTGAATCACACATTTGTGCTGATAAACACATACTTAGATATATGAGGGAATTGATAATGTTTAAAGTAGATCTTTGTCTCGATAATGGTACCAAAGTTGTTGTGTTAGAGGTTTTCACTTTTGATCTAGTTTTACCAATTGTATTAATACTAAAATTAAATAATTATTATTATTTTCCAATTATAAAAATAAATTTAACTTTGATATATTTTTTAGAATATATGGTATTTTAATTCTCTATTAATAAAAAAGTTTTATTATATATAAGAATGAAATGTTTTATGGAATTAAGAATATGACAAATGATTTATACATTCTATACGTGGATAATTCTATTTATAACATTTAGAATAATCTGTTCATGGTTGATTTTAATCCCACCTACCATTGGCATTTTCTCCTTGGACATATAAATTAGAAATGAATTAAAAAACTACCTAAAGATGGATTATTATACTAATTAGATTATGAATCACTTCCGAATTTTGAACCTTATTTATTAAGAAAGATGACCACATCACTTTTTTGTGGAAAAGATGAAAGGTATTGTTGACTATTGGATCTTATACATAGTGATATATGTAGACCAATGAGTGTTCAAGTTTGAATCTGTGTATTCATTATTTAACAGTTTTTGTTTTGATAAATTACTATTTACCCAAATTTATTAAATTTAAATTGTTTAAAATGTAATCATTTATTTTTTTCATGTATTAATGTTTAAAACTTTTAATGATACCTTATTATTTTAATTTTAATTTTTCATTATTAATAATTTCTTTAAACATGTCTTTTTTTATTAAGTATTTTAGTTGTGGATTTATTTAAAAAAAAGTCAACCCAAAGTTAATATGAAAGGTCAGCCCTCACCCACTCATAGGGAACTAGTTGTCAACCCCGAGGGATAGAATCCTGAGGGACCATACAAGGCAGTAGGATTGTGTATAGGCCTAAGTAGATTTGATGCATAGCATGCTTATAGTAGAGAATTGGCCTAGTAAGACCATTAGGCCACAACCCATGTGTGTTCATTGGTGTAATGGGTGGTAATCACCCATAGCCAGTTTGAATCCTATAATGCATGAGTTGAATAATATATTAGTGGAATGACTCAAGTAGTTTCATATATGGGATGTGGGAGTAGAGTGAACTGTTCATATTCCTAAATAAGTTTCAAACATTTTTTAATCAGTTCGATCGGTTTGATATGGATTGCATGATTAGTGTGGTGGTTACCTTCTACCTATACCAACACATGAGCCTCATTTGAGATCTCCAATTCACCAAAAATATCTTCTATACCACCTTAAATCAAAGTATATCATATCATTATCATTATAAATCAAATATCACAATATAGTGAGACTATAAATACTAATTCATTCATGTTATGCTTTGCATGCATCCTGGAGGTTGAGCTTCTCCATGCAGAGTGGTTGCAGTGGTGTAAACATTAACGGGAGCATATTTAAATTATAGATCTTCAGAAAATCGATAGTAGATTGTTTCATCATTCCATATAAGTACTGTTATCCAACAATAGAACTAACTTTGTCTATACGTGATGGAATTTTCACTCCCTTTCTCATACATGGAAGCACCATTAGCAGATCTATCAATTGCAGCATGCTGCAATGGAAGTACCATTCCCTGACTACAATGGTAGTAGTAACAGTTGACTGTTTGACCTTATTCAGTAAAGCACCAATGTCTTGATGGTATTATTGTGCCTTGACACACTAGTATCAGTGCATTTCTTCAGCAATGTTCCTCTATTCTTAACCAATAGTTTCTTTGACATCCCTTCTTCAGCAGCATCACCATGCACTAACAATATTTTTGTTTACTATTGGACACAGTGAAACAATGATAGATCATGGTACGATGGATCCTCTTGTTTGACAGTAGATCTCCTATAAGTAATGGTATATCATCCGTGTTGGTAAATCATGAAATAGTAGATATGATGGTAGCTTGTTAGCGATAGAAAAAACATGTTATCGCCGAGTATTCTTCAATCTACTGTTAGTTAAAATATTTTTCTAAAATATAATTCTTATTATTAACTTACTATAAATTGAAATAAATATATTTATTACTATTTTATTTTTTACATTTTCTAAAATTTAATTACTGGTTGTGTAAAAATATTTTTTTCATCTATTATGTATTTTACATACATACAGTATATTACATATATAAAGTATATGATGCTATGTTTCATGAAATATTTTATATTTTATTAAAATACAAGTTTATTCATTTTATTTTTAATTATTTTATAAATTTTTATTATATATATTTTCTCTAATGATCATGGTGGAAGTTTTATTTTGTTATATCATGTAGAAATAAAAGAGTATGAAACTTATTTTATATTCAGTGTAGTCTCCCCATAAAAAGGTAATGATAAAATTATATATTTTTTATGTGTTGGAAAGTGGCATGAAATGATTAGAACACTTGATTCTTTGAGAAAATATTTGAGTTAAAGAAGTCAGATTAATCTATTAGAGATGTGATCGAGGGATATAAAACAAATACATATAGATTATTTGAAAGCTTCTCTCACAATGACTGGTGATACACTTTCTTACTTCTCATTGAATCAAAAAGCTTTGCTACTTCTGTTTCCTTGTTGTGATCATGAATTGAATTCTACCATTTCACCCTACATAGTTGTAGTGATCAATATTATAGAACTTCATCATCTTCATCATCATATCTCTCTACTGGGTTTTATTCTATTTTTTTCTTCATATTATTTTTTCTTCTTTATTTATTGGTGATTTTTTTGTGTATGGTTTATGATTTTCCACATCAAAATCAGTTTTTGTCTTTGTAATATTATACCAACTAAAAGGAAGTTTGGATTGAGACTCCTGATCAAAAGTCAAGTCGCAGTCTAGGTTCAAGGATCCTATACAAAATTTGGGTTGTGCCTCCTGGTTTTTGTAAAAGGTGGAGTTTGTAACAGGTTCTCACACCTCTAAAAGTGATTTTCTTAGTGGGTACAAATCTTCTCATGAAGTAGATAAGGTCTTGGAGTGGACTAGTATCTTGTTGATATGAACAACTATAAATTCTCTATGTTTCTTCTTTTATTTATGTTGCACTACATATATTTAAAATAGCACTTAAATAAGTTTCTTTAATTAATAAAACTATGATTTATTTATTCTTTAAAAAATTGAAAATGACTACTCACACCCCTAGTCTTTATTTTTATCTAGTACGATCCAAAAATTGGTATTAACTAAGGTGGTTCTATAAAGAATAGTTAGATTCTATAATTTCTTTAATTTTATACCAAAAGATTGGTATCAGAGCTTGGTCTTTGATTAGTTAGTGCTTCTATTTTTTTTAACTCTATGAGAACGTATTCATCATAGACCTACCAATATAATGAATATAATTTTGGTTTAGTAATATAAAAGCTTCCATTGATAATAATGGATGGATTCTACAAAAAAACTCATTATTTGATGGAAGTGACTATGGCTATTGGCAAGATAGAATAGAAGCCTACCTAAAATAGTTAAGTGTGGATAACTAGACTATCATAGATAATGCATATGAGAAACCCAAATTTTATCTAAAGAAACTTTTAAGTAATTACATGGTTAAGTATGTTATGAATTATTGTGTTAATAATATTTTGTATAGTGTTATAAGTAAAAGTATCTATAGCCATGTTTCAGCTTGTAAGATATCCCACGATTTTTAGAGAATAATTCAAGTGACTCACTATGGGACCAAAAATATCAAGAGAAGTAAGATATGAATGCTCCTAGTATGATACTAAGACATAAATATGGGATATGATGATTCAGTGAACCAGATGTTCCATCAGTTTACAAGCATTGAAAATGGTATGAGTGATCTTGGAGAAGTATAGACAACGTAGATCAAGTTGAAAGAGTACCGAGAGATATTATAAAAGTATGTCATGCAAATAAGGTGGAAATCGATGAGAGTAATAATTTTAAGGATTATACCTTAGATGAACTAATAGGATATTTGTTGCGGTATGAGTTAGAGTTAAAAAACATTGATGATGAGGAGTCTATAAAGAGAAATGGTATAGATTTTAAGTTAAATATTAATAAAATCTCAAAAAATTGTGAATCTAGTTTCTAGTAAAGTGAAAAATAGATGAATCACTTCAGTAAGAAGTTTTTAAAGTTCATGAAAAACAAAGGTGGAAAGAGATAGTTCATAAGAAAGTTCAAAAATGATTACTAAAAAGGTAATTCTAAAAATAGTAATGATGTTTCATAATTAAAATGTTAAGAGTGCGAGAAGAAAGGGAACATTAGTACAGAATTAACCAAAACTCAAAGATATAAATAAATATAAATAGAAAATGAGAAAATAAAAAATAAATCATTTTCTGGAGGTTGGTACTACTTGGATAGTTTAGATTCTAACAGTGATTCTGGAAGTGAATAGGAGGTAGGGAACCTTTCTCTGATGGGTATACAATGTGAGGTAGCTAATTATATTTTCACTTAATTAATTACTCCTGCTCATGTGTATCATAATGTTATATCTGAAAATGTTAATGAAACTAATTCTAATTCATGTTCTTATTCTAATTATTTTAATTCAAAATTCAAAAAACTACTTAAATAAAATGAATAATTAAGGAATGATAGAGTCGGGATAATTGAGAAATACACTAACATAAAAATTAAAAATAAGAAGTTGGGTAAGGAAAATGAGAAAGTGAAAGGGGAATTAGATAATTTTAATACTTTTGTTTCCCATAATGAAGAATCTAAAATCAATTATGATTCTAAAATGGTAAAACTAAAGTACCAAAATGAAAGACTTAAAAACTTTATGGAAATGAATGATATAGATCAAAAAAGAATATTTAATTTAATTCTATATGATTTGAATAATGTTAAAAATAAATGTATGAACCTTAAGTAAGAAAATAAGAAATTAATAAATATAGATTCTAGATCTAATGAGAAAGTTTATATAGATTTGAAAATTATACAAAAAGATAATATGAAATTGAAAAGGGAAGTTTTCAACCTTAAATAGAATTTATCAACATTTGTTAAAGTTAAAGAACAATATGATAAAATATTTTCATTGATGAAAATATACAAAAATAATAATGGTTTTGGTTATAAATTCTTATCACCAGTGATAAAAAAAGACATCCTTTGTTAAAAGTTCAAAAGTAAGTATTTTTAATATAATTTGTTTTAAATATATAATTAAAGGGAATCATTCCAACAAATTTTCACTGATATTTACACAATCATTTGGTCATACTATAACTTTAATTGCTAGAGATTTATTTTATAAATAGCCTACTAATAAATTATTTAAATCTTTTTGGATTCTAAAATTTTCTGGTATTAATCTAGTAGGACCTAAGTTAGCATGGGTACCAAAACACTCTATTTGATTGTTCAATTTTAGGATATCTACCTTAGAAGTCTCAAAGACTCGTGGTATTCAAATATTGGATACTCTAATAACATGATAGGTGATATTTATAAATTTCTATCTTTAAATTATTTTGATGGTGTCTTAGTCATATTTGGAGAAAACTCTAAGGATCATATCAAAGGTATTGGTGAAGTTGTTTTTTTAAAACAGTTATTATTTCAAAAGTATTATTTATAGACATTTTAAAACATAATATAATAATTATATCATAGTTTTGTGATGATAGATTAAATTTTAATTTTGAAAATGAAAAATGTAAATATTTGAAAAATAAATTTGTTTTATTTTCTATAAATTAAAAAGTGAATGTTTACACTATTGATTATTATGATCTAAAAAACAAAAGGTTAAGTGTTTTGATTCCGTAGAATCATATAACATTTTGTGGCATATGATGATTGGGAATGAAAACATTATACTATTTCCCAAATTTTCAAATCATGAAAGGGTTCTATAATTTTCAAAATTATATAAAATTAAGTGCTTTGTGATTCCTGTTTAAAGGGTAAGTATCATAAAGAAAGATTTAAATTTTTAAATGATGATAATACTGCTAGATTCTTATAACTATTACATATTGACTTATTTGGACCTATAAAAACTATATGTTTTTTTGGTAAGAAATATGTATTTGTAATAGTAGATAGTTATTATAGATTAATCATTTCTATAAGAAGTGATAAAGGTAGTGAATTTTTTAATTTGTAATTTGTTAACTTTTTTGAATAAAATGATTATAAACATTATTTTTCATCCCTTCGGACACCACAACAAAATGGTGTGGTTGAAATAAACAAAATATCTATATAATAAATGGCCATATCAATGCTTATGGAATTTAATATTCCTAAATATTTTTGAAAAGAAGATGTGAATATATCATTTCATGTTTTAAAAAGAGTTTCTTTTAGAAATTTTTAAATAAGACCCCTCATGAACTATTTAAAGGGTTAAAACCTAAAGTTATATATTTTAGGGTATTTGGTTGCGAAGTCTTTATATTAAATACAAAGGAAAATTTATATAATTTTGATTCTAAAAGTGGTGAAGGAATATTTTAAGATATTCCATTACTAGAAAATCATATAGAGTTTTTAATAATATAACATTAGTTTTTGAAGAGCCTCTACATGTTAAGTTTAATGAAAATACCAATAATAATTAGAATTATGATTTAATCAAAGAATATGATTGTTTTAAAGAATTTAATTTTGGTGAATACAATGAAAAAGAGAACGAGAATGCATCAGTTAAGGAGGGAATATCTCTTCTCAAACTGATCCTAAAGAATGGAAAACTCTTAAAGATCATATAATTGAAAAAGTAATCGGTATTGTAGAATCTAGTATAAAAACTATAAAATTTGTTTTACTTTACTATGAAAACTCTTCTTTTGTTGCTAATTTTGTTCATGTTAACATTAATAATGTTTTAATTGATTAAAATTGTTTAAATGTTATACATGATGAAATAAATCAATTTAAAATAAATAAAGTATAAAATTTTGTTTAATTTATAAACGATAAATCAATCATATTAACTAATTGTATTTTTCTTAATAAGCTAAATCAAACTGGAAACATAGTTAAAAATAAAGAATGAGTAGTGGCTCAAGGTTATTCCCAAGAATAGGGAATTGACTTTAAAGATTTTTTTTTACCTATTGTTAGGATAGAAGAAATTATAATTCTATTATCCTTTTCTTGTTTTCAAAATATAAAATTATTTCAAATGGATGTAAAAAGTGGTTTTTTAAACAGAGTAATTTCTTAGGAAGGTTATGTTAAACAACCCCCTGGGTTTGAAAATGATAAAATTTTCAAATCATGTCTTTAAAATTAATAAAGATTTATATGATCTTCAAGGAGATCCTCAATCTTGGCATGAAAGATTAACTTTATTTTTAATTAAAAATTATTTTGTTAAATGTACGGTTGATAATACCTTGTTTATAAATAGAGTTTCAGATTATATACTGATTATATAGATTTATGTTGATGATATAATATCTGTATTAACAGATGATTTATTGTGTAATGATTTTTTATAGACTAATGAAAAGTAAATTTTACATGAGCTTAATGGGAGAACTAAAATTATTCCTTGTTTTACAAATTAATCAAATAAAATATGGTATTTTCTTAAATCAAGATAAATATGCTAAATATCTTAGCAGATAGTTTGGGATTGATTTTAATAAAACTATAAAAACTCCAATGATTACTAATTCCAAATTGGACATAAATGAATCTATAAATTCATTTTATATTAAAATATATAGAGGTATGATATGTAGTTTTTTGTATCTCGTTGCATCTAGACCAGACAATATGTTCTTAGTATGATTGTGTGATAGTTTTCGGTCCAACCCTAATGAAGTCCATCTTAAAGATATTAAGAGAGTAATTAGATATAATAAAGAAAATATAAGAACTATTTTATTTTATTCAAATTATAATTATTTTGATTTACTATCTTATTCTTATTCTGACTTTGGAGGTTGTAGACATGAGTGGAAAATCACAACAGGTATGTGTCATTTTATGGGTAAAAGTTTAATTTCATGGAGTTATGAGAATCAAATAACAGAATCACTATCTACGTTTGAGGTTGAGTATGTTTTTGCTACTAGTTATTGTTCATGAAGTATATGGATTAAATAAATGTTATGTGATTTTAATACTTTTTTATAAAATTACAATATTCTGTAATAATTCTAGTGCAATTTCAATTTCTAAAAAACCCCTATAACACTATAGAAAAAAATATATAAATGTTATATTTAATTTTCTAATGGATCATGTAAATAAAGGTGATACTTGTTAAGAGTTTGTTTCTAATAAGAAAAAATTGGATGAAATATTCACTAAATATTTAAATTATTTCAAATTTGAGAAAATGAAGTTTGAATTAGGTATGCTAGAAGCTTATCATTTTTATTTATTATAATTAATATTTTGAAAAAATATTCTTTATTTTGTTTACTAAGTACTATAACTAAATTTTTTTTAAATAATTCTACATTGTTAATTCTAAGTGGTTGATACTGTTTAAGAGAGATAAATATTTCAAGATTTAGTTTTTAGGTACTTTTTGATAAATTTTAAAAAGGGTGAGATTGTATTAAGATTTAATAAATGTTTAATTTTATAATCTAAAAAAAGGGGGAGATTTTCAGATTTTTAATTTTTGTATTAATTATTTAATAGTTTTTTTGATAAATTACTATTTCCTCAAATTTATTAAATTCACATTTTTTAAAATGTAATCATTTATTTTGTGTATATATTAATTTTTGAAATTTTTTATAATATATTATTATTTTAATTTTAATTTTTCATTATTAATCATTTACTTAAACATATATTATTTTCTTAAGTATTTTAGTTGTGGTTTTTGTCAAAAAAAAGGCAACCCTTGGCTAATCCGAAGGGATAGTCCTCAACCACTCATAGGGAAACAGTGGTCAATCCCATGGGAGAGAAGGCCGATGGACCAACTAAGTGAGTCAGGTCATGTATAGGCCCAAGAAGAGTGGATGTATAGAATTCCCGAGTAGAGTGGATGTATAGAATGCCCAAGTATAGTGGGCGTATATCATGACCACATGAGAGAATTGGCCTAAAAGGCCCACTATGTCACAGCCCATGTGTGTGTATTGGTGTAATGGGTGTTGATCCCCTGTATCTATAGCATGAATTGTATGTCATATGAGTTGAATGATATAGTGGTGGAACAACTCAAGTGGTTTTTGACGTGGGACATAAAAGTTAGGTGAACTGTTCATCCACCTAAATAAGTTATGTACATTTCAGCATCCATCTGATCTGTTTGATATGGATCATCTGATTAATGTTTTGGTTGTATTCTACCTCCAATGACACCCGATCCTCATATGAGATCTCTAGTTCACCAGAAATCTTAGTCAGACCACCTTCAATCAAAGTCAAGCCTGTTATGATCATTATTAATCCAAGATCAAAAGACAGTGAGGTGAGGAATACTAATACATTCATGTTATGATTTTCATGCATCCAAGAGGTTGTGTTTCTCTATGCACAGTGGTTGTAGTGGTGTAAACATCAATGGAAGCTTTTTTCAATGGTAGCTCTTAAAAAAGTCAATAGTATCTTGTTTCATCATTCCATAGAAGAACCATTAGTCAATGGTAGCACCATCTCTATCCATAAATGATGTAAGTTTCATTCACTCACTCATATATATAAGCACCGTTAGTAGATCCATCAACGGTAGAATGTCACAATGAAAGTACCGTTCACTGACCATGATAGTAGTAGTAACAGTCAACCATTTAACCTCCTTCACATAAGCACTACTGTATTGATGGTAGTACCATGAATCGATGCACCAGTAGTAGTAAATTTATTTAGAAATGCTCCTATGTTATTAAACTATAGTTGCTTTAGTATTCCTTCTTCACAGATGTATCTCCATGCACCAATGGTAGTTCTATCTACAGTTCAATGTAATTAAGGAATGGTAGATCATGTGATGGTATGTCTTATACTTTGATAGTATATCTTCTACAAGTAATGGTAGATCATTCGCAATGCTAACTCATGAAATGGTAGATACGACAGTATATTTTTAGTGGTATCAACACCATGCCACCTCCAGGTATTCTTCAATCTACCATTACTTTAAATATTTATCTAAAATATAATTCTATTATTTTCTTACTACAAATTGAAATAAATATTTTTTTTATTACTATTTTTATTGTTTACATTTTCAAAAAAATTAATTACCGGTTGTGTAAAAATATTTTGAGCATATATTATGTATTTTACACTCATGCAGTATAATACGTACATGCAGTATACAATGTTATGTTTTAGGACATCTTTAATATTTTATTAAACTACAAGTTTATTCATTTTATTTTTAATTTTTTTCAAAATTTGTGTTATATATATTTTTTCTAATGATCATGATGGATTTTTTATTTTGTTATTTCATTTATAAATAAAATAAAGTGAAACTTATTTAATATTTAGTGCAGTTTTTTAAAAAAAAGGTAATGGTAACATTATATTTTATTATGCACTAACAAGTTGCATGGAGTGATTATATCACTTGATGGTCCAAGAATATATCTGTGTTAAAAAATCTGGATTAATCTATTATAGATGTGATCAAGGGATATAAAACAACTACATAAATATTATTCAAACACAACTCTCACAAAAACTGGTGATACACTTTTTTGCTTCTCATTGAATCAAGAAGCTCTGAAAATTTTATTTCCTTATAGTGATCATGAAGTGACTTCTACTATTCAATCCTATACTATTGTAGTGATCAGGATCATCGAACTTCATCATCCTTGTAACAGCCCAAGATTTTATGGTATTCCTCTTTTAAAATTTAACACCTTCGATATTTTATGCTTCACGCAACATTAAATTTAAAACCGTAATATACAATTAAATATAACCTTTGGAATAGTAATGTGACCATTAGGAATAGTAATGTGAAAAATACAATAATAACTTCATCTATAAAAGTACAAATAAAACTTTGGTAACATATAAATGAAAATATGGTATATTTATATCATAAAATAAGTAAATAAATGTTTTAAAAATGATAAATTAAGTTCTAGTATTTTTGTAAAGAGTAAATGTTTATTTACAGTTTTATAATAAATATAATGTTTTAAAAAAATTATTTTCATAAAATAGATTCATAAGTTAATATTTTGTTGTCTTATGATTATAATATAATTTTATGAGACCTTAATTAATTTTTCAAAGTGTTATAAAATCAGTTCTAATTTCAAAATCGGTATTTTTTTAATAAATGGTGATTTTAGTTAAAAAATTAATTTCTCATATTTAAAAAATTAGTTTCACAAAATGGATCTCATTTTTGAATTCTACACATCAAAAAATGTTTAGGGTGATTTTTGGATATTTTTATAAAATACTTGAGTTTTGTGAATAGTAAAATACGGTAATTTAGGATATAAATACATTAAAGTTTAATAGAATTTTACATGAGTCATTGATGATGTATTTGTCATAATATCTAAATTCCATAAATTATTTTAATATATTTAGTGATTATTCTAAAACTATTTATAGTCTTGATCTAAAATAATAAACAGATGGGTAAAATATTCAAAAAACACCCCTCTCCTCCACTATAAATACCTCCCATCACCACCCCTTCTCCTCACACCTCAAAAATCCTCAAAGATTGATTATATTATATCCATTTCCTATCACAAATCTCTCCACTATGTTCTGTTCTTTTTTGTCTCACCCAAAATACCATATGAAATTTCGTTAATGAGGTTCTCAAGGATAGGAATTCAAGAGGTAAAATCCACTTTTGTTCTTTTAATTTTCTTTCAATTTATTTTCTTTTATTATCCTTCCCTCACCTCCCCTATACAAATTGAAATGATAACTCCATTATATTTTATACACTATAATGTTATTATGTCAATGTAGAATCCACCATTAAGAAACTTCTCCTTTTCATTTTATTTTAATGATGAAAACATCATTTGTGAGGTGTCGATTAACCGCCTTCGTGGACGATGTGTTTTCATTTTTCAATTATGCATTCAAGGTATGTTATAAAACAATTTTTATGGTAAAAAAAATTATAATATATTTGTTAAATTTTATCTAATTTTATAGAACCATTATATATACATAATATTAATTAATTAAACAAAACTAGTTTGTGATGATCAAAAAATCACCAAAATAATCTAAATGATTATCATTAATGTATAATCTAATGATTCATCCTCACACCAAATAACCAAATTAATTATATAACCATTTAATATTATATAATATCATTAATAAAATATAATTTCAATTCTAGAAAACTATTTTCATTTTACATGATCTTCCATATGTGCATAAAAGAAAATTGATCATGATAACCAAGGAAAAGAACACTCCTAAACGACGAAATTTAATATTATAACTCATCAAAAAGACCATAAATAAACATAATAAATTTATAATAAATAAAATAATTGTTTAATAGGTTCTAGATTAAATTATTAATAAATCTAATTTCATTATCCATGACATTAAGCACAAGTGTAGAACATTTTCGTACATATGGTAAAAGTTTCTTCCTGAACCTCCATTTTCCATTTGGGTTACACTTTCTCTCTCTTTACCCCAGTTTAGTTCTTCATTATTTTTATATACTTATTCCAAATTCTGTTTATATGTTCCAAATTCATGTACTAAGATCATTTCATCCTTATTTGATGGTAAATACCAGATTTTACAAGTTTCCCTTCACAATTCTTCTCGATAAGAAAACTCGATTAAAGGGAACTTCCCGATTTCTTACCCATTTCCAAGTACAATCCATGATCAGTTTTAAGACACCATTATTTTTATAAAATCACTATTTTTGTCATGAAAGACTATATTTTTTCATTTCTTATTTTATACAAACTATTATTAAAAATATAAATGATTTTTCCAAAATAACTCTTTTTTGCAAAGTAAAAAAGGGTATTTCTCTTAAGAATTCCTTGATGATTTTATTAGAGTATTTTAATTTATTTCAACACCTCTACTGAATATTGTGATTTATTGAGATTGATCTCTTATAATTATCATCTACCATATTTTATTAAATGTTTTATAATCATTTTGACTGTGGATGTGCTATTTTGATACCATTCACCATACTACTCAGAATGGTTAGTGATTGTGTTTATAGATAAGGGAACGTTCTTTACATTTTATACGTATATGTTGTTTATGTATCACCCCATTTATATGAGGAATTAATTGGAATTTTAAGTGATGGTCGGGTCCCTCTATATCCCCTCAATGCATCGGTAGGTATCATGAGACAAAACATATATAAACCTAGCCGAGGCCTTGCCCATTTATTTTCAAATATGGATTTAGCCGAGACCTTAACCATTTATTTTCAGATGTCTTGTTCAAGGCCTCAATGGTATTTTTAAGATGTACTAAATTATTCATTCCCTCATTATGATATTAGTAATCAATAATTCATGTGATTATTTGACTAGTATAATATTCATGGTTATGTTTCTTGCTCATGTAATTATTTATGGAATTTTTTAATCAGTTTTAACTCTTGCCATGTTATGATCAAGATTTTGATTTATCCATATGTGTGTTTATTTATTCACTATTCCTTATTATTTATTATATCTTATGCTATATTTAGTATCCTTACAAAGCATCTGAGCTCACCCTAATCTTATGTTTTATTTTTCCCCAAGATGTGAAGATGTTTATTATAAATGACTTGTAGGGATAATATAAGAGTTTATGGATGTTTCCAATAGAGTTTCTATATTGTTTTTCATTTAAAGTTTTAATGTAAAACTTATGTACATGTCTAGTTTTCCAAATCTACTAAACAATTCGGTCCTTTGGGATGAAATACATTATTCATAGTACCTATGTAATTAAGTAAGACATCGACTTTAGGCTACTAGGGTCTAGGACTTTATAGTTGGTATTAGAGAAAGTTTAGTAGAAACCTTGGAAACTAGATTTAGAAAATATATATTAGGGAATATAGCCCTAAGATAGACTTCAAGGATAATCATAGAAGATCATCCTATAATTTGTTAAGGTATATATTATGTGGGTATTCTTAGAAATACATCCCTATATGAATACTACAAGTGGTTTTGGTTAGGGAACAGATGTGCTGAGGGGTAACAACTTCAACAAGGTGCATTGGGCCTAACTCGGCGTAACCTAGAACACGACAACGGACCTTACTTCACACCTGTTTTGACACTCTTGGGGGATATACTTAGGATAATTCACATATTCCTTAAAACCATTATAAAGGAGTTAAAAGTAAATATATCCCCAAAGAAACCATGTTTATTATTATAAGATTAGCTATACATAAATTTCTAATTAATTTTAAGTGTTTTTCTAGTTCTAAATTATTCATTATGATTCATAACCTAATTTAGTGTATGTTAATGTTTATAAATGTAACTTAGTGGAAGAAATTAAAATCGTATCAATACACATATTCCATGTAGGGATTTCCCCACTATGAATGATAATGATGTTAGAGCTAGAGATGCAAATGGATCTAAATAACTTATAACTATACTAGGATAGCTAACTCGGGTTATGAATAATAACCTTACTCATATAAATAATCCTAATCCACAATGTGGAGGAATAATTTTAGAACACTTCATTAGACAACAACCTCCATCATTCAATGGGACTAAAAACTCATTTATATCTGAGTAGTGGATAAGTTCCTCAGAGAATATATTTCTCACTTTAGGATGTAACAAAAGTGAGATGTTTCTCATGGAAATTTATCGTATCTTGGGAGATGCAGATCAATGGTGGACATTTATTCAAAACAAAAAGTAGGTGGAAGAAATAGAAAACATAAAATGAAAGCATTTCAAGGAACTTTTCTTGGAAAAATATTTCCCTCAAGAATAGTGAGAGAAAAGGGAGAAATAATTCTTGAATATGAGTAAAAATAAGGATGATAATGTTTCTAAATATGAAGACGACCTTACATGGTTATAAAGGCATACTATGGATTATGTATGTCATCCAAAGAGAAAGATTGATCAATTATTTTATGGTTTAAAACCACTATTTTGAAGGAAACTGGTCTCCAAAACTTTCTCATCATGTAAAGATATAGTCTCATGAGATATTAATATGGAGAAATAATTCTCCAAGTCTTATGACTTTAAGGGAACACAAGAGAAGAAGAGGGTGGAAGATAAAAAATTGATAAAGGGAATAATAAAAAAATGAATTTTCCACTGTGCGATACATGGGGAAGGGAACACCCTGGTGCCTACTTAAAGGGAAAATGAGTTTGCTATAAGTGTGGGGAGAAATTCCATCATTCTCATGGTTACAAGGGAAATAAAGAATCTATTAATTTTCAATGCTACAATTGTAGGGATATGGGACACTATACAAATGAGTGTCTAAAGTGTCAAGGAAACTTGCCTTAGAAAAGGCCACAGGACTAAGGACAAGCTTATGAGATCACAACAGCTAAGATTGAAGTACCTAGTGATGTGGTGGTAGTCACTTTAATAATCTCTTGAAATTTATCTAAAGCTTTATTTGATTCTATATCATCACATTCCTTTATATCTTCCCAGTTTTTTTTAAACTTATATTTTTCAAATTCACCTTAATAAGGGAGTTGTCAGAAAAGACTCTAAGAAGAAACCTTATTGAAACAAATATATGTCGACCAGTTCCTATTATAACACATAAACGTGTTCTAATTACTTACTTTATCATCCTACCTATGGTTGATTTTGATATAATCCTTGGCATGGACTGGCTTTTGAAATATAATTAAAAAATTTATTGCAAAGAGAATGAAATTATGATTTGTGTTGAAGGTATGGAATTTCTCATCTTTATAGGGGAGACTTCATCATCTGAGTCATATCTGGGTCCACCTCCAGTAGCTATTCTAAATGAAATTATTGGGGAAGAATAGAAAATATCATCTATAGATGAGGAAAGAAATCTTAAAATTGAGGTTGTACCTATTGTTTAAGAATACATTGATATATTTCTGAAGGATTTACCTGGACATCCTCCAGAGAAGGAAGTTTAGTTATATATTGATTTAATTCCTGGTGTGTAACGCCCCGAACCTAGTTACCTAGAGTCAGTGCATTATTACATTACAATTTCATGATCAAAAAAGATCAAGTCTAGAAAGACTGATTAGTTTAGTATCCTTGGAAGTACTAGATACATTCATAAGGATTACATTGCATCATAAAATAGAAAACTACAACAACATTTTTTCCACAGACAACAATGAGATCCCATATACTATCCCTTCAGGTCAATCATAATATACTTCTTCACATCCTGGGAAAAATAAAACATAGAAAGGGGTGAGCTCAGATGCTCAGTAAGGATAACAATATAGCAGAAACTTTCATAAATAAGCATAAACATTTAAGGCAATTTATAGAACTAAAAAAAAGACATTTCAACATAAACATCATCATAATATGGAAAATATAAATCAAAATAATTCTATTTACTTACTCACATGGATATTATACTAGTCTAATAATCACACGTAATATCAATATCCACTTTCATAATGATGTAATGCATAATGCTAGACTTTCATAACCACATAGTCAAGGCCTTGTGCCAAGACTACAAATAAGATTTTGTCAAGGCCTTGTCCCAAGACACTAGTTTGTCTCATGAGACCTACCAATGCATCGAGGAGCTATAGTGGGCTCCACCCATAACTTACTAAGTCCAATTCATTCCTCATATGAAAAGGTTTAAACATAACATAAACATTCGTATTAAAACTAGCATACAAAATTTCAATACTTTATCTGCAAACCATGAATGGTATAAAAATAACACATCCACAGTCAAACATATCACAAAACCATCAATACAATATGGAATTTTTTTATCATAAAGAATCAACTTCAAATAAAATTAAAATCCATCAAAGGATGTTGACATAGATGAAATCAAAACTTTTTTTAGAGAAATATCTCTTTCCATTTTGAAATCATTTAAAATTAATATAATTATAAAAGAAAACATTTATTTTGGAAATATTCATATAAGATTGTAAGGGAATATTTGATGATGTTATAATGGTGGAAAATAGTTGCACCCACTATATAAGTTAAAAAAAGACATTCTTACCTTAATTTTGTCGAAAAGGTTATAAAGGACCTTGTTTAGAAAATGATGAAAAGATTAATTTATAAACATATTATAAAAATTCAAACAAGGGTATAAATGACTTTAACCAATAGTCTATAAAATAGTAAGAATGTTTTGAAATACATTTTTAAGAAACATGGGTGTGGATGATAAAGAGGTCCCAGTAGATACTTACGTAAAAACAACCTTAGATAATAAATATATTGTGAAATTAACCCTTACATTGTACGTTTTCTTGGTCGTGGGTAGGTTAACCTCCTGTATAATGGTGAAATAATTATTATTAAATTATAAAAGAATCATATATATTAATATGATATCATATATGATCTTTTAACAATTCTTTGTTAATAATATCTTATCCCGAATGGCCCGAAGGCCTTATTTTTTTTATTTTTTTTTTGGATAATCCCCCTTTTAAGGGTTTAAGGGGAACCTGTAAATGACCCATATGCCCAAGGAACAATGCCCGACAAACCTGAAATACATGACCTGAAGTCCCAGAGGCATACCATGCCCAATACGTGACCCGTGGGCCCAGCCCACTTGAACTTCCCCTCCCCAGCTTTCTGCATCATTGATCACATAGCTCCCCACCTTGCATTGCTGATCGGATAGAATTTCCCCGTAAAAAGTTGTACAGTGCCTGGTCCCAATTGTGGTTGTCATACCCTCTCATTCTTCCAATTCGGTTAGCTCTACATCTGGTGGCTGCTACTCCTGTTGCTCTGATCCTCTTCTGGGGCCTGTTCTGTGTGAACTGGGATACACCTAGTAAGCCGTACGTACGCACGTATGGTGACATGTTGTTCAAATGATGGATATAATAATGAATATAGTTGTACTATATTTATAATGAAATCACAGTATATAGTATATACTGGACTTATTATTTTATAATGGAAACAACAAAGAAATATGAAGTGGAAGAAGAAAGGAACTTGAAAGAGGTGATGAAATATTTACCTCTTCTTCGGGTTCTTCCTTTTGATTTGATCAAAAGGGCTCCGTAGGTTTGATTTTTTACTAAATTAAGGTCTCTAAGATGAAGTTAGGATGGTTTAGAGGGTATTTGGATAGGGTTTGTCTGATACAAATGGCTTTGAAGGTGTGAATTAGAGAGAAGGGGGAGTGCCCTTTTTATAAGAGGGGTGAGGGGCACCTTAGGAAAATCTAGAAATATTATTTTATAATAAAATAATCTTTGGTTTATAATGGAACCAAAGTGGGATTATTTAAAGGATAAGTTGGGGATGGGTATAAAACCACTCAACCAATAGGTTTTAGACAGGTTTGGGTCACTATATTAACTTTATCTTTTAGATTTAACTCTCAGTTAAATAGTTTGACATTTACCATGGCTCTTTGTATTTTCATATTTAATGGTTAATAAAATTAATATATGCTTACAAGAGAACCCCAAGTGGTTCATTAATGATAAACCTATCATTATATAAGTTTTTTGACAGAACCTTAGATTTTTAGGAATAGAATATCAATTAATAATATGATATTTGTTTTAAAAACTCTTTTATGTCAATTTTGACACTATTTGGTATTTTTTTTCTAAATTAATAACAACATTATTACATAGAAACAAATTCATCTAACAAACCCTAACATATAATATTAACCTATAAAAATATTGGAATTCATAAAAAGTATCAAATTACATTTATTTGAATATTTATAATATCAATTATTTTAATATTTCATTAATTAGGTAATTGTTGCATCATCATTGTGTCATAAATAAATTACATTATTTAATGTCTAAAAAATATAAATAAAATTAAATTATGTCGTAAATCGTTTTATCTTTCTAATTAATATTTATAGTCGAATTTATCTTATGTATAACCCTATATTAAAAATGTTTTAGTTATTAAACTTTGATTTTAACTCTTTTAACTCTTCTTTAAATAAAATAATAATAAGTGTCCTAATCTAATCCAAGTGGACCAAAGAGGTTCATATTTTATTCCTAAGGTTATTTTTGGTTGAATTATACTTATCAAATAGAATTAGGACATGTGTTAGGGTAATAATAATATCATTTTTATCCTTATTTACCCTATTTACTTTTAACCGTGGTAAATAAAAGCAAAAAGTTACTATTCACCAAAAATAATTTTCATCTTATTGAACCACATTTTACTTACTAATATAAACTGTGTCTCACAGAATTTTTAAATTCAACTCAATGAAGCATTAAAATTAAGTTTTATGTAAATTTGCAAATACTCCTAGGAGGTGGGTAAAAGACGGTAAAAAGTTCAATAAAATTTTTATATATCTAAAATTATTATAAAATGACTCTAATGAATTATATTGAGCTTATAGAGTTATTATGTATCTATTTTGACCTAAAATAAATTTAAATAAAATAAATAATTGTTTAAATAACAATTCGATTTTAAAAAATAACTCATTGTTTTTCACTATTCATCAAAAATTGAAAGTTTTCAGAAAATACCTAAAATTCACCCTAAGATAATATCGATATTCCGAATCCAAAAATGAAGTCCATTTTGAAATAAAAAATTTATAAAATTTCAAAAAGTGGGTATTACTATTCATAACATCTATTTTTATTGGTTGTGGTGTGTTATAACTTCTAAGTTGCGTACAACACACGCTACTGTATTATTCAAAGAGAACCATACCGTGGAAGCTTAGGGTGTTACATTATCCCATCCTTCAAATAATTTTTCCACAAAATTTATATAGTATTACTGCGTAAAAAGACTTGGGTGGTTCTTCATCATAAGTTCCTCAGGTTTCCACGTTGCCTCTTCCATCTTATGGTTTCTCCATAGAACTTTTACCAGACGAGTTGTTCTGTTTCTCAGTACTTGTTCTCTTGTATCAATAACCTTGACAGGATATTCGCAATAAGACAAATCATGTTCCAGCTCTAATTCCTCATAGGTGTGTACATGCGTTGGTTCAGGCATGTATTTTCTCAACAGTGATACGTGTAATACATCGTGAACTTTGGAGAGAATTGGCGGAATTTCCAAACGGTAAGCTACAGTCCCAATTCGTTCTATAATTTTGAAAGGTTTGATGTATCTGGGACTCAATTTACCCTTCTTACCAAAACGTATAACACACTTCCATGGAGATACCTTCAAGAAAACATGATCTCCTACCTGAAATTTCAAATCATTCCTTCGGTTATTGGAAAAGATCTTCTACCTACTTTGAGCTGCTTTGATGTGGGTTTAAATTACCTTCACCTTTTCCATCATTTCCTCTATAGGTTCTGGGCCTACAAGTTTTCTTTGACCAACATCATCCCAACAGATTGGTGTGCGACATCTCTTTCTGTATAACACTTCATATGGTGCCAACTGAATACTTGAATGGAAGCTATTGTTATAGTAAAATTCTACCAGAGGTAAATATTGATCCCACATACCCTGAAAGTCATGTGAGCATGATCTCAAAAAGTCTTATAAGTTTGGAATAGTCTTTTCTGATTGTCTGTCAGTTTGGGGGTGGTAGGCAGTGCTCAAACAAAGTTCACTATCCGGGTATTTCTGAAGACTTTTCTAGAATCTTGATGTAAAATGGGGATCACGATCAGAAAAAATCGATAATGGTACTCCATGAAGTCTTACAACTTCATTAATATAGATTCTTGCTAAATGTTCAAGTGGTAAATCATTCCTTATAGCAAGAAAATGTGTTGACTTGGTAAGAGGATCAACAATGTCCCGTATTTTATTGTTCATTCTCGGAGTATTTGTTAGTCCCATGACAAAGTCCATCATAATATTATCCCATTTCCACTCAGGTATGGGAAGAGGTTGCATGACTCCTCCAGGATGTTGCCTTTCAACTTTCACTTGTTGAAAAACCATACATCTTGACACAAAATCAGAAATCTCCCTCTTCATGATGTCCCACCAAAAATGTTCTTTCAAATCTTTATACATTTTTCGTGCTACCAACGTGTATAGAGAAATTGGAACTATGAGCATCATCCAACAATTCCCTTTTTAGATCAGGTATATCAGGAACACAAAGACTCATTCCAAATTTCAAATTTCCATCTTCATACACAAATTCACTCAATCTCCCATCATTCACATCTTTAATCTTCTTTTAAAACTCTTCATCATCAGTCTGAGAACTCTTTATCCTTTCTAGTAAAGATGTTTTGGAAACCATTTGAAAACGTATTGATGTTTCACCTTCCATGGTGATTCCCATATCCATATTTACTAGATCCATGTATATAGGATCCTTTTCCACTCTCATCTCATTCAAAACTCCATGATCGTTTCTTCTCAAAGAATCTTCCACCTTATTTTCATTCCCCTGGTGGTAGTGTATCGTGAAATCATAATCCTTGAGTAGTTCAAGCCATCACTTTTGCCTCATGTTGAGTTCTTTTTGTAAGAAAATATACTTCAAACTCTTGTGATCAGTATAAATCTAACATTTTTTACCATAGAGATAATGTCTCGATGTCTTCAAAGTAAAGATTATAGTTTCTAACTCAAGATCATCAGTAGGATAGTTTTTATCAGGAATTTCCAGCTGTTGTGATGCATAGGCAATAACTCTATCATTCTGCAAAAGGACACTACCAAGTCCTTTCTTTGATGCATCACTATAAATAACAAACCCATCATTCCCTGATGGTAGATTCCAGATATGAGAATTGACTAATATTCACTTAAATTATTCAAACCATTCTTCACACTCTTTTTTCCAAAAAAATTTAACCCCTTTTCATGTGATCTTTGTTAATGGGTTAGCCAACCAGGCAAAATTCTGGACAAAACATTGATAATAACCTGCTAAACCAATAAAACTGTGTACCTCAATTATACTTGTTGGTGCTGGACATTCCTGGATTTCCTTGGTCTTTGAAGGATCAACAGATATTAAATCCATAGAGACAATATGTCCATGAAAAAAATCTCTTGAAGCCAGAATTCACACATGATAAACTTCCCATATAATTCATTTCTTCTAAGAGTCTTCAGGATAATGCGCAAGTGATTTTTATGATCTTCATAGATTTTTGAGTATACCAAGATATCATCAATAAATACCACTATAAATTCATCAAGATATTCCTTGAAAACCCTATTTGTTAGATCCATGAAGACATAGGGTGCATTAGTCAATCCAAAATGCATTACTGTAAACTCGTAATGCCCGTACCTGGTTTGAAATGTTGTCTTCGGAATGTCTTCCTTCTTCACACACAATTGATGATATCCAGATATTAGGTCAATCTTTGAAAGGTATTGATCTCCATGCATTTGATTGAATAAATTATCAATGCGAGGTAGTGGATACTTGTTCTTTATTGTTATAGCATTGATCTCCTTATAGTCAATGCACAACCTCGTAGATCCATCTTTCTTCTTAACAAAAAGGAAAGGGGCTCCCCATGGAGAAAGACTAGGGGAATAAATCCATTATTACTCAATTCCTCTAGTTGTTTCTTTAGTTCCACTAATTCCACAATGGACATTCTATTAGGGTTCTTTGATATGGGCCTTGATCAAGGAATTAAATCAATGGAAAACTCAATTTCTCGTTCTGGAGGATGTCCAGGTAAATCTTCTGGAAACACATCAACATATTCATTCACAATAGGCACATCCTCTATTTGAACATTATTTTCTTTACCCATAGTTATTTCATTTTCTTCTTCCCCAATAATTGAATTTACTTGAGCTACTGGGGGTGTATCTGGATAAGAATTAAGTGGTGACGATTCTGCTTTAAAGATAAGGTTTTATTTATCATCGTCATCAAAAATAGTAACCTCCTTCTTCTTACAATAAATTTTTGCATCATGGTCTGAAATCCAATACATAACGAGGATTATATCAAATTCAATCATGAGTATGATGATGAGATCAGCAGATAAAGAACATTTATATGCCCTAATAGGGACTAATTCACAATACTTTGTTGCAATGATACTTCCCTTAGGAGTTTTAACTGACAACTCCCTTGTTAAATCAAATTGAAAATATCAAATTTTATTAGTAAACTAGGAAGATATGAAACAATGTGATGATCCAAAATCAAATAAAGCATTTACTAAACATGAGGAAACCATTAAATTACCAGCCAACACATCCTTCGGAGCTTCAACCTCAGTAGTAGTGATAGAATAATCTTGGCCTTAATCCCTTGGCCTTTTCTGAGATGAGTTCCCATGACTATTAAGATATTCATTCACATAATTCCCCCTTTCTCTACGATTGTAGCATTAAACATCGATAGCCTCTTTCCTCCCCTTGCAATCCCGAGCTTGGTGGCCTTTTTCACCACACTTGTAATAGATTCTCATTCCCTTCAGGCAAGTAACCAGGTGTTTCTTCCCTCAATTACTATAGGAAGAATATTCAAATTTTCCCTTCTTCCCCTTATTTCCATTTCCAGTGTGTTCAACAGATCTCTTCTTCTCTTTCTTTGCTTTAAAGTCGTAAGACTTAGAGAATTATTTTTCTGTTTTGATAGCATATGAGACAATATCTTCGTATGAAGAGAAGGATTGTGATACTAATTCTCGACGTAGAAATGGTTTTAACCCATAAAAGAAACGATTAATCTTACTTCTTGGGTTACGTATATAATCTACAGCATGCCTCCCTAACCTTGTAAAGTTAGATTCATACTTTGCGACATTCTCAACCTCCTTTTGCCTCAGACTCAGAAATTTCCTTTCTATATCCGCTCGATGGTCACGAGGAAAGTATTTTTCTAAGAAAATTTCTTTAAACTTCCTCCATTCTATATTTTATACTCCATCATATTCCTTTGTATTTTGAATTAATGACCACCATTGATCAGCATCTCCAGTAAGGCGGTAAACTGTCATGACAACTTTTTCCCTTTCGCTACTCCCCAAGGCGTGGAATATTTTCTCTAAAGAATTTATCCATTGACCAGATACTAATGGATTTGTACTCCCATTGAATATTGGTGGTTGTTGCCTCATGAAGTGATCTAACATTGATCCTCCAGGTTATGGATCAAGGTTCTCCATACGGGTAAGGATATTATTCATAACCTGAGTGAGTTGTCCTAATATAGTGATAAGCTTATCAGCACCAGTTATATCACCAACTCCACTATAATTATCTTTAGCAGGAGGGAAATACCTACATGGAGTGCGTGCATTGATACGGTTTCCATTCCTTCCACTAGGTTCCATTTCTAAACAATGGCATAAACAAGATTAGTTTATGAATCGAAATATATAATTCCAAACTTGTAAAACACTTATCATAAACTCAACAGTTTATAGATATAATCCATAATAATAAATATTTTTTCTTTGAGGAAGTATATACTTATAAACCCTTCATAATGGTTTGTAAAGAAAATGAGAATTATCCTAGTCATATCCCCCGGGAGTTTCGTAACCAAGAGTGCAGCAAGGCCTATTGTCGTGCACCAGTTCTCATTTGAGTCTAGCTCAAAGTGGTGTTTTCGGGTTTTACCCCTAGGTACATCTATCCTAGATCCGCCTCTACCCACTCGTATCCAGACAGGGATGTATTTCATGGAAAACTCACAAAATCTCTACAATACCAACATTCTAGGAAGTTCTTCTATACTAATCCTCTAAGTTTATCTCAGGGCTATGTGATCTAATTAGAGATTATCTAAATCTAGTTTCCAAGGTTTGTATTAAACTTCCTATGATACCAACTATAACACCCCGACCCTAGTTACCCAGAGTTGGTGCATTATTACATAACATTTTCATGATAACAAAAGATCAAGTCTCAAAAGACCGATTAGTTTAGTAGCTTTGGAAGTACTAGATACATTCATAAGGTTTACATTACATCATAAAATGGAAAACTACAACAACATTGTTTCCACATAAAACACTGAGATCCCATAGAATATCCCTACAGTTCAGTCATAATATACTTCTTTGCATCCTAGGAAAAATAAAACATAGAAAGGGGTGAGCTCAGATGCTTAGTTATGATAACAATATAACAGAAACTTTCATAAATAAGCATAAATATTTAAGGCAATGTATAGAACTAAAACAAAATCCTTTTCAACATAAACTTCATCGTAATATAGAAAATTTAAATCAAAATAATTTCATTTATTTACTCACATGGATATTCTACTAGTTCAATAATCACATGCAATATCAATAGCCACTTTCATAATGATGGAATGCATAATGCCAGACTTTCATAACCACATAGTCAAGGCCTTGTTCCAAGAATGAAAATAAGATTTTATCAAGGCCTTGTTCCAAGACACTAGTTTGTATCATGAGATCTACCGACGCATCGAGGAGCCATAGCGAGCTCCAACCATCACTTAATAAGTCCAATTCATTCCTCATATGAAAAGTTTTAAACATAACATAAATATTCGTATTAAAACTAGCATACGAAATGTCAATACTTTATACATAAACCATGAATGGTATAAAAATAAAACATCTATAGTCAAACATATCAAAAAACCTTCAATACAAAATGTAAGTTTTGTATCATAATAAATCAACTTCAAATAAACTTAAAATCCAGCAAAGGATGTTGACAGAGAATAAATCAGAACTTTTTTTAGAGAAATATATCTTTCTGTTTTGAAATAATTTAAAATTCAAATAATTACAAAAGAAAACATTTATTTTTGAAATATTATTATAAGATTTTAAGGTAAGATTTGATGATGTTATAATGGTGGAAAATATCCGCACCCGCTGTATAAGTTAAAAAAAAGACATTCTTACCTTAATTTAGTCGAAAAGATTATAAAGGACCTTATTTGGAAAACGACGGAAAGATTCCTTTATAAACATCTTATAAAAATTCAAACAAGGGTATAAATGAATTTAACCCATAGTCTATAAAATAATAAGAATGTTTGGAAATACATTTTTAAGAAACATGGATGTGGATGATAAAGAGTTCCAAGTAGATACTTACGTAAAAAATACCTCGGATAATAAAGAGATTGTAAAATTAACCCTTACCTTGTAATTTTTCTTGGTTGAGGGTAGGATAACCTCCTGTATAATGGAGAAATAATTGTTATTAAATTATACAAGAATAATATACATTAATTATCATATATTATCTTTTAACATTGCTTTGTTAATAATATCTTAGTATTATCGTCGTTTCTGGTGTTAACAGATTCATTTTCCTTTATATTCTTTGTTATGTGAATCATATTTGTTAGGGATGGGATGTATACTATTCATATCCAGAATGATATCAAGCCTTTAAACATTATTTTTAATCATAAAATGAAAATTAGTCATGAATGGATACGATGGGGAATGAATCTCATCGCGTTCGTGGAGACGGTAATCCGTACGTATGTACGAGCGAAAATATCATTCTTTTGATATTAAAATAATATAAAATTGGATGTTATATCATATATATACATAATCATTATCATGTTATATTTATTATTTAAATCAATTTCACATCATTATTATACCCATACAAATAATAAGGTATTGAATAACAATTACACCATGACGTGGAGATGGTAAGCCGTACGTACGCACGTATGGTGACATGTCATTAAAAGGATGGATAGAATAATGAATATGGTTGTACCATATTTATAATAACATCACAGTATATAGAAGATACTTGATTTATTATTTTATAATGGAAACAACAAACAAAAGAGGAAATGGAAGAAGAAAGGAACTTGAAAGAGGTGATGAAATATTTACCTCTTCTTCAGGTTCTTATTTTTGATTTGATCAAAAGGGATCCTTAGGTTAGATTTTTGACTAAAGTAAGGCCTCTAAGATGAAGGGAGGATAGTTGAGAGGGTATTTGGGCAGGTTTTTTTTGAGCCAATGGCTTTGAAGGTGTGAATTAGAGATAAGGGGGAGTGCCCTTTTTATAAGAGGGGTGAGGGGTACCTTAGAAAACGCTAGAAATATTATTTTATAATAAAATCATATTCAGTTTCTAATGACTCCAAAGTAGATTATTTAAATTATAAGGTGGGGATGGGTAGAAAACCACTCAACCAATAGGTTTTATATAGGTTTGGGTCACTATATTAACTTTATCTTTCAGATTTAAGTCTTAGTTAAATAGTTTGACATTTACCATGTCTCTTTGTATTTTTATATTATATGGTTATTAAACATACTATATACATTCAAGAGAACCCCAAGTGGTTAATTAATGATACAACTATCGTTATATAATTCCTTTTACCTAACCTTAGATTTTTAGGAATATAATATCAATTAATAATATAATATTTTTTTTAAAAACTCTTTTATGTCAATTTTGACACTATTTGGTATTTTTTTTCTAAATTCATAACAGAATTATTACTTCAAAAAGAATTCATATAAATGACACTAACATATCATATTAACCTATAAAATTATTTTAATTCATAAAAAGTCTCAAATTAAATTTATTTGGATATTTATAATATCAATTATTTTAATATTTCATTAATTAGGTAATTACTACATCATCATTGTGTCATAAATAAATTAAATTATTTAATGTCTAAAAAATATAAATAAAAAACCATTATGTAGGAACTATTTTTATATTTATAATGAATATTTATAGTCGAATTTATCTTATGTATAACCCTATATTAAAAATGTTTTAGTTATTAAACATTGATTTTAACTCTTTTAAATCTTCTTTAAATAAAATAATAATAAGTGTCATAATCTAATCCAATTGGACCAAATAGGTTCATATGTTATTCTTAAGGTTGTTTTTGGTAAAATTATACATATCCAATAGAAATAAGATATGTTTTAGGGTAATAATAATATCATTTTTACCCTTAATTACCCTATTTACTTTTAACTATGGTAAATAAAAGTAAAAAGTTACTATTCACCAAAAATTATTTTCATCTTATTGAACCATATTTTGCTTACTGATATCAACCGTATCTCTTGTATTTTTGAAATTCAACTCACAGAATCGATAAAATTAAGTTTTATATAAACTTTCAAATACTCCTAGGAGGTGGGTAAAAGACGGTAAAAAGTTCAATAAAATTTTTATATATGTAAAATTATTATAAACTGACTCCAAATAATTATATTGAAATTATATAGGTATTATGTATCTATTTTGACCTAAATTAAATTTAAATAAAATAATTAATTATTTAAATAAAAATTCAGTTTTAAACAATAACTCAGTGTCTTTCACTATTCATCAAAAATTGAAAGTTTTCAAAAAAATACCAAAAACTCACTCTAAGCTAATATCGATATTCCAAATCCAAAAATGAAGTCCATTTTGAAATATAAAATTTATAAAATTTCAAAAAGTGGTTATTAATATTCATAACATCTAGTTTTATTGGTTTTGGTGTGTTAGAACTTCGAAGTTCCGTACAACACACGTTACTGTATTATTCAAAGAGAAGTGTACCGTGGAAGCCTGGGGTGTTACATTCTCTCCTCCTTTAAATAATTTCATCCTCGAAATTTCTAGTGTATTACTTTGTAAAAATACTCGGGTGGTTCTTCATTATAAGTTCCTCAGGTTCCCACATTGCCTCTTCCATCTTATGGTTTCTCCCTAGAACTTTTACCAGACGAGTCTTCTGGTTTCTCAGTACTTGTTCTCTTGTATCAAGAACCTTGACAGGCTCTTCGCAATAAGACAAATCGGGTTCCAGCTCTAATTCCTCATAGGTGAGTACATGCGTTGGGTCAGGCATGTATTTTCTCAACAGTGATATGTGGAATACATCATGAACTTTGGAGAGAATTAGTGGCATTGCCAAATGTTAATCTATAGCCCCAATTTGTTCTAGAATTTCAAAAGGTCCGATATACCTAGGACTCAATTTACCCTTCTTATCGAAACGTATAACACACTTCCATGGAGATACCTTCAAGAAAACATGATCTCCTCCCTGAAATTCCAAATCCTTCCTTCAGTTATCAACAAAGATCTTCTGCCTACTTTGAGCTATTTTGATGTGGGTTTGGATTACCTTTACCTTTTCCATCATTTCCTCTACAATTTATGGGCCTACAAGTTTTATTTCACCAACATCATCCCAACAGGTTGATGTGCGACATCTTTTTCGGTATAACGCTTCATATGGTGACATCTGAATACTTGAATAGAATCTATTGTTATAGGAAAATTCTAACAGAGGTAAATATTGATCCCATAGACCTTGAAAGTCAAGTGAGCATGATCTCGACATGTCTTATAAGTTTTTAATATTCTGTTCTGATTGTCCATCAGTTTGGGTGTGGTAGGAAGTGATCAAACTAAGTTCAGTATCCAGGGCTTTCTAAAGACATTTCTAGAATCTTGATGTAAAACGGTGATCAAGATCAGAAATAATCGATAGTGGTACTCCATGAAGTCTTACAACTTCATTAATATATAGTCTTTCTAAACGATCAAGTGGTAAATCTTCCCTTATAGTAAGAAAATGTGCTGACTTGGTAAGATGATCAACAATGACCCATATTGCATCGTTCATTCTAGGAGTCTTTGGTAGTTCCATGACAAAGTCCATCGTAATATTATCCCATTTACACTCAGGTATGGGAAGAGGTTGCATGACTCCTCTAGGCTACTGCCTTCCAGCTTTCACTTGTTGAAAAACTATACATCTTGACACAAAATCAGAAATCTCCCTCCTCATGTTATCCCACCAAAACTTTTCCTTCAAATCTCTATACATTTTGGTGCTACCAGGGTGTATAGAGAAATTGTAACTATGAGCATCATCCAACAATTCCATTTTTAGATCAGGTATATCAGGAACACAAAGTCTCTTTATAAATTTCAAAATTCCATCTTCATACACAAAGTCACTCAATCTCCCATCATTCACAGCTTTAATCTTATTTTTAAACTCTTCATCACTGGTCTGAGAACTCTTTATCCTTTCTAGTAAATATGGTTTGGCAATCATTTAAAAAAGTATTGATGTTTCACTTTCCATGGTGATTCCCATATCCATCGATACTAGATCCATGTATATAGGATCCTTTTCAACTCACATCTTGTTAAAAACTCCATGATATTTTCTTCTCAAAGCATCTTCAACCTTATTTTCCTTCCCTGAGTGGTAGTGTACTGTTCAATCATAATCCTTGAGTAGTTCAAGACATCTCTTTTTCCTCATGTTGAATTCATTCTGTGAGAAAATATACTTCAAACTCTTGTTATCAGTATAAATCTCACATTTTTCACCATAGAGATAATTTCTTCATATCTTTAAAGAAAATATTATAGCTTCTAACTCAAGATCATGAGTAGGATAGTTTTTCTCATGAATTTTTAGCTATCATGATGCATAGGCAATAACTCTATCATTTTGTATAAGGAAACAACCAAGTCCTTTCTTTGATGCATTAATATAAACAACAAACCCACCATTCCCCGATAGTAGAGTCAAGATAGAAGAATTGACTAATATTCTCTTCAATTCTTCAAAACATTCTTTACACTCTTTCATCCAAACAAATTTAACCCCTTTTCATGTGAGATTTGTTAATGGGTTAGCCAATCGGGCAAAATTCTGGACGAAACGTCGATAATAGCCTACTAAACCAATAAAAATTGGGTACCTCAGTTATACTTGTTGGTGCTGGCCATTCTTGGATTGCCTTGGTCTTTGAAGGATCAATAGATATTCTATCCTTAGAAACAATATGTCCAAGAAAATAAATCTCTTGAAACCAGAATTCACACTTGCTAAACTTCTCATATAATTAATTTCTTCTAAGAGTCTTCAGGATAATTCGCGAGTGACTTTCATGATCTTCGTAGCATTTGCAGTGTACCAAGATATCATCAATAAATACCACTACAAAGTCATAAAGATATTCCTTGAAAACTCTATTCATTATATCCATGAAGAAAGGGGGTGCATTAGTCAATCCAAAAGGCATTACTATAAACTCGTAATGCCCGTACCTGGTTTGAAATACTATCTTCAGAATGTCTTCCTTCTTCACACACAACTGATGATATCCAGATCGAAGGTCAATCTTTGAAAAGTGTTGAGATCCATGCAGTTGGTCAAATAAATCATCAATATGAGGTAGGGGATACTTGTTATTTATTTTTATAGTATTGATCTCCCTGTAGTCAATGCACAACCTCATAGATCCATCTTTCTTCTTAACAAAAAGGACAGGGGATCCCCATGGAGAAACACTAGGGAGAATAAATCCCTTATTACTCAATTCCTCTAGTTGTTTCTTTAGTTCCACTAATTCCACAGTGGTCATTCTATAAGGGGTCTTCGATATGGGCCTTGATCCAGGAATTAAATCAATGGAAAACTCAATTTCTTGTTCTGAAGGATGTCCAGGTAAATATTCTGGAAACACATCAACATATTCTTTCACAATAGTTACATCCTCTATTTGAACATTATTTTCCTCTCTCATAGTTATTTCATTCTCTTCCTCCACAATAATTGAATTTATTTGAGCTACTGGGGGTGGATCTAGATAAGAATTAGGTGGTGACAATTCTTCTTTAAAGATAAGGTGTTCTTTATCATCAACATCAAAAATAGTAACCTCCTTCTTCTTACAATAAATTTTTGAATCATGGTTTGAAAGCTAATCCATACCGAGGATTATATCAAATCCAATCATGGGTATGACGATTAGATCAGTAGATAAAGAACATTTATATTCCCTAATGGGGACTGATTCACAAAACATTGTTGCAATGATACTTCCCTTAGGACTTTTGACTGAAAAATCCCTTGTTAAATCAAATTATAAATATCTAATTTTATTATCAAACTGAGAAGATATGAAACAATGCGATGATAGAGGATCAAAAAAATCATTTTCTAAACTTGAGGAAACCATTAAATTACCCGCCACCACATCTTTCGGAGCTTCAACCTCAGCATTAGTGATATAATAATCTTGGCCTTGATCCCTTGGCCTTTTCTGTGGTAAGTTCTCCTGATGCTTAGGACATTCATTAGCATAATTCCCTCTTTCTCTAAAATTGTAGCATTCAACATCGATAGCCTCTTTCTTCCCCTTGTAATCATGAGCTTGGTGGCCTTTTTCACCACACTTGTAAAAGACTCTCATTCCATTCAGGCAAGTACCGGGGTGTTTCTTCCCACATTTACTATAGGATGGATATTCAATTTTTCCCTTCTTCCCCTTATTTCCATTTTCAGAGTGTTCGGCAGATCCCTTATTCTCTTTCTTTGCTTTAAAGTCGTAAGACTTAGATAATTCTTTTTCTATCTTCATAGCACATGAGACAATATCTTTGTATGACGGGAAGGATTGTGAGACTAATGCTTGATAGAGAAATGGTTTTAACCCATCAAAGAAATGATCAATATTACTTCTTGGGATACGTATATAATTTACAGCATGCCTCGCTAACCTTGTAAAGTTAGCTTCATACATTGCGACATTGTCATCCTCATTTTGCCTCAGACTCAGAAATTGTCTTTCCATATCCACTCGATGGTCATGAGGAAAGTATTTTTATAAGAAAATTTCTTTAAACTCCCTCCATTTGATACTTGATACTTCATAATCTTTCTTTGTGTTTTGAGTCAATGACCATCATTGATCAGTATCTCCAGTGAGGTGGTAAACTTCCATGACAACTTTTTCCCTTTCGCTACTCCCCAAGGCATGGAATATTTTCTCTAAGAAATTTATCCATTACTCAGCTATTAATGGATTTGTACTCCCATTGAATGATGGTGCTTGTTTCCTGATGAAGCGATCTAACATTGATCCTCCATGTTGTGGATCAGGGTGCTCTACCCGAGTAAGGTTATTATTCATAACATGAGTGAGTTGTCCCAATATAGTGATAAGCTTATCAGCACCAGTTGTATCACCATCTCCACTATAATTATCTTGAGCAGGAGGGAAATCCCTACATTGAGTGCGTGCGTTGATATAGTTTCCATTCCTTCCACTAGGTACCATTTCTAAACAATCTCATAAACTAGATTAGTTTATGAATATAAATACATAATTCCAAACTTGTAAAACATTTAACATAAACTGAACAGTTTATGGATATAATCCATAATTATAAAAATGTTTTCTTTAAGGAAGTATATACTCATAAACCCTTCATAATGGTTTGTGAATAAAATTATAATTATCCTAAGAATATCCCCCGGGAGTGTCGTAACCAAGAGTGAAGCAAGGCCCAGTGTCGTGCACCAGTTCCCGTTCGATTCTAGCTCAAAGCGGTGTTTTCGGGTTTTACCCCTAGGTACATCTGTGCCAAAGCCGCCCCTACTTGCTCGTATCCAGACAGGGATTTATTGCTTGGAAAACTCACAAAATTTCTATAATACCAAAATTCTAGGAAGTTCTTCTATACTAATCCACAAAGTCTATCTCAGGGCTATGTGCTCTAATCAGATTTTATCTAAATCTAGTTTCCAAGGTTTGTACTAAACTTCCTCTGATACCAACTATAACGCCCCGACCCTAGTTACCCAGAGTCGGTGCATTATTACATAACATTTTCATGATCACAAAATATCAAGTCTTGAAAGACCGATTAGTTTAGTAGCCTTGTAAGTACTAGATACATTCATAAGGTTTACATTACATCATAAAATGGAGAACTACAACAACATTGTTTCCACAGACAACAATACGATCCCATAGACTATCCTTGTAGGTCATTCATAATATACTTCTTCGCATACTAGGAAAAATAAAACATAGAAAGGGGTGAGCTCAGATGCTCAGTAAGGATAACAATATAGCATAAACTTTCATAAATAAGCATAAACATTTAAGGAAATGTATAGAACTAAAAAAATGCCTTTTCAACATAAACTTCATCATAATATGGAAAATATAAATTAAAATAATTTAATTTACTTACTCACATGAATATTCTACTAGTCAAATAATCACATGCAATATCAATATCCACTTTCTTAATGATGGAATGCAAAATTCCATACTTTCATAACCACATAGTCAAGGCCTTGTGCGAAGACTACAAATAAGATTTTGTCAAGGCCTTGTACCAAGACACTAGTTTGTATCATGAGACCTACCGATACATCAAGGAGCTATAGCAGGCTCCACCCATCACTTACTAAGTTTAATTCATTCCTCATATGAAAAGGTTTAAACATAACATAAACATTCATATTAAAATTAGCATACGAAATGTCAATAATTTATCCATAAATCATGGATTGTATAAAAATAACACATCCATGGTCAAACATATCAGAAAACCTTAAATAAAATATGGAAGTTTTGTATCATGATAAATCAACTTCAAAGAAACTTAAAATCCATCAAAGGATGTTGACATAGACGAAATCAAATCTTTTTTTAGAGAAATATCTCTTTCTCTTTTGAAATGATTTAAAATTCATATAATTATAAAGGAAAACATTTATTTTGGAAATATTATTATAATCTTGTAAGGTAATCTTTGATGATGTTATAATGGAGGAAAATAGCCTCACCCGCCGTTTAAGTTAAAAAAAGACATTCTTACCTTAATTTTGTCGAAAAGGTTATAAAGGACCTCGTTTGGAAAACGACGGAAAGATTACTTTATAAAAATATTATAAAAATTAAAAAGGGTATAAATTACTTTAACCCATATTCTATAAAATAGTAAGAATGTTTTTAAATACATTTTTAAGAAACAAGGATGTGGATTATAAAGAGGTCCCAGTAGATACTTACGTAAAAACAACCTCGGATAACAAAGAGATTGATAAATTAACCCTTACCTTGTACTTTTTATTGGTCGAGGGTAGGTTAACCTCCTGTATAATGATGAAATAATTGTTATTAAATTATACAAGAATCATATACATTAATATGATATCATATATAATCTTTTAACATTTCTTTGTTAATAATATCTTAGTATTATCATCGTTTCAGGTGTTAACGGTTTCATTTTCCATTATATTCTTTGTTATGTGAGTCATATTTGTTATGGATGGGATGTATCTTATTCATATACATAATGATATCAAGTCTTTAAACATTATTTTTAATCATAAAATGAAAATTATTCTTGAATGGATACAATGGGGAATGAATCTCATCGTGTTCGTGGAGATGGTAATCCGTACTTACGCACGAGTGACAATATCATACTTTTTATATTAAAATAATATATAATTGGATGGTATATCATATATACATAATAATTATCATGTTTTATTTATTATTTACATCAATTACACATCATTATTATACCCATCCAAATAATAATGTATTGAATAACAATTACACCACGACGTGGAGACGATAAGTCGTACGTACGCACGCATGGTGACATGTCATTCAAAGGATGGATAGAATAATGAATATGGTTTTACCATGTTTATAATAACATCACAGTATATATAAGATACTAGAGTTATTATTTTAGAATTGAAACAACAAATAAAGAGGAATTGGAAGAAGAAAGGAACTTGAAAGAGGTGATGAAATATTTACCTCTTCTTCAGGTTCTTCCTTTTGATTTGATCAAAAGGGATCCTTAGGTTGGATTTATGACTAAAGTAAGGCCTCTAGGATTAAGGTAGGAGAGTTTAGAGGGTATTTGGGTTGGGTTTGGTCGATCCAAATGGATTTTAATGTGTTAATTAGAGAGAAGGGGGAGTGCCCTTTTTATAAGAGGGGTGAGGGGCACCTTAGGAAAAGCTAGAAATATTATTTAATAATAAAATAATTTTCGGTTTATAATGGATACAAAGTGAATTATTTAAATTATAATATGGTTATGGGTTTAAAACCACTCAACCAGTAGGTTTTAGATAGGTTTTGGTCACTATATTAACTTTATCTTTTAGATTTAACTCTTGGATAAATAGTTTGACATTTACCATGTCTCTTTGTATTTTTATATTATGTGGTTAATAAACATACTATGTACTTACAAGAGAACCCCAAGTTTTTCATTAATGATAAGACTATAATTATATAAGTCCTTTGGCTGAACATTATATTTTTATGAATAGAATATCAATTAATAATATAATATTTGTTTTAAAAACTCTTTTATGTCAATTTCGACACTATTTGGAATTTTGTTTTTTCTAAATTCAAAACAGCATTATTACTTCAAAAAAAATTTATCTAACCAACCCTAAAATTTAATATTAACCTAGAAAAATATTTTAATTCATAAAGTCTCAAATTAAATTTATTTGGATATTTATAATATCAATTATTTTAATATTTCATTAATTAGGTAATTGCTGCATCATCATTGTGTCATAAATAAATTAAATTATTAATGATTTAAAAATATAAATAAAATACCATTATTTAGGAAATATTTTTATCTTTATAATTAATATTTATATTCAAATTTATCTTATGTATAACTCTATATGAAAAATGTTTTAGTTATTAAACTTTGATTTTAACTCTTTTAACTCTTCTTTAAATAAAATAATAATAAGTGTCCTAATCTAATTCAAGTGGACCAAAGAGGTTCATATTTTATTCCTAAGGTTTTTTTGGTCGAATTATACTTATACAATAGAATTACGACATGTGTTAGGGTAATAATAATATCATTTTTACCCTTAATTGCCCTATTTACTTTTAATCATGGTAAATAAAAGTAAAAAGTTACTATTCACCAAAAATTATTTTCATCTTATTGAACCACATTTTACTTACTGATATCAACCATGTCTCTAGGATTTTTTAAATTCAACTCACAATAGTGGTAAAATTATGTTTTATGTAAATTTTCAAATACTCTTAGGAGGTTGGTAAAAGACCGTAAAAAGTTCAATAAAATTTGTATATATCTAAAATTATTATAAATTGACTCCGATGAATTATATTGAACTTATATAGGTATTATGTATCTATTTTGACCTAAAATAAATTTAAATAAAATAAATAATTATTTAAATAAAAATTCAGTTTTAAACAATAACTCAATGTTTTTCACTATTCATCAAAAATTGAAAGTTTTCAGAAAAATACCAAAAATTCGCCCTAAGCTAATATCGATATTCCAAATCTAAAAATGAAGTCCATTTTGAAATAAAAAATTTATTAAATTTTAAAAAGTGGTTATTACTATTCATAATGGCTAGTTTGATTGGTTGTGGTGTGTTAGAACTTCGAAGTTGCGTACAACACACGCTACTATATTATTCAAAGAGAAGCATATCGTGGAAGATTGGGGTGTTACATGGTGCAAGTCCTATATCAAAGACTCCTTATAGAATTGACATTGTCGAATTAGTAGAGTTGAATAACTGACTAGAGGAATTGAGTGATAAGAAATTTATTCACACTAGTGTTTCTCTATGGGGATCCCCTGTTCACTTTATCAAGAAGAAAGATGGATCCATGAGTCTATACATTGACAATAGAAAAATCAATGCCATTAAAATAAATAACATGTATCCTCTTCCTGTCATTGACGATTTATTTGATCAACTTCATGAAGATCAATATTTTTTGAAGATTGCCTTTTGATCTGGATATCATCAATTATGTGTGAGGAAGTAAGATATTCCAAAAGCATCATTTCAAACTAGGAATGGAAATTAAGAGTTTATAGTAATTCTATTTGGACTGACTAATTCACCCTCTATTTTTATGGATCTAATGAATAGAGTGTTCAAGGAATATATTGGCAATTTTTTTGTAGTATTTATTGATGATATCTTGATATATTCTAAAATTTATGAGGACCATGATAACTACTTACGGTTTATTCTAGTGACTCATATAAGAAATGATTTATATGGGAAGTTTAGAAAGTGTTAATTCTAGATTCAAATAGTTTCTTTTCATGTCCATATTGTCTCTAATGGTGGAATCTCAGTTTATCTTGTGAATATAAAGGCATACCAGAAATGTCCTACACCAATGAACATAACTGAGGTATGTAGTTTCTTTGGTTTATCAAGTTACCATCGGCATTTAATTTAGAATTTTTCTCGATTAGTGAACAAGTTAACAAACCTTACTCATAAAGGGGTTAATTTTGTATAGACAAAAGAATGTGAATAATGTTTTGAATAATTTAATATGAGATTAATGAATGCTCTGATCTTGACTCTACCATCGAGAAATGGTGGGTTTTTTATTTATAGTTATCCCTCAAAGAAAGGACTTGGTTTTTTTCTTATATAGAATGATAGAGTTATTACATATGCATCAAGGTAGTTAAAAACTCATGAATAGAACTATCCAACTCATTATCTTGAGGTAGCAGCTGTAATATTTTCTCTAAAGATATGGATACACTATCACTATGGTGAAAGATGTGAGATATATATAGATCACAATAGCTTGAAATATATCTTCTCATAGAAAAAAATCAATATGAGGTAAAGGATATGGATCGAGCTACTCAAGGATTATGATTTTTCAATACACTGCCACTCAGGTAAGGTGAATAAGGTAGTTGATACATTGAGTAGGAAGGACCATGGAGTTCTGAACAAAATTTTGATAAGGGTCTTGTGTACATGGATCTAGAAAATATGGATATGGAAATTATCAAGGAAGGTGAAACATCATTAATTTTTCAATTGGTTACCCAATCGTATTTATTGGAAAGGATTAAATGTTCTCAGTCTGATGATGAGAATTTTCAAAGAAAATTTAAAACTGTTAATGATGGGAATTTGGTAGACTTCATGTATGAGGATGAATTTATGAAATTTGGGAAATGGATTTGTGTTCCCTCCATACCAAAGTTAAAAAGGGATTTATTGCATGATTCACATATCTCTAATTCTCTATACACCTTGGAAGCACTAAAATGTAAAGAGATTTGAAGGAACATTTCTGGAGGGATAATATGTAGCGTGAAATTGCTGATTATGTATCAATATAGTTAGTTTGTCAACAGGTGAAGGCTAAATGACAATATCCTAGAGGAGATATGAAGCCTCTTCCTGTTCTAACATGAAAATGGGATGATATTACTATGGATGTTTTTACTATATATCCAAACACTACAAGATATAATGATACAGTGTGGGTAATTGTTGATCGACTTATCAAATCTACACATTTCCTCACTATAAGGGAGAATTTTTCACTAGAGCTCCTTTCACGACTCTATATTAATGAAGTTGTAAGAATTCATGGAGCACCTATTTCAATTATGTTTGATCATGATCCATGATTTACATCGATATTCTTTAAAAGTCTTTAGAAAGTTTTGGATACTAAGCTTCATTTGAGTACTACTTATCACCCTCAAACTGACGGGCAGTTAGAAAGGACAATCAAAATTTTAGAAGACGTATTGAGATTAGGCTCACTTGACTTTCAATGAATGTGGGATCAGTATTTACCTTTGGTATAGTTTTCCTACAATAATATTTTTCATTCATGTATCCAAATGGCACCATATGAAGCATTATATGGAAAGAGATGTCATACACCAACTTTTTGGGATGAAGTTGGTGAAAAGAATGTTGTAGGCCTAAATATTGTGGAGGAAACAACGAAAAAGGTAAATACTATTCAAACACATATTAAATCAGTATAAATTAGGCAAAATAGCTATGTAGATAACCGGAGGAATGATTTTTAGTTTTAAGTGTGAGATCATGTCTTCTTGAAGGTATCATCATGGAAGGGTGTTATAAGATTTGGAAATAAAGGAAAATTGAGCCCTAGGTACATTGGACCTTTTGAAATCCTAGAGAGAATTAGAGTTGTGGATTATCATTTTGTGATGTCACTTAGCCTTTCTAAAGTACACAATGTGTTCTGCATCTTTTTGTTAGGGAAGTACATGTCAAACCCAACACATTTCCTCACTTCTAAAGGAATAGAATTGGAACCTGATTTATCTTATTGTGAATATCATGGATAGATTATGGACATTATAGAGTAGGTGTTGAGGAATCGGATGACTCAGTTGGTAAAGGTACTTTGGAAAAATCATAAAATTAAATAGGCGACATGGGAATCGGAGTAATTTATGATGAAGAACTACCCAAATCTCTTTATAAGGTGATATTCTAGAAATTTTGAGGATGACATTTTTTTGAAGGATAGGATAATGTAATACCCCAATATTTTATGGTGTGCCTCTTTTAAAATGTAACATCTTCGATAGTTTATTCTTCACACAACACTGAATTTAAAACTGTAATATACTATTAAATATGACCATTGGAATAGTAATGTGACCATTAGGAATAATAATAATATGACCAATAGAATAGTAACTTCACCTATGAAATTATAAAAAAAACTCGGGTAACTCATAAATGAAAACATGGTATATTTATATCATAGAATAAGTAAATAATTTTTTTAAATGATAAATTAACTTTTGTTATTTTTGTAAACATTTAATGTTTATTTAAAATTTTAAAATTAATATTATATTTTAGAAGAAAATTTATTTTCATAAAATAGATTCATAAATTAATATATTTCTTCTTATTATTATAAGATAATTTTATGATACCTTAATTAATTTTAAAAAGTATTATAAAATTAGTTATAATTTTAAAATTGGTATTTTTTATATAAATGGTTATTTTAATTAAAAAAATAAATTTCCCATATTTAGAAAATTAGTTTCATAACATGGAGTTCATTTTTGAATTCTAATCATCGAAAAATGGTTAGGCTGATTTTTTTATATTTTTCTAAAATACTTGAATTTTTTGTGAATAGTATAATACGGTAATTTATGGTATAAATACATTATAAGTTAAATACACTATTCCTTGAGTCATTGATTATGTAATAACCATAATCTAGAAATTACCTTCATTATTTTTATATATTTAGTGATAATTCTCAAACTAATCATAGTCTTGATCCAAAATAATAAACAAATGAATAAAATATTCAAAAAAAACACCCCTATCCTCCACTATAAATATCACCTCTTCTCCTCACACCTCCAAATCCATGAATCTTGATTATATTATATCCATTTCCTTTCTGAAACCTCTCCCCCATGTTCTATACTTTTTTTCCCCACCTAAAATACCATTTCAAAGTTCCTTAAGGAGGTTCTCAAGGTAGAGAATTCAAGAGGTAAAATCCTCTTTCATTCTTTTAATTTTCTTTCAATTTTGTTTATTTTATTATCCTTACCTCACCTACCCTGTACAAAGTGATATGATATCTCTAGTATATTTTATATACTATAATTTTATTATTTTAATGGAAAATACACCATCTAATCTCTTCTCCTTTTATTTTAAAGATGAAAATAGTGTTTATGAGGTGTTGATTTACCACCTTCATGGATGATGTGTTTTCATTTTTCAATTCCACCTTCAGGGATGGTCATAAAACCATTTTTATTTTTAAAAAAATTATAATATATGTATTACATCTTATATAATGTTATAAAACTAGTATATATACATAGTATTAATTAATGAAACAAAACTAGTTTGTGATGATCGAAAAACCGCCAAAATAATCTAAATGATCATCACAAACATCTTATCTAATGATTCATCCCCACCCCAAATAACTAAATGAATTATATAACCATTTAATATTCTATAAGATCATTAATGATATATAATTTCAATTCTGGATAACCATTTTCATTTTACATAATCTACCATATACGTATAAAAGTAAACCAATCATGAAAACCAAGAAAAAGAACACTCTTGAATGATGAAATTTAATCTTATAACTCATCAAAAAGACCATAAATTAACTTAATTAATTTATAATAAATAAAATATATGTTTAATAGAATATAAATTAAAGTATTAATAAATATAATTTCATTATCTAATACATTAAGCACAGGTGAATAACCCTTTAGGACATAGGGTAAGGGTTTCTTCCCGAACCTCCATTTTCCATTCGGGTTACGTGTTCTCTCTCTTTAACCCAATTTAATTCTTCATTATTTTTATATAATTATTCTAAATTATTTTTATATGTTAAAAATTCATGTACCAAGATCATTTCATCCTTTTTTAGGGTAAATACATGATTTTACAAGGTTTCCTTCTCAATTATTCCTGATAAGCAAACCCGATTAAAGGGAACTTCCTGATTTATTACCCATTTTCAAGTATCATCCATAATCTATTTTAAGTCTCCATTTTTTTTCTAAAATAACTATATTTTTAATGAAAACTTTATTTTTTCATTTCTTGTTTTATAAAAACTATTATTAAAAAAACAAAATATTTTTTCAAAATAACTCTTCTTTGCAAAGTAAAAAAAGGTTATTTATCTCAAGAATTCCTCGATGATTTTATTAGAGTATTTTAAACTATTTAAAAACCTTTTTTGAAACTTATTATTTGTTGATATTGATATATTATGATTATCATCTAACATATTTTATTAAATGGATTATGATCGGTTCGACTGTGGATGTTCTATTTCAATACCATTCACTATACTACTCAGAATGGTTAGTGATTATATTTACAGATTAGGGAAATTTATTTAAATTTCATATGTATGTGTTGTTTATGTCTCACCCCATTCATATGATAAATTTATTGAACTTATTAAGTGATGTGTGGGGCCTGTTATATCCCCTCGATGCATCGGTAGTTCTCATGAGATAGAACAGATATGGACTTGGATGAGGCCTTGCCCATTTATTTTTATAATGGATTTGGTCGAGGCCTTAACCATTTATTTTCATATGCCTTGGTCGAGGCCTTGAAGGTATATTTTCTATGTTCAAAATTATGCATTCCGTCATTATGATATTAGTAATTTATAATTCATGTGATTATTCAACTAGTAGAATATCCATGGTTAATTTTCTTTCTCATATAATTATTTATGGAAATATTTAATCATTTTTCACTCCTGTCATATTTTGCTCAAGATTATGATTTATCGGTATGTTTTTTTAGTTATTAACCATGAATTATTGTTTATAATAGCTTTAGTTGTATTTATTACCCTTACTGAGCATCTAATCTCACCCCTATCTTATGTTTTATTTTTCCCCGAGATGTTAAGATGTTTATTATGATTGACTTGTAGGGATAATCTAGGAATTTATAGATGTTTCCAATAGAGTTTCTATGTTTTTTTTTTACTTTAAACTTGTAATTTAAAACTTATGTATGTATCTAGTTTTCCAATTCTACTAAACTATTTGTTCCTTTGGGATGCTATCTACATTTCATAGTGACAATGTAATTAAGTAAGACACTGAATCTAGGTTACTGCGGTTGGGGTCTTTAAAATCCTCATAATTATATCTTTATTCTTGTTTTCATTGTACTTATTTTCCTTTGTATTGTTTTTTTATTTATTTATTTGTAATTTTTTGTGTCTGGTTTATGCTTTTACCCATCAAAACAAGTATTTTATTTTGGTTATCCTACCACCTAAAAGTAAGTCTGAGTTGTGACTCCCGATCAAAAGTCAAGTCATATAATAGGTTTAAGGATCCTGTAAAAAGTCTAGTTTGTGCCTCCATGTTTTTTTGAAAGGTAGAGTATGTAATAGGTTCACACACCTCAAAAATTGAGTTTCTTATTAGGTACCAATATTCTCACAGAGTATAGAAGGTTGAGGAGTGGACTATGATCTTGGTGATCTGAACTACTGTAAAATCTATTTTTTATTTTCTTTTATTTCCACTCCATTACACATCTTGACCACAACACTTAAATAAGTTTATTTAATTAATAAAATTATGATTGATTTTCTGTTTAAAATTTTTAAAATGACTATTAAATCCCCCCTAGTCTTTATTGTCATCTAGTGTGATCCAATAGTGACCACACAAGCAAGTGGTGGTTTTAAGAATTGTGTTACCTTTACCAATGACTTTTGTTGGTATAGTTATGTGATTATAATGAAACAAAAATATGAAGCTTTTGAAAAGTTCAAACAGTTTCAGAATGATGCATAGAATCAACTAGGAAATACTATTAAAATTATCCAATCAGATTTAGGTGGTGAATAATTAATTCAAGAATTCATTGATCATCTGAGGTATTGTAAAATTGTTTCATAACTGACCCCTCTTGGAACACCAAAATGGAATGGTGTGTCTAAAGGGAGGAATAGTACCTTGTTAAATATGGTTCGATAGATGATGAGTCTAGGTGACCTTCCTAATAAATTTTGGGATAATTCTATGGAAACTATTGCATTCTTACTAAACCACATTCCATCTAAAGTAATTATTAATGCACCATATGATATGTGGACTAGAAAATTTTCCAAAATGTAATTTTTGAGGATGTGGGTTTGTAAAGTGCCCATAAGATTATTGACTTCTAACTTTAAATAAATATTATCCCCGATTAGATAAATTCTTATTTATTAGTTATCTCAGGGAAACTATGGGATATTATTTCTATAACCCTAATAAACACAAATTGTTTGTACTCTGACATGCTACTTTTCTTAAGAATAAATATATAGGTCAAGGTGTTGGTAGATATAATGTGTAACATTAAGAAGTTCAAGACCAAAAAATATTAATTCTTCTTGAGATATAGGTTAAGTAGGATCAATAAAGAGGTGTGGAAGAAGAACATACTCAATTTACATAAGTAACTTGAAGTTCTGGTAGGATTCATTCTAAACCTGAGAGATATGGATTTCTCATGGCTAATAATGATGAAGTAACATTGAAAATGGATGAAACTAATACCTTACATGATGCTATTGAGAGTTTTAATTTCAAGAAATGATTAAAATATATGGAATCTAAAGTGGCTTCCATGTACACTGACAATGTTTGGAACTTGGTGGATGCACCTAGATTGGTAAAAACCATTGGGTGTAAGTGGGTTTTTTGTAAGAAAACTAACATGGATGGTAAAGTATCTGCTACAAATAAGTCCTAGTGGAAAAAGGTTATAAAAAATTATGGTATTGGCTATCAAGAAACCTTTTCCCCATTAATGTTGATTAAGTCCATTCATATTTTATGATTATGAGATATATCAAATGGATGCTAAAACCAGTTTACCTAATGGGAATTTATTCAAGAATTTGTATATGATATAGTTAAAAGGTTTTGAAGAATAAAATAATTCTTTTAAGATATACAAATTGCAACAGTCCATTTATAGATTGAATCAAGCTTTTTGGTGTTGGAATATTCAGTTTTATAATGTTATTAAAGAGTTTGGTTTCATCAAGAATGTGGATGATTCCTATTTGTATAAATGGATTAATTGGAGTATATTATTTTTTATAGTGTTTTATGTGGATTCCATACTACTCATTGGAAATGATATCCCAACTCTTTACTCTATGAAGATGTGTCTAGGTAAGTGCTTTTCAATGAAAGACACAGGTGAATTTGCCTATATACTAGGTATGAAGATCAATATATATAGATCTAAGAGGCCTCTTAGACTCGATCGGGACACTTGATTTGATAAATTATTGAAGTGGTTTATCATGGAGAACTCTAAAAAATGGGTTTTTCCAGTGTTACATGACACAAATATTAGGAAGTTTCATGATTCTTCTAAAGAGTTAGCAAGGATGTATATAATTTCCTATGTATTCTCTATAGGTTATATGATGTATGTCATATTGTATACTCAAACTAATTTTGTATATTATACTAGCATAACGAGTAGATACCAATCCAATACTGGTGAGAGTCTTTGGAGTGTTGTGAAAAAAAATTAAGTACTTGAGAAGGACTAAGGATTTGTTCTTGGACTTTATAAGAGAGGATTATATTTTTGTAAATGGTTACAAATGATAGTTTCCAATCAAATAGAAGTGATATGCTATTTCAGAGAGGTTTGATTTTTTTTATAAATGGTGGAGTTATCACTTGGAAGAGTTCCAAAAATGCCACCAAAGCGGACTCGATAATAGAGTTAGAGTACATCACTACAAAAAAATTTGCAAAGAAATCTGTTTGGATCTGAAATTTCATCTATGATCTTGAGGTGTTTCATAGAATTCAAGGAGCAATCAAGCTCTACTATGACAACAGTGGAGGTATCACACTGGATAAGGAACCATAGTCACACCAAAGTACTAAACACGTCCTTCACAAATACCACCTCATATGTGAGATTATTGAGAGCGGTGATTTAAGGATCTATTTAGTGACTATAAATAATAATGTAGCATGTCCATTGATTGAGCCACTACCTCAACAACAGCATGAGGTTCATGTTAGTTCTCTAGGTTTTCGATACTAGAGATATTGATGTAATGGTAATGTGATGTATTATGATTTTATAATAAAGTAAATCTTCATATATTATTCATTCAGATGTGTTGTAATTTATATAACATGAACAGTATAATGATTATATCCCCTCAAAGTAAAACTTTGAGTTGTCCATAGTCAATGATCATCATGGATTAGTATGGGTTATTATGATATGGTATGATTATCATGAATATAACCTTATACTCATCATAATGTATTTTATATGAGGTATGAAGAATGGATTTTTGAAGTGATAAGTAGAGGCATATCACTTAGATTGACCCATAAAAGTATATCACATGGAATGTCATGAAATAATTGATGTAATTATGTGTATATACATATTATCAATCATTCTTACCTAAGGTTGGTGAGATACCTAGAATGATAACCTTCATTCTTTGATACATTTCTTATGAAATTCTTTATGACTTAGCTAACCATGGGTTGGTTAAGTATGTTGTTGATCATGTCGTTGGTTGGACCACAACAAAGATAATATTTTTCCACTTGTATAATAAGTAAAGATATATGGACATTGATTGAATTAGACTGAGTAAATGGATGTTCATGCTTTATTGATTCACATATTATGTGGTTAGATACTTGGATAAGGGACATGTGATATTCTCATCAGTTAGATGAATGTAATGTGGTGTATTCATTGACCTGGTCAACCTGTTTTAGAGAATCAAGAAAATATGAGTTGGCATATACTAGATTAACATGTTCTAAATCTACTGGTCTACTAGTGTCATTGAAAAATGGATTATACAGGTATTCATGTGATGTATATGATACATATTATAGTTGACATTATTTTATAAAGATATTAGTATTTTTGATAGAGATCATGCCAGAACCCTTAGTAACTTGAGTAGTGTTGATGCTTTAATTGAGGATGCACTTTGCATACATCTATAAAAAAAGGATCTCATTTTTTTCAATTCTATTAAGGCTCGTAGGGTCACTCGGTTAATAATTTAGATAAGGATCATGTTTTGTATAAATATTTTGTTCCAAAATGAAGAGAGTTCAATGAAACCGTATTGAAAAGGTGTTTTCGATGGATTCGTAAATTTTTGTGAAGTTTGGGAAAAGGTCTATATGGGTTTTAGTGAAAGTGAGATATTGTTAGATGTGCACTAAAATAATATGCATGTGATGCATATGACTTAAGTATATGTTAGTTCCAAGGTATACTTACACCCAAACTCACGAATATAGTACATCCAATGTAATATAAGATGAGTGCATGCATCTACCACCTTCTAGAATGAGTGCATGCATCTACCACCTCCTTTCCACATGCTTTCTTTTAGTTACAAATCCATTATTAATGGATTAATTAATATCTTGTATATCCATTAAATGGGTTTAATGGATTCTTTCAATTGAGATTAATGAATGTGATGGCACCTGATACATTACATATGGCTAACATATTTTCATTAAATAGAGAACATCAGGTGTGGCCTATAAAATGGAATGAGTTCCCTCATTAGTGTTGTGTGATCATTAATTTCATGAAAAATTTTCTAAAGAACACACTAACCTCATTCGTTAAATTCAAGAAAAGGCACTAGCACCCATTTGAGTTTTACAAGAACCATCTTGTTATGAACATGGATCCATTGGTCAGTGTTCCTCCCCCAAAGATAAGAGGATTATTTCAACTGATTCATGAACTTTATCAAAATTTATCTCTCAAAGAAAGAATATTGTGTCCACCGGTGTCACATTTTATTTATTATGTTCTCTATTTACATATGAAAGTTTAATTCTTGAAGAAATATTGAGAAAATATGTGGGTTGTTTCTACTAAGCATGATCATAATATGATCCCACAAAACCCATCAGTGAACACTAATATAAAAACACTCTATACCAACGCACCTATAACAATGGTTTGAAAAAATTGTTGGTATAGGCCTATTTAGATATTGGTTTCCCAACGGTTTGAGTAAGCCGTTGGAATAGGTCCCTTTCTACAAATATATCCAAATGTTTTTTTAAAACCATTGGGATATTTCTCCCCAAATAAACAATAGACCTCCACTTTCCCCCACCGCCCACGTGTTGCCCTAAACTGGATCTCCCCTCTTCCCCATCCTGTAGACCGTCTTCCCACTATTCGATCCATCTGGATTCAAACCATTTTTTGTTCTATAAATTCAAATTTGTAAGTGCTAACTTAGTTTTAATGTTTTTCATCTATTTGATTTCTGTTTTTTGTTTTGATTTTACCTAAACGACAGCTCTGATATTCTTCCTAGAATGTGAACCATTATTCCTAACCATGGATCCATATTCAAGTCATTTTTTTTTCTTCCACTTCAAATTAGTAATCTCTAACTGAGTTATATGTTTTACCTCCATTTATTTTTTCCTTTTTCATTCCTATTTATTTTAAGACAGGGTTGTTTTTTGTTTTTTATTTTGATCAAGAAGCCATTATAAAATCTATTTTTGGTAAGACAAATTTTTCAATGATAGAAATTTGATTTGAAAATAAAAGAAAAGATAAGAGATAAAAATCAAGTGGAATATCACTTTTGTAGGATTCACCACACAACTGAGGTGGAAATTCTAGACAAGGAACTATTTAATGAAATAATTCCATAAGATTAACAATATTTGTTTGAAGGAGAAGTACTATGGTATGATGATATCTTAAATTTTTTTGTAACCTCTCATGTTCTATAACATATAATCCAACAACAATTTTTTATAATAAATATTGTATCATGGTTTTATTTTTTGTAAGATCCATATATATGGAAGTTTTATAATGATAAAATGATCAACATATGTTTCCCTAAAATTGAGGTATAATATGTGTTATAATTTTATAATAATTTATCTCATGGAGGTTACTTTTAATCTCAATGAACTTCTAGGAAAGTACTTAAATATATAATATATTATCCCAAACTTTTTAAGGATGATTTTGAGTTTTATAAAAATATGAGCAGTGAAAATTCACTAGAAATATATCTAAGAGATAATAAATACTTCAATGACCAGTTATTTTTTGTGAAATAGTGTATGTATGGGGTATAGACTTTATAAAACCATTTCGAAAGTCATTTGGATATTCAAACATATTTTTATTTGTTGACTATGTTTCAAAATGTGTGGAATCCAAGGCCAAAAAAATTGACAATTCCACTATTGTTTGTACTTTTTTTATTAATACTATATTTTCTGATTTAGAATCCTACAAGAATTCATCAGTGACTGATGAATCCACTTTCTCTACATGTGCTTGGAAGCTTTAATTAGGAAGTATAAAGTGCATCACAATACATTAACACCTTACCATCCACAATCCAATAAACAAGTTTAATTTTTTAAAAGTCATATTAAAGGAATCTTGGAAAATATAGTAAAGTCAAATATAAAATATATGAGCAAAAGGTTGGAAGACACCTTTTAGGTTTATAAAATATATTACAAAACCCCAAATGGAATGATCACATACTAATTTATAAAATAGAATAGTTATCATATCCATGTAGAGATAGAACATAAATCTTATTAGGAAGTTAAAGATATGAATATGGATATAGAAAAGGATGGATATGAAAGAAGACTATATATTCAAGCGCACACTGAAATAAAGAGAGAATCATTTGTAAATTATATAATTTACATGGAGAGAATGGGAGTATCACATAACTTAATGATTCAATAAAGCGACTTCCATCCCAGAGAAAATATATTTCTCTACAACTCAAGACTGAAATTAATGTCTGATGAACTTTATTCCATAGGGGAAGGCTCATTGACCATCAATAATGGGTATCTATTTAGTGTTGTTTTTATAGTTAATAAATGAGAAATGTAAGAATTTTTTATCAATAAATATAGGATGAAAAATTATCTCAATAATATGATACTATTACGAGTGGAAAAGATCACACTACTCTAACACTCCTACTAATGAACTCTTAGGATATACCAAACCAACTGAATTGAATTTAAATTACTTTATTTGACCTAAGTAGACTTGATTATACCCGAACAACACTAAATTACATCAAAATAAACTAAAATAAATAGAATTGAACTAAAGTGGACCTAACTAAAAGAAATTCTATAGTAATGATAAAAAATGAACTGAGTTGAACAATTCTCGTTTACTTAACAAAACCTATCTATAGTGTATTTTGTTGTCTTTTATATTATTATTCTCATATAGATTAGTGTGTTAGTTATGGTTTTATATAAAGTGAAAAATTCTCATTTACTTAAATATATTCTTTATTAAACTTCAAGCTTATTGATTTGCTTTCACGTAATGACGTATTACATTTTTTACAGAATGGATAGAAGTTGAATGTATGAAATAGATCAGATCTCAAGTGATTTTCAAATCAATTTTGAGAGATTTTTATATTTTTCATTTGACAATACTTCAGATAGTGGTCACATACATTTCGTATGTTATAATTGCATCAGAAGACCTTGGTTGAGCCATGAAGAAGTTAGCTACTGTATAACCGAATATGGTTTTCAAACAAACTAATATGTGTGGTATCACAATAGGGAGAAAATGGAATCTCAAAATTATGATGATCCAAATGAGAGGACTGGATTTGATATATTTTTTTATATGAATGGTTTTCGTTTATTCATCATCATGATAAGGAAAGTACGTCAACCCAAGATGACTTCGATACAAGAACACATGATATTTCTCATGAAAATGATTATGTTTATAAGGTGAAAAAATTGAATGATGCTACCACGACTCTAGTATATCAGTAATGTGGTAAAATGGAAAGGCTGGAATTTTTAATCTGATTGTTTCATGGGAAAACCATGTATGGGATTTCTAATACTACTATCAATTACATTCTTACCTTCCTAAAGTACTTACTTCTTGATGATGAAGAAATTCCATCAAACCACTATATGTAATAGAAGTTAATTGAGGAACTTAGATTTTCAAAAAACAAAATCCATTCTTCTATGAAATATTAAAGCTTATTCTGGGAGGAAACTGTTGAATGAAATGATTTTATAAAATGTGGAACATCTTTATGGAAGCCAAAAGTTGATGGAACACAATCTTTTGATCCATAGAAAGTAATGTGGAACTTTCCATTGATCCCTAGAATCCAAAATATTCTCATGTCTGTTGAAATATCAATAAAAATATAATGGTATGATACTGAGAAAAAGAAGAATAATGAAGAGTTGGTTCACCCTAAAGATGGATTTTCATGGCATAGATTTGATACTCGATATCCTGATTTTGCAGTTGATGTGCATAATGTGAGGATGGGTCTTTCATGTAATAGTTTTAATCTGTTTGGGAAGATGCTTACTTCACACAACACATGGACAGTTTTCATAAAAATTTATAACCTTTCCCCATGATTGTGTATGAAAAAACCTTTCACTTTCATGAGTATACTCATATCTGTCCCTTCTGATCCCAGCAATGATATAAACATATACATCAATCCTTTAATAAAATATTTGAAACTTGTTTGGGATGTGGGTGTGTGCACATACAATGCATGTTCAAAATACATATTTTAGATGTGTGTTGCACTTATGTGGATGATCAATGATTTTTATGATTATGCAATGATGTATGGATGGATCACGAAGGGAAAACTATTATTTCCTGTTTGTATTAAGAATACTTGATCTAGAAGACTAAAATATCATTGTAGTTTTATTTTTATGGGACATCGACAATTCTTACCAATGGACCACCCATATAGAAATAATCATCGAAGATTTGACAATACACTGGAGACTGGTGATCCACCTCAGCATATATCTAGAATTGACGTGCTTAATGAATTTCAAGATTTTGTGTTTTCATTTGAGAAGGGTTAAATGAAATATATAAAGAGGAAGAATATTTCTAATGATACCTGTTATAATCGGAAGAAGAGTGGTATCTTCTTTGAGTTTCCTTATTGGTCAACCAATTTGTTACATCATTACATAGACGTAATGCACATTGAAAAGAATATATGTAAAATGTTGCTTTCGATTATTCTAAATGTAAAGAGAAATACAAAAGATGATTTATGGTCTTGGTATGACTTGGTGGATTGGGGGATCAGACCAGAATTGCATCCTATGTGTATCAGGGAAAATAAATGGAAATTTCCATGTGCTTCTTATGTGATGACACCTGAAAAAAAAAATTCTGGAATTACTAGATACTATTAATTTTCTTTATCTCTATTCAAGAAATATATCCAAATGGGTCAACATAAGAGATTTGAAGCTGAAATCTTTGAAGACTCATGATTATCATGTCCTTTTGCATGAGTTGATTCCAATAGAAATCTGTCATATTTTTTCTAATAATGTAAGGGTTTCAGTTATTTGTTTTTGCCATTTTTTTAGAGATATTTTTGATAAGAAGTTGTCTAAGTATTTATTACAAAAAATGTTGACAGAGACACCATTAATTTTATTTGAGTTAGAGAAAATATTTCCTCTATCATTTTTCACATGCATGATGAATCTGACTATCCATCTTCCAACTGAAATACATCTCAGAGGACCTGTGTATTTTCATTGGATGTATCCAACTAAAATAAATATTTACACATTGAAATATTCTATCCATAATAGGAATCATCTTGAAGGTTCTATCATGAACGGTTACCTGGCTCAAGAATGTATGGATTTCTGCTCAATGTATTTGTCTGATCTTACTACGAGAATGAGCAGACCCATGAGAAATGAAGAATAATAGTATGATAAAATTGAACCCATTTTTTCATCACTTCCTCAAATAGGAGGAATTACCATATCATATACATTGATGACATTAAGCCTTGAAGAGCGGGAGATGGAACCTCATACAGTGTTGTTCAACTGTGATTTGTTCGATGACTATATCAAGTAAGTAAATTGAACATGTATATCTTATCTCATCTCTTATAATTTTTCATATCTGTTAAACTATTTCTATTTTTATCTACAGGTAACATAAATAAATGATAAATATAAATCATTTTTCTTTATCTTTGATAAGGAGAGAGAATTTTCATAGAAAATTTTTCTCTGCTTAGTTGAAATTGAAGGTAGAAATATTAGTGTAATAAATAAATAAAATCAATATTTCATTAATTTTAATATTTGTTTATATTTCAGGTATCGAGTTTTCTTGCTGACTCTATCTATGAGGAAATAAGAGCTTTGAATTTTGGCCCTAATATTGTGGTATATGAATGTAAATCAATTGTGATAAATGGGTACAGATTTATTATTACTGAATGAGAAAAGAACATGATAACACAACATGATGGTGTTATGATAACTGCCACAACATACTGTTATGCCAGTGCATCAGATAATAGACCTTGTTTTGAAAATGTAGTTTATTATGGAGTCATTGAAAAATATATATTGGATTATTACTCTCATGGTCGAGTCACTATGATGAAATACCAGTGGTTTGATTCGATGATGAGGCAGTTCACCTTTATTGATGAATGTGGGTTTCGAGTTATTTACATGACTCGCACTCTTGCTACCGATGAACCATATGTATTGGCATTAATGAAGAAACAATTTTTTTATGTCAAAGATCATATTTGACCTAAATCTGGTGTCATTATTAAAGTAATTCCAATATAAGTTTTTGATGATGGTGATGATGTAATTGACACCTCCCTACTTCCATTGGCACCATTCCATTAATTACTTATGATGACTCCAATAGCTCAATTGTTAGAGTTAATTGTGAACCTGAAGTTATGGTGGGAAATATATAGAATCATTCATCCATGTTCTCATTTATTTTTCTTTATATCAACTTGGGTTGTTAAGGGTGGTACTATTCAAAATGATTGAATATTGATTACAAATATTTTGTATCCGACTTGAAATTAATGATAATTTTCAATGTTTATTGGTTTCAGTTTTATTTAAGTTGCATTTTATAATATTGAATTGTATTGTATTCAATCCTACAAAACCAAACACAACTAAAACAATTAAATTAGAATAAAAATCAAGAAGAATTGAATTGTACATATTAAACATATTGATATGAAAATAAAAACGAATGACAATAATGACCTAACCAAAAAATAGCTAAATTACCTAACTAAAAATATGAACCAAATGACCTAAGAAAAATAATTCATGTCTCATATTTTTTGTTTTTTTGGTTATACATTGGTTATCCTTTTATAATTACATTCATATTTGTTTTCAAATGAAGTAAATGAAACCTATTGAGGAGTAGGGAAGAAAAAGGATGACAGACAACAATCTTCGAATGATTGAGATGGGCATTCATCCATTAGTGCCTGTTGTGAGTATTTTATTTCAAATATATATATATATCAATAATATATAATTTCATGTGATTAATTTTGTTTTAAAATTTTATGTAGGATCCACCACTTAGTTTCAGTTATTCGATGAGCAGCCTAGTAGTGGTCCCATTAATCAAGTCGATGGTATGAGGGGGTGGTACGAAAGCTAGGTGCTCGAGTTGGCATACCCGATTAGACCCTGCCCCTCCCACTGACGTACCATCTTCCACACATTCTGATCTCATTGTGTCATTAGGGACACACAGTATATTTAGCCATCCCATGTTTCCACCGACCTTTACATCTGAGCCTCCTCATCTATCTTTACCGTATTCGATGATGATTCTCACTCCTCATCCATATCATACATTTGGATATCCATTCATGCCATCTTCTTTACCATACACTTCTTTCTCTCTGATCTTCTACATTCCTTCTTCGACTCTTGCTCTGACACAGTTTGTGCCTACGGAGCATACACTGGGACTCACTCCACCTGTGTAGGGTGATGTTCCATCAGTGCCTGTGAATCCAGTGGTGCCCATTGATCAGACTGTCGTAGTTATATTTTATAACCCTAATAAAAAAATACCATAATTTATTTTCATTATAATATGTATTGATATAATATTTGTAACAGCTACATCTATTGATAGGCAGTGGGGGAATACACGCATGAGGATGGTTTGGAACTGCCGCACGCAATTGATGGTGGACTACAACAAAGACAACCAAATTATTGAAAACACATGGCAGCAATGTGACTCTTATCTAATACTCTGACATCATTCTCGTCAACCTGATCTCATGGAGATGGTTTTCAAACGAATTCAAGGATAATGCTTGGGCATAGATATGGGTAGAAAATCATTTGGATTTACTGCAATATTATTTTCGTATTTATATGAATTAATATTTTGGTTTCATCTTTTTTTTAATTTTCCCGATGGTGAGAGTGCACAGTCAGCACGTCTAATGGAATTAGGTGATCTTTGGAGAGCCTATAAGTACGAGTTGTATATTTGTTGGTGTTCTAGATTTGTAAAAGAGATAGAGGCAGTACCTATCATGAATTATTTTCTGATAGAACAGTATCGGTAAATGATTACTCATTGGACGACTACCAAGTTTAAGGTATTAATCACATTTGAGGTTTATAAATAAAAAATTACATGATTTGCATTAATATTATCTTTTGTATTATTGAATTTTATTAAGGAATTATATAGAAAAAAAATAATACTAAAAAATAACTCCACACTTTGGGGTGTACTATGATGTCAGATCATGAGAGAAATTAGGTACAAAGTCATTTATAATTTTTCTTTATAACTTTTATTTTCTATTGTTTCTTCCATAATTCATTCGATTTCTAAAGTTTTGATATAATTTTAGTTATGAAATTCATTATTGGTAACCTATTTTCAATTATGGTTTCCTACAATCAATGTCATTATAGAGGGTGGTATTGAATATAAAAGGACGTGTGCCTCAAGCAAAAATGTTTTTCTCAAGTAGAAAAAAAAAGAGTTAACAAACAGACACAACAGTAGATTGTAAGTTTTAATTTATGGATTTTAATTTTTAATATCTATTTTGTAACTTAATAATCCATTTATATTTGTAACAGGCTGCTTTGTAGGCCCTTTATTCCTAGGAACCTGACAATTTTGGGTCAAATGATCATTTACATCAGGTTTTGGGAGATGAGCACCATGGAAAAGTATGTTGTTGACCTAGGAAGAGTATAGTCTCGATGAGGTATTGGCCCTCTTCAGGTACTAGTTGTATTACCACCATGTTGTAAAAGGTTAAGGCGTAGGAAGAACAAGCCGAAAAATGGGTCACACGGGTGGAAGAATGGGTTGAAAGGGAAAACAATGAATTTATGAAACTGATGAAAGTTTTATGTCCATCACTTCCACTAGAGACCAGCACGGCATGTAATGCATATATTCCATTGAAACATTCATTATATAGCACACCAAGTAGCAGCCCTAGTGGTGGTTGATATAATGTCGTTCATGGTGATGTAGATGGTGAGGATGATGGTGAGGAAGAGGCTGAGGAAGAGGGTGATACTGAGAAGGCTGAGGATGAGACCATGGAAGAGGCCAAGGTGGAGGAAGTGGGTGAGGATGAAAATGGGTATAAAGACAGGGATGAAAATGGGGACAGGGATGAGGATGAGGATGAGGCTGATGATTATAGTGATGATAGTGATGGTGATGAGGGATAGATTGATCCATTACATTTTTTACTGACATTACTGACATTTAATGTTTGATGATTTTTTGTGACTAAATATATGTGTGATATTTTGTATGTTTGTTATCATAAATTAAATGCATCAATTGATTTATTATGTTATCATTATTTCAGTATTGGTTTTTTGGTATTTGAGGATGCTCTTGCATTGCAGGTTTTGTTTGTTGAAGATGTTTTGTTGGTTTCATTGCAGTTTGAGGATGTTCTGTTGGTGTTTTGATTACAGTGAGCAGTTAGTTTCATTATTTACTGTGTTCTATTGTGATTGATGGCAGTTCCGATTGCAGGAGAATTATTTTTTGATGTTTTGATCAAGTTCATTTCATTACAGGTAGTTCTTTTTTGTAGGTGGTGAATTATGTTCTGGTTGTAGGTCGTTTTTTGGTGCATTGCAGGTGTTGAGGTGCAATGCATTGCAGGTAGTTCTTTATAACTTGGGGTATTATGAAAGATAGAAAGATTTATATACTCTTTAATGATAGTGTGAGTAATTTACATGGCCTTGTTGTATAGTATCATTCCTGTAATACTATTGAGTCATCTACAATCATATAATTCATTAAATTTCATTCTTTATCTTAATAATATGCTTTAAGTACTATGTTATTCGATAATGAGATTTTAGACAAAGGGTTTTTGACAAAGTAATGGTTTTTATTTCATTATATGAGTGTATTATTTAACAATTATAGAAGAATAATGTGAATGATTTTCAATATCATACACTGATCATATATGTTTTTTATGCATTAGGATATATAATATATTTCCTATTATAAATGTTATCAAATGTGGATCCACGATTGAAAACATAATAAGAGACTATAAAATTTCATGTCACAATACCTAGAGTACTTTATTAACAGTGGTGGGGGATACAATTAAACACCCAATGTATACCCCACCCTCTAATGTTCATGTCAGGTTGGGATTTATCAATTAACTAGTTAAGAGTATTTAAATTGTTGTGGTATGAATGATGGAGGTCTCCAAATTGACTGAAAATGCACTATTTATTTATTATGAACCAACATAAAAAGTCCCCCACCCTCAAATACATATTTTCGATAAATGATAGAGGCTAAGGGAATCACCCTTTACCTTGAGCATATAGTTTTTAGAGAAGGACCCCAAACCGATGTATAGATATTTTCATGTCCTCATATCCATTTTCCGGTGAAGGCATCAGCTGCATAATTGTATTCCCTCCATGTGTGACCAACATGAATTCTCAGGTTGAAAAAAAATTGATGTTACTAAAAATATAACCCAACTCCCATGGTGGAAAATCCTTCCCTTGAATGAACCATACTATCAAAGAAGAATCAAATTCCACTTCCACGATTGCAATATTATATATCCTGCAAAACACGGTATCAGTAACCACACTAGTGGAAAAAACGTTTAACACGTCAGCATTTTTCACGTCGGTTCTATATAACTAACATGAAAAGCTGTAAAAATCAACTTATCACATTGGTTATTGTATAACTGATGTCATAAATCGATGAGAATCATTTTTTACAATGGTTATTTTATAACCGATGTAAAAAATATTGACATTAACTTTATCATGTCGGTTATTTTATAACTGACATGAAATATCGAATCTGGGTGATTTATTACATTGGTTATAAAATAATCGACATGACAAAGAAAATCTCGGAAATTTATCACGTCGGTTATCAAAATAACCGACGTGATAAAGTGCCATTTATAACGTCGGTTATTAAATAACTAACGTTATAAACACAAAAAAATAGTTTATCACGTCTGTTATTAAATAACCAACATTATAAACATAAAAAATAGTTTATCACATCAGTTATTAAATAACCAACGTGATAAATCTTTTAAATGATTTATCGCGCCCTGTATTCAGTCATTCTGTTTTCTTCGATCGGGAGACATGTGACTCATCTCTCTCGCATGGAAAACCTAGAAAGGATTCTTTGAATCTATGCCCTCCAACCTCATTTTTCCAACATCATTCATTATCTTTATTATCACCAGATCTATTAGGTCGACTCGTAACACTCAAGTAAGCCTCACACGGCTCGGTTTCAGTTTTTATTTTTCACGATGCCCTAAACTAATTTTTTGAGATGTTATTTTTCTATCTTAATTCTTGTAATCATGGTAAATTTCATAGTGTTAATTTATACCATGCTAAATTATTTTTTGGTAAAATAAACAATGGAAGTGATATCATGCAATTTTACAATTTTTGTGTGTTATATCATGTGTGTGTGCGCGTACATGGGGTGTCAACGGGGGTGGGCTGTCCAAGTGGGTGGGGGTGTCCGGGGGTGGGGGGATGTCCAGGGGGTGGGGGTGTCCAAGGGGTGTCAAAGGGGGGGGTGGTGTCTAGGGGGTGCGGGGGCTGTTCAGGGGGGTTGGGGGTGTCCAAGGGGGTGGGGTGGTGTCCAGGGGGTGAGGGGGTTGTCCAAGGGGGTAGGGGTGTCCAGGGGGTGGGGGTGGTGTCCAGGGGGTGAGTGGGCTGTCCAAGGTGGCAGGGGGTGTCTAGGGGTGGGGGTGTCCAGGGGTGGGGGTTTTCTAGAGGGGTGGGGGTTGTCCAGAGGGGTGGGGGATTTCTAGGGGTGGGGCTGTTTAGCGGGTTGGGGGATGTCCATGGGGTGGGGGGGCTCTCCAGAGGGGTGGGGGTTATCCAAGGGGGGTGGTGGTATCCAGGGGGAGTCCAAGGGGGTGTGGGTGGTGTCCAGGGGGTGGGGGCTTTCTACTGGGGTAGGGGTGTCTAGGGGGTGGGGGTGATGTCAAGGGGGTGAGGGGTATGTCCAGGGGGTGGGGGTATCCAGGGGGCGTCCAAGGGGGTAAGGGGTGGGGGTGGTGTCCAGGGGGTGGGGTGGTGTCCAGGGGGTAGGGGATGTCCAGAGGGGTTGGGGGGGATGTCCAGGGGTGGGGGTTGTCCAAGGGGGTGGTGGTGTCCAGGGGGTGTCCAATGGGGTGGGGGAGGGGTCTAGGGGGTGAGGGGGATTTCCAAGGGGGTGGGGGTGTCTAGGGGTTGGGGGTGGCGTCCAGGGGGTGAGGGGGTTGTCTAGGGGGTGGGGGTGTTCAGGGGGTGGGGTGATTTCCAGAGGGGTTGGGGGCTGTCCAGGGTGTGTGTGTGTGTGGGGGGGGGCTGTCCAAGGGGGTGGTGGTGTCCAAGGGGGTGGGGGTGGTGCCCAGGGGGGGTGAGGGGGATTTCCAAGTGGTTGGGGATGTCCAGGGGTGGGGGTGCTGTCCAGGGGTGAGGGGACTGTCTAGGGGGTGGGGGTGTCTAGGGGGTGTGGGGTGTCCAGGGGGTGTCCAATGGGGTGGGGGTGGGGGTGGTGTCTAGGGGGTGAGGGGGATTTCCAAGGGGGTAGGTGTGTACAGGGGGTGGGGGTGGTCTCTAGGGGGTGAGGGGTTGTCTAGGGGGTGGGGGTGTTCAGGGGGGTGTCCAAGGGGTAGGGGTGAGGGTGGTGTCTAGGGGATGGGGGTGTCCAGGGGTGGGGGTGGTGTCCAGGGGGTGATTGGGCTGTCCAAGGGGGTAGGGGATAGCTAGGGGTGGGGTGTCTAGGGGTGGGGTGTCTAGAGGGGTGGGGGTGTTGTTTAGGGGGTGGGGGCTGTTCAGGTGGGTGGTGGTGTGCAGGGGGTGTCCAAGGGGGTAGGGGTGGTGTCTAATGGGGTAGTGGGTGGATAGCCCCCTCACCCTCTAGACACCACTTCCCCACCCCCTGGACACCCCCACCTCCATGGACACCCCCCACCCAATTGGACACCCCCTACCCCCTTGGACACCCTAGACAGCCCCTACCCCCATGGACAACCCCTACCCCCTTAGACTTCCCCCACCACCACCACCCCCCTGGATAGCCCCTTACCCCATTGGACACCCCCTTGGTATATATATATATATATATCCCAACGGTTTCATTGAAACCATTGAAATATTTTAACTTCAGGTAGTCTATACCAACGATTCCTGTAGAATCATTGGTATAGGGCTATTGCAACGAACATCATGCCAACAATGTGTGAAACCGTTGGGGTATTCTATCCCAATGGTTTTAGTGGTTATCCCAATGGTTTAAAATCATTGGGATATGTGTAATTTTCAATAGTGAATGTATACGTATTTTAATATTTATACTTCATATTTCTTTTTTACAGAAGGGTGAATTTTGTATCCAGTTTCACCAGGATGTATTCTTTGTGTACCTTAAGAAGAAAGGATCCCAGATGAAGTTAAAATTGTTATATCTAACTATATTTTATTTTTAAAATCATTTTCATGCAAAAAAATTTCAAATACACACCCCCATGGACACCCCCCACCCCCATGGACACCCCCCCTCCCATCCCCTGGACAGGCCCCCACCCCCTGGACACCCCCTACCCCCTTGGACACCCTGGACAGCCCCGACCCCTGTGGACAGCCCCTACCCACTTAGACAGCCCCCACCACCCCCATGGACATCACCCTACCCCCTTGGACACCCCCATGGTATATATATATCCCAACAGTTTCATTGAAACCATTGGAATATTTTAACTTCAGGTAGTTTATACCAACAGTTCCTATAGAATCGTTAGTATTGGGCTATTGCAACGATCATCATGCCAACGGTGTGTGAAACCGTTGGGGTATTCTATCCCAACGGTTTTAGGGGTTATCCCAATGGTTTCAAATCATTGGGATATGTATAATTTTCAGTAGTGAATGTATACATATTTTAATATTTATACTTCATATTTCTTTTTTACAGAAGGGTGAATTTGGTATCCAGTTTCACCAGGATGTATTCTTTGTGTACCTTAAGATTAAAGGATCCAAGATGAATTTAAAACTTTTATATCTAACAATATTTTATTTTTAAAATCATTTTCATGCATATTTTTTTCAAATACGCATAGATTTGTTTTATATTTTAAAAACAATTTACATTCAAATTATGATATTTTTCATATAAATATATATTTGTATTATCTTAACAAGATGTATAATTTTGATATTTTTTATGGGAAATAATGAGTTGAATTTAGATTACGACACATCGAATGAGTGATGAGTATGAGGAAGGTGTTGATTCCTTTTTGGAATTTGTTAAATGAATTGTTCCAAGCAGTGACATTTTATTCTGTCCATGCCTGAAATGTTTGAATATGAAGAAGTTGAAAAGTAGAGAGATCAAAGATCATCTGATTTTTCATGGTTTTAATATGAGTTACATCCCTTGGATTTGGCATGGTTAAACTGGATAGAATGTCAGATCTACTAATGATGATGATTTGCAATATGGTAACTCTGATGTAATTGAAGAAATGATTCGTGATATTGCAGTAGAACAAATTGATATAGAACTGAAAATTGCACGTCTATATGGTGATGATGAAAAACCATTGTATCCTGGTTGTATAGATTTTACAATTTTTTCGGCAGTGTTAAAATTCATTAACTGGAAGTCGAAACATAGATGGAGTGACATAAGTTTTACAGAGCTGCTACAATTGTTGAAAGACATTCTTCCAAAAGACAACAATATTCCAGATTCACATTATAAGGCCAATAAAATATTGTGCCCAATGTGATTGGGATACAAGAATATACATTCATGTTTGAATGACTGTATGATATATAGGAAGGAATATGAATTTCTGTCAGAGTGTCCTAAATTTGGGACATCGCATTATAAGTTAAAAGAAAAATCACAAGATGATGTAGATATTACAGACATCCCTTCCAAGGTATTTTGGTATCTTCCTGTAATTCATCGTATGAAATATTTATTTGTTAATTCACATGATGAAAAAAGGTTAATATGGCATGATGATAAGCGGATATGTGATGAAAAAATACGTCATCCAGCTGATTGTCCACAATGGAATAAAATTGATGAGAAGTATCCTAAATTTGGAAATGAAATTAGAAATCTCATACTAGGGTTGTGCAAATATGGAATAAATCCATACCGAACCCTCAGTAGCACACATAGTTCATGGCCTGTTTTATTGGTAATTTACAACCTCTCTTCTAAATTTTGTATGAAGTGAAAATATGTCATGTTGAGTATAATGATCTCTGGTCCGAAGCAACCCAGAAACGATATTGATGTTTTCTTGTCACCATTGATTGATGATTTGAAAATTTTATGGGAGGATGGTATTAGGGTGTATGATTCTTATAAAATGGAATATTTTCAACTGCATGCAGTGCTTATGTTCACTATAAATGAATTCCCATCATATGGAAATTTTTTGTATATAGTGTTAAGGGGCATAAAGCATGTCCAATTTGTGAACAACAGAATTCATATTTTCAATTGCATCATGGGAGGAAAACAGTGTACATGGTTCATCGAAATTTTTTGTCTATGGATCACTCTTATAGAAGACCAAAAAAGGCATTAAATGGCTCACAAGAATTTTATTTTTCTTTAAAACCTTTATCCCTTGATGTGTATTTTGAGAGGGTGGAAAACCTTGATGTGACATTGGGAAAGAAATACAAATATGATAATGATAGACATATTTGGAAGAAAAGGTCAATATTTTTTTAGCTACAATATTGGAGATATCATGAAGTGAAACATAATATTGATTTCATGTATGTGGAGAAGAATATTTGCGATAGTTTGATTGGAACATTGTTAGATATTAAAGGAAAGACAAAATATGGGTTGAATGCCAGATTAGACTTACTATCAATAGGAATAAATTTGGAGTTATCTATCACTCCTAATGGAAGACAAACATTTCTTCATCCGGCTTGTCATACATTATCCAAGAGGGAGAAAATTAGCTTTTTTCAGTGTCTTCATGATATCAAAGTGCCTCAAGGTTATTCTTCAAATGTAAAAAATTTTGTCTCTTTGAAGGATTTAAAGTTGATAGGTATGAAATCTCATGATTTTCATGTCATGATGCAACAACTTCTACCAGTTGTATTGCGTGGAATAATTCCCATCTGTGTCAGAAACACTATAATAAAGTTGTGTTATTTTTTCAATTCAATTTTTAATATGGTGATTGATGTGAATGCTTTGAAAATTTTGGAAAAGGATGCAATTAATATAATTTTTCAATTGTAAATGTATTTTCCTCTATCTTTTTTTGATATAATGGTGCATTTAATGATTCATCTGGTTCGAGAAATAAAGCTTTGTGGACCTTTATGTCTTATTTGGATGTATCCTTTTTAAAGGTATATGAAAATATTAAAGGGATATGTTAAGAATCCATATTGACTTGAAGCCTCTATTATTCAAAAGTATATTTATGAGGAGGTTTCAGAGTTTTGTACGAGCAACTTTTCTATGGCGGAGCACATAGGTTTTCCTACATCTCTCCATAAACGAGTTAATAATGAGGGAAAGGTGATTCGTGGATTGAAAGTCAAATCATTATCAGCTGAACAGATTAAAAAGTTAGAATTATACATTTTGAATAACATATCTAATGCTCAACCATATATCACATTGCATGTTAATGAGTTGAAACAATGTCATCCTAAGAAGAAAGAAATGTGGATTTTGAATGAGCACAACAAAACATTTTTTTCATGGTTTAAAAAGACCTTTCTTGGTAGATCAGATGTATCAGATACATTAAGATGGTTAGTGGGTGGTCCCTGTTTAAATGTGATAACATGGTTCGGTTATGATATTAATGGATGTACATTTCATACAAAAGCTCGGGACAACAGAAGTGTATTTTAGAATAGTGGTGTATTGGTGTTTGCATAAGCAATTCATTTTTCGAGTTCTAAAGTCAAAAACTCAATTTCTGCATCAAGTGCATATTATGGAGTCATTGAAGAAATATGGGAGGTTGATTACTTTAAAATTAACATTCCTATTTTTAACTGCAAATGGTTTATCGATAACAACAGTGTCAGACCCAATGAATTTGGAATGGAAGTTGTTAATCTGAATAGATTGGAAGACACAGTATATTCTTTTATGATAGAAACACATGAAAAATAGATTTTCTATGTAGTTGATCAATCAGATATGTAGTGGTCTATTGTTTTACAAGGGAAAAAACAATATGTTGGTGAGGATAAACTTGATGAAGATGTTTAGTTATGAGAGATCCCTACTTTCATTGAAAGATTAGCAGAACATAATGATGAGCATGTTGAAGACATGGTTTGTTCCATAAGGAAAAATCATGACGAAGGAATTTGGGAAACAATTCATTTGTACATTCCTAATATTATAGGTAACATATGTTTATTTCTTATTTACATTTATTATTTTCATAAAATGTTAGATATTGTAATTGTTTTCTTTATTAAAACTTGTATTAAAACAAATAAGTATAATTTTTTTATTTTAATTTTGTTTAGTTTAGTTTATCATGTTTACCATTACGTAAATTATATATCTATTATTTTTGTTGAATGAAAATTACTTTACCAGGTTTACCATGTTTACCATGTTTACCATGTTTACCATGTTTACCATGTTTACCATGTTTACCATCTTTACCATGTTTACCATATTTACCATGTTTACCATGTCTACCATGTTTACCATGTTTACCATGTTTACCATATTTATAATGTTTACTATGTTTACCATGTTTACCATGTTTACCATGTTTACCATGTTTACCATGTTTTCCATGTTTTCCATGTTTACCATGTTTACCATAGTTTACCATGTTTACCAAAGTTTACTATAGTTTGCCTTTACGTAACTTATATGTTTATTGATTTTGTTGAATGACAATTGCACTACCATGTTTACCATTTTTACCATCTTTACATTGTTTAACATGCTTACCATATTAACCATGTTTAATATTACATAACTTAGTTCAATTTTCTATTTTCTATTTACATTAGTATTTTAATATTTGATTTTGTATATTTTTCAACTAATGTTTGTTTGTTTTTTGATTTGAAGGATAATGACAGATCAATCAGTTGATCAACCACGTGATTCTAGTGATGAGCATAATGACCATACCTATAGGGAGGAACATCCACATGCTCCTCTTGATGTTCCCCAATCTTCCTCATGTGCTCCCATAACAACAAATAATAGTTCAAGAGTTGGTAAACATGGGTGCACATGTTTACCAAAATTATCACTTGCCCATACGCATGATCAGAGGATACTCATTGAGTTTGATGAGAATGATATTACTAGAGGTCCAAATGAAAAATATTTTAGGAGTTTTGTATCAACTCAGGGTAAGAGCAAAGTAATTATTTTGTATGATGATTGAAGATGTGTGGAGAAATAGATAATATCTCAGTTGTGGGAGATGATTTTGGTAATATATTTTTCTATTGTTTGCCTATTCTTAAATGTTTCTAGTATAATATGTTTACCTATTATTTATCATATGACATTTCATATTCCTGACACTGGAGGAGTCAGGAAGAAATTTTTATCGATGGCTGCTAGGAGATTGAGGGATTTCAAATCAACCCTCACATCTGATTTAATTTTTGGTCATAGGAGTCATGACAATCCATGTCGTATATATCCTTTCATAGATGAAGACACATGGATATGGTTTATTGAAATTAGAAGAAAAGATTCATTTTTGGTAAGGGCAATGTAAACTTTTATAAGATTTCTTATATAAATGATCTTATTAATGTTTTGTTAATGATTTCTTATTCTTAATTTACAGTAAACAAGGACATCTCATCTGGAGATCCAATCTATAAATTTTTACCCTCATGGTTTATCTCGGGGAGGGTATACATTATTGGAAGAGCAAATGATAGTGGAAAAATTACAAAAACTGAGAGCTGAGTCTTCAATCTCTAGAGAGGTTTACCCTCTATCCCCTTAATCTAGACATGAAAAATAGAAGAGAGCTTGGATGGGAAAAAAGGGGAAATATCTTTCGGATTATTCGAGAATCATAGCTGAGAGGATTGTAAGATATTTATTTTATTTATTTAAGTTAACTATATTATTCATTTAATTTTAATCATTACAGAAATGTTCAATTAATTAATACAAGATTATCTTGAGGAGCAGATCTCACAGGGGGTATTTACAACTGCTGGGAGGCAAGGTATTTTATCTGCAACATTGGGAAAGCCTGAACATCCTGGTCGTTTATGAGGATATCTGACGGATGTATTGGTAAGAAAAGTGTTACCAAGTTATTCAACTTCTTCTATTGAGGGTGTTTATAAAAAAATTGAATCCTTGGAGACAGAAGTTCATAATATTAATGCAACGATGGAAGAAAATATTAGAGTGTCGGTACAGTCTATGTTTGCAGACATGAAAAGATAATTTCAGACTGCAACTCCCACTCCTCCACCTCCCACTACAGACCCCATTATTTATCCTCCACCTCCACCAGTAGCTCCCACTCCCCCACCTCAGCCTGCAGACCCTGTTTTTTATCCTACTCCTCCTCCGCATCTTCCTACTTATTTTGAGTTGTATGTTGATGATCCTCAACATCATATAGTTGTATATGAGATGGTATATTGTATAATAGATATAGTTCATCATAAACAGTTAGAGGTAGTGAATCATAGGGTCACTGTGCAGGATATTATAGATAGATCAGCTCGAGTACCATTACCTACAGATGAGGTTATGATAGTTGGACATAGTATCGACCATTTTTTAATTTGGCCATCCAGACTTCTGCAACTCATTTCCATAAAGGTATATATGTTATATCTCCTATTTTATTTTTTATTAATGTTGTTTTTACATTTGAAAACTAATATATTTTTCTATTTATTTTTACAGGAATACTTCAAAGGTAAATAAATATTGTATAGACAACAAAAAAGACAAATGGTTATGGCATCAGATACAGATTCTATTAGTCTTGACATATTGTCAAGATATTCAAATTTGATGGTGGATCATTATGAGTTTCCAATGGAAGCTCATGTTTGTGGACGTGTAATAAATATGGGGATTGTGAAAAATGATATCATGGAGCTTGTTACTAGAGATAAGTTGGGCATCAACATGGTGAAAAGTTTTTCCATGTAAGTCTTAACACCTTTTCCCTGCATTATATTTATTAAAAATATATACTTATGTCTGTTTTGTTTTAGGTATATTTATAACATGTGTGAGAAGAATGATAGAATAGATGTATATGGATTCATGGACCTACATTTGATTTCCCCTAAAGCACATGCATTGTATGAGGAACAAAGAATGCTTTATATTGCTGAAAGATTTGAATAGAATATAATCACACAGTGTTGGATGATTCCTTTTTGTGAGAGGTATGAAACATATCTCTGGAAAAGAGTTCATTATCTTTTAACATAAAAAACCACTAATCTTAAATTTTCTTTTATTAGTGATCATTGGATGTTAGGTGTTTTTTGCCCAAGGGAGAAATCACTTTATTGGATATGCTCTGTCCGTGGCGATGTGAGGGGAAATTTTATGAATATGTTGGAAAATTAAGTTTCAATTTCTTAATAGTTGTATATATTATAATTAATTTTAAATTTATCCCATTCATATTATTTTCTAATAGGGTATGGGTCTACTTTTGAAAAAACACAAAGAAAAGGAGTGCCAATATCAAATATGTAAAATTAAAGGTAAATATCCATTTATAATTTGTACATTTTGATGTATTACATAAAAATAATATTTGGAATTTACACTCATTTAAACATAATTGTCATGAACAGCAAGGCTTCGTCGAATGCGGATATTATATGTTAAGATTTATGTATGAAATAATTACAACTGGAACACTTGTGAACTTTGACGTGGTAAGATTTCCTTTTAAACTTTTCCATAATATTTCATTTGATTTATTCATTATACATGTTAACTACTATCCTTTTAATTTGTAGCTATTTGATTACCCCAAACCCTATAGTGCTCGAGAGGTCAAACACTTACAAGTGGAATGGTCAAATTATTTTATAGGTTTGATTGCATTTTAGTTTGTTTGTAGTGTAAAATGTAATTTTGAATATTGTTATTATAATTGTGTATTTGGTAGTTTTTTAGGTTGGATTTAGGTTTTTTTTAGTTGACATTATCAGTTTTGAATGTTATATATGTGAGTGTTTAATTTTTCTCTACTTCTTGTTTTGGACTAGTTCTGATAGTTTTTCTAGTATGGATTCTGGTCTGGGGGGTTTTCAGGGGGTGGGGGTGTCCAGTGAGGTGGGGGTCTAGGGGTTTGGGGGATGTCTAGTGGGGTGGGGGTGTCCAAGGTGTCCATGGGGGAGGGAGGGTGTCCAGGAGGGTGGGATGGCTGTCCAGGGGAGTGGGGGGCTGTCTAGGAGGGTGGGGGATATCCAGGGGGTATCCAGGGGTGTGGGGGGTTTCCAATGGGGTGGGGGTTTCCAGGTGTGTGGGAGGGATGTCAAGTGGGTTGGGGGTGTCCAGGGTTTCCATGGGGGTGGGAGGGTGTCCAGGAAGGTGGGAGGTATGTCCAGGGGTGGGGGATGTCCAGGACGGTGGGGGCTGTCCAGGGGGAGTCCAGGGGTGGGGGTGTCTAGTGGGGTGGGGGGAGGGGGGGTTTCTAGGGGTGTGGGAAGGTTTTCCAGTGGGGTGGGGGTGTCCATGGGTGTCCATGGGGGTGGGAGGGTGTCTAGGGGTGGTAGGGCTGTCTAGAGGGTGGGGGTTGTCCAGGAGGGTGGGGGCTGCTCAGGGGGTATCCATGGTTATGGGGGGGTTTCCAATGAGGTGGGGGGTTTCTAGGGGTGTGGGAGGGTTGTACAGTGGGGTGGGAGTGTCCAGGGTGTCTATGGGGGTGGGAGGGTGTCCAGATGGGTGGGAGGGATGTCCAGGGGGTGGGGGTTGTCCAGGAGGGTGGGGTTTGTCCAGGGGGGTGTCTAGGTGTGTAGTGGGTGTCCAGTGGGATGGGGGTTTCCCGGGGTGTGGGAGGGTTTTCCAGTGGGTTGGGGGTGTCCAGGGTGTCCATGGGGGTGGAAGGGTGTCCAGAAGGGTGGGAGGGTTGTCCAGGGGAGTGGGGGTTGTCTAGGAAGGTGAGGGGTTGTCCAGGGGGTATCCAGGGGTGTGGGGGTTTCCAGTGGGGTGGGGGGATTTCCAGGGGTGTGGGAGGGTTGTCCAGTGGGGTGGGGCTGTCCAGGGTGTCCATGGGGATGGGAGGGTGTCCATGAGGGTGGGAAGGTTTTCTAGGGGGTGGGGGCTGTCCAGGAGGGTGGGGCTATCGAGGGGGTGTCAAGGGGTGTGGGGGTGTCCAGTGGGGTGGGGGTTTTGAGGGGTGTGGGAGGGTTGTCCAGTGGGGTGGGGGTGTCCAGGGTGTCCATGGGGGTGAGAGGGTGTCCAGGAGGGTGGGAAGTCAGTCCAGGGGAGTGGGGGCTGTCCAGGAGGGTTGGGGCTGTCTAGGGTGTGTCCAGGGGTGTGGGGGTGTCCAGGTGGTGGGGGGTTTACAGAGATGTGGTAGGGTTGTTCAGTGGGGTAGGAGTGTCCAGGGTGTCCAGGGGGTGGGGGCTGTCCAGGAGGGTGGAGGGGCTATCCATGGGGTGTCCAGGGGTGTGGGGGGGTCTAGGGGTGTGGGAGGGATATCCAGTGGGGTGGGGGTGTACAAGGTGTACATGGGGATAGGAGGGTGTCCACGAGGGTGGGAGGGATATCCAGGAGAGTGGGGGCTGTCCTGAAGGGTGGGGCTGTCCAGGGGGTGTCTAGTGGTGTGGGGGTGTCCAGGGGGTGGGGGGTTTCCAGGGGTGTGGGAGGGTTGTCCAATGGGGTGGGGGTGTCCAAGGTGTCCATGGGGGTGGGGGTGTCCATGAGGGTGGGAGGGCTATCCAGGGGGTGGGGGCTGTCCAAGAGGGTGGGGGATGTCCAGGGGGTGTCCAAGGGTGCGGGGGAGTATCCAGTGGGGAGGGGGGTTTCCGCGGGTGTGGGAGGGATGTCCAGTGGGGAGGGGGTTTCTAGGGTGTCCATGGGGGTGGGAGGGTGTCCATGAGGGTGAGAGGGCTGCCCAGGGGAGTGGGGGCTATCCAGGAGGGTGGGGGGTTGTCCAGGGGGTGTCCAGGGGTGTGGGGGTGTTCAGGGGGTGGGGGTTTCCAGGGGTGTGGGAGGGATGTCCAGTGGGGTGGGGGTGTCCAGGGTGTCCATGGGGTGGGAGGGTGTCCGGAGGGGTCGGAGGGTTTTCTAGGGGGTGGGGGCTGTCCAGGAGGGTGGGGGCTGTCCAGGGGTGTGGGTTCCTTAAAAACTGACGTGGAAAATGCTTCGGATTTTTGGTTTTCATGTCAGTTTTAAAATAAACGATGTAAAAAACAATGTTTATAACATCTCCTGTAATAACGTCAGCCAAAAGACGACGTAAAAAATAAAAAATAACCACTGTAAAAAACATTTTCTACACTAGTGCCATGGTTCTTGATTCTGCTCCAAGATAATTACTTGGACTATAAAAGGAACTAAAACACATAATCACTAATCCCTGGTTGTCTCTGAATAGTCTTTCCCCTTTCATCTCCCAAGACTTGCATGTTCCATCCATATTTAATTTCATCCCTGTATTGGGTGGCCTCCACTTTATCCATTTACCCTGAATACCTTGATCACATTCCATATTACTGAAAGTCATTAATAGTAACCTTCATAACTAAGAAGTGGACTCCCCTCCATTAATTAGTGCACCAAACTCTTCCACAAGAGGATTCAATCGCACCTGGAGGAGAAGGGAATACATTCTTCCATCTATTTTGTCTTATTTTCTTCCCAAATAAATCACCAGACAACCATAAAATCCATTTCATGGGTGTTTTTTTGAATTATGTACTTTGTATTATCTGCATGAGTGTTTTTTTGAATTCTGTATTTTCAGGTGTTGTATTCATCATTTTATATTGTCTATAGGAGTGTTTTTTTGTATTCATCATTATTCTGCAGATGTTTGTATTGTAATTGTAGAGTAGCGGCTGCTATAATTGTAGAGGGGAGGCTAATGTATGCTGCTTTCTGGAATTTCAATACTCTATACCAACGGTGTATAAAATGTTGGTATAGATCGGAAAACTGTATCTATACCAACGGTTCTTATCAAACCATTGATAAAACACTATACCAACGGTTTATAAACTGTTGGTATAGATTTGAAAAATGTGATTATACCAACAGTTACTCTAAAACTGTTGGTAAAACTCTATACCAACATTAGAAAACCATTGGTAAATATCTATTCCAACGGTTACCATCAAACCGTTAGGATATTGTAATTTCCATTGTCATATACCAATGGTTACACCATAACTGTTTGTATAGGGCTATCCCCACGCCTCAACAGCCAACGGTTTGGAAAACTATTGGTATACCCTATACCAATGGTTTTCCAGTCTATACCAACGGTTTCAAACCGTTGGTATAGGCCAAGCTTCCAGCATTGGAAATCATATGACACTGATAGTCTATTAATTTGTGACATGTAGGAATAAACATCGAATCAATCTGACTAAAAGTACATTTTTATAAATTTAAAAATCATTAAAAATGTGTGTCAACTTGTGAAAACCAAGTAAAATAACTTCGATTGTTCTGCAATCTTAGGAATATGATCGCAGATTAATTTTCACTATGCAAATATGAATGAATACATCAATCCAGTATGCGGAGAGGTTGGAATGATTAAAAATCATTTTAAATTAAAAAATAAGTTATTCAATCAAAACCAAGAAAAATACCATGAATAGTAATGAAATATAAAGACAAGCATCATTGATTAATTTGTGACAAGTTGAGATGAGCAACACAACAATCGAACATGAGGTGTGCTCTAAATTATTGAAAGAGTGTTTCATGGATTTAAAAGTTTTTAAAAACATGCGTTTGAGAGTCAAAAACGAGAAAAAGACCATAGATAGTGATTAAATATTAAGAAAATGGTCATTGATTAATTTATGACCTATAGTTATGAACAAAACATCAATCGGACATGTGGTATGGTCGGAATGACTGAAAAAACTGTTTTAGAAAAAAAAAGTTATTAGAAACAAGTGATAGGGTCAAAACTGATCAAAACACCTTCGATTTTTTTGAAATCATATAAGAATGGTCATTGATTTATTTGTGACATGTAGTAATGATCGACATGTCAATCTAATGTGCGGTGTTGTCAGAATGAGTAAAAACCCGCTTTCAGAGTAAAAAAGTGATTAAAAATAAGTGATATGGTTTAAACCTAGAAAACATCCTTGATGAAATCATAAAAAAATAATCATAGATGAAAATGTGACATGTGAGAATAAACATCACATTAATCTGAAATGTGATGTGCTCAAAATGACTGAAAGCATGTTTTTATAGATTTGAAAGTTTTTAAAAACATTTGTTATCAAAGTTGGGGGAAAGATCTCAGATTGTAATGAAATCTTATGATAATGATCACTGGATATTTTGTGGCATACAAGATTGCATGACATATCAATCTGACATTTGGTTTGATTGGAATAATAGAAAAAGTGATTTTAGATTAAAAGGTGATGAAAAACAAATGATACGGTCAAAACCAAGCCAAAAAACCTTGAATTGTGAGGAAATGTTTGGATAATGGTCACTGCTTAATTTTTGACAAGTAGGAAGGAATGCTACGTCATCGTGATGGGTGGTGTGGTTGAAATGACCGAAAAAAGTAATTTTAGAGTAAAATGGGTTGAAATCAAGTGAGACGCCCAAAACTTAACAAAATGATTTTGGATTGTGATGAAATAGTATAACAATTATCATCAATTATTTTGTGACATATATGAAAATATAGCACACCAATCCGGCGTGAGTTGTACTTGAAATGGATGAAACTGCATTTTTATAGATTTAAGTCTTTCAACACGTTTGTTGGATGATTAAAAGATAATGATTGTCCATTAATTTTTGACATGTAGAAACGGATGACACGTCAATCCGGCGTGTGATGCTGTCAGAATGACTAAAAAACAATTTTGAAGTAAAAAAGTAGTTAAAAGTAAGTTGTATGCCCAAAACTCATCAAACACAATAACAAATTGGCATAAAATCGTAGAACAATGATTGATGATTAATTTGTGACATGACAATTTGACATGCAATGTATTAGGATCCGTTAAATGTATGTTTATTGTATAAAAATATTATTTTTTAAGTGTGACTTAACTTTATATATTTAAACAATCAAATAGGTTGTAATTTGTAATTTTTATTTATTTTCAAATTGTACTAAAATCTGTTTTAAATTTAATTGACTTTCAGCTATGCAATGGTAGTTTGAGTTTGAAAAACGATTCCATCGAGGTTATTTATTATCTGCCTTTAAAATTTATTAAGTGAATTGTTTTTAAAAAATTGGGTAAATTTTTTAAAAAAATTAATGGAATGTTGAACGTGTTTGAGATTTCAATACTATTAAAGGTATTTGGATTTGTATACGAATATTTTCACGTTGTCATCCCTATAGTGGGCATTAAATTTTGTTTGGAGATATCTCGATTTAAGTGTTTTAATTTTTGAAGTAAGATACTAAATGGTAAATGTAAAAAACTGTACAGCAAAATAATTTTAGCGCATATGCAAACAATTTTTTTTTTTTAAAAAGGACCAACAGTGAGAAATATTGAGGGTGACACGAGAGAAGAGGGTAAACATGTCTTTTAATCCAAGTTTGCAGAAAGTGGTGTTCATGATTCATATCCTCCCACGTTTTAAAAACCCAAAATATCATCCGGTACCTCACTTTAACCGGACAAAACTGATAGGACATGAACGAAATGCGTGTATAACGTGAGTCGTGGCAGAAGATTCTTTGTTCCCACAATTATTGAATTACGTGTGAATTCCGGGGAAAATAATCTTATTCATATTTTGATGGACACCCACAACCATAAAATGTTTATTTATTTCAATTATCATAATTATAATTATAATTATCATCTTTTATATGGAAACGTGTTGAACTTGGATGGACAAACTGTATCGATAATGAAACATAGAGGAGATATTTGCAAGGACAAGGACGAACGAATGAAATAATATAAATGTAAAACAAATATGCTAAGACTTCGATAAAAAGCATGATTGATCAAAAGTTATCTATTCCATTAACACATAGGCATATAATTACGTCATCTGCAGCAACAACATCAACCTGTATATAGTACCAACTTGTATATAACAAATTCATAATTTAATTGAAATAAAAATTACATCTCAAATATCAAAAACATCAATGTTTCTTTGTCTTTGACACACCCGATCCTTTCTCAAAAAACATGATCATGGATAATCCACATTTATAATAAAACAATTCTTATTTTAGTGATAGTATAATGAAATAAATTAAACATAAATATAAAACAATACATTAATAAAATGTCAATTTTAAAACCACACAATTTGAGGGATACTGGGTACACCGTGTATCAGATTGATGTATGCTTGATTCTCACATGTCACAAATGACTTATGGATCATTGCCCTAATGTATTAAAAAAATCTGAATATATTTGTTCAGTTCTGAGTATGTCACTTGTCTTTTTTACTAAAATATTACTTTAAATTAAAAACACTCACTTTGAGTCATACCGGTCACATCATGTGTTTGTTTAACGTGAGACCAATTCATACATGTCACAAATGACTTATGAATCATTGTCCTAAATTATCAAAACAATCCGAGCGCATTTGCTCAGTGTTCAGTAAATGACACGTTTTGAACTAAAATGTCAATTTTAGACCAATAACGGTCACATTGACTCATATCGGACACAATGTGTATCATGTTGAGGTGAGAGTGATTTTTACACGTCACAAATGACTTATGGATCATTGTATTAAAGTATCAAAACAATCTGAAAGTGTTTGCTCAGTTTTGAAAATGTCACTTGTTCTTTTTACTAAAATTAATGGTAATTTTAAATAAAAAGACACATTGTGGGTCATACCGATCTCACCGTGTGTCAGATTGAGGTGCGACTGGTTCTTACACGTCACAAATGACTTACAGATCGTTGTCCTAAATTATCAAAACAATCTGAATGTGTTTGCTCAGTTTTCAGTATATCACTTGTATTTTTTTTACTAAAATGTCATTTTAAACTGAAAACACGCAATTTGAATCATATTGGTCATACAGTGCGTCAGTTTGATGTGAGACTGATTCTTACACGTCACAAATGACTTATGAATCATCTTCCCAAATTACCAGAGACAATCAAAGCATGTTTCCTCGGTTTCCAGTGAGTGACACAGGTTTTGAACTAAAATGTCAATTTTAAACTGACAACGGACACTTTGAGTCATACCAGACACACCGTGTATCGAATTGAGGTGCGACTGATTCCTTCATATCAAAAATGACTTATGAATCATTGTTCTAAAGTATCAAAACAATCCAAATGCATTTTCTCGATTTTTAGTATGTTACTTGTGTTTTTTACTAAAATGTCAATTTTAAATAAAAAGACACATTTGGAGTCATATCGGTCACACTATGCATCAGATTGAGGTGTGGATGATTCCTACATATCAGAAATGACTTATGGATCGTTCACTAAAGTGTCAAAACAATCTGAATGCATTTTCTCAGTTTTGAGTATGTAACTTGTGTTTTTTTACTGAAAAGTCATTTTAAACTGAAAACATGCACTTTGAGTCATACCAGTCACATTGTGAGTCAGTTTGATGTGAGAATAATTCCTACACATAAAAAATGACCTATGAATTTTTGTCCTAAATTATCAAGAGAATTTGAGTACATTTTCTCAGTTTTCAATGAGCGACTCGCGTTTTGAAGTCAGTTTTAAATTGATAAGGGACACTTTGAGTCATACTGGGCACACTGTGTATCAGATTAAGGTGCGACTGATTCCTACACATCACAAATGACTTCTGGATCATTTTTCTAAAGTATCAAAACAATCCGAATGTGGTTTCTTGATTTTTAGAATGTCATTTTGTTTAATGACAATTGCACTACCATGTTTACCATATTTACCATCTTTGCCATTGTTTAACATGATTACCATATTAACCATGTTTACTATTACATAACTTAGTTCAATTTTCCATTTTCTGTTTACATTAGTATTTTAATATTTGAATTTGTATATTTGTGAACTAATGTTTGTTTGTTTTTTGATTTGAAGGATAATGACAGATCAATCAGTTGATCAACCACGTGATTCTAGAGATGAGCATAATGATCATACCTCTAGGGAGGAACATTCACATGCTCCTCTTGATGTTCCCCAATCTTCCTCATGTGCTCCCATAATGATAAATAATAGTTCAAGATTTGGTAAACGTGGGTGCAGACGTTTACCAAAATTATCACTTGCCCATACGCATGACCAGAGGATACTCATTGAGTTCGATGATAATGATATTCCAATAGGTCCAAATGAAAAATATTTTAAGAGTTTTGTATCAACTCAGGGTAAGTGAAAAGTAAGTATTTTGTATGATGATTGGAGATGTGTGGACAAAGATATAATATCTCAGTTGTGGAAGACGATTTTGGTAATATATTTTCCTATTGTTTACCTATTCTTTAAATGTTTCTAGTATAATATGTTTACATACTCTTTATCAGATGACATTTCATATTCCTGACACTAGAGGAGTTAGGAAGAAATGTTTATCGATGACTGCAAGGAGATTGAGGGATTTCAAATTAACCCTCTCATTTAATTTCATTTTTGTTCATAGGAGTCATGACAATCCATTTCTTATATATCCTTTCATAGATGAAGACACATAGTGACAGTTTGTTGAAAGTAGAAGAAAAGATTCATTTTTGGTAAGGGAAATGTAAACTTTTATAAGATTTCTTATATAAATGATCTTATTAATGTTTTTTTAATGATTTCTTATTCTTAATTTACAGCAAACAAGGACATATCATCTAGATATCCAATCTAAAAATGTATACCCTCAGGGTTTATCTCAGGGAGGGTATACATTATTGGAAGAACAAATGATAGCGGAAAAATTACAAAAACTGAGAGCTGGGTCTTCAATCTCTAGAGAGGTTGCCCCTCCATCCCCTCCATCTAGACATGAAAAATGGAAGAGAGATCAGATGGGAAAAAAGGGGAAATATCTTTAGGAAGATTCGAGAATCGTAGCTGAGAGGATTGTAAGATATTTATTTTATTTATTTAAGTTAACTATATTATTCATATAATTTGAATCATTACAGAAATTTTTAATTAATTAATACAGGATTATCTTGAGAAGTAGAGCTCACAGGGGGTATTTACAGCTATTGTGAGGCAAGATATTTTATCTGCAATATTGAGAAAGCTTGAACATCCTGGTCGTGTCTGAGGATATGTGACGGATGTATTGGTAAGAAAAGTGTTTCCAAGTTTTTCAACTTCTTCCACTGAGGGTGTTTATAAAAAAATCCTTGGAGGAAGAAGTTCATAATATTAATGCAATGATGGAGTAAAAGATTAGAGTGTCAGTACAGTCTATGTTTGCAGACATGCAAAGATAATTTCATACCGCAACTCCCACTCCTCCACCTCCCCCTAAAGACCCCGTTATCTGTCCTCCACCTCCACCAGTAGCTCCCACTCACCCACCTCAGCCTACAGACCCCATTTTTTATCCTACTCCTCTTCCGCATCTTCCTACTTATTGTGAGTTGTGCGTTGATGATCCTCAACATCATATAGTTGTATATGAGCTGGTATATTGTATAGGAGATATAGTTCATCATCAATAGTTAGAGGTAGAGCATCATAGGGTCACTGTACGGGATATTATAGATAGATCAGCTCGAGTACCATTACCTACAGATGAAATGATGATAGTTGGACATAGTATTGGTCATTTTTTAATTTGTCCATCCAAACTTCTGCAACTCATTACCATAAAGGTATGTATGTTATATCTCCTATATTATTTTTTATTAATGTTGTTTTAAAATTTTAAAACTAGTATATTTTTATATTTATTTTTACAGGAATACTTCAAAGGTAAATAAATATTGTATAGACAACAACAAAGACAAATGTCTATGGCATCAGATACAGATTCTAGTAGTCTTGACATATTTTCAAGATATTCAAATTTGTTGGTGGATCATTATGAGTTTCCAATGGAAGCTCATGTTTTTGGACGTGCAATAAATGTGGGGATTGTGAAAAATGATATCATGGAGCTTGTCTTTGGAGATAATTTGGGCATCAACATGGTGAAAATTTTTTCCATGTAAGTCTTAACACCTTTTCCTTGCATTATATTTATTAAAAATATATACTTATGTCTGTTTTGTTTTAGGTATCTTTATAACATGTGTGAGAAGAATGAGCGAATACATGTATATGGATTCATGGACCTACTTTTAATTTCCCCTAAATCAAATGCATTGGATGAGGAACAAAAAATGTTTTATATTATTGAAAGATTTGAACAGAATATAATCACACAGTGTTGGATGATTCCTTTTTGTGAGAGGTATGAAACATATCTCTGGAAAAGAGTTCATTATATTTTAACATAAAAAACCACTAATCTTAAATTTTCTTTTATTAGTGATCATTGGATGTTAGGTGTTTTTTTCCCAAGGGATAAAACACTTTATTGGATATGCTCTGTCTGTGGCGATGTGCGGGAAAATTTTAAGAATATGTTGGAAAATTAAGTTTCAATTTCTTAATAGTTTTATATATTATAATTAATTTTAAATTTATCCCATTCATATTATTTTCTAATAGGGGATGGGTCTACTTTTGAAAAAACACAAAGAAAAGGAGTTCCAAGATCAAATATGTAGAAGTAAAGGTAAATATCCATTTATAATTTGTACTTTTTAATGTATTACATAAAAGTAATATTTTGAATTTACACTCATTTAAACAGAATTTTCATGAACAACAAGGCATTGTCGAATGCGGATATTATATGTTAAGATTTATGTATGAAATAATTACAACTAGAAAACTTGTGAACTTTGACCTGGTAAGATTTCCTTTTTAAACTTTGCCATAATATTTCATTTGATTTATTCATTATACATTTTAACTACTATCCTTTTAATTTGTAGCTATTTGATGACCCTCAACCCTATAATGCTCGAGAGGTCAAACACATACAAGTGTAATTGTCAATTTATTTTATAGGTTTTATTTCATTTTAGTATGTTTGTATTGTAAAATGTAATTTTGAATATTGTCATTATAATTGTGTATTTGGTAGTTGTTTAGGTTGGATTTAGGTTTTTTTAGTTGACATTGTAAGTTTTGAATGTTATATATGTAAATGTTTAATTTTTCTCTACTTCTTGTTTTGGTCTAGTTCTGATGGTTTTTCTAGTATGGATTCTGGTCTGGTGGGTTTCCAGGGGTGTGGGGGGTGTCCAGTGGGTTGGGGGATCTAGGGGTGTGGGGGATGTCCAGTGGGGTGGGGGTGTCTAGGGTGTCCATGGGGGTGGGAGGGTGTCCAGGAGGGTAGGAGGGCTGTCCAGGGGAGTGGGGGGCTGTGTCGGAGGGTGGGGGCTGTCCAGGGGGTATCCAGGGGTGTGGGGGGTTTCCAATGGGGTGGGGGTTTCTAGGGGTGTGGGGGGATGTCAAGTGGGGTGCGGGTGTCTAGGGTTTCCATGGGGGTGGGAGGTTGTCCAGGAAGGTGGGAGGTCTGTCCAGGGGGTGGGGGATGTCCAGGACGGTGGGGGCTGTCCAGGGGAAGTCCCGGGGTGTGGGGGTGTCTAGTGGGGTGGGGGGTTTCCAGGTGTGTGGGAGGGTTGTCCAGTGGGGTGGGGGTGTCCAGGGTGTCCATGGGGGTGGGAGGGTGTCTAGGGGGTGGGAGGGATGTCTAGGGGGTGGGGGTTGTCCAAGAGGGTGGGGGTTGTTCAGGGGGTATCCATGGTTATGGGGGGTTGTCTAGTGGGGTGGGGGTTTCTAGGGGTGTGGGAAAGTTGTTTGGTGGGGTGGGAGTGTCCAGGGTGTCCATGGGGGTGGAAGGGTGTCCAGGAGGGTGGAAGGGCTATCCAGGGGGTGGGGGTTGTCCAGGAGGGTGGGGGTTGTCCAGGGGGTGTCTAGGGGTGTGCGGGGTGTCTAGTGGGGTGGGGGTTTCCAGGGGTGTGGGTGGTTTGTCCAGTGGGGTGGCGGTGTTCAGGGTGTCCATGGGGGTGGGAGGGTGTCCATAAGGGTGGGAGGGTTGTCCAGGGGAGTGGGGGTTATCTAGGAGGGTGGGGGCTATCCAGGGGGTATCCAGGGGTGTGGAGGTTTCCAGTGGGGTGGGGGGATTTCCAGGGGTGTGGGAGGGTTGTCCAGTGGGGTGGGGGTGTCCAGGGTGTCCATGGGGGTGGGAGGGTGTCCATGGGGGTGGGAGGGTGTCCATGAGGGTGAGAGGGATGTCCAGGGGGTGGGGGATGTCCGGGAGGGTGGGGGCAGTCGAGGGGGTGTCAAGGGGTGTGGGGGGTGTCTAGTGGGGTGGGGGTTTCGAGGGGTGTGGGAGGGTTGTCCAGTGGGGTGGGGGTGTCCAGGGTGTCCATGGGGGTGGGAGGGTGTCCATGAGGGTGGGAGGACTGTCTAGGGGAGTGGGGGTTGTCCAGGAGGGTTGGGGTTGTCCAGGGGGTGTCCAGGGGTGGGGGTTTACAGGGATGTGGTAGGGTTGTCCAGTGGGGTAGGGGGTGTCCAGGGTGTCCAGGGGGTGGGGGGCTGTCCAGGGGGGTGGGGGCTATCCAGGAGGGTGGAGGGACTGTCCAGGGGGTGTCCAGGGGTGTGGGGGGTCCAGGGGTGTGGGAGGGATATCCAGTGGGGTGGCGTGTTTAGGGTGCCCATGAGGATGGGAGGGTGTCCACGAGGGTGGGAGGGCTATCTAGGGGAGTGGGGGTTGTCTAGGAGGGTGGGGGGATTTCCAGGGGGTTTCAGTGGTGTGGGGGGTGTCCAGGGGGTAAGGGGTTTCTAGGGGTGTGGGAGGGTTGTCCAATGGGGTGGGGGTGTCCAGGGTGTCCATGGGGGTGGGGGTGTCTATAAGAGTGGGAGGGTTGTCTAGGGGGGTGGGGGCTGTCCAGGAGGGTGGGGGCTGTCCAGGGGGTGTCCAGGGGTGTCGGGGAGTGTCCAGTGGGGTGGGGGTTTCCTCAGGTGTGGGAGGGCTATCCAGTGGGGTGGGGGTTTCCAGGGTGTCCATGGGGGTGGGAGGGTGTCCATGAGGGTGGGAGGGCTTCCCAGGGGAGTGGGGGGCTGTCCAGGAGGGTGGGGGCTGTCTAGGGGGTGTCCAGGGGTGTGGGGGTGTCCAGTGGGTGGGGGTTTCCAGGGGTGTGGGAGGGTTGTCCAGTGGGGTGGGGGTGTCTGGGGTGTCCATGGGGGTGGGAGGGTGTCCATAAGGGTGGGAGGGATTTCTAGGGGGTGGGGGCTGTCCAGGGGGGTGGGGGCTGTCCAGGGGTGAGGGGGGTGTCTAGTGGGGTGGGGGGTTTCTAGGGGTGTGGGAGGGCTGTCCAGTGGGTGGGGGTTTTGGTCTGGTTTTGGTCTGATTTTGATCTGTTTTTGGTCTGTTTCGGGTCTTCTTTGGCAGTGCATAATTGTAGTTGAACGGTTTTATTAAAAAAATGGTTTTTACATCGGTTATTTTATAAACGATGTAAAAAATGCATGGGAATGGGTTTTAACATCGGTTATTTGAAAACCGACGTAACAAATGCATGGGAATGAGTTTTTACGTCGCTTATTTCATAAGCGACGTAATAAATGGAATGGAATATTTTTTACGTCGGTTATTTTATAACCGACATAGTATATATGTTTTCACATTGGTTATTCTTTAACCGGTGTGAAAAAACGCTTAGAAGACTATTTTATCACGTCGGTTATGAAAATAACCGACGTGATAAACGCTTAAGAGGCGCAGTTTATTACGTCGGTTATTATATAACCAACATGAAAAAGTATATACCACGTTGGTTATTTAAAAACCGATGTAATAAATCACAACTCTGAAGCATTTTCCACGTCGGTTTTTAAGGAACCGACGTGAAAAACAATTCGGATTTTTGGTTTTTACGTTGGTTTTAAAATAACCGATGTAAAAAAACAATGTTTATAATGTCTCCTTTAATAACGTAGGCCAAAAGCCGACGTAAAAAATAAAAAATAACCGCCATAAAAACATTTTATGCACTAGTGCCATGGTTCTTGATTCTGCTCCAAGATAATTACTTGGACTATAAAAGGAACTAAAACACATAATCATTAATCCCTGGTTGTCTCTGAATAGTCTTTCCCCTCTCATCTCCCAAGACTTGCATGTTCCATCCATATTTAATTTCATCCCTGTATTGGGTGGCCTCCACTTTATCCATTTACCCTGAATACCTTGAGCACATTCCATGTTGTCCTTAGTAGTAACCTTCATAACTAAGAAGTGGACTCCCCTCCATTAATTAGTGCACCAAACTCTTCCACAAGAGGATTCAATCGCACCTGGAGGAGAAGGGAATACATTCTTCCATCTCTTTTGTCTTATTTTCTTCCCAAATAAATTACCAGACAACCATAAAATCCATTTCATGAGTGTTTTTTTGAATTATGTACTTTGTATTGTCTGCATGAGTGTTTTTTTGAATTCTGTATTTTCAGGTGTTGTATTCATCATTTTATATTGTCTACATGAGTGTTTTTTTTTGTATTCGTCATTATTCTGTTGGTGTTTGTATTGTAATTTTAGAGGGGTGGATACTGTAATTGTAGAGGGGAGTCCGATGTATGCTGCTTTCTGGAATTGCAATACTCTATACCAACGGTGTATAAACTGTTGGTATAGATCTGAAAATTGTATCTATACCAACGGTTCTTATCAAACCATTGGTAAAACACTATACCAACAGTTTATAAACTGTTGGTAAAGATTTGAAAAATGTGAGTATACCAACAGTTACTCTAAAACTGTTGGTAAAACTCTATACCAACATTAGAAAACCATTGGTAAATATCTATTCCAATGGTTACCATCAAACCGTTGGGATATTGTAATTTCTATTGTCTTATACCAATGGTTACAACATAACTGTTTGTATAGGGCTATCCTCACGCCTCAACAGAACCGTTGGTATACCCTATACCAACGGTTTTCTAGTCTATACCAACGGTTTAAAACCGTTGGTATAGTCCAAGCTTCCAGCAGTGGAAATCATAGGACACTGATAGTCTATTAATTTGTGACATGTAGGAATAGACATCGCATCAATCTGACTGAAAGTACATTTTTATAGATTTAAAAATCATTAAAAATGTGTGTCAACTTGTCAAAACCAAGTAAAATAACTTCGATTGTTTTACAATCTTAGGAATATGATCGCCGATTAATTTGCACTATGCAAATATGAATGATACGTCAATCCAGTATGTGGTGAGGTTGGAATGATTAAAATCGTTTTAGATTCAAAAATAAGTTATTCAATCAAAACCAAGAAAAATACCCTGAATAGTAATGAAATCTAAAGACAAACATCATTGATTAATTTGTGACAAGTTGAAATGAGCAACACAACAATCGAACATGAGGTGTGCTCTAAATGATTGAAAGAGTGTTTCATGGATTTAAAAGTTTTTAAAAACATGCGTTTGAGAGTCAAAAATGAGAAAAAGACCATAGATAGTGATTAAATATTAAGAAAATGGCCATTGATTAATTTATGACCAATAAGTATGAACAAAACATCAATCGGGCATGTGGTATGGTCGGAATGACTGAAAAAACAGTTTTAGATAAAAAAAAGTTATTAGAAACAAGTGATAGGGGCAAAACTGGTCAAAAGACCTTTGATTTTTGTGAAATCATATAAGAATGGTCATTGATTTATTTGTGACATGTAGTAATGATCGACACGTCAATCTAATGTGCGGTGTTGTCAGAATGAGTAAAAACCCACTTTCAGAGTAAAAAAGTGATTAAAAATAAGTGATATGGTTTAAACCTAGAAAACATCCTTGATGAAATCATAAAAAAATAATCATAGATGAAAATGTGACATGTAAGAATAAACAGCACATCAATCTGAAATGTGATGTGCTCAAAATGGCTGAAAGTGTGTTTTTATAGATTTGAAAGTTTTTAAAAACATTTGTTAGTCGATCAAAGTTGGGGGAAAGATCTTTAGATTGTAATGAAATCTTATGATAATGATCACTGGATATTTTGTGGCATACAAGATTGCATGACATATCAATCTGACATTTGGTTTGGTTGGAATAATAGAAAAAGTGATTTTAGATTAAAAGGTGATGAAAAACAAATGATACGGTCAAAACCAGGCCAAAAAACCTTGGATTGTGAGGAAATGTGTGGATAATGGTCACTGCTTAATTTTTGACAAGTAGGAAGGAATGCTACGTCATCATGATGGGTGGTGTGGTCGAAATGACCGAAAAAGTAATTTTAGAGTAAAAGGGGTTGAAATCAAGTGAGACGCTCAAAACCTAACAAAATGATTTTGGATTGTGATGAAATAGTATAACAATTATCATCAATTATTTTGTGACATATATGAAAATATAGCACACCAATCCGGCGTGAGTTGTACTTGAAATGGATGAAAGTGCATTTTTATAGATTTAAGTCTTTTAACACGTTTGTCGGATGATTAAAAGATAATGATTGTCGATTAATTTTTGACATATGTGGAAACGGATGACACGTCAATCCGGCGTGTGATGATGTCAGAATGACTAAAAAACAATTTTGAAGTAAAAAGTAGTTAAAAGTTAGTTGTATGCCCAAAACTCATCAAACACAATAACAAATTGGCATAAAATCGTAGAACAATGATTGCTGATTAATTTGTGACGTATAGGAATAGATGACATACAATTTGACATGCAATGTATTAGGATCAGTTAAATGTATGCTTATTGTATAAAAATATTATTTTTTAAGTGTGGCTTAACTTTATATGTTTAAACAATCAAATAGGTTGTAATTTTTAATTTTTATTTATTTTCAAATTGTACTAAAAACTGTTTTAAATTTAATTGACTTTCAGCTATGCAATGGTAGTTTGAGTTTGAAAAACGATTCCATCGAGGTTATTTATTATCTGCCTTTAAAATTTATTAAGTGAATTGTTTTTAAAAAAATGGGTAATTTTTTTATAAAAATTAATGGAATGTTGAACGTGTTTGAGATTTCAATACTATTAAAGGTATTTGGATTTGTATACCAATATTTTCACGGTGTCATCCCTATAGTGGGCATTAAATTTTGTTTGGAGATATCTCGATTTAAGTGTGTTAATTTTTGAAGTAAGATACTAAATGGTAAATGTAAAAAACTGTACGGCAAAATACTTTTAGCGCATAAGCAAACAATTTTTTTTTTAAAAAAGACCAACAGTGAGAAATATTGAGGGTGACACGAGAGAAGAGGGTAAACATGTCTTTTAATCGAAGTTTGCTGAAAGTGATGTTCACGATTCATATCCTCCCACGTTTTAAAAACCCAAAATATCATCCGGTACCTCTTTTTAACCGGACAAAACTGACAGGACATGAATGAAAAGCATGATTGATCAAAAAGTTATCTATTCCATTAATGCATACACATATAATTACGCCACCTGCAGCATCAACATCAACCTGTATATAGTACCAAATTGTATATAACAAATTCATAATTTAATTGAAATAAAAATTACATCTCAAATATATAAAAAAATATTATATTATAGACATTACAAACAATGTTTTGTACAATTACATTAGCAAGTTCTATCACAAAAAAAAATCAAAAAGTTTCTTTGTCTTTGTCACACCCAATCCTTTCTCAAAAAACACGATCATGGATAATCCACATTTATAATGAAACAATTCTTATATTAGTGATACTATAATGAAATAAATTAAACATAAATATAAAACAATACATTAATAAAATGTCAATTTTAAAACCACATAATTTGAGGGATACGGTGTACACCGTGTGTCAGATCGATGTATGCTTGATTCTCACATGTCACAAATGACTTATGGATCATTGCCCTAATGTATTAAAAAAATCTGAATATATTTGTTCAGTTCTGAGTATGTCACTTGTCTTTTTTACTAAAATATCACTTTAAATTAAAAACACTCACTTTGAGTCATACCGGTCACATCATGTGCTTGTTTAACGTGAGACCAATTCATACACGTCATAAATGACTTATGAATCATTGTCCTAAATTATCAAAACAATCCGAGCGCATTTGCTCAGTGTTCAGTAAGTGACACGTTTTGAACTGAAATGTCAATTTTAGACCAATAACGGTCACTTTGACTCATATCGGACACAATGTGCATCAGGTTGAGGTGCGACTGATTTCTATACGTCACAAATGACTTATAGATCATTGTATTAAAGTATCAAAACAATCTGAAAGTGTTTGCTCAGTTTTGAAAATGTCACTTGTCTTTTTTACTAAAATTAATGGTAATTTTAAATAAAAAGACACACTGTGGGTCATACTGATCTCACCGTGTGTCGGATTGAGGTGCGACTGGTTCTTACACGTCACAAATGACTTACAGATCGTTGTCCTAAATTATCAAAACAATCTGAATGTGTTTGCTCAGTTTTCAGTATATCACTTGTATTTTTTTACTAAAATGTCATTTTAAACTGAAAACACGTACTTTGAGTTATATCGGTCATACCGTGCGTCAGTTTGATGTGAGACTGATTCCTACACGTCACAAATGACTTATGAATCATCTTCCCAAATTACCAAAGACAATCAAAGCATGTTTCCTCAGTTTCCAGTGAGTGACACACGTTTTGAACTAAAATGTCAATTTTAAAATGACAACAAACACTTTGAGTCATACCAGACACACCGTGTATCGAATTGAGGTGCGACTGATTCTTTCATATCAAAAATGACTTATGAATCATTGTTCTAAAGTATCAAAACAATCCAAATGCATTTTCTCGGTTTTTAGTATGTTACTTGTGTTTTTTACTAAAATGTCAATTTTAAATAAAAAGATACACTTGAAGTCATATCGGTCACACTATGCATCAGATTGAGGTGTGGATGATTCCTACATATCAAAATTGACTTGTGGATCGTTTACTAAAGTGTCAAAACAATCTAAATGCATTTTCTCAGTTTTGAGTTTGTAACTTGTGTTTTTTTTACTGAAATGTCATTTTAAACTGAAAACATGCACTTTGAGTCATATCGATCACATTATGTGTCAGTTTGATGTGAGAATAATTCCTACACATAAAAAATGACCTATGAATTTTTGTCCTAAATTATCAAGAGAATTTGAGTACATTTTCTCAATTTTCAATGAGCGACTCGCGTTTTGAAGTCAGCTTTAAATTGATAAGGGACACTTTGAGTCATACTGGGCACATTGTGTATCAGATTGAGGTGCGACTGATTCCTACACATCACAAATGACTTATGGATCATTTTTCTAAAGTATCAAAACAATCCGAATGTGTTTTCTTGATTTTTAGAATGTCACTTGTGTTTTTTACTAAAATGTCAATTTTAAGTAAAAAGACACACTTTGAGTCATATCGGTCACACCATGTGTCAGATTGAAGTGCAGCTAATTCCTACACGTTAAAAATGAGCTATGGATCATTTTTCTAAAGTTTCAAAATAATCTGAATGCATTTTCTTAGTTTCGAGTATGCCACTTGTGTTTTTTACACATGACCAACATATTTTCATTAAATGGAGAACACCAAACGTGGCCTATAAAAGGGAATGAGTTCTCTCATTAGTGTTTTTTAGTCATCAATTTCATGAAAAAATTTCTAAAGAACACACTCTTCTCCCAAGCCTTATTCATTACATTCCATCAAAGGCGCTAGCACCCCTTTGAGTGTTGCTAGAATCCTCTTGTTCTGAACTTGGATCCATTGGTCGATGTTCCTCTCTCTGAGACAAGAGGCTTATTTCAACTGCTTCATGATCTTCATCAAGCTTTATCTCTCAAAGAAGGAAGATGGTGGTTGATGGTGTCGCATTTCATGTGTGATGTTCTCTGTTTACATATGCATGTTTAATTCTTGAAGAAAGATCGAGAAAAATATATGGGTTATTTCCACTAAGCATTATCATAAGATGATCTCGCAAAACCCATCAGTGAAATCATAGGACACTGATAGTATATTAATTTGTGACATGTAGGAATTGACATCACATCAATCTGACTGAAAGTACATTTTTATAGATTTAAAAATCATTAAAAATGTGTGTCAACTTGTCAAAACCATGTAAAAGACCTTCGATTGTTCTGCAATCATAAGAAAATGACCACCAATTAATTTGCGCTATGCAAATATGAATGATACATAAATCCAATATGTGTTGAGACCAGAATGATTAAAAACTGTTTTACATTCAAAAATAAGTTATTCAGTCAAAAACAAGAAAAATACCGTGAATAGTAATGAAATCTAAAGACAAAGATCATTGATTAATTTGTGACAAGTTGAAATGAGCAACACAATAATTGAACATGAGGTGTGCTCTAAATGATTGAAAGAGTATTTCATGGATTTAAAAGTCTTTAAAAACATGCGTTTGAGAGTCAAAACCAAGAAAAAGACCATGGATAGTGATTAAATATTAAGAAAATGGTCATTGATTAATTTATGACCTATAAGTATGAACAAAACATCAATCAGACATGTGGTATGGTCGGAATGACTGAAAAAACAATTTTAGATAAAAAAAGTTATTAGAAACAAGTGATAGGGTCAAAACTGATCAAAAGACCTTCGATTTTTGTGAAATCATATAAAAATGGTCAGTGATTTATTTGTGTCATGTAATAATGATCGACATGTCAATCTAATGTGCAGTGTTGTTAGAATGAGTAAAAACCCACTTTCAGAGTAAAAAGTGATTAAAAATAAGTGATATGGTTTAAACTTAGAAAACATCCTTGATGAAATCATAAAAAAATAATCATAGATGAAATTGTGACATGTAAGAATAAACAACACATCAATCTGAAATGTGATGTGCTCAAAATGACTGAAAGCACGTTTTTATAGATTTGAAAGTTTTTAAAAATATTTGTTAGTCGATCAAAGTAGGGGGAAAGATCTTAGATTGTAATGAAATCTTATGATAATGATCACTGATTATTTTGTGCCATAAAATATTGCATGACATATCAATCTGACTTTTGGTGTGGTTGGAATAATATAAAAAGTGATTTAGATTAAAAGGTGATAAAAAACAAATGATACTTTCAAAACTGAGCAAAAAAACCTTGGATTGTGAGGTAATATTTGGATAATGGTCACTGCTTAATTTTTGACAAGTAGGAAGGAATGGTACGTTAGCACGATGGGTGGTGTGGTCGAAATGACCGAAAAAGTAATTTTAGAGTAAAAGGGGTTGAAATCATGTGAGACGCTCAAAACCTAACAAAATTATTTTGAATTGTGATGAAATAGTATAACAATGATCATCAATTATTTTGTGACATATATACAAAAAGTACATCAATCCAGCATGAGTTATACTTAAAATGGATGAAACTGCATTTTTATATATTTAAGTTTTTAAACACATTTATCGGATGATTAAAAGATAATGATTGTCGATTAATTTTTTTTCCATGTAGAAATAGATGACACATCAATCTGGCATGTGATATGGTCATAATGACTAATTTTTTTTGGAAGTAAAAAGTAGTTAAAAATAAATTGTATGCCCAAAACTCATCAAACAATAACAAATTGTCATAAAATAGTAGAACAACGAGTTTTGATTAATTTATGACATATAGGAATAAATGACATGAAAATTTGACATGCAATGTATTAGGATCAGTTAAATGTATGTTTATTGTATAAAAATATTATTTTTTAAGTATGACTTCACTTTATATATTTAAACAATCTAATAGGTTGTGATTTTTAATTTTTATTTATTTTCAAATTATACTAATAACTATTTTAAATTTAATTGACTTTCAACTATGCAATGATAGTTTGAGTTTGAAAAATGATTCCCTTGAGGTTATTTATTATCAGTATTTAAAATTTATTAAGTGAATTGTTTTTTAAAAATTGGGTAATATCAATTTTTAAAAAAATTAAGGGAGTATTAATTTTTTTTGAGATTTCAATACTGTTAAAGGGATTTGGATTTGTATACCAATATTTTCACACATCCCTATTTATGTTATTTGAAGTGGGCATTAAAATTTGTTTGGGGATATCGTAAACGAAAAAACAATAATTTAATTGGTTTAATTTTTAATTAAAATACTAAATGCAATACTACAAATAATACTTTTATTAGTGCTAGGAAAAACTTTTAACAGTGCTAGAAAAGAGTTTTTAATCTCAACAAAGACTACTCCACATGATGGATAGTAAATGCATCCCACACTCCTTGGGTTACCAGGTGTGCATAAATAGGAGGTGGGTGCAGGTTTATTTTCCCTTCAGTATCTTTAAGATAACTTTTCGTTAAAATTGTGCAAAAGCCTATGTGAATTCTTTTAGAAACTCTTAATACATATTCCTTGTGCGAGTCATCCACTATAAATGAACTCTACAAGGAATTATGAAGAGTAAGTCAATGTTTCATTATTTTATTTTTTAGTAAATTAAAAAAATGATATTGTAATATTACCGTAATATCTCCCCACATCAGTGTCTTAAGCCCGGTGACAACATGGTACCACGACTGTACATCAATCGGTATGCATTTCCGAGTGATGATTCCAACGTAACTATTGAACATGGCCTTGTTAGGGTTAACATGCTGGCCCCACTTATTCCATCCGACCTCGTATTTTATGCCTTTCACTTTTACCTTATAGATTTTTGCTAATACCGTCAAACTACGATGCTCCTAATTTTTTATGAACCACTAATGTTTCGTTGCCTACCATTTCCTCAGTTTCAACATCATTAATATGTTCCTCGAGAGCGCTAGCATCAGTATGTGTAGATGGTTATTGTACCTCTTCACTGGGAGAAGCAACAACAACAACATGTTAAAAGACTTGTTGTTCCTCTACACTTTGAGAAACAATAGGTTGAGAGACCTGTTGTGACTCAGGATTGGGAGCATCATCATATGAAGAAGTCATTATCTGCAGAAGTGGTTTAACACTTAATTTAGATTACATAAAAGCAGCAACAAACATATAATAACATAAGTTAACACGATGTATATTACAAAAAAATATAACATAATTATTGAACTCTATTTTTTTAAAGGCTGAAGGGATTTGAACCCTCTATCAAATATCCAAATCTCTTCCTTATGGTCTCTTATGACATAAAAAACACCATCTACATTGGGACTACTGTGAAATTATTGCGACGTCCTAATGAAAGGGTCATCCTCCATTGAATTTTCATCTGACCCTTTAGTGGTTTTGGTGGATAACAAAACAATTGACCAGTTCTGGTTTGTGGGATCTGGAACATAAAATACTTGTAATGTCTATGATGCCATTATAAATGGTTCATCTTTGTACCCTTCCTTACTGAAATCAACTTTCATGAATCCCAACTCATCTATTTTAGAATCACTCCTATTATCAACCCATTTGCATTAAAAAATCGGCACTTGGAAGTTTGTATAATCCAACTTCCATATTTTTTTGATGATTCCAAAGTATGACATATTCACATAAATTAGATTTCTTTCCTTAGAACTAGAAACATGCATCGCTTCAGCCATAGGTGTAACTCCACTATTCTGCATGGTACTGTCTTCATCATGTTCATTAGTATAGAATTTATAACCATTAATTACATAAACATTATAAGATAATACATACAACCTTGGTCCTCCAGCTAGCCATCAAAGTCGTTCTAAAATTGAGTCCAGATTTTCATCTGAATCCTTAAATATATGGTCTCAAAACCATCTTATAAACTGTCGATTATGTGTATTTGATATCCATTTTTCAGCCCTTGATGGATTCAAATGCTTAAGAATTTCTTTGTGGGTTTTTAAATATGGGTCAACCTCCACCCTATTATGAAAAGGGCAATGGTGGGACTACTCTAGATCTGTAATATTGATTGTGAAAACCAATCTTCCATAAATTTCTTCACCAGCAAGCCACCCAGTGTGATGACATTTCTGTAGACCAATACTTTCCACACCATACAGGTATTCGGTACAGAATTCAACGGATTCCTCAACAATATATCGCTCCACAATACAACCCTCTAGCTGACTTCAATTTTTGAAATACCCTTTCAAAATCTTCAGATACCATTCAATGGGGTACATCCATCTATAGTTTACATGACCACATAGTCAAATCTCTCTCACAAAGTGAACCATCAAATGAAACATCATATCAAATAATGTCAGCAGGAATAACATTTCGAATTCACATAATATAATGAAAATTTCTCTTTCCATACTCAGAAATTTCGCCGGGTATATAACTTTGCTGTATATAGCTTTGAAGAAGAAACAGTGCTTCGTTAATGTATAACGGACATTCTTGGAAAAAATGTAATGTAAAGCTATAGGAATTAGATCTTTCATAAAAATGTGGCAATCATGTGATTTAAAACCCTTTAAAGTTAAATCAGTAATTGACATGATATTCTTGATATTCGATAGATACCCCTCTAGAACCTTTACGTCATTCAAGAAGTTTCAAAACTGATATCTCTCCTGTCTGGAAAGAGTGTAAGCAGTTGGAGGAAGAAAAGTTCGTTTTTCACTCTTCACTGGTGCCAAATCTTCTCATATTCCCATATCAACCATGTCCAACCTAGCCTTAATTCCATCCTTTGTTTTTCCAGGTGCATTTAGCAACGTGCTGATGACACTATCACATACATTTTTTTCAACATGCATAACATCAAGAAAGTGTCTAACAGACATACAATTCCAGTATAGTAATTAAAAAAAAACTGATCTCTTCTTCCAAAAAGTTTTAGTAAGGTTTTTAGAAAATGGTTTACCAAAATTATTGTACACATATTTTACTTTCTCCTACAGTTTATCACCTGTTAGTGGAGACAATGTTGTACGTTCTTCTGAACTTCCATCGAATGATGTTGTCCAAGATCGGTACTTATGTCATTGGGGTAGAAATCTGTGATGTCTAGAAACACGGTTTTCGATGTTTTAACCTAATTGGCTGTGTACCTTGTTCACATACAGGACACCCATGAATTTCTTTATGATACATCCTAACAAATTTCCATAAACAGGAAAGTCATTTATCATCCCGTACAACATGGATCTCAATGTGAAATCTTCATTTCTATAAGCATCATACAATGTAACACAGGACACTGATAGTATATTAATTTGTGACATGTAGGAATAAACATCGCATCAATCCGACTGAAAGTAAATTTTTATAGATTTAAAAATAATTAAAAATGTGTGTCAACTTGTCAAAATCAATTAAAATACCTTCAATTATTCTACAATATTAGGAAAATGATCATCGATTAATTTGTTCTATACAAATATTAATGATACATCAATCCAATATGTGGTGAGGTTGGAATGATTAACAAGTATTTTAGATTAAAAAATAAGTTATTTAGTCAAAACCAAGAAAAATACCTTGAATAGTAATGAAATCTAAAGATAAAGATCATTGATTAATTTGTGACAAGTTGAAATGAGAAACACAACAATCGAACATGAGGTGTGCTCTAAATGATTGAAAGAGTGTTTCATGGATTTAAAAGTATTTAAAAACATATGTTTGAGAGTCAAAATAGATAAAAATACCACAAATAGTGATGAAATATTAAGAAAATGTTCGTTGATTAATTTATGACCTATACGTATGAACAAAACATCAATCAGGCATTTGGTATGGTCCGAATGACTAAAAAAACTAGTTTAGATAAAAAAATTTATTAGAAACAAGTGATAGGGTCAAAACCAATCAAATGACCTTTGATTTTTGTGAAATCATATAAGAATGGTCACTGATTTATTTGAGACATATAGTAATGATCTACATTTCAATCTAATGTGCGGTGTTATCAAAATGACTAAAAAGCTAGTTTCAAAGTAAAGAGTTATTAAAAATAAGTGATTTGGTTAAAACCTAGAAAACATCCTTGATGAAATCATAAGAAAATAAGAATAGATTAAATTGTGACATGTAAGAATAAACGACACATCAATATGAAATGTGATGTGCTCAAAATGACTGAAAGTGCGTTTTTATAGATATAAAAGTTTTTAAAAACATTTGTTAGTTGATCAAAGTTGGGGGAAAGATCTTGGATTGTAATGAAATCTTATAATAATGATCACTTATTATTTTTTGGCATACAGGATTGCATGACATATCAATCTGACATTTGGTGTGGTTGAAATAATAGAAAAATGTGATTTTAGATTAAAAGGTGATGAAAAACAAATGATACTGTCAAAACTGAGAAAAAAACCTAGGATTGTAAGGTAATATTTGGATAACAGTCACTTATTAATTTTTTACAAGTAGGAAGGAATTTTATGTTAGCATGATGGGTGGTGTGGTCAAAGTGACTGAAAAAGTAATTTTAGAATAAAAGGGGTTGAAATCAAGTGAGACGCTCAAAACCTAACAAAATTATTTTGGATTATGATGAAATAGTATAATAATGATCATCAATTATTTTTTGACATATATGAAAATATAGTACATTAATTTGGCATGAGTTTTCTTTATTTTGAGAACGTCACTTGTGTTTTTTCTAAAATGACATTTTAAAATGGAAACACATACTTTTAGTCATACCGGCCACGTCGTGTGTCAGTTTGATGTGAGACTGATTCCTACAAATCACAAATGACTTATGAATAATTTTAATAAATTATCAAGACAATTGTATCGCGTTTTCTTAATTTTCAGTGAGTGAAAAAAGTTTTCAACTAAAATGTCAAATTTAAACTGATAACAGACACTTTAAGTTATAGTGGGAAAACCGAGTATCATATTGAGGTGATATTGATTCCTATACATTATAAATGGATTATGGATAATTTTTCAAAAGTATAAAAATAATATGAATGTGTTTTATCAGTTTTGAGTATGTTACTTTTGTTTTTTACTAAAATGTAAATTGTAAATAAAAAGACACACTTGGAGTCATAGTGGTCACATCATGTGTCAGATTAAGGTGCGGCTAATTCCTACCAGTTTCCTTGTTTCCATTATCTCAGTTGTATCCTCGAAGTCCAAACTATCATGAGCATGAGCATCTTTGAATAAAACACCCATACTCGAGTAAAGTAATCCATCAGTATAAGAAAATAATTCTTATTTTAGTAATACTATAAATAAATAAATTAAACATAAATATGAAATAATACATTAATAAAATTTCAATTTTAAACTAAAACCACACAATTTGAGTCATACCAGGTACATTTTGTATCAGATTGAATTATGATTGATTCCAACATTCCTTTTTAGCCAAAAATTCATTCAACATTATGGGTTATCTAACAATATTGTTGCTTGATAACTCAAAATGTTGATTGCAATGAAGAATAAAAATAAAATTGCATTATCATAAGCACAACATCATTGTTGGGTGAATTATTATAGTACATGAGTGAATCATCCATGTTGAAAAATCATTTATTCATGATATCTGTGAAAATTAAAAAAATAATTATTTGATAAAATGGTAAGGAAATTAACTAAAAAAAGTAGATAAAATGATGAGAAAATCAACTAAATAAGTAGTAGTAAGTTACATCTTCATGATATATTTGTATGTTATGACACTAGGTATTATAAGAACCTGACCTTATTACATCACATAATCTTGAATTTAGTCAAGAAATCACTTCCTTTAACATTGAGGATCTTTTCAAGTTTAGATATTTAGAGAAAAGGGACATAACACATTCACAACATTACACATTAACACATAGTGGATACCATAAAAACAATATTCATTTCTTCCAAAATATAAAACTTTTCAAATAAGACCTGATTTCATTGAAAAATACTCAAATATTTAACTTGTATTCCTTATTTGTATTAAACATCCTTATAACCTATGAAAATCATTTAAAAAATTGGGATGAGCATACAAATCTCAGTAAGGGGTATAAAAATAATGAACACATTAGTCCATGAATACTTGTAACATATGAAATCATTTTCAAAAGACATACTTGTCACCCATATATACTTACTTTGTGAAACAAAAGATTTCCACAAGATTCACACAATACATAAGAACATAAATGGAACCATAGAGGTATCTTGGGGCATTGCTTACATAATTTTTTAACCCTCTCAGCTGCCTTATAATTTTTAACCCTCATGACTACCTTACAATTTGTGTAACCATCACAGTTACACTTAGAGTAACCATACGACCGACCTAAAAATTACATATGCCCAATGAATTGGAGGGAGATATAGGTCCCACACTTCATCATAAACAATTCCCAAGATCCAGAACATAATCATACAACATGAATAATAGTATAAAAACATTGATTTTGAATTTTGTAAAACAAAATTTTAAAAGAGGATTTTAAAAGGAAATCCCCTTATAAATATCATATAATTGAAGTGAAACTTAATAGAGTGGATGGAATATATATATATACTGTATAAACATACAATTAAACATATTATAAACAAAAACCATCACACAAATTTTTTTTAATACCACATAGATATTGAAGTACAAGGTTAACCCAAATAATGGAAATTGGGCTAAGAATCCCCTTACATCGGGTTTGTCTTACTTCGAACTCATTTAAAACTTCTGTATAATGGTTAAAAGAGTGTTATTAATATCTTACAGAAACATATCCATCTGTATAATACCTTATAAGGTCATTTCACTCATTTCACCCATTAATTGTTAGTATTTTGTTCCTTGCATTGTTTTGGGTTTGTTCTTTACATGTTTTCCATGATCGGTTCATGATGGATGTTCTTGTCGATTAGAAGTGAAACTCCAGAATTCGAATGGAGTGGTATTTGCATATTTATAGAATCATAAATTATACCATTTATCATTTTTAATTCTTATATGATGATGATTCACGAGTTAAAACACTATTGACATTTTTTTAGGTTATTTTGGCGATTCTTAGATCGTAAAGGTCTCATTTTGTTTCATAAATTAATAAAATGTGTGAAAAATGATTCCAGAACCTTATATAAGTTATAATACATAAATTATAATGTATTTAAACCATAAAAATGGTTTCATTACCAGTCTTGAAGGAACTAAAAGAAATTGAAATCACATCATCCACAATGTCGGTAAATCGACTCATCACGGACGGTGTTTTAATTCCTTGAATAAGTGGGAGAGGAGAAGAAGATTGATGAGAAATTTTACATGAACATGAGAAAATATAGAATATAAAATATTCTTGATCTTTCATTCCTATTTTATAAGAGTATGTTAAGAAAAAAGAATAAAATAAAGGAACTCAAAATAAAAGAAGAGTTGAGAAATCCCTTATGAAATTTCAGCAGCCTAACGACGTCACTTAAAATTTCATAAAATATTTTGATGAGAGAAAAGGGGTATCTCATAATTATTACATAATATGGGAAGTAAGTGGGATATGTAATTACATATATTAACATAATCTAATGGAAATTAAAAAGAATAACATAAAAATGAAATAAAAGAAAGAAAACAAAAGAGGATGTTTACCTCTTGATCTCTTCTCCTTGAGATCCTTCTTAAGGCCTTTGGCTTTGGCCTTTTGGTGAGACTAGAAACTCTAGGACACAAGGAAGAGTCTTTTCAGGAGTATTGGGAAGAACGTAGGTAAGTCTCAAGGCTTGAGAGGTGTGAGAGTAAGAGGGGAATGGGGGTGATATTTATAGTAGAGGAGAGGAGGTATTTTTCATTATTTTAATCATTATTATAATATTTTTGATCAAGACTATGAATAGTATTAATTCATGTGACTCCAAATAGTAATAATGACATGTGAGTTCGAAAAAATTGGTATTGAATCACTTATTATTTCCTAAATAGTGTATTTAACTGATAATTTGAATATATGGTATTTTACCATATTTCACTATTCATCAAAAATTCTAGAATTTCAGAAAATTCCCAAAAAATCACCCTTACCATTTTTTGATGTGTAGAATTAAAAAATGAGCTCCATTTTTTGAAAATAATTTTCTAAATATTATTAATTTAATTTTTAAATAAAATTATACTTAATTCAAAAATTAACAATTTGAATTCTATAACTGCTTTTATATCACATTGGAAAATTAACCAAGATGTCATTATCTTAAAGCCTTAAAAAAATAAAATATTAATACAATCCACTATTCATTAGGGTCATATTAGTATTCATATTACTATTCATAAGGGTATGTTACTATTCACTAAAAAATAAGTTGGTTCCATTAGACTCCAAATAACTTATCGATCACAATTGTAGATGACAGTTTTTTGAATTTCAAAACATAGAAGCTGCATAATTATGTTTAAAGGATAGATATAAATATCTACTTAAAACAACGTTTCATTCATTTCAATTTATTTTTAGAAAACCTTGGGGTGTTACATTATCCCCACCTTCTGTAAATTGCATCCTCGTAATTTTATTTACTTATTAAACAAGTGAGGGTACCTTTCCCTCATAGCATTTTCAGACACCAATGTTTCTTCTTCAACTATGTGGTTTCTCCACAAAACCTTTACCAGGTGGATTACCTTATTCCGCAATACTTTTTACCTTCGATCAAGAATCTAAACTTGTTTCTCTTCATATGAAAGGTTATCTTCTAGCTGAACTGCTTCTGGGCTCAAAAACATTAGTTGAATCTGGCACATAATTCCTCAACATCATAACATGGAAAACATTATGTACCTGAGACAAACTCAGAGGCAAAGCTACTCGATATGAAATTGGTCCAACTTTCTCAAAGATTTCAAAAGGACTGATGAATCGTGGACTTATCTTTCCTTTCTTACCAAAATGCATCACACTTTTCCAAGGAGATATTTTAAGGAGAACATGGTCACCTACCTCAAAAGAGAAGTATTTCCTTCTATTATCTGCACAACTTTTCTACCTACTCTGAGCTATCCTCATGTGCTTCTGGATCATCTTCAATTTCTTAGCCACTTCCTCTACTAATTCTGGCCCCATCAACTTTCTTTCACCGACTTCATCCCAAAACACTGGAGTCCGACACTGCTTCCCATACAATGCCTCTAAAGGTGCCATATGTATAATGGAATGAAAACTGTTATTATAAGAAAAATCAACTAAAGAAAGATGCTGATCCTAACTTCCCTGATAGTTCATTGAACAAGCTTGAAGCATATCCTCCAATGTATGAATCATTCGTTATGACTACCCATCTGATTGAGGATGAAAAGTTGTACTGAAATTTAATTATGTGCCTAATGCCTTATGAATTCCCTTCCAAAATTTAGAAGTGAACTTGGGATCCCAGTCAAATACAATGGAAAGAGGAAATCTGTTAGGACCAATAGGGGCCTATATACCCTGAGAGGGGGGGTGAATCAGGGTATGGATATTCTTTTTCAAATTTCTTTCTGCCCCACTAGATCTTGACCTCTTTGTTACAAGGGTCAGTTTGTTTGCACTTGTGTGGTTACTGTGATCACTTGTCTCCTTTACCTGATGATGATGATTTGAATGCAATGCAGGGAAGTAAGTAGGCAGACACATAGATTTTTACTTGGTTCACCGCTAAGGGCTACGTCCAAGGAGCATACACCGACAAGTTGCCGGTTCGTACCAAATTCCACTAGACTTCACTAGCTGTGGATTACAATGTTCGGGCTAGATCACTTCTATGTCCAGGCTCACTGGCTTTACAATGTTTAGGGTTAGCTCACTACTTTCCCAAGGGTCAATCCCTGTTTATCTCTCTCTGGCTCACTGCCGGTGGAGAGGATCACCTTCTTCCTCTTCCTAAGCTCACTGCTCTTGGAAGGAATCCACTCACAGTTTATAGACCTGTAGGTCTCTTCATTTGCATGAAAGAATGCATCTTCTCTTGTATGTATATTCTCTGTTTAAGTTCAACTTTCATATGTAGACGAATCTCTCTTTGCACCAAAGGTATCAGGCAATGTACCAACTTCCACGCAGTCCGAGAAGCACCGCTGGAACAAAACCTTACTTGGAGCGCAAGTCAATCTCGGCGCGCAAGTATCGGCGCGCAAGTCACAACGGGTGCTCAATTCCTCCTCTGACACTTGTGCGACTCAAGCTTCCTCAACTCCAAACTTGCGCGACTCTCTTACTTTTATGCCCAAACCAATATTGGCGTGCAACTGCCAACCGGCGCGCAACTTCTAACACTGGCGCACAACTTCAACTACTGGAGCGCAAATGCACCTGCGTGACCCACACTCACCACTTGCGCGACCACCACACCTGCGCGACGGGAGCTCTGATTTCTCAAAGTGTTGAACTCCATTGAAAAAGAGGAGGGGTGGTCCAATATTTATAGGCAATCTAACCACCCTGCGCGATGGTGCGCAAGTCACCTGCGCGACCCAGTTTCGGCGCGCAAGTCCCCTGTCATTTTAGACACTTGCACGACCAACTCCCAAACTTGTGCGAACCTCTTTACTTTGCCATATTTTGATCTTCTTATCTTGAAAAACATATGGCGCACAAGTTTCCTATACTCCAAGTCCTCAACACGCAAGTCCTTTTTCCAAAAACACTTTTCTTCATTTGCTGATTTTCAGGCCCTAAAATTTGGAAAACACTGGAAAACGTTGCCACCTTGTATCTGTTCTTTTGTACCGCCTCCAGATCATCCATTCCTTTTATCTACGTTCTTGAATCAAACATGGATCGTTGACCTCAGCTCTTGAACTTGACATTCCACCATGAAATCCTCTTTGTCAACAAATTTGTATGTCATTGTTTTGCTTTGTCAACAATCACTACTCAGATGTCCACTTTGTCAACAAACACAATCACCTCAAAAATGCTTCAATGATACCTTGAGGGATTTTTGCCCAACAAAATCCATGTATCCTAACAATCTCTTTGAGGTACAGTCGAGAAAGCTGATCCAAATACATTGTATCTCAAATAGAAATAAAATGTTCATATTTTGTCATCCGATCAACAACAACCCAAATCACATTGTTACCTCGAGACGTCTTAGGTAGTCCCACCACAAAGTCAATGGATACATTCTCCCATTTCTTCTGGCACTGGAAAAGGCTGAAGCATCCCCTTTGGTAACTACCGCTCTGCTTTAACCTGTTTACATGTCAAACATTTCATGGTAAAATAAAAAATATCTCTTTTCATTCCATCCCACTAATAATACTTCTGAGGGTCTCTGTAAATCTTACTACTGCCAGGATGAACTGAAAATGGAGAACTATGAGCTTCACACAACAAATATTTCTTCAACTGAGAATCACAAGGCACACACAACATTTTTCCAAATCTTAAAACACAATATTTATCAAGGTTAAATTTTGTAAACTTACCCATTTTAACTAATTCTACCTTTTTTGTAGCTCACAATATTCCTTCCACAATTTCTTAATTCTGTCTGATAACGATGACTGCACTGAAACCTAAAACAAAACAGATGTATTCCCTACACCAAAAACTTCTAAGCCACAATTCATCAAATCATTAATCAAGGGATCATGTTCCAAATGTAACATGGTTAATGATGCATGATGTTTTTGACTCAAGGCATCTACCACTTTGTTTGATTTTACTATATGGTAATTGATCATGAAATCATAACCCTTTATTAGTTCAATCCATCTTCTCTGCCTCATGTTTAATTCCTTCTATGTGAATATACACTTCAGACTTTTATGGTCAGTTTATATTTGACATTTGGCTCTGTATAAATGATGCCTCCAAATTTTCAAAGAAAAAACCACAACTACCAATTCCAAATCATGTGTGGGATAATTTAACTCATGAGGTTTTATTTGTCTTGAAGCATAAGCAATTACCTGATCATTCTGCATCAGAACACAACCAAGTCTCTTCAATGAAGCATCACTTTAGATGAAAAAAATCACCATTTCGTGAAGGCAAGGACAAAACCGGGGCATTCACCAATCTCGTATTCAATTCCTAAAAACAAACATCACATTCTTATGTCCAAATAAATTTAATCCCTTTTCGTGTTAACTTAGTTATCCGGATAGATAACCATAAAAAGTTCTTAATAAACCATTGGTAACAACCTGCTAATCCAAGAAAACTACAAATCTCTGTAACATTTGTAGGTCTTTTCCATTCATCAAAAACTCTTGTTTTTGAAGGGTCAACTATTATTCCATCTTTATTTACAATGTGCCCAATAAAAGAAATCTGTTGTAACCTAAAATCACACTTGCTTAATTTTCCATACAGTTTCTTTTCCTTTATGGTTTGTAAAATAACCCTTAGATGTTTTTCATTCTCCTATTTATTTTTAGAAAATACCAGAATGTCATCAATAAACACAACCACAAAACTATCCAAGAACTCATTAAATATTCTATTCATAAGATCCATGTATACAACAGGTGCATTAGTTAACCCAAACGACATAAAAAAAAATTCATAATGCCCATATCTAGTATGAAAGGCTATTTTCAAGATGTCATCCTCCTTCACCTTTAGTAGATGGTATCCGGAATTCAAGTCAATCTTGGAAAATTACTGAGATCCCTGGAGATGATCAAATAAGTCATTGATATGAGGCAAATGATACATGTTTTTAACAGTTATGTTATTCAAAGCTCTATAATTAATGCAAAGTCTCATGGAACCATCTTTATTTTTAATGAACAAAATAGGATCACCTCATGGTGAAGTGCTAGGACGAATGAAGCCTTTATCAAGAAAATCCTACAAATGATTTTTCAATTCAAGAAGTTCTATTTGAGTCATATGATATGGGGGTTTTGAAATTGGATTAGAATCAGGAACTAATTCAATTGTCAATTCGACTTTCCGATCAGGTATGACACCAGTTAACTCATCATAAAAAACATCAAGGAATTCATTTACCACTGGCACATCATTAATCTTAACAGTTACCTTGTTTTAAAAAATACGAGAAAGATAAATTTCATTCCCATGTTTCAACAGTTTCTCAAATTCCTGACATGTTATCAATTTTATGGGTTTATTCTTGTATAAAAACTGAAATTATTTCTGAAAAATAACTTCTTTATCTCTACAGTCAATCTTAGCATGATAAACAGAAAGTCAATACATTCCCAAAATGACATCAAACTCTACTAAGGGAAAAACAACAAGGTTTGCAGGTAAATTATTTCTATAGACCATAATATAAAGATTTTTATAATTCCTCTTTTTTATAATATTTCCCCCTGGTGTTTTAATAACAAGTTCTGGTATCATTTATTGAGGTGATATTTCCAATTTACCAGAAAATTTCTCAAAAATAAAGGAATGTGTAGACCCCGTATCGAACAAAAATTTAGAAAAATATGAGTAAACAAACAAAGTACCTGATAAAACTTCATTTGATGGATTGAAATATACTGACGTAGTTACAAAGAATCTCACTACACCTTTCTTTTTATAGTCTATCTTCTTTACATCATTTAGATCCCTCTTTGGGCATGCATTTGCGTAATGACCCATCTCACCACATTTAAAACACTTAATAGTTTTCTTATCAGGATTAGTCTTAAGACCATTTTCATTACAATCTCAGACCATATGTCCAAACTTACCACATCGAAAACACTTCCCAATTTTTGCAAGGCATTCCCCAGGGTGTTTTTTTCCACACTTTTCACAAACTGGAAACTGTATTTTCTTACCATCATATTTCTTTGGTTGATTCTCACCCATCATTTTCCATATAGACCTCTTCTTCTCCTTGTTTCCAAAATGCACATGATCATCATCAAACTCCATCTCTACCCTCTTATCACATCAGACAAGTTTCTTGTAACTTTTGAATTCACGGGAGGCCAATTCCCTTCAATACCTTGGCTTCAGTCCTGATTAAAAGCTGTTGATTTTTCTATTAAGTTCCATAATAAGATTTGGAGAATACCTCGCCAGTTAGGTGAAGTTCACTTCATAAAAATCCATTGAATTTTCCTCCCTTTACTTTAATTCAAGGAATTTCTTCTCTATCCTAAGTTACACCACCTTAGAAAAACATTTTTCAAGGAAAATACTTTTAAATTCATCCCACTCTAAGGCATTTATATCCTCTCTATCCATTATATTCCTTACCATTGAACATCACTGATCAAATTCACCTTGAAAACGATAAATGGAAAGACATACCTTTGGATTATCTAAACAACCCATTACATCAAATGTTTTTTAAAGGGATTTAATCCATCCTTTAGCCACTACTGGTTCAGAAGATCCATTGAAAGAAGGAGGGTGTTGTATCATAAAATGTTCCACTATTGTCACATTCCATTGTGGTACCTATGGTTATTCTCTTGTATGGATGCCACCACCATTTATTGCTTGCGTTATCTGATCCATTACTGTCACAAACTATTTGGTTCCAATCCCTACCATTCCGGGCTGCAGATTTGGAAGGATGTCGTTCTGTCAGTGCCTCTCCTCTTCAGCTTCCTATTTCTTCAACGGACAACCATTCTGAACAAACATATCTTAATCAAATAAATATAGTAATATTTAAATTCTATAACATTTAAAATTAACCATAGAGTAAAAAAACATTTATGGTATTATATTAACATCATTCTAATCCCTAAAGTTATCTAAACCATCCTTTGATACCAACTCTAAGGACCCGACCTTATTACTTTACATAATCTTGAATTTAGTCATGAAATCACTTCCTTTCACATTTAAGATATTTTCAAGTTTATATATTTAGAGAAAAGGGTCATAAAACATTCATGACATTACACATTAATAAAAAGTGGATACCATAAAAATAGTATCCAGTTCTTCCAAAATATAAAACTTTTCAATTAAAACATGATTTCTTTGAAAAATATTCAAACATTTAACTTGGATTACTTCTTTGTCTTACACATCCTTATAACCTATGAAAATCATTTAAAAACTTGGGATGAGCACAAAAAGCTCAGTAAGGGGTATACAAATAAGGAAATAACACATTAGTCCATGAATACTTGTAACATATGAAATCATTTTCAAAAGACATACTTATCACCAATATATACTTACTCTGTGAAACATGATATTTAAACAAGATTCCCACAATAAATAAGAACATAAATAGAACCATATAGGTATCTTGGGGAATTACTTACATAATTTTTAACCCTCTTGGCTACCTTATAATTTGTAACCCTCATAGATACCTTACAATTTGTCTAACCATCGCAGTTACACTTGGAGTAACCATATGACCGACCTACAACTTACACATGAGAAATAATTTGAGGGATATATAGGTACCACTATTCATCATAAACAATTACCAATATCTATAACATAATCATACAACATGAATAATAGCATAAAAACATTGCTTTTGAATTTTGTAAAACAGAATTTTGAAAGAGGATTTTAAAAGGAAAGCCCCTTATAAATATCATATAATTGAAGTAGGAGTTAATAGAGTGGATGAAATATGTATATATACTATATACACACAAAATTAAATATATTATAAACAAAACCCATCACACAAACAATTTTTAATACCACATAGATATTGAAGTACAAAGTTAACCCAAAGAATGGAAATTGGGTTAAGATTCCCCTTACCTCGGGTTTGTCTTACTTTGAACTCATTTAAACCTCCTGTATAATGGTTAAAAGAGTGTTATTAATATTTTATAGAAACATATCCATCTTTATAATATCTTATAATATCATTTCATTATATAATTTCACCCTTTAATTGTTATTATTTTGTTCCTTGCATTTTTTTGGGTTTGATCTTTACATGTTTTCCATGATTGGTTCATGATGGATGTTCTTGTCGATTGGAAGTGAAAATACAAAATTGGAATGGAGTGATATTTAAATATTTCCAGAACCATAAATTATACAATTTATCATTTTTAATTCTTATAGGAGGATGATTCATGAGTTAAAATATTATTGTTATTTATTTAGGTTATTTTAGCGATTCTTAGATCGTAAAGATCTCATTTTGTTTCATAAATTAATAACATGTGTGAAAAATGATTCCAGAACCTTATATAAGTTATAATAAATAAATTATAATCCGGTTCAACCATTAAAATGGTTTCATGACCAGTATTGAAGGAATTAAAAGAAATTGAAATCACATCGTCCACGATGTCGGTAAATCGACACATCACAAATGGTGTTTTAATTCCTTGAATAAGTGGGAGAAGAGAATAAGATTGATGAGTAATTTTCCATGAACATGAGAACATCCAAAATATAAAATATTCTGGAGATTTCATGCATCTTGGATAAGAGAAGGTTAGGAAAGAAGAATAAATTAAAGGAACTCAAAATTGAAGAAGAGTTGAGAAATCCCATAAGAAATTTCAGCAGCCTAACGGCGTCACTTAAAATTTCATAAAATATTTTGATGATAGAAAAGGGGTCTCTAATCATTATTACATAATATGATAAGTAAGGGGGATATTTAATGACATATCCCAACATAATACAAAGGAAATTAAAAAAGAATAACATAAAAATGAAATAAAATAAAGAAAATAAAAGAGGATGTTTACCTCTTGATCTGTTCTCGTTGAGATCCTTATTAAGGCCTTTGGTTTTGGCCTTTTGGTGAGACCAAAAGCTCTAAGACATGGGTAAGAGTCTTGGAAGGAGTATTGGGCAGAAATTAGGTAATTATCAAGGCTTGAGAGGTCTGGGAGGAAGAGGGGAATGAGGGTGGTATTTATAGTGGATGAGAAGAGGTATTTTCCATTATTTTAATCATTATTATAATATTTTTGATAAAGACTAGAAATAATATCAATTCATGTGACCCCAAATAGTAATAATTGCATGTGTTTTCTAAAAAAGTGGTCTCACATCATTTATGATGTCATAAATAGTGTATTTAACTGATAATTTGAATATACGGTATTTTACCGTATTTCACTATTCATAAAAAAATTCTAGAATTTCAAAAAATTTCAAAAAATTCACCCTTACCATTCTTCGACGTGTAGAATTAAAAAATAAACTCCATTTTTTGAAAATAATTTTCTAAATATTATTAATTTAATTTTTAAATAAAATCACACTTAATTCAAAAATTAACAATTTTAATTATATAACTGTTTTTATATCACATTGAAAATTAACCAGGATTTCATTATATTAAATCCTTAATAAAATATAATATTAATTCAATCCACTATTAATTAGGTTCATATTACTATTTATATTAGTATTCATAAGGGTATGTTACTTTTCACCAAAAATCAATTTGGATCCATTAGACTACAAAAAACTTACTGATCACAATTGTAGATGACTGTTTTTTGAAATTCAAAACATAGAAGTTGCATAATTATGTTTAAAGGATAGATATAAATATCTACTTAAAACAAAGTTTCATGCATTTGAATTTATTTTTAGAAAACCTTGGGGTGTTACAGGTATGCTGCCTATTCATTTATAAACAAATCGATTTTATCTTGTGAATAATGGGATGTTCTAAAGTCATGGTATTAATGAAAAAATATAAATAAACAAAGGTTTAATAATTATTTTAAATTAAATAGTAATTATCTTCAAAAACACCTCTTCAAGGATACTAGTATGTTGATGGAATATAAAATCTACCATAATTTTTCAAACATAATAACCACAATCTTTTCAATTGGTTTGTTTCATAAACTATAAAAATATTGAAAAAAATATGTAATTTATTTTGATATGTGTTTTGATAGTGAAATATTATTATATATACCTTAATACTTATCCACTTGTAGAAGTCTATAGGCTCCTTAACCGCATGGACTGTCCTCATGAAATAATTTTGATGATATTTAAACACCGCCCTATCATAACATAATTCTCATTAAAAAATAATATAAAATACAAAACTTGAAGTTTAGTACTAAAAGATTTATGTAGTGTATTACAAATTGAAAAGCATCATCACGTGTGATCAGTTTGTTTAGTATCTATGAAGTTAATTAAGAAAATAAATCTTTGGAGTATCCAAATTTACTACAATGAGTAACCAATGTTGCCTAAAAAAAGGAATAAGTAATAAAAGGAATGAAAATATATTTGATCTGATTAAATTGTAGAGTTTTACCCCTACATTGTTGGTAATAAGAATATTTTTTCATCCATAAGTTTTCTTTCATTCACTACATCCATTTTTTCCACTGTTGCATCAATTCAATATAAATCTAATGAGGTTAGATATGTAGAAGTGATGTGAGGAATAATGAGTGTATATTTATGTTCAAAGGGTAATCCATTAAAATAGTATTGATATATAAACATGTAAAAAATATGAATTGTATTTAGTCATAATTATCATAGTAGATTAGCTATTGGAAAAAAAAAATCATGAAAACACATCTCATATATATATTTATAAATGAGAATCCTAGCTATTCATACTTGAGGATTTTATTTATATTCTCAAGAGAAATGTAATATGTAATGGCTTCTCCAAACACTTATTCTTCAAAATCAACCGTGACATTACTACCACTTTATAACCTTGTATTTTTATGAACCTTCAATGTTAGTAAATGTGGATATTGAATGGGTGGGGTAAAAGTGATTTGTGAATATCTTTTTTATTGGTTGGATGATCCTTTAGACTATTTTGATTCGACCTTTCATTTCACCCCCTTCCCTTTGTCTATCTATAATAACATTCATTAGTTCATATTTTTTTCATTAATTGTTATAGGTTTTTCATGAAAAATAAATTGAAAATTAATACCTCATTATCAAAATGTTTTTTACAAGATCTAACTACCATGCTATGAATGTTACAATAGCTTGATTGACCATATGAATATATGCATCATCAAGTAGAATAGGTAGATCAACACTCAGCTCTTGATCCATGTTAATCTTAAACATCACATGACCTATTGGAAGTTGTCTATGGTGTAGAATATCTTCTTATATATTAAACATGGTATCTCTCACAACAAGGCAGTGGGTGGGTGTTGATAGATATAAATCACAATCATTTTCACCCTATAGAATATCAGTACAGGAAAGGTATTTGTGTCTTTCTGATTCACATTTCATAGAAACAATTATGAGAATATTGATTACCTCATCTAAGATAGCTCTTTGAGGGGAACACCTTACCTCAATGTTGGTGGGGGTGGGAGAGGGGTGGTGGATCTTTATGTAGTGGTTGTTCTTGTTCTATTTCTTCTCTTTTATTCCTTCCCATAAAATTTTATAGAAAATCTGATTTCCAATTAAATTTTTCTTCAAGAGAAGCTAATATTGTCTGCATCTCTTCCATTTTTATCTTTGTCTCCCTATTCATTTATTTTTTCAAAATATGTTCGGAGTGTCCCCCCAAAACCTGCACCTCTAACATAGCTATACTATTTTGGCCACTTGAATGACACTGATAGTAGTTTTTCATTCGGTATATATGATGATGATTTTTGTGTCTAAGTTGGATAAAAAATATTGTAAAATAAATAATCATTGTTTTAAAATACTGATTTAAAGAAAAAAATTATTATGTCATACATACACATGCTTCCCACACTTTTTGTGTGTTTTCATCCATTACTATCCCATATTTATTTACATGTGACTCCTTCCATAGAACATAATGTGGCAAGGAAGTGGATTTGTATTTGGATTCATCAATCTATATATAAATAGAGGAACATAATTATGTTTTTTTAAGTCACATAAAAGTTTTATAGAATATTTAAAACATGTACCAATTTTTTTTCAAGTGAAGTGTACCCTATACTTGATTTACAATAGGGGTACATTGGTTTTTCTACTCATTGTCTTATCGGGTGTCCATACATCTATGGTGGGTATGGGTTTATTTTCCCTTTATCATATTTGAGATGAAACTTCGTTATAATTGCGTGAAATCCTCTATGAGACTATCTAGAAAAAAATTAATACATATTTTTTTTCGGGATTCATCTACTATAAATGCACTCTGTAAGGGATAATTAAGAGTAAATCAATGTTTAATTATTTTTTTTAGTAAAATATAGAAAGTATATCATAATATTACCCTAATATATTCCCAAATTAGAGTCTCAAGTATTAGAAAAACATAGTGCCATGAATATATATCAATAGACATGTGCTACTAAGTGGTGAGACCAATGAAACTACTAAACATGGCCTTATTGTGGTTAACAACCTGACCACATGCATTCCTTCCAACCTATAATTTGATGATTTTTTTCACCTTGATAATTTTTTCTAACATTATCATGCTAATACACTCCTATTTTTTTCTAGGACATTGGTTCTTTATCATCTACCATTTCCTCAGGTTCAACATCATTAATATGTTGTTTCTATAGATTAATAGCATCAACTTGTGTAGAAGGTGTTTGTTCCTCTGCACTGGGAGCACTAGCAGGTTGAGAAACCTGTTGTTCCTCATGATTGGGTGCATTGGCATGTGCAGAAGTCATTATTTTCCAAAGTGGATGAACATTTAATTTGTATTAAATAAATGCAACACTAAACAAATAATAATATGTGGCAACATAATGTATATTACAATAAAAAATATAACCTTATTATTAAACTCATTTTTTTAAATATTGAAGATATTTGACCCCTCTATCAAGTACCAGAATCCCTCTATTGTGGTCTCTTATGACATACAAGACCCATCTATATTGGGACCACTGCAAAATGATTTCAACATCCCAATGAAAGGTCTATCCTTAGTTGAATTTTCATATGACCCTTTAGTGGGTTTGGTCGATAACAGAACAACTAACCACTTTCAGTTTGTGGGATTTGGAATATAAAATACTCGTACTACCTATTATTCCATTATAAAGGGTTCATCTTATTACCCTTAATTAAATTCACTTTTACAAATCCCAATTCATCTATTTTAACAACAATCCTTTAATCAACCCATTTGCATTGAAAAATTGGTACTTGGAATGTTGTATAATCCAACTACCATATTTTTTTGATGATGCAAAAGTATGTAAAATTCGCATAAATTGGATTTCTTTCCTTGGTACCAGATACATGCATCACTTCAACCATAAGTATTACTCCACTTTTTTATGGTACTACATTCATAATGTTTATTTATATAGGATGTATAAACATTAATTACATAACCATTATAAGTTGATACATGCACAGATGGTCCTCAAGCTATCAATTGAAGTCATTCTGAAATTAAATCTGAATTTTTAGCTAGATCCTTAAAAATATGGTCTCAAAACCATCCTATAAACTATTGTTTATATGTATTTTATATCTATATTTAAACCCTTTTATTGATTCAAATTCCAAAATTTTTTTTTGGGTTTCAGCATATAGGGAAACCTCTAAATTGTTATGAAAAACATAAAGATGGGCCTACTTCTGATCTATAATAGTGAGCGTGAAAACATCTATTCCATAAATTCCTTCACCCACAAGCCGCCTAGTGTGATGAGATTTCGGTAGACCAATGTTTTACTCACTAGATTGGTAGTTGGTACAGAATTCAACGGCTTCCTCAATAATATATCACTCTGTAATACAACCTTATTTCCAAATTCAATTTTTGACATACCATTTCAAAATCTTCATATACCATTCAATGAGGTACATTCATCTATAATGTATATGACCACATAATTGAATCTCTCTTACGAAGTGAACTATCAAGTGCCATCCATAATATATTTTAAGACACCATTATTTTTCTAAAATCACTACCTTTTTCGTGGAAAACTATATTTGTTCATTTCTGGTTTTATAAAAACTATTATGACAAATAAAAATAATTTTTAAAAAATAACTCTTCTTTGTAATGTAAAAAGGGCATTTATCTTGATAATTCCTCATAGATTTTATTAGAGTATCTTCATCAATTTCAACAGCTATGTTTAATCTTATGTTTTATTGAGATTTATCTCTTATTATTATCATCTACCACATTTTATTAAATGGTTTATGATCAGTTTGACTATGGATGTTCTTTTTTGATAACATTCACCATACTACTCAGAATGGTTTGTGATTATATTTACATATTGGGGAAAGTTATTTACATTTCGTATCTATATGTTGTTTATGTATCACCCCATTCATATGAGGAAGGCATTGGACTTAGTAAGTGATATGTGGGGATTTCTATATCCCCTCGATTCATCGGTAGGTCTCATGAGACAAAACTGATATGGACTTGGCCGAGTCCTTGCCCATTTATTTTTATATATGTATTTGGTCGAGGACTTAACCATTTATTTTCATATTTCTTGGTTGAGGACTCGACGTTATGTTTCTGATGTCCAAAATTATGCATTCCCTCATTATGATATTAGTAATTGATAATTCATGTGATTATTTGACTAGTATAATATTCATGTTTAAGTTTCTTTCTCATGTAATTATTTGTGGCATTATTTAATCAGTTTTCACTCCTTTCATATTATGCTCAAGATTATGATTTATGGGTATGTGTTTTTAGTTATTCACCATGCCTTATTGTTTATGATATCTTCCGCTATATTTCTTACCCTTATTGAGCATCTAATCTCACCTCTATCTTATGTTTTATTTTTCCTTAGGATGCTAATATATTTATTATGAATTACTTGCAGGGATAATCTAGGAATTTATGGATGTTTCTAATGGAGTTGTGATGTTGTTTTTCCTTTCAACTTGTAATTTAAAACTTATGTATGTATATGGTTTTCCAATTCTACTAAACTATTCATTAATTTGGGATGTGATCTATTTTTCAAAGTACCAATGTAATTAATTAAGACACCGACTCTGGGATACTGGGGTCGGGGTCTTTACAATCCTCATCATTATATATTTCTTCTAGTTTTCACTGTACTTGTTTTTATTTGTATTATTTTTTTTCTTTATTTGTTTGTAATTTTTTTTGTATAGTTTATGATTTTCCCCATCAAAAGAAGGTATTGTATTTTGGTTATTCTACCACCTAAAAGGAAGTCTAAGTTTTTGACTCTCGTTCAAAAGTCAGGTCATAGACTAGTTATAATGATCCTGTAAAAATTCTAGGTTGTGCCTTCAGGTTTTTGTGAAAGGTAGAGTATGTAATTGGTTCTCACAATGCACTACACATAAAATCTTGGTGATATAATACACTATAAAATCTATTTGTTACCAATGCACTACACATATCAAACACAACACTTAAATAATTTTCTTTAATTAATAAAATTATGACTAATTTTCTCTTTAAAAATTTTAAAACAGCTATTCACCCCCTATTCTTTATTTTCATCTAGTAAGATCGAACAATAACCACACAAGAAAGTGTTGGTTTTAAGTACTTTATTACCTTTACTAATGACTTTTGTTAGTATGGTTATGTGATTATAATGAAACATAATTATGAAAATTTTGAAAAGTTCAAATAGTTTAAGAATGATGCACATAATAAACTAGGAAAGACTATTAAAATTTTCTAATCATATTCAAGTGGTGAATAATAAATCCAAGAATCCATTAATCATCTGAATAATTGTGAAATTATTTTATAACCGACCCCTCTTGGAACACCACAATGGAATTATGTGTCTAAAGGGAATAATAATACCTTGTTAGATATGGTTTTATTGATGATGATTCTATGTGACCTTCATATTAAATTCTAGGGTTATTCTATGGAAACTATTGCATTCTTACTAAACCACATTCCATTTAAAGTAATTATTAAGGCACAACATAATACATGGACTAGAAAATGTCCCAAAATGTCATTTTTGAGGATGTGGGTTTTTGAAGTGCTCATACGATGATTGAATTCTAACTTCTAATAAATATTGTCCCAGATTAGATAAATTCTTATTTATTGGTTATCTCAGGGAAACTATAGGATATTATTTCTATAACCCTACTAAACACAAAGTGTTTGTGGCATGACATGCTACTTTACTTGAGAAGCAATATATAGGTCAAGGTTTTAGTAGATAGAATTTGTAAATTTAAGAAGTTCAATACCAACAAATAATAATTTTCCTTGAAATATAGGTTATTCCGGTTCAATAAAAAGGTGTGGAAGCAGAACATACTCAATTTAGATAAGTAACTTGAAGTTCTGGTAGGATTCATTCAAAACCCGAGAGATTTGGATTTCTTAGGGCTAATAATGATGAAGTAATGTTCAAAAGGGATGAAACTATTACCTTCCACAGGGACATTGAGAAATTTGATTTCAAGAAATGATTAAAATCTATGGTATCTAATGTGGATTCCATGTATGCTGACCATGTTTGGAACTTGGTGGATGCACCTGGATTGGTAAAAACCATTGGGTGTAAGTGTATTTTTAGTAATAAAACTAACATGGATGGTAAAGTGCATCCTATAAATAATTCATAGTGGAAAAAGGTTATAAAAAATTATGGTATAGGCTATGAAGAAACCTTTTCCCCATTAGTGATAATTAATCCCATTCATATTTTATGATTTTAAGATATATCAAATGGATGCTAAAACCACTTTACTTAATGGGAATTTAGTAAAGGATTTGTATATGATATATCTATAATGTTTTAAAGTACAAAATATTTCTCTTAAGATATACAAATTGAAGCATTCCATTTATAGATTGAAGCATGTTTCTTGGATTTAGAATATTTAGTTTTATAATGTTATCAAAGAGTTTGGTTTCATCAAGAGTATGGATGATCATCAAGAGTATGGATGATTACTATTTGTATAAGTGGATTAATTGGAGTATATTATTGACTTTAGTATTTTATGTGGATTACATACTACTTATTGGAAATGATATCCCAACTCTTTACTCAATGAATATGTGGCTAGGTAAGTGATTTTCAATAAAAGTCATAGGTGAAGTTGCCTATATACTTGGTATGAAGATCAATAGATATAAATCTAAGAGGCTTCTTAGACTTGATCAGGACACTTGAACTGATAAATTGTTGAATTGGTTTAGCATGGAGAACTCTAAAAAGGGGTTTTCCAGTGTTACATGGCACAAATATTATAAAGTTTTAGGATTCATCTAAAGAGTTAACAAGGATGTATAAAATTCCCTAGGTATTCTCAGTAGGTTCTATGATGTATGTCATATTGTGTACTCAAACTAATTTCATATATTATCCTAGAATAACTAGTAGATTCCAATCCAATACTAGTGAGAGTCTTTAGATTGTTGTGAATAAAAATTTTAAGTACTTGAGAAGGACTAAGGATTTGTTCTTTGAATTTATAGGAAAGGATGATATTTTTGTAAATGGTTACACATGATAGTTTCCAATCCAATAGAGGTGATATGATATTTCAGATAGGTTTTATTTTTTTTCATAAATGGTGGATCCATCACTTGAAATACTTCAAAAAATTCCACCATAGCGAACTCGAAAATAGAGTTAGAGTACATCACTACAAAAAAATGTTGCGAAGAAATATGTTTAGATCTAGAAGTTTATATATGATATTGAGGTGTTTCATAGAATTCATGGAGAAATCGAGATCTACTATGAAAACAATGGAGGTATCACTTTGGATAAGGAACCAAAATCACACCAAATGACTAAACAGATCCACTGAAGGATCCGAATGCAGCAAAAGCATGGTTGTTGGTGGGCCCAAATTTACTTTTTCCGTAATAGATGTGAAATCTAGGATCAATATGATGATGAACTCCAGTATCCACTAATTAAAATCAAAGATTTAGAAAAAGGGAATAAAATTAACAGATTTGAGAAATATGATCTTGCACTACAACATTATTCGCCTTTAGTAGCAGTTTATTAAAAACTGCCGCTAAACTTGTTTTTTTACAGGAATGACCCTTCCCCCCCCCCGAATTTCCTGACTCCACTGACACCCCTGAGCCCCCAACCCCCCCGACCCCTATGACCCCTCGAAACCCTAGGCGCGACCTCAGTGACTCCGGTGACCCCGCGAGCCCATCACGACCCCCGCGACCCCTGGAAGCACAAGGATCCCTTGACCCCAGTGACCCCTGCGACCATGACGACCTAGGAGACCCCGATGACCTCCTGGAATCCCTCGACACATCTCTCCACCTCTCACCATGCCTCACCGCCCATCAGTGCCGGTCAATACCTTCACCTCCCCTCTACACAGGTCTGTATACCTTTGTGGTGCGGTTTTGGTATGATTTTGGCTTGGTTTGGTTGAATACTAGATCAATTACAATGTGCATCATTAAATTGTAGTAGTCATCACTCTAAAATAGTGAAAAAATTTTAAGGATCTCCAACCAACACCATATTTTACGCTAAATCTTGAAAAGTAGATAGCGCATGAACATGGGTGCTTCAAATATAGCGCGTTACTATGATTTCACTTCCAAATAGTGCTGGAAATGGTGCTTGGTTGGAGTAGAATCACTGCACCATTTTAGCATTTTCAAAGTAAAATGGAATGGATTGGAGATGGTCTTCATTCTTTATTTTCAATATTGATGGTTGTGATACAATATTACATTTATAGGTTCCCTTTGTGGTGTGGTTGTTGTTTTCCACAATATTCTGGAAGTTTCCAAGCTTGTGGTATGTGATTCCATAATTTAACATTATTAAATGAATTTAGTATGTTTTATATGCTTCTTAATTATGTTTTATGAATTTTTTTAATGTAGCATAATATGTTTTCAAAGGGTTTTGAGGTGCATATGGGTTGAAAGATGATTTTGAAAATGAAATTGGTTAGGTTTTATGTGTGCCTTGTTTTTTATGCTTTCAAAATGTGTTCCATGAATTGTGTAAATATGAGTAATTATAGTTGGATTATTGAGTATTGAATAAATGATATTGGGTTATACCATGATATTAGGTAATGATTTCTTCTCCACTATGTTATGAAAATCAAGTGTTAATTCATACTCTACTATATTAGGGGAAACATGTAGTGATATCTGATCTGCTATGTTATGATTTACTATGATTATTTGTATGTAACAATTTTATGTCCCACTCTTTAATTCCTACATTATGATCAATGGATCATATTTATTTTATTATGTTTCCCTAATATTACACTACATTATAAGTTTGTTCATTTTAGATTACACGTCCTTCTATCAAAACAGGTGATCAACTCTCATAAATCCATGGAATTTTTAATAAGTTATTTATTCCATGATCATGTTTACCATATACTTATGATCTAATCATTAATGTTATATTGATAAGTTTTGGGGATTGAATATTTTATTTTAATTCCATAAAACTATGGATTTAATAGGTTATCCCACTTTCTTTAATTGAAACAAAATTAAATGGAAATTGAAAAGGTATATTGACAACAATAATTTTTAGTGTTATTCTAGGATCTATTTTGGGAAATTTAATATACATGATTTCATTTATATTAGGAATTTCATGTTTCATTTTATTCTAGAAAAACAAATACCTTACTCATAAGCCTTGGATTCATTTACCCTAGCCGTTAATCCTTTCACCTGATGATTCCTAGCATGTTCTACATCTTGGTTCCCCATGTATTTTCTAAAGTAGCGAGTCATGTTTAAGGTAGAAGTTTGTTTTCATTTCATATTCCTAACTTCTATTCAATTATTATACGATTTATCAAGCCCTTACCTTAGTGATATCAAAGTTATGACATCATTAGTTTGTCCATCTGTTTTGCTATAGCATGACATACAAAAAACTACAGGGATGAGATCCTTGATCTCCTCTTCTTTTATAGATATTTTTAATTTGCATGCTTTGGTTTTCTAGTTAGTGGGTTCATTATTTACCATATTTATATATATAGGAAACCCTTCTTTAACATATTTATATTTTTTTCAACTAGTATATATGAATCTCTTTCCCTATTTAGTAATAGTTATGTGTTTTAATTTTTTTAATATTGTGTAGGAACATTGTGATATACATGGATACAAGCTGGATCACATTACCGAGGAACACACCTCGGTATTCTAAGGGTTTGGAAGATTTTTTAGATTTTTCAATTTCTAATCGATCCGTTGAAGGGATAATAGGATGTCCATGTTCTAATTGTAAATTTAGAAGATGGTTGAAGAGAGATGAAGTTTATGAACATTTAATATTGAAGCAATTACCTGCTCAATATTTGTGTTGGATTTGGCATAGAGAATCAAACGTTACAGAAAAGTTGAGAACTGATGTAAATCTAGAGAAAGATCTCCCAACTTCATCGATAATGGAAAATGAAATGCAGAACCTTATAAATGATGCATTTGGAATTGCAAGACTCCAACATCAACATCAAAATATATCAGAACAACCAGATGAGGGTTCTACAAATACCAACATGACAAGTGATGTTTTTGAGACTTTAGGACAACCAAATCAAGATTGTAACATATCATCGAATCCTTATCTTGATTCTGTGGAGACTAATGTAAGAGAAAACTTCACTGAGGAAAATGCTTTTCATGGTTTAGTTGACGATGGAAATCAAGAGTTATATAGTGGATGTTTGAAATATTCAAAACATTATTTTATGCTGAAGTTGTACCATATCAAATTCATATGTGGAATTACAAATAAGGAAATGTCCATGATATTGGAATTTTTGCGTGATGCATTTCCTAATGCAAACCTCCCTGAGTATTTTTATGATATGAAAAAAGTTGTTAACAAGATTGGTCTGAATTATACAAAAATAAATGCATGTCTCAATGACTGTATTATTTATTAGCGAGAGGATTCAAGTAGACAGGATTGTAAAAAATGTTATTCTTTTATATGGAAGTCAATGGGTGATGTTGGAAGTCTGAATCAACATACTACCATGATAAAGAAGAAAAGGAACACACCTGCAAAGGTTTTATGTTACTTTCCTTTAATGCCTCGATTGTAAAGATTATTCATGTCATAAAAAACCGCTGAACACATGAAGTGACATTCTATAAATAATAATAATGATGGGATAATGCGACATCCACAAGATTCACAATCGTGGAAAACATTTTATTAATTACATCCATATTTCTCAGTTGATCCTAGGAATGTTTGATTGGGATTGGCTATCGATGGATTCAACCCATTTGGGACTTTGAGTACTAGTTATAGCATTTGTCCAGTTTTTTTGATCCCTTAAAATCTTCCTCCATGGATGTGTATACAACAAACATCTTTTATCATTTTGATGATTATTCCTGAAAAAAAATGCTTGGAAATGATATTGATGTATACTTGTAGCCTTTAATTGAATAATTAAAGGAGTTATGAAGAAATGGTATTGAGACATATGATGCTTCTTCTAAACAATGTTCAAAATGCATGTTTCTCTAATGTGGACCATTAGTGACTTCCTTGGACTTGAGAATTTATCTAGTTGGAATGCTTACATGGGTTTGTATTGTCCTGTTTGTAACTTTGATTTTGATCCCAAATGCCTACCTCACAGTAGAAAATGGTGCTTCTTATTCCATTGAAGATTTCTTGATGCATCTCATAGATTTCTACTGAACAGATTAAAATTTAACAGTTTCATTGATTTTAGACCACTTCCAAAGTTGTTAACTGGTTCTTAAATATTAGCACAACTTGGAAATGTTGAAACAGAATTTGGGAAGGTGCATCATTTTAATGATAGTGGGAAATGAGGTTGAAGTGCATCATCAAGTGAAATAGGAATGAAAAAATGGAAGAAAAAAAGTATATTCTTCAAACTTCCATATTGGGAATTTAATTTATTGTGACATATTCTTGATGTGATGCATATTGAGACAAATTTTTGTGAAAATTTGATCTTCACATTACTTAATGAGAATGTAAAGTCAAAGGATCATCTCAATACTCAGAAAGACTTACAAGTAATGAACATAAAACATGATCTCTGGCCATATGAGAATGAAAAGTATGCTCCGAAAATTTTTACAATGAAAAATAGGGATAAAGATACATTCTTTCTAATTTTAAAGCATGTGAAGGTATCTAATGGATATTCAAGTAAAATATAATGGTGTGTTGACTTAAATAATCACAGTTTACATGGATTTAAATTTCATGATTCATATATTTTGTTATAATAGTTACTATCATTGGCATTGCGTTCATTATTACCTGAAAATTTTATTACTATTGTACTCAAATTTTTCACATTTTTCAAAAAACTATGTGAGAAATCACTACATCCATTTGAGCTTGACAACCTTTAGGGGAGGTTTTTATTTACACTTTGTGCAATGGAGATGATCTTTCCTCCATTTTTTTTCATGATGCATTTAACTGTACATTTGGTTAAGGAAGCTAAATTAGGAGGGCCCGTGCATTATCGATGGATGTATCCAATTGAGAGGTACTATATTTATTTGTTTTTCAGTTAAGTAAAAAAAATTTTGGGCACTTAATTAAATTCATAATTATGTTTGTTTATTTTATTTCATAGATATATTGGGCATTTGAAGTCATATGTGAGAAATAAAGCTCAAACTAAAGGTTCTATTACTGAAGGCTATTTGGAAGAGGAGTGTCTTACCTTTTGTTCTAGATACCTGGATGATATTGAGATAAGATTTAATCGAGTTGGACGTGTTGATGACACATCGACTGAATATCAAATACATGGGAAATCAAAAATATTTCCTTATATTGGCTGATCAGTTGGGAGGACCTTAAATGTTACAATGACAAAAATGGAATTATTATAGGCACATAGATATGCACAGCTAAATAATGAAATTACAAATCCATTTATTGAAGAGTTGAAGATACAAAAAAGAACTTGTAGAATAGTTTGCACAAAGTGTAAGTTCTTAAATATTTCAATAAATATGGATATTAGGTTGACACATATATTTTGTAAATCTAATGATGCTTTCTTTTTTTAGATCACGAATGCTGATACTCGAGTAGATTTTTCAGAAGATTTGAAGTTTCTTGCTCGAGGTCCTCTAAAACAAGTTAGACAGTTCGATGCTTACAACGTGAATGAATTTAGATTTTGTACAGTCGATTGAGAAGAGGGTTTGAAAACACAAAATAGTAGTATATTTACATTTTCTAAAGTAGACTACTATGGAAAGATGATTGATATTATTGAATTAAACTACCACAAGAATTTTTCTATTGTTTTATTCAAATTCAATTGGGTCGATATTATCAGAGTTTTTAAAAGAGATTCCTTACAATTTACTTCTGTGAACTTCTATCACTTGATGGATGTTGGTGATAGTGAACTACATGATCCATATATCTTATCATCATAAGTGAAAATGGTATATTATGTGAATGATGTTTTGGATGAAGGGTTAAGTGTATTTTCTCACGTAAAACAAAGAGATTTGTATGATATGGGTAATGAAGTGGAATATTTGACCTCTGACATTGAATCTCATCAACAGTAAGAAGCAGACTTATTTGTCCATCATGATATTGAAAATATTAGTCTGGAAAGGATGGATATAGTGGATGAAGTAATGGAGTAGGAAACTGACATGATTAAAGGGGAAATTGATTGTATGTACAGTTATGCATTCATTTAGCAACCAATTATTTCATTTGTGCAATAATTCATTCTCATTGTTATGTATATTTTGTTTGTTAATAATGTGCATCTGTTACCATTTTTAATTTTTTTGCATAATTTTCTAGAAATATATGTTCTGAACTTAATTTTATTTGATTAAATGATAGGAATTCCTTGGAGGAAGTGTGATACTATTTCATCAACCACACTGACAGATGATGATCCACCTGTCTCCCTTCCTACAACATCTGATCCACCATATGCTTTCCCCTCTGCACCATCTCCCCATAAACCATCTCTTACACCCTATGTGAGTGTCCCTTCAGCATCTTAGTCATCACCTCCCCCTTCAAGAGCCTCAATAGTGAGGGAGAAGCGCACCGCTTCTAGTTCTTCCCGGGGATACTAGAGGGTGACTGTCATAGGTACAAATTTTAATATGAATAAATTTATTGCACTTTTTTATACTAACTGTTTTTTCATTAATGACGGAAACAATGAAAATGTTGAGAAAAATATAAAAAGTTCAGATGTATGGAATCTGACCAAAGAGAATATCATTGTCCCATTTGATTTATATGGGGTCCCTATGGATGATGCTGTTGGAATACTTGGCTAGATTTTTGTCTAGTTGGCTGTAGAGCTGATTTCCCTTCCTATTCCGTATGATGATTGGAGGCATATGCCTTAAAATTAGAATAATGATGTTTTTGATTCCCAAAAAAAGGTAAATTTAATACATTATGGTACAATTGAATGTCATTATGTTATTAAATTATAATATTTTCAAAATGAATTTCTGTATACAGATATTTTTCCACTTTATGGTTGCTGATGTGCTATCATGAAAGTAGAAATTGAAAAATATGGGCAAGAAATGTAAAGACTTTAAATGGATATTGTGGAGAGATGTCAAAAATAATTTGTTGATCACCCAACATATGTATGATAAGCTACCTGATGGGGTACCCAAAGAGAAATGAAATGTTTTTGTTGACAGACATCGTGATGAGAAGCAGATGATATTTAAATATATAATATTATATTAATCTCATTTTACATTTATACATGTATATGAAGAGAAAATGACATTTAATACATTAATATTAAATTACATTTTATTTATTTCAGGATCTTTCAAGGAATAATGCATCAAGCCGGGCTAAGAAAGTCATCCCTCACACTGCGAGGTCAAAGAGTTTTTCTAGAATCCAATCATCTCTGGTAATATTTTCATTAGTTTAAATATTTATAAGAAAATATTATCTATTTAATATATTAAATTGTTGATTTGTCTTTGTTTAATGCTATCAGAGAGTTTAGGACACCCATCATCCCGATCAGAAGCGTGGTTGAATGTTCACAAAAAATCTAATTGAAGTTTTGTTAATGTGCATGCCAAAGAAGTTGGGGTATGAACTCATTTTTCATTATAGTAACTTATTATCAATTGTCACTATGTTAATATATATTGGTTCTAATATGACTAATATTTTATTTATAGGTAAAAATTAAAGAACTATGAGATTCCAATCCTACGCAGTCCTACTCAGTCTCCAAGGATGACCTAGTTGCTAAAGTTCTTGGGAAGGAGCATCCTGGTCGAGTGTGTGGGATGAGTTTGGGACTCATACCATCTAAGGTCTTTGGCAGGACACCAAAGATTGCAACTGTATCTACTTCTGGTTGTAGTCAGTCCATACCCTAAGATACTCAAAGAGAGATTATTTCTCTATGAAACACAATTTAGGAACAGGGGACTCAAATATCTACTTTTCATAAATTAGCAACTGATTTATATCAGAAGATGACCGAATCTGCCCCTGGTGGTATTTCATCGACTGGTGGTGAGCAGGTAAATCACAAAAATTTAAAATCATTTAGTTTGCAAACATTTCTTGGTTTTAAGTTTAAATATAAATATAAAACAATATATAATTTTCAATATAATGTTCTTACAGGTGGTAGCAGGAATTAGAGATGGAGGTGGAGAGGGTGATGAGCTATGTTCATCATCGGATAGTGATTAGTGGTATTTTTGATATGTTGGAAAAATATTGTAATAATCGGTTTGTATATGTATCATGTGGGGCACAAAGTTGTCACTTAACATTTTCATGACCTAACATTTTCTTGATTTCTCATGTTTCCTTTTATGTATTATGAACCCATTATTCCAAAGACACTAGGAATTTACGATCCTAATGTTATATTAATGAATATTTATATTTATGATTCATATATGGATCACAACTGGATAGTTATTAGAGACTTCAATACAGTCCTATGACCATATGAAAATATTAGACCACACTTTTCTCAAACTATTTTAGATGATTTCTCTTACTGCTTAGATTAGTGTAACATAACTGAAGTTGCTATTTCTATAACTAAATTTACATGGGGAAGGTTCACTATAAATGAAATATATGCAAGTAAACTTGATAGATGTTTATTTTAGATCAATTACAGGAGTTACCCTACTGAAATATCTAGGTTTACTCTTCCAAAGTTCATCTCGGATCACAGTCCTCTTATTGTTGATATTTGGGAGAGTACCAAGAGGCCAACACTGATGCCCTTAGAATTTAAAAATGTATGGATTACAATTCCTGGTGGAAGAGAAGTAACCATCAATGGCTGGAATAACACCTTTCATGGTATCCCTCTACCTCCATATTAAACACACCATGAACCTCTCCCTTATCTATTCCTGATTCCTGAACAAGTGAAAAAGGAGTCAGAAAGAAATTATAAAAAAAGAGTTATATCTTTGATGTTTTAGATTCAAATATTTACCTGGTAGATATTAGGAGGGGTTCCCATTCCCATAAGCACCTTCACTTGGTTATTAAGGTGGATTTCAGTTACCCATGAATTGATCAGATCCACATGCTCCATTACATACCACACCGCCTCATCACAGTGAATGTGAAAGCCTAACATGGAATGGACTAGCCTGATGATATGCATACCATCTATATTGAGTTGTTTCTATATCTCATGGAGATTAGTGAACATTCTATGGATGACCCCTTTATCCAAGGATTCAACAAAAATGACATCGCTAAGGATATCCACATGGTGCAACAACTTCCCTGAACCATGGAAAAACATACTCATAGACTACCAAATAAGGATCTCTTTCATCATACTATCAAATTCCCAAGAGCTTCGATCCTTTATATGATGCTCTCTCTATGGATCCCACTTGTTCAACGTCATTAATTTTCTATACAACTGATACATAATAACCCACTGGGATGACTCTGCCTCCCTGATGAGTGCCACCTACTACTCTCCCTTGATCATATTGTTGTGGGGACACTCCTTCCTCAACCTTTGTAGTCTGTCACTTCGGAATCTATCCTAATAAACACGCTCTCCCTACACTATGTGTACTCATTGATAAGCATATAGGCAGAAGTTGGTGGTGGGAGCTCTTGTCTCCCTTTTCTCATCCTTATGCATGAATATGTACCAGATTATCCTCAGTATTAAAGGTTGGAATTTGTCACACACACCACTTTATGCATTTGGAGTCAGTCACAACATGCACTTGAACTAACTTTTCAAACTTATGTGGATTGTATGGATCACATATCAGCTAGAAATCATCCCTCACCACTAGTACCCCACCTCGTAAGGCCATGAGGTATGACCATTTCTTGATGGTCCCCGTAACATCATCAGTAACCATACCTTTTGGGAGGGGGAATGAGTGGAACATGATTCTTTCTATTGACCTGACCATTTTAAGAACATCCATAGGGTCCGACATGAGCGGGAAGCTTCAAGAGATGTTCAGAATTGTTGGATAGAAATTGGTGCAGGGTGGGGAGATGTGGTCTCAATAATCATACCCCCCATGCGTGATACTACATAGCAATATAAGAAGTGAAATAGCCTTCATATATGAAGAAAAGTCTTCCCTTGGATGATCTAATATAGCACATTGTTTAATTCCTCCAATATAGGAACATCTAGATTGATTGGCTACCCCGTATCGAACATCACCACCTTAATGATGGTCCTTGACCACACCCCCATGTGTGCATCCCTCACAGTAAGAATCCAGCTATAGATCAGTGTGGAAATTAACCCTGTAAGCCTGAAAATGGGAGAATTAGACATTATTTTGTATCCCCTTATCATCCACTATATCTTCAATAGAATATTTATGTACATTTTCTCCTTCCCCATTCGAATACATAAGGGAATGTGTTCTACTACCCTAATAGATTTTAATCTAGCTCCTTTATGAAGTAGTTCAACTACTTCTTGAATGGGATGTCCTTTACTCATATCTTTTTTCATTGTTCCCTTTCACCAAACAAGGAAATGTCCACAAAAGAGTTGGAATTTTCTCCTGGTCCTCCCACACATTCTCTATAGGGAGGAACTCATCATATATCACACCTTGAATCAGGATCCATACAAATTCGTAAATATCCCATAAGAAGAAATGGCATGACTTATGACTTGATTAGTACATGTCCCTTATGAATTTATAATTGAAATGGCATGGTAACTCCCTCCATGAAACGAGCTTCTTCTTGTAGAAATCTTACAGTGCAATATTTAGACCACAATGTGGTATCCTATAATATCACATTTCTTCACCCTACCATATTCTTTATATCTATTATGTGTTTTCAAATTGAATAAGTGTGTGTATTTGAAAGTGATTTTTCTTATAAAAATGTTGGTTTCCTTGTATTCTTTTGGATATAGGATGTATGTGCATGTGAAGTTGGCACGTTTTTTAGGGCACTGGTACTGGGGCTGCAGAATTAGCTACATGTTTTTATAAATCTACCTTTAGTGTCAGTTTAAACCACCTCTAAGTAAATTGATGATTTTTAGCGACAGTTTTAACGACCGCTATAATTTGGTATCTTACTACCAGTGGTGGTTAAAACCTCCACTACATACAATAAGTTAGAGGCGATAAAACCGCCACAAGATAGTTTTCATTTTTTGTTACCATTTCACGGCGAAATGATATCTCTAAGATAGTTACCAAAAACCACTTCCAAATTGAAGAAACCGCTGTGTATAATATGCCGACACACAATTTAGTAGTAGTTTTTGGAAACCTCTGCCATATCCAAAAAAAACTTCCACTATGCAGTGATTTTTCTATAGTGTTTCACATAATATTTATAATTAATTTATTAATTTCTGAATAAATTAAATACTTAGGTCTTTGGTACTTTATTCGTTTATGATCGTTGATCATCTAGAATGAATCATCCAGATTGTCTTCATTTCACTCACAAGGATCTAAATTAAAACCCCTCTTGCGGTGATCCGCACATTCTCTAATGGTCTCCGAACAATGACACTCATTCTCTGGGTGCTAGCATGGTGTAGAAAATGTCTTGCATCAATCGTTCTTGATCTCTTGTTCTTCAGTCCAGAAGAACTTATCTTGTTCCTGAGGGGGATAGATAACAACAGTCATGAGAGAAAATGTTTTTGGCTCAACAATTCTCAATTCACCATGGTTTGACACAATAGACGTACCTACCTATTAATCAATATGGGGTTTCAATTACAATATTTAATTTCTAAACAACAATTAAATGCAATTATAACTACTAGATAAAACACATGCCACCTAATAAAAATAACATCACCATTATTTGTGGTGTGCCAACTTGCGTAAAATGGAACCATAAATGAAATCTCGTGCCACATAATGATAACAGTATTATTATTATTTCTTGCACCAACTTGATAAACATTACTTACCAACTTGTAAATAATTAATTTATCAACAGACATGGTCTTGGTCTATTCGAACTCCTCTTACATTTATTAAACACTAGAATAAAATATTTTATTCTGTTAAATAAATATTTTTATTTAAAAACTAGTAAATAAATATTTATTAAATGTTTAATAATATAAATAAATATATTTTATTCACAATCTGGTGAATAGATATTTATTTAATTTATGTGATAATTTTAACTTGAATAAAATTATTCTTCGGTCTTAAAAATAATATTTATTCTATTAATTAAATTCAAATATAATTTAATTGAGACCACCAGAAACACTTAGTGTGTGACCATCTAGGATTATTTCTCATTGGAATTATGTGGGCTTGCCTAAAGTTCAAGATTACTATCTAGAAATGGGTCAAGGCACCCAAGAGAAAGAACTTAAAGTCACAACGATGACATCCACATATGAATGCTCACTGTGTAATACAATCCCTTTGTCATAATATCTCATCAAGCATGTTTCATGAGAGTTTCATCAACCTATATGATTGATACGTCATTCTTTGAGTACTTGAAATAAACTCCTCATTACTCCATGGCCATGGAATTTAGGGTGACAGTTTTATTTCAACCAAAGGGATGAGATATCAACTTCCATAAATGGAAGGAAAAAATCCTTCCTTGACTTATTCATTAATAACATGTCATTCGTGACGCACCCAACATACGCTACTTCCCGCCAACATATGTCTTGATAGTTTTTGTCAATAAATAAAAGTGTGCAAGTCATGACGCATATTAATGATAATATTAAAGTCTCAAGACCAATACTCATGCTCACAGATAGGAATATCTAATGACACCAAAACATATAGAATTCCTACTCATAGGTCTGTTCTCATAATCTCCCATCTTGGAGATTACCAGGTGTGAACTTCATGAAAAGAAGTATCATCTGCTTAAAATTACTTGCACTTGATGGTCTGTATACCATGTGTCACATCATAGTATTTCATCCAACTAAAAAACTATGTTTATGAATATTTTCATAGCACTTAAAGACTCTCATCAAAGTAGAGAACTGCTATGTCCTTATTAATGTGAAAAATACTCTATGAAATTACTATATTATTGTCATGAAGAACAATGAACAATATGTAAAAAGATGTTTAATATTTAAATACATTAAATATTTATGTAATAAAAGTACAAAGAGTTTGTTCTAGGACACCAACTTCAAAAAACTCTCACTTGGACTGGAGCCAACTGCCTACAACTTTCAGTCTGCTAGACCTCGCATGCTGATCATGTTTCTGCTGAGTCAAGCCTTTAGTCAAGGGGCCCTCCATACTGTCTTCCATGGAAATACTTGTCACTTAAACTTTACCTCTATGAGAAAAATACCTGAAGATATGATACTTCTGTAGTATGTTATTTGTCCACTAATTTAACCAAGACTCTTTTAAGAGGGCCACCGCTGTAGTATTATCATAATAGAGTGTGATGGGATCTTTACTGCTAGGAACCACATCCAAATCTTGGATTAAGCTATGCATTTAAAATACTTCTTTATCTTCCTTAGAATTTGTGATATACTCAGACTCTGTTGTAGAATCTGTGACCACACCTTTCTTTGAGCTCTTCCAGCTCATAACACCTCCATTCAAAGTGAAGATGTATCTCGTTTGCGACTTCATGTCATCTTGATCAGTCTGGAAACTAAAATCTTCATATACTTTGATGACTAGTTCCTTATATCCTCCATAAAATAGGAATATATCCTTAGTATGCCTTATATTCTTAAGGATATTCTTAACTTCCATCTAATGATAGTCACCTGGATCAGCTTGATATCTTCCTACCACACTCAATGCATAGGCGACATCTAGCATAGTACACAACATAACATACACAACTGACCCAATCATTGATGTGTATAGAACCCTTTCCATTCTCTTTCTTTCCTCATACATTTGAGGACACATTTTCTTGGAAATACGAATGCCACGTGACAGTGGAAATAATCCCATCTTGTATTGTTCTATACTGAATCTCATCAGTATTTTATCAATGTATGTACTTTGACTTGGGCCCAACAATCACTTAGATCTATCACAATGGATCTTGATCCCAATAATATATGTTTCCTCACCTAATTCCTTCATGGAGAATCATTTATTCAACCATTCCTTAATAGACTATAAGACTGGTATTTTGTTTCCAATAAGTAATATGTTATCAACATATACTATTAGGAAAATTACTTCTATCCCACTAAACTATTTGTTGACACAAGACTCACATTTGTTCTTTATAAAACCAAATTCTATTATGGCTTCATAAAAACGAATGTTCCATGACCTAGATTCTTTATTTAATCTAGAAATATATTTTTTTCAACTTGCATATCTTATGGGCATCCTTTGGAGTCACAAACCAATCAGTTTGTGTCATTTAGACATCTTTCTGAAGGTTCCTATTAAGGAAGGATATTTTGACATCCATTTTCCAAATATCATAGTCATGGTAAGAGACAATGACTAGTATAATTATGATGGATTTTAGCATTGCAACTGGTTAAAAGGTTTTATTGTAGTCAATTCCTTGACACTGTTTAAACCCTTTTCCAACCAACCATGCCTTATAGGTACTGACTTGTACTTCCATGTCCAGTTTCTTATTAAATACCCATTTTTAACCAACAGGATTTACATCTATTGGAGGATATACCAAAATACAGACTTGGTTTTGGTACATGGAATCCATTTTAAAATTCATGGAATCTTTCCACTTGGAAATGTCTATTCCACTTAATGCTTTCTTAAAAGTTAGAGGATCATTATTATCAACTAATAATGATTCACCATCCTCAGTAACTAGAAAACTATACCATTCTAGTTCTCTAACCTCTCTTATACTACTATGCAGTACTTGAGTCTCTAGAACAAATCTTTCTTCCATGGGGATTTGTGAAATCTACTCATGTACCAACTCTTGTGTACCTTGAGCCTCAACTTCATCAAAGTATATCTTGGTACCACTATCTATTTTAGAGATGTTCTCCCTCTCAAGGAATATGGAACATCTTTCCACTATAACCTTTTTTTCTAAGGGGTCGTATAGGTAATATCCCCTTGTTTCATTGGGGTGTCCTATAAAGGTACACTTTGTGCCTTAGGGTGTGAGTTTGTTACCTAAAGAGGAATTAAAAACACATATCTTCCCTACACATGTAAATTCGATAACATGGATTTTCTTCCAGTTAAAAGATCATATGGAATACCATTTATAGATTTAGTTGGTACTTGATTTAGTATGTGTGTTTCTATTTATAACGCATATCCCCAAAAGTATAATGGAAGATTTTCATGACTCATCATTGATCTCACCATGTCTAACAAGGTGTGCTCCCTCCTTTTTCTTACACCATTCCAATGTGACGTGTAAGGAGGGGTGATTTGTGATAGGATCCCAAACTCTTGTAAGTAATCAATGAAGTCTTGATTAAGATATTCTATACCCAAGTCTGAGCAAAGTTTCTTAAGATTCTTACCAAGATGGTTCTCAACTTCATTCTTGTATTCTTGAACTTATTAAAAGACTCCGACTTATACCTCATTAAGTAGATATATCCATATCTACTAAAATCATTAGTAAAAGTTATGAAGTATGAGAACCCACCCCTTGATTCAACTGAAAATAGTCCACACACATCGGCATAAACCAATTCAAGAATTTTTTAGCCCTTTCACCATTCCCACTAAATGGAACTTTGGTCATTTTTCCTTATAAACATGCATGTCATAGACCAAGTGGTTTTAGTTAGAAAGAATCTAAATATCCATCTTGATGTAACTTTTTCAATAATTTATCATTTATATGACCTAACTAGTGATGCCAAATTTGGCTGTGTTATGAGTCATGTGAAGTAGCTTTGTTATCGATTTTCATTAATTGGTTTGTGTAATCCAACATGTAAAGACTATTATATAAATGTTCCTTACCAAAACAACTACTATATTTATAAAATAAGAAACATTCATTTCTGAACTTGAAAATAAATCCATCTGTATCTAGTCAGGATACATAAATAATGTTTTTAGTTATATAAGGAATATAATAACAACCTTTTAATACCAAGATCATCCCAATCAGAAAAGTGAGGTGGTAGTCCCTGAAAAATACAATAGAAAGTCTAGCTCCATTGGATGCTCATAGATCTACCTCCCTTAAATAAATTTTCTTGAATCTACTTGGTTATTATATTTGGATACATATGTGAGCACCACAGGCTATATCTAATATCCAATTTTTAGAAATATATAAATTTCACTAGATAAAAAACACACCTAAAGTTTCCCCTTGTATCTTTAGCTAGGTGTAGTTTTTATTCCAGTAGCCCTTATTTCCACATGCAAAAAATATCTTATTTTTCCTTTCTCTACCCCTTTATATTCCTTTTCTTAGAAGGGTGTGAAGAAGCTTTGGGATATAATCTCTTCGCCTTCCCTTTCATCTTATTCACCATAAAGACAGAAGGTTTTCACGCTTCATGTATTTGTCAACTTGGTGGAGGAGGATAAGAAGATCTTGTAGAGACTTCTCAATGTTGTTAATATTGAAATTCATAAAAAAAAATGGAGAAGATCTGAAGGAGTTTTGCAAGAGTGAGATCAATACCTAGTTCTTCGGGGAGTTTAAACCCTAGAACCTCCAGACGCTCAATGTAGCCAATGAGCTTGACTACGTGATTCCTGTTAGAGTTGGTGTCCTAGAACCAACTATTTGTACTTTTATTACATGGATATTTAATTTATTTAAATATTAAACATATTATTACATATTTTTCATTATTCTATATGAATATGATGTAATAATGTCCTAGAGTATTTGTTACATTGATAAGTTCATGGAAGTTCTCCACTATGATGAGAACCTTGAAATGCTATAAAAATATTATTAAATATATTTATGCAGTTGGATGAAATACTATGATGGGATAAAGAGTATACAAATCGTCAGGTGCAAGTACTCATAAGCAGATGATATTTACTCTCATCAAGTTCATACTTGGTAATCTCCACGATGGAAGATTATGAGAACATACACGCTAGTAGGGATTCCACATGTTTTGGTGTCATCAGATATTCCTATCTGCAAGCATGTGTAATGATCCTTAGAATTTAAGATTATCATTAATAATGTCACGACTCGCGTACTTTGATTTACTGACGAAAATCGTCATGCAGATAGTTGGTGGTAAGTAGGGTACGTTGGGTGCATCACAAGTGGCATGTTATTAATGGATAATTCGAGGAAGGATTTGTCCCTTCCATTTATGAAAGTTTATATCTCAGCCCTTTGATTGAAATAAAACTGTCGTGTGAAATTCAATGGCCATGGTGTAATGATGAGTTTATTTCTGGTAGTCAAAGAATGATGTATCAATCATAAATATTAATGACACTATGATGAAACCATCTTGATGAGATATTGAGAAAAAAAGATTATATTACACATTGAACATTCGTATGTGGATGTCGTTGTTGTGAATTTAAGTTTTTTATTTTGGGTGGCTTGAACCATTGCTAGACAGTACTCTTGGACTTTAGGAAAGCCTGCCCAATGTCAATGAGAAAGAATCCTAGAGGGTCACACACTAAGTGTTTTTGGTGGTCTCGGTTAAATTATATTTGAATTTGATTAATAAATATTATTCTCAAGACAACTGAATAATTTTATTCAAGTTAAAATGATTGTATAAATTAAATAAATATTTATTCACCAGATTGTGGGTAAAATATATTTATTTATTTTATTGAACATTTAATAAATATTTATTTTCTAGTTTGTAAATAAAATATTTATTTAAGAGAATACATTATATATTTATTTATTTGGGTGTAAAATAAATGAAAGCGGAGTTCAAACAGACCAAGGCCAGTCCAGTAGTAAAATAATTATTTTCGAGACGGTAAATAATTATTTATCTAGTTGGCACAAGTTAAAATAATAATAATGCTACTATTATTTTGTGACGCAAAATTTTATTTATAATTTCGTTTTGTGCAAGTCATCACACCATAAATAATGATGCAATATTATTATTAAAATCACAGGTTTTTTCTAAGGATATGAATGTATTTAATTGCTATTACACAATTAAATATTGTAACCGAAGCCCCATGTTAATAAATAGACATGTAAATCTATTGTTTCATGTACCGAACTGCATGCCTGGTGAATTGAGAATTATTGAGCTAAAAAAATTTATCTCTCAAATCCTCTTCCTGCCCCTCTCAAGAATGAGATACGTTCTTTAAGGCCGAAGAACAAGTGATCAAGAACAACCGACACAAGACACTCGCTTCACCGCGATAGCACTTGGAGAAGGAGTGGTGTCGATCAGAGGCCATCGACGAATGTTTGGATAATCACTAGAGGGATTATAATTTGGATCCTCACAAGCACAATGAGATAATTCAGAAGGGTCATTTTGACTAATCAACATCATCAACAAAGAAAATACTAAAGATCCAAGTATTCCTTTCTTTATGAAATTAATTAAATTAATTATAAACATGATGTGAAAGATCATCTCTAAAGGTTTCAGGCCTCTTCTTTCTTTATCTAAATCTTTGATTCTATTCTGTGGAGACTGTTTTTAATCATCATATTGATCCTAGAATAATCATTGATCATGGTAAAAAATAAAGTTAGGTCCCATCCCAACCATGCTTCCATTGTGCTCGGAACCTCCAATCGGTATCAAAGTGGTTACATCACACTTTATAATTATTTAAATAATTTGTTGATGATTTATGGTTTAATAATTTTGTTTTTAAATTCAAGGTTAATCATTCTTCTAATCTGGATTTCGAGATCTGTTCTCCCACTTTTCGTTTCTCATAGATTTCACAGAAAAAAATGATTTTTTAATTAAAATTAAAATAGAGAACTCATCAAGAGGCACTGACGATTCTGCCCAGGTGACACAAAAGTACACTCCATGTGTTCGGAATTACACGACATGTTATTCCATACACAACGTGTAATACGGACTACACATAGTGTAGTAATGTACAACACATCAGGAATAATTCAAAAATTACTCATGCTGTGTGTATTTATTACACGCGATGAAGTTAATTTTACACCGTGTATTGATTAGGACAGATAAAAACACAGATACCAGATTACATGACGTGTGGACCACTAGACACGACATGTAGTATCTTTGGGTTAGGGGATAAACCATGTATCCCATACATAGCTAAGCCAACCGATAACTGTGTAACACCGAGACAACACGACGTTTAGCCCACTGTACACACCGTGTACTCTGAAATTTCTGATGTACACCTCACACATCGAGTCCCTAGGAATACTTTGGGAAAGACGGTGAAGGTAGCACACACCATGTAGTTAGAACTACACACCGTTTACTTTAACAAATTACACAAAGTTAAAACTTTAATTTTTGTGTAATGTTCAGAATTGCTTATAATGTATAAATCATACTACAAGTTGTTACTCTATGCATTGAAGAATCATGTATTCCATATGTCAGAAGAGTAAAATAGTATATGAATATAATACATGTTGGGTAGATTTGAATGGGTATTCACCAGCTTACCTCCAAGTTGAATTTATGTACAACGATGAGAATATCAAGGAAATTCATAAAAGGATTAAGATAAAATGATTGATTAATTAAAGATACCAATTAATCGATTCAAGCGCAATTTATCTTAATAAGAAATATTAAAGAATTTATTACTAGTTTTATTAAATATGTAACTTGTTGCATATATGTGGGTGATCATGAGCTTGACCAAGATCTTTATATGTGATCAGTTTCCTTTTAATTAATTTATTAAATCAATTGTTATCTTGCGAGCCATCTCTCCTCATTAATATGTAGGGCCTACATGCCTGTGGTTTCTTTTATGTAAACACCCTTTTACCCCTCACCTATGTGTGAGTTTAAAATAATATGTAAAGGATGGAACTCCCAAGCTAGTGGAGGCGGTTCAAGTTGGGGCCAAGACAAAACCAATCCTAGGAGATACATATGTGGATAGGTGGAAAGTTGTAAACACGAACTCAAAAGGTTCAAGGTGTTTCTCCCCTAGATTAGGGTTAGTTTATCAATATCTAGATAAACTAACCATTTGAAAATCTCATGATCATGCCCTTGGATTTATTTTATTTCTGTCAGTTTCATGGTTTATCATTATGAATGTGTTGTCGCGATCACATAATTAATGAATTAAAAAAATATGCAAGATGGAACTAAAATAAACCAGGATTATGCATAAATATTATCAAGACATGGTTTATCACTTAAGTAAGTTCCACTTAATATTAACAAGCATGTGATAATGATAATAATAAATTCATGCATAAGAGATAAAAATTCCTCAAATAAAATATTAAGACAGACCAAGCCTTTTGTAACTTTATTAAGGGAAAAAAATCAATAAAACTATGTGTTTGACCAACTCTTGTTGGGAAACATACTTTTATATAGGAATCCCTTATGAAAGGTTTCAGGTTTACTTAACCATATTACATCAAGATGAGTATCCCTTTCTAGACTTGGTGTAATATTGGAGGTAAGAGTTGAAGAAAACAAAAGTGAGGATTTCAGAATTGGGGAGTCCACTCAACAGATCAAGGAGCTTCAAGCCCACAATTGGAAAAGTACATATTACCTAAATACCTTCAAATAACTTGAACAACCCTTATTGGGGTTATTAAAAGGGGAATATGGATTCTTTCCACTATAATTTCATGGAAAATGGAAATTATGAGTTCAATGGTGAGGTCCACTGGGACTTAATAAAATAGCAGGGGACTTAATAAAATTAATTTATTATTTCTCATAAAATGTAATCAAGAAAGTTCTAATGATCTTCACTTTTAATTGTAGAATAAAAATGAAAATCTCATCAACCACACTATCCATGCGATCAATTCTGGATAAAGACAACATCCTCACCAGTAGTAACTTCTAGGAGTGGTTTAAATGCCTTCCGGTTATCCTACTCTATGAAGATAAGTCTTATGTGTTGGAGTCAGCATTACCTGATCTTCCTGCCAAAGAGGCAAGTGATAAGGATTTCCTAGTCTATGAGAAACATATGAACAATGTGGTCAGTGTTCACTGTTTGATGCTATCATCAATGTTTAGTATGATCATGAAGTCTCACGAAAACATGGATGTTTATAGCATGCTCAAGCAACTTCTTGGCCTTTACTAGGAGAGAGAAAGACAAGAAAGGTTTGAGTTCTCCAAGGCACTCTTTTAGAGTAATCTTGGAGAGGGTTCCCTAGTTGGGCCTTATGTAGTCAAGATCATTGGATACATTGAGCACATGAAGGTTCTAGGGTTTAAACTCCCTAAATAAATTTGCACCGATCTCATTCTCGCATCACTCCCTTAATGAATCTTCAGATTTGTTTATAATTTTAATATGAACAACATTGAGAAGTATCTATATGACCTTCTTATCCTCATTCGACAAGTGGAAAAATATATGAAGCGTGAAAGTACTTCTATCCTTATGGTGAATAAGAGGAAAGGGAAGGTGACGAACTTTAAGTCCAAATATTCTTCACACCCTTCCAAGAAAAGGAAGATAAAAGGGGAGGCAAGGGAATATGAACCTGTTTGTTTCGCATGTGGCAAGAAAGGCTACTAGAAGAAGAACTACACCTAGCCTAAGAAGTAATGGGAAGCTTTAGGTGTGTTTGTTGTCAAATTCAATCTATATATTTCTAAAAATTTGTTATTAGATACATCTTGTGGCGCTCAAATATGTATCCAAATACAGAAACCTTGTAGATTAAGAAAGATTTTCTGAGGGGAGGTAGATCTACAAGCATCCAACAGATCCAGACTTGTTGCTGTAGCTGTTGGAGAATACCACCTCATGTTTCCAACTAGGGTGATCTTGGTATTAAAGGGTTGTTATTATGTGACATCTATTACTAAAAAAATTATTTTTGTATCCATATTAGATACAGATAGATTTGTTTTAAAGTTTGGAAATGAATTTTTCTTCTTTTACAAAGATAACATTTGTTTTGGTAGGGAAAATTTATACAACAGTTTTTACATGTTAGATTTAACAAACCAAGTAATGGAAATCAATAAAAAAGATACTTTACATGACTCATACCACACCCAAATTTGGCATCACCAGCCAGGTCATGTAAACAAGAAATGCTTGAAAAAGTTACATCAAGATGAATATTTATATTATTTCAAACTAAAACCAATTGGAGTATGCCATGCATGTTTACAAGGAAAAATGACCAAAGCCCCATTTAGTGGGAAAGGTGAAAGGGATAAAGAGATTCTTGAATTGGTTCATACTGATGTGTGTGGACCATTTCTAGTTGAAGTAAAGGGAGGGCACCCATACTTCATAACTTTTACTAATGATTTTAGTAGATATGGATATATCTATTTAATGAGGTATAAGTTGGATTATTTTGATAAGTTCAAAGAATACAAGAATGAAGTTGAGAACTAGATTGGTAAGAAGATTAAGAAACTCTGCTCAGACTAAGGTGGAGAATATCTTAATCAAGACTTCATTGATTACTTACGGGAGTTTGGGATCCTATCCCAACTCACTCCTCCTTACATGACCTATTGGAATGGTGTGCGAAAGGAGGAACCAAACCTTGTTGGACATGGTGAGATCAATGATGAGTCATGCGAGTCTTCCATTATCCTTTTGGGGATATGCGTTACAAACAACGGTTCATATACTAAACCAAGTACCTGTAACACCCCAGGTAAATAAAGAATATAAAATTTTTATATTTATCCCTATTTGTGAAAAAATGTCAATATTAATTTAAATGGAACACTATGCTCGATGGCTTACCCAATACCCAACAACGAGTTCCTTTGAAATCTTACGTTGCACTCTAATAATAAAATAATATTATTTAAAATGTTAGTTAACGCCTAGCCGTTGTATTGACAGGAATGAATATAAATAACTAAAATATGATTATATATGTTTTTTAAATGTTTTTAATTTTATCAAATAAATTTTAGAGGCTTAAAATACAAATGAATCCAATCTTAAGCATTGAATACACTAGTATTTTTAAAAGATTGTTTTAATACCTTTTGATGGAAAACCATTTTTAAATAAAACTTTTGACAATTTTATAAGCTCTATTTTTCAAAATAAACATATTATTTATGATTGGGACATTGAAATTTACATTGGGTTAATTTTTGGTATTTTTCTGACAATGTTCATTTTTCAATGAATAGTGAAAAATACTGCATTTTACATCAAAACTGCTTTTTCATATAATTTAATTATATGGTTATATTATCCTTTTAATTTGTTTTAAAGTGTAATTAGAATATATTTTTACCATGTAATTCAATGATGTTCATTGGGATTAATTTCACTTTTTAATTGGGAATAAACAAGTGCAAAACTTTTCATAAATATTGTTTCTAAAAAACCCGCTATTTGTTTTGACAACGAGAATTATTTTTAAATTAATTATTGCAATTTATGTGTTTGGAATTTGGTAAAATGGATTACATATTTGGAATCAAAAGGTCCAAATTATGTAATTAAGACTCTTTTGTTTTTGGACATTATGAATAGTAACGACGGTAATTATCTTTAATTATCTTGATTAATGAGTAATCAGGTAGTTAAAGATAATAAGATAATATCATAATAATAGAAAATGACCACCACATGTGTCGTAAGACTACTGGTTGTCTCATGGCCGACCATGGGATGCCTTGTGCCAAACTTGGGGGGCCCATGGAATCACTTTTGTGAGAAAGTGACTTTTTATCTTTTTATTTTTAAAGAATGTTAAATGTAACAAAGAATGTATCACCTAAGTAAAATAAATTTAATTTTGTCTAAATAAATGATATTTTGGACTATAAATATTAATTGGAAAGCTAAAAATATTTCCTACATGATAGTAGTTTTTTTATAATTTTTAGACATTAAATAAATTAAATTATTTATGACATCATGATGATGCAGTGATGACCTCATTATTTAATGATTTAAATAAAATGGAAAGATAATGTAAAATCTAAGACCTACACATGTCCAAAACCTATTGGATGGGTTTATTTCAAACCCTTATCACCTTATCCTCGAAACACATCAATTTGGGACCATTAAAATCCGAAACTCATTTGAAAATAAAGTTACATTTTATACCTTTCCAAGAGTGCCCCTCCTCTCCTCTTATAAAAGGCCCCCACCTCTACCTCCTTACTCACACTTCCAAAGCATTTGTATCGGCCAACCCCTGCCCATTTTGTCTCTACACATCCCTCTATAACTCCTTGAAGCCTCACTTTGGGCAGAATTCTTTCCAAGGAAGCCTTTGAGCTCAAACTAAAGGGAGTTACCCGATTTTAAGGTAATGTCTTCACTTGTGTTCTTTTGTTTTATTTTGCTTCTCCAACCCCTTAAACTCTTTTTATTCATTTATTTTGTAACAACTACAGTATCTTCAATATACTAGGATGTTGTTATAAGAATAATTCTAGCTACACTTACACACACCTACATCAAATGGTTAAAGAACATACTGTTTATGTGGATGGCGAATTTCTGCCTCACGAAACGATGATTGTTCAACACTCATATAACACCTTAAAAGGTGGCCATTAAGATGTAACTATATTTATATATGATATATAATATGTTTATGTTTCTGTATTTTTCTTTTGTGGCATAACTTTATGGTTTCCATTGTGGGTAAACATGATAATTTCATTTTAGGAAGTGTGGACTACCGCCCCCTCAAAGTGATTTGATTCGTTAATGCCATATGTGGGATGTATAAAGGATGGATTTAAAGTTATTATATATGATTTATGTTACATATAAATTATGAATATAATTCTGGAATTAAAATATACATACCTCTCATTTGGTTTTAATTCCATTAATATGACATAGAAATGAAAGTAGCGTTCATGCATACGTACGACTTACCGTCTCCATGAACGGTGCATTTCTTTTCTTACCTCTAAATGATTATGTAATATTATAAATACATGTATATTCTGGATATATATGATATATATGATATCCAAATCATGAATATAATTTTGGATATAATGAACATTTGACCACACGAACAACATGTAATTGTAAGAAGTCCACTTTCGACTTAAGAACCAAATATCGACAAAACAAACATTATTAACATAAATGATTACATAATATTTATAACATGACAATAAGTGATATAAAAGGAATAATTAACTAGAAAAATGTTCTTAATAAAGTGGAAATTAACTCAAGTTTATTATTCAGGACGTTAAAGAACGATCGAGTCAAGTCGGACCCAAGGTAAGGGATCCTACTCCTCTCTTTCTTTTTAAGTACACTCTTTTATGTCATTAATTCTAAGATCATATTTCTTGTTATTGGGATGTTATTTTATATTTATCTTACTTTAATTTTTATGTTCATATGATGATAGACCCTATTCTCTCTCATCAATCCATTTTGGAAGTTTTGAGTGGCGCCGTTAGGCTGCCGAATTTTCGTAAGAGATCTAACCTCTCTCTTTCTCTTTAAGTACTCTCCTTTATGTCACTTATTTTAAGCTCATCTTTGTTATGATGAGGGATGTTCTTTTATATTACTCTTGGTGTAAATTTTATTGTAATATTATGAGATACCCTATTTGATCTCATCAATCCATTTTTGGAAGTTTTAAGTGGCGCCGTTAGGCTGCCGAGTTTTCGTAAGGGATTTTTAATCTCACTTTTATTCCCGTGAGATTTATGATACATTTGCCACAATTTCCTTTGAGTGGTGCATGTACTGACCATTATTTTAATCATTGTGTAATATTCTTTCATTTATGAGTATTTACATCAATGTTGTATTGTCCTTCTTTCACGGGGCGTATGTTTCGAAAGATACCCATGTCGGTAAGGGAACCTTTCACCCTCCTCTTTTTAAAAGACTTATTTTGTTATGTATTTTAATTCACATACTATTATGTTGGGATATGTTCTTATATATCCTTATTGATGTAAATTTTATGACCAAGTGATGATATACCCTTTTTATCTCTCATCAACTCTTTTTCTAAATTTTGAAGTGACACCGTTAGGCTGTCGAATTTTTTCAAGGGAACTTCTTATCCCAATTTTGATTCTTTGGGATAAACTTGTACTCCTTGAATATGTCATTCTATGATTATGTGTGAATGTCCTATGATTGTATTAAACTTAATACCCACTTATATTTCGTGTATTCATTTGTCACACATAATTATGTAATTGATTTATCCTTAATCCAAGGATACCATCTTTGAATGGGACTTCATATCAATCTCCATTCATTGAGGCATATTTTGTTTTATACACAACCATCTTTTATATAGTGTATAAACCCCTTTGACTTTTACATTTATCCAAAAAAGAATCTTTTTATACAAACCGTTTACTAAATGACAAAATGGAATATTTTTGTCATATGTATGCGGAAACAATGACTTCTCCGCCGCCTTGACCATTATTTGAGTTTCGGCTTCCTCTACAAGCCATACCTTCTTTTTAAAAGAAAAATAAATACCATGTTTTACATTTCTTTTATTTTGGTATTGAAAATGGTTTTCATAATGTTTTTATATCAATGTGTTGTATTGATATCTTGTTATTGAAAGGTGGAAATGTTAGGTTTCCTTTATGCATGTTTTATGTGATAAGATTATGTTATGGTTCTTGGGCATTGTTATGAAGATGGGTGGTTCCGTGATAAACTAAGGGAGGGTGAGCCCGATATAGCTCTCCAATGCATTGGGTAACATGAAGGAGTGAAACGTTAAGGTTTCTCCGAAGAGATTTAGGGAATATACTGTGGTGGGTATTCCAAACACAACCAAGAGGGTTACTCCCTACGTAAGAATGTTATGAATGCCTCAAGTTACCTTTTATGTCTTATGATTTCTTTGATTTATTCATGATTTTATGAGGTATGTTAAAGTGCTTATGTTTTATGGGTAAAGTATGATTTCATTCTTATGTATACATGTACTCATCTTTCCTTTCCATATTTTTATATCCCTTACTGAGCTTTTTATGCTCATCCCAAGTTTTTGAAATGTTTTTCACAGGTCAAGGGAAGGGTACATGATATGATGATAGTGTCAAGGAAGTGTCAAGAAAGAATCCATGTTTTATTTTAAATATGTTTCCATTGATGGGAAAAATGAATACTATCTTTTATGTAACCACTTTGTTTAAATGTGGAATGTAATGCAAGTTTTATGATCTAATTCTCTAAAACTCTAAACCTGAAAAGATCCTCAATGTGTAATCTTGTAGTAACTCAAGATTAAGTAAGGTTTAAGTCTGGGGCCTTATAGTACCAACTAAATCGATAAATGGTATTCCATACGAGTTTTGTAGTGGAAATAAAGCCATGTTATCAAATTTACATGTGTAGGGGAGTGATGCATTTGTTATGGCCTCTTCAGGTAAAAAAATGGCAGCCCGAGGCACAAAGTGTACCTTTATAGGATACCCAAGGAAACAAGGGGATATTACCTATACAACCCCTCAAGAAAAAAAATTATAGTGGCAAGACACGCCATATTCCTTGAGAGGGAGAACATATCCAACAAAGATAGTGGCAGTAAGATATACTTTGATTAAGTGGAGACTCAATGTACACAAGAGTTGGTACAAGAATAGATTCCACAAAGCCCTATGGAAGAAAGAACTATTCCAGAGACACAAGAACATCGTAGAAGTACAATAGAGGTTAGAGAACCGTAACAGCATAGTTTTCTTGTTACCGAGGATATAAACTCATTATTAGTGTTAATAATGATCCTATAACCTACAAGGAAGTAGTAAGTGGAACATATGTTTCCAAATGGAAAGAAGCCATAAATTCTGAAATGGATTCCATGTACCAAAACCAAGTCTGGATTTTGGTAGATACTCTAGTTGATGTAAAGAATGTTGGTTGAAAATGGGTATTCAAGAAGAAACTGTACATGGAAGGACAAGTCAGTACCTATAAGGTAGGATTGGTTACAAATGGGTTCAAGCAGCATCAAGGCATTGACTATGACGAAACATTTTTACCAGTTTCAATGATGAAATCCATCAGAATTCTATTGGTCATTGCTGCTTACTATAACTATGATATTTTTCAAATAGATGTCAAAATATCCTTCCTTAACGGGAACCTTTCGGAAGATGTCTACATGACCTGAAGGGTTTATGAATCTGAAGGATTCTAATAAGATATGCAAGTTGCAGAAATCCATTTATGGATTAAAGCAAGCATCCAGGTCATAGAACACTCAGTTTGATTAATCCATAATGAAATTTGATTTAATCAAGAATTAATGTGAGCCTTGTGTCTACAAATGGTTTAGTGGGAGTGCAGTCATTTTAATAATTGTATATATTGATGACATATTACTTATTAGAAATGAGATACCATACTTACAGTCTATTAAGGTATGGTTGAATCAATGATTCTCCATGAATGACTTGGGTGAGGTAACATATATTCTTGGGATCAAGATCCCTAATCATAGATTTAAGAGACTGCTGGGCCTAAGTCAAAGTACATATGTTGATAATATATTGAAGAGACTCAGTATGGAACAATCCAACAGGGGATTGTTGCTAGCATCACATGGAATTCATCTTTCTAAGAAAATGTGTCCTCAGACATATGAGGAAAGAAAGATAATGGAAAGGAATCTAAACACATCAGTGATTGGGTGAGTTATGTATTCCATGTTATGTACTAGGCTGGATGTTGCCTACACATTGAGTGTGATAGGCAGATATTAAGTTGACCCAGGTGACTGCCATTGGATGGCAGTCAAGACAATCCTAAAGTATCTGAGACATACTAAGGATATGTTCCTAGTTTATGGAGGAGATTATGAACTAGTCATCATAGGATATGTAGATTCTAGTTTCCAGATTGATAAAGATGACATGAAGCCGCAAACGGGTTACATCTTCACTTTGAATGGAGGTACAATGAGCTGGAAGATCTCAAAGAAGAGCGTGGTCGCTGATTATACAACAGAGTCTGAGTATATCACAGATTCTAAGGTAGATAAATAAGCAGTTTAGATATGGATATTCATCCAGGATCTGAATGTGATACATAGCAATAAAGATCTTATCAAACCATACTGTGATAATACTACAGCAGAGGCTCTCGCAAAAGAGCCAAGGTCACATCAACAGATGAAGCACATACTTTGGAAGTATCATCTCTTGTGGGATTTTTCTGATAGAGGTGAAGTTGTAGTGAGAAGTATTTCTAAAAAATACAACATGGTGGACCCCTTGACTAAAGCCTTGACTAATCATAATCTTGATTATCATGTGAGGTCTGGCAAACTGAAAGCCGTAGGCAGTTGGCTCTAGTCTAAGTGGGATTTTGTTAGAGTTGTTATCCTAGAACCAACTATTTGTACTTTGATTACATAGATATTTAATATATTTAAATATTAAACATATTATTACATATTTTTAATTTTTCTACATGAATATAATGTAATAATATCATAGATTATTTGTTTCATTGATAAGGTCATGGAAGTTACCTACTATTATGAGAACCTTTAAATGTCATAATAATATTCTTAAATATAGTTCTATGGTTGAATGAAATACTATTATGGGACACATAGTATACAAATAGTTATGTGTGAGTACTTTTAAGCAGATGATACTTCCTCTTATGAATTTTTTACTTAGTAATCTTCAAGAAGGGAGATTATAAGAACAGACCCACCAGTAGGAATTCTGCATGTTTTGGTGTCATCAGATATTCCTATCTGTGAGTGTGTGTAATGATACTTAGAATTTAATATTATCATTAATATGTGTCATGAATCGTGTACTTTGATTTACTAACAAAAACCGTCATGCATACAATTGGTGGGAAGTAGGGTACATTGGGTGCATCACGAGTGGCATGTTATTAATGGATATGTTGAGGAAGAATTTTTCCCTTCCATTTATGGAAGTTAATATCTCAACCCTTTGATTGAAATAGAACCTTCACGTGAAATTCCATGGACATGGTGTAATGATGAGTTAATTTTAGGTAGTCAAAGAATGACCTATCAAGCATAAAGGTTGATGACACTATCATGAAACTATCTTGATGAGATATTGAGACAAATAGATTATATTACATAGTGATCATTCATATGTGGATGTCATTGTTGTGACTCTAAGTTAATTCTCTTGGGTGCCTTAACCCATTGCTAGACAATACTCATTGACTTAGGCAAGCCTACCTAATGCCAATGAGAAAGAATCCCAGAGGGTCACACACCAAGTGTTTTTGGTGGTCTCAATTAAATTCTATTTGAATTTATTTAGTAAATATTATTCTCAAGATAGTGGAATAATTTTATTCAAGTTAAAATTATTGCATAAATTAAATAAATATTTATTTACCGGATTGTGGGTAAAATATATATATTTATTTTATTAAACATTTAATAAATATTTATTTACTAGTTTATAAATAAAATATTTATTTTAGAGAATAAATTATTTATTTATTTATTCGAGTGTTCAATAAATGGAAGTGGAGTTCGAGTGGACCAAGGCTGGTCCGGTAGTAAAATAATTATTTTTAAGATGGAAAATAATTATTTAACTAGTTGTCACAAGATAAAATAATAATAATGCTGCTATTATTTTGTGATGTGGAATTTTATTTACAATTCCATTTTGTGAAAGTTGGCACACCATAAATATTGATGCGGTATTATTGTTAAAAACATGGGTTTTCTCTAAGGTTTGGAATGTATTTAATTGTTGTTACACAATTATATATTTTAATAGAAGCCCCATATCAATAAATAGACATGTACGTCTATTGTGCCATGTACCAAACTACACACCTATTGAATTGAGAATTGTAAAGATAAAAAATTTCTTTCTTGAATCCTCTTCCCTCCCCTACCAAGAATGAGAGGCGTTCTTCAAGGCTGAAGAAGAAGCGATCAAGAACGACTGACAGAAGACACTCACTTCACCGCTCTAGCACCCAAAAAACGAGTGGTGTCGATTAGAGACCATCAGAACATGTTTGGATCACTGCTAGATGGATTCTAGTTTGAATCCTCACAAGTGTAAGGAGATAATACAGAAGGGTCATTCCTGACAATCAACATCATCAACGAAGAAAATACCGAAGATCCAGGTATTCTCTTCTTTATGAAATTAATTAAATTAATTATAAACATGATGTGTAAGATCCTTTCTAAAGGTTTCAGGCCTCTTCCTTGTTTATCTAAATCTTTTATTATATTCCATGGATACTGGCATTCATCATCATACTGATCCTGGAATAATCATTGATCATGGTAAAAATTAAAGTTGGGTCCCATCCCAACCACGCTTCTGCTAGTCCTAGAACCTTAAATTGGTATTAGAGTGGTTACATCATTGTTTATAATTATTTAAATAATTAGTTAATGATTTATGATTTAATAATTTAGTTACTCAATTCGAGGTTAATCATTCTTGTAATCTAGATTTCTAGATTTGTTCTCCCTCTTTTAGTTTTTTGTAGATTGCACAGAAACAAATGATTTTTTAATTAAAATTAAAACAGAGAACTCATTATGAGGTGCTGATGATTCTGCCCAGGTGACACAACAGTACACACCATGTGTTTTAACTTACAAGATGTGTTCTTCCATACACACCATGTACTCTGGACTACACGTCGTGTAGTCGTGTACAACACATCAGGAGTAATTCGGCAATTACTCAATCCATTTGAATTTATTACATGCGGTGCAGTTAATTTTATATCATGTGTTGACCAGGAAATATAGGCACATAGATACTAGATTACACGCTGTGTGGCCCACTGGACACGGTGTGTAGTCGATTCAGGTCAGGCTCCAAACTGTGTATCCCATACACTGCTAAGAAAATGGGTAACCATGTAACGCGGAGACAACACAACATGTAGCCCTCTGTACACGTCGTATACTCCAAAATTTCTGAAGTATGCCTCACATGCTGAGTCCCTAGGCATGTACTTTGGGAAAGATGTTTAAGGTAGTACACGCCGTTTAGTCGAAACTACATGCCCTGTACTTTACCAAATTACACAAAGTTAAAACTTTAATGTTTGTGTAATGTTCAAAACTACTTATCATGTATAAATCATACTACAGGTTGTTACTCAATCTATTGAAGCATCATGTATGCCATATTTTATAAGAGTAAAATAGTATATGAATATAATACATGTTGGGTAGATTCAAACGGGTATTCACCATCTTTCCTCCAAGGTGCATTTATGTAAAGTGATGAGAATCTCAAGGAAATTCAGAAAAGGATTAAGATAAAAATATTGATTAATTAAATATAATAATTAATAATTTCAAGAACAATTTATCTTAATAAAAATGATTAAATAATTGAATAATATTTTTATTAAATACATAACTCGATGCATGTATGTGGGTGATCATGACCTAGACCAAGACCTTTGTATGTGATTGGTTTCATTTTAATTTATTTATTAAATTAATTGTTGTTCTTCGAGCCATCTATCCTCATTAATATGTAGGGCCTATGTGCCCATGATTTCTTTTATGTAAACCCCCCTTTACCCCTCACCTACATGTGAGTTTAAAAGAATATGTAATGGATCAAACTCTCAAGATAGTGGAGGTAGTTCAAGATGAAGCCGAGATGAAACCAATCCCAAGTGGTATAGAGGTGGATAGGTGGAAATCTGTAAACACAAACCCAAAAGGTTCAAGGTGTTTCTACCCTAGGTTGGGGTTAGTTTATCAACCACTAGATAAACTAACCATTAGAAAATCTTATGATAATTCCATTTTATTTATTTTATTTCTATCAGTTGCATGGTTTATCATTATGAATGTGTTATCACGATCACATAATTAATGAATTAAAAAAATCATGAAATATGTAACTAAAATAAACCAGGTTTATGCGTAAATATTATCAAGACATGGTTAATCACTTCAGTAAGTTCCAATTAATATTAACAAGCATGTGATAATTATAATAGGAAATTCATGCCTAAGAGATAAAAATACCTTAAATAAAATATTAAGTTAGACCAAGCCTTTCGTTACTTGATTAAGGGAATACTCAATAAAAATATGTGTTTGACTAACCCTTGTTGGGAAAATTACTTTTATACAGGAAGCCCTTATGAAAGGTTTCAGGTTGACTTAACCATATTACATCAAGAAGAGTATTCCTTTATAGACTTGGTGTAATATTGGAGGCAAGAGTTAAGGAAATCCAAAGTGAGGATTTCAGGATTGGGGAGTCCACTCAACAGATTAAGGAGATGAAAGCCCGTGGTTGGAAAAGACCTGCCTACCTAAATACCTTCAAATAGATTGAACAACCCTTGTTGGAGTTATTCGAAGGGGAATATGGATCCTTTCCACTAGAATGTCATGGAAACTGGACCTTTGAAGTTCAATAGTGAGGGCCAGTGGGACTTGATAAAATAGTGGGAGACTTAATAAAATTAATTTATTATTTATAATAAAATGTAATCAAGAAAGTCCTAATGATCTGCTCTTTTAATTGTAGAATAAAAATGACAAGCTCGTCAACCAGAATATCCCTGTGATCAATTCTAGATAAGGACAACATCATCACTAACAGTAACTTCTAGGATTGGTTTAGACGCCATTGGGTTATCCTACACCATGAACAGAAGTCTTATGTGTTGGAGTTAGAATTACCTGATCTGCCTACCAAAGAAGTGAGTGGTGGGTATTTCCTAGTCTATGAGAAACATATAAATGACGTGGTTGACGTTTAATGTTTGATGCTATCATCAATGTCTAGTGATCTCATAAAGCCTCATGAAAAATGGATTCTTATAGCATGCTCGATTACCTCCATGGTTTTACCAGGAGCTTGGAGAGGGTTCCCTAGATAGGACTCATGTAGTCAAGATCATTGGATACATTGAGCACCTGGAGGTTCTAGGTTTTAAACTCCCTGAAGAACTGGGAACTGATCTCATTCTCACATCAATCCCACAAATAATATCTAGATTTTTTGTTAATTTTAATATGAACAACATTGAGAAGTCTCTATCTGATCTTATTATTCTCATTCACCAAGTGGTAAAAGATATGAAGTGCCAAAATCCTTCTGTCCTTATGATGAATAATAAGAAAGGGAAGGTGAATATATTTAATCCCAAATATTCTTCATGCCCTTCCAAGAAAAGGAAGATCAAAGGGGAGGAAAGGGAACAAGAATCTGTTTGTTTCGTATGTGGTAAGAAGGGCCACTCGAAGAAGAGCTGCACCCAGCCTAAGAAACAAGGGGAAGCTTCAGGTGAGTTTGTTAGAAAATTTCATATATCTATTTTTAAAAATTGGGTATTAGATATATCTTTTTGTTCTCACATATGTATCCAAATATTGGAACCAAGTAGATTCAGAATGATTGACTGAGGGTTGATATATCTATGAGTAGCCAATGGAGCCAAACTTGCTGTTGTAGCTGTAGGGAACTACCACCTTATGTTGCTAACTGGGATGATCTTGGTATTAAAGGGTTGTTATTATGTGTTGTATGTTACTAAAAACGTTATTTATGTATCTAGATTAGATACAGATGGATTTGTTTTCAAGTTTGGAAATAAATGTATCTTCTTTTACAAAGATATCATTTTTTGGTAGGGTACTTTTATACAATGATTTTTATGTGTTGGATTAAAAAAACCAAGTAATGGAAATTGATAACAAATATATTTCACATGACTCATACCACACCCAACTTTGGCATCACCGACTAGGTCATGTGAATGAGAAACACTTAACCAAGTTACATCAAGATGGATATTTATATTCTTTCGAACTAAAACCAATTGGCGTATGTCATGCATGTTTACAAGAAAAAATGACCAAATCCCCATTTAGTGGGATGTGAAAGGGATAAAGAGCTTCTTGAATTGGTTCATACCGATGTGTGTGGATCATTTCCAGTTGAAGTAATGGGAGGGTACTCATACTTCATAATTTTTAGTGATGATTTTAGTAGATATGGATATATCTACTTAATGAAGTATAAATTGGATTCTTTTGATAATTTCAAAGAATACAAGAATGAAGTTGAGAACCATCTTGGTAAAAATATTAAGAAAATAAACTCAGACTGAGGTGGAGAATACCTTAATCAAGACTCCATTGATTACTTACGAGAGTCTGGGATCCTATCCCAAATCACTCCTCCTAACACGCCCCAGTGGAATGGTGTTAGCGAAAGGAGGAACCACACCTTGTTGGACATGGTGATATCAATAACAAGTCGTGAAATTATTCCATTATCCTTTGGGGGATATGAATTACAAATAACGTCACACATTCTAAACCAAGTAACAACTAAATTGATAAATGGTATTCCATATTAGTTCTAGAGTGGAAAGAAATCCATGTCATCAAATTTACATGTGCGGGGAAGAGATGCATTTGGTAAGGCCTCTTCAGGTAAAAAACATTCACCCCAAGGAATAAAGAGTACCTTTATTGGATACCCCAAGGAAACAAGGGGAAATTACCTATAAAACCCCTTAGACAAAAAGGTTATAGTTCCAAGACACGCCATATAATAGGAGAGGTAGTAAATCTCCAAAATAGATAGTAGAAGCGAGATAGATTTCGATGAAGTCGAGGCTCAAGGTACACAAGATTTGGTACAGGAACAGATTCCTCAAAGACCCATGGAAGAAAGAACTATTCCAAAGACACAAGAACTGCGTAGGAGTACATGTCACAACCCATCTTCGGGGCCCATGCCGTGACTACCCCAATCCTGACTTCCATAGGCCAGGGGCTGGAAACTAGCACCAAAGGGGTAAATCCCGATAACTGGGAAGGAATTGCCTTTATACAAGTAAATAAACACCACAGAGTACAAGTGGAGGTAATACACTAAGTAAAAAAAGAAAGTGCTGAAAAGTAAATGGGCCAGAATACAAACCCAACTGAAAATTACAACTATAAATGAACGAAAGTACAATAGAAAAGACAAACAGCTGGAAAAAATAGAAGCAGCTCCTAGGTCGTCCACCTCGAATCCTACCTGAAGGGTAGGTACAGATAGCACAGCTCTTGGATCGTCCACCCCAGATCCTACCTGAAGGGTAGGTACAGAAAGCCTCCTCAACGCTCTCTCCCATCAACCATATTCGAGTACCATCATGTCGTGAAGTCCACCTCCAGATATTGACTCGTCATGAGGTCCTCCTTTGGATACCGTCCAAACCTCGAACAATCAGCCTCCATCAACGTTGTCCATCGTCTGCATCCAACACAATGAGGTGCGGGCATAGCCCGAGCAGGGGTGAGTATAACGATACTTAGTAGGGACCCTGAGACCCTCAAGGTCTCACAAAATCCTACAAGGATAACCACAAAGAAGGATCTAAACAGATAACCCTTACTTAGGTATAAGCTCATACTTATACCTAAGTTATCAAGTAGCCTATCTCAATCATGAGGTATCACACAGATATGATATCAACAGATAACTACTACTTAGGTATATGCCCATACATATACCTAAGTTATCAAGTAACCCATCTCAATCATGAGGAATACACAAAGGTCATTGAATCAGCTCAAACCAGGATTTTAATTAAAGATATCGAAACCAAAACTGCTGGATAACTATTCCTATGTCGAGTACAGTAGCCCTGACATGACTTTGAGGCGCTACTCACTAGCCTTAGACTGCCGTGGTACTCCTCATTTCGAGTATCACGGGTCCGCACCCAAACACAGTAGTGCTCCCTGCCAGGGGTCTGCTACCCAAACACAGTAGCGGTTCCCCTAATAGCCTATAGAGGTACTCCTCTTGTCGAGTACCGCGGGTCTGCTGCCAACTACCAGGCGCTCCGTCCGCCGTGGGTCTGCCGCCAAATACTGGGCGCTCCGTCCACTGGGCTAGTCGACTCACTCCAAGTTGAATCAGTCAAGCAGTCGTCAGGTCCACATCTACTAGGTCTCCGTACTCTGTACGCTCATCTTCGAGATGATCCGCTCCACGAGCTACTGGTCGATACTCCAAGTATAAAAAAAAACCGCCTCATCACAGGGGTCTCAACGCAATAGACGACGCGTCAATCGGACGCCCGATCTGTGAGTTATTAGCCTTTTCGTTCCAGGGCCCCGGTTGGTTTTGTGTAGGAACCAACTAGACCGTATATCAACTGTACCCCAAACTCTCATACGGTACACTCATAGGGACTGTTTCTCAACGTGATTACCAACGCCGCTGACGGTTCGTCAAATGGACGTCCGGTCTGAGAGTTATTAGCTTTTCCGTTTCAGGGGCCCAGTTGGATTTTGTGTACAATCCAACCTGGCCATACTCCAATTGTATCCAAAACTTATATGAAGTATACCAACAGATCCGTCTCACCAAAAGGAATCCAAGAAAGTTGACGATACATCAATCGGACGTCCGGAGCTCAAGTTATAACCATTTCCGCTCCGAGGTCCCGGTTAGTTTCATGTTCGAACCAACCCAGCCATACCCAAACTTTTCCTAAATCATGAATGTAATATACCTAAACGACCGTCTCATTCCAAGGATCCCTACGCAACTGACGTTACGTCGATCAGAGGTTCTTAGCCCAAGATATGGGTGTTTGAACGAACCTAGTCCGAAAATAGGGGGTCTGGGCCCGGTCCGACCCGACCCAATACCCCCTGGGTCGACCCGACCCGGGTCCAGGTCCGGTTCGGCTGGCGTGACCCGACCCGGCCCAACGGCCTGCGGCTCGGCTCGATGCTGGCCGAGCGGGGCGCAAAGGGGGCGCTGCCCTGTTTGCGGAAATGGCGGACCCTGTGGGGTCCGCCCTAATAGCTGTCGGGGGGGTTACGCCCCCCCCGGTTTCTTCTAATGGCCGGACATCATGGACGACCAGCTGTGTAACCGCGGGACCCCCTCGGGTCCCGCCTCCAGGTGGTGACGGCGGCCGGCACAACCGGCCACCCCTCAGAAGTCTGCCGCGGCCTTAGGCCGCGACTCTGGTTCGACCAGCACCACGCCCCACCACCGCGGCCCGCCCCGGCCGCAGCCCCTTGAAGCTCCGGCGCAGCGTGATGGCACCACGACCCTCTGCCGCAGCCCAATCATATCCGCGGCCTTCTTCGGCCTCACTGGCGCAACGCATCGGCGCCGCGCACCACCGCCGCGGCCCGCTCCGGCCGCGGCCCTCTTCGTCCCTGCATGGTGCAATGACACCGTGCCGCCTTCGCCACAATAATCAACGAAGATCAAAAGGAAAAGGGGAGGAGGATCGGCCGTGTTTGTGCGGTCTAATCCCCCCCGTTATGACGATAACAAGCGGCCAAAATTTAAGCAATGAAGACTGATAAATAAAACTTAAACGAAGATAACCCCTACCTCGAGAAAGATCCGTGGTAGCCATGCAGCGTGGATGACTTTCTTGCTTCCGTCATCGTAGGTGTGCACCCGAAGAAGAAAGGACATCTCCTCTCTTATCGTGGAGAGAAGTATAGATGGCGCGTTCCCGTTCTTCATCAGAGGGTTGAAGAACGAAGCTTCCCTTATTTCTTCAGAGGTTCCCCCACCATATTATTTTCCAAACAAATAATGTATTAACCTACTCCCATTTAAAGACAAGCCACCCTTTTGAAATTAATTCAAGATATTAATAATGTGAGTAGGCTAGCCTTAATGGTGGAGAGGATTGGTTTAGGGAGTTGAGGGGGAAATGAAGAGTTACACAAAATTTAGAGGAGCTATCATAATTAAAGAGGGGGGTTTGGGGAAGATGGAAAGTTGGGGCTCATATGGGCCCCAACTCTCATAAATAACACATGGGAGGTTGGGTGGTTGCAGGCCCCACCAACAACTTCCCATGAGAGGATTCAACTTCCAAGGTTACAAAAATAAAATTGCTCAAAAATTTTATTCATTTTAAACCAATTCCCAAATAAATAATTCCAATCCCGCTTCAAACGCATCTGCGGTAAAGGTCTCCTTAAGAAATTACCGGTGCTTCGGTTTCATAGGTGCCCTTGGATTCGAATTTCGAGCACCGGTTCAAAAGATAGAAAAACCCACTCTTTTGTTCACTAAACGTACCCGAGCTAAACTTCGGAAATTGATTTCGGGCACACCGGGCCTCAGAATCAGATGCCGTCAGAATCCAAAGACTCATAAAATTCCAAAGAAATTAAGAAAACATTTTCCTTGAAATTTCCAGGTCTTTAAAATACAAGAGAGGTTAGATAACTGGAATGGTAAAAATTTATAGTTACCAAGGATGGTGACTCATTATTAGTTGATAATAATGATACTCTAACCTACACGGAAGAACTAGGTGGATTAAATGTTTCCAAGAGGAAAGAAGCCATGAATTCTGAAATGGATTCCATATACCAAAACCAAGTCTGGATTTTGGTAGATCCTCTGATTGATGTGAAGCCTGTTGGTTGCAAATGGGTATTCAAGAAAAAACTATAAATGGAAGGACAAGTCTGTTTCTATAAGGCATGACTAGTTTCAAAGTAGGATAAGAAGATCTGGTAGAGACTTCTCAATGCTGTTCATATTGAAATTCACAACAAAACTGGAGAATCTATAAGAGAGTGATGCGAGAGTGAGATCGATACCTAGTTGTTTAGGGATTTTAAACCCTAGAACCTCTAGGCGCTCAATACAGCCAATGAGCTTGACTACGTGAGGCCCAACTTGGGAACCCTCTCTAAGCTTACTCAGAAAGAGAGATTTGGAGATCTCAAAATTTTCCTATCTTTCTCTCTACAGGTAAAGACCATGGAGGCGGTGAAGAATGCTATAGGCATCCATGTTTTCGTGAGACTTCACGAATTCATTAAAAATTGATGAAAACATTAAACATTGAACATTGACTGCATCGTTCATATGATTCACATAGACCAGGAACTATTCATCTCTTGCCTCTTAGGTAGGCAGATCAGGTAATGAGGACTCCATCAAGTAATATTTCCATTCATGATATAGAATGACCCGAAGGCGTCCAAACCATTCTTGTAAGATACTACAGTGAGGATCTTTTATTTATCCAGTATTGATCGCTGGGATAGTGTGGTTGACAAACTTGTAATTTTTATTCTACAATTAAAAGAGTATATAATTAGTACTTTCTTGATTACATTTTATGATAAATAATAAATTAATTTTATCAAGTCTCCCACTATTTTATCAAGCCGCAATATCCCTCACCATTGAACTCAAAATATCTAGTTTCTAGGAAATTCTAGTGGAAAGGATCCATATTCCCCTTCGCATAACCACAATAAGGGTTGGTCAATCTATTTAAAGGTATTTAGGTAGGCAGGTCTATTCCAAATGTGGGCTTTTAGCTCCTTGTTTCGTTGATTGGACTCCCCAATCTTGAAATCCTGACTTGGATTCTCTCAACACTTACCTCCAAATTTACACCAAGTCTAGCAAGTGATACTCCTCTTGATGTAAAATGGTTAAGTAAACTCAAAAAGTTTATAAGATCTTCCTATATAAAAATAACTACCCCAACAAGGGTTGGTCAAACACATAGTTTTATTGAGTCTTTTCCTTAATCAAGTAATGAAAGGCTTAGTCTAACTTAATATTTTATAGGGGGATTTTTATCTCTTATGCATAAATTGACTTATTATATTTATCAAATGCTTGTTAATATTAAGTGGAACCTACTTAAGTGATTAACCATGTCTTGAGAATTTTTACGCATAAGACTGGTTTATTTTAGTTCCATCTTGCATGCTTGTTAATTCATTAATTATGCAGTCATTACAATACATCTATAATGAAAAACCATGCAACTGACAGAAATAAAATAAAGTAAAGGGCATGATCATTATCTATTCTAATGGTTATTTTATCTAGCGGTTGATAAAATAACCGAAGACCTAGGGGAGAAACACCTTGAACCATTTATGGTTCGTGTCTACAGCTTTCCACCTATCCACCTTGTATCTCCTTGGATTGGTTTCACCTCGACTCCTTACTTGAACTGCCTCCACAATCCAGGGAGCTCCATTCATTACATATGATTTTTAACTCATACACAGGTGAGGGGTAAAAAGGGGGTTTACATAAAAGAAACCATGGGCACGCAAGCCTTACATATTAATGAGGAGAGATGGAACACATGCCAACAATTTAATTTAAAATAAAATAAAATGAAACCAATCACATTCAAAGGTCTGGTCTACCTCATGATCATCCACATACATGAAGCGAATTATAAATTTAATAAAACTATCATTCAATTATTCAATCATTCTTATTAAGATAAATAGTGTTCAAATCAATTAATTATCATCTTTAATTAATCAATATTTTTATCTTAATCCTTTTCTAAATTTCCCTAAGATTCTCATCCATAACTTTGGAGGTCACATAGTGAACACCCATTCAAATATACATGATATGTAATTTTGAACATTACACAAACATTAAAGTTTTAATTATGTGTAATTTAGTAAAGTAAATGGTATGTAGTTTTGACTACATGGCATGTACTTCCTTCACCATCTTATCTGAAGTACATACCTAGGGACTCGGAGTGTGAGGCATACTTTGGAAATCTCAGAGTACATGTCATGTCCAGTGGCCACACTCCATTTTTTCTCTAGGTTACATAGTTACCGGTCAGCTTATTCATGTATGTGATACACAGTTTAGCCCTTGACTCGAAGGGACTACACGCTATGTCCAGTGGGCCACACAGTGTATAATCCGACTAACCGTGCACCAGTATTTCTTGGTGAAAACACAGTGTAAGAATTAACTACACTATGTGTCATTAATGCACATGGCTTGAGTAATTTCTAAATAACTCTCGATGCACTGAACACAACTACACGGTGTTTAATCCGGATTACACAACGTGTATGGTAGATTACACGGTGTGTAACTCCGAATACATAACATGTACTTTTGTTTTACCTAGACAGAATCACTGGTGCCTCCTGATGAGATCCTCAATTTAATTTTAATCAAAAAAAATTATTCATTTATGTTAGATCTGCAAGAAACAATAAGAGGAAGAGCAAATATTGAAATTCAGATTACAAGAACAATTAAACATGAATTGAAAAAATAAATTATTAAAGTGTAAATCATCAAAAAAATTATTTAAATAATTATAAACAATAATGTGACCCCTCTGATACCACTTAAAGGATCTAAACACACTGGAGGCATGGCTGTTAGTGGTACAAATTTTATTTTTCCATAATCAATGACCAATCCGGGATCAATAAGACGATGAATGCTGGTATCCATGGATTAAAATCAAAGATCTAGTCAAAGAGAATAAAATCACTAGATCTGATAAATATGATCCTATACATCATGTTTATAATTAATTTATTAATTTCTGAAGAAATTATATACCTGGGTCTTTGGTACTTTCTCAGTTGATGATCACTGATCATCTAGAATGACCCTTCCAAATTTTCTTCATTGTACTCGCGAGGATCCAAAGTAGAATCCCTCTAGTGGTGATCCACACGTGCTCCAATGGTCTCCGAACAATGCCACTAATTCTCTCGGTGCTAGTGCAGTGAAGTGAATGTTTTGAGTTGATCGTTCTCGATTGCTCATTCTTCGGTCTTGAAGAACTTCTCTCATTCTTGAAAGGGAGAGATGAGAGGATTCGAGAGAGAATTTTTTTGGCTCAACAATTATCAATTAATCAGGGTTTGGAACAATAGACATACCTACATATTAATCGATATGGGGTTTCAGTTACAATATTTAATTAAGAAACATCAATTAAATGCAATTATAAATTATAGAGAAACCCATGCCACATAATAATAATAACAACACCATTATTTGTGGTTCGCGAACTTGCGAAAAATAGAACCATAAATGAAATCTCATGCCACATAATGATAAGGGTATTATTATTATTTCTTATGCCAAATGGATAAAATTTATTTACTGACTTTTAAGTAATTAATTTATCAATGGACATGGTCTTGGTCCATTCAAACTCCTCTTCCATTTATTAAACACCAGAATATTTTTTCTCTTAAATAAATATTTTTATTTACAAATTATTAAATCAATACTTATTAAATATTTAATAATATAAACAAATATATTTTATTCACAATCTAGTGAATAAATATTTATTTAATTTATGCGATTATTTTAACTTGAATAAAATTATTCCCCGGTCTTGAGAATAATATTTATTCCATTAATTAAATTCAAACAGAATTTAATATAGACCACTAGAAATACTTAGTGCGTGACCCTTTAGGATTCTTTCTCGTTGGAATTATGCGGGTTTACCTAAAGTCCAAGATTACTATCTAACAATGAGTAATGACACCCAAGAGAAAGAACTTAAAGTCACAATGATGATATCCACATAAGAACACTCACTATGTAATAAAATCACTTTGTCACAATATCTCATCAAGTAGGTTTTATGACAGCGTCATCAACCTATATGCTTGATACACCATTCTTTGACTACCTAAAATAAACTCAGCGTTACACCATGGCCCTAGAATTTAGGGCGAAGGTTTTATTTCAATAAAAGGTCCAAGCTATAAATTTCCATAAATGGAGGAGACAAATCCTTCCTTAACTTATCCATTAATAACATGTCATTCATGATGTGACCAACGTACCCTACTTCCCACTAACATATGGAGTGATGGTTTTCGTTAGTAAATCAAAGTACATGAGTTGTGACATGTTTTAATGATAATATTAAATTCTAAATACGATTACACACACTCGAAAATAGAAATATACGATGACACAAAAACATGCAGAATTCCTACTGGAAGGTCTGTTCTCATAATCTCCCATCTTGGAGATTACTAAGTGCGAACGTCATGAGAATAAGTCTCATATGCTTATGAGTACTCGCACTTGATGGTCTGTGTACTATATGTCCTATTATATTATGTCATCCAACTGCATAACTATATTTAAGAATATTTTCATAGCACTTCAAGGTTATCATCATAGAGGGGAACTGTTGTGACCTTATTAATGCGACAAATACTCTTGGACATTGTTACATTATAGTCATGCAGAATAATGAACAATATATAATAAGATGATTAATATTTAAATACATTAAATATTTATGTAATCTAAGTACAAATAGTTGGTTCTAGGATTCCAACTCCAGCATCCTTCACAAATACCATCTCATATGTGAGATTACTGAGAGCAGTGATGTATGGATCTATTTAGTGACTATAAAGAATAATGTAGAATATCCATTGATACAACCACTACCACAACAAAAACAAGATGGTCATGTTAGTTCTCTAGGTTTTTGATACTAGAGAGTTTGATGTAATGGGAATATACTGTATTATGATTTTATATTAAAGGAAATATGCACATATCATTCATTAATGTGTGCTATAATTTATTTAACATGAATGGTAGAACAATTATATCCCCTAAAAGTATAACTTTGAGTTGTCCTTAGTCAATGATCATCTCAGATTAGTATGGGTTATGATGATATGGTATGATTATCATGAATACAACCTTATACTCATTACAAAGGATTGTATATGAGGTATTAAGAATGGATTTGTGAGGTGATTAGTAAAGGCATATCACTTGGATTGACCCAAAAAAGTATATCTCATGGAATTTTATGAAACCATTGATATACTTAGGGGTATATACATATTATAAATCATTCTTACCTAAGGTTGGTGACATACCTAGCATGATAACCATCATTCTTTGATATCTTTGTTATGAAATTATTTGTGACTTAGATAACCATGGGGTGGTTAATTATGTTGTTGATCATGTCATTGGTTGGATAAAAAAAGATAATATTTTTCCACTTGTATAATGAGTAAAGGCACCTGTCCATTGATTGAATTGGATTTTTATTCCAGGTCTTCTGGTCTATTAGTGTCATTGAAAAAGGGATTATACAAGTGTGCATATGATTTATACGATACATCTTATGGTGGACATTGTTGTATAAATATATGAGTTTGTTTGATGGAGATCTTGCAAGAATCCATAGTAACTTGAGTAGTGTTGTTGATTTACTAGAGGATGCACTTTTCATACATCTATGAAATATGGATTTCATATTTGTTTTCAATGCTATTAATGCCCTTAGGGTCACTCTATTAGGAATTTAGATAAGGATCACGTTTTGGACAAAGAGTTTGTTCCAAAATGAAGATAATTCAACGAAACCATATCAAAAAGGAGTTTTGGATGGATTCATAAAGTGTTGTGAGGTTTGGGAAAAGGTCCATATGGATTTTAGTTCAAGTGAGAGATTGTTGTATGTACACTAAAATAATATGCATGTGATGAATATGACTTAATGATATGTTACTTCCAATGTATCCTTGAACACAAACACTAGAATATAATATATTCAATGTAACATAAGATGAGTGCATGCATCTACCACCTTGTAGGATGAGTGAATGAATCCGCCACTTCCTTTCCACATGGTTTCTTTCAGTTACAAATCCATTATTAATGGATTAATTAATATCTTTTATATCAATTAAATGGTTTTAATTTATTCTTTCAATGGAGAGTAATTCATGGGATGGAAATTGATATATTACATATGGAAAACACATTTTAATTAAATAGAGAACATCTAGTATGGGCTACAAAAGTGAATGAGTTACTTTATTAGTGTTGTGTGATCATCAATTTCATGAAAAAATTTCTAAAGATCACACTATTATCCCATGCCTCATTCATTAAATTCCATAAAAGTCGCTATCACCCCTTTGAGAATTGCTAGAATGCTCTTATTATGAACTTGGATCCATTGTTTGGTGTTCCTCCCTCAGTGACTAAAGGCTTATTTAAACTACTTCATGATCTTTATCAAGATTTATCTCTCAAAGAAGGAAGATAATGGCCACTGTTGTCACATTTCATGTACGATGTTCTCTATTTACATATGCACATTTAATTATTGAAGAAAGATCGAGAAAATATATGGGCAATTTCCACTAGGAATGATCATAAGATGATCCCACAAAACCCATCAGTGAAACAATAGGACAATAATAGTCTATTAATTTGCGACATGTAGGAATAAAAATCACATCAATATGACTGAAAATATATTTTTATAGATTTAAAAATCATTAAAAATGTGTGTCAACTTGTCAAAACCAAGTAAAATACCTTCGATTGTTCTGCAATATTAGGAAAATGTTCACCAATTAATTTATTCTTTGAAAATATTAATGAAACATAAATCCAATATGTGGTGATCCTGGAATGATTAAAAACTATTTTAGATTCAAAAAATAAGTTATTCAGTTAAAACCAAGAAAAATACCCTGAATAGTTATGAAATCTAAAGACAAATATCATTGATTAATTTGTGACAAGTTGAAATGAGAAACACAACAATCAAAAATGATGTGTGCTCTAAATGATTGAAAGAGTGTTTCATGGATTTAAAAGTATTTAAAAACATGAATTTGAGAGTCAAAACTGAGAAAAAGACCACATATAGTGATGAAATATTAAGAAAATGGTTGTTGATTAATTTATGGCCAATATGTATGAAAAAAACATCAATTGGGCATGTGGTATGGTCGAAATGACTGAAAAGGCAGTTTTAGATAAAAAATTTATTAGAAACAAGTGATAGGGTAAAAACTGACCAAAAGACCTTCGATTTTTGTGAAATCATATAAGAATGGTCACTGATTTATTTGTGACATGTAGAAATGATCGACATGTCAATCTAATGTGCGTTGTTATCAAAATGACTAAAAATCCTGTTTTAGAGTAAAAAGTGATTAAAAATAAGTGATATGGTTAAAATTTAGAGAAAAAATTTGATGAAATCATACAAAAATAATCATATATTAAATTGTGACATGTAAGAATAAACGACACATCAATATGAAACGTGATGTGCTCAAAATGACTAAAAGCATGTTTTTATAGATTTGAAAGTTTTTCAAACATTTGTTAGTCAATCAAATTTGGGGGAAAGATCTTGGATTGTGAAGAAATCTTATGATAATGATCACTGATTATTTTGTGGCAAACAGGATTGCATGACATATCAATCTGACATTTTGTGTGGTTGTAATAATAGAAAAAGTGATTGTAGATTAAAAGGTAATGAAAAAAAATTATACACTCAAAATCAAGAAAAAAACCTTGTATTGTGAGTTTATATTTGGATAATGGCCACTACTTAATTTTTGACAAGTAAGAAGGAATGCTACCTCAACATGATGGGTGGTGTGGTCGAAATGACCAAAAAAAGTAATTTTAGAGTAAAAGGGGTTGAAATCAAGTGAGATGCTCAAAACCTAAAAAATGATTTTGGATTGTGATGAAATAGTATAACAATGATCATTAATTATTTTGTGACATAGATTTAAGTATGAATTCACATTATATATTTAAACAATCTAATAGGTTGTGATTTTTAATTTTTATTTATTTTCAAATTAAACTAAAAACTATTTTAGATTTTAATTGACTTTAAGATATTCAATGATAGTTTGAGTTTGAAAAATGATTCCATCAAGGTTATTTATTATCGACATTTAAAATTTAGTAAGTGAATTGTTTTTTAAAAAGTGGGTACTTTTTAAAAAAAATTAAGGGTGTGTTAATTGTGTTTAAAATTTCAATACTATTAAAGGGATTTGGATATGTATACCAATATTTTCACAAGACCCTATTCATTTTATTTGAAGTGGGCATTAAAATTTGTTTAGGGATATCATAAATGAAAAAAACAGTGATTTAAGTGGTTTAATTTCTAATTAAAATACTAAATGTACTACTACATATAATGCTTTTATCAGTGTTAGAAAATGCTTTTAACATGTCACAACCCGTCCCTTGGGGCCGGTGCCGTGACTACCCCAAGCCGGCCTTCTATAGGCCAGGGGATGATGACTAGCACAAAAGGCGTAAATCCCTAAAATAGGGAAGGCATTGCCTTTATATCATGAAAGCGCACACAATAGAGTAAAAGTTGGAAGCAAAACACTAAGTAAACTGTATAACCAAAAGAGAGTGTTGAAAAGTAAAAGGGGCCAGAAATACAAGCCCAACTGTAGAGTACAAGGAATTAAAAGTACAAATACAACTGAAGAAAGGAAAAACAACTACCAGGTCATCCTCCAGGATTCCTACCCTAAGGGTAGGTACAAATATCCTCCTCAGCATTCCATGTCCATCAGTCTCCTCCGTGTACCGACTCGTCGTAAGGTCCACCTCCAGGTACCGTCCAGTCCTGGTACTCTCAGCCACAGTCATCACTGTCCGTCATCTGCATCCAACACAATGAGGTGCAGGCATAGCCTGTGCAGGGGTGAGTATAAAGATAGTCATTAGGGACCCCGAGACCCTCAAGGTCTCAAACAATCTAACAAGGATAAACCACAAAGTATGAAATTAACGGGCAACCCCACTTAGGTATATGACCATACATATACCTAAGTTATCAAGTAGTCCATCTCAGTCATGAGGAAGACACAAAAGTTACTGTCTCAGCTCACATAGGTATACAAATTTGGTAGAGAGTTAGAGATGATTAGATGTAGCCATTAAATCATCTATTCTGTCAAACCCATGTTGGATCCTGGTACAGAAATCAGAGTTTTCAAACCCACACAGGATCCAGGAACTGTATTCAGAGCTGTCAAACCCACACAGGATCCAGGAACAGTAGTCAGAGCTGTCGAACCCACACAGGATCTAGGAATAGTAGTCAGAGATGTTGAACCCACATAGGATCTAGGAATAATAGTCAGAGTTTTCGAAACCCACACAGGATTCGGGAACAGTAGTCAGAGCATTCGAACGCACATAGGATCAAGGAACAATATTCAGAGTTGTCGAACCCACATAGGATCCAGGAATAGTAGTCAGAGTTGTTGAACCCACACAGGATTCAGGAACAGTATTCAGAGATATCGAACCCACAAAGGATCCAGGAACAGTAATCAGAGCTATCAAACCCACACTAGATCCATGAACAGTATTCAGAGATGTCGAACCCACACAGGATCTAGGAACAATATTCAGAGCTGTCGAACCCACACAGGATCCAGGAACAGTAGTCAGAGCTGTCGAACCCACTCAAGATCCAGGAATAGTAGTCATAGCTATCGAACCCACACAAGATACTGGAATAGTAGTCAGAGCTGTCAAACCCACACAGGATCTAAGAACAGTAGTCAGAGCTGTTGAACCCACACAGGATCCAAGAACAGTAGTCAGAGAGCAGCCATCCACAGGGTTCCGCACAAGCACGCTTGATTCTGGGAGGGTCCACTCCTCAATCCAAGTGTCAATACATCAACTTCCATGAAGTCCCACGAAGAAATATTTTGAAGGTCATCCTCATCATAGGGGTCTCAACGCAACAGAGGGCACATCAATCGGATGCCCAGTCTGAGAGTTATTAGCCTTTTAGTCCCTGGGGCCCGGTTGGATTCGTACATGATCCAACCTGACCGTATCTCAACTATTCCCCAAACTCCACTAGGGTATACTCTAAGGGACCGTCACACTCCAAGATTTCCAGCGCCACTGACGGTTCATTAAACGGACATCCGATGCCAAAGATATGGCCGAAGGAGTGTAAATGGGTTGAAGTGGGCCTGGGTCTGGTCCGATTCGGTCTGGGTTGACCTGGCCTGACCCGTTGGGTCTGGCCCGACCCGCTGGCCCCGAACCAGTAGGTCTCTAAGGCTGTGAGTAGTGTGAGGGAATTGACCAGTTGCGAGGGCGCGGATCGGCCGCGCGTCGGTGTAAGGGAGGTTCGGCCCGGAGGTGCCGCGAGGGGTGCAGGAGGCCAGCTCGACTAGGCGCGCATAGGGCGCAACTCAGCGGCTCAACCCGGATGGCCGAGGTTGGTTCGGTCAATGCCATGAGGGGCGTGGCTTGGGCAGCTCGACACTGGAGGCTGGCGGGCAGTCGGGTGACCAGCGGGCGGTCGGGAGGCCAGCAGGCGCACGGGAGGCTGGCGACAGCTGGGAGCTAGGAGGCTGGCGGGTGACCGGCGGCAGCTGAAAGCAAGGAGGCTAGTGACGACCAAAAGCTGGCAGGCCGGCGGGCGCACGGGAGGCCAGCAGCGGCCGGGATCCGGTTCGGCCGAAGCGCTGTGAGGGCGGCGCGAGTTGTGGAGTTCGCGGGTAGCACGGTCATTACCTGTTGCCATCGTCACCTCATCGCTTTGTCACCATGCTGAAGAACATCACAAAGAGATCGATGGCGTGAGTCGGGCAATGTTAGTTTGGCCCTCACCCTCCATGTTTAGGATGATAGAAATTGGTTCATCAAGAAAAGAGAACGATGAACTTCAAATTCTACAGCCTCCGCAATGATTCTTTTCTAATCTGCAAAAGATAATCAAGGAAAGAATTAACATGAAAATAAACCCCCTACCTTTGTTCGATGTTTGTCGACGTTGGCGTGGGGAAGAATATAGATCGTTGGGAAAAGATAGACATCGGTGTCGTCGTCATTTTCCTCGATCATCAATTTGTGCTCCAACTCATCATAGTCGAAGACATCCTACATCGGAGTAGGTTCCAAGGAAGGAAGCCAAAGTAGCTCCTTGCCGGCATTCTTCGTTGGAAGAATGTGTTCTTCATAGAGGAAGTGTAATCCTCCAAGTGTTGGGCATCACATCACTTACCAGTGCTTCGTCGCTTGGTGAATCCGTCCCAAAACCTCCTCCCAATCTTCCTATATATAGAAGAGGGAGTGAGGTAGGTAATGATCAATGGAATTTATGATGGTTCATTTATTAGGAAACTTCCTAAATTCCAATGATGCAGTTATTTAAATTTAAAAGGAGAAAGATAATTAAATTATGCTGGTGCACTTTAAGAGGTGCGTTGGCTATAATTATTGGGAGGATACGAAGAGGCTCCCCCCACATTTAATAGGGACTTTAGAGGTTTCTCCCAATAAATGGGAGGTTTAAAGGGGGTTTAAAAAACCCGGGTGGTCCCCACCACCATAACCTCTCATGGAAGGTTATGGTTCGGGTGGTCCCCACCACCATAACCTCTCTTGGGAGGTTAATGGTGGTCCCCACATCCAACTTCTATGTGGAGGTTTAGATCCGATGGACCCCACCTAAAATATCTACATAGGAGCTCAAAATAAAATAAAATAATTTTTATTTTATTTTATTATTTCCATGAAAAACCCAAATACTAAATTTCTCCCTCATCCATCTGCTGTTGAGGTGAAAGTCTCCTTAAGAGAATACCAGCACTGCGAGTTCAACGGCGTCGTCAGATTTCAATTTCGTGCACCGTTTCAAAAGTTATAAAAACCCGCTCGTTCATTTACTAAACGTACCTGAACAAAACTTCAAAAATTGATTCCGAGCACACCGGGCCTCGGAATCATGTGCCGTCAATTTTCACTGACTCTTAAAATTCCCAATTATTTAATAAAAAAAATTTCCACAGAATTTTTGGGTCTTTACATAATATTTCTAGAAAAGCGCTATTAATCTCAGTGAAGACTACCCCACATGATGGCTAGTAAATGCGTCCCACACTCCTTTGGTTATCAGGTGTGCATAAATAGGAGGTGGGTACGAGCTATTTTCCCTTCAACATCTTTAAGATAATATTTCGTTAAAATTATGTGAAGGCCTCTGTGAATCCTTCCAGAAACTCTTAATACATATTACTTATGGGATTCATCCACTGTAAATGAACACTGTAAGGGATGATGAAGAGTAAGTCAATATTTCATTATTTTATTTTTTAGTAAATTAAATAAATGATATCGTAATGTTACTATAATATCTCCCCACATCAGTGTCTTAAGCCCAGTGACAACATGGTTCCATGACAGTAAATCAATCGACATGAGTTACTGAGTGAAAATTCCAATGTAACTTCTGAACATAGCCTTGTTGGGGGTTAACAGGCTGGCCCCGCTTATTCCACCCGACCTTTTTTTATGCCTTTCACTTTTACCTAAAGTATTTTTTCTAACACTGTCAAACTACGATGATCCTATTTTTTCTGTTCCACCAGTGTTTCATTTCCTACCATTTCCTCGATTTTAACATCATCAATATGTTCTTATGGAGCGCTATCATTGGCATGCACAGATTGTGGTTGTACTTCTTCATTGGGAGAAGCAGCAACAACAGGTCGAGAGACTTGTTGTTCCTTTGCACTACGAGTAGTAGCAAGTTGAGAGGCCTGTTGTGCCTCGAAATTAGGAGCATCATCATGTGTAGAAGTCATTATTTGAAGAAGTGGTTTAATATTTAATTTAGTTTAAATAAAGGTAGCAATATACAAATAATAACATACGGTAACACAATGTATATTACAAAAAAATATAACCTGATTATTGAACTCTCTTTTTTTTAAAGGCTAAAGGTATTTGAATCCTCTATCGACTATCTAAATCCATTCATTATAGTCTACTATGAAATAAAAACATCATCTACATTGGGACTACTATGAAATTATTGTGACGTCCCAATTAAAGGGTCATCCTCAATTGAATTTTCATCTGACCCTTCAGTGGTTTTGGTGGATAACTGAACAATTGACCAGTTTTGGTTTGTGGGATCTGAAACATAAAATACTTGTAATGTATGTGATGCCATTATAAATGGTTCATCTATGTACCCTTCCTTACTGAAATCAACTTTCATGAATCCCAACTCATTTATTTTAGCATCACTCCTATTATCAACCCACTTGCATTAAAAAATCAGCACTTGGAAGTTCGTATAATCCAACTCCCATATTTGTTTGATGATGGAAAATTATGTCATATTCGCATAAATTGGATTTATGTCCTTATCACTAGAAACATGCTTCAATTAAACCACAAGTGTAAATCCATTATTCTGTATGGTACTATCTTCATCATGTTCATTAGTATAGAATGTATTAATGTTAATTACAAAAAGCATTATAAGATAATACATACACACTTTGTCCTCGGACTAGCCATTAAAGTCATTATAAAATTGAGTCTGGATTTTCATATGACTCCTTAAATATATAGTCCCGAAACCATCTTATAAAATACTTATTATGTGTATTTGATATCCATTTTTCATCCCTTTATGGACTCAAATTCTTAATAATTTCTTTGTGGGTTTTGACATATGGGTGAACCTCTAACTTGTTATACAAAACTTAAGGTGGGCCTACTCTTAATCTGCAACATTGATTGTGACAACAACTCTTCCATAAATTCCTTCACTTTCAAGCCACCCATTGTGATGAAATTTTGGTAGACCAATGATTTCCACACCATATAGGTATTCAGTAAAGAATTCGACAACTTCCTCAACAATATATCACTCTATAATACAACCCTCTGTCTAATTTCAAATTTTGACATACCCTTTCAAAAATATTCAAATATCGTTCAATGGGGTACATCCATCTATAGTATACAGGACCACATAGTCAAACCTCTCTCACCAAGTGAACCATCAAATGAAACATCATATCAAAGAATGTTAGGTGGAATAACATTTACAATTGACATAATATGATGGCAATTTATATTTCCATACTCGAAAATTTCACCAGGTCTATAACTTTGTTGTATATAGATTTGAAGAAGAAACATATCTTCATTAATGTATAACGAACATTATTGGAAAAAATGAAATGTAAATCTATAGGAAATATATCTTTCATCAAAACATGGCAGTAATGTGATTTCAAACCCTTTAACTTTAAAATTAGTCATTGACAATGTAACACCCTGCCCCTACGTCATTGGCTTGAGGAGGTGGTGAGGGATACTTGGCCTTAAGTGACGTTCCCAAGACGCCAAAGGTTGGAAATAAATGCCGAGGGCTTCAAGATCAAGTTAGGGAACAATTTTCCCTTAATACAAAACCAACCAAACCATCCACTAGCATCCACTATATGATTCATGTCAAATAAACACCCAAACATGTATTACCAAAAACAACCAAGTTGTTCCACAATACAACCCCAAACCAATACAACTAGACATGTCCACCAACATCAGAGTACAAGCGAAAACTAAACAACCAAAGCAACACGAGCCATAACACCTCCACAACCCCACACCCAGCTCCAAGCTCCAATCTCTACCAAGACATCACAACACACCACTAAAGGAGGTTGATGCCTTACCTTTGCCCACGTCACGGTACACGACATCTGCAAAGACACCAATGTGGCAAAGCAGGGGGTGAGTACTAAAACTTAGTAGGATTTCCCCAAATGACTTCCCTACACACGCCACTAGGATAAAACCGTTAGCACATTTATATAAAATAGTTTATGTAAAATAATCACAAGTGAAACCATTTCCATAGGCCAACCATGCTCTTACCAAGCCATCACACCCAACCCAAGCAATAAAGGGAAATCCAAAGAAAACATACTACAAACCATTCCATCATTTACACGTTAGAACAACGACTTCCATCTTGCAAAGAAATGCACAACAAAAAACCAAAACAACGGGACTTCCTCCCAACCCGTTCACCCATTCACACCAAAACAATCAAAACGGTGGGACTTCCACCCAACCTTTTCACCCATTCAAAAATAGCTGTACTTCCTGACCACTACTCATATGGTGGTTCTTCCGACCACTATCCATCCAATTTTTATAGTGAGACTTCCCACCCACTTACATAGAACATTTACATCAAACCCAACCAAGAATAAACCCACCAAGGTCACAACAACATGCAATCAACCAATTCCATTGCATATCAATCCACTTCATTAAATCACCCATTTATTGGAAACCATTTTCCAAGCCAAACAACATTTCAATAAAACAACCCTTTTTATTGAAAAACATTTCCATCCATCATTTCTCAAATCAAACACAATTAATTTCAAGAACAAAAAATTAATTGTAACCAAAAACATTATCTCTAAACAAGTGGAGTTGAGAGAGAATCCACCTACCTTTAGGGTTCCCAAGAAATCAACCCACAAGCCACCACACCTCAAATTTGGCGAACGCACCACCGAAAACTCTCTAGATCCATTTCTCAAACATCCACAAGCCTTAATATTAACATCCAAGGAAACCCCAACCCTAGATCTACACACAACAAGTGTAGATCTAGAAAAACAAGAAAGAGAGGGATGTAGATCTAGAGGAAAACACAAGAGAAACAAGAGGAGAGATTTACCTGGGAGAAACCACCTTCAAACCGCCTTGAAACCCCTTTGAAACGCTTCTAAATCGAGTGGGAGAGCCCCTCCAACCCTTGAGAACCAAAAATCCCGAGTGAGGCTCGAGTGGGAGAAAATTTAGAGAGGAATGAGGCAATCCAGAGTGATCCCAGGTTTTAAAACCCTATTTTTAATTGGCCGCACGGTTAGTCCGCACGGTTTGGAAAACCGTGCACTAACCGTGCGCACGCTACTGCCTTGGAAGCAAAGGTCCGCATGGTTGCCTCACACGGTTTGGAAAACCATGTGCTGGCCGTGCGAAGACTACTGTCTCCCCTGCATGGTTTCTGGGGAATCTGCATGGTTTCCACTAACCGTGGTCAAACCGTGCACCCCTTTAAAAACCTCCAAACTCATCCAAAACCATTCCAAACTCTCCCAAAATCTTCCCAACTCATCCCATGCACTTTAAAAACATAAAAATGCATAAAAAAAGGCCACATAACCCAAAATGGGGGTGCTACATTCTCCCCACCATTGGACTTTCCGTCCTTGAAAAGTAGTGAACCCGCCCTTTGCTGAAAGAGCTTGGGACACTACTCGACCATCTCTTTCTCCCGCTCCTAAGTCTCCTCTTGAATCTGACCATGTTGCCACAAAACATGAACTAAACCGATTCTTTTACCACGCAAGACTTTCTCTTGCCTATCCACAACCCGCACTAGCACGTGCACCAATGAAGCATCCAGTTCTAGCTCAACATTATTTCATCGAATCACGTGGTCACGATCCGACTGATAATTTTTCAGCTGCGACACATGAAACACATTGTGCACCGAACTGAACCTAGGTGGCAAAGTAAAATGATAAGCCACCTCACCAACCCGCTCAAGAATCTAAAAAGGTCCAATATACCTCGGAGATAACTTTCCCTGCTTCCCGAACCAATGATGTCCCAACCTAGGAGAGATCCTCAAGAACACATGATCACTCACCTCGAACGACAAAGACCATCGACGATGATCCACATACAATTTCTGATGACTCTGAGCCGTATTCATTCTCTTCCTGATCAACTTGATCTTCTCCATAGTCTCCTAGACAAGGCTCGGTCCAACCATCGAGGACTCACCTGTTTCCACCCAATATAGTGAAGAACGACACGACCTCCCATACAATGCTTCAAACAGAGATATTCGTATGGATACCTGATAACTGTTATTGTACGAAAACTCAACTGACGACAAGTGCTCCTCCCACAAGCCACCAAAGTCCATGACACAAGTATGCCACATATCATCCAGAGTTTGTACCATCCTCTCAGATTGTCCATCTATCTGAGGGTGATACGCCGTGATCATCGTCAACTGTGTCCCAAGGGATTGCTGCAAGGATTTCCAGAAATGAGATGTAAACCTCGGATCTCTATCTGATACAATCGAAACTAGAACACCATGCCTCTTTACCACATCCTGGATATAGATTTTGGATAGATCCTACACCGTATGAGATTCACGAATCTAGATGAAATGGTCCGAGTTCATTAGCCGATCCACTATCACCCAAATGGCATCATGATTTCTGACCGTTCTTGGGAGACCTGTGAAAAAATCCATCGCTATCTGCTCCCACTTCCAAACATGGATTGGTAAAGACTGCAACATTCCTGTTGGCCTCTGATGTTCTGCCTTGACCTGTTGATAAGTCAAGCATCTCGAAACAAACTCATCCACTCTTCTTTTCATACCAGCCCACCAGAACTGCGCTTTCAACGCTTTATACATTTTCTGAATTCCAAGGTAAATAGCCCACCTGGAATGATGACACACCTTGAGAAGATCCCCCTGACAAGCAACTAGTACAACCATCCTATTCCGAAAACACAAAACTGAATCTCCATTCAGTTTCCAACCCTCAATAGTCTCCCCACCATTAAGTCTCGACCCCATGGTCACACACTCGGAATCAGATATCTGTGCCTCTCTAACCAGGCCAACCAAGTCAGGAATCAAAAAAACTAGAAAGAAGACCACTCTATCGCCCTGGTCCTCACATTCCAACCGCATATCAGTTATAACTGACATCAACTGCCACTGGTCTGATGTCTGTTTCACCACCCGAGAATATGATTTTATAGTTAATGCATCCGCCACCAAATTTCCCTTACTCGGTGTGTACATCAAGTCAAAATCAAACATTTGGAGATACTACATCCATCTCCTTTTCCTCAAGTTCAAATACCTTTGTGAGAAAATGTGTTTCAAGATCTTATGATCTATATATACCATAAATTTCTCACCAAAGAGATAATGACGCCATACTTTCAAAGCATGGACTACTGCCACCAACTCCAAACCATGAGTTGGGTAGTTCTTCTCATGCACTCTCAACTGCCATGAGCCATATGCAACCACATGATTCCCTTGCATGAGAACACACCCCAACCCTGATCCCGATGCATCACAATACATCATGTACCCTTTTACTAATTCTGGAAAACCAAGATTGGTGCTGATGTTAGACAACCCTTTAGCTCTTCGAAACACTACTGACACTGTTCACTCCACTGGAATGGAACATTCTTTCTTGTCAAAGTTTTCATCAGCGAAGCCAAACGTGAAAAATCAAGAAAAAAATGTTGATAATACCCAACTAGACCTAGAAAACTCTATAACTCAAACACATTCTTTGGTGGTTGCCATGAGATAACGACCTCTATCTTTTCTGGATCCACTGAAACACCCCTTTCAGAAATCAGATGGCCAAGAAAATGAGCTTCCTGCATCCAAAAGTCACACTTCGACAATTTGGAATACAACCGATGATCCCTCAAGATCCCCAACACTGTCGCCAAGTGCAGATCATGCTCCACCCTTGTCTTTGAATACACCAGAATATCGTCTAAAAAGACCACCACAAATGAATTCAAATATCTCTGAAATATCCAATTCATCAATTCCATAAACACCACTGGCGCATTCGTTAGACCAAAGGGCATAACCACATATTCATAATGGCCATATCTACTTCTTAAAGTTGTTTTAGGAATATCATCCTTCCTCACCTGTAATTGATGATATCCTGACCTCAGGTCAATCTTGGAGAACCACTGGGCTCCCCTAAAATGGTCGAAAAAATCATCAATTCGTGGAAGTGGATATCTATTCTTTATCATAACTTGGTTAAGTCTACAATAATCAACACATAGCCTCAAAGTAATATCCACCTTTTTCAAAAACAACACTGGCGCTACCCATGGAGATGTACTAGGCCGAATAAACCCTATGTTTTCTAGCTCTTCCAACTGGACTTTCAATTCCCGAAATTTAGCTGGTTCCATTCGGTATGATGGAAGTGAGATAGGAATGGTCCCCGGAAGGAGATCAACCATAAAATCCACTTCTCTTACAGGAGGTAACCCTAAGAATTCTTCAGGAAACACATCCATGAACTGATCCACCACTGTCGGAAGAACACTCTGCTCAACACTCTCTAATGATTCCAACGACAAAACCGCCAACTGATATGATAACGTACCCACTGCTGGTGACAACAAACTCATTGCACCCTGCCTTTCATGATTATCTCCTCTAAATAGATGTCTAACGCCATCGTGTGTCATAAAATCCACTGTTCGTGCATCACAATCGATGTGGGCCTTAAAAGATACCAGCCAATCCATTACCAGGATTACATCATACCCATCCATCTCAAGCATTGAAAAATTACACACTATCTCAACCTTTCCCAAAACGATACAACATTCTCTACACAAGAAGGCTCGACACTCTCTTCAACCCAGAGGAGTTTGAAGTTTCAAAACCTAGGGCATCATTTCTACCCTTAAATCCAACAAATCAACCACACGTGTAGCAATAAAAGAGTTTGAAGCACCTGTAACAAACAACACTTGCATCAAGGTAGAATTTAAAAGAATAGTACCTTGCACTGTGGATGGTCCTGACTGATCATCCAACACAACTTGATCAGCTCCGAACACATGTTTTCTTGCCACAATCTGCTCTTTATTTCCCTGCTGAGGTGTCATGGTATTCCGAGAATCACCATGACCCACTTTACTCTACTGAAGAGGGGTATGCTGCTGTCCCCGTCCCGTCGAAGCATACAACGTCTGCGATCCCTGAGGAGTGTCATGTGCACCTGACCTTGAAGCATTTTGACAATAACGCTATTAATGCCCCATCTACTTACAATTATGACATGCTCAAGATTGTTCCATACAGTCCTGCTTGATGTGGTTCGTAGAACCACACTGAAAACATCCCGGATTGCTTTGGGGCTTCAGAGGAAGATTTACCGATCCTACCGTCGGATTATATGTCATATTCCCACCTTGGGAATAAGTTTCCCTCTTCCGCTTGAACCTAGCATTAGAGTTACCACTATTCCCCATGGGTACCACCATGCTTCCTCCGCCCGTAGCTCCCAATAGATCCCGCTCAGCCACTGAGGCTCTATTCACCATCTCTATGTAATTATTTATACACAACACCACTATCTTTGAACCAATTTCTTTCCTTAACCCCGATTCAAATATCCTTTTCTTTAACGACGTTCTACCCACCACCTTGGGTGAAAACTGCACTAAGTTCATAAACTTAGCTACATACTCCGTCACAGACATAAGCTCTTGCTTTAAACTGAAGAAATCAATCATACGCTGAATTCTGAATGTATGTGGGTAGAATTTTTTGTTAAACAATTCCTCAAAGCCTTCCCATATCATACCCTGGTCTGTCCTTGCTTGTACTACCAACTCCCACCACTGAAGGGAAAGATCTTCCAACATATACATGGCCAACTTCACTTTTAACTCTACTGGAGTTCCCAAGAACTCGAAGATCTTGTTCATTCTATTCAACCATGCTTCTTCCCTTTATGGATTTGAATCACCCCTGAAGATGGGTGGATTATGCTTCTGAAACTAAACCGCATGATCCAAATGCCTTTGTTCATCCACTTTTTTTCCACTTTCCACAGCTTGGAAAGCTTGCACTATGCTTTGCACTAGCTGCTGGTTCACCTGAGGCTCAGGTGCTACCACATTCTCAGCGGCCTCCTCTGGTTGGTCTCTATGATGCATACCCGGTTCCATTTCTATAAACATAAAACAAACAACCATGACTCTCACTTCCGTATACATCACGAAATCTCATTTCAATCACATTACACAACACTATCACACCAAAGCTTTCCACCAGTTCACAATTTTCACATGTGCCATGTTTCACCATTTGGAAAACCCAACCATTTTCAAAATAAAAATTTATTCACATTACAATTTCACACATTCATATCACATCATAAATCATTATAAACCAATGAAATATGCATCCTAGTGGGAAGTCATTTCTACCATGCATGTCATGCTCATCTCATTGGCTACACCCATGACAATGAGATATCCAATGCCTATAAGTGTCTCCAAAACACTTATGTACCCAACTCCCTGGTAACTTGAATTTCAGCATAAAAGGGCTAGCTACGTCCTTTTATGCTATATATTCCAAGTTATGACATTCCTACGCCTTTCTATTATCCCGACTCAAGGAATGTAACACAACGAATGTCAACACCAAACCCGAGAATCAACTCCAAAGGACCGAACAAACAGATACCAGTTGTAACACCCCATGTAACATCCCAGGTAAATAAAGAATAAAGCATTTTCATATATTTGTGAATTAAATATTAATTTTACTTTAAAGGGGTCTATATGTTCGATAGCGTACCCGGTACGCAAAAAAGAGTTTCTTTGAAATCTTACGTTGCACACTAGTAATAAAATAATATTATTTTAAATGGTAGTTAACACGTAGCCGTTGTATTGGCGGGAATGAATAGAAATAACTAATATATGATTATATATGTTTTTTAAATGTTTTTATATTTACCCAATAAAAGATAAAGGCTTAAAATAAGAAAAGAATTCAATTTTAGGCATAGATACTCTAATATTCACTAAATGTCCACTTATCACCTTTTGATGGCGAACCTTCATTAAATATAGTTTTGGTCACTCTTATAAATTCTATTGGACCAAATAAAATTCTTCTTTAGAATCGGGACATCAAAATTTACTTTTTGTAAATTTTTGGTATTTTTCCGATAAAGTTAATTTTTTAATGAATAGTGAAAAATGTTGTATTTTAATTCAAAACCACTTTTTAATATAATTTATTTATATGATTAGATTATCATTTGAATTGGTTTTAAAGTTAAATTAGAATATATGTTTACCAATTAATCCAATAGTGGTCATTGGAATTAATTTCACTTTGAAATTGGACTTAAACTAGTGTCAATCTTTTGATACTTATTGTTTCATAAAAACACGCTATTTGCTCTGACAGCGGAAATTAATTATTAAATTAATTAATGCAACCTATATGTTTTGAATTTTGTAAAATATACTTCATTTTTGAATTCGGAATATCAAATATAGCTTAGGGTGAAGTTTTGGTATTTTTCTGAAAAACTTCAATTTTTGATGAATAGTGAAACCACTAAGTGGTACTTAAAAAACTGATTTTTCGTTTAAATGAAAATTTAGCACCTCTGTGTTTTGAATTTCAAAAATCCAACACAAATTTTTGTCATTAAGAAGTAAAATGTGGTTCAATGGGATTAAAATAATTTTTTGGTGAATAGTAACTTTTAAGTTTTTAATCGCGATTAGAGGTAATTAGTGTAGTTTAAGGTAAAAATAATGTTTTAATAATATGAAATGACCTTGAAACATGTCCTACCCTTATTTGACGTGTCATGGTCGACCAAGATAATCCATGGGTCAACTTGGGGACCCCATGGAGCCATTTTGGTAGGAAAATGACATTAAAAACTTTTTATTTAATGTTAAAATTAAAATGTCACAAACATGAGTTGTTTTACTAAATTTTTTTTTACATGGGGTTATAAAAGTTAGAGTTTTGACTATAAATATTCATTAGAAATCTAAAAAGTTTTCCTACACCATGATAGTTTTTTTATAATTTTTATACATTAAATAAATTAAATTATTTATGACACCATGTTGATGCAGCGATTACCTCATTATTTAACGATTTAAATAAAATGAAAATATACTGTAAAATCAAAGAACTACACTTTTCAAAAACCTATTGGATGGGTATATTTCTAACCCTTATCACCTTATCCTAGAATTATCTCAATTTGGGACCTTTTAAAACTGAAACTCATTTTAAAATAAAGTAACATTTCTTTACTTTCCAAGAGTGCCCCTCCTCTCCTCTTATAAAAGGCCCCCACCTCTGCCTCCTTACCCACACTTCCAAAGCCTTTTGATCAGCCAAAACCTGCCCATTATGTCTCTCTACATCCCTATCTTACTCCTAGAAGCCTCAATTTGGGCATAAGTCTTCCCAAGGAAGCCTTTGAGCTCAAATAAAAAAGAGTTACCCGATTCAAAGGTAGTGTTTTCTCTTGTGTTCTTTTGTTTTATTTTGCTTCTCCAACCCCCTAAACTCTTTTTATTCATTTCTTTTGTAACAAATCCAGTATATTTAATATACTATGATGTTTTTATAAGAATAATTAGAGCTACACGTACACACACCTACATCTAATGGTTAAAGAACATACTGTTTCTGTGGATGACGAATTTCTGCCTCACGAAACGATGATTGCTCAATATTCTTCCAACACCTTAAAAGGTGGCCATTAAGATGTCACTATATTAATATATGATATATAATATGTTTATTTCTTCCTTAATCTTCTGTATTTTTCATTTATGTCATACCTTTATGGCTTCCATTATGGGTATACGCGATATCTTCATTTTAGGAAGTGCGGACTACCACCCCCTCAAAGTGATTTGATTCGTTAATGCCATATGTGGGACGTATAAAGGATGGATTTAAAGTTATTATATATGATGTAATACTGGAATTATAATATAAATTTATATAATTATTATTTACTTCCATTAAAGTATGAGATAAAAATGAAATTAGCATTCATGCGTACGTACGACTTACCGTCTCCATGAACGGTGCATTTCATTTCTTATCCCAAAAGGTAATGTACTATTATAAGTACATATATATAATGGATATATATGTTTTATGTTACATCTAAATGATTAATATAATTCTTTAATTAAAATATACATATCTCTCATTTAGTTTTAATTCCATTATTATGACATAGAAATGAAAGTAGCGTTCATGCGTACGTACGGCTTACCATCTCCATGAACGGTGCATTTCATTTATTACCTCTAAATGATTATGTAATATTATAAATACATGTATATTATGGATATATATGATATATATGATATCCAAATCATGAATATCATTCTGGATATAATGAATATTTGACCACACGAACAACATGTAATTGTAAGAAGTTCACTTTCGACTTAAGAACCAAATATCGACAAAACAAACATTATTAACATAAATGATTACATAATGTTTATAACATGGAAATAAGTGATATAAAAGGAATAATGAACTTGAAAAATGTTCTTAAGCAAGTATAAATTAACTCAAGTTTATTATTCAGGATGTTAAAGAACGACCGAGTCAAGTCAGACCCGAGGTAAGGGACTTCATCTCAATCTCCTTTCATTGAGGCATATTTCGTTTCAAACACAACACTATTTTATATGGTGTATAAACACCTTTGACTTTTACTTTTATATAAATGGAATCTTTTTCTATGAAGCGTTTTACTAAACGACAAAAAGGAATGTTTCTTTTAACGTACGCGGTGACAACGACCTTTTCCACCGCCGCGAGTATTATTTGGTCTTTGGCTTCCTCAACAACCCATAATGTTTTTAAAATGAAATAAATACCATATACTCTTTTATGTATTTGTGTATTGAAAATGGTTTTTATAATGTATTTTCTATGTCAATATATTTATGTGATATATTATGATCAAAGTGTGGAGATGTTTTCTTTCCATTATATTTGTTTTATGTCTTATGATTTTATAATGGTACTTGGACATTTGACAGGTGGTTACGTGATCAACCATATGACGGGTGGTGCCGTGAATACCAGGATGGGTGGTTACGTTATAACCACCAATGCATTGGGTATGGAAGTCGGCCATATGGCTATTCCATTAAGTGATATGTGTGGAAGTCGACCGTATGGTTATTCCATTTAAGTATGTTTATGTCTCAAGTTACCTTTATATGTTATGTGATCTTTATATGGGTTTTACGGTAATCTTTGGGTTACAAAAGGGTAAGTAATGATCTTTTATTCATTGAAGAGTTTTTGCTACTTCATAAAGGTGAAAAGTATTTCTTTGATAAAGTATACATGGTTACTTGTTATTTTGAAAAAGTAACAGTTTTTATTCATTGTGTATCCCTTACTGAGCTTTTTATGCTCACCCCATGTTTTTTTTGAAATGTTTTTCACAGGAATTAATGTGGAATAGGGTCAAGGATGGGATCAAGGGAAAGTCATGCTATCTAAAACATGGAACTATACATGTTTCCTTTTAAGAGTTTTTATTTTATAGAAACTTAGTAGAAGTTTCTACTTTGTGATCTTTTGAGATGTAATAGTTATCTCCTAATTCTCTAAAACTCTAAACTGTGAAAAGATCCTCAATGTGAATTATTCATTTAATCCAATATTAAGTAAGGTTTAAGGTCTGGGCCTTATAGTTGGTATCAGAGGTCGGTTTAGACAAATTTAGGAGTTAGAAAAGTGTAAAACTATAAATTAATTTATGGTATGACTGAAATGATATAGCATTTAAAGATTACCATGTTGCTTCTCCTAAGATATTTCTGTGTTAAGAATGGTTTTTCATAGAGGGAATATAACAGATTTTCTGGGAAGGCATACAGAGGGAAATGACCTTTCAAATTTGTATTTTGAGATGGTCAGAATCATAACTAAAAAGTTTGTTACAGTGATGGCTCAGTTGACTCAGGTGAAAAATGTTGGTTGTTTTTATTGATGATATTTTGGTGTTTTCTAAAAGTAAAGAGGAGCATGAAAGTCATTTAAGGGTTATCTTGCAAACCTTAAAAGAAAAGAAACTGTATAGAAAATTTAGCAAGTGTGAGTTTTGGTTACAATAAATTTCTTTCCTTGGTCACATTGTTTCAAAAGATGGAATAACAGTTGATCCTTCTAAAATAAAAGTTGTTGAGGAATGGCCAAGATCCACAAATGTAACCGAGATCTGTAGTTTTCTTGGTTTGGAAGGTTACTACCGAAGGTTTGTTGAAATTTTTTCACGGTTATCTAGTCCAATGACTAAGCTAACTCGGAAGGGTGTTAAGTTTATCTGGACAAAAGAATGTGATGATTGTTTTTAGGAGTTGAAAAGAAGATTGGTGAGTGCTCCAGTTTTGGCACTTCCTTATAGAAATGGTGAGTTTGTTATCTAGAGTGTTGCTTCATTGAAAGGACTTGGCTGTGTCCTTATGCAGAATGATCAGGTAATTGCATATTCTTCATGTCAGTTAAAAAATCATGAGGTAAATTACCCTACACATGATTTGGAATTAACTGCTGTTGTTTTTGCTTTAAAAATTTGGAGGCATCATTTGTATGGAGTAAAGTGTGAAATATATACCGATCACAAAAGTTTAAAGTATATATTCACTCATAAAGAATTGAACACGAAACAAAGGAGATGGCTAGAATTAATAAAGGATTATGATTGTACAATTCATTACCATCCGGGAAAAGCAAATAAAGTGGCTGATGCTTTGAGTCGAAAAATTAATGCTTCATTAGAAATGTTGCGTTTGGAACGTGATCCTTTGGTTAAGGATTTAATGAACTTTTGCATAGAAGTTGTTGGTGCATGAAGTTCTTCTGTTTTGTTTCAGGTATCAGTGAGATCTTCTCTATCAGGCAGAATCAAGCAAGCACAGAAGCAAGACAGTGAGTTGCAGAAAAAGGTAGAGCTGGTTCAGAAAGGTAAGTTGCCTGAATTCAACATTGATAATGATTGTGTTTTGAGATTTGGGAAGAGATTATGTGTGCCTTGTGATTCACAGTTGAAGAGAGATTTGTTATGTGAAGCTCATAGTTCTCCGTTTTCAGTTCATCCATGTAGTACTAAGATGTATAGAGATCTGCGGGAGTATTACTGGTGGGATGGAATGAAAAGAGATATTGCTGATTTTACTGTAAAGTGTTTGACATGTCAATAGGTTAAAGTAGAGCGAAAGTTACTAAAAGGGATGCTTCATCCTTTACCAGTGCCAGAGTGGAAATGGGAGAATATATCCATGGACTTTGTTGTGGGATTACCGAGGACATCTCGAGGTAATAATGCAATCTGGGTTATTGTTGATCGATTGACTAAATCTGTTCATTTCCTTCCTATTCGAGATATATTCCCTCTATATCAACTTTCTCGATTGTATCTTAAAGAGATAGTCAGGTTGCATGAAGTTCCCCTCTCCATTGTATCTGATCGTGATCCTAGGTTTACTTCTAACATTTTGAAAGGCCTTCAGAAGTCTTTGGGTACTGAATTAAATTTTAGTACAACTTTTCATCCGCAATCAGATGGGCAGTCAGAACGAACAGTTCAGACATTGGAGGATATGCTACATACTTGTTCGATGGATTATCAGGGAAGTTGGGACCAACATCTTTCTTTGGTTGAGTTTTCTTATAATAACAGTTTTATTTCCAGTATACAGATGGCACCATTTGAGACATTATATGGGAAGCGGTGTCGAACTCCAGCTTTTTGGGATGATGTGGGTGAAAGGAAGCTGATGGGACCATAATTGGTAGAAGAGATGGCAGAAAAAGTTCAGTTGATTTAGAAACCCATGAGAAAAGCTCAAAGCAGGAAGAAAAGTTATGCAGATAACTGGAGGAAGGATCTATCTTTCGAGGTAGGTTATCATGTTTTTCTCAAAGTTCCACCATGGAAAAGTGTGATGCGATTTGGTAAGAAAGGAAAGCTGAGTCCAAGGTTCATTGAACCATATGAAATTCTGGAGAGAGTTGGATCAGCTGCATACGGAGTGGCTTTACCTTCGATTTTATCTCAGGTACACAATGTTTTTCATGTTTCGATGTTGAGAAAGTATATGCCATATCCATCTCATGTTTTGAGCCCAGAGATAGTTCAGTTGGAAGAGAATCTCTCTTATCAAGAACAACCAGTCCAGATTCTTGACCGAAGAGAGCAGGTGTTGCGAAATAAGGTAATTCACCAGGTAAGGGTTTTGTGGAAAAACCATATGATTGAAGAGGCAACATGGTAATATGAAAATGCTATGAGGGATAAATACCCCAACTTATTTTGATAAGTGAATAAAATTGCGAGGACGCAATTCCCAAAAGGGGGGAAGGATGTAACATCCCAGGTAAATAAAGAATAAATCATTTTTATATATTTGTGAATTAAATATTAATTTTACTTTAAAGGGGTTGCTATGTTCGATAGCGTACCCGATACGCAATAAAGAGTTTCTTTGAAATCTTACGTTGCACACTAGTAATAAAATAATATTATTTTAAATGGTAGTTAACACGTAGCCGTTGTATTGGAGGGAATGAATAGAAATAACTAAAATATGATTATATATGTTTTTTTAAATGTTTTTATATTTACCCAATAAAAGATAAAGGCTTAAAATACGAAAAGAATTCAATTTTAGGCATAGATAATCTAATATTCACTAAAGGTACACTTATTACCTTTTGATGGAGAACCTTTATTAAATATAGTTTTGTTCACTCTTATATATTCTATTGGACCAAATAAAATTCTTCTTTAGAATCGGGACATCAAAATTTACTTTGTGTAAATTTTTGGTATTTTTCCGATAAAGTTAATTTTTTAATAAATAGTGAAAAATGTTGTATTTTAATTCAAAACCACTTTTTAATCTAATTTATTTATATGATTAGATTATCATTTGAATTAGTTTTAAAGTGAAATTAGAATATATTTTTACCATTTAATCCAATAGTGGTCATTGGAATTAATTTCACTTTGAAATTGGACTTAAACTAGTGTCAATCTTTTGATACTTATTGGTTCATAAAAACACGCTATTTGCTCTGACAGCGGAAATTAATTATTAAATTAATTAATGCAACTTATATGTTTTGAATTTTTTAAAATAGAATTCATTTTTGAATTCGGAATATCAAATATAGCTTACGGTGAAGTTTTGGTATTTTTCTGAAAAACTTCAATTTTTGATGAATAGTGAAACCACTAAGTGGTACTTAAAAAACTAATTTTTCGTTTAAATGAAATTTTACCACCTCTGTGTTTTTAATTTCAAAAATCCAACATACATGGTTGTCATTAAGAAGTAAAATGTGGTTCAATGGGATTAAAATAATTTTTTGGTGAATAGTAACTTTTAAGTTTTTAATCGCGATTAGAGGTAATTAGTGTATTTTAAGGTAAAAATAATGTTTTAATAATATGAAATGACCTTGACACATGTCCTACCCTTATTGGATGTGTTATGGCCGACAAAGAAAATCCATGGGTCAACTTGGGGACCCCATGGAGCCACTTTGGTAGGAAAATGACATTAAACACTTTTTATTTAATGTTAAAATTAAAAAGTCACAAACATGAGTTGTTTTACTAAAACAATTTTTACATGGGGTTATACAAGTCAGAGTTTTGACTATAAATATTCATTATAAAGATAAAAAGTTTTCCTACATCATGATAGTTTTTTTATAATTTTTAGACATTAAATAAATTTAATTATTTATGACACCATGATGATGCAGTGATTACCTCATTATTTAATGATTTAAATAAAATGAAAATATAATGTAAAATATAAGAATTACACTTGTCAAAAACCTATTGGATGGGTATATTTAGAACCCTTATCACCTTATACTCAAATTATATCAATGTGGGACCTTTTAAATCCGAAACGCATTTTAAAATAAAGTAACATTTCTTTACTTTCCAAGAGTGCCCCTCCTCTCCTCTTATAAAAGGCCTTAACCTCTACCTCCTTACCCACACTTACAAAGCCTTTGGCTCGGCCAACCCCTACCCATTCTGTCTCTATACATCTCTATCTTACTCCTAGAAGCCTCAATTTGGGAAGAAGTCTTCTCAAGTAAGCCTTTGAGCTCAAATCAAAAAGAGTTACCCGTTTCAAAGGTAGTGTTTTCTCTTGTGTTCTTTTGTTTTATTTTGCTTCTCCAACCCCCTAAACTCTATTTATTCATTTATTTTGTAACAAATACAGTATATTCAATATACTATGATGTTTTTATAAGAATAATTCGAGCTACACTTACACACACCTACATCTAATGGTTAAAGAACATACTGTTTCTGTGGATGGTGAATTTCTGCCTCATGAAACGATGATTGTTCAATATTCTTCCAACACCTTCAAAGGTGGCCATTAAGATGTCACTATATTTATATATGATATATAATATGTTTATTTCTACCTTAATCTTCGGTATTTTTCATTTATGGCATACCTTTATGGCTTCCATTATGGGTATACGCGATATCTTCATTTTAGGAAGTGCGGACTACCGCCCCCTCAAAGTGATTTGATTCGTTAATGCCATATGTGGGACATATAAAGGATGGATTTAAAGTTATTATATATGATGTAATACTGGAATTATAATATAACTTTATATCATTATTATTTCCTTCCATTAAAGTATGAGATAGAAATGAAAGTAGCGTTCATGCGTATGTACGACTTACCGTCTCCATGAACAATGCATTACATTTCTTATCCCCAAATGTAATGTAATATTATAAGTACATATATATAGTGGATATATATGATGTATGTTAAATATAAATGATTAATATAATTCTGGAATTAAAATATACATATCTCTCATTTAGTTTTAATTCCATTATTATGACAAAGAAATGAAAGTAGCGTTCATGCGTACGTACGGCTTACCGTCTCCATGAATGATGAATTTCATTTATTACCTCTAAATGATTATGTAATATTATAAATACATGTATATTCCGGATATATATGATATATATTATATCCAAATAATGAATATCATTCTGGATATAATGAATATTTGACCACACAAACAACATGTAATTGTAAGAAGTCCACTTTCGACTTAAGAACCAAATATCGAAAAAACAAACATTATTAACATAAATGATTAAAAAATGATTATAACATGGAAATAAGTGATATAAAAGGAATAATGAACTTTAAAAAGTTTCTTAAGCAAGTAGAAATGAACTCAAGTTTATTATTCAGGACGTTAAAGAACGATCGATTCAAGTCGGACCTAAGGTAAGGGACTTCGTCTCAATCTCCTTTCATTGAGGCATATTTAGTTTTATACACAACACTCTTTTATACGGTGTATAAACTCCTTTGACTTTTAGTTTTATACAAAAGGAATATTTTTCTACTAAGCGTTTTACTAAACGACAAAAAAGAATTTTTCTTTTAACGTACCCGGTGACAACGACCTTTTCCGCCGCCGTGAGTATTATTTGGTCTTTGGCTTCCTCAACAAGCCGTAATGTTTTTAAAATGAAATAAATACCATATAATCTTTTATGTATTTTGGTATTGATTTTTTTTTTATAATGGATTTGTTATGTCAATATATTTATGTGATATATTGTGATCAAAGTGTGGAGATGTTTTCTTTCCATTATATTTGTTTTATGTCTTATGATTTTATAATGGTACTTGGACATTTGAAGGGTGGTTACGTGATCAACCATACGATGGGTGGTGCCGTGAATACCAGGATGGGTGGTTACGTTATAACCTCCAATGCATTGGGTATGGAAGTCGGCCGTATGGCTATTCCATTAAGTGATATGTGTGGAAGTCGACCGTATGGTTATTACATTTAAGTATGTTTATGTCTCAAGTTACCTTTATATGTTATGTGATCTTTATATGGGTTTTACGGTAATCTTTGGGTTACAAAAGGGTAAGTAATGATCTTTTATTCATTGAAGAGTTTTTTCTACTTCATAAAGGTGAAAAGTATTACTTTGATAAAGTATACATGGTTACTTGTTATTTTGAAAAAGTAACAGTTTTTATTCATTGTGTATCCCTTACTGAGATTTTTATGCTCACCCCATGTTTTTTTGAAATGTTTTTCACAGGAATTAATGTGGACTAGGGTCAAGGATGGGATCAAGGGAAAGTCATGCTATCTAAAACATGGAACTAGACATGTTTCCTTTTAAGAGTTTTTATTTTATAGAAACTTAGTAGAAGTTTCTACTTTGTGATCTTTTGAGATGTAATAGTTATCTCCTAATTCTCTAAAACTCTAAACCGTGAAAATATCCTCAATGTGAATTATTCATTTAATCCAATATTAAGTAAGGTTTAAGGTCGGGGCCTTATAGTTGGTATCAGAGGTCGGTTTAGACAAATTTAGGAGTTAGAAAAGTGTAAAATTATAAATTAATTTATGGTATGACTGAAATGATATAGCATTTAAAGATTACCATGTTGCTTCTCCTAAGATATTTCTGTGTTAAGAATGGTTTTTCATAGAGGGAATATAACAGATTTTCTGGGAAGGCATACAGAGGGAAATGACCTTTCAAATTTGTATTTTGAGATGGTCAGAATCATAACTAAAAAGTTTGTTACAGTGATGGCTCAGTTGACTCAGGTGAAAAATGTTGGTTGTTTTTATTGATGATATTTTGGTGTTTTCTAAAAGTAAAGAGGAGCATGAAAGTCATTTAAGGGTTATCTTGCAAACCTTAAAAGAAAAGAAACTGTATGGAAAATTTAGAAAGTGTGAGTTTTGGTTACAATAAATTTCTTTCCTTGGTCACATTGTTTCAAAAGATGGAATAACTGTTGATCCTTCTAAAATAAAAGTTTTTGAGGAATGGCCAAGACCCACAAATGTAACCGAGATCTGTAGTTTTCTTGGTTTGGAAGGTTACTACCGAAGGTTTGTTGAAAATTTTTCACGGTTATCTAGTCCAATGACTAAGCTAACTCGGAAGGGTGTTAAGTTTATCTGGACAAAAGAATGTGATGATTGTTTTCAGGAGTTGAAAAGAAGATTGGTGAGTGCTCTAGTTTTGGAACTTCCTTCTAGAAATGGTGAGTTTGTTATCTAGAGTGTTGCTTCATTGAAAGGACTTGGTTGTGTCCTTATGCAGAATGATCAGGTAATGGCATATGCTTCACGTCAGTTAAAAAATCATGAGGTAAATTACCCTACACATGATTTGGAATTAACTGCTGTTGTTTTTGCTTTAAAAATTTGGAGGCATCATTTGTATGGAGTAAAGTGTGAAATATATACCGATCACAAAAGTTTAAAGTATATATTCACTCAGAAATAATTGAACACGAGACAAAGGAGATGGCTGGAATTAATAAAGGATTATGATTGTAAAATTCATTACCATCCGAGAAAAGCAAATAAAGTGGCTGATGCTTTGAGTCGAAAAATTAATGCTTCATTAGCAATGTTGCATTTGGAACGTGATCCTTTGGTTAAGGATTTGATGAACTTTGGCATAGAAGTTGTTGGTGCAGGAAGTTCTTTTGTTTTGTTTCAGGTATCAGTGAGATCTTCTCTATCAGGCAGAATCAAGCAAGCACAGAAGCAAGACAGTGAGTTGCAGAAAAAGGTAGAGCTGGTTCAGAAAGGTAAGTTTCCTGAATTAAACATTGATAATGATTGTGTTTTGGGATTTGGGAAGAGATTGTGTGTGCCTTGTGATTCACAGTTGAAGAGATATTTGTTATGTGAAGCTCATAGTTCTCCGTTTTCATTTCATCCATGCAGTACTAAGATGTATAGAGATCTGCGGGAGTATTACTGGTGGGATGGAATGAAAAGAGATATTGCTGATTTTACTGTGAAGTGTTTGACATGTCAATAGGTTAAAGTAGAGCGGCAGTTACCAAAAGGGATGCTTCATCCTTTACCAGTGCCAGAGTGTAAATGGGAGAATATATCCATGGACTTTGTTGTGGGATTACCGAGGACATCTCGATGTAATAATGCAATCTGGGTTATTGTTGATCGATTGACTAAATCTGTTCATTTCCTTCCTATTCGAGATATATTCCCTCTATATCAACTTTCTCGATTGTATCTTAAAGAGCTAGTCAGGTTGCATGGAGTTCCCCTCTCCATTTTATCTGATCGTGATCCCAGGTTTACTTATAACTTTTTGAAAGGCCTTCAGAAGTCTTTGGGTACTGAATTAAATTTTAGTACAGCTTTTCATCTGCAATCAGATGGGCAGTCAGAATGAACAATTCATACATTGGAGGATATGCTACGTACTTATTCGATGGATTATCAGGGAAGTTGGGACCAACATCTTTCTTTGGTTGAGTTTTCTTATAATAACAGTTTTATTTCCAGTATACAGATGGCACCATTTGAGACATTATATAGGAAGCGATGTCGAACTCCAGCTTTTTGGGATGAAGTGGGTGAAAGGAAGCTGATGGGACCATAATTGGTAGAAGAGATGGCAGAAAAAGTTCAGTTGATTTAGAAACACATGAGAAAATCTCAAAGAAGGCAGAAAAGTTATGCAGATAACTGGAGGAAGGATCTATCTTTCGAGGTAGGTGATCATGTTTTTCTCAAAGTTCCACCATGGAAAAGTGTGATGCGATTTGGTAAGAAAGGAAAGCTGAGTCCAAGGTTCATTGGACCATATGAAATTCTGGAGAGAGTTGGATCAGCTGCATACAGAGTGGCTTTACCTTCGATTTTATCTCAGGTACACAATGTTTTTCATGTTTCGATGTTGAGAAAGTATATGCCATATCCATCTCATGTTTTGAGCCTAGAGATAGTTCAGTTGGAAGAGAATCTCTCTTATCAAGAACAATCAGTCCAGATTCTTGACCGAAGAGAGCAGGTGTTGCGAAATAAGGTAATTCACCAGGTAAGGGTTTTGTGGAAAAACCATATGATTGAAGAGGCAACATGGTAATCTGAAAAGGCTATGAGGGATAAATACCCCAACTTATTTTGATAAGTGAATAAAATTGCGAGGACGCAATTCCCAAAAGGGGGGAAGGATGTAACATCCCAGGTAAATAAAGAATAAATCATTTTCATATATTTGTGAATTAAATATTAATTTTACTTTAAAGGGGTTTCTATGTTCGATAGCGTACCTGATACGCAACAAAGAGTTTCTTTGAAATCTTACATTGAACACTAGTAATAAAATAATATTATTTTAAATGGTAGTTAACACGTAGCCGTTGTATTGGAGGGAATGAATAGAAATAACTAAAATATGATTATATATGTTTTTTTAAATGTTTTTATATTTACCCAATAAAAGATAAAGGCTTAAAATAAGAAAAGAATTCAATTTTAGGCATAGATACTCTAATATTCACTAAAGGTACACTTATCACCTTTTGATGGAGAACCTTCATTAAATATAGTTTTGTTCACTCTTATACATTCTATTGGACCAAATAAAATTCTTCTTTAGAATCGGGACATCAAAATTTACTTTGTGTAAATTTTTGGTATTTTTCTGATAAAGTTAATTTATTAATGAATAGTGAAAAATGTTGTATTTTAATTCAAAACCACTTTTTAATCTAATTTATTTATATGATTAGATTATCATTTGAATTAGTTTTAAAGTGAAATTAGAATATATTTTTACCATTTAATCCAATAGTGGTCATTGGAATTAATTTCACTTTGAAATTGGACTTAAACTAGTGTCAATCTTTTGATACTTATTGGTTCATAAAAACACGCTATTTGCTCTGACAGCGGAAATTAATTATTAAATTAATTAATGCAACTTATATGTTTTGAATTTTTTAAAATAGAATTCATTTTTTAATTCGTAATATCAAATATAACTTAGGGTGAAGTTTTGGTATTTTTCTGAAAAACTTCAATTTTTGATGAATAGTGAAACCACTAAGTGGTACTTAAAAAACTATTTTTTCGTTTAAATGAAATTTTACCACCTCTATGTTTTGAATTTCAAAAATCCAACATACATGGTTGTCATTAATAAGTAAAATGTGGTTCAATGGGATTAAAATAATTTTTTGGTGAATAGTAACTTTTAAGTTTTTAATCGCGATTAGAGGTAATTAGTGTATTTTAAGGTAAAAATAATGTTTTAATAATATGAAATGACCTTGACACATGTCCTACCCTTATTGGATGTGTTATGTCCGACAAAGAAAATCCATGGGTCAACTTGGGGACCCCATGGAGCCACTTTGGTAGGAAAATGATATTAAACACTTTTTATTTAATGTTAAAATTAAAAAGTCACAAACATGAGTTGTTTTACTAAAACAATTTTTACATGGGGTTATACAAGTCAGAGTTTTGACTATAAATATTCATTATAAAGCTAAAAAGTTTTCCTACATCATGATAGTTTTTTTATAATTTTTAGACATTAAATAAATTTAATTATTTATGACACCATGATGATGCAGTGATTACCTCATTATTTAATGATTTAAATAAAATGAAAATATAATGTAAAATCTAAGAACTACACTTGTCAAAAACCTATTGGATGAGTATATTTCGAACCCTTATCACCTTATACTCAAATTATATCAATGTGGGACCTTTTAAATCCGAAACGCATTTTAAAATAAAGTAACATTTCTTTACTTTCCAAGAGTGCCCCTCCTCTCCTCTTATAAAAGGTCCCAACCTCTACCTCCTTAACCACACTTCCAAAGCCTTTGGCTCGGCAAAACCCTGCCCATTCTGTCTCTATACATCTCTATCTTACTCCTAGAAGCCTCACTTTGGGAAGAAGTCTTTCCAAGGAAGCCTTTGAGCTCAAATCAAAAAGAGTTACCCGTTTCAAAGGTAGTGTTTTCTCTTGTGTTCTTTTGTTTTATTTTGCTTCTCCAACCCCCTAAACTCTATTTATTCATTTATTTTGTAACAACTATAGTATATTAAATATACTATGATGTTTTTATAAGAATAATTCGAGCTACACTTACACACACCTACATCTAATGGTTAAAGAACATACTGTTTCTGTGGATGGTGAATTTCTGCCTCATGAAACGATGATTGTTCAATATTCTTCCAACACCTTCAAAGGTGGCCATTAAGATGTCACTATATTTATATATGATATATAATATGTTTATTTCTTCCTTAAGCTTCTGTATTTTTCATTTATGGCATACCTTTATGGCTTCCATTATGGGTATACGCGATATCTTCATTTTAGGAAGTGCGGACTACCGCCCCTCAAAGTGATTTGATTCGTTAATGCCATATTTGGGACCTATAAAGGATGGATTTAAAGTTATTATATATGATGTAATACTGGAATTATAATATAACTTTATATCATTATTATTTCCTTCCATTAAAGTATGAGATAGAAATGAAAGTAGCGTTCATGCGTATGTACGGCTTACCGTCTCCATGAAAAATGCATTACATTTCTTATCCCCAAATATAATGTAATATTATAAGTACATATATATAGTGGATATATATGATGTATGTTAAATATAAATGATTAATATAATTCTGGAATTAAAATATACATATCTCTCATTTAGTTTTAATTCCATTATTATGACAAAGAAATGAAAGTAGCGTTCATGCGTACGTACGGCTTACCGTCTCCATGAATGATGAATTTCATTTCTTACCTCTAAATGATTATGTAATATTATAAATACATGTATATTCTGGATATATATGATATATATTATATCCAAATAATGAATATCATTCTGGATATAATGAATATTTGACCACACGAACAACATGTAATTGTAAGAAGTCCACTTTCGACTTAAGAACCAAATATCGAAAAAACAAATATTATTAACATAAATGATTACATAATGTTTATAACATGGCAATAAGTGATATAAAAGGAATAATGAACTTGAAAAATTTTCTTAATCAAGTAGAAATTAACTCAAGTTTGTTATTCAGGACGTTAAAGAACGATCGATTCAAGTCGGACCTAAGGTAAGGGACTTCGTCTCAATCTCCTATCATTGAGGCATATTTAGTTTTATACACAACAATCTTTTATACGGTGTATAAACTCCTTTGACTTTTAGTTTTATACAAAAGGAATATTTTTCTACTAAGCGTTTTACTAAATGACAAAAAAGAATGTTTCTTTTAACGTACCCGGTGACAACGACCTTTTCCGCCGCCGTGAGTATTATTTGGTCTTTGGCTTCCTCAACAAGCCGTAATGTTTTTAAAATGAAATAAATACCATATAATCTTTTATGTATTTTGGTATTGAATTTTTTTTTAAAATGGATTTGTTATGTCAATATATTTATGTGATATATTGTGATCAAAGTGTGGAGATGTTTTCTTTCCATTATATTTGTTTTATGTCTTATGATTTTATAATGGTACTTGGAAATTTGACGGGTGGTTACGTGATAAACCATATGATGGGTGGTGCCGTGAATACTAGGATGGGTGGTTACGTTATAACCTCCAATGCATTGGGTATGGAAGTCGGCCGTATGGCTATTCCATTAAGTGATATGTGTGAAAGTCGACCGTATGGTTATTCCATTTAAGTATGTTTATGTCCCAAGTTACCTTTATATGTTATGTGATCTTTATATGGGTTTTACGGTAATCTTTGGGTTATAAAAGGGTAAGTAATAATCTTTTATTCATTGAAGAGTTTTTGCTACTTCATAAAGGTGAAAAGTATTACTTTGATAAAGTATACATGGTTTACTTGTTATTTTGAAAAACTAACAGTTTTCATTCATTGTGTATCCCTTACTGATCTTTTTATGCTCACCCCCTGTTTTTTTGAAATGTTTTTCACAAGAATTAATGTGGAATAGGGTCAAGGATGGGATCAAGGGAAAGTCATGCTATCTAAAACATGGAACTTGACATGTTTCCTTTTAAGAGTTTTTATTTTATGGAAACTTAGTAGAATTTTCTACTTTGTAATATTTTGAGATGTAATAGTTATGTCCTAATTCTCTTAAACTCTAAACCGTGAAAAGATCCTCAATGTGAATTATTCATTTAATACAATATTAAGTAAGGTTTAAGGTCGGGGCCTTATAGTTGGTATCAGAGGTCGGTTTAGACAATATTAAGAGTTAGAAAAGTGTAAAATTATAAATTAATTTATGGTATGACTGAAATGATATAGCATTTAAAGATTACCATGTTGCTTCTCCTAAGATATTTCTGTGTTAAGAATGGTTTTTTCATAGAGGGAATTGAATATATTTTCTCGGAAGGCATACAGAGGGAAATAAACTTTCAAATCTTTATTCTAAGATGGTCAGAATCCTAACTAAACATTTTGTTACAGTGATGGCTCAGTTGACTCAGATGAAAAATGTTGGTTGTTTTTATTGAAGATATTTTGGTGTTTTCTAAAAGTAAAGAGGAGCATGAAAGTCATTTAAGGGTTACCTTGAAAACCATAAAAGAAAATAAACTGTATGGAAAATTTAGCAAGTGTGAGTTTTGGTTACAACAAATTTCTTTCCTTGGTCACATTGTTTCAAAAGATGGCATAACTTTTGATCCTTCTAAAATAAAAATTGTTCAGGAATGGCCAAGACCCACAAATATGACCGAGATCCGTAGTTTTCTTGGTTTGGAAGGTTACTACCGAAGGTTTGTTGAAAAGTTTTCACGGTTATCTAGTCTAATGACTAAGATAACTCGGAAGGGTGTTAAGTTTATCTAGAAAAAAGAATGTGATGATTGTTTTCAGGAGTTGAAAATAAGATTGGTGAATGCTCCAGTTTTGGCACTTCCTTCTAGAAATGGTGAGTTTGTTATCTATAGTGATGATTCATTGAAAGGACTTGGCTGTGTCCTTATGCAGAATGATCAGGTAATTGTATATGCTTCACGTCAGTTAAAAAATCATGAGGTAAATTACCCTACACATGATTTGGAATTAGCTGTTATTGTTTTTTCTCTAAAAATTTGGAGGCATGATTTGTATGGAGTAAAGTGTGAAATATATACTGATCACAAAAGTTTAAAGTATATATTCACTCAGAAATAATTGAACAGGAAACAGAGGAGATGGCTCGAATTAATCAAGGATTATGATTGTACAATTCATTACCATCCAGGAAAAGCAAATAAAGTGGCTGATGCTTTGAGTCAAAAAAGTAATACTTCATTAACGATGTTGAATTTGGAACATGATCCTTTGGTTAAGGATTTGATGAAATTTGTCATAGAAGTTTTTGGTGCAGGATGTTCTTCTGTTTTGTTTTAGGTATCAGTGAAATCTTCTCTATCAGATAGAATCAAGCAAGCACAGAAGCAAGACAGTGAGTTGCAGAAAAAGGTAGAACTGGTTCAGAAGGGTAAGTTGCCTGAATTCAACATTGATAATGATTGTGTTTTGAGTTTTGGGAAGAGATTATGTGTGCCAGGTGATTAACAGTTGAAGAATGAGTTGTTATGTGAGGCTCATAGTTCCCCGTTTTCAGTTCATCCTGGCAGTAGTAAGATGTACAGAGATCTGTGGGAGTATTACTGGTGGGATAGAATGAAAAGAGATATTGTTGATTTTACTGTGAAGTGTTTGACTTGTCAACAGGTTAAAGAAGAGCGGTAGTTACCGAAAGGGATGCTTCAGCCTCTACCAGTGCCAGAGTGGAAATGAGAAAATATATTTATGGACTTTTTTGTGGGATTACCAAGGACATCTCGAGGTAATAATGCAATCTGGGCTATTGTTGATTGATTGACTAAATCTGCTCATTTCCTTCCTATTCGAGATACATTTACTCTAGATCAACTTTCTCGATTGTATCTTAAAGAGAGAGTTAGGTTGCATAGAGTTCCCCTCTCCATTGTATCTGATCGTGATCCCAGGTTTACTTCTAACTTTTGGAAAGGCCTTCAGAAGTCTTTGGGTACTGAATTAAATTTTAGTACAGCTTTTCATCCGCAATCAGATGGGCAATCAGAACGAACAATTCAGACATTGGAGGATATGATACGTGCTTGTTTGATGGATTATCAGGGAAGTTGTGAACAACATCTTTATTTGGTTGAGTTTTCTTATAATAACAGTTTTCATTGCAGTATACAGATGGCACCATTTGAGGCATTATATGGGAAGCGGTGTCGAAATCCATCTTTTTGGGATGAAGTGGGTGAAAGGAAGCTGATGGGACCAGAATTAGTAGAAGAGATGGCAGAAAAAGTTCAGTTGATTTAGAAACACATGAGAACAGCTCAAAATAGGCAGAAAAGTTATGCAGATAACTGGAGGAAGGATCTATCTTTCGAGGTAGGAGATCATTTTTTCTCAAAGTTTCACCATGGAAAAGTGTGATGCGATTTGTTAAGAAAGGAAAGCTGAGTCCAAGGTTCATTGGACCATATTAAATTCTGGAGAGAGTTGGATCAGTTGCATACCGAGTGGCTTTACCTCCGAGTTTATCTCAGGTACACAATGTTTTTCATGTTTTGATGTTGATAAAGTATATGCCAGATCCATCTCATGTTTTGAGCCCAGAGGTAGTTCAGTTGGAAGAGAATCTCTCTTATGAAGAACAACCAGCCCAGATTCTTGATCGAAGAGAGAAAGTGTTGCGAAATAAGGTAATTCACCAGGTAATGGTTTTGTGGAAAAACCATATGGTTGAAGAGGCAACATGGGAATCTGAAAATGCTATGTGGGATAAATACCCCCACTTATTTTGATAAGTGAATAAAATTGCGAGGATGCAATTCCCAAAAGGAGGGATGGATGTAACATCCCAGGTAAATAAAGAATAAAGCATTTTCATATATTTTCAAATTAAATATTAATTTTACTTTAAAGGGGTTGCTATGTTCGATAGCGTACCTGGTATGCAATAAAGAGTTTCTTTGAAATCTTACGTTACACACTAGTAATAAAATAATATTATTTTAAATGGTAGTTAACACGTAGCTGTTGTATTGGCGGGAATGAATAGAAATACCTAAAATATGATTATATATGTTTTTTTAAATGTTTTTATATTTACCCAATAAAAGATAAAGGCTTAAAATAAGAAAAGAATTCAATTTTAGGCATATATACTCTAATATTCACTAAAGGTCCACTTATCACCTTTTGATGGTAAACCATCATTAAATATAGTTTTGGTCACTCTTATACATTATATTAGACCAAATAAAATTATTCTTTAGAATCGGGACATTAAAATTTACTTTGTGTAAATTTTTGGTATTTTTCCGATAAATTTAATGTTTTAATGAATAGTGAAAAATGTTGTATTTTAATTCAAAACCAATTTTTAATCTAATTTATTTATATGATTAGATTATTGTTTGAATTGGTTTTAAAGTGAAATTAGAATATATTTTTACCATTTAATCCAATAGTGGTCATTGGAATTAATTTCACTTTAAAATTGGACTTAAACTAGTGTCAATCTTTTGATACTTATTATTTCATAAAAACACGCTATTTGCTCTGACAGCGGAAATTAATTATTAAATTAATTAATGCAACTTATATGTTTTGAATTTTTTAAAATAGACTTCATTTTTGAATTCAGAATATCAAATATAGCTTAGGGTGAAGTTTTGGTATTTTTCTGAAAAACATCAATTTTTGATGAATAGTGAAACCACTAAGTGGTACTTAAAAAACTGTTTTTTCGTTTAAATGAAATTTTACCACCTCTATGTTTTGAATTTCAAAAACCCTACATACATGATTGTAATTAATAAGTAAAATGTGGTTCAATGGGATTAAATTAATTTTTTGGTGAATAGTAACTTTTAAGTTTTTAATCGCGATTAGAGGTAATTAGTGTAGTTTAAGGTAAAAATAATGTTTTAATAATATAAAATTACCTTGACACATGTCCTACCATTATTGGATGTGTCATGGACGACCAAGAAAATCCATGGGTCATCTTGGGGACCCCATGGAGCCACTTTGGTAGGAAAATGACATTAAAAACTTTTTTATTTAATGTTAAAATTAAAATGTCACAAACATGAGTTGTTTTACCAAAACAATTTTTACATGTTGTTATACAAGTCAGAGTGTTGAATATAAATATTCATTAGAAATCTAAAAAGTTTTTCTACATCATGATAGTTTTTTTATAATTTTTAGACATCAAATAAATTAAATTATTTATGACACCATGATGATGCAGTGATTACCTCATTATTTAACGATTTAAATAAAATGAAAATATAATTTAAAATATAAGAACTACACTTGTCAAAAACCTATTGGATGGGTATATTTCTAACCCTTATCACCTTATACTCTAATTATATCAATATGGGACCTTTCAAATCCGAAACACATTTTAAAATAAAGTAACATTTCTTTACTTTCCAAGAGTGCCCCTCCTCTCCTCTTATAAAATGCCCCCACCTCTACCTCCTTACCCACACTTACAAAGCCTTTGGATTGGCCAAACACTTTCCATTTTGTCTCTCTACATCCCTATCTTACTCCTAGATGCCTCACTTTGGGCAGAAGTCTTCCCAAGGAATCCTTTGAGCTCAAATAAAAAAGAGTTACCCGTTTCAAAGGTAGTGTTTTCTCTTGTGTTCTTTTGTTTTATTTTCCTTATCCAACCCCCTAAACTATTTTTATTCATTTTTTTGTAACAAATCCAGTATATTCAATATACTAGGATGTTTTTATAAGAATAATTCTAGATACACTTACACACACCTACATATAATGGTTATAGAACATACTGTTTCTCTGGATGGCGAATTTCTGCCTCACGAAACGATGATTGTTCAATATTCTTCCAACAACTTCAAAGGTGGCCATTAAGATGTCACTATTTTTATATATGATATATAATATGTTTATTTCTTTCTTAATATTCTGTATTTTTCATTTATGGCATACCTTTATGGCTTCCATTATGGGTATACGCGATATCTTCATTTTAGGATGTGCGGACTACCGCCCCCTCAAAGTGATTTGATTCGTTAATGCCATATGTGGGACGTATAAATGATGGATTTAAAGTTATTATATATGATGTGATACTGGAATTATAATATACATTTATATCATTATTATTTATTTCAATTAAAGTTTGAGATAGAAATGAAAGTAGCGTTCATGCGTACGTACGACTTACCGTCTCCATGATTGGTGCATTTCATTTCTTATCCCCAAATGTAATGTACTATTATAAGTACATATATATAATGGATATATATGATGTATGTTACATATAAATGATTAATATAATTTTGGAATTAAAATATACATATCCCTCATTTAGTTTTAATTCCATTATTATGACATAGAAATGAAAGTAGCGTTCATGCGTACGTACGGCTTACCATCTCCATGAACGGTGCATTTCATTTCTTACCTCTAAATGATTATGTAATATTATAAATACATGTATATGCTGGATATATATGATATATATGATATCCAAATCATGAATATCATTCTGGATATAATGAATATTTGACCACACGAACAACATGTAATTGTAAGAAGTCCACTTTCGACTTAAGAACCAAATATCGACAAAACAAACATTATTAACATAAATGATTACATAATGTTTATAACATGTAAATAAGTGATATAAAAGGAATAATGAACTTGAAAAAGGTTCTTAAGCAAGTAGAAATTAACTCATGTTTATTATTCAGGACGTTAAAGAACGATCGAGTCAAGTCAGACCCGAGGTAAGGGACTTCGTCTCAATCTCCTTTCATTGAGGAATATTTCGTTTTACACACAACAATCTTTTATAAGGTGTATAAAACCCTTTGAATTTTACTTTTATACAAAAAGAATCTTTTTCTACAAAGCGTTTTACTAAAGGACAAAAAAGAATGTTTCTTTTAACGTACGCGGTGACAACGACCTTTTCCGCCACCGCTAGTATTATTTGGTCTTTGGATTCCTCAACAAGCCGTAATATTTTTAAAATGAAATAAATACCATATAATCTTTTATGTATTTTGGTATTTAAAATGGTTTTTATAATGGATTTGTTATGTCAATATATTTATGTGATATATTATTATCAAAGTGTGGAGATGTTTTCTTTCCATTATATTTGTTTTATGTCTTATGATTTTATAATGGTACTTGGACATTTGACGGGTGGTTACATGATAAACCATATGAAGGGTGGTGCCGTGAATACCAGGACGGATGGTTACATTATAACCTCCAATGCATTGGGTATGGAAGTCGGCCGTATAGCTATTCCATTAAGTGATATGTGTGGAAGTCCACCGTATGGTTATTCTATTTAAGTATGTTTATGTCCCAAGTTACCTTTATATGTTATGTGATCTTTATATGGGTTTTACGGTAATATCTGGGTTACAAAAGGGTAAGTAATGATCTTTTATTCATTAAAGAGTTTTTACTACTTCATAAAGGTGAAAAGTATTACTTTGGTAAAGTATACATGGTTTACTTGTTGTTTTGAGAAACTAACAGTTTTCATTCATTGTGTATCCCTTACTGATCTTTTTATGCTCACCCCGTGTTTTTTTGAAATGTTTTTCACAGGACTTAATGTGGAATAGGGTCAAGGATGAGATCAAGGTAAAGTCATGCTATCTAAAACATGGAACTAGACATGTTTCCTTTTAAGAGTTTTTATTTTATGGAAACTTAGTAGAAGTTTCTACTTTATAATATTTTGAGATGTAATAGTTATATCCTAATTCTCTAAAACTCTAAACCATGAAAAGATACTCAATGTGAATCATTCATTTAATTCAATATTAAGTAAGGTTTAAGGCCGGGGCCTTATACCCCACCCCTACCTCATTGGCTTGAGGAGGCGGTGAGGGCTACTTGGCCTTAAGCGACATTCCTGAGATTCCAATGGTTGGAAATAAATGCCGAGGGATTCAAGATCAAGTTGGGGAACGATTTTCCCTTAATAAAAAACCAACTAATCCATCCACTAGTAGCCACTATATGATTCATGTCAAATAAACACACAAACATGTATTACAAAAAAAACCAAGTTGTTTTACAATGCAACCCCAAACCAATACAGCTAGACATGTCCACCAACACTAGATTACCAGCAGAAACTAAACAACCAAAGCACCACGAGCCATAACACCTCCACAACTCCACACCCAGCTCCAAGCTCCATTCTCTACCAAGACATCACAACACACCACTAAAGGAGGTTGATGCCTTAACTTTTCCCATGTCACTGTACATGACATCTACAAAGACACCAATGTTCCAAAGCAGGGGGTGAGTACTAAAACTCAGTAGGATTTCCCCAAATGACTTCCCTACACACTCCACTAGGATAAAACCATTATCACATTTACATAAAATAGTTTATGTAAAATAGTCACATGTGAAACCATTTACATAAGCCAACCATGCTCTTACCAAGACATCACACCCAACCCAAGCAACTAAGGGAAATCCAAAGAAAACATACTACAAACCATTCCATCATTTACACGTTAGCACAACAACTTCCATATTCCAAAGCAATGCACAACAAAAAACCAAAACAGTGGGACTTCCGCCCAACCCGTTCACCCATTCACACCAAAACAATCAAAATGGCGGGACTTCCTCCCAACTCGTTCACCCATTCACAACTAGAGGTATTTCCCAACCACTACTCATATGGTGGTTCTTCCGACCACTATCCATCCCCTTTTTATAGTGAGACTTCCCGCCAACTTCCATACAACATTTCCATCAAACCCAACCAAGCATAAAACCACCAAGGTCACAACAACATGCAGTCAACCAATTCCATTGCCTATCAATCCACTTCAATAAATCACCCATTTATTGGAAACCATTTTCCATGCCAAACAAAATTTCAATAAAACAATCATTTTTATTGAAAACCATTTCCATCCTTCATTTCGAAAATCAAACACAATTAATTTCAAGCACAACAAATTAATTGTAACCAAAACCATTAGATCTAACCATGTGGAGTCGAGAGAGAATCCACCTACCTTTAGGGTTCCTGAGAAATTGACCCATAATCCACCGCACCTCAAATCCGAAGAACGCACCATCGAAACCTCTCTAGATCTATTTCCATAACATCCACAAGCCTTAATATTAACATCCAAGGCAACCCCAACCCTAGATCTACACACAACAAGTGTAGATCTAGAAAACTAAGAAATAGAGGGATGTAGATATAGAGGAAAACACAGGAGAAACAAGAGGAGAGACTTACCCGGGAGAAACCACCTTCCAACCGCCTTGAAACCCCTTTGAAACACTTACAAATTGAGTGGGAGAGCCCCTCCAACCCTTGAGAACCGAAAATCCCGAGTGAGGATCGAGTGGGAGAAAATTTGGAGAGGAATGAGGCAATCCCGAGTGAGCCCGGTTTTTAAAACCCTATTTTTAAGTGGCCGCACAGTTAGTCCACACGGTTTGGCAAACCGTGCGCTAACCGTGTGCATGCTACTGCCTTTGGAGAAAAGGTCCACACGGTTTCCTCGCACAGTTTAGAAAACCATCTGCCGGCCATACAAAGCCTACTATCTCCCCTGCACAGTTTCTGGGGAATCTGCACAGTTTCCACTAACCGTGCTCAAACCGTTCACCCCTTTAAAAGCCTCCAAACTCATCCAAAACCATTCCAAACTCTCCCAAACTCTTCCCAACTCATACCATGCACTTTAAACACATAAAAATGCATAAAAAAGGCCACATACCTCAAAAAGGGGGGGGGGGGGGTGCTATAGGCACAATATTCCTGATATTTGATGAATACCCATCTAGAACCTTTACATCATTCAAGAAGTTGAAAAACTGATATCGCTGATTTATTGAAAGAGTGTAAGTTGTTAGAGGAAGAAAAGTTCATTTTTCACCCTTCACTAGCACCAAATCTTCTTATATTTCCATGTTAACCATGTCTAACCTAACCTTAATTCCATCCTTTGTATTTCCAGGTTCATTTAGCAATGTGATGATGACACTGTCACATACATTTTCTTCAACATGCATAACATCAAAAAAGTGTCTGATATACAGACAATTCTAGTATGGTAATTAAAAAAAACTGATCTCTTCTTTCAACAGGTTTTTGTAAGGTTTTTAGAAAATGGTTTACCAAAAGTAGTGTACACATCTTTTACTTTATCTAACAGTTGATCACTTGTTAGTAGAGACAATGTTGTATGTTCTTCTTAACTTCCATCGAATGATGTCGTCCAAGATAGGTACTTATGTCCTTGGGGTAGAAATCTATGATATCCTAGAAACACAATTTTTTATGAATGTTTTAACCTAATTGACCGTATACCTTGTTCGCATATGGGACACCCATGACTTCCTTTATGCTATATCCTAACAAATTTCCATAATCAGGAAATTCATTTATCATCCCGTACAAAATGGCTCTCAACGTGAAATCTTCATTTTTATAATCATCATACAAAATAACAAAGGAAACTGATATTATATTAATTTGAGACATGTAGGAATAAACAACGAATTAATCTGACAAAAAGTACATTTTTATAGATTTAGAAATCATTAAAAATGTGTGTCAACTTGTCAAAACCAATTAAAAGACCTTTGATTATTCTGTAATCTTAGGAAAATGATCATCGACTAATTTGCGCTATGAAAATGTGAATTACACATCAATCCAATATGTGGTGAGTTCAGAATGATTAAAAACCATTTTAGATTCAAATATATGTTATTTAGTCAAAACCAAGAAAAATACCCTGATAGTAATGAAATATAAAGACAAATATCATTGATTAATTTATGAAAAGTTGAGATGAGAAACACAATAATCGAACATGAGGTGTGATCTAAATGATTTAAAGAGTGTTTCATGGATTTAAAAGTATTTAAAAACACGTGTTTGAGAGTTAAAACTGACAAGAAGACCACTGATAGTGATGAGATATTAAGAAAATGGTTGTTGATTAATTTATGACCTATACGCATGAACAAAACATCAATCGGGCTTGTGGTATGACTTGAATGACTGGAAAATAGTTTTAGATAAAAAAGTTATTAAAAACAAGTGATAGGGTCAAAACTGATCAAAAGACCTTCAATTATTGTGAAATCATATAATAATAGTCACTGATTTATTTGTGACATGTAGTAATGATCGACATGTCAATCTAATGTGCGGTGTTATCAGAATGACTAAAAAGCTAGTTATAGAGTAAAAAGTGATTAGAAATAAGTGATATGGTTAAAACCTATAAAAACTCCTTGATGAAATCATACGAAAATAATGATAGATTAAATTTTGTCATGTAAGAATAAATGACACATCAATATGAAATGTGATGTTCTCAAAATGACTAAAAGTGCACTTTTATAGATTTTAAATTTTTTAAAAACATTTGTTAGTTGATCAAAGTTTGGGGAAAGATCTTAGATTATAATGAAATATTATTATTATGATCACTGATTATTTTGTGGCATATAGGATTGCATGACATATCAATTTTACATTTGTTGTGGTTAGAATAATAGAAAAAGTGATTTTAGATTAAAAGGTGATGAAAAACAAATGATACGGTCAAAACCGAGCAAAAAAAACTTAGATTATGAGGTAATATATGGATAATGGTCACTGTTTAGTTTTTGATATGTATGAAGGAATTCTACGTCATCATGATGGGTGGTGTGTTCGAAATGACCGTAAAATTTATTTTAAAGTAAAAGGGGTTGTAATCAAGTGAGAAGCTCAAAAACTAAAAAAATGATTTTAGATTGTGATGAAATAGTATAACAATGATCATCAATTATTTTGTGACATATATAAAAATATTTGACATCAATGTGGCATGAGTTTTATCTATTTTGAGAATGTAACTTGGGTTTTTTTCTAAAATGTCATTTTAAACTAGAAACACACACTTTTATTCATACCGATCACGTCGTGTGTCGATTGGATGTGAGACTGATTCCCACACATCACAAATGACTTATGAATCATTTTATTAAATTATAAAGACAATTAGAGCGTGTTTTCTCAATTTTCAGTGAGTGGATTTTTTTTAACTAAAATGTCAAATTTAAACTGATAAGAGGCACTTTAAGTTATAGTGGGAAAACTGGGTATCAGATTGAGGTGCGACTAATTACTATACATTATAAATGTCTTATGGATTATTTTTAAAAATTATCAAAATAATCTGAATGAATTTTCTCAGTTTTGAGTATGTTGATTTTTTTACTAAAATGTAAATTGTAAATAAAAATACACACTTAGAGTCATACTAGTCACATCATGTTTCAGATTAATTTGTGGATGATTCCAACCATTTTTCTTGTTTCCATTATCTCATTTTTATCCTTGAAGTGAAAACTATCATTAGCATGAACATCTTTTAACAAACCACCCATACTCAAGTAAAATAATCCATCAGTATAAGAAAATAATTCTTATTTTAGTAAAACTATAAAGAAACAAATTAAACATAAATATGAAACAATACATTAATAAAATTTCAATTTTAAACTAAAACCACACAATTTGAGTCATACCGGGTACATTTTGTATCGGATTGAATTATGGTTGATTCCAACATTCCTTTTTATCCTACAATGCATTCAACATTATGGGTTTTCTAACAATATTGTTGCTTGATAACCCAAAATGTTTATTCATTGAATAATAAAAAGAAAATTTCATTATCATATGTGCAACATCCTTGTTTAGTGTATGATTGTAGTACATGAGTGAATCATCCATGTTGAAAAAATCATTTCTTCATGATCTTTGTGAAAATTAACAAAATAATTATTTTATAAAAATGGTATGGAAATTAACTAAAAAAAGTAGATAAAATGATGAGAAAATCAACTAAATAAATAGTAATAAGTTATATCTTCATGATATATGTGTACGTTATCACACTAGGTATACTTCCCATTTATTTCTTAACAAATCTATTTTGTCTTGTGAATACGAGGATGTCCAAAATTCACAGTATTACTGATAAAATATAAATACACAAAGGATTAATAATTATTTTAAATGAAATAGTAATTATCTTCAAAAATACCTCTTCAGGGATACTAGTATGTTGATATAATATAATATCTATCATAAATTTTCAAACATAAAAACCATAATCTTTTCCATTGGTTTGTTTCATAAACTGTAAAAATATTGAAAAAAATACATAATTTATTTTGATATGTTTTTTGATAGTGAAATATTATTTTATATACCTTAATACTTATCCACTTGTAGAAGTCGATAGGCTCCTTATAGGCATGGATTGTCCTCATGCCATGATTTTGATGATATTTAAATACCGCCATATTGTAACATAATTATCATTAAAAAATAATATAAAATATGCAACTTTTTGTTTAGTAATAAAATGTTTATGTAGTGTGTTACTAATTGAAAATCATCATCAGGTGTGAACGGTTTGTTGAGTATCCATGAAGTAAATCCATTAAATAAATCATTGGAGTATCCAAACTGATTGCAATGAGTAACCAATGTTGCCTAAACAAACAAAAAGTAATAATTAATGAAAGAAATAAAAAAATATTTTATCTGATTAAATTGTAGTGTTTTACCCTTACATTGTTGGTAATAAGAAGATTTTTTCATCTATAAGTTTACTTTCAAACACTACGACCAGTTTTTCCACTATGGAATCAATTCAATATGAATCCAATGAGGTTAACTATGTAGAAGTGATGTGGGGACTAATGATTCCATATTTATGTTAAAAGGGTAATCCCTTCAAATAGTATTGATATAGACACATGTAAAAAATATGAATTGTATTTAGTCATAATTATCATAATAGATCAACTATTGTAGAAGAAATCATAAAAACACACCTCATATAAATATTTACAACTGAGAATCCTAGATAGTCATACTAGAGGATTTCATTTATATTCTCAAGAGAAATGTAGTATGTAATGGATTCTTTGTATAGTTATTCTTCAAAATCAACTATGACATTACTTTCACTTTATAACCTTGTATCTGTGTGAACCTTCAATGTTAGTAAATGTGGATATTGAATGGGTAGGGTAAAATTTATTTGTGAATATATTTTTTATTGGTTGGATGATCCTTTAGACTATTTTTATTCGACATATTATGTCAACCCCTTCCCTTTGTCTGTCTGTAATAACATTCATCAGTTCAGACCTTTTTTTCATTAATTGTTAATGGGTTTTCATGAAAAAATAATTGGAAATTAATACCTCCTTGTCAATTTTTTTACAAGATCTAACTACCATGATATGAATGTTCCAATATCTTTCTTGGCCATATTAATATCTATGTTATCAAGTAGAATATGTATCTCAACACTCAGCTCATGAGCTATGTTAATCCTAACTCTCACATGACCTATTGGAAGTTGTTTGTTGTGTATAATATCTTCTTGGATATTAAACATGGTATCCCCCGCAACAAGGCGATGGGTGGGTGTTGATAGATATAAATCACTTTCACTTTCACCCTGCAGAATATCAGTACTGGAAAGGTATCAGTGTTTTTCTGATTCACATTTCATAGAAACAATTATGAGAATATTGATTAACTCATCTAATACAACTCTTTGAGGGAAATATCTCACCTCAAAGTTGGTGGGGGTGGGAGAGGGGTGGGGGATCCTTATGTAGTGGTTGTTCTTACACTGTTTCTTCTCTTTGATTCCTTTCCATAAAAGTTTTTAGCAACTTTGATTTCCAATTAAATTTCTCTTCAAGAGCATCTAATCGTGTTTGTATCTCTTCCATTTTTTATCTTTGTCTCCTTATTCATTTCTTTTTTCAAAATAAGTTCGGAGTGTCCCCCAAAACCCACACCTCTGATATAGCCATACTGTTTTGTCCGCTTCAAGTCCATTGATAGAAGTTGTTCATCTGGTATAGATGATGATGATTCTTGTGTCTAAGTTGGAAAAAATATATTGGAAAATAAGTAATCATTGTTGTATAATACCAATTTAAAGAAGAAAAATTATTATATCATACATACACATGCTTCCCACACTTTTTGTGTGTTTTCATCCATTACTATCCCATATTTATTTATATGTGCCTCCTTCCGTAGCACATGATGTGGGTTGTAAGTGGCTTTGTATTTAGATTCATCAATCTGCATATAAATAGAGGAACACAATTATGTGGTTGTTTTAAGTCACATAAAAGTTTTATGGTATATTTAAAATATGTACCAATTTTTTTCAAGTGAAGCGTACCCTATCCTTGAATTACAATAAGGTTACATTGGTTTTTCTACTCATTTCTTATTTTCAACACTCATTTTTTGTTTCATTAATTAACAATTCTCAATAAAATTGATTAATAAACTCATTTTCAAACAATTTATTACCAGTCACAATGTACATGAAAAGATGTCTCCTCACGATGACCAATAAACACATCCCATGCTTCTTGGATTATTAGGTGTGCATACATCTATGGTGGGTGCATGTTTATTTCCCCTTTAGAATATTTGAGATTAAAATTCGGTAGAATTGTGCAAAAGAATCTATGAGACTTTTGAGAAAACATTAATACAAACTTCTTCCTAGAGACATCTACTATAAATTCTCTCTGTAAGGGATAATGAAGAGTAAATAAATGCTTCATTATTTTGTTTTTTAGTAAAATAAAGAAAGTATATCATAATGGTACCCTAATATCTTCCCAAATTAGAGTCTCAAGTGTGAAAAAAACATGGTTACATGAATCTATATCAATTGACACATGATGTTGAGTGGTGAGACCAATGAAACTACTAAACATGGCCTTATTGGGGTTAAGAGCCTGATCACGTGCATTCCATCCAACCTAGAATTTTATGCCTTTGTTTTTCACTTTAATATTTTTTTAGCATTATCAGGCTAAGACACTCCTATTTTTTCTGGGACATTGGTTATTTATCTTCTATCATTTACTCAGGTTCAAAATCATTAATATGTTGTTCCTCTAGATTAGTATCATTGAAATGTGAAGAAGTTTGTTATTCCTATGCACTGGGAGCACCGACAGGTTTGTAAACCCGCTATTCCTTAGGATTGGGTGCATTGGCACGTGAAAAAGTATTTATTTTCCAAAGTGGTTGATCATTTAATTTACATTACATAAGTGAAAATGTAAACAGATAATAATATGAGGCAACACAATTTTTATTATAATAAAAAATATAACCTGATTATTGAACTTTTTTAAAGGTTGAAGGGATTTGAACCCTCTATCAAGTATCCAAATCCCTTCATTGTGGTCTCCTATGACATATAAGAGCCCATCTATATTGGGTCCACTGCAAAAATGATTTCGACATCCCAATGAAAGGGACATCCTCATTTGAATTTTCATATGACCCTTCAGTGGTTTTGGTCAATAACAGAATAACTGACCACTTTTAGTTTGTGGGATCTAGAACATAAAACACTTGTACTACATATTATACCATTATAAATGGTTCAACTTTGTAACATTACAAAAATCCAATTTCACGAATCAAAATTCCTCTATTTTAACAACAATACTTTTATCAACCCACTTGTATTGAAAAATTGGTACTTGTAATGGTGAATAATCCAACTCCCATATAAGTTTTGATGATGCAAAAGTATGAAATATTCACATAAATTGGATTTCTGTCCTTATTACTAGATACATTAATCACTTCAACCACAAGTATATCTTCACTTTTTCATGGTACTACATTCATCATGTTCATTTGTAAAGTATGACATATATGTGTAAATTGGATTTATGTCCTTGTTACAATATACATGAATCAATTCAACCACAAGTATAACTCCACTTTTTCATGGTAATACATTCATCACGGTCATTTTTATATGACATATATCCATTACTTACATAACCATTATAATATAATTCATGCACACTAGCCATTTCGGTAGTGGAGTAGTGGTGCAGGGTCTAGGTCCATAACAATGGTGTTTGGTGAGGTTTGGGGTTCTATTCCTAGAAGCCCGCTCTTGGGTTAATTTCTGCCTCCCATGTACAACTCATCTTATCGGGTCACCTGGTGTCTCATTGGGTGGGAAGAATAGGAGAAATTCACTTGGATAATATATTTCTATGTTGAACTATCGCTGATCGAGGTGTTACCTCATGGGACGCTATATCATATCAGCTGATAATGTCTCCTTTTCGGTTGGGGAATTATGACCTCTTTGCAGGGAGGGGGGTTCCATGGTGTAGAGGGTTCGAAAAGGCCACTCTCGGGGATTCCATTTTTTCAAAAGAAGATAATTCAAGAAAAATTGGTCCTCTGGCTAGCCACTGAAGTCATTTTGAAATTAAATCCAAATTTTTAGCTAACTCAATAAAAATATAGTCTCAAAACCATCCTATAAACTATTGTTTATATGTATTTGATATCTATCTTTCAACCATTTTATTGATTCAAATGCCTAATAATTTATTTGTGTGTTTCAACATATGTGTAAACCTATAAATTGTTATGAAAAACATAAAGGTGGGCCTACTCCTGATCTATAATAATGTGTGTGAAAACATATATTCTATAAATTAATTCACCCACAAGCCACCTAGTTTGAAGGGATTTCGGTAGAACAATTCTTTCCAAACTAGATAGGTAATTGGTATAGAATTCAATGGCTTCCTCAACAATATATCACTCCCCAATACAACCTTATATCCGAATTCAATTTTTGACACACAATTTCAAAATCTTCACATATCATTCAATGAGGTACATCCATCTATAATGTATAGGACCATATAGTCGAATATCTCTTACCAAGTGAACCATCAAGTGAAAAATCAATTACCTCCCATAATCTATTTTAAGATACCATTATTTTTCTAACATCACTATTTTTTTTCATAGAAAACTATATTTGTTCATTTCTGGTTTTATACAAACTATTATGAATAATACGAATAATTTTCTTGAAAGAAATCTTCTTTGCAAAGTAAAAAAGGGTATTTATCTCAAGAATTCATCTATGATTTTATTAGAGTATTTTCATCTATTTCAACACCTATATTTAATCTTATGATTTATTGATATTGATATCTTATGATTATCATATACCATATTTTATTAAATGGTTTATGATCAGTTTGACTATGGATGTTCTTTTTTGATACCATTCACCATACTACCTTGAATGGTTAGTGATTATGTTTACAGATTAGGGAAAGTTATTTACATTTTTTATGTAAATGATGCTTATGTATCACCCCATTAATATAAAGAATGCATTGGAATTATTAAGTATTGTGTGGTGTTTTCTATAGCACCTCGATGCATAGGTAGGTATCATGAGACAAAATAGATATTGACTTGGTTGAGGCCTTGACTATTTATTTTCATATATGGATTTGGCCGAGGCTTTAACCATTTATTTTCATATGTCTTGTTAGAGGACTAAAAGGTATGTTTTTGATATCCAAAATTATGAATTCCCTCATTATAATATTAGTAATTGATAATTCATGTGATTTATCAACATGTGTTTTTAGTTATTCACTATTTATTATAGTTTATGATAGCTTCCGATGTATTTCTTACCCTTAATGAGCATCTGATCTCACCCCTATATTATGTTTTATTTTCCCCCAGGATGCGAAGATTTTTATTATGAATGACATGTAGGGATAATCTTGGAATTTATGGATGTTTTCAATGGAGTTGCTATGTTGTTTTTCCTTTCAACTTGTAATGTAAAATTTTTGTATGTATCTAGTTTTCCAAGTCTACTAAACTATTCATTTATTTGGGATGCGATCTATTTTTCATAGTACTAATGTAATTATGTAAAACACTGACTCTGGGATACTGGGGTTAGGGTGTTTAAAATCCTCATCATTATATTTTTCTGATTTTCATTATACTTTCTTTATTTGTATTTTTTTTTATTTATTTGTTTGTAATATTTTTTGTGTCTGGTTTATGCTTTTACCCATCAAAAGAAGGTATTGTCTTTTGGTTATTCTACGACCTAAAAGCATGTCTGAGTTGTGACTCTCGATAAAATGTATGGTCATAGACTAGGTTCATGGATCCTATATAAATTCTAGGTTGTACCTATAGGTTTTTGTGAAAGGTAGAGTATGTATTAGGTTCTCACACCTCTAAAAGTGAGTTTCTTAGTAGGTACCAATATTCTCACAGAGTAGATAAGGTTGAGGAGTGGACTATGATCTTGGTGATCTAAAACACTTTAAAATATATTTTTTATTTTCTTTTATTTCCAATTCACTAAACATCTTTAACACAACACTTAAATAAGTTTCTTTAATTAATAAAATTATGACAGATTCTCTCTTTAAAATTTTTAAAATAGCTATTCACCTCCCTCTATTATTTATTGTCATCTAGTACAATCAAATAGTGATGACACAAGAAAGTTGTGGATTTTAAGTACTTTTTTTTACCTTTACTGATTAATTTTGTTAGTATGGTTATGTGATTATAATGAAACGGAGTAATGAAGCTTTTGAAAATTTCAAACAGTTTCACAATGATGCACATAATCATCTAGGAAAGACTATTTAAATTATCCAATCATATTTAGGTGGTGAATAATTAATCCAGGAATTCATTGCTCATTTGAGGAATTGTGAAATTGTTTCATAACTGACCCCTCTTATAACACCACAATGGAATGGGTTTTCTAAAGGGAGGAATAATACCTTGTTAGATATGGCTCGATTGATGATGAGTGTATGTGACCTTCCTATTAAATTATTGGGTTATTATATGGAAGATATTGCCTTCTTACTAAAAAAAATTCCATTTAAAGTAATTATAAAGGCACCACATGAGATCTGGACTAGAAAATGTTCCGAAATGTCATTTTTTAGGATGTGGGTTTGTGAAGTGATTGTATGATGATTGACTTCTGACTTCAAATAAATAATTTCCCAGATTAGATAAATTCTTATTTATTGGTTATCTTAGAGAAACTATGAAATATTATTTCTATAACCCTACTGAACACAAAGTGTTTCTGGCATGACATGATACTTTCCTTGAGAAGTAATATATAGGTCAAGGTGTTAGTAGATAGAATGTGGAACTTTATGAAGTTCAATACCAACAAATAATAATTTTTCTTGAGATATAGGTTAATCTGGTTTAATAAAGAGGTGTGAAATAAAAACATATTCAATTTACATAAGTAACTCAATGTTTTGGTAGGATTCATTCTAAACCTTAGAGATATGGATTTATCATGGATAATAATGATGAGTTAACGTTCAAAAGGTATGAAAATACTACCTTTTATAAGGTGATTGAGAGTTCCAATTTCAAGAAATGATTAAAATCTATGGAATCTAAAGTGGATTCCATGTACACTGACAGGTTTCAAACTTGGTAGATGCACCTGGATTGGTAAAAACCATTGCGTGTAAGTGGATTTTTTGCAAGAAAACTAACACGGGTGGTAAAATTTTTCCTATAAAGAATTCATAGTGGCAAAAGGTTATAAAAAAATTATGGTATTGGCTATGAAGAAACCTTTTCCTCATTAGTGATGATTAAGTCCATTCATATTTTATGATTATGTGATATATCAAATGAATACTAAAACTAATTTACTTAATGGGAATTTATTTGATAATTTGTATATGATATAGCTCTAATGGTTTGAAGTAAAAAATAAGTCTTTTAAGATATAAAAATTACAACAGTCCATTTATAGATTGAAGCAAGTTTCTAAGAGTCGGAATATTCAGTTTTATAATGTTATCAAAGTGTTTGGTTTCATTAAGAATAAGGATGATTCCTGTTTTTATAATTGAATTAATTTGAGTATATTAGTGATTATAGTATTTTATGTGGATTCCATACTACTTATTGGAAATGATATCCCAACTCTTTACTCTATAAAGATATGTCTAGTTAAGTTCTTTTCAATGAAAGTCATAGGTGAATTTGCCTATATATTTGGTATTAATATCAATAGATATATATCTAAGAGGCTTCTTAGACTTGATCGGGACACTTTCACTAATAAATTGTTGAAGTGTTTTATCATGGAGAACTCTAAAAATGGGTTTTTTACTACTATTACATGGCACAAATATTAGGAAGTTTTTGGATTCTTCTAAAGAGTTAACAAGGATGTATAAAATTTCCTATGTATTATCCATAGGATGTATGATGTATGTCATATTGTGTACTCGAACTAATTTCATATATTCTTTAGGAATAACTAGTAGATACCAATCCAATACTGGTGAGAGTCTTTGGTTTGTTGTGAAGACAATTTTTAAGTACTTGAGATGGACTAAGGATTTGTTCTTGGACATTATAGGAGTGGATGATATTTGTGTAAATGGTTACACATGCTAGTTTCTAATCCAATAGAGGTGATACGAGATTTCAGACATGTTTCATTTTTTCATAAATGGTGGAATTTATCACTTAAAAGAGTTCCAAAAATGCCGCCATAGCAGACTCAACAATAGAGTTAGAGTACATCACTACAAAAATGTTGTGAAGAAATATGGTTGTATCTGGAAGTTTATCTATGATATTGAGGTGTTTCATAGAATTCAGGGAGAAATAGAGATCTACTATGATAGAGATGGAGGTATCACTTTGGAAAAGGTACCAAAAATACACTAAAGGACTAAACAAATCCTTTGAAGGATCTGAATGCAAGAAACACGTGGCTGTTGGTTGGACCAACTATGCTTTTAACATAATCAATGAGAAATATGAGATCAATACGATGATGAATACTAGTATACATGGATTAAAATCAAATATTTCGATAAAGAAAAGAAAAGGTCCAAATTCAAGAAAGAGGATCTTGCACATCATCTTTAAAATTTATTTATTAATTTTTGATGAAATTAAATACTTGGGTCTTTGGTTATTTCTTTGTTGATGATCATTGATCTTCTAGAATGACCATTCTATATTTTCTTCATTGTAATTGCAAGGATCCAAAGTAGAATCCATCTAGAAGTGATCCAAATGTGATACAATGGTCTCCGAACAATACCACTTGTTCTCTAGCTTCTAACACGGTGAAGCAAATGTCTTGGGTCGATCATTCTTGATCGCTCGTTCTTTGGTCTTGAAGAAAAAATATCATTCTTGGGATGGAGAGATGAGAGGAGTCGAGAGATAAAATGTTTTTGACTAAAAAATTCTCTAATCACCAGGATTTGACACAATAGACATACCTACCTATTAATCGACGTGGGGTTTCAGTTAAAATATTTGGTTTTCAAACAACAATTAAATGTAATTATAACTATTAGAGAAAACCCATGCCACATAATAACAATTACAACACCATTATTTGTGATGTGCCAACTTTTACAAAATAGAACCATAAATGAAATCCCATGCAAAATAATGAAAACAATATTTTTATTATTTATTGCACCAACTGGATAGAAATTATTTACCAACTTGTAAATAATTAATTTATCAACAGACATTGTCTTGTTCCATTCAAAATCTTCCTCCATTTATTGAACACCCACATAAAATATCTTATTCTCTTAAATAAATATTTTTATTTACAAACTAGTAAATAAATATTTATTAAATGTTTAATAATATAAATAAATATATTTTATTCACAATCTGGTGAATAAATATTTATTTAATTTATGATATCATTTTAACTTGAATAAAATCATTCCTCAGTCTTGAGAATAATATTTATTCCATTAATTAAATTGAAATAAAATTTAATCAAGACCAAAAACCACTTAGTGTGTGAACCTTTAGGATTCTTTCTCACTGGCATTAGGCAGACTTGCCTAAAGTCTAATAAAACTATCTAGAAATGGGTTAAGGAACCCAAGAGAAAGAATTTATAGTTGCAACGACAACATCCACATACAAAATCTCACTATGTAATACAATCCTTTTTTCACAATATCTCATCAAGTAGGTTTTATGATAGTGTCAACAACCTATATGCTTGATACGTCATTCATTGACTACCTGAAATAAACTCATCGTTACGCCATGTCCATGGAATTTAGGGAAACAATTATATTTCAATTACAGGGGAAAGATATCAACTTACATAAATGGAAGGGACAAATAATTCCTCAACTTATCCATTAATAACATGTCATTCGTGACGCACCCAGTGTACCCTACTTACCTCCAACATATGACATGATGTTTTTCTTCAATAAATCAAACTGTACAATTCATGACACATATTAATGATAATTTTAAAGTATAAGGACCATTACTCATGCTCGCATATAGAAATATCTGATGGCACCAAAACAAACAAAATTCCTACTACTAGGTCTATTCTCATAATCTCTAGTATTAGAGATTACCAAGTGAGAAATCCATGAGAAGAAGTCTCATATGATTACGAGTACTCATTCCTAATAGTTTGTATACTGTTTTTCCCATTATAGAATGTCATCCAACCGCTGAACTATATTTAAGAATACTGTCATAGCACTTCAAGGTTCTCATCATAGCGGGGAACTAATATGAACTTATTGATGAGAAAAATAATCTAAGACATTATTACATTATAGTCATGCATAACAATGAACAATATGTAATAAGATGTTTAATATTTAAATACATTAAATATTCATGTAATCAAAGTACAAATAGTTGGTTCTAGGACACCAATTTCAAAAAACTCTCACTTGGACTAGAGCCAACTGCCTAAAACATTTAGTCCGCTAGACCTCACATAATGATCATGTTTCTTCTGAGTCAAAGATTTAGTCAAGGGGTAATCCACATTTTCTTCCATGGAAATACTACTCACTACAACTTCACCTCTCTGAGAAAAATCCCCCAAGAGATGACACTAATGTATTATGTGCTTCGTCCGCTGATGTGACCTTGTTTGTTTTGTGAGAGCCATCATTGCAGTATTATCGTAATAGATTGTGATGGGATATTTACTGTTAGGAACCACATCCATCTCTTGGATGAAGCTCTACATCTAAACTGCTTCTTTAACTTTATCAGAAGCAGCGATATACTCAAACTCTTCTGTAGAATCTGTGACCACACCTTGCTTTGAGATCTTCTATCTCACAACACCTCCATTCAAAGTGAATATGTATACCGTTTGTGAATTCATGTCATATTGATCATTATAGAAACTAGAATATTCATATCCTCTAATGATATAGTTCCTCATCTACTCCATAAAACATGAACGTATCCTTAGTATGCCTCAAATACTTAAGGATAGTCTTGAATGCCATCCAATGGTAGTTACTTGGATCAGGATGATATATTCCTACCACACTCAATACATAGGAGACATCTAGCCTAGTGCATAGCATAACATATAGGACTGACCCAATCGCTGGTGCGTATGGAATCCTTTCCATTATATTTCTTTCCTCATGCATCTAAGGATACATTTTCTTGGAAATATGAATGCCATGTGACACTGGAAAAAAATCCCATCTTGGATTGTTCTATACTTAATCACTTCAGTATTTTATCAATGTATGTACTTTGACTTCGGCCTAGTAAGCTCTTGGATGTATCACAACAGATGTTTATCCCAAGAATATATGCTACCTTGTCCATGTATTTTATAGAGAAACATTTATTCAACTATGCCTTAACATACTATAATACCGGTATTTGGTTTTCAAAAGGTAACATGTCATCAACATATACTTTTAGGAAATTGACTGCACTCCCACTAAACTATTTGTAGACATAAGGCTAAAAACCATTCTTTATAAAACCAAATTTCATTATGTCTTCATCAAAACAAATGTTCCTTGACCTGGATGCTTGATCTAATCCATAAATAAATTTTTGGAACTTGCATACCTTATTAGAATCCTTTAGAGTTAGAAACCCTTCAGGTTGTGTTATATAGACATATTCCTAAAGGTTCTCATTAAGGAAGGCTGTTTTGACATCTATATGTCAAATCACATAGTCATGGTAAGTGGAAACGACCAGTAGAATTCTAATGGATTTCATCATTGAAATTGGTGAAAAAGTTTCTTCATAGTCAATGACTTGACATCATTTAAACCCTTTTGCATCCAGTCATGACTTATAGGTACTAACTTTTCCTTCTATATCCATTTTCTTCTTGAATACCCATTTGTAACCAATATAATTTACATCTACCAGAGGATCTACAAAAATCTAGGCTTGGTTTTTGTACATGGAATCCATTTCATAATTCATGGATTCTTTCCACTTAGCAACGTATGTGACACTTACTACTTTCTTGTAGGTTAGAGGATCATTATTATCAACTAATAATGAGTCACCATCCTCGATAATTAGAAAACCATACCATTCCGGTTCTATAACCACTCTTGTACTCCTACGCTGTACTTGTGTCTCTAGAACAGATCTTTCTCCCATGGGGCTTTATGGAATCTTCTCCTATACCAACTATTGTGTACCTTGATTTCAACAAAGTCTATCTCACTCCCACTATCTATTTTGAAGATGTTCTCCTTCTCAAGGAATATAGAATTTTTTACCACTATAACCCTTTTCCATGTGGGTTCATATAGGTAATATTCCCTTGTTTCCTTGGGTTATCCTATAAAGGCACACTTTGTGCCTCAGGGTGTGAGTTTATTACCTGAAGAGTCCATAAAAAATGATTCACATCCCCACACATGTAAATTCCATAACATGGATTTTATTCCACTCCAAATCTTGTATAGTATACCATTTATCGATTTATTTGGTACTTGGTTTAGTATGTGTACCGCTGATTGTAACACATATCCCTAAAAGGATAATGGAAGACATTCATGAATTATCATTGATCTCACCATGTCCAACAAGGTGCAGTTCCTCCTTTGTCTTACACCATTCCACTGAGGCGTGTAAGGAGGAGTGAGTTTGGATATGATCCCAAACTCCTGTAAGTAATCAATGAAGTCTTGATTAAGATATTATCTACCTCATTCTGAGCAGAGTTTCTTAATCTTCTTACAATGATGGTTCTCAAATTTATTCTTGTATTCCTTGAAATTATCAAAATAATTTGACTTATACCTCATTAAGTAGATATATCCATATCTACCAAAATCATCAGTAAAATTTATGAAGTATGAGTAACCACCCCTTGCTTCAACTAGAAATGGTCCACACACATCTGTATGAACCAATTCAAGAATCTTGTTTTCCCTTTCACCTTTCCCACTAAATGGGGCTTTGGTCATTTTTCCTTATAAACATGCGTGACACACACCAAGTGGACTTAGTTCGAAAGAATATAAATATCCATTTGGATGTAACTTTGTTAAGCATTTCTCATTTACATGACCTAGCCGGTGATGCCAAATTTGGGTGTGGTATGAGTCATGTAAAGTAGCTTCATTATCTATTGTCATTACTTAGTTTGTATAATCCAGCACGCAAAGACCGTTATATAAATATGCCTTACCAAAAAAATTATATATTTATAAGAGAAGAAAAATTCATTTCTAAACTTGAAAATAAATCCATCTGTATCTAGTCTAGATACATAAATAATGTTTTTAGTTAGAGAAGACACATAATAACAACATCTTAATACCAAGATCATCCCAGTCAATAATGTGAGGTGGTAGTCCCCAATATATACAATAGAAAGTCTAGATCCATTGGATGCTCATAGATCTACCTCCCCTTGGTCAATTTTCTTAAATCTACTTGGTTTCTATATTTGGATTCATATGTGATCACTACAGGCTGTATCTAATACCCAAATTGTAGAAACAAATAAATTTCACTGGATAAAAAACACACCTAAAGATTCCCCTTCCTTCTTTAGATTTGTGCAGTTTTTCTTCTAGTGGACCTTCTCGCCACATGAGATACAAACAACATCCTATTACCTTCTTCCCCCCTTGATATTCCTTTTCTTATAAGGGCATGAAGAAGCTTTGGTCTTAAATGTCTTTTCCTTCCTTTTCCTCTTATTCACTATAAGGATAGAAGTCTTTTTGTGCTTCATGTCTTTGGTCACTTGGAGAAGGAGGATAAGAAGATCTGTTAGATACTTATCAATGTTTTTCATATTGAAATTCACAAAAAACTAGATAATCTATGAGGGAGTGATGTGAGAGATAGATCAGTACCCAGTTCTTTGGGGATTTTAAACCCCAGAACCTCCAGGCACTCAATATAGGCAATGATCTTGACTATGTGAGGCCTTGCTGGGGAACCCTCTCCAAGATTACTCTGAAAGAGTGACTTGGGGATCTCAAACTGTTCCTATCTTGATCTCTCCTGGTACATACCACAAAGGTTCTCAAGAATTCCATATGAATCCATTTTTTCATGAGACTTCTTTAGTTCACTAGACATTGATGATAACATCAAAGATTTAATGTCGACCACGTTGTTCATATGTTTCTCATAGACTAGGAACTCTTCATCACTCACCTCTTGGGTAGGTGGATACGATAATGAGGACTCTATCATGTAATATTTCTGTTCATGGAATAAAATGACCAGAAGGTATATAAATCATTCCAAGAAGTTACTACCGGTGAGGATGTTATCTTTATCCAGTATTGATCACATGGATAGTGTGGTTGAAAAACTTTTCAATTTTATTCTACAATTAAAAGAGTGGATAATTATTACTTTCTTGATTACATTTTATAAGAAATAATATGTTAATTTTATTAAGTTTCCCACTATATTATCAAGTCCCAATGACCTTCACCATCAAACTCAAAATTTCTAGTTTCTAGGACATTCTATTGGCAAGGATCCATATTCCCCTTTGCATAACCCCAAAAAAGGTTGGCCAAGAAATTTGAAGGTATTTTCGTTGGCATGTCTTTTCTAACTATGAGCTTGCAACTCCTTAATTAGTTGAGTGTAATCCCCAATCCTAAAATCCTAATTTGTATTTCCTCAACACTTGCCTTAAGTTTACACCAAGTCTATCAAGGTCTACTCCTCTTGATGTAAAATGGTTAAGTCAAACTGAAACATTCATAAGAGATTCCTGTACAAAAGTAATTATCCCAACAAGGGTTGGTAAAACACATAGTTTTATTGAGTATTTCCCTTAATCAAGTAGCATAATTCTTAGTTTGACTTAATATTTTATTGAGGGATGTTTATCAATTATGCATAAATTTCCTTATTATCTTTATCACATGCTTGTTAATATTAAGTAGAACTTTCTTAAGTGATTTTCTATGTCTTGATAATATTTATGCATAAACCTGGTTTATTTTAGTTCCATCTTTCATGCTTATTAATTCCTTAATTATGTAGCCGTGACAATACATTCATAATGAAAAACCATGAAATTGAATGATATAAAATAAAGCAAATGGCATGATAATGAGCTCTTATAATGGTTAGTTTATCTAGTGGTTGATAAACTAATCGCTAACATAGGGGAGAAACACCTTGAACCATTTATGGTTCCTGTCTACAGCTTTCCACCTATCCAACTTGTTATCTCCTTAGATTGGTTTCACCTCGGCTCCTTATTGAACCTCCTCCATGAGATTGGGAGCTCTATTCATTACATATTTTTTTTAACTCACATGTAGGTGAAGGGTAAAAATGGGGTTTACATAAATGAAACCATGGGAACACAAACCCTATATATTAATGAGGAGAGATGAAACATCGGAAAATAATTTAATTTAAAATAAATTAAAAAGAAACCAATCACATACAAAGGTATAGTCTAGATTCTGTTCATCTACATACATGCAAAAAGTTGGGCATTTAATAAAACTAGCATTCAATTATTTAATCGTTCTTATTAAGATAAATCACGCTTGAATCGATTAATTATTATCTTTAATTAATCAATCCTTTTATCTTAATCCTTTTTTGAATTTCCTTGAGATTCTCATCCATAACCTTGGAGTTAACATAGTGAACAACCATTCGAATATACCTGATATGTAATTATGAACATTAAACAAACATTAAAGTTTTAATTCTGTGTAATTTGGAAAAGTACATGGCTTGTAATTCCAACTACATGGCGTGTAATGCCTTCATGGTCTTTTCTGAAGTACACATGTAGGGAATTAGTGTGTGAGGCAAAATTCATAAATCTCAAAGTACACTATGTTTCTAGTGGTCCACACGCCATGTTGTGTCCAGGTTACATGGTTATTGGTCATCTTAGTTGTGTATGGGATACACGGTTTATCCCTTGACCTAAAGGGACTACACGCCATGTCCATTGGGCCACACAACATGTAATCTGGATGATCGTGCACCAGTCTATTCTAGTCAACACACGATGTAAGAATTAACTACACAACATTTTATTAATGCACACAACTTGAGTAATTTCCAAACTACTCCCGATGCACTGAAAACAAATACACGGTGTGTAATGCAAATTACAAGATGTGTATGGTAGATTACACGACATGTAACTCTGAATACATGACATGTAATGTAATGTTACCTGGATAGAATTGTCAGAACCTCCTGATGAGATCATCGATTTAAATTTTATTAAAAAATATATTCATTTCTATTAGATGTGTGAGAAATGAAGAGGAAGAACTGATCTCGAAATTCAGATTACAGGAATGATTAAGCATGAATTGAAAAACTAAATTATTAAAACGTAAATCATTAATGAACTATTAAAATAATTATAAATGATGATGTGACCCCTATGATACCACCTGAAGGATCTGAACGCAGTGGAAGCGTGGCTGTTGGTGGGCCCAACTTTGCTTTTTTCTGTAATCGATGACCAATCTGGGATCAATATGATGATGAACACCAGTATCCATGGATTAAAATAAATGATTTATACAAAGAGAAAAAAACCGCCAAATCTAAGAAATAGGATCTTGCACATCATGTATATAATTAATTTATTAATTTTTGAAGAAATTAAATACCTGGGTCTTTGGTGCTTTCTTCATTCGTGATTATTGATCATCCGGAATGACCCTTCTGGATTGTCTTTATTGTGGTCGTGAGGATCCAAAGTAGAATCCATCTAACGGTGATCCAAAAATTCTATAATGGTCTCTGAACAATGCCACTAGTTCTCTAGGTGCTAGCATGGTGAAGCGAATGTCTTGCGTTGATCGTTCTTAATCGCTCGTTCTTCGGTCTTGATGAACTTCTTCTATTCTTGAGAGGGAGAGATGAGAGGAGTCGAGAGATAATTTTTTTGGCTAAAAATTATCAATTCATTGGGGTTTGGCATAATAGATGTACCTGTCTATTAATTGACATGGGGTTTCAGTTACAATATTTATTTGTGAAACAACAATTAAATGAAATTATAACTATTATAGAAAACCTATTCTATATAATAACAATAACATCACCATTATTTTTGGTGCTCTAACTTGCGCAAAAAGGAACCATAAATTAAATCTTGTTCCACATAAAGATAAAAATATTATTATTATTTCTTACGCCCACTGTATAAACAATATTTATTGACTTGTAAATAAATAATTTATCAACGGACACAAACTTGGTCCGTTTGAACTCCTATTACATTTATTCAACACTCAAATAAAATATTTTATTCTCTTAAATAAATATTTTTATTTACAAACTAGTAAACAAATATTTATTAAATGTTCAATAATATAAATAATTATATTTAATTCATAATCTGGTGAATAAATATTTATTTAATTTATTCCATCATTTTAACTTGAATAAAATTATTGCTCGGTCTTGAGAGTAATATTTATTACATTAATTAAATTTAAATATAATTTATTCGAGACCACCAGAAACACTTAGTGTGTGTCCCTCTAGGATTCTTTCTCATTGGAATTAGGTGGGCTTGCCTAAATTCCAAGATTACTGTGTAGCAACGGGTGAAGGAACCTAAGAGAAATAACTTAAATTTGCAATTATGAAATACACATACGAACACTCACTATGTAATAAAATATCTCTGTCATAATATCTCATCAAGAAGGTTTCATGATGGTTTCATCAACCTATATGCTTGATACGTCATTATTTAACTACCTAAAATAAACTCGTTGTTACACCATGGCTATAGAATTTAGGGATACGGTTCTATTTCAATCAATTGTTCGAGACATTAACTTCCATAAATAGAAGGGACAATTACTTAACTTATCCATTAATAACATGTCATTCATGACGCACCCATCCAAAAAACTATATGGCGTGATGGTTTTCATCAGAAAATCAAAGTGTGCGAGTCATGACACATATTAATGATAATCTTAAAGTCTAAGGACCATTACTCATGCTCGTAGATAGAAATATCTGATGACACCAAAACATGCAGAATTCATATTTGGCTGGTCTATTCTCATAATCTCCTGTCTTGGATATTACAAAGTGAGAACTTCGTGAGAAGAAGTCTCATATGCTTATGAGTACTCACACCTAACGGTCTGTATACTATGTGTCCCATCATAGTATTTCATCCAACTTCAAAACTATATTTAAGAATATTGTCATATCACTTAAAGTTTCTCATAATAGCGGGGAACTTCTATGACCTCATTAATGCGACAAATACTCTAGGACATTATTATATTATAGTCATGCAGAACCATGAAAAATATGTAATAAGATGTTTAATATTTAAATACATTAAGTATTCATGTAATCAAAGTACAAACAATTGGTTATGGGACACCAAATCCAACATCCTTCACAAGTACCATCTCATACTTGAGATTACTGAGAGAGGTGATGTAAGGATCTATTTAGTGAATATAAAGAATAATTTTTCATATCCATTGATACATCCACTACCTCAAAAATAGTGTGAGGTTCATGTTAGTTATATATGTTTTTGATACTAGAGAGATTGATGTAATGGGAATAAAGGAAATCTTTATATATCATTCATTCATGTGTGTTGTAATTTATTTAACATGAACAGTAGAACGATTATATTCCCTCAAAGTATAACTTTGATTTGTCCTTAGTCAATGATCATCAAATATTAGTATGGGTTATGATGATATGGTATGATTATCAAGAAAATAACCTTATAATAATTACAAATTATTGTATATAAGGTATGAATAATGAATTTTTGAGGTGATAAGTAGAGGCATATCACTCTGATTAAACCATAAAAGTATATCTCATGGAATGTCATGAAATCATTGATATACTTAGTGGTATATATGTATTATCAATCATTCTTACATGAGGTTGGTGAGATACCTAGCATGAGAACCTTCATTATTTAATACCTTTCTTACATAATTATTTTTGACTTAGATAACCATGGGGTGGTTAAGTATGTTGTTGGACATGTTTTTGGTTGGATCACAAAAAAGATATTATTTTCCACCTATATAATGAGTAAAGAAACCTAGCCATTGATTGAATTCGACTGAGGAAATGCAAGGTCAAGCTTTATTGAGTCACATATGATGTGTTTAGCTACTTGGATAAGGGACATGTGATATTATCATCAGTTATATGAATGAGACATGATGTATTCATCGACCTGGTCAATACATTTTAGAGAATCAAGAAAAGATGTGTTGGAATATACTAGATTGAAATGTTCTAGTTCTGCTGGTATGCTAGTGTCATTGAAAAAGGGATTATGCAGGTGTGTATATGATTTATATGATACATAATATGATTAACATTATTGTATAGATATAGAAGTATGTTTGATGGATATCATGCTAGAACCCTTAGTAACTTGAGTAGTGTTGTTTCTTTACTAGAGGATGCACTTTTCATACATCTATGAAATATGGAGCACATTTTTTTCAATGATATTAAGGCCCGTAGGGTCACTCAGTTAGAAATTTAGATAAGGATCATGTTTTGGACAAATATTTTGTTCCATAATGAATATATTTCAATGAAACCATATCAAAAATGAGTTTTGGATGGATTACTAAAGTGTTGTGAAGTTTGGGAAACGTTCCATATGGATTTTCGTGAAAGTGAGATATTGTTGGATGTGGACTAAAATATTATTCATTTGATGCATATGACTTAAGGATATGTTATTTATAACACATCCTTAAACCCAAACTCGAGAATTTAGTATATACAATATAATATAAGATGAGTGCATGCATCTATGACCTTGTAGGTTTAGTGCATGCATCTTCCACTTCCTTTACACATGGTTTATTTCAGTTACAAATCCATTATGAATGGATTAATTAATATCTTTTATATCCTTTAAATGGGTTTAATGGATTATTTTAATGTAGAATAATGCATGGGATGACACCTGATATATTATATATATCCAACATATTTCCATTAAATGGAAAACATCAGGAATGGCCTATAAAAGGGAACGAGTTACTTCATTTGTGTTGTGCGATCATCAATTTAATGAAAAAATTTCAAAAGAACACAAACTTATTTTAATCCTCATTCATTACATTCCACCAAAGGCTCTATCACCCGTTTGAGTGTTGCTAGAATCCACTTGTTACTAACATTGATCCATTGGTCGATGTTCCTACCTTAGAGATGAGAGGATTAATTCAACTGCTTCATGATATTCATCAAGATTTATCTATCAAAGAAGGAATATGGTGGCCGCTGGAGTCGCATTTCATGTACGATTTTCCTTGTTTACATATGCACATTTAATTATTGAAGAAAGATTGAGAAAATATATGGATTGTTTCCACTAAGCATGTTCATAGGATGATCCTGCAAAACCCATCAATGATATAATAGTAAACTGATAGTATATTAATTTGTGACATGTAGGAATAGAAATCACATAAATCTGAATGAAATTACATTTTTATAGATTTAAAAATCATTCAAAATGTGTTTCAACTTGTCAAAACCAAGTAAAAGACCTTCTATTGTTCTACAATATTATGAAAATGATCACCGATTATTTTGCGCTATGAAAATATGAATGATACATCAATACAATATTTGGTAAGTTCAAAATGATTAAAAACTGTTTTAGATTCAAAAATAAGTTATTCAATCAAAACCAAGAAAAATACCCTGAATAGTAACAAAATCTAAAGACAGATATCATTGATTAATTTGTGATATGTTGAAATGAGAAACACAAAAATCAAACAAGAGGTGTGCTCTAAATTATTGAAAGAGTGTTTCATGGATTTAAATGTATTTAAAAACATGTGTTTGAGAGTCAAAATTGAGATAAAGACCATGAATAGTGGTGAAATATTAATAAAACGGTAGTTGATTAATTTGTGACATATACATATGAATAGAACATCAATCGGGCTTGTGGTATGGTCAGAATGACTGAAAACAATAGTTTTGGATAAAAAAAGTTATTAGAAACAGGTGATAAAGTCAAAACTGATCAAAAGACCTTCAATTTTTATGAAATTATATAAGAATGGTAACTTATTTATTTGTCACATGTAGTAATGATTGACATGTGAATCTAATGTATGGTGTATTTAGAATGACTAAAAAACCAATTTCAGAGTAAAAAGTGGTTAAAAATAAGTGATATTATTAAAAACTAGAAAACAACCTTGATGAAATCATAAGAAAATAATCATAGATTAAATTGTGACATGTAATAATACACAACACATCAATATGAAATTTCATATGCTCAAAATGACTAAAAGCGTGTTTTTATAGATTTGAAATTTTTTAAAATTATTTGTTAGATGATCAAAGTTGGGGGAAAGATCTTGGATTTTAATAAAATATTATGATAATGATCACTTATTATTTTTTGGAATACAGGATTACATGACATATCAATCTGACATTTTGTGTGGTTGGAATAATATAAAATGTTATTTTAGATTAAAAGGTGATGAAAAAAAATGATACGGTCAAAACCGAGTAAAAAAAACCTGGATTGTGTGGTGATATTTGGATAATGGTCACTACTTAATTTTTGAAAAGTGTGAAGGAATGCTACATTAACATGACTAGTGGTGTGGTCGAAATGACTGAAAAAGTAATTTTAGAGTAAAAGGGGTTGAAATCTAGTGAGATGCTCAAAACCTAAAAAAATGATTTTGGATTGTGATGAAATAGTTTAACAATGATCATCAATTATTTTGTGACTTATATGAAAATATAGTACATCAGTCCTATGTGTGTTGTACTTGAAATGGATGAAACTGCATTTTTATAGATTTAAGTCTTTAAACATGTTTTTTAGATGATTAAGAGATAATGTTTGTCGATTAAGTTTTGACATGTAGAAATGGATGACACATCAATCTGACATGTGATGCGGTCAAAAGAAACTAAAAACAGTTTTGATGTAAAAAGTAGTTAAAAATAAGTTTTATTCCCAAAACTCATCAAACAAAAAAAAATTGTCATAAAATCATAAAACAACGATTGTTGATTAATTTGTGATAGATAGGAATATATGACATGAAAATTTGACATGCAATGTATTAGGATCAGTTAAATGTATTTTTATTGTATAAAAATACTATTTTTTAAGTATGAATTCATTTTATATATTTAAACAATCAAATAGGTTGTAATTTTTAATTTTTATTTATTTTCAAATTGTACTAAAAACTATTTTAAATTTAATTTAATTTCAGCTATTAAATGATAGTTTGAGTTTGAAAAATGATTCCATCGAGGTTATTTAATATCTTCCTTTGAAATTTATTAAGTGAATTGTTTTTTAAAAATTGGGTAATTTTTTTTAAAAAAATTATTTGATTGTTAAATGTATTTGAGATTTAAATACTATTAAATGGGTTTGGATTTGTATACCAATATTTTCACACATCTCTATTCATGTTATTGGAAGTGGGCATTAAAATTTGTTTGGGGATATCGTAAACGAAAATACTCTTATTCATATTTTCATCGACAGCCACAATGATAATGACACATAGAGGATATATTTTTAAGGACAATGATGAATGAATTCAATAATATAAATGTAAAAAAAATATGCAATACTTGGATAAAAAACATGATCGATCAAAATTTATCTATTCTATTAACACATACATATATAATTACGCCAGCTCGCCGCACCAACATCTACCTGTATATAGAACCAAGTTGTATATAACAAACTTATAATTTAATTGAATTAAAAATTAAATCTCAAATATATAAAAAGCACTATATTATAGACATTACAAAAAATGTTTTGTACAATTACATTAGCAAGTTATATCACAAAAAATTCATAAAAGTCAATTTTTCATTGTCTTTGACACACCCGAACCTTTATAAAAAAGAAATGATCATGGATAATTCACATTTATAATTAATCAATTATTATTTAACTGATAATATTGTGAAATAAGTTAAACATAAATATAAAACAATACATTAATAAAATGTCAATTTTAAACTAAAACCGCAAAATTTGAGGCATAATCGGTACAATGTGTATAAAATTGAAGTATGCTTGATTACTACATGCCCCAAATGACTTATGTATCATTGTCCTAAAGTATTAAAAAATCCAAATATATTTTCTCAGTTTTGAGTATGTCACACGTCTTTTTTACTAAAAGATCACTTTATATTAAAAACGCTCACTTTGAGTCATATCAGTCACATCGTGTGTCAGTTTAATGTGAAACCAATTCCTTAATGTTAAAAATTACTTATGAATCATTGTTCTAAATTATCAAAACAATACAACCGTGTTTTCTCAGTGTTCAAGGAGTGACACGTTTTGAACTAAAATGTCAATTTTAGACCTATAACAGTCAATTTGACTCATAACAGACATAATGTGTATCAGATTGAGGTGTGGTTGATTCTTACACATCAAAAACGACTTATGGATTATTGTATTAAAGTATCAAAACAATCCAAAAGTTTTTTCTTGGGTTGAGTGTGTCACTTGTCATTTTTACTAAAATTAATTTTAATTTAAAAAAAAAAGACATACTGTGAGTCATAACGGTCACACCGTGTGTCAGATTTAGGTGAGGTTAATTGCTACATGTCACAAATGACTTCTGGATTATTGTCATAAATTATCAAAAAAATTTGAATATGTTTTCTCAGTTTTGAGTATGCAACTTTTATTTTTTACTAAAATGTCATTTTAAACTGAAAACACACACTTTGAGTCAAACCAGTAATATTGTGTGTCAGTTTGATATGAGACTGATTTTTGTATGTCAAAAATAAACTATGAATCATCTTCCTAAATTAACAAGACAATCAGAGCATGTTTTCTCTATTTTGAGCGAGTGACACACATTTTGAACTAAAATATCAATTTTAAACTGATAACAGACACTTTGAATCATACTAGACACACCTTATATTAGATTAAGGTGTGGCTAATTCCAAAATATAAAAAATTACTTATAAATATTTTCTCTAAAGTATCAAAACAATCCAAATGCATTTTCTCAGTTTTTAGAAAGTCACTTGCATTTTTTTACTAAAATGTAAATTTTAAATAAAAAACACACTTAGAGTTATATCCCTCACACCATGAGTTATATTGAGGGGTAGCTGATTCCTACACATCACAAATTACTTATGGATCGTTTTCATAAAGTTTCAAAACAATTCAAATGCATTTTATCAATTTTGAGTATGTAACTTTTGTTTTTTTACTAAAATTTCATTTTAAACTGAAAGTATGCAATTTGAGTAATACCGGTCACATCATGTGTCAGTTTGATGTGGGAATAATTCATACACATAAAAAATGACCTGTGAATCCTTTTACTAAATTATCAATATAATTGGAGCATGTTTTCTTCATTTTCAGTGAGAGACTCACGTTTTGAACTAAAATGTCAGTTTTAAACTAATAATGGACACTTTGAGTCATACTAGGCACACCGTGTAATATATTAAGGTGTGACTGATTCCTACACATTAAAAATGACTTGTAGATCATTTTCATAAAGTATCAAAATAATCTGAATGTGTTTTCTTGATTTTGAGAATGTCACATGTGTTTTTTTACTAAAATGTGAATTTTAAATTAAAAGACACACTTGGAGTTTTACCAGTCACACCGTGTGTTATATCGAGGTGTTCATAATTCCAACACATTAATAATGAAATATGGAAAATTCTCCTAAAGTTTCAAAACATTATATTTGCATTTTCTCAGTTTTGAGTATGTCACTTGTGTTTTTTTTACTAAAATGTCCTTTTAAATTGAAAACACACACTTTGAGTCATACCGGTCACATTGTGTGTCAGTTTGATGTGTGACTAATTCCTAAAAGTCACAAATATCTTATTAATATTTATACTAAATTGTCAAGACAATTTGAGTGTGTTTTTTTTATTTTTAGTGAGTGACACATTTTGAACTAAAATGTCAATTTTAGACCTATAATAGTCACTTTGAGTCATATCAGGCACCCCATGTATCTAATTAAGATGTGAATGAATCATACATCAAAAATTACTTACATATCATTATGTTAATGTATAAAAACAATCTGAATGAATTTTATAAGTTTTGAGTATGTCACCTGTCATTTTTTCTAAAATTAATGTCAATTTTAAATAAAAAACACACTTAGAGTCATACCGGTTGCACGATGTGTCAGATTGAGGTGAAGATAATACTTACATGTCGCAAATGACTTATAGATATTTTTCCTAATGTATCAAAACAATATGAATTAGTTTAATCTATTTTGATAATGTCACTTGTGTTTTTTCTAAAATGCCATCTTAAACGGGAAACACACACTTTTAGTCATACCGGTCATGTCGTGTGTCGGTTTTATGTGAGACTTATTCCTACACATCACAAATGACTTATGAATAATTTTACAAAATTATCAAGATAATTGAAGCACGTTTTCTCATTTTTCAGTGAGTGACAAAAGTTTTCAACTCAAACATCAAATTTAAACCGATAACAGACACTTTAAGTTATAACAAGAAAAATGTGTTTTAGATTGAGGTGCGGCTAAAACCTATATGTTATAAATGACTTATGGATCATTTTACAAAAGTATCAAAATAAATTTAATTAATTTTCTATGTTTTTAGTATGTTACTTTTGTTTTTTACTAAAATATAAATTTTAAATAAAAATACATACATGGAGTTATACTAGTCACATCATGTGTCAGATTAAGGTGTGGATGATTCCTACCAGTTTCCATGTTTCCATTATCTCAGTTGTAGCCTTAAAGTACAAACTCTCATGAGCATGAGCATATTTAAACAAACCACCCATACTGGAGTAAAATATTCTATCAGTATAAGAAAACAATTCTTATTTTAGTAATACTATAAAGAAATAAATGAAACATAAATATGAAACAATACATTAATAAAATTTCAATTTTAAACTAAAACCACACAATTTGAGTCATATTGGGGACATTGTGTATCATATTGAATTATGGGTGATTCGAACATGTCTTTTTAGCCTAAAATACATTCAACATTATGGGTAATCTAACAATATTATTGCTTGATAACCCAAAATGTTGATTGCATTGAAGAATAAAATGAAAATTGTGTAACCATAAGCACAACATCCTTGTTGAGTGGATGATTACAGTACATGAGTGAATCATCCATGTTTAATAAATCATTTCTTCATGATCTCTATGAAAATTAAAAAAATAATTATTTTGATAAAAATGGTAATGAAATTAACTAAAAAAAGTAGATAAAATGATGAAAAAATCAACTAAATAATTAGTAGTAAAATACATATTCATGATATATGTGTATGTTTTGACACCAGGTATGCTGCCCAGTCATTTATAAACAAATATATTTTGTCTTGTAAATATGTGTATGTTCTAAAGTCATGGTATTACTAAATAAAATTTAAATACAAAAAAGATTAATAATTATTTTAAATGAAATAGTAACTATCTTCTAAAATACCTCTTCAGGGATACAAGTATGTTGATAGAATATAATATCTATCATAAATTTTCAAACACAATAACCACAATTGTTTCCATTAGTTTGTTTCATAAACTGTAAAAACATTGAAAAAATAGGTAATTTATTTTGATCTATTTTTTTATAGTGAAATCTTATTACATATACCTTAATACTTATCCACTTGTAGTAGTCAATAGGATCTTTAGAAACATGGACTATCCTCATGCCATGATTTTGATGATATTTAAACACCACCCAATAATAACATAATTCTAATTAAAAAATAATATAAAAAATGAAACTTAAAGTTTAGTACTAAAACATTTATGTAGTGTATTATAAATTGAAAATCGTCATCACGTGTGATCAATTTGTTTAGTATCCATGAAGTGAATTTGAAAAATAAATCTTTGGAGTATACAAATTTACTTCAATGAGTAACCAATGTTGCCTAAAAAAAGAATAAGTAATGAAAGGAATGAAAATATTTTTTAACTAATTTAATTGTATAGTTTTACCCCTACATCATTTGTAATTAGAATATTTTTTCATCCATAAGTTTTCTTTCAAACACTACGGCCAATATTTCCACTATTGCATCAATTCAATTTGAATCCAATGAGGTTAGCTATGTAGAAGTTATATGGGGACTAATGAGTCCATATTTATGTTCACAGGGTAATCCCATCAAATAGTATTGATATAGATTCATGTAAAAAATATGAATTGTATTTAGTCATAATTATTATAGTAGATCAGCTATTGGAAAACAAATCATGAAAACACACCTCATATATACATTTACAACTGAGAATCCTAGCTATTAATACTTAAGGATTTCATTTATATTCTTAAGAGAAATTTAGTATGCAATGGATTCTCTATACACTTATTATTCAAAATCAACTATGACATTACTACCACTTCATAACCTTGTATCGACACGAACCTTCAATGTTTGTAAATGTGGATATTGAATGGGTGTATTAAAAGTGATTTGTGAAAATATTTTTTATTGGTTGGATGATCCTTTATATTGTTTTGATTCAACATTTTGTTTCACCCCCTTTCCTTTGGTTGTCTATAATAACATTTATCAGTTCAAACCTTTTTTTCATTAATTGTAAAAAAGAATTCATGAAAAATAAATGGGAAATGAATACCTCCTTGTCGAAATGTTTTTTACATGATATAACTACCATTCTATGAATTATATAATAGCTTGATCAACTGTATGAATATCTACATAATCAAGTGGAATAGGTAGATCGACGCTCATATCATGAGATATGTTAATCCTCACTCTCACATGACCTATTTTATGTTCTCTATTGTGTAGAATATCTTCTTGGATATTAAACACGACATCCCTTGCAACAAGGTGATGGTTGGGTATTGATAGATATAAATCACAATCATTTTCACCTTGTATAATATCTGTACAAGAAAGGTATCAATGCTTTCATGATTCACATTTCAAAAAAAAAAAATGAGAATATTGATTACCTCATGCAAGACATCTCTTTGAGGGGAATGTCACACCTCAAAGTTGGTGGGGGTGGGGGAGGGTTGGGGTATCTTTATATAGTGTGTATTCTTGTATTATTTCTTCTCTTTTATTCCTTCCCATAAAATTTTCTAGTAATCCTGACTTCCAATTATGTTTTTCTTCAAGAGTAACTAATCTTGTCTCCATCTCTTCCATTTTTTATATTTATCTCCCTATTGATTTATTTTTTCAAAACATGTTCAGAGTGTCCCCCAAAACCTTCACTTCAAGGCCATTGACAGTAGTTGTTCATCTGGTATAGATGGTGATGATTTATATGTCTAATTTGGATAAAAAATATATGAAAACAAATAATCATTTCTATATAATGACGATTTAAAGGAAAAAAACTATTATGTCTTACTTACACTTCTTTCCCATACTTTTTTGTGTTTTCATCCATTATTATGCCATATTTATTTACATGTGCCTCCTTCTATAGAACATGATATGGGAAGGAAGTGGTTATGTATTTTGATTTATAAATCTATATATAAATAGAGGAAGACAATTATGTTGTTGTTTTAAGTCACATAAAAGTATTATGGAAGATTTAAAATATGTACCATTTTTTTTTCAAGTGAAGCATACCCTATCCTTGATTTAAAATAAAGGTACATTGTTTTTTATACTCATTTCTTATTTTCAGCATTCAGTTGTTGTTTTATAAATTAACAATTCATAATCAAAGTGATTAATATACGCAATGTCAAAAAATTTATTACTAGTCAAAATGTACTTGAAAATATGTCTCTTCACAATAATTAATAATCACATCCCATGATTCATTGCTTATCAGGTGTGCATACATCTATGGTGGGTACAAGTTTATTTTCCCTTTATCATATTTGAGATGAAACTTCATTAGAATTGTGATAAATCCTATATGGTACTTTCTAGAAAACAATTAATACAAATTTCTTTCGGGAGTCATCTACTATAAATGCACTATGTAAGGGATAATGAAGAGTATGTAAATGTTTCATTATTTTAATTTTTAATAAAATAAAGAAAGTATATCCTAATGTTACCCTAATATCTTCCCATATTAGAGTCTCAAGTATTATAAAAACATGGTTCCATGAATCTATATTAATCAAAATGTGCTATCGAGTAGTGAGACCAATGAAACTACTAAACGTGGCCTTATTGGGGTTAATATCCTAACCACGTGCAATCCATCCAACCTAGAATTTGATGCTTTTATTTTTTGATTTAATAGTTTTTGCTAACATTATCATTATAAGACATTTCTATTTTTTCTAGGACATTGGTTCTTTATTTTCTACCATTTCTTCGGGCTTAACATCATCAATATGTTGTTCTTCTAGATTAGTAGCATAAACTTGTGAAAAAGGTTGTTGTTCCTCTGCACTGGGAGCGCTAGTAGGTTGAGAAACCCATTGTTCCTTAGGATTTGGTGCATTGGAACATCCATAAGTCATTATTTTAAAAAATTGTTGAATATTTAATTTATATTACATAAATGCAATAATAAAAAGATAATAATACAAGGAAACATAATGTATATTACAATAAAAAATATAACCTGATTATTTAACTCTTTTTTTTAAAGATGGAAGAGGTTTGAACCCTTTATCGAATATCTGAATCACTTCATTATGGTCTCCTATGACAAACAAGACCCCATATATATTGGGACCACTTCAAAATTATTTCAAAATCCTAATAAAAGGGCTATCCTTAGTTGAATTTTCATCTGACCCTTCAGTGATTTTGGTCGATAACAGAACAACTGGACACTTTCAGTTTGTGGGATCTAGAACATAAAATACTTATACTAACTATTATTCCATTATAAATGGTTCTCCATTATAGCCTTACCGAAATCTACTTTCACAAATCCCCATTAATCTATTTTAACAACACCCCTATTATCAACCATCTTGCATTAAAAAATCCGTACTTGGAATGTTGCTTAATCCAACTCCTATATTTGTTTGATGATGAAAAAGTTTGACATATTCTCATAAATTGGATTTCTGTCCTTGGTACCAGATATATGCATCACATCAACCATAAGTGTAACTCCACTTTTTCATGGTACTACATTCATCATGTTCAATTTAATAGGATCTATAACCATTAATTACATAACCCTTACAAGATAATACATTCACACTTTGTCCTCTGGATATCCATTGAAGTCGTTCTGAATTTAAATCCAAATTTTTAGCTGTCTCTTTAAAATTATGGTCTCAAAACCATCCTATAAACTTTTGTTTATGTGTATTTGATATCTATATTTCAACCCTTTTATTGATTCAAATGCCTAACAATTTCTTTTTGGGTTTCAACATATGGGAAAACCAATAAATTTTTATGAAAGACATAAAGATGGGCATGCTACTGATCTATAATAGTGAGTGCGGAAACATCTATTCTAGAAATTTTCTTACCCACAAGTTGCTTAGTGTGAAAAGATTTTGGTAGACCAATGCTTTCCAAACCGGATAGGTAGTCAGTACAAAATTCAATTGCTTCTTGAACAATATATCACTCTGGAATACAACATCATATCCCAATTCAATTTTTGACACTCCCTTTTAGAATCTTCATATACCATTTAATGAGGTATATCCATCTATAATGTATAGGACCACATATTCGAATCTCTCTTACCAAGTGAACCATCAAGTGAACTATCAAGTACCACCCATAATCTATTTTAAGATACCATTATTTTTCATAAATCACTACTTTTTCATGTAAAATTATATTTGTTCAATTTTGGTTTTATAGAAACTATTATGACAAATACAAATGATTTTTCTAAAAGAACTCTTCTTTGCAAAGTAAAAAAGGTTATTTATCTCAAGAATTACTTGATGATTTTATTAGATTATTTTCATCTATTTCAACACCTATGTTTAATCTTATACTTTATTGAGATTGATCTATTATTATTATCATATACCATATTTTATTAAATGGTTTATGATTGGTTTGACTATGGATGTTATTTTTTGATACCATTCACCATACTACTTGGAATGGTTGGTGATTATGTTAGAGTTATTTACATTTCATATGTATATGTTGTTTATGTATCACCCCATTCATATGAGGAATGCATTGGACTTATTAAGTGACATGTGGTGTTTTCTATAACACCTCGATGTATTGGTAGGTTTCATGAGACAAAACAGATATAGACTTGGTCGAGGCCTTGACCATTTATTTTCATATATGGATTTGGTCAAGGCCTTAACCATTTATTTTTCGATTTCTTTGTCAAGGAATCAACAGTATGTTTATGATGTCCAAAATTATGCATTCTCTCATTATGATATTAGTAATTGACAATTCATGTGATTATTCAACTAGTAGAATATTCATGGTAAAGTGCCTTTCTTAGGTAATTATTTATGACATTATTTAATTAGTTTTCACTCCTGTCATATTATGCTCAAGATTATGATTTATCGGCATGTGTTTTTAGTTATTCACCATTCCTTATTGTTAATAATAGCTTTCCCTATATTTATTACCCTTACTGAGCATATAATATCACCCCTATATTATGTTTTATTTTTCCCTAGGATGCAAAGATGTTTATTATGAATGACTTGCAGGGATAATCTAGGAATTTATGAATGTTTCCAATGGAGTTGCTATGTTTTTTTCCTTTCAACTTGTAATGTAAAACTTATGTATGTATCTGGTTTTCCAAGTCTACTAAACTATTCGTTCCTTTAGGATGTGATCTCTTTTTCATAGTAATAATATAATTAAGTGAGACACCAAATCAGGGCTATTGGGGTTAGGGTCTTTACATGTCACGACCCGACCCTACCCAGGCTCGAGCCACAACTACCCCAAGCCTACCTCCATAGGCTAGGGGCTGGCAACCAGCACCGAAGGCACAACAACTCGGGGAGGCCTTTGCCTAAACACCTGTACACACACACACACGCAGCACACTCAATGCAAAAGTGCAGAGTAAAAAGAAAAGTAAAGGGAAACTGCTATATATATACCACAAATTTGCATCGACCTCTAAACAGTACAAGTAAAGTGCTGAAAAGGAAAAAGGGGCAAAACACGCGCCCAACCAGAAAGGGTGCCACAACCCGGTGATAGGTAAACAAAAAGGAAACAGCTGACGTGTCTCCCACCTAGAACCCGGCTACGACCACCGCACGTGGTCCAAGCTCCCAAACTCCTATGCTCCACTGAGGTCATGACCAACCTGTCCATCGTTTGCAAGGGCACACCAAGTGCGGTAAAATCCCAAGTAGGGGTGAGTATAAAAATACTCAGTAGGATACCCCGAAGGCTCAAGGGAGCAACAAAGGAGGTACCAAAGGGTGAGCAGTAGAGTGAACAGGGAAAAGTAAAGGAGTACAACCGAAGGTGTAGTAAAGAGTAATAGCTCAACCCAATAAGAGAAAGGTAGAAGACTCATCCTAACACAAGGAGATAGGAACGTTGAGAATATGAACTTCTCGTCGAGCTTTCGCTGCCTATAATAGGAGAGTAGACTCATCCAACCACGAGAAGCTAGACGCGGAAAGCATGTGGCATACCCCGCACGTCTTCGCCTCTCCTGGAAGGAGAGAAACCAAACCCAAGAACTGGGTACCAGAACCTGGTATATAAAAATCCATATGCTCTGTCAAGAAGCCCGAACAAGACTGTAAGGGGATCTCCATCCTGTAGCTCCGACCAAGAAAACGAGTAGCCAAAAGTCCCAGAAGTAAACTCCATCGATGACCAACATCCCACACGTCCGCCCCAAACTAGAAGTCAAGGGCTCAATCCCCGCACCTCGACACTATCCGCTTTGGGCGACACTGGCTCGCCCGCACGGTTTTAGGTCGCATCATAAGGACGCGTCTCAGTGGGGAATGCACTCCTAGTACTTGAGAGTTCTGGGGGAACGTCAAACCACAACTCATCACTGCCCCGGAGTCGAGAGGTCTTCTCAAAGTCAAAGTTGTCACAACACTGACCTGTATAAACAAGGTCCCCGCTCCGGTAATCACGGAGGAAAGTCACATGCTAGCCTAGTAGAAAGGACTGAGCCTGGAATGCCAACGGATGACCCACTGCCCAGCCCTGCTGGAGGGTAATTCATAATATGATATCGGGTGACCCACTGCCTAGCCCTGCTGGAGGGTAAACCAAAATACATCATCAGGTGACCCAATGATCAGCCCCGCTGGAGGGTAGACCTTAATACATCATTAGGAGACCCACTGCCCAACCCCGCTAGAGGGTAGACCTGAAATAAGTCGATAGGCGACCCACTGCCCAGCCTTGCTGGAGGGTAGACCTGGAACTAGAAGACGGGCGACCCACTGCCCAGCCTTGCTGGAGGGTAGACCCTAAGAGGTCATCGGGTGACCCACTGCCCAGTCTCTGCTGGAGGGTAGACCCTAAGTGCGTCGGGTGACCCACTACCCAGTCTCTGTTGGAGGGTAGACCCTAAGAGGTTGTCGGGTGACCCACTGCCCAGTCTCTGCTGGAGGGTAGACCCTAAGTTCATTGGGTGACCCACTTCCTAGTCTCTGCTGAAGGGTAGACCCTAAGAGTGTCGGGTGACCCACTGCCCAGTCTCTGCTGGAGGGTAGACCCTAAGAGGGTCGGGTGACCCACTACCCGGTCTCTGTTGGAGGGTAGACCCTAGAAGCCGATGAGTAACCCACTGCCCAGCCCAGCTGGAAGGTAAAACTCAGAACTGTTCTGTCCATCTCCACTGGAGGGTACAACACTGGCCAACCGAACACAGAGTGGGTATCGCGCAACCACCCAACATCAGAACAAATCACCCAAAACAGGGTCAACGCCTACTCCATCACTGGGCGTCACTAGCACCGCTACCGGCTGATACATCGAGAATGAAACCAGGGGGAGAACACTCAACCCTACTGGTCAAACAAACGAGCACAGAGCCATGGGAAAAACTCCACCCTGCTAGTCAAACAAACGAGCACAGAGGGACCCTCTACGTCGCGAGAGGTCAAAGTACATAAAGCAGAACCCGACACGCATGTGGGGCCCACACAACATGTGGCCCCATCTCAACCCCAACCAAGCGTACAAACGTTCTCAGGTACAAACATATCCAACGTGTACCTCCAAGCATTCTCGTATACTCCCAGAGTATACCACGTCTCCAGCCCTAAGGCTATCGTGCACACGGCACCTAACGTCAACGCGAAGGCGTGATGTAACATCTCCTTCTTTCCGCCTCAATGACTGAGGTACAACCAACCACATCTCTTTAAACACCAACCTCACTCTCCTAGGAGTGAACGCGATCACACGTCAAGGGTCCGCTACAAACACGGTAGAAGGACCGCCACCGGGGCACCTTTCATATTCCACATTTAATAAGATTGTGAATGAGGCTCCGCTTGCCTAAACAGATTACACTTTTGTAATCCTCATGAAAAAACATGCGAGATAGACTACTTACTCACCTCAAACGGATATCTGACGGAAAAGTCACCAACACTGCCTCACACCTGAACGACGTCCTATGATCCCGAGCCTCGGCCCCGAAAACAGTCGGGTGCATCGCACCAATGCGATCCCCTCAGGAAAACACGTCAAAAGCACTACTCACATGAGTGCAACAGATATCCGGAGAAAAAGGTGCATTCCGGCATACCGCACATGAGCGGTGCTTCGTGGGACCTGCAAACTGGTCCCGAAACACAATTAATGGATCACACCGTTGCGATCCTCTCGAAAAAGCACACAAGATGGACTATTCACTTGTCCAAAATGGTCGCCCGGTGATAAAGATGGAAAATCACCGTCGATGCCCAAACGACCCTCGTGAGCCCCGCACCATCGTGCCGAATTAGAGCGGGCAGATTGCACCATTGCAATCCTCTTGGAAAAACATCCAAAAATGACTGCTCGCACGCCTCGAATGGACGTCCGATTAAAAAGTCGTGAAACGCTGCACGCAGCTCGAAAGACGGGTCGTGGGTACCTCGCCTCAACTTTGGCCTCAACGCCTGAAACCACCCTGGAAAGCTCCGCCTCGGTTCCAGGGTCCCAACGCCACTGTCAGTGCTTAAAACGGATGTCAGACGCGTCCACGCCGTCCAAAACAAGAATTCTCGGGAAGCCCGCTTAACTGCTTTACGCACGTGGCGTGCCCCTGAGCCCCTCGTCTCGGAAGTTAAAACTCCTGAAACCACATTGAAGATTCCGCCTCGATGTCAGGTCCGCTCCGCCGTAGACGGCACGCAAAACGAACGCCCGTAGTAAAAGTTACGGGCGTCCAAAATTGACCGGCCGGGGCCGGCCGGTTTGGCCGGTCCGGGCCGGGCCGCGCTGGCTGGCCCGACTTGCAGCGTCGGTCCGCGGTTTGGCCGCGCGGGATGGCCACGGTCCTGTGGTCCACCGACCTGGAAACCGTCCCCGGGTGGCCAGTCTTCGGTCCCTGCGGAGACCCGCCGATGGCGGGTCTCGGTTCCATCCGTGGGGTCGCGCGTCGCGACGTCGGTTCACCCGGCCGGCAGCCTCGCTCGGCCGACCTGCTGCGCCCGCCGCCTACGAGCTGCGCCGCCGGCACCCGGAACCCCACTGCCACCTCCTTGAAAGCCACCAGACCGCCGCTGGGAAGCCGTCGCCACTGCTGGGAAGCCACCGCCACCGCTGGGAAGCCGCCGCCACTACTGAAGCTTGCTAGACCGCCGCTGGAACCCGCCGAAAAACACCAAAAACCTCCCGAAACTTCGTCGGATCCCTGCGATCACCTTCGGACTCGGAATTTTGATCCGAAAAGTGCGATGGAAACCCCAGATCTAATCCTACGCAACTTCGGGCTTCGCTCGATAGTAAAAACAGTGTTTCGATGCAAATAAAACAATCCAACGGAGTTGCGGATATGAAAATGAAGAAAAACACGAACTCCTACCTCTTGGGTGATGCCCGGAGCTTCACGGGGAGTCCGCCGCCACACCGCGCCTCGCCGGAGCTGGTTATCCAGAGCTGGAGGAGGAGAGGGAGGAGGAGGTGCTGCCTGCCGCTGTCTAGGAGAAGAAGAAGGAGAAACACAGGGAGGGGTGGGTTAAATGTTTAAATAGGAAACACTTAACCACCCGCCCGTCGACCCAAACCCAAAATCCCGACGAGGTTAGGATTTAGCCTCCCCTAAGGCAGAAACCACACTCTGAACGCAAGAGTGGTCTCGTAATTTTAATCTGAGGCCCCGTTCAAAAGTTATAAAACTGAACGTACGAGGCTTCCAAATTACAAAAACGCCCCTGGGGCCATTTTTCACAGACGGCCCGTGCCAGCAAAACTTATACCCCTCATAGGGTAAACAGAACACTACGAACTCAACGGTGACCTAGGTTACCCAACCCGAGCCACTGTTTAATAGATACTTGCGTTTCAACATTAAATGAATAAATTAATTAATTAATCCGTTTAACGTTCCATAAGCGGGCGAGGGGTCCAAACGTCCCGCGCCGACAAGTTTTATGCCGTTCCTGGGGTAAAAAACCCATTTCAGACACATCCGTACACACGGATCTCTGATTCAGATCACCATTTATGAGTTATCCCATTTATTTGGCGTTTCCAGTGTGAACGCACTGAAAATTTAATTCCGACCACTCCGGGGCTCGGAATCGCATGCCGTCTGAAGGCGCTGCTCTGGAATATCATCAAGAATATTCCAAATTCTTTCACAGCAAAAACTGGGTTCTTAAATTACAATCCTCATCATTATATATATTTTTAGTTTTCATTGTACTTGTTTTTATTTGTATTTTTATTTATTTATTTGATTGTAATTTTTTGTTTCTGGTTTATGCTTTTACACATCAAAAGAATGTATCATCTTTTGGTTATTATACAACCTAAAAAAAAGTCTGAGAGGTGACTCCCGATCAAAAGACAGTTCGTAGACTAGGTTCATGGATCTTGTAAAATGTCTAGGTTATGCCTCAAAGTTGTTGTGAAAGGTAGAGTATGTAATAGGTTCTCACACCTCTAAAATTGAGTTTCTTAGTGAGTACAAATATTCTCATGGAGTAGAGAAGGTTGAAGAGTGGACTATGATCTTGGTGATCTGAACCACTATAAAATATATTTGTTATTTTATTTTATTTCTAATGCACTAAAGATCTTGAACACAACACTTAAAATAAGTTTCTTTAATTAATAAAATTATGAATTATTTTCTCTTTAAAAATTTTAAAACATCTATTCATGCCCCTCTATTATTTATTATCATCTAGTATGATCCAAAAGTGACCACACAAGAAAGTGGTGGTTTTAAGTACTTTATTACTTTTACCGATAACTTCTGTTAGTATGGTTATCTGATTATAATGAAATAAAATAATGAAGCTTTGGAAAAGTTCAAACAGTTTCAGAATGATTCACATAATCAACTAAGAAAGACTATTAAAATTCTACAATTTGATTCAGGTGGTGAATAATTATACTAATAATTCATTGATCATCTAAGGAATTGTGAAATTATTTCATAAATGACCCTTCTTGGAACACCATAATAGAATGGTGTGTCTAAAGGGAATAATAATACCCTGTTAGATATGGTTTGATTGATGATGAGTATATGTGACCTTCCTATTAAATTATGGGGTTATTCTATAGAAACTATTGGATTCTTACTAAACCACATTCTATCTAAAGTAATTATGAAGGAACCACATGATATGTGGACTAGAAAATGTCCCAAAATGTCATTTTTGAGGATGTGGGTTTTTTAAGTGCTCATATGATGATTGAATTCTAACATCTAATAAATATTGTCTCAGAATAGATAAATTCTTATTTATTAGTTATCTTATGGAAACTATGGGATATTATTTATATAACCCTGCTGAACACAAAGTTCTTGTGGCATGACATGCTAATTTCATTGAGAAGCAATATATAGGTCAAGGTGTTAGTATATATAATGTGGATCTTTAAGTAGTTCAAGAACAACAAATAATATTTTTTCTTAATATGTAGGTTAATATGGTTCAATAGAGAGGCATGTAATAAGAACATACTCAATTTACATAAGTAACTCGAAATTCTGGTAGGATTCATTTGAAACCTGAGAGATACGGATTTCTCACGGCTAATAATTATGAATTAATGTTAAAAAAGAATGAAACTATTACCTTCAATGAGGCCATTACGAGTTCTGATTTCAAGAAATGATTAAAATATATGGAATCTAAAGTGGATTCCATGTACACTGACCAGGTTAGGAACTTGGTGGATGCACCTATATTGGTAAAAACCATAGGGTGTAAGTGGATTTGTTTTCTAGAAAACTAACATGGTTGAAAAAGTGTAACCTATAAAGAATTTCTAGTGAAAAAATGGTTATAAAAAAAATTATGGTATTGGCTATGAAGACAACTTTTCCCCATTAATGATGATTAAGTCTACTCATATTTTATTATTATAAGATATATCAAATGGATTCTAAAACCAATTTACTTAATGGGAATTTATTCAAGGATTTTTATATGATATAGCTCTAATGTTTTAATGTGAAAAATAAGTCTGTTAAGATATAAAAATTTCAACATTCCATTTATAGATTGAAGTAAGTTTATCAGATTTGGAATATTCAGTTTTATAATGTTATCAAAGAGTTTGGTTTCATCAAGAATACAGATGATTACTGTTTTTATAAGTGTATTAATTGGAGTATATTAGTGATTTTAGTATTTTATGTGGATTCCATACTACATATTGGAAATGATATCCCACCTCTTTACTCTATGTAGATGTATCTAGGTAAGTGCTTTTCAATGAAAGTCACAGGTGAAGTTGTTTATATATTAGGTATGAATATCAATAGATATATATCTCATAGTATTATTAGACTTGATCAGGACAATTTTACTGATAAATTGTTTATGTGGTTTATCATGGAGAATTGTAAAAAGGGTTTTTCTAGTGTTACATGGAAAAAATATTTGGAAGTTTTGGGATTGTTCTAAAGAGTTATAAAGTATGTATATAATTCCCTATGTATTATCTATAGGTTCTATGATTCATGTCATATTGTGTACTCAAACTAATTTTTTATATTATTTTAGAACAACTAGTAGATACCAATCCAATACTAGTGAGAGCCTTTGGATTATTGTGAAGAAAAATTTTAAGTACTTGAGAAGGAGTAAGGATTTGTTCTTAGACTTTAAAGGAGAGGGTGATATTTGTGTAAATGGTTACAAATGGTATTTTCTAATCCAATAGAGGTTACATGGTATTTTATATAGGTTTTATGTTTTTCATAAATGGTGGTGATATCACTTGGAAGAGTTCCAAAAATGCCACCATAGCAGACTCGACAATAGAGTTATAGTACATCGCTACAAAAAATGTAGTGAAAAAATATGTTTGGATATGGAAGTTCATATATGATATTGAGGTATTTCATAGAATTCATGGATCAATCAAGATCTTCTATGAAAACAATGTAGGTATCACTTTGGATAAGGAACCACATCCACACTAAAGGACTAAAAAAATCCTTTGAAGGATCCAAACGTATTAGAAGCATGGTTGTTGGTGGGCCTAACTTTTCTTTTTCCATAATAGATGACCAAACCAGGATCAATACGATGATGAATGCCAATATCCAAAGATAAAAATCAAATATTTAGATAAAGATAATAAAATCACCGGATCTGAGAAAGAGGGTCTTTCACATCATATTTATAATTAATTTATTAATTTCTGAAGAAATTAAATACTTGGGTCTTTGGTAATTTCTTCATTGATGACCATTTATCATCCGGAATGACCCTTTCATATTATATTTGTTGTGCTCGTAAGGATCCAAAGTATAATCCCTCTAGCGGTTATCCACAATGCTCCAATGGTCTCTGAACAACACCACTCATTCTCCGGGTGCTAGCACGATGAATAAAATGTCTTGCGTCTATCGTTCTTGATCGCTCATTCTTTGGTCTTGAAGAACTTCTCCCATTATTGAGAGGGAGATATGAGAGGACTCAAGAGAGAAAATGTTTTTGACTCAACAATTCTCAATTCACTGGGGTTTGGCATAATAGACGTACCTTCCTATTAATTGACATGGGGTTTCAGTTACAATATTTAATTACAAAACATCAATTAAATGAAATTATAACTATTAGAGAAAACTCATTCCACATAATAACAATAAAAAAACCATTATTTGTGGTACGCCAACTTGTGAAAAACATAACCATAAATGAAATCCCATGCCACATAAGGATAACAATATTATTATTATTTCTTTCACCAACTAGATAAACAATTTTTACTGACTTATAAATAATTAATTTATCAACGGACATAGTATTGGTATGTTCGAACTCCTCTTCCATTTAGTGAACACCCGAATAAAATATTTTATTCTCTTAAATAAATATTTTTATTTAAAAAATAGTAAATAAATATTTGTTAAAATTTTAATAATATAAATAAATATATTATATTCACAATCTGGTGAATAAATAATTATTTAATTTATGCGATCATTTTAACTTGAATAAAATTATTCCTCGGTCTTGAGAATAATATTTATTACATTAATTAAATTCAAATAGAATTTAATTGAGACCACCATAAAACTTAGTGTGTGACCATATAGGATTATTTCTCATTGGAAATAGTGGGATTCCTTAAATTACAAGATTACTATCTATAAATGGGTCAAGGCACCCAAGAGAAAGAACTTAAAGTCACAATGAGGAAATCCACATATGAATTATCATTGTGTAATACAATCCCTTTGTCACAATATATCATCAAGAAGGTTTCATGATAGTGTAAAAAACCTATATTCTTTATACGTCATTCTTTGACTACCTAAAAAAAACCCATCCTTACACTATGGCCATATAATTTATAGAGATAGTTCTATTTAAATCAAAGGTCAAAGATATCAACTTCCACAAATGGAAGGGAGAAATCCTTCCTCATCTTATCCATTAATAACATGTCATTCGTGATACACCTAATGTAACCTACTTCCCACCAACATATGACATGATGGTTTTCATTAATAAATAAAAGTTTGTGAGTTGTGACATGTATTAATGATAATATTAAAGTCTAATGACCATTACTCACGCTCGCAGAGAGGATTATCTAATGAAACCAAAACATGTTGAATTCTTACCGGTGGGCCTATTCTCATATTCTCCTGTCTTGGAGATTACAAACTGAAAACTTCATGAGAAGAAGCCTCACATTCTTATGATTACTCACACTTAATGGTATGTATACTATATGTCCCATCATAGTATGTCATCCAACAACAGAACTATATTTAAGAATATTGTCACAACACTTCAGGGTTCTCATCATAGCGGGGAACTGTTACGACCTTATTAATGTGACAAATACTCTAGTAAATAATTACATTATATTCATTAATAACAATGAAAAATATGTAATTATATGTTTAATGTTTTAATATATTAAATATTCTTGTAATGAAAGTACAAACTATTTGTTCAATAAACTCCAAATTATACTAGAGATAAATACCTAATACTTTTAGTATGCTAGACCTCAAATGACGATAAAATTTCTACTAAGTCAAGGATTTACTCAAGGGGTCTACCACATTGTATTCCATGGAAATACTGCTCACTAAAACTTCACATCTCTAAGAAAAATCCCTCAAGAGATGATACTTCCGTAGTATGTGCTTCATCTGCTGATGTGACCTTGGATCTTTTTAGAGAGACACTGTTGCAGTATTATCATCACTAAAGTGTGATAGGATATTTAGTACTATGAACCACATCTAGATCTTGGATAAAGCTCAGTATCCAAACTTCTTATTTAGCTGCCTCAGAAGCTATCATATACTCTGAATCTGCTATAGAATCTGCAACCACACCTTTTTTGTGCTCTTTTAGCTCACAACACCTCCATTCAAAGTGAATATATATCCTGTTTATGACTTCATGTCATATTGATCAGTCTAGAAACAAGCATCTACATATCCTCTGATGTCTAGTTCCTTATCTCCTATATAAAACAGGAACATATCCTTAGTACACCTCAGATACTTAAGGATATTCTTGACTTCCATCCAATAGTGGTCACCTAGATCAACTTGATAACTTCTTACTACACTCAATGTGTAGGTGACATCTAACCTAGTACAAGATTGACTAAATCACTGATGTGTATGGAATCCTTACTATTATATTTCTTTCCTCATGTGTCAAAGGACACATTTTCTTGGAAATATGAATTCCATGTGACGTAGGAAACAATCCCCTCTTCGATTGTTCCATATTTAATATCTTCAGTATCTTATCAATGTATGTACGTTGAATTAGGCCCAAAAATCTCTTAGATCTATCACAATGGATCTTGATACCAAGAATATATTTTCCCTCTCCCAAGACCTTCATGGATAACAATTTATTCAATCATGCCTTAACAGACTATAAGACCAGTATTTTATTTCTAATAAATAATATGTCATTAGCATGTACTATTAGGAAAACAATTGCACTCCCACTAAACTGTTTGTAGACACAAGGCTCACATTTTTTCTTTACAAAACCAAATTCCTTTATGGCTTCATCAAAATGAATGTTCCATGACCTAGATGGTTGAAATAATCCATAAATGGATTTTTTCAACTTGAATATCTTATTGGCATCCTTTGGAGTCACAAAACCTTCTGGTTGTGTCATATAGACATCTTTCTGAAGGTTCCAATTAAGGAAGGATGTTCTTACATCCATTTTCCAAATCTCATAGTCATGGTAATTGACAATGGATAGTATAATTCTGATGGATTTCATCATTGCAACTAGTGAAAAGGTTTCATCGTAGTCAATTCCTTAATTCTGTTTAAACTCTTTTGTAACTATTTTCACCTTAGAGGTACTGACTGGTCCTTACATATATAGTTTCTTCTTGAATACCCATTTTTAACCAACATGATTTACATCTACTAGAAGATCTACCAAAATCCAGACTTTTTTTTGGTACATGGAATCCATTTTAGAATTCAAGGCTTCTTGACACTTGACAACATCTATTCCACTTACTACTTCCTTGTAGTTTAGAGGATCATTATTATCAACTAATAATGAGTCACCATCCTTAGTAACTAGAAAATCATACCGTTCTAGTTATTTAACCTATCTTTTACTTCTACACAATACTTGTGTCTCTAGAACATATCTTTCTTCCATGGGGATTTATGGAATCTGCTCGTGTACCAACTCTTGTGTACCTTGAGCCTCGACTTCATAGAAATATATATCTCTCCCACTATCTATTTTAGATATGTGCTCCCTCTAAAAAAAATGACATGTCTTTCCACTATAACCTTTTTTGAGGGTTCAAAAAGGTAATATCCCCATTTTTTCTTGGGGTATCCTATAAAGGTGCACTTTCTGCCTCGGGGAGTGTGTTTGTTACCTAAAGAGGCCTTAACAAACCGTTCTCTTCCCCACACATGTAAATTCGATAACATGAATTTTTTTCCACTCCAAAGCTCATATGGAACACTATTTATTGATTTAGTTGGTACTTATTTTAGTATGTGTGCCGCTATTTGTAACACATATCCCCAAAACTATAATGGAAGACTTGCATGACTCATCCTTGATCTCACCATGTCCAACAAGGTGCAGTTCCTTCTTTCCCTTACACCATTCCACTGGGGAGTGTATGGAATAGTGAGTTGGGATAGGATCCAAAACTCTCTTAAGTATTCAATAAAGTATTGATTAAGATATTCTCCACCTTGGTCTAAGCAGAGTTTCTTTATCTTCTTACCAAGATAGTTCTCAAATTAATTCTTGTATTTCTTGAACTTATCAAAATAATCTGACTTATACCTCATTAAGTAGATATATTCATATCTAATAAAATCATCAATAAAAGTTATTAAGTCTGAGTACCCACTCCTTGATTCAATTGGAAATGGTCCACAAACATCGGTATGAACCAATTCAAGAATCTCTTTGGCCCTTTCACCTTTCCCACTATATGGGGCTTTGGTTATTTTGAATAATAAACATGTGTTACATGAACCAAGTGGTTTTTTTTCAAAATAATCTAAATCCATATTGATGTAACTTTTTCAAACATTTCTCATTTACATGACCAAGCTGGTGATTCCAAATTTGGGTGTGGTATCGATTATCATTACTTGGTTTGTGTAATCCAACACATAAAGACCATTATATAAATGTGGCTTACCAAAACAAATGTTGTCTTTATCAAAGAAGAAACATTCATTTCCGAACATGAAAATAAATCCATATGTATCTAGTCTGGATACAGAAATAATGTTTTTGGTTAAAAAATGCACATAATAAAAAACTTTTAATACCAATATCATCCTAGTCAGCAACGTGAGGTGGTAGTCCCTAACAGCTACAGTAGAAAGTCTCGCTCCATTGGTTATTCGTAGATATACCTCCCCTTAGTCAATTTTCATGAATCCACTTCCTTCTTATGTTTGGATACATATGTGATCACCACAGGCTATATCTAATACCCAATTTTTAGAAACATATAAATTTCACTTGATAACAAACGCACCTAAAGATTCCCCTTGCATCATTAGTTGGGTGTAGTTTTTATTCCAGTATCCCTTCTTGCCACATATGAAACCAACAACTTCCCATTCCCTTTTATCCCCCTTGATCTTCATTTTATTGGAAGGGCATGATGAAGCTTTGAGCTTAAATCTCTTTACCTTCCCTTTCCTCTTATTCACCATAAATACACAGTCTTTTCACGCTTCATGTCTTTGTCCACTTGGAAAAAGAGGATAGGAATAATTGGCAGATACTTTTCAATGTTTTTTATATTGAAATTCATAACAAAACTGGAGAAGGTCTAAGGGAGTGATGAAAGATTGAGATCGATACCCAGTTCTTCCGAGAGTTTAAACCCCCAAAACTCTAGGCACTCAATATAGCCAATGATCTTGACTATACAAGGCCCAAACGAGGAACCCTCTCCAAGATTAATCTAAAAGAGTCCCTTGGAGATCTCAAACTATTCCTGTATTTCTCTCTCTTGGTAAATACCAAGGAGGTGCTCAAGCATTCTATAGGCATCCATTTTTTCGTGAGACTTCATGAGTTCACTAGACATTGATGATAACATCAAACATTGACTGTCAACCACATCATTCTTATGTTTCTCATAGACCAGGAACTCTTCATCACTAACCTCTTGGGAAATAAGATCAGGTAACGAGGACTCCAACATGTAAGATTTTCCTTCATGGAGTAGAATGACCCAAAGGATTATAAACCATTCCTGGAAGTTACTGCCAATGATGATTTTATATTTATCCAGTATTGATCGTAGGGATAGTTTGGTTAACATACTTGTAATTTTTATTCTACAATTAAAAGAGTAGATAATTTGTACTTTCTTTATTATATTTTATGAGAAATAATAAATTAATTTTATTAATTATCACACTATTTTATCAAGTCCCAATGGCCCTCAACATTGAACTCAGAATGTCCAGTTTCTAGGATATGCTAGTGGTAGGGATATATATTTTCCTTCTCATAACCCCAACAATGGTTGGTAAAGATATTTGAAGGTATTTAGGTAGGAAGGTCCTTTCCAACTGTGGGATTTCATATCCTTGATCCATTGAGTAGACTCACCAATCTTAAAATCCTGACTTGGATTTCCTTAACACTTGCCTCTAAATTTACACCAAGACTTGCAAGGGCTGCTCCTCTTGATGTAAAATGGTTAAGTCAATATGAAACTTTCATAAAATATTCCTATATAAAAATAAGTGTCCCAACATGGGTTAGTCAAAAACATAGTTTTATTGAGTATTTACCTTTATCAAGTAACAGAAGGCTTAGTCTAACTTAATATTTTATTGAAGGATTTTTATCTCTTATGTGTAAATTGTCTTATTATCTTTATCACATGATTGTTAATATTATGTGGAACTTACTTAATTCATTAAACATGTCTAGATATTCTTTACGCATAAGACTGGTTTATTTTACTTTCATATTGCATTCTTGTTAATTCATTAATTATGTATTCGTTATAATACATCCATAATGAAAAACCATGAAACTGCCAGAAATAAAATAAAGTAAAGGGAATAGTCATGAGCTATTCTAATGGTTAGTTTATCTAGCCATTGATAAACTAACTACTGACCTAGGGGAGAAACACCTTGAACCACTTATGGTATGTGTCTACAGCTTTCCACTTGTCCACATTTGTATCTCCTTGGATTGGTTTCACCTCAGCTCCTTACTTGAACCACCTCCACAAGATTGGGAGCTCCATTCAATACATATTCTTTTTAACTCACATACAGATGAGGGGTAAAAAGGGGGTTTACATAAAATAAACCATGGGAATGCAAACCCTTCATATTAATGAGGAGAGATGGAACACAAGCAAATAATTTAATTTAAAATAAATTAAAAGGAAACCAATCACATATAAAGGTATGGTATATCTCACGATCATCCACATTCATGCAACGAATTATGCATTTAATAAAACTAGAATTCAATTATTTAATCATTCTTATTAAGAAAAATCATGCTCAAATCGATTAATTTTTATCTTTAATTAATAAATACTTTTATTTTAATCGTTTTTTGAATTTTTCCTGAGATTCTAATACAAAACCTTGGAGGTAACACAGTGAACACCCATTTGAATCTACATGGTATGTAATTCTGAACATTCCACAAACATTAAAGTTTTAATTCTGTGTAATTTGGTAAAGTACACGATGTGTAGTTTTGACTACATATCATGTAATGCCTTCATCATCTTATCTGAAGTACACACCTAGGGACTAAACTTGTGAGGTGTACTTCAGAAATCTCAGAGTACACGACATGTCCAGTGTTCCACATGCTGTGTTGTCTCCGGGTTATCTGGTTACTGTTAGGCTTTAGTTGTGTATGGGATACATAGTTTGGAACTTGACCCGAAGGGACTATAAGACATGTCCAGTGGGCCACACAACATGTAATCTGGCTGACCGTGCACTAGTCTGTCCTAGTCAACACATGGTGTAAGAATTAACCACACCACGTGTCATTAATGCACATAGATTGAGTAATTTTAGAATTAACCCCAATGCACTGAACACAACTAAACGATGTGTAATACAGATTACACAGTGTGTATGGTAGATTACATGGTGTGTACTATCGTGTTACCTAGATAGAATCATCAGTGCCTCTTGATGAGATCCTCAATTTAATTTTTATAAAAAAATTAATCATTTATGCTAGATCTATAAGAAATGAAAAGAGGAAGAACATATCTCAAAATTCAGATTACAGGAATGATTAAAAATGAATTTAAAAAATAAATTATTAAAGCGTAAATCATCAAAAAATTATTTAAATAATTATAAATGATGATGTGACCTATCTGATACCACTTGAAAGTTATGAATGTAGCGGAAGTGTGTCTGTTTGTGGGACCAACTTTTCTTTTTCCATAATCAATGACCAATACAGGATCAGTACGATTTTGAACAACAGTATCCACATATTAAAATCAAATATTTAGAAAAAGATAAGAAAAAAGTCATATCTGAGATAGATTATCTTTCACATCATGTTTATAATTAATTTATTAATTTATGAAGAAATTAATTACCTGGGTCTTTGGTACTTTCTTCGTTGATGATTATTGATCACCCAAAATGACCCTTCCGGATTGTATTCATTGAGATCATGAGGATCCAAATTAGAATCCATATATAGGTGATCCACACATGCTACAATGGTCTCCAAACAACTCCACTCGTTCTATGGGTGCTAGCGTAGCAAAGCGAATTTCTTGCATCGATCGTTCTTGATCACTCGTTCTTCAATCTTGAAGAACTTATCTTGTTCTTTAGAGGGAGATATGAGAGGAGTCGAGAGAGAAAATATTTTTTGATAAATAATTATCAATTCACCTACCTATTAATCGAAATGGGGTTTTAGTTACAATATTTAATTGCAAAAAAAAATAATTAAATGAAATTATTACTATTAGAAAAAACCCATGCCACATAATAGAAATAACAACACCATTATTTGTGGTGCACCAACTTGTGCAAAACGAAACCATAAATGAAATACCATGCCAAATAATGATAATAGTATTATTATTATTTCTTACGTCCACAAGATAAACATTATTTACCAACCTGTAAATAACTAATTTATCAACATACACATTCTTAGTCCATTCGAACTCTTCTTCCATTTATTAAACACCCGAATAAAATATTTTATTCTCTTAAAAAAAATATTTTTATTTACAAAATAGTAAATAAATATTTATTAAATGCTCAATAATATAAATAAATATATTTTATTCATAATCTAGTGAGTAAATATTTATTTAATTTATGTGATCATTTTAACATGAATAAAATTATTCCTCGGTCTTGAGAATAATATTTATTCCATTAATTAAATTCAAATATTATTTATTCAAGACCACTAGAAACACTTAGTGCATGACCCTATAGGATTCTTTCTCATTGGAATTCAGTGGTGTTCCCTAAAGTCCAATATTACTATCTAGAAATGGGTCAAGGAACCCAAGAGAAAGAACTTAAAGTCGTAACAGCAACATCCACATACGAATGCTCACTGTGTAATACAATCCCTTTGTCAGAATATCTCCTCAAGCAAGTTTCATGATAGTGTCCTCAACCTATATGCTTGATAAATCATTCATTGACTACCTAAAATAAACTCGTCATTACACAATGACCATGAAACTTAGGTTGATTGTTCCATTTCAATCAAAGGGATGAGATATCAACTTCCATAAATGGAAGGGAAAAATCCTTCCTTGAATTATCCATTAACAATATGTCATTCTTGATGCAACCAATATACATTACTTCCCACCAACATATGGAATGATGGATTTCATAAGTAAATCAAAGTGTGCGAGTCATGACACATATTAATGATAATATTACATTCTAAGGACCATTACACATGATTTTAGATAGAAACATCCAATGACACCAAAACATGCATAATTCCTACTATCGGGTCTGTTCTCATAATCTCCAATCTTGGAGATTACCAAGTGAGAACATCATGAGAAGAAGTCTAATATGCTTATGAGTAGTCAAAACAGATGGTCTATATACTATATGTCCCATCATAGTATGTCATCCAACCACAGAACTATATTAAAGAATATCATCACAACACTTCAGGGTTATCATCATAGCGGAGAACTACTATGACATTATTAATACGACAAATACTCTAGTACATTATTACATTATAGTCATACAGAACCATGAAAAATATGTAATAATATGTTTAATATTTAAATACATTAAATGTTCATGTAATCAAAGTAAAAATAGTTGGTTTTAGGACACCAACTCCAAAATCCTTCACAAATACCATCTCATATGTGAGATTACTAAAAATGGTGATGTAAGGATATATTTAGTGATTATAAATAATAATGTAGCAGGCACTGTAGTAGGCCCTATTCGGTACTGTAGCAGCTGGAACTATTTATCCATCTGGGCCTTTGGGACATCGGTTTGGTCCTCGGGTCCTATAAGGCTTTCAGGGCCACCCATGGCCTTTGGGATTGTTGATTCTCAAGGACTTCGGGCCACCTTATGGCCTTAGGGCCACCCCAAGGCCTTCAAGCCACATGAAAATGCAGATGTACCAGTAAGACTACATGGTAAAGGGCTTCAGAAGAGGATTTAGGGCAGGTGCATTCACTGGAGTAGAGCTAACCAGAAGTGGAAGAATGAGATGATATGGCTTTTCCATTGGTACCAGGCCTGTGTAGCTTTGCATATGATAGCAATCCGACCAGCCCTATGAAGGATTAGTGCTGATATCATGACATATGTTGGGGAGGAGCAGTTCCAAGTTGTCTTGTCTGGGTGATTTCTCTAAGACCTGCGGGTCATGTAATTGTCTATAAGACTTCAGGCCTTGTAAGGGTTCCACCTCACCCCTTGAAATATGGATTATCAAAAATAATAAAAAAAATGAAGGAATTTAGGCCATTCCGACCATATATGAGGTATGATGAATGGATTTTTGAGGGGATAAGTAGAGGCATATCACTTGGATTGTCATATAAAAGTGTATCGCATGGAATGTCATGAAATCATTGATATACTTAGTGGTATATACATAATACCAATCACTCTTACCCAAAGTTGGTGAGATACCAAGGATGAAAACCATAATTCTTTGATACCTTTATTACACAATTTTTTTGTAACTTAGTTACCCATGGGGTGGTTAAGTATACTGTTGATCATATTTTTGTTTGGATCATAAAAAAGATAATATTTTTCCACTTGTATAATGGGTAAAGACACTTGGCCGTTGATTGAATTAGAGTGAGGAAATGCAAGATCATGCTTGATCGAGTTACATATGATGTTTTTAGCTACTTGGATAAGGTAAATGTGATATTCTCATCAGTTAGATTAATGAAATGTGATGTATTCATTGACTTGGTAAATCATTTTTGGAATCAAGAAAAGATGAGTTGGCATATACTTGATTTACATGTTCTAGGTCTGTTGTTATGCTAGTGTCATTAACAAAGGGATTATAGAGGTGCGTATATGATTTATATGGTACATCTTATGGTGGAAATTATTGTATAAAGATATGAGTATGTTTTATGGAGATCAAGCTACAACCCTTATTAAATTGAGTAGTGTTGTTGCTTTAATAGAGGATTAACTTTGCATACATCTATGAAATATGGATCTCATATTTATTTTCAATTCTATTAAGGCCTGTAGGGTCACTCAGTTATGACTTTAGATGTGGATCTTGTTTTGGAGAAATAGTTTTTCCAAAATTAAGATATTTCAATAAAACAATACCAAAAAGGAGTTTTGGATGGATTCATTTGTGTTGCGAATTTTTCAAAAAGGTCCATGTGGATTGTAGTGAAATTGAGAGATTATTGGATATCCACAAAAATAATATGCATGTTATACATATTAATTAAGGATATGTTAGTTCTAATGTACCTTAAAACCAAAATCGAGAATATAGTACATCCAATGTAATATAAGATGAGTGCAGGCATCTGCCACCTTATAGGTTGAGTGCATGCATCTGACACCTACTTTCCACATGGTTTATTTCAGTTACAAATCCATTATGGATGGATTAATTTATATCCTGTATATCTATTGAATGGGTTTAATAGATTCCTTCAATGGAGAGTAATGCATGCGATGACACCTGATACAATACATATGGCCAACACATTTTCATTAAATGGAGAACATCAGGCATGTCCTATAAAAGGGAATGAGTACCGTCATTAGTGTTGTGTGATTATCAATTTCATGAAATATTTATAAAGAAAAAACTCTTTTCCCAAGCCTCATTCATTACATTCCAGTAAAGGCAATAACACCCCTTTGAGTGTTGCTATAAACCTCTTGTTACGAACTTGTATCCATTGGTCAGTCTTCCTTCCTCAAAGACATGAGGCTTATTTCAACTAATTCATGTTATTCATCAAGATTTATCTCTCAAATAAAGAATATGGTGGCCACTGGTGTCATATTTCATGTATGATGTTCTCGGTTTACATATACACGTTTAATTCTTGAATAAATATCGAGCAAATATATGGGTTGTTTCCACTAAGCATGAAGATTAGATGATCCCACAAAACCCATTAGTGAAATCATAGGACACTGATAGTCTATTAATTTGTGAAATGCAGGAATATAAATCACATAAATATGATTGAAAGTAAATTTTTATGTATTTAAAAATCATTAAAAACGTGTGTCAACTTGTAAAAACCAAGTAAAAGACCTTTGATTATTCTCCAATATTAACAAAATGATCACTGATTAATTTGCGCTATGAAAATATGAATGATAAATCAACTGTAAGGACCTGACCTCCAAATGCCTAAATTCGATTCCTATGAGACATGATGTACCAAAATTAAATTACAAACATTTACAATTATTTCATCATGTCTCACAATTATAGAGGATCGTGAGGTTCAGGTTCTGGGAAACTAGCAGCATCTGAAAATTCTTTGAAGACACGACTGATACCTGATTTTTTTTCATTTAAAAAATAGGGTGAGCATTGAAATACTCAGTAAGGGGTTTTGAAAATACTTAATACATCTTTTGAAAAATTCCTTTGAAAATACTTTCATATACATAAAAATTATTCCTTTGAATAAAACATCATGACATTTCAAAGGTCACTATAAAACAATAAAAGCATTTCATACACAAGTATTTAAATATTTAACTGATAGCTACTAAATGTACAAAGTAATCATGTTTGTACAAAAGTGCATGAATTCTACTAAGTATAATAAACATAACATGCAAGGTATATAAGTACTACTAAGCATGAACATTATCAGAGTTGCGCTTAAACAATTTCACTACAACTTATAAAAAACCACATTATGACATGACTAATGTAATGCTAACATTTGCATTAAAATTCTAGAAAGTAAACTGATCATGCATCATCACCGTCTCATCATATTCCATGTGCACTCTAATCTCATAATCATAGGTAATGGTTCTATAACCAAGGATATTTCTCTACTCAAAATAATCACTTGGTTGGTCATATACTAAAACATAATGAGGAAACATATAATGCCGGACTCATGTCTGAATGTCAAGGCCTCGTGACATGAACTAAGGGTAAAAACCCAATCTGATTATCTCGAGAACTATCGATGCATCGATCAGCTTAATTTTACTGATATCCAACAAGGAGGGCTTACTTTAACCAGTCCCCAACCTGTAGGGATTTCTTTTAACTGGACCCCAACCCGGCAGTCCAATACATTCCTCATATGTCAATAAGGTCTGATATTCAAGGTGTCCAATACCACTTTGAATATTTAATTTCCAATTGATATTACCCAAAAATACTCCAGTGTTTTTCTGAAAACATTTGGAAAGCTTCTAAAAACAAAATAACTAATTCTGAGACTGCTCGACTAAGGACAGGCCATGATGGATCCACGCCCAATCCCTTCCTGACTACCACACTCGAGAGTCGGGTTTTCTGAGAACATTTTTAAGCTTGCATTAAATATGTATACATTTTCACTGAGTTTTCATATATTAAAACTTGTAAACAACAATTTATACATAAGTAATGCATATACAGATTCATATGTATATATATATTGTATATGCAGAAATTCAAAACAGGGGCTTGATGAATAAAACGGCTTAAAAACTAACCCTTAAAAAATAATTCCAAATCACAATGGAGTTAATATAATCAATGCAGGTTTGACACAAGCACATTTTGGTTTAATCGCTAAAATTAGCATTCATTAAGGTCTTACATGCATTGTTTATATCAAAAGTGCATGAATTCTACCCTGAATTTTAAGCATAACATGGTTTAGTAAACATTCTTTGCACATAAGATAGTACGTAAAATGACGGATGATTAGGGTTTTCCACATGAAATGATAGCTTCTTAATTAAAGAACCTTAAAAAGGAATACTAAAAATACATGTCATTCATTATGATGGTAAAATTGTCCATGAACATGAAATTAGATTCAAACATAACTTGATTTATCAATAACATTCAATGCATTATGTAAATCACCATTTGGACATGTTACTTTAAATCATTTTTAACCTAATCTCAAGAATTCAAAACATATGAAGTTAATATAATTAAAACTTTTTAAATTAATGTATGTTTTACATAAATACATTTTTATTTAGCAAACACCAAAATTTACATTTATTAATTACCCTTAAAGATCAATACTTGAAATTAGGGTTTTAAAAACTATATGATATAAATATACATACATACATATATATATATACAACCGTATATACATTCGGTGTATATATGGGTTCTCATAATTAAACCATTTTTATTAATTTATTAACGTAAATATTTTTAATACATCTTTATCACTTGATTAGAAACCAAACCATGTTAGGTATATAACTTATGTGACCGAAAGTATATTCATATGTAAAAAAAATTAGGGTTTCACATACTAAATATAAATCTGATTGAATTCAAAATACATTTCGTATCCAACCCATTATTTAAATATTGGTATTAACCCTTTTAAAAATAATAAATAGATTTTTAATTAATTACCCAAGTATATATGAATATAAGTGTATACATATATATAAAAATTGGGGGTCTTGTATAATAATTATAAATCCAATTGAACACAAAACATAATTCGCATCAATGACATTATTGGAGGGTTGGAAATTATCTTTTAAAATTTATAAAATCGATTTAGATTGAAACGTATGTATACTTGTACATACCCGAATACGCACATTATATATATATTCAGTTTTACAAAACCCATGTTAATAAACCCTTAAATTATTCAAAATTTGAAAATCATTAAACGACACATCTCCATTTTGAGAAGCTTTCAAACATAAAGGATTTGAAATGCATATATATATATATATATTTGCAGACTGTGTAAACAAGAAATATATATATATATATATATATATATATATATATATTAATGGTTTTGTATAATAAAACTAATTGAAAATAATCCCTTACTTCTGATTCCTTAAATAAAAACAATGACAACAACTTTTGGGAAGGCATGAAACAGGAAGGAGTTGATATATATTTACATAAAAAATATATCTGATTATACATAGAACATGTATAATTCATTTTTCATAAAAAAAAATAAGTAAAAATAGCCCCTTACTCCATTTAAAGAAAACCATACACTCTGTCTTAAAAGAGGAAGGGTGACAATTCCAATACTGAAAAATCTATCTATATATATATATATATTCATATAGTATAACCCGTTAAACACAGTGTTTGTAAAATCAGTTTTGCACTATAAAATAAGTGATAATATCCCCTTACCTAGACAATTAGAAGAGGCTTGAGGAGAGGAGGAGTTTGCGGGAGAACATGGGGTTCTTGAAGGAAGATGGAGAGGGATGAAAAAGAAAATGAACCTGTAGGGTTCATGTGCATGGAGGAGGAATTTTAAAAGAACCAAGAGGTCTCGGTTCAAGAATCATGAGGGTCCTACTTCTTGAATACAGAAGGTGAAGACATGCGCCTGATTTGGAGAAAATAAATCCAACGACACAATAATGAATATATATATATTTTATATAAACTTCCCCGAGAAGGAGCTCGGGTGTGGATATGTTGTGAAGCATGAGTTGGGTCAGCTCGTGGAAAAGCGAGGCTGAATGGTGTTTTTTTGAGGGTCACGGGCGTTGGGTGTAGTGGAGAGGAAACATGGCCGATGGTGACGACCACTGGTTCGGTCTTGCGGAGGAAGAAGACGACAACAAACACAAGACCTATCTTGGAACTGTACTGATACGAAACCCTAACCCCAGATGGACCAAAAAATTGAATGACTTCGCTGCAGCACTCGGACGTATGGCCTCAGACCACCTTTGATGTAAGGCCCTGGCATGGCACACCTTAGGATAGCACCGTATCCCATCGCAACGCGCCCCAAGCTGCGTGTCACACACAGCGGCTCGAACCCTTACCGTGACTCTACCCTACGACACGATCTCTCAGCGGCTCATCCTCTTCGGCCTTGAGTTCCTGCTTGCGTGACGACTCACCCCAACATAAAACCTAACCTATGAATACCTTCTACCAAAATATACCTGTGATTCTCTTTTTTTATTAATATTATTATATCAATTATTATCAACACCTTATCTTCATTATTTTATCTTTATTTTTTTTAAAACCAAACCAAATCCACCTGTGATTTCCTCAACCCCTTCCACAATTTTCCTTTTCTTTTATTATTTATCATTTTATATAATTTTTATAAGTCAAAAGATATTTATATAAATAAAAATTATTTAAACAATATTTATATCATCAACTTTATTAAATATATATATATATATCCTAAAGAAAGTAAAAAGTTATAAATAAAAATATTTTAACAATACATTTTAAAAAGTAAATTTTTTAATACTTTAATTATTATACTCATTTATAAACAAATATGTATATATTATAAGATTAATAAGTTTAGAAAAACAAAACATATCAAAATTATAAGTTTATCTAATTTTTACTAAATTTTAAATATATATATCTTATCATTTGAAAATTGGATAAGGAAAAAAATATTAATACATTTATAAATAAAATAAAATTTTAATTATGAAAATATATTTATTCAATTATTATTATTATGTTTATCTATAAAAAAATTACATATATAAATAAAATACTTCACTTATTATTATCAGTAAATATATATTTTTTATAAGTAAACATATTACATACATTTATAACATATTTACTTAAATTATAATTTATTTAAAATTATTATTTTTACTGCAACACGGGGTGTTACAACATCCCACTCTTAACAGAATTTCATCCTCACAATTCAAAAATATTCTTACATAAACCACATCAACACCAGGCACACGCCACTTCCAAGGTCCCTTTACTGGGAACACCACCGATGGTAGGGTCATGATGACCTCAAGTGGATTCCTAATGTTGTATTCAGATGCCCGATTTCTTTGGCCCAGACACATTGGGAACAACCAGGGTTGAAACTGCACCTAAAGCACTCAGCCTTCCATAAAGAGGAACGAGAAGTGTGGAGGTTGAAAATTTCAGAGTGGACTAAATCCCTATAAGTTCCATGCACCACGTCGCTCTTGAAAATATTAATGTCATAGAGTTCTCCGTACATACTAAAAATTAGGACCTGAAATAGGTAGGCCGCTCGATGGTCACCATCCAAAGAAGCTTCTAGGAATTTACCGATAGCTTGGTAGTTATCAGCCAAAGTAAAACAAAGAAAAAGAGTTTCATGAAAATTCCCTCTTTTCCTATATGCTGCAAATTGTGAAATTTCTATGCGGTAAAAAACAAGATTGCTTCCATGGTAAAGACAGAGAATGTTAGGGTGATTCGACACCTGATGTAGTTGTTTACAGGACAACCTAAGGTTTTTGAAAGTCTCATAGTCCCCTGAACATGACTTGACCATTATAGTTTCTACTATCTCTATTGGAAGAAACATAAGGCGTGATGCATCAACCATCTGAAAATTATAAAAAAATTACTTAGTAAATTTCAGTCCTTGATATATGTTAATACTAACTGGTTTTCTAGAATTTTCTGAACCCATCCTCTAATACCAATTGTAAGGACCCAGCCTCTGAATGCTCGGAACTGGTGCCTATGAGACATGATGTACCAAAATTACATTACAAACATTTACAATTATTACATCATGTCCCACAATTACAGAGGCTCGTGAGGTTCAGGTTCTGGGAAACCAGCAGCATCTGAAAATTCTTTAAAGACATGACTGATACCTGATTTTTTTTTCATTTAAAACGTAGGGTGAGCATTGAAATACTCTGCAAGGGGTTTTGAAAATACTTAATACATCTTTTGAAAACTTCCTTTGAATATACTTTCACATACATCAAAATTATTCCTTTGAAGAAAACATCATGACATTTCAAAGATCGCTATAAAACAATAAAAGCATTTCATACACAAGTATTTAAACATTTAACTGAAAGATACTAAATGTACAAAGTAATCATGTTTGTACAAAATTGAATGAATTCTACTATGTATAATAAACATAACATGCAAGGTATGCAAGTACTAATAAGCATGAACATTATCATAGTTGCGCTTAAACAATTTCACTACAGCTTATAAAAATGAACATTATGACATAATTAATGTAATGCTAACATTTGCATTAAAATTCTGGAAAGTAAAATGATCTTGCATCATCACTCTCTCATCATATTCCATGTGCACTCTAATCTCATACTCATATGTAATGGTTATATAACCAAGGATATTTCTCTAGTCGAAATAATCACTTGGTTGGTCATATACTAAAACATAATGAGGAAACCTATAATGCCAGACTCATGTCTGAATGTTAAGGCCTTGTGCCATGACCTAAGGGTAAAAACCCGATTCGACTGTCTCGAGAACTATCGATGCATTGAGGAGCTTACTTTTACCGGTCTCCAACCCAGAGATCTTACTTTAACCAGTCCCCAACCTGGAGGGCTTTCTTTTATCCAGACCCCAACCCGACATTCCAATACATTCCTCATATGTCAATATGGTCTGATATTCAAAGTGTCCAATACCACTTTGAATATTTAATTTCCAATTGATAGTACCTAAAAATACTCCAGTGTTTTTCTGAAAACATTAAGCAAGCTTTTGAAAACGAAATAACTAATTCTGAAACTGCTCGACTAATGACAAGCCACGATGGATCCACGCTCAATCCCTTCCTGACTACCACACTTGAGAGTCAGGTTTTCTGAAAACATTTTTAATCTTGCATTAAATATGTATACATTTTCACTGGGTTTTCTTATATTAAAACTTGTAAACAACATTTAATACATAAGTAACACATATACATATTCATACGTATATATATATATTGTATATGCAGAAATGTAAAACAGGGGCTTGATGAATAAAACCGCTTCAAAACTATCCCTTACAAAATCATTCCAAATCACAATGGAGTTAATATAATCAATGTAGGTTTGATACAAGCGCATTTTGGTTTAACCATTAAAATTACCATTCATTAAGGTCTCACATGAATTGTTTGTATCAAAAGTGCATGAATTCTACCATGAATTTTAAGCATAACATGGTTTAGTAAACATTCTTTGCACATAAGATAATATGTAAAATAACAGATGATTAGGTTTTTCCACATGAAATGATAGCTTCTTAATTAAAGAACCTTAAAAATGAATACTAAAAATACATGTCGTTCCTTATGATGGTAAAATTGTCAATGAAAATGAAATTAGATTCAAACATAACATGATTTATCAACAACATTCACTTTATTAGGTAAATCACCATTTGGACATGTTACTTTAAATCATTTTTAACCTAATCTCACGAATTCAAAACATATGAAGTTAATATAATTAAAACTTTTTAAATTAATGTATGTTTGACATAAATACATTTTGATTTATCAAACACCAAAATTAACATTTATTAATTACCCTTAAGGATCAATACTTGAAATTAGGGTTTTAAAAACTATATGATATAAATATATACATATATATATATATATACAACCGTATATACATAAGGTGTATATATCCATGTTTATTAATTTATTAACGTAATAAATACTTTAAAATATTTTTGATACATCTTTATCACTTGATTGGAAACTAAACCATGTTAGGTATATAACTTGTGTGACCAAAATTATATTCATATGTAAAAAAAGTTAGGGGTTCAAATACTAAATATAAATCCAATTGAATTCAAAATACATTTCTCATCCAACCCATTATTTAAAGATTGGTATGCACCCTTTTAAAAATAATAAAAATATTTTTAATTAATTACCCAAGTATATCCGAATATAAGTGTATACATATATATAAAAATTGGAGGTCTTGTATAATAATTATAATTCCAATTGAACCCAAATCATAATTCGCATGAAAGAAATTATTGGAGGGTTGGAAATTATCTTTTAAAATTTATAAAATGGATTTAGATTGAAACGTATATATACTTGTACATACCCGAATACACACATTATATATATATTCAGTTTTACAAAACCCATGTTAATGAACTCTTAAATTATTCAAAAATTGAAAATCATTAAATGACAAATCTTCATTTTGAGAAGCTTTCAAACATAAAGGATTTTAAATTCATATATATATATATATATATATATATATTTACAAACTACATAAACAAATATATATATATATATATATTAATGGTTTTGTATAATAAAACTAATTGAAAATAATCCCTTACTTTTGAATCCTTAAATAAAAGATGTGACAACAACTTTTGGGAAGGCATGAAAGAAAAAGGAGTTGATATATTTTTACATACACAGTATATCCGATTATACACAGAACATGTATAATCAATTTTTCATAACAAAAATAAGTAAAAATAGCCCCTTACTCCATTTAAAGAAAACCATATACTCTGTCTTAAAAGAGGAAGGGTGATGATTCCAATACTGAAAAATCGATATATATATATATTCATATAGTATAACCCGTTAAACACAGCGTATGTAAAATCAGTTTTGCACTATAAAATAATTGATAATATCCCCTTACCAAGACAGTTAGAAGCGGCTGGAGGAGAGGAGGAGTTTGCTGGAGAACTTGGGGTGCTCGAAGGAAGACTGAGAGGGATGAAAAAGAAAATGAACTCGCGGGGTTCATGCGCATGGAGGAGGAATTTTAAAAGAACCAAGAGGTCTCGGTTCAAGCTTCACGAGGGTACTACTGCTTGACTACTGAAGGTGAATACATGCACCTGAGTTGGATAAAAGAAATCCAATGACACAATAATTCATATATATATAATTTATATAAACTTCCCCAAGAAGGATCTCGGGTGTGGATATGTTGTAAAGCATGAGTGGGGTCAGCTCGTGGAAAAGCGAGGCTAAAGGGTGTTTTTAGAGGGTCACGGGCGTTGGGTGTAGTGGAGAGGAAACATGGCCGAAGGTGATAGCCAATGGTTCGGTCTTGGGGAGGAAGAAGACGAGGATAAACACAAGACCTATCTTGGAACTGTACTAATACGAAACCCTAACCTCGGGCGGACCACAAACTCGACGGACTTCGCTGCGGCACTTAGACGCATGGCCTCAGACCACCTTCGACGTGCGGCCCTGGCAGCATACACCTCACGACAACACCTTCTCCCCTCACAACGCGCCCCAAGCTACACGACACACACAACAGCTCAAACCCTTGCCGCAACTCTACCCTACGACACGAGCTCTCAGCGGCTCATCCTCTTCGGCCTCAGGTTCCTGCTTGCGTGACGCCTCACCCCAACCCAAAACCTAACCTATGAATACCTTCTCCCAAAATCAACCCGTGATTATATTTTGTTTTATTAATATTATTGTATCAATTATTATCAACATTTATCTTCATTATTTTATCTTTATTTTTTTAAAAACCAACCCAACTCCACCAGTGATTTCCTCAACCCCTTCCACAATTTTCCTTTTCTTTTATTATCTTTTATTATTTTATTCTTTATCATTTTATATAATTTTTATAAGTCAAAATATATTTATATAAATAAAAATTATTTAAAAAATATTTATATCACTAACTTTATTATATATATATATATATATCCTAAAGATAGTCAAAAGTTATAAATAAAAATATTTTAACAATAAATTTTAAAAAGTAAAGTTTTTAATACTTTAGTTATTATACTCATTTATAAACATATATATATATATATTATAAGATTAATAAGTTTATAAAAACAAAACTTATCAAAATTATAAGTTTATCTAATTCTTACTAAATTTTAAATATATATATCTTATCATTGAAAAATTAGATAAGGAAAAAAAATTAATACATTTATAAATTAAATAAACTTTTAATTATGAAAATTTATTTATTCAATTATTATTATTTTGTTTATCTATAAAAAAATTACATATATAAATAAAATATGTCCCTTATTATTATCAATAAATATATATTTTCTATAAGTAAACATATTACATACATTTATAACATATTTACTTAAATTATAATTTATTTACAATTATTTTTTTTACTACAACAAGGGGTGTTACAACATCCCCCTCTTAACAGAATTGCATCTTTGCAATTCAAAAATATTCATACATAAACCACATCAACACCAGGCACACGTCACTTCCAAGGTCCCTTTACCGGGAACACCACCAATGGTAGGGTGCTGATGACCTCAGGTGGATTCCTAATGTAGTATTCAGATGCCCGATTTCTTTGGCCAAGACACACTGGAAACAGCTAGGGTTGAAACATGCCTAAAGCACTTAGCCTTCCATAAAGAGGCACGAGAAGTGTGGAGGTTGAAAATTTCAGAGTGAACTAAATACCTATAAGTCCCACACACCACATCGCTCTTGAAAATATTAATGTCTTAGAGTTATCCATACATACTAAAACTCAAGACCTGAAATAGGTAGGTCTCTCATTGGTTACCATCTAAAGTAGCTTCTAGGAATTTACTGATAGCTCAGTAGTTATCATCCAAAGTAAAACAAAGAAAAAGTGATTCATGAAACTTCCCTCTTTTTCTATATGCTACAAATTATGCAATTTCTATGCGGTAAAAAAGAAGATTGCTTCCTTGGTAATGACGAAGAATGTTTGGGCGATTCGACACCCGATGTAGTTGTTTAAAGGAAAACCTAAGGTTTTCGAAAGTCTCAGTCCCCTGAACATGACTTGACCATTATAGTTTCTATTATCTCCGTTGGAAGAAACAAAAGGCGTGATGCATCAGCCATCTGAAAATAATAAAAAAATTACTTAGTAAAGTTCAGTCCTATCTATATATTTATACTACCTGGTTTTCTAGAATTGTCTGAACCCATCCTCTGATACCAACTGTAAGGACCCGACCTCCAAATGTCCGGAGCCGGTGCCTATGAGACATGATGTACCAAAATTACATTAAAAACATTTAAAATTATTACATCATCTCCCACAATTACAGAGGCTCGTGAGGTTCAGGTTCTGGGAAACCAGCAGCATTTGAAAATTCTTTGAAGACATGACTGATACCTAAAAAAAAAATTCATTTAAAATCTAGGGTGAGCATTGAAATACCCAGTAAGGGGTTTTTAAAATACTTAATACAGCTTTTGAAAACTTATTTTGAAAATACTTTCACATACATCAAAATTATTCATTTGAAGAAAACATCATGACTTTTTAAAGGTCGCTATAAAACAATAAAATCATTTCATACACATGTATTTAAACATTTAACTGAAAGCTACTAAGTGTACAAAGTAAGAATGTTTGTACAAAAGTGTATGAATTCTACTACGTATAATAAACATAACATGCAAGGTATGCAAGTACTACTAAGCATGAACATTATCAGAGTTGCGCTTAAACAATTTCACTACAACTTATAAAAATGAACATTATGACATGATTAATGTAATGCTAAAATTTGCATTAAAATTATGGAAAGTAAAATGATCATGCATAATCACTGCCTCATCATATTCCATGTACACTCTAATTTCATACTCATAGGAAATGGTTCTATAACCAAGGATATTTCTCTAGTCGAAATAATCACTTGGTTGGTCATATACTAATACACAATGAGGAAACATGTAATGCCGAAATCATGTCTGAATGTCAAGGTCTCGTGCAATGACCTAAGGGTAAAAACCCAATCTGACTATCTCGAGAACTATCGATGCATCGAGGAGATTAATTTTACCGGTATCCAACCCGGAGGGCTTGCTTTAACCAGTACCCAACCTGGAGGGATTTCTTTTAACTGGACCCCAACCCGGTAGTCCAATACATTCCTCATATGTCAATAAGGTCTGATATTCAAGGTGTCCAATACCACTTCGAATATTTAATTTAAAATTGATATTACCCCAAAATACTCCAGTGTTTTTCTGAAAACATTAGGGAAGCTTATAAAAAAAAATAACTAATTCTTAGACTGCTTTACTAATGACAGGCCATGATAGATCCATTCCCAATCCCTTCCTGACTACCACACTCGAGAGTCGGGTTTTCTGAAAACATTTTTAATCTTGCATTAAATATGTATACATTTGCACTAGGTTTTCATATATTAAAACTTGTAAAAAACATTTGATACATAAGTAATTCATATAAATATTTGTACGTATATATATATTGTATATGCAGAAATGTAAAACAGGGGCTTGATGAATAAAACCGCTTGAAAATTATCCCTTAATAAATCATTCCAAATCACAATGGAGTTAATATAATAAATGCAGGTTTGAAACAAGCACATTTTGGTTTAACCACTAAAATTAACATCCATTAAGGTCTTACATGCATTGTTTGTATCAAATGTGCATGAATTATACCATGAATTTTAAGCACAACTTGGTTTTGTAAACATTCTTTTCACATAAGATAGTATGTAAAATGATGGATGATTAGGGTTTTCCACATGAAATGATAGCTTCTTAATTAAAGAACCTTAAAAATGAATACTAAAAATACATTTCATTCATTATGATGGTAAAATTTTCAATGAACATGAAATTAGATTCAAACATAACTTGATTTATCAACAACATTCACTGCATTAGGTAAAGCACCATTTGGACATGTTACTTTAAATCATTTTTAACCTAATCTCACGAATTCAAAAAATATGAAGTTAATATAATTAAAACTTTTTAAATTAATGTATGTTTGACATAAATACATTTTGATTTATAAAACACCAAAATTAACATTTATTAATTACCCTTAAAGATAAATACTTGAAATTAGGGTTTAAAAAACTATATGATATAAATATACATATACATATATATATATATACAACCGTATGTACATAAGGTGTATATATGGGTTCTCATAATTAAACCATGTTTATTAATTTATTAACGTAATAAATACTTTAAAATATTTTTAATACATCTTTATCACTTGATTGGAAACCAAACTAGGTTAGGTATATAACTTGTGTGACTGAAAGTATATTCATGTGTAAAAAAATTAGGGTTTCACATACTAAATATAAATCTGATTGAATTCAAAATACATTTCGCATCAAAACCATTATTTAAAGATTGGTATTCACCCTTTTAAAAATAATAAACAGATTTTTAATTAATTACCCAAGTATATCCGAATATAAGTGTATACATATATATAAAAATTGGGGGTCTTGTATAATAATTATAAATCCAATTGAACACAAAACATAATTCGCATCAAAGAAATTATTGGAGGGTTGGAAATTATCTTTTAAAATTTATAAAATGGATTTAGATTGAAACGTATGTATACTTGTACATACCCGAATACATACATTATATATATATATATTCAGTTTTACAAAACCCATGTTAATGGACCCTTAAATTATTCAAAACTTGAAAATCATTAAATGACACATCTTCATTTTGAGAAGCTTTCAAACATAAAGGATTTGAAATGCGTATATATATATATATATTGATATATATATATATTTTCAGACTGCGTAAATAGATAGATATATATATATATATTAATGGTTTTGTATAATAAAACTAATTGAAAATAATCCCTTACTTTTGAATCCTTAAATAAAAACCGTGACAACAAATTTTGGGAAGGCTTGAAAAAGGAAGGAGTTGATATATATTTACATAAATAGTATATCCAATTGTACACAGAACATGTATAATTGGTTTTTCATAACAAAAATAAGTAAAAATAGCCCCTTAATCTATTTAAAGAAAAGCATAGACTCTGTCTTAAAAGAGGAAGGGTGATGATTCCAACACTGAAAAATCTATCTATATATATATATATATTCATATAGTATAACTTGTTAAGCACAATGTATGTAAAATCAATTTTTCACTATAAAATAAGTGATAATATCCCCTTACCTAGACAGTTAGAAGCGGCTGGAGGAGAGGAGGAGTTTGTTGCAGAACTTGGGGTGCTTGAAGGAAGACGGAGAGGGATGAAAAAGAAAATGAACCCATGGGGTTCATGCGCATGGAGGAGGAATTTTAAAAGAACCAAGAGGTCTCGGTTCAAGATTCATGAGGGTCCTACTGCTTGACTACTGAAGGTGAAGATAGGCGCCTGAGTAAGAGAAAATAAATCCAACTAAAAAATAATTCATATATATATATATATATATATTTTATATAAACTTCCCTGAGAAGGAGCTCAGGTGTGGATATGATGTGAAGCATGAGTGGGGTCAGCTCGTGGAAAAAATGAGGTTTTGGGGTGTATTTTTAGAGGCTCATGGGCTTTGGGTGTAGTGGAGATGAAACATGGCCGAAGGTGATGGCCACTGGTTCAGTCTTGTGGAAGAAGAAGACGACGACAAAAGCAAGACCTATATTGGAACTTTACTAATACGAAACCCTAACCCCGGACGGACCAAGAACTCGATGGACTTCACTACGGCACTCAGACGCATGGCCTCGGACCACCTTCGACGTGTGGCCTTAGCAGTGCACACCTCACTACAGCACTGTCTCCCCTTGCGACACACCCCAAGCTGTACGACACACACAGTGGCTCAAAACCTTCCCGCGACTCTACCCTACGACACGAGCTCTCGATGGCTCATCCTCTCCGGCCTCGGGTTCCTGCTTGCGTGATGCCTCACCCCAAAACAAAACCTAACCTATGAATTGTAAAGACCCGTAAATTTCAAGATTTTTTTTTTAGAATTTTACAAGAATTCAGCTTCTGACGGCACCTGATTCCAAGGCCCGGTGTGCCCGGAATCACTTCCCAAAGTTTGGATCAGGTACGTTCAGTGAACGGACGAGTGGGTTTTTCTAACATTTGAACCGGTGCCTGGAATCGAATTCTGAGGGCACCGATGGAATCGCAGCGCCAGTATTTTCTTATAAATGCCTCTTCTGGAGTTTTGTTTGCTCAGTTGTGGTTTTTAATTTTTGGGTTTTAAGTTAAGAAATAAAATAAAGTTGTGCGACAATTTTATTTTTATTTCACTTAAATCCACTTAAATACCCCTTCAAACTGTTTAAGCTGAGTTGATGCGGATAGGGTGCTATCCAAAAATATCCTACCCTCTTGGTAGGTTATTTGTGAGGTGGGGCCCGCACGAGCCCCACCGTTTCTTTTCCGCTAAGTAACGCACCGGCAAAAACCCGTCATTATGAAAGTCAACTGGCGCGTTTTCTTAAATTCTTAACACACCAATTAATTTGGCGGTTTTCTTCATTGAATTAATTCTATGAATTAATTTAATCGTTTCTTAACCTGTTTGAAATCTGTTGGCATAATAATAAAATAAGACCAACGCACGACATCTTGAGGGTTGTTCGTTGAGAGGATTTGACAAACCTCAAGATCTCCATCCTTCTTCGTGAAGAACGTGAAGAACGTGAAGAACGCCGGCCTTCGACGAAGGGAGACGAAGAACGCCGAGCCCTCGGAGATCGACGACGTAATGCCAAGTACCGCGACGCTGATAGTTCTTCTTCTGTGACAATCCAACCCCACGACAACCTTCGATCGACAACGACAAGGTAGGGGGTTGTGCTTCTTTTAAATCTCTTTGTGGGTTATAACAAAATCACGGATTTAATTATTATTAATTAAATCTATTGTTTCTTGGTCCTCGTAGTTCGTCGACGCAACACCGGATACCGCGACGACGCGACGGTCCCCTCCTTCCGCGACAATCAATTCTGCGAAGAACGCACGTGCGACGACTTGACGAGGTAGGGGTTGTTGTGAAGTAATTTATTTTCCCGTGATTGATTCTTTCAAAATAAAGAACCAGGCTTCATAAGAACAATTTTAATTTATTAAAATTGTTATTTGTTATGTTTTGATATGTTGATTATTCCTCCCGATGATTATCATCTAACGCGGAGGGTGCGGGCTAAACAAACACGGCCTGACAACCCTCCTCCGTTCTTCGTTGTTGTGCGGATTTGGCGGGCAACGACAAAACGTGCCGCAAAGGCAATTTGATGATTCCACAGTGAAGAACGGGTCCCGGGAGGAGCATCGGCGTAGACGGGAACGGAATCGGACCACCGGAGCGACTCCGGTGGCCCGCGGAAGCCACCGACGGCGGCGGCGCTAGCGGACCCGCGACCGCACGGGTCCGACGCACACGGACACGGCTTTGCCGCGTCTGTTGACCTGGGAGGCCTCCCGCGGGGGCCGCGGAGTTGTCACGCCGGGGCAGCGTGCCCCCCGCGTTGCTCGGCCGCTCGGCCGAGCCGAGCCGGGCCGGCCGGCCGGGCCGGACCGGGTCCAGCCAGGTCAGACCCGGGTCGGGCCGACCGGGTTCGGTCGACCCGGTTCGGGCCGACCCAGGGGGGGTCGGGCCGGGCCGACCCTGGCCCAGACCCCCATCTTCGGACTGTTTCGGTCTTTTGCCCGTAACTTGAGCTACGGGCCTCCGAACAACGCGCCATCAGCGGAAACACGATCCTTGGATTGAGACGGTCGTTTCGGTATACTGCACTCATGGTTTCAGGATACTTCGGGTTCGGCCGGGTTGGTTCGTACACGAAACCAACTGGGCCCTCGGAGCGGAAACGCTCATATCTTGAGCTCCAGACGTCTGATTGACGTGCCATCATCTTTCTTGAATTCTTCTAAGTGAGACATATCTTTTGTCTCACTCCGCCCGAGGTTTGGACGCAGGTGGAGTACGGTCGGGTTGGTTTTGCCTTAAAAACCAACCGGGCCCCTGGGACAAAAAAGCCAATAACTCTCAGACCGGGCGTCCGATTGACGCGCCGTCTGCAACGTTGAGTTCCTGTTGACAATACAGAACTTTTGGATTCATCAACTCTGGACCTTGTCTCAGTTGATGTTTCAGCCTCTCGGATCGTGGAGCAGACCCTCCCGAACGAGCTTGCTGTGTGCGGAAACCCTAGTGCTGGTTGCTACTTCGATGACGACGACTGTGCAGAGATCCTCAGTGGACTGCGACGATAAAGAGTGCTGGTCTTGTATCCTATGTGGGTCCCAGCTTAGATGATTCAGTGCTGGTCTTGTATCCTATGTGGGTCCCAGCATAGATGAATCAATGAAGACAGCTGGTCTTGTATCCTCAGTGGGTCCCAGCTTAGATGATTCAGTATCTATATCTGATCATCCCTTTCACCTTTTCGACGATGTATACCTGTGTGAGCTGAATCCTGTGTTACTCTCCTTTGTGGATTGTGTTGAACTATCCTATGTGGATTTACTGTTTACTCTCCTTTGTGGATTGTGTTGAACTATCCTGTGTGGATTTACTGTTTACTCTCCTCTGTGGATTGTATTGAACTATCCTATGTGGATTTACTGTTTACTTTCCTATGAGGATTACTTCTGCTCTCCTTCGTGGATTGTGTTGTGCTTTTCTGTGTGAGTATATGTTTTGCTTTCCTGTGTAGACAGGGTTGTTCTTGGGCTCGGATGTTGGAGCCGAACGGGAATTGATTACTTAGGTATATGTATGAGCATATACCTAAGCAGTGTCGGTTGTTACTTCGGGATTGTATCTTTCCTTGTGGTTTATCCTTTGTGGATTTCGGGAGACCTTCGGGGGTCTCGGGGTCCCTACTGAGTAGCTTATACTCACCCCTGCACGGGCTATGCCCGCACTTCGTTGTGTTGGTTGCAGACGATAGACAGCGTAGCAGAATCGTGGTGGAGGCTTGCGGAGCAGGACGGTACCTAGAGGTGGACCACTAGGCGGGACGTACTCGGAACGGACGGCTGGACCGAGGAGCTGTGGAGGCTATCTATGCTCGCCCTTCAGGTGGGACTTCCAGAGGATGGCTCGACGCTGCAGATTTTCTTTACAGTTGCTGTTTTCCCCTTTCAGTTGTACTTTACAGTTGGGCTTGTATTTCCGGCCCCTTTTACTTTCAGCACAACTTGCTATAGTTTTTACTTAGTGTTTACCCTTTTCTCTTGCTTACTCTATGATGGTTGTTTACTTTACAAAGGCAATGCCTTCCCTATTCATCGGGTTTTACGCCTTGGTGCTTGTCACGAGCCCCTGGCCTATGGAAGGCGGGCTTGGGGTAGTCACGACACGGGCCCCGAGGACGGGTCGTGACAAATTGGTATCAGAGGAGTTCGGTTCTACCGCAGACTCTGATCTTTCTTCTATGTGAAGCAATAGTGTTCAGCGTATTGGGTGTGGATATCAGTCCAGGTAGTCCAGTTTTGGTGCGGCGGCCAACGTATCCGTACACCAGGACCCTGACTTCTGATTTCTGACTTAATGAACGAAAACATTGATTGCATGTGTGTTCAAGTTTTCTTTGTGATTACTTGTGTTAGCTCACCAGGTATACAGTTCTGACCGTGGCACGCCTGTTTATTTTCAGGATGGCCCCATGATGACAGCCAGCTAGGGTTCCGAGAGTGGAGCATGATGACAGCCCACCGAGCGACGAGGCCTCGGTACAGGGCTCCTTGTCAGCAGAGGCACTGGCAGTACCTTTACCCACCGATCCACCGATGCTACCAGCCCCAGCCGCTAACGATGCTTGTCGCCTTAGCGTGCTGCATGAGTTCTATCACCAGCGACCACCCAGATTCCGTGGGGAGACGGACCCCCAGGCATCCGAGGACTGGCTGGAGGCAGTTGTACGGGTTTTCAGATTAGTGAGGACACCAGCAGACCTCATGGTGATCCTCACAGTGAGCCTCCTGCACGCGGCAGCATGCAGATGGTGGAGCTTGATGCTCCAGGTGCACGACGAGACATCTCTCCTCTAGATGAACTTTTAGAGCATCTTCCGCTTCGAGTTCGTCCCAGCCACCCTCCGTGCGGTGCGCATCCAAGAGCTGCTACAGCTACGGCAGGGCAGCATGACAGTGGCCCAGTACTCGGCGAGATTTACTGATCTCTCGCGCTACTCCACAGATATGGTATGGGACCCATTCTTCTAGGCCCGAACCTTCGAGCAGGGACTGAGGCATGAGATCAGGTCTTCGATGATCTACCTGAACATTCCGACACAAGCAGAGGTGTTGGAGAGAGCCCTTCTAGTGGAGAGTTTTCTCACCGAGCAGGCTCCAGTGACAGGACCCTCCGCAGGACGGCCCGTAGCAGGGTCTTCTGAAGATGGAAGTAGACAGGTGATGCAGAGGTCCAAACGGTCCGGACCATTAGTTGGGCAGTCTCAGGATGAAGATTCGGTTGTGCGGGGCACCCGAAGGAGAGCCAGCTACACGATGGGAAAGCATTGCTACGCATGCAGCGGGCGAGGTCACATGGCTCGAGACTGCCTGACTCATCTTACAGATGAGAAGTAGGTGGTAGAGGGACCCCCCAGATAGAGGTTCGGCCATAGTGGTCCGTAGGGTGCAGGCAGACGAGGTAGAGGAGCTGGCCGAGTAGCAGATGGTGGGCGACACTTCGAGGTGTTTCCACCACCACCACCAGGAGGTCCACCCCGACCGCAGGGAGTTGGTGGACATGCGATAGCTCAGCTTCAGGCAGCTGAGGCCTTTGATCATGGAGCTCTGGGAGCAGATGGACAGGAGCAGAACTAGTGGATATGTCCTTTGTAGTTCTAGTTCCTTGTTGTTGTTGTGTAGTGTCTTTGTTTTATGAGCTGCAATAGTAAAAGACGCTTACCTTTGTGATGTTTTCATTCCTGTCCTCTTTTGTGTTGTTACTAAGAGGTTCCAGATTAGACTGTTGAAGACGTGGTCACCATCCTCGAACTCAAGTGTCCTCCGCCTCCTGTCAGCATAGGACTTCTGTCGGCTCTGAGCTATACTCATCCGCTCCTGGATGACCTGGACCATCTCTGATCCCACAAGAACTGCTTAGATTCCTTCTTTTCCGATAAGAGAAATCTGGTCTCATCCCCTGGATGAACCACTTCCTTTGCCTAACACAGTCAATCCCGACATGGATTTTACTAATCCATACCAAAGATGAGCACTGCCTTTCACCCTCAGACGGATGGTCAGACGGAGAGGACCATTCAGACTCTCGAGGACATCCTCTGCGCATGTGTCCTCGACTTTGGTCGCAGTTGGGAGGACCACCAACCCTTGGTGGAGTTCGCGTACAACAACAGCTACCACTCCACCATCAGGATGGCACCATACGAGGCATTGTACGGAAGACCTTGCAGATCCCCTTTGTGCTGGACAAACCCTGGGGAGTCAGTACTTGTGGGACCAGAGATGGTCCGGGCCAAGACAGAGGAGGTCCAGGTCATCCAGGAGCGGATGAGCACAGCTCAGAGCTGGCAGAAGTCTTATGCTGACAGGAGACGGAGGCCACTAGAGTTCGAGGATGGAGACCACGTCTTCTTGCATGTCTCACCTCGACGTGGATTACGGAGATTTGGCCGAGGCGGCAAGTTGTCTCCACGCTTCATCGGACCCTTCCAGGTCCTCAGCAGGATTGGAGAGGTGGCTTATCACCTGGCTCTACCACCTCAGTTACACCTGGTGCACGACGTCTTCCACATATCTCAGCTGAGGAGATACGTGCACGACCCGACACATATCATTGACTATGGGGAGCTGGACATTGATGATGGGGAAACTTTTGCGGAGGTACTGGTGGAGATCGAGGATCGATAGGAGCGGGTACTACGTGGACAATCGATTCCTCTTGTGCGCATCATATGGCAGCATGGGAACCTCTAGGAGAGCACTTGGGAGTGGGAGGCTCAGATGCATGCTCAGTACCCACATTTGTTTCCCTAGTTTATGATGTATCTTTACGGGGACATAAAGCCCTGAGGTGGGAGTAATGTAAAGACCCATAAATTTCAAGGGAATTTTTTCTTTTAATTTTCTTTGGAATTTTACAAGAATGTAGTTTCTGACAGCACCTGATTCCGAGGCCCGGTGTGCCCGGAATCATTTTCCGAAGTTTGGCTCAGGTACGTTCAGTGAACGGACGAGCGGGTTTTTCTAACTTTTGAACCGGTGCTTGGAATCAAATTCTGAGGGCACCGATGGAATCGCAGCGCCGGTAATTGCTTAGCAATGCCTCTTCTGGAGTTGCGTTTGCTCGGGTGTGGTTTTTAATTTTTGGGTTTAAAGTTATGAAATAAAATAAAGTTGTGCGACAATTTTATTTTAATTTCACTTAAAGCCACTTGAAAGCCACTTGAAAGCCACTTAAAGCTGCTTAAGCAGAGTTGACATGGATAGGGTGCTATCCAAAAATATCCTACCCCCTTGGTAGGATATTTTTGAGGTGGGGCCCCAACGAGCCCCACCGTTTCTTTTCTGCTAAGTAACGCACCCACGAAAACCCGTCATTATGAAAGTCAACTGACGCGTTTTCTTAAATTCTTAACGCACCAATTAATTGGGTGGTTTTCTTCGTTGAATTAATTCTACGAATTAATTTATTCGTTTCTTAACCTATTTGAAATCCGTTGGCGTAATAATAAAATAAGACCAACGCATGACTTCTGGAAAAATAATCGTTGAGAGGATTTGAAAGAAACCAAGAATTTTTCATCCTCCTTCACGAAGAACGCGAAGAACGCTGAGCCCTTGGAAATTGACGACCCGATGCTGTGTGTCGCGACGCCGACGTTTCCTCTCCCACAACGTTCTTTTGCGATGTTCCTTCCTCCGCAACAAAATCTCTGATCACCAACTGCTTGAGGTATGAGATTTCGGGTTTCTTTTAAACCTCCTTTGTGGCTTATAAAAACACAAAGATTTAATTATTTATAATTAAATATGTTGTTTCCTGGTCCTCGGAGTTCGTCGATGCAACGCCAGATACCGCGACGACGCGACGGTCCCCACCTTCCGCGACGATCAATTCCGCGAAGAACGCGCGTGTGACGACTTGACGAGGTAGGGGTTGTTGTGAAATAATTTATTTTTCCCGTGAATGTTTCTTTTAAAATAAAGAACCCGATTTCATAAGAACAATTTTAATTTATTAAAATTGTTGTTTGATATGTTGATTATTCTTCCCGTTTGTTATCACTTAACGCGGAGGGTGCGGGCCGAATGAACACGGCCTGACAACCCTCCGCAGTTCGTCGTTGTTGTGTGGATTTGTCGGGCGGCGACAAAACGTGACACAAGGGAGATTTGATGTTTCCGCAGTGAAGAATGGAACCCGGGAGGAGCACCGGCGCAGACGGGAAGGAAAACGGACCACCAGAGCAACTCTGGTGGCCCGCGGAAGCCTCCGGCGGCGCGGGTCGCCGGCGCGCCGACATACAAGGCCGCCCTGGCTGAAGCCGCGGCGGCGGTGGCCAGCGGACCCGCGGCCGTGCGGGTCCGGCTCACATGCATGGGACGCGGCCTTTGGCGCGTCCGTTGACTCCAGCGCGACCCCTCGAGGGCCGTGACATCTTCATCCCGCGGGGGCAGCACCCCGCGGCTCCCTCGGTCGGCCGCTCGGCCGAGCCGACCCAGGCCGGCCGGCTGGGCCGGGCCGAGCCCTGGCCGGACCGGGTCGACCCGGTTCGGCCGACCCAGGGGGGGTCGGGCCGGGTCGGCCCGGGCCCAGACCCCCTGTCTCCGGATGTTTTCGGTATTTCGCTCATAACTTGAGCTACGGACCTCCGAACGACGCGCCGTCAGTGGAAACGCGATCTTTGGATCGAGACGGTCATTTCGATATATTGCACTCAAGGTTTCGGATTACATTGAGTTCGGATGGGATGGTTCGTACACGAAACCAACTGGGCCCTCGGAGCGGAAACGCTCATATCTTGAGCTTCGGACGTCCGATTGACGTGCCGTCGACTTCGTTGAATTCCTCTAAGTGAGACGGATCATTTGGCTCACTCCACCCGAGGTTTGGACGCAGGTGGAGTACGGTCGGGTTGGTTTTGCCTTAAAAACCAACCGGGCCCCTGGGACGAAAAAGCCAATAACTCTCAGACCGGGCGTCCGATTAACGCACCGTCTGCGACGTTGAGTTCCTGTTGACGATATAGAACTTTTGGATAAATCAACTTCAGACTTTGTGTCAGTTGATGTATCAGCCTCTCGGCTCATGGAGCAGACCCTCCCGAACGAGCTTGCTGTGTGCCGGAACCCTAGTGCTGGCTGCGACTTCGACGACTGTGCAGAGATCCTCAGTGGACTGCGACGACGACTGTGCAGAGATCCTCAGTGGACTGCGAAGACTACTGCACTCAGCGATCCTACGTGGATCAGTACTACAGATCCGGTGTGGGTCAGCGCTTAGTGGTTCTGTGTGAGCCAGCGCCTACAGGTCCTGTGTGGGCCCGATCCTGTGTGGGTCTTTGCGGGGGTTAGTTACCTATTGATCCTGTGTGGGTCCGATCCTGTGTTGGTCATTGCGGGGGTTAGTACCTTTCGATCCTTTGTGGGTCCGATGACTTAGATGGATCAGTGTTCATCTTTATCGTCATACGAAGATGTATACCTGTGTGAGCTGAATCCTGTGTTACTCTCCTTTGTGGATTGTGCTGAGCTATCCTGTGTAGATTTACTGTTTACTCTCCTTTGTGGATTGTGTTGAGCTATCCTATGTGGATTAATTTTTCTCTCCTTCGTGGATTGTGTTGTGCTATCTTGTGTGGGTTTACGTTTTGCTTTCCTGTGTGGACTGGGTTGTGCTTGGGCTCGGATGTTGGAGCCGAATGGGAATTGATGACTTAGGTATATGTATGGGCATATACCAAAGCAGTTTCGGTTGTTACTTCGTGATTGTATCTTTCCTTTGTGGATTATCCTTTGTGGATTCTGGGAGACCTTCGGGGGTCTCGGGGTCCCTACTGAGTAGCTTATACTCACCCCTGCACGGGCTATTCCTGCACTTCGTTGTGTTGGTTGCAGACGACGGACATCGCTGATCGTGGTGGAGTCTTGCGGAGCAGGACGGTACCTGGAGGTGGACCACTGGGCGGAACGTACTCAGAGCGGCCAGGTGGACCCGAGGAGCAGTGGAGGCTATCTGTACCCACCCTTCAGGTGGGACTTCCAGAGGAAGGCTCGATGCTGTGACTTTTCTTTTCAGTTGTTGTTTTCCCTTTTAGTTATACTTTACAGTTGGGCTTGTATTTCCGGCCCCTTTCACTTTCAGCACAGCTTGTTACAGTTTTTACTTAGTTTTTACTTTTCCGCTTGCTTACTCTGTGGTGCTTGTTTACTTTTCAAAGGCAATGCCTTCCCTTTTTCCGGGATTTATGCCTTGGTGCTAGTCGCTAGCCCCTGGCCTATGGAAGGCGGGCTTGGGGTAGTCACGTCACGGGCCCCGAGGCCTTACGACGTCATTTTTGGTATGGATTAGTAAAATCCATGTCGGGATTGACTGTATTAGGCAAAGGAAGTGGTTCATTCAGGGGATGAAACCAGATTTCTCTTATCGGAAAAGAAGGAATCTTAGTAGTTCTTGTGGGATCAGAGATGGTCCAGGTCATCCAGGAGTGGATGAGTATAGCTCAGAGCCGACATAAATCCTATGCTGACAGGAGGCGGAGGCCACTTGAGTTCGAGGATGGCGACCACGTCTTCATGCGGGTCTCACCTCGACGTGGATTACGGAGGTTTGGCCGAAGCAGCGAGTTGTCTACATGCTTCATCGGACCCTTCCAGGTCCTCAGCAGGATTGGCAAGGTGGCTTATCGCCTGGCTCTACCACCACAGTTGTGCCGGGTGCACGACGACTTCCACGTATCTCAGCAGAGGAGATACGTGCACGACCCGACGCAAATCTTTGACCATGGAGAGCTGGTCTTTGATGATGGGGAGACTTTTGCGGAGGTCCCAGTGAAGATTGAGGATCGACAGGAGCGGGTCCTACGTGGACAATTGATTCCTCTAGTGCGCTTCAGATAGCAGCTCGAGGAACCTCCAGGAGAGCACTTGGGAGCGGGAGGCTCAGATGCGTGCTCAGTACCGCCTTTGTATCCCAAAGTTTGTGGTGAAGCTTTTAGGGGACGTAAATCCCTATGGTGGGAGTAATGTAAAACCCGTAAATTTCAAGAATTTTTTTTTTGGAATTTTACAAGAACACAGCTTCTGACGGCACCTGATTCCGAGGCCCGGTGTGCCCGGAATCACTTCCCGAAGTTTGGCTTGGGTACGTTCAGTGAACGGATGAGTGAGTTTTTCTAACTTTTGAACTGGTGCCCGGAATCGAATTCTGAGGGCACCGATGGAATCACAGCGCCAATATTTTCTTAGAAACGCCTCTTCCGGAGTTGTGTTTGCTCGGTTGTGGTTTTCAATTTTTGGGTTTTAAGTTAAGAAATAAAATAAAGTTGTGCGACAATTTTATTTTTATTTCACTTAAAGCCGCTTAAAGACCACTTCAAGCTGTTTAAGCTGATTTGATGTGGATAGGGTGCTATCCAAAAATATCCTACCCTCTTGGTAGGATATTTGTGAGGTGGGGCCCACACGAGCCCCACCGTTTCTTTTCCGCTAAGTAACGCACCCGTGAAAACTCGTCATTATGAAAGTCAACTGACGTGTTTTCTTAAATTCTTAACGCACCAATTAATTGGGTGGTTTTATTCATTGAATTAATTCTATGAATTAATTTAATCGTTTCTTAACCTGTTTGAAATCCGTTGGCGTAATAATAAAATAAGACCAACGCACAACATCTTGAGGGTTGTTCGTTGAGAGGATTTGACAATCCTCAAGATCTTCATCCTTCTTCGCGAAGAACGCGAAGAACGCGATGAACGCGAAGAACGCGAAGAATGCGAAGAACGCCGGCCTTCGACGAAGGGCGACGAAGAACGCCGAGCCCTCGGAGATCAACGACGCAATGCTAAGTACCGCGATGTTGACAGTTCTTCTTCCGCGACAATCCAACCCCGCGACAACCTTTGATCAACAACGACAAGGTATGGGGTTGTGCTTCTTTTAAATCTCTTTGTGGGTTATAACAAAATCATGGATTTAATTATTATTAATTAAATCTATTGTTTCTTGGTCCTCGGAGTTCGTCGACGCAACGCCGGATACCGCGACGATGCGACGGTCCCCTCCTTCCGCGACGATCAATTCCGCGAAGCACGCACATGCGACGACTTGACGAGGTAGGGGTTGTTGTGAAGTAATTTATTTTCCCGTGATTGATTCTTTCAAAATAAAGAACTTGGCTTCATAAGAACAAATTTAATTTATTAAAATTGTTATTTGTTATGTTTTGATATGTTGATTATTCCTCCCGATGATTATCATCTAACACGAAGGGTGCGGGCCAAACAAACACGGCCTGACAACCCTCCGCCGTTCTTCGTTGTTGTGCGGATTTGGCGGGCGATGAAAAAACGTGCCGCAAAGGCAATTTGATGATTTCAGAGTGAAGAATGGGTCTCGGGAGGAGCATCAGCATAGATGGGAATGGAATCGGACCACCAGAGCGAATCCGGTGGCCAGCGGATGCCACCGGCGGCGCGGGTCGCCAGTGCGGCGGTGGCGCCCCGACGCACCGCCGGACAAGGTCGCCGCGGCTGAAGCCAGGGCGGCGGCGGCGCCAACGGACTTGCGGCCGCGCGGGTCCAGCGCACACGGACGTGGATTTGCCGCGTCCCTTGACCAGGGCGGTCCCCTGTGGGGGCCGCAGAGTTGTCACGCGGGGGCAGCGTGCCCCCCGCGTTGCTCGGCCGCTCGGCCGAGCCGAGCCGGGCCGGCCGGCCGAGCCGGGCCGGCCGGCCGAGCCGGGCCGCGCCCTGGGCAGGCCAGACCGGGTCCAGCCGGGCCGGACCCGGGTCGGGCCGACCCGGTTTGGTCGACCCGGTTCGGGCCGACCCGGGCCCAGACCCCCATCTTCGGACCGTTTCGGTCTTTTGCCCGTAACTTGAGCTACGGGCCTCCGAACGACGCGCTGTCAGTGGAAACGTGATCCTTGGATCGAGACGGTCATTTCGGTATAATGCACTCAAGGTTTCGGGATACTTTGGGTTCGGCCGGGTTGGTTCGTACACGAAACCAACCGGGCCCCCGGAGCGGAAACACTCATATCTTGAGCTCTGGACGTCTGATTGACGTGCTTTCGACTTTGTTGAATTCCTATAAGTGAGACGGATATTTTGGCTCACTCTGCCCGAGGTTTGGATTCAGGTGGAGTATGGTCAGGTTGGTTTTGCCTTAAAAACCAACCGGCCCCCTGGGACGAAAAAGCCAATAACTCTCAGACCAGGCGTCCGATTGATGCGCCGTCTGTGACGTTGAGTTCCTGTTGACGATACGGAACTTTTGGATACATCAACTCTGGACCTTGTGTTATTTGATGTATCAGCCTCTCGGCTCGTGGAGCGGACCCTCCCGAACGAGCTTGCTGTGTGCGGAAACCCTAGTGCTGGCTGCGACTTCGACGACGACGGCTGTGCAGAGATCCTCAGTGGACTGCGAAGATAAAGAGTGCTGGTCTTGTATCCTATGTGGGTCCCAGCCGTGCTTGTCTTGTATCCTATGTGGGTCCCAGCTTAGATGATTCAGTGCTGGTCTTGTATCCTATGTGGGTCCCAGCATAGATGAATCAATAAAGAGTGCTGGTCTTGTATCCTATGTGGGTCCCAGCCGTGCTGGTCTTGTATCCTATGTGGGTCCCAGCTTAGATGATTCAGTGCTGGTCTTGTATCCTATGTGGGTTCCAGCATAGATGAATCAATAAAGAGTGCTGGTCTTGTATCCTATGTTGGTCCCAGCCGTAATGGTCTTGTATCCTATGTGGGTCCCAGCTTAGATGATTCAGTGCTGGTCTTGTATCCTATGCGTGTCCCAACATAGATGAATCAATAAAGAGTGCTAGTCTTGTATCCTATGTGGGTCCCAGCCGTGCTGGTCTTGTATCCTATGTGGGTCCCAGCTTAGATGAATCAATAAAGAGTGTTGGTCTTGTATCATATGTGGGTCCCAGCCGTGCTGGTCTTGTATCCTATTTGGGTCCTAGCTTAGATGATTCAGTGCTGGTCTTGTATCCTATCTGGGTCCCAGCATAGATGAATCAATAAAGAGAGCTGGTCTTGTATCCTATGTGGGTCCGAGCCGTGCTGGTCTTGTATCCTAAGTGGGTCCCAGCTTAGATGATTCAGTGCTGGTCTTGTATCCTATGTGGGTCCCAGCCGTGCTGGTCTTGTATCCTATGTCGGTCCCAGCTTAGATGATTCAGTGCTGGTCTTGTATCCTATGTGGGTCCCAACATAGATGAATCAATAAAGAGTGATGGTCTTGTATCCTATGTGGGTCCCAGCCATGCTGGTCTTGTATCCTATGTGGGTCCCAGCTTAGATGATTCAGTGCTGGTCTTGTATCCTATGTGGGTCCCAGCATAGATGAATCAATAAAGAGTGCTGGTCTTGTATCCTATGTGGGTCCCAGCCGTGCTGGTCTTATATCCTATGTGGGTCCCAACTTAGATGATTCAGTGCTGGTCTTGTATCCTATGTGAGTCCCAACATAGATGAATCAATAAAGAGTGCTGGTCTTGTATCCTATGTGGGTCCCAGCCGTACTGGTCTTGTATCCTATGTGGGTCCCATCTTAGATGATTCAGTGCTGGTCTTGTATCCTATTTGGGTCCCAGCATAGATGAATCAATAAAGAGTGCTGGTCTTGTATCCTATGTGGGTCCTAGCCGTGCTGGTCTTGTATCCTATGTGGGTCCCAGCTTGGATAATTTAGTGCTGGTCTTGTATCCTATGTGGGTCCCAGCATAGATGAATCAATGCAGATAGCTGGTCTTGTATCCTTAGTGGGTCTCAGCTTAGATGATTCAGTATCTATATCTGATCATCCCTTTCACCTTTTCGACGATGTATACCTGTGTGAGCTGAATCCTGTGTTACTCTCCTTTGTGGATTGTGTTGAACTATCCTGTGTGGATTTACTGTTTACTCTCCTTTGTGGATTGTGTTGAACTATCCTGTCTGGATTTACTATTTACTCTCCTTTGTGGATTGTGTTGAACTATCCTGTGTGGATTTACTGTTTACATTCCTATGAGGATTAATTTTGCTCTCCTTCGTGGATTGTGTTGTGCTTTTCTGTGTGAGTATACGTTTTGCTTTCCTGTGTGGACTGAGTTGTGCTTGGGATCGGATGTTGGAGCCGAACGGGAATTGATGACTTAGGTATATGTATGGGCATATACCTAAGCTGTGTCGGTTGTTACTTCGTGATTGTATCTTTCCTTGTGGTTTATCCTTTGTGGATTTCGGGAGACCTTCGGGGGTCTCGGGGTCCCTACTGAGTAGCTTATACTCACCCCTGCATGGGATATGCCCACACTTCATTGTGTTGGTTGCAGACGACGGACAATGCAGCGGAATCGTGGTGGAGGCTTGCGGAGCAGGATGGTACCTGGAGGTGGACCACTGGGCGGGACGTACTCGGAACGGACGGATGGACCGAGGAGTTGTGGAGGCTATCTGTGCTCGCCCTTCAGGTGGGACTTCCAGAGGACGGCTCGATGCTGCGGCTTTTCTTTTCAGTTGCTGTTTTCCCCTTTGAATTGTACTTTACAGTTGGGATTGTATTTCCGGCCCCTTTTACTTTCAGCACAGCTTGCTACAATTTTTACTTAGTGTTTACCCTTTTCGCTTGCTTACTCTGTGATGATTGTTTACTTTACAAAGGCAATGTCTTCCCTGTTCACCGGGTTTTACACCTTGGTGCTAGTCGCCAACCCCTGGCCTATGGAAGGCGGGCTTGGGGTAGTCAAGACACGGGCCCCGTGGACGGGTCATGGCATGAATACCTTCTCCCAAAATCAACCTGTGATTCTCTTTTATTTTATTAATATTATTATATCAATTATTATCAACATTTTATCTTCAATATTTTATCTTTATTATTTTTTTTAAACCAACCCAACTCCACCCGTGATTTCCTCAATCCCTTCCACGATTTTCCTTTTCTTTTATTATCTATTATTATTTTATTCTTTATCATTTTATATAATTTTTATAAGTCAAAAGATATTTATATAAATAAAAATTATTTAAACAATATTTATATCATCAAATTTATTATATATATATATATATATCCTAAAGCAAGTCAAAAATTATAAATAAAAATATTTTAACAATACATTTTAAAAAGTAAAGTTTTTAATACTTTATTTATTATACTCATTTATAAACAAATATATATATATATATATATTATAAGATTAATAAGTTTATAAAAACGAAACTTATCAAAATTATAAGTTTATCTAATTTTTACTAAATTTTAAATATACATATCTTATCATTTGAAAATTGGATAAGGAAAAAAATATTAATACATTTATAAATTAAATAAAATTTTAATTATGAAAATATATTTATTCAATTATTATTATTATGTTTATCTATAAAACAATTACATTTATTAATAAAATACGTCACTTATTATTATCACTAAATATATATTTTTTATAAGTAAACACATTACATACATTTATAAAATATTTTCTTACATTATAATTTATTTAAAATTATTATTTTTACTGCAACACGGGGTGTTACATAAATCCAATATGTGGTGTGGTCAGAATGATTAAAAGATTTCTTAGATTCAAAAATAATTTACTTAGTCAAAACCAAGAAAAATACCCTAAATAGTAATGAAATCTAAAGATAAAGTTCATTGATTAATTTGAGACAAGTTGAAATGAGAAACACAACAATCAAATATGAGGTGTGCTCTAAATTATTAAAAGAGTGTTTCATGGATTTAAAAGTCATTAAAAACATGCGTTTGAGAGTAAAAACTGATAAAAAGACCAAAAATAGTGGTGAAATATTAAGAAAATGTCGTTTATTAATTTATGACCTATGCATATCAATAGAGCATCAATCGGGCATGTGGTATGGTCAGAATGACTAAAAAACAATTTTAGATAAGAAAAGTTATTAGAAGCAAGTGATAGGGTCAAAACTGATCAAAGACCTTAATTTTTTGTGAATTAATATAATAATGGTCACTGATTTATTTATGACATGTAGTAATCATCGACATTTCAATCTAATATATGGTGTTGTCGGAATGGAAGAAAAACCAATTTTTGAGTAAAAAGAGGTTAAAAATAAGTGATATGGCTAAAAAATAGAAAAAATCATTGATGATATCATAATAATATAATCATAGATTAAATTGTGACATGTAAGAATAAACGACACATCAATATGAAATGTGATTTGCTCAAAATGACGAAAACCACATTTTTATAGATTTTAATGTTTCTAAAATCATTTTTTAGTCTATCAAAGTTGGGGTAAAGATCTTAGACTGTCATGAAATATTTTTATAATGACCACTAATTATTTTATGGCATTAAAGATTGCATGACATATCAATCTGACATTTGGTGTGGTCGAAATAATAGAAAAAGTGATTTTAGATTAAAAGGTAATGAAAAAAATGATACGGTAAAAAATGAGCAAAAAAACCTTGGATTGTGAGGTAATATCCAAATAATGGTCACTAATTAATTTTTGAAAAGTAGGAAGGAATTATACATTAGCATGACAGGTGGTGTGGTCAAAATGACCAAAAAAGTAATTTTAGAGTAAAAGGGGTTGAAATCAAGTGAGACGATCAAAACATAACAAAATTATTATAGATTGGGATGAAATAGTATAACAATGATCATCAATTATTTTGTGACATATATGAAAATATAGTACATCAATCCCACATGAGTTGTACTTGAAATGGATGAAACTGCATTTTTATAGACTTAAGTCTTTAAACACGTTTGTTGGGTGATTAAAAGATAATGATTTTTGATTAATTTTTGACATGTAGAAATGGATGACACATCAATCTAGTGTGTTATGTGGTCATAATGACTAAAAAATAATTTTTAAGTAAAAAATAGCTAAAAATAAATTTTATGCCCAAAACTTATCAAACAATAACATATTTTCATAAAATCATAGAACAATGATTGTTGATTAAACATGTTTTAGATTTCAATACTATTAAAAGGATATTTATTTTTATACTAATATTTTCACACGTACCTATTCATGTTATTGGAAGTGAGCATTAAATTTTTTTTGGGGATATCGTAAACAAAAAAAGCAAATATTTAGGTGTTTTAATTTTTATGTGAAATACTAAATGGTAAATGTAAAAAACTATACAACAGAATACTTTTAGTGCATAACAAAACAAATTTAAAAAAACAAAAAAATATTGAGGGTGACATGAGAGAAAAGGGTAAACATGTATTTTAATTCATGTTTTCTAACTATATGAAAGTGATGTTCAGGATTCATATCCTCCCACGTTTTAAAATCCCAAAATATTATCCTTTAGGAAAAATTGAATTATGAGTGAATTCGGGCGAAAATAATCTTATTCATATTTTGATGGAAAACCACGATGGTAATGAAATAAGGAGGAGATATTTGTAAGGATAGTGACGAATGAATGTAATATTATAAATGTAAAACAAATAGGAAAGACTTGGATAAAAAACAATCGATCAAAATTTATCTATTCCATTAACACATACACATATAATTACACCACCCCACCGCACCCACATCAACCTATATATAGCACCAATTTTTATATAACAAATTCATAATTTAACTGAAATAAAAATTACATCTCAAATATATAAAAAAACACTATATTATAGACATTGAAAACAATGTTTTGTACAATTACATTAGCAAGTTCTATCACAAAAAATTCAAAAACATCAATGTTTCATTGTCTTTTACACACTCGAACCTTTATAAAAAAACACGATCATTGATAATCCAAATTTATAATAAAACAATTCTTATGTTAGTGATACTATAATGAAATAAATTAAACATAAATATAAAACAATACATTAATAAAATGTAAATTTTAAACTGAAACCACACAATTTGAGGCATACTAGGTACACCGTGTATCAAATTGATGTATACTTGATTCCTACTGGCCACAAATGACTTATGGATTTCTGTCCTAAATTATTAAAAAAATCTGAAGACATTTTCTTAGTTTTGATTATGTCACTCCCCTTTTTTACTAAAAGATAACTTTAAATTAGAAACACTCACTTTGAATCATATCAGTCACATCGTGTGTCAGTTTAACATGAGACCAATTTATACACATCACAAATGACTTATGAATCATTTCCCTAAATTATCAAAAAAATCTGAGTGTGTTTTCTCAGTGTTCAATGTGTTACACGTTTTGAACTAAAATGTCAATTTTAGACCGATAACCATCACTTTGACTCATACTGGACACAATGTGTATCATAATTAGGTGAGGCCGATTCCTACACGTCGAAAATGACTTAAGGATCATTGTATTAAATTATAAAAACAATCTAAAAGTGTTTGATCAGTTTGAGTATGTCACTTGTCATTTTTACTAAAATTAATGTGAATTTTAAATAAAAAGACATACTTTGAATCATGCTGGTCACACCATCTGTCGTATTGAGGTGAAACTAATTCCTACACATCAGAAATGACTTATGGATCATTGTTTGAAATTATCAAAACAATCTGAATGTGTTTGATCATTTTTGATCATGTCACTTGTATTTTTTTTACTAAAATGTCATTTTAAACTAAAAACATACACTTTGAGTCATTTCGGTCATATCATATTTCAGTTTCATGTGAGACTAATTTTTACACGTCAATAATAACTTACGAATCATCTTCCTAAATTACTGAAACAATCAAAGTATGTTTTCTCAATTTTCAGTGAGTGACACATGTTTTGATCTAAAATGTCAATTTTAAACTGATAACGAACACTTTGAGTCATACCAGATACACTGTGTATCAGATTGAGGTGCAACTAATTTGTACATATAACAAATGACTTATAAATCATTTTTCTAAAGTATCAAAACAATAAAAATGCGTTTTCTTAGTTTTTAGTATGTCACTTGTGTTTTTAACTAAAATGTAAATTTTAAATAAAAATACACACTCAGAGTCATATCGGTCACATTATGTGTCAGATTGAGGTGCGTCTAATTAGTTCACATAAAAAATGACTTATTGATCATTTTACTAAAGTTTTAAAAATATCCAAATTCATTTTATCAATTTTGAGTATGTACCTTGTGTTTTTTTACTAAAATGTCATTTTAAACTGAAAACATGCAATTTGAGTCATATCAATCACATAGTGTATTATTTTGACATGAGACTAATTACTAAACATAAGAAATGACCCATTAATCATTGTCCTAAATTATCAAGATAATTGGAGAAAGTTTTCTTAGTTTTCAGTGATCAACTCACGTTTGGAACTAAAATTATAGTTTTAAACTGATAATGGACACTTTGAGTCATATTGGGCACACCGTGTATCAGATTGAGGTTTTAATGATTCATACATGTCAAAAATGACTTATAGATTGTTTTTACAAAGTATATAAACAATCCTAATTTGTTTTATTGATTGTGAAAATGTCCCTTTTGTATTTTACTAAAATATCAGTTTTAAATAAAAAGACACACTTGGAGTCATGTCGCTCACACTATGTGTCGGATTAATGTGAGGCTAATTAATACATGTCAAAAATAAGTTATGGATCATTTTCATAAAGTTTCAAAATAATCTGAATGAATTTTCTCAGTTTTGAGTATGCCACATGTGTTTTTTTACTAAAACATCATTTTAAACAGAAAACACGCTCTTTGAGTCATGATAGTTACATTGTGTATCGGTTTGATGTGAGACTAATTCCAACATGTCAAAAATATATTATGAATATTTATCCTAAATTATAAATAAAATATGACTATGTCTATTTTATTTTCAATGAGTGACACATCTTGAACTAAAATGTCAATTTTAGACTTATAATGGTCACTTTGAGTCATATTAGGCACACTGTGTAGCTAATTAAGGTGATAAGGATTCGTACACATAAAAAATGACTTATATATCATTTTTATAAAGTATAAAAACAATCTGAATTCATTTTCTATGTTTTGAGTATGTCACTTTCCATTTTTACTAAAAATTAATGTCAATTTTAAATAAAAAGAGACACTTGAAGTCATAGTTGTTACACTGTGTGTCAGATTGAGGTGAATATGATTCTTACATGTCAAAAATGACTTATAGATTATTTTTCTAAAGTATCAAAAAAATCTGAATGAGTTTAATCTTTTTTGAGTATGTCAGTTTTGTTTTTTTCTAAAATGTCATTTTAAACTGAAAACAGACACTTTTAGTCATACCAGTCACGTCGTGTGTCAGTTTGATGTGAGACTGATTTATACACATAAAAAATTAATTGTGAGTTATTTTACTAAATTATAAACACAATTGGAGTATTTTTTCTTAGTTTTTAGTGAGTGTCACAAGTTTTGAGCTAAAATGTCTATTTTAAACAGATAAGAGACACTTTAAGTCATATCGGGAAAACCGTCCATCAGATTGAGGTGCGGTAGATTCCTATATATTATAAATGTCTTATGGATCATTTTACAAAAGTATCAAAGCAATATGAATGCATTTTATTGGTTTTGAGTATGTTACTTTTGTTTTTTACTAAAATGTAAATTGTAAATAAAAAAACACACTTGGAGTCGTACTAGTCACACTGTGTGTCAAATTAAGGTGTAGTTGATTCCTACCAATTTATTTGTTTCCATTATCTCAATTGTAGCCTCTAAGTCCAAACTCTCATGAGAATCAACATCTTCAAAAAACCACCCATACTCGAGTAAAATAATCCACCAGTATAAGAATCAAATTCATATGTTAGTAATACTATAATGAAATAAATTAAACATAAATATGAAATAATACCTTAAAAGCATTTCAATTTTAAACTGAAACCACACAATTTGAGTCATAATGGGTACACTATTTATCAAATTGAATTATGGTTGATTCAAACATGCCTTTTTAGTCTACAATTCATTCAACATCATGGGTTATCTAACAATATTATTGTTTGATAACTCAGAATTTTGATTTTATTGGAGAATAAAAATAAAACTGCATTATCATAAGCACAACATCCTTGTTGACAGCATTATCATAGTACATGAGTGAATCATCCTTGTTGAAAAAATCATTTCTTCATGAAATCTTTGAAAATTAAAAAAATAAGTATCTGATAAAAATGGTAAGGAAATTTACTAAAAAAGTACATAAAATGATGAGAAAATCAACTAAATAAGTAGTAGTAAGTCACATCTACATGATATATGTGTACGTTCTGACACCAGGTATGCTTCCCAGTCATTTCTAAACAATTCTATTTTGTATTGTGAATACGAGGATGTTCTAAAGTCATTGTATTTCTGAAAAAATATAAATACACAAAGGATTAATAATTATTTTAAATAAAATAGTAATTATCTTAAAAAATACATCTTCGGGGATTCTAGTTTATTGATGGAATATAATATCTATCACAAATTTTCAAACATAATAACCACAATATTTTCCATTGGTTTGTTTTATAAACTATTAAAACATTGAAAAAAATATGTAATTTATTTTGATATGTGTTTTGATAGTGAAATATTAAAATATATACCTTAATACTTATCCACTTGTAGAAGTCGATAGGCTCCTTATATGCATGGACTGTCATCATTCCATGATTTTGATGATATTTAAACACCACCTTATCATAACATAATTCTCATTAAAATATAATATAAAACATGAAACTTGAAGTTTAGTTCTAAAACATTTATATAGTGTTTTACGAATTGAAAAATTTCATCACATGAGATTGGTTTGTTGAGTATCCTTGAAGTGAATATAGAAAACAAATCTTTAGACTATCCAAATTTACTTAAATGAGTATCCAATGTTTTATAAAAAAAGAATAAATAATGAAAGGAATGAAAACATATTTTATAAGATTAAATTGTAGTGTTTTAACCCTACATCATTGGTAATAAGAAAATTCTATTATCCATAAGTTTTCTTTCAAACACTACAGCCAATTTTTCTACTATTGCATCAATTTGATCTTAATCCAATGATGTTAGCTATATATAAGTGATGTGAGGACTAATGAGTCCATATTTATGTTCACAGGTTAATCCCTTTAAATTCTATTGATATAGACACCTGTAAAAAATATAAATTGTATTTAGTCATAATTATCATATTAGATTTTCTATATGAAAAACAAATCATGAAAACACACCTCATATATACATTTACAACTGAGAATCCTAGCCAGTCACACTTGAGGATTTCATTTATATTCTCAAGATAAATGTAGTAGGTAATAGATTCTCCATACACTTATTCTTCAAAATCAACTATGACATTACTACCACTTTATAACCTTGTATCTGCATGAAGCTTCAATGTTAGTAAATGTGGATATTGAATGGGTGGGGTAAAGGTGATTTGTAAAGATCTTTTCAATTGGTTGTCTAATTTAGACTATTTTGATTTGACCTTTCATTTAACCCCTTCCATTTTCCTGTTTATAATAAAATTCATTAGTTTATACCTTTTTTTCATTAATTATTAAAGGTTTTGCATGAAAAATAAATTAGAAATAAATACCTCATTGTTGAAATGTTTTTTACAAGATCTAACTACCATGCTACGAACGTTCCAATAGCTTGCTCGACCGTAATAATATCTACATCATCAAGTAGAATAGGTATCTCAATGCTCATCTCATGAGATATGTTAATACACACTCTCATGTGAACTATTGGAATTTTTCTATTGTGTAGAATATCTTATTGGATATTAAACATGGTATCCCACACAATAAAGTGATGTGTGGGTGTTGATAGATATCAATCACAATCATTTTCACCCTATAAAATATTAGTAAAGGAAATATATCAATGTATTCCTGATTTTCATTTCACAGAAACAATTATGAGAATATTCATTACCTCATCTAAGATAGCCCTTTTAGGGGAATGACTCACCTCAAAGCTGGTGGGGTGGGGGAGGGGGTGGGAGATCTTCACGCAGTGGTTGTTCTTGTGTTGTTTCTTCTCTTTGATTCCTTCTAATAACATTTTCTAGAAATTATGACTTATAATTAAAATTTTCTTCAAGAGAAACTAATCGTGTATGTATCTCTTCAATTTTTTATCTTTATCTCCCTCTTCATTTCTTTTCTCAAAATATATTCAGAGTGTCCCTCCAAAACCAGCTCCTCTGGCATAACAATAATATTTTGGATACTTCAAGGCCACTGATAGTATTTTTTTATCTAGTACGGATGATGATTCCATTTTCTAAGTCAAATAAAAAATATAGGAAACTAAGTAAGAATTGTTATATAATACTGATTTAAAGAAAAAAAATTATTATGTCATACCCACACTTTCTTCCCACACTTTTTGTGTGTTTTCATCCATTAGTATCCCATATTTATTTTCATATCCCTCCTTCCATAGCACATGATGTGGGAAGGAAGTGGATTTGTATTTGGATTCATCAATCTACGTATAAATAGAGGAACACAATTATGTTGTTGTTTTAAGTCGCATAAAAGTATTATGGAAGATTTAAAATATGTACCAATTATTTTCAAGTGAATCATACCCTATCCTTGATTTAAAATAGGGGTACATTGGTTTTTTTCTACTCATTGCTTATTTTCAGCACTTAGTTGTTGTTTCATAAATCAACAATTCATAATCAAAGTGATTAATAAACGCATTGTCAAACAATGTATTACCAATCACAATTAACTTGAAAAGATGTATCCTCATAAAGACCAATAAACAAATCCCATGCTTCTTAGATTATCAGGTGTGCATACATCTATTGTGGGTGGGGGTTTATTGTCCCATTAGCATATTTGAGATGAACCATCATTAGAATTGCGCAAAATACTCTATGATCCTTTCTGCACATGAACCTCAGCCTAGTTGGTTAGGACTCCTTAAGTGCATCCATGAGACCCAGGTTCGAAACCAAGTGGAAGAATAATTCCGGGTTTCTATAGAAGTATTGTGTGGTTACTGTAAAAGGAACAATAGAATTTACTGTAGCAGGTATTGTTCAGTATTGTAGCAGACAAAACTATTCACCTTGGGCCACTGGTTTGGGCTTGGAGTCCTTTAGGATTTCAGGCCACCTGGTCCTTCATGTCAGTAAGGCTTTTAGTCCTCCTTTAAGGCCTTCGGGCCACCTCAAGGCCTTCGGGCCACATGATCAGTGCAGTTTCCCTAGACAAACTCTACAGAAAAGTAGCAGCCCCAGAGGAGGATTCAGATCAAGTGAACTCACCAAAATTGAACCAAGTGGATTTTTCAGAATGAGAGGGTATGGATATGCCATAGTGACTAGCCTATGATTGCATGGGAAGCCTAGCTAGATGGTCATGTAGAGGTGGAGAGCTACTATCACGATGAAAATGCTGGGTAGGGGCAATTCTTTGTAGATAGTCTGGTTGAATTCCCTAAGACCTTTGGGTCATGTAATCTCCTAAGCCTACATGAAATTTAATCTATAATCCTACGAGCTTTGTAAGGGTTCCCCTCATCCCATAAACCGGGGTTATCAAAAATCAATAAAAATGAAGGCCTTTAGGCCATTCGGGCTATGATCCTTTCTAGAAAATATTAATACAAATTTCTTTCAGGATTCATCTACTATAAATGCACTCTGTAATAGATTATAAAGTGTAAGTAAATGTTTCATTATTTTTTTAGTAAAATAAAGAATGTATATCATAATATTACCCTAATATATTCCAAAATTAGAGTCTCAAGTATTATATAAACATGGTTCCATGAATCTATATCATTCGACACGTGATGCTGAGTGGTGAGACCATTGAAAAAACTAAACCTGGCCTTATTGGGGTTAACAGCCTAACTGCATTCATTCCATTCAACCTAGAATTTTATGTTTTTGTTTTTCTCTTTAATAATTTTTTCTAACATTATCACGCTAAGACACTCATATTTTTTTTTGGGAAATTTTTTCTTTATCATCTATCATTTCATCGAGTTCAACATCATGAATATGTTGTTCCTCTAGATTAGTAGCATCAACTCATGTTGAAGGTTGTTGTTCCTCAGCACTGGGAGCACAAGAAGGATGAGAAACCCATTGTTCCTTAGGATTGGGTTCATTGGAACATGTAGAAGATATTATTTTCAAAAGTGATTGAAAATTTAATTTATATTACAAAAATGAAAAAATAAATAGACAATAAGATGAGGCAACAAAATGTACATTACAATATAAAATAGAACATTATTATTGAACTCATTTTTTAAATATTGAAGATATTTGACTCCTCTATCGAGTATTTGAATCCCTTCATTGTGATCTTCTATAAAATTCAATACCCAATCTATATTAGGACCACTTCAAAATTATTTCTACATCCCAATTAAAGGTTCATCCTCAGTTGAATTTTCATTTGACCCTTCAATGGGTTTGGTTGATAACAAAATAGATGACCACTTTCAGTTTGTGGGATCTAGAACATAAAATACTTATAATGCCTATTATACAATTATAAACAGTTCTTCTTTGTACCCTTACTGAAATACACTTTCAAAAATCCCAATTCATCTATTTTAACAACACTCCTTTTATCAACCCACTTACATTGAAAAATTGGTACTTGGAATGTTGTATAATCGAACTCCCATATTTGTTTGATGATGCAAAAGTATGACATATCTTCATAAATTGTAATTCTATCCTAGGTACCAGATACATGCATCAATTAAACCACATGTATAACATCACTTTTACATGGTACTACATTCATCAAGTTCATTTTATAGGACATATAATCATTAATTACATAACCATTATAAGATAATACATGAACACTTGGTCCTATGGCTAGTCATTGAAGTTGTTCTGAAATTAAATTTGAATTTTTAGTTGAATACTTAAAAATATGGTCTCAAAACCATCCTATAAACTATTAATTTTGTGTATTTGATATCCCCCTTTTAGTCCTTTTATTGATTCAAATGACTAAGAATTTCATTGTGGGTTTTAACATATGGGGAGACCTCTTAATTGTTATGAAGAATGTAAAGTTGGGCCTGATCTTGATCTATTATAGTGAGTGTGACAACATCTATTACAGAAATTCCTTCACCCACAAGTCATCTAGTGTAATGATATTTCATTAGACCAATGCTTTCCACACCAAATAGGTAGTTGGTAGATAATTCAATGGGTTCCTAAAAAATATATCACTCCTTAATACAACCTTATATCCATATTCAATTTTTGACATACACTTTCAAAATCATCATATACCATTCAATGAGGTACATCCTTCTATAATATATAGGATCACTTAGTCAAATCTCTCTTACCAAGTGAACAATCAAGTGAACCATCATATCAAAAAATATTGGTGGGAATAAAATTTCCAATTAACATAATATGAAAACAATTTCCTCTTCCATAGTTAGAAATTTCAACAGGTCTATAACTTTGCTACATATATCTTTGAAAAAGAAATAGAGCTTGGTTAATGTATGACATACATTATTGGAAAAAATGAAATGTAAAGATATAGAAATTAAATCTTATATCAAAATATTATAGTCATGTGATTTCATACCCCTTAACTTTAAATCAATAATTCACATGATAATATTGATATGAGATAAATACCCCTATATAACATTTAAATCATTCAATAAGTTTCAAAATTTATATCCCTCCTTCTTGGAAAGAGTGTAAGCAACTAGAGTAATAAAATTCAATTGTTCACCCTTCAACAAAACCAACTCTTTTTGTATTATTTTTTCAATCAGGTTCAACCTAACCTTAATTGCATCCTTTGTTTTCTAGGTGTGTTTATTAATTTTCCAATAACACTATCACATACATTTTTTTCAACATTCATAACATCAAGAAAATTTCTGATTCACAAACAATTCCAGTATGGAAATTAAAAAAAAACTGATCACTTTTTCCAATCAGTTTTCGTAAGTTTTTTGAAAAAACTGTTTACCAAAACCGATGTACATATCTTTTACTTTCTCAAACAATTGATCACCTATTAGTGGAGACAACAATATAATTTTTTCTAAAATCACATAAAATTATGTCATCCAATATCAGTACTTATTTCACCAGGTTAGAAATCTATGATATCCTAGAAACACAGTCTTCAATGAATGTTTCAACCCATTCAACTATGTACCTTGTTTAAAAATGGGACATCCTTGAGTTCCTTTAATGATATATCCCAAAATATTTATATAATATGTAAGGCCATTTATTTCCCCATACAATATGAATTTCAACATTAAATATGAATTTATATAAGTATTATATAATGTAACACTTGAATCCCACAATAATTTCAAATATTCGATCAATGGAGCCAAATAAACATCAATACCACCTCCTGGTGTTTTTGGTCCTGATATAAGAATAGATAAAATAATGTATTTTTTTTCATACATAAACATAGTGGAAAGTTATAATTTACCAATATAAATGACCATTTACCGTGATTACTATTTTAAAAACCAAAAGGATTCACTATATCTATAGATAACGTAAGTGGAATGTTTTTCAGCCCGTTTTCAAATTCAGGATACTCATGATCAAATATCTTCCACTAAGGAGAGTTTGTCGGGTGACAAAGTTTCCTATATTTATTTATTTTACATGCATGCTACATCAATTGCCTTGTAGTATCCTCACTTGTATATAGGTTCCAAAACCTTGGAATGATTCGAAAGTACCATACAACTTTCGTAGGACCCGATTCATCTATCTTATATCGAGAAACACCACACTTTAGGAATTCTTTAAGTGATTTGTGGTCCTTGGGAAATAGTATACATTCATTTGAATAGGCATGTATTCATCATCATTAACACCTATAGTAATATTCTCGATACAATCTTTTTTTTTCCACACTTGTAATCATATAAGATGATCCATAAAACATAGTGTTATCCCAGTCACTAGCTACATTCAGTTTTCCCCATGTTTATTCCAACATTTATAACATTGATCTATTCTATGATAGATCAAGTTTTATTACAACTTCTATGGACGGATTAGTCTTGAATAATAACATCTTAAACACAAACAAAGGATTTGAGAAGGGACATATGCATGATCTTTTACAAACTTGATGAACTCTTTCACACCATATTAATACTATTTTGTCAAACTATTGACATCCATCAATTTTTGATTCATATACATACAATTTTATTCCCTATTATAAATATTTATAAAAATAAAAAAATGCAAAAATGGGGCCTTTCAAATAAGGGGAACCTAACTTTTGAATGTTTAAAATAATTTTAGTATTCTTTGAAGGAAATGGGTAATTGAATTTAAGAAAAGAATTACTCCATTGGTGGTAGGTGTTATCCAATGAATTCATCCACAATGATCACTCATACCTAGTATGGGATGAATACTACTTAGGGTAGTTCAAGAAACATAGGTGAATGTTTAGATGTGATTGGGGGTGATTCTGAGGCAAAAAAATGCAATAATCACTATTCAGGAGATGAAGATGATGAGGATGACAATCGTCTCCTTAAATCAAAATGTTCCTAGGTTCGGTAGTTGGTGAAGCACCAGAAAAAATTTATTAGTTTGGTGTCTGAAGTTGAAGAAAGCAGCTGCAGCAGTCTGATCCCTATAAGGGGATCCCTTATTGGAGTGACCATGAGAAGGCTAAGTTGGATGGTATTACACACACTCATTTTGAGATAACCGTTTCAGTTCCAAAATTCAAATCAAGCATTCAATTAATCCATGAAAAGGAAAATTATTTTGGTCTAAGGACTAAATTTCAGTAGCACCTAGCTTCCTATGAGGCCATGTTAATACATTGTTTCCATTTTCTAGTTTCATACTTCATATAAAAAACAAACCAATACTTAGTTTTATGGAAGTATTTTGATAAGTGGTTAGTGACCAAAGTGAATATCTAATTCAAGTGGGTAATGTGGGATATTCATTCAACTTATGAATTAATGTAGGAATCCAATTATGTAAAATACAACTTAACCATATTAACTAACAAAAACACGAGTAGGATCACTTAAGAAGAAAATGTTTGTGACCTGTCAATACTAAAAAAGAAAGGAATATGGTGTTCTAAACATGATTAAAAATAAAAATTGTTTACTATTCAAAGAATAATTTAGAGATACAATCTACTAAATAATAGAAGATCATTTATTTATATAATTGTGGGACTATGAGGAAGTATTAAAAAAATGGATAGAAGTATATTATTTCCATTATTGAAAAATTTACCTCAATTAAATCTATTTTCTTTGAAAGACATATATCATAAGATCTAAATATCTTTAAATTTTGTAGATGAAAAGTATAGAAGGATTTTAATTTCTCCTTATAGATGATCCACAAAAAAATGGAATGGAATTTATAAGGGGAACAATTGATTATTATTTTAAGAATCATGATATTCACCACGAACATAGTGTATCATATACTACATAATAAAATGTTATTTTTGAACAGAAGAATAATTTTTTTATTGATATGGCTCGACTATTGCTTATAGAGAATACTACATTATAAAAAAACTCGATGAACTTATTCAATCTAATTTCAAATCACAAAAATCCATTTTAAATTCAATGTGAAATTTAAAAGATCGTTCATTGGGGTTGTTGTTGAAAGAAAAAATATCATCCTCATTCTAAAAAATCATTGAAATCCAATTTATTAACTTTTAAACCAATCATTTAACCTTAAAATCACATTTGCATTATAAAAAACTAATGAATCTTTATTAGTTTTTAAAAATTATTATCACTGCTAAAAAACATGTTCCCCTTTATTTAGGGGTGTCCATACCCGAACCGACCCGATGGGTTCGACCCGACCTGACTGAGTGGGGTCGGTTTGGGTCGGGTTACAAAAAAAAACCCTGGGTCGGGTTACAAAATAAAACCCTGGGTCGGGTTCACATCAGGTCGATTTTATATGGGTTGGGTTGGGTCTCGGGTTGGGGTCATTTAGACCTGACCCAACCCGTGACCCGATGGGTGGCCAACCAAAAAAAAATTCCCTAAAATTTTGTTGTCTCAGCCACGTGAGGGCCAACCTCACTTGCCCTCGAAAACATTTCTCTCCTCTCCTCTCCCTCGCGCTATCGCCCTCCTCCTATCCCCCCCAAAGAAACCCTACCCCCCTTCTTCCTCTTCCCTCACGATTGACAATAGTCCTCCCTCCCTCCCTCACACGAGTCGCGCTCTGGCCTCGTCTCAGCCAGCCAGCCTGATCCACCTCTCTCTCCCGCCAACCGACCCCGACCTTCCCTCGTGGCGAATAAAGAAACCCTAATATCTCTTCCTTCACTTGCGAGTTACGGTCGGATGAAACCCTACCCTCCCTCTCCTCCTTCATCCTTCCCCGAGTTTCCCCAACCCTTGGCTTGTGGTGCCTCCTTCTCCTATATAACAGACTAACAGGTAAGCAATTTTTACTCTAACCCCTTATTAGTGGTGGCAGGGCTTTGAATTTAATTTTGTTGTTGATTTTTTAGTATTTATCTTTATTTTAAAGGTGGATTAAAATAGGATTGACAAAGTTGGGTTTTTGGTGTGCTTTTCGGCACCTCCTCCTGTAGCCTATTGCTGCGTGTGCGTGCGGTCTGGATTGGTTAAATAACTGGTAAGCACTTTTCATTGAAAACCCCTATTAGTGCTTTGAATTTGGTTGGTGATTTTTTATAATTTGTCTATATTTTACTCCATTGATGAGTGTGTTATCACCTATTGTTTATACTTGTGAGAATTCATTTGATTATATGAATTTTTATTCATGTTTCCTAATTTTGGATGAGTTAATTTATTAAATTTAATAGGGTGTGTGAGTTAGAGGTCAAATTTTATTTTATTGTTTTGTTATAATGCCTTAGGGTAGTGTGCATCTCACAGTAAAAAATTTTATTTATGTTAACTACATCTTTTTATCCATGACATGAGGAACCTAGGTTACCAAGTGTAAATTTTAGGAATGTTTCCTAAGTGTGATAACTTGGCTAGACACCCATACCATAGTAGAGTGTTATAACTAGCTAGTGGGTCTGTCTTTCACCAATTAGGCTTTTTAAAAGTAATTTGGGCGATGAGTCGTGTCACCATTAACTTATTGATAGAAGGTTCAATGTATGAACTCTAAGAGAAACATGTTCCATTAGCTCCTTGTGTGTTTCTACATGGATTATACATTATGTTGTGATCATTGATTATTTTTGGAATATGAGTTGTAACATTTTTTTATGTGCTTATATTGGATCTTTTTGAGTAATAATCATGGTGGTGAGACTTGAATTTTATTATTATTGTCAATTAGTTAGGACTTTATGTATTTTTATTTTATTAATTATTCCCTTTGACAGCAGCTAGCGATCATGGAAGGTGATAAAATAAGTGGTTCTAATCCTCGAGTTGGTGCAAGAACCCAAAGTCAGATGGTGTCCACTATAAATACACATTCAATAGAAATAGGAGGGGGGAGTAGTAACATACCAACTGAAGAAAGTGAGGGTAATATGTCTCCTAAAAAGGTAAAAATTCCTAAATATCTTACTGGCTCTAGAATTTCTCAAGCTTGGGATCATTTTCATAAGAAAAATGGTAGAGTTATTTGTAATTGTTGTGGAAAAGATTATGCTTGAACATCTGGACAACATGGAACTAGTAATGTGAATAGACATTTCATAAGGTGCAATAAAAATCCACACAAAAATCTTGACAAAAGTCAAACCACTCTTGTTCTTAGGAAGAAGTGTGAAGATGAGGATGATGGGATGGTTAAAATTTCAGTAGCTCATTTTAACTAAGAAGTGTGTAGAATAGCTCTTGCTAAAATGATAATCATTGATGAGTTATCATTTAAGTATGCTGAGAATCGAGGTTTTAGAGAATTTATTGAAGTTGTTCAACCTCAATTTCAAGTTCCATCTAAGAAAACAGTTGTTAGGGATTTCTTCTAGTTATATTTGGCTGAGAAAGAAAAATTGAAGTCTATGTTTGATATGTTCTCTCACATGGTATGTCTTACCACTGACACATGGACTTCAATTCAGAATCTGAATTATATGTGTTTGACTGCACATTTTATTGATGATAATTGGATATTAAAAAAAACCATCTGGTTTTTTCTTATTGCGGATCATAAAGGGGAAACAATTGGCCGAGTATTAGAACAGACATTGAAACAATAGGGGATTGAAAGGATTAACACTGTTACAGTGGATAATGTTGGTTCTAATAATACAACGATCAGTTATTTGGTGAGGAGGGTTAATTATTGGAATGGGTCTATTCTTAATGGAGAGTATATTCACGTTAGATGTCGTGCACATATTTTAAACCATATTGTTAGTGATGAGTTAAAGGAAATATTGACATCAATTTCTAGAATAAGAGTTTCTTAAATTTTTTTGAGAAGTTCACCTTCAAGATTGGATCTTTTCAAAAGCATAGCCGAGGAGTTAAAAATTCCTAGTAAACAGGCCATAATTCTTGATGTGCCTACTAGGTGGAATTCTTGTTAGTTTATGTTGGATGTTGCAGAGAAGTATGAAAAAGTATTTATTCTCCTTGAATAGGATTCAAGTTTTAGGAGTGCTCTTGTATGTGAAGGTGGGGCTCCTACAACATATGATTGGGAGCGTGTTCATGTATTTGTAAAGTTCCTAATAATTTTTTTATGATAGCACTGTTGAGTTTTCTGGTTCTATGCATGTAATATGTCACACATTCTTTCATACACTTTGTGACATATATAGAAAAATCAATAAATGCATGAAGAGTCATGATATTACTATTACAAAGTGTATGAAAGAATGTGTCACAAATGGATGAAGAGTCATGTAATATGTCACACATTCTTTCATACACTTTGTGGAAGTTGTTCTTGATCCTCGATATAAATTGGAATATGTTCAGGATAGTTTTGAAATGATGTTTAATGTTGAAGAAGACAAAAATCAGTTGATCAGTAAATTAATAGAGGTTATGAATAATCTCTATGAGTTTAAAAAATGTAGATATCCCATTACAGTTGGTGATAAATGTGAGTCCAGTTCTCATCAAGAGTCACATATTCCTGATTCTAGTACCGATAGTGAGGATAATGAAAAATGGAAAGATGAATATAGATTAAAGAAAAGGAAAAGGCAGCTGACACAAAAAAGGAATGAACTAGAGAGATATCTTGATATTGATTATTGTGAGAATGATTTTTAAGGATTTGATATTTTGAGTTGGGGGAAAGGAAAGGAAAGAAAATATCATGTTTTCTCATGCATTTCTAGAGATATTCTATCAATTCCTTTAACTACGATATCTTCAAAGTCAGCTTTTAGTATATGAGGACAAGTCCTTGATCCATTTCATAGTTGTTTGAATCCCAACACTGTTAAAGCATTAATTTGATCAAAAAATTGGTTTAGAAAGTATAAACAAATTGACATTCGAAAGCAACTAGAAGAAGTTGAATCGATTGAATCAGGCACTACCATTAAAAATATTTCAATTTTATATCATTTTTCATTTTTCAATTATAAATGTTTATTTGAAGAATTAAAATACTGAATTGTTCTTTCTTTTGTTGTGTTTTTTAAGATATGTCACCATCCATCACAATTCATGATCAGAGTTTCACTATCTAAAGTAGAATAAGCAAGGATGATGGAGACCTCTTAATTAAGGTATAAATTTATGATTACTTTACAAAATATTTTCATAATACTGTCATCACATATGAGTTTTTATAGATCTTTTTGTCTGATATAGGATAGGTTTGTGATTCTTCTTTAAATATGGTTGATGACTCAGTGAAGTATCAACTAACTACCCACTACCTTATTTGATATTGAAATGGCTATAGATGAGTGTTGCATATTTCATCCATTTTCATTCATTTCTGATTTTTGAATAAGCATGTTCCTGCTTGCTACCTGTAATGTTTTCAGTTCATTCCTTCCATGTACACACTCACAAATCAGAGGGGCACAATTCAAATCCTCACTTTCCAGGATTGGCAATTATTATTCATGGGTGACAAACATTTTTTTGTTGGACATTAGATTAAAAACTTGGAAAAAAGTTCTTTTTGTTAACTGGTGGAATATGATATAGAAAAAAAAATTAAAGTTGAGGCCCTACATATCGTATTACAAAAAAATATCAAATGAGTTAGTCTATGTAAAGTATAATATAGGTCACTCATTAGGCCTAATCTAACTAAGTTTCGATATCATTTTAAGTGTTTGTCACAAAACCAATTAATTATATGATAAATGGCTCAACATGGTATTTCAATTATTCTATTATTCTATGTTTTTTTTCAATGTGAAACTATAATTCCTTCAAATTTGGGGATTCTCCTTGGCTACACCAAAAAGGACTAGTTTTCCATCATCAGAGGTTAAAAAAATGATAATGAAATAAGAGTAGTGGTTAGTAGTTCATGAGTGTTTCATATCCAAGAGTCAGCCCTCCCACCCCCCTTCTTTCAGAAATTGAATTCTTTTTATAGACCAATGATCGTTTATTTTTTCATTCTTTCCTCTATGTGAGAGGAACATGGTTCTTCATAGAATTTAGTTAAATATTCATTCATTAGGTATCAGGTTTACTTTTTATTGAATAGTTGACACACCACTAGAATGAAGGGTCTAGACGGCTTTTTATAAGGAATCAATGTTCACCCATAATCCATCCCACTGTCTTTTTTGATAGTGGAGTCTCTATGATTTAAAACATCGTTCGAATGGAAATATGTTCTTGGGATTTTAGATGATGGTATTCATTTATTCATTTTTCACCTAAGAATAATTTTTTTACCCACGAGACATCACAATATGCTAGTATCTGCAACTCGGATTCTCCAATCATTAGCTAGAAAATGAAAAAAGTTTATTTTTACTTGGTGCTTCATTTCTTGGAAGAATGGATTTTCATTCTTACTTTATGTTAGAAAACATACACCCACCTATGCTTCTATTTTATGGTGAAAAAATCTTATCAAAAACATATTTTGACATTACATCCTTGTTTACTTTTGATTCTCATGGAATCTTGGTAATTTTTTACCCATCTTGGGTGTAGATAGGTAGTGATATCCTTCGATATATAGTGTAATTCCAATGATCCCATAGAGGATATGCAGGTATGGAAGCTTTGCTCAGAGTGCATTCAAATATATTTCATCCTTGATTGATACAGAGCTCCGATTGAATCTAAGTACTATAGTGACTCTCTTGAAAAGGTATATTCACTCATTTATCATCCTAAATACATGTGTGGAAATTTAATGTGGAACTATTAGGGTTAGTGGAACAATACATTTCCTCATAGTGGTGGATGATAAATAGTGGTAGTGACTTTTTGGAGAAATAGGCTGCACTCAATGGAATAAATCCCTAGGCTCCATGCTGATATCCACACATAAGAGAAGAGTCAAGTTTCTAGTAAAGATTTTAATTTATAATCTTATTTTGACATTTCCTGGGTTTTTTATTTTTTTATAAATCTTGTTCATGCTTATCATTGTCCCCTATTTCAATGTTGATCATCACAGAGCTTGGCGGTGCACAGTTTCTATAGTGGTGAGGGTTTAGACTTATCTAGGGTCCCAAAAAAGTTTTTTAAAATCAATGGGTCATTAAGGATGAATGTGAGAACAACCCTGAAACTTTCTTTGGAATCCATGTCATCTCCTCTTCAATCACCCTAATGTATTCAGAAATCGCAGTCGCAGCTGGCCAGGTGAGGGATCTTTGCCCTTGAAACACCTCTCTTGATGGTCTCGTTTGTTGGTTTGGTGAGGATTAAAAGTACTGACTTGCCTTGTGGGTTGGTGCTTACAATGTTTCATACTACCTACGTGTTCCTGCATGTTCTAGGATTGACCATTTTCATTCATTTCCTGCAATGTTTTCCCTCCAGCCTACCTTGCAATGTTAATGTTTTCATTTCATTCCCTCATGCTACCTGCAATGTTTTCTTTGTACCTAGGTAGGTAGGAAATTATTTAGACCATTATACTAGTTTTATCCTCTATTTAAATGTGGTTCTACATGATTGTGAATTACCCATTTGATTCTATGTTGCACCAACTGCACCATAACCTGAATTTATGGTGAAAAATAGAGCTGGGTCTGGATGCACATAGGGGTCCTACTACGGGTTCGGTATGGGGGTGGAGGGGCTGGGTTTGGGGGATCTGGACGGGGGTCTGGGGAGGAGGGGATGGGTCTGGGGGGCTGCCCAGGGGGCTGGGTCTGGCTGCACACATGGGTGAGGGGGCTGGGTCTAGCCGCACAGGGGCAGTCTGGCTGCACAGGGGGGCTGGGTCTGGCTGGACACAGGGGGGATGGATGGGGCTGGGTCTGGCTGTACAGGTGGCTGCACAGGGGCTGGGTCTAGCTGCACACAGGGGGGAGGGATGGGGGTGGGTCTGGATGTACAGGGGGCTGGGTCTGGCTGCACACAGGGGGGGAGGGGGATGGGTTTGGGTGCACATGGGCTGGATCTGGCAGGCTGGCTGCACATAGTGGGGAGGGAGGGGGCTTCTGGCTGCACAACGGGGGGTCCTACGAGTTGGGGTCACACGGGTTGGGTCTGGGGTGTAGTGCAGGGGTTGGTTCTGGGGTGTAGTGTAGGGGTCAAGTCTGGGGGGGAGGGAGGGGGCTGGGTTTGGGGGGCTGGCTCGGGCTGGGTCGGGCTGGCCCAGGTTGGGTCGGGTTCACTGAAGTAACCCAACCCAAACTGACCTGACCCACATAGGGTTAGGTTGGGTCAGGTCCTTCGACCATGAGTCGGGTAACCCAACCCCAATGGGTTGGGTTAGGTTGGGTCAGCTGCCCGCGAAGTATGAGACCCAACCCGACCCGACCCGAACCTTTCTCCTCCGGTTGGTCCATAGAACACCCTCGACCCGACCTGACTCGACCCATGGACACCCCTACCTTTATTTAAAACAATTTTTTTTAAAAATGTTTACCCATTTTAAAAATTAGTTGGAAAAACAAACACCAAATTCAATTTAATACTACCTTACAAAACTCACTCACTATTTTCATAATCAATCCCTTTCCATTTTGAACCAAGATTTCAAACTTTTAATAGTAGCTGACCCCCTTTGAGAAGCTTAACTAATCAATTATATATTATAATATGTATAATAATTTACATATATATATTTGAATGGAATAAAAAAACTAAAAGCTATATTATTTGAAAACCATTTTCATAATTGAAAATATGACTATTGAATATAATAATGGTTTCAAAAATATCAACAGAAATAATTATAATTTTTTAAAATAATTTCAACAGTGAAAACAAACATAGTGAATGAAATTCACTTAATGGTCCCAATAAACATGAATAATAAAATGGTCACCCTGAATGAATCACACAACGAAGCGGTAATGTCACCAAGAAAAATTATTGTAAATTATTCAAAACTAGAAAACAAAAGAATGAAAAACATTCTCGTAAAAAAATTTAATTATAAATTAAAATATAATCGATTTTCACTTTTAATTTTATAAAATCATTCAATCTAAATTTGGATATAGGTTATTCAATACTATAACTTGGTTTAAAATATTTCATGTATCAAAACAGGAAGCTTGAAGGAGTTCGATTCAGCGACATAGAAAGCTGGATGATGAAGATGCTTGAAACAACATCGAAAACACCTGTGGTTTGAGTGCTCATGGCCAACAGGGGATTTGTGATGACGTTGAAATTCAATGCTAAACGTGGTGGAAGTTGTGGTGGGGGTGTAATGCCCATAAGAATTTTTCTACACCATAGAGGGATGGTTGGGTCAAATAAGAAGAGGATCAACTGAAAACAAGGCAAATTGTGACTCTTACTCAAAACATAAAACAAGGAGGACTGAATCGAGACTCTAAACTTGATGAAGACCTAAAAATGAGGTGCAATAACTGAATAATTGGGAGCAGTTAGGGAATATATACGAAGGCACTAACAAAATAAATCGACATATACCTTAGATTTGGACGGATTCGTCATGTTCAGGGAGAGTGGTGACAACAGTAGGGTTCCGGGAGAGCGTTGACAATAGTTGGGTTCTGCGAGAGCTTGAAGGTATGAGAGAGAGGAGACACTGTTAGGGTTAATTTTATAAGATTAGGTCTAACTTTTATCAACATTAAAATAGTAAGCACTGATAAAATGAGTATTTATCTGTGCTAAAATTCTAGCACTAATAAATTGTAGTTTTATCAATGATTTTTAGCACTGATAAAGATCTAATTTTAATAATATAAATATAAACATTTATATTTATAGTTAAAATAAATATATTTAAAAATATTTCTATATATTTATTAATATTTTTATATATTTATCAATATATTTATATAATTATTTATATTTATATTATTATATATATTTATAAAATTATAAATATAATAAATATATTTATTCTAATTTTATAATTATATATATTTATAATTATAATTATAAATAAATATATTTATAATTATAATTATAAATAAATATATTTATAAATATTTATAAATATTTATATATAATTATTATTTAAATATATTTATTGTATTTTTATAACTATTTAAATATATATATAAATATATATTTCTAATTACAATTATAAATAAATATATTAAAAAATATTTCTATATAATTATAAATATATTTATATAATTATATATATTTATATAATTATATATATATATATATAATTGTATATATTTATATAAATATATAAATATATATAATTATTAATATAATAACTGTATTTATTATTTATATATTTTATTATAAATATATAATTATAATTATATAAATATATATATATATATATATATATATATATATATATATATATATATAAAACCAACGGGGTGCATAATAGTTGGTGATCTGCACCTGTCAACGACATCCAATTGGTGGGAGTCTAGTTTTTGACTCCCACCTACAACGCCCATTGTGGTGGTGCATGATTTCGATGTGATGACGACATTGGGAGATTTCTTCTGGTGACGAGTCGATGCAGGCTCTTGGTCAGTGTGGGGTGAATAATCCCATTGAGGAGGTGGTGCGGACTCCCGGTCAGTGTGGGACGAAATCCTGGCGAGGTGGTGCGGGCTCCCGACGACGGCGTTTGGTGATTCCAGTGATGAGGTGGTACGGGTTCTCGGGCAGTGTGGGGCGAAATTTCAGCGATGAGGTAGTGCGAGCTCCCGATGAAGGCATGTGGAAATTCCTATGATGATGTGGTGTGAAGGTGAGGGGCATAGGTCTCGTGAAAGACAATAACAGAGGTGGTTCAGGCATTGGGGTGTGCTTGTCATAGTGTTATGGATGACGAGTTCAATCAGATGGGGTACATAACAAGATTGCTTGGTCATGTTTGGCCTTTGGGTTACGATGAACCTATAGGCCAGGGTCTTTGGGCCATATATTTAATAAAAAAAGGCTTGATGGGTGGACTATCCCTTTGGGTTGTGGGACTATGACCTGCTTTTCCGGCATGTATATGTGGAAAGTGTGTGTTTGAATGTAATTGTATCCCCAAACACCCAAATATATATATATATATATATATATATATATATATTTATTTATATTTATAATTATGATTATAAATAAATATATTTAAAAAGTATTTATATATAATTAAAAAAATAAAAATAAAAATCTAATAAATATATTTATTATTTAAATATATTTACTACAATTTTATAATTATTTAAATATGTATGTATTTATTTATAATTATAATTATAAATAAATATATTTAAAAATTATTTATCTATAATTATAAATATATTTATATATATATATATATTTATTAATATATAATTATAAATATAAAAAATATATTTATTTTTTTAATATATTTTATATAATTTTATAATTATTTAAATAAATAAATATATTTTTTTATAATTTCATAAATACTTTTTAATTTATATATATATATATATAATTTTATAATCAAATATTTAAATTACAAAACTATTAAAAAAATCATTTAAATAGATCAATTATATAAATTTCAAACATATTTAAAATGTTCAAACATAATAAATAAATATGAATAAATATTATTCATATAAATTACAAACATATTGAAAATATTATTTGTATAATAAATAAATATTTGTATAAATAAATATTAAAAAATGATTAAATATATTTTTAACATTATTAATGAATATATAATAATAAATGAATGAATAAAATTAAATAAATTACAGAGATATTAACAAGTGAATTTGTAACATTTACATTAATTACAAACATACATATGTATACATAGACATCTATACACACATAAACACATATACATACACACATGTATATACACATATATACATACATGTAGTTATACATGTACATATATTTTAGATTATTTAATAGCAATATAAATATATATCTAATCCAAGATGGTGTGTCCATGGGTTATAAACCCATAGTCCTGAAAATTTATTAGGAAAAAAAAGAACAAAACAATAGGATGCAGAAAGAATACACACACGCCATCAAAACAGAAAAAAAACATGACCTGCCATCCAATTTCACAAACCACTAAAAGTGTGAAAAGACAAGAATTAATGTCTGCCATGAACCTGAGGTTGACACCCCCTACTCCATGTAGGGGTAATCCAAGGGACACTTCGATCATCCAAGAACTTAACAATCTCTTCTTAATCACAGTTGCCTTATGCTCATTCATAGTCTCTTCCATTTCATAGGATTGCACATATTTGTCAAGTGAATCCAATTTATCACATTCTATATGGACAAAGACCACTGGTTTCTCTTAATATGAAGGTTCATTTCCCAATTATCCCACCAATAGGGCAGCCCCACCTACATGAACCTGCCTAAGGCCTTATTCAGATCTGTTGATTTTACCAAACAGGGTGCCACTAATGGGCTTCTTATTCGCATACGAGATATGTGGATCAACAGCCGCTGGTTTAAAAGCCTCTGTAACTGCACAAAGTGGAACTGCTAGCCTTGTGGCCTGGTCACTTTCCATCGCCTCCACTTCAATGTTCATTCTACCATGAAGAGGCAGAAGGTAATACCCACCCCTAGAAACCTGCACAAATTTTCCCCTTCCATCGAGACCTCCAGATCAGTAGTGTGCAAGTCCTCTTCTTTAGGCCCCTTCTCCCTAGAAACTTTTCCTACATCTGCACTGGATTTAGGTAGAGTGGTTATTTTATTTCTCACCCTATATTTCTCCAGCCTGTTCTTGTACAGGAAGCCTAGCCGGACGGTCATGCAAAGGTGGAGAGCTACTATCAGGATGCAGATGCTGGGGAGGGGCAGTTCCTTGTATATAGTCTGGTTGAATTCCCTAAGACCTTCAGGTCATGTAATCTCCTATTCCTATAGCCCATGTAATCTCTGAGCCTATGGGCCTTTTAAGGGTTCCCCCTCATTCCTTGAAAGGGGGGTTATCAAAAATCAATAAAAAAGAAGGCCTTTGGGCCATTCAGGCAGACATAGAAAAAGAAATTACCTTATCTTTCAAGGTACCACAGTTGGCTAAGTTGTCCATTTATTTTCATGGATCAGGAAAATAAAAATTTTCAACTCCCTTATCTTCTAATAAATGAAAAGAAGAAGAAGAAGTTTTCCAACCCTTCCGAGATTCTTGTTCAGACTGCATACCTTCCTCCATGACAACATCAACATGATTTGGACAACATGCAGTTAAAACACTTTCCATTTCCTGGACCTTGCTCATTTGAGGATAAATAATAGAAGTAGGTGAATAGGTCACCCCCTAACATTCATAGTATAACTCACCATATTAGGAGAAATTTCATACACATTATTATTTTTAAATCAAAAGTCATCCTCTTTCTATTACCAGAGTTCATGAAATAATTTTCAATAACATCAGTGAAGTCTCTCCCAACCTTAAAATCAGATGATACTACCAAATGTGAGGCCTATACTATCTATCCACCAATAAAAACCCAAGTTCTACACGATATTTGGATAGAATAAACATCATCCTTCAAAATATTGTTAGAGACACTCATAGTTAAATTGGATCCCTTATCATGGGATTCAAATTCAACACCTTTAAGAGATGAAGCAGTGAAATTAGGAGGGGGAGAAATAAAACCAATACTTGCTTCAGTTCCAACCACCACATCAAAAAAATGAGATTGAGTCTTTAACTATAAGATTACCACTCTCCCTCATGGACCCATAAGGGCTGGTAACCTTTTCTAAAGGCAAATGAGAAGCACTGACCCCCTACCATGCACTTCATCCTAGTCATCTAGCTTTCCATACATGGGCACTAGGTTCATGTTAACTATCAATTTATTACCATTAGCGTCAAGAGACTTGAACTTGTAGCTATAAACATGATTTCCATATTTCTTAGAATTAAAACATCTCTTACACCTATGTCAATTATCTCTTACATGTCCAATTTACAAGCATTTAAAACACAAATTAAGGAAAAATTCATACTCAATTGCAGGATCAAATTTAAATTCTTTAGCAACCAAATACACTATCTCAACCAAAGTTAAAATAAGATCAAATTCAACTAAAATTTGGGTATAATTCCCATACCTGTCCATTTTAGACTCCTTATCAAAATTTATTAGTGTTCCCACAACCAATGAAACATCCCAAAGGATACCTGGGTTCCAAAAAACCATTCAGTCCTTTAACACTAATCCAAGATTGTGTAATAGTGTTTTTATCCTAAAATGGAACAAACCAAGGGTCCCAATCCAAAATCTAAGGACCCATGGCTTCAAATTTTAAAAACCACTAACCCACACCTTCAATTTTAGCCCTTGATAAGGAAAATTTATATGAAAATATCCCATACTAATTGAAAATATAGACCAATAATCAAAACCCCAAACCTAAAGCAACTGTTTATTCAAATATTTGATCTTCCAACCATCATTATTTGGTTTTGAGGCAATACACGTGATGATAGAGTTATTATAATCCTCAATCCTTTCATTAAATAACATATAGATTTTAGCTAGCATTGATAAAGTTAACCCTTTTATCAATGTTTTTTGTTTAGTACTGATAAAAGTAGGAACTGGATAAGGAACAATTTGTGGTAGTGATTATTGGGAAAGAAAAATCATCATAATATTGTAATTATGAAGTCTACATCAAAAATTATTCATAACACTTCCATTTAGATGTACTAATTTCATGGAATATCATATAATTTTTACTCCAAAATAACTCTATGAGAAAAAAGTGAAACTAAAGTTGTTGGAACCAAATGTATTTTGTGTTGGACTTTTTATTAATCATTGGAGCCAAAAGTAGTTGGTGTTGGAATTAGAATTTTTAATCTCAACTTGTGATCTAGAACTGAAGAATCAGTCGATGAAGACTTGGTGATAATGTAAGAATGTTCCCAGAATATTTTGGAGAAGTGAGTGCACTTGAAAGGACTAACTCTTGTGAAGAATTAAATAGGAACCTTAATATCTCTATATACTATGGTCATTGATTTATAAGTGATGTGTATTGATTTGAAGAAGGTTGAATCTGAAATAAGATCGATAAGTTAGATCCTAGAAGTAGCATACATAAATCACATCGTGAACACAAGCTTCATGTCATGAATAGTATTGGAGATAGAAAATTTACAAATGAATTAAATGTATAATATTTTTATTTTAATACGAAATATGTGTTGAAAATATGTATAAAATAGAAAGATGTGTGAGATATTTTCCTTCAGTAAATCTGAAGAAAAGAATATTTTTTATTGTTGTTGGTTTTGGACATATTATAAGTGAATATTTAGGCTAATGGCCAACTCGAGATTTGTCAGATTTGATGAATCCTTCACAATGTACAAAACGTAAATGTAATGATCAATGATTTTTTTTTCAGCACAATCACTACGACAAAAGAGGCATTTAGCGGCGGGTTTTTTTTTCGTTTCGCGGCGGTTTAAACCGCCGCTAAATCGATTGGCGGCGGTTTTCAAAAACCGCTGCTAAGTTCGGCGTCGGGAAACTATTCGCGGCGGTTTTCAAAACCGTCAGAACGTTTCGCGGCAGTTTTTTAGCGGCGGTTTAAACCGCCGCAAAATGATTCAGCGGGGGTTTTTTTTTTAATTTTTTTTTTAATTTTTTTTATTTTTTTTATTTATTTTTTTTATTTTTTTTATTTTATTTATTTATTTTATTTTATTTATTTTATTTATTTATTTTCTTTTATTTATTTTATTTATTTATTTTCTTTTATTTATTTATTTTCTTTTATTTATTTATTTTCTTTTCTTTATTTTCTTTTATTTATTTTATTTATTTATTTTATTTATTTATTTTCTTTTATTTCGTATTTATTTATTTTATTTATTTATTTTGTATTTATTTATTTATTTATTTATTTATTTATTTATCCATGCATGCATCTCCCATGCCCATGCCCATGCACATGCATGCACATGCACATGCATGCACATGCATGCCCATGCATGCCCCTGCATGCCCATGCACATGCATGCCCATGCAATATAAATAAATCCTGTATCTGGTGAGATTTGAACCCCTAACCTCTTGCATATTTTCCAAAGACTTTACCACTCCAGCAAGCTCGCCATGTGGTTAATAAACAGAAATTAATATACTTATATATATTAATTGAAAAAACAAATAATACATAAATAATAGATATAAACTCGATAATAATAAATAATAAATAATAAATAATAAATAAATTTAAACAATAAATAATAAATAATAAATAATAAATAAATTTAAACAATAAATAATAAAGAATAAATAATAAAGAATAAATAATAAATAAATATAAATAATAAATAATAAATAAATATAAATAATAAATAAAAATTAATAAATAATAAATAATAAATAATAAATAATAAATAATAAATAAAGATAAATAATAATTAATAAATAATAAATAATAAATAGTATATAATAAATAATAAATAATAAATAATAAATAGTAAATAATAAATAATAAATAACAAATAATAAATAATAAATAATAAAAAATAAATAATAAACAAAGATAAATAATAAATAATAAATAATAAATAATTATAAATAATTATAAATAATAAATAAATAGAAATAATAAATAAGAAATAATAAATAAGAAATAAGAAATAAATATAAATAATAAATAAATATAAATAATAAATAAATATAAATATAAATAATAAATAATAAATAATAAATAATAAATAATAAATAATAAATAATAAATAATAAATAATAAATAAATATAAATAATAAATAATAAATAATAAATAAATATAAAAAATAAAAAATAAATAAAGATAAATAATAAATAATAAAGAATAAAGAATAAAGAATAAATAATAAATAATAAATAATAAAGAATAAATAATAAATAATAAACAATAAATAGTAAAGAATAAAGAATAAATAATAAATAATAAATAATAAATAATAAATAATAAATAATAAATAATAAATAATAAATAAATTTAAACAATAAACAATAAATAATAAATAATAAATAATAAATAATAAATAAATATAAATAATAAATAATAAATAAATATAAATAATAAATAAAAATTAATAAATAATAAATCATAAATAATAAATAAAGATAAATAATAAATAATAAATAATAAATAATAAATAATAAATAATAAATAATAAATAATAAATAATAAATAATAAATAGTAAATAATAAATAATAAATAATAAATAAGAAATAATAAATAAGAAATAATAAATAAGAAATAAGAAATAAGAAATAATAAACAATAAATAATAAATAAGAAATAAGAAATAATAAATAATAAATAAGAAATAACAAATAATAAATAACAAATAATAAATAATAAATAATAAATAATAAATAATAAATAATAAATAATAAATAATAAATAAATAATAACTAATAAATAAAAAATAAAAAATAATAAATAATAAATAATAAATAATAAATAAATATAAATAATAAATAATAAATAATAAATAATAAATAAATAGAAATAATAAATAAGAAATAATAAATAAATATAAATAATAAATAAATATAAATAATAAATAATAAATAATAAATAAATATAAATAATAAAGAATAAATTATAAATAAATATAAATAATAAATAATAAATAAATATAAATAATAAATAAAAATTAATAAATAATAAATAATAAATAATAAATAAATATAAATAATAAATAATAAATAATAAATAATCAATAATAAATAGTAAATAATAAATAATAAATAATAAATAATAAATAAGAAATAAGAAATAATAAATAATAAATAATAAATAATAAATAATAAATAATAAATAACATATAATAAATAACAAATAATAAATAATAAATAATAAATAATAAATAATAAATAAATATAAATAATAAATAATAAATAATAAATAATAAATAAATAGAAATAATAAATAAGAAATAATAAATAAATATAAATAATAAATAAATATAAATAATAAATAATAAATAATAAATAATAAATAATAAATAATAAATAAATAATAAATAAATATAAATAACAAATAATAGATAAATATAAATAATAAATAACAAATAATACATAAATATAAATAATAAATAATAAATAAATATAAATAATAAATAAATATAAATAATAAATAATAAATAATAAATAATAAATAAATATAAATGATAAATAAATATAAATAATAAATAATAAATAAGAAATAATAAATAATAAATAAGAAATAATAAATAAGAAATAAGAAATAAGAAATAAGAAATAAATATAAATAACAAATAATAAATAAATATAAATAATAAATAATAAATAAATATAAATAATAAATAAGTATAAATAATAAATAATAAATAATAAATAATAAATAAATATAAATGATAAATAAATATAAATAATAAATAATAAATAATAAATAAATATAAATGATAAATAAATATAAATAATAAATAATAAATAATAAATAATAAATAAATAAATATAAATGATAAATAAATATAAATAATAAATAATAAAAAATAAAAAATAAATAAGAAATAAGAAATAAATATAAATAACAAATAATAAATAAATATAAATAATAAATAATAAATAATAAATAAATATAAATAATAAATAATAAATAATAAAGGAAACACATGAAAAAGTATGAAAAGACGTGATAAGGGACGAAAAATCATGAAAATGCATGAAAAAGGATGGAGAAGCATATGAAGAACGAGGTATTAGAAAGAATGAGAACGCATGAAAACTCGTGACAACTCTGGAAAACTCCTTAATAATTCAACATAATCATCATAATAACCCACAAAAAACCATTGATAAAGATAATAAGCCATGGAAACCCAAATAAACAGTAATAAATGGAGCTGCCGTTAAAACTCGTCAAAACGGTCATAAAGAGACAAAAACATTAGACTCACATTAACGGAGATAACTTAAGATCCGAGAGTCCGTTTTAGATCCGAGACCTGTCAAATCAAAGATCCCGAAACGATCTTCAACCTGAAAGGTGAAAGAGTCCGAATGGACAGGCGGATCGGAAGTTACGACCATTTAAAAAAAAGCTGACGGGGAACGGGTGCTAGAAACGAGGCATTGAAAAACATAACAAACCCGATACCCACTAAAAAGGCCATAACATATGATCTATGAGTGCATGTGGGCGCCGCAACCAGTCAAACTGAAGCTCCTGGAACGAGCTATGATCTGGCAGGTGGAGGAGGCCGAATTGACACGCGGATCGAAAGTTAGGTCCGTTTGAAGACAAGTTCGACGGGACACCGGTGACGGAAACAGGGTTTTGGAGGCCTTCGGAGGGGTTTTTGGGGTCGAAAACCTTGATAGAAGCTTGCTTCTATCAAACTAGTGCGTAGCTCTCTTCTCTGGCTTCGATTTGATATGTGGTAGAGCCCAAACGGACACCCGGAGCGAAAGTTATGGCCATTTGAAGTTGGAGAAATTTTTTCAACTTTTTTCAACTTTTTTATAACTCTAATATCGTCCACACCTTAGAACGTCTCACGGTTTTGATTCTATGTGCCTCTATATCTCTTCATGAGCTTCGATTTTACTGGTCGTGGCGCTTCAACGGACGCACGGATCAAAAGTTATGATCGTTTTAGTGTTTTCGGGGTTTCTCACGTTTTTTTTATTTTTTTCATTTTATTTCACGGCGGTTTTACCGAAACCGCCGCTATTTCGCGGCGGTTTTTTAAAAAACCGCAGCTAATCCTTGAATAAAAATAAAAAAAATAAAAAAATAATTTTAAAAAAAATAATTTTTTTTGCCGTTTAGCGGCGGTTTTTTCGCGGCGGTTTTAAAAACCGCCGCGAAATGCCAGCCCGAAACGCATTTCGCGGCGGTTTTAAAAACCGCCGCGAAAAAACCGCTGCTAAACGACGGTTTTCTCGTAGTGAATATTGATATATATAATTAACAAACCTAGAGAAGATCTTTTCACGTCAATTTTATATTCAATTTAAACATAGGAAGAAGGAGTATCTTGATATTAATATCACTATTTATTGTGAATTTTGATCATTCTAACTGGATCGATGTAGCATTTCTATGTAGAAAAGACCCAAAGTAGAGCCCCTCTAGCTATGATCCACATGCAATCTATCGATCTTCGAACAACATCGATGGACCATCTGGTGCTAGCACAATTGATTGATTGTCTTATGTTGTTTGCCTTGATCACTTCACATTCATTTGGGCTTGAGGTAATTTATATTCTTATTCTTGACCATGAGAGGAATATTGGAGGTGAGAGATATTTATAGGTAATTTTTGTGCACACTGATTCTTTAATATGATCAACACTATAACAATAAATATATTTTTTTGTTTATAGAGTTAGTGTTAGGATTAAAAAAATATTATTTAATCGTTTTGTATTGTTCACCTTGATCGCTTCACATTCCTTTGGGATTGAAGTAATTTATCTTTTTCTTCTCGACCTTGAGAGGAATAGAGGAGGTGAGAGATCTTTAGAGGTAATTTTTGTGCACACTAATTCTGTAATTTGATCTGCACTAGAACAATAAATATAGTTGTTTTTTATAGTGTTAATGTTAGTATTAAAAAATATGATTTAATTGCACAAATTTACTCAATAATATATTAAACCCTTAAATGAACTCATTCCAGGTAATAATAATTAATATAATAATATTATATTTTCTTGATGAATGATAACTGACACAACAATAAATATTATTTTACCATCTTATAAATTAATATTTATCACCAGACCTAATCTTGGTTCACTCATCCTCCTTGAAATTTGTTGAATACTTGGATAAATATTGTTATTAAATATTTATTCATTCATTCAATAATGAAATATTCTATTCATAGGTTGGTGAATAAATATTTATTTAAAATTCATATAACTAAAGAAATTTTTTATTTAATAATTAAATATTTATTTATTATGGCATAAATAAATAGGTATAAATAAATATTATATATTCATGTTATTAAACAATTACCTTATGAATCAATATTTATTTAATATTTACAATCATTTAATAAATATTGAATAAATATTAATTTTTGATCTGAAGAATAATATTTATTCCAATTGTTAAATATAAATATTATTTAACTGAGATCCAAGTAAATACTTTGTGTGTGACCCTCTAGTCCTCTCCGTCAGTGGTATTAGGAAGGTTTTTCTAAAGTCCAAGATTATTATATAGTAATAGGTAATGACACCCAAAATAAGAAGATATGTCACAATAAAAAAACCACACATGAACACTTACTTTTAAATATTATCTATTTATCTTGATATCTCATGAAACAAGTTGCACACTCATCTCATCAACCTATATTCTTGATACATATTTACTTGACTATCTGAAATAAATCATTCAATACACTATGACCATGAAAGTTAATATGATAGTTTCACTTCAATCAAATAGTTGAGATATCAACTTCCATAAATATGGAAAAGGTAAATCCTTCCTCAACTTATTCATTAATAATATATCATTTGTGACACACCCAATGTACCCAACTTCAACGTGATCATATGTCATCACTGTTTATGAAAATACATCAAAGCATATAATTCATGGAATGAATTAATAATATTATTAGAGATCAAGGATCATTACACACCCTCAAATATAGTAATATCCAATGACATATAAACATGTGGGATTCCTATAAGTGGGTAAATTATCATAATCTCCCATCATGGAGATTACCAAGTAATAAATTCATGAGATGAAGCCTCATCTACTTTTGAGTACTCGTACCTAATAGTAAACATACTATGTATCCTATCATAGAATGTTATGTGGACATATAATAAGGTTTAAGAATATCATCATGAAATTTCAAGGTTCTCATCATAACTGGGAACTACTATGCCATTTTAAAGTTGATAAATACTCTCAGACATTATTACATTAAATCCACAAAGAACTAAAAATGATATATAATAATATATTTTAATTAATATTTACTTATTTTAATATGAATGAAATATAAAGTACAAATAGTTGGTTCTAGTACACGAACACCTATAGAATCCCACTTGGACTAGATCTAACTGCCAATGGATTTCAGTCCATTATATCTCATATGGTGATCATGTTTTTTTGAGTTAAGTATTTAGTTAAGGGGGATACCATGTTGTCCATGGAAACTCTACTCAAAGTGAATTCACGTCTCATAAAAATACCACAATAGATGATATTTACCAAGTATGTTACTTGTCTACTGATGTAACCTTAACTCTATTGCAAGATCCACCATTGCAGTATTATCACAATAGAGTGTGATAGGGTATTTATAGATAGACACCACACTAGGATATTAGATGATGTTTCAAATACCAACAACTTCTTTAGTTGCACCCAAATATGCAATGTGTTCATAATATATTGTATAATAAAAAACCATGACTTTCTTTGAGATCTTCTAGCTCATAACACCTCCATTGAGAGTGAATATGTTTTCAAACTATGATTTTAAATTGTCTTGATCTATTTGGAAACTAGAATATGCATATCCTCTGATGACGAGATCCCTATATTCCCTATATATTTGGAACGTCTATTTAGTATGACTCAAATACTTAAGGACAGTCCTAACCACCATCTAGTGGTAGTCACATGGGAAACTTGATATCTCCCTACCATTATTAAGGTGTATGCAACATCTATCCTTTTATATATCATAAAATAAATTAATTACCTAATTGATGATGCATATGAAATCCATTCCATCATCTATAAATGAAATCCATCCCCATATTTCCCTATAAATGACTAACCTGGTTGATTTTAACATAGAAAATGGTGAAAAGGTTTCATCATCATTTATGCATTTATGTTATTTCAACCCTTTTTCAACCAGTCATATCTTTTAAGTAGTGAATTATCCATCCATGTTTGATTTCTTCTTGAATACCCATTTACAACTAATGGTATTTACATTCACATAAGGATCTACCAAAACCCATACTTGGTTTTGTTTTATGGAATCTATTTCAAAATTCAAAACTTATTTCCATTTGAAAGCTTCTATAACACTTACTATTTTTTTATAGTTTACAAGATCATTATTAATAACTAATAAAAAGTCACCATAGTTGGTGACTAGAAAAACTTATTATTCTGTTTCTATAACCTCTCTCATACTCCTAAATAGTACTTGTGTATTTACAATTTCCTCTTACATGGGGATTTTTAGAATATATTCCTATGATAAATCTTGTGTATCTTAAGCCTTTTCTTTATCAATGTATATATTTCTCCCACTAACTACTTTAGAGATATGAACCCTTTTTAGAAAGGTGGGATGTCTGTTAACCACAACATTCTTATCTGAAGGATCATATAGGTAATATCCTTTACTTTACTTAAGATACCCTATAAATATACACTTAGTTCCCCAAGGTGCATTCATATTTCTAGAAATAGCCTTAACAAATGATTCATAACCCCACACTCATACATGTAGAAATATGGGTTTATTTTGATACCAAAGATGTTATGGAATACTAGTTGATGCTTTAGTTATCACTTAGTTTAGTATGTATTATACTATCTATAATGCATATCCCAAAAAATAATGGAAGACTCACAAGATTCATCATTGATCTCACTATGAATAATAGGGTGCAGTTCCTCCTTTTTTCTTACACCATTCCATTATGGTGTATCAGGAGGACTGAGAAGGGATAAAATCCCAAACTCCTATAAATAATCAATGAAGTATTGATTAAGATATTCTCTACCATAGTTTGAGTCTAGTATCTTAATCTTCCCACCGTGATTATTTTCAACTTCATTCTCATATACCTTGAATCCTTCAAAGGAATCTGACTTATACTTCATTAAGTAGACATATCCATGTCTACTAAAGTAATTAGAAAAATTTATGAATTATGTGTACCCACCCCAAGATTCAACTGGGTATAGTCCACACACATCGGTTTGTACAAGCTCAAGAATTTCTATAGCCCTTTCACCTTTTCCACTAAATAGGCATTTTGTCACTTTCCCTTCTAAAAATGCATAACACACACCAAGTGGGTTTAGTTCAAATGAACCCAAATATCCATATCGGTATAATCTACTCAAATTCTTTTTATTTACATGACATAGTGAGTGATTCCATAATTGGGTGTGGTATGAGTCATGTGAAAACTTTACTTATCAATTAACATTACTTGTTTCGTGTAATCTAACACATAAAAAACATTATTTAGATATTCTTTACTATAAAAAATGATTTCTTTACAGAATAAGATTTTTTTTTTCAAATTTGAAAATAAATCCATCTCTATAAAATATGGACATAAATATAATGTTTTCAGTGACTAAAGATACATAATTAAAATATTTTAGAAGCATGATCATTCCAATCATCAACGTGAAGTAGCATTCCCTAATAGCCACAACAACAAGTCTATCTCCATTGGCCACTCATAGATCAACCTCACCTCAAGAAATATTATGAAATATAATTGGTTAATGTGTTTAAATAGATATTTGAGAACCAAATACTATATCTAATACCCAATTTATAGAAACATATATATTACACTTGATAACAAATTCACCTGAAGATTCCCCCTTCATCTTTTCCTGGGTGTAATTTTTCTTCTAGTGACTGTTCTCTCCATATTCAAAATATATACCATCTTATTACCTTACTTTACCGTCAATATCTCTCTTTTTGGAAGGTATTTTTGAAGAATCCTTAAACTTAGAATTATTCTTGGATATCATTTCATGACCTTTCCTTTTATTCACTATAAGGACAAAAGGTTTTTCACTCTTGTGGTCTAAATGGCCTAAAGTCCTTGTATTTTAATTTATTTCTGGATAATCACCTTTTTTAACTAGGTTGAGGGGGAACAATTACATGACATGTATACCCAAATGCCAAGAAAAAATACATGAACCTAAGGCTCAAAGACCTAACTACACTAGAATTTACCCTCCTGAAAATTTTCTTCATTTATGGCGCCTAGATCCCCACCTCATATGGCTAATTGGTTAACATTTCCCCATGTAGAGATGCATGGTGCCTAGTATTGATGGATAGTTCCATACCCTCTATTAATTCATAATCCGGTTAGCTATGATTTTATGGATGATACTTACTCTAATCCCTATTCTGGGGTCTGCTTCTATGTGGTATGACTTGATAGCTTTATGGATTGGAGGCCTTGTGGCTCAAAAGCCCATAGTCTAGAGGCTTGAGGTAGCCTAGAAGCCCAATGTCCTGAATATCTATGGTGGCCCAAATGCTGTGTGATCCATAGACCCAAACTAGTGGCCTAAAGGCCCAAAACTGATGAATAGTTCCACTGCTATAGTATCGCTACAGTACCTACTATAGTAATACTACAATACAGCTACAATACCCTAGAAATACTCCTCCACAAGTATTTGATTATGGATTTCTGTAGGATTATAGGGTGTGTTAACCACTTGAATACCAAATAAATTATGGTTTCAACTCTTCGTATCCTTGTCAACTTGGCGATGTAGAGTGAGAATATCTGATATATACTTATCTATTTTGATCATATTAAAATTAAAAACAAAACTGGAGAATCTCAGAGGTTGTGATGAAAGAATAAGATTAGTGCATAGTTTTTTCAGTAGCTTAAACACTAGAACCTATAGGATCTAAATATATATGATAATTTTTACTATGTGAGTCCCAACTAGAAAACCTTCTCCAATCATTCTCGTGAAGAGTATCTTGGAGATCTCACACTATTCCTATCTTGATTTTTCCTTCTAAATATTATAGAGATGTTAGAGAATATTTTAGGAATCAATATTTCTATTGTACTTTATGAGTTCACTAGACATTCATGAATACATTAGATGCTAAACATCTAGTGCATCGTTTATGAATTTTTTCAAATACACGGAATTCCTCAGTACTCACCTCCTTAGTAGGCATACCCAGGATTGAGGATTCTAGAATGTAAGAATTCCCTTTATGGTGGAGCAGTACCCATAGTTTTATGAACCACTCTTAGAAGTTATTGCAAGTTAGAATATGGTCTTTCCCCAAAATTGATCACTAGGATAAGGTGGATGATTAACATTCCATTATTATAAAATAATAGAGCATACCTTTATCACTTCTATTGACTACAATTTCTGCAAGGCACAATAATAATTTTAATTTTACTAAATCTCTCACTATTTTATCAGGTCTCAATGACCCTCACTATTTCACTCAGAATGTCCCATCACTTTAGAAATTATAGTGGTAAGGATCCATATTTACCTCCTTATGATTCAGACTACAGACTTGAAAAATATAATAAGGTGTTTAGGTAGGCAGTCTTTCCAACCTTGAGCTTGCAGTTCCTTTTCCAGTTGAGTAGACTCTCCAATTCTGAAATCTGGACTAGGATTTCCTCAACACTTACATCCAAATTTGTATTGAATAGAATATGGTTTTCAAATTCAATACATGTTTGGTTAAATCAACCCATCATCTTAGTTATTACTCCCTACAAATTAGTGGTTCCCCAAAATATATCCTGAACCGACACTTTAACTATGTTTTGTATTAATTAAGATAATGGAAGACATAATGACTTAATATTGACTTGAGATATTTTTTTATTATGTATAAATTTTCTTATTTTATCTTTTAAAATTATTTTTAATAAAAATTGGATTTTACTTAACTGATTAACCATGTACCTATAACACATTTACACATAATTTTTTTATTTTAATTCCATATTTGCATATTAAACCATTTATTTAAGTGACCATGATATTGAATCCATAATATAAATCATGAATAAGAAAAAAATTAGTTAAATAAACAAATGACTTGATCACGAGATTATATAATGGTTGATTTATTAAGAAAACAATAAATAAATCTATGATACTAGGGGCAAACTCATCATGTTGGTCTTGGCATGAGTTATTGCATCCCACTAGTCCACGTATGTTTCGTCCAAGTTGGTATCATCTTGGTTCCATCTTGAAACACCTCTAGATTTACTTTTCCTTGAACTAACTCTATGCGCCTTCAAATAATCATTTTATTACATATGTTTTATAACTCACATGCTGGTGAGAGGAACCAAAAGATTGGTTAAGGGAAATTACATAAAATAACCTTGGACACACATGTTCTACATAGTAAAGGAGAGAGAGATGACAAACAAACTATCATATTTAATTTAATAATATGTAATTGAAAACCCATACAATAAAATTAAATTAAATTAAACCAATACATACATATGTTTTTTCAAAGCTCATGATCAGTCATACACATGTAAAAATTATGAATTTAAAATGAGTAGCTATCATTTATTTCAAATCGTTATTTGATAAGATAAAACATGCATAAATTAATTCGATTAATTATCGTACACAATGCACATACTTGTAATATTGCATACACGATATGTGTCTTAATTTCATGAACTGTATTATCAAATTAATGACACATAGAATGCATGAAAATTATGATTCCTATATGATTTAATTCACTTTGAGTAATTAGTATGTAATGACCATACTTGAATTATAGTTTCAAATATTACATAGAATTAATTAACCATTTAATATAATATAAAAACTAATGAGTGATGTGTACTATCAATTTAATGACCCATTTAACTCAGGTCGATGATGTTTAATGGAGTAATTATTTAAATTAAATATTTCCATGTAAATTGGTAAAGTACAGGACATGTGCAAGCAGGACACAAGGAATTTAATTTTTTTCAATGGATATCTGCAACACATTCCTTGGGAATCAGTGTGTACTTATCATAGATATTTATAAGGTACACAACGTGTACAAATGATACACGACCTATACTTATATTTAAATGGATGCCAGCCTGTACACATCACATATTAAATACAGATGGTACATTAATTACATGATGCATCATAACCCCATGTTTTTTGTATATAAAACATGTAGACTACACAACATACATGTAGAACCTTAAATTTTTTAAAGAACACTTTGTTCGATAACACATACAACACACAACACCAAGATTTAATGAACCATAAATTATTATTATTTTATGACCGTTATAACATAGCCATTGAATTAGAAGGTATAAATAGAAGTAATAAAACTATGAAATATATATATAAATTTCATAATAAATAAAAATTTATTGATAAATTTTTAGAAAATAAGCACTCGATTTTTAGTAAATTCATTTTATTCTTTAAAATATGTATTCTTAAAAATTGGATTTATTCCTTTTTGATAGAAATTATTATAATTAATTTATAGAACTTTTAAAAATTATATTTGTTAAAAAAAATTTAAATTATGAAATTAGAACATCAAAATTATCTTAGGTTAAATTTTTGATATTTTTCTATAAAATGTTGATTTTCCTGTAAATAGTTTAAAATATAGATCTTTATTGAAGACTATATATTTGTTTCAAGAATTTTCAAAGAGGAATTTAGTTTTAAGAAATTTTAAAAGTAATATTATTTATATTATATTATTAATAATTCAATTATGTTCATTAGAATCAATTTTATGGTTGAATTTGGTATAAACATAATTTGTATACATAAAAGGCCTTTTTTTCTTCTAAAAATATGTTTTCGTTGGGTTTTGAATTTTTATATAAAATTAATTTATTCCACTTTTTAAAATTGAATCTTAAAAATGGGTTCCATATTTGGAACTAGTAGTTCCAATTTTTTTAAATAAGTACCCTTTGTTTTTAGTTAATATGACCATAATAATTTTTTATTACCATGGTAAATGTAAAATGGGTTAATTAGGGTTAAAACTAATGTGATAAGGATTTAAATTCATGATAAAAATTAATTTCATTTTATTTTATGAGTATATTTCATCTATAATCATCAAAAATTTAAAAATATGAACTTTATTTTCTATTTAACTTCGATTTTGACCTTTATAATATTTAAGTAAATGATAAAGTCAAAAATGTCAATTTCTTGATTTTAATATCTATAATATTTTTTGATAGAGATACAAAAATTATTTTTAGATCTAAATTTTTATTTTAAATATTAATAAATTTATTTTATCATGGTAATTTATTTTTAATTATTTGTGATGGAATAATTACCTTAAATTCTTATGCAACACCAAAAAATCATTTGTGCAAGTAGTAAAAAAATCATGTTAATAATTTTAAAAACTCTGAAAGTAATATTTTTTTGGTGATTTAATGCATCCCTAACATTTTTAAGATAAATATATCATATTATATATTCATGAAGGTTTTATATTATAATTTAATTTCTGTAATGTTGTTTTTAATGTCAAATTATGTGAATAGTTCTCAAAATGACATTAATAGTATTTTATGTTAAATATATTTTATTAAATTATTTTAAAAACATAAAATTTATTATAAGAGGACAAGTGTGAAGATAAATGGTCTAAAATACCATCCCTTGGCCATTTATGAACCAATTTTATCCTTATATATAAAATTATAACCCTTTAATATTGAAAAATTCATTAAAATGGATAAGGTCAAAATTGGTTAACTAAGGTGTTAAACAAAAAGATATATTTTAAAAAGATATATAAACCTGATATAATTTTATTATATTATTATATAAAGACCATATATTCCTTATATTTGAATAAATGTTATTTTGGAACCATTTTACTTGATTTTTACACATATTATATTATAATATTTCATGTATTTCAAAAAATTACATTAAAGATATTTTATAATAAATAATATTTTAATAAATGATTTAAAATTCTTAAAAATAATATATTAAACCGAGTTAATGGTATATGTTTTAAAATTTTAACCATGTTTATTTTATAGGCCAATTTTTCTTTTATTGTAACTTCCATAACCCCTAAAGAGTAAAAAACTTAGATATCACGGTAATTTTCAAAAAGGTTAACAAGGGGGTTAAATCCTCGAGATAAGGGTGAAAAAATAAAAAAAAATTGTCCAAATTTTATTTGATGAGAATATTTATACTCATACTCAAAATATATTTTAATTATATCAATTTGTAGATATTTTTTATGAATTTTAATTTATATTAATTTTATACTTTAAGTAATTCCAAGAGTGCCCCTCTCATAACCTATAAAAGGGTGCCTCTTATCCTCTCTTCCTTACACCCTTTTATCCATATAGCTCAACCAAAACTTAAAAAATTATCTTCTAGAATTCTATATAAATTAATTATAGATTCTAGTATTCTTAAAATACTATTCCAGTGGTCATTAATAAAGGATCTAAAGGAGGCTTACCAAAGCAGAGGTAATCGTCTTACCTGACCTCTTTCAATTTATTTCTTCTTATAGCAAATAAAAATATATTTTATTTATTATAAAATAATAATTTAAGTATCCTAAATATAATAAAATGTTATTATTATTATTTAAACACCATTATTCAACCTCTTTTCCATCAAATGAGAAGTGAATATATCGCTCCTGCGTACGTATGGACTACCACCTTGATGAAGTGATACAGTACATTTTGCATCACCATATTATATGGATGGGTATTATGATGGATTTAATGTTTATATATTATATTTATGATATTATTATGATTCTATAATTATAATACCATATCTACCTTCTCACCATCTAATCCTTTGGAAAACGATAATGTCGCACATGCGTTTGTGTGGACTACCACATCCACAAAGTAATGTGATTTGTTTTTAATTTTTTATTTGCATGGATGGTAATTAGGATATATTTAATTAATATATATATATTCTATATATATGAAATAATAATTATTATATAATGTTTAATTATTATTTATCTTTCTTTTTTTCTATCCCTCAAAAAGTGAAATCAATATTCATGAGTACGTACAACCGACCGTCTCCATGAATAGTGTAATACATTTTTCTATATCTATATTTTATAGATGACTCTAAAAATATACTTAATTAATATATATGACATTTTTGTCATGTTTAAAATTTTATAGATGATGTAACCATTATAAAAGTACAAGAAATAGGACTGTTGAACTGAAACTTCTATGAAAAATGAAACAGTTAACACCTAGAGATAATAATTTTAATAAACAATTTACAATATATAGGATTTTAAATTCTATAAGTGGATAAAATATGATATTGTAAGTATTTAAGTGATTATATTATATAAATATATTAAATTTTAATTAATTATACAATAGGTTAGATAACTTTCAAAGCAATTCGAACTTGAGGTATGTTATTTTTGTTACAACATCATTGTTTACTTAGATTGTTTATGGTTAAGTTTCCAATGATGAAATTTTATGAACTATATCTCAATGATCCCATGAATTTTATAATACTATAGATATTTCTGGAGATTAAATGTTCTCCTTTCATTTTCCTCTCTTTTGGAACTCAAGAAATAGAAATAACGTTTTTAAGGAAAATCTGAATTTATTTATCTTTTTAGTCAAAAATCATTTTTCTTCCATGTTCATGTTTTCTAAAAAAGTTTTCAATAAAGTTTTCAATATTATCCTATGGTAGTTTAATGTCATTTTACTCATGGTTTACTATTTAAATATGGTTTAAAATTAATCTTCTCATTATTTTCTAAATGAGGTACTTAATACTTTTTATAAAAAAATGTGAAGGAAATATTTTTTTAACATAAAATGCATGAAACAAATTTTATACCATCATGACTACTGAAATATTTGAATCTTACTTTACAAGTTTATATTTTTATTTAAAAAAATGCTCTCTATAATATTTTTTATTTATAATATTTTAAATAAGCGATTCAAAAATGAAAAAGTTATTTTCATTAATAAATATTCCAAGTGATATTTTAAAGGTATTTTCATTTACAATAACATTATTTGATGTTACATACAATTTAATAGGAACATTATCCTATCATACCATCCTAATTATTTCTTTGAGTGGTTTATGATTATAATGATTAAATGTTTATGAAACCTGTTTATTTTTTATAGGTTATTTTATGAAGAAATATTAAAATGTTTAAAAAACCAATTTCATTTCCATATGTTATGATATATGATTACTAATTTATGATCTTTTGGCACACATATTAATAGATTATGATTATGTGATGGGTGAACTTAAAATTATATATGACTCTAATATTTTGGGTAAAGATGGATATATCATGAGATAATAAGGACTGGAATGTGGAGTGAACCCAGTTCAGTAAGGGACTTTATCCACTATGATAGTCTTGGGAGAAAACCTTGAATAAAGATATGATTTAATGAGGAGTTAACCTTGATTGTCCTGGTAGTAAAGATTTTTTTAGAAAATGTTTTTCCATGCTTTTATGCCACAAAATTATGTCTTATACTAAATTAGTGCCCTCATGGTTCATGTTGTTTGATTATTCCTATCTTATTAACTTTTAAGATTTATGGAATAACTCATGATTATGATCCTTGATATGAAAAGTATGGTTTTAAAATTATAATCTCATATTTTCATACCATTATGATCAAGTAATATTGAAGTGATAATTTCTATCTCCTTTTTTACCCTTACCAAGCATATGATATCACCCTTTATTATGTTTCTTTTCCCTAGGTCATGATGAATGGTTTTAAATAGTTTATATATAATAAGTGTACTACATGGAAAGATCTTTGTTGGATATAGTGAAGAGCTTTTATAAAAAAATAATATTTTTCATCTAATATCCAAATACACTAAACCTTTACGGTTCTGGCATGGATAGTAATGTCATGTATTGAATATTAATCTATTAAGTTGTAATATGTATATATATATATATGAAATGATTGGGTCATTATAGTATAGGAAATATACATGGTGTGTAGTCTGGTAAAACTATTTCCCACCTTGTAAATATAGTGTATTTAATGCACAAGATGTGTCTTTATTACACTATGACCCAGAGTCCGCACATGTGTCTTGGTGTAATGAACAAGGGTACACATCTTGTGAAAAAATGAGTACATTTGATGTAACATAGTGTTATCCATCCAAATTTCATGGAACCTTCGAATGGGTTCTTTGAATGTGATATTCATTAATTATTAACTGATATGTGTAAAGTAAGTGAGAAATGTTAAGGAGGAATAAGAGATCTCAATTAAAGATTAATACTGAATTACAACTTGAAATAATATTTAATTTTTAAATTCATGATGATCAACAATCAAATAAATAATTATAAATTTGAACAAAATCTATCCAATAACACATGATTCTAGATGTAGTGGAAGCACTTATTTTAGTCAATGAATGACTTGGATTTTGTTGGATTTGATAGATCATTCACAATGTAAAAGAAAAAAATCTCACGACCAATGAATTTTTTTTCAAATAATATTGACAAATAAAACACTGAAATTATGAGAAGATATTTTCACAACAATTTTATAATTAATTTAAGGAAAATAAGAAAATTACCTTGATCTTGATATCTTTATTCTTTGAGGATTTTGATCATTCTAACATGATCATTATAGAATTATTACATATAAATGACACTATGTAGATCCCCTATAATAGTGATTCACATGTGGTCATTCAATCTCAGAATAATATTGATGAACCATCATGTACCAACATGGATGATTTATTGACTTGTGTTGTTCACCTTGATTTATTCATGTTCTACCAGGCTTGAATGAATTCTTTTTATTCTTCTCAGTATTGAGAGGAATATATGAGGATAGATATATTTATAGGTAATTATAGTGCACAATGATTCTCTAATTTGATCAATACTTGCACAATAGCCATATCTATCTATTTATAGAGTTAGGGTTAGGGTTAAAAAATATATTTAATTTCAAAAAATCCCTCAATAATATATTAAACCCTTAAATAAACCCATACAATTTAATGATAATAATTTAATTTTCTAATGACATGTGCTAAATGTTGTAATGATAAATATTATTTTATCATCTTTTAAATTAATTATTACCACTAGACCTAATCTAAATCCTCTCATCCTCCCTAATATTTAACAAATACCTAAATAAATATTGTTATTAAACATTTATTCATCCATTCAATAAATAAATAAATATTCGATTTATAAACAAGTGAATACACATTTATTTAATATTAACATATCTAAAAAAATCATTTTTTTAATAAATAAATAATTATTTATTGTAGTATGGATATGAAGATATACATTAAGATTATATATTCATGTAACTAAACAATTACATTATAAATAAATATTTATTTAATATTTGTGATCATTTTATAAATCTTGAATAAATATTAATTATCAATCTGGAAAATTATATTTATTCTAATTGTTAAGTATAAATAATATTTAACTGTGATCAAAGGAAATAATTTGTGTGCGAACTTTTATGCCTCTTAATTAGTTACATTAGGAAGGCTTTCATAAAGTCCAAGATTAGTATCTAGAAATGGGTCAAGACACCCACAGAGGAAGAAGATATGTCATTATGAAAAAACCACATATGAATGGTTACTACATAATATAATCCCTTTATCTTGATGTCTCATTGATCAAGTTTCACACTCGTGTCATCAACTTATTTTCTTGATATATCTTTCTTTGACTTTCTTAAATAAAATCATCAATACACCATTTCCATAGAATTTAATGTGTAAGTTTCATTTCAATCAAAGGGTTGAGATAAAAACTTCCATAAATATAAAAGGGGAAAATACTTAACTTATTAATTAATAACATATCATTCATGACACACCCAATATACCCAAATTCACTAAGATCACATGTCTTCATGGTATACAATAATAAATCAAAGTTCACGAGTCATGAAATGAATTAATAATAGTCATAAAGTTTAAGGATAACTACACATGATCACAGATAGGAATATCTAATGGCAACTAATTATATAAAATCCCTACATATGAGATTGTATCATAATCACCCACCTTGGAGATTTCCAAGTGTGAACTTCATGAGACAAAAACCCATATTTTTATGAGTACCTGCACCTAGAAATCAATATACTATATGTCCTATCATAGAATTTTATTTGTCTATAGAATAAGGTTTTAGAATATCATCATGTAATTTCAAGGTTCTCATCACAACGGTGAACTGCTATTTCCTTTTCAATGTGACATATAGTCTCATGAAAACTATAAACAATATGTAATAATACATTTTAATTAATTTTCACTTTTTTGAATATATATATGAAATCTAAAGTATAAATATTTGGTTCTAGGACACTAAATCCAATATATGCCCAACTGATGTTACATTATGATAGAAGGAAGTAACTAGAAAAATGATAAAGTCAAAATTCATAAGGTTAAGTCTGAGAATTTGTAAGGTCAGGTCATGTCATGACACCAATGGTCACACTAGAAAGTTAAATTGGTGGATAAATCAAGAAAAGTGTTGAAGAAGTGTTGTGATACATATTATGCATTAGGGAGTGAATTCATGGCATGATACTTACTAGTTTTGGAGTTTCTATAACATGACGTAACAAAATTGACCATGCCACAATGAATTTTTAGGTGGATTTAATTATAAAAGATTCAAGGTCTTAAACCATGATCCCTCATATCATACTAAGAATGGAGTTTGTATAATAGAAAACATAAGATATTTTTTTTGAAACACATAAGATATCTTACTTTGATATATTTGGATGTTTTTATTTTCACCACGGATCAGATTTCATACTACAATGGTAGTCCAAAAAATATTAGTAAATCAAGAGTATATATTCTCACATGATATAGGATATACCATTACCTAAAGGATGGATAAATTAATTTCATTGAATCTATAAATTGGAGCTATGCATCATGACGTAAGAGGTCATGTCCTGAAGAAGAGTAAATATTATTTTTATGAATTTGGAAATTTCAAGCACACACTATGCAAAAAAGGGTTGGTCTACTACTTGGGCTAGAGTAAATTTTAGTGATTCTGTCAAAGATTACTTTATATTCTAATTCCATGAATAAAAAGTTCTATTCCATGATAGAATTAACTAACATAGATAATTTAAAAGTATCATGCTGTAATGATCAGAGATTTTAAAATGGATACATTCAATGATCTGGGTGTATTTTTTGAATGTGGTTATTGATTGATCACCACATGATGAAGATGGATGAAACATTGTGAAATTGTTCATGTTGAGGAGACCATGTTGTAAAGGTACACATCACACTATGAATAAGTTTTCTCTCTAAAATATAGTATATGATAATAGAAATTAAATTTAATAAGGATGGATCATGATGTTGAGGAGTTAATTGATTTAAATTGTATATTTATGACCACATTAAATCATGTGGTACAACTAATAGGATCTATGTGGAATAGGTAAGAGAGAATTGATCTCAACCCTATAATTAAAAGTTGGTTACATGAGTGCTTATAAAAATTATCTTAGTAGTTCTTGAGAAAAGAACTAATTGAATCATATTACAATAACTAATTTTCAGATAAGACAAGAAAGAGAAAGATCTTGTGTACATTTTGATACCTAAACTTAGGTAAGGAATAGGATAACACCCCCATATCTTATTGATAGATAAAAATGCGACAAGATAATTATAGTTTGGGATTATCTTCATCTATAGAAGAGAATTTCTATTATTGTGATATCATTGAAGTCACATATTCAACCCTCATGTCAAGGATTTCGTCACATTGGGAATTGAATAAGGGAAGCATAGAAAAGTAGAGTCCAACGAAGCATAAAATCTAGAGAAATGGTTTATGTGAAGTCTCATATAGACCAGATAAATACCTATACATCACTAAAATATGGAATAAGACTCAAAAGTATATAAAATATTTAGGCCTTATCTTTAGAGAAGCACACAATTTGAAAAAAGTGGGTGTTCCCTTGGATTGGTAGTGCACCTTTCTGAGACCTTATATCCCCCGAAATAAAGTATATTAGATCCCAAAAGACCAACATAATGTCAGTTTAATGCTCTTTCTATTATCCATTTTTTGTGAACAAAGTGAAATCCTTGTGTTCTATGTGTATTTACTTTTCAAATTTGTTTAATCTTTCGACCTGATTGGTGAACATAAGAATAAGAGATTAAATATATTCCTATTAACAAAGAAACAATATTTTTAAGGATAAAAGGATAAAAAATAAATTTTTTAATAATTTTAAACCTTTATTCACCCATTCACAGGGTGTTTTGAGTCAATTTAGTACTAATAATTGGATTTAGAGAAATTATTTTCGAATGTTTATCTGAATCCCAATAATCTATTTATATTTTTTGGTATATGTAATTAATTATGAATCCTATATTTTTTAGAGTAACTAATTATAATGGTTGGTAGAAATAAATGCTCAGGTACCTATAGGATTGAATAGAGGTGGTTATGGAATATATTATTTGACATACTGATCTGACTAAGAATAGTGAGAGTGAAGCGAGGCAAGGATAAAGAAGATTTGGATTAGATCTTTGTACAATAAAGATTTCAAGAAAACCACTCATTATGTTTCTACTTATGAAATATGGAATACCTTGTAGATTGATTATAGAATATTATAAGAATTAAAGTTAATGGAGTTATAATCCTCTAAATTTTACAAATATTTCCTTATAACAAAAGGAAATAAGAAAAAGAAAAATAATAAAAATGATCACGTGAAGGTTAACTCTCTGATTAAGGTGAATAATTCTGATTCGTTTACTAAACCTAATTGTAAAAATGTTTTCAAATTTTTTTAAAATCTAGAAACACATAATCACTCCTAGAGATAAAAAAAAGTGTGGTTCCCTTGGAAGATATGATAATGCAATATAACTATTAATCTGGAATTTTTTCATGCTATAATAAAAAGGAGATACAATATATGAATGAGAAAGTGGATCAACGGGAGATCATTCATGAATTGAGCCATACATTCAATAAATATATATACATAAATAAAAAAAATGATTTAGAGAGTTCAAGAGGCCTTTAAATATGAAATAATGATTAGGGGGTAAAGATGAACTTCTAAAGATACATACTTGAAGAACATGAACAAGAGATAGGTAAAAAAATGGACATGAAAAAATTAAAATAATGCATTATCCATCTCAAGACACAACTTTGAAAGAAAATAAGATATAAAATTGAAGGAATCTCATGGATGAAGCAACTAGCATCATAGTTTAAGGAAAATTATGAGAAGACTAGGGATAATGAGTTAATGATGATATATTGAAAGGGAAAAGCTAAATTAAATATTCCCTCCATAACATCCTCAACTAGAGGAATGAAAGTATGTTAAAATATGAAATCAATAAGTTAATAAAAAAGTTAATACATATCTGTAAACAAATAATTTAATTAGAAGGTATTATCAAAGTGCTATTGTTATTGAAGAATGGGACATGCAATGAGTATGTGTCTAGAATCCCAAGGGATCAAAGCTTAAAGATGAATTTATATATTAATATCTCAACCAAGAAGTGATAAAAAGAGGTATACATTTTATAGGAGGTGGTTTATTTTCACTAATCATAGACATATGTCATGGAATTATAGTAGGAAAGAAGAAAAGGAATTTAATTGGAAATACTTCATTCCGATGACATACAAGGAGATGATTTACATGAGAAGAAAATATGTTAAGTTGGAAAACTAGTTTACTATTCTGTAGGAAAGTCATGTAGCCCAATGAAGTGTAAAACAAGAACTGATAATGATAAAAACCCAATATCTATCTTGGAAGGAAAAAATAAAATATTGGAAGATAAAGAGAAAGGAGGAAGTTGTTCCATCTATGAAGAAGAAAGAAGTGCACTTAAAGAAAGACCCACTAAGGAAATATTTTTTTAAGTGATTCTTATCAAAATTTAAGATGTCAAACAAAAATCATGACTTAGTGGTATTATAAATCATTCCATAAGTAAATAAGTGAATATAGGCAGAAAATACCTCTTATAGAAGAATAAATCATAGAGAAAGTTTCACCAGTGAGGAATCATTCGAAGAAACATGCACTAGTGGGATTAGTCTCACAATAGAGATGGAACCCAAACAAAAAATGATGAAAAATAAAAAAGAAACCATCTAGAAGGGAAATTGTATAAATGGTATTATAAAAATAACCACTATCATGGATTGGAAGAAAATTTAAAGTAAAGTTTTGGTCTATCATGACTGTCCATCAATCCTTAACCTAAAAATATTTAAAGTACCCCTCTCCCCATATATATAAATGTTCTAATATCTTTTGAAAGTTGTACAGTATTAAAAAGGATATATGATCCATGAGGTATATGAATTCAAAGGATATTTATTCATTTTAAGAATGTGATACTATTGAAATAAGATTCATACAAAAAAAGAGTCAAAGGTAATATTGTCTATAATTGGTATCAAGTATGAACATTGTATAAAAGACTTGAACTGACCGAAAAAGTGGTGACTAACAACCAATTTTGAATTCAATGATAAATCTAAAAGTGTCATACTATAATAAATGAGAATAAATGATGCGCATCCTGATATCACTACTAGAATTTGGTATTTTCCCAACGGTAGTATACCAATGGTTTTTTTAAACCGTTGGTATAGTGAGCCTTTGCCAACGGTTTATTTAAACCATTGGAAAAGGGAATTTTAGTGGACCCTTTCCCAACAGTTAACTGGAACTGTTGGGAAATGGGTGCTAAACTCACACATTTCCCAACGGTTCCAGTGAACCACTGGGAAAGGTGTGCCTTTGCCAACGATTTTTATAAACTGTTGGCAAAGGTTTTCCCCAAATTGCAGATTGCGACCTCCTCTCCCCATTCGGATAGAGCCCTAATCTATTCGCTTCGCTGCTCTCGCGAACCCCATCCGAATCTCTTTCGCTCCACTGCTCTCGCAAACCCCCCATCCAAACACCATCACCCCCTATCCCAACAGGTACACCCCCATCCAAATAGGTAAAATTTGATCTCAACCATATTGTTGTAGTTGTTTTAATGAATAGATTTTTTCCAGGTGTTTGTGGTTTACTTGATTATTGAAATTAATATCTAAATAGGATATTGTTTGTGTTTGTGAAGACTTCTTTAATGTTTTTATATTCTATGTTTGGAAGGAGAGTGTTCAAAACATGTAAATCAGAGTTGGGGGAGTCTATCATGAACGTTTACATGTTTTGGATAATGGATTGTGGGAATTATGGATTGTGTTCAAACCAATTTGATATGTTTTGGATAATGGATTATGGGGGTAGGGGGTGTCCACAGGGGTGGGTGGGTTGTCCACGGGGGTGGGCAGGGCTGTCCACGGGGGTGGGAAAGGCTGTCCACGGGGGTGGGAGGGGCTGTCTAGGGAGTGTGGGCTGTCCTGGGGGTCTGGGTGGGGTGTCCTGGTGGGGGAGGGGTGTGTGGGGTGTCCAGGGGGGTGGTATGTCTAGGTGGTGGTGGTGGGGTTGCAGGGGAGGGAGGTGTGGGCTGTTTGGTAGGGTGGATGGGGCTATCCAGGGGAGTACGAGGTGTCCAGGGGGGTACGGGGGTGGGAGGGCTATCCATAAGGGTGGACGAGCTGTCCACGGGGGTGGCCGGGCTGTCAAGGAGGGGTGGGCGGGCTGTCCAGGGGGGGTGGGTGGGCTGGCCACGGGGGGTAGGGGTGTCCAGGGGGTGGGTGGGCTATCCAAGGGGGTGGGGGGCTGTCCATAGGGAGAAGGGGTGTCGAGGGGGGTGGGTGGGCTGTCCACAGGGGTGGTTGGGCTGTCTAGGGGGTAGGGGGTGTCCACGGGGGTGGGCGGGGCTGTCCAGGAGGTGTGGGCTGTCATGGGGGTCTGGGTGGGGTGTCCTGGTGGGGGAGGGGTGTGTGGGGTGTCCAGGTGGGGTGGTATGTCTAGGTGGTGGTGGTGGGGTTGTAGGGAAGGGGGGTGTGGGCTGTTTGGGAGGGTGGGCGGGGCTATCCAGGGGGGGTACGGGGTGTCCAGGGCTGTACGGGGGTGGGCGGGCTGTCCACAAGGGTGGACGGGCTGTCCACGGGGGTGGCCGGGCTGTCAAGGAGGGGTGGGCGGGCTATCCAGGGGGGTGGGTGGGCTGGCCACAGGGGGTAGGGGTGTCCAGGGGGGTGAGCGGGCTATCCAAGGGGGTGGGGGCTGTCCATAGGGAGAAGGGGTGTCGAGGGGAGTGGGTGGGCTGTCCACGGGGGTGGTTGGGCTGTCTAGGGGGCAGGGGGTGTCCATGGGGGTGGGAAAGGCTATCCACAGGGGTGGGAGGGGCTGTCCAGGGGGTATGGGCTGTCCTGGGGGTCTGGGTGGGGTGTCCTAGTGGGGGAGGGGTGTGTGGGGTGTCTAGGGGGGTTGGTATGTCTAGGTGGTGGTGGTGGGGTTGCAGGGGAGGGGGGTGTGGGCTGTTTGGGAGGGTGGGAGGGGCTATCCTGGGGGTGTACGGGGTGTCTAGGGGGGTATGGGGGTGGGCGGGCTGTCCACAAGGGTGGACGAGCTGTCCACGGGGGTGGTCGGGCTGTCAAGGAGGGGTGGGCGGGCTCTCCAGGGGGGGTGGGTGGGATGGCCACGGGGGGTGGGTGGGCTGGCCACTGGGGGTAGGGGTTTCCAGGGGGTGGGCGGGCTATCCAAGGGGGTGGGGGGCTATCCATAGGGAGAAGGGGTGTCGAGGGGGGTGGGCGGGCTATCCAAGGGGGTGGTGCTATAGTGGTTTTGGATTGTTTGAGGTACTCTTAGTGTATTATAAACCCTCATTTGTTCCATATTAATTTAAATTGATTTAATATAATTTTTTTCACACACACCATTATATCCTCTCAAAATATATTTAGATTGTATTTTCATTCGTATGGTGTTAAATATTTTATTAAATATTCATACTAGCTTATTTTATGTGTTCTAGGGGTTTAGACTAATGACAGGGCTGTAGGATTTTTGTGGGGGTATTCTTTTCATATAAATATACCTATACACCCCGACCCCCTTAGACAACCTGACCACCCCCATGGACAGCCCGCCCACCTAGACACCCCGACCTCCCTAGACATCCCCCCACCCCCTGGACACCTCCGACCCCCCGGACGACCCCACCACCCCCTAGACACCCCACACCCCCCTGAACATGCCACACCCCCTTGGACAGTCCCGCCACTCCCATGATCCTCATCCTACTCCTCATGCTGATCTACTTGAAGAAGTTAAAGTATAAAACTCATATACTCCCAACAAGACCCTTAAGGATTATGTATTCCTTGATCCACTTCCAATATCTTACTGGTCAATCCGTGAATATAGGCATTAGAAATTTTGTATCTTATTTTATTATATACATTGTATTTTGTTGTATTTTTTAATGTGGAGATCGAGATGATGACGTTCCTGGTGATGATGAGGATGCTGAAGAGGAAGAGGGCGAGGATGAGGATGTGGATGAGGGCGAGGATGGGGACGAGGGCGAGGATGGGGCCGAGGGCGAGGATGATGGCAAGGACGAGGACGACGAAGAGGACAGAGATGGCGGTGAGGATGAGGCTGATGATGATAGTAGTGATGGTGATGGTGATCAGTGGCAGATTGATCCATTACATTTTTGAATTCTGTATAACTCTTTATTTTTTAACATGGTTTTCCACTTTGGGGTTTTCCTCTGCTTCATAGGGACGTTGCATTCAGATTCTGTTTTTTGCACTTGATTCTTATTGTATGATTAGTCTACTACATAGACCTTTAGTATTCCTTGGTACTGTGATGCTCATTTTTCTATTTTTTTTACTTAGCTTTCTTAGTTAGCCATATATTTAATGTTTATGCATGTGGAAGATGATATGGAAAATGTGCTTGGAAGTAGTGGCCGACACCACTCAAAGTGTCTAACATTTATTTGAAATGGACAGGATTTTAAGTCAAAACAACAACTGGCATACGGAAAACAGACCAAATGCATTTGGATTTTGTTTAAACTATAGTACAATGATCCATGGGTCATATGTGACGTGTAAGCGTCAACCCCGCCTTAATCCGAGGTCCGGTGTGGCCGGTACCACTCAAAGTGTCTTTCTTTTGTTTAAAATGGATGCGCTTTTAAGTAAAAAAACCACATACGGAAAACAGACCAAACACATTCAGATACTGTTGATACTTTAGGACATGTATCCATGGGTCATTTGTGGCGTGAATGAGTCAACCCCACCTCAATCCGAGGAGCGGTGTGGCCGGCACCACTCAAAGTGTCTAACTTTTATTTGAAATGGACATGATTTTAAGTGAAAACAACAACTGGCATACGGAAAACCTACCAAAGACATTCGGATACTATTGATACTTTAGGAAATGTATCCATGGGTCATATGTGACGTGTACGAGTCAACCCCACCTCAATACGAGGGCCGGTGTGGATGGGACCACTCAAAGTGTCTTTCTTTTGTTTAAAATGGATGCGCTTTTAAGTAAAAAAAACCACATACGAAAAACTGACCAAACACACTCAGATTTTGTTGACACTTTAGGACATGTATCCATAGGTCATTTGTGACGTGTACGAGTCAACCCCGCCTCAATCCGAGGTGCGGTGTGGCCGACCCCACTCAAAGTGTCTAACTTTTCTTTAACATGGACAACAGTTTAAGTTAAAACATCAACTGACATACGGAAAACTGACCAAAAGCATTCGGATTCTGTTGAAAATATATGAAAACGATCCATGGGTCATTTTTGACGTGTACGAGTCAACCCCACCTCAATCTGAGGGCTGGTGTGGCCAAGACCACTCAAAGTTTGTCACTTTTCTTTGAAATGGACAACAATTTAAGTTAAAACAACAACTGACAAATGAAAAACCAACCAAACACATTCGGATTCTATTGAAACTTTAGGAAAAATATCCATGGGTCATATGTGATGTGTACGAGTCAACCCCGCCTCAATCCGAGGGCCGGTGTGGCTGGTACCACTCAAAGTGTTTCACTTTTCTTTGAAATGGACAACAGTTTAAGTTAAAACAACAACTAACAAATGGAAAATGGAACAAAGGAATTAGGATACTGTTGATATTTTAGGACATATATCCATGGGTCATTTGTGACGTGTAGGAGTCCACCCCGCCTCAATCCTAGGGCCGGTGTGGCCGGTACCACTCAAAGTGTCTTTCTTTTGTTTAAAATGGATGCGCTTTTAAGTAAAAAAAACCACATATGGAAAACTGACCAAATGCACTCAGATACTATTGATACTTTAGTAAATGTATCCATGGGTCATTTGTGATGTGTACGAGTCAACATCGCCTCAATCCGAGGGCCAGTGTGGCTGGTACCACCCAAAGTGTCTTTCTTTTGTTTAAAATGGATGCGCTTTTAATTAAAAAAAACCACATATGGAAAACTGACCAAACACACTAGGATACTGTTGATACTTTAGGACATGTATCCATGGGTCATTTGTGATGTGTACGAGTCAACCCCGCCTCAATCCGAGGGCCGGTACCACTCAAAGTGTCTTTCTTTTGTTTAAAATGGATGCGCTTTTAAGTAAAAAAACGACATACGGAAAACCGACCAAACAATTTCAGATTCTGTTGAAACTTTAATAAAATGATTTATGGGTCATTTCTGACGTGTACGAGTCAACCCCACCTCAATCCGAGGCGCGGTGTGGCCGACACCACTCAAAGTGTCTAACTTTTATTTGAAATGGACAGGATTTTAAGTGAAAACAACAACTTGCATACGGAAAACCGACCAAAAGCATTCGGATTATATTAAAACTTTAGGAAAATGATCCATGGGTCATATGTGACGTGTATGAGTCAACCCCTCCTCAATCCGAGGGCCGGTGTGGCCGGGACCACTCAAAGTTTGTCACTTTTCTTTGAAATAGACAACGATTTAAGTTAAAACAAAAACTGACATACGGAAAACCAACCAAACGCATTCGGATTCTGTTGAAACATTAGGAAAACGATCCATGGGTCATATGTGATGTGTACGAGTCAACCCCACCTCAATCCGAGGGCCGGTGTGGCCGGGACCACTCAATGTGTTTCACTTTTCTTTGAAATGGACAACAGTTTAAGTTAAAACCACAACTGACATACGGAAAATGGACCAAAGCCATTCAAATACTGTTTATACTTTAGGACATGTATCCATGGGTCATATGTGACCTGTACAAGTCAACCCCTCCTCAATCCGAGGGCCAGTGTGGCCGGGACCACTCAAAGTGTGTCACTTTTCTTTGAAATGGACAACTGTTTAAGTTAAAACAACAACTGACATACGGTAAATGGAACAAAGGCATTCGGGTACTATTGATACTTTAGGACATGTATCCATGGGTCATTTGTGACATGTAGGAGTCAACCCCTCCTCAATCCGAGGGCCGGTGTGGCCGGTACCACTCAAAGTGTCTTTCTTTTGTTTAAAATGGATGCGCTTTTAAGTAAAAAAACCACATATGGAAAACTGACCAAACTCACTCGGATATTGTTGATACTTTAGGACATGTATCCATGGGTCATTTGTGATGTGTACGATTCAACGCCTCCTCGATCTGAGGGGCGGTGTGGCCGGCACCACTCAAAGTGTCTAACTTTTCTTTGAAATGGACAATAATTTAAGTTAAAATAACAACTGACATACGGAAAACTGACCAAACGCATTCGGATTCTGTTGAAACTTTAGAACAACTATCCATGGGTCATATGTGATGTGTACGAGTCAACCTCGCCTCAATCCGAGGTGCAGTGTGACCGGTACCACTCAAAGTGTCTAACTTTTCTTAGAAATGAACACCAGTTTAAGTTAAAACAACAACTGACATACCGAAAACCAACCAAAAGCATTCAGATTCTGTTGAAACTATAGGAAAACGATCCATTGGTCATATGTGATGTGTACGAGTCAACCCCGCCTCAATTCGAGGGCCAGTGTGGCCAGTACCACTCAAAGTGTCTTTCTTTTGTTTAAAATGGATGCGCTTTTAAGTAAAATAAACGACATACGGAAAGCCGACCAAACACTTTCGGATTCTGTTGAAACTTTAAGAAAATGATTTATGGGTCATTTGTGATGTGTACGAGTCAACCCCACTTCAATCTGAGGCACGGTGTGGCCGACACCACTCAAAGTGTCTAACTTTTATTTGAAATGGACAGGATTTTAAGTGAAAACAAAACCTTGCATACGAATAACCGACCAAATGCATTCGGATTCTGTTGAAACTTTAGGACAATGATCCATGGGTAATATGTGAAATGAACGAGTCAACCCTACCTCAATCCGAGGCATGGTGTGGCTGACACCACTCAAAGTGTCTAACTTTTATTTGAAATGGACAGGATTTTAAGTGAAAACAACAACTTGCATACGGAAAACTGACCAAACGCATTCAGATTCTGTTGAAACTTTAGGACAATGATCCATCGGTCATATGTGACGTGTACGAGTCAACCCTGCCTCAATCCGAGGGCCGGTGTGGCTGGGACCACTCAAAGTGTCTTTCTTTTGTTTAAAATGGATGCGCTTTTAAGTAAAAAAAACCACATACGGAAAACTGACCAAACACATTCGGATACTGTTGATACTTTAGGACATGTATCCATTGGTCATTTGTGACGTGTACGAGTCAACACCACCTCAATCCGAGGCATGGTGTGGCCGACACCACCCAAAGTGTCTTTCTTTTGTTTAAAATGGATGCACTTTTAAGTAAAAAAACGACATACGGAAAACCGACCAAACACTTTCGTATTCTATTGAAACTTTAGGAAAATGATCCATGGGTCATTTGTGACGTGTACGAGTCAACCCCACCTCAATCCGAGGTGCGGTGTGGCCGAAACCACTCAAACTGTTTCACTTTTCTTTGAAATGGAAAACAGTTTAAGTTAAAACAACAAGTGACATACGGAAAATAGACCAAAGGAATTCGGAAACTGTTGATACTTTAGGACATATATCCATGGGTCATTTGTGTTTTGTACGAGTCAACTCCACCTCAAACTGAGGCGCGGTGTGGACGACACCACTCAATGTCTCTCTTTTATTTCAAAAGGAAATCATTTTAAGTGAATACAACTGAAATTTACACTCATTAACAACTCTTTTTCATGAGTTTGGTAGTTTCACTCATGGGGTCATAAGTGAAGAGACTCCTAAGAATATATCTTTTCACCATATATTATAAACAATACAAGTTCAATGCAAAATTCATCACAAATCATTACATACCCAAACCTAGTATCACAAAAAATGGGATTTGAGTCAATTTTAATGTCTTATTCAACTCTAATAGATATTTATCAAACTATTCTTCCTATTAGAATTTGATGGGTGAGGTGAATTACCACCGAATGATTGTTGTCATATCTGTTTTTTTGGGCTATTTTAGGTGTTTTTTTATACTGTTTGAAGTCTGCATGTGGCTTTTGTGATATTTTTTATGCAGGTGTATAGTGGAGGGTATACTGAGGGCTGTTGTGCACTGTTTTTTATGCAGGTGTAGCTTCAGGGGGGGCTTCTGGGCGCTGCTGTGCAGCAGTTTTGGGAAACTCTTTACCAACGGTTTTGAACCGTTGGTAAAGCTTTTTCCAGAAATCTGGTAAAACTTATACCAACGGTTCAGAACCATTGATAAATTGTTTTTCAGAATTTTGGAAAAAATTATACCAATGGTTTAGAACCATTGGTAAATTATTTTCCAGAATTCTGGAAAAAGTTATACCAACAGTTGAGAACCGTTGGTAAATTGTTTTCCAGAATTCTCGAGCACCTATACCAATGGTTTAAATGAAACCATTGGTAAAGGGCTTTCCCCACTCCTTACTGGACAACGGTTTGGAAACCTGTTGGTATACCCTATACCAACGGTTTTCTAACCTATAGCAATGGTTATAAACCATTGGTATAGCCTACTTTTCCAGTAGTGTATGGAGTTAAAGAGGTTCCAAAGTTTCAATTGATTATTACAGTGGTATAAAACTACCATTGAATCCTTAACAAGGGACATCAGCCCCTTACTCATAGTAGTAATAGACCACCAAGAAGAAGAAAACACAGTGTAAGAGGATTAAAAACATGTCTATTTGTTATTATACTAGAAAGAGGTATCAACTATCCATTTTTATGATACTGAGAAGCTTCTAGAAGAAGAAAAAAACACCAAAAAATGATTCCCCATACTGTAAAATGAATTTTTAAATTTGGGGTCGAGATTTAAATAAATTCATGGGGAGTTGGTGATGAATACTCAAAGGTATTTTAGCCTCATCTAAAGAAAAATGATTTTCCCTATGAAGATGTTACAAGAACATCAACTAGTATAATGAGTTTAAAAAAATGAGTGGTATTACTTGATCAAAAAATGTAGTATCCCTAAAAAACATTATGCTTTATTGATTTTCTTTAAGATCCTATCTTTTTCTAGGTATGTCCTTATTTTATTTTTTCATTTGAGCCATGGTAGTGAAGTATTATTTAGAGATGGAGATCCTTTGTTGGAGAAAATAACTTAAATTCTAGGGATGTATATTTTTTTAAATTAATGTAGTCTAGGTTTAAACATGTTAAATGAGTTTATAATGGTTTTCCATGATTTTGATGGCTCCATAGGTGATTCAGGTTATTCAATGTGAAACAAGTTGAAGGCTGATTGTAAATCCATTACATTCCATGTAATGTAGTTACATGTTGTGTAACTATTACCAGACACAAGTCATGAGAATGGGTCATGACGTGATATGAATACATGTCGTGCAAACATTGCACGTCATGTAATGTTTGGGCAGTATTAAAAATCCCCCAAGGTGATGCATTTTTCATTGTATCCCTTTTAAAAGGAATAAATGACATGTAAATGAATTGCACACCATGTATTTATCACGAGAAACATTTTTAAGTGTGTTGTGAATTTGATATTTTCTCATTCTCACATGCAACATTACTCTATCGACCCTACGGTAGTTTCCAGGTAATTTTGGAGCACCTCTTTTGATTCAAGGAACCCTGATCACGCATCTGATTCTTTGTAAGTGTTTTTTGTTAGGTTTTCCCTTATCTTCCTTTTTTATCCAGTCGTTACAGTGAAATCTCATGATTTTGAATAGTGTTGGTTTTGATCTTGATCAATTAGGATTTAGGAACCCTCTTTCAATCATCTGCACCTTCGTTCTTGTGCTGAATCCTGTTGGAAGTGTTGGTTGATCATTGGTTAAAGGTAGGTGGTCTAAACCTTAACCATATCAGTTTTTTTTCAAGTATGTGCAATATGGAAATTGAACCAACATATCCCGCATCAAATAAATTAAATGATTAATTTTGTTATTACATGGAATCCCTTTGGATCCAATTGGTTATTGACCTATCTTGTGGATTCCATTTCAGTGAGTGAACTCTTGATTATAAAGGAATTATTTAATAGATTAAATTGTTTTTATCATGATATGTATTTTGGATGATTTCTTGATATAGATTCACCATGAATTTGATTTTTTATTGAGATAGTTGGCATGTTATTGGTTATGACCAAATGATAAATGAAATGTGTAATTTAAAGATAAATGGTAATTTTTATAATTAACCATTGATCCATATGATGTGATATTGAGATATCCCTATTGATATGACATGTGTTGTGATTTCAGTGCTAGAATGATTATATAGGGTATTGTCCTAGTTTGATTGTTGTAATCCTTGTATGGGGCGTTATCCCAGTTTACATGTTGAAATTCTTATATACCGAGCTTTGCAATGAGACATTCTGAAATTCTTATATAGTGGGCCATGGCTAGTGATACATGATGAAATACTTATATACCGAGCTTGGCCCTAAGACATGCTGAAATGATTTCATACTAGGCTTGGCCCTAACACATGCTAAAATGCTTATATATTAGGCTCAACCCTGATTAAATGATGAAATGTTCATATAACTAGTTTTGACCCAAATTTTTGTAATTTATAACTTGGTTATATGGTTTTGGATGGCATTGTTGTGAGACATGATCCAAGAAATTCCAACATGGCATTGAGGCAAGTTATGTTTTACCATGGTTATATAGTTTTGGTTGGCATGGTTGTGAGACAATCTTAGAGGCATTCCGACATGGTGCAAAAGTTGGTTGATATGGTATTAATTTAATTGTTTAATTAATTAATACACCTATTTATTTCATTAGTGTACACACTTATTATCAGACTAGTTATGTTTAGACATAGTGGTGGCAACCTACTAGGTTACACACACACCCTATTTGGGATACCATTTGGCACCCATGCAGATTACTTGGATGTATGATTGGATAAGGGAAAAAAACTTACTGTTGATTCTTTGCTTGCTGATGGGACAAAGTTTGGAGACGAACCAACATGGGGTTTAGGACCAGGGAACTTTGAGTATTTGTTGAGTCTGCTAGTGTTTCATTTTATATCACTTCTAGAATGAAATTTAGTTACATTCCAGGATGATATTACCTTGTTCCCTTATTATATTATTAGGTTATTTTTTTGTCTTTTATTGTTTGGTTTTCGGTGGTATTGTATCATCTCCATTATTTCTGGACTCTGATATTTATTTATTATTTTTATATGATTGTTATGATTTTTTATAAATCTATAACTAGGGGGTATAATCTCACAAATATACATATCACACCCCCGCTAGTAGTCGACAACCTCTTACATAAGGGGAGTCATGCTTGAGGCCATGTAACCAACCCAGTTTAGCCACGTGATACAGTGCTAGGATGGGGGATATTACAAAGTGGTATCAGAGCACACCAAGTTTAGTTTCTATTTATTTACTATTTGGGAGAGGTATAAAGGAGACTAGGATGTGTCGATACTTGGTAATTATTTTGTTCATGGGAGTAGCTAACCCATGTATAGTGGAAAATATTAGTACCTAGGGGTGGATTTCTATTTATACTATTTTATTGTTATAGTTGATGTTATTTCACCCTGAGGGATTCATATGTTGTGTGAGGTATTATTTCATGTTGTTATTAGTTCTTGAGATTTATACTCATGGCTCGTTATGGAATGAGATAAGTATTCATGCATCATGATAATAACATAGTGATATATATTATCATTCATTGTTCATGATAGGGACATATCTATTGCATGTGATATATACTTTCCTATTTTAATTGTGATATAATATACCAGTTATATCTGACAAATGAAATAAATGAACTGTTATGTCATGCTAAAACACTGGTAATTCTTGTTTAGAGAGACCATGAGTTAGTGGTTCTCTATTTTTTTCACCATTGAGGTTGAATTTGTTATAGAAAATCTTTTAAGAAGTGTGTTTTTCTTGTAGAGAAAATGAATCCTCATCATATTCAAGTTGAACTTTAGGAGAGTGATAATAAACACACTCCTAACACAGCTTAACCATATATTCATGTAGCTCCTAAGGATTAGATGTATGTTCAAATTCATGAAAGCTTCTTGAGGGTCATAAGATCCATGAAAAGAGAGACTATATTTATTTTACCTTCAATGTCTGAGCTAATGAGAGAGTTTTAGCTACAACATCTATCTATGTTCACTAGGGAGGGAGGCCGCCAGGTAGTCAGGTTCTGAATTGAGTCAGTCCAGATGATATTTAAGCAACTTGAGACACCCACGGATAGGAGGGTGAATCTTTCAGAATATATGTTTCATGGACCTGGAAATCATTGGTGGGAAATTTTAGAGAAAGAAGGGAACCGGGAGGAGTTATCTTGGAAGGACTTTTAGATAAATTTCATGATCCATTTATTTCCCAATACATTGAGGGATGAGAATTATTTTGAGTTCATTCACCTAATATAGTAGGGAATTTCAATGATGGACTATGTTGAATGTTTCACTGACCTGTAGAACTTTACACCATCTTTAAAAGATGGTGATATCTCCAAGGTGAGACATTTTGAGGTTTTTCTTTTCTATGAGATCAGGTCGTAGGTGAACATGTTCCATCTAAGTAGTTTTTCAGACATGATGAATCATACACTCATCTCGGATGGGAATATGAGAGAGGCCCTGAGAAACAACCATGCTGTTTTAGCAGGGAAAACCATGAAATATTCTTCTAGTTGAAAGAAGCTTCACTACTATAGTTTTTTACAAGTAAGCAACAATCATAGTAGTCAGGGAAGTGGCCATCCATCTCAAGAATATGTTTTTTATAGTTCTACTAGTGTGGGAAGATGGTCCATAAATAGCCTTAGTGTCTATTCCCTACATTGGAGTGTTGTTCTTGCTGTAGATTAGAACACCTATAGAGGTTTTTAAAGGAATGAAATAGTAGAGAGGTGTCAGAGGAACATAATAGGTACTAGATTCTAGGAAGGACTCAGCTAATCCTCAGTAGGAAAGTAGCTGGAGTTCCACAATATGTTCTGGTCAAGGTAGGGGATATGGTACCCCATACAAGAATGACAGTACTAGGTATAGGGTATAACTCATGGGATTCGGGCTGGAGACCAGGGAAGAGGGGTTGGTCAGCTGCATATTATGAAAACTACTTCAGCTAGTGTGGATACATGATCATATACTGTTATAGGTATGATTTTTGTATCATCTACTCTTTCTTGTGTTTTGTTTGATACAGAAGCATCACATTCAATTTTATTTTTTATTTTTAAAAATAGTTTGGTCTTGGATGTGGAAGGCTTGGTTGGGGTTTTGACCATTTACATAATATTTGGAGTGCAGTTAGAGAATATCAAACATTGCAAGGCATGTTATCTTAAGATTGGTTGTTGCCATTTATTTTAGGAACCGTTCATTCTAGAAATGATAGGATTCAATTTGATTCTTGGCATGGATTGGTCAGTTCTAAAATAGTCTTGTATTTACTATTACAAGAGGAGAGTTGTGTTTTTTATCTCCAAATGGAGGTAGCTATTCTCACCAGGGTGAGTGAGATATTTAGGCTGGTCATACATGAATTAATTAGTGCATATTGGATTTTATCATGGCTCCTATAGGATATATTTCTCTAGATTATGGTGTAATGTAGCATTATTCTTTTCTTCCAGTGGAAGACTATTTTTCGGATGTATTTCTTGTTGAGGTCTATGGCATAATTCCTAAGAGATAGATCAAGCTTTTGATCAATTTGGTGTTGGTAGAAGATCCAGTTTACATCCTACCTTATATAATGGCACCAACAGAGCTTCCAAAGTTGAAAGTTTAGTCTGAAGATCTAGAAACAAAAGGTTTCATATATCCAAGTACATTTCCTTAGGGTTCTCTAATTTTTTTTACCAAGAATTATGATGGGACTTTTCACTTGTGTGCATATTATCGAAGATGGAATCGAATGAAGATCAAGAACCGGTATCCCCTTCAACACATCGATGACCTTTTTGATCAGTTAAGAGGTGCCAAGATCTACTCCAAGATCGACTTGAGATCTGGATACCACTATTTTAGGTTGATAACATCAGACATACCTCAAAATTATTTTAAGAATATGTATAGTTTGTATGAGTTTTCTGGGATGCCATTTGGTTTGACTAACATGTCAGAAGTATTCATGGACTTGATGAATTGGACCTTTCATCCTTTTATGGATCGGTTTGTGGTGTTTTTTTATTGAAATCCAAGTGTACTCTAAGTCAGCTGATGATCATGTGCAACATCTTGACATTATCCTAAGTATAATGAGAGATATTCAACTTTTCACAATGCTAATCTAATACATTTTCTAGTTTGATAAAGTGAACTTATTGGGCCTTGTCATCTTAGAGGAAAGAGTGTTAGTGGACCTAGAGAAATTTAGAGCCATGATATCTTGGGAGAAGCCTAAGAATATTTTTTAGATTCATAGTTTTTGGGTTTAGTAGATTATTATCAGCCCTTTATCCAGGACTTATCCTATTTGGCATCACTAATGTCAAGGCTGACCAAGAAAGGGGTAAAGTTTGTTTGCTCTAATATTTTCTAGAGAGATTTTTAGGATCTGAAAGGAAGGTTGACCTAAACACCTATCCCCACTTTACCTATGCTAGGTAAAGCATATATCATGTACTATGATTCATCCAGAGTTAGACTCAGAGTAGTTCTGATATAGGAGGATCAAGTGGTTGATTATTCCTCTAGACAGCTGAGACCACATGAGAGGAAATATCCAGATCATGATTTTCAGTCCTCTGCAATAGTAAATTCCCAGATATGCTAGAGGAATTATCTCCTGGGTGATAGGTTTCTGGTATAAATATACTACAGGAGCCTTAGGTACATCTTTTCTCAATAGGACTGGAACCTTCAGTAGAGGTGGTCGGTTGAGTATCTGTAGTCTTTCGAATTTGAGTTAGCTTATACATTGGAAAAGGTAAATTTATTTTCGGATGCATTGATATGAAATACATAATCATAGGCAGTATGAGAGTCTTACAATGAGTGGTGTGAGATGAACCTATTTTTAGATATGCATCTAAATGTCCAAAAATCTCATGGATGAGTATCTCTGACTTTGAAATCTTTTATACCCATGATTTTGGACCGAATCAGGACTACATAGTTATATGATCTATAGAGCTTAGTTCTAAGAGATATCTTGTATGGTAGGGATACACCATTGGGATGTTTTCTTGGAAGCAGTAATTCTATTCTTTTCCTTGGTTGAGTATGGGTTCCTATGGGCTTGTACGAGAAGATGACTAGAGAGTTTTATGCTTCCAGATGGGAGGTATATCCTAGTTTGAAAAATATGTATCATGATCTCTGTAGACAATACTAGTGGTTAGGAAGAAGTATTTGTGGAAAGATGTTTCACTTATCAGTAGGTGAAATCCAAGCATTAGAGTCTAGACAAGATTTTACAGCCTTTTTCTATTCCAGAGGTGAAATAGGATGATGTCACTATAGATTTTGTGACATTATTACCTAGGAAAACCCATAAGAAATATGTTGTACGGGTAATTTTGGATTGACTAACAAAGGTATCCCACTTTTTTTCTATTATGGATAGCTTCACTATTGAGGATATAGGGAGTCTTTACATGCATGAGTTAGTTAAATTATATGGTGTTATAAGGAGTATCATTTAATAAAGAGATCCTAATTTCACATTGTGTTTATGGTAGGGTCTTCAGAAGGATCTGGGATTGTAGGATGTTTTAAGTATGAACTATAATCCTCAGACTAATAGTCAATCTGAGAGGACTACTCAGGTTTTAGAGGATATGATACGATCCTCTGATCTGGATTTAGGTGGTTCATGGGTGAAACATATGGCACTCATGGAGTTTTCATATAATAAAAGATTCCAAGAATCCATATAGATGGAACCTTTTAATTCCTTGTATTCAGGCCATGTTGTTTACCTCTGTTGGTTGGTGATGGGAGATTCAGTGCTTTCTAGGCCTAGTCTCATGCAAAAGATGTCTAAGAAGGTTCAGTTGATCAGGTAGCAGTTGATGACCACATAGAGTAGGAAAAAAAATCATATTTTGACCATCAGAGATGACCTCTATAGTTTTATTTTGGTCATCATGTTTTTCTTTCAGGTGTCTCCTAGGTTGGGGAAATGCCATTTCAGGAAACAGGGAATACTAGCACCTAGGTTTTTCAGGTTGTTTGAGACAGTGGATAGGGTTGGTCTAGTGTCATAATGATTATACCTTCTATAGTGCTATAATTCCTTGAATGGCGTGTTTCACATGTCACATATGTAAAGATATTATTCATACCCTTCTCATGTGACATACAAAGAAGATGTTGAGCTTAGTAATGATGCATTCTTTGAGGAGCATCTGATATATATTGTGAACTATAGTGAGAAGTATCTTCAGGGTAGGATGGTTCCTTTGCTTTGATAGAAGTGATAGCATGGGAAAGTTTATGAGGTGACTTGGGACATAGAATAAGATATGTGAGAACAGTGTCCAAACTTATTCACTAATACCCTACAATGATGCTTGGAGCATCTTGGGGAGAAGCTGTTATATGGTAGGGAGGTTATAATATCCCTTGTTTTTCTAGATATATTCCTCTTTGTGTTTTTCATTTGAGCCATGTTATCCAAGTCTTCTTTAGAGACTGAGATCCTTTTTGGGGGAAATGAATTAATGTATGGGGATGTATGTTTGTTTGAATTAATGGTGTTTGAGTATAAATGTTTTAAATATCTTTATAAAGGTTTTCTATGCTTTGGATGGATTCATAGGTGGTTTTAGTTCTTCCATGGGAAACAATCTAAATGTTGTATGTAGAGAAATTAAACACTGTGTAATATAGTTACACGATGTGTAATTATTTCCAAGAACAAGCCATGATCTTTGTTCAATATGTGAGATGAATAAACACTATGTATAAATTACCCGTCATGTAATGTTTGTTAAGTGTTAAAAATCAACTAAGGCAACAGATTTTTCATTCTATCCATTTTAAAAGGAATACATGATGCGTATGAATTACACATAATTTATTTATCACGAACAATGGTTTTAAATGTACCATGCATTTGATATTTTCTCATTATCATATGTAGATTTCCTCTCTCGACCCTAGGGTGATTTCCAGTTTATTTTGGAGCACCTCACTTGATTCTGAATGTCTCGATCATTCATGTGATCCCTGGTAAGTGTTTTTTTCGGTTTTACCTTATATTACTTTATTCTCTAGTATTTTTTGTGTAATATATTGACCATAAGCATTGTTGGTTTTGATCTTGATCATTTATGATCTAATAACCTTCTTACTATCATATGCGCCTTTGTTATTATAGATAATCCTATTGGAAGCATTGGTTTATCATCAGTTAAAGGTAGGAAGTCTAAGAGTTAACCCTATGGGTTGATTTTTTCAATTATTTTCAATATGAAAATTGTGCCAACATATCATAAACTGAAAAAATTAAATGATTAATTAGATTATTCCATGGAATCTCTTTGAATATAATTGGTTATTGACCTGTATTGTGGCTACCATTTTGGTGAGCATACTCTTGAATATAAATTATTTTTTTAATGTATTAAAGTGTGTTTAGCATGACACAGATTTTGGGTAATTTCTTGATATGAAATCACCTAGGATTATATTTTTATTGAGATAAATATCATGTTATCAGTTATGACCAAATGATAAATGAAATGTGTAATTGAAAGATAAATGTAATCTTCATAATTAACTATTGATCCTTATGATTTTATATTGAGATATCCTTATTTCTATGATATGTGTTGTTATTTATAAGTTGTAATTCTTATTTGGGGGGTTGACCCAATTTTCATGATGAAATTCTTATATACCGGGCTATTCTCTACAACATGCTAAAATTATTATATAGTGGGATATGCCCCGTGATACATCCTGAAATGATTATATAATGGTATTGGCTCCGAGACTTACTAAAATTCTTATATACTAAGCTTGGCCCTGACACATTTTGAAATTATTATATACCAAGATCAACCCTAATTAAATGATGAAATGATCATATTATAGGTTTTGACCTAAATTTTTGTAATTTAAACCTTGGTTATATGGTTTTGGATGGAATGATTGTGAGACATGCTCAGAGACATTTCGGCATGGAGCTGAGGAAAGTTATGTTTCACCATGGTTAAATGATTTTGGTTAGAATTATTGTGAGACATGCTTAGAGATAGTTCGACATGGTTTTGACCAAATGATAAATGAAATGTGTAAATTAATGATAAAAGTAATTTTCATAATTAACCATTGAGCCTTATGATTTGATATTGAGATATACTTATTTATACGACATCTGTTTTGATTTCTGTGCTATAATTCTTTTATGGGGGGGTTGGCCCAGTTTACATGATGAAATGATTATGTACCAGGCTATGCCTTGCGACATGCTAAAATTATTATATAGTGGGATATGCCGGGTGATACATCCTGAAATGATTATATACTGGGATTGGCCCCAAGACATGCTAAAATTATTAAATACTAAGCTTGGCCCTAACACATATTTAAATGATTATATACCAATCTTGACCCTAATTAAATGATGAAATGATCATATAGTATATTTTGACCTAAATTTGTGTAATTTATACCATGGTTATATGGTTTGGGATACAATGGTTGTGAGACATGATCATAGAAATTCCAACATGGCACAGATACAAGTTTTTTTTACCTTGGTTATATGGTTTTGGTTAGAATGATTGTGATACATGCTCAGAGAAATTCTGACATGGTGCCGAAGTAGGTTGATGTGGTATTAAATTAATTATTTATTTAATTAATACACCTATTTATTGCATTTTTGAATGCACTAATTATAAAATTGGTTATGTTTAGAAATAGTGGTGTTGAACTACTAAGTTATACTCAAACCCTATTCGGGATTCCATTTGGTACCAAAGAAGATTACTTGGATGCAATTGGACAGGGGAAAATGACCTTACTATTGATTTTTTACTTGCTATATGGGCTGATGTTTGGAGATAGAATGACAAGGGGTTTAGGACCAAGTAATTTTGATTCATTATTGAGAATTCTATTCTTTTATTTTGTATTAATTCTAGAATTACATTTAGTTACATTCCAGCATGACATTACATTATCCCATTAATATTTTATTCTATTATTTAGTTGGATTTTATTGATTGGTTTTCCCCTATATTGTATTGTATCCATTATTTATGCACTCTAATATTTATTTATTATTTTTATATGATTATTATATTATGTTTTAACTCTATAAACATGGGGTATAGACTCCCCACTATACATATTTCAACCCCGTTACTAGTTGCTAGCCTCTAGCATATGAGGAGATACACTTTAGGTAGAATAACCAACCCAGTTTTGCCACATGATAGAGTCCTGGGCTGAGAGATATTACATTATATGTTAATGGTTTAGTGTAAGTTTGATTGAGATCGTATTAATATTTGTTAAAGCGTGAAAAATATCAAGCTTCTAGCATATATTGAAGTAAGCGAGTGACATGAAAAACATTGAGAATTGTTAACTTAGATTTTTGTTTCTTACACCAAGTTTTGAGTCTCAATTTGGAGGATCATTTTAGAAAGAACCATATCTTAGTGGAATCCTTCAACAAGTTTTTTTGGAATCTATGGGTTTTCATGATAGGGAAATCATTGTGCTTCTGGATTTGTATTATTTTCTAATTAGGTTTTCATATGAATATGTCTTCATCTCATCCTGGGAAAGCTCTTTGTTCACATTTTCTAGCTTCTACTTATATTTTTATTGGTATTTTGTGTTTCACATTAATTGAGATGTTCCCATAATACCAATTTGGATTACCCTTCTTGGTCTGCCTCTTCCATTTCACAATCTAGTTTTTCTCTCAATGATTGGTAATATGGTGGGCGGCTTCCTTTATAATGAAAATCATACATGATTTTGTAACCATCCCTTTTATCCTCATATCTATATTTAATTTTATGTCTCCATGGAACCGATGGACTTTCTCTATATTGAAATTGAAGTGTAGCTATGTTGTAATTAATAAATACACTTTGGATCCTGATGTGACTTCTATTCTTCATGTAGCCTCTTAGGTCATGATTCATCCACCTAACGATGTGGGGTGTATATTGATAATGTAGAACTATTAGTTGGTAATTTAGATCAAAAGGGCACCACTAATGTTTATGCTCATTGGAAGGGGGAAAGTACATTTCTTACAGTACCGAGGGTTTCATATGTCATTGCTAGTTTGAATCATGACTTAAAAGGGGACATGTCGAGAGTGCAGACTGTGGGAGATATTGGACTTAGTTCTTACACTGTTATTACCACATATCCTCTTTCACTATCTTCTAATATTTTCAAGGCTAGACATGGGGTAAAAGGGAAGGTGGTTGATGTAGGCACTAGTGGGTGCACTGCCTCAAGAATAGGGTCATATTCCAGCCTTTTGTTACAGACATTCCCTGGTTTGAATGAAACTAATTCTTAGGTACATATGTCTTCTAGACTTCGGGTTTCTTCATGCTCGATCCAACTACAAAAAAATTTCAATTCTTTTAATAGAGATGAAGATGTGGATTCTAACACTGAAGGATGGAAACCATTTATTCCAAAAATGAGATGAAATTAGTATGGGTTAAGGACACAGGTTAATTATCAGTGGATCAACAAAGATAAAAACTCCCATATATCTTTATACTAGGAAAAATACCACCATGTGTTATTGAAAATTGAGTCTCTCTTTAAGAACATGAATCAAGTATATTATAATTCTGAAATTGTTTTACTCAAAAACCAAAAAATAACAAGGCAACACAAGGACTATTCAAATTTTCTAAAACCAATTGTCATGATATCAATGGGAAAAACTAAAAAAACTAAGGTATATATAAGGAAAGTTTTAGAAGCACCTAATAAAGGTGTTACCCAAGATCATGTTAAGTAGGGAGAGCACGTTCTAACTCCTTATGTAAAAATTGAGGAGACTCAAGAGGGTATAATGGTGGACCTATTACAAGTTCTTGGAAGGGTGTTAAATGATTGTGGTCAAAAGGATGGTGGAAAAAATGAAGTTGAAAAAGAAAAGGTATTACTTATTCTCCTCTACTCCAATGAAGTTATGTTGGAGGAGTACTTCAACATCAAGGTTCCAGAGGAGGAGGCTAATAGTATGTTTGAGTGGATGGTCTAATTTGATCTTAATAATGAGTAAAAAATTTGGATAAGAAAATAGGATTGGATCCTATCTTGTATAATCAATGAGGGGAAAATTAACTTGAAGGAATATATTCATACCTGATACGAGATGGAATATCACTTCAAGGATCTCATCAAGGATGATCCATAAATGGAGGAAACCTCTATTGATTGGAGTTTATATTGGGTGAAGGATTTATCCTATTTCAATTTTTTCTGAAATAGATCAGTGATTTATTATAATGTTGAGTTTGGGAAAAGTTTATTTTTGTTATGGTTCCTACTTCCCCCTTAAAAGTGTTTTTTGGAATAAAAATTTAAATTGTTAGTCTCTTAGGATTACATGAAAATAGGGAAGACCACTCTCTTCTTATCTTGATTTGAAAATAACCAGCATGCCCAACAAAACCATTATAAAAATCATAGAAAATATATTATGAGGTGATCATTGAAAATTGGGGGATGAAATAAGATGGAAGAACCTATAAAAAACTTAGGGAAATAATGGTAGAGAGAGAGTGAGAGATTGAAAGTAATATATATATATATATATATATATATATATATATGATAAAAATACTTTGATTCCTTATTTTAAAAGGGGGTTTGATGATGTGGTGATTAGAAGGACCTTTTCATTTTGATACCAAAGGGGGAGAAAATAAAGGTATCATGAATCCAAAAACATGTGGGAAATCATGATATCATATTATAGTGGTTGGATTCATGATAGTATTGAAAAGAAACCAAAGTGAGAGAATATTTGGACCAAAGGTATTTAGTTTTGGATTTTTTTTCAATCATTAGAACCAGAATTAGTTGGTGTTGGAATTGGATTTTTAAATTATAATGAGTGATATATCACTAAATAAGTAGTCAATTAAGACTTGGTGAAGATGAGATAATGTTCCTTTAATATTTTGAGATGAATTAAAGTGAATAAGCACACTTGAAAGCACTTGTAATTGTAGAGAAATTTAAATACACACCTTGATATCTCTATATATAAAGGTTATGGATTTTGAAATGGTGTGAATTTGTTTGAAGATGGTTGGAGTGGAAATAATAAGGCCAAGTTACATTTTGGAGGCATAAGGAAGAAACCATGTTGTGAACACAAGCTTAACGACTGGAATAATATTAGATATAAAAAAACAGTAAAGGCACAAAATGATAAATATGTTTATTCTAATTTTTAATAAGTGTTGAAAAGATGTGTCAGATGAAAATTTGTGTAATATTTTTTTCCTTTTATAAATTTGAAGAAAATACGAGGTCACATTGAAAAAACTGGTGTTATGTCTTAAAAGAAGGAAGCCGCTGGAAAATTAATAAAGTCATACTTTGGAAGATTAAGTTAAAGACTTCGTAAGTCCAGTTCATGATCTAATACTGATGGCCACACCACAAAGTAAAACTGATGGATAAATCTCATGAATTATAGAAAAAATACTATGATATGTAGGATGCATCAGGGAGAAAAAATACTACATGTTACTTTGAAAATTTTAGAGTTTCTAGAACATGCCATGACACAATCATCCATGCCAAAATGAGTGCTTGGGTGGATTCTATTTTGGAAGATTCAATGTGAGCATGCTGTGATCCCATGCATCTTACCACACATGGAGTTTGTTTAACATTATTAGACGTGTAAGATATTTTTTTTGAAATGGTTAAAATGTTTCACTTTTCCATATTTGGAGGTTTTTATATTCACTAAGACACATATATCACACTATGAAGCTAGAGAGAGTGATTTTAGTGTATCTGTATTGAAGATACTTATGATATAAAGGATATACTACACCATAAAGGATAAATGGTTCAATTTCAATGATATTTGAGGTTGGTGCTACATGTCGTGACATAATAGGCCATGTTGTAAATAAGTTTCAAGGATATTTTTTTTGATTCTAGAGATTTGGGATGCGATACACATAATATAAGCTTGCACCACTAATGTACATGGAATTTTTTTTATTATGTTTAGGATTTCTGAAGAGTTTCGTACCATGAATAAAAAGTGCCACACAGTGATAGGTTGGATTATTATAAAATATTTGGAAGCATCATGACATGATACAAAGAAATTTTAGAAGGAAGATATTCAAATATATGGGTAGATTTTTTGGATTTGGTTATTCACTAATTGTTGCACTGTGAATAAGGATTTCACAAAATAAAATGGTTTGAGTTGAGGAGACAATGCTGTAAAACTACACATCATGATGTTAAGAAGAAATATGTAGAAAATTTGGATGATCTGACTATAAATTAAAGCGATGAAGGTTGGATCAAGATTTAAGGGAGTTATTAAATTTAAAAGGATCATTTTTGACCACATTAAATCATGTGATACACCTATAAGGATCTCACTGGAGTAGGTAAGAGAGTATTGATCTCAACCATTATATTAAGGGTTGGTTAAAATAAATCTTATAAAACTCATCTTAGAAATTATAGAGAATATAATTTGTTAAAGCATGTTGAAATATTTTCTTTTCAAATAATAGAATAAAGAGAGAGATGTTGAGCATAATTTTATTCCTGGACTCAGAATACAGAAAGTCGGATAACATTTACATATTCAATAGATAGATAGATAAGACAATAATATAATTCTAGTTTAGAATTATTTTCATCTAGAGAGGATGCGTGTAGCTATTATGATATCATGGAATTAATATATCCAACATCCATATAGAGAAGTTGGTATCATTAGGCATTGAATAAGTGAATCATAGATAATTGGATTCCAATAGAGCAACAAATCATGAGAAATAATGCAAGAATAATCATGCATTGATTAGAGATAGACCACTTGTCATTAAATTGTTAAAGAAGACCCATGAATCTATAAACTATCTAGGGATTATCTTATGTGAAGTGGGTAAATAAATAAGAAAAGGTAATTCACTTATATTGGTATTGTGACTTTATAAAATCTTATATCCACTAAAAGTGAGTATAATTGATTCTGGTAAATTTTCACAACACTATGTGTATGCTCCTTGGATTATCCCTTAGTGGTAAACCATGAAAAATCTATTTGTTTTTTATGGATTTAATTTTTTCATATGTTTTATCATTCAATATGATCAATGATCATTAGAATGAGAGATAGAATGTGTTCCTACTAACATAAGAAAAATATCTTTAAGGATAAAAGGAATAATGAAAAAATGTTATAATTAGTGTGCACCCTCATTCATCCTGCCTCTCAGGGTGCTTCCAGTCAATATGATCATAAAAAAATTAATTGACTTCCAAATTAATTTTATGATAACTCATTAGAAAACTTATCAGGAAAACCAAGTAAAGAAAACATGATCATGGGGGAAAATAATACAACATTCTCAATCCCCCCTCACCATAATAGATTGAAAATTATTTACATCTTAATTTTATAAATCAAATTCTCAAAATTTTTAGTTGGTAATGCCTTTTTGAATGAATATACAAGGTTATCAGAAGACCATATTTTTTGAATATCAATATCACTATTATTTTGAAGTTCATGAGTGAAAATGAATTTCATTGAGATATATTTTGTTATGTCACTACCGATATACTCAACCCTAATTTTCACTATATAGTCCACATTATCTCTATATAACATGTTTGGAATATTATTTTTTATATATAATACACAATTATTTTTGATATGATGAATAACCTATCCTATCCACATATATCCTCAACTTTCTTCATGAATCACAATCAACTCAAAATGATTAGAGGATGTTAAATAAATAGTTTTTATAGAATTTTTGGAAATTATAGTCCCTCCATATGTGAATAAATATCAAGTTTGAAATCTACATTTATTTTGATTAGATAAATATCTACCATTAGCATAACTAACTAATTTGAGTTCTAAAATTATTAAATAAAATAATCCCTGATAAATATATCCTTGAAGGTATCTTGGTATATGTTTGATAACATTACAATGTTGATGAGTTAGCAAAGAACTATACCTGGCAAATAAATTCAAAAAAAAAAAAATGATATATCTACCCTTGTATTATTTATAATGTATATTAGTGCTCTTATATCTCTCAAATATCATATTTTGGGACCAAAATATTCTTCATTATCCTCTCATGCTCTAAAATTATCTTTATATCAATCAAGAGATGATATAATCATTGGTGTAATTAATGGATATAATTTTTCCATATAAAACCTTTGTAGGAATTTTGATATATATCGATATTAATGAATTTTTTTTATATTCAAGATGTTTAATTTGTAATACAAGAAAGATCATTTCCATTTCAAATATTTAATTTGAAATTATTTCTTTAAATATTCTACAGGCATATAAATTAGATCCGGGGTTTCAATAATATTCAAAACATCAAAATATACTGGAATAATGGAAAATTTAAACATAATCTTCTTGATGAAGATAAATAAACATATTAGACCATTTCTATAACCCTATTTCATCAAATATTAATTTAGTTGGTTATACAACACATAACCTAACTACTTTAATCTATATAATGATTCATTAAACTTAACACAATAAAGATATTGAGATCCAAAACCTGTTTCAAACATTGTGAATCCTTATAGGATATATATATATAAACATTATTTTCAATATAAACATATACGTATGAAATTACTACAACCATTAAGATTAAATCAAAATGTTCATGTATGTTAAATATTATGAGATATCGAATGGTTGTAAGATTTATTATAGCTGAGTATGTATCATCATAATTAATATCGAGTCTTTTTGGGAATCCTTAAGAAACTTGCCATGATTTATTTCTAAAAGCTTCATTATTTACATTTTTCTCTCTAAAATACCCATTTATAATAATAGGTTTAATCTTTTATAGGATTTTCAAAGTTGACCAAAAAATATAACATTTATAAATTCTTATTCGGATTGTATTGAAACATTCTATTTATAGTAATCTAGTCTATCATGACAAAGATCCCAAGAATTTTTTTAAAGAACACTATTGATTGGAAGATATTTTTGAGGCCCAAAGGTTTTGGTGATAATAATTAAAGTGATGAAGTAGACATTATTGGCATGTTTCTGTTATTTTTAATATATAAATCATGTTTAGACACAAGTGATACATGATGTTTTACTTGAGGTGATATTCCTTTTGTGGTTTTTATAGTGATTATAAGATTATAGAAGGTATTTTGATATTTAATAGATATTTTTATGGTGTTTGAGGTGTAGGTGACAACAACACACCGTAGTAGTACATAAAAATGGGCATGGAGACTGTCTGGGAAGAGAAAACGAATAATATGAAAAAATAGTATTTTGGAATCCTTCTATTGGAGAATGTTCCCTACAAATCTATGGATAAATAGATACTATTTCGTTGTGCTTTTGAGAACATGATACACAATGGAAATGTGGATATCTCCAATATAATGGGAATTTCACAAGGTGTTGTGACTTAGATTTTTTCTTATAGAGAATTATGAGATGGACTATTCCATGGAGGTTACTATGGTAACTGAATTAGTGTTGGTGTCTGGGAATAAAAACTAAGATCACCATCATGTGGTAAAATTTTTGTGATCATTTTGTGAAGTTATTGAATAGTCACGGTCTATTTCCAAGAAATAATAAAAAAAACAAGGTAATTATATGTTGCTTTAAATGGGGCGCTACATACCTTGGGGGATATCACGGTGTGAAATAAAAAATCTATGTTTAAGACATTGTTGGACAAAACATATTGGTTTACCTTATTATTCATTTTGAGAAGTCCTCAAAGAAGTTATCCAAGGATCAACTCATAAAGTTCCAAGACCTAGAGTATGATGTGTTGTGAAAGAAAAGTATCTGTTTGAAATGTAAAATAGAGAAAATACCATTTTTCTAAGAATTTTGAGATTATATTTTGAAGTGGTTCAGAATAACTGGACTGAAATGAGGTTTATCACACTGTGGTTTGAGTTGGGGTTAAAATAAAGTTCTATATTTTAGTGGATCTGATGATGTGGATCTATGGTTGAATCATGGGCCTCTCTTACTTGATCTATAAAGTCCCTTTCCTCATCAATGATTATAAAGAGGTATGAAATGATCTAATGTCTTGAAAAGAAGTAGAATAATATAAGAGGTTAGTTGAATGAAGTTGAAGGTTTGAATTTGAATTTAAAATTCAAATTTGAACTTTAAAAAAATTATGCTACTATATTAGAGAATGTTTAAACAAGAATAATGAGAATAGAAGTGGATGGATATGCACTGAATAGAGAATACATAGAGATCGTCCTGGGGAATGGAAAGAAATAAGAATAAGGGAAAGAAGAAAAAAAGGAAGAAGAAGCAACACTAAAATAACTTTATGGAAGTCCAGTTCGATTGAAGGATTACTTATTGTTCATATAAATTAATTTTTCATAGTAATAGTATATGAAGGACTTACACAGTTAGGAGGATTTTTGTATCACATGAGTACATGGATGTTCTATGCTCATTGAAATCCACATGTTGATACAAGGGGATCATTTTGTCTTGGTGAAATATGGATCATGACATGGATTATCCATATTGTTTTCAGAGGTATACCTTTTAAATATTATTGTTCTATTTACATGCTCGGGTGTGTGTTTGGTAAAATCTAAAATCAATTTAACAATTGGAGAGGGTTGTTTTATTGGGGAAACTAAAAAGGTATTAAAATCACTAACCCCCTCACTTTTAGTGATTTATACAAATTTTTTGGTTCCTTTTCATGTGGTATAAGATCCACAGTTCTCTTCATTTTTGATTTACTGCTTAGAGTTTGGAGCATTGGAGTTTATCGCTCATTAAAGATTTAGTCACTATATTTTTAGTGTTTTTCAATGTCTCAGAATTTGTGTGTAAATTTTTTTATTTATATGGAATTATTTCAATACTGTGAAATCTGACGGCATGTGATTCTGATGCTCAGAGTTCCCGGAATGATCTGTCGAAAAAAATGTTAAGCTTTAAATAGCACGCGTTAGTAGTTTTCCAGAAAAAGTGGAATAACTCTTAAATGGGTGTCCAGATAAAAAATATGACAACACCATTGCATTCAAGATGGTCGGTTTACCCTAGGCGCGACTTAAATTTAGTCGGTACATGCCCCTAGTGAGAAAACAAAAAAAATGGCATAACCGTAAATAAAATTATTAAATAAAATTATTTTATTTTTCAAATGCTTATAACTCACAAACAGTGACCCACATTAAAAATATTATGCCACTGCTGAACTCGTGAGTGTATACTTTCCTTAGGTAGATACTAACATTGGTCTGTGTGGGACTCCTGTGGAAGTGAGTTTTTGGCTGTAAATAAAATAATTAAGTAAAAATTATTTTATTGTTAAATCCTTAACTTCTAAATAGAAACTCATATTGATAATATGAGAGTACCGCTGAGATCATGAGGTCATGTTCCCCTTAGGCGGAGCCTAACCATGACCGGCATGGGTTGAGGGTGACTGTTAATAATTTTTGAACTATTTTTAAGTTACGTTCAATAAACGTGCGGGCGACAAATTCTATCTTTTGAACCAGTGCTTGGGTTAAAAATCCGAGTGAACAGTTGAATCCACGACACTAGGATTCTCTTAATGGTAGCTTAACATCGACAAGAAAGGGTCCTACAGAAAAGTTAATTTTTGGACTTTAAAAAAATAATAAAATAACTTTTTGTTATTTTATTTTATCTTTGTGCAACTATTGGAAAAATGGTGTTGGGACCACAATGAAACGTGAGAACCATTTAATGGATTGACTCATAATTTCTGTAATCACACTTTTGGGATATTTAAATGAATGTGTAACCACACCATTGAGATGATTAAAGTGGTTCATTAATTATACTCATTAATGAACCTCATTAATTGTGCGCCGCGTTGATCCTCTCCTCACCTCTATTTAAATGAAGCTTTGGAATGAGTTTTTGGCACGTAAGAGGGGAACCTCTAAAAAAGTTCAATGGTGACTTCCACCAACCTAGAATGATGCTTCAAGTGAAGAACGTTGGAGTAATCGATGGGCGATGGAAGGTGTCGATGAACACCTTCGGACGTGGACATTTCTTCCTCATCCGCAACGGCTTCCAACGAACACAAGGTAGGGGTTATATGTTTGATTCCTCCCCTTTTTACCCTGTTATTGAATGTTATGAAGAACACGGGTCAACCATACAACAGTTTGACCCATGTTATGATCTTTAATGTGGGAGGATAATGTAGGGTTTCATTATGGGAGTTTTTATAATCTAATAATCCTTCCCATGTTATAATGCTAATGCGGAGGGCGTGGGCCGAACGAACAAGGCCCAGAACCTCCCCCGAACCCGTTATGGTTTCATTTTACATGGGCGACCAGAAAAAGTGGTGGTTTGATGACTGTACATGGTGCGACCTGCGACTAAGGGAGGCGGAAACTGGCACTCGCCAGCAGCAAAGGAACGGTGGGGCTCGAAGGCACCGTGGTCGACAAGGGGCAGCCGGCTAACACTGGCAGCATTGAAGCGGGGAGACATGTTGCGGCGGCATGCAACGGTGATGCACCGCAGTGAAAGGCTGCAAAATAGAGCTAAAAAGGAGGGAAGACCTGTGCTTGTGGGTTTGTAGCGGGCCAGTCCACACGGACCATCCAGGAGGTGTGGTGCTATCCAGCACCGCTGCTAAGCCGGGAAGCATGCTGCGGCAGCACGCCGTGGAGGACAGTCAGGGAATCGAGCCACAGTGGGGAGAAGACCCATGCTTGTGGGTCCGTGGTGGTCTTGTCCACGCATACCGGCCAAGAGAAGCTGCACCGCCTAGTGCTGTGACATTGAAGAACTGAATGACTTCAAATGTTTATGAGGTGAGTGGTCCCCCACGCTTGACCAGCGGGTTGAGTGATTCCGCAGCCCAACGGGCCACGCCCAGTCAGGTGGGCTGGGGAAAGCCCGCAGCCTAGCATGCCGAACCAGGACCAACCAAACCAGGCCGAGGCCAGCTGGTTGCGCCCAAATTTACCCTACGGGTAAAAGCGATCGATGTAGTACATGTAGGGGTCGAGTCCACAGGGACCGAAGAAGTAACCTTGAGACGCTATGATTTGGTGAAGGATGGGCTATGAAGTAACCAACTTTGGTGTAGATTTTAATTGGAGAACTAAAGATATAATTTAAATAAGATATAATAAAAAAATTATGTGAACTAAACAATTATTGATGGTGGGTTGATCTTAGGGTTTTGCTTGGGGTGGATTGGATGAATTTCTTTTCTTGGAAAATTTCATGTCATTAATTCAAGACATATCCAAACAATGAGATAATTCTTCCAAATCATTCACCAATTTAATCCCTACACAATTCCAAGGCCAATCACTAATTCACTTTGAGGATCACTTTAATGAGCACTCAAAGGAAATATATCGTACTAGAACTCAAAATGTGTCATCATTAAAGTTGGCAAAGATGAGAAAGAATGTAACTCATCAAATGGAAATCCTAAAATAACGAATAGATTTAAATATTAAGTACATGAAATAACATTAAATCCATGACCTTGCTACTCCCTTGGATCAACCCTTAAGAGGTTAGCCCTCCATTGATGCTATTATACCAATGGAAGCGGGATGTAGACTTACGGGGGCAGAATTGAAGAAGAAGAAAATTATTAAAAGAACGAACACTCCACCGTTGTGTGATTGAAATCACAAGTGTTGGTGTGAATAATTTCACACCATGATTCAACGGTATCAACGTGTGAAGAAAACGAAAATAAAAAAGTGAAGAAGAAGAAGAAATTTTATTAAAATAATAAACGTGAAAGAAAAACTTACATGGAAAAACTGGATGATGCGATTACAAATTGAAAGCAGAAAATTACAATTAAAAGAAATACAATGGATGAAAGAAAAACATGGATTCAAAGAAAAATGTTCGATGATTATTCCCTTCACCACCAGCTCCTTATATAGGCATATTAGGAGCCTTATTTCCACCCCCAACATTAAATTCACCCCCCAACAATTGAGAGAGTCAAAAGGAGGGTGAAGAATCAAAAGGAAATTGACGTTTCGAAGTTGACACGGAAAACTGTCCAGATTCGTCCTCCATTTTGACGTATGAGTTTGACACTTCATATGGCCGAATCCGAAGGTGTCAAAAATATAAAATATCTTCGTCCATGTGTGTTCTAGAAGCTCTCAAAATTTCAGGAACTATTTCTCATCCGTTTGGAAGTTATGGTCGAAATGGTGGGACGGATTTCTGTGCATTAATGACGAGTCCACCATTTAAATCTCAACTTCAGATCCCTTTATCATCATGAAAACATCAGAATTAGCTCCATCCACAGTTGAATAAAATGATCCTCATATTTTTATCTTTCTACTGTATGAATTTGAGCTTCATTGGGCTTGGTTTCTGGGCCCCACATTTGTTTGATGGGCCTTAGGCCCATTATGCTTTTTTCCAGCAAGTTTCTGGCTTCAGGCGCAAAATTCTCCATCTTCCTTTGGGATTCATCCATCGGACCTAAAAGATAAAATGTTCCAAACAAAGTGATCAATCATATCCCAAAATTTAAAATTAAAATGATGAATATTGTAATTTACACAAGCAAATTATTGAGTGGGCCCAAATTGACATTTTAAGCATGAATTCCACAATGATGGGAAATGAAGTTCAATTTCTGAATTGGACTAAAATTGATGTTTATGAACTTCTAAAAACATTAATATTAAGATCTTAACAATGAATATTATCCACTTTTAGTGACTAATCACACCCCCCAACTTGAGTTTTGCTAGTCCCGAGCAAAATAAATTACAAATATGAAATCCAAATCCCCTTTTCCAAAAACATTTAAATACACATTGCTCACTCAAAAGACCTCATATCAAAAAAATTATGGAACCCATCAAAATCATTTAAAACAAGATAGGTCCATAAGCATATCCCAAGCCCAAGCCCATTCCTTTGTTCAAATTCATTGCCACATTTCATCCAATTCCAATTAAGCATGATAAAGTGTTGTGCATCATAAAAGATATGGGGCCCATTTTATTGTTCAAGGGGAAAAAATGGAAGCGCTAGGTGAGAATCACATTAAACCTTAATATGAGTATCCATTTTTTTTTGATTTTTTTTTGATGATTTTTTATCCACAATAGATATGAAAAGACTAACTCTGGGCAAGACAACTATGGAGTCACGATCCCCAAGTGCCGGACGCCACACATATTGTCAATTTCATGCTCTACAATAGAGATATAAAGCCTAACTCTGGGCAAGACAACTATGGAGTCACGATCCCCAAGTGCCGGACGCCACGCATTTGGACAAAACATTGCTCTATGTGGTCATTTTTTGGTTTTTTTTTTGTTTTTTTTGTTTTTTTTGTTTTGTTTTTTTTGTGTTTTTTTGGATACTCAAATTAAACTAAAAGTGACCCCAGAACCCTATGCTATAATGAAAGGGACCCAAGAACTCAAATTTACACCCACAATCCAGAAGACGTGAATTGTGGCATTTTTATTAAGAGGATGAAAATGTAAACATTGAAAAATCATATCGGACAACCGCACTTTCCAAAAACTATGCTCATGAACTTAAACTTGCATTAAAATAAGAATCAAGGAATGCAAAATTTATTTGATATCCAATTTTAGAGTTTGCAATGTGTGTTTATCATGTTTAAGGTTAATGGAATTTTTCTTTTCATGCATGTTTTTATTCAAAAAAATCATTTTTTATCCCCCCCCCCCAACTTAGAATAACACTGTCCCCAGTGTTTAAAGAAAAGAAAAGTTAGAAGGGGGTAGGAGAGGAGTTCAATGAAGAAATTTAAAATGAAAATCATGGAATGAAGTCACCTGGTGGTTGATGATGATAGCGCATGCCATAGTCTCCCTTCAATCCTTGATTTTAGTCTCAGCGGCTTGGATGGTGGTGAATGGATTTTCCTTATGGATTTCAACATGTCCTTTTATTTTTTTTAACCTATAAAAAAATAAAACAAAACAAAATAAACTGATGATACATTGTCTTCTTTATATTTTCTGGGTAAGGTATTACTCAGAGATCACACCACGTGACACGGATGAATATGGCGCTCCCCTTTCATACCCATCCTTACTCATAAAAGAAGAACATGTCAACAGCTTATGGTAATTTATTATATGAAAAATAAAATGATTCAAAATGATTGGAAACAAGAAAACCATGGGTTGCCTCCCATGCAGCGCTTTTGTTTAACGTCGTTGGCTCCACTTTTACCCCCCAACTTATCCAATTCCAACTTTCAGCATTTTAATTAACCAATCTTTTTCAACTTCAATAAGATTGAGATTGATTATTTGTTTGAAATATGTTTCATGTGAAATCCCATGGTCAATAATGAGTGTGGAAGTCCAAGGAAATTTGGTAATGGTTGATTCGGTTGAATTTCTAGTCTTTCCTAAGACATCAACGACCATTCCAAAATTATTGGTTTCTTGAGAAGAATGAACTAAAAATACAAGGTTTCTCTTATCTCCTATAGTGTGATTCTTGAGTTCAGAAGAAAGTAAAATAATTTTGAGCTCGGTTTCATTGAAATTTCCTAAAGGAGATTGAAAAATTAAATCAAAATCAGTTTCTTCTCCAAAACATTTAGAAAGAATTGGTTCATTTTGAAAATAAGATTCATCCTGAAAATTGTATAGTTGAATATCAGAAGTATGTATGGGATCAATGTTTGGTATTTCTCACAATTTTTCAGTGATTGGTGGTCCTAAAAATTCACTAATGGAGCCATGTTTAGGAAACTCAATCCATGAAGTCATGTTATTATCTTTTGAATTCAAAAAATCAGTTTCCTCTTGATTTAAGCACCCATCAACAATTCCTTGATTATCTTCAAATATCCCAAATTCAATGGTTGGTTCTTCAATAAATTCTTGTGAGGTTTGTGGGAGATAAGATTCTTGTATTAGTAATGAGGAAGAGATAACATGAGTGGGAATGGGTTCCACAACCATTTCAATGCTTTGTAGTTCTACTCTTAAAGATGAAACCTCTGAATTCATTTTATCCATTTTTTCACACAATTGTTCAAGATTTTTTTCAGAATTAGGATTTATAGATGTTTGGACATCATGAACTTCATTATGTTTGATCTCTTCAATCATCCTCGAGAGGTATGGAAATTGATCCTTTAAACAATCAGCATCCCATTGATTGTACATCGCATCTGGTGTGGTGTACTCAATCCTGGTTTGGTCAATGAAATTTTCTATGTGAGGTGATTCAAAATATTGATTTTCCAGTTGATTATAACCTTGGTATATTAATGGGTAATGTTGAATATAATCCATTGGAGTTGATTGAAAGTTGTTTTTTGGATTCATTAGACACGCAGAAATAGAAAGGGGAATAGAGAAGAGAAATTAGGGCGAGAATAGAGAATTTGGGGTGAGAAAAGAAGATGAGTGTTTAAGGTACTTACTTGGGTCCCCCGCAACGGCGCCAAAATTTGGTTGTGCCCAAATTTACCCTACGGGTAAAAGAGATCGATGTAGTACATGTAGGGGTCGAGTCCACATGGACCGAAGAAGTAACCTTGAGACGCTATGATTTGGTGAAGGATGGGCTATGAAGTAGCCAACTTTGGTGTAGATTTTAATTGGAGAACTAAAGATATAATTTAAATAAGATATAATAAAAAAATTATGTGAACTAAACAATTATTGATGGTGGGTTGATCTTAGCGTTTTGCTTGGGGTGGATTGGATGAATTTCTTTTCTTGGAAAATTTCATGTCATTAATTCAAGACATATCCAAACAATGAGATAATTCTTCCAAATCATTCACCAATTTAATCCCTACACAATTCCAAGGCCAATCACTAATTCACTTTGAGGATCACTTTAATGAGCACTCAAAGGAAATAGATCGTACTAGCACTCAAAATGTGTCATCATTAAAGTTGGCAAAGATGAGAAAGAATGTAACTCATCAAATAGAAATCCTAAAATAACGAATAGATTAAAATATTAAGTACATGAAATAACATTCAATCCATGACCTTGCTACTCCCTTGGATCAACCATTAAGAGGTTATCCCTCCATTGATGCTATTATACCAATGGAAGCGGGATGTAGACTTACGGGGGCGGAATTGAAGAAGAAGAAAATTATTAAAAGAAAGAACACTCCACCGTTGTGTGATTGAAATCACAAGTGTTGGTGTGAATAATTTCACACCATGATTCAACGGTATCAACGTGTGAAGAAAAGGAAAATAAAAAAGTGAAGAAGAAGAAGAAATTTTATTAAAATAATAAACGTGAAAGAAAAACTTACATGGGAAAACTGGATGATGCGATTACAAATTGAAAGCAGAAAATTACAATTGAAAGAAATACAATGGATGAAAGAAAAACATGGATTCAAAGAAAAATGTTCGATGATTATTCCCTTCACCACCAGCTCCTTATATAGGCATATTAGGAGCCTTATGTCCACCCCCAACATTAAATTCACCCACCAACAATTAAGAGAGTCAAAAGGAGGGTGAAGAATCAAAAGGAAATTGACGTTTCGAAGTTGACCCGGAAAACTGTCCAGATTCGTCCTCCATTTTGACGTATGCGTTTGACACTTCATATAGCCGAATCCGAAGGTGTAATAAATATAAACTATCTTCTTCCATGTGTCTTCTAGAAGCTCTCAAAATTTCAGGAAATATGGCTCAGCCGTTTGGAAGTTATGGTCGAAATGGTGGGACGGATTTCTGTGCATTAATGACGAGTCCACCATTTAAATCTCAACTTCAGATCCCTTTATCATCATTAAAAAATCAGAATTAGCTCCATCCACAGTTGAATAAAATGATCCTCATATTTTTATATTTCTACTGTATGAATTTGAGCTTCATTGGGCTTGGTTTCTGGGCCCCACATTTGTTTGATGGGCCTTAGGTCCATTATGCTTTTTTCCAGCAAGTTTCTGGCTTCAGGCGCAAAATTCTACATCTTCCTTTGGGATTCATCCATCGGACCTAAAAGATAAAATGTTCCAAACAAAGCTATCAATCATATACCATAATTTCAAATTAAAATGATGAATATTGTAATTTACACAAGCAAATTATTGAGTGGGCCCAAATTGACATTTTAAGCATGAATTCCACAATGATGGGAAATGAAGTTCAATTTCTGAATTGGACTAAAATTGATGTTTATGAACTTTTAAAAACATTAATATTAAGATCTTAACAATGAATATTAGCCACTTTCAGTGACTAATCACCAGCCCCTTCGGTCTGGGCCCATTGGGCTGGGTCAGGTCAGTCCGACTGTGTCAGACTAGACCTAGACCCACTTACGACTCAATTCACTTAAATGAGCGTATCTCCTAAACCGGATTCCCGTTTGACGAACAGTCTATGGTTCCAGAACCCTTAGAATGAGGTGTTACTTTTGAGATACTCCATGCAACATTAGAAGAATGTTGTAGTTTGGCCAGGTTGGATCGTACTCGAATCCAACTGGGCCCTCGGCACTAAAATTCATATAACTTTCAGACTGGGTATCCGATTGATGTGTTGTCAATTGCATTGTAAACCTTATGAAATGAAAGATAATTTGGTTATTTCCTTGTGGAACTTTGTAGTAGTTGAGGTATGACCGATAACCTGAGGTTCAGAACTAGGGTGTTTCTTGGAGTGAGAGTTAGGATGGTTACTTCGTTGAAGACTTAAGACACAGGTATTCCTTACTCCTCTCCTTCGGTAGAGACGAGAGTCCCCACATCATGAGTCCGGGTTCGTTTTCCTCTAAGATGGTTTTCCTATATTTAGAGTCAGTACTACCCTATTGGACTAGGGCATGGGTCCTCCATACTTAACTCACATAGAATCAGGTACTTCCCTACCGGGTAGGGTGCGAGTCCTCTATGTTAGGAGTAGGTACTCCTCTGTCAACCCAGGGTGTGGGTCCTCCTTATGTAGTGCTACAGTAGAGTCAGTACTCCCCTTCCATGCCAGGGTGATGGTCCTCTAGCTTGGGGTCAGTACTCCCCTGACATACTAGGGCACAAGTCCCCCATAGTGAACAAACTACCAGAGTAATACTCCCCTACCGGGTAGGGTGCAGGTCCTCATATATGGAGTAGTACACCCCAGTATCTGAGTAGTGACGGGGATCATGTCCTGCTGGGGAGTTGGACATCCCTTGACTGCAGGACACAGTTACGAGAATCATGCCCCACCACTTGATGTAATCGATACCTCAGGTAGAAGTTTGTACTCCCTCTACGGACTGAGGTGCGAGCCACTTCTTACTGGGGTGACTGTGATATCATGGGTTAGACTGGAGTAGTGCTCCCCCAACTAAATGTAGTGTCTAGGAGTGGACCTCTTCACTTGGTTTCCCTTGGTCTTGCCTCGGGCGTAAGAATGTGACTGCGAGACCTCTAGTGTTGGGCACTCAAGGCAGTTCTAGTAGAAAGTTCCTGATGGAGCACGTCCTTTTGGACGTTCCATTAGGAATGGTTGAGTTGTACCTGATGGAGCACATCTCTCAGAAGGGTACCATCATGGATTTCCATTTCACGGAGTTTGTACTACTGATCATTGAGTTACACTTTGAGCCTTCATTGAGAATCCTAGAAATGGATTGAGGTTGGGGCCTTATATTTCTTTGTGGCTAAGACGAGTATATCTAGCTGACCTAGGTATATGCAATAGCATATACCTGAGTAGAGCTGACTAGGAATAATGTTTTTGGTTTAAGTTGTGGTTGTTTTGTGGTATTTGTACTTTGTGGATTTCAGATAGACCATCGAGGGTCTCGTGGTTTCCTACTGAGTATTGAGTTACTGACACCTGCGCTGGCTTCTCCCGCACGTGTTGTGTCTAGTGAAGATGTCTGACATTTCGATAGGGGCGCCCTGGAAGATGGGACCGAAAGACGTTATGACAGTGGACTTTCAGGACTAGGACTAAGAGGGGTCCAATAGGACCAGGAATATATGGCATACTACTTCGGATTTCAGTAGCTTCCTACTGCAGCGATCAGGTGGAATCTTCCACATATGGTCATCAGTTCTCCCTTTGTACCTTTCTATTTTCAGTTATTTTGTTGGGATTGTATACTAGCCTAGTTACACCACTCAGTGATTTACTTGCTGTTGTAATCCAGTTCCTGATTCCTTAGTGTTCACCTTTCAACTTTGTGGGTTTTGTTTTTGAGTGCAAGTGTGTACAAGTATCCAAGAAAATGACTCACACTTGCAGGTTGATGCCTTCAGTGCTTGTCGCTAACCCCTAGCCTTCGGGAGGCGGTATTCAGGTATGCCACAGCATGGGCCCCAGGGGACAGGTCATGACAAAGTGGTATCAGAGGTGGTTGGTTCTACCTCAATGACCAAGGGTCTATTGTTTATGTTGTGAGAAACACTGTTAAGTGTTTCGAGTTCGGCTTTTAGGCCAGGGGATTCAGAGTTGGTCTGGTGACTGATGTATCTGTAAACCAGGACTCTAGACACCTATTAACCAACTCGGTACATGGAAACACTGGTTGTAGGGAAAATAAGGGAATATGCATCTTTTATTGAAGGTTGTGATTTCCATATTCCTTCTTGAGTCATCTCTCTAGATATAACCTTATAACCGTAGTACATATTGATCTATCTCAGGATTCCTCCACGTGGATGATTGACCATGATCCCGATACGAGGTTGTGAGGATATCCCACCTAGTGATGAGGCGTCCTTTCAGGGACCAGTGATTGAGATGGCCCCACCGAGTGGTGCACTAGTGCTACCACCACCCGATGGTCAGCATCTATTGTCAGCTATTCTGGAAGAGCAGGTTTGTAGGCTCAGTGCCCTACATGAGTTCCAGAGGCAGAGACCTCCCATGTTCTGTGGTGAGATAGATCCTCAGTTAGCTGAGTATTGGATTGAGGCTGTTATGCGTGTTTTTCGCCTTTTGTGGACATTGCCTGACTAGAGGGTAGTCCTGGCTGCAAGCCTTCTTCAGGGCTCAACAGGAAGCTGGTGGAGTCTGAAGATTCTGACTCATGATGAGGTGGCCCTCACTTGGACAGACTTTGAGCACCTCTTCAGAGAGGAGTTATTTCCGATGAATTTGTAATCTGTACACATATATGAGCTACTGAACCTGTGACAAAGAAGGATGACAGTGGAAGAGTATTCAGAAAAATTGAAAAATCTTTCTTGCAACTCCACATATATGGTGCATTACCCTTACTTCAAGGTCTAGACCATCAAGCAAGGATTGTGCTAGGAAATCAGGGCCTCAGTGATACGTATCAGCATTCCGATGCATGATGGGGTACTGGAATGAGCCCTGGTGGTTGAGAGCTTCCTGGTGGAGGAGTAGGTGGATGTGGCCTATGATAGAGATCACAAAGTAGAGGTGTATAATGGAGCTACCAGACGAATGGAGATGAGATCACAGCATAGGAGGCACACCCATGCCCGGACATAGACACATGGGTCTGTGGCATAATAGAAGCACCAAGGAGAAGATCATCCACATGATAGGCAGCGTTACACTTGTAATGGCTTGAGGTGTCTCTCTAGAGATTTCCCAACCCACCGTACTACTGTGAGGGAGCCGAAATACGAACCTCCTTGGATCATGGAATTCCATACATTGGAAGGTGGGGTAGAGGAGCTGGATGGGTAGCATGGGGGGGGGGGGGGGGTCCCCGCCAGGCTCAGGGAGCTGGAGGACATTGTCTAGGATTGCTGCACACAGTCATGGCTCTTGACCAAGAAAATCTAAGAGAAGTTCAAGGTATGACCTATGTATTTTCTTTTTCTACCTTCCTAAATAGACACAAGTTCTAGACATTCTTTTTCTGTGAGTACTATTCGATATTTTGAGGTTCCGGTTGGACCGTTGACTTGACCCTCATGCTTAGAGACTCCTGATGGAGGAGACCTAATGATACTGTGACCTGGCTCTTGGAGGCTAGAGTTGCAGTTGGGATCTCTTAGTTGTGGCGTCGAGACCTTATGATGTCTATCTAGGTATGGACTAATACCACTCATGCCCAAAAAGACAATATTAGGAAAGCAATGTGGTATATCCGCATGGTGGATAAGGGATTTACTTTTCAAAAAAGAGAGAATCCTGGTCGACACAGTCTGTGATCTCATAATGAGTCCTGATTGAGTCGTTCTGTGGTGGCGGAGTTAGATCACAAGACTTTTTCACTTTGCAGAATGGTTCTTAGCCATCCATACATAGTGGATATGCCACAAGTGGGAGTGTTCATGTCTTTCTTTGGCTTTTGGTGAGGCCGTTGGAGGTTCTATGCAGTGGGCCGCTATGCCCTACGATTGAAAATGTATCATGATGCTTAATATTTTCCCCAATTTTCACAGCTAAAGAAACATGTGCCTTTTGCGGCACGATGTTGACCTAGAAAGAGCTGGACATAAGAGTGGTTGATATCGGTATTCCATCATGGCACGTGCTTTGAAGCAGCACAGAAACCTTTATTGGACCCAGTTTTTTCCCAAGAGTTTGTGCCATGGATTTTTGGGGATGAAAAGTATAAAGGTGGAGAGAATGGAACGTCTCAGAATTTTTGTTCAATTTTTTTTATTTATATGGAATTATTTTGAGACTGCAAAATCTGAAGGCATGTGATTCTGATGCCCGGAGTTCCCAGAATGATCCGTTGAAAAAAAATTAGCTTTAAATAGCACACGTGAGTAGTTTTCAAAAAAAAAGGAATAACTCTTAAACTTGTGCCTGGATCAGAAATCTGAGGTCGCTGTTGCGTTCAGGATGGTGGGTTTACCCTAGACACGACTTAAATTTAGTCATAACATTCTCCTAGTAAGAAAACACAAAAATGACATTACCGTAATTAAAATAATTTAATAAAATTATTTTATTTTTAAAATGATTATAACTCTCAAACGGTTAAATGGATTAAAAATATGAGAATTCCAATAAACTCTTGAGTGTATGCTTTCCTTAGGCAGATACTAACATTAGCTGGCGCGGGCCGCTAGTGGAAGTTAGTTTTTGTCCGTAAATAAAATATTTAAGTAACAATTATTTTATTGTAAAATCCTTAACTTCTAAATAGAAACTCAGAATGAAAATAAGAGAGTACCATTGAGATCGTGAGGTCGTGTTCCCCTTAGGTGAAACCTAACCTCGACTAGCCTGGGTCGGGGGTGACTGTTAATAATTTTTGAAATTTATTTAAGGTACATTCAGTAAACATGCAATAGACGAATTATATCTTTTGAACTAGTACTCATATTAAAAATTGAGGGCACCGTTGAATCCATAACATCGGGATTCGTTTAAGGGAAGATTAACTTTGACTGACAAGGTTCAGATGGAAAAGTTAATTTTTGACTTTACAAAAAATAATAAAACAACTTTTGGTTATTTTATTTTGTTTATTGTGGAATCATTGGAAAAACGGTGTTAGGACCGCAATGCAATGTCAAAACCATTTAATGTCTTGACTCATAATTTCTATAACCACAACACTGGGAGATTTAAATGAACGTGTAACCACACCATTGAGAAAATTAAATAGGTTCATTAATTTTACTCATTAATGAACCTCATTAATTGTGCGGTGTGTTGATCATCTCCTACCCTATACTTAAATGAATCTTGAGAATGGGTTTTCGACATGCAAGAGGGGAACATCTAACGAAGTGTAGTGGAAACTTCCACCAACCTAGAATGAAACTTTAAGCTATAGAGATTGGAGGAATCAATGGGTGATGAAAAGCACAGAAAAACACCTTCGGACGTGGACACTTCTTCCTCATCCGCATCAGCTTCTAACAAACTTGTGGTAGGGGTTATATGTTTGATTCATCCCATTTTTACCCAGTTCTTGAATATTATGATGAACATGGGTAACCTGTCCAATGGGTTGACCTGTGTTTCACTCTTTAACGTGGGAGGATAATGCGAGGTTTCATTATGGGAGTTTTTATAATCTAATAATCCTTCCCATTTTATAATGTTAACACGGAGGGAGCAGGCCGAATGAGCAAGGATCGAACCCTTCGCTGAACCCATTATGGTTGTTTTCTATATGGGTGTTCAGAAGAAGTAGTAGCGTGATAACGGCATGCGATGGGACCAACGATTGAGGGAGGTGGCGACCGACACCGGCCGACCGCAAATGAACAACAGCGCCTGAAGGCACCATGGAAGACAAGGGGCGGCCGACCAACACTGGCCATGTTTAAGCGGGGTGGCGCATTACGACAATGCGCCACAGTGGAAGGCCGTGGCATCGAGCCGTGACGGAGGGCGGACCTACACCTTCGGGTCTGTATCAGGCCGATCCACGCTGACCGGTCAGGAGGTGCATGACCATCTGACATCGCTATTGGGCTAGGCAGCTTATTGTGGTGACGCGCCACTGAGGAAGGATGAGGCATCAAGTTGCTGCGGATAGAGGACCAACGCCCTCGGGTCCATAGCAGGCCGGTTAACGTCGACCGACCAAGAGAGGCTGCACCACCTAGTGCTGTTTCCTTGAAGACCCGAATGGCTTTGGCCATTTGAAGGGGAGTGGTACCCCATGCTCGACCAGTGGGCCAATAGATTCCACAGCCCAGTGGGCCATGCCTAGCCGGGGGGGGGGGGAACCAATGGACCAGCTTACCGGACCAGGCCTGGTCGAACTGGGATGAGCCACACCAAACCAGAACAACCCCATCCCCTTTAGGTAGGGCCCAACAGTCTCGATCGGGTCGACCCGACTGTGTCAGACCGAACCTAGACCCACTTATGACCCATTTCACTTAAATGAGCGTATATATTAAAATAGATGTCTGTTTTATGAACCGTATATGGTTCTAGAACCCTTAATACGTGGTGGTAATTTTAAAATAACACACACGACTTTCGAATAAATTTAGAGTTTGGCCGGGTTGGATCGTACTCGAATCCAACTGGGCCCTCTGCACTAAAATGTCTACAACTTTCTGATCGGGTGGCTGGTTGACATGCCGTTTGTTACGTTGGAACCCTTACAAAATGAAGGATCATAGGGTTAATTTCTTGTGGAACTTAGTGGCGGTTGAGGTATGACCGATAACATGAGTGGAAGAACTAGGGTGTTTCTTGTAGTGAGAGTTAGGATGGATACTCCCTTGATGACTCAAGGTGTAGGTATTTCTTACTCCTCTACTCTGGTAGATACGGTACTCCCCACGTATTGAGTGCAGGTTAATTTTCCTCTGAGATGGTTTTCCTATCTTTGGAGTCAGTACTTCCCTATTTGACTAGGGCGCAGGTCCTCGATACTTGACTCACATAGAGTCAGGTACTCCCCTACCGGGTAGAGTATGGGTCCTATTTGTTAGGAGTAAGTACTCCCCTGTCAAACCAAGGTGCGGGTCATCCTTATGCAGTGCTACAACAGAGTCAGTACTCCCATACAATGTCAAGGTGTGGGTCCTCTATCTTGGAGTTGTTACTCCCCTAATGCACTAGGGAGTAGGTCCCCCACAGTGAACAAACTTCCAGAGTTGTACTCCCCTACTGGGTAGGGTGTGAGTCCTCACATATAGAGTATTACTCCCCCATCTCCGAGTAGCACCAGGGAGAAGGTCCTTCAAGGGATTTGGAGCTCCCTCGACTGCAAGACATAGTTATGAAGAGCGGGCCCCTCCACATGATGTAATCGATACCCCATGTAGAATTTAGTACTCCCTCAACAGACTAAGTTACAAGCCACTTATTACTGTGGTGACATAGATATCATGGGTTAGACTGGACAATGCTCTCCCAAATAAACATTGTGTCGAGGAGTGGGCCTCTTCACTTGGTTCCCCTTGGTCTTGCCTCAGGCACAAGACTATGACTGCCAGACCTCTAGTGTCGAGCACTAGAGGTAGTTCTAGTAGAAATTTCTCAATGAAGCACGTCATTTCAGATGTTCCATTAGGAATGGTTGAGTTGTACTTGATGAATCACATCTCTCATACGGGTGCCATCATTGATGGCCAGTTCATGGAGCGTGTACTCCTAATTCATGAGTTACGCTTTGAGCCTTCTTTGAAAATCTGGGAAATGGATTGATTTTGGAGCCTTTTGTTTCTTTGTGGCTAAGATGAGTATATCTGGATGACCTAGGTATATGAAATGGTATATACATGAGTAGAGTAGACTATGCATAATATTTCTGGTTTACTTCATGGATGTTTTGTGGTATTTTTCCTTTGTGGATTCTGAGAGAGCATTGAGGGTCTCGGGGTCCCCTACTGAGTACTGAGTTACTCACCCTTGCATGGGATTCTCTTGCATGTTTTGTGTTTGGTGCAGATGTTCGACGTTTCAATAGGGGCACTCTAGAATATGGAATTGACGAACGTTACGACAGTGGTCTTGGTAACCTAGGACTAGGAGGGGTCTAGTAGGATCAGGAAGATAGGGCATACTACTTCAGCTTCCATAATCTTCACTAGTCCATCGATCGTATGGGATCTTCCGTAGATGGTCGTTGGTGACCCCTTTGTACCTTTTTGTTTTTAGTTATTTTTTTGGGCTTGTATACTGGCCCAGTTACACCACTCAGTGCTTTACTTGCTATTGTACTCTGGTTTCCGATTACTTAGTGTTCACCTTTTAGCTTTCTAGTTTTTGTTTGTAAGTGCATGTGTGTATAGGTGTCCAGGAAAATGCCTCCCACTTGATGGTTGATGCCTTCGGTGCTAGTTGCCAACCCCAAGAATTCAGGAGGCGGGATTGGGGTATGTCATGGCACGGGCCCCAGGGGATAGGTCGCGAAACAGTGGTATCAGAGGTGGTTGGTTCTACATCAATGAATAAGGGTCTTCTGTTTTTGTTGTGAGTAACAGTGTTATGTGTTTCGAGTTCGGCTTTCATGCCAGGGGCTCCAGTGTTGGTGTGGAGGTAGACATATCCGTACACCAGGACTATGGGCACCTGTTACCCTACTCAGTACATGGGAACACTAATTGCAGGGAAAATAAGGGAACATACATCTTGTATCGATGGTTGTGGTTTCCATATTCCTTCTCGAGTCATCTATCTAGATATAACCTTCTAACCATGGTACATCTTGATCTATCTAAGGATGCCTCCACGTGGACGAATCGCCAGGATCCCAATACGAGGTCGTGATTATAGCCCGCCTAGCAATGAGGCATCCGTTCAGGGAACAATGATTGAGATGGACCCACTAAGTGATGCACAAGTTCTACCACCACCTGATGGATAACATATTCTGTCAGCTATTCCAGTAGAGGAAGTTTGTAGGCTCAGTGCCCTACATGGGTTCCAAAGGCAGAGACCTCACATATTCCATATTGAGATAGATCCTCAGTTAGCTGAGGATTTTCTTGAGGTTATTACCCGTGTTTTCCGCCTAGTGAGAACAGTGCCCGACTAGATGGAAGTCATGGCTGCAAGCCTTCTTCAGGTATCAGTGGGAAGATTATGGAGTCTGACAATCCAGACTCACGATGAGGTGACCCTCACTTGGACAAACTTTTAGGCCTTCTTTAGAGAGGAGTTATTTCTGATGACTTTTCACTCTATACGCATACAGGAGCTACCGCACCTGTGGCAGGGAAGCATGACAGTAGTATAGTACTCAAAAAAATTCACAGATCTTTCTTGAAACACTATAGATATTGTGCGGGACCCTTCCTTTAGGGCCTGGACCTTTGAGTAAGGACTACACCAAAAAATCAAGGCATCAGTGATACCTCTCAGCATTCCGAAACATGATGGGGTACTGGAACAAGCCTTGGTGGTTGAGAGCTTCCTAGCAGAGGAACAGGTGGATGCGACCTACAAAATAGGTCACAAAGTTGAGGTGTATATTGGCGCTAGCGAACCCATGGCCCATCTTATCGGACCAGGCCTGGTCGAACTGGGATGAGCCACACCAAACCAGAACAACCCCATCCCCTTCAGGTAGGGCCCAATAGTCTCGATCGGGTCGACCCGACTATGTCGGACTGAACCTAGACCCACTTACGACCCATTTCACTTAAACGAGCGTATCTATTAAACTAGATGTCCATTTGATGAACCGTCTATGGTTCTAGAACCCTTAGGACATGGTGGTACTTTTAAAATAATACACATGACTTTCAAAGAAAGTTTGAGTTTGGTCGGGTTGGATCGTACTCGAATCCAACTGGGCCCTCTGCACTAAAATGTCTATAACTTTCTGATCGGGTGTCTGGTTAACGTGTCGTCTGTTACATTGGAACCCTTACAAAATGAAGGATCATCAGGTTACTTTCTTGTGGAACTTAGTGGCGGTTGAGGTATGACCGATAACATGAGCGCAAGAACTATGGTGTTTCTTATAGTGAGAGTTAGGATGGCTACTCCCTTGATGACTCAAGGTGTGGGTATTTCTTACTCCTCTACTCTGGTAGATACGGTACTCCCCACGTCATGAGTGTGGGTTCATTTTCCTCTGAGATGGTTTTCCTATCTTTGGAGTCAGTACTTCCCTATTTGACTAGGGCACAGGTTGTTGATACTTGACTCACATAGAGTCATGTACTCCCCTACCGGGTAGAGTATGAGTCCTATTTGTTAGGAGTAAGTACTCCCCCGTCAACCCAAGGTGCGGGTCATCCTTATGCAGTGCTACAATAGAGTCAGTACTCCCATACCATGTCAAGGTGTGGGTCCTCTATCTTGGAGTTGTTACTTCCCTAATGCACTAGGGAGTAGGTCCACCACAGTGAACAAACTTCTAGAGTTGTACTCCCCTACTGGGTAGGGTGCGAGTCCTCACATATAGAGTATTACTCTCCCATCTCCGAGTAGCACCAGGTAGAAGGTCCTTCAATGGATTTGGAGCTCCCTTGACTGCAGGACACAGTTATGAGGAGCAGGCCCCCTCCACATGATGTAATCGATACCCCATGTAGAATTTAGTACTCCCTCAACAGACTAAGTTACATGCCACTTATTACTAGGGTGACATAGATATCATGGGTTAGACTGGACAATGCTCTCCCAACTAAACATTGTGTCAAGGAGTGGGCCTCTTCACTTGGTTCCCCTTGGTCTTGCCTCAGGCACAAGACTATGACAGCCAGACCTCTAGTGTCGGGCACTAGAGGCAGTTCTAGTAGAAATTTCTCAATGAAGCACGTCCTTTCAGATGTTCCATTAGGAATGGTTGAGTTGTACTTGATGAATCACATCTCTCAGATGGGTGCCATCAGCGATGGCCAGTTCATGGAGCATGTACTCCTAATCCATGAGTTATGCTTTGAGCCTTCTTTGAAAATCTGGGAAATGGATTGAGCTTGGAGCCTTTTGTTTCTTTGTGGCTAAGATGAGTATATATGGATGACCTAGGTATATGCAATGGTATATACCTGAGTAGAGTGGACTATGCATAATCTTTCTGGTTTACTTCATGGTTGTTTTGTGGTATTTTTCCTTTGTGGATTTCTGAGAGAGCATTGAGGGTCTCAGGGTCCCCTACTGAGTACTGAGTTACTCACCCTTGAATGGGATTCTCTTGCATGCTTTGTGTTTGGTGCAGATGTTCGACGTTTCAATAGGGGCACTCTAGAATATGGGATCGACGAACATTACGACGGTGGTCTTGGTGACCTAGGACTAGGAGGGGTCCAGTAGGATCAGGGAGATAAGGCATACTACTTCAGCTTCCATAATCTTCACTAGTCCATCGATCGTATGGGATCTTCTGTAGATGGTCGTTGGTGATCCCTTTGTACCTTTTTGTTTGCAGTTATTTTTTGGGCTTGTATACTAGCCCGGTTACACCACTCAGTGCTTTACTTTCTATTGTACTCTAGTTTCCGATTACTTAGTGTTCACCTTTTAGCGTTATAGTTTTTGTTTGTGAGTGCATGTGTGTATAGGTGTCCAGGAAAATGCCTCCCACTTGATGGTTGATGCCTTCGGTGCTAGTCTCCAACCATAAGCATTCAGGAGGCGGGATTGGGGTATGTCACGGCACGAGCCCCAGGGGATAGGTCGTGACAAAGTGGTATCAGAGGTGGTTGGTTCTACCTCAATGAATAAGGGTCTGCTGTTTTTGTTGTGAGTAACAGTGTTATGTGTTTCGAGTTCGACTTTCATGCCAGGGGCTCCAGTGTTGGTGCGGAGGTTGACATATCCATACACCAAGACTATGGACACCTGTTACCCGACTCGGTACATGGAAACACTAATTGCAGGAAAAATAAGGGAATGTGCATCTTGTAGTGATGGTTGTGGTTTCCATATTCATTCTCTAGTCATCTATCTAGATATAACCTTATAACCATGGTACATATTGATCTATCTGAGGCTGCCTCCACATGGACGACTGGCCAGGATCCCGATATGAGGTCGTGATTATAGCCCACCTAGCAACGAGGCATCCGTTCAGGGAACAATGATTGAGATGGACCCACTAAGTGATGCACAAGTTCTACCACCACCTAATGGATAACATATTCTGTCAGCTATTCCAGTGAAGGAAGTTTGTAGGCTCAGTTCCCTACATGGGTTCCAAAGGCAGAGACCTCACATGTTCCATATCGAGATAGATCCTCAGTTAGCTGAGGATTTGCTTGAGGTTATTACACATGTTTTCCGCCTAGTAAGAACAGTGCCCGACTAGATGGAAGTCATGGTTTCAAGCCTTCTTCAGGTATCAGTGGGAAGATTATGGAGTCTGACAATCGAGACTCACGATGAGGTGACCCTCACATGGACAAAATTTTAGGGTTTCTTCAGAGAGGAGTTATTTCTGACGACTTTGCACTCTTTACGCATACAGGATCTACCACACCTATGGTAGGGAAGCATGACAGTAGTAGAGTACTAAAAAAAATTCCTAGATCTTTCTTGAAACACTATAGATATTATGCGGGACCCTTACTTCAGGGCCTGGACCTTCAAGTAAGGACTACACCGGAAAATCAAGGCATCAGTGATACCTCTTAGCATTCCAAAACATGATGGGGTACTAGAACAAGCCTTGGTGGATGAGAGCTTCCTAGTGGAGGAGCAGGTGGATGCGACCTACAAAAGAGGTCACAATGTAGAGGTGTATAATGGTGCTAGCGGACGAATGGTGACTGGATTGCAGAATAGGAGGCATACCCATGCCCGGACACAGACACATCAGTCTGTGGGACAGCAGTAGCGCCAAGCAGAAGATCTGCCACATGAGAGGTAGTGTTACACTTGTAATGGTTGGGGGTATATCTATAGAGATTTAACAACCCACCGTACTACTGAGAGGGAGCCGACAGATGAACCTCCTTGGCAGAGACAATGCTTGGATCTTGGAGTTAGGCAAGTAGGCAGGCGGGGTAGAGGAGCTGTACGGGTAGTAGGGGGTGGTCCCCACCAGGCTCAGGGAGCTGGAGGATGTGGGAAAAGACAACTACATGCAGTCGTGGCTCATGACCAAGAAACTCAAAGAGAAGTTCAAGGTATGAACTGTGAATTTTCTTTTTCTGCCTTGAAAAATAGACTCAGGTGCTAGATGTTCTTGTTTTTAGAGTACTATTTGAGAATTTGAGGTTCCGATTGGACCGTGGACTTGACCATCAGGCTTAGAGACTCCTAATGGAGGAGACATTCTGATAGTGTGACGTGGATCTTGGAGGTGAGAGTTGCAGTTGGGATCTCTTAGTCGTGGTGTCGAGACCTTATGACGTCAATATGGGTATGGACTACTACCATTCATGCCCAGAATGATGATATTAGGAAAGCAATGCGTTATATCTGCATAGTGGATAAGGGATTTCCTTTTCAAAAAGGGGAGGGGTGGAGCCTAGGAGACACGGTGTAGACTCTCGTAAAGAGTCTCGCTTGAGTCATTCTGTGGTGGCGGAGTTAGACCACAAGATATTTTCGCAGTGCAGAATGGTTCCTAGCCTTCCATACTTAGTGGAGATCCCACAAGTGGGAGTGGTCATGTCTTGTTTTGGCTTTTGGTGAGGCCATTGGAGGTTCTAAGCACTGGGACACTAGACCCCATGATTGCATATGTATCATGATGCTTAGTGTTTTCCCCACTTGTTGTGGCTAATAAAACATGTTCCTATTGCGGCATGATGTTAACCTAGCAAGAGATGAACTTAAGAGTGGTTTATCTAGATATTCCCTTGTGGCGCGTGCTTGGAAGCAGCGCATGAACCGTTGTTGGACCCAGTTTCTTCCCGAGAGTTTGGGCTTTGGATTTTCTTGGATGAAAAGTCTAAAGGTAAGGAAAATGTAACATCTCAGAATTTCTGTGTAATTTTTTTTATTTATATAAAATTATTTCAAGACAACGAAATCTAATGGCACATGATTCTGATTCCCAGAGTGCCCAGAATGATCTGTCAAAAAAAACTATTAAGCTTTAAATAGCCCGTGTGAGCAAGTTTCTTGAAAAAATGGAATAACACTTAAATAAGTGCCTAGATAAGAAATATGAGGGCACTATTGTGTTCAGGATGGTAGGTTTACCCTAGGCACGACTTAAATTTAGTTAGTGCATGACCCAAGTGAGAAAACCCAAAAAATGGCATAACCGTAACTAAAATAATTTGATAAAATTATTTTATTTTTAAAATTCTTATAACTCAAAAATGGTGACTCGAATTAAAAATATGAGACCTCTGTTTAACTCATGTGTGTATGCTTTTCTTTGGAAAATTCTAACATTGGCCGGCACGAGCTGCCAGTGGAAGTTAGTTTTTGGCATAAATAAAATAATTAAGTAAATATTATTTTATTGTAAAATCTTTAACTTCTAAATGGATGCTCAAATTGAAAATGTGAGTGTACCATTGAGCTAGTGAGGTCGTGTTCCCATTATGTGAAGCCTAACCTCGACCAGATCGGGTTGAGGGTGACTATTAATTATTTTTGAACTTTTTTTAAGGTACGTTCAGTAAACGTGCGGGTGGTGAATTCTATCATTTAAACTAGTGATCGGATTAAAAATATGAGGGCACCGTTGAAACCATAGAACCAAGATTCTCTTAAGGGAAGCTTAACTTTTACCGATAAGGGTTGAAAAAAAAGTTAATTTTTGAACTTTACAAAATAATAATAAAATAAAATTTGGTTATTTTATTTTTTCTTTGTGAAACCATTGGACAAACGATGTTGGGACCACGGTGCAACATCAAAACCATTTAATGACTGGACTCATAATTTTTGTAACTACACTGTTGGGAGATTTAAATGAACGTGTAACCACACCGTTGAGATAATTAAAGAGGTTCATTAACTATATTCATTAATGAACCTCATTAATTTTGCGGTGTGTTGATCCTCTTGTCCCCTATATTTAAACGAAGCTTGGGAATGGGTTTTCAGCATGCAAGAGGAGAACCTCTAATGAAGTGTAGTGGTGACTTCCACCAACCTAGAAAGAAACTTTGAGTGACGAATGTCAGAGAAATAAATGGGAGATGATAAGCACCGACGGACACCTTCAGATGTGGACACTTCTTCCTCATCTGCAGCGGCATCAAAATAACTGAATGTATGAGGTTATATGTTTGATTCCTCCACTTTTTACCCCTTTCTTGAATATTATGAAGAAAACAGGTCAACCTTCCAACGGGTTAACCCGTGTTTCGCTCTTTAATGTGGGAAAATAATACAGGGTTTCATATTGGGAGTTTTTGTAATATAATAATCCTTCACATGTTATAATGCTAACGTGGAGGGCGCGGGCCGAATAAAAAAGGCCTGGACCCTCTAAAGAACCTGTTATGGTTGAGTTCTAATTGGGAAATCAGAAGAAGCAGTGGCATGATGGTGGCACACGGTGGGACCGGGGACTAAGGGAGGTGGTGACCAAAACCCACTAGCTACAAAGGAACGACGGTGCCCATAGGCGCCGCGGTAGACAAGGGGTGACCGACCAATGCCCGGCGCATTGAAGTGGGGCGATGCGCTGCCGTGATGTGTCGCGGTGGAAGGCGTGACATCGAGCCATGAAGGAGGGTAGAATTGCACCCATGAATCCTTAGCCGACCGGTCTACACGGATCGGACAGGAGGTGAGGTGCCATCCGACACCGCTGCTGATCCGAGAAGCGCACTGCTATAGCACGCCGAGGAGGAAGGTTGTGACATCGAGCCTTGGTGGAGATCATACTCGCGCCTATGGGCCCATAGCGGGCCAGTCCACACAGACCGGCCAAGATATACGGCGCCACCTGGCACCGAAACATTGAAGACCTGAATGGCTTCGTCCGTTCAGGAGGGGAACGGTCCCCTGTGCTAGGCAGCTGGCCGAGCGATTTTGCAACCCGGCCGGCCACGCCCAGCCAGGTGGGCCTGGACAAATCCAAGGCCCAATGGGCCGAACCCATGGCCCAGTGGGCCGAGCCCGCAACCCATTATGTCAGACCAAGCCCAGTTAAACTAGGCCGATCCCAGTCCCTTTGGGCCTGGCCCAGTGGGCCGGTTTAGGTCGGTCCGACCGTGTCAGACCGGACCGAGACCCACTTACAGCCTAGTTCGCTTAAACGAGCATATATCCTAAACCATACGTCCATTTGATGAACCGTCTATGGACCTAGAACCCTTAAGACGAGGTGTGACTTTTGATATACTCAACGTGACTTTCAGAGAAAGTTTGAGTTTGGACGGGTTGGATCCTACATGATTCAACAGGGCCCTTTGCACTAAAATGCCTATAAGCTTCAGACGAGGTGTCCGGTTGATGCACTGTGTGTTGCGTTGAAAGAATTATGACATGAAATATCATCGAGTTAGTACCTTGTGGAACTTATTGGTGGTTGAGGTATGACCTATAACCTGAGGGGCAGAACCTGGGTGTTTCTTGTAGTGAGGGTTAGGATGGGTACTCCCTTGATGTCTTAAGGTGCGATTATTCCTTACTCCTCTGCTGCAGTAGAGACGGGACTCCCCACATCATGAGTGTGGGTTCATTTTCTTCTAAGATGGTTTTCCTATCATTAGGTTTGGTACTACCCTATTGTACTTGGGCATGGGTCCTCCATACTTAACTCACATAGAGTCAGGTACTCCCCTACCGGGTAGGGTGTGGGTCCTCTACGTTAAGAGTAGGTACTCCTCTGTTATCTCAGGGTGTGGGTCCTCATTATAAAGTGATACACCAGATTCAGTACTCCCTTTCCATGTCAGGGTGTAGATACCCTAGCCTAGGGTCAGTAATCCCCTGACGTACTAGGGAGCGGGTCCCCCATAGTGAACAAACTACTAGAGTTGTACTCCTCTACCGGGTAGGGTGCAGGTCCTCACATATAGAGTAGTACTCCCCCATATCTAAGTAGCGATAAAGAGTGGGTCCTTCAGGGGAGTTAGAGGTCCCTCAACTATAGTAAAAAGTTATGAGGAGTGGGCCCCTCCACTTTTTGTAATCAATACCCATGGTAGAAGTTAGTACTCCCACGACGGACTGAGGTGTGGGCCACTACTTACTGGGGAGAATGAGATATCGTGGGTTAGACTGGAGCAGTTATCCCCTAACTGAATGCAATGTCATGGTGTGGGCCCCTTCACTTAGTTTCCATTGGTCTTGCCTTAGGTGCAAGACTGTGACTGTGAGACCTCTAGTGCTAGTCACTAGAGGCAGTTCTAGCAGAAAGTTCCCGATGGATCACGTCCTTTCTGACGTTCCATTAAGAATGGTTGAGTTGTACCTGATGGAGCACATCGCTCAGACGGGTGCCATCTGGGATGGACAATTCATTGAGCGTGTACTCTTGATCCTTGAGTTATTATTTGAGCCTTATTTGGAAATCATGGAAATGTCTTGAGGTTAGGGCCTTATGTTTCTTTGTGACTGAGACGAGTATATCTGGATGACCTAGGTGTATGTAATGGCATATACCTAATAAGAGATGACTATGCATAATCTTTTTGGTTTAATTCATGGTTGTTTTGTGGTATTTTTCCTTTGTGTATTTCTAAGATACCATTGAGGGTCTTGGGGTCCCCTAATATGTAATTAGTTACTCATCCTTTCACGAGCTTTTCCTGTACGTGTTGTGTCTGGTACAGACATTCGACGTTTCGATAGGGGCGCTCAGGAATACGAGACTGACAAACATTACAACGGTGGACTTGGTGGCCTAGGACCAGGAGGTGTCCAGTAGGACCAGACAAACATGGCATACTACTATGGATTCCAGTAGCTTCACTACTCTAGCGATCAGGTGGGATCTTCTGAAGATGGTCGTCTGTGATCCCTTTGTACCTTGTTATTTTTAGTTCTTTTTTTGGACTTGTATACTGGCCTAGTTACACCACTCAGTGCTTTACTTGCTATTGCACTTTGGTTTCTGATTACCTAGTGTTCAGCTTTTGGCTTTTTAGTTTTTTTTGTGAGTGCATGTGTGTACTGGCATGCAAGAAAATTCCTCCCACTTGTAGGTTGACACCTTCGGTGCTACTTTCCAATCCCTACCCTTCAAGAGGTTGGCTTGGGGTATGTCACGACATTGGCCCCAGAGGACGGGTCATGACATGTTTATTATATAGAACCAAATTTCTTTGAACAATAAGGAGATTCCCACTTTCAATAAGGAATGTTATTATATTTATAAGGATCAGATACTTCCTTATTTATTTTCTGTTAGTTTGGATGTGTTAGAGGCCACAACTGATGGTTTTACTCTTCGTGTTGTGAATTTTTCTATGAATTAAAATGATAGAAAGAATTTTGAAAATTATGGTTGTGTTAGGAATACCATATTATCATATCAACCAGTGAAGGGATTTTTTAAAGTTAAAGGCTACAAGACAATCAAAATCATATGGTTTAAATTTTAGAACAATTATGGAGATAATGCCAAGGTGAAGAATGAAAAACTATAGATTTTGAGGTTAAAGTATAAAGACCTCAAGATAGACGAAGATGAAAATGCAGATGAATTATTCAAAATGGTGAATGAGATAGTGATCATAATTAAGAGTTATAGTAAGAAGTTGGATGATTCAATAGTTTTCAAGATGATACTTCACATTTTACAAGACATATTTGATCTTAATGTATTGGCTCTCAAAGATAAGGATCTAGGAACACTCTATTTGGATGACTTTCACAACATCCTCATTTCCTATTAAATAGGGAATGTAAGTTTTTTTAAAAAGAAGATAAAGGATGAAAAGTATATTTATTTTAAGGCCTTTATGAAATATTAGTATAAAAAAAAGGTTTATGAAGATGAAGGTGGATGTTCAAATTCATATTCAGACGTAGATATGAAATTTGATAAAATAATGTATCTTATATATATAAATTTTAGAATTGGTTAGGTCCAGTTAAAATAAAATCTTCCACTAAAATGTTTTAAGTGTTTAAAAATAACTTATTTCACTATAAATTGTCCAAATTTAGAAGAAGTAAAATCTAGTTAGAAATAAGAGGAAAGATTGAAGAGATAATTTAAAATGAAATCATCAAAGGATTAAAAGTAAAGGATTTATTAAAATTGTAAGGAAAGTAATATCTCAAAAACTAATAAAATAAATTTCTTATCTAACAGTGAAATTATTCATGAATAATAGGAGGTTGATACTTTTAGCGATATTGATGAAAATCATCTGATTTCTAAAGTAAATGAAGAAGATGCCACTAGTGATGGATGTAGTGATGTTGAAAGTGATAAAGAAACTAAAATGGAGTTCATGATAAATAAATAAGTCAAGGAGTGACTTTAAAAGATATGAAATATAGATAAAGAGATTAAATACATAAAGAAGTTGAATCAATTTTCTAATATAGATGAATATGTACATGTAGAAGAAAAACCAAAAATGCTAAAAAATGGATGATTTGAAGATTTTTATTAATGATGAGAAGACTTCAAAAATCAATATGTAAGAAATTTTGAGAGATAAGGAAAATGATCTTGAATTTTTTCAATATTTTTTTATAATATTAAAAGAAGAAACCAATTTCATATTTAATTTCAAAAAAAAAATTTCGTATGTCGGGGAAATATCTAAACAAAAAGTGGCTAAGAAAGTTTCAATGAATGATGAGAAACATATTTACCACTAAAGATCACATACAAAGGGTGTAAAATTTATTAATAATGTTTTTGTAGAGTCTATAAATAAGAATAAAATTAGTAAGATCACATTTGTAGAAGAATATTTTGAACCATAGAAATCTATAAATCCAGAGAGTATTGACATGAATTCAAAAACTACCACCACAATTCAATCCAAAAGAGATGGAAACAGGACTACATTGAATTAGAAGTTTTTGGGATTCAGAAATTGTTTTTTCTTCTAAAAAATGATATAATATATATGACTTAAATAATGAATAAATATAGATTTCAACTTATAGAAAAAATATTTTCTTACGAAGAAATGTTTGCATATTATGGTTACCTTTGGCATTATGGAGGCACTAAGAATGTGGAAATAATGTGCTAGTTAAATTATAAACATTGCTATGAGAACATGATGTTTTTAGGTAGAATTTGATGGGAATTAATTCCTATAAAAAAGTTAAATTTAGAAGAATATTTGAATTTTTGGATAAAATTTTGAGAATAGATTTCAAATCATATAAGAAGTGTGTGGAAAATGTGACTAACTAAGTCACATTTCTAAAACTTTTCCCACCATACTACTGACCTAGTTGGGCATGATTTACAATACTCAAAGTTCTAAAAATTATAATCATAAAGGAAATGAAAGAATATTCATTGTTGAAGTTTCACTCAAAGCTTCCAAAAGAGAATTTCTATGGATTCTTGATAGTGATTGTTATTATCACATAATATGTGTTATATAACATCTTAAGGATATTAAAATGTGAGAGGAAGGCTCAGTGAAATTTTTTAATGTTGTTTCATGTACCAAAATATGTTTTTATGATATATTTATCTTTAAATAAATTTACATTCGTTGATATATTTCTTTACATGCAACATTGAGTTTAAACAAAATGTGATATACTGTTAAAATATTATTCTTTAATTTGATAGTTATCACCTAGAAATTAGATTGGAAGGTATGAATATAAGTAACTAAATTATGGTTTTTTTACATATGTATAAAATTATATTTATTGTTTTTAATTTATTATAAAAGAAATTAAATGTATTTGAAGGTAATATAGATGTTTTTTTATTAAAATTAGTTTTTATGTACACTGGGTGTTTTTATCATAATAAATTAGATTAATATATATTATAAATGATTTTAATGAAATTTATATATTTTTTATTCAATCAAATGTTTTAAAATTAATTTAATATTTTTTACAAGTTGTAGAATAAGAATAAATCTAGTTTAATGTTTAATTTCTAAAAAATGTTTTTGTTGCATTTTTCATGCTTATTTTAAAATGAATTTCTAACACTAATAGAAAAAAATATTGTAAATCATATTCTATATTTTGAGTCATCAGAATTAATATAATTTAGTAGTGTAATATTAATTTTTGGTCATAATGAATAGTAAAAACAGTAAAAAAATCACATGGTTAGGGTTAGAAAGGGTTTACCGGGGGTAACATAAGATATAAGGTTTAAAGTACCACAAAACACTTACATTAATTTGATCAGATGATGTATTTTTCACCATATCCTTCTTATATTTTATTATTTGTAATTTTTTAGCCAGTTGACATGAGTAAGACATCAATATATTTTAATCTTTTGAAAACATCCAAGAGTGTCCTCTCCCACCCTTATTAAAGGATACCAAATATCCTATATTCCTCAAACTTAATGGGTTTTGAGATTATAAAATACCTTATAAAGTAAATTAATAATATCCTTTCCCATGTTCTAGATGTACTATTTTAATCATAATACCACCCTTTCAATTCTTAAGGTGTAAGCCAAAGGAGGTTTCTCAATGACGAGGTATAACTCTTAACCGAGCACTTTAAATTTTATTTACTCTTCCACCATCTTTAAAATTTATATATACCTCATAACATGATAAATCTAGTATCATCAGTATACTGAGATGTTATTATAACTATGTAGCAACCATATTTCACCTCCTCTCCATCAAATAGGAAATGAAAGTATCACTCATGCGTATGTGTAGACTACCACCTCCACATAATGATATGATTAATTTTCCATCACCATATTTCATAGTCAGTTATTATTATAGATAAATTTGTTATATATTATATTTATAAAATAATTATTCATATATAATTAAAAGATATCATATACCTTGTTACCTTCCCATCCATTGTAAAATGATAACATATCTCTTGCGTATGTTTTGACTACCACCTCCACAAAGCGATGTGATTCATTTTTCATTTACCTTTTTCATGGATGAAAATAAGAATATATTTAATGAATATATATGATATTTATGACATTTTAATTATTCTTTAATGGTGAATTATTATTTAGCATTTTTTATTCCAACCATCTAAATGTGGAAACATCACTCATTCGTACGTATGGACTATTATCTCCATGGAATGATGAAATTAATTTTTCATCACCAATTAATTTTAATAATTATAAAATTTTATATGATGAATAAATATGATAGTTATTTTATGGTTAAGATTCTGGATTTTATGTAACCATGATCAATGTGCAATTACCAGAACCATCAAACCAAAACATGAATAGAAAACAAATAAATTTTCACCTGAATGTTCATTTTAATGAAGAAATTGTTAATAAAATGGTAATATGAAATTATAAATGAATGATAAATAGTAAGTTAAGTATTAATATAGTTTTATAATATATTTATATTAAATTTATATTTATTATAAAAGATATTTGAAAGTGTACAAAGCACAATGAGACTTGAGGTAAGGGGTTATGTTACAATATCATTTATTTTCGAGATTACCAATGTTAAATCTCAATTGAGGGAGAATATATGGATATTATTATTTAAAAACAATATATTTTCATATCCTATGTTTATTTATATAGTTTTTTATGAATTAGATTCATTTTTTTGTACTTAAATTGATTGAAAAATGTTTAGAAAAAACCCCACCCATTTCCTCTTTAGTCGATGAATGTCTTCTTCCAAGTCTTTACTCTTCAAAGTTGTTTGAGGGAATTTTTTAAGTATACTTAAATATGTTTTAAAAAAGTAATTTTCACTACCTTTTATTTTATTTATAAAGGTCAAAAAAATGAATCTTTTTCAAAACAATTCATTTTTTACTTTTTAAAATGGTGTGAAATTAATGTTTTCTGTTAATGTATATGACATGAAAGGATTTTCCAACCATCATGAACATTATTTTAATTGAATATTTATTTAAAAGTTTCCTTAGTTATTTTAAAATTATATAATTTTCTCAATATTCTATAAATTTTCAGTTAAAATGTAATCAAAATAAATGGATATTTTTCCATGTTTTAAAGAAATATCTCAATAATATTTTAAAGGTATTTTTCATCTATGTCAACATAATTTATATAATTTTATGATTTAATATAGATATAATCTTCTGATACCATCCAATTTATTTCTCTCAATAGATTATTATGATAATGATTTAAGGATGATTATATAAAACTTATTGTTTTGCCTGATTTAATTAAGTAATGACGAAAACATTATGAAACACATTTATTTTCCAAAGGTCTTCCTATGAGAGATTGATGAATGTTTATAAAATTTGTTTCATTTTCATAGTTTATGAATTGATGATATGATGAATATTTTATGATCTTATGGAACACATTTGAATGGTTTTCATTATGTGATGGGTGGGCCCAAAATTATATTTCCCTCCAATGCATTTGGAAATGATGATGGAGTTGTGAATATCTTAATATATGATGTATATAATAAAATTATAAGTAATTATGGAGTTAATTAGATGGAGGTTACTCCAAATTGATCATTGGAAATGATAAGGTATTCATTTTTAGTAGGGTACTTTTTCCATAATGACAGTATTTTGGAGTGAACCTTGACTAGGGAAATTATTTCCTATGCTTATATGTATTCCTAAAACTTAATTCATATGATTATGATATTTTTTCATGAATCATGTTTGATTTTTGATGATTATTAACTATTATGTATTATGTATTTTGATCAAAAAACCTTATGAAATGATTTATAATTAATGACCTTTGACCGACCAGGCATGTTTATTTTAATTTATGATCATTTTCTCATACCATTATACTTATCTTGCATTTAGTTATGATAGTTGATTTATATCTCCCATGTTTTCCCTTACTGATCTTCTAAGCTCACCCTTTATTATGTTTCCTTTCCCTAGGTTATGAAGAATGGTTTTAAATAGTGTATGTCTATGAAGTGTTATATGTGAGGAAATATCTTTGGTAAATGTTCAAGATCATTCAAGAAATAAGATTATTATGTATCTAATATCCAAAGATACTAAACCATTATGGTCCTCAAGAATTTATTATTTTGAAATGTATTGAATATTTATATAAGATGATCAAATATTAATGTATTAAATGATCAAGTAACCTCAGTTGGTATTAGTGAAGGGTTTAGTTATTTTTGATATTTGTAATAGATATTTTTTAAAAAACCTTGAGGATAAGTCTATGTATAGGATAAAATATTGAATCATTGGTAAAGTAGATATTTTGTGATTTTCCATGAAAATACATCCCTATATTGATGATGGAAAGTAGATGTGGTTATGGAATAGATTCCCATAGGATTAACATATATGAAAGGGATAGATTGGGTATTAACATGATCTTCACCGATTCACGATTAGCGGGCATAATAATACACACCTGGATAGATACTCTGAAGGGTTATGCTTTGGTTAATTCACATTTTCACTATAAATCATTATGAAGGATTTGAATAAATTATAACTATGAATGAACTATGTTAAACCTAAGGTGTCATATACTGAAAATAAGGTTTCATGATTTCGACATCGTATGAACAATTTTTCATGATTACATGATTAATCACTATGATTATTTTTTCTCACACTAGTTTTTGGTCTTAGTCAATGGTTGGACCCAAAAGAAATCAAGTTAACACTAAATATGATAGCAAATTAAATAACCATACTCATGAGAAAAAAATTTAATGGGAGATGGTATGTGAAATATTACATCTATGATTACCCAACCCTATCAATCTATAAATGATAACATAAATAATTTTGATCATCCAATTGGACAAAGGAAGGAACAACTCGCTCTGAAGTCTTTTATATAGAAACATCCACCTTAATTTAGTGGTTCCTCTAATAAAATTATTACCAACCAATGGATCAGTACCACTAAAAAGATATTTTTTTGTTATGTAGTATTTTTAACATGAAAAAATTGTCCTAAAAGTATATCATTTGGTAGGTTAAATAGATCGATGGTTGAATCTTATCAATAATATGAGGAAATTAGAGTAAATTGACTTTATGACATGGAAATAGTTTAAAAAGGTATCTTTCAATAAGTATTTTCCCTAAACTCTTTACATGAAAATGGAAAGGTAATTCCTAGAAATGAAATTGATGGATAATGAAACCATTAGTGACCATGACATAAATTTCACAAGACTTTCAAGGTATGATTCGAGTTTTATCATCGACCTTGAAATAAAAATTGATCAGTTCTTTAGTGGATTGAGACCAAGTCTTCAAAAGGAATTTTCTATCTAATAATTTTATAGATATAAAGAAAATTTTCAATGTGATCTCAAGCTAGAAATTGAAACTAGATATTTTTAGTGTTCTCATGGGCTTGGGGACAAAAATTTAAAGATGTAATTTTAAGGAAATTCTAATAATAAAACACATAGAGGTAAGAAAATTAATATTCTTTCATGTCAGAAGTGGGAAAGAAAATAAAGATAAAACATCCTTATGGGTTATGGTAAATTTTTTACATATGGAAAATAATTCCATAGATAAAAAGAATACTGAAGTGATATAAAGAGGACATTCAATTTCAGTAATGGTGTAAAAGATCAACCAAATGTGCCACACACAATCCAATCCTATAATTATAAATAGTTTATACATTACACCAATTAGTGCATGAATATAAGGTTTAATAATAATAATTTATGTTAGTAAAATATTCATACTAAAGACAATGTAAAATCACATGTGATCACTATAAAGTCCCATGTATTTATAAGTTGAAAAAAATGAGCAGAAAATTAATTTTTTTTGGTTTTAGAGGCTCATGAGGGGTAGAATGGTCACTTTACTATAATAGATGATCTCATATTTTTTTGACCACTCATTTGGTATATAATTTGTTTTACTCCAGTATATAATTTTGGTGGAATTATAAGTTGTTTTAATTTTCATACAATATTTAAAATCTAATTGATTAAATATTTATTTATTCACACAAGTTTATTGAGAGATATCTTTTGAACAAAGTGTCAAATTGAGATTCCATCTCTGCGGTTGGGCTTAGAATGGGGTTTTACCCTAGGTGAGGCATAATATCTCTATGGACATTTGGGATGGGCCTGTACCCCCCCAATTTTTTTCTTCCTTTGTATTTTCCTTTTCCCTTTTCTTTCCTCCTTTCTCATGCAGCTTTCCTTACGCACCCCCTAGGTGATTACTTCATTATGTCTAAGAGGGAAGGAGAGGGAGGGAGATTATATATATATATATGGTGGGGGATGATATATTTATAGAGTGGGGGGGGGGTCCCACTACAAAGTTTGGGAGGAGCCGAATCACCATACAATAACTGCAAAGCACAAATCAGACCGAACCATCAGAGATTTATATATAAATGTAATATTATTTTTTAATTTTAATATTCTAAACCCATATATATATTTTTTAAAATTTTTATATCAATTTTATGACTATTGAGAACCCCCATGGGAGTCAATATAGGCCTAATTAAGTAAAATAGAGGTTTTGGGAGGTTAATAATGGTTTTTGAATTGGAAAAATTGATCAAATAATGTGTGGTTTCAAGAGAAACGCACTATTTGTTTTCATATTTGAGGAAGTTGTAATTTTTTTAACTAAAAATCATGCACTTTGAGAACACACTGTGTAGTGTGACATGACCATGTAGAAAATTACTTGGTAAGACATACCATTTAAGGGGGACATGGCCATGTAGTAGTACACAACCAAACCCTAGGTGTTACTTGTACATGTAGTAGTACATGAACAGACCCTATGTGTTCCCTATAAGTGTAGTAGTACAAGGAAATACCCTTGTTTACCCATGAAAAGTATATTTACATGGCCAGGGTGGATATTTTGGAGTATACACATTATACTTGGGGTAAACACCATGTACTATCCCCTTGTTACCCACTTGAGGGTTTTGGGTGATTTTTCACCCCGTATCCAGAATTGAACATAATATGAGTCCATTATAATAATTTTTACACATATAATATGAATAAATAACCCTTGGGGTTATTTTAGTACTTTTAATAGGAGATTAAGTGTGATCAAGTTATAACAGAGAGCTTCTTCTCATAGTATTTGAGTGCAGTTGTATCTTGAGAGTGGGAGATGGGATGAGACATAGATGAGGGTCATGAGAATGTTTGGAGGACATGGTATTGGAACTATAACATCATTTAATTGTGTATCTTGGGACTGTCCCTAGAAATAGGGACTCGGTTGTTACTCGAGGAGTTTGATAGGTTAGTGGATCACTATCTATTGAGGCTTTACTAGTTTGGTATTCCAGGGTGAGATTGGATCCAGGTATGAGATAATTATTTGATTTTTCATAGATAAGAATACTCTTATATAAAAGGGATGAGTCTTATATGGATTATACCATATATGAGAATACTCCCATAAGGGAAGGTTAAAATGCTTATAGGGATTATGCCTAAGGTGAGAAAACTCCTATAGGGTGGTATGTGATACTGGTTGGGGATACTATAAATTGGATTCATGATGTTGGGTTCATTACATGATATTCTAGTGGGGTTCTGTCAATGGGGGATTATGCTCCATGATCTATCGGGGGAATACTATTTTTTGAGGCATGGATGATTTTGTATACCGGGGTGAGCGTACATCCGAGTTCATGATACTTATGGGATTATGCTCGGATTAAAAAAACTCCCATAAGGGGAGGTATATGATGACTTATAAATAATACCCCTTCAGTGGAGGTCTGTGATACTTTTTAAAAAACCCTTTGTGGTTGTATGTGAAGCTTGATTTTCTATACACCTGAGGGGTAGTTTGTGACACTATGGTTAACTTGATTACATGATGTGCTCAGAGATACCCTGACAGTGGCTGAATTAGGTATGGTCAATTGAGGTCATTATCCAATAGATCGATGATGGTTTTTTTGTTTTATTTTATTCCAATTATTTCTTAGCTAGATTGAGAATATTTCATGTGCATGCTTTTATTATAGTGGGTTATAGGATCACTGTTGGGGGTGGCATAATGAGATTTATTTCACACCCCCTATACATACACCTTGGTGTGCATGAAGATATCATGTATGCTTTTAGGTCAAGCACATATTCATGATGGATAAGTCAGATGTCTAGGGTTTCATGATCAAGTAGAGAGACTAAGGTGAAGTCTTAGGATCATGCTGGTGTATCTTGATATTCACAGAGATCGAGCATGTGGTATTTTTCGGAGTTGGAATTAGAGACTGATGTATTTAATTTTAGATTTAATTTGTATATGTGATCGTTCTAACGGGTTATTGGTTGTTGTATGTGAGTCTGATTGTTTTCTTCTATATGGAACTTTTCATTTTATTATATCATGATTTTGTTTTAGTTATTTATATTTTTTTTAATATTCTATTGTGTATGATGTTTTGTTTATTTATCTATGATTGTGTACTCTAACATGGGGGTATAACAACCTCACAGTACCACCTTATACCCCAACTACTAGTTGGAATCCTCTAGCATATGAAGAGGCATACATGATTTCATATAGTGAACCAGTGCAACTTCTCTTCAGAGTGACCCATACTGTGATGTAATAATCACAACTACTGAAGTGGGTCATGGGAATTAAGTGGTGAAAGGTATACTTACCATCCACTCTATACCTACAAATGTTTTACTTGATTATGGATCTACCCACTGTTTTATATATGAATAATCTTCTAAGGGTATCATGTTACCACATCAACTACGAGATGTTGAGATAGTAGAAAAAATTTCTAATAGTACAATGATCATATCTCAAGTCTATAGCTCTTCTATAATATAAGTTTATGAGAATTTAATTCCTAATAACATTTTAGTTCTCACTATAGTTGAATTTGATGTGATTCTAATCATGTATTGGATCCCTCTATATAGATCCCATATCAATTGCCATGTAAGTGAGGTCACATATTATATTCTTAATCAAAATAGGATCGTCTTTTAGTGAAAGGATGATTATAAACTTACAATGGAAGTTACCTACATTATATGGGTATTATTACCGATTCAATTTGGATATTTATCTAAAATGGTTGGGGAGAAACTCAACATTGAAGATATTCCTATTTTTTAGGATTATGATGATGTATTTTTTAAGTACTTTTCTAGTCTTACACTGAATAATGAAGTTGAGTTTTCAATAAAACTCATAACTAGAACAATAACTATTTTAAATAATCTATATAGAATGGCCCCAATTGAGTTGTAATAATTAATGAAATAACTCCAGGAGAATATTGATAAGGGATTTATAAACCATATTGTGTAACCATGGGGTAAAACTACTCTTTTTGTTAAGAAAAAAATGGGTCAATTCATATTTTCATTGATTATTGAGAACTTAAAAAGAACATTGTTAAGAAAAAGTAACTTATACCCCATATTGATGATATGTATGAACAATTAAAAGTAGATTAATATTGTTCTAATATTTATATTCAATTTAGATATCATTAATTGAGATTCAAGAAGGTGGATATACCCAATACAACATTCCATATGGGGTATGATCATTATGAGTTTATAGTGATTCCATTTGGACATAGAAATTCTCCAGCTATATTCATGGATTTAATGAATAGAGTATTTAGATATTAACTTGATCAGTTTTTGGTAGTCTTTAGGGATTATATTTATATATATTCAATTATAGAGGAAGAGCATGAAGAACATTTTAAGATTATAATGATGACCCTACGTAAGGATAAGTGGAATGCTAAATTTACCAAGTGTGAAATATGGATTGATAAAGTTTCATTCATGGGAAATATAATATCATGTGAGGGTATATCAATGGATCCCTAAAAGAAGGAAGTTATTTACCAATGTACAAGTCAAACCATAGTAACCAAGATCTACAGTTTTCTTGGGTTTGATGGATACTAACAGTGATTTGTGAGGTATTTCTCCTAGCTATCTAATCAAAAAACAATGTTTACAAGGGAGACATTTTTCTTTGGATATATGAATGTGACTACAATTTCATGGAGTTGAAAAGAAGGTGGGTCCATGCACTGGTGCTTACACTACCTTGTAGTGGATAAGGTTTTGTGATCTTTAGTGATGCATCGAAGAAGGTTCTGGGAAAATTCCTCATATAGAATGATATAATGATAACTTTTTCGTCATGATAATCATAAATTAATGATAAAAATTACTCAACTCATGATTTGTAAGTGGCAGTAGAAATTTATGCACAGAAAATATGGAGGTATTATCATTATAGTGAATATTTTGATATATATACTATTAATAAAATCTTTTTGTATATATTCATATAGAAATAGTTTTATATGCACCGAAGGGTATGGTTGGAGTGGATTAATGATTATGAATTCTCAATACACTACCACCATAGGAAGGTGGACAAGAAGGATAATGATCTAAGTCATAAATACCATGCTATTTTTTCCATAATGAGGACTTAAAGGGATCCAATATTTATATATTTATATAATATAGATATTGAAATCATGAGAAAAGGGGACAAATCATATCTTTATTATATGAATTCTCTACCATTCATACATGGAGGATTAAAGAGATACAAAAGGAGAATGTGGAACTGTAGAATAAGGTGAAAAATATTCCTAAGTTCAACCATTATTGTAATGGAATCATAATTTTTAGGAACCAAGTATGTGTCCCATAAATACTAGAATTAAATAAATAACTATTAGATGAATCTCATTTTTCATCATTCTCTATCTATCCTGAAAGTAAAATAATTTATAAATATATGAAAGTATATTTCAAGTGGGATAACATGAAATTGGATATTTCTGAGTATGTATATTGATTCTTAACCTGTGATAAATTTAAGGTTGAGAGATATAAGTACAAAGTGATGTTACAAACTTTAACCATACTATAATGTACATGAAAAAACATTAACATGGATTTTATCATTGGACTCCCCAAAACATATAAAGGGAAAAATGTGATTTCTGTTATATTCAATAAACTTATGAAATCAAAAAAGTTTATTTCCATAACAAAATATTTCTCTCTTCATAAGCTTCATATAATATACATTACAGAAGTGGCATGGTTTTTTATAGTACCACATTCAATTGTCTCAAATCGAGATTTGTGGTTTACCTTGAAGTTCTAATGATTTCTTTAACAAGATTTGAAAACAGATTTAAAATTTAACATTGTATGTCATCCTCAGACTGATGGTTTGTCTAAGAGTACCATTAAAACCCTTAATAATATTTTGAGATCCCATTCTATAGATTTAAAAGGTGGTTGGGATCAATACCTTCCTTTGGTAAAATATTTCTACAATAATAACCTTCACTGAAGCATACAAATGGTTCCTTATGAACCCCTCTATAATAAGAAGTGAATAAATCCAACATGATGGGATAATTTGGGGAAAAAATATATTGGGACCTGAGATATCTAAGTAAATGGAAGAGAAGGTTAGTTCTATTCAGTATACCATCATGGCATCTCAGAGTCGACACAAAATTTTTGCTTACAATCATCAATGAGATCTAGAGTATAAAGTTAGAAAAAAAGGTATTACTATAAATATATCCTTGGAATAAGGTTATAAGATTTTTAAATAAGGTAAATTTGAGCCCTAGATATATCAGTCCCTTTGAAATTATTTATAGCATTGAGATGTTTTCTTATTTCTGGGTTCTTACACCTAATCTCTCTGAAGTTCATGATGTGTTCCATGTATCCCTTCTAAAGAAGTACATGACAATTTAAATGTTATAAAATCATAGTTCATACCACTAAAGAAAGATCAATATTAAGAGAAAAAACTTGTTGATATTATGTATTAAAGAGAGAAATTTCTATGAATTAATACCACTCACAAGGTTAAAGATTTATAGTGAAACCATACATTTAATGAAGCTATTTGGTAACCTGAATAAGTGATAAGTAAAAAGTATCCTTAGTTTTTTGTATTAGAGTAATGGAATTTAGTGTGATAAATTATTATATAGGTGTGAAATATGACACACCAATATTTTATGAAATATTTTTCTTTAAATAAATTCAATTTCTTTGATAGCTTGGTTTACATGAAACAATGAGTTTAAAAGAACCTTGATATAGTATTAATATATTATTATTTAATGTGATAGTTATTACATGGTCGTTGGATTGGTGAGTATGAATATTACTAAAAAAATTATGAAATATTATTTTTTACATATGTATAAAATGAATTCATTTTTATCAATTGGTAAAAAATGAAAATAAAACCATTTAAAGGTTAATAGAAATGTTTTTATAAAAAACATTTTTTATGAAAAAAGTGTGTTTTTATATTAATAAATTAGATAAATATACATTGATAACTTATTTTAATTAAATTTAGAGATTATATATTCAATCAAGTGTTTTAACATTCATCTAATAGTTTTTACTACTCGTGAGATAAGAATAAATCTAGTTTTATGCTTAAAAATGCATTTTTCTAATAATCGTTTTCATTGAGTTTTACGCGATTATTTTAATAATTTTTATGTTATAAAAATTGAATATTTTAAAATGGATTCCATATTTTTAATCATAAAGAGTTACATAATTTAATAGGTTTAAGTTAATTTTTGGTCATAATGAATTGTAAAAACAGTGAATTATTTTTACCACGATTAATGTTAAAAAGGGTTTACCTATGGATTAAACTAAAAGATATGGTCTATAATATAAAAAATCATGAATAAACATTTTTGGATGATTTTATTTTTTAATTTATCCTTCTAATATTCTATTATTTGGAATGTATGATCTACTCTACTTGATTAATTAATATATTTTAATATTTAAAAAAAATTCCAGGTGTATCCTCTCCCTCCCATATAAAAGGATACAAATTAGATATATCTTAATAACAATTAATGAGCCTATTATATCATAAAATAAATTACTTAATCCCTACCTTAAATCCCTCCCCACATCCTAGAGGTTTTGGTTTGATCATAATACAATCCTCTTAATGGTTAAGGTGTAAGCCAAAGGAAGTTTCTCATCAAAGAGGTATAACTCTTAACTGAGCACTTTTAATTTTATTTCTTCTTTGACCAGATATAACCATATTGTATACATAATAACATGATTAATAATATATCATAAATATATTGATATTTTATTATGATGATGGATCAAGCATTTTACAGCTTCTTTCCATCAAATGGGAAATGAAAGTATCACTCGTGTGTACATGTGGACTGACACCTCCACGTAGTGATATGATTCATTTTCCATCACCATAATTCATGTTTTGTTATTATGGTGGATTTAATGTTTATATATTATATTTATGACATAATAATTCTTTTTTAATTATAATATATTTTATCCCTTATTATTTTTTCATCCATTTGAAAATGACAACGTAGCTTGTGCGTACGTGTTGACTACCACCTCCACAAAGTGATATGATTTGTTTTTCAATTATGTTTTATGTGTACAATAGTAAGGATATATTTAATAAATATATATGATATTTTTTAAATAATAATTATTCAGTAAAGGTGAATTATTATTTAACTTTCTTCCATTCTAACCATCTAAAAGTAAAACATCACTTGTGCATACTTAGGAACTAAAGTCTCCATGAAGCGTTGTGATTCATTTTTCATCATTGATTTATATGAATAATTATAATAGTGTATATAATGAATAAAATGATACTTATTTCATGATTAATATTCTTTATATGGAGAAACCATGACAAATTTACAATTATCAGAACCATTAAACCGAAACATGCATGGAAAATGGATCAATTTTCACCCAGATGTTCATTTTAATGATGAAATTGTTAATAAAATATTAATTCGAAACTATAAAAGAATGATAAATATTATGATATTTATGATTATGGTACTATAATATTTTTATAATAAATCTATATTTATTATATATGATATTTTAATGTGTACGAAGCAAGATGAGACTTGAGGTAAGGGGTTTATGTTATAATCTAATATCGATTTCAGGATGACCTAGGATAAATTTACATTGAGGGAAATATTATCCTTTAAACCCAAGTTAGTTTCCTATAATATAGTTATTTTTGTTACTTTTTATGTATTAGTAGCATTTTCCTTTATTTTTAACTTAAAATGATCAACAATTTTTTTAAGAAAAGTCGACCTTATTTTCTCTTTGATCATTTTTTTCTTCTTTGTCTATACTCTTAAATTTTTTTTAAAAAAAGTTATTAATTAAAATTTTAATGTTTAAAAAGGTTAATTTTCACTAAATTTAACTTTATTTATAGTTTTTTTTAAAATAATCCTTTGAAAGAAAGTTTTTTCCATTTAATTCATTTTTGACTTATTGCAAAGTGTGAAAGGAATTTTTTATTTTAATGTATAATCCAAGAACATATTTTTCTACCATCATGAACATTATTTTATTTTAATATACCTTTAAAATTTTACTTGTTTATTTTCAAAGATAAGTTTTTTCTTAATATTTTGTGAATTTTTAGTTAAAAATGCATCAAAATAAAAGGATATTTTTCTCGTATTTTCACAGAATGGATTGAATGATATTTTAAAGGTATTTTTCATCTATGTAAAAATAATTTATGGATTTTTATTATTCACTTGGGATATGATATTATGATACCGTCCACTTTATTTATTTAATGTATTATGATTATGATGATTATTTAAGGATAGTTCTATGAAACCCATTTCTTTCCCATAGGTTAATTAATTTATGATGAAACATTTATGGAACCCATTTCTTTTACAAAGGTTATGCTATAATGGAATGATGATATGTTTATGAAACCTATTTTATTTACATGTATTATGATATGATGATATGATGAATATTTTATAACCTTGTGGAAGACATATGTATGATTTTCATTATGTAATGGATATGTTCAGAATTTTATATTCCTCCAATGCATTAAGTAATGATGGTAAAGATAAGAATATCCTAAGAGAAAATAGAGTTAATAAAATTATAAAAGATGATAAATTTTACTATATTGGATTTAATACTAATATAATGTTGGAAATTATTAGGTAGACATTTAAATTATTGGAATTTTTCAACAATGATAGTCTTGGGAGTGAACCATGACTAAGGAAGTGAATTTATATGCTTATATGTATGAAATAAACTTATAATATGTCATCATATATCATGACTGATTATTATGGATTCTATAATATTAGGCCTTATGTATTTTTATTAACAAAACATTATTCCATTAATTATGATTAATGGTCTTTGACTGATTGTCTATGATTATTTCATGTTATGGTCATGTATACATACCATTATTCTAATATCAATATCACTTATGATAATTGATTGTTTTTTCACAAGTTTACCCTTACTGAGAATATAATTTTACCCTTTCTTATATTTAATTTACCTAGGTTATGAAAAAAAGGTTATTGTAAGGTATGTTTAAGAAGTGTACTATTTGAGAATATATTTTTGGAATATGTTGAAAACATTTCAAGGATTGAGATGATTATATATCTAGTCTTCAGAGAAACCAAATATTTATGGTCCTTATTCGTGTATTATTGTGAATTATATTGTATGTTCATCTAAAATTATAAAATATAAATGTATGAAATACTCAGGTCACCTTAATTCACCCAAAATAAAATGCTTTAGAAAAACCATGATAATGAAAAATCAATTAAAATCCAAGAACAATTTATTTGTTAAAGGAGTAAAAAAATATAATTATGGTGTCTATATTATTTAATGAAGGAAATAAAGTGATATTTAAAAATGATGAATTTTCATGGAAGTTCTTGAAAAATGAATGTATTTTGGAATGAGGACCACAGAAAAGGTGTGTCTTGTTTTAGGTTGGTAATGATGAAAATTATGGCTAATTAATTATGGAAAAAGAAAATATTTTTTGGAATATGAGGCATAATCATTTGGGATAAAATAATATGAATAATATTACCAAAGGAGAAAATGTTCATGATGCTCCTAATTATAAATAGAAAGGATTTGGATGTGCTCCATATGTTAAAAAAGAAATACTGTGAATTATCCATACAAGAAGGAAGATATTCAATCTACTCACCCATTGAAGATTATCCAATCTAAAATTTTAGGGCATATGAGAAATAAATAAAAAAATTACATAATGTTGAGTTAATAAGGTTTTCCTTATGACTTTTCCATTCCTTCTTGTTTTGAAAATCACAGACACCTTATCTTTAAGAAAATTGCTTTTATAAGAAAAATTTCTTTCTTAAGGAAAATTTCTTTTATAAGGAAAACTGCTTTTATAAGAAAAATTTCTTTCTTAAGGAAAATCGCTTTTATAAGAAAAATCGTTTTCTTAAGGAAAATTGCTTTCATAAGAAAAAATGCTTTCTTAAGAAATTTCTTTTATAAGAAAATTCTCTTTCATAAGAAAAATTATCCTTATCTTATTTTCATCCATATTTTTCTTAAGTATGAAATTCGGATTCATTTCTATTTTCTCAGAATCATTGAAACTTTGATATAAAGCATTCTGTTTTAGGATTCATATTCTGGATAAGAACTATAAGGAAGTTTAATTCCGAATTCCGGATATAAAATCTGACTAAGTTATATTCCAGATTCAAGATACGAATTCTGAAGAAGAATTCTCATTAAGAATTACAATGAAGAAATCCCATTCCGAATTCCCATTACGAATTCTGATAAAGAATTCTCATTACGAATTCTGTTGACGAATTCTCATTACGATTTCTGATGACAAATTCCTATTCCGAATTCTCATTCCAAATTCACCTATTAAACAGAATTTGAGTATCTTTGTTTTATACACTCTAAATTAATTCAGACTCCAAAAAATATCTTTGTTTGACTCCGAAATTTTATATTTCTTACACTTCTAAAATTTGTCTACTCTTATTATTTTCATTACACTCCGAACCTTTACTCCGAAGTTTTCATTCCGAACCTTTATGTTAGGTTTTAAAACGATGTCGTACATTCTGTTACACTTGTTTTGTTATAAAACGATGTCGTCTATTTTGTTATAAACTAACCGTTGTCTAAGTGACACATGTACAGGTCCCTCCGATCTTTAAGGAAAATATGACCGTTGGAGAAGGAGCCGACCTTACCTATAAATAGGAGTTCATTTGAAAGAGCTCAGTGCTGAACTGATGACAGATGAACAACTTGGTTTTGTGCATACATGCTGTTGAAGTGAATTCTAGAGAGAGAGACTCTTATTAACTCTCAAAGCTTCGTGTGACTCCGAATGTTGGTGATTACATTCGAGGTCTTCCGGGGATAGGAAGACAGAGGTGCCGACTACCTTGAAGTTCGAGGGCTTCCTTGCTGAGGAAGACAGAGGTTGCCAACTACCTTGAAGTTGAGGGCTTGCGGGGATAGCAAGACAGAGACTCCGATCTTCGTATCGAGGGCTTACCCTGGTGTGGGTAAGACAGACTTGCTTGAAAGTATAAATCAAGGGACCTTTATCCAAGGTTGTTGGATACCCTTCTCTTTGGGTTAAAAGACTTATATCTTGTTACTAGTAATTTTACTACTTGTTTATATTCCACTGCATTTTGTAATATAAGGAAAGTATAACTTTCTTATACTTCCTTACTTGTACTCTGTTTCATTTAGATTCTATACGCTTTAAGGTAGAATCTCATATTGTAATCTTTTGTTAAGATTCAATTTTCGGAACCATATTTCCGGAACCCTCATTCAGAATCTCTTTCCTAGTTTACATTCGGTGTTAAGAGGTGTTGTGAATTTTCTTAGTTTAACTTTGTTAAACTTAGCCTTTTCCTTTGCTTAAGGAAAACATAGTTATTCTTAACTAACATTAAAGGTTCTAAAATAATTTTTAAAGTATACAATTCACCCCCCTCTTGTATATTGAGAATCTACATCATTATTTTGATCCTACAATTGGTATCAGAGGTTGGAAACCTCTTACTCTATACCAATCTTACAATTGGTATCAGAGCAGGTCTCTGAAATACTTGTACTCACATACATGTTTTTATTGCTCATTTTATTATTCCGAACTATCTTATTACGAATTTTCCCATTCCGAACTTTTCCCATTCCAAACTTTGTGATTACGAACTTTTGCTACTAACAAGTTTGTGTGCAAAGTTATTTTAAGTATGGAAAGAATTAATGTTGGATCAATTGATAATCTGAATCCTACAAGACCACCTATATTTGATGGTAATGACTATGAATACTGGAGAGATCGTATGAAGTCTTTTGTTATCAATACTGGAGTAGACAACTTTGTTATGCTTACTGGTGATTATAAAATTCCTGACAAGGAAGTCAGATCTTTTACTAATCAAGAAAAGCAAGAATATCAACTCAACTATAAGGTATGCAACACTTTACTATGTTCAGTGACCAGAAATATATATAGCCAAATTTCTTCTTGTGAAGCAGCTAATTGTATATGGAAGAAGTTAGAGGTTACACACTTTGGGACTTCCAAAGAGATTGAGACTAGAAGAGCTATGCTTAGAGCTGAATATCATGGCTTCAATTTTCCTTATGGAGAACCTATCTGTAAAGTTCAACAAAGATTTATGACCATTCTCAACAGTCTACAATCTATGAGAGAGAAAGGTTTAGATGATGAAGCTCTTGTGGACAAGATAATTGATATTATGACCAATGAGTGGGAATCCAATAGAACAGCTATAGATGAGAACAGGAAGGTCACTCAAATTACTCTTGATGAATTATTTGGAACTCTTCTACAACATGAAACTAGAATGAAGAGAGATGCAGACAACATCAAGAAGAAGAATGGAAATGGTACTGTTGCTTTTACTATAACTTCAAATGAGATGAAAGCTAAGACTCCTGAGAGAGTAACCAGATCCAAGTCTAAGAAAGTTATTTTCCAATCCGAATCTAGTGAGAGTGAAGTCTCAGAAAATGAATTAGCAAATCTTGCTCGAAGGATGAACAAGATAGCCGGCTAGAGAAATTTTCAATCTAAGTATAAGAAAAAGGAAATGAAAGATAAGAAATATAGAGAAGTTACTTGTTATGAATGTAAAAGAGCTGGACATATTAGACCAGATTGCCCTATGCTCAAAAAGAAATAAAGAAAGGAAAGACATGCAGACAGAAACAGGAAGAAGTATTATAAAGCTAAAGCTAAGAAAGTTCTAAAAGCTAATGACACCTGGAGTGCCAGTGGTGGTGACTCTTCAGATGAATCTTCTGATTATGAATCTTCAGGACAGAAGAATCTTGGTCTTATAGCCAGATTACCTATTGATAATCATTGTCTTATGGCTATGGTACGAAATGATGAATCACTAACAAATGTTTCTTTAAATTCTAATGATAGTAAGTCTTATAACTCTTCTGATGAATAATCATCTTCTGATGAGGAAAATACATTACCTACTTATGAATAAGTCTCTAGGTTTGCTGAACTTCTTGAGATTGAGAATTCCAAACTCAATAAGGAACTTGATAAGGAAAACTCTAGGAATTATATTCTTACAAAAGAGATATCAGATCTTTCTAAAGATCTTGATAAGAAAAATGCTGATTTTGAAAATATTTCAAAAAATATTGAGGAAGTAAGTTCTGAGAAGAACAAACTTTCTAAAGAATTAGAAAAAGTAATTTCTAATAAAAATGTTTTCGATCCTAACTCTAGTTCAAAAACTAATGATTTTGAGGATAAAAACTTGGTTGTAAAACTCAAGTCCGAAATTTTTTCCTTAAAGAAGTGTTTATCAAACTTTACCCATGGTAAAGAAAATTTTGATAAGATGTATTCCCAAATACAACCTTTAAGAAATAAATCCGGATTTGGTTATACCCATGCAAAACCTATTTTCAGTAACAATTATTTTGTTCCTCAAAGTACCCCATTTTGTACCAAGTGTCAATGTGGTGGTCACTGGGCAAAGAATTTTTCCTTAAACAAAACCCAATCTCTAGGATTTCACAAAGCTTACTTTTCTAAGAAGATGTGGGTTCCTAAAATTTTATTGTCTGGAAATCTCGGATCCAAACAAGTTTGGATTCCGAAAATCTAATTTTCTTATTAATTTCATGAAAACAAAGAGAGTACCAGCAACTATACACGGTACATGGATAGTGGATGTTCCCGACACATGACTGGTAACAAAATCTTTTTTGAAAAGATTATCAAAACGAAAGGAGGAAAGGTAACTTTTGGAGATAATGCTAAGGGAGAGATTGTTGGTATTGGTAATATTTTTTTTCTTGGTAAAACCTTGATTTCAAATGTTCTTTTTGTTAAGGGTCTTAAGCACAACCTCATTAGCATAAGTCAATTATGTGATGAAGGTTACCTTGTGAATTTTAGGAATGATAAGTGTTTAGTACACAATTCCAAGGAAGAATTTATTCTCTCAGCCAACAGGCAAGAGAATGTTTACACCTTAAATTTATAAGATCTTAGAAGCCAAGATTTACCTTGCCTAAGTGCAATGTAAGATCATTCTTGGTTATGGCATAGAAGACTAGGTCACTGTAATATTAGAAACCTATGTAAACTCTCTAAGAAGAAACTAGTTAAGGATCTACCAGAGCTTAGATTTGATTCTTCTAAAGTTTGCGATCCTTGTCAATATGGCAAGCAACATAAATCTAGTTTTAATTCAATCGGTGAAGTCTCAAAAACAGATGCATTACAGTTAGTGCACATGGATCATTTTGGTCCAACACAAACTGGAAGTATTGGAGGCAAATACTATGTGTTTGTTCTAGTTGATGATTACACTAGATTTACTTGGGTCTATTTTCTAGAAAAGAAATCTGAAGCTTTTTCCTATTTCAAATGTTTTAGAGATCAAGTTAAACATGAGAAAAACCTTCCATTGAAAACTATTCATAGTGATCATGGAGGAGAATTTCAAAATTCTGATTTTGAAACTTTTTGTAGTAAGAAAGGCATTACTCATAATTTTTCAGCACCTAGAACTCCTCAACAGAATGGTGTAGTTGAAAGAAGAAATAGAATTATTCAAGAAATAACTAGAACCATGTTGAGTGAATATTCTATTGCTAGACATTTCTGGGCTGAAGCTGTAAGTACTGCTTGCTATACTATAAATCGAGTTTTGATTAGACCTTTTCTTAATAAAACTCCTTATGAGTTATGGAATGGTAGAAAACCAAGACTTTCCTACTTCAAGGTTTTTGGTTGCAAAGTATTCATTTTGAATACTAAAGATAATTTACATAAATTTTCACCAAAATCAGATGAAGGAATTTTCTTAGGATATTCCACAACATCTAAGGCTTATAGAGTTTTTAATAAAAATACTTGTACTGTTGAAGAAACAGTACATTTAAAATTTGATGAATCAGATCCTTTTTTTAAATCATCTCTACTTACATATTCGGATGTGTTTTCAAAAACTGATTATCAACCTTTGATAGAAGAACCTTCTGATAAGGAAATTGTTCAAGAAGATACTTCTGAAACATTTACCCCAGAAAACTTTCTACCCTATGTTGATGAACAGGTTTTACAAAACCCAAATCAGGTGTTTCTTAAGAATCATCCCAGTGATAGTATCATTGGTGATGTAAATCAACCTAAAAGGACTAGAAGTTCCTTAAGAAATGAAGTAGAACATCTAGCATTTCTTTCCCAATTAGAACCTAAAAGCACTGATGAAGCTTTAGGTGATGATGATGGGATTAAAGCCATGCAAGATGAACTAAATGAATTTGAAAGGAATAAAGTCTGGACCTTGGTTGAAAGACCTAAGGAAACTTCTGTTATTGGAGTAAAATGGGTTTTCAGAAATAAATGTGATGAAAATGGAGTCATTGTTAGAAATAAAGCTAGACTTGTTGCTAAAGGCTATAATCAGCAAGAAGGAATAGACTATGAAGAAACCTATGCTCCAGTTTCTAGACTTGAATCTATTCGTATTCTACTTGCCTTTGCAGCATTCTTTAATTTCAAACTTTTCCAAATGGATGTGAAATGTGATTTTCTTAACGGTTATGTTCAAGAGGAAGTTTTTGTAGAACAACCTCCTGGCTTTGAAGATACAAAACATCCTGATCATGTTTTTAGACTTACCAAAGCTTTGTATGGCCTTAAACAAGCCCCACGAGCATGGTATGATAGACTCACTGGATTTTTGCTTCAAAATAACTATGTTAAGGGAAATGCAGATCCAACCCTTTTTATAAATAAAGATAAGAAAAATGTTTTGATTGTTCAAATTTATGTTGATGACATTATATTTGGTTCAACTCAGCAATCTTTGACTGACTCTTTTGCTAGTCTAATGAAATATGAGTTTGAAATGAGTATGATGGGTGAGTTAACATTTTTCCTTGGTTTTCAAATTTCTCAAAAACCAGAAGGAACCTACATATCTCAACATAAGAATATTAAAGATCTTCTTAAAAAGTATGTCTATGACAACACTAAGAGTATAAGTACTCCCATTGGTACCTCAAACTCTTTAGATCTTAACAAAGCTGGGAAACCAGTAGATCAAACATCTTTTAGAGGTATGATTGGAAGTCTACTTTACTTAACAGCTAGTCGACCAGACTTAATGTTCTCAGTATGCTTGTGTACAAGATATCAATCCAATCCTAAGGAATCTCACTTAAAGGCGGTAAAAAGAATTTTTCGCTACCTTAAGGAAACCATAGATCTTGGATTATTTTATACTTCTGGAAATGATTTTGTTATAAAAAGCTTTTCTGATGCTGACTTTGGTGGAGGTAGAATGAATAGAAAAAGTACATCCGGAACTTGTCATTTCTTAGGAGATTCTTTAGTTTCTTGGTCCTGTAAGAAGCAACATTCTGTAGCACTCTCCACTGCTGAAGCTGAATATGTAGCAGCTGGAAGTTGTTGTGCACAAGTGTTGTGGATGCAACACACACTCACAGACTATGGCTTGAGTTTTACTAAAACTCAAATTTTGTGTGATAACACAAGTGCCATTGCCCTAAGTAAAAACCCTGCACATCACTCTCGTGCAAAACACATAGATATTAGGCATCACTTTCTTAGGGATCACACACTTAAAGGAGATATTATTCTTCAGTTTATCGGAACGCAAGAACAACTTGCTGATATTTTCACAAAATCTCGGCCTTCTGATAGATTTGAATATATTAAACAGAAGTTAGGAATGATAACTATAAGGTAATATTTCTTAATTAACTTTCTGTTGAAAAAGTCTCCTTACAGTAATAAACTCCTATTCATAGGGGGAGTACATTTGACTGTTTGTTTAACAAAGTTTTTCAAAATTTGTTTTCAAAATTTTTGGAACGAAGATTTCCGGAATGGAACTTTCAGAACTAAAATTTTCAAAATGGACATTCTTGTACAGAATACTTCTGGAATGGAAGTGTTTGTATTAAAAATTTCTGGAATGGAAAATTACGTACTGAAAGTTTCATAACCAGATTTTTGTACTGATTTTTTTTGTAATGTATTTTTCATATTGACTTCTTCGTACTGAGTTTTTTTTCATACTAAGATTGTTTTCTGAAATAAATTTTTGAGAAATTTTTCTTTTCATAATAATGTTTTTTTTCGTAATCATATTTTTATATAATCCATTACGAATAATCCTCCTTAGCCAATCCGAAAGGTATGATTTCCTACTCAAGTTTTCGTAGTCATATTTTGCTTGCTGACATTTTCTTGTATTATGTTTTTGGATTTTGGTTTTCTTAATTCCTTGTTTAAATAAAAACCTCAAAAAGATCGGATTCAAGATTTCAACCGTCAGATCTGATCTCAGCTTATTCCAACCGTTATATCAACTGTGGAAGGTGAACCGTCATCTCGTTGCCTATATAAAGGGGACCCAAATACTCGTCCCACATCGGTTTTAAGCTCTCACGTCCCGAAGCTCTGCCTCTCTGTTTTAAGGCCGTTCCAAACTTCAGTTTTCTCCGTTCCGAACTTCCCAGAGGACTTCAGATCCGAATGTCCGCGGAGTTAGCATCTCAAGAAATGTCTTCCACTAAGCCTATTTCGCAGTGGTTAGTTTACAAAGAAAGGTTAGTCCATCCGGATTTATTCAACAACTATGATTCCCTTATTTCAAAGAACATTAAGTTGAATGGCTGGGAAGATGTTGCGGTGTCAAAAACCGGGAACCAAGATGAAGTGTATTCAGAGTTACTTGTTGAGTTCTATGAATCAGTTTCCTTATTTAAGGAAGATAATAGGGAGAAGTTCTCTTTCAAGTCTTATAGCAAGACTTACAAGCTTTCTCACACCAAGGCTGCAAGTTTGGTAGGACTGACTTATGAAGGAGAAGCCGAATTTATTTCGCATGTGTTGCCGGATTCTAAGGGTAGCTTCGACAAGGAAAAAGCCTTAGAAACTCTCGGACTAGCTGATGACAAGGCTCCGAAGATTTCCAGTTTATCTACAAATTTCCGGATTTTGGAGTTATGGGTACAAGGGCTTATCGTACCGAGGAAAGGTGATAAAGATAGCTTGAAGAAAAGTGAGATCTATATCTTAGATTTCCTGATAAATCTAAGGAAGTTTAACTTGATGAAGCACATTCTTATTACTATTGAAAATTTGAAGAAAGGAAATCTGAGAGCTCAGATTATTATGTATCCAGCAATCCTCTCCAAGTTGATTGTTCGGTGCCTTGAGTCTTTCAAGGAGGCTTGCAAATCTAAGCCAAGATTTTGCAAGATCATGCTGGTCAGTGATGGTACTCTTAAGAGGATGGATGTGGCCTTCAACAAGGAAACTGGTGAGTTCTTCAATTTGCTAAATCAAGAAGAAACGGCTCCGAAGGCTGCTGAACCGGAATCGTCTAAGCCAGTAAGGAAGAGAAAGCTGAAAGAAGTGGAAGTACAAGCAGAGAATCCCAAGTCTAAGGAAGTCCCTTCCGCACCTCTAAAACCAAAGAAGAAGAAAGCCTATCCTAATGAGGTTGTTACAAAGTGGAGAGAAGATAAAGAAAAAAGGAAAGAAGGGGATCCGCAGTTCGGATTGGACCCTACGGAGGCTAAGGCCTTGAAGGAGAAAACTGCTGATGAGCTTGAAAAACAAGCAAAGAAAAAGAAGCTCAAGAAGAATATGTCTGAGGCTGAGGTAGCTCAGGCTTTGTTAAAATTCAATGAAATGGTTTCAGCAACTATTCTAGTTCCGAGATCTTTCTCCTTGGAATCTCTACCTGAGACTCCAGGAAGAAATTTTGTTGCTCCGGAAGAAGCTATTGCTAAGAATACTGAGGAAGTAGAGAATGTTGAGCAAGTGTAACAAGTAGAACATGGTGCTGAAGGAAGTGGTGAAACCAGAGATGTTCTGAAACAAGTAGATGATTACAAGGGGACACCTTCGGAACACTTATCACTTTGAACTTCTGAAGCTGAATCTTCGAAGCTTGTTACTCCATCAATGGAAGAAGATAAAGGAGAAGAAGAAGTTACTTATCATGGAGAAGAAGAACATCTTTTACTTGATGTTGCTCAGAAGAAAATCGTAGGGGTTCGTGTTCAGGAAGTCGCTGATGAAGAAGATAATGTTGTTCAAGTATCTGATAGTGAGAAGAGAACTCCGGAACATGATTCAATTCCCGAAAAAGACAAGGGAAAGCAAATTCTTGCTGATACTCCGAGCTCAGAAGTGAGGAAGAGGAAGGAAGTTGGTAGCTCTTCAAAGAGAAAGCTTGAACTTGTTGAAGAAGAAATTTCGCCAAGAAAAGTTTCAGATTTGGAGTCATCTTCGGTGGGGCATGACTTTGTTGTTCAGTATTTGAAGAAGTTGGTGGGAACCATTCCGACCTTCTCAAGTATTGATTCAAGATGCCAGATGCTCCAACATGCTTTGAATCAAAAAACTGACTCCGTATCTATGGTTATGGACAAGTGGGTCGAAATAGAGGCTCAGTTCAAAATGTTTTTCATTGGATACGAAGCTCATAGAAAATCTTGCAAGAGGATGACAAATTGGTCGAAGAAGACTGTTGAAGAGATGAGGTTATTCGATGAGTTTCAAGACAATGTTAAAGATGATTTTGAGACCGAGGACAAGAAGATAAATGAGTTAACTGCATCCTTTGAAGAGAAGTTGACAGAAGAAAAGAACTTCCGGATTCAAGAAGTGAGAGATCTGAATGGGAAGCTGAATTCCGTTTCTCAAAACTGGAAGTTTGAAAGGGATCATCAGATTGATTTTAAAGAAAGGATGAAGGCTCAGGAAGAAAAGATCAAAGCTCAGGAATAAAGGATGAAAGCCCAGGAAGAAAAAATTGAAGCTCAGTCCGCAAGAATAGTTGTCTTAGAGAAGAAAGCTAAAGAAGATCATAAAGACCTGAAGAAGATTAAGACTATTCTAAAGGGGCTCATGTCGAAGGAAAAAGATCCAAAATAACCAAATCTGATTTTTTTTGTTGTATTCTTTTTGTTGCTCAGATTTCAAAATTAATGAAAGTTGTACTTGTCGTTTCTATTGCTGTCATTAATAATTTTTTCTGGTACTTTGTTATTTTTTTTCCATTCCCTCCAATTCTTTTTGAAAATCACAAAGGGGGAGAAGGAAAAGATCCTTAAGAAAAAGAAGAACTCTAATAAGAGTTTATCAAAGGGGGAGAAGAAAAAGATCCTTAAGAAAAAGAAAAACTCTAACAAGAGTTTGTTTAAGGGGGAGCTTTTTCATTAAAGAAGACATTCTTATCTATCACTCCGGAAATCTGAATACAATCCTTAGAGTTTCAAAGCCTAAGGGGGAGTTAGTCGTATTCATCAATATCCTTAAAGCAAAGGGAGATAAGCCTTAATGTTTTTCTTTCTTCTTAGAATTTATTTTTTGTAAGGATGTTTGTGATTTCCAAAAAGGGGGATATTGTTGAGTCAATAAGGTTTTCCTTATGACTTTTCCATTCCTTCTTGTTTTGAAAATCACAAACACCTTATCTTTAAGAAAATTGCTTTTATAAGAAAAATTGATTTCTTAAGGAAAATTGCTTTTATAAGGAAAATTGCTTTTATAAGAAAAATTGCTTTCTTAAGGAAAATTGCTTTTATAAGAAAAATCGTTTTCTAAAGGAAAATTGCTTTCATAAGAAAAAATGATTTCTTAAGAAATTGATTTTATAAGCAAATTCTCTTTCATAAGAAAATTTGTCCTTATCTTATTTTCATCCATATTTTTCTTATGTATGAAATTTGGATTCATTTCTATTTTCTCGGAATCATTGAAACTTCGATATAAAGCATTCTGTTTTAGGATTCTGATTCTGGATAAGAACTATAAGGAAGATTCATTCCGAATTCCGGATATGAACTCTGACTAAGTTATATTCTAGATTCAGGATATGAATTCTGAAGAAGAATTCTCATTATGAATTCTAATGAAGAAATCCCATTCCGAATTCCCATTACGAATTCTGATGAAGAATTCTCATTACGAATTCTATTGAGGAATTCTCATTACGATTTCTGATGATGAATTCCTATTCCAAATTCTCATTCTGAATTCACCTATTAAACAGAATTTGAGTATCTTTGTTTTATACACTCTGAATTAATTCAGACTCTGAAAAATATCTTTGTTTGACTCCAAACTTTTATATTGCTTACACTTCTAAAATTTGTCTACTCTTATTATTTTCATTACACTCCGAACCTTTACTCTGAAGTTTTCATTCCGAACCTTTATGTTAGGTTTTAAAACGATGTCGTACATTTTGTTACACTTGTTTTGTTATAAAACGATGTCGTCTATTTTGTTATAAACTAACCATTGTCTAAGTGACACGTGTACAGGTCCCTCCGATATTTAAGGAAAATATGACCGTTGGAGAAGGAGCCGAACTTACCTATAAATAGGAGCTCATTTGAAAGAGCTCAGTGTTGAACTGATGACATATGAACAACTTGGTTTTGTGCATACATGCTGTTGAAGTGAATTCTAGAGAGAGAGACTCTTATTAACTCTCAAAGCTTCGTGCGACTCCGAATGTTGGTGATTACATTCGAGGGCTTCCGGGGATAGGAAGACAGAGGTGCCGACTACCTTGAAGTTCGAGGGCTTCCTTGCTGAGGAAGACAGAGGTTGCCAACTACCTTGAAGTTGAGGGCTTGCGGGGATAGCAAGACAGAGACTCCGATCTTCGTATCGAGGGCTTACCCTGGTGTGGGTAAGACAGACTTTCTTGAAAGTATAAATCAAGGGACCTTTATCCAAGGTTGTTGGATACCCTTCTCTTTGGGTTAAAAGACTTATATCTTGTTACTAGTAGTTTTACTACTTGTTTATATTCCACTGCATTTTGTAATATAAGGAAAGTATAACTTTCTTATACTTCCTTACTTGTACTCTGTTTCATTTAGATTCTATACGCTTTAAGGTAGAATCTCATATTGTAATCTTTTGTTAAGATTCAATTTTTTGGAACCATATTTCCCGAACCCTCATTCGGAATCTCTTTCCTAGTTTGCATTCGGTGTTAAGAGGTGTTGTGAATATTCTTAGTTTAACTTTGTTAAACTTAGCCTTTTCCTTTGCTTAAGGAAAACATAGTTATTCTTAACTAACTTTAAAGGTTCCAAAGGAATTTTTAAAGTATACAATTCACCCCACCTCTTGTATATTGAGAATCTACATCATTATTTCGATCCTACACATAAGTATTTTATTTCCTTTATTGATGAATTTACTCATATTAATTGTAATATTTTTCGGAAAAATAAATCGAAGGCTGTAAAAATATTCAATAATTTTAGGATCCAAGAAAGGGAGTGTGGTTTCTCCTTGATAAAAATATTCAAATACAATGATTCTAAATATATTAATAGAATATTTTAAGACTATATTGATAATAATTTTATTCACTATCAACATATTGAACTATATACACCATAACACAACGGTGTTATTGTATGGAAGATGATGAGTTTATTCTAGACGTATTGGAAAATATTGATCGATCATGGTACTTCCTGATATTTTTGAAGAAAATTTATTAGAGTAATAGTTCACATTAAAAATCATTTATTATATTTTCCAATCATAGATATGTCCCTATATGATATGTATAACAAAAAATATCGATGTTTGAAATACCATAGAGTGTTTGTTAGTCCCCACATTATCAAATTTAAATGTAAAAATATAAGAAAGTTGGAACAAAAGGTATTTATGTAATCTTCCTATATTATCATATTAACTGAAGTGTACAAAACTATTATAATAAATATATATAGAATATTGGAAATATTGTTGATGTGAATGTTTTGGAACATTCCATGAAAGAAGATATACATCAAGAAGAAAGTTACAAGAGTGATGAATGTGAATTTTTCTTTGTTAAATAGTATGGTGAAGTTTCTAAAAATAGCGATAATTCATGAGAGGTTCAAGTAAATGATAATTATTTATATAATTCAAGTGATGAAGAATAATCATGGTCATGTCATCTAAAGTAAATAAAGCAATTTCTTTTTAAATATATTATAGGAGATTAAGGAAAATATGTTCAAACAAGAATAAATTTGAGGATAACAATGCGTAACTCATTATTTCCTATGGTTAAAATAATATATGTTCAAAAAGATTTAAATAATCAATATTTTATTGATTCTATGAATGAATAATTCTATCAAATAGAGAAGCATGAAATTTTTGGACTTAGTACCCAAGATAGAAAATAAGAATGTTATTAGAACTAAATGGGTATTCCAGAACAAGTTGAATGAAATGTGAGAAGTTGTGAAAAATAATGTAAAACTTGTGTATATAAAGGGTATTAGAAAATATAAGTAATTAATTTTTTTGATACCTTTTCAATGGGGGAAAGTAAAGAAAACATTTCAATATAAAGTAAATATACAATATTCTAAATGAATGTAAAGTCTTCCTTCCTCAACAGTGAATCATAAGAATAAGTTTATATTTAAGAAACTATTGAGTTCTTTATTTTTAAAGAATATAATTATATTTATAGGTTAAAGAAGGATTTATATAGGTTGAAACATTCCTAGAGATCTTTTTATTTAAATAAGGAAGTCCACTTGAAGAAGTTGAAGTTTTAAATAGTAAGAGTATACACGAATCTCTATATAAAAGTTTGAAAATAGGCATCTCTTGTTGTTATTTTTTATAGAGATGATATTATAGTTTTTGAGAAATAAAGAGAGAACATTTTAAGATTTTTATTTATATATGAATATTTGTTTTGGAATTTCCATGCATAGTGAGATGAAATATTTTATAGGCTAACAAATTTCTCAATATAATGGCCACATTTTTATTTCTCAAGAGAAGTAGGCATGATAAATTCTAAATAAGTTTGTATTATAGGATTAAAAAATAGTTTCAACTCCTATATCAATGGGAACTAAGGTGTCTAAATATATGGAAGGAAATTAAGTTCATCCAATATAATTTTGAAAACTTATCAGAAGTTTTCTTATAAATGATAGCGTCAAGAAGAGATATTGTCTACACTTTGTGAAAAGTATCAAAGTGCACCAAAAGAATCAAATTTTATTATTGGAAAGAGGATTCCAAGGTATATTAAAATAATAATATATTTTAGGATAAAATATGAAAACAAAAGAAAATTTTATCTATTTATTTATAAAAATATAGACTTAGAAATAAATATTGGTGATATAAGGTATATATCTATTGGAGTTTTCTTCTTGGGAGAAATGTTTGCATGTTAGCAGACTATGAAGTAATTTTTTTTGACATTGTTTACTACTGAAGTAGAATATGTGGATAAAAATTAATCTTTATCCCATTGATGTGGATGTGGACTTATTTTGAAGATCTCAAGGTAGATTTGACATTTACAATAATTATGGGATATGATAATCAAAGTGATATCAACTTATCAAGGAATACAATTCAATATTAAAGATTTGAGATTTTTTTTTATAAAACATCAATTCATAAATGATCTAGTTGAAGAAAAAGTCTTAAAACTGGAATTTGTTCCAAAAAAGGAAAAAAATGTTATAACTAAACCACTATGAAAAGATAAATTTTAAATATTGATGTTAATAATGGGAGTTCAAAATAATTCTTCTTGAGGCTAATGTATGGTTATTATTCCCTCTCTCTCATCACATTATTTTTATATTATTATCAAAGTGGGAGAAAAAAGAAATATAAATATTCCTTTATCTTTATGTCCTTATGTATTTTCAAAGGGAGAGAACATCAATATAGGGGGAGTTATTCATTGATATGTGTTTTTTACTTCATGGAAAAACCACTTATTCTGGGGGATCATGTAATAAGAGAGAGTTATTAGAAGGACAAAATACAGAGGGAAAACATTTGGGTGTGTGAGTATTTATGAACCATTCTAACAGTTTTTTAAAGCATGAATGCATGAAATTTTACTCACATGTTGTATAAATTTTTTTTATGTGTTGAAAAAGATCTGTTTCTAAAGTGATATATGGATTTTTTTCTTTAATTGGTATCTATATAGGGGTATCAAAGGACTTAAATTAGTTAATATTTCAACACGGTATCAATATAATCATGGGATGTGATGATGTGAATGAAAGTCACCTATTTATAGGGAAAACATGAAATAATTATTTAATGTTATCATTTCATTAAATTAGTTCACTCATGTATGATTATAATTATTGAATGATGATTCATTACTAATTATGATAAATTTGAAATCAAATTATATTAATTGGTTTCTAATAAAATTTAAAGGGGTGATTGTTGAACCCAAGAGTTTTTTTAAAGAATATTTTTGATTGGGGGATATTTTTGAGACATAAAGGTTGTAGTGGGTAGAATTAACGTGATTAATCATAAATGATTTGTGTGATTTATTTCACTCTAAACGCATAAATCATGTCTAAATTCCGGTGTTACATTATTTTTTACTTGAGGTGAGGTTATTTATATAGTTTTTTTGGAGTAATCAGAAGATCACAAAAGGTGTTATGATGTTAAAGAGTGTTTTTAATAGTGTTTGAGGTGTTGGTGACAAAACCACACTATTTAACTATATGAAAATGGGCATGGATATTGTTTGGGAAGAGAAAACTATAAAGATACAAAAAAAGGAATTTTATTTTCATGGTCTAGAGTATAATCATTTACTTCACAATGGTGAAATGGGGATGATGACGTGGTGTTATAGAGAAGATACAATAATATGGAAAAGGGGAGACCTATATTATAAGGGGAATTTCAAAATGAATTGCGATTGAGAAATTTTCTTATGAAAACTAACATGCTAGATAATGCTATATAGGTTTTCATGGTTCTTAAATATGAGTTGGTATTTGGGAATAAAAACATGGATCACCACATAATGGTGAATTTTTTGATGACCATTTTCTGAAGCCATCAAAACATTGAGAGCTATTTCCAGGGAAGAGAAAATGGTTTTCCAGTTGTCTAAATATTGAAATGGGGTTATATATATTGTGGAGGATTTTATGGTGTGAACCAAAAATCTATGCGTGAAAATTTAAGTAAATAACATGTCATGTTTTAACTTTGAATCCATTTTGATAAGTCCTTGAAGTATATGATTGAGGTTTGACACATAAAGTTCCTCACCATAGAGTTTACTATAGTGTGAAAGAAAAGGGCCTATCTAAAATGTTAATGAGAAAACATTGTATGGTGTTAGGGATTTTGAGAGTGGTTTTTAATGTCGTTCAGAACAGTTAGGAAAAAATATGGTCCAAGACGCTATGGTGTCAGCCATGGTTTAAAGAAATTTCTAGATTCATGTGGATTTGATCTCTTAGATCTATTATCAAATCTGGAGCCTTTAATAGTCAATATATATAGTTTTTACTGATAAATTCTGGCTAAAATATCTAAAATGATTTAGTTTTTCAAAAATAAATGGGTGAATTTGAGAAGTTGGTTGGAGGAAGTTAAAGTTTTGAATTTAAATTTGAAATTTAAATTTGAAATTGAAAAAATGTTATTTCTCTACTAGAGAATATATAAAGAAGACCAGAGATAAGAGAAGTTGATATATATTCCCTGAGTAGATAATAAACATAGTTTTTCCAAAGGAGTGAAAATGATGAAGTTAAATGGAAATAGGAAGGATAAAGAAATAATTAATAACATTTTAATAGCTTTATCAATATTCATTTTGGTTAAAGGATATATTATTGTTATAAATCCATTTATAATTGTAACATTACATAAAGTGCATAAATAGTAGGGATAGTAAGTGTATTTCAAGAGTATGAGTAAATTTTCTACTCATTGTAATCCATTTTTTATACTAGAGTATTATATTGTTTATGTGAATTACAGATCATTATAAGAACTAGAATTGTCATTTTGAGAGGTGAAACTTGTAAATTATATTTTTCCCTCCATTTTTTTTTGTTTTTAAGTGATATAAAATAAATTTAACAGGTAGAGAGTGTTGTTTTATTAAGACTACATAACAATAATTATAATATTTGATTCTTCCCCTCTTAGTGATTTCCACTAATTATGCGGGTGCCTTTTCAACAATTTTCATATGATTTTTAGGGTTTTATTACTCATCAATAATAAAGAAGGAAATTTTTTATAAAAACATGTCAACAACAAAGGTCTCTACTTAGTTATAACATTTTTTAGGTTAATAAATTTTATATAAATTTTCTCTTGATCATGATCATTTTCTTTAGGAAACATTGTTTTCTTTAGAAATGTCATGAAAAAAAATTCATTTTTCTCAGTTATTTTTATTTCTTCATCCATAATGGGTCTTCCCTTTACTTTGATGTGGTTTTTTATCTTTTTAACCAAGTTATATTTCATGATTCAGATATGGATCAAAAGAATTGTTGATAACACTATTATATTTTTTTGGGGGCATCTATCTTAACTGGTGATTTTATAGTGGGTATGTTTGATTTTTTAACTTTTTTTAATCATTGAAAGCATTATGAAATTGATTTGATAAAATTAACAAATTTATGATATTTGGAATTTCTAGTTCCCTCATATTTGTACAAGGATCAAGATATTATATTGAATCCATTTTACAGGATATTTATTTGGATTTCAATTTATTTTCCCACTTTAATTTAGAAAGAAGTGTTTCATTAAAATAACTATAAAAAAATATTTATGTAAAAATATTTATTATCATTATGTCAAGATACTTTATGATTGAGAGATATTCAAATCCATCATAAATCCAAAATATTATTTAGGGTCCCATTTTTTCATTGTGGGGTTACTACTATCACATATATAACAAAACCAAATGATCACAAATCAAAAATATTTTGTTCATGAACACAACTTCATTATAAATGGAAATATTCATTATTACTTGATGTTCATGTTCTAACAAGTTATTTTTCATACAAAATTAAATAACTTCATGTCTAACTGGGAACATATGTTTTCATAAAAAGTTGTCTGATGATAAGTTATAATCATTTTTGAAATGATTCAACTAAACAATTTCGAGTTTTAACCTAAGTTATAGGATGTTCATCACTTATTCAAAATGATACACTATTACTATTAAAATAATGTTATGAATATATTCCATCATTACCAAACAAAATTTCCCTTTTTTAATAATCTAATAATTGTTCCCTTATCATTCCTATTTTGGGAAAAAATTTCACAAAATCCAGTTTGTAAGTTGATAATAAGCACACATTGGCCATCCAATAGATATATCAATAAAGATCATAAAGTATATTTATTTTACACATAGTGGATTTATTTGACCAATATGACACCTTGAATTATTGAAAAGAACATATCAGATGTAGTCCCATTTTTTGTTAATGATTATTTTAATATCATTTTTTCCTCAGAAGAAGAACCACATAAGAAATTGTTTGGTGTAATAACATTTTGATCAATCAATGGATGTCAATGATTAAATTTAGTTATTTTCCTCATTATTATCAATCTTATATGACCAAAACATCCATTACATAAAATAAATGTATCATAGTTAGTAAACATATAGTTTTATATATTAAATTAGATTGTACATACATTTATATAGTATTATTCCAAGGGAAGCCTTCAAATTTTCTCGTAAATGAACTTGTGTTCATTCTTCATACTTATTATATAGAGATATTAAATGCCTATTTTATCCAAAGATTCTATGGGTCATCTATTTTCATAAATATATTTAAATCTTAATAATTTTCCTCAAGGAATTTTAGAAAATAGAGAATTATTTTTTAAAATTTTGTACCACCAGGTTAACATATTTTCACTCTTACAGAGCCTTCAATTAATTTCTCACTATTTATGAATATATTTATATTATTACTTCAAATTTTAAGGTTGATAAAAATATTTCTCAAATTTAAGAATTATGTGCATCATGACACTATTAAAAAGACAAATATATTCATAATGAGAATTAATTCTTATAAAGTGATTCATAAAATTCATTTGTATTAAAAAAAACAATACACATAAAACTAAAATAAAAGTAAATTAAACTAAACTTGAAAAATTTATGAAAAACATTACAAAAAAATTACATCATGATAATGATAATTTATACATTATTCATAAGCTTGATACCTTTACAGACTGAAAAATTATCATAGATGTCAAAATTTATAATACCATATTTATATATCATGGTATCGTAAATTTTTTTTTACTTTTATATTATTTTCCTTCCCTTTGAATTTTTTTCTATAAATATCAGCATAATTCTTTTTCATATGATAGGTAAGTTCCCAATGAACCTTTACACCACACTAAAAGAATTCATTATCATTGTCATTTGTTTTCTTCAACTATGTGTATTCATGATTTGATTACTTCAGGTGGTTCCATTTCCTTTTCTCATTAAGTGTATAACCACCAATGAGAAAAAACTTTCCTTGAACTCATCCATATCAATTATTTCCACAACCATGATAACAAGTATTTATATTCACTTTAGGTAATGAAACTATATTAGTTGGTCATGATTCTTGATCCCTCATCCGGAATTCAATATTTTGTTCTATAATATAAAGAAAATAGATTAATTATGAAAATTTTATAAATTATTTATTTTTTGATAATTTTTTGTAGAATAAAATTTCAAAAAAATAGTTGAAAATTTATTTTATATCATATAATTTTCTTTAAAATGTTCATTGGAAAACTCTAATTGTTATGTAAATTTAATAATCATAGAGTTATATTCACTTACTGATTTATAAATTTATAATTTTATGTGAATCGATTCATATTTTTCCATTTGGTAATAATACCATTAAAAGATGTTCATACCACTCTTTGAGGGTTTTCATAATAAAAATCTATTATTCACCATCAATTAATCATTCTTTAAATCCTTGATGGGGTGATGGAAAATTATTATAAGGGATCAAGAATAGACTCAAGGGAAATATTTGTTACACACTCTCATCATCTCACTAAGGACATTTATCTCGAGATATATCATAAAATATAGAATAAAAGTAAATTAGTTCTTTAAAAAAAATTAAAGAGGGAGAAAATGGAGCTTTTTAATATTCTCAATAAAAAATATGGATTACAACTTTATTACAAACCTCACTGAATAGATAAATCTTGTGATAATAAAATGTTCAGAAACATATTGAATAATTATTTAAATCATGAAGAATTTCCAAATTAGAAATACAAGATTGATCATACAAAAAGTGTATTGATGATGAAATGTGGAGTAAAATATTTTTAAAGAAAATGATAAATTATTACAATATTATAAATGTAAAAGATATAGATAAGAGTTAGAGAGAAAGTATGAAGGGATAAAATTTATTTATTCTATTAAAAAATATATTGGGAACATGATAGTGTAATCAATGGTATAAATTGATTCTTATCTTTTATATTGATTCCAATATTCAGAATACCGAGGGTCGTAGAAAAGAAAGTGTATTGTCCCCCACCCAGAGACTTGTACAATACCTAAATCAAAGTACTATTACCCTTTGATAACTCCCCAAGCCCTAGTTCTTGGATACTTTCACTATGGGTCTTGAAAAATCGGGGAATTATTTACCTCCATGATATAAAATAATTCAATTCCAGGTTTAGTCTACAACTATGCATAAGAATTTTTCTAGTCGAACTTCCCATAAATAATATACAACAATCAAGTGATTGAATAAGAGGAGAAAATAACATTACTAAATAATTTCCGTCTATATGAATTCATATAATATAGATCCATAAGTGAAATATAATAAAAAATAAGATCAATGTAAAATTCATGACCAAAAAGGTTTTAAATCATGGATACAAAGTGATAAAGGGATATGTGCCATACATGACCTCTAACTATCTCACCCGAACTAACACAAAAGTGGGAACCAACCTTGTTTCCCAGAAAAATATGAGCTATTGTACATAATAATCCAAAAATTCCACTATAACTATAAGTACCTTAAGATTAGAAAGATAGAGTATGCGTGTCCACTAAGGTGTCTGTATAGTGTGTGAGTAAGTAGGGAACCACCAATGGTGTCTCAACACAAAAGTTAGTAAAATTTTGTATACCATAATATGTCTACACATTTAATTACATATATCATAATCTAGTTTTAAAATCACCAAAAAAAACAAATTATGAGAATACTAGATAAAAATTTATAAATAAATATCATTTTTGAACAATAACCACTACATATCAGGTGTATTAATATATTATTTACCTACTTTGTGGCTAAATTGGATATAATATGATGTAACAGTTCCATCCCCCATTGTATGAAATTAAAACATTAGAAAATAACTCACACATATACACATATTCACCCTTGCATATGAGTTGATGTGTGCAAAAAAAATTACGGTCCTTGACCCATCCCATGGGAAAGGGAATCATATATAAATAGTATGGATTTATGGCACATCACACAGGTAATAAGTAAAGGTGTTAAAATTAGTATAGGTACCATGGACCATCCCACTTTAATGGACCATTTATTCATATATTTAGTATATTCTCAAGATACATATAGAATAAAATACATATTATTACCATCACACTAATATTCAATAGACATTACAAGATTCAACAGGTCACTAAAGTTGAACTTTTCCATATTATCATTATTAATAAAAAAACATTCATTAGATACTCTTGAGAGATCTATTTAAATATAAGATTATATACTATAACAATCAACATATAAAATGTGATAAAGTAATAACATACTCATCATATAAAATTTTTATCTATAAATGATACAATACAACAATAACATGATTGGTAAAATATGGATGTAGTATAATCAATTTAATAAAGTAAAAACATTAACAATATACAATTCAATAATTCAATTTAATCTCATATTCTTCCAATAAGGTAGTAAACTTAGAAATTTTTTTAAGCTTCTCAAGAAAATAAAATAATACAACATACTATTAAAACAGTTTAGTCTTAGTCAAATTTAATTAAAGGTTATAACCCACATAACTATCAACACTTTTTATGAACAACATGGAAAGTTAATAGTCAAAGCATACACCATAAGTTCTAGTATGGTATGAAAAATATACTTGAGGAACTAATTAGGATATACTAATGGTAGTTCTTGTAGTAGTGAGGGTAAGTCTCTGTCAATATAAATTATATTCTAATTCTACATCTAATTAGAAAACCTAAAATTTATAAATATTTATGAAACAATGGGTTTTAAAGATGAAAGGGTGGATAATATTGTAAAGAAATATTTTTTGTAAAATAATTTAAGTAAGGGAGAAAGGAGAGAAGGGCAGAATTTTGTTAAGAATGTGATTCTAAAAGTAACCATTTTCAAAAATACGTTTTTTGATAAAACATCATATACCTTAAACCCTTATAAATCATGGTTATTGTCAAGTTCCAATGTTATGTATATAATAATATTAATAGTCATTTCATGTTTAATCACCTTTCCACTATAAAACCATCCACTACAATTCAACCAAAGAACTATATTAATCATAAGATTATTGTGGTTATTTGGATTATAGATTATTCAGGTTTAATTGAAAATTAGTGATTATTATTATACAATATATTTTGGAGTTAATGATACGATCCTTTGTTATGTATTGAAAAAACAAAAATGTTAAGGCCAAAGAATTAATCTTGGCCTACAAAATGTCATCAAGATGGTTTTAGATGATGGATACTCCCTGGATTTTAATTTCATTCCATAATCAATATGTATAGAAATGTATAATACTTAGAGACACTAGGGTTGACTAATATAACATAAACATGAGTTACCCAACTTACATAACAAGGAAACTCAATAATAATATTAAATATATGCGTGGGATTAATAAAATATAACTGGTAAAGGAAGTATCACCAAGATAAATAATAGGGAATGAATATCCCTACATAATATCAAGTGAACACATTTAAAAAGTTTAATTCTTTATATCAAAATTTTATTGGTAAGCTATCTATTTATAATTTTGAAAATAAACATGATTAAAATTATAAAAAATATTTATAAAATAGAAGGCAGATATTTTATTGGAATATCCCACTAATCACTTTGTGAGTTGAGACCACTTAACCTAATTTTAGGTGAGCATTAGGATTCCAAAACAAATCCCTAAATAGTACCTATAATTCATTAAATCATGATCTAGGACTAGTATAACCTAATAAAATAACATATATAATAGAATATAAAAAACCCAAGAGAAATCCAATACAATCAATTATATAAATTCACCTAAAATAGAGAAACCTAAATACCTAATTAACCCTAAGAAAAAAATCCCTAAAACCTGCCTTGAAATATTAAAATCCATAAAGGGAAACATAATTAACTACACTTCAATAAGAATAGCGATTATTGGCATGAAATCCACCCACATGAGCCCAGATGAAGAAAAATAATAAGAAACTATGTGATCGATGGTGAATTTTACCATGCTTCAATGGAATTGTTCTCAAAATACCTAATACAATGAAAGAGATTAGAACAAAAGGGATTAAAATGGAATAGAAAGGGATAATGGAGTATTACCTTTGATTTTTGTAAGAAGAACTCACACATATTCTCTTTGAACCAAGAGGGTAAGAGGAAGGGGGAGAAGAGACCAAGAAGTTCCATAGAGATATATACTAAGAACTTGGAGGTAAATAGGTTTAAGAGACACCCAAAAGTGGGTTAAGAGAATGGGAAAAATGATCATAGTTACCTATATTAAATGATAAATAGGTAAAGGCTATTGGGTACCCTATTTGGGGCCATTGGGTAGTTAGTGTCACCCTAGGACACCTTGGAATTTGTCTAATCCAACGAGGTGTCCAATGACACTTTTAGTTCTAAACTGATAGTAGAACCCCTTTATTTCCATCCTAAAATCCTAAACTCCCTATCAAAACTTGAACATCATCAAAAAAAATTATACAAATTTATCCTCAAACACCCAAAACAAAATTTAAATCCTATAAAAAACAAACCCTCTCTTTAGTTGTTCAAATATCATGATTAAGACTATAATAACACATTAGTCAAGACAATTCGAACACAAGTTTTTAAAACATCTACATCATATAAACCTAGTCAAAATAGTTATATATATAAGTAAAATATATTTATATATTACTAATGTCTCAGATAATATGAACCTCAGTTGGTTCTAATATAATATAACAAGCATAAAAAAGTATGAAACATCGGTAATAAATGTTCCAAAATTATCTCTAATAAAAATAAAAAACCTTTAATTATTAATATTTCTTTGATATAATTTTTTAGCTTCCCTAATCTGGATACCCTTATGAAAAATAAATCAGAATGCTACTACCCCAAGAGTGCTCCTTAATCCTTAGATATTGGAAACTAGTATCACATGTCTCAGTATAAAACATTGATAATGATTTAACCATAGGTTATAAAATAAGTAAAAGTTAGGTTCATCATGAAACCTAGTAAAACACATCTATAAGTAATAATTCCCAGATATAAATCACAATAGTAAATATCTATCACAGGAGGAGGGAAAAATATGACAATACTGTTACCCTCTATATTCATATAATAAAAATCCATAAGTTTAATGTAAGAAAAAAAATATATCAAGATAAAAGTCTAGGTAAAATAGGGTATAAGCCATGAATATAAAGAGAAGAAGGGATATGAGCTAGAAAATATTTCTAACCATATCACCAACACCAACTCATTAGTGGGAACTGATATTGATTTAGTAATAAATATAACCGATTGGCCATGGGACTCAATAACTACCAATGCACCTGTAAATACTTTAAGAGTATAAGAAGATAAGATTTATATCCACTGAGGTTTCCATACAATGTGAAAACATAAAATATTCAGTATGGCACCGCCAATGGTGTCTGAATACAATCATAAGAAAATTGGTGTATAAAATAGAAAATATACACATTTACCAACATATATGATAGTTTTTTTCAGCGATCATTAAACAAAACATAGTAGTATAATATCATATAGAAATTTATAAGTTAATATCATATTTGAATTGTAAACCCATTTATTAGGAGGGTCCATGCCTTATTTACCTGCTTTGGTCCTATCATGTATATAAGATAACATATCGGTGATATCCCATATGGAAAGAAATAAAAATAGTAAAAAATAACTCACACATGTACACATATGCACCGACATATATGAGTAGATTTTTTTAAAAGAAGTATGGGCCCTAGATTCATCACGAGGGAAAATAAATCATGTATAAAAGAAGGTATTTTTGAACAGTATCTTGAGGAATATGGGGGGTGGTTAGAATATTTCAAGGAACATTGGCCCTTCCTTTTACATCATACCTAGTCTCTATACAAGGAGTACTTGGTCATGATACTTATAAAACAATATATAAATTTATATAATCACATTGAAATTCAATAGATATGGCAATAATAAATAGGTCACTAAAGTTGAACCATGATATATTATATTGATTAACAAAACACCTCTTCATTATATAATAATGAGGGGTCAAATAAGTATCCATGCTCAATACAAGATTTCAAGCTATAACAGTAAACATGCACAATATGATAAAGTGAAAATATGATCATCATAAAAGAGCTATAACTATTCTTGATACCAAAATATTAATAATATTGGTGTAATAATGAAGTAACATCATTAATGTAATAAAGTAATAATGTACTCAATATAAAATCCAATAATATCATTCTATCACATCATAAACCAATAATGTAGAGACCTGAAGCCTAACGTACATGGACATTACATTACTTTTGTGGAATAATTAGTACATAACAAAAACACACATGCAAGGACCGTAATATTTTAGTGTCTTTGGAAACTCGGAATATAATCTTCTAATCATGGTGAAAGATCTTCAACATCTCCCATAAAGATCTTCCTTTTTTTATACCTAAAACCTTTCTTTATATCCTGGGGAAAAGAAAACATAAAAGTGTGAGCTCAAATTCTCATTAAGGGTAAACAAAAGAAATATCAATCACATCATATTCATAAGAACATAACATTTTAGAAATCTTAACCTGCAAAAGAGATCATAATATCATAACATGGGATAAATCATAGTAGTGAAATGTAATCCCAATAATCATAACTTAAAACATGAAACTTTGTGGAATACACAAATAATCATAGAGAATCATTTCTTATTAGTCAAGACTCATTTCCAAGACTATATTAGTGGACAAAGTCCCTTTCTGAGCCGAGTTCACTCCTCGTTTCAGTCCTATTTCACTAAACCGGTATAACCTACCATTCCAGCCTTGTCTATCTCATGCGATATAAAATCTTTACCCAATGCATTGGAGGGAGATATAGGTCCCATCCATCTCATAATGATACCATTCTTATGTGTGCCACAAAATCATAAAACATACATCATTGCATAACCCATGTAATAAAAATGGGAATCTTAAACATCATGACATCATAAAACAATTCATATAAGATAAAGGAATTCATAAAAATATTACCATCACAACATAATCAAGTAAATGTAATAATAGGGATAGAAACAGAACCCTATATTATCTTAGATGGAAAATAATTTTGATAAAACACTTGAACTCCATTCTTGAGGAAAATATCCTTTCTACTTCAAAAACATTTTCCTTTCTTAACATTTCATACAATTTTAAACTAAAAGAAGTTGATTAAAAATAAACTTGAAAACTTGTAAAGGAAGCTTATTGGAAATAATTTTTTAAAAATCCATTCATTCCGTATAAGTTAAAAAAATATTCTTCTCGTACTTTTGTCAGAAAAGTCAATAAGTACCTTGTACGAAAAACGACAAAAGATTCCTTTCATATATTTTACTAAAAACTCACCGAAGGGTAAAATTGGATATAAACTACTGTAGAAGGATATAAATATTACATATTGAGGAAAAATGGATGTGGATGATAAAATACACCCCAGTAAATACCAAAGTATAAACAATCTCGGATAAAAATGATATTGTGACATTTCCCTTACCTTAGGTCAGATTTGCTTCGTATGTGTCCGAACCTCCTCTTCTTTGAAGCGCCTCTTTGAGATCTCCTTTTAGGGTACTAAAATTGGTCTTTGAGGAAGAGAAAAGCCTCTAGGATGTTTCTAGGGAAGTGGAGAAGGGAAATTGGCTGGGGTTGGCCAAGCTTGAAGACTCAAAGTGGTGTGAGGAAGAGGGGGAGGAGGTGCCCTTTTATAAGGGAGGAGAGGGGCACCTTTGGAATAACTAAACATATTATTTTATTATAAAGTCAAATTCGGTTTTTAATAGCTCCAAATTGATATATTTCGAATATAAGGTGGGTAGGGGTCGAAAGCCTCTCATCCAATAGAATTTAGACAAGTTTAGGTATCAATTTTAACCTTATCATTTAGATTTAACTTTAAGTTAGATAATTTAACTTTTACCGTGTCTTCTTGTTTTCTTACACTATAAGGTTAATAAACTTACTATATCAAGCCAAACGAACCCCAAGTTTTTTATTAATAATATATATAACCTTATCTAAGTAATTTTTCTGAACCTTAGATTTTTAGGAATAAAATAACAATTAATAATATAATATTTGTTTTAAAAACTATTTTATGTCAATTTTGACACTATTTAGTAATTGATTTTTGTGAAAACCATAACAGAATTATTAGTTCGAACCAAGTTACTTAAATCAATACTAACATGTCATATTAACCTATAAAATTAGTTTAATTCCTAAAAAGTCTCAAATTACATTTATTTGGGTATTTATAACATCAAATATGTCAATATTTCATTAATAAGATAATTACTGCATCATCATTGTGTCATAAATAAATTAAATTATTTAATGTCTAAAAATTAAAAATAAAATACCATTATGTATGAAATATTTTTATATTTCTAATGAATATTTATAGTCAAATTTATCTTATGTATAACCCCATATTAAAAATTATTTACTTTTTAAACTTTGATTTTAACTATTTTAACCCTTCTTTAAATAAATTAATAATAAATGTCCAAATCTAATCCAAGTGGGCCTAAATGGTCATATTTTATTCCTATGGTTGTTTTTGGTATAATTACACTTGTCCAATAGAATTAGGACATGTGTTAGGGTAATAATAATATCATTTTTACCCTTAATTACCCTATTTACTTTTAACCGTGGTAAAAAAAAGTAAAAAGTTAATATTCACCAAAAAATTATTTTCATCTCATTGAACCACATTTTACTTACTAACATCAACCGTGTCTCTCGTATTTTCAAAATTCCATTCACAGAAGCGGTAAAATTAAGTTTTATGAAAAATTCATTTTTTTAACTACCACTTAGTGGTTTCACTATTCATCAAAAAATGAATGTTTCCAGAAAAATACCAAAAATTAGGCCTAAGCTATATTTGATATTATGAACTCAAAAATGATGTCTATTTTACCAAATTCAAAACATAACAGTTCCATTAATTAATTTTAAAAAAGAATTCCCGTCGTCAAAACAAATAGCGTGTTCTTAAGAGATAATAACTATCAAAAGATTGACACTTGTTTATGTCTGGTTTAAATGTGAAATTATATTAAATGACCAAAATTGTATTAAATTGTAAAAATATATTCTAAATATACTTTAAAACCACTCAAATTAATAATTTATCACTATTAATTATTTCGATTGAAAAAGTTGTTTTTAATTAAAATATAGCGTGTTTTTACTATTCATCAAAATATGAAAGTTACCAGAATGATATGAAAATTTATCCAAAGTAAATTTTTATTTCATGATTCCAAAGAAGAATTTTATTTTGTCAATTTGAACTTATAAGCATGTCAAAAACTAGATTTAAAGTGGGTGCGCCATCAAAAGGCAGCAAAACTGCATTTTTTGAAAAAGACTTATTTTACCCGAAAAATTTATTTTGTTCTTATACCATGTTTTAGAAAATGTTCAAGACGAATAACAATGTTATAAGATTAAAAATTCAGTTAATACTATTCATAACGGCTAGTTCATAATAATATTATAATAATATATCATTGTTTAGTAAAACTCGGTATTGCGTACAACACACGCTATCGAGGAAGGTCGCAATTGCGTGTAATGCAAGCCAAGTCAGGGTTGCGTGTTGTGCAAGAATCCTTCATTGTTTCGTATAATATAATCCAACCATATTTCATTTATACATTGAATATATATATATATATACTCAATGTTGCGTAGAATAACTATTATCAAAATTGTGTGTAACACGATCCAAGAATAGTGTTGCGTATACTGCAAGCTAATACGGTGTTGCGTATAGCGCAAGGTAATCTTGGTGTAGCATACAACACAAGACATTAATGAAATTAAAAGAATATTTTTCATAAAATCTCAGGGTGTTACAAATAAATAAATAAAACATGGAAAAGTTAGTGAGCTACTCATGAAAATAAAATAAAATAGAATAGAATTCGAACATGCTAGTGTTAGTCCAAGAGAATAAAATGGTATATCCCACCCAACTCTCAACACATGATAGACAACATGATGTAACACAATAGTGAAAATATACACCATAAGTACTTGAGTAGTATGGAAAATCTAGTTGAGTCACTATTTAATACATACCCATGGTAGTTTTTTGAGTAATGGGGGTAAGGCTTAATCAAGATTAATTAGAAACCAAGATTATCATTCAATATGAAATTTTAACACATTAGTTTTAAATATAATTAAAATATAATGAATTTTAAAGAGGTAAGGGTGGATTACATTGAAAAAATATATATTAGTAAAACATTTTAAATAATTTAGAAAGTAAAAAAGGAGAGGAATTTGGTTAATAAAGTGTTTCCAAAATTAACCATTTTTTGAAAAATGATTTTTGATAAAATTTCAAATACTTCCTTATAAACCATGGTTTGTTTCTAGTGTCAAGGTTAGGTAAGTATTAAAATTACTAGGCCTATCATGTTAAAGCTCTTCTTCCATCCATAAAACTAGCCACCATGTCACAAAAAATCACTATCTTAACTATCTGTTAAGTGTGGTTCTTTTTCTTATAGATCATTTAGGTTTTAGTATAAATAAATAATTCTTATTATATAGTATGGTTGTTAAGCAGTGATATGATTGCTAATTATCTATTAACAAACCAAAAAGGTTTAGGCCAAGGAAAAAATATTGGCTTAGAAGTTGTCCTCAATATTTTATTAGACCATAGACCCTCCAAGGGTTTTCATTTCATCCCATAGATAGTATCAAGAGAAGTTTCCACTAACTAAAGAAACTAGGGTTGAGTGATAATACATAAACACGGGTTTACCAAATTGAACACTAGGGGAAACACAATAATAAAATTAAATACATACAATAGATCATATAAATAAAATTAGTAAATAAGGTTCACTAAGATGAAAAAGAGGAAATTAATATCTTTAATTATTATAAAGTTAACCCATTGAAAAAAATTTCTTTCTTTATACCATGATTTCATTGGTAAAATTTTATTTATTATTCTAAAAATATACATGATGAACTCCATAAAATCCCCCAAAATAGAGTATCCTAAATCACTTATTATCTACAAGAAAAATATACGTAACCCCCCCTTAAAACTGTAAAACACCTAATGGTAAAAATGCTTATATTACTTTAAATTAATATAGAAATGTATATTGATCAATCAACCCACATGAGCATCTATGAGGAAAAATAATAAGAACCCCCTAATCAAGGGTGAACTACACCATGCACCATTGGAAGTTATCTAAAAATCCCTAATCCACCAAGATATATTAGAAGAATTGGGGATGAATTGAGAGATAATTACATTGGATTTAGGCATGAAGAACACCTATGGATTAACCTTGAATCTAGAGAGAAATAGGAATGGGGAGAAAATACCAAGGGGGTTCATATAGAGGTATCTTAAGTGGATTTGGATAAATAGGTTCTTGGTACACCCAAAATAGTGTTAAAAGATTTTGAGGGGGGAGAACAAATTTCCCCAGTTTTAAATGAAAAATAGGAGTATGTGATAGGGTACCTAATTTTGGACTACTAAGAATCAAATGGAACCCATAGGCCACCCTGACCCTTGGACAGACTAGCGGGTACTCGGTGGACTCCCACTAGGTACCTGGTGTCCCTTACAGTCGTAAATTGTAGGTTAAACCCCTTCATAGTGACCCGAAATTCATTAAATAAAAGATAAATACCAAAAATCATCCAAATGATATAAATACCTAGTATTTTATACATAGAAATTTCATATTTTTAGACTAAAATTCATTACATTATACAAGCACATTCCAGAGGATCGTAAAGGTATAGTGCCTATGGAAACTTTGAAGCATAACAACTGATTCATAAGAGTTATACATTATATCCCAATTAGTTCCTCATAACTAGAACACTTATTATAAATATCACACATAATACCTATCATCATAACCCAGGGAAAGGAAACATAGGAAAATGTGAGCTTAGATGCTCATTAAGGGTAAATAAGGGAAACACAGAAACATATTGTGAGAATAAGGGTACAAAAACATGATAATAACTTATAAATACCATACCCTACAAATCAAAGATCAAAATATTGAGTCATGGAATAAATATTATAAGTTCCTAAGACATGAATCATAATGAAATCAAAGAACATAAGCCATGAGAGCATAACATTGACATAAGACATGGAATTTTGGAAAACACCTAGGAATATAAAATCATTAAAATAGTAGTCAAGGATCATTTACAAGGTTATAATAGTGTAATGGGTTCAATCCCTAAACCATCCTAGTAGTTAATGTTTACTCCCAGGACTATAATTATAGAAAAATTCCCTTACCGAACTGGGTTTACTCCCCATTCTAGTCTTGTTTATCTCATAAAATTTAAATCTTTACCCAATGCATTGTAGGGAGATATTGGACCGAACCATTACATAATTAAATTAATAAAAATGTGTTCCAAAATATCATAAAACATAAATTTTATAAGAACCCATGAAAATAAACGATTTTTTAAACATTACATCATAGTATAACCCATGGAAAAGAAATGTGTTTCATAAGAATTTTATCATGGTATAACCCATGGAAGAGAAACGAGTTTCATAAAAATATTATAATCATAAACATAAAACATATAGAGAAAGAATAATAATGGTATCCTTGTATCATATCCCTAGTAAATCATATGTAACACCAAAGGATGTCATCTTATATGGAAAATGATTTTGAAAGATCACTTGGAATATTTATTGAGGAAAGTAACATTTATTTGAAAATAAATTTTTAAAATAAAAAATTCACAAAAAATTTTGTAATTGCTATTATTTGAATGTAAAAATTTAAACTTATAAATTAATATTTGAAACATTGTGTGATCATGACTGGGGGAAATTACGTCAATGTCATACATTTTAAAACAAATATTCTTTTCAAATTTATGGTAAAATCCAAACAGGATTTGTTTAGAAAATCACAAGAATATTCCTATTATTTTTTTTAAATAGTAAAAAAAGTGTAAAAATTTATTTAAAAATCATTTGATAGAATTACAGACTTTTTTTTAAATATGGATATGGAAGAAAAATGATTTTTAACCAAAGAGAGAAATAAAGTCAATTTTTCTTAAAAACACTGTTATAAAATCATTAGTACAGAAAGAGAGGAAAATGAAGAGAAGAAATGTATTCACATAACATAACTATAGTATAGGAAAAATCATAATTGTTTTGAGATATGGATCCTAATATTTCATCATCTGAAGCATAAACATAAACAATATCGATAAACTATGAGATTGTATTATAAAACCCTTACCACTTTGGTAACATTGAATCATAAACCGTATTAAAGAATAACTTAAAAATAAAATTTAAATATCATTAATTGAATTAAATTAATGATATAAAATATAAAATTGGTAAGTAAATACACCTCATAAAAATATATAGGTGCATAAGAGAACATATGTCTCAAAGGATTCAAATTGAGACCAAAGTCCCAAGCCATAAGTCTCTACATCATTCATAATTGTTCAAAACTCATGTTTAATAAATATAAGTTTATTATAAATATATTAAATAACAATAATAATATTTTTCATATCATATATGATTTAATTACAACTTTTTATTAACCAGTTATCAATAATTCCATGTTAAAATCACGTTTCAGATAATAACTACTTCATTTTTCTTTTATGTTTTGGCTTAGTATTTTTGATAATTTTAATTTTATCATGGTTCCATCATATAAAGAATGTTAAAAATGATATAAATATAATATATATTCATTTTATATATATTTAGAGTTATCTATCAATTTTAGTTATTGAAAATGAGTTACAATCTTCATGGAGACGGTAAGCCGCACATATACAAGAATGTTGTTTCCATTTTCTCGATGGATCGAAAAAAGGTAAATAATATATTAAATTTATATAGTAATTATTATTTCATATATATCAAAGATATTCTTTTAATTTATCCTATTTTACCTCATATATAAAGAATTAGTGAAAAATGAACCACGTCGCTTCATGAGGCGGTAGTCCACCATAGACACAGATGATGTTATAATTTATTCAATGGATGGAAAGGTAAGAAATGATATGATATATTTATCTAAAATAATAATAATTATTTTATTAATATTATATATAAACATTAAATTAATCCTTATCACCTTCTATGTAAAGTATAAGTGAAAAAAGAATCACATCGCTTCACAAGGCAGTTGTCTGCTATACACATGAGCGACGTTATCATATTTCCTATGGAATAAAAAGTAAGAATTTATATGTGATATTATAATTTAATAATTATAATTATATAATAAATATATTATATAATCCTTATGTAAATCATTAAATCATGTCGTAAGAAGTGGCAATGTAAAACGAATTATGTCGGTTCGCTAGGCGGTAGTCCGCCGTACACACGGTCAACAATTTTATTTCCCATTTGAGGGAGGAGGATATAGTTGTAAGTCATGAAATTATCATAAAAAATCTTAGTATATGAAAGATAAATTATATTATTTTATTATCATGTCTTAATAATATTTTAAGGTGTTGTAAGGGGAAATAATATAAAATGTTTTGTTAAGGAAATTACTTCTTCATCAAAAAACTTCTTCAGGTTTGCACCAAAATCCTTTGTATGATAGATTTATGATTAAACCAAGGATTATAGGATGAGGTGAAGAAATTGAGGAATTTATTTGGGTAGGTATTGGCTAAAAATATATATTTTGGAAGTTTCAAGAGGAGAGGAGATGTGTGGTATTTTATAATTGGGGGGGATGACACACATGGAATTTTTTAAAAGAATAAAATATACCCTAATTTTTCACATAAAAGACGGATCCAAAATGAGTTATTATAGAACCTTAGAGGTAATAAAGTCAATATATGGCCATAAAATGGGTGTTTAAAATGTTTTAGGTCATTTTAACCCTTATTATTTTAGTGTGACCCTCCAGTAAACCCATTTTAACCTTAACTATGGTGATTAATATTTAAAATTTTCACTATTCATTATGGTAAAATTTTAAGTTGTGCTTAGTAAGTAATATTAATTATACTAATTCCAAATGTGGGATAAATTTTTCCAAATTTAATTCATATAATTGGTAGAATTTAATTTAAAATTATACCCACAGACAAAATGAAAATAATTTTTCAATAAAAACTAGTATTTTTTATTATTCATTAAAAAATATCTTTTTAGAAAAAATATAAAAATTAACCCAAATCTAATTTTTAAATTTTGGTTCCAAAAATAAATTTCATTTTGTCAAATAATTTTTTTAAAAGTTTCAAAAATTAATTTTATTATTTATTCACAAAAAGAAATAAAAACATTTATTGGGAAAGAGAATTTTCAAAACATATAATGACTTTTTGTTGTGAGAGCTGGAGACCATGAATTTAAAATTGGAGATAAAAAAACTTTGAGACTCTAGATCCATTTATGATTTCATCCATGGATTCATTCCCTAATTACTGAGAATTTAATTTTAAGTATGATTGATCCTTATTGTAGGGTTATGTTAAAGATTCAGACTCTCAGAATCTTTCTGTTTTGAGGAAGAATGGAGTATACTTCGTGGAGGATCTTTCTGGTTTTTCTGATCTAGTTAAGGAGGATTCATCCAAATCCTGTAGGATCATTAGGCTTGAGAATGGTGGGTTTTCAGAGGCGGTAGAACTTAAGAACTTGAAACAAAGGATTAATCTCTACAAGTTTCTAATCCTGGGCCATGTCATCTATTCAAAGGAGGAAAAACTTTGGTCTTATGATATCATTAAGAATATGGTTTCTCATTGTTTGGGAATCCATGACTGGAGGATAATTCTAATTGGGATAGGCATTTTTCTATATCATCTTTAAGTCTAAGGAAGTTCTGAATTATTCCTAGAGTCTTGAAAACCTATAACTTAATCCTTGAATGCTAAGATTATCATAATGGGATGTCAATTTCAATCCATTCAATTTGAAACAATCCAATTCAAAAATATGGGTCATGAAACATGTCTTGAATTGGGTGTAATGTCACCCCAAGATCCTTAATAATCTTGATTCATATCTTGGCACCCCCATTAGGATGGATCAGATTACCTTTGAAGGGGAACTTGGGTTTTTTACTTGAATTCTGGTTGATGTTAATGTAGAAATCGAACATCCATCTTGCATCAGTTTCCTAGATAATGGAAACAAGATTGAAGTCAAAGTTGAATATGAAAAATGTTCCTCTCTTTTTTTATGTTTCTAAGATTGTGGGTCACTCTATTTCTAATTTTATGGTGCTCCGTAATAAGGTGAATGAATTCACCAAATTCAAATACTTGAAGAAATTCAATAGGAATCGAAAGAACAAGAATGTGTTTGTTGGGGGGGGGGGGGGGGTCACCAAAAATCAAGCTGGTACATCCAACTCAATCAAACCTTTGAAGATTCATTTTGGACCATTCACATTAATGAATCCTTTGAATAATTAGTATCTCCCAAAGAAAACTTTGGAAAGCATAGATTAATAATAGGAATAGGGAAATGGATCTCTTAAGTTTCCTAATTCTCCCAATAAGGTGGTTCCCAAGGTTATCACTATCATAGGATCTGAACACAAAGATGACCGTGAATTGAATTTAGAAATCAAATGACATCTATGACTTGGTTTTTACTCTTCAAAAAGAAATGGAATTCAATTCAATATTTCTATAATTATCTCAGGCTATCAGCAATATGGTTTTGTCAATCTATGATAGAGTGGTACCCTCTTTTGTTGTACCTAAAGTAAATTTTATCACAGTAGGTCATCTTGATCCTACAGAACTTGTCAACACAATTGGTCATATTTCACATACTAATCCTACTTACATAGTGTATCATTCTGCTCCAAGGGACTCTATCTGTCAACAAAAGTTGTTAGCTCCTAAAAATTATGCTATCTTAGCAGTTCATTCTACCTATGTTAAACCTATAAATATAGAAAGAATACCTAATCTTAAAAAAATTTTCAACAAAAATAATATAAATAAGGTCCCTTTGAGTCCTGTCAAGGTTTTATATAAACTTGATACTTCTAGAACTTTGGTCACTGCTGTTACAGTTTTCCAGGATCTAAAATACTTACACCGAGATGTCTTTGAGACTGAAATTATTAACAACACCAATGTAAATAAGAATAATCCAGTATACCTGGTTGGTAATGAAATGAATTTCAATTCTGAAAATGGGTTTCATAGTACCTCTGACTTCAATGACCTCTTTCAATGCACTCCTATTCCTAAAATAATGGTTGGTATACCCCCTAAAAAGGTAGCGGTAAAGGGGGGGGGGGGGTCTGACCCCAATTTAAAATTTAAATGAAGATCATATTACATAATTTCCAATGATTGGCCAATTATGAGATAACTAGGCCCCTTAGGATTTTTATTAAGAATCAAAAACCTATTCTTATAGGATTGTCTAAACCTAAAAAAATCTTATCACCAAGAATTTCTAGTATAGAGAATCTAGGATTTAACCTCATTGACACCAATATGTTCTTTACAAAAGATAATAGCCTTTTGGTTTCAAATCATTCTTTTATGACTGATACATCCATGGCTATATCAAGTGACCAAAATGTTACACGTTCTTTAAATTAACTTGGCCCCCATCATTCCTTCTCCTTCATCTATGCTCATAATAGGTACTAGGACCATAAAAATATATGGAAGGACATTGGTTCCATTAAATATGACATCACTAATCCTTAGATCATTATTGGGGATTTTAATTCAATTTTGAACCTCGAGGAGAATATGGGCGTGGTTACCAACTCCATTTCCTCCAAGTAATTTAGAAATTTTATTGATCAAAATCATTTGATTGAAGTTAATATTCACTACTGGAAAATCAGCCTATACCCACAGTTCAAAACCATGGGTATAACCCCCAAAATCGTGGGTATAGCCTATACCCACGGTTTTTGGAACCGTGGGCTGGAACGGTGTCGGTATAGGTCCCGAACCTATACCCACGGTTTTCCAAAACTGTGGGTATAGGTGTTCTGCCACTGTGTCAACGAAACATAACCATTTTCCACGGTGTCTAAGGCTTTTCCCCACGGTTTTGAAACCGTGGGTATAGGTCATAAAATAATGCGGCAGGCGGGTTTCGAACCGCAACCTCTCCGCTGTAGACGAAGCACCTAACCACTACCCCAACACCACATTTATGTATATATATTTATATTTAGATAAATATAGTTATATAAACCATGGGTATAGAGGGAAGAACCGTGGGTATAAGACTCTCGCCAAAACAAAATTCCTTCCCGCGAAAAAAAAATTCCCGCGCACACACAGGAACCCTATACCCACGGTTTTTTATAACCGTGGGTATAAGCATTTTATCCCAGACATATCCCCACGGTTTCCCCCAAAACCGTGGGGATAGGAACCCCTATACCCACAGTTTTGGAAAACCGTGGGTATAGGTGAATTTTCAGTACCTATCCCCACAGTTTTGGAAAACTGTGGGGATAGACCCCCCTATACCCACGGTTTTTCAAAACCGTGGGTATAGGTCTTGAAATTTTACCTATACCCACGTTTTTGAAAAACCGTGGGTATAGGGGTACCTATCCCCACATTTTTGGGTAAAACTGTGGGGATAGGTCCAATTTCCAGTATTGATTGTCGGTGTAAAGTATAATTGGTATAGGAGGTGTCTGAATAGATTCATTGTATGTAAACTTGACAAGGATTTTTTCAATTTGGTTTCTCTAGATACTTGTGACTCTATATCATGCAAAAACTCATCAAAACTCAATTCTAACCACCATCTAATTTTGGTTGATCTTGTGGGAAAAGAGTCCAAACCTTATTTTTACCTTCACATTCAACAAGGCTTGGGTTACCCACCAGAATTTAATGTTAATTGTTCAAAATTCTTGGAACTTTGTGGATTACAGGAGCGATTCCTTTTCATGTGTTGTCAAACTCAAATTTCACAAGAAGAACCAAAAAATATGGAGCAAAGATCACTTTAGTTCTCTTAACACTGAAATATTTACTCTTGAGGCCTCTCTTCAGAGAGTTCAAGAGAAAAATACATGTAATTATTTTTTTAATGGAGTTTGTATTGAAGTTAAAATTTCCCTCAAGCTTAAAAATTTTCTTAATATAAAAGATTCTTTGCAAAGAGATGATTTTAAGATGAATTGGTTGAAGGATGATGATAGAAATCAAATTTTTTTTAATTCCCTTCAAAAAATCAGGAAGGTCTCCAAACCCCTCTCCCTGATTAAAAATGGTGATCAACTCATTGACAATAGGAAGGATATTTCAGAGCATGTTGTCTCTTACTTCAAGGATCTATTCAATGGTTCATATCCCTCTATTGATTCCATAAAGGGTGTTATTCCGAGACTTGTGATTCAAGATTGCAATTATAGACTTTTTTCTACTCCCTTGGAACTTGAGATTAAAGAGGCTGTCTTTAGTCTCAAATATGAATTTTTCCCTTGTCCTAATGGTTTTGGTAAATTTTTCTTCCAAATTGTTTGGGATACTATTAATGTAAATGTTTATAGGTAGGTTGTTTATTTTTTTAAAGGTGTGATTCTTCCTCATGGGATGAATGATCAGTTTCATTCTCTTATTCCAAAAGTAGAGAATGGCAATGAGATTCATCTTTTTAGGTTACTTTCTCTAGTTAAAAACATTTATAATATTATTTGAAAATTTATCTCTAATTAGTTGACTTCTATTGCAAGAAATACTATGTCTAAAAATCAGTTTATCTTCATCAAGGGAAGATATATTCAAGATTGTCTCGTCACTACCTCATAATGTGTAAATATCTTTAAGAATACATCTAGGGAAGGCAATACTTCTGTCAAGCATGAAATTAGAAAATATTTTGATACGAAGGAATATGTATTCATTTGCAAGGTTCTTACCATGTATGGTTTTGACAGTGTTTTTATTAACTGTGTCAAGATCATCCTAGGTTACAAATACATTATTTTCCTCATTAATGGACCCCTTGAAGGATATTTTTATTTCTCAAGAGGTTTTAGGAAAGGAGACCCTTTATCTAAAGTTATTTTTTCAATCATTGAGGATTATCTTAGCACGTTCCTCTCCATCATGGTTGGTAATGGGAAAATGAAGTCCATTCATGCTGGTAGGGAACTCATTTCTCCTTATCATCTTTTGTATGTAAATGAAATTATACTCTTAATACAAGGGGATAAGAGAAATATAAAAAACATTAAGAGGTATCCTTTTCACTATGATAAAGTTTCTGGTTATGAGATTAGCTGAAGAAAAAAATATTTTTTCTACTTTGGAAGGAATATATCTGCTAATAAGAAAACTGGCAATATCACGAAGATGGGAATTTTTGGGGGAGTTCTTCCATTCAATTATCTAGGGGTTCCTATGTTTTGTGGGAGTCCAAAGGTCTACTACTTTTATAGCATTATTATCAAGATCAGAGGTCAACTCTCTTATTGGAAGGGTAAATCTTTATCAATGGCTAGTTTGGTTTGTTTGGTAAAGTCTATTATCACTTACAAGTTTTATTTCTCTTTCATGGTGTACAAATGGTTGATTTAAATTATCAAGAACTTCAATTCTTCAATGAAGAACTTCATATGGAGTGGCAACATTATGGAAATAAGGTTAGATAAGGTTCCTTAGAATACTGTTTTCATGGAATATGATGCAGGGGGTTTGGGTATTAAGAATCTTGTATGATTCAATGATTCTTTACAAGCCTTGTTTATGTGTAGGCTTATCAATGATAATTCATAGGATATTTTTTTCTCTGGGATAGATTTATGTATAAACTCAAAATTAGAAATTTCAATAACTTTAACTCTTCGGTGTGGCCTTCTTTCAAATCTATTTTTACCTCAATTGATTCTAAATATAGGTGTCTTGTTTCCAAAGAATAATCTCTTAAATTTTGGAAGTGAAATTGGACTATATTTACTTTAATTTATTTGATCATGGATGGGGAATTGAATTTGGATCATTAAATTTCAATCAAAGACCAACTTGGTAACATGGAGAATCTCCTAGATCACATCATTACTACTATGGGTAATTATTTTTTCTCCTATAAAGATAATTTATAGGCTTTGAATCCTTCTTTTAATGGTATTATTACTTCCATAATGATTTATAAACACTCCATATGTAGTAATATAGATCTCCAGTGTCTTGAAAAAATGAGAAGAAATTTTACTTGGACTTCTCGTTCTGTATTGGTCTGGAGATTGGCACAAAGGAGTCTCCCAACCGATGATTACCTATAAAGTTATGGAATATATTTATGCTATACATGTATTATTTTTCATCAATATAGGGAATATTTGGATTATCTGTTCCTCAATTGTGTGGATGTCTCAATAATGTGGAATGCTATCTTTGAAATTTTTGAATTGAACCTACATTGGGTTGTCTTTGTCCATGATTTTCTGAAGGGTTGGTGAGATTTATCAATTTCTCCTCACATCTTGAATATATTTCTAGTTGATACTGAGGAACTCAATTACTTAATTTTTCATTCTAGGAACAAATAAATCCACAATCACTTCTCCTTCGAGGTATGCTCTGCACTGTCATGGATTATTGCTTCTGTATGTGAAGCAGACACACTGAAAAAATATTTCTTCTTTAATTCAATACATGATCTATCTATTCTCAACTGGGTTGGTGTTAAATTTAACTTTCTTCCTCCCAATGGTACGATTTAAGTCTTCTGGCAGTCCCCTTTTTCTTCACGGATTAAAATTAAATCTGATGGAACCTCAAGAGGCAATCCGAGTCACTCTGGTTATGAAGCAATTTTCAGGGATCATCAAGGATCTATTCTCAAATGTCTTCATGGATCTTTTGGTATTGATTCCTCACTCCAGGAATAAATTCTTTTTTTAATACCAGTGGTAGAAAAATTAAAAAATCATCGTTGGAACAATATTTGGATTGAATGTGATTCGACTATTATTGTTTTTTCTATATGGACATGCTCCATTCATTTATCATGGAAGCTCACTAACCGATGAACCAAATGCTTGTATTATCTCTCTTCCATGGATAATATTATCATCTATACCTATAGGGAGTCCAATTCACTAGTGCATGTACTTAAAAATAATGGTTTCCATGGAGTTTAATTTTTAAGGGCTGAACAGGTTCCAGATGATCTTTTACCTCTTCTTCAGAGGGATCAATTTAAATCTTCCATTTTCAGACTTCTGTAACCTTGTCTTTTTTTTTCTAATAAAAGAGTGTTTCTTTTCTGGGAAATATATCATGTTACTATAAAAAATGACTTTACCAAAACTTAATCACTTTTTTATCAATATGATTTCTTCATATAAAAACATTATAATTAATATTAAAAATTTGGTTATTATTATTAATACATCCAAGTTTTATGACTAGGTTAAAATGAACCTGTTAAATAGTAATATAAATAATGTATTGTGTGTTTTCAGAACTTAGTGATGCGTGTAGTGCAAGCTATTGAGGAAATTAAATTGATGCAAAACAAATATTTCATTAAATCTCAAGGTGTTACGAAAATGCCTAAGAATTCTTCCTCAAACACCCAAATCCATCTCAAAATCCTAAAATAAAAAACATAAAATGCTTTAGCCATTCTAATACCAGACTTAAAACCTTAATGAAACCTTAATCAAGGTAATAGAGACATCAGTTGTTAATTGAAGAGTTTTCCATATGAAAGGTTTCCCAGATAAAGGGTTTGTTGGGATTGAAGAGTCATCATAATATTTGAATTATTACTTCCTAAATAATATTAATTCACAAATGTTTATATATATATATATTTAAATGTTTTAAATTTAAATTATATAGCATCATTTTTAAAAAAGTTTATATATATGTATGTTTGTTTGTGTATATATATAATTTCAGTTTGTTGTGTGTATATATATGTTTTTTAAAATATTGAAAAATATATAATAATATAATAATATATTAATTCATAAATATGTATAATATATATATATATATATATATAACCAAATAATGTACACACACATATATATCGTGTGTGCATAAGTATAAATATTCTAAAATAATATATAGTGCTAAAAAAAATATCCACTAAATTTGAAAACATGTGTTTATATATTAATATAAGTATACTATATTATTTTTTATACATACATTGATAGATACATATATTTATTTTTTATTTATATGTAAATAAATAATTTAAATATATAAATAATATAATATTAAAATTCTATATGTGGGTGAGGGTGTGGGTTTGTGAATAAATATGTAAATAAATAAATTATAAATATAAATATGTACATAAAATAATATATATATATATATTGTTATAAATATTTAAAAATTTATTTTTATAGAAGTATATATTGATCTTATATATATATATATATGAATATTTAAAAATATTGTCACATAAATGCACACATACATGCAAACACACACACACATCCGTATTTTTGTATATATATATATATATATATATAGATATATTTAATATTTTAAATACACAATATACATCATGCCTGAATGGTTTCCTATATGCACACACACCAAAATATACATACATACATATTTATACACACACAAACACACACATATATATATATGTTAGTATTAGGGGTGTGTAGGATTAAATTAAAAGACTTAAATCGACTGAACTGAATCAACTTAAAACAATTTTTTTTGTTAAAATTAGCTAAACAGTCAAATTTAGTTAATGGATATTGTACATTTTTATTTTTCGGTTCTATATGATTTTGGTAACATTAACCATTCTTAACAGAAATTGAACTACTAGATAATTTTTTAATCATTACTGAAAGCAGACATGATGATTAACATTCTATGACAAAATTTGAATATATATATCATTATTTACTTTTCAATGTAATGAAATGTGATGAACTTATGAAATTATTAAGTGAATATAAATTATTAAACCATTTTTAAATATTTCCATTACATTATTAAATATCTTTAAACCGGGTCTATCGTGATGGAATGATTATTTATCAAAACAGGTACTTCTTTTTGATATTGACTGCCCCTCACTCTCTTGGTCCTCTGCTCTCCTCCGCTCTCCTCCGCTCTCACCCTCCTTTAGTGTTTCGAGATTATTCCTGAGATGCTTCTTCTTCCCTCCTCCTCCTGACGGTTCAGTATTTATAGTCTTAGGTTATCTTCCAAATCTCTGGTCAACGGTGGCTCTTTAGGGTTTTAACGTTCATTGTCTCGACAATGAATTAGATCTCACTAGGTTGTTGCTCACTCCCCATGCTTCTCCTTTTTTAGGTTCCTCCTGAAACCCCTCTCTTATCTTTCTTTTTCTCATCAATTTGTCTCATCGCTTTCATGGTTGGTCCGCTTCGATGAAGGTGCTATGCCTTTTCCCCATATGCTGCACCACGCTCTGACCTCGTGATCCTCCGCTCCTCTCCAGGTCAGTTCGGGAGAGTTGAATTCTTGAGGTTTTGGGCTTAGTGGGTCAGTGGACGTGGATTGTCAAGGCGCCTTCATCATTTCTCTCTAGGGTTCCAGTCCCCGATCTCCCCTTCAATTGGATGATTGAAACCAGTATCCTTACCCGATTTTATCTGACCATGAATGCCCGTAATATGTAATCACTAAAAATTCACAATTTATATTTTTACCACAAACCTATTATATAAAATTATCATGTATTCTATTGGGATATTATTTGAGTGGTAAAGTCACATTGTAATCCCACATGAAACATAGGTTCAAAACTAGGTGGGAACAAATTTCTGTAGGTATTGTAGTGGGGAATAATAAAAGTTGTTCTATTCCTCATGAACGGGCTTTCAAGCCAAAAATATTGGGCCTTTGGGCTAAAGAGACTTTAGCCTATCTTGGGAATTTGGGCCATGGAGTTGCTCATGTGGAGTGTGGGTGGTGGTGGATTAGTGAGTCTGGAAATAGAGAGTCCATTGAGGGTTCAATGATGGTGTAACTAATTACTGGCATCGGTGAATGGCTACAAAGATCACCCAACAAGTCGATGTAGGAAATGTCGGAGCTGCAGATGTGATGAGCTAGTTGAAACTAATGACGATCTTGTAATAGGAACTATTGTAGTTTATTCCTTATGCCAATGGGACTTCAGGACATGTAATTTTAAGGAATTTTCACTTCTAGGTATGCGGTTATGTAAAGGGTTCCCTCTAAACATAGTTAAAAAGGGGGATTATCTAGAAATAAAAATAAATATAGAATTGTAGAAAAATAAATTTGTATATTTATATTAATGTGTGTGTGTGAATATTATTTTGTGTGTGTAAATAAATTATTAGTAGGTATAAATATACGAGTTATTATTATTATTTTTAAATAGTATATACAACGTGTAAGAAGTATATAATAGAAAATTTCACTAGAAAGTTTTTGTGTAAATTTCACTAAAAATTTCTAGTGGAAAGTTACCTCATTTATTTATGTTAATATACTAGTATATATGTATATAAGAGTTTATATAAATACATAATGTGTAAATATTTATACCCATATATATTTATATTTAAATAGTATATATGATGTGTAGGAAATATACACAAGAAGTTTGCATTGGAAATTTACAGTGAAAATTTGAACTGGAAAATTTCAATACAAATTTACATCATTTATTCCTATTAGTATTTGAGTATGTATGTATTTATTAATTTATGTATGTTTTTATTTGTATATGTGTTTATGTGTATATATAAATAAATTATTTACACGTATACATGTACACACACACTTTTACTTTTATATATATACAGTGTGAAGAAAATATACATTTTGAATTTTTACCGAAAATTTATAATGTAAATTTGCAATATAAATATCCAGTAAAAATTAACATCATTTATTTATATTATTATATTAATATATATATATGTATATATAAATATATTATGAGAATATGTACACATACACTTATATGTATACATGAATATATACACACACACACACACACACACTTTAAATATTATATATTCTATATTGGATATATACACAAGAAATTTATGGAGTAAATTTCTAGTGAAATTTTTTCTCATTTATTCATATTAATATATTAGTATGCTTTTATGTATGAATGTTTATATACAAATACATTATGTATATTTATATATATGCACTTTCACTCATGTAAATATCCATACATATACATATTTTTATTTATACACTTGTGTATAACTATTTTCACTTATACATGTATTTAATTAAATAAAAGAAATATATCTATATATGTAACGTCTCAACCCAGGTGCCACACACCGGTGCCACGAACTAGTTCTCTATATGACCTCAGGTGCACCTCCCCGTGTGACAGATGTTTCTGACTAGTAGGGAGGGTCTAATATCAATCTTGGGGAAAATATACCATCATTTATTAGAGTAATACAGTAGTAGAAAATAAGAAACAATAATTGAATAACATATAACCAGAAACATAACAATACCAGGATCACAAGATAACCAAAACTAGAGACACAATATCAAAACTCGACTGTAAATATTCCATGCTAAAGTACGCACCAAGTGTTAAAATGAAAACTCAAATTTAAAGTCACCGAAAACTCCCAAATGGGTATCAAACCATATCTAGTTCCCTCATCCATGATCCACCCCAAATTAGCCATCTAACACATGGTGTTTTCCTTTATCTTGTCCAAAAAACATTAAACGTATTCGGGTATCAATCAGGTATCCATAGTAGGGTGTGAGTTCAACTCAGCAGGCCACCACCAGTGGTGTCTAAAACAAAATCCAATCAATAACAATGTATACAATTGTATAAAGATAAGTAAAATTCATATGTAAACATTTATCAAATTATTATTTACTCGATTTAACCATATAAACCCTCGGGTCCCCGAGGACACCTAAACCTCAATACCTTCTTTGGATTGTGTCAGATTCTGAACCATTTCACATTATCAATTCACAATTCATTTAACAAATGGTATCTTATTATCCATTTCAATTAAATTCACTATAATGGTTAATTGGTTCCATAGTGCAATACCAATCTCATGGGCATATAACATCATGTGTAACACCCCATGGGTATTTGGAGCGTCAGTCCATGTCCCACACCCCATGAGTATTTGGAGGATCAGTTCCTATCCCATAAAAATATTAACATGCGTGAAATTTTACTCTATATGGGTATTTATAGCTTTATTACATATCCCACACTCGTTTATCAATATATTACACATGGGTATTTGTTTCATCAGTCCATGTCCCATGCTTAAATCAACCACAAATATCACAAATATCACAATTTTACATGTATCTCAACATCACATGCTTCACTATATCATATCAATCATGTTTAATCAACATTATTCCTCTTATCACAATAAATCTCGTTAATTAATCCAAACATTAATTAATCATACTCATACCGTTAATTAAATCTACAATTAGTTAATCACATCCATTAATTTAATTAATTCCATAATAAATTAACCACATTCATCTAATTAATTAATTATAAAATTAATTAATCCCATCCTTTCTATTAATTAATTCAACAATTAATTAATAACCTTAATTCCATTAATTACTTCATCAATTTATTAATCACATTAATCTCATAAATTAATTCGACAATTAATTAATCACATCATTTCTTTTAATTAATTAACAAAATAATTAATCTAATGAAAAATCTCAATATTCCAATGATTAACTCAATAAAGAATTATCCCTAATTCCACAATTCAATAATCTAATAATTAATTCATCAATTAATTTTCCCAATTCCACAATTTCGATATTCAATCAAATCTCCAATAACTCAATTAATTAATTGACCGCATTAATTAATTCAATTTTGGAATTCTAATTTCTAAATAAAGCCTCAAAATTATATAATCACATAAACATAATTGATATTAATAATATGTTATTTGAATAATAAACCACCTAAATCAATTCATTTATGAGCGATCGCCCAACGTAAATCCCCAATTTTGGCAAAGTAACTATGTAGAATGAGATTCGAATCTAAAACCCAAATTATGATTGAAAAAATCAAGATCTATTAAATGTTGATATATATATATACAATCTTATATTTATATTAAAAAAACTAGGACTATATGAAATCAAAATAGATAATAACTTCCCTTAAATAAAGTAAGATGAAAAGGAGAAGAATGTGGAAACAAACAAGATGAGATCCTCTTATCAGGAGGGGTGTAGATCTTCAATTCGGGCTTTTAACCACCAATAAAGTAGGTTGGTAAGGCATAAAATCTACATGGGAGCCTCAAAATACATGAAATAGAGTTTATGGTCAATCTAGTGTTGAATAGAGTTTAAAATGGAATATTGGGAAATTTTTAATAAAATTTGTGGGATAATTTAATTACCACACACGGTTTTCTACTCGGGGTGAACAATTTCCCCTAACCATGCACCTTAATCGTTAACCTATTCTAGAGGGGGGGGGGGGTCATGGTTCCTAATTTTAGCATGAACAGTTTGAAAAACTGTGTGTCAACCATTAAAAACCCCACTATCCAGGGTTTCACGGTTTGCTGGGCCAGGGTGCATGGTTTTGGAAAACTATAGAACGATCATCCACTACACTATTTCTTCCATTTTCCTCAAATTTTCTCCCAAAAACACCCCAAAGTAAAACCCAAATGAAAATTATTCAACTCAAGGAAAAAAGAGAACCTATAAATAAGCTTGACACATCTTTATAAATGGTTGGGATCTTGCAATATATCTATCCTACCCTCTACAAGCCTTGAGTCCTTATAAAACATGAATGGAGGAATCAAAATATCTCAATCCATACTCTCTAAATTTGAATCTAGGGACGTTTCATCATAATGAAGAAGATTTTAGAAAAAAGTGAATATCATTTTTAGAAGTTTTGGTTAGTAGATCAAAACCGATTACATTCCCTTCCTATGCCGCATTTAAATATATGGGGATCCTGATGGAATTATTCTTTGAAAACTATTTTAGTGATTTATAATTATATCTAAGGTATTAGTTGATTGGAATTTTCCATTATGGGAGACCAAATATGGTTTCAACAAGGAAATCAATAGAAAGAATTAGTTTTTTAAAACTTTTAGTGAGATTATTAGAAGAGAATAAAATCTTTCTTTGATTTAAGGATGATAAAAAGTTTTATAAATTTTTCAATATACATTCATAGAAGATCCTTGGTTCTAAAATTTCGAACATCAAATAGTCTCCTTATTCATTAGATGAAGGTGAGTCTCTATTTCTTTCAATTTGGGACGGTTTTCTTTGTTTTCTACCTCATTTTTTAGCATTATGCTTTGATTAAATTAAAATCTTCCATAGGTTTCCATATAAATGTTGGTTTTACTGAATTATATTTCTTATATACTTCTTTTATTAATGTTCCTATAATTACAATATTTTTATTGCATAATTATAATTTCTAAAAGGTATTATTTGAATTATTTATTCCTTATCACATAAGTTGGATTGATTGTAAATATTGTTTACTATTTTAATAATCAATTTTTTTATATACTTCAAGAATGGTAGAGATATATATGGGTTAATGACATAAGTTTAATATTCATATATTTTATTAAATATAATGAAGTTTTTTAGTGACTATATGGTAGGAATTAAAAGAGATGGTAAGACCAGATGCATTGACCAAATGAACAAATTTCAAGTGACTATAAGACAGGGAGATATATTTTTTCTAATTGTGAAGTGTACACATGAAAAAAATACAAGATACCACATGAAAAAAATACAATTTCCCACATGGATAAAATCTAGGCAACCGCATGAACAAAAACCAAGCAACCACATGATTATGGATCGATCATGATATTGGAAATCAAATTTTTTCCATGTATTAGATCAACCTCATGAAGTGTTTGAAAAGAACATGCTAAAATCGATCTATTTTGTATTGAACTATTTATTGACTGTACATTGAAATCTTGATCAATTACATGTTGAAAAATTGATTGACCTTACATTATAAATTTGATCGACCACATGTTGAAGCGGATCAAACACATATTGAAACCAATCGACCGTATAAGGAAAATTATCACCTAATATAAGGTATAACTTGCTATAAGGATCAACCTACCCTACAAAATTGACCATTCCTTAAGGGAAGTATTTTATATGTACTCTATTTCTCATTGTTTTTATATTTTATACATTTTAATTTATTTCAAGTTAGTGTTATTGGGTTTCATTTATGAAATGATTTATTAAATAATAGTTAATTATTTTGATAATAATGAACTTTATTTGGAATCATTATAGGTAGTATTAAATTATCATCACATGTGTTAAATACTCAGGATATTTTCTTGGAAAAGCATAAATTTTAAGGTCAAATTATTTATAATTTCAAAATATTACCTCACATGATTTATGGGAGAATTCCAATGAATATTAATGTTTTTTATTATATATTTTTAGTAATTTATTAATTAGGATAATGGTTTCTATATTATAACTTTTTTTAATATTATAAATTATTATATTGAATCATGTGGGAATACTTTCACTGAAAGATTCAATAGAGGAATCACATGTTGATTTGGGAAGGATGAAATGCACCATGATTCATGCTTTGAATATATTTTGCATGAATGATATATATATATATATATATATATATTGAGATTTAAAGAACCAGTAAAGTAATGGGGTTGAAGATATTCTTAAACTATACCATGTGATACAACTTGAAAACCAAATACTACCCTCCATTGAACATTTATCATTTGATCCATTGATGATAGGGATAAATTTTATTCCTAAAAACTCAAATTGTATATTGTTTATCTAGTTTTTATAGTTTTTACTACTTTATGTTATCATCCACACATAATCATGTCACGATATACTACACATAAATGGTAGGATTTGGGTTATACTACCCCATACAAATGGTATGGGTTTTTACATTACGTGTAAAAAGAAAGAGGATAGCTCATACCTTAGGCCATGTAAAAAGAAAGATTTGGTTCTACCTCAAATTCAAAATGTAGCTTCTAGGTTGTGTCTATGGCTGTGAAAAAAAGTTGATTAGGTTAAGTCACTGGGTTTGGAAATATATTATCTTGGGTTATGACTTTAGAGTTTAAAGATAAATTTTTAAAGTTATGTGACTCCATTCAAAAGTCAAATATTCCACAATAGTAGGTTCCAAATCACTATTCCTTTGAGAGGGGTGAAGAGTATTGTAATATAATTTAGATAAAAACCACTATAAAAATAATTTTTATCACTTATCTTTATATTTACTCTATATTAACATAACACTGATAAGTGGTAAATTTTTATAAAAGGTCAATTTTTCCCCCTCTTGACCATTCAACCATTCTCTTTAGGACCCAATAATTGGTATCAAAATATATTCCTAAGTTTAGCTTATTTTTTTATTAATTATGCTACTCAAATATTGATTTATTAAGTCAAGGGAAAAATTTATATTTTGATATGGAAGGATTGAATGTGAATGATGGTCAGAAACTATAAAGACCTACACTATTTGAATAAACTAAATATGGATACCAAAAGTCTCACATGGAGGATTTTTTAAAACACCCGAGCATTGATATTTAGAAAAAAATAGTGAAAAAATAAAAAGTCCCCAAATATGATCCATAATAATTAGTTGTAAATGATGTGGTAAAGATTTTGCTAAATCACGAGTTGATGAATATTCTATACTATGTAATTAATAGGAATATGTATAGTGATATTTCTGTATATAAAACAACTGATGACATTTGGAAAAGACCACAAGTTACACATATAGGTTCAGATAAGTTAATGAGAACTAAATTAGGCTTGTTAATAGTTGAGTATTAGGAATTCAAAGTGGGAGAAGAAGAGACATTTGATCAAATGTTTAATAGATTTACATATGGGTTATCACCTTCAGGAGGAGCTCAACTAGTAATTGAATTTAAATAAAATTGAGGGAAGATGGAGAGATATGGAATATGGGGATACTTATCTTAATATATCTTATAGGGATGCAGCTGCTAAAGGTAAGATGAAGGATGATGGTATATTTTCAATAGCTTCTAAAAAATCCTGGACAAGGAAATATTGTTCTAATATTAAGACTACCATAAAAACTAAATATACTTTCATTTCAAAATGGATAATTACACTAGCTAAATAATTTAGTTCCTTGAGTGATGATTCATATTGGTATGATTAAGAAGAGAATTATAACCAGTTGGACTATGTTATTTTATTTTTCATCTATGGTTTTTGGAATTATTTGAATGAGGGAAGAATTTTCTTTTCTTGTCTGACCCCAATCTCACCATCTTGGTATGTTTTTTCTTTTTTCATTAATAAAGGGTTCCCAGAACCTAAAAAATATATTAAAAATGGAATGATTTATTTGAGAGAAAGTATAAATTATTCTACTATGGTTAAAATATTATTAAGATCTTTACCCAAGAAATGAAATTCAAGAAAGGTAAAAATTAATGAACATCAGAATTTCAAATAGTGTAATTTTCATGGGACTATTAAATAATTTCTATAATATGAATTAGAATTAAAGAATATTACTCAAGAGGAAAATTCAAAAAAAGAGGAACTGTTTTTAAATAAAAAATTAAGGTCACCACCCACTCTTCTGATTTTGAATTACAATGTAGTGATGGAGACAAAGTTGTACATGATTACCAAGTGATTAGAAAGAAATGATACTCAAGAAATAGCATAAGGAATTACCCATACAATAAAGAGAGTGAAAATAAAAATAATGATAATGAATTTGTTTGTTATGAACTGAGAGAAATAGGGAACATTGAGCTCCACTAACCAAGAATCAAAAATGAGAAGAACATAAGAAATAAGTAAAAAAAGTAAATGAAATAAATGGTATCTGATTAGATTTACACTTCATATTCATATTTAAGTGATAAACCTAGTACTAGAAAATAATTAGTAAAAATATGTCTAATGGATTCACCAAAATAGGTAAGTGAATCTGATTGAAATTCCTCTTCTAAATATAATTTTGATAGTTTTGAAGATTATTTATATGAATAGATTTATATAATCAATTATAAAGTTAATAAGATTACTAGATTATTCCAAAATCTTAAGAGTAAACATAAGGTTCTTATTTTTGAAAATTAAAAATTGAAAATAATATTTGGAGCCAAAATTATAGATTGTGTGTTGATCTAGAATGTGTTCAAATTGAAAATATAAGAATTAAATATAATTATTCTAAGTATAAAGAATATAAAATAAAAAAATTTTATATTATTTTGGAAGAAAATATAAACATAAAAATTTAATTGAAATATTATAAATAAATATATTATTATTTGTTCAAGGAGGGATAATTGTGAATCAAATATGAGTTTAAATAAGGTTGATAAAATAAAAATAGTCTTAGTTATGATATTGTTTTTCACCAAATTTATATATTTTTCTTGTTAATGGTTCAAGTGGGATTATATATATTATTATATGTTTTATCTTTCACTTGAATGGACACTATGAAAATGAATTTTCTTTGATACTTCCACAATCTATTTTTCATGTTAAATTTTTTTTACCCAAGTAACTATCTTTTATATTTCCTATGAATACAAGTTTTCAATATATATGGGTTTTGATGAATTCATATACTAATCCCATAGGACCAAAGTAATCATTGGTTCTAAAATAATCTTAAATTTATTCTTAAAGGAAACTTGGATCATTAGCTTAAAAAATGAATCTTGGTAAATGGATAGTCGTTACTGGTTATATTTCAAAATTTTTATCTTTTAAAAAATATGATTGTTATGGTGTTACTTTTTGTGACAATTCCAAGGGTAAAGTAAAATGTTTTAGAGTATTTAAAATTTCAAATTCAGTTATTTTTTCAAAGGTTTTGTTTTTTGAAGGTTTAAAATATAATTTTATAAGTATCTCAATACATTGTAAAAATAACATGAATTTGAAATTAAAAAATGAAAAATATATTTTTATAAAAAATAATTATTCTATTTTATGAAAAAATATTAACATTTTTCATTGATTTTTTCCGAGTTTAATTAATTGAATGATAAATTTTTGAATGCAGTATAATAAGAAAATATTTTATTTCATAGAATATTAGGTCATGTGAATTAGAGGTTGTTACACAAGATTTCCAAAAAGATTTTTTTTGAATTTAACTGAGTCGAAACTAGACAACACCTATATTTTTGATTGATTATTAAAAGGTAAGCAATATAAAGATTCATACAAGCCTTTCAAAGAGGTACCTGTAACACCAAGAGATTCTAAATTAAATTTTTCTTTGAAACCTAATGTGTCTAATAGCTTTATTCACATGAGACACTGAACCACAACGAACCATGGAACATTATATAATCATTATATTTTTTTCATTGAATTTATAGGTAAAAATAGAGGTAACTGAGTTATGAAATATATATAGAAATAAAAATAAATTTTGTAATTAATACTATAGAATTGATACAGATTAATTAGGGTAGATAAATCACTAATAAGACTGATTTATGATTTAAAATGTAACTGAATTTTATGTTCTTAATTATAAGATTCTAAGTATATTATGGATAAATATATTTTTGATATGGATAATATGTTAGCACCAAATTAGTTTATTAATTGATAGGTTATAAGAATAATAATAATTAATATTTTAAATAGTTATTTTCCTACAAAAATTATTTTCATTATATATTTATGTTTTTATTTAAAAGTTAAACTAGATTTTTTTTAATTTGAAAAAATAAAATTCATTTTTGGATTCATCATAAGAATATTATCATAAGATGATTGTTTTGTAATGTTTTAAAATAGTTGTTTTTTAGGTGAATAATATAAAATGACTATTTTGCTAGTGCCATTAGTTTTATGATGTTATCAAATTTCATGAACAATTTAAATGTTTTTGAAAATTTTTTCTAGGAAAATATATATTTATAAAGTAAATTAAATAATTTCAAAAACACTATGTTGATTTTTTAAAACCCTTCTTTAATTTTTTGAAAACTTAATTAATATTTTACTTTAATTTTTTTTCACTTATATAAAAAAATTGTTTTTATGAATTCAAAAATTAAATATAAAAAATGTTTTCATATTTGAGATCAAAATTTTCATATTATGTAATAAGATAAATTTCATTTTTAATAAAATAAATATGATTACAAAGATCAAAGTTAATGACTACGATAGTGGTGAAAAGGTTATTTTCAATGCTTTTTTTATTAATATTGTATAATTTTTATATAATAAATTAAAATAATATATTTTATATAAAGCCTATTATATTTTGTTTTAAAATTTATATAAATATTTAGTAACTAAATTATTTTATAATTAATTTTATACAAGATTAAGAACACTTAATGGTGAAATCAACATTTTTCTACAAAACTGTTTTTCTATGTATAATTTTTTTTAATTTAACAGTTAATTTTATATTATTTTTAAATTGAAATATATTATATAGAGATTAAATTTAGGTTTACCACAAAAATATATGGTAAGTGATATTTTATTTTATTTTTAATACAACCTGAAATGCTATGTCAAATACTAGTTAACAATGTAAAAAACTATTATAAAAGTAAATTCCTAAGAATAAATGGCTTGAAACATGTTTAAAAATTGTGTAAAAATGAGTGGTAAAGGATTTATAAGACGTATCTCACCCCAAAATCCTGTATTTTTCACTTTTTGAACCATTTTACTTTTAATTGTCTCATTACATTATTGAAAAATAACGGGTGTTCACAAAAGTTTCCTTTTCTTAACAAAAAAAAAGGTATCACTCCCACCCTCTCAAAGTTACACATAACCTTATAAAATTCATTAAACACCTGAAATTTTTAGTCTCATATAATCTCATTAAATAAAATAAATCCCATGGTCACCATAAGTTTTCATTAGCCCTTCATTTATAAGAATACTTTCATGTGAAAGTTCAAGGTCCCAAATTGAGTATTACTCAATCCTTATCATTTTTTCATAATATTTCTATTTGAGACCTATCCAAACCACAATAATACAATGAAATCAGAATAATAAGTATAATTATGTGTTATTGTATTAATTTAATAAAAAATTGTACTCATTATCATCTACTTAGAAAAACAAAATAACGTCGATCATGCATTTTTGTGGACTACCACCTCCATGACGCGACATCTTATGTTTTTCACCGCAACCTTTATTTGTTGGATATAAGGATGAAATTAAAGAATTAATGTGACATATATTAGATTATGATGATTATTATTATTATCTAAATTATTATTCAACTTTATTCCCTCTCATTTATAGGTAAATGAAAATGTTAACATTGCATTATGCGGACTATCGCCTCCACGAAGTAACATATCTCATTTTTCATATAGTTTCATTATTATTTATTATAATCCATTAAGATATTATTAAAAAACTAAAAAATATCTAAAAAATATGATTATTATTATTCAATAGTGACATTATTCTAAAATAAATCACTTTCATCACTATATTCGTCCATTAATTATGGTATGTTCATGTATGGGTTGGTCTGACCAAATTATTGAAAAATAATATAAAACTTTATCATGTATGATTATGGGAAATTAAATAATAATAATATTTTAAGTTAATAATAGAATCATGATAGTTTTATGGTTTAGTAAAGGTAATATTAAGTATTTATTCAATTATCAAACTATTTTCTTCAACTGCTAAAATTACTGAATTAAGATGACGGTGATTCCATTTTTAAGAAACAAAACTAAAAAACTTATGGAATGATATAAGTAATTTATAAATAAATATAATTTATATATTATAGTAACATAAATTATCTAATAATGACGAAATTTTTATAGAATAATGAGTACTGCTATAGACATTGTAAAACATGTGTGAAATAATTAATGTTACTGACACCCAATGGTGAAAACAAGCAATAAATAACTAGTATATTCATAATAAATGATCATAAATGAAGTTATCATGCTTGGACCACCAGGTTTCCCTGAAGACAGACCAACCACTCAAAGGGAAGCTGGTAGGCCATCTCAAAAATTTATTACTGAGTGAAATAGTGGGGGTTGGCAAGAGAACCGAACAGAGAAGCTTTATATTGAAGCAGGAACATGTCCTACCCCCAGAAGGAAACTACCTCAACATTTATAGATCCATTGATTATACCAAAAGGTCCACTAAATCAAAGCCCAAAGCCAAGACAAATGCCCACCGAGCCCTCAGACCCTGACCCTGATTCAGAAACAACCATGTCAGGCATCCTAGCATAAGGTGACTCAGAGATTCCATGATCTACAACACTAGGCCCAATAACCTGGAGAACTTGGAAAAGGGTGAAACGTGAAGATAAAGATGGAAAATCAGATGGAAAAAAACCTGGGGATCTCAAATGATGAATTGAAATGATCCAGTAAGCAAGAAACTCCAAAAAAATATGGAAAAAAACTTGTGAAAAATGAACCTGGAGGACTCAAAGGCGGAGGCCAGAAAGACCCAGCCCTGCCCAGATCAATGATCATATTTTGCTGGAACTTTAGTGGGCTTGGAAACCCACGAATGGTTCGAATTCTCCAGCACAATTGCACCCAAAGTCACCCTGATATGTTTTTCCTGTCCGAAACCATATTAGAAAGCAAGGACACCACCAACATTGTTAAGAAATACAGCTTCCAAGGCTGCCTCCCAATCTCCCAGCAAGGCCACTCAGGGGGACTCTCTCTCCTATGGAAGGACAACATTGACGTCAACATCTTGACCTTCTCCTCACACCATGTGGCTGCGACCATTAATGCAGACCACACCCCACCTTGGACCTTTATGGGATTATATGGTTGGTCCTCCCTTAACGGGAAGTGGAAATCTTGGGATCTTCTCGGCCAGCTGCGACACAATCTGCCGATCCCTATTCTCTTCAGATTTGATTTAATTGAAATTATGTATCATAAGGAAAAAACAGGTGGAGCCTTCCAACCCTCAACGTCGATGTCAAATTTTAAGAATGCGATCTCCAGGGCTGACGTGGTTGATCTGGGATACGTGGGAAATCCATTCACATGGTTCTATGGTAAAATGGATGATACCCGCATCGCTGAGTGGCTCGAAAGATTTCTGGGCTCAACGGATTGGACAAATCTCTTCAGCATGTTCCACATCAATCAACTGACGTTCAACTGCTCAGACCACTTCCCAATTGTCATCGACTATGCTCAAAGCATTCGAAACACGAAATCTATCAGACCATTTAGATTTGAAATCTTATGGTCAAAAGAAAATTACTGCGAAGACATTATCCGAACAATCTGGAAGAGTAATTATGATGACGTTAGATCCAATATGCAACATGTCACATCTGATCTGAGGTCTTGGAGTGTGAAGAAATTTCATCATCCTGACAAGCACCGTGATTTCCTTAGAAAATAAACTGTACAACCTTCTCAACCAACCCCCATCCAATTGCAATCTTTCTAAAATCAGAGCCACTCTAAGGGATCTTGATGCATCACTATGAATAAAGGAAATCTTCTAGGCCATGCGGGTATGGGACACCCACATTGCTAAAGGAGATGCTAACACCCAATATTTTTATCAGAAAGCATCTAGTAGGTGTCGGAAAAATTTTATATCCTCCATCTTGAAACCAGATGGCTGAAAAGTTTCTAATACTGATGGAATCCAAGAGGCTATCTCTAGCTACTTTCATAACCTCTTTTCTATAGGAAACCCTTTCATTTCCTCTGAAGTAGAGGAGTACATCAGACCTGTGATTACTGAAGAGATTGATAAGAAAATTTCCAAAGATGTGAAGGATGGCGAGATTCCTCTGGCTCTGAAACAGATCCACCCTACCAAATCCCCAAGTCCGGACGGATTACACACACTCTTCTTTAAACAATACTAGAATATTATTGGCCCCGATATATGCAACCTGATGAAGAATATCTGGGACGGGAAAACAAACATTTCCAACATCAATGAAACTGTCCTCATCCTTATTACCAAAATCAAGAAACCTCTTGTGGTCCCCGATTTTAGAACTCTCAGCCTCTGAAATGTATCTTATAAGACGTTATCAAAGATCATAGTTAACTGGTTGCGCACTTGGTTAGCTGATATCATATCAGAAAATCAGAGCGCCTTCATGGTGAAGAGACTGATCACCGATAATGCCATTGTCACCCATGAAGTTTTCCACTCGATGAAAACATGCTCCACCATGAAAAGAGGAACCATGTATTGGAAATTGGATATGACCAAATATTACGATAAAGTGGAATGGAATTTCCTCATAGCCATGATGCAAAAATGGGCTTCTGCTCTAAATGGACAGATATGGTCATGCACTATGCCTCTTCTGTCTCCTTCCGTATCAATGTCAATGGGGCGCTCACCCAAGGCTTCACCCCAACCTGAGGCCTGCGCCAGGGAGATCCACTCTCCCCCTTTCTCTTTATCTTAGTGGCTGATGTTTTTTCTAACCTCATTTCCAGGGCTGCATCCTCTCATACAATCTATGGGGAAAATGTTTTTTGTGCAAGCCCACCAGTGTCTCATCTCCTCTTTGCGGATGATTGCCTCCTTTTCTCCAGAGCAACCAATGATGAGTGTCATTCTATCGACCATGTGATTCAACAATATGAAAGGGCCTCTAGACAATCTATCAATCATGGAAATTTAGAAATATCCTTCCGTTCTAGGGTTCCTCCATCCAAAAAAGAAGAACTATTCACCATCGCATGCATCAATATGGTTTAGAAACATTAGAAATACCTTGGGATCCCTACGTTGATTGATCGCTCCAAAAAATAAATCTTCACTTCAATGCTGGACAGGGTTGAGAAAAAAATTCAAGGCTGGACCCCAAAAATAATTTCCAAAACTGACAAAGATACCCTTATTAAAGATTCCCTCCAATCCATCTCAAAATATTTAATGTCCCTCTTTATGCTCCCAGATGCTGTAGTCAATCAGATACACGCATGCACAACCAATTTCTAGTGGGGAACAAACAATGGGAGGAATAGAACCCACTAGATAGCCTAGAAGAACCCCTGATTTCCTAAATCTGAGGGTGGGATGGGATTTCAGAACCTTCTTCACTTCAATGATGCACTGCTGGCGAAGCAAGGTTGGTGCCTTTTGAACCGACCATCCTCTCTCTATGTGCGGGTTCTCTGTGAAAAATACTTCCCCCACAAAGAATTCCATGAATCCTCTCTTGGAACCCCGTCCTAGCTACCTCTGGAGAAGTATTTGGGGTGCCCACAGTCTCATAGGAAAAGGGTTGGGGTGGTGGATTGGGAATGGCTCAATAGTTGACATCTGGACCAATCCCTGGCTGATTGATAAATAAGGTGTGCGGGCATCGTCCTCTGCCCAACCAAGCTCTGAATATGCCACTTTCAGATGCCTTTTTGATGATTAGGGTATTGGGTGGTTCATGGAAAGGATACAAGCATGGTTTAATTAATGAGATAAAAATATTATCCTGAGTATCCCATGTGTTCCAGATGTCGGCCCCGACTATCTATTTTCGATCCACGACCTCTCAGGAGCCTATATGGTGAAATACAACTACTGGCTAGCTATTGGCACTCAAAACAACATGAGGGAATGGGGGCCCTGGAAATATATTTGGAATCTCAATGTCCCCCAAAAAATTTACCACTTTTGGTGGCAGGTGTGCACATGCACCCTCCCTACCATGAGCCTTCTCACCTTCCATCATATCTCCAGCGACATGTTATTCCCCTTCTGCCCGACCGTCCCAGAAACCCCCCTTTACGCTATCAACCAATTCCCATAGGCAAAGGAGATTTGGAGGAAATGAAAATCTTCTATAGAATCCTCACTCATCATGGGCTCTGGCCTCCCCTCTCTCCTAATACGATGGTGCTCCTCCTTCTCATCGGCTGAAGTGGTCTCTCTCTACATCATGGCTTGGACCATTTGGGTCCACCGCAATGATTCCATTTTCAACCATGATCACAAACCACCCGATTTCTAGATTGAATCGGCCTGTTCTTGGTTGTTGGGATGGCATCACCACAATATACAACATTGTTCATTTGGAACCCTCTCATTTTCCTCCCTTTGGAGCCCGCCCCTGGAAGGGATTCCCAAGATTAATGTGGATGCAACTCTCCCCATGTATGGTCCTATTTCCCTTGGAATGCTGGCCTGGAACCATCTTGGTCAAATAATTACAGCCAAACATGAGACGCATCATGTTTTCTGGGAACCAATGGTTGCCGAGGCTGCCGCCATCCTCTCTGGAATGATGCTCATTGTTGATCATGGATGGGAAAAAATCATCATCGAATCAGAATGCCCCACCATTATCAATGCCATCAACCTCAACGACGGTGGACTTTAGTCCTTTGGGTCCCTCATCAAGAAAATTCTCTCAATCTATCACTACTTTACTCTCTACACCTTTTCCTTTACCAAAAGGGAAGGAAACAAGGTTGCCTATCAACTGGCGGCAACTGGCCCGTTTGATGTCAACCAGCTCTGGCTGGACCATTTTCTTGCTAGGCTTCGAGTCTGTACGTATTTTGATTTTCATCATTAATGAATCTTCCTTTTATCAACAAAAAGATAATATATATGAATAAGGTTATTAAATAGAATATTTAGATAGTTATTTTTTTTATTGGAGATTCAAGTTCTTTTTTAGAATCCATGATTTAAGGTAAGGGTTTTTTTCTCTCAATTTTCACCCCTTGAGATATATTCCTTATTATACTCCTTTTTTTAATTTTTTTGGTGTATATAATGACTATTTAATATTTTTTATCCTAATACTATCATTATTCAAGGTATTTAATTTTCTAGTGGAAATTTTACCCTTCATGGGGGTTTGATTCAATTTTTTTAAAGTCATAAGTGTTATTTGTCTCTATTTTCTATTCCATGAGACAAGTTTTATATTTAAAACATATTTTATTTTATATGGTGTATTAAATTATATATTTTATTCAATTATAATTAATATATTTAATTTTCTTATATTTAAATTTTATGTATTTCCACCCATGTTCTTTTGATTCTTACATTACCATTATTGTAAGGGCTTATCCTCTCAATTTTTATTCATTGAGACATGATTTTTATTAACCAATTGTTTCAATTTTGTGGTCTTTATATTGATCCTGAATTAACTTTTAAATCCTTTAATACTATTTTCTTTTTTGGGGTTAAACTCGTGGATATACATCACCAACATTGTTAACCAAATTATCCTCTATTTTAGTAATAATTTTTCTTCCAATGCATTTCCTCTATGAAAACTCTATATTTACTTTCATTTATTGATGGGTGTTTACCTAGATTTTATACATCAATTGACTAGGATAATTATGGCTTAATCATATGATTTTTTATCTATACAATGTTAGTTTGAGGTATGTTTACATAAAAATCCATACAATTTATTGATTGGGGAGACATTGAAAATCTATATATTTTTTATTCATATACATATTTTTTTTGACTACTTTGAAAAGTGGATTATTTATTGTTTAACCATACAACTTCTTTATATGGATGGATTTGAATTATTTTATTACTTTTATTAACATTGGGAAAATTATTGGTGTTCCATATGTTATTATTTGAATATGGATGTTTATGATGGAAAGTTGATTATGTATGGTATTTTTATTCATATCTTTTATATACTGAATGAATTGGAGTTAAAAAAGTGACGGGTGAGGCCAAGTTTTATATAGCCCCTCAATGTATTGATTGGTCTCATGAGATAAAAGGTTTGGGTATTTTGTATATACCTACGTAATATAAGAATGATGTCTTTGCTATGACATTGACAGTAAAAATGATATATTGGTTGTGGCCTTGATGAGAAGAATATTTTTTTTGGATAAGGGCTTGATGGAAAAGTTAAATATGTACAAAAAAATAAATTCCATCACCTTGAATTCAGTTATTGTTATCTATTAGTTTATTTATATTTTTATTCATGGATTTTTTTGAAGATCATGTGATTTTTTATATAGAATTATTTGATCATCATTTTTCCTGTCATATTTTCCAGGCCAAGTTTATTCCCTGATATCTTTTGATATACATTTTATCTTAATGAGAATTTTTTCTCTCCTTTATTTTATTTTCATTTCCCCATGATTTGTAGAAAACTATTACATATAATATTTCTAGGAGAGTGGTATGTGTGGGTAATCATTTTATAGATTTTTATTACTTATTATGAATTAATTAGTTTCTTATATAGTAGAAAAATGTCCATTTAATGGTAAATATATGGACATTATAGTAAAATGTTTTTCCTAATTATCTAAAACTCTAAATCTAAAAGGTCATTTGAATGTAAGTGACTTAATAATGGTTAGTAATATTTTTATTAATGATGGTTAAAACCAAGAAACATTTTTAATTTCAATTTTGGTATGTAAATAATGTGTTTATTCACACCAAATATGAGGATTTTTGGGGTCAGGGCATCATATTAAAAACTTATAAACACCTTAAAATATTACATTTATATTTATTTGGCCCTAAAAACTTCTATTCTTGGTGAAAAATGTACGTATTTATTAATTTATATGAATATAGAATGTTTACATGAACTTAATTTCTTTCAAATAAATCTCAAAAATTTATATAAATTATTTTCCTACTATAAAATATTTGAAAATGGAATAGGGTATCCGATTTTAACAAAAAGAAGTGACAGATTTGGTGAGTTTATAAATCTATAATTTGATAAATTCTATAAAGATAATGGGTATAATTGTAACACCCCAGGTAAATAAAGAATATGAAATTTTTATATTTATCCATATTTGTGAATAAAATGTTAATATTAATTTAACGGGAACGCTATGTTTGATGGCTTACCCAATACACAACAACGAGTTCCTTTGAAATCTTACGTTGCTCTATAATAATAAAATAATATTATTTTAAATGGTAGTTAACGCATAACCGTTGTAATGAAGGGAATGAACAGAACTAACTACAAAATGATTATATATGTTTGTCAAATAATTTTACTTTTTACAATAAATTTTAGAGTATTAAAAATTTGAACGAATTCAATTTTAAGCGTAAACATTTTAATATCCTTTAGAAGGTCGATTAACCGCCTTTTGATGGAGAACCTCTTTTAAATCCATTTTTTTACAATTCTATGTGTTATATTTGACAAAATAAAATTCTTCTTTAGAATCGAGACATCAAAATTTACTTTGTGTAAATTTTTGGTATTTTTCCGATAAAGTTCATTTTTAATGAATAGTGAAAAATGTTGTATTTTAATTCAAAACCTCTTTTTAATCCAATTTATTTATATGATTATATTATCTTTTGAATTGTTTTTGAAGTAAAATTAGAATATATTTGTACCATTTAATCCAATAGTGGTCATTGGAATTAATTTCACATTGAAATTGGACTTAAACTAGTGTCAATCTTTTGATACTTATTGTATCATAAAAACACACTTTTTGCTCTGACAATGGGAATTAATTAATAAATTAATTAATGAAACTTAAATGTTTTGAATTTTGTAAAATAGACATCATTTTTGAATTTGGAATATCAAATATATCTTAGGGTGAAGTTTTGGTTTTTTTCTGGAAAACTTCAATTTTTGTTGAATAGTGAAACCACTAAGTGGTACTTAAGAAACTGATTTTTCGTTTAAATGAAATTTTACCACCTCTGTGTTTTGAATTTCAAAAATCCGACATACACGGTTGTCATTAAGAAGTAAACTGTTGTTCAATGGGATTAAAATAATTTTTTGGTGAATAGTAACTTTTATGTTTTTAATCGCGATTAGAGGTAATTAGTGTAGTTTAAGGTAAAAATAATGTTTTAATAATATGAGATGAGCTTGACACATGTCCTACCCTCCTTGGATGTGTCATGGCCGACCATGAAAATACATGGGTCAACGTGGGGACCCCATGGAGCCACTTTGGTTGGGAAATGACATAAATAACTTTTTATTTAATGTTAAAGTAAAAATGACACAAACATGAGATGTTTTACTAAAACAATTTTTACATGGGGTTATACAAGTCAGATTTTTGACTATAAATATTAATTAGAAAGATAGAAAGATTTAATACATCATGATATTTTTTTTTATAATTTTTAGACATCAAATAAAGTAAATTATTTATGACATCATGATGATGCAGCGATGACCTCATTATTTAACGATTTAAATAAAATGGAAAGATAATGTAATATCTAAGACCTAAACATGTACAAAAACTATTGTATGTGTGGATTTAGAACCCTTATCACCTTATACTCTAAAAAAATCAATGTGGGACCACTAAAATCCGAAACTCATTCTAAAATAAAGTAACATTTCTTTACTTTCCAAGAGTGCCCCTCCTCTCCTCTTATAAAAGGCCCCCACCTCTACCTCCTTACCCACACTTCCAAAGACTTTGGCTCGGCCAAAAACTGCCCATTTTGTCTCTCCACATCCCTCCCTAACTCTTAGAAGCCTCACTTTGGGCATAAGTCTTCCCAAGGAAGCCTTTGATCTCAAACCAAAGGGAGTTACCCGATTTTAAGGTAATGTCTTCACTTGAGTCCTTTTGTTTTATTTTGCTTCTCCAACCCCCTAAACTCTTTTTATTCATTTCTTTTGTAACAACTCCAGTATCTTAAATATACTAGGATATTTTAATAATAAGGATTAGAGATACACTTACACACACCTTTGATTAATGGTTAAAGAACATACTGTTTCTGTGGTCAGCGATATTCTGCCTCAAGAAACGATGATTGTTCAATATTATTTTAACACATTTAAAGGTGGCCATTATGATGAAAATGTATTTTATATATGATATATAAGGTATTTATGTTTACTATATGCTTCTGTATTTTATATTTTAAACATACCTTTATTCTTTTCATGTTGTGTAAATGCGATAATTTCATATGAGGAAGTGTGGACTACCGCCCCCTCAAGTGATGTGACTCGTACATGAAATACATGGAATGTATAAAGAATGAAATTAATGATCATATGTGACCTATATAACATATATATTATAATTAAATTATAATATATATATATATATATATATCATTTATTTTAAATTCCATTAATATGACAAAAAAATGAAAGTAGCGTTGATGCGTACGTATAGCCTACCGTCTCCATGAACGGTGCTTTTCGTTTTTTATCTCCAAATGGTATGGAATAGTATAAAATGAATATTTACTGGATATATATGATATTTTAATCATTAATACTATTCTTGAAATTATTTACTTATAACTACATGGGAAATCATTTTTCAAACAAGTTCATTTTTGACTCATGTACCAAACATCGACAAAAACGTCTGATATGAACTAACATTTTTAAACAATTATTATAAAATTATAATATGTTATATGAACTGAATAATAATCTATAAATTAGGTCCTTAGGCAATGATAAATTGACCAAACTTTATTATTAATGAATATAAAGAAACGAACAAGACAAGTCGGACTTGAGGTAAGAGATCCTACTCCTCTCTTTCTTTTTAAGTACACTGTTTTATGTCATTCGTTTCAAAGCTCATCTTTTTTGTTATTGGGATGTTATTTTATATTAATCTTACTTTAATTTTTATGTTAATATGATGAGATACACTATTCTCTCTCATCAATCCATTTTGGATGTTTTGAGTGGCACTGTTAGGCTGCCGAATTTTCGTAAGAGATCTAACCTCTCTCTTTGTTTTTAAGTACTCTCCTTTATGTCACTTCTTTTAAGCTCCTATTTGTTATGTTGGGGGATGTTATTTTATATTCCTCTTTCTTAAAACTTTATGTTAATATGATTAGAGACCCTATTTTTTCTCATCAATCCATTTTGGATGTTTTAAGTGGCGCTGTTAGGCTGCCGAGTTTTCATAAGGGATTTTTCATCTCACTTTTATTCCCGTGAGATTTATGCTACATTTGACACAATTTCCTTTGAGTGGTGTATGTACTGCCCATTATTTTACTCATTTTGTAATATAATTTTGTTTATGATTATTTACATCAATGTTGTATTGTCCTTCTTTCACAGGGTGCATGTCTCGAAAGATACCCATGTCGGTAAGGGAACCTTTCACCCTCCTCTTTTTAAAAAACTTCTTTTGTTATGTCTTTTAATTCAAATACTATTATGTTGGGATATGTTATTCTATATCCTTATTGATTTAAATTTTATGTCCATGTGATGAGATACCCTTTCTATCTCTCATCAACTCATTTTCTGAATTTTGTAGTGACACCGTTAGGCTGTCAAATTATTGCAAGGGAACTTCTTAACCCAAATTTGATTCTTTGGGATAAACTTGTACTCCTTGAATATGTCGTTCTATGAATATGTGTGAATAACCACTGATTGTTTTACACTTAATATCCACTTATATTTGGTGTATTCGTTTTCACACATAATTATGTAATTGATTTATCCTTAAACCAAGGATACCGTCTTTGTAAGGGACTTCGTCTCAATCTCCATTCATTGAGGCATATTTTGTTTTATACACAACCTTCTTTTATACGGTGTATAAACCCTTTTGACTTTTACGTTTATCCAAAAAGTAAACCTTTTTATACGAAATGTTTTACTAAATGACAAAAGGGAATGTTTTTGTCCTACGTATGCGGTGACAACGACTTCTCCACAGCCGTGACCATTATTTGAGTTTCGTCTTCCTCTACAAGCCATACCTTCTTTTTAAAAGAAAAATAAATACCATGTTTTACATTTCATTTATTTTGGTATTGAAAATGGTTTTTATAATGTTTTTATATCAATGTGTTGTATTGATATCTTGTGATTGAAAGGTGGAAATGTTATGTTTCCTTTATGCATGTTTTATGTGATACAATTATGTTAGGGTTCTTGGACACTGTTTATGAAGACGGGTGGTTCCGTGATAAACTAAGGGAGGGTGAGCCCGAGATAGCTCTCTAATTCATTGGGTAAAACGAAGGAGTGAAACTTTAAGGTTTCTCCTAAGAGATTTAGGGAATATACTGTGGTGGGTATTCCAAATGTAACCAAGAGGGTTACTCCCTACGTAAGAATATTATGAATTCCTCAAGTTACCTTTATGTATTATGATTTCTATGATTTATTCATGATTTGATGAGGTATGTTAGAGTGCCTATGTTTTATGGGTAAAGTATGATTTCATTCTTATGTATATATGAACTCATGTTTCCTTTCCATATTTTTTTATAACCCTTACTGAGCTTTTTAAGCTCATCCCATGTTTTTTTGAAATGTTTTTCACAGGTCAAGGGAAAGGTACATGATATGATGATAGTGTTAAGGAAGTGTCAAGAAATAATCCATGTTTTACTTGAAATATGTTTCCGTTGATGGAAAAAAATGAATACTATCTTTATTTAACCAATTTGTTTAAATGTGGAATGTAATGCAAGTTTTATGATCTAATTCTCTAAAATTCTAAACCTGAAAAGATCCTCAATGTGTAATATTTTAATAACTCAAGAGTAAGTAAGGTTTATGGCTGGGGCCTTATAGTTGGTATCAGAGGTCAGTTTAGATAACTTTAGAGGTTAGGGTATTCTCTAAGCATAAGTGACATTACCATAATGGTTAGGATTTCAGAAAGAGTCCTAGTTTTAGATAAAGTGAATGAGTAAGTATATCTTAGTGTTTACCTTCCTCATTAGTACATTATGGTTTTGTTGATATACTCACACTGACATTTCTGTTTTTAGTGAATGGATGGATCTAGCAGGCACCAAAGAGACAATAGGTTTGAAGGAAACTGTGGTGGTTCTCTGATTAAGATACTAGATAAAATGGGGGATTCAATGAGGAAACTCGTGGTTGTTCTAAACCAACTATCAAGGAGTCATGATCATCCACTTGAACCTCGGTATGTTCTGTAATTCATCATGTACGAGATGACCAATCTATGTGGAAGTTCAGGTAATAATTATAAAGGTAACCATTAGGGTTTATATGATCCATAATTTTGAGGTAATTATGGGTTATTATATGTTATTATGGAAAATGAAAGGCATGAGATAAACTTGAGGTTAAAATATTTTATGATTATTTTTTGAAGATTTTATCTCTTTTTGGGGAATGTTTTAAGAATTATATAGTTTTGGAAAAAGGACAACACGCAGACCGTGTGACAACCCGTCGCGTCGGACAAAGCTGCGGGAATCGAACCCACAACCAAAGTGCGACTGGTATTTATCGCCTACCACTGGACTACGGGAAGTCCCTGGTTAGTTTGACTGATTCTTTTTAGTTACATGATTTTATGAATTAAGAGTAAGTTGATTTGGGTTTATTTATGAAAATGATTAAACTATCATGGAGGATATGTGATTAGGTTAATTACATTTCAATATGAGACTTTAGGAGCAACTAATGTTGTTTGGAAATAAATGTTACGATTTAACTTGGAAGACTATGTGACTAAATCCTTCAAATATTTGGGTTTTAATCTTATATTGGTTTACTTTGAAGAATTTTATGGACAAATTGTTTATCGAATGGTCCTCGTTGAACTTTGGGTTTTGTTGGACAAATTTTGGAGATTAAGAATATATTTTCTTTTTATAAAGGGTTATCCTTTTCTGGATTATCTGATCCTGTACTAAAATTTTTGGTTTTGTTTTTGGATTTTGTCTAAATACATGGGAAATATATAGTTCTCTTTTGTGGATTAGGTGATTCTCTAGAAGTTGATTATAGTACTCTTAATGTGAACAAGTCTTCCTAAATACTCATCTTTTGGAGAAAATATGAGTTCGTGTAAGAAATATAGTAAAAGTTGAAAGTCAATATGATAAGTGATTATGTTTCCTTATGAATAAATTCCTCAATAAAAATTAACTTAAAATAAAAATGTTGTCTATTAACTTTTCCTACCGGGGAATCGAATACCGTATAACCCATCACAAGTTTGTGATTTTCTTATGGTTAACTTTTTCCTAGACATGTTTACTATCACTCTCCATCAGAACATGACCCTTTATTTTTTCTTCCATATCAATATTTTCCTACTTGGAATCATAGTATGGGTTAACTCAGGTGACCTCTATACTTCTCTCCCTTTATTTTAAAGGGATTGTTTTACCGACTCTTGTTCCGATGTGGGACTTTCAAGGATGTTTCTAAGCCCAATTTTAAACTTACGAGGACACAATTTCCAAAAGGGGGGAAGGATGTAACACCCCGGGTAAATAAAGAATATGACATTTTTATATTTATCCATATTTGTGAATAAAATGTTAATATTAATTTAAAGGGAACACTATGCTTGATGGTTTACCCAATATGCAACAACGAGTTCCTTTGAAATCTTACGTTGCTCTATAATAATAAAATAATATTATTTTAAATGGTAGTTAACGCATAGCCATTGTAATGAAGGGAATGAACAGAACTAACTACAAAATGATTATATATGTTTGTCAAATATTTTTACGTTTTACAATAAAATTTAGAGGATTAAGAATGTGAATGAATTCAATTTTGACCGTAAACATTCTAATATCCTTTAGAAGATCGATTAACCGCCTTTTGATGGCGAACCTCTTTTAAATCCACTTTTTGACAATTTTATGTGTTATATTTGACAAAATAAAATTCTTCTTTAGAATCGAGACATCAAAATTTACTTTGTGTAATTTTTTGGTATTTTTCTGATAAAGTTCATTTTTTAATGAATAGTGAAAAATGTTGTATTTTAATTCAAAACCTCTTTTTAATCCAATTTATTTATATGATTAGATTATCTTTTGAATTGTTTTTATAGTAAAATTAGAATATATTTTTACCATTTAATCCAATAGTGGTCGTTGGAATTAATTTCACTTTGAAATTGGACTTAAACTAGTGTCAATCTTTTGATACTTATTGTATCATAAAAACACGCTTTTTGCTCTAACAACGGGAATTGATTATTAAATTAATTAATGAAACTTATATGTTTTGAATTTTGTAAAATAGACATCATTTTTGAATTTGGAATATCAAATATATCTTAGGGTGAAGTTTTGGTTTTTTTCTAGAAAATTTCAATTTTTGATGAATAGTGAAACCACTAAGTGGTACTTAAGAAACTGATTTTTCGTTTAAATGGAATTTTACCACCTCTGTGTTTTGAAATTAGAAAATCCGACAAACATGGTTCTCATTAATAAGTAAAATGTGGTTCAATGAGATTAAAATAATTTTTTTTGTGAATAGTAACTTTTATGTTTTTAATCGCGATTAGAGGTAATTAGTGTAGTTTAAGGTAAAAATAATGTTTTAATAATATGAGATTAGCTTGAAACATGTCCTACCCTCATTGGATGTGTCCTGGCCGACCAAGACAATCCATGGGTCAACTTGGGGACCCCGTGGAGCCACTTTGGTTGGGAAATGACATAAATAACTTTTTATTTAATGTTAAAGTAAAAATGACACAAACATGAGATGTTTTACTAAAACAATTTTTACATGGGGTTATACAAGTAAGATGTTTGACTATAATTATTCATTAGAAATATAAAAATATTTCCTACATCATGATATTTTTTTTATAATTTTTGGACATTAAATAAATTAAATTATTTGTGACATCATGATGATGCAGCGATGACCTCATTATTTAACGATTTAAATAAAATGGAAAGATAAGGTAATATATAAGACCTAAACATGTAAAAAACCTATTGGATGGGTGTATTTCTAACCCTTATCACCTTATCCTCGAACCACATCAATTTGGGACCATTAAAATCCGAAACTCATTCTAAAATAAAGTAACATTTCTTTACTTTCCAAGAGTGCCCCTCCTCTCCTCTTATAAAAGGCCCCCACCTCTACCTCCTTACCCACACATCCAAAGCCTTTTACTAGGCCAAAGACTACCCATTTTGTCTCTCCACATCCCTCCCTAACTCTTATAAGCCTCAATTTTTGCAGAAGTCTTCCCAAGTAAGCCTTTGAGCTCAAATCAAACGGAGTTACTCGATTTTAAGGTAATGTCTGCACTTGAGTCCATTTGTTTTATTTTGCTTATCCAACCCCCTAAACTCTTTTTATTCATTTATTTTGTAAAAACTCCAGTATCTTAAATATACTATGATGTTTTTATAATAAGGATTAGAGATACACTTACACACACCTTCGTCTAATGGTTAAATAATATACTGTTTCTGTGGTTGGCGATTTTGTGCCTCACGAAATGATGATTGTTCAATATTCTTTTAACACCTTTAAAGGTGTCCATTATGATGTCACTGTATTTTATATATGATATATATGGTATTTATGTTTACTATATTCTTCTGTATTGTATATTTAAAACATACCTTTATTCTTTTCCTGTTGTGTAAATGCGATAATTTAATATGAAGAAGTGTGGACTAATGCCCCCTCAAGTGATGTGACTCATACATGCAATACATGGAATTTATAAAGAATGAAATTAATGAACATATGTGACCTATATAACATATATATTATAATGAAATTATAATATATATATACATAATTTATTTTAAATTCCATTAATATGACAAAAAAAATGAAAGTAGCGTTGATGCGTACGTACGGCCTACCGTCTCCATGAATGGTGATTTTCATTTTTTATCACCAAATGATATGGAATAGTATAAAATGAATATTTAATGGATATATATGATATTTTAATCATTAATAATATTCTGGAAATTATTTACTTATAACTAAATGGGCAATCATTTTTCAAACAAGTTCATTTTTGACTCATGTACCAAACATCGACAAAAACGTCTGATATGAACTAACATTATTAATCAATTATTATAACATTATAATATGTGATATAAACTGAATAATAATCTTTAAAGGAGGTCCTTAGGCAATGATAAATTAACCAAAGTTTATTATTAAGGATTATAAAGAAACGAACAAGACAAGTCGGACTTGAGGTAAGAGATCCTACTCCTCTCATTCTTTTTAAGTACACTCTTTTATGTCATTCCTTTTAAAGATCATATTTCTTGTTATTGGGATGTTATTTTATATTACTATTACTTTATGTTTTATGTTAATATGTTGATAGACCCTATTTTCTCTCATCAATCCATTTTGGAAGTTTTGAGTGGCGCTGTTCGGCTATCGAATTTTCATAAGAGATCTAACCTCTCTCTTTCTTTTTAAGTACTCTCCTTTATGTAACTTCTTTTAAGATCCTATTTGTTATGTTGTGGGATGTTATTTTATATTCCTCTTTCTGTAAACTTTATTTTAATATGATGAGAGACCCTATTTTCTCTCATCAATCCATTTTGTAAGTTTTAAGTGGTGCTGTTAGGCTGCCGAGTTTTCGTAAGGGATTTTTCATCTCAATTTTATTCCCGTGAGATTTATGCTACATTTTCCACAATTTCCTTTGAGTGGTGTATGTACTGCCCATTATTTTACTCATTGTGTAATATACTTTAATTTATGAGTATTTACATCAATTTAGTATTGTTCTTCTTTCACGGGGTGCATGTCTCGAAAGATACCCATGTCGGTAAGGGAACCTTTCACCCTCTTTTTAAAAGACTTCTTTTGTTATGTCTTTTAATTCACATACTATTATGTTGGGATATGTTCTTATATATCCTTATTGATTTAAATTTTATATCCATGTGATGAGATACCCTTTTTATCTCTCATCAACTCATTTTCTGAATTTTGTAGTGACGCAGTTAGACTGTCAAATTTTTGCAAGGGAATTTCTTAACCCAAATTTGATTCTTTGGGAAAAATTTGTACTCATTGAATATATCATTCAATGAATATGTGTGAATAACCACTGATTATTTTACACATAATATCCACTTATATTTGTTGTATTCTTTTTTCACACATAATTATGTAATTGATTTATCCTTAAACTAAGGATACCGTCTTTGTAAGGGACTTCGTCTCAATCTCCATTCATTGAGGCATATTTTGTTTTATCCACAACCTTATTTTATATGGTGTATAAACCCCTTTTACTTTTATGTTTATCCAAAAAGGAATATTTTTTATACGAAGTGTTTTACTAAACGACAAAAGGGAATGTTTTTTTCGTACATATGCGGTGACACCGACTTATCCATAGCCGTGACCATTATTTGAGTTTAGGCTTCCTCTACAAGCCATACCTTATTTTTAAAAGAAAAATAAATACAATGTTTTACATTTCATTTATTTTGGTATTGAAAATGGTTTTCATAATGTTTTTATATCAATGTGTTGTATTGATATCTTGTGATTGAAAGGTGGAAATGTTATGCTTCCTTTATGCATGTTTTATGTGATACGATTATGTTATGGTTCTTGGGAATTGTTTATGAAGACGGGTGGTTCCGTGATAAACTAAGGGTGGGTGAGCCCGAGATAGCTCTCCAATACATTGGGTAACACGAAGGAGTGAAACGTTAAGGTTTCTCTGAAGAGATTTAGGGAATATACTGTGGTGGGTATTCCAAACGTAACCAAGAGGGTTACTCCCTACGTAAGAATATTATGAATGCCTCAAGTTACCTTTATGTCTTATGATTTCTATGATTTATTCATGATTTGATGAGGTATGTTAGAGTTCCTATGTTTTATGGGTAAAGTATGATTTCATTCTTATGTATATATGAACTCATGTTTCCTTTCCATATTTTTTTTATAACCCTTACTGAGCTTTTTAGGCTCATCCCAAGATTTTTTGAAATTTTTTTCACAGGTCAAGGGAAAGGTACATGATATGATGATAGTGTTAAGGAAGTGTCAAGAAAGAATCCATGTTTTATTTTAAATATGTTTCCGTTGATGGAAAAAAATGAATACTATCTTTATGTAACCACTTTGTTTAAATGTGGAATGTAATGCAAGTTTTATGATCTAATTCTCTAAAACTCTAAACCTAAAAAGATCCTCAATGTGTAATCTTTTAATAACTAAAGATTAAGTAAGGTTTAAGGCTGGGGCCTTATAGTTGGTATCAGAGGTCAGTTTAGATAACTTTAGAGGTTAGGGTATTCTCTAAGCATAAGTGACATTACCATAATGGTTAGGATTTCAGAAAGAGTCCTAGTTTTAGATAAAGTGAATGAGTAAGTATATATTAGTGTTTACCTTCCTTATTAGTACATTATGGTTTTGTTGATATACTCACACTGACATTTTTGTTTTTTGTGAATGGATGGATATAGCAGGCACCAAAGAGACAACAGGTTTGAAGGAAACTGTGGTGGTTCTCTGATTAAGATACTAGATAAAATGGGGGATTCAATGAGGAAACTCGTGGTTGTTCTAAACCAACTATCAAGGAGTCATGATCATCCACTTGAACCTTGGTATGTTCTATAATGCATCATGTACGAGATGACCAATCGATGTGGATGTGCAGGTAATAATTATAAAGGTAACCATTAGGGTTTATATGATCCTTACTTTTGAGGTAATTATGGGTTATTATATGTTATGATGGAAAATGAAATGCATGAGATAAACTTGAGGTTAAAATATTTTATGATTATTTTTTGAAGATTTTATCTCGTTTTGGGGAATGTTTTAAGAATTATATAGTTTTGGAAAAAATACAACACGCAGACCGTCTGACAACCCGTCACGTTGGACAAAGCTGCGGGAATCAAACCCACAACCAAAGTGCGACTGGTATTTATCGCCTACCACTGGACTACGTGAAGTCCATGGTTATTTTGACTGATTATTTTTAGTTATATGATTTTATGAATTAAGAGTAAGTTGATTTGGGGTTATTTATGAAAATGATTAACCTATCATGGAGGATATGTGATTAGGTTAATTAATTTTCAATATGAGACTTTAGGAGCAACTGATGTTGTTTGGAGATAAATGTTACGATTTAACTTGGAATACTATGTGACTAAATCCTTAAAATATTTGGGTTTCAATCTTAGATTGGTTTACTTTGAAGAATTTTATGGACAAATTGTTTATCGAATGGTCCTCGTTGAACTTTGGGTTTTGTTGGACAAATTTTGGAGATTAAGAATATATTTTCTTTTTATAAAGGGTTATCCTTTTCTGGATTATCTGATCTTGTACTAACCTTTTTGGTTTTGGTTTTGGATCTTGTCTAATGACATGGGAAATATATAGTTCTCTTTTGTGGATTAGGTGATTCTCTAGAAGTTTATTATAGTACTCTTAATGTGAACAAGTCTTCTTAAATACTCATCTTTTGGAGAAAATATGAGTTTTTTGAAGAAATATACTAAAAGTTTAAAGTCAATATGATAAGTGATTATGTTTCCTTATGAATAAATTCCTCAATAAAAAGTAACTTAAAAAATTTTTTGTCTATTAACTTTTCTTTCTGGGGAGTCGAATACCGTATAACCCATCACAGGTTTGTGATTTTCTTATGGTTAACTTTCTCCTAGACATGTTTACTGTCACTCTCCATCATAACATGAACCTTTGTTTTTTCTTCCATATCCATATTTTCCTACTTGGAATCATAGTATGGGTTTACTCGGGTGACCTCTATACTTCTCTCCCTTTATTTTAAAGTGATTGTTTTACCGAATCTTGTTCCGATGTGGGACTTTCAAGGATGTTTCGGAGCCCAATTTTAAAATTGTGAGGACGCAATTCCCAAAAGGGGGGAAGGATGTAACACCCCAAGTAAATAAAGAATATGAAATTTTTATATTTATCCATATTTGGGAATAAAATTTTAATATTAATTTAAAGGGAACGCTATGCTTGATGGCTTACCCAATACGCAACATCGAGTTCCTTTGAAATCTTACGTGGCTCTATAATAATAAAATAATATTATTTTAAATGGTAGTTAACGCATAGCCGTTGTAATGAAGGGAATGAACATAACTAACTAAAAAATGATTATATATGTTTGTCAAAATTTTTTACTTTTTACAATAAATTTTAGAGGATTAAAAATGTGAATGAATTCAATTTTGAGCGTAAACATTCTAATATCCTTTAGAAGGTCGATTAACCGCCTTTTGATGGCGAACCTCTTTTAAATCCACTTTTTGACAATTTAATGTGTTATATTTGACAAAATAAAATTCTTCTTTAGAATCGAGACATCAAAATTTACTTTGTGTAAATTTTTGTTATTTTTCTGAAAAAGTTCATTTTTAATGAATAGTGAAAAATGTTGTCTTTTAATTCAAAACCTCTTTTTAATCCAATTTATTTATATGATTAGATTATCTTTTGAATTGTTTCTAAAGTAAAATTAGAATATATTTTTACCATTTAATCCAATAGTGGTCGTTGGAATTAATTTCACTTTGAAATTGGACTTAAACTAGTGTCAATCTTTTGATACTTATTGTATCATAAAAACACGCTTTTTGCTCTGACAGTGGGAATTAATTATTAAATTAATTAATGAAACTTATATGTTTTGAATTTTGTAAAATAGACATCATTTTTGAATTTTGAATATCAAATATAGCTTAGGGTGAAGTTTTGGTTTTTTTTCTGGAAAACTTCAATTTTTGATGAATAATGAAACCACTAAGTGGTACTTAAGAAACTGATTTTTCATTTAAATGAAATTTTACCACCTCTGTGTTTTGAATTTTAAAAATCCGACATAAAAAGTTGTCATTAAGAAGTAAAATGTGGTTCAATAGAATTAAAATAATTTTTTGGTGAATAGTAACTTTTATGTTTTTAATCGCGATTAGAGGTAATTAGTGTAGTTTAAGGTAAAAATAATGTTTTAATAATATGAGATGAGCTTGAAACATGTCCTACCATCATTGGATGTGTCATGGCCGACCAAGAAAATCCATGGGTCAACTTGGGGACCCCGTGGAGACACTTTGGTTGGGAAATGACATAAATAACTTTTTCTTTAATGTTAAAGTAAAAATGACACAAACATGAGATGTTTTACTAAAACAATTTTTACATGGGGTTATACAAGTCATATTTTTGACTATAAATATTAATTATAAAGATAAAACTATTTCCTACATCATGATATTTTTTGTATAATTTTTAGACATTAAATAAATTAAATTATTTATGACATCATGATGATGCAGCGATGACCTAATTATTTAGCGATTTAAATAAAATGGAAATATAATGTAATATCTACAACCTAAACATTTCCAAAACCTATTTTAAGGGTGGATTTCTAACCATTATCACCTTATCCTCGAAACACATAAATTTGGGACCATTAAAATCCGAAACTCATTCTAAAATAAAGTAATGTTTCTTTACTTTCCAAGAGTGCCCCTCCTCTCCTCTTATAAAAGGCCCCCACGTCTACCTCCTTACCCACACTTCCAAAGCCTTTGTCTTGGCCAAACACTGCCCATTTTGTCTCTCCACATCCCTCCCTAACTCTTAGAAGCCTCACTTTGGGAAGAAGTCTTCCCAAGGAAGCCTTTGAGCTCAAACCAAAGGGAGTTACCCGATTTTAAGGTAATGTCTTCACTTGAGTCCTTTTGTTTTATTTTGCTTCTCCAACCCCCTAAAATCTTTTTATTAATTTATTTTGTAACAAATCCAGTATATTAAATATACTAGGATGTTTTTATAAGATGTATTCGAGATACACTTACACACAACTTCGTCTAATGGTTAATGAACATACTGTTTCTGTGGTTGTCGATTTTCTGCCTCACGAAACGATGATTGTTCAATATTCTTTTAACAACTTTAAAGGTGGCCATTATGATGTCACTGTATTTTATATATGATATATATGGTATTTAGGTTTACTATATTCTTATGTATTTTATATTTAAAACATACCTTTATTCTTTTCATGTTGTGTAAATGCGATAATTTCATATGAGGAAGTGTGGACTACCGCCCCCTCAAGTGATGTGACTCGTACATGCAATACATGGAATGTATAAAGAATGAAATTAATGAACATATGTGACCTATATAACATATATATTATACTGAAATTATAATATATATATATCATTTATTTTAAATTCCATTAATATGAAAAAAGAAATGAAAGTAGCGTTGATGCGTACGTACGACCTACCATCTCCATGAATGGTGCTTTTCGTTTTTCATCTCCAAATGATATGGAATAGTATAAAATGAATATTTACTGGATATATATGATATTTTAATCATTAATAATATTCTGGAAATTATTTAATTATTACTAAATGGGCAATCATTTTTCAAACAAGGTCATTTTTGACTCATGTACCAAACATCGGCAAAAACGTCTAATATGAACTAACATTATTGAACAATTATTATAAAATTATAATATGTGATATGAACTGAATAATAATCTTTAAAGGAGATCCTTAGGCAATGATAAATTGACCAAAGTTTATTATTCAGGAATATAAAGAAATGAACAATACAAGTTGGACTTGAGGTAAGGGACCCTACTCCTCTCTTTCTTTTTAAGTACACTCTTTTATGTCATTCCTTTTAAAGATCATATTTAATGTTATTGGGATGTTCTTTTATATTACTCCTACTTTAATTTTTATGTTAATATGATGAGAGACCCTATTCTCTCTCATCAATCCATTTTGGAAGTTTTGAGTGGCGCCGTTAGGCTGCCGAATTTTCGTAAGAGATCTAACCTCTCTGTTTCTTTTTAAGTACTCTCCTTTATGTCACTTCTTTTAAGCTCCTATTTGTTATGTTGGGGGATGTTCTTTTATATTCCTATTTCTGTAAACTTTATGTTAATATGATGAGAGACCCTATTTTCTCTCATCAATCCATTTTGGAAGTTTTAAGTGGTGCTGTTAGGCTGCTGAGTTTTCGTAAGGGATTTTTCATCTCACTTTTATTCCCATGAGATTTATGCTACATTTGCCAAAATTTCCTTTGAGTGGTGTATGTACTGCCAATTATTTTACTCATTGTGTAATTTACTTCCATTTATGAGTATTTACATCAATGTTGTATTGTCCTTCTTTCCCGGGGTGCATGTCTCGAAAGATACCCATGTCGGCAAGGGAACCTTTCACCCTCCTCTTTTTAAAGACTTATTTTGTTATGTCTTTTAATTCACATACTATTATGTTGGGATATGTTCTTCTGTATCCTTATTGATTTAAATTTTATGTCCATGTGATGAGATACCCTTTTTATCTCTCATCAACTCATTTTCTGAATTTTGTAGTGACACCGTTAGGCTGTCAAATTTTTTCAAGGGAACTTCTTAACCCAAATTTGGTTCTTTGGGATAAACTTGTACTCCTTGAATATGTCATTCCATGAATATGTGTGAATAACCGCTGATTGTTTTACACTTAATATCCACTAATATTTGGTGTATTCGTTTGTCACACATAATTATTTTATTGATTTATCCTTAAACTAAGGATACCATCTTTGTAAGGGATTTTGTCTCAATCTCCATTCATTGAGGCATATTTTGTTTTATACACAACCTTCTTTTATACAGTGTATAAACCCCTTTGACTTTTACATTTATCCAAAACAGAATCTTTTTTATACGAAGCGTTTTACTAAACGACAAAAGGGAATGTTTTTGTTGTATGTATGCGGCGACAACGACTTCTCCACCGCCATGACCATTGTTTGAGTTTCGGCTTCCTCTACAAGCCATACCTTCTTTTTAAAAGAAAAATAAATACCATGTTTTACATTTCTTTTCTTTTGGTATTGATAATGGTTTTCATAATGTTTTTATATCAATGTGTTGTATTGATATCTTGTGATTGAAAGGTGGAAATTTTATGTTTCCTTTATGCATGTTTTATGTGATACGATTATGTTATGGTTCTTGGGAATTGTTTATGAAGACGGGTGGTTCCGTGATAAACTAAGGGCGAGTGAGCCCGAGATAGCTCTCTAATGCATTGGGTAACGCGAAGGAGTGAAACATTAAGGTTTCTCCGAAGATATTTAGGGAATATACTATGGTGGGTATTCCAAACCTAACCAAGAAGGTTACTCCCTACGTAAGAATGTTATGAATTCCTCAAGATACCTTTATGCCTTATGATTTCTATGATTTATTCATGATTTGATGAGGTATGTTAGAGTGCCTATGTTTTATGGGTAAAGTATGATTTCATTCTTATGTATATATGAACTCATGTTTCCTTTCCATATTTTTTTATAACCCTTAATAAGCTTTTTAGGCTCGTCCCAAGTTTTTTTGAAATGTTTTTCATAGGTAAAGGGAAAGGTACATGATATGATGATAGTGTCAAGGAAGTGTCAAGAAAGAATCCATGTTTTATTTTAAATATGTTTCCATTGATGGACAAAAATGAATACTATCTTTATGTAACCACTTTTTTTAAATGTGGAATGTAATGCAAGTTTTATGATCTAATTCTCTAAAACTCTAAACCTAAAAAGATCCTCAATGTGTAATCTTTTAATAACTCAAGATTAAGTAAGGTTTAAGGATGGGGCCTTATAATAATAATACTTTTTCATCCACTAAGAATCTATAATAAAATATAGTAGAAATGAAAAGCATGAATTTATAAGAAATGGTTAGAAAAATTTCAAAGGAGTACTCTTTAGAAAAATATTTTTAGGCAGAAGCTATTAACACTTCTTATCATTTTTAAACAATATTTTTATTAGTATATTCTTATAAAAATAATTTTATTGAATCTAGAAATTAAGGTATCGAAGAATTGGTTATATTAGTGTAATGTCCTGGATTTCCATGTTTTTTAATTATATTGAATTATTAAGAGTCTAAAAATATTGATGGCATGTGATTATGAGGCCCGGTGTTCCCAGAATGAATTTCTGGTCATTTTTAAGTACGTTTAGTAAACACGTGAGTGGCATTTTCAAACTTTTGAACCAGTGCTCAGATTGAAAATCTGAGGACACCATTGATTCTGCAGCGCTATGATTCACTTATGGTAGACTTTACATTGACCGTAGTAGGTCTAGAGAAAAAGTTAATTTTTGAAACTTTTAAAAGAAAGAAAATAAAATAACTTTATTATTTTATGTTTATTTCATATCCTCCAATGAAAAAATGGACTGTGGGACCAGTGATGTGTCAAGACATTAAATAGTTTTACCTATCATTCCTATGTAATGGTATCGTTGGAGGATTGGGAAGCTTCCAAATTAATGAGCCCCATTAATTCCCAACACCGTTAAACACCCTCCACATCTCATATTTATATGAATATTAGGGGGAGGTATCATCACAGCTTCTCCAAGAAAAAAGTGTGGAAGTTGTGCCGAGATTCCAAACACTTGGAGGATGGAGCCAATTCCGGTGAGTGGTGACAGTGACACCGAAACCCCAAACCAAAGGAGGACATGCAAGAAACGTCATTGGAAGCCTGTGGCAAGAATGAAGATCATATATCCACCTTCAATCATGGATGTTTTCCAATGGGTTTATGAGTTAGGGGTTTAATTCTTGTTTTAAATTCAAGTGATTTATATTGAACCCATTTTATCTTCCCTTTTGTTTACGAGCTAACGCGGAGGGAGCGGGCCTAATGAACCCAGCCCGAACCCTCCGCTACATTCCTACCCTTGCATTCCACCATGGATGACAACTGACATGGTGACACCGACCGAATTCAAAAGGGTGGTGCGCCAACACACACCACAAGAGGAGGCCATGACACAAAGCCGAAGAGGTCATCGGTGCTACTGACACTGGCCGACTGCAGAGGAAGTACGACACGTCGTCGCATCGCCGATGAGCACGGGGCCACGGCTCGTCAGCCGCAGAGGACGGAGGAGGAAGCTGGCACATCAGATGGCTACAGAAGGGGAGGTGGCATGACCAGCACGCCACTAGAAAATAGAAGCCACGACCGAAGCTGTGGTGGAGGTGGAACATGCTGCGTGGGTTCCACAGCGACTGGGTGGTGCCCACGTGGAGCCGCCATTTCACAAAACTGAATGACCCTTAGGCTGTTCAGGATACCAGGGGAAACTCTCCCCCTTACCAGCTCGGCAGACAACGGCAGGGCGACCCCCTTACGGTTCGTGGACCATGCGGCCGGGATGCCCTTTGCGGGCACCCCATACGGGCCAGGACACCCTTTGTAGGCTGCCCCCCTTGCTGGCCGGGCTGGACCTCGTCTTAGTGAGCCGAGCCCACCGCAGCCCAGCTTAGACTGGGTCGGGCGGGTGGGTCCGACCGAGTCGGACAGGACCTGGGCTCAATTAGGCCCAGAAATACTTAAAGGTCCATATATTGAGAACCAAACATCCGTTTGACGAACTGTCTATGGTGTTGGGATCCTTGGATTGATATGGTCCTTTTTGGTATACTTCAATTTAGTTTTGGAGATAGTTGGAGTATGGTTGGTTTGGATTGAACCTAAATCCAACCAGTCCCCAAGAGCTAAAAAGCTTATAACTCATAGACTGTGCATCCGATTGGTGCACCGTCTATCGCGTTGGAACCCTTATGACTTGACGGTACTTTGGGTTACTTCTTTGTGGATCTTAGTGGCGGTCGATGTATGAACGATATCTCGAGCGAAGATTCTATTGAACTTGAGCACACCAGGTGTGAGAAATCCAGTGGATGGAAGTGAGGTGAAGGTTGAAGATAGACCATACAGAGGTTAGTACCGAGAAATCATGTGTGGTTCAACCCCAATCCTGTGTGGGTTAGCGCTCAACGATCCTGTGTGGGTCAGCACATACTGATCCTATGTGGGTTAGATCCTGTGTTAGTCAGCATTCAGCGATCTAATGTGGGTCAGCGCATACCGATCCTGTGTTGGTCAGATCCTGTGTGGGTCAGTGCATGCCGGTCCTGTGTGGGTCAGATCCTGTGTGGGTCAGTGCTCAACGATCTTATGTGGGTCAGTGCATACCAATCCTATGTGGTTCATTGTGGGGGTTAGTTACCTATTGATATTGTGTGAGTTAGATCCTATGTGGGTTAACGGAGGTTAGTTACCTATAGATCCTATGTGGGTCAGACTCCATATTGTCAGAAGTAGTGCCTCTTGAAAGAAAAAGATGATCTAGCCTCACGATTAACCGTCTGTACTTATTTACTTCACTAATACCTGGTTTGAGATGAGACACAGTTTGAACTATGTATTTTACCTCTATAGTACTTCTATCTTCATGGTGTAACCTATGTGGTACTTCTATCTTTGTGGTGTTACCTGTGTGGTACTTCTTCCTTCATGGTGTAACATTTTTGGTATATTTCTCACATGTATGAGATGAGTACATCTTGATAACTTAGTTATATGTATGGGTAGATATCTAAGTAGAGTTGAGGTCTTGATTTGTGTATTTTCCTTTGTGGAATTATCGGATACCTATGGGGGTCTCAGGGTCCTTATTGAGTATCATTATACTAACCCATGCATGGGATACACACGCACCTGGTTTTGTATTGTGCAGATGATGTACAACGTTGATCAAGGCTGGGGGAGCCAGGACTGGATGCTGCTCAGAGGTGGACCATTTGGCGTGACATGATGTAAGGACTACTGATCGTGAGTTGTACCCACCCTTCATGTAGGATCCATGGTGGACGATCCAGGATATGCTTTTCACCTTTAATCTATTTTTTACTTTTCAGTTGTACTTATACTTTTCCAGTGGGGCCTATATTCCGGCCCCATTTTCTTTTATCACTCTTTTACTACAACAGTTTACTTCATGGTTTCATCTTGTTGCTTTCTTGTCTGTGTGTTTATATAGGTTTAAAGGCAATGCCTTCTCGTTATAGGGATACTCTTTTTCGGTGCTGGTCACCAGCACCTAGCCTATGGAAGGCAGGCTTGGGGTAGTCACGACACGGGCCCTAGGGGATGGGTCGTGACAATTAGAATATTTGGGTGTAATATTTTAATTCTTAACACAAAATATTCACTGAAAAAATTTGATTCAAAATACGATAAGAGTATTTTGAGAGGATATTCCAATTATAGTTGAGATATAGTGTTTATAAAAAAAATAAAAGTACCTTTTTTAATATTTCCTTGTTAAATTTGATGAAAATAATTTATAGTAAATAAAAAAAAATTGGATCAGGTTAAGGAATAGTTTAATGATGTTAACTTTGGTGAATTTGAAAATTCAGAATTGGATGAATCTATTGATAGGGAGAGTATCTCTCATAAACAAACATTAAAAGTCCATAAAGATCATCAAGTTGATTAAGTGATTGGGGATATTATAGCTAGTTTTAAAACTATAAATACATTAAGAAATGTTTGTGATTATCATGATTTTATTTCTAATTTTTTACCTCAAAATATTGATATAGTTTTTTCTGATTCAAAATAGATTATTGAAATTCATTAAGAATTAAATCAGTTTGACATGAAAAAGTTTTGAAACTTAGTTTAACTCTAAAGGGATCAAAATATAACTGGCCCTATATGGATATTTAGAAATAAGTTAGATGAATCGAGGAAAATAATTAGAAATAAAGAGAGATTAGTGGATCAAGGTCACAATAAATAGGGAAGAATAAATTTTGAAAAATCATTTTTACCAAGTTCTAGATTAAAATATAAAGAATTTGTCTTTGATATTCATCTCATTATGGAATTTATATTTTTCAAATGGATGTCAACAATGAATTTTTAATTGATGTTTTTCTAATTTTTTTAAAATATCCACAAGTCATTGAGAGTGAATCTAAACCTAATCATGTTTTGAAATAGTCAACTTTTTATATGGTTTAGAACAAGATCCTCAATCTTGGTATGATAGGTTGAAAATATTTTTTTTGAATAATGGTTTTGAAAATGAAATAGTTAATATAAATTTATTTATTAAAAGGGATTCAAAAGATAATTTAGTTGTTAAAGTTTATATTAATGATATTATATTTCTATCCTCAAGTTATTTTCTTTGTAATGGATTTTCAAATTTAACATCGTTAAATATTAACATAATTATTATGTTTGAATGAAAATATTTTTTGGGTATGTAGATAGTTTAATGGAAAGATGGAATTTTTCTCAATTAATCAAAATATGCTTAAGAATGGGTTAAAATCTTTGGTTTTGATCATTGTAAAAACTTAAATGTTATAATTATTACTTTATAAAAACTTTAATTTTTTTGTAATTTCTGATGAGTTCCTTATTGGTTGGGCATTGATATTGCTACATGATACTACTATATAGTGTTAGGGGATTTATGTTGGTTATAAAGATGAGAATTTGTTTTTATAGGATGACATATGATTTAACTTCTTTTTGTTGAGTAGATAAGTTCATATTTATAAGAATTCATCACATGTATTATGAATCTTATTAAATATTATCATTATGTGGTTTTAAATAATTAGTTGAGGGATTGGTATTTTTGTTAGCTCTATGACATAAGATTCATAATCAATTAGATTCTTGAAGAGACTGTGTGTGGATTGAATTTGTTTTCAACCAATAAGTTTTCTATGATAATAAGAAACTATAATTATCTATAGAAGAATTATGGAATAGATGAGTGAGTTGCTGGCATATTAAATGAGAAATGATGTTTGAGGAAACTTCTTGAAGATCCTGTCTTGATAGATTCATGTAAAAAAACTCTAATTATGATGATTATTGAGAAATAATAAAACAAATTAATGACAATTATTGGTGTATGAAGGAGAAATGGAAACATTATTTTATAAAGTTCTGAAAAGAATCCTAAGAGATGATGTAATTCATTTTGAAGCAATTTGAACAAGTAATGATTTTTTGGAGATAAAGAAGGAAAATGAAAGCGACCCAAAGTCACCTTGAGTTTCATATAAAAAATGGACAACATATGAATTCACCTACATTTCTATATGACTTCATGAATTTTTATATATATTTTTGATTTTCATAAAACATCAGCTATGGTTCATATGACTTCAGATTTCAATATTACATCAAAAATATTTCCTTATGAATATGGTGAAAAACTTTGATTTTGATAAAGATTTCACTTTACTTCATGATTTTTGTATCAATTCACAAGTCATACTAAAATAAAGTTGGACTAAAAATTGAAAAATGGATGAGCACATATGAATTTGGTGAATAGATCAAATGATTTCAACACTTACATTTTTTTGAGGATTTTGGTGAGTGATTTACTAAGTTCTCAAAATATTAAATATCCTGAAGAATAAATGAAATCATACAATGATATTGTGATTCCTTTCATAGATACAAATATTATGATCAATCATAGGATCAAAATTTAAGTAGTTGGTTTTGGTGTAATAGAAGAAGACGGAGCCCAAGATTATCCATGCTAAAGAAATCGAGATCATACTACTAAAAGATTTGAAAATAAGAGGCCATAACATCGTAGTATAATTGGTTATTTTGGACATCTTGGTTAGATTACAATTTAGCATTGAGAAATAGTGATTTGAAATCACTACATAGGTTGAGCTTTGTTTCATCACTGAAATGAAAAATATTGATGATAAAAATGGAACGGGCGATGTTGTGGTCCACACCTGGTGACTATTTGAAGATTCACTCAAATCTAGAAGTTGAATGGGGAATACAAAAGAATCACCATGTTGTTGGATATACCATGTTTCATGTGATTTAAAAATTTCTAAGGCCTTAGGATCAGTATAGAAGATGATATGTGATATTTCAATATCAATTGGATTCATAAATCCCAAAATGAAAGAGGATTTAAACGAATATTATTTCCACAAGATTTATGATGGAGATGAGCCTTTGTAATTAAAATAGATCTTGAGATAATCAATTGTTTATAAAGAATATTTTTTATTATTTATATAATATCTCATTTAGATGTACTTAAATGATCAATAATACAAGATATTTCATGGGTTCATATCGTGGAGGAAATATTTATCATAAAATATGAATATATATAAGTGAAAGAGAAATAAAAATTCTATTATTTAAACATTGAGAACCTTATAATGAAACTATTTTATATCATTTGTGTACAAAATAGAAGAATATTTCAACTTATATATGATTTTATATATAATTAAGAATAAATAATTGAGGATGACTACATTCAAGAGTTCTTGTACATAAAGTAAGTGCGAGAAGATGGCTAGTTCTATAACTACTACACTAAACTGAGAAAGTTAAAGTGATCCAAGAATCATGAATGTGTCCGAGAAAGAGGACATGAAGAGGAAAAGGAAAACAAACCACTACAACAAGATTTAGATTAAATCTAAGACATGTTTGAGGAGGTTCGAGGTAAGATCCATTATTAGGGACTATGCAAGGTAGCCATCAATCCAGCCGGGAGGGCTGATCCAAGAGAGACCACTATAATAAATAGTGGGAGGTTAGTAAATATGTGAGTATGTGTAAAGATAATTCAATGGTATATCATATCCCATAGTGGTGTTCCATGGAATCACGGTGTGGGACTACACCTTTATAACGACCTACATTAATAGTGGAAAAAATAATTACCATCGCACTGAATTATTTCAATAAAGAGTGGGATCATGTTGAGTCCTAAAAATATAAATACTTGTACCTAATTCCTTTTATATGATGCATATTCAGGTAAGGGTGAGTAATATAAAAAAGAGTTAATTAAAGAATTAATTTTCTATAAATGTTAAATTAGGAAACTTAAATTGTATAATGAAAAAAGGATCAGTATTTAACCCTATCCCCTCTCAGTTATCACACCAAATATAGTAGTGAATCTTCTCGTAGATTGAGTATTTATTCAGAGGTTGTGAAAATGAAAAATTTCATTGAATGAAATTATATACACTAGAGGTTACTGGTAGAGTTAGCTGATATTGTGACATCAAATTTTGAGATAAAATAGTTCAAACTTCAAGATTGTCTATGTAATAAAGGATCATGGGATAACTTCTAGAGTGACCATGAGCATTAGTTACATGCAATTATTGACTATTTGGAGGCATATAGGGTCCTGTATGCCATATCTATGATTGTATAGGTCATATCCAAGTTATATTTACCTCATTGAATATATTTTTACAAAGTGAGATAATGGATATACCAATGTATAATTTTTAAATTTGGACACAATAGTAATTATTTTCTAAGAAATTTTAGCAATAATAGTATAATTGATCTTATGGACCACCCTAAAAAGGTGGAGTTAGTAAAGGTCAACAAAATAATATTTTATGACCTTATAGTCCACTATATTTTTAAAGGTTATGAGGCATAGGATAGTCTATTAATTGAGGGTTTGTTTGGGGGTTCTTGATATAGATAGATTTATAGTATAGTTGTAGATGTGATGGATAGATCAAAGGTATACATAGTTATTATATGAATTTTTGTACCCCTTCATCCATTGTTTTCTGATATTTAAGCATCAAATTCATTTATTACTCACACACTTATCCAAGTAATAGATATTCATATAAAAAGGATTCATAGATCAATGGACTTGACAGGTCCAGATAGTGTATGATAAATACTTGTAGAGATATATAATTTGTGTGAGGTAGCTACGGGGAATGAACAATCCACATGACACTCTATAGATAACATTTCCATGTTAATATTGACATTTTAGAATTTTCCTAATGCATATTTATGAATGATATAACTATATTTATAGGATTAATGAGTTTTTCACTTCAACTTTTTTGGGATAAGTTTCTTATTAAATTCATATATAAAATCTTTTATTTTATAAGAGAGGAGGATCACATGAACAATTTTTTGATTGTTTTAGAATTACTAAAGAAGCATATATTGTATGGAAAATTATTGAAGTTTCACTTTTTTAAATTCAAAGTTCATTTTTGGACATGTTTTATTAGAGTAAGATACTGTAGTTAACCTATTAAATATTTAATCTATAATTTTTTAGAGGAAACTAAGGAATTTTACTGATGTGAAATGTTTTACAAGAATAATTAGTGTATTATAAGAGTTTTTTTCCAAAATTTTCTTGAATAGTGTCTCCTTTATCTTTTTGACTAATAAGGGATATGATTTTTTTGTTTAGTGTAATTCCAAACAACTTTTTAATGTTTAAAGGAGAAGTTCATGAGTGATCTAGTACATTGATTACCAGGGAAAGGGATTCTCAATGACGTAGATTATAATACATCTCATCATGTACTAGGGGGTTTTTAATGCACTAAAGAGAAGTCAATGAATATGGTTCGAGATAGTTATGTTCTCATGAATGTAATAATGCTTCCCATGATTTAGTTTTTACAGTCTTACAGTTGTGGTTTTCACAATTAATCTTAGGAGAAATTACTTTCCAATAGAATGATTTATATACTATATTAATAATAAAATTTTATTATATATTTTCCCAGAAATATTTAAAATTTAAACATAGAAAATGGTTAGAGTGTCTATAGGATTATAATTTTTAGACTATATATTCTATAGATAAAGGGAATTTAGTGGTAAATTCTTTAAGTAAAAGATCATATAATGATATTTATAAGGTGTTTAGTGGGGAATCAATGATTAATAGATAATTAAAGGTTATTAATCTTGATATTAGAGAAGTGGGAAATAGAAAATTTTTATTATAAATAGAGTTTGACTCTTATTTGGTGTATTGAGTGAATAAGTATTATCTGGGAGATCCTATGTCTCAGTATGTGTGTGATTTTATTATTCATGATGATGATATTGATAATTATTTTGAAGGTAGGGAGCATAAAATCTTGTTTTGAAAGTGATTATATGTTCTTAATAGACTTCATGAGGTGTGTTTCATGAGTTCCATTTCTTATCAGTGAAAGTGTATCCTAGAATTTATAAGATATAACAAACTATAAAGAGGTTGTTTTGGTGGCCTGTGATCAAGAGATCAATAGTTGAGTTTTTGGTGAATTGTTTTCCTATCAATGGGATAAGATTAGATATCAAGTACCACCTAGTTTTTTTGTAAACATTGAGTATCTCATAATTTAATTAAGAAGAAATTTCCATATATTTTTTAACTGTTTTAACTAATATTCCTAAAGGGTTTGATGTGATTTAGGTTATTTTGTATTTTCTGACTACGTTAGCTCATTTCAAATTGATTAAAGAGAAGAGTTCAGTGGGAATTACAATAAGAATTTATATATAAGGATCAATTAAATATCATGGTATTATCTATATGATGGTATCTATTTATGATTCTTGATTTACTTTTTAGATGTGGATAATATTTCAACATGATTTTGTAACCTAGTTGTATCTTATCATAATGTTTAACCATCAAATAAATGGTTAGATCAAGAAAATGATTCTGACAGTGGATGATATGTTAATGGAATGTGTTATAGAATTTAATGGACCTTAGTTAGATTATTTTCCTTTGATAGTGTTAGCTTATAATAAAATTTATCATTTAACCTTTTCATAAAACTATATAAATAAATATATGTATCAACTTTTTAATTATCATTGTTTTGGGTTGATATTGTGGAATGAGACATTATTAGACCTGAATTAGTTCCAGATACAATGGAATTATATTATATGACAAAAGATCCTATGAAAAGTTCTCAAAGTAGAAAAAACTCATATATCAATAAAAAGAGTATAACATTGGTGCTTCATGTTTCAGATAATATATATTTGAGAGAATATCCTTATCATGGGTAGCATCAGTCTAGATGATGTAGTAAAATTTATCAAAAGTTTATCATATTTACTCTGGTTATATATTTTATTGGAAATGTTTCATATTGATTGGCACTTAATTACGGTTTAATCATATTTAAGATATATTTTGTGTGACTTATATTAAGAGGTATATCCATCATCTATTTCATGTGATTTGTTAGGGATATATTGACATAGAATAATATAGAACTTGGGGGTGGAATATCCTATAGAGACTTGGATCATCGGGAGAAATTTTTATATAAATATTTCATTCATAAGAGTTTTATATAGAAATGGTGTAATTTTAGAAAGTAAATGATAGTGTGAATATTATATTAGAGTTCATTTCCTTGAGTTGTTTTAGTTATTTCTTTTGTATATAAAGAAGGTTTTTTTGAATGCTAGAATTTTATGGAAATAATTTTAGTTATTTTGATTCATTTCTTTGAATTTCTATGTTTAATATTATTTAGTGTGAAATGTTTTGATAGTTTGGAGAATTTAGAGGCTTATATTTTTAGTTTTTTGAGTTTATAAAATTTTTTAATGTAAAGGGTAAAATAAAAGATGGGTGGTTTTATAAGAAATAATCTAGTAATATTTTATCATTTAGATAATTATTTTATGGTCTATTTTAAAATAAATAAAAATATATCTTTTTTTTGTTTGTGATTGAAGAAATTTTGGAAGTTATAATGGGGAATTTAATTTTGTGAACTATTATATGGAATATAGTCAAATGGATAATGAGGATAATTGGATGTTAGTTTTAGAGGATTGAGTATGGAATTAAGGATTTTAATTTTAATTTTGAATGGTGAGAATTCACTAGTTGAAATTATTATTGTTCATTATTATATAGCTTTGTGAATTTTGGGGAGGTGAAAGTTCTCCCTATAAAATGAGAGCTTGGACATGATATTTTCTACAATTTTTATACATTCTCAATTATCAACTTATTAAGAGGTTTCTATGAGTTCTTTTTGTTTTTTATGGTGTGATAGATTAATAATGAAATATAAGGGGAGGATAATTATGAATAATACAAACTTATCTTAGGGTGTGGGAGAATCAAATTAATTTTCCTAAAGTAGCAAAGAGGATGACTAGGGTCGTCTCACTTGAGTATCTTTCTCAGTTGTTCACCTACTTAATCTTATTCTCCTAAACTAATTCTTTTTGGATATTTTTTTTATTTCTATAAAATAAATGGAATTTAAGAATTTAAATTTAATGCTAAAATGTAAACTAAAATGCATTGATAGAATGTGATTAGTAAATAAATAACATGGAATTTGTGGTTTGGTTTATGGGTTCAATCATTATCCTTATTACTATTTAAATTTAGTTTGATAGTTTAATCAGGAAATCTCACTCTTAGAATACTATTCTTTCATTTCGTGGTGTGAAATCTTGAATTCCTTAAGCAATATCAATTATACCTACTCCTGTAATAAAGGATGATGGAACACCACAATCGAGTGTGTGAGATCTTCCAGGACCTGAGTCAATGATATATCTCTTGATCCACTAAACGAATCAACTTCATCAAAAGAATAACAAATGTTTATTGTAAGGGAGGTAAAATATTTAAACAAATAATATAAATGAGTTTTAATTCTGTGTTATGGTGGAAAATTTCCACACCCATGTACTTTAATCTTTCTCTTTACAAACATTATAAAATATAATAATTTAAGTGTAGAATGAAATGGAAACACCACTTACCTACCTCAGGACAAGCCTCAGGTTATGCCCTAATTTTTGAGGGTAAGAGGTCACTATGGAAATAAAGATATAATAAGAAGAGAAAAAAGAAAAAAAAAAGAAAAAAATAGTAATAGAGAGAGAATAATAATAATAAAATAAAATAAAATAAATAGGAAAAGAAGTTAAAATAATAATAAGAAGATGAGAAGAAGAAGAAGTAGATAAGAAGAAGAAAATTGTTGGAAGAAATTATGTGGAAGAATGCTTATTGAGAAACACAAATGATTTTATTTAATAAAACTAAATATAATTACATTAAAAATAAAATATAATAAAAATAAAATAAAATAAAATAAAACAAAAATAATGAATAATAAAGTGTGAGAAGCATGGAACAGCATGAGGCCTCTCCTCCAGTGGTTAGAACCCCCCCTTAGCAGTTGGACGAGGGTCCCTTTTATAGGAAAGGAAATAAGTGGGTATAGGCCTTGGAAGAATATACCTTGTTTGGTGGGAGATTTGAAAACATAAATATTTAAAGATATTCCATTATTGAAAAATAAATATTTCAATATCTCTTGCAGATCAAGGGTGATTTTTAATGGTGTGGACTAGATCAATGGGGGAGAAGGGGTTCCTTTATGTTCATGGGATTTTCATGGATAGTTCCATGTGGAAATGGTTCTTAGAGGACGTGTCCTTGGAAGCAGGTGAAGATAATAATTAGCGGGCTTCTTCTATGCCTCACCCAACCTTCACAATGCCTAGATGTGTCAAAATGATCTTCATGGGGTTGAATATAGATCAGGAGAAGATATATGGTGATTAGAGGCAGTGATAGTGAAGATTAGATTGAGCCTAACATTATACCATGTCATATTGGGTGTCTTTCGGTGAGTTACAACGGCAGCCGATGAGTGTCGAAGGAAGAAAGCGGTAGAGCACGGCCGTGGGTCTGTCTCATGTACCAGAGAGTGCGAGCGATGTTTTTTTTAAAACATGAACAATATCATACATAAAATGTTCCTCACATTGAATCACAGATTTAGGGGCACACTTGTTTATCATTAAATTTGTGTGAGTAATCAATAATGTAGTAAGACTGGGGGTCAATGGATCCCCAATTCCACCATGCACTACCCTATGCCAGTGAGGCTCTCCTTCCACAGTCACGTGGGCTTGACCATTATATGCCTATTCGTGGCTACATACTTTGACACAACTATGCACTCTATAGGCCACCTATTCATAGGCTTGATTCTTATGTGAACTAATGACCTCATAAGGCCTTACCATGGGTACCTCATGGCTGTCATGGCCCTATCAGGCCTAGCTTGGTGCCTTGCAGAGCTCTTAGGTTGAGGTTCATTTGATGGGACAAATTTTTTTGGGAAAGTAACCTGCAATTTAAAAGAAAATTCAAATCACTATAAAAATATTAATAAAAAATTCATATATAAGATTAAAATCTGAAAAATAATATTTATTTATCCATTTCAATTAATTTTAACTCCTCAGATATAAATTCCTACTTTTTAATAAAACACGGCAATATATGGGATTATTCATTGAAAACTATTGGAAATCATGAACAAATCACTTAAAAATATGCATGAAATTTGTGTGTGTCAAATAAAACCACAATTTAACTATGATTGTGCTCAATCATTAAATATATACATTGAAAATCATGGGGCACAAATGTTACCGATATTCAAATTTCAAAGTGATGAAACAAAAATATTATCAATTTTAAATAAGAATTTAAAATTTCACATAAAATATCAATTAAATTTCTCAATTTTCAAAGAAATTATAAACTAACGTATATTTATTTTTCCCATTTGAAAATGATAATACTTATATTCTAATTAATTCATGTTCCTTAATTAATTAGTATTAAACATTCCAAGTTGTGATTTTCCTCTATTTAAATATTTCACTCATCATTCATGACATTAATTCAAGTAGAGTTATGCTCATATCAAGAGAACATGATCCTCATCTATAGGCTTGCAAAATAACTAATTTCTATACTTTTTAAATAAAAAATACAAATAAAATCATCGGTACTTTTCAATCAAGTTTATGATGAATTTGACGCTTAAGGTTGGAGGGAATTAATGTTTAAAAATTAAGGCTCAAGGAGGCTGTTAATCTCTTAAAACCTAAATCTTGATATCAAAAGTAAAATTATAATGATATTATCCCCTTTAAGTTGTAACAACTCCAACTTTCAAAAAACCCAAAGTGACATTCATGATCAAAATAAATAATATTGAATGATTTGTGCTCCTTGTTGAAAATTTCCCTATTTTTATACTTTTCTTTTTCCTTTTCAATGTAATTTTTCATTTTTTTCTTTTTAGAAAGGTATTATTATAATAAACCCCACATCTACTAAATAACCTCATATGATAAAAAATCTTCAATCAAGTAATGGTCATTTTTTATTCTTCTATGTCACAACCCACATTTTTTTGAATTTTTTCAATGAAGGGAAATTAGTGAAAATACCTTGTATGAAAAAAATAACCTTTCTTATTACCTATAGTATCACCCCAAAACATTTTCCTTACAATTAATTTCACCCCTTTTACCATGACTTTCAAAACCCATAAACTTTAACTTTTAAATATTATGCAAAATGCTAAGAGTAGGGTAGGAATGGATAAAAATGGATTGAAATGTGGCTCATTCCTAACAATGGAATTTATGGTCCCTATGGGCTTGACAATGATTAATATAGTTGTGGGTTTTAAGGATTTTTTATTTTAAAAATATTACACAATCATTTTAAATTTATTTTTTCATATTCAAATCTTTGATAAGTTCAAATGAATGTTCTAGTAGGTGTAATGTACCACGATCACTCATGAAATATTCTCTGGAATAAATGGGTCGTAATTGGTCTAAAAATACTCCTGGGAAAAAGAATATGATATTGTGAAGTCACTCAAGGAATTACTAATAATAAAAATTTGATTCACATGAATTTTGGAAATTTAAATCATAAATAATGATTAAGAAATTTCATTTACAATAATCAACCAATTCCCTCAAATCACGAGTCCTCATTTTCATATCCATAATTCACTTTAATCATTCAATTATCCATTTTAATTACTAAATATTATTATCATTAATACCTAAAACATAGAATCACATGATTCTTAAGAAGCTCATGTCTCCAAGATAAGTCAAGTAAAGCATGAATTAAAACATGGGAATGAAATTTTCAGTTTAAATATTAAATTAGGTTTTTGAAAAAATATAGATATTTTTAAAGTTAAAAATTATAAGTGAACTCCCTTTATTAGGAAGAAATTTAATTTTCTTATAATAATTGAGGATGAACTCTGCTATCATGAACCTATCAAATAAAATTACTGAATTGACCACAAGGATCATGAAATTTCATCTTAAAAAGATAAGAGGTAGTGGAGTTACATGTTGAACTAATCCTAAGATTGAATTCAAAATATAAATTCCTAGAAATAAAATAGTAGGATAAGTCTTGGTACTATCCCCCAAGTGGGCCTTGAATTTTTTTTACCTCTAGAGGGAAGTACCAGTTGTTATCTAAAGTTAGTGGATGAAACTTTTGGGATTCAAACCAACACATGTGGATTTTACCATCTGCAATATCTTCCTTATTAGTGCGGAAATACTAAAGTATGAGTTTACTAAATCCCCCCTTCACAATTAATTATAGCCTACAAGGTAGGGGTAGGTTGAATTATGGATCATCCTCATTTTTGTTTCTACTCGCACAATCTCATACTTCTTTTATAGTGCTAGATCAACATGGGATGCATAAATTGGAATTTAAAAAGTAGGGTCAGAATGTATTTTTAATTCGATAGAATTTAATCACAATGAATGTAAATATGAATTTCTCATTTCAATATGAGAAACTTATATCATGATTTCCTCTAGTTTAGGTACTTGGAATACTTTATGGGCCTCCTAAAATGTATGTTCATAAAAACTAGGGATCTATTTGTGTTCCTAAGTTGGTGAATGTTTGTTTTCTTCATCTTCATATAATGATAAATATGGGTTTACCAGGCTGAAAATTCAAATAATTTAGGTGTGGTACTTAAATCAGATTGAATAAACCTAGAAATTAAATAATCCAAAATAATATCATCTACCTTAGTTAGTTTTGGTTTAATATTTTTCAGAATGATGGGTGCCTTTTGATGTTGGACTTCTGTAGATAGAGGCAGGTAGTCAGGATGCTCCATCATTTATTCAAATTCCGCCAAATGGGTGTTGTATTCCTCCATATATAGTAATATGTTGTCAGGTGTTGATTATTTAATATTGTGTATGGGAATATCTCATTGCATTTCATATTATTTCTAATTACTCCAAAATTGAACTGATCCTTTTCCATATTCCCTTCAGTATGTGAATATTCTTTTTCACTCTTAAGCTCTTCATGGTACTCTTGAATAAATTTCATCAAATGGTTAGGCTATGGATACTCCTAAAGTTTTTCCTCAAATTCTTGGATTTATTCAGTGAAATTAGGGAAAACCAAGGGCACTTCCTTCTTGACCTCAAATATTTTATAGATATTTCAGTTTTCATCGACCATGATCATAAAATATTGAGGTGAGATTCCTGTATTTATGAAACTTTTCTTATACTTGATCTTTATCATAAGAGAACAAACTGTTTGTCTGAGGTCCTCCTCAGTATATTCTGTTTCTTATTCTTGAACCTATGAGTAATTGTTCTATGAATTGAAAAAATTATAATTTGAAAAAAATATGGAAAAATAATTTTTTAATGATTTCTTAATGTAAGAAAAAACTATCTAAAATGTGACAATAGAAAAATAAAATAAACTAATGTTTATCTCCACAGAAATAGAACCAATTTTGATGCACGCCAGTCTTAGGGAAGGGAAAAATAAAATTCATTTTCCCAATACAACATAGAGGCTAAAAATGGTCATCTCACTTGAGTATATTTCTCATCTGTTCACATTCTTAATCTAGTAAACCTAAACCAATTCTTTTTGGTTTTTTTATTTTTATGAAAGTAATGGAATTTGAGAATTTTAATGCAATGCTAAAAATTAAACTAACATGAAATGAAAAAATTTAATTAGTTAAGAAATAAATTTTCCATTTTTGTTTGGTTTATGGGTTCCATCATTCTCTTAATTGGTGTTTAAATTTATTTTCAAAGTTTAATAATAAAATATCACTCCAAAACTAGTATTTTTTATTTAGTGTTGTGAAATATTGATTTCCTTCAGTAATATCAATTCCACCTTCTCCTTTAATTAAGGTTGATGGAAAATATAAATAGAGAGTATGACATATTTCAGGACTCCACTCCATCATATTTCATTTTATCCACGAAACAGCTAAACATCATCCCATGAAGATCTTATGTTTTGTGGAATAAAGGGAAAATATTTAAGCAAAGAATAGAAATGAGTTTGAGTTTAGTGTTATGGTGGATAATCATGACACCGATGAAGTTCACTATTTCTCATCAAAAACTTAATAGAACATAAAAATTTAAGCACATAGTGAAATGGAAGCACAACTTACCTCACCTTGGACAAGTCATGAGTTAGACCCACATTTTTGAGGGTAAGAGGTCACTATTTAAAGAAATATAGAAAAATAATAGAAAAAAAGAAAAATAATGGAAGATAAAGAGAGAGAGAAAATAAGAATAATAAAATAAAATAAATGAAATATGAAAAGAAATTAATATAAGAAGAAGAATATGATAATAATGAGAGTTAGATAAGAAGAAGAAAAATGGTGGAATAAATTGGGTGGAAAAAAACTTGTCGGTAAACACACATGAATTGTTTTTATTAAACCTAAATAGAATTAGATTAAAAATAAAACTAAATAGAAATAAAATAAAAGAAAACAAAAATAAAGAAGAACATAAGGGGAGAAACTTCAACCAGCATGTGGCCTCTGTTCTAGTGGATGGAACTCCTCCTCAGTAGTGGATGTAAGTCTCTTTTATAGGAAATGCATGGAGTCGGTCTCATCCTTGGCTAAATATCCCTACTTTACGGGGATACTTGAAAATATAAATCTTCAATGATATCCTATTTTTGAAAATAGATATTCTAATATCCCCCTCAGATCCAAGGAGATATTTAATGGCATGGACAAGATCACTAGGGATTTGGGGGTTTATTTATCTCCATGATATTTTCATGGGAGGTTCTACATGGTAGGGGTGGTTGGAGGATGTGGAAGTGATAATGGATGAAGACGGTCTGATGTGGGCTTCCTCCATGTCTCATCTAGAATTTATAGTTCTTGGATGAGTTTAAATGATATTCATGGGGGTTTTATAGGGACCAGGAGGCAATCCCTAGAGATTAGAGGTGGTGTAAGTGAAGAGAAGACTGAGCTCTAGTTTTTTTGGTGTTGACTATGTCATCTTCTGATGAGTAGTAGTTGTGGCCGATGAGTATAGAAGGCAGAAAGCAGTGGAGCCTGATGATGAGTCTATATGAGGTTAGGGTGAGCAATAGAGAGGTATTTTTTTAAAACACAAACAATATTCCACATAAAATGTATTCCACATTTAAATTCCAAGTGGTGTGCACCCCTGTTTATCAATCAAGGTACGAGAAGAGCCAAAAATGAATTTGCACTAGGGGTTAGAGGACCCTCACATCACTGTGAACCACCCAATATTGGTGAGGATCTCCTCCCACAGATGCATGGTCTTCACCAACACATGCTTCTGCGTTCTTATGGGATTCGATCTATCTTTACACACCAAGTGACACCTATTCATGATCTTGTTTTCCCTGTGTACTCATGCCCTCGGCAGGCATTCCCTGGGGCTCCTCACGGTCTTCCAAGCCCAGTTGGGCCTAGATATGTTTATTGTGAAGCTCTTTGGGTTAGGTATATATTATAGGACCATTTGTTTTGGTAAATTAACCTTACAGTTAAACTAAAATTAAAATCACTGTAATAAATATTAATAAAAAATCATATATAATATTCAAACCCAAAAAATAACATTTTTTTTATCCATTTCATTTAATTTTAACTCCTCAAGTGTAAATTTCCACTTTTGAATAAAACCTAGGAATATATGAGATTATTCATTTAAAACCATTTTAACTCATTAACAAATCACTTAAAAATATGCATGAAATTCATGCATGTTTATGAATATGGAATGGATGATGGTGAATTGTTAAGGTAGGTGACTCTATAACTTTATTCCTTTGTAATATATTTGGATAAAAGTTTCCTAGGTTATATTTAACTATTGGTATAAACTTAATAGCACATATAAATCATAGTTTATATTTATATATTATAGGAAATTACTTATTATATTAGGGGTTATGCTAGTTAATTTTCTAAAATATCAAAGGAAGAGTTTTTCATAGATAAAATTCTAATTTTAAATACTGTACTCTGAGTATTATTTATATTATATAGATATGTTAGTTTTATAAAAATTAAATGATATTTCATTTGATATTCTTTGTGGTGTATTGATATAACATGGTGGCTTTCTATGGTGATATATTTGTGATTTTCTTTAAAATTTTATTATGAGGTGATAAGATCTTATTTATGAATTTTTGAATGTTTCATGACATGTTTCAATAGGAGTGTTCCATATTTGAATTTTAGAATTTGAAATTTTAGATAGAGATGAACAAAATACACGAGTATTGTATTTTCCACTATATTAGATATGTTTAGATTCATTGGAACATGGTATTTTAGTACTGTAAACCATTGTGTAGATTTGAGTACCATATCAATGTGAATTGCTGCAGAATCACATTGATTTATGAGATCATTTTTCATCTTGGTTTTTTTATTTAATTCTTACCCCATGTAGTTTTACTCCCATGAATAATTAAATTTATTCTACCCCTTCATGGGAATAGGGATTCTTTCTAAGCCATATAAATTTTTGTATTCAATTTTTTATTTTTACCCTACTTTTTCCCATAGCTTGAATATTTCTTCATTTGAGATCCCACACTTAATAGAATTACACATTCTAGAAATTGATAACTTTGATATAGAAATTTATGAGGGGTGGTGTAGAATTTATTTGAGGTCATTCCAGTTTATTATAGACTAGGATGAAGTCTATATAAGGGTTATTATGTATTGTGTTTACTTATAGATTTCCTTTAGATTAATCCTGGGTAGTATGGATTAGATTAAAGAATGTATAGAAGAGTTTATGAAGTATAATAAGGAACATTATTCAAGGTAATTACCAGGGTGACATTGTTAATAATGTTTCCAAATAATTCTATGTTTATATACGTGTGTTATATTTACTGATGGAACTTTATTTCTGGTTAATTTACAAAAAATTAAAGTTAATGAAAATGGTAATAGAAATTTATGTAATGTAAAAAATAATGTTATGATCATTTATATGGATATTGATGTATGATGGAATTAATTTCAAGGTTATTATGTTGGATTCTAAATTATGGATAATTATCAATGGTTCTTCATGGTAATTATCAATAAAACTTGGTAATAAATTGTAAGGGATTATATAACCCATATGATTATCAAAAGTGTTAATTGTTGGTTGATATATATACCAAAATTTCTTAATGATGGGGTGTTGTGGTTAATAGATATTTTAGAATGAGGATTATGTATATACGATTTTTTTATTTTATTGATTAATGATGTAATCTCTTCACCCACTAAACTACGACTACCAATGTTTTGAGGCTTGGTGTGACAAACATCTAATAGGAGATATAGATTTCTATATGTGTATGGAGTCTATTTCTAGTTTCCCCTCTCCCATGAATAGTTTCAAGCTCTAAAGATAATACATATAATAATTTGAGAAAAAGTGTGATTTCCACTAGGAGTTATCATACATGTATTTTCTTTTGAATTGGTAAATTCCTTATAGTGTATGTTATTTGAACACACATACATTTTTTGGTGAGGGGGATTATGGTGAGATATGAGTATAATTTTAAAATATTTTATAAATAAACCCAAGCTAAATATACATAAATAATACATTGATACTAGGATTTAATCAGTACATATCTAAAATAGCCGCACAACTGGAGGATTGATAGGTTTAGTTTCTTTAATATTAGCAAAATAAAAATCATATTTTACTAAACTTGAAACATTTTCTCTAAAATTATGCCCCTCTAGACCATTTTCATGATATATAACATGAAATAATCATCTTTATAACCTGTGTATTGGAAACATAAGAAATGGGTGAACTCAGATTATGAGAAAGGGAAACAATTATCAAATAGTAATAGATCATAAACATGGAAAAGACGATGAGGAAGACACAAATATAATAATAAATATCAAAATACCTTATATGATAATCATTAAACATTTTATAGTAACATAATATCATAAAAACTTCATTAAAGAAGCATAAATGATATGAAATGGATCAAACACATCTCAATAATCATATAACATGGTATCATGAAATAAAAGAGAAAAATACTTCAAAAATGAGGAATAATCCTGAAAAAATGGAATTTCATGGAAACAAGATGCATCTTGAGAATTTAACATATTATTTTGAACTACTTGGAAATGTGGCTCAAATATAATAATTGAAAAACTATAACAAATAAAATCTACGTGCCTTCTTGGGCTTGGGATAATCCTCCCATATACCCTTAATATTTTGATAAAACATCCCATGTAACCTTTTTTCATAGGGATAAATCCTCCAGTTTTCCCTTTTGATTGGGATAAATCCTCCCATGTATGTCCTTACCTCAGGATAAATCTTCCCATATACCATATGGCTTGAGATAAATCCTCTTGTGTACCTCATTGTCTTGGGATAAATCCCTATGTATACCTCATTGTCATGGGATAAATCCTCCCATGTATCTTTTGGATAATGATAAATCTTCCCACTTACCCTTTTGAGATCATGATACATAAAATTGTACCAATTAATTAGAGGGAAATATAAGACCCCACCCATCATTCTCTACAGATACGCATTCCATAAAAAAAAATCATAAAAAATCTTAATGAACCCCTGGAAAATGAATGGGTTTCTTAAACATCCAAATGAAAATAATTAAATTTTTATAGAGAACCCATGAAAATAAAATGTGTTTCATAGAACCTAAAAATGGTATAAAATAACATCATGAATGAAATCATTTGAAATCGAATATGTGATAACCCAAAATAATCACATAACATGAACAAAAGAAATTATAGGAGATCAAAGCTCTCTTTTTATAAGACAAATCATGTCATAATAACATATAGTGGGTGATCAAAATACCACTTCATAAATTACAAACATTTTAGGGTAAATAAAATATAAAATATTAAAGTTTAAAAAACCATTGAAAACATTAAATTATAAATTACTCTTAAAAACAACTTTTTGAAGGGAAATAAAAGAAATTTGGAAATCTTAATATAAAGAGTTCCAAATAAAATATCCCCGAAAATAAATAAAGGCTATCAATAAAAAATATTTAAAATACATTAAAAAATTATAATTTTAAAAAAATATTTAATAATAGAACCCTGAAAAAGATGTAAAATTTTCAAAAAGGGAAAGTGTAATTAATATGAAAACAGTAATTTTTGAAAAGAATATTCAATAATGGAAACCTTAAAAGGATGATTTTTTTTCAAAAATCTGAGTGAAAATATTATGAATATTTTTTTAAAAATAATATTTAATAATGTAACCTTAAGAAAAAACATAAATTTCATCAAAAGATGATGTGGAGTGGATGATATTTTTTTAAAAATATGGAAAACCCCTTTAGTATATTTCGAAATAACCATGTTGAAAACCCACATAATTAAAAGGATAATTTTTTTTGTTACAATTAATTAAAGGGAATAAATTTATCATTGGAGATAAAAAAATTTTAAGTTCAAACTATGTAAATTAGAGAATTTTATGGATGCGAAAACATTGATATGGAAGATGAATCCATTAAAAGAAATGTGAATTACTTTTAACAAAAATTCATTTTATCGATACTATAGAATATTAAAGGAATAATAATTTGGTGTGGATAATTATTTCCCAATAGAATAATGAAAAAATACAACATAACATCATAATATGTTATAATATATCAATAATTAATTATTATAGTCGAGGAAGACTGATTATTACATAAGGAAAATATTTGAGTCACAAAAACCCCTTAAATATTTATAACTTTCGAATAAAAACCCAATGAGAGTTAAAACATTAAATAAAACATTTAATATCACGAAATATAATATGTTAATTTAAAAAAAATATAATAGGTTAATATTTTCACCATTTAAAATTAATCATGGTTTTAATCTTAACCATGTCTTAAGGCATTCAAAATTTTGACAACAAAATCCTTATAGCCTATATAAAAATTCATTCAAAACCCCATACAAGGGAGAAGTTGGGACTAAACATAAAACTCCATAAAAATATATAATCAATGAATTTTTTTTATCAATTAGGAAGTATAAAATCTACTTAAATATGTATTGGTTCATAAATACGAACTATGTCTCTTTGAAATTAAATTGAGACAAAATTCCTTACCTTGTTCTAGATTTGTTCCGTGCATATGCTTAACTTCCTGAATGACCAAATTAATTATACTAGATACATTATAATGAACCTCATACTTATATATATAATTTAATATGGATCATTATTATCATATTATTTTTATTTTTTTATATATTTTCTCTTTATGTTTGTGTGAAAATTGAATCGGTGTCTGCTTTTTTTGGTAATCTTAGCAAATGAAAATGTTACTTTAATAATAAGATTAATAGTTAATACAATATATTAAAAAACATATAATAATATTTATTTTAAAATTATATAGTACTGAAATTATATTTCATGTTCCCATAGTCATCCATAATCATTTTTTAAATAAATGTTTGTGTAGGTGATTAAATAAACCCAAAGGTATGCAAGTTCATCATTCCCATTTATCAATTCTTGAGAGGGGGAGAGACTGAATATTAAACTAAAATTTAAAAATAAAATTTAATTGATATATATAATATTTATTCATCATTAACACCATTAATACTATCCATGAATGGTAGTAATGAAAAAACAAACATCTCTTTGTGGAGGTGGTAGTATGCAAAACACACTAACGACGTTATTTTATTTTTCTAAGTGGATGAAAATGAATAAATAATGGCTGTAAAATTAATATAAAAGAACCAGGTTTAATAATGATACTTATTTCATCATAATATTATGGTTATAATATATTTTAAATAGTAATATTAAAAAGAAAAACTTAAGAAGGCAATAATACTTACACTTGAGACTTGATCATTCCTTGGAAGTTCCCTTGAAATTGAAGGGATTTAGATAACTATGAGTGAACAAGGGATTATGTTTATAGTATAGGTTTATAGATATATTATAATAGAATATTTTAAATTTTAAAATATATGGTTAGGGGAATATTTTAAGGGTGGTAGTAGTACCATTTTATAAGATGAGATAATGCATACTTTTTAAAATAATCATCATTTTTCAATAATTTCATGAAAATATTTAGGGGTCAATGAATCCAAAATTAATAAATAAGGAGTGCGGAACAACTTAATATAAGAAATACTCTCATAAATTGATTTTGAAACAAGTTAATTGGGATTTATGCCATTTTTTTGAAAAATTTACTTTTACCCCAATTAAGTTTTACCATAAAAATTAATTTTCATCCTTAGTAATGATTGTTAATGAAAAAACTTAAGATTGGATCCTTATAAATTATTTTAAGAATATGATTTAAAATTTTAAAATCACGTCAACACCGAAAATTTATAAATCTTTGAAAAGTAAATTTTAAAATAAACATACTAAATCACATAAAAAACATTTTTTAGAAAAATTATGTTTTACGATTTAAATTTATTGATAAGCTATAATTATCTAGGATACTTATTTTAATGTAATAAATTTATTTAATATAAAAAATAAATGGTTGGAGGCTTTCAAATAGATACAAAATTAATTTTCACCATCTTAACAAATATTTAATGGAAAATACTGAAAATTGTTTTTTAATTGAAGTAATATTGTAATTTAGTTTCAAAAAACACTGGACCCCGAATTATAAGTTCAAGGAATATTTTTAAATTCATTATTTTATTACTTAAATAAATATTTTATTAATTTTTTTTAATTTTCTTGGATAAGCTTACATAAATATAAAATCATCAAATGCATAATTTTCTCAAAAACTATATTTTTCGACTGAAAATAAACCTTTTCATAAAAAACTAAAAAACGTTTTCTAAGAAAATTTTTATTGAGGAATTAAAAAATAATTTTTTTTATAAAATTTAAATTCTAAAATTTGTAAATTAAACTTTTAAAATAAAATACCTAATATAATGAAAATTTATTTTATTTAAAACAAACTTTTTCAACATTAACACCTGTTATCTATATACCTTTTGAAAATTTAATGGTATACCATTTTAGTATTTATTATAGATTTATTAGTAATTTTATCTTATTACATCTTTTTTTTATTTATGTCGGGTGTATATTTTGACATAAGTAATAGAACAGAGTGGATATTTTAAAGGATCCAAAATATTAGGTTGTTACGCAAACCTCCTTTAATAAATTGCATCCTCACAATTTAAGTCATCACTTACTAAAAAAGATATTTAAGGGTATTAATAATATTTTTATTAATCAAGATTTAATTTCTAATATTCTATCAAATTTACTAATTCAGGTGATATTATAAAACTCATCTATTCTTTTCTAATAGGGATATCCAAATATTGAGTTAGTTTCTAACCATTTGAGCTAAACAACGTTCATGATTATAGATCATAACTTCTATAATGGAGTTATTTTCCCAATAGGGACCATATTCATCCTTATAATGAGAAATGATCATATGTTGATGTGAAATATGAATTATGAGTTCTTTATTATCACAATTGATGTTGAATCCATATAAAAAGAGTTATTAAATGCCCCAAACCACATTAAATTTCCCTAAAGAATGAATTAATAATATTTAGATGAATAATATTCCCATAAACATTATACCATGATAAAATAATAATAGAATATAATATCAAATCATTAGGGTGTTGGTTTGAAGCTCTTATAAAATATCCTATGCTTACAAGGGTGGCTGGAACAATATTCCAATTGGATATATACAAATTTAGAGTGGAGAGTGAGTGTATATCTTATGCTTTTTTCATGAAATACTTTAAAAAGTAGAGATAACATAGTATTTCCATTGTTTCATTAGTTTAGGAGGTTGACAATCTTTGTAATCCTTGTTCGATATTGGGTCAGGGCATAGTTTTTCATACTGACTAAACTTAAGACATTTTAGGCATTATACATTATTCACCCCTATTTTATTTACCATATTCCTCATCCTAACTCTATAATCATGGTCTATATGGGAAATACTTACACACTTTAAATAATTTCCTATTCCTATAAGACATTACCTTGGGAGATACTTCCCACATTTTTTACATGTTGGAAGTTGAATATTTTTTCCTTCATCATATTCAACACATTATCTTCTATGAACCTCTATCCTTCTCTTCTTGAGTGATTTAATATGTTTTGAGAGACTCAATTAATTAGTCATAAATCAATATTTTTGAGTGATCATAACTATAATGTTTTCAATGTTGGCTTATATCCTACTTGGTTTCTCATTACTATATTGTACACCATTCAAATTATCGACTTGGTTTCTCATTTCTCATACCATATCTGAAGCCAAAATAATTAATCTTGAGAGACCAATATTTACATCATAAGCGAATTATAAAAAACTCATCATCAAATTGTGTTAATATTTGAAAATATAACATTATCTTTTAGTTCATCCTAAATAACCCTTGGTTCAATCTGGGTTTCTTTAGGATTGGTACTTCCATACTTCATATACTAATTCTGTATCATTATATATCCATATTAATTTATTTTAGAAATTTATTTATCAATAAAATAATATCCCACATGAGTGTCAAATCAAGTGTGTAGTTAGGATTATTTTTCTTGCCCTAGGAGATCATTGAGTTAACACTTAACTTTCCCTCTACAGGGTTATTACCCCTAGTTACATCTATGCCAAATCCTATATCAATTTTTAGTGTCTAGAAAGGGATATATTATTAGGGAAAACCTTCTACTCAAGACATTACTAATATTTTAGGATATCATCCTATACAGGGACTCATCCCTTATAATTTTCCTAGGATATTCACTATAGTTATCTTAACTAATCTCCAAAATTAACTAAACTAACATCCAAAAATAACTTAACCTTTCATTTTCTAAAAATTAAAGCAACCCTATCTAAATATATATAAATAATACATTTATAAAGTGATTTAATTAGTAAATTTCACAAATAGTCTCACAACTCTAGGTATAATAGGTTTAGTGACTTGGAAATTAGCTACATAAACATCTTCTTTTACTGTGCTTGTAAAAATTTCTCCATAATTGTGCTATTATAGACCCTTTTCAAGATATATCACATGAAATTATCAACTTCATAACCCAGTTATTGGAAACATAATAAAGGGGTGAACACAAATGATCAGTAAGGAAAAAAATTCTCAAAGAGTAATATATTTTAAACATAAAGGTGAATGTGAGGAGGGCATAAATGTCATAATAAAAGATCAAAATACCTTAAATGGTAATCATAAAACATGTTAGAGTAACATAACATAAAAAACATCATTAAGGAATCATATAAGATATGACATGGCTTAACCACATCTCAATAATCCTATAACATTTGAACATGACATAAAAGTGTGGGACACTTTGAAGACAATCCATAATAATAAAAATTTAAAATTTCATGGAAACAAAATGTATCATTAAAATTTATCATAATTTTATGAACAATATGTAATTGTGGCACAATCATAAGAATTGAAAAATTATAACAAATAAACTCTATGTGCCTTGCCAACGAGCCCGTACCCGAGTGGTAAGGGATCCTTCTTGGCATCCAAGAGACTGAGGTTCAAAACTGTGTGGAGGCGATTTTCTGGGGTTATTGTTGCAGCACTGTAGCATTAACTGTTCAGTACTATAGCATCCAAAACTATTCACCCGATTTGGGCCTTTGGGCCACCGGTTTGGGCCTATGGGTCTCCAGGGCCTTCGAGTAATCAAAGGCCTTCGGGCCACAAGGCCTTCGAGCCACGTAGACCATGGAGTATCAAAGTTCACACAGAACATGCCCTAGAAGAGGATTATAGTAACAAGAGTAGCAACCATCAGAAGTAGAGTTAACCGGATTGGAAGAATGAGAGGGTATGGCAGCCGCCATCGGGACCAGGCACCGTGTAGCTGTGTACGGGGAAATGCTAGCCGATCAGAAATTCAAGGTGGGGAGCTAGGTGATAAATGATGCAGAAGCTGGGGATGAGCAGTTCATGTGGGCTGGGCCTACAGGTCATGTATTGGGCATGGTATGCCTCTAGGCCTTCGGGTTATGTATTGCGAGTCAGTCGGGCCATGTTCCCTGGGCCTACGGGTCATGCACAGGTTCCCCTTCAACCCTTAAAAGGCAGATTATCCATAATAAAATAAAAAATAAGGACTTCGGGCCATTCTAGAAAACTCTATGTGCCTTATTGGGATTTAGATAATCCTCTCATATACCCTTGGTCTTGGGAGAAATCCTCCCCAATACCCCTTTGTTTTGGGGAGAAATCATAATGTGTAACGTTTTTATAAGGATGAATCATTCTATGTACCTCATCACCTTGATATAAATCCTCTCGTATACCCTTTGTCTTGGTATAAATTCTCCCATGCCCCTCATTGGATTGAGATAAATCCCCCCATGTACCTTATTGGCCTAGGATAAATCCTACCATATACATTTTTTCTTTGCATAAATCCTCCCATACATGCTTTTGAGATCATAAGACCTAAATAAAAAAAATCCCTTAAAGGGTGATATACGACCCAACCTATGACCATATATACATACATTATCCATAAAAAAATCAATCATAAATGTATCTTAATGAACCCATGAAAAAAGAATGGGTTTTTTAAAAATCCAAACGTAAATCATTTACTTTTCATAAAAAACCCATGATAATAAAATTGGTTTCATAAAATATTTAAATGGTATAAAATAACATTATTAATTAAATAATTTAAAACAAAAAAATTATCACCCACAATAATCAAGTAACATGAACAAAATAAACCATAGGATACCAAAACTCTCATTTATTAAAATAAATTATATCATAATAAAATATAGTGTCTGATAAAAACATCACTTCATAGAAGAAAAACCTTGGAGGATATATAGAATTGAAATTACAAAAGTTTTCCAAAAAAACTTTTAAAATATATAATTACAAATCACCTTCAAAAAAATATTTATGTTAAGGGAAAGAGAAAGATTTTGTAAATCATAATATAAATACATCCAAATAAATAATCCTCAAACAACATACAGGTTATAATAAAATAAGAATTGAAAATACCTTGAAAACAATTACTTTTAAAAATAATATTTAATAATGAAAACATGAAAAGGACATAATGTTTTTAAAATTGTGAAGTGAAAATATATTTAAAAATATCACTTTTGAAAAGCATTTTTAATAGTAAAACATGAGAAGGATATATTTTTTTCAAAAAGGGAAGAGAAAATATTATGAAAAATATTTATTTTAAAAATAATCTTTAATAATGGAACCATAAAAGGAATAAATTTTATTAAAATAAAATGTGAAGTGGATGATAAAACTTTTATTTTGTAAAAATGGAAAAACCTTTTAAAAAATTTGAAATACCCTTGTGAGAACCCAAATTTTTAAACGGAACAAGAAATATTTTATTTATGAGGAATTAAGGGGAATAAAAGTATCATTAGAGATAAAAAAAATTTGAGTTTCCATTAGGTAGACAAGAACATATGGGGGAATTTAAAGTGTGGATATTGAAGAAATATACTTTAAAATAAATGGAAATTATTCTTAACTAAAATTAATATTTACAAAACAATAGAATCATCAAGGAAGAACACTTTGGAATAGATAATTATTTCCCCAAAACATAAGGTATAAATACAACATAAAATTATCATAGTTTATAATATAACAATCGTGAAAGATTATAGCCAAGGAAGAGTGATTATGATAGAAGGAAAATACTTAAGTCAGAAAAAACACTTAAAAAATTAGAACATTTGTATAAAACCCTATAAGAGGGATAAAATTTAATAGAAAAATTAATATCCAGAAATATAATAGGTTTATGATATAAAATTAAAATATTTTTGTATTTACACTATTTAAAAAAACATTGTATACAATATAATCATGTATCAAAGGGGTTCAAATTTTTGACAAAGAAACCCTTACCACCTGAGTAAAAATTCATTCAAAACCCTATAAAACAGAGAATATGGAATTAAACATAAAAAAAATGAATGAAAGGTAGTCTGTAAAATTTTATATCAACTAGGAATTATACACACATCTTAAATAATAATCGGTGAATAAATACAAGCTTTTTCACAATGAAAAGAAATTGAGATCAAATCCCTTACATTGTTCTATATCCATTCTCTGTACACACATAAATTATTAAATAACAAAATTAAGTTTATTATATTTCTTATTTGGAACCTTATTATTCTCTATTTAAATAAATAAATAATATTTATTTTGATATTATAGTTATTTATAATATAGTTCCTCCTTGTGTTTGCATGAAAATTGAATCGGTGTTAGCTTATTTTGGCAATCCTAGTGAAAAAAATGTTATTATAATAATAAGTTAAATATTTAATATAATTTTATAAATTTATATAATAATAATTTTTTTATTAATATATTATAATAATATTATTTTTCATCTTTCCATTATCATTCATAATCTTGTTTTAAATCATTGTTCACATTGGTGGTTAAATCAACCAAAACTTGAACTGCTATAACTCGATTGATGAGTATTGTTAAAAAGGGTTTTCTTTTGACATAATATCATTATAATAAAATTACCATGATATTATTTTTATTTATTTATTATAGTGAAAGATATTTTAAGTTTTTTAGATAATTTATGAAAATCTAATAAAAATAGAAAAACATTTCATCATGGTGGTAGGAGTCCTCATGTATAAATATTTAGAATTCTAGTTTCTCAATAATTGAGATTGGGTGAATGTGGATATTAAAGTAAAATTTGAGAATAATAATTGCATGAGATATAGGATAATTATTCTTCATTAAAACCATTAGGATGATCTAGAAGAGTGTGAATGAAAAAAACGATGCCACTTCAAGGACGTAATTGATTTCCCAATACACTAAAAATGTTTCTTTATTATTATATGTGGATGAAAATTTATAAATAAGCATTATACCAAAAATATTACAAAAACTAATTATAATAATGATAATAAATTCATCATATTATTATGTTTTTAATATATTTAAAAGATTAATATTATGAAGAAAAACATAATAAAGAAATAATACTTACATTAGAGACTTGATCATTCCTTGGTAGTTATATTGAAATCGAAGGGCTTAGGATAAATATGAGTTACCAAGTTATTTATTCTAAATAGGGTTTTATAGTGAGTAAAATGGTATAGTTTCAAGGAGTAAATTTAAGGAAAATTTATTCTTTGAAGGGTGGAAGTGTCACCCTTTTATAAGAGGAGAAAAGGGTCACTTTTGGGAATACTCATCATTTTTCAAAAATCTCATGACACTATTCAAGATTAAATGACTCAAAAGTGTAAAAATTGAGGGTTTGAGACAATATAATGTATGATATACTCTTATACATTCAATTTTGAGACATGGTGAGAGTGATTTAAGGATTTTTGGTTTTTTTACTTTTAATAATTTACCCTAATTAACTTTAATCTTGATAATTTATTTTTTAACCATAGTAATTGAAATTAATAAAAAAAATTAATATTTTATAGTTTTACCAAATTTTAACCTTCTAATTTAAAATTTTATAGTCATGTTAACATGTAAAATTTATAATGGTCTGAAAAGTTAATTTTTAAGTAAACAGACTTAATCATGTAATTTTTATAGAAAAATAATGTTTTCATGATTTAAATTAATATATAAAATATTATTATCATGGATATTTAGTTTAATGACTTAAATTATTTTTTTTTAAAAAAATGTATGAGTCTTTCAATGTAATCAAATATTAATTTCATCATCTAAACATTTATTTAGAGGAAAAGTTCGAAAATAGTTTTCCAATAAAGTAACATTTTAATTAAGTTTTAAACTTTTTTGGACATATAATTATAAGTTCAAATAATATTTTAAAATCTATAATATTATTCATTAAATATAAATTTTATTACTTAAAATTATTTGTAATTTTCTTGGATAATCTTACTGATGAGAAAATCATAAAAGGTACAATTTTCTCAAAAACCATATTTTATAATTGAAAATCAACATTTTTAGAAATATGTAAAAAATTATTATTAAGTAAATTTTGATACGTAGGATTAAAAAATGAATTTTTTTTATAAAATTTAATTTATAAATTTTTAAAATTTATCTTCTTGAAGAAAATACATAATACAAAGAAAATAAATTTTATTTTAAATAACGTTTTTCAATATTAACTCATATTAATTTGTTACCTTCTGAATATTTAATGGATTATCAAATTTCTATTTTTTATAGATTTATAAATAATTTTATATTATTATTATTTTGTTTCTTTATATTGGGTGTAGCTAGTGGCAAAAAATTTAGAACATAGTACGTATTTTAAAGGATCTAAAATATTGGTTCATTACATTATCAATAATTATTCAATTTAATCTTTTAATGGAGTAGGAATTTATAGATAGTAATAATACACGATTAAGGTATTAGAGGTTTTATTATAAGGGTTGATAAATAAACAAAGGAGTATGAACTGAAATTTCATCCTTGAAATGGTTCTACGGTGTGGGGGTATATGTTACACTGTAGTGGTTCAGTTTATAGGTTTGTCTCTGGAATTATCAGATAGATTGAAGCATGGTGTTTTGTGTGGATAGTTTGGATTATGACAATTTTTATATTACATCATGGACCCTTAGAGTTACACTATAGTGTAATGGAGGTTGATTTCAGGGGATTTGTTATATTAGGGGTCTCTAAATATTGGTTATATGGTTACTGATTTGTCTTGGTATTGAGGATTTTATTTTATTTTATTATGGGAGGTTTGTGATATTTTTCTTGATTTTATAATGTGGATATTTTTGGGGATTATATTTGTGGATATGTTATTTTTGGAGGCCCTATGTCATGGCTCTTGTGTTTTTTCATGGTTGGGTTTAAAAGTCAGAAGGATGTGCTGTGGAGGTGAGAATTGCACTGTAGTCGATACTTAGTTTTATTTTATTTAGTGTTTTATTGAGTTTTTAAATGATGTATAAGATTTTTTACTTGTAGATATAATTTTCAACTTTATCCCTTATGGTGAGGACTATCAAGTTTCACCTAGGTTTGGTGTTTTTCCTGATCAATGTACCATGATATTTTCCCTTACATAATGGTCTTTGGTTTTTCCAGATCATGTATAAATTCAATGGGACAAACTAAAACCCTATTATTTACTTAATTTCTCCCAAAACTTGGGAAAATAACATGACACTTTGGAGAATTTATACATTCCTTGAATCAGAAATGTCCCTTATCTTGTATATATTTATTGTTGGTGATCTCAAGGTGTGTTATTCCATCTCCTTCTGAGTTCCCTTCCAATTTTCCCTTTTGAATCCCAGGAAGTGGAAATGGCGTGATTTGGATGGAATTTCTGTTGTGATTTTGTTAAGGGGTTTGTTTTATTTTGGTTATTGTGGCTTCCCTAGTGTGGTTATTTCCTTATGATCATCTCTTTTTCACATTGTTAATATAATGAAATTTGTGATGCTTCGGTTAATGTAGGGGATTCAAGAACCCAATTCTATTTTTTTGTATAATGTTATATTAGATTATTTTTTATTTCTTTTAAAAGATGGTTAGGATTGGATTATTTATCATAATGAACTAGAATTTAAAAATTGATGGGAAAGTCGGTTTTCATATGTTTTTTCTTTTTTCCTTGATGTTGATCATATACTTGAGATGTTCACTACTATTACTAGAAAGAGTTGATGTTGATAACAATTTTTTATGTTGAAACTATAATTTATCCGTTAAAATCAACTCTCATAAAATATAATTACCTAAAGTTGGTAAGAAATTAGTATTTTGTGAAATCTGGAATAACTTTAATGATTTTTATATAAGACACATTGAACTAACATGACAACATGATGATGAATATTTATATATATCTATTGTTAATTTTTTATTGTGTGAGTATTTTTGTTTTTCCTTATTCCAGTACTGTGATAGTCAGGGGGTTGGTTGTAGGATTGGGCCTGTGTGGGGTAATGGTGCTGCAATGTTTTACAGCTGGTTAAATTATGGGTTGGTTTTTCTATGGGAGGTTTGATATGGGATATATTTTCCAGTGAGGATGTGAATTATTTTTTTGAGTAGTGGTGGTTACTCATAAGAAATTTATTGGGATATTGGAATATGTTTTTTAGTTGGGATCTCACTATAGTTCCAGGATTGGGGAGAGAGATTTTTGAAGTTTTCACGGGATGATGGTATGACTGGTTGTTGTTATTTTATTTTTAGTTACTTGGTTGTAATGAAAAATAATATGTTAGTGAGAAATTATAAATGGGTTAGGATGGAATTTAATTGAATCATGGGTATAAATAAAGTAATGATGCATGGAATAGTAAATGGTTCATGGATATAACTAACACAAGGAAAGACTATAATCGTTATTAATTAATAGTCGAATCAAATGGATTAAGGATTGAAAATTGGTTTTTTTTGTAGAAAAAATGGAATTGGTTGGATGATGGGATTTAGTAGGTAATTATAATAGTTATTGTGTCTATTTTTTGGGGATTTTTTGTTGGTTGAAATGTTAATATGGAAGAAAATAAGGGATTTATGATGGTAATGGTTTAGTGGGAGTATTTGGATTTAATTGGTTTTGTTTGGTGTAAACCCATAAATTGGGATTGTGTGTGATTACTATACCATGTATTTTCTTTTCATTTTATATGATTCCCACTTGATTTGTGTATTTATATAAAAACAATGTGTTTTGATTCCGAGTGTCTTCTTTAACATCCAGGTTAGTGATGGTGCATTTATAACTACCCCATCTTCCCTTCCCTCTCTTCGGCTGTAGTATTTTGCAGTGGTGGCATGTAGTTAGTGGAAATATACAATTGGTGGAAATATATAGTTAGTTGTAATGTATAGGTATAATAGGTACCTATGGTGTTAGTATATGGTGGGGGTCATGGATAGAATGAGGAGTCCATGAGGTTGATGTATTTATTTATCATGATACTCTACTAAACTAAATCTGCAATAAAAATATGATTAGTTGATATTGGAGGTATGAACACATGATATTTGACGTTGGGGAATGAGAGCAGATAATCCGCGAGGAATTGGTTTTGGGGAACCTTTGAATTTATCTTTACTTGAAACTATTTTATTATATCGAATTCTTGATTGTCTATGTGAGCCAAGGTAAGGTTGGGGTTGGTTAACCTATTTAGGTACTGCTTGGTTTGACTCTTTATTAACTAAAGAATTAGTATAATTATTCCATATTTGTGTGAGAGATCATAATTATGATCCTACCAAATATACATATTATTATAAACCATATATATATAAATTATATTTTAGGTTTCTAGGGAGGGTTTAGAGTTTGGGTTGGGTAGTACTAGCTGAGAGCTTGGAGCTATCCTTGGAGTTACTACCTAGGAGTTTAATTTTGGTATTTTAAATTGGTTTTTTGTATTTTTTGACATATTTAGGAATTATAGGATTATTTTGGATATTTGTTTCATTATATCATGGTGCTGGTTGGTGTTTTTCTTTATACAATCTAGGGATATATAATGGTAATACCTCATATTTGTGTGTTTTATTCCGTTGGTGATAGTCAACAACTTAGGGATATATGGAGAAGGGATACGAGGGTCACACTTGTCTTTACTATAGTCCTAGGAGGGGTTATTAGTGGGGTTGTCAAGAAAATTTGGTATTTTTTTTTAAGATTTAGGGAGGAGGATAGAGTTAGGAACTATCGAGGATTTCATGGGTTGGTAGGGAAACATTATTAGTTAATCTTAGACCATGATGTAAACAAGTGAGATCGACTAAGAAATAAGATTTTTCTCCCTGTGATATAATACAAGATAAATAAGCTTATTGGACATATTAGGTGAAGTGGCATTTCATGTAGGGTAATAAACTAAGATAGGTACACATAACACACTTATTTTTGCTTGTTGTTGAATCAGGGTCATTATAAATAAGAATTTAAAATGAATCTAACCAATTAATCATTAAAAAATTTTATGTTATTGGGTTGATGTATTTTTTTACTAATGTATTATGTTAATATTTTAGGGATATGAATATGTATTGATAGATTTCCTGTAATCATTCCTTCTTCTGTTTTGAAATGTTTTTTTAGAGTCATCCTTTATGTTGCAGTTTTAATTTTTTTTCATTGATTTTTGATTACGTGGTAAATCTATTTATGATGATGTATTATGATTTTACATGATTATATTATTAGAATAAATCTAATGTTATATTAATATATGACTCTAAGAACTAGATTTATTCACCTTAAGTAATTGGAAATGGTAACATTTATAATGTTACACCAACTTCATACTTTTGAAACTCTTGTGTTTCTACCATGGTGAATTATGGATAACCAATAATATGTTAATTGGCCTAGTGGAATTTTTAATTGAATAAAATGATTTTTTTAAATTTATGTCTTGTAAAACATTCCAAGTGTTAATATTAATTTTATTGTTTGATGTTATACATGATGACATGTATTTGATATAATAAGATAGAGCTATATGAGTGGATTAAATTAAAATATGGTGAAATTATTCCCATGTTTTAATCTATTAATGTATAAAATATTTATATCCTATTACACATGATAATTTGATTTAGCTAAAATAATGGGAATATAAGTTTATCTAAATTGGTAATGAGGTACTCGCAAAACATTGATATAAATTTGAGTACACTTATTTTGAAAACATATTCCATCATGTTTAGTAACTGGTGAAGTGATGTTCAGTGCTCTTTACATTATTTTCTTAGATAATTATATTGTTTTGGGAAGGTGGGGGGTTTCTTAAATAAGTGGTATATTTTATTTGTAAAAATATATAATTTTTTTTAAACTTGTTATTTCTAAGTTGGTGTATAGGTTATAGAAAAAAATATTTTGTTTTGTAAAATGATTTTTGTTCAAGTGTATTTCTGAAGCTCAAAATTAATTTTTTAGATTTATAAATTTTAAATACATGGATTTCAAGGAAATTTTTGAACACTTTAACTAAATTATTTCTTTTAAAATTATTTCAAGCATGATTTAAGTTATTGAATTTATGAAAAAAGTTTTGTTGATTATTTTCAAGGTATTATTGATATTTTTTCCTTGATTTGGATTATTATTCTTAATGTATGGTTGTCATGATTATAGGGATAGAGGAAAAGAATTTTTTATTAGTCAATGGTTTGATGGATGGTGGTGTGGGAGTGATGGGGGTTTTGATATGTTGACTAAAAGAATTTTTTTTCTAAGAAAATAGACAAGGCGATGTCATGAATGATATATTGGTTTTGTGATTTAATGGTGAATATAGTTATTTTGGTGTTATCAACTTTGTATCATTATTACAATACCATTTATTTTTTTTGGCCTGAATTATTTAATTTTACATTTATATTGAAGACATTTCATTGGAGCATTGGAAAAGTGATGTGCTTGAGAAGTGAAAGGATTCCTAGGAAAAGGTGTGGCCCAAGTATTAGAAATAACAGGTGTTAGAGATCTATATAGAGGTGTTGGGATTCTTGGATTAGGAGTGGTTAGAAAAGGATGGGATTTCATTTGATTTGACAACGATAATAGATAAATTCTGGTTTCCTTAGTAGTGGGATCACTTTTATGAGTTTCTTGAGCAAAGTGTAAAGTGTATCATAGTCTTCTAGAATTTATTTCTTGATAAGAATAAATTTATTTTTCCAAGGAATAGTTTTTTGGATGTATTTGAATGATGTACATATAAAGGAGCTCTCACAATTCTACTAAGGGGATTTAAGTGTGCGAGTTATTAGAAATCACCTCTACACCTTAATGGTGCAGTTTCTGGAACACATGGATTATAAAGAATTGTAATTGTGGAATTTTGTGTTTGAATTAAGGTTGAAGATTTATTTAAGGTTTGTGATTATACAGTTGATGTTTTGGGTGGAGGTGAGAGATCGTGTCAAGTTGACTGAGAAGAGTGGATTCCAAGTTACTAAGAAGGCTGAATATACCCCCTTGAGTTATGAAGCTTGTGGTAGTTAAATGACATAAGTGAATACATCATTCAAGGTTAGGGAATGGCCTCAATCCCTGATCTAGGGTAACTCTAGTCATCATATTTTGAGTTTTTCAATGAATTTTTTTCCATGGTATGGTTGGTGACTAATGCTTTGAGTTTTCCATCGTTTATAGTGTTCCTAGGTTTAATTAAGGAGGTTGATTTAGTTAGTTGGGTGGTCAGATTTTGAGGGTTTCTAATTAGGATGGAGTGGGTTGTTTTGAGAGTCTAAGAGATATTTTAGTTTGAGTTAGTAACCCTTTTCCTTTAGAAATCAATATTTTTCAATGATCTTTATAATTTAAATGTAAAATGTTTTTTACATGATGTCTCTGTTGGTATTAAACTAATTTAAAAAATTTAATCTTTTTTTCTTTAAATAAACCAAAATGGTTTTTTCAGGGTTCCATTGAAACTACAATATTTTTTAAAAGTGTATGAGGGTTTAAAATTCATGTTTAACAGAAATAATAGATTTATAAAAAATTATTTTTTAAATAAAGTAGTAAGGATAATTATGTTTTACCTAATTCATTAACATTTTAACGTCTAATGTCATAAATGAGAAAGTGAATTTATTAATAAAATTAATTTTAGAATTTTTTTTCAGATTAATGATTTGGATTAATGGCTATAAAGAGAGAGGTTGAGCTTTTTGATAGGGATGACCAACATTGTTCTTCTACTTTCTTTATTTAGTTATGAAGATTATTGGTAGGATATATGTTAGATAGGTATCTAAAATGGTTATTTAGTCCTATAGATTTTAACTACAAATGTATGAGTGTTAAGTGTGTAGAAACTATTTACCATTGGGTGTGGTGATTCTGGGATATTAAAAGGAAGATTCAAAAATCACTATACCCCTTCTTTAGGTTAAGGATTACTTCCTCTAGATAACATTAGTCTTGTTAGGGAGGTATCTACCTTAATAGATCGGTTTCATGGGGTGGGGATGTTCCTTCCCTTGGTTTGTGTGATATTCGAATGATTGATCCATTGTTAATATGACTTAGGAAATTATTTTTTGAGCCACATACATTTTTTGTAATGGATTTCCTCTATTTTAGAACTATATCATAAACAATATTGAATTTTGTGCCCATTTTTTATTTTTATAGTTAGTTTTGATTCTAGAGGATGAGAATTATTTTAGAGGTATCCAATGTAATTGTTGAGACCTTCTCAAATTATCACTTTACATGATTTCTGTGTTGGCGGTTTTTGGAGGAAGATTTTGGAAGGAACATAGAAATTTTACCTGGAATTTTAGTTGGGTAACGGTTTTGCAATGTATAGGTATGTGTTGCTTCATGGAGGATATGTTTGCAGGTCTATCTACAATGTGGTTGAAATAGTTTTTGCATGGGGTATTAAGTTGGTGGTTGGGTATTTGTTTTTTTGTAGTGTGGAGCCTTAAAGCTGCATTATGGTGGTCTAGAGGTAGATTTTGGGGGATCTGTTATGTTAAGGGTCCCTATACCATGGTCATATGGATGGGTTATAGCCTTGGTCTTGGTGAATTTGTGGATTTTGTTATGGTTTTTTAGTGAAGTCATTGATTTTGTAAAATGGATCTTTTTGGTGTTGATTTTTGGAGCTCTTCTATTTTAATAAGTCAAATTTCATGGTTCTTATAATGTTTCATGGTCGAGTTCTAAAGCCTATATCCACACCATGGAGGTGAGAATTGTGTCTTAGTCCCTCCATAGAATTATCAGATTCAGTGGTTGGATGAATTTTTTAATGAGGGGATATTTAGGGTGAATTATAAATATTCACTTCCTCGAGATCCATTATAGTGTATCCTATCTAGTTATGCTATGGTTTTGTGTTTTTCCAGACCATTTCAATATAGAATATTACCTTTCATTGTTGTTTTCAATTTTTCTAGGGAGAGTTCTTCTAAATCCTTCTTGATTCCCTTATTATTATTCCATTGGGAATCCATGGTAGTAATGAGGGATTTATTTTAGGGGAGTTTGTGTAGCAATTTTTATAAGGGATTTCCATGAGTCTGGTTTTTGATACTTTACATGTGTTGTTTCAAGATTGTGATCATCCATTCTTCACCTTGTTTGCGTGTGGTAGTTTGTGAAGCTCAGGTTGAGGCAGAGGACTTTTTGTGTGTGTATAATATGTAACTGGCATGTTTTATGTTTTTTGATAGGATGGTATAGATTATATTAATTAATATAATGAATTGGGAATAAATAAATTAATGGTAAATTAGTGTTTTACTTATGTTTACTTGTTTCTATGATGTTATTCATGTACTTGATTCATGTTTATTGTTGTTTCTGAAAAATCATTATAATTTCTAAGAATTATTTTTGTTGATACAGTGATTTATCTATTAGAATAAACTATCATAAAAGGATAAATACATAAATTTGGTAAGAAACCAGTTATGTGTGAAATATAGAATTATTTTAATGATGCCTGTATAAGGGATGTTTAGCTTATGTGATATAATTTTAATTGAAATTTATGTATATCTCTTATTGATGGATTTGGATTTTATTTTTGATTAATTGAATTGTGTCGGTGCTGTGATAGTTTTGGGTTTGGTTGTGGTCTGTGACACCACTTGGGCCGAAGAGCCGTGATTAGTTATCAGGAGATATATAGTGCAAATTTGTTTATGTGGCTAGTTTAGGATACAATTTTTTTTGTCAGTGGGACTATGAATGGTTGGTTTGAGCAGTGATGGTTACTGATATCAAATTGGTTAGGTTATAAGAGTGTTTTGTGTAGTGGTATTGTAGCTACCTTAATATAGATAGAAAGAGGGAATATGGAGGTTTTCATGGGATAATGGAATGAAATGTTTTTGTTCTTTTCTTTTTAGTTTCCCTATTCTAGTAGGGTATTAATGGTATTGAGGAAATGGTAAGTAGGTGTGTCTGGAATTGAATTGATCATGTTTTAAAATGAAATAATTATGAATTACATGGTAATTGGATAATGGTTGTTTTTAACCTGAGAATATACCAAAATTATTTTTCATTAAATATGAATTTCAAATTATTAACAATCATAAATTGGTTGTTGATTGGTAAATCTAAAAATGGTTAGATGATGAGATTTAATGTCTAATTATAAGTTATCATGTGGTTGTTTCATGTGGGATGGTTACAATTTATACATGAAAATGAATATGGGATTTATTATGGTATTGGTTAAGTGGTGGTTATTGGATTTAGTAGGGGTTGTTTGGTGTGAACCCATAGGTTGGGATTGTTTGTTATTACTATACTTTGTATTTTCTTATGATTTTTTATACACACCCCACCTGATTTACGTGTTTATACTAATTCCTAAATATTTTCTAGTTTGTGTATTTCCTAACATCCATGTCATAAAGGGTGGATGGATAACTACCCCCTCTTCCTCACTCCCCCTATTATTATAGTTTTGGAGAGTTGGGGGTGGTATATAGTGGGTGCCAATATATAGTTGGTGGTGGTTTGAAATTGGTTGTGGTATATAGTTAGTGGTTGTATACAATTGTTGGTGTTACCTAGAGGTGGTAGTACATAGTGTGGGTCATACATGGATGGAGTAATGCAAGAGATTTATGTCCTTCATGTTCATGAAACCCTACTAAACAATATCTTTTATTGAAATGTGATTAATGGGTATAATATGGATGAGCACATGATGTTTGGAACTGAGGTGTGGGAGTGAAAAATCAGTGGGGAAATGGTTGCGAGGAACCTTTTACTTTATCTTTCATTGAAACTATTTTATTACATTGAATTCATGATGTAATTTATGATAATTAGAGGGTTTGGGATTAGTTTACCTATGCAGTTTCTAGTTGGTTTGTCTGTTTAGTCACTAAATAATTTGCATGCATCTTCCACATTTTCATGATAGATATCAAGTATGATCCTACTAAGTATATATGTAAATCTCCCCTATATACATACACTATTTTTTTTGTTTTATACAGTGATTTTTGGGATTAGGAAAGACAATTATATCTTAGATCATGAAGATATGGTTGAAGATGCAGCCTAAGAGTTTATTTTTGGTATTCTACTTTGGATTTTTTTTTATTTTATGACATATCTACGAATGACTGGAAATTAAATTTTTATTATTCAAACACTTTTATGGAAAAGGTGAGAAACCATGATTCAACCATAGAAAGAGATATCAGACTCATTTAAAGACAATTTGAGCCTACCAGATTTAATCTCTCTATGTAATGTGGGATTATTTTCAATCATTGTATCTTTATATCATCATGGTTATAAGTGGTTTTATTTTTTTAGTCCTGGGATATATGGTGGTAATTCCACTCCCTGGTTCTAGTTTACAATAATAGGATTACTATAGGAATCCTTCAAGGATCATCCTCATATTTACTTGCTCCATAGAGGGGCTCCAAGTGAGGGTGGGACATGAAATATCTCATCATATAATAGATTTATTAGCACGATTCAATCAAATTGACATGTGTTTTTTCCATTAGTTAAACCTACTAAGTATGTATTTTCTCATACCCATTTTATATATACTATTTTTTATATTTTCTAGATCATTTTAGACAAGGTTTGACCGTTAATAGTTTACACTTTAGGAGATTTTGGAGGAGTCTATTCTCATTTTTATTTTGAGGTATTCCATTGAAATTATTCAACGGGAAAATTTGGATCACTCCAATCTGCTAGAATCATTACCCTCATGAACAACACTATGGAAAAAATAGAATATTAGTAGACAAATTTATATTTTAGAATGAGAAAATACATAACTTTGGGAGTAATTATAGTTAATTTTGATTAAAGGAATCAAGTGGTATTTATAGACGGTTATTTGACCATTGGAATAGTAACATGACTATTGGGAATAATAACCTAACCATTGGGAATAATAAACTGACCATTGAAATAGTAATTTGAATACAAAATAATAAAATACAATATAAATAGTATTTATCGTGAGTAATTTTTTAAAATTTAAATATTATAATTCTATAAAAAAAATCAAGATTAATAAAATCTAAGAAATTATAATCCAGTTTTTGATAAACTGTATTTTCTTATTTTTAAAAATAATAATAATTATTAAATTAAAATTAAAAGTATCCTTTTTTAGAAAAATATTTTCATAAAATTAATTATATTTTTTGAATCAACTCATAAATATTTTAAAAGGGTGATTTTATGGTAATTTTATGAAATACTTTAATTTTTACCTGAATAGTAAAAATATTGTTTTCAAATACCGTATGTTTTATAGCATCATGATGAAGTAATAATGACACAATAAATACTAAATTGGTAATTTCAGCCTAAAAAATTTAATAATATAAATGGTTCATTTAGAAATAATAAACTTAATAAAATATAAATATTATAATTCCATAAAATAAATATCAAGATTAAAAAATTGAAATAAATTACAAGCCCTTCTTAATATACTGTATTTTAATATACTTCCTAAAAATAACATTTTTTGAATTAAAAATAAAAATATCCTATGTTATAATAATATTTTGATAAAATTAATTTATTTTTTTGAATCGACACATAAATTTTCAAAGGTTGATTTTTCTAGAAATTTTATGAAATACATAATTTTACATGAATAGTAAAAATGTTGTTTTCAAATACCACATGTTTTATGATATAATGATGATGAAATAGTGAGTTAATAAATACTAAATTGGTTATTTCAGTCTAGAAAATTTAATAATTCAAATGGTTCTAAGAAATAATAAACTTTAATTCAAAAAATAAAAATTATTTTTCAAAGCCTAAAGTCAAAAGTGTTCTCCTAAAATAATTTTTTTTCATTTTTTCGAATTTACTTTATAATAAACTTGTGAACTTAGCGTATAAATAGGTTTAAAGGCCTAAATATTTTTATTTTATTGAAATATGAATTATAGTTTCAAAAAAATATCTTTTACAAGGTTTAACTTAGATACATTATTTTATTCAATATTTTGTTCTAAAAATACTCGTCCTTAAGTATAAATAACCCCTCAGCCACATGAAAAAACACTCCTCCCTCACATAAAAAATCCAAGAATCTCTAAAATTACGCTCAACTAATCTCATTATAATCCTTTGTGTTATTTTGGAATAACAAACTCCAAGAATCAAAGGAATTTAGTTCCACAAAAGAGAATAAACACTGAGAAAAGAGTTGGATTTTATCAACTATGCTCTCATTTTCAAATTCTATTCCCTATTTTGTCAATTCATTTAAAAATATATATTATAATATCAATTTAGAAAAATTTTATCATTTTATTAATTATTTTAACATACTGTAAAAAATAAATTCATGAAGTATTCAGGTTTCATACTTATCTTTCTTATTCATTCGATAATGTCCAGTAAACAGTTGGTTAACTGCAAACAAGGACATTGTCAACTCCTTTATTATCACAAATATTATGGTTGATTATAATAAATTATTTATGATATATATTTTTATAAATATATTTATTTTAATCTTTTGTAATTAACCTTACCTATATACTAACGAACTTAAACAAAAATATCTAAATAAAAATTCATGGGGGTATTTTTAAAGAAAAAATGATATCTAAACATTTGGTGTTTAATAAAGAGAATGAACAAATATAATACAATGATTATAAATGATAAATAATGACATATATTAACGCAATTAAATTTTGGTTAATTGTTTTAATAAACCTATGTTTTTTATGGGGTGAAGAAGTGATGAAATAAAGATGGATTTAAGGTAAGGGGGAATTATTAAAACGAATTCATCATTTTTGGATATCCCTATTTAAAATAATTTTCATTATGAATATTACCCAAATATCCCTATAATATATTTTCACTACCCTTTTCATTTTTTTATGGATATACATGTTTCTACCCTTTCAAAATATTTTCTAATTCATCTAAAACTTTTATTTTTCAAATGGATTTATTTTCCAAAAAGTCACATTGACTCATATTTAGTTACTCATATCCACTCAATAATAATGATTCTTTTTTCAAAAACATCATTCCCCTTACTCATTTGGGAAAACCAAAGCTTGTTCATTAGAGTATTATTGTGAAACATTTATGAAACCCATTATTTTCCCTGGGTTTATTTGATGACTATGATTGTTATACATTCTATGTGGCATGTGTGATTATGAGGATTTTTTGATGTGACAGATGGGACCAAAATTATATAGCCCTATAATGAATTGGGTAACGTGATACATATCTTGTTATTATGTGTATTATATGTGAACATTGAGCTATCTTTTTTCACAATTATGATGTTATGATTTATGCACATATGTTATGCATGAACATAATGCTAGTTTTGTTCACAAATATGTATGGTATTTTAACAGTATGTTATGATGTTTCATTAGTATGCATACTCCATATTCGATTCCTTTATCAAATGATTCCCTCATGATTATTATGATCTTATGATTATAATATGATGATATTCATTATGCTCACCCATGTATTATTGATTCATGTCACATATTGCTCCCCTTACTGGGTTTTAGCCCACCCCTTTCTTTAATGTATATCATCTAATGATTTCATGCACTAAATTGAATGTGAGTACATTTAAAAGGTCAATAAAGAAGTATTTAAATAAGTAAATTTATGTTTTATTTTATTCTAGTGATGTGTAAACCTAATTTCCCCATGATACTAAACCTTTGTATCCTGTATTACATCACTATTATGTTGTTTATCTTAAAAATGACATAATAGTCATGTAAGAAAATTTTGGTTTATAATAGTTGGTATCGAAGGACAATTTAGTTAATTTGGGAATTATGATTAGAAAATGTTAATGAAACCATAAGGATACGTATATATATTAGAAAACATTCTATGTTTTGTTAAAGTATAAGAGTGTATGGTTCTAAAGAAATGAAATACCTATCTAGATACTACAAGTTTATAAGGAATTGTTATAGTTGCATATAGGGGTAATAACCCCAAAAGGGTGCATTGGTCTTGAATAAATAATTAATTACTACATGAAAAATAGGCTTTTCTTCACACCTAGTTTTAAAATCTTGGGGGATATTATTTAGGTAATCATAATGTATATACAAACCCTTATAAATGGAAAATAACTAAAGTAATTATTCCTATTAATGTTATAGAAGGATTAAACAACATGATCTTAGAATTATCATTTAAGAATAAGGATAAACATAAGGATCAGATTAAGATATGATTTTATAACTAATTTGAGTATAAAAATAAACTATTTATTCATGATTCGTTGACTTAAATTTTGTTCAAACGTTTTCTATTCAAGAAAATAGTCGGAACCAGATTATACTAGACAAACACCCAAGTGAGGTTCAATACAATTATTATTCGAACAACATTACCAATTCAATGGATGGTGGAGTTGAAATTTTTTTAGAGATACTTAATTAGTTTTTTCAAGCTATTGACAATAACCTGAACCATGTGTAATATTTTCCTTCTCTCATAAAGGATCAACTAGCAATTGAGTCATTTATGCAACAACCACCATTGAAATTTTGTAGATCTTCTGATCCACTTATCATAGAATAATGGGTAAATTCATTGGAGAAGATAATTTCCATACTCTACTATTCTTAGAAGGATAAGGTTACCCTTTCACTCTACTGATTATATAGAGAGGTTTATCAATTGTGGGAATTGATAAAGAGTACCATCTCGAAGGATGAAATGGAATATATGGAGTGGGAAAACATTAAGAAAATATTTATTAACAATTATTTCCCTAAAACTATTCCAAAATATATATAGAGAGAATTATGAGAGCTTAATAAAAAGTAAGGGGAAGCTAAAATTGATTATGTGAAAAAATTCAGATGGCTTGGAAGATATGAATCAGGTTCTATTATCAATAATGATAGAAAAGTAGATAGATTTTTAGTGGTTTGAAACCAAACCTCTAAAAGGATCAAACTATCCGAGACTTTGGGAGTAACATAGAAGTAGTTTTATGTGCCAAAAAATAAACATGGAGTTTGGATAATGGACTCATAGTTATGGTTATAAAATATATATAGAGTTTTATGCAGGCCGATTAAATGAAAAAGGAATAATGTTAATTCAACCACCTACATGTAAAAAATATGGAAAGAATCATCACAATAATTTCCTCAAATCGATAGGGAAATACTTGAAATATGGGAGATAAGTCCAAAAATATAATGAATATAAAAGTTACATGAAGAAGTTGTCTAACATAGTGGTGGAAAGAAAGACACCAGCCATTGTTCAGTGCTTCAACTATAGGGAGAAACAACACTATGAAATCCAGTTCACTAAACCATAGGTCATTAAGGGTAATTAGCCTTAGTATCCACCAAATACAATGAGTAAGTGAGATATTATTCCATCAGAACCTCTGATGTTGAACATAAACATAAATTCAAAAAATGTACACTTCAAATTCAATCTAGAATTGGCAAAGGTTTATTTGATTCAGGTTCTACACATTCCTTTATATCTTGCATGTTTTTTATAACCATTGAATCAAAACCTCAATAACTTAAAGTAGAGATATCTATAAAATCAACTATTCATGAGATCAATGAAACTAATTATTGGACTCTCCTCCTATTATCATATGTGGGAATATTCTTACAAAAAATATCATAATCCTTTCTTAAGTGGAATTTGATGCTATACCGAGCAAGGATTGGATCTCATTATATCATGATTACATCAAACATTAGGAAAAGGTAATATCTTTATATATTCTAAACCATCTAATTCTCATATTTAAATGTCAGGAAGATCATAAATTTCATTTGGAAAATCTATCAACTATGTGGGTGTTGAAGTCCAGTGATGAAGCATACCTTTCCCAAATGGTTGAGTCAACGGAAAGTTTCAATAGTGAGGAAATGCATACTATTGGAATATATAAGGATGAATTTACTAAATATTTACCCAAACCTCCCCTAGATCACAAGGTGGAGTTCTAAATATGGATTTTACCCAAATTAAATCATATCTTTAAGTGCCCCTATAGGGTGGCCCCGATCTAATTAGAGGAGTTAAAAAAGCATCTATAAGAGTATATAAAAAATGGTTCATATTCTCTTACATATCTTCATAGAGTACATTGTTTCTCTTTTTCAAGAGAAAGGATGGATCAATGTTGCTCAGTATTGATTATTGGGAGCTCAAAAATATCCCTATAAAGAAAAAGTATCCCCTACTAAAAATTTATTACTTGTTTGATCAACATTGACGAGCTCCATTATTCTCAAAGGTGGATCTTCATTCTAGATATCATCAGTTGAATGTAAAGAAAAAATATATTTATAAGATAAATTTTCATTAAAGTTATGGGAACTATGAGTTCATAGTGATGACCATTAGACTTAATAAACCCCTTTTAATATTTATGTATTTGATGAATATATTATTTAGAGACTACCTTGACAAATTTTTGGTAGTATTTATTGATTATATTCTCATATACTTATAGTGAAAGGTAGAACATGAAGAGCATCTAAGGATTGTGCTGGAAATATTATGGAAAGAGAAAATATACGTTATATATAGTAAGTGTGAATTTTGGATGCATAAATTCACCTTCCTGGGGAACATGATGAAAAGAGGGGTAATTTCTATGGACCCTTAAAAGAAAAATATAATGGAGGAATGTTCTAGGACCTAAAGTGTCATGAAAATATATACATTTCTTGGATTATTTGGGAACTATCGATATTTTTGTGAAATGTTTCATGATTTTTAGCCTTCTAAATAGGTTAACATGGAAAGGGGTAAATTATATTTGATTAAAATAATGTTAATAACTATTTAAGGAGCTCAAGAAGAGGATAATCACTATACTTATACTCACACTACCATAAAGCTGATAAGGTTTTGTAATGTGCAATGATGCTTCAATGAAATGATTGTGATGTGTACTCATAAAGAATGATAAAGTTATAAAATATTTAAAATTATAGTTGAAGATCCATTAGAAGAACCACCAGACTCCTGATAATGAGTTAGAAACTATGATTATCACTTTGAAAATTTGGTGACACTACCTCTATGGTGAGAATCCTGACATTTATACAGATCATAAGAGTCTGATGTATATATTCAAACGAATGTAACTCAACATACTCAAGTGAATATAATTAAAGATGGTCAAATACTATGATTTCCCTATTCATTTACATCCTGGAAAGTAAAAGAAGGTAGAAGACACTCTTAGAATTAAATAATCAGCTACTCTATCCATGATGTAAATTTAGAATGAACCTATCTTCATGGATATGAAAAGGTTGGATCTAGGAGTCATAATGATAGGGAATACATAGTACCTTTTCAAAATTATTTCCCAACCATCCATCCCAGATAAGATCAAGGATTCTCAAAGGGATGATATACAGCTTCAAAAGATGTCGGAATTAGTAAATAAAGGAAATATTCAGGAATTTCATATTGATGAATATAGATTCATTCAATTTCGAACTAGAATTTTTCTTACTTCATCACCTACATTAAATAATTATCCATAGTAAATTTAAAATAGCTCATCTTTCTCCATCCATCTAAGAAGTACCATGATGTACCATGATATTTGAGAGAACTTTTTAGTGGGGAAACATGAAGAAGATGATTGTTGAGTGTACCTCAAAGAGATTAGTATATTAGAAAGTTATAGTAGATCAATGGAAGTGTAATGGGATTATGAAACCATTGACCATACCCACCTGAAAATGGGAGAGAATCACCATAGAATTTGGAACTAGTTTCCCAAAGAAACTCGAAGAATGAAATGTGATATCGGTTGTGGTGGATCTACTTACTAATAATGAACACTTTATCAATATTTGGGAATATTTATCACTTGAAAACCCTTAAAAGATATGCATAAATAAAGTGGCGAGGCTATATGGGGTACCAATTTCATTTATATCCGATCATAATAGAAGTTCACATCTAAATTTTAGATAATTCTTCAATATGATTTGAATACTAAATTGAATTTTAGTACGACCTATCTCCCCCAAACTAATAAAAAATATAAAAGTATCATTCATATAGTCTAGGAAATACAAAGATACTACTTAATGTAATTTAAATGATGACGGGGTCAACATCTCCCACTAGATTAGTTTTTAGACAAATACATTTTCCAGTTGAGTTTTCAAATGGCTCTATATGAAGCTCTATATGAGAAGCATTCTATAACTCCAATTTGTTGAGATGAAGTTGGTGAATGAAATCTACTTGGAATTAATCTTATGTGAGATATGATAGAGAAGGTTCAACATATCCAATAGCATATAAATGTTTCTCAGAGTTGAAAAAAGTGCTATAATAACAACTGTTGAAGGGGATGGGAATTTGATGTTGGAGATGTAGTTTTCCTTCAAATATCACCATGGAAGAGAGTCATGTGGTATGTAAGGAAAGGGAAAATTAGACCTAGGTATATTAACACCCTTGAAATCATTGGTCGCATAAGAGAAGTTTTATATCAACTAAAAATTATAACAAATACGGATCTTGTACATGATGTGTTTGACGTATCTCTCTCGAGGAAGAACATACCCAATCCCTCACATGCACTAAATCCAGAGGTGGTACAACTGGAGAATTACCTTTCTTATAAGGAATAAGTAGTAGAGAAATTGGACCATTGAGATAAACTTCTACATAATAATGCAACTCACCTAGTAAACGTGCTATGGAAAAAACCATAAATATGAAGAGGAAATGTGGGAACCTAAGGAAACAAGGAAACAAAGTAACCCAATATATTCTCAACAATGAATATGAGTTGAAATTTAAGAGATGAAATTTTTGAAGGTGGAAGAATGTAATTACCTCGACTTTATTTGTATTATTTGTTTTGAAAATAAATGCGAGTTATGTTATATTATAAATTATTATAAACATACAATAGATAAAAAACTAACTCAGATTTATTTCATAAATAGATATTACTATATTAAGAAACCACTAAACCCATGAAAATTTAAAACATCACAGGAGAAAAAAGTATAAAATATAAAAAATACAATTGGAAAATTTGGAATGCCATAATATTCTAGAATCATCACCCTCATGAAGAAAACTATTGGAAATAAATAGAATATTAATAAACCAATCAACATATTAAAATAATAAAATATAAAACCCTAGGGGGAATTGTAGTTAATTTTGAATAAATGAATTAATGGGTGTTTATAAGGTGTAATATGACCATGGTAATAGTAACCTGACCTTTTAGATTAGTAACTAAACCTATAAAATAGTAATTTGACTTCAAAATAATAAAATTTAATATAAAAAATATCTATCATGAATAATTTAAGAAAACAAAAATATTATAATTCCATAAAAAATATCATGATTAAAAAACTCACAGAAATTATAAGAACCTTCTTAATAAACATTATTTTAATTTATTTTGTAAAAATCATAATTTTTATGTCATAAATTAAAATAACCTATGTTATAAAATTATTTCAAAAAATGAATTTCATTTTTAGAATCAACACATCAGTTTTTTCCAAGGTTTTTTTTGATAATTTTATCCAATAATTCAATTTTTATATAAATAGTAAAAATAATATTTTTCAAATACCACATGTTTTATGGAAAAATGATGATGAAATAATTAATTAATAAATAATAAATTTTTTATTCCATCCAAAAAACAATTTATTGAGACAAATAGGTCATTTGAAAATAATAAAAATAATGAGAGATTTAAGGTAAAGAGAATTCTAAGACCCAATACCTCATTTTGGGTTATCCCTCATTCATATCAATTTTAGTATGGATATTAACCCAATGTTCCTAAAATTAATTTTCAATATCCTTTCGCTTTTATTTTTGGGATATTCAAAATTTTACCATTTTGAAATATTTTCTAATCCATTTACATGTTTTTTTAAAAGACTTTATTTTTCCAAAAACAACACTTTAAATCCTATTGTGTTCTTCTTCTCCACCAAAGAATAATTATTCTTAATTATAAAATATTATTTCCCTTACTAATTTGGAACCCTAAAGGTTATTCATTAAAGTATGCTTACAAAACATTTTTGAAAGTTATTCCTCCCCATGGGTTTACTTCCTAACTATGATTATTATACATTTTCTATGGCATGTATAGTTATAAAAATTTTATGATGTGATGGGTTGGCATAGAATTATATATCCCTAAAATGCATTGGGTAATGTGATATATATTACGATATTATATATATTTTGAATAAAAATGATGTTATCTTCTCTCACAATTATGATGTTATGATTTATACACATATGTTATGCCTGAGAATTATTCTACCTTACTTTAAAACTATGTGTTTTATTTTACCACCATGTTATGATGTTTTTTTATTACACATAAACCAAATTACATAACTTTATCAAATATCCCCCTCAAGATTATGATGATTATAATATGATAATGATATGATGATATTCATTATGATCACTATTTACTATTGATTTATGAACCTTATTCCTCAACCTCTTGGGATTTTAGCTCACCTTTTTCCTTGATGTATATCATCAGGTGATTACATATACTAAGGACAACAAGAGAGATTTTATAAGGATAAATAATAATTATTTAAATAAATTTTTAAGTTTTATTTCATAAAAGTGATGTAAAGGAATAATTTTCCAAATATACTAAACCTTTGGATTTGGAATTGTTTCACAATTATGTTTCTTATCTAAATAATGATATATTAGTCATGTAAGAAAAATTTAGGAAGCTATAAATTTCCCTTATTTAATTATGTTTTTCAATTATTTTTGGATTCAACTTTTATTTATATATTGTAATGCCTCCCAGTTGTGAGTTTTATACAAATAATTGTGGTGGTCAACCACTTTCCAATTAGAGGTGGGTATGGGGGATAATAATCAATATTGGTGTTGGATTTGTAGTAGTGAAAAAAGGATTAGGTCATGATAATACAAATTTTCATTGCCACTTAATCATTGATAAACATGATATAGTGATTTAATGTTTTAGGGTAGAAATACTGTTGGTTTTCCTATTCCTATATGTGTCTATGTATATGAATCCACAAACAAAAATATTAATTTATTTAGTTATATAATTATATATATATATATATATATGTTAGTGTATCTATTTAAATTATTATCTATATTTATAATATTAAAAAAATTATTTTCTGAATAACTATTTTTTCATATATATATATATATTTAATATCTACAATGTATTTATATTATTTTATATATCTAAATTTTTTTTTCAAGAAAAAATACTAATGTTTATATATTTCATCACATGAAGAGAAAGGAATATTTTTCTAAGGAAACTAAGTTGACCATCTGATTTATATATGAAATTGAGATGATATTAATCCCTTAAAAAAGTGAGAATGATAGTTGATGAAAATTTGAGGATGTATCTGAAATAATCAAATAAAAAAATTAGATTTTATCCTTCAATGTCAAAAAAACTAAAAAATTATTCCAACCACTCTTTCCTAAGTGTGTGTTCCATTAAACCCTAAATTAAGTTTGGGTATGTTATACATCTAAATTTTTCATTTTAATTGTGATTGAATAGGATATATGGTAATGAAATCAATTGTTCAATTTCATCACATGATTCACTACATGCTCATGATATTTGATTAAGAATGCTCTAATATATGAGACAACCATATTGATTTATTAAAATCACTATTATATGGGTACATATGCGATAATATACTTCTCATCATAATGATATTTTGACAAGACATAACATATGTACTAGTCATGGTGGTGATTAATGTGATCATTTTTTGTGTAGTTCGATCCGTGGACCCCTAGGACTACATTTTATATATCATTTTATTTTTGTTTTAGTAATTGGGATTTGTATTTTTATTAATTTTTTTTAATAATTTCTTGATTTCAATGTGATTTGAATTATACATCGACCATGCCAGGTCATACTATTGATCATGGGTATTATAATGTGAAGTTTTCATCTTTTATATTATATATCATTATTAATAACAATTTATTTTCATTTTTTATTATATATATATATATATTAGGATTTTTAAAATTTAATTTATGTTATTATGGTTATACATAATTTAAAGGAGAAAATATTGATTCTATAAATTATTTTAATTTTATAATTTTATATTTAATATATTAAATAATTATTAATTTTATGTTTGCATATTTAAATATTATTCTTTGATAAATTAATATATTTATGTATTTTTTCTATACATAAAAAATAATATTTTTGATTTTAAGTTATTTATGAAAATAAATAATAATTATTACATGTGTAGGATTTCAATAAATAAATGACATGTTATATGTTTTATCTTTTATTAATTGCATGTAAAAAATAAATTCCATTTTTTTCTTTTATGATTTGGTTATCTAATAAAATTAACAATAAATTCAATAAAAGTTTTTCTTGCATTTATAAAAAAAATCAATAAATTATATTAATTTACATTTTCTTTTAATAAACAATAAAAAATTGTGTTTTTAATAAAAAACAAATGAATGTTTTAATGGTTTTATAAATAAAAACTAAATTTTTATATTATATTAATAGAAATAAATAACACATTTAAATATATCATTTCAATAAAAATAAATAATTAAATTGTATTTTTTTTTATTTTTTTTATAGTTTGATAAAATAATTTAATATTTTTTAAAAATAAATATTTTTTTATCTAGTTTTCTAAATAATATTTTATTTTTTAGAACAAAAAATATACTTTCCTTTTACATTTTTCTATTTTCAGGAAATATTGGTGATGTTTCTTTGATGCTCAATTTATAGAAGAGGTGGCTACATGAGGGTTTCAATACAAGGGTTATGAGAGTATTGGATCATCTAAATGAATGGGAATTAAATAGTGTGAGAGAATGTTAAAATAACATTTAAAAGAATACTAATTATAATTTTATTTTATTCCTTATAACAACTACGTTGTATGATAGAAAACAATTTAAGGAGCGTTGGTAAATTTCCTCTTAAAATGAGTTTCAATGATGATCGATTAAGTGATAAAAAAATCTAGTGTATAGTTTCATTAAAAATAAATAGATCTATCATCGTATATTGAGATAAAATATTGGACATTGATTAGTGACAACCATATGAAGGATTTAAGAATAAATATATTTTGATGAGCTCGATCATTTATGAAAATTAAGGAAGATTTTGGAAAGTGTAATTCACTACAAAAAAACAACAGTTAGAATTAGTATGTGGAGTCTGGTTCTAGAGGTATCTAAGCCAGTGATTTTTTAGAACTCTATAGATTTTATAGTTAGTATAGTATTATAATTATATTTTGAGTTTTAGTTATATAATAGAGAGAGTATAGTATTTCAATGTTCACTGTTCACACCATTTCCCAGTGTATTTCCCTATTTTATTTCCGTTTTTCTAATTATCTAGATTATTTTCTTCTACATATATTCAATTTTATTATTTTTTGTTTTTTATAAAATATCTATTTCCTTCCTTCTTGACATATTTTCTAATAAAAACTATAGATGTTGAATAATAAATTGAATCACTTTTTTTAGATTTTAAATAATGTTTATTGATTTTCATTTCAACATATGCACTGTAAGTTTTATTTTTTCTTTTATTTTTTTTAAATTGATCGTGTTGATTTAAAGAGGTGATAAATTCATAATTTATTGATTAACTGACCGAGATTAATTAATTTTCTATCTTTTAATCTTGGTCGTAAAATTATAAATATTTTTTTATCATTTTCTCCCTACTTATTTTGAGTACCTTTTCGTGTGTCAAAGGATATGAGGGGTTAAGGGTGTTTTGGGGTTTAAATATAAAAAATAAAGTGATTTGATGTCGAATAACACCATGATGGATCTTATTTTCTAGTTCATGTGAGATAATCCAACCATAAAATGCATGCATATTATATCATTTTAGATGAATCATCATTACATATCCCAAAAAATTACATCCTAGAAACTATAAGTTTAGTGTCTTTAGAGATTAAATACCCATAGAAACTATTTAACAATATCCTTAATGTTTCCAATAGATATCCTCCTAAAATTATATACTTTTAGACATATCATACGTAATATCCTTTATTATAACATGGTTAATGGAAGCATGAAAAAGGGTGAGATCAGATTCTCAATAGTGGTAAACGTGAGAGAAAAAAATCTAAGATCATAAGTGAGAAAAATATGAGAATATGGGTATGAGAATATAATAATGGTACATGGTAATAAAAGATGAGAAAAATACCTAATAAAACATATATCATAAACCATATTTTATGGAAAGAAAATTTGGAATAAAATATCACATGAGTAACGGGAGTGTGGAAACATGAGTTAATTATAAAAATCCATGAAAACATAACACATGAATTTGAATGTGGCGCATATATTAGTGTTAAAAAAAATTATATCGAGGATCACCACTAAGAACATAATTACATAGTGGACAAAGTCTCATTGGGGATTGATTTCACTCCCCATTACCATAAACAAAGTTAATAACGTCCTTTAATGAATTAGGGTTACTCCCCAATCAATTACATGTCATATAATAAGATATAAATATTTACCAAATATATAAGTGATTTATATAATTATGATCTAAACCATAACATAATTTTTATCCTTACATATTTGTTTTTAATAAACATGAAAACATTTTTAATTATATCATTGCTTAATTAACCCATGAAAAAGAAACGCGTTTCATGAAAAATTCCATAAGGCAAAATCATAAGTCATCAAAGAAATAAGGTAAATGGTATCGTTCAATCATATACCCAACAAATCACAAAAATATTTTAGGATATTGAAATAGTTTAAAAACACTTTTTGAGAGTATTTGAAAATTTTATTTAAAAATACGAATAAATACCCATTACATTTTTGACAAATTTTATGTGTAAAAAAATTTATTTATAAAAAAATATTTATAAAAATTACTTTTTTAAACCATGGAAACCTAGATATTAATATTCAAGAATAAAACTAAAAATGATAGTGTAAAAATGTTACTGTGGAGTAAACATTTATAAAAAATATTCCTTTCTCATATTTTCAAAGAATGTAAAAGTTGTGAGAAAAGAACCATACAAAAAATGTTAAAAGAAGAATAATTTTATAAATAAAGTCATGTAAATATAAAAATACCTTAATTAATCGAATAATTACATATAAGGGAATATATAAATCAATATTAATAATATGGATATGGATGAGAAATATTCAACCCTGAAATAAAAGATAATGTTGGTTCCACATACAGACATCCATTCAGCCGAATTGTGAAAGAAAGAGAAGAAAAATTTTAAGAAGAAAAATAAACCCTATAAATAATAATTGGAAAAAATTATATATTTTTTTAGAGAGAAAGAACATAAAATTTCCCAAAGTAGAAATATAAATATATACATTCTCTATTTCAAATTGATATTGGAAAAGAAACCCTTACATTAATTCATAACTTCATCAAAAGTGATTTAACCACCTATATAATAAACATAACTGTATTAATGAATTATTTAATAAACTTATTTATATATATTTACTTTTATAATTCTATTAATTTAATCATTTAGTACACATATATATTTTTTTATTTTCATCATCAAATATTTGTAATTTTGATTATTTCATATAAGTTTTATAATGGTGAAGTCGATCATCATTTTTGGATACCAATTTCATAATTATCAAATTAATGAAGGTACTATATTTTTTTCAATTATTTATGTAGTAACTTAGTTATTTTATGGAATTCATGGGTATTTTTTGGAATAATGGAACCCATGATGAAAATGTTTTAGGAAATTTTTCAATAATAATGAGTAACTTTATAATGATCATTCTTTTTTTGTTTCACTATTAATGAACTATATTTAGAACATGATTATCTCTTTCTTGTCATTTATTATTAGTACTAATGTCATGATACATATTGATGTTTTAAATGGTGAATATAGTATAACATATTTCATATTGGTGGTTGAAACGACCCAAATAAGAACATGTTTTACTAATGAATGAGTAAGATTGTAGAGTTATTTAACAGTAATATAATTTTAATAAAATCATAATTATATTAATATAAAATAATTAAAATCAGGAATTATATTTATAAAGAGATTATATATGAAAGTAATTGAAAAATATGGTGATGAACTAGAGACTTTGATGAATTATCTCCATCCCAAAATATGTTCTTTCTGAATGAAGGATTTAGGCTTCTTTTTTTGGAAAATAGGACACCAAACGTCTATGAATACTTTATTATACAAAAAATAGGTTGGTATTCAAGATATAACTAAAGAAAATTAGTTTTTTGGTAGGGTTATAATAGGTATCCTTTTATAGGTGAGTTTTGCGTGAAAATTACATCAATACTCATTAATTAATGCATAAAGTTGTCATTTTAAAAGTAAAGTGGATGTAAAATGAAAGAATAATGTAAATAGGTCATTAATCCACCCATAAAAGAAATTTGAGATAAATTTTGATGACTTTTTAATCCTTTATCACTTATTTTACCTCTCTTTCCTCATTTTTCCATTACCAATGTAACTCATTTTTAACTCGGTAACTTATTTTTGTACCTAACAATGATATTGTCATTTTTAACTAATTTTGACTTGATGATTAATTTTTTTACTCCATTTAATCTAGTTCAATTTTTTAATATGATAAATTTAACTTTCAAATGAAAACATCAAATATATATAAAAAGCTATTATCATAGAAAAATGACCTTTTAAATATTAAGTGTTCTTAATCATATTTCATATTAATTTATAATTAATTGTTTTATAATCTATTTTCTATACGTTGAGAATTTTCATTATGATAATCATTTTAAAGAAACCAATTTTTTTGTTAATATAAAATTACATAACTCTTTGAAAATAAATTCCTTTATTAACATCCATTTTAATATTAAATTATTACAATCACATCCCATTAAAATAAATTATTTATCTTCTTATATTTAAATTTTATCAATCCATTAGTATTAAAATATTTATTTTAATTTTCTAAAAATATATAATCATTCTTTTAAATAATAATAATAATAATATATAACGGATAAGAAACCATATTCCTATAAAATATTTTTATTAAATATTATCATTCGGTTTCATTCTATAATTATTTATTATTTTTGAATTATATTATTTTTAATATGATATTAACATCTTCAATATATCTATTGGATGAACATATTATCTATGAACATAAATCCAACAACCATATATCCAATGACTATATGTCTAATAAATATTTGTACAACGACTATATATATAATAGTAATATATCATTATTGTATATATAACCTTACATATATTACTAAAATCATTCATCATTTTTCATGTACATATGTATCAAAATTTCTATTTTATTTATAACAATTTTCCATCTTTATATAGTTATAATTAGAGGTTTATTATTCAACGAAGACTATGAGGATAAGGATTACATGTTCATATTAATTTATTTTACTTATGGTTTTATTCCTCTTGTAGTTTTCATAACGATTATTCAAAATTTTCTTTTATAATTTTTTAATTTTTTATTGTAATATGTTAATTCAATAAAATATATCATTGTTCATTTTAGTATGGTGTTATTTGTGAAACAAGATATTCAACATAGTACCTAAAGACATATACATACTAAAATTAAGGGGTGTTTCATCATGAATATCCTAAAGATTTGGGGTATTTTTTAAATCCTTCCTCATAACAAGATAAATTTATTTTACATTTTTTTTGAATTAGCATAGAAATAGCTAGGATAAAAGGGATTAAATAATTATTAAGAATTTTTATGTAAAATAAAAAAAATTAAATAATACCACACTTAGAGAAAGATGAATTACATTATAATATTACAAGAATATGTGGTTATTCTATAGTTTAAATCCATATAGGAATGAATTATGGAATTCAAATCTATCCCATAAGGCATAAAGTATTATAAAATATTTTAAATCTAATCGAGAATGATTGAATGTTATAGTTGCGTTTTTGGTCTCCAAGGGAGACTTTATATGGTTACATCGAAGTTTAGTGTCATAAAGGATAGAAAAGGATTTCACTAGAGTTTAAGGTTCTTTTGGAAGTTAAAAAGGGATTTAAATTGTATTTTAGTTTCAGTTATGAAAGATTATGTGTTTTCACTATAGTTTATGAAACTCTAAAAAGTTTTGTGTTTATGCTAGATTTTATTGTTATCCAAGAAGGATTAATCTTATGACATGGTTTATTTATATCATGGAAGTTTATAGGTTTATGATAGAGTTTAGTATAGTCTATAATGGTGATAGTTTTATGGCGGTGTTTGGATATTTTTCAAAAGGTGAAATATTTTCACTGGAGTTTAGTGCCATATAGGAATGTGGGAGGTTATACTAGATTTTAGTATACTCCAGAAAAGAGAATGGTTATACTAGAGTATAATGTATTTTAAAATGGCCTAAAGTGGTTTACAATATATTTTAGTGATGTACATTATGTTAAAGTTTTTACTAGATTTCAAGGTGTTTCATGAAGACATACTGTTTTAAATTGAAGTTTATTTCAATCAAAGAAGTCTTTGGAGGATTATTCTTGAGTTTAGTTCCATCTTGGAAGGATAAGGGTTTATAATATAGTGTATTACCATCCATAAAGGTGAATGATTTTTGTTTTAGTTTAGTACCATATGGGAAGGATTAAAGGATTCAAAAGGAGGATATATATGCTAGGATTTTAGGATTTAATTTGGATGGGGATTTAAATGGTTACCTCTTTAGAGGGAATCAAAACCAATATAGTTCAGAGTCACTATTTAATTTCATATTAATAAGTGTGATGATGGTCCCTAAAAAAGATTATATATATTTAGGATATGAAATAAGGCATAGAATATACTTTAAAACTATATGACTAGGGATTCACATGTATTGTAATGTCATATTGGATGATGATGGGCCAAACCATTTAGGTTTTTGTGAAAAGGGAAAATATATATACTTTAAGGTTATATGAGATAGACCATTATTGCTCCTTTTATAATCATTAAATGTAGACCAATATTTTTCCATTTAATATATATTACATGGACCAATACTATTATTTGTAGGTTAGGATTATTATAGTAATGTTGATAATTTTTTGGTCAGGTATCCCAATGAAATGTTGACATGATTTAGGTTACACATGAAGGAACAATGTTGTACATTATTAGTTAATGAATCTAGGAAAAATGTATTATTATTTTGTATTATACAACAAAGACCACTAGGTTAAATATTATTACTAATGTTTCAGTTAAATGATATGTGTATGACTAGTCCTTATTAGAAAAATATTGGTAACAAACAAGCTAACAACATTAGAGGTTTCACTAGGAGAGGGACCACATAACATAAATCTTTTTAAATATGCCCACATTGGATCTAGGTGAAGTTGTGGGACCTATATAGGGATGGAAGCCTAAATATTCAGATTTTTATAATAATTTATGTGTGGGAAAATAGTGCTGGGAAGCATTCCATGGGAGCATTAATATGAAGGGTCCTTGTTATTATGGTGGTTTGTTATTGACCATAACTTTAGGATCCATAGAGTAAAATTAGAATCATGGGTGATATATATTATATGATATATAATATCCTTTATCATAAGGGTTTATGATAAAAAAATAGACTCCCAAGATTTGAGTAGAACTATCATGAGGAGACATTAATAAAAGAATACTTTAGATTGAGAAGTATTGTTTAATAGAGAATATAATTATAAGGGGTGGTATTTTAGTATAACTCATATGTGATTTATAAATTTTTTAATGTATACAATACTGGGTAAGTGGCCTTTTATTCAATAGGTTTTGGGTATGTGGTTGTGAGAGCTATAAGCATGGAATAAATATTGTAATAAAAATTAATTCAACCTTATAGGGGGTAAATAGGGGGCTACAACACATTGATTGATCTTCAATTTTGATGGACCAGGTGGCCTCCATGTAAGTGATATAATAATTTGATGTGATGAGGACATTACATATGTTAATCATGAATAAATCATGAAAAATTGGTACCTTACCTCATTTCATATTATCCCATGGGTTTACATATAAAAGTAAAGTGATGCTTCAAAGGGTTTTAAAAATTACATAAAAGTAATGGTTGTTTGAAATCATCTATAAAATTTTAGATCCCAAAATGATATGTGGAGTATGATATTAACTTGGAAATATAACCATGTAGATCTATGATAAGGGGAACACTATTGAATGGGTCATACGCTGTTTCATAAGGCTTAAGCAGTTGTTTACGTTGGAATTTGAAAACATTTATCTACCAGTTAAAAATTCTAAAAAATTAATCTTTTTGTTAATGTTAATAGATTAAATATTTTTATAGTATATATATATATATATATTATTCCCTTGTAATTGGATCCATTAGGGATGAAAAGTATCATATTCTGAAGAAAAATGAAAGGCCTTGGTGCATTTTTTTCATTTTCATGAAACTAGAACTATGGGTGATATTTTCATACCTATAAATAGAGGGGGACCACAATATTGAAGGATAATTTGGATTTGTATATGGACATACTTATTTCACTCTCATAAAAAATGGTCAGTACTTATATGGTTTTCATTATATTCTTCACCAAATCAAATTAATTGATCCTGAATGTTATAGGAATGTTCATCCACTAAAGGGTGATGCTTACAGGAACACATTACATGTAAAGTTATTGTAGTTTTTATGAAAATGCTATTTTTTTGAAAATTAATTATTGAACTAGTTATTATTCATCTATTTTAAGAAAAAATATCCTTATGATCTTCCCACCAAAATCTTAGAGGGCCTTCCTAAAAATTGATTTCCATGGTTGATAACTTTGAGGTTAACCCATGAAACCCAATTTTATTCCATCATAATGTTTTTATAACACGCATTAGACAAAAAATTAAACATTACCTATAATATAATAGTTTTTTATAGATTGAGTCTTCTAAAGGATGTGTTGATTCTGAATACGATTTACAATATTTCATTGTTGTGATTCATATACTTTTTGGAATATAATTCATCAATAATTAATTTTAAGTATCAAACCATAAATGAGTACAATGGTGGGGAATAATATATCTTAATTCACTCATATTCATTAAGAGAAACATTGATTAGGAACATAAACCCATCATCTTAGACTACACAGTAATCCTGGATTCTGTATTAGTAATTAGAGGGAAGGGTGGAGCCTACACTATACAAGGTGGCTCATACCAATAGAAATTTTGTAAAATATAATATATTTAGTGGTATAAATGAGTAATTATAAAATATATTATGTTTTATTAACAATAATTTTGAGTACCAATAATTATTTTTAATAATATATATATTTGTTTCCGTTAATAATTCAATACCAACAAATCATTTACTTATAGTTAAATTTGATGGTTTATCCTATTAATGCCAAAAATTTTATTTTCCAAAAAATGAACATGTTATTATTAATTATTACTTCCAATAATTCATTTTTCATTACAAAAACATATTCTAACAAATTATTTTTTAGAAAGAAATATTTTATTAACAATTTAATATTTATTTAATAGTTATTAAATAATAATACTATATTCATATATATGAATTTTAATAATTTTTTAATTATGTTTGGAAGTGTATTTAATATAATTATGTTTTTATATTTTTTAATAAGAATATGTTTTTTTATAGATAATTTTATATTTAATAAACTTAGAAAATGGCACCAAAAAATGATGTCCACCACCACCACATCCATACCCTATAATAATTGTCTTTTACACTAATGTGGGAAATTTATTTCAACTTTAAGATTTCAAATTCACTATTTACCAATGTGAAATTGATCTCCCATAATATCCATGGATACATGTTAAGATTTTCTTGTCTTATCTGCCCTTATCTGGATTCCTTCTAGGTAACAATTCATTTGATCTTAACCACCAAGACAAGATGTAATGTTTATTCATATATTGTATTTACAAAAAAAGGCTGACTATGGTTTTTATTTATAGAATTTACTAATATTTGTTTTGAAACGCTTATAAATTATGATTAGAAGTTTTATATTATAAGTGGTGTTTTTTATTTCTAGATAATATATCACCATTAGGATCTTTATCACCTATTGAAAACTAATTATATAATTTTTTTATAATTAGTATGTTAAAAAAGTGGTGCTAATTATTTTTCTATAAAATCTAAATTACCCAAGAAACCCTTTTGAATAAGTCTTAGAAAATCAACTATTCAATAAGAAATATATAAACACATCTAGGTGATATATTCTATTAAATGTTTTAAATTTCCAAATGAAGGAAAATATATATGATGATGTATGGTTTTATGTTTTTTGATTTGTTTTTAACATTGGTCAAGTGAATGTTTCTTCTATTTTCTAATAATTTCATGAATTTATGACTGATGATCCCTTTTTTATTTTAATTAATATTTTAACAATGTAAAAATTATTAAACATTCATTATGTTCTATTAGTGTTCAATTTTCACATAAAAAGGGGTTCATGGAACATATGTTTTTGTGAACATAGGTCAATTTATTGGTTTTAAACCTAATATATAACTTGTCTAAAGATTTATAAAATAAAATATATGGAAAAACTATTTTTTTACTTGTGTAACTTGTTATCAAACCATGGTAGGAAATTATTAATAAATAAGTGTTCAATGTTATAATCTATAATAATAGAGTGAATACCTAAAGATAAATCATGTTTTTTTGTTAAATTGAATTCATAGTCTATTTGAATTACATTAAAATATATAAATAAGTTTATATAAGTTTATTAAAATAAGAATATATAAGTTTTAATTCCATGGATTAACTATTAGGGTCACTAAAAATACTATTAATGGATCATTAAATATGAATTTTTTAGATGAAAACCAATTTCTATAAAATAAAACTAATAATGATAAAGAAATTTATATTGAAAAAATGCTATAAAAATGTGGAATTGTTTTTGATATGGTGACATATGAGAGAATTAAATGTAAACAAGTTTTATGATTTTATATCATAATTGATATATAAACTGATCTAACATAATTAATTTCAACTTATCTATATATTTTTGGCAGTGACATTCTTTATGATATATTAATGTATGGTTAAACTCTATTTTATAGTTATTATTATTATTATTATTTTTTACTATCAATTGTAATGAATTTGAAATAAAAAAGTACTAAAATAAATTACTCATCTCATATATGTGCCTTTTTATAAATTAAATGGAGCTTTTAGTACTGGAACCTTTTGATGTGTGTTCAAATATTTTATAGGAGTGAAGAATTTATATCTTTACACTAATTTAAGGTTATCAAGAAATTAATGATAAAGTTATTTATATTGTAATTTTTTGATTATCTCATGTTAGTTTTATTGTGTAAAATTAATTTAATGCTTTTGATGTGGGAAATTAACAAATCATTTGAGATCATGTTGATCAAGAATATGAGAAATAAATGATTTATTAAAGAAATACCTAAGAATACATAATGTATCATTTATAACATGCTAGTATGTTTCCATGAGTTTCATTTTGATGTGTATAATGGATCCATAGGTATGATTGGTTAATCATAGAAACATGCATGATTGTTGTTTTTATATGCAATAAATTATTATTATATATGACTTAAGTGGATGGTAATCATGTTTTATTTTCACCCAATTTTATTATTATAAATTTTTATATAAAAAAATAACCAAATGATTCTTTTTTGATAAATGTACTAATTTTGGTGATTAAATAAGTATCTTATTCTATATAAAGTAGAGATGTTAGAGTGAATTAATTTCAATGATATGAGGATTAGTTAATAATACTAAAGTTATTTTAAATTTTGGATAGAAAGTGATGAATCTATTATTTCTTCTCTGTTTTTTGGTCATGTTTTTGATTTTTGAGATGTAAAATGGATCTTTATTCAAAGAGTATATGAGAAAAATGAAAAATTAAAATCATGGGTTTTTTTGACCATTGTTTCCCTGACTTATTGGATTTTCGACATGTTACCAGACATTTGATCTCAACCTACCTACAAAGATGGTATGTCTATTCATATTATTAAATATAACTTATGATTTTCTGTGTATATATTTGGTTTAACTTACTAACAATGATTACCCAATTTATCTCTTATGACAACAGTTTTCAAAAATAAATGGAGTTAGTTTTTTGGGATAGACTCTTTCCCTTAGGATCCATATACTCATTGAAAATTTCTTATAGAAGTTTTCACTTGTGATGTGGTTGTAGAAATATTTGTGGTGGTAGTTCTATTTCTAAAAAATCAGTCTATGTTATTGAATAAAACCACTTAAATAAGTGAAAAAAACTACTTATTCATTTATCAATATATAAACACATAAATAAATTCACTTATGAAAAGTGATAAATATTATAATCAGTTTTCATTAAAAATATTCCAATAGATCCATATTAATAAACACATATAATAAATGATAAATGTTATTACTAGTTTTCAATTATAAAATGAAGGAAAAATTGGATGATGATTTCAACATAAATAATTTATTATTTTTTAACATAGGTCAAGTGAATGGAATTGTTAAGGTAATTTTATGAAAATAATGAGAATTAGAATTTGACATGAATCTACATACTTAAAACCTGTAGCATCACTGGAAAAATAAAACCAAAGATGAAAGATATTGTGTGCCCTTAGATGGGGTGATATAATTTCTTATTTTTATAGTACTTTTGTAAAACCATTATATTCAATTGAGGTGTGGTTTATTTTAAATTACATTGAAAACCACACAATATTTTCATTAATATGTTTTCAAGGGAGCGGGGGAGGTCTCAGGAACATCTCAATGGTTTAAGCCTCAGTTTTCTTATTTTGGGAAGGCATATTATAAGATCCTGGCCTTTTGTGAAAGTGAATCCTTGTTTAAATTTTGGTAAAACCTATTTTTTGATTAATGAAGTGGTTCTTGGGTTTATTAGAAGTTTTGGTGGGTATTTTGGGGATTCAGGACCTGAGAGTAAGTTAAAATAAGCCAAATAGTGTGAATTGAATGGTTGGCGCATGGTTAGGGAAAACTGTGTTGTAGAACATGAAACTGTGTGGCTTGGAGACATAGTCAGACAAATTCTAGCACATGGTTACCACAAAATTTTCTAAATCTTTCAGGAGATCCCATGAAACCATGAATATTTTCCCCTCTTGGACATGGGGAGCCATATGATTTTCACATAGTTTGGAAAATCATGCAGCCTTTAAAAAGTGGAAAATTATGGGTTTTCCCTCCAGATCCTATTTTTTTATTCTGTAATTTTCACCCATTTCGCCTATCTATAGCATGGGTGATGAACTGAAACCTCCAAGATTTCCAAGAGGTGTTTTCCTTTGATTCATAGGCATTTGGAGTTCCATTTGGTGTGAATTAAAGATATGGGTGAGTCTAACACTCCTTCTAGCTTTATTTTTTGGATTAGGGCTTGTACAATCTATCCTCTCCTTCCGAATCCCTAAAACCCTAACTTTTAAAGAATATTATAAGTTAGGATTTTAAAGGCTGTTTTAATTCATATAAATGGATGATTTTGGGATAGTAATTATATTAGAGCCTGAGGTAGGTAGTCTTTAGGATTTCTCCAATAGTCTTGATGTCTTATATGTGTATATGGTTGTACCAATGTGTTTCCTTGTTGTGTTTCCTTATCTTGGTTTATGAAAAGTGATTTGGACCTTCGATTGAGGTGTGAAACCTTCAAAGACCCTGTCAGGTTTGTTGATGACGTGATATTGAACCCATGGCTACCCATGAGGTGTGATGAACCCTTGAATTGTTAAAATTAGTTAGTAAACATTGAGATAATTGAAATGTGAGACTGATGTGTTGTAAATTATAATCGGGTATGTGGTCTTAGTTAAAAATGTAACTTGATTTAATTCTTTTTGTTTAATTTTTGAAGTACCCAAAAGATATTTTGGGATGGTTTTAAAAATATGTTTTGGGGTTTGACCAATCCATGTTGTTAAGGAAAAAATTGTTGTTTAAATGTGAGAAATGTTTTTAAAGGAGGTGTTGATCTCAAATGATTTAAAAAGAGGTTTTATTTATTAATTTTTAATAATGATTTGAAAGGGGTGTAGTTCTTTATCTTGGGAACATTCTTAATGAATGTTTGAATAGTTTAAAATGGAAATGAAATCCCTGGGGAATGTTTTAGTTTTCAAGGTGAAAGACCCAAGTTTTAAAGGGTGGTTTCAAATGAGTAATTTGAATTGTATTTATTACCATTATGTAGTTAAAAAGGAATAATGGGACCATAGTAATTGAAGGGATGTAATTGTTAGTGATATAGAACCCATAAAAATTGTGTTGGTATGTTAATATTATTATTAATGAATTAAATAATAAATGTGCATAGTTGAAGATATATCATAAGGGGATGTTTGGCATGATGTGAAAAAGGGTTAAGCAGAATAATGTAAATGTGTTAAAAGGATTGTGAGTTAATTACTGAAATGCATACATGGGTTATTACATGTGAATTGATGAATATGATAAATAGACTAAGGTATGAAAAAATTGGGTTAAATGGACTATTCCAAGTAAATTGAAAACGTTTTAATGGGTTTAGGCGTAAATATGATTTATGTGTTAAATAAAATGTGAAATGTGAATGTTATGTGGAATAGTTGTTATGGTATGTGTGGTGATTTAATATATATATATATATATATATATATATATAAAATCATATATAGATGGCTTGGAAGTGTGGGTTATTGAATAAGGTTCTACACCCACAAGTTGAGTTAGATTGAGGCTATAAACTCCACCCCACAATGCACAATTTAGGAAAGTGGACAAAGATCCATTCCACTAACTACTGCACTCCACATGGATTGAGGATTTTAGGTGAAGATAATGTGTTTTTTGTGATGTGTTTATTCCAAGTGAGATAGGGAAATTGACTTATGTCCCTTATGCACGGAGATTGATTGGATTGGGCCATAGTTTAAATGATATAAATACCCAACCCATTAAGTATGTGATGGAGAAAAATTTAGTAATGAAGATAGCATAAGTGTTGAAATGGAAATAATGATGAGAATGGATTAATTGAATATTATAACTAATGGGATGTGATATTTTGTGATTATTGATTTTCCTTGTGGTTAAAAGTGCGTGTAACCCCCATTGTTCCTTGTATTAGACCCCCAGTGTGACCTATGCCAGTTTTGTTGATTGGTTGACTCTAGATAACTTAATGGATAAAATTTATATTAGTTAGTTACTTCAATGATTTTGTTATTACCTTGTTTTCTTGTTAAACCTGTTTATCTACAAACACTATTGTACATACTATTTATTTCCTCAAACACCATTTGTGGTGGCCTAATGAGTTGTACTCACACCCTTCTAGGGCTGCCATGGAACTTGAGTACCCGAGAAGATGATAATTGTTTTTAGGTACATGTTTGGGAAAGGGAATTGATGTGTGGTTCCTATATGGGATGTTTAGTTGAAGCATGGTATGTCCAGACTAGGTTTATATTTAAGTCTAATTTCCGGATCCTTTGGGTGGGTTTGGTTTTGGATATTTCTTGTTTTACTTTATAGCATTTAGTGCATCTATCATGTCATTATAGAGTTTTCTATTTTTTTTACTTTTTTCATTGTCACATGTTGTCAATTTATTTATTTCTACTGGTTATTATGTATAATGATACTGTTTCTGTTGTTTTATTACTCTCAAATGGGTGTATAGTCTCCCCAACATTTCTCCATAGCCCTGAACAACTAGTCAACAACCTCTAGTGTATGTGGAGGCATGTGTGAGGTCATGGGATGACCCGAATCTAGGCATCAGATATGGACCACTATGACTGGGATGTTACAAAGTGGTATTAGAGAAGGTGTTTTGTATTAATATTTAGGGCATGGTAGATATGAGACTAGGATCTTTATAGGACCTGGTAATGAGATCGTGCCTGGGTGTCTATAACCGCATGTATAAGGGAAAATCTAAGTTCCACAGGTGGGAATTTATATTTGGATTTGTTCTTTTATGGTTGATTTTTACTTACTCCTTGAGTAGAACACTTGGATGTGATGGTATCTATTTATGAGGTTCATATCTTGGCCCAATATAGAGAGAGAGTGTATAATTTAATGCATATTGTTAGGCACATTAGATTGTTAGGTCATTCACATGTTTCCTATTATTGGTAGTACCTTGAAATTCATGTGATGGTAGTTTAATTCTCTTCTAGTAAAATTTGTATGTTTTTTTATTTGAAATGTTTTAAAAAGTAATTTTTTTGAAAGGTGGATTTGAATAAAGCTTGGATTTTTGAGATTTTGGTTTAATAAAAATGTTTTTGAATGTGTAAATATTCTGGATTTTAAACAAAAAAAGTTTGTAAATGAAAAACCTTGGGCTTCAATTGGTAAAGTTTAATTAAGAATCATGAAGAAACATGATGGAACTGGTAGGAATTTTGGAAATGGGTCCCCCTAGTGTTATGATTTGATAATATGTATGGGAGGTTTGGGTAGTGAGATTGCCCTAATTTGAGACCTTAGTTTTGAGATGTGGGACTTTTTTGGATTTTGTTGTATGTTAAAAGGGATTCTCTTGTTGTACACTCAATGAGGTTGGGATTTTGGGATGAACTTTATTGTCCGTTAATGTGCATGTGGAAACTATTAGTGGTTTTAATCACGTGAGTTGTGTTTTTTACCCTAGGGTGGATGTTTGGATTTGGTGTTGATGCATGTATGTGGGTGTTTTTGGTGTAAGTCCAAGAGTAAATGTCTGCAGGGGTGCGTTAGATGCATTATGTTTTGGAGTGGGGACAAGAGAGCTGATGTGGGATGCGATTTGCTTGAGGTCGGATTTTGATGGCTCACTGAGGGGGAGTCTGTGACATTTTATTGATATGACTCTAGCATTGGGAGTTGGTACCATTAGATCTTCAGTAAAGACCTGTAAGAGAGGTCGGATGGGTTGTCAGTTCTTTTGGGTTCTTATGACAAAGGAAGACATTTTGGACTTTGGTAGTGTAATGTAGAGATTTGGAGGGAGAAGAAGGAATGTTAATATATTTGTAAATGTGTCTTGAGTGGTCATTTGATTCCATAGTTTTGAGTAATCAAGGGTAGTCTTAATAGAGGATTGGTCATTATCAAAGGTTCCTTAAGATGTGACGCACGAGTGGGGAGATTTAGAGGAGGAATCGATGAATGATTGATTATGTCGAGTGTGGTAAAAGTAAATGGATATTTCTGAGTTTCCTCATTGGAATGTGTTTTAGGGTTTTTAGTTTTTTGTAAGGCTGGTTTTGGGAAGAGACCAAGGAATTATGAGCCTTTCCCTATGGCCTTAATAGTATTTGATGTGGGAATCAATGTTGATCTTCAACGAACAAGACATGGGTGAAAAAGTCAGGGGTGGATGATTTCGGTAGTGAAGTGACACCCTAGATGGTGGTGGTCACATGTATGGGCCTGTTTTTATGGTGTTTTTTTGGTTGGATGAGAATGTTGAGAATTCCCTGAGTCCAGTGAGGCTGAAAAACCAGGAGGCATGGTTAGTTTGTGGGCAGGATTTTCGAATAGATCTAGAGATGTTCGATCCTTTCATTCTCTAGTTAGGTTCAGTATGGTCGCAGGAGAGTGTAGGGCCTTGAGGCCATGAGGAGGTCCAGATGTGGGAAAATGTTAGAAGGGCATGATTCCATTTGGGATGGATGATTTGGTAGCTCAGGATAACTGCTTTCCTTATTTCAATGTGACCATAGTGAGAGGCACGAGCTATTCACAAACAATCTATTTTTAGTTTAATGTGGTGGTTGATGTATTTTTTGTAAACCACTAGGGTTATGCTATAATATATGTATTAGGGTAAAGATAGTGGTTCCATGGTTAATGTAGGGTTGTGAAGGTTTTTTTGGAGGGTCACGAAGTGGTAGTGAGTTTTTACTAGAAGTCCCTTTTCAGGTTATGTTGATGGAATGTGGATAAGACATTGGAGGGAAGGGAATCCCAAGGCTTGTGGAAGGTTAAGGTTCCCTAGTAGTGGGAGGTGATATTGGTTATGGATAGCTGTAGTGGTGTTTGTTGACAAATTCTTAACGTACTCTTTACTAGTGATGATCATGTCTAATATCTTGAGATCATCCTAGGTATGAAGGGAAGGATTTGGTTTTACACCTAGAGACTTGAATTTTTATCCATTGGGTGTCGGAAACCTTAGAGTCGATGCTCTCAGGGTGACACAGGTGGAGTTTTGTGGTGGGGAGAACACCATAGGCCAGTTTCAAGAAAGGTCCTCGGGATGGGTTAGATGTTGACGTATTCCGTGGGTGCTGTTCACAGAAGTTGATAATGGTTAACAGCTGATGTTGGTTTCATTATTCGGGAATGGATGGACAACCAAATCTATGTTTTTATCTAAAATTGTGATTGAAGAGTGAGCAGCAATGGTTTAAATGTTTTTAGGAAAGTGGTAAGAACAAAACTCCTAAGGTGGGGAGTGTTATAACCTTCATGGATGTATGGAGAAAATTTTGGAGTGGATGTAGTGATATTAAGATGGTAACAAGAAGTCTATTCGGGGATGTTTGGATCCTGTGGCGAAGGATAGGTGGGTCTTGGATGTAGTGGTAGATCACACTGAGTGATGGATTAATTCTTTGGGTGGTTTCAAAGTTGAACCAAGTATTGTATCAGAGACACATTGGTGAGTTCCATAGAACCATCAACAGTTCGCGAAGCAGAATATGCTATGGTGGAAAGTTCTATCGAATGTTGGAAATGGACTCTGGTAGGTGTGTATAGAAGAGGAGACATGTCTGAAGTGAGAAGGAATAATGTCTAAGTAGAGGAAGACATGCCAACAGTGGAAGTTGTGTTCCAATATAGTGAGTCATCCAGGATGGCATGACTCAATTGGGTAAAAAAGAAAACAGATGTACTGGGATATAATCCACCTTCAATAAATTTTGAGATGTCAAATTTACCTTGATTTGGGAAGAGGATTTGAGGAAGAATGAATTTTTCTTGGTTGATACAGGGATGAAAAGTGTGTGATTAATCTGGGTGATCACAACGGCAAGGTTGGTATCCCATGTTGGGTGGAGTTTATGTGGATGTTTTGGGCACATTGAGTTATAAAATGTGTTGGGTATGTAGAGAATGTCAAATTGAGGTTCTGTTGGTCTTATTTTGTTGATGGAGGTGCGAAACTCCATGCGATGGGTGTGGAGAGCTAAATCACATGGTATTGAGAACCATAGCATTCAAGTGGTTAGTTATTGACATGATCTGTAGTATGAATTGTATGGGAACTGGTAGGATCAATCTCAGTGTGGTAGTTTTGGTGATGGGAATTGGATCAGGTTTTGACTGGTAATGTTCCTTTGATGAAGGTTATGCTTGGGTGTACTTAAGATGTTTAGAAAATGGGTGAGGGTATTGGACCTCAAGTTGCAGACTAGGGTAGGTCGAGGAGTGTAGTCAAAATCTGTGTATGCCTTAAGTGATGCGAAGCTTGGGTCACTGATAGACTTTTGGAAACTGGGTATGACGGTTGCAAGTGTTTTGGACAATGGAATGTGGATATGATTGGACTGAGGGTGTTCCTAGTGGCTCTACTAGGGTAATGTAATGCCTTGTTGGTATCCTTTTGTTTGGTGGTTCAGTGATATTACCCATAATTTTTCTTGGTGTTTATTTTGGTAATGATAAGGATATGGTAGCTATGTATTTGGGGGGAGTTAGCTCATAGTTATAAAGTATGACAAAGGATGTTTCTTCCGGGTAGGATTATTTTCTTGGTTCGAGTGTGTTAAAGACATGTCTTTATATGGGAAGAAGATGGAGAAACTAAGTTGGAAGGTGGTATCCTTGGCCTGACCTTTGGTTTTGGAGGATCTATAAAGTTTGGAAGTATGGATCGAGGATGAGCTGTTATAAGGTGGGGAGGTTGTAAGATCTCGACCTTTCTTGAAAGTGCATAATTGTTTAAATATTTGTTAAACCTCTTTTGTTTTTTCTAATTAAGTGATTCTTGGGTGTATGAGAAGTTGTGGTGTTATTTCAGGGTTCGAAAGATGAGAAGAGGGGAAAATTGGGTAAACAATGAGAAGCACAGGGTTGGCACATGCTTAGGGAAATCTGTGTTCCTAGCCTAGGAAACCGTGTGTCTTGGAGATAGTTTAAGATAAAGGCTAGTGCATGGTTTTCCAAAGCATGTAGCTGCTCCCAGGAAACCATGTGGCTTGGACCCTCTTGGACAGAGGGAGATTCAAGGATGGCGCACAGTTTTGAAAACCATTCAGACTTTAAAAAGTGGGAAATTCCATCTTTCCCTCCTGATCCTATTTATTTCTTCCCTAACTTTTCACCCATTTTGACCCTCTACAACATGGTTGATGAACCAAACCCTCTAAGAATTCAAAGAGGTGTTTATAATTCAATTCTTCTGCATTTGGTGTGCCATTTGATGTGAATCGAATATATGAGTGAGTCTAACACTAATCATTGTTCTATTTTTAGGATTAGGGATTTTATAAACTCTCCTATCATTCCCAAGGCCTAAAACACTCACTTTTCTAAAAAGGTATAAGTTGGAGATTTAAAGGGTGTTTGGGTTTGAATCAAAGAATATTCTTGGGATAGTAATCATCTCTGAGAATGAGGTAGATGGTCTTTAATCTTTCTCCAATAGTATCAATGTTTTATATGTGTATGTGGTTGTACAAATGTGTTTCTTTATCTTTGGTTATAAAAAGTTATTTTGACCTTTTATTGAGGTTCAAAACCTGTCATAGAACCAATTGGGTTTTTTGATGATGTGGGAACAAACCTAGGGTTACCCATGAGGTGTTTCAAACCCTTAAAAAGGGAAAATAAGTTATGAAACATTGACATAAGTAAAATGTAAGAGTGATGTGTTGTAAATTATAATTGGGTTTGTGGGCTTGGATAAAAAGGTAAATTGATTTGATTATTTCATTGAATTTGTGGAGTTCCCAAAAGGGATTTAGTAAATGTTTTAAAAATATGTTTTGGGGTTTGATCCAACCGTGTTTTACAATGAAAAAATTGACATTTACAATTGAGAAATGTTTTTAAAGGAGGTTTTGAGCTCAAATGATTTGGAAAGAGGTTTTATTTTTTAAATTTTAATGATGATTTGAAAGAGCGGGTGTAGTCCCCTTTCTTGCGAACATGCTTAATGAATGTTTGAATGGTTTAAAATGGGAATTAATTCCTTGGGGGCATGTTTTAATTTTCAAAGAGAAAGACCCATGTTTTAAAGGGTGGTTTTAAATGAGTAACTTGAATTGTATTGATTTCCATGATGCAGTTGAAAAGGTATGATGGGACTTTAATAATTGAATGGATTTAACTGTTAGTGAGATAGAGCCCATTAAAATTTTATTTGAATGTTAAGAAGATTATGAATGAATTAAAAGATGAATGTGCATAGTTGAATATATAACATAAGGGGATGTTTGGTTCTTTTGAAAAAGGGTTAAACGAAATAAATTGAATGTGTCAAAAGACTTGTGAGTTAATTATTGAAAGGCATACATGAGTTAATGAAAGTGAATTGATAAATATGCCAAATGGAATAAATTATCACATAGGGAATTGGGTTAAATGGGCTATTCCAAATAAATAGAAAATGTGTTAATTGGTTAAGGACATAAGATGGTTTCTATGTTAAATGAAATGTGAAATGTGAATGATATGTGAAATAGTTGGTATGGTATGTATGGTGATTGGATACACACACACACACAAATATATAATCATGTGAACATGGATTGGTAGTGTGGGGTATTTAATGATGTTCTACACCCATGGGTCGAGTTATAGTGAGGCTATAAACTCCACCCCATAATTCACAGGTTAGGGAAGCGGATGGAGTTCAATTCCCCTAATGGTTTCATTCCAACAGACCAAGGCTTTGAGGTGAGAATTATGTTTTTGTTGTGATGTGTTTATCCCTAGTGAGATAGGAAACTTGAATTATTCTTTTTATGCATGTGGATTTACTAGCTTAGTCCATATTGTAAATGATGTAAATTACTATCCCATTGAGCATGTGATGAAGAAGAATTTAGTAATGAATATAACATGAGTTTTAAAATGGAAATAATGATTAAAATGTATTAAGTGAATATTATAACTATTTTTTTGTGATGTTTTGTGATTAGTGATTTTCCTTGTTATTAAAAGTGTGTGTAACCCCCCTTGTGGCTTGTCATATACCCCCAGTGTGACTAAGTTAGTTTTTATGATTGGTTAACTATAGAGAACTTAGTGGAGTAAATGGATATTAGTTAATTATTTCAATGATTTTCCTATTACGTTGTTTTTATTTTGCAATTGTTTATATACATACACTATTGTACACACTGATTATTTATTTAAACACCATTGGTGGTGGAATACTAAGTTATACTCACACCCTTCTCGGGCCGCCATGAAAGTTGGGTACCCAAGAAGATGCTACTTGTTTTCTGGTACATGTTCAGGATTGGGACCTAGTGTGTGGTTCATGAATGGTATTTTTGGTTAGAGAATGGGATGTCTAGATAGATTTGGGACTTGATTCTATGTTTAGGATCTTTTGGGTGGTTTTGGTTTTTGATATTTCTTGTTTTACTACCTGGAATGTAGTGAATTAATCATGTCGTTATTACATTTCCTACTTGGATAATTTTTGGCATTGTCGCATGTTGTCCATTTACTTGTTTCTGATGGTTAATATATTTATTGATTTGATTTATGTTGTGGAATTAATCTATAAATATATTATATTCTCCCCAAAATTTCTCCATAGACCTGCACTGCAAGTTGGCATCCTCTAGCATATGGGGAGGCGATCCTAAGGTCATGTGACGACTTGACTTAGGGAACCAGATGGGGTCTATCAAAATGGGGACATTACATGAAGTAGGGAACATGGTTAATTGATAGTTCATGATAACCGTGCACCCAAACTATATGGGTTATAAAAAAGGGTTGTGTGGTTTGTTAAACATACAATGGGGCCATGAAATTGGGAAAAACTAACAATTTATTATAGATCCATTCCATATTGGATTTGAATGGTTTTCTTAACCATGAGAATAATAATGTAGGGTGTGGAGTTTTGAGATTGTACAATTTTCATGACTGGATCATGGTTTATCCAACCATACATCCACACCATGCACCCAAAAAACAAAGAGAAATTTTACTAAAATAACCTTATGACCGTAGCCCCTTTTTATCTAGTTGTATCCCTTTTTAGGCCATATTATAGAAGTCTAGATCTCTCCTCCCCCTCTTGAGGTCTTGGGTGGTTATCAATGAATCCATCCATGCTTATACTTCTTCTTATCACATTGGAAAGATTTTGACAAGAGAAAAACTTTGTTATATTCTTTTTTCCATTTAATTATGAAACTCTTGTGTTCTCATTATTTTAGGTGATCATGCACTATTTTCATATATTTTTTCTGGTTTTTAAAAATAACTTATTTCTAATTGAATCAATGAGTAAGTGAGTAATGATCCTATAATCAAAGGTAGGTGGTATTTGATCTATCCCTCATGGTTTTTTCATTCTATAGTATACGTTGTGTATGCCTCCAAACTAGTTTCCCATTATTTTGTCCTATGACCTATTTTAATTATTTATTTCCCCAAAATGAGTTGAAATTTACTTAAAGAACATTATTTAATCATTATTAGATGTAAAGTGGGACCTTTTCCACTTATTTAGTTTGATCTTGGATATTTTTTATTTGTTATTTATTAAAGGGACATCCAAAGTGTGTCTTAAAACTTATAAAATGGACTATGGGTGTTTCCTTTGTTAACAAAAAATCAAATGATATTTTTAGAATGTGAAATAGTGAAAATTCTTGTGATTTTGGCCTTGGGCCTAGGTGTTTTTGATGTTGGATATATGGTTATTTTTATTATAATTAAACAAACAATAATTTTTGGATTATATCCTTGGATATTTAATGATATATGGTACTAAATAAAAAATAATTTCGTGATGATATCCTTAGATTCACATTGGTTTACAATGGTAAATGTGGGGGAATTATGGGTTGAGATCCTTCGATTATGACTAATATATGATTCAAAATAAGTAGGAATAACAGAATGACATCCTTAGATTCCATTTGGTACATGAATTCTAGGATGAGATCTGTGTAATCCACATGTTACGAGATGTTTTGGTATAAAAGAATGAATAATTTTAATTTACATGATAAATGGTATTTATAATTTCAGAATGAATGCCTAGATTCTGAGTTGTGATTACTATGGTTGTAACATCCATCAATACATTATCTATGACATCTAGTACTGGATGAAATAGGTTGGTCTGACTCAAGTGTCATCTTACTACTTGAGGATTGAGTTTGTTTTAATTTATTATTTAATTACTTTATGTACACAGTGTTTGAAATATATCTACATGAACTATATTGGCTCAAAGTGGATTTGATTTTAGACACCACTGGTGTTGGAATACTGAGTTGTACTCACACCCTTATTTGGCCACCAGTTGGTATCCAAGAAGACTTCAGGGATCTAGGGTTGGATAAGGAAAATATATCTTTGTTAGATGCATTATTGGGATGGGATGGGGCTTGGAGATGGGGGCTGAGCTAGCACTCAGACCTCTTGGTATGTTTGATAGTTTTTGATTTTTTTATTTTGGTTATTTTAGAACCTGGATGTATGATTCTAACATATATGACTCACCCATAGGTAAATACTGAGTTTTATTATAGCATGGGTTGTATGTTGTATTATTACCTATTTATGGATTACTTTATTTATTTATTCACGGATGAATTTTATCACCTTTATTTACTTTCAAGTGACATAATCTGATCATAAGGGAATATTCTTTGAATGGTAACCATAAGGGCCCTCACCACTAGTCGAAATTATCTAGCATGTAGGGAGTTGCACTTAAGGTCATGTGGTGAACCAGGCCAGAGCATAAGTTTAGTGGCTTTTGGGGTGGGGTGTAATAAAGTGGTATCAAAGGCCCTCTTCCTTGTCATAATATCAGAGGTTGTAAAACGAGAGTCTATAAATATGGAAGGTCATGGTAATGATCTCATACCTAAGAGTTTCTGACTCACATATGGGGAAAAATCCAAGTCACTAGAGAAGGGAATATTGTTTCTTGATTTTTGGTTATATGGTTGAATGATTCCTAGATCGAGTGGTGAAATTGTCTTCCATTGTTATTGATTTATGGGATCTTCACTATTAGACTGGTATAGAAAGTGGTGTGTGTTCACTAATCATTTAGGCATGTATGAATTCATTATATTAGAGTGAAAACTATACATATTCTATACTGAAATTAAACTAGTGTAAGTCATTTAAAGTGTATGCATAAATTTATATATAGATGGTAATGATCTAATACCTAGGAGTCGCTAACCCACATATGGGGAAAAATCCAAGTCACTAGGGAAGGGAATATTTTTTCATGATTTTTGGTTTTATGGTTGAATGATTTCCAACTCGAGTGGTGAAATTGTCTTCCATTTTTATTGATTTATGGGATCTTCACTATTGGACCAGTATAGAAAGTGGTGGGTGCTTACTAATCATTTAGGCATATAGTAATTCTTTATATTATAATGAAAACTATACATATTATATATTGATATTAAACAAGGGTTGTTCATTTAGAGTGTATGCATAAATTTATACATAGTTTCTCATATAAGTTCACGAGGGAATCATATATAGATAATACCTTAAATGGGTGAAATTTTTACTCTGAGTACTTAAATTCATTAAATAACTGTGGGTGATAATTAAATAGAGTTACCATCAGAACATATAAATTGTTTTCCTTTATAAATTTTGTTTGAAACTCCATATAACTATATATTTATTGGGAAAAATCTAAACTATCTAAAGTGAAATATAAAATGGTGAAGTTATTAAGTGGATAAATTACGTGATACCATTTTTATGACCATTTTTTCATGGCTTGACCCATAAGGTGTTGTGAATTTTTACTTATTTCTAAAATCCGTTGTATTTGGAACTATTATGTTATGGTGACATGAGATGTGTACTTGAAATTGAAGTGGAATGACTCCACATGACCCCTAGTTGAGCATTATGAGGGTGTGGATGAGAAATCCCCCTGAGGGTGCCATGCCATATCCAACTTTATCACCAATTTTTGTGGAAGAAAAAATTCTATGAGATAGATTATTGTGATTGGTTATTTTTATGGAGATGATATACCATAAGCTCTCATTGAGGTGGATTGGGTTTGGCCTGATGGTTGATTGTGAGGGGTTCAGTTATTGCAGAATTACCAATATTAGGTTACCATTTTCCTTCTTAATGGAATCTCCTAATTGTTCCCTTATCCATAATTGGGTACATACCTACTTTCCCAAGGTAGGTGGTCAATTGGGGTTTTAGATCCTATAAAACTTAGAGACTCACACTGGTAAAGAGGATGGGAGGTTTGGATCAACACACACTTTTGGGGGGAATTGTTGCCTACTTCGGGACTCTCTTAATGATATAAAATATGTTTGAGAATATCTTCCTAATCCCGATATGAGGTTGTTTACCCTAACAAAATAATTATAGTTTAAATACATTTTATATACTATAGAAAGGGGAGGATATCTCAATATTTAATAAATATGAATGTATCTGAGGTTCTTGATTTTTTCCCAGTAATGAATAACTACTTATGTACTAAAAATGTATAAAAAGGCACTGTGGAATTTTCTACCACGCAGTTAGGTGGTTAAAATTCCAAGGAGGGGATTGAGCCATTATGGGGTTTCCTACATATCAATGTCATTAAAAGAATAAAAATCCATGTAGTTTATTTAAACCATGTAGTTTAGAATCATGTGAATATGACATATGTGTGGGCACATAGGGACTGGATATTTGAGATCGAGTCTCTTGGAGACATCCTATGTATCCTGGGTTTTATAGGAATTAGAGTTATCATAGTTTGATCACACCCTCGAGACTTCCCCCATGGTAGATTACCTTATATGATAGGTATTTATATCGTTCCACTCATTGTGACTTATGTATTGAGATTTCCCTGGCTGGTGGAGATTCATGATTCTAATGAGGTGTTCACTGCAGCTCCCAAAGACCATGTGAGCTATGCTCAGTGTGAGAAATAATGGACATGAAGTGATCATTCTCATTGGACATGGATGTCAGGATTATGTTCTAGGAATTCCTTTAGGAAGTTTAATATGGAGATCTAGCCTCTAAGAGGTGTCCAACATATCCTAGTTATAGAAGGAACCAGAGTCTTCATATTTTAATTAATTTTTCCATCTGCTAATGGATGCGGTATAGTGATCAGTCCATGGGAATGATTGGGTCCTGATAGTTGAAGTGTTGAATATATGAGGGGGCTTACACTGAAGTGGGTGATAATTGTAGTTTTGTCACAGGCCTTAAGAAAGAATCCTATTTATCCTAGTTATGGTAGAAATTATTGTCCTTGTAGTTCAGTTATGACCTCGGGACTGACCCCAAGGTAGATTCCCTTATATGAAGGATATTTATATTGTGCCACTCATCAAGGCTTACATACTGATATTTCCCTGGCTAGAATAGATACATGTTTCCAATGATGTGTTTATGGTATCTCCCTAAGTCCACATGAGCTATGATTGGTGTGAGAAACATTAGATAATAAGTGATTAAAATCATTTTTATAGACGTGAGAATCATGTGTTGAGACTAACCTTTATATGATTAATATAGAGATCGTGCCTCTGAGAGGTGTCCTACATATCCTGGTTAAGGAATGAATCAATGTTTTCATAGTTCAATTGATTTGGGATTACACATTGAATTATCCCTTCTAGTCAGGGCTTATACACTGTGGTTGTACAAAGTTATGAATCCCTAGGATTACCTTATTCTGATAAAGACATGTCACATGAATGATATGATCATTACGACTCCCAAAGTCCACATGATCTTTTCTCGGTGTGGGAAAGAAGGGATGAAAAATAATCAGTGTCATTGATTCTGGATTCAGGACTTATGTACCCAGACTTCCCTTAGGATTCTTAATATAGAGATTCGGCCTTGGAGAGGTGTCCTACATATTCTGGTTATTTCAAGAATCAGAGTCATTATATTTCAGTTGATCAAGGATTACACACTAATGTTTCTCTTACGGTTGTGGATTACACACAGAGGGTGGAAAAAGTTATCAAGCCCAAGAATTACCTTATTATAACAACCCAGTATTAACATACATAAACATCACATCATTTTTTCGGAATACGTACTAAATTATAAAAACAAATTCCCAAATACCATATTAGTTTAGCGCCATTGGAAACATGGAAACATAAAAAATGGTACATGAGTGAGCTACATTATCTTCCAATGGGGTTTCCAAGAATATAAACCCTCTTATAAATATCATACATAAAATATATCTTCATAACCTAGGGAAGGAAACATAAAAATGAGTGAGATTAGATGCTCAGTAAGTGTAAACAAGGGAGATATGTAAGAATGAACATGATTATAAAGGTTTAATAACATGAGAATAAAATTACAAGTTCATACCCTTTATATCATAAATATTATTCATGGAATAAAGGTTAACCATTCATAAATAAATAATAATGAAATAAAAAACAAAATACATTAAATCATAATGTATGCGTAAGACATGAAATTGTGGCATACACATAAACATGTAATATCATTCCCTATATATCAAGAAGCATTTCTAGAACTTATCAAGGAACTTCATGGGGACTACACCTACTAGAACAAACACACCACCATCCCCAGTCATAGTCCTCTTCTTTTAAGGGACTAGGTTTCCCCATCTTCCCATAGTGGATTAGGTTTCCCTATCTTCCCATAGTGGATCGGGTTTCCCTATCTTCCATATTCATGGTGACTACACCAACTAGGTGGGACACACCACCATTCTAAGTCGCAGTCCATTACTTATAAGGGATCATGTTTCCCCATATTTCTATAGTGGATCAATCCCATCGAATTGATTACCATAATTATATCATGAGATTTAAATTTTTACCCAATGCATTGGATAGAGATATAGGTCCCACCCATCACATAATTAAACTATTCATACATGTGCCCTAAGATAATAAAACATTTATCATATCATGACCCATAAAAAGAGATGTGTTTCAAAAACATCATATTATAACCCATGATATGAAATGGGTATGATGAAAAATTTGTCACATAATAACCTATATAAAATAGATAGGTTTTATAATCATTTCATCGAAACATAAATCATTAAAATAAATTGGTTTCTAAATCCCAAAACCTGTTGAAGAGGATTGGGTGTCATAAACATCATTCAATTAAAACATGAACCATTATTGAAATAATATAAATAGAATTGTTGGATCATATCCCAATAAATCATAAACTATGACAAGGTATTTCATCTTAGATTGATAAGGATTTTGAAATTTCACAAAGAATTTTTTTTAAGGAAATTATACATTTTTGAAAATACCTTTTCATAAAAGCATTTCAAAAATCCTTTTCTTATAAAAAATGATTTAAAATTTCATTTAAAATATTTATTAGGGAAATTATCCTTTATTGATTTATATATTCTATTTAAAACAAAAAGAATTTTGAAACCATTTTTCCTTGAAAATAACCTTAAAATCTTATAAAGAATCTTAAAATTTTTTGGAAAACTTTTCTTTGAAAACTTATAAAAGAAGCTTGAAATAATTTCGAAAAAAAAATATTTTAAAAATATTTTAAAAATTATAAATAAATAATGAAATTATAGAAATAATTTTATTTGAGAATAAAATTTCAAAAACATATAAGGGATGATTTAAAAATCATTTAAAATAATTTTTGAACATAAATAAATTTTTGAAACATTTTTATAAAACACTATTTTGAATGAACAAAAATTTCTGACCAAAAGGGAAAATGAAGTTAGATTTTGATAATTTTTTTATGAATTATATTTAGTAACAATGAGTGGAATAACAGTACCATTAAATTGCTATAAAATTCATATATGGAGGGTGATAAAATTCAAGAGAGTTCCTAAGAGATGGATCATAATATTATGGAAGCATAATCATAAACAGTCTTGATAAACGATGAGATTGAAGCTATAAACCATTACCACATTGGTAAAATTAAAGCATAAAGGAAATAATAAAATTACCTGAAGCTTGGAATATCAATAAAATATGTATATTAATGATATATAATTTCTTAAGATGTATATACACATCATAAAAAAATATAGGTACATAACATGGTATGTGTCTCAAAGAAGAAAATTGAGAAAAAAATTACTTTATTGATTCGGTAACTTTTGAAACATAAACCCCTTGAAATATAGATAATAAAATGGATCTATAAATTCCAAAAACTAAAACTATAATAATCATATAATACATATATGGGTATTATAAACACCAAAAAAATGAAATGAGTGGTGAATAAGGCATGTATCTCACGGAAATAAAAAGTGAGATGAAATTCCCTTACCTTATGTCTTGACTCTCAGTGTACTCATTGAAACATCCTATATAATAAATATAAGTTTATTATAAATATACCACATAATTATATTCTTATATTTAATATCATATATGGATTTATATGACCCACTTATTACCACTTCCATGTTAAGGTTAAATTTCAGATAATATCAAGTTTGTTTTTCGCATGTGCCTTAATTTCTTACATTTTTGTTATTTTTACTTATATAGTAATTTAAAGAATGTAAAACATGATATAAATATAATTTATATTAATTATTTGTGTATTTTAAAATTCTATAAAATAAATAAGTATGAAATCGAATACACCCTTCATGGAGATGGTACGACTTACGCCTGCATGAATGCCATTTCCGTTTTATTATCTTATTGAAAGTAAGAAAGTAAAAGAAATATATATATATATATTATAATTCTAATATAATTATTATTTAATATATGTCATATATTTTAGTAAATCCATCCTTAATACATTCTATGTAAGGTGTGAATGAATCACATCGCTTTGAGGAGGTGGTAGTCCACACTTCCCCAAATGAAATCATCGTACTTATAAAAAAGGGTGGTATGAATGTATGTGTAATATAATAATTAATAATCATAAATATCATATATAATATATAAAAATTTTCTTTCCATCAAAATTCCCACCCATGAGATATGGTAATGTAAAAAAATGAATAACATCATTTTGTGAGGCAATAGTTTTCCGTACACACGAATGGAAAGTTCGTTACCCATTAGATGGAAGTGTGTGTATGTTCAGGTAAAAAACATTATATTAAAAACATCTCAATAAATTCAGAATTTTGGTGTAATTATATAATAATGGAATAATAATAATTGAGGAGGTCAAGACATAAAATAAAAGAAAGGATATTAGGGAAGGATGATACCTTTTCTTTGTGAAACTATATTTTCTTTGCACAAAAGGGATTCTTTGGTTGGATTTATTCCCAATGATAGGATTCAAAGATGAAGGTAGGGATTTTTGGAGCTTATTTGAGCTGATTTTTTGCAAATCAAAGGGCATTATTATTGTGAATAAGTGGGATGGGAGAGTGCCTTTTTTTAGTGGAGGAGTGACATTCTTGTAAATTTTTGAAGAGGGAATTGCATCCATATTTTTCTTAAGAAAAGTTGATCAAATAATGGTCCCAATTCAATAAAATGGATTATATAGTCTAAATATATCCATAAAATCGATTTTTGATAGGTTTCAAGGTCATTTTTGTCATAAGGTAAAGGTTTTGTCCTATGTTAAGATGATTTTCCTCTTAATAGTTGTAATTAATTTTAATTACATTCACAAATATTTTTTTGTCAAAAGCTATGTTGAAATTATTATATATTTTAAACTATTAAGAATCTAAATATGGAATCAATTTTAAAAAATTCCAATAATAGTGGTGGCAGAAATTAATTTAAAATTAATATCGTAGGCAGGATGAGAATATAGGTTTTTGAAGTAAAAATGTTCAAAGTTTTGTTATGTTTTTAGATAAAATTTCAAAGTGAAATTGATACCAATAACCTAAATTGGATTAATTTAGGTGTAATTGATATAATTATTATTCTATAAATATAGTGTTACCTTATAAATAAATAACACTAAAAACCATTTTTGAATTTAAATTTTGTATTTTTCAACATTCTTAAAAAATTGAAACATCATCGAAAAATACAAAAAATTCACCCTAAAAAAACATTTCTTTATATTACAAAAAATAATTTTATTTTGAAATATAAAATTTATAAATTTTCCAAATTTTGATTTTAAATAGGTTCTCCATTAAAAGGTGGTAAAACAACATTTATAAAAATATGGGTTTTTATTTATAATATTGGATTTGTTCTTATCTTATGCCTATCAAATATATTGGATGAATCTAAATTATTTTATTGAATATATAAAATATATATTTCAATTATATCTCTCATTAATAGCAATTAATTGAATTTATTAAAATAATTCCTCTCTGAGCATACAAGTAGTTTTTATAAAAGCACTCCCTTTATATTCAATTTTTTTATATTCATTTACAATTAATTTTTATCCCATGAATTAAACCATTTATTTTAATAATTTAGTTAATCTGATTAATAAACTCCAAATTAATGGATATGTTATATCTTAATATAATAAATAAACATATTTTTAAGAATATATCATTGTCTGGTAAAACTCAGTCTTGCACGTTTTGAAATCCATAAAGGAAAGTCAATCTTGTGTGTAATATATTCTAACCTCAATGTTTCGTGTAGAGAAAGAAAAACTTTAGGTTGTATGTAGTGAATTATTTACTTGATTTTTCTTATAATGAAATCCAAAGTTATAAAAAAACTATTTTCAGTATTACGTGAAATAAAAAATATTAAAAAGAATAAATTAATTCAAAAAAAATATTTCACAAAATATCAGGGTGTTGCAGTTATTAATAACCCACTTGTCTATCTAACATGATTGACTATCTCCTTAAAATGCCTTGATTTCTTTCTTATCATGTTAGAGGATGTCTACCGGACATGTCTAAAGATAGTCGTATGATCTAGATTTCTTGTCTGAGGGACGTTGCATATCCTGGATGGAATGTTTGAGGGTTATCAGATGATCAAGGGTGAATTATATAGAGGAATTCATGAGACCTGTATAGATAATCTTGGAAGCCACTGCATGATATCGGTTGACATGCCTAGAGGGTGTCACATGATACAGATGACAAACCCTAGTGTCATCGCGTAATCTGGTTGAAACACTTGGTGGGAATTACGAGAGTCAATGTGACATGTTTAGAGGGTTACACATGATTCAAGATGACATGTTCAAAATACTTCATGATATATGGATATCTTTCCTAGAGGGTATCGCGAGAGTGAGTTTACATGCCCGGGTGCTACCGTGAGACTCATCTGACATGTACTAGTGTTGCCTTATAAATTGGGAGACATGTCTGAAGGACACCGCAAGGCCTCGATGGAAAGCCCATAGGTCTTGATGAGACTATGGTGCATTCCCTTGGGGTTCTATGTGACTTTATTTTACATGTACATAGGACTTAATATGATCCAAATAATATATTAAAGGATCACTGCTAGATCTGGGCGACATGTCATGGTGTTATCGCATGTCCTGTGTAGTTCACGCAAAGCATGTGAGGATCAGTGTATATGTTCTTTTCTTAATTCTCTCATCCCTTAGTATTCTTCCAAACATCTTATTGTGAGTGTATTATATTTTATTTTAGTAATAGCATGTTTTAAGTCTTGAATTATATAGAAGATGTGTGGGATGTTCTTCACGTGTCCTTCGATAATTCCTTCATGTGTTCTATAGTGATCATATGAAGTGCTTATTCATGATGCATGTTGAATCTGGGTGTTCCCTATATCTTAATTGATGAGAATCCTTTCCGGTCATGAGACTAGACACTCCAAAAAATCTTCTATACTTATCGGGTGTGCCAGTGTGTCTGGATGAAAAAAGGAAAACCCTTCGTCCAGAGAGTAGTGGTAAATTTTTCATGCTAGGGTGGGAGATTTATAGGCCTCTTCATTATGGTCTTCATCACTTTTCATGGTGTGTATCACACAAATCCAGGATGGAGTTTTTGGAGGGCTTTGACATCACATGTCTTCATTAGTTCTCACCATAAATCACTATAGGGGGTGTCATGTGAGTTTCAATGACTGTGAGACCATCCCATCAATGACTTTTTTATTGGATTATTTCTAATTGATGGGGTCTTGTTGGATGATGAGGATGTGTAGAAGGAATTCCATATTGTCATATCATTATGCCAAAGGTCCATCGCAAGATCAGGGTATCTGTCAAAAGGCCTTCATTTTATCTTAGATGACTTGTAAAGAATTCTTTCGTGAGAAAAGGATGGATTTTTATGTAGCCTTCATGAAATTATGGAATCCTATCAAGGGGTCTTCAAGACCATGACTAATAAAACCTTATATCATAACACAAGTTTTAAAACCACTAGAGGATCCCACAATTTCCATCTTCAGTTCATTTTTTTATTTTACAAAGTTTGGGGATCTCATGAGGCTGTATGAGTGTTGTTTAATATAAAAAATCCACCTCTAGGTGACGTGTCGCATGATCAACAATGGTCCTATGGATATGAATGATAATTTCATGGAAAATTCCATCTATTTTTCCTTATTGATCCAAAGGGGGAGTGTGAGGTTTCCTAGACATACCAAAGGCACTCCATATGGTGAGGAAGACATGCTAGTAGGCTTTCGTAAGATGAGGGAGAAATGTCGTCGGTGGTCTATCAGTTTCTTATAGATCACTAGGGGAGTATCACATAATGTTTACTACCAAAAGAGGATCCAACCTCCTCCCATTCCCCCATTCTTATTTTACAATGTATTGGAATCTCATGAGTTTGGTTGGATGTTGTCAAGGACAATTATTCTCCCCATCAGTGATGCACTGCGTAAGTTTTACAACCACAAGAGGCTACCAACTTTTGGATATTTTCCTCCTATTTTTGAACTATTTTCCGATGGAAATTCAGGCATACACTAGTTGAAAATTCACATGTCCTGGGGGCACCCATTTGGCATCCGTTGTGCGATCACTAGTTGTCTTGGGTGTCTTCGCAAAAGAAAAATGAATTTTCAAAAGGGTCTTTATGGGATCTTCCACATGTTATACACTATGCATGGCCTTCTGCATGACCTCTTGCTAGTCATGCGGTCACATGTCTCTTTGGGGTTGACATGATCCACATGATTTCAACCACCTTCTTCTTATATTTCTTTCATGGGGAAAATATTATCCATAGTTCAGAATTTCATTTTTTTTGTGGATTTTATGATGATCATTTTCTAGGATTCAACAAATTTTCCCCTTAGGAGAGATGTCCTTATGGATAAGGGATCAGTTATGAGGAAATAAAATTCCCACCATAATCTTAGTCATTGTTTCCAATTAGTGCATTGGTTGATGCACAATATTCTGGGCAACGTTTTTTATTTGGCCGGAGGTCCTATAAAAAGTGGATTTTAGAGGGATTCATTAACCTGCTACTCACTTCTCAATATCTCTATTTCTATACATCCATCACATAACCATGTCATGATACCGTTTCACCAGACATGATCGTGATACCTCACCATGAGCCCATTTCACAAGAACTCTTTAGCAGGACTTCTTTTTTCCAAGCATTCACTCAAATAAACATATGAACTAAACTTTGATAATTGTTTGATATTTGGACATGGGGATTATCGATCATATTTTAGGGTTCTACGAGACCTGCTATCTTGATCATATGATCCTTTGACTATTATTAGGATCATGTGATCATGTTGGTGTCATGCGATTGTGAGTCCTCAAGAGGTCATCCGGCTACGCGATGCTTTTTGGATTTATGCGACCCATAAGATATTCATAAGTCAGACGGTTCATGAATACTTTATGTGATTTGTGAATGACTTTACGGATTCACGCAATCCACTTTATGATGATGGGATTTTATGTATTTCCTTTGAAAATATTTTTTTATCTATCTGATATATGGTACTTTTGTTCCGATGGATTATAGCTCTCATTGATGTTTTTGTACAATCAATCAAAGGGTAATGATTGTCAAAAATTGAAATGGTGACCCCGCCCCCCTAATATCATGTATATTTTGATAATGAGGTTTTAAAGAGGGTACTCTTATCCATTATTTAGGATTCACCTCTATTGCACTAGCTTCCTCCATATGGGTTTATATTGCTAGAAACATGAAGGAGGATTTAGAGGCATCAGTGCAAAGTCGCTTGTTAATATATACTTTTCATGCCAAGATGGTTATTTGGACCATGAAAACATGGAGATATGAGGAAATAATTTCTCTCCTGAGATCGAACCTTTCAATGTAATCATCCTCCTAGGAATGAAATAAAAAGATATTTGAGGAGATTACTACTATATTTTAGACTCTCTATCCTGGGGTAGTAGTAGAAGAGGTGGGACAAGTTGCACTACAGTGCCCAATTGACACTTCTTTTCAAACTCTTACTAATTATGAATGCTCTTCTCATCAAATATTTATATAGTTTTATCGTTGACATGTAATTTTTTTATGAGATTCTTGGAGAGACCACATAATGTGGATATTCCTCCTCTTATATATTATCGACGAATGTATTATTTAAACCTTTCATATTGCTATCATGTTTTTTTTCATTTATGATATCTATCTGACCTAATGTTATATGAATCGCTAACGTTACCCATCATTTCCATAATACCAAGTAAAAAATATTTCTTGGACGTGAGTGTTAAAATTATAACAAATTTTATTTGAGAAATTCTCATAAATTCCCATCAACATGAGATTCATCATTGATATATCTATTCCATCTCTCTTAAGATCACCTGTTTCACAAAAGGAAAATGGGTAAAATATATATCCCACAGAGAGAGTGACTTATCTTTTTCGGAAGGTGATAGTCTTAGAGAGAATAACTTAATTTTTCCAAGTCCATATGGTGAACCTTTCAATATTTTCAATTCACTTAGACTAAATCACTATTGTACTATAGTTTAGGGTCTTTCTTCTTGAATATCATATTGTTGTAGTTTAGGGTCTTTTATCTTGGACCTTCTATCACTTTAGTTTAATGTATTTTATCACATAACTTCTATAACGTTAGTTTTGGGTCTTTTTAGCTTAAAACATATGTCCCTATAGTTTAATGTCTTTAGCATAAACCTTATATCACTTTCGTTTAGGATCTCTTAGCTCAGAGTTTTTGGGGATTTAGTTTAGGGTCGTTTAGCTTGGATATTTGATCACTTTAGTTTATGGTATTTTAGATCAAACCTTCTATTGTAGTAGTTTAGGGTATTTTAGATCGTACCTTATATTTCTTTATTTTAGGGTCTTTTAGCTCGAACCTTTTATTGATTTAGTTTAGGGTATCTTTGCTCAAACCTACTATTTATTTAGTTTATGGTCATCTAGTTCAGACCTTCTATTTATTTAGTTTAAGGTCTTTTAGCTCAGTCCTTCTATTTTTGTAGTTTTTTGTCTTTTAGCTCGGAACATCTATTGCTTTAGTTTAAGGTATTTTATCTTGGACCTTCTATTGTTATAGTTTAAGGTATTTTTGTTCAAAACTTCTATTTTTGTAGTTTAGGGTCTTTTAGATCAGAACTTATATTGATTTAGTTTAAGGTCTTTTAGCTTAGACCTTCTATTACTATAGTTTATGTTCTTTTAGCGTAGACCTTATATTTCTTTATTTTAGGGTTTTTAGCTCGAACCTTCTATTTATTTAGTTTATGGTCTTTTAGTACATACCTTATATTACCATATCTTAAGTCCTTTTAGCTCAAACCTTCTATTATTATAATTTAAGGTCTTTTAGCTCAGAACTTTTATTACATTAGTTTAAGGTATTTTAGCATAGACCTTCTATTACTATAGTTTAGGGTATTTTAGTTTGTATCTGATCGATGATCATGGTATATAGTGTATAAATTCCAAAAATGACCTGAAACATAGTAAGATTATTGGTTCTACCATGGCGTTTCCAAGGCTCTCAAGGATTAGAGTTCCTTTTCTACAAGTTAGAGATTCCTTTGGTTGGTAGGTCAAAGACCTTATTTATTTGTATCATTTCAAAATAGTGGTTTATCCACTCTTTTCTAATGGCTGTGGATGGTTTTTGGGGGTAATATCTACCGTGGATGGAATACTAGCGATGTCAGTCCTACCTGGATAATTGGGATATGTGTTATAAAAGACATAACCCAAAAGTTTTAATCCATGAATATCAGATGGGGAATAATTTCCAGGGATGACCTACAACACCTTGATGTTACAGGTTCTACCATGATGTTTCAAGGGTTCACAAGGATTGAAGATCCTTTCTTTCAAGGATGAGATGCCTTTTTTGATGGGTAAAGGTTTTTATGTATTGGTATAATGGTCAAGAAAAATGATCTAAACTCTTTTTAGAGGGCCATGAAATATTTCTGAAGTCTCAAACATCCAGATGATGAGGTTGAGTATGAGAATAAATCTATCTAGGAGGGGTTTTGGAACCCTATGGCAGTTCGACTCTTAAATTGTGAAGGTCAAGCCCAACACCCAGTGGGTTTGAATCATGAGGTGTGTAATATCAAAGTTTTGTGAATGGAGTGTCACATTCCATCCTTGAGAAAGGGTACAAAACAAAGTGATGGAACATTGAGGATGCCAAATCTCCTTGAATAGTTTGGTATAAAGTTTTATATCTTGGTTAAAAGTGCATAGGTTAGGAGGATGATATGGGATGATCATGCCAGGAATGACCCAAAACATACTGAGGTGCTGGGTTCTACCGCAGTGGTGTCAGGGCTCGCTAAGATCAGAAATCCCTTCTTGTAGAGTGACACATTCGGTTAATGACCATATGTGCATATGCATGATCCATATTCATACATGAATAGTTGAGAAAAGGGTTCCTTTAATCCGGGTATCCTTTACAAGTTCCATTAAAGTTTTTGGTAATTGGAACACTGAAATCATGAATTGTGATTTGTGGAAAGTGTAATATCCAAGAAGGGTTCGACCAAAGTAAAATTTGTGTCACCTCTTAGAAAACATATCATCACGGTGGGGAGATGAGAAAAATTATTAGTCTAATTTTTTCCTAAACCATAAGGTAACAACAAGAATTTCTAGGATTTTTCTAAAGATATCGAGTAAGACCTATTAGTTTTATTCCTTATTTATTTGGGCCCTAATTTTTGTCTAAGCTCTAGAGATGAAGAGTTTAGCGAGCACATACTTGGCTTTTTCTCATGCCGCCCTTTGAATGTTTTCGACTAGAAAAGATTTGTGTCTCTTTCAACAATAGTTTACAGTCTTGTGATTTGGACCATCATAGCCTAGAATATAAGGTCAAAAATATTTGACCAATAGTGAATGCAGTTTAAGGTCATGATGCATGTGAACCTAATATGGAGGATAATACACAATAGCCGAATTAGGATGTATAGGGTGAAGAGTACCCCAACATACTTCTAAGAAGGAGATCGAAATATTGTAAACCATGGATTGAGGTCTTTATATCATGAGTATTGATATGGGAAAATCATACCAGGAGTAGTTTAGATCACATTGAGGTGTTGAGTTATACCATGCTCATGTCAGTGCTCACAAGGGTTGAAAATCTCTTTTTATAGAATCACGCATTTGGTTGATGATTGTAGGCACATATGCAAGAACCATAGGCATAAATGAATAGTCAAAAAAAATTTCTCTTTATTTTTTGTATCTTTTCAATGGTTCATGGAAGGTTTTGTAAACCCATGTTACTTGGGACATGAAGTATGATTTATGGACTGAGGTGCTCAAAAGACGATGGATGAAACCCTTACTATGGTTGACCGGGGAAAGGATATTTTGTTTCTTTGATAAGGAATTAAAATGAGTGATGGTATACATATTTTAATGTCATGTAGTTGAGATTTACTATCTTCTATTTGGTTTTAACGTCATGCAAAAGGGATATTTTTTTTTCATTTTAATTTCATGCAGTAAGAATATATTTGTTGTGCAGTTTTAATGCCATGTGACTAAGACATTTTACTAATAGTATAACATCATGAAGTAAGGACTTGGGAACCTACATGAAATTTTTTACACAATATATTGATGCAAAAGAAAACCGTTTTTAGATCTATCTCATATGAAGAAAAAATACGGCTATATAAATAAACCCCAATGTAGAATCGTGTGCATATTTTTTTTAGTTGTTCTAACTGGGGCCTAGATTGGAAATATTGATGTCAGTATGTATCCTATTATGAAATGAATCAATAAAAATATATTTATTGAATGGGAAGCACCCTATGTAGGGTTTTCCCATGTGTAGAAGTGGGAATTGTTTCTTTTTATGGTTTTAGAGGGCCCCATGACTGGATATTTGGGTGTCCCTATGTATCTTGTGATGATAAGAATCAAGCCACACATATTTCTTGAGGAATCAAGCATATTAACATCATGTAGTAAAGATATTGACTTGCCAATGTTGAAAGGGGTATGGGGTTTGGACCTCAGGATAGAAATCTAGGCGTCACTACATATCCAATAATGATAAGAATCAATCCTTACATAGTTCTATATAAAGGACCTTCTTATGCAAGTCTTTCCTATACACAGAGAGGGGGGAACTTTTATATTTGTTGTGACTAGACCTAGGAATTGTAAATTTGGGTGTCACTAAAAATCACGTGATGTTAGGAATCAAGTCACATTTAGTTCTTGTGTGGAGGTGTGGTAGGAGACCAACACCATCCATAGTGGCCCTTTCGAGTGCGGTCCACACAGATGTATAGTTTTAGGTCATGAAAAGAAAATTGATCGTGTAGTTTAACATAATGTGGAAAAATAATCATGGTATTCCATTTAAGGTCTTGAATTAAGGACCATGATGAACCCATCATGAGATATTATGCCTCATTTGTTGGGGGAATCCCTTACTGAAATTTCTAATATCACATGATCTATGCTCGGTGTGAGAAAAAAGGAACAAAAAGGGTTCCTATCACTATGAAGAGGTTATTAAGGATAAAAAGGTAATTTTGTGTTATGTGGTGTTTAGACCAATATATATTACTGAGGTGTCCCAACATATCTTATTAAAAATGATAATCAAGACATACATTGTTCTTAAGGCCCATGCAGTTCAATGTCATGGGGTAAGAACATCAGTCGTGTAGTTTAACATAATACAATAAATATGAGGATCACCTGACATAAAGTAAAAGGTATATTTTGGATCCATACAGTTTTACATAAAGTGTTAAGAACATATGTCATGTAATTCAATTTCATGCAGTAAGGATGTGGGGAACCATGTAGTTTGTATTCTTGTTTCCAAGACCTCAGTTTCTATACAGTTTAAAGTCTTGCTGCTAGGAAAAGCTTGTATAGTTTAAAATGATGTACCCAGGATGATCTCATACAGTTTAATTTCATGTAGCCAGGATGAGATCTTAAATTTTAGCATTATGTAACAAGGATTTTCTCATACAATTTAACATTATGTAACTAGGATCTGCTCCTATAGTTTAATTCCATTTAAACAGGAAGTGCTCATACAATTTAACATCATATAACCAGAATGTTCTCATATAGTTTAACTTCATGTAACCAGGATGTGATCATATAGTTTAACATTATGTAACCAAGACATGCTCAAACAGTTTAACGTCATGTAACCCCTTTTTGCCTGCCTGAACATCATGTAACTAGGACATGATCATATAGATTAAAACCATCTAACCAAGAAATCCTCATTAAGTTTAACATCATTTAACCAATTTGTTCTTATACAATATAACATCATGAAACAAAGAAATTCTCATATAGTTTAACGTCAAGTCACCATGTTGTGAATCACTTGATGAAATCTATGCAAAATTATTTCTTGAGAAATCTCCCATTGGTGGGGGGGGGGGAGGGTGTGACATACTCCCCATACATTGTGGCCAATGATTAAGCTCCATTGTGATAGAACTTATGTATGTTGTAAGGTCCTTCCCATTTGGATCCTAGATTTTAAGGATTTTACCTAGGTATCATTGGGGTTCTAAGGGAAATTACTAGTGCTCTATAGAGGAAATAACAGAGGTAAAACATTTTATTAAAGGGTTATGCGATCTGATTCTGGTGGGCTTGAATATTGTGCAATGTATGTAACCTTTTCTCATCGAGACCCTCCAATTCATACAATATCTTTTGCAATTTCTTATCTTGTGAGATTTGTCCTCAAATGGCTATTTAGAGTGAAGGTAGTTGGGCTTCTGTGGGTTAAACTTCATTAGTTCTGTAGACCAATGAGTTTGGAGTTGCTGGTGTAGTAGTACGTATGAAGGTACGATAGGCCCATAAATCATAGAGGTGCTTGTCTATCTAATAATTATAATCCTTGTTTACTATCCTCTGTATTATATTTGATAGAGTCTTATTAAATGCCTCTATTTTTCCATTCTCCACTACATGATATCGAGATGAGTGGTTGGACAAGATATTGTACTCCTCATACAGTTTCTTGAACTCTGTGGAACCATATTTGGTGTTATTTTCAGTTAATATTGTTTAAAGAACCCTGAACCTAGTGATGATATGTGAATTTAAAAAGTTGATTATGTTCTTCATCCCGAATTCTTTGATAGGTATTTTTTCAGACCATTTGAAAAAGAATTAAGTAGTAGTGAGGATGTATTTAAACTGCTTAGTTGTGGATAGGGGATATGGACCCACAACATAGATTCCCCAAATGGAAAATAGATAAGAATATTTAACTGTATGTAGAAATTATATATGTAAATAAATGAAGTTTGAATGGATTTGGAACACATGACATTTCTTTGTAAATTCCACAATGTCCTGTATGGTGGTTTTCTAGTAATACCCTAAACTTTTTATTTGGTGCGAGAGCCTGGTCCTAGACTAATGATCACCATATGAGCCTACATGGACCTCTTCCATGACAGTGAAAATCTATCCTTCTTATTTACATATGAGGAGTATTATATCAAATCCTCTCTTATTGAGGGTCCTCTATTCAATTGGACCACTCTGCATGGTAAATTTCGTTGCATGGTGCCAAATCCATTCCCTTCTAGACCGATCTGTTGGGAGAACTACGTTTTGGAGTTAACCGATTTTGGGATCCATCCATCATGGGGTGGATGCTGCTTCATCATGCTCTAGGTTGGTGCTGACCTGATTTATTTTTTCCATATCATAGATGATGATCTATGAGACCATTATTCGATGTGTGATATGGAAGCTTTATTCCTCCTGAACATGGTTGGAAGTAAATGTGGTTGCGATAGCCAATGAATTAGTGAAATCATTCTGTGATCGGGGAACATGATACATAATGGGATCAAAAGGGAACTCAACCATTAGTTATATAACATTGTCTATGAGAGGGTCCAGTTATTCATTTTTGATGTCATATTATCCACTGATCCAGTTTATCACCAGTTCCAAATCCCCATTGATATTCTGGTAGGCTATCTGTAGTAGTAGGGATATTTCTAACCCCATGAAGAGTGCTTCGTATTATGCCTCATTATTCATTCATCCTTCAGATAGTGAGAAAGAGTAGGGAAAAACTCTTTTTCTAGAGATATATATACAATCCCTAATCCAAACCAATTTATATTCAGGTTTTCCATCCTTTTGCAGATAGGAATACATGAGGATCCATCAAAATATATCTCCCATGTCTAGGGAGTGTCATGGGAATAAAATACCTCCACATATGGAAGATCGGTGTTAACACATGTATTTTCATGGGTAGGATGTGCTGTAAGGAAATCATCCAGGGCTTTCCCTTTCCCTTATTTCTATGTTATTAACTGAATGTTGTATTTTTTTAGAAAGATCGCCTATCAAGCCAAACTCCTAGTTGACATAGGGTGACCAAGGATGTACTAGGGTGGATCAATACAAAAGACCTAATTTACTTCATGGTGAGAAATGTAATGCCTCAAATTTTTTCATTATGAAGATGAGTTCATGGAATTTATTCTCTACATCAGAGCATTAGGTCTTAGTACCTAGAATTATTCTAATGAGGTAGTAGTGATTATTATTTCTCCACGCTTCATTTTTGTGTGCAAGGAGGGAACCCAGTGATCATTACATGGAAGCCATATACAAGATGAGTGGCCTCCCTTCCACCATAGAAATCAGAAACAGTAGGTGGAGTAAATACTTATTGATATTTTAGAAGGCTTCTTGGAAGTCATCGTCCCATTAATAGGTGATCCTCATCTTCATTATCTCAGTGAAGGGGAGAGATTTGCTATCCAGGTTGGCTATGAAACACCGAATGTATGCAAGGTTCCTGTGGATACCCATTAAATCTTTGATCTTTTTAATGGATGACATTGATAAAATAGAATTTGTTTTATCTAAGTCAATATCGATGCTGCGGTGGTGTAGCACAAAGACAAGGAAATTATCTGATGTTACCCCAAATGTGCATTTCAATGAATCCATCTTCAGACTATGTTGTCGCAAATTGTCAAATATTTTTTTAAGATAATTGAAGTGATCACATCACTATCAAGATTTTAACACTAGGTTGTCAACATATATTTTTTTATTCTTCCCAATAATTGTTTAAATATATGATTCATGGTGTGTTGGTATGTAGCACCAACGTTCTTTAACACAAAGGGCATGAGCGGATATCAAAAGATCCTCATGGGTCTCTCTGAAGGTAGTGTATTCTTCATCTTCAAGGGCCATATTTATTATATTGTACCATAAATACCAATCTATGATGGAAAGTTCTGGGAAGCTAGTGGTTGCATCAATCAAGAGTTCTGTGAGCAGCAATGGAAAATCATCCTTTGGGAAGTGCCAATTAATGTCTCTAAAATTGATGCAAACCCTAATCTGACCATTCTTTTTCTTGAAATGGATAATGTTGGTGAGCCATGTTTGGTATTTCACTTCTCATAAAAATATGGATGTGATTAGTTTTTTAACTGCTACCTATACATTGGTGGCATGATAAAGGTGAGTCCACTTAACGGTATGCTTAAAGCCTCAATTCTCATCAGGTAATCTGAGATGGTGCGTTGCTACATCTGGATTTATTCTGTGAATTTATGTATAGTTACAAGAGAACACATATTAGTGCTTATTTAGAAATTTAATATACATATCCTTCTCTTTTAGGGGAATTGTAAAGACTTGGAATTCCCATGATTTTATTTGAAATACATGGTAATTTTATGAGTCCAAAGTTTCTGACGGCGCTTGATTCTGAGGCCCGGTGTGTCCGGAATCAATTTACGAAGTTTTGTTCAGGTACCTTCATTAAACAAACGAGTGGGTTTTTATAACTTTTGAACCGGAACTCAGAATCGAAATACAAGGGCACCGTCGAACTCGGAGCATCAGTAATTTCTTAGTGATACCTTCAATGCAGTTGCATTCTGTCGAGTTTAAAAGTTAGTTTTTGGCTTTTAAAAAAATAATAATAAAATAATGTGTAGCCACACTTTATTTAATTCCAGCTGCCATGTGTGTGCGGTTAGTTGGAACCTCCCCTTTGGAGTTAGGGGTGGGACCAACTCACCCTAACCTCCCATGAGAGGTTATGGTGGTGGGGTCCACCCGAGCATAACCTCCTATGAGGGGTAACGATGTTGGGACTGCCCGAGATGCATAACCCCTCATTAAAGAGGGAGTACCTCTTGACCTCCTCTGTGCAATTAATTGTTCCAACGCACGTGCCAATTAATTGTGCCAATGAACATGCAAATTAATTGATCCAACGCGCATGGAAATTAATCGAGCCAACATGCGTGTCAATTAGTTTTGCCAACACACGTAAAATAATTATAGGGATCCTCTTAACATCCTCTAAATTAAGTGTTCCAGCTCTCATGAAATTATTTTAGTGGAGCCAATTAATTTTTTCTCCCTTTTTAAATTATGTAACCGCATCGTTGGAAATTAGAAAGGTTCCTAATAAATTAACCATCATAAATTCCATGATGGTTACTTACCTCTCCCCCAATCCAATATAAATGAATCTTGGGGAAAGGTTTTAGGACGACTTCTTCAAGCGACGAAATGCTGGCAAAGAGACGCGATGCCCAACCCTTGGATAATTATTCCTACAACAAAGAACCGTCACCCACGAAGAACGAAGAATGAAGAATTTCGTCTTCATTCTTCTTCAACAGGGAAACAAAGGGAAGCAGTTCCGCCCACGAAGAACACCGATGACATCATCTCAACTCCTCTTCTTCGAGCTCTTCTTACTCCGACGTCAGTGGAATGACGCTCGCTACCCACGACTTCGTCAATGACGAACGAAAAGAGAGGTTGGGGGATTTTTGAGTTAATTTATGTATGAGTTTAAACTTTTTTTCTTCGTTGTTTTTTGAGCACTTCGTTGCCAAATATATCACCGTAACAAGGAGGGATCAGGCCGCACGAACACGGCCCGACCCTCTCCCCTTTGCTTGTTCTTGATTGATGAGGAAGGAAGCGGTACATGCGGTGAAGAAAATGAAGACAACGATCAAAGGCCACGCTACCCGCGGCCACTGCGCACCGTCGTGCACGACGACCTCCGCGCACCAAGGCGCCCTGCTACCTCTGCGCACCACCGTACCCGCACCGCCGCCCGACGCCCCCGCGCTGCCGCCCGATGCCCCTGTGACGTCGCCCGGTGCACCCTCTCGCCGCCCAGTGCCCCCGCGTTACTTCCCGGGGGCCTCGCGCTGCTCCCCGTCACCCTCGGGCCGCTGCCCCCCCTCCCCCGCGCCCCTGCACGACACCCTTGCGCGTTGACCGGCTCCCCAGCGCGCTGCCTGACGCCCACGTGACACTGCCCAGTGTCCCCGCGCCACTGTCTGGCGCACCACTGTGCTGCCCGACACCCCCACACTGCTGCCTAGTGCCCAAAAGACCTGCCCGATGCACTCGCGCCCTTCCCGGTGCACCCGCACCCTGTCAGTGACCAGTCGGCCTGCCCGCGCCCCGTGCGGCCTACCTGCTGGCCTCCTGGCCACCGACCTCCAACGCCGACCCGTGGCACCGCCCATGGTGTCCCTGACTGAACCGGGCCGGTCTCCTGGACCAGGTTACCGAGCCACCTATGTGGAAACTACTAGGCTGAACCACCCTCGCAGTCCGCTGGGCCCGGCCCAGTGGACTAGGACAAAACATAATAGGCTAAACTGCCCAATGGGCCTGGTCAGACCCAGCGAGTCTGACCGGGTCGACCCAGAACGGGTCGGATCAGACCTGGGCCCATTAATGACCCATTACTTTCTTGATTCATAGACATCCCTTTGAGTATACCCCACTAGAGATCGGGGTAGATTTGAGTCATGGTCTGGTTGGTTCTTACACGAATCCAACCGGGCCCCCGGGACTAAAATGCTAATAACTCACAGATTGGGTGTCCGATTGACACGACGTCTGTTGCGTTGAGACCCCAATGACACAGTGGTCCTTTGTGATAAATCCACACGAGACCTTGTGACACTTGGAGTATCGACTGATAGATCATGGGGCGGTACCTCCCGAAGACCAGTAGATGGAGTACGGAGACCTAATAGCTGTAGACCTGACGACTGCTTGATTGATTCGACTCAGAGTAATTTTACTAGCCCAGTGGACGGAGTGCCCGGTTTGGAGGCCGACCCATGGCAGACGGAGCGCTAGGTAGTTTGTTGCAGACCCACGGTACTCTATAGGAGGAGTACCTCTGTAGTCTGTTAGGGGGAGCGCCCGGTTTGGCGGTAGACCCACAACAGACGGAGTGCCCGGTTTGGCAGCAGACCCGCGGTAGTCGACATGAGGAGTACCTAAGCAGTAAAAGGTTAGTGAGTAGTGCCTCAGAGTCGCGACAGGGCAACTGTACTCGATAGAGGAGGAGTTATCTAGCAGTCGTGGTTTCGATAATAAAAATCCTAGTTTGAGCTGAGTCAATGACCTTTGTGTTTTCCTCATTATTGAGATGGTTTGCTTGATAACTTAGGTATATGTATGGTAATATACCTAAGTAATGACTATCCATTGAAATAATACTTTGTGGTTTATCCTTGCTATATTTTGTGAGACCTTGAGGGTTTCAGGGTCCCTACTGAGTATCGTTATACTCACCCCTGCACGAGCTATGCCCGCAGCTCGTTGTGTTGGATGCAGATGACAAACAGTGCTAACAGAGGCCGAGAGTGAGCCAGGACTGGACGGTACCCGGGGGTGGACCACACGGCATGACGGTACACAGAGCGAACCGATATATGTGGAGTGCATAGGAGGCCATCAAAACCTACCCTTAAGTTAAGAACCCAGATGTTGATCCTGGAGCTGGTTCTACCTTTTAGCCTTTTGTCCCTTTTTAGTTGTACTTGCTTTTCAGTTGTACTTTCCTGTTGGGCTTGTATTTCTGACCCCTTTTACTTTCCAGCACTTCTTCTGTATACAATTTTTTCTTAGTGTTTTCTTCCTCTTGTACTATGTTTGTGTTTGTTTTTTTGTTATAAAGGCAATTCCTTCCTAGTTTTAGGGATTTACGCCTTTGGTGCTAGTCTCCAACCACTAGCCTATGGAAGGCGGGCTTTGGGTAGTTACGACACTGGCCCCGGGGGACGGGTCATGAAATGCATTTCAACACTAATCAATGTAGGTCACGAATCATGTTCTATTCCAATGCTTAACTTATTGTGCTCGTTAATGGTGGGGGAGACACCTTCCTCCAATGTGAGAGGATAATTCCTATGGTTTCCCTAATCTTATTCCACCTATATGTTTGTGGAGACATTTAATAATGAAGTTGGAAATGTGGGGGCTTCTCTATCACTACTAGGCTGAGAGAGGCCATGATAATAGACATTATCATCCCATGAATCCTGAGTCTTTGAAGATAGATGATGGAGCTAATTTTCTTTTACACTGTCATTGGGAAAAGAAGGGTTTGATACCTATGGGGTCAAGTCTATCACTACTACTAGATTTATGGTGAGCACGTAGTCACTGTAGATCATACACCAATTATTTTTAGTGTTGTCTTCCAATCCATTAAGAGATGAAAAATGTATATCATCATTAATCATTGTCTGTTTACATCCATTATTATAGAAACATTCCTCAGCATATGCGGATTTAGAGATATCAAAGGGGAAACTATCACCATTTAGTATGACAAAATTTCCATAGATGGGGTATTTTAGACATTGATATAATGTTGAAGGTACCAACATGTGGCTATGGAGCTAGGGACTTCCGAGAAGGAAATTATATGTTTCATCTTTCTATATAACAAAAAACGCAGCTTCAGATGTGAGATCCCTAAACTATGTTTTTTTCTTGATCTTCCCTATAGGTCTTTGAAAATTGTTTATCATACTCTTGAATAGTCATCTATGTGGGAGATAGGTCCCATTCTCTATATCCCAGACAATGGAGGGTCTAAATTAGGATGCGATTGATCTCGAAACCATTTTAAATTATAGCCCTTTGGATATTGACACTATCAAGTTTACCTGAAACATATAGGGGCCTGATGTTCCCTTGGATGACCTCTTCTTGGTCATGCTCTGTAAATGAGATGGTGAAATGGAATTATACTGACATGGTCTCCATTGAAAATACCTTGAATGTAGTGACTTCTATATTATATTCCTATTGGATTTGGAGAGATTTAAGAAGTGCCACTCTGAGTTTTTTAAAAGATGGAGCACATCAAGGATTGAGATATTGGCTAGTAAAAACACCCGCTGATTCAAAATGTTGTACTTGTGTACCATAGGTCGGTGATTCCTGAGGTGGGGTTGCTCTTAAACATGTGGGTTTGGAATTGACGCATTTTAGGTATATGGGCATGATGCTTGTGCATAGTTTGAGAGAGAATATTCCGCCGATAGCATAGGTCATGTTGATCTTCCCCATTGCCTAGGTTGACCAGATAATCGAACCCCAGCTAGGTGGTCGTGAAAGACAACTGATAATGGGAGAATTCTAGAGAGTTCTATGATTTCTATGTGAATTTTTTTGATCCTACTAGATTTCCTTCCCAGGAGTCTTAGCTTAATATATTATCTTCTAAAGAAACATGACTGAATTATTGGGTCCTATCACACCCATTATATACCTTGTATCCTAATTTCCTATGCATGCAGGATCCCATTCCTTGATTATACATGAGGAACTCTTATTCTAAGGCATATTAATCATTGAAGAAGGGATATTCCAAGTGAATAACGTTGATGTAACCAAATATGAGATCTTCATCTGATGGGGGTTCCTTTTTATGGTGTGGCTCCAATGTTTCAAATGTCACAAGGATGAAATTTTAAAGAGTTAGAGATTGCGGTTGAGGAGAAAGTGAATCCTTCTCACCTGTTTCTTACTACTTCTGATGGTCACACCTAATTTTGGGAGGCATATTTGATGTCAGCAACTTGGGTGGTGGAGCTATTGTTGGTCTGTATAACTATTCTCTATGGGTGGCATGATTTTGATTAACTTTCTTTTGATTTAACCTGTTATTGAACTTCCATTCATGCCTGGGTGAAAAATTCTCCCAATCACCATCTTTTTCTAGATGGGAAATAGTTAGGTAAGCCACCTGCTATGAAGAGTTATCTAACCCCACCAATCCAGAATCAATCATGTTTTAATGGAAATATTTGAAGAATAAGAATTCCTAAATATTATGACCCAACCTTTTATGGAAAGGGAAATAGTCGGGATGGTCAGTGAGATTGACCACATATGGCTTCCTAGGAAGTGGTATCTTGAGTGGGTTATTTTCCATGGTTTCCAAGAAATAACAAGGAAATTTTTCATTTCATAATGATTTTTATTTATTCATTCATTCCTCAAATCACAGACACACTTGATTTCTCTGTGCTTCAAGATGAGGTCCATTTTATGGTTTTCCCCTCAAAAGGAGGGGTTTGGAAGTTCAGGACCTTCCTAGGTGCTTGGATAGTCATTTTTGGTAGCTTTAGAGTGATTGTCATAGCTTTTGATTTTCCTATCCATTTCCCTTATGTTGAGGGAATGAGTTAAGATTTGGATTGGTTTATCATAATGGTGTTTTCAAGATGTTGTTCTATTTTTGAAAACTCACAAAACCCACCTGGATACTTCATTGTTATTGGAGGTGTCTGCAAGTCAACATATAGATTTTTGGAATAGATTTCCAATAGATTCTTCTGTGAGAGGGGGTTGATGAGTGAATAGAAAATTCCATTCCATAGGACTATGAAGTCAGAAACCCTATTATTTTATCATTGCATACAGTCCTTCAGGTGAACAACTGTCATTTTCCTCAGTGTGGAGTTGAACAGATAAATGAATTGATGAAGAAGGACTTCACAAACGACAATGGAACTTGCTATAAGACAGATATACCAGACAAAGAATTCCCCTGTTAAAGTCTTTACAATGAAACTCTACTTTTTTTCCTCTAGTGGGCCTCAAGGTCCCATCATCTGCTCACAAACAGATACGAAGTGAGTGAGATGCTTTTCAAGGTCAACTAAACCATCAAAAGCGAAGAAGTAAGGATTTACAAAATTGGGTGGATGAAAAGTGTCATCCACCCAATCCGTATATGGATTCCTCTCATTCTACATAGGTGAACTCCACTCTTTTATGGATTTAATTCAAGTATCCAGGGACTATGACATTAAGAAGCTCTGGGGAAATACTGTCTGATCCAACTCCCATATACAAGAAGCAGGTGGAGGTCAATGTGGTAGAACCACCTTTATCTCATGCAGATTCCTGATTATTCCCTATAATTAATGATCACCTTGGTGAGGGAGAGGCTATCACCAAAATGGTGGGAATTCACGACCATTTTTAACATCCCCATCTATGTAGATTGGTAATCTAGATCGGGATCTAGTCTGATGCTCAGATGAAACTTTTTCTGGAGGATTGGCTATTGGAGGGAGAATATTCCCCTCAGCCTAAAGATGATTCCAAGTCAAAATATTTCCCTTGAGTAGCACCTCATTGTTTTTTTGAGATTTTGTATTTCACTCTCATATCAGGACAAATGTTCCTCCATGGAAGGAACTTAAACTCTTTTGGGTGGTGATTGGGATGTAGCGACATCTTTCCCATTTTCATTTATAGTGTTCCTTCATCATGGTAGAAACTCAATATTCATAGGTACTGGGTTTTGGAGCCTTATTTGGGTTTTAGTGCACACAACCTTAGTTGGTGCATCTATATCACCCTCCTCTTAGGATAAATTTTCTAGTTTTGGACCTCTGCATCCACATCATGATCCACTATATATATTGTGTGGATGGTGATGATATTCGTAGATGTGTATTATGAAATGGTGTTTGTACCATTACTTTCAACACAACAGGTTGATTCTTCATTGCCTTTATCATGGTAATTATTCAAACCCCTAAACATATTGGTTCATTTTGGCTTGAGACCCTAGTAGGGTTTGATTGAGTTTTCCACACGTTCCTCTAGTATTGGTCTTTAAGTAGTTACTTTGATGGAGATTCCTCTCATGTTTTCTGAACGATCCATGAATATTAGAGGTTGGCCCTGTGGTGGGAGGAACATATGGGATACCGATCATTGATCTTTTCCTCCCAACATGGAGAAGACTAATTCTCTATATGGTGATTATGATGTTGAAAATTCCCCCAGCCCTATGATTTGGGGGTTATATGGGGCCACAATTGGCCTTGATTGATCCAAATGTTGAGGATCTAATGACTCAAGTCAGGGATTTGATGACTCTTGAGACAAACTTTGAGATATAAACTCCCCCAGTCTAGTGAGATGACGCTGATTTGGAATCACCATCGATCTATCAAGTAACCTCTTAGGGGATTATAAACCTAGTGATAGGGATTGACAAATAAATTCCCCTAGCATAGTGGGATGGGTTTTGTTTGTAACTACTACTGGCATGTCCTAAATCCTATTGGGAATTGATGATGAAGGAGGTAGAGGTGGTGGTAGATATTACCTTGACATAGAGAGTTTAATCCACTCTTATAAGGATACTATGGAAGCTGCTACTATGACTCATTTGATGTGGCATAGATGTTTTTGCCTATGGACCGGGTATGTTGGCTACCCATGATGGGAATCATTCTTTACGGGAAGTTTCCTGATTGATTTCAACATTGAATTCCATGTCTGAAATGTATTCCTATTACATTGAGTGACCATGTTTGATTTTATGTTTTCTATACTCTCACTCCATTCAGGATTTTTGGGCATTGTTAAAGAAGAGGAATTCTGTTTTAGTGTCCAACTCTCCAAAGTGTTACCCGACCCCCTGATTTCACTAGAGTCAATTACAATATTGGAATTTTTATTTAATGGGTAACCTTATTCTAGGGGGTTGGAATAGTCTAATGCTCTATGATTTCCCCATAATTAAATACAGATATTTTATATTTCTTTGAAAATCAGATTTGGAAGGGTAATGGGGGAATGCCGGCAAGTGTGTTGCAGATTTATGATGTGGTTTTCCATTTATGGATCCTATTTCATAGAGGTAGCGGCCAGGACTAGCTGACAATAAAGTATCTTGATGGTCTGAAGTTGACCATCGTATCCTGGATATGGGATGCGTCTAGTCTTTATTCTCTGATGAGTAGCCCACATATTTTGTCATAGATAAAGCATAAAATCATTTTCTAGCTCATCTAGGATCTCATAGTTAGAAGTGGTGAGGTTCCAGAACATGATGGGTAAGTTGTTTCCAACTAACTTTCTTTGTATTTCAATGTCGGAATAATATTCATCATACTTACATTACTCAATCCAGTTAGACCATAGAATATGATTTTGAGGGACACCTACTAATTTGAGTGGGGTACTACTAAAAGTTTATGGGGAATTATATACAGTTGAACCAGATGTCTTGAGAACCACTCTATATAAAGGAATCTAAGTTTCAAAAACCTCTGTATACAAAGGTTTCTCAGAAAGAAGAGGATTTCCTTTTCCATGGGAGATATCACAATGGGGAGGTTGAGCATGGTGTATTTCAGGATTAGAGTCCCTAGAATATATCTCCACACCCCCACAAGGAGGACTATCAGGGTAATGATCATATTCTACTTCAGTTGAAGAGTCGACGAGCCCTTATGAAGTTGAGAATATGTCTCAAATGACCACAAGGACACTATCATTAAGAATATTAGAAATACAAGCTTTTATCTTACGTCATCGTTGAAATATTTCGACCTACCTTTTGGATTTTTTGGGATATGAGCCTTCTATATGATGGTTTCCAGAACTTGTTGATAACCATCTGGTTCTACGAGGGTATGACATCGCTAGTGAGAGGCTTTTGTAATATGCTAACAAGCTTCCTCATTATTGATAGTAATGTTCTCTTGTCCTGAGGCATGTTCCATTCATGGTGAGCCTCATTCAAGAAGGGAATACGAGCATTATCTTGATCCTTTCGAATATGCCTCTGGTATTTCATGGTAGGAGTATGAGCCTACCCCGAGGCATGTTCCAAGGTGAGCCCTTGTTGGAGTAGGAATATGGGCCGGGTTTGAATATGCATTCCCCATCAGAATATGCATAAGGACCTCCGTAATGGGATAAGGGATATGAGACTCCTCATGTATTACCCAAGAATGATTATGGTGTAGTTGTTCATCGGTGGAAGTAGGAATATGTGCTTTGATTCCTTGATACTATGGAATATGCCAAGAAGATTCACTAACAAGAATACGAGCCTATCCTAAGTCATGTACCATTATCACTTGGTTATCCCCAACCAGTATGTGGATATATGCCCAATCATAGGCCTTTGTAGCATTCCAATGGACTTATTCAATAAGAATACATGACTATCATGATTAATGTTCCCCTATCACTTGGTGAGACTCAACCAAAACAAGGATAGAAGCCAAAACCCAGGCCTTTGGAATATGCTGCCTCATTTTTTTGATATGAATGTTCCCCTATCCCAAGGAATGTGTTGCTGTCACCTATTTATCCCTAGTTGGAATAGGAATATAATCGCAGTCTGGTGCCTCATACTTTACTGGAGTATGCTGATAATCCTCCCAGATTGGATCTAGAATGTTCGTTTTCTCTAGATCAAGCAGTTATTCATAATGATCAAAGTGTTGAGCTACCCTAGATGTAGGTATTATAATATGAACTTGTACCTATATTTGCAGCAGCGCTAAAATATATTGGTTGAGTTCTTTAGTAGTTCCTAAAATGTATTTTCATTTTAGAAAAGTGTGTTCATGAATATAAGCCTGCACATTTTCCATCTCAACTATCTACTGTAAGATATCTTCGATTGAAGAGGGTATATTTTCCCACTTCTATCATCCTTTTACCCCCAGAATATTCCAACAATATTTTGTATGGGGGTAGGGATATGTGCCTCAAATATGCCTACTATAAGAATATGCCCACATACTTGTTATGAGTGAGAAGGTATATGATCTTACTTGTTGGTTACTATCAGAATATACCAATAGACATCATCATTAAAAGTAGGGACATGATCCCTATTATAGATATCTAGAATCTTCCTCACCTGGCATGTCTTACTTGTGGACTATGGCTGAGCATTAGATTTGGAATCATGTTAGGTGGTACCCTCAGCGGATTAATAGTGGGTATTGGTGGTATGGTGTTGGCGATGGTGGATGACAGGAGCCCTCTTCGGTGGAACCTGAACCATATGGGAGATTTATTTGACCCCTTGATACACCTTCAGTAGATATTTAATGTGGTGATTGTCACGCTCTGAGGATAAGCACCTGAAGCGGTTGGATGTGGAAATGATGGACACTGGCTAAGCTACAACTTTCCTCAGATGATTTGGACTTATTAGAACTTGGAGACCCTCACATAGAACTTCAAGGGTCAAGATTCTACCATGTCGATGGTACTCTAAGACCATTGTGTTCACCACCTATTGTTGAATTTTTCGAAGTGGTGACTTCATTTAATGACCCATGGGGGTTACAGCCGTAGATGATTTACCAGAATAGTCACTGGATGAAGGAATTATCTCAGATTGGGATGCTATTGATGAGAGGAGTATTTTCAGTGATGAAGACAAAAAGGAATAAGGTCATTGGTTAGTTAGATATCATAGGCATGACATGTTATTAATAAGATATGCATGGATAGAAAAGTTTTACTTTTATTTTTCATCTGTCCATTCCACTAGCATGGAATTTTCAACGTGAAGATAGACTTATTTCATGAAAACCCTGGTCACAGAGGATCACCTGTAAGATTTATGCAAGGATTATTAGCTTTTTTTGATATTCCAACAATGTTTCCTCACACATAATTAACCAGAAATTTTTTATTTGAGAGATTTCTTTCAGATTCACCATTTCTTTTTGCGTATCAAATGAAAATTAAGTGGCCCAATGGAAAATAAACAAATCATTTTGTTACATGAGAAATTAAAATTGGGTTCCCCATTCCTATTTTCATATCATGTGCAAATGAAATGGCCTAATGAAAAATAACCCAATCATTTTTTTATTTGAGAAATTCATGTTGGGATCACCATATCTACTTGTGTATGGTGTGAAAACAAAATGAATAGATGGAAAATACCCACTCATTTTATTATTTGAATGATTAGAGTTTTTTCACAATTTCTATTTTGATGGATAAGAGAAGACAAAGAACCCTCATTGAGGGGGATTTGATTTGGCCAAATGGTTGATTTTTAGGGGTTCAGTTCTTACACAATTACCAATATTAGGTCACCATTGTCATTCTTAATGGAAACTCCCAATGGTTCCCTCATCCATAACTGGGTTCAAACCTGCTTTCCAAAGGAAGGTGGTCAATAGTGGTTTCACACCCAAAGAAACTTATGAACTCACATTGTTCAAGAGGATGTGAGGTTGGACTCATCGTTCCCTTTTGTGGGGAATTGTTTCTTAATCCATGCCTTTCTTATAGATTTAAGATATGTTTTAGAATTTATTCCTAATCCCGATATAGTACCGATTAACATAAAAAACAATTATAGGTTAAATCCCTTTTATATATAGAATAAAGGGGAATAAATATCATTATTTAATCCATCTGTATATATCTTGGGTTCTTCATCAGTTCCCATTTATGAAAACCAGATTATGTGCTGAAACTATCTAAACAAGCACTTCAAAATTTATTGCCACGTAGGGATTCGTTTAATATTATGAGGAGGGGATTGATCTATTATGGGGAATATTACGTATCTCATTTATTGTAGGAATCCAAACCCTCGTAGTTTTTTGAACCCATTAATTTTAGTATTATTAAGAAAGAATATATGTGTGGGAACATAGGCACTAAATATTTGAGCTTGAGTCTCGAGGAGATGTCCTATGTATCCAGGTTATTTTAAGAATCAGAGTTTTCATAGTTCTATCATGACCTTGATACTAGACCCACATTAGATTCCCTTATATGATGAATATTTATATTTTTACACCCATCAGGTCTTACATATAGAGATTTCCCCAGCTGGTAGAGATTCATGATTCTAATTATGTGTTCATTGTAGCACCCTAAGACCATTTGATCTATGCTCAGTGCGAGAAACAAGGGATAACAATTGATCAACATTATTTTATATGGATGTCAGGACTATGTGTTTGGAATTCCCTTGAGATGTTTAATATAGATTTTAGGCATCAGAGTAGTGTCTTACATATCTGAGTTATGGAAGGAATCCAAGTCATCGTAGATCAATTGATTTATCAATATACTGAGGGATGAGGTATAGTGATAAGTTCATGGGAATAATTGGGTCAATATGGTTGAAGTGTCAGAGATATGAGGGGCCTTACACCGATTTGGGTGCCCATTTGAGTTCTGTATCATGCCTTTGGAAGGAATCCTACATATTTTGGTTATGATAGGAATCATAGTCCTCATAGTCCAGTCATTCACTCAGGACTCAAACCATGGTAGATTCCCTTATATGAGGGATATTTATATCATTCCACACTTTAGGGATTACATACTAAGATTTCCCTAGATAGTGGAGATTCATGATGCTGATAATGTGTTCATTAGAGCTCCCTAAGCCCACATGAGATATGCTAAGTGTGAGAAAAAAGGGATAACAAGTGATAATGCTCATTGCATGTGGACATATGACTTATGTACTGGGAATTATCTTTAAATGCTTAATATAGAGCTTGATTGTTGGAGAGGAATCCTATATATCCTAATTATGTTAATAATTTGAGTCATCATAGTTTAGTTGACCAGAGATTACACAATAATGTTTCCCTTCTGGTTGGGGCTTACACATTGAGGGTGGATAAAGTTATAAAGACTTGGGATTCCAATATTCTGATAGATATATGTCACGTGAATGATATGATCATTGCAACTCCCTAATCCCCCATGATTTATTCTCAGATTGGAAAATAAGGGATGGAAAATAACTAGTTTAACTACTTGTGGATGTTGTAATTATGTACTAGGATTTCCCCTTGGATGCCTAAAATAGAGCATGGGCCTTGGAGAGGTGTTCTACATTTCTTGGTTATTGAAAGAATCAGAGTTTTCATAGTTTAGTTTCTTTGGGATTACACACTAACATTTCCCTTATGGTTGGGGCTTAGACACCAATGGTTTATAATGTCATCGAAACCTAGGATTCCCTTATTCAGGGCCAACTTACTCTTATCACATGCTTGACTGTCTACTTGACATTCCTTGATTGCATTCTCTACATGTCAAATGATGTCTACCAAACATGTCCAAAGACAATTATATGATTCAGATGAATTGTCTGAGGGTTTTCATATATCTTGGATGGAATTTTTGAGGTTCATCACATGATCAAGGATGATATGTAAAAAGGACATCATGAGACCTAGATGATTGATCCTTGAATCCATTATATGATCCTTCCTAACAAGCCTACATGGTGTTGCATGATCCTGATGAAAAAACCCTTGAGTCATCATGTAAGCTAGATGAGATTCTTGGTGATAATCGTAAGAGTCAATACGACATGTTAGGAGGGTAACTCTTGATCAAATATGACATGTTTGTATAACATCGCAAGTTCTTGCTATTCTGTGTGGAGGGTTTCACGAGTGTCAATTGATATGATTGGGGTGCTACAACGAGACTTAGATGAAATGTATTGGTTCCATCTTATGAATTGGGTGACCGTATTAAAGACACCAAAAGGACTAAATAGAGATCATGGAGGGCTTTGTAAGACTGGGGTGGCATGCCCCTGGGGAACCATGTGACTTTATTTAACATCTCTAGAGGAATTTTCATGATTCTAATAGTATACCAAATGAACATCATGATATTTGGATGACATGTCCTAGTGTTGTCGCATATCCTGGGTGGTTCATGCAAAGCGCATGAGTATTGGCGTATATGTTCTTTCTTAAGTATCTCATCCATTTGTATTTGTTCTAGAATTTTATTATGAGTGTCTTAGATTTATTAGATATTAGCGTTTTTTAAGTCTCGCATGATCTAGAAGATGTTCGGGATGTTCTTTACGTTTCCTACTAGAATTACTTCACATGATATATAATGATCACATGAAATGAATATTCATTTTGCATAGTCATTCTAATTTTCCCCATATCATACATAATAGGAAGGTTTTCTGGTCATGAGATCAGAAGCTCTAAAAAATCCACTCTGGTGCTTGGGTTCAAAGATGAATCTAGATAAAAAAGGATAACCCTTTGTTTGGAGAGTATTGGTGCATTTTTCATGCTTTGGTTGTGGATTTATAGGCCTCTCCATCCTATTTGTTTACAGATTTGCATGTTGTGTATCGCATGAATCCAGGATGGGGTCGTAGGAGGGCTTTGACGTCACGTGTCTTCATGAGTTCAAACCGTAAATCACTTCGGGGGCGTCACATGAGTTTTAGTGACCAAGATACCATCCCATAAAAACCTCCCTTAATGGATTATTTATAATTAATGGGGTCTTTTTGGATCTTGTAGACATACTGAATGACTTCTATATTTTCATATCAACATGCCCAAGGGGATTTCCATGACTAGAGCACCTTTCTAATGGCCTTTGTGTGGTATCATATGACTTGTATGTAATCCTTTCATGAGAAAAGGATGGATTTTAAGGGAGCCCTCATGAAATTAGGTTGGATTTATATAGAGTCTAACGGGACCGTTCTATGGACAACCTTTTCCCATCGCCTGAGTTTTATAGACATGAGAGGTTTCCACCCTTTCCCTACTTATTTCATTTATTTATTTTATAAATCTTGGGGATCTTGTGAGGTTGTATGAGTGTTGTCTAAGACAACCACACTATCTTTGGGTGATGTGTTATGTGACCAGAAAAGGCTTTATGAAGATGCATGATCATTTCCTGGGAAATTCCTTCGATTTTTCCTTATAAAGACAAATGGGAGTGTGAGATCTCCTAGATATAACTAAGGCTCTTTATGTGATGTGGATGACAAGCCAAAAGGCATTCACGAGACGAGACAGACATGTCATTGTTGTTCTAGTGGTGTCTTGAGTATTTACAGGGGAGAATCATATGTTGTTAATAACCTCAAGAGGCTCCCGTATCCTCCCTTTTCTGTCTTTTTTCTATAAAGGCTGAGGATATCATGAGTTTTTTCAGATGTTTTATAGAAAAATATTATCCCCATCATTGATGAATCATATATGTATTATGATTTCAAGAGGCTCCCTACTTTTGGGTATTTCCCCCCATTTTTGAAGGATTTTCAGAGTGTTTGTCCGGAATCCTCTGGTTGAAAATTCAAGTATACCAGGGGCGCCTACTTGGAAACCACCACATGATCCATTATTGTTCGGTGTTCCTTCACAAAAGTAGAAGGACTTGTTAAAAGGGGCCTCACATGGTATTCTATAGGCTATGAGATGCACATATTCAACCTCATGACCTCCAGTTGGTCATGCGATTACATGTATCTCGAGGGTTAACACAGTTCATGTGATCTCAACCACCATCTTAATTTTCCTTTTTGGGGACAATTATACCCATATTCTGGTATTGTTTACTTTTTGGATTTGATGATGCTCATTTTGCAGGAATCAACAGTGATACAAGTGATAGGGAGGGAGGATCCTCACATATTTCCTTCTATATAGAAGTTAACTATAGTGTTTTTCTCCATCATTCACTTATGGTTATTAGGGAGGGTGGACCTCAAGAAGTTGAGTTTGGGATTGGGTCCATTCACAATATCTTCAAGAATTTTGAGACCCCTTAGGTTAGGAGGGGGAATATGGTAGTCTACATACTATAGGGTTTAATGAAAAGGTTGTGGGATATCTTAGTTTTGGCTAGGAAACACATGGTTATATTATAGATGGCTTTTAAAAACCAATTTTTGGACTATTTATTCTGAGAGACCCTGAGGACCGATAGGGTCAGAGAGTTCCTATGATTAATAAGGGAAGTATATTTTTTATGGAGTATTACAACCTCTTAATGAAATTTCATCTTTTCACAATTACGATAGAAGAAGACGAGTTAACTTAAGGAAGGTAGTCTACGTATTGGTTGAGTTACATAATCGATGTATTGGTTAATGACTTATGTCTTACCAAAATTTCAATAGTGGTAAACCAGGTGGTTATAACTGAGTCGAACCTAAGAATAGGAAAGGGGTTAGAGAATATATCTTTTGTAGGGACTAGTAGTGGGCTACATGGAAATTAAAATCACCATTATGAGGGAAATCACCAGGTTAGTATTGGAATGTTTATCCAGGATGAGAGTTCACCATTATTTCCATTAAAGAAACATTCTACCTCAGTGAAACCAATCACTAGGGGAGTTCCAAGCATATAAAAATATTGATTAACTTAAAAGGATCTTTAGGATGATGCAATTTTCCTAGAGTGAAAGATGGTTTGAACCAATGTAGTGTTATGGTGTTGGTTCAACTATGCCATGTTAGGGGGTAGTTAGAGATCTATTGATCACTCAGGGTGACATAGAGGCTAACGAGTGCAGGGTCTATAGAACTATCACTTGAAGGGAATTTCTTGGAAGGGAAGTGATAATGGATATCATAGTCTTGGTTCATGCCACTTAAATGAAGTTTGACCCAGCCCCATAGATTAGGATGTCGAGCCATCTGTAGTTCATGGTATAATCTTGGAAACTTATCCTATATCTCGTTATTTGTTTGATATCAGGGATTCTCAATCCTTTATATTGAATCAGTTTATTGAAGGATTAGGATGGTATTTGGAGTAATTATATGGAGTTAAGTCTATTGAAACTCCATACATAGTACAATATAAACATATCTATATTTTCTGGGTGTGTGCGTTGGAAATATAAGTTTATCATTTATCATGGTATCTCATTGTCTTAGAGATGACTAGTTTTGACTTGATCCTTGGTTTGGAATAGATGGATTGACAACATTCTTTTATTGGCTGATTCTATATATAGGATATTTTCACATATTATGAGGGTCATCAGTACATACACATTGGTGAATGGAATATGAATTTAAGTTGTGTAGGGCCTAATTTCCAGCAACATGGCCAGGTGACCAATCATGTTGTCGGTTTGTTACTAGATGAAGAGGGGTTTAACTATTGTAATTTTCTTCCCATAGTGGATCTGTACTGGAATGTTTTCCCTAAGAACTTTTTAGGTTTACCACCTGGCCGTGTGACTATGTTTATGATCGAGATCTTTCTAGGTATGAGACCTATTTCTATCCAATTTTATATAATGTTGTTGAAAAATCTAAAATCATTAAAATACAAGATAGATGATTTGGAGGAAGAAAGGTTTATTCATCTAAGTGAAACCTCTTAGATTTCCAGGTTAATATTAACAAAAAGGTGGATGATTCCATTAGACTATTTTAATACTTTCATAAGATTAAGCAGGTAACAATTACGAATTATTATGAACTCCCCCACATCAATGATTTAATCTACTAGCTCATGGGTGATGGTGTATTCTCTATGATTGAATTATGGTTGGGGTGCCACCATATTATAGTGAAACCATATTACATCCCTCTTATAGACTTATGAATTTGGTATGGTCTTTATGAGTACCTCATTATACAATCGAGGATAATGAATTCACTGAAAATATTTATGGATATGATCAAAAGAGTCTTTCACCCTTATATAGACCCTTTTTGTTTTTTTTGTTGAAGAAATATTTTTGTACTCTAATTCTAGAGAGGTGAATGCTCTATATTTGATGATAGTCTTGAGAAAATGTCGGGGTCGACAAATCTCGACCATATTCTCCAAATATCAATTTTGGATGGACCACGTACACTTCTTGATACATATCATATATGATGGTGTAGATTCCATGTATCCTAAGATGGTGGGTCTCAGGGTATATTAGTAGAGGAAAAATAGTTTTTTTGAGATCCACCACTAACTAGGGATTGTAGGCTACAACTATAGGTTTATCCAAGATATCTCCATCTCGATGGATCAATTATCATGATAAACCAAGAATGGGGTGAAATTCACTTATCATAATCCTTTTAAAAAAAACTTTCTAGATCTGAATAAGGGGTTGATGTCCATGCTAATCTTGACTGTTCCCAATCCTTGTAATTATTACACCTTCTTTTTTAAATCTTCTAGTATCGTGTTTGGAGCAGTTCTTATATAGGATGGGTGAGTATTCAACTTTATGTATAGGAATGTAAGACAACATGAGATCAATTACCTAGACCATGATTTTGTTATTTTTATAGTAGTATATTACCTGAGATACTAGCGACACTATCTCATGGGTGAGATATTTTTTTGGATTATATATATTTTTAAAGTTTTAATTACCTCTTCTCACTTTGAGTGGATAATATTTGGTAGATAAGGTTTGTTATGTACTTTTAATAGTTTTAATTTGAGTTATCTTATACTCCTAGGAATGGAAACACCATTATAGACACCTTGAGTAGGAATACATAGTCTCTAGTTGATCATGAGTTTAGTTCTAAGTAGAAGATCATGGACCTATTTTTAAGGATTACCCTTGATGTCGAAGAGTAATAAAGAGTGGTGAAATTTACTTCTTTATCTAGTACATCCTCTCTATTTTTTAGGGTGACGGAAAGGAAACTATTAGATTATTTCTATTGGTTAATTAGGGACACTATATATTGTTGGGAGAAACCTCTTGACTGGTCCTTGAATAATGATGAGATTCTATTAGTCTATGGACACGTGGTAGTGCCCATGAGAATTCATGAGGAGTTAATGATGAACTGACACTCCTCAAGATGGTTTTCTCATCCCAAGATGACCAAGATCAATCATGAAATGTACAAGAAATATTGATAGCAGGGAATGAATAGGGAAATGGAATGTTTAGTTTCTCAATGCTTCACCTACCAATAGGTGAAGCCTAATTATCAGTATCATATCACCCTTCACTAGTAGTTTCAAATTATAGAGTTAAGGTGGGATGATGTTAAGATGAATTTTTTGATGGGTTTATCAAGGAATACTCATAAAAATGATGCAATTTTGATTTTAATTGATCATCTGATGATGGTTTCCCAATTATTACCCATCAAAGAGTCTTCTATATTGGAAAATCATGATAATATTCTTATACACAAGGTAGTATTCCAAAACAAGGTTTGTTAGAGAAACATATTATCTATAGATAACTATTTCTCATTGAGATTCTAGTTGGGCCTTAAGAAGGAAATTGGAACACACCTCCATTTGAGGACAACATACCATCTACAAACAAAAGGAAAATCAAATTGTACCATACATGTGCTTTGGGAAATGATCTGAGGTTTTATACTCAATTTTGGTAGTTCCTATGAGAGTCATATTGACATTGATGATTTTTTTTAAACAATATCTATCAGGTGTCAATTCATATGACTCCATTTGAGTATTTATATAGAAGTTCATATCGATCACCCTTGCACTGGTTAGATGTAGGTGAGTTAGCTCTCGAGGAACCAATATTTGTGATGGATTCCTCTGAGTGGATCTATGTAGTTAGAAAGAAATAAAAAACTACTTAGAGTAAGAAGAGATCGTATGATAATCAATGATGATTTCCCCCAGAGTTTGAGGAAGGGAAATTTGGCATCATATATTTTCTGGGAATTTTGGTATTTTGTAAGGATTCAGCCTCATGTATTTGTGACTAGATATTCTACAAAATTACATGGTGATGCATGATGTGCTTCACATATCTTTTCTTCGATGGTATCACCAAGATCCATCCCATGTTATTGATGTTGATGGAATTGAGTTAGAGGTCTACACATACTTTTATGTCTGTCCCATGTGTAATGTGGACCATAAAGAAAATACCCTCAATGGAACAATGCTCCCTTTTGTATGTGTAGTATGAAATCATGGAAAAAATCCAAAGGATATTTGGAAATTGGTGTGAGATATTTGAGCCTAGTTGGAAGCACTTTTTTCAATGTAGCTAAGGAGGTGTAGGATCCTGGCTCAAGGATGAGATGAAATATGGTGGCGGGACTTTAAAACCCATAAAATATAGTGAGATATGGTTTCTTTTAATTTATATTGAAACCCATTGTTTTTTATAATGAAGAATTCAAGGGAATGGGGTAGGTATTAGGAGCATCCCAGAGGTTCGAGTCTTGGTTTTTAATCTTTTTGGGAGGCAAAGTAGGGTGCATGTTTAGGGAATAGTTTTAACTAACCATACACCCAAACAATTTGGGTTAGAAAAAGTGGAAGTAAGGTTTTTTAAACAATGTCATGAGGGATAGAAAAAATTTAAAACCAATAGTTTATTACAAAGTCGATCTGTATGGTTTGTGTATGGTTTGTCAAACTTTGCACATAATCATGTGGGGTATTGAGTTTTAGGATAGTGAGGTATGCATGGTTGGTGCAAAATTTATCCAATTGTGTGGCCAAACCATTCAACCCAGTAAGAATAATGAAATTGTATTAATTTTTTCTTATGACCCTTACCCCTATTATCTAATTATATCACCTTTTCATTCCATTTTATAGTATCATGGAGCTCTCATATCCCTTTTGAGTTCATTGACAATTCTCTCCCAATACATCACCATTTATCCTTCTATTCACCATGTTGTTAAAATCATGGTATATCTAACAATCCATTAACTTCCTTTCTCTATTTAACCTTCCATCTCTCATGATCTCATTATTTACGACTATTGTGACCTATTTTCTGGGATTTTGTAAGGTTTATCAAAATCCCTCATTTACATTCAAAATAAAAGCTCATTATTCAATGAGTGAGTCGCCTATTACCCATGTCATGTGATCTTCAATCTTTCTCTATTGGTTTCACCATTTTTAGTATGTTCTGTGTGTGTCACAAAGCTAACTTTCCAAAACTTTTGGGCTAGAAATGAATATAATTAAATAGTTTCCCCAAACGAGTCTGTATTTCCTTAAAGACCATGAGTTAACCTTTGGGGGATATAAATTGGGACTGGAGCTCCACTTTAGGGTGATATTATATATGAATTTTTTGTTCTATATTAAAAGAAAATCAAATGGGTGTCTTAGAATTTAACAAATAGACTATGGGTGAAACCTTTATTAATCAAAAAATCTTATGACATGTTTAGAATGGAAAATGGTGGAATTTACTTGTTTTTAACTTATTACTATATTATTTTGAATAGGGATATTTGGTTATGTTTTATATAATATAAAAAATAAGAATGTTGTTATTATATCATTTGATTTTAATTTTTATATGGTATTAAATCAATGGGAATGATGGGATGAGATCATAAAATTCAAATTAGTGCATGATTCTAAATGAAGGGGAATTATAGGATGATATAATTGAATTTTAAATGACATACAATGATATATAATTGGTAATACTAGGATAATCTCCTTCGATTCCATTTAGCACATGAGATATGAATTTCAGGATGAGCTTTGTAGATTCCATATGTTACCAGATGTTTTTATATAACAGAATGAGAAATTGGAATTTACATGATATATATTATTTGGGAATGTTGGTATGAGAGTCTAGATTTCTTATGGTGATTATAGTGGTTTTAATGGAAATTAAAATTGTCTTAGATACATCTAGTATTTTATAGAGTCAGTATGTTTGACTCATATTTCAACATGGAACCTGAAGATCATGGTTTTTTTTATTTTATTATTTAATTAGATTTTTTTCTTATTATATTACATATATGTACATGTACTATGTTTTCTCAAAATCGATATAATTTTATATATCATTGATGTAGGACCATTGGGTCGTTCTAACACCTTTCTTGGGCCACCGGTTAGTTCCCAAGAAGAGTTTATGAATATAGGGTTGGATATGGGAAAATTCCCTATTCCAGATGCGTGATTGGGCTAGGATAGATCTTGGGGATAAGGATTAAGCTAGTACCTGGACCTTTGGGGATGTTTGGCTATTTTTTGTTTGATTTGTTTTTTATTTTAGTTATTTTTGGACTTGTATGTATAACTCACCAATGAGTGACCATCACATTTTTTATAGAAAGGGTCATCTATTAGATTATTAATTTTTTGTGCATTTTTTAATTTATTTATGAATGGTTTGATGTTATATAATTAATTTACATTCATGTTGAATACTACATTCATGTGGAAAACTGACATAGATTAGAAGTTCTGTGGATTCTGGGGTGGGGATTGACAATTTAGATTCTTACTAATGTTTTGGATGCTAGAAATTTTTATTTATCTTACATTCATATACTTTTCTAGAATTCAATATAATAGTCTGATTGAGTTTATTTAAAACCCTAGTTTTGATGAAGTTGGGAGATGATGATGTGACTTAATTATTGTATTCCTTTAGTTTTATAAGTACAAGATTCTTAGAATGTTTCAGATACTAAAAGTGTTTCCCTAACTGATCATTTTGAATTCAATTGAAAAATTATCAACAAACTAAGAAGCATAAAGGTCTAGACACCAAAAAACATTGATAGTTTTATTAATCCTTTTTTCTTTATATATAGTAATGTTTTGAATTTTGTGAGAATAGTTATGTTATTAATTATATTTTAACTTTTATATTACCAATTATTGATGAAAAGAATAATTTTATTAAGTATGTCGACATGGAATGGGGGTATTCCATGGATTCCTTGATAGGTCATATCATGATGGAATGATAGGTGTTTGGTAATGGGATTATGGATTAGTTTTGGGTGACAAGTTTAATGTAATATATAAATAAATTCATATATAATGGAAGATGATAAAATTTTCCCCATTAAATTTCTATAGAAGAAAAACCAATATAAGACTTAGGGTGTATTTTCTTACAGTTAGTTTTACAAGAGTTAAAAATAATGTTTCAAATAGAGTTAATATCATTAGAAACATATTATAACCTATAGTATTTCCAAGAATTATGGTTTATAAAAAGATGAAACCCATTATAATCTGACGTGTGATTCTTTGATGGCTCGTGGTGTTAAGATCCTTGATGTTTTTATAGTGTCTTCAAGAAAGTGTATTTTAAGTTTAGTATAATTATAGTTTAATCTTATTATTAATTATATTTTATTTTTTAAATGTTATTTTTCTATATTAATTCTCATATTTTATACAAAGAACTAGAAGTTATGAATTTGTATTCTCAAAAATAATAATTTACCAGAAAAATATAGTTCTATAATTCCAATAAAGGCATAGAAGAATAACATATATTTGCATAAAACATCAAAAATAGAAGCCTAAAATATATTGCACTCATTATTTATCATTATGGTTATTTTTCATACAATTTTTTGTGTTCTAAATGGATTTGTATTTACTCCATCAAGAAGATTCTAAATTGACTCCTCCACTTTTGGTAATATATACAACACAACATAGAAAATCCAAACATTATACTAATCATATTCTTTTTTTGATAATGGAAGTTAAACATTGCTAACTGTAGAACCTCATAATCATTATTAGTGTCACTATATTTTCAATGGTGAGACAATACAACCTGAAAAATTATAACTAAAGCATAGTACCCCTATGTCTTTCCAAACATGCCCATTATATTTATCTTTATCCTATCAACTATATCATAAAAAATCATCATGTTTATCCATATATGATCAATACATTTTTGTTTTTCCTCTTTTGGAATAAATATAATAAAGATTTATTATAGGATTTGTAACACTATGAAAATAATGATATTTAAGGTCTAATATGTCACCCGTTATTCGTTAAAATATAAAAATCAGATTTTTCTATAAAGACTTACTACTTGTAATTCTCATTTTATGTGTTTTCTCTTGTTATTATTATTTTAGTAGTTTGAGTATATGTTGGTAATGGTTTTTAAGTAGGGATTGAATTTACAGAATCTTCTCTATGACCCTTATACCGTTGAAAATACATTCCCTTATGGTCGTTGACATTCATGGGTGGGTTGGGGGGGCTTCTTATATGTTATGATTACGTATAAATATCATTTTTGTATAAAAATTCACCGATTAAATAAAGAAAAATGTTTTCTAACCTCCTCATGTATAATCACCATGATATTCATAATGGGGTTTCATTCAATATAATTTTATAATTGTTATATAATAATTATAATGAGTATAATATATATAGTTAAAATAATAAATGTATTATCATATTTTCCCAAAATATATTGTAATACAAATATCATTTATAAATTAATTTATATAAATATGTTTAATTTTTAATTATATATAATAAAAAATAAATTAATATTTTTTTTATAATATTATTGATGTATGTATAAATACCAAAAATATTATTAACAACATAAAAATCATTTATATAATTTTTTTTTCTAAACATTTTGAGAAATAAATATATTATATATTGGCATTATTATAATTGTAAAAGGTGTGATATTTCTATCACAATATACTTTAGTGATAGATTTTTTTCCAACTACTTAGTGGTGGGGTCATATATTTTGATAAAATTATCTACAAATAGAAGATGTACTTATAATAACTTATATTCCCATGTTGTAAAAAGTAAAATATTTTGTATCACTATACTAAGATTATCTTCTTGGAAGAATTTTATATATCATTGGCCATGTGATTATTTGGTCCCTTGAGTTGTGAAGACATTAAGTTATAGATTAACTATCTTTCGATGTATGGGGGTACCTGGACATCACAATTTATAGTATACCATTACACTAATCTTATTACTGAGTAAATGAGTTATTAGTTATCATTGGTCAATACCTTCAATATATTATATAGAGAGGTTGAGGTTATTCTTTGTGTTGTATATATTATTAGAGACATTCCCATTATTTGTATTATGTTTTATGAATTACTCCCAACATCCTACGTCTAAGGGAATGCTAAAAAAACCTTATATCTACTGAAAGAGTTGCTAATGGTTGTTGAGGACCAAATTGGGAGGTAGATCCTTATTTTACAACCATCTTATTAACTGAGTGGATTGACATCCTCCTATGTCCCCATGGATAAAATCCAAAGAACCAAAATATTCGTCTTAACACAACCATATAAATTAAGAATTATATTGGATAATTTTACAGGATGGCTAATATACAAACTGGGGTGATGAGTTCAAGCTTGTGGTTGAATCATATCTTCATGATGAGCTCTTCCTTGTATTTTTTCTTAATGGTGGCCACTATTTAAAAGAGATTATCACATAAAAGTAAAGGAACAAATTTTTTCGGGTGCATAGTTTGTTTGATGATAGTTTATTAAACTTTCCATGCAAGTATTGTGTGGATCCTTTCTACATTGTTTATGTTTTGTGAATTACCTATTCCCTCACACTTTTATATATGATTTAATTTTCTTTTAGACATTATTATCTTTTTTTAATTTCTTTATTTTTCCCCTTTATTTATAAATAAATTTTATTGTTTAGTTATTTAATTTGGATTTTTTTATATTATATATTAATTTTATCTTGAATTATTTGTTGTTTAGAATAAGGTTTAATGATTTGAAAAGAATATGGAATCTAGAATTAATTTTTGTGTTATAATAATTTTACTAAATATAATATATTATCGATGTTGTATTACTTATGAATAATTTATAATGAATCACTCAAATGGTTATGAATCTGAAAATGTTTATATTTTAATAAAGATATAATACTACTGATGGAGAAATTATATTGAAAATCTAGTATATGTTTTGAAGAAAACATAAATATGGTGTTATAGAATGAAAAAACCTTATGTTTGAGAAAATATCTTATGTAAATTATCTTATGCATATGGAATTGTGTTCAAAATCAAATATTTGATAAGAAAATATCTGACACATTGAATGAATGATATCATTTATACAGATAAATTTATTATGTATTGATGTTTCATTAAGAGATACATATTACATGTATTTTATGGAGTATTCAATATGTTATGTATTACTCGAGCGTATATTTTTATTATGTAAAAATGTTTTAGATCCTAGAGGAGAGCTATAAATTTATTACACATTGATTTATTTTTAATTTGAAAATGTTATATCTTCTCTTTAAGAAGATAGAATATATTATAAATATAGTATACTTTAAAGATTTTTATATTTATCCAATGCAAATTCTAAAAAAATAATGAGATTATTTCATGAAGAGATCATATTATTGTTGATTAAAATGGGGTTATGTTGTATACTAAACATATTGTTAAGTATTAAGGTGAACTTATTTTGCATTTATAATTCTATATTAAGTGTTTTAGTGGGGATATATTGAGAGGAATGTACTATCTTGACCTGGAACATGGGAATTATTTTATGAGATACTCATGATGCTTATATAGTAGGGTAACAAATATACATTAATGTTTTATATCTAACCATTATGCATAAAGGTTATGATGAGAATTATAGGACACCCATATGAATAAAGAAAATAGATATTATCCTAAAGAGAAGTAGTCTTGGAATATTTTATATAAATAAAGGCCAAATAAAATATAAAAGAGACTAAATATTAATGTTTTTAATAGTTGGAAAGACACAATTGTTTTATCCATTATGGTTATAGATTACTGAGTCATTTCAGGATCACTAGAAATTAATTCATTTATATCATTATTGAATGATTAAAGCTCATTGTTTATATACCAGCACCCTCTTTTCATCTTTCATTGGTTTATCTATTTTATCTTTTCATTATGTTTTTTTATCTTTTGTGTATAGTATTTATCATGTTGTACTCATTAACTACACAAAGTTATGCCACCATTAAAATGTGGGGTGTTTTTTATGCTAATCTAGTTAAAACAGAAATATCCAATTGGTTGTTCATTTTCATTAAAAAATAGATAAATTTTTTGGTTCTTTTTCTAAGTCCACAAAATGTAGTGACCCCGACCCTAGTAGCCTGAAGCTAGTGTCTTAATTTATTTCACTGATATAAGATATAAGGAATCATATCCTAAAGGAACAATAGTTTAGTAGTCTTGGTAAACTAGATTCATACTTGAGTCTTGCAATACATTAGAAAACCCAAATCACAACATAATTTTTTAGAGTATAATTATTCCCACTATCATATCCTTGCTTATTATTCATATCACACTTTATGAATTCCTTGTAAAGGAAAAAAAATAAGACTGTGCTCAAATGATTCGAAAGGGTTAAGTACAGTGAATGTTATCATGAATCAATAAGTATAATTAATATATCAATGTAAATAATTGAGTACACATGCCATGTAATCAATAAATTGAGAAGGAAGTGTATCCATAGATAATAAAAATGAAAAAAATATCTTGCAAAATAATCAATATTACTAGGTAAATATCTTAAAACACATTCCATTTAATAAATAACCTATAAATCATAATTGTACAAGGAATAGTCAATATTGGAAGGTAAATAATTTAAAACACACTGTATTGAATCAATAACTTATAATGAAATAAATCCATAGATAATAACAGGAAGATTAAGATCAGACGAAAGTCTGATCTCTAAATTTTATTATAAAAAGAGAGTAAAGTGCAAGAAAGTGAAACAAACATAAGCAACTACATCACCTCAAACACATTCCCATCCCCATACACATAATCAAATACCTCATCACCCAGTGTAGTTGATTCCCATTCTTAAGACTCGTATTTCTTGAAGAGTTCAATGTACTGCTTCTTGCGGACAATTTGTTCCCTGGTTAGTTTCTCCTGGTAAGTTCGCTTTCCACCATTTCATGTTTCCAAGTCATGTTCCTCTCCTCCACCCTTCCAATAGACATATCTTGTCACCATTGTCTTGGGCAGATCCATATAGTCCCTCTGCGGATTTCTCTTGCCTTCTGTATTCCCATTTAGCTCATTGCTCAGCGTCTCTTTGTTCCCAATTTAAACAATGTTACTGAAAGAGGGCCTAGGGTGCAACTGCACATTTTCCATTTGAGTTATCCTGCTCGAAACACATTCCATTAGAATCTTCCCTTTATCACATGACATGTCCACCCTCACACCACCCTATTGTCCAACATCATATCTAGAAAGGGTTGTGCCAAAGTCGAGAGTGCTATCATGAGTTTGAGGACCAAATACTGATCCATCGAGGAGATATATAATGTTATCTTATTGATTCTCTTCATGAGAATAATGATGCATCGAGGAGATATATATTTTTGGGCCCACCCATAATTTTATGTCCAAATTATTCTTCATATATCAAATAATTTATTTAATTAAATAATCAAGATTCCTTATTAACTAATATTGATATTGAGTAAAGAATATGGATTTATCTATATTTCCCTTGATAAATAACTTTCAATATATAATAACGTATATTGAAATGATATATGGTTTAAAAAATAAATGTATCCATGATAAATAGTATGGATATCTTGGGTAAATTATATGTCTAATGATCATAGGGAAGAAAAAATTTTAATGTAAAGTTAATAGCTAAAAAATTAATCAAGAAAGTGAATGTCAATAATTTCCTTGGTTAAAATGATTACAATCCTTCTATAGAATGAATAAGGATAGTATCAACACAACATATACCCATTTAAGTAACAATAAATTTTTATTTTCATTTATGAATATAAATACCATAAAAACATCTTTAAAAACATTCTTGTGGAAAATATCCATTTTATTTTGAAAAACACATTTTAAAACTAAAAGTTCACAAAAATTGTGAAAATATTTTTCTTTGAAAATAATCTTTGAAAATTAAAAATGATTCTTGAAAACAATGAGTGACCATGATTATATTAAATTACATAAATGTTGAGTGTGATTATACAAATATTACTTTCACATTTTCAGTAAATGATAAAAAAGCCTTATTTTGAAAACAAAATGAAAATTAATTAAATTTAAAGAAAATAGAAAATGGGTAAAAATTTATTTATAAATCATTTTTAAATGGTTAAAAAATTTTGATTTTTTTTATAAAACATGGTTTTAAAAGAAAATGAAAACCGAACAAAAGAGAAAAATTTATTCAAATTTTGTTAAGAACATTTTTTATGTCATTTTAATTACCAATAATGGGAAAATGTTACCATCACTTGAAAAATTATCGAAAAACTAGAGGATAAAATGATTTTTTTTATTTTCCAATGAGTAAATAATCTCCTTCAACATTAATTCATTCATATAAAATCTTGATTAAAATGATATTGTAAAATAATCCCTTACACATATCATAATGTTGTAGTAAGAATTAACCAATGAATAGATTGTGAATTTCAAATGTAAATCCACATAAAATAAGTGGATATAAAACATAATATCATAAAAATTAAATACACATATAATCATTTAATATCAATGATGATGAGGAAGTAATATAACCCAATGAAAAGAAATTGAGTTTGGAAATTATTTACCACTTGTAAACTTTTAAGTCAAATCTACTTGGTCAAAATAATTAAAATTGAAACATTAAATAAAAAAATTATTAATTATTCATGAAATTTCATGTAAAAGTTACTTTATTCACACATTATAAAATAAATTGGGTTCACAATAATAAAATATTCCTCAAGATGGGAAATTTAGATTAAGTCCCTTACCTCACAATTCCTTTTGGTTGAATTTGATTTAATATCCTATATAGTGGTTAATACTTGTTATTAACTTATAAAAGGACCATATTAAAATTTATAATATCATATATGATCCTTTTATAACATCTTATCACCTGTTCATTAATAATATTTCATTGTTTTTATTATTTAGGGTGCTCATTGCCATGTTTACTCATTAATGATTTGTCATGAAAGATCTGGATTTTGGGTATAAGAAATAGATACATCATCTCTAGATTTAAATTAATATTATAAATATCTTTTTTTAGTAGATACATTTTTGGAATCATTTATTAAATTTGAATATGGAGAATGGATCACATCACTTCATGGAGATGGCAGGTCGTACGTACGCATTAGTGACATTTTAATTCAATTAACGGGTTAAAGGGTAGAGAATTAGGTTCTATATTAATCCTAGATAAACAATATCATCTCATATATATCAGAAATATGTATTAAATTTATCTTTATTACTTTCCATGTGAAGCATAAGTGAAAAATGAATCGCAGCGCTTCACGAGTTGGTAGTCCGCTATACACACGAGCAATATTACCGTAATTTAAAAGGCATTTAAGGTAAGAAGGTATATATGATATAATAAATAATTAAGAATATTTATGTCATAAGTATTATATATAAACATTAATTCCGTCATTATGTCCAACTATGAAAGTTTTTGTTGAAAATGAATTACATCGGTTTGCGAGGTGGTAGTCTGTCGTAGACATGATCAATGATTTAATTTCCCATTTGATGGAGGAGAAGATGTAAACATAATATTAAATATTAATTATAAAATATAATTACATGTTTAGTACTTTTTTAATTAATTTATTATTTTAGTACATAATTTATGGTGGAAAAAGAAGAAATAAAATGAAAGATATTTGTTAAGGCAATTACCTCCTCTAAGAGAAACCTCCTTTGGATATCATCTTAAGGACCCTAGGGTTGGTCTTATGGGAAAAATAGGAGCTCTAAGACGTTTCTATTGATTTTGGGGAGAAATATTTTCAGGGTTTGGTCAATCTAACTGGTATGAGAGGTGTGTATAATTGAAGGTAATGATTTCCCTTTTGTAAGTGGGGAAAGGGAACCATCTTAGAAATTACATAGAAATTTCCCAAAAGATTCCATAGTGATAAAGTAAGTCACATGAAAAAAGATTTGAAATGGCCATATAATCTAAGTAATGAAGAATAAGGTGGAAATATTCCCAGATAATAATATTTTTTAAACTTTGTAGGTCAACTTTAACCCTTATCTTTTTAGTTCAACCCATGGTAAAACAATTTTTACCTTCACTATGGTAATTAATTTTTACAATTTGAACAATTAATTTTGGTCAAAAATTAAGTTAAAATTATTAACTAATATAAATTATTCTAATTTAAAATTTGGAATATATTTTTTAACATTCCATTCACAGAAGTGGAAAATTTAAATTTAAAATTAGTCCCACAGACTCAATAAGAAAACAATTTTTCAAAGAGAAAATGTTCAAAAGTTTACATGGTTTTTAATATCAAAATTAAATATTAAAATTATTTGAATGACCAAAATTGAATTAATTTACATAAAATTGAACTAATTTTACTTTAAAATCACATTAAAATATTATTTATATGTATAAATAATTTAAAAAAGAAGGAAGTTTTCAATTAAAATTCACTATTTTTTCACTATTCATAAAAAATGAAAGACTTCATAAAAATCCCAAAAATTCACCCTAATTTAATTTTGATATGATTAATTAAATAATTAAGTTAATTTTATAAAATAAATATTTTAAAATTTTCAAAAAATAATTTTAAATTATGTTGGAAAAGCATGACTAAACCGCCTTTTAAAAAATATAGTTTTTTCATAAAACAGTTATTTTCCTTCCAAATGATTATTATTATTATTTATAATTAATATATAACCATCATTTTCCTAATTTAGTGAGTAATATTCATACATGTCAATTAAATGGTCGTGTTATTATGTTATATTATATTACCGTTCTTTCAGAATTAGGGATGCCAATTCTGCAAGCTATCAAAGAGATTAAATTTAATGAAATATATACTGGTTGTTTTTATAAGATTGGTGTTTCATGGGTAATACACTCTAGAATATAATATAATTATTTTAGAATTTTAGGCAGGTTAATTCTCCCAATAATAAATAAATTACCCCCTTATAATTTTAAATTATTATCAATAATCAGGGGTTTGATATTTGATTTTTTAAAACCCATATTGTAAAAAGAGTTAATATAATATCTTTTTAATAAGAGATAAATGTTAGTATGAATTATTTTTTTGTCTAAGAATATAAAGAAGTATACTTACTTGATATGTATCTATTTCATAAGAATAGTTTCATCTTTTGTTTTTTCACTGATAAATTTACAATTCATCACTTACTCCAAGAAATGAATATCCAAAAATGAATTTTTTATTCTGAAAGCACTAAAATTCACTTTTTATGGATTGTAAGAACCATAAAATTGTGAAACTTTTTTCCATATATCTCTTACTATTTTCCAAAATGGATATATTTAGCACAAGTTATCCAATATAATACATTAATCTATAAACCAAAACAGTAACATTATTGGTTCCTCATTGATATTTATTCATCAAATCCTTTAACTAAAAACAATAAAATATTAACCATAATATCATGTTGGACAATGGTAGGTGATAAAACCTTGTAATCCTTTAGTTTTGGGTTCAAACCCACTGACCTTTTCCAGATGCAATGAGTTGTCCTTTTTACAAAACAATATTAATATAATTCCTATAACGGTCCCAAATTTTGATAACCCATAATTAATATAACATAAAAGATGAGATAAACCATATAGGTTACCGAAAAATTTAATTTACTATAGAAAATATGAAGGAATTTTTCCTCAAATAACTTTTAATATTCTATACCAGTGGGATGTATTCCCGTAAATGTTTTTGAAAAAAATCCTTCATCATGTTATATTCCTACCAGAAAATGTTTCAAAATGCGTGTTTATGAATTTGAACAAACAATCAACCTTAAACTCAACAAACCCATGATGTTATCCATAACTTTTATTTTAATGAATACATATGTGATTCTAACATTGAACACAATCCTCAAATTTTTCATGATTCTTATAGGATAAATAATATTGGTAAAAATAATTCTAAAATTTAAATCTTGATTCCCAATACAAAAATACTTCATCTATTTTATTTCAACAATGGCCATTCCTTGGTCTAGGGGTTAACCTTTAGAAGAGGGAAATGACTTGGATTATTCCTAGGTCCTCTGAATTTAAGACAACTAAATATAAATAGATCGATAGGATGAGATTTATCTCCTTCCATCATACTCTTCATTTTTCATCGATAATTGATTGATTTATAGACTAATTTCTACACATAAATATTTTAAAATTACATTGAGACACTTTCTTGGACATCTCGTTCCAAATTTCTCACATGATAGAAATTGAGGCTTGTTTCCTCTATGGTCTCCACCACATGAGCTCATATAAAACTCGATCCTTCTCTTCTTTGATGCGTTTGAGAGTAATTTAAGGTATAAGTTGTTAATCATATTTTGGTATAATTGATTATAAAAAATAACGACATCTTTCACACCTATAATTATACCTTTTTATTTCTCATATTCAGCACATTATCCTTCATATTTAGTGTTAATACGACTATTTTGGGTTTTATCCATTAACTAAAACAAAAAGGAATAGTGTGAGAAACAATAATCGTAGTGGGAAAACCATATAATCATTTAAATTTATTTAAATAATGACACATTCTTTTAATATAAAACACCTTAGGTTCAACCTAGGTCATTCATTATCATTATATTTTTAATCCCTCCATGAAATTTTTTAAATAAAATGTGAATTATCTTAAGTATATCCCCATGGAGTGTCAAACTAGGTGCGCATTAAGGACCCTTTTTGAGAACCAAGGGGTAGTTAGGTAAAACCTAATACACCCTTTAGGATTTGTTACCCATATGTATATCTTTGTCATAAAGAAGTCGTATTTTAGTATCTAGGCATGTATTTATTTCATATAAACACCACATAATCTATACTTTACCAAAACATTTGAATTTTCTTCTATTTTTATCCTAAATGTTTATCACAGTGTTATAAATCACAACATATGCTTTCCTAAATATAGTTTCAAAGATCTCAACTAAACTTTCTCTAATACCAATTGTAGTGACCCCAGCCCCAGTTTCTCAGAGCTCGTGACTTACTTGATTACACTGGAATAAGATACAAGAAATCACATCCTGAATAACAAAATAGTTTAGTAGTCTTCCTAAAATAGATTAATACTTTGTTCTTGAATTAAATTTGAAAAACGAAATTACAAAATAATTTTTTTCATAGTATCATAATTCCATTCATAATATCCTTTCATATAATTCCTAGTACACTTCATGGATTACTGGGAAAGGGAAAAAAATAATGGTGAGATCAAATGCTCAGTAAAAGTTTAGTAAAATCGAAGCTATCCCGAGCGAATAAGAAAAATTAATATAGAAATGTAAATATCTGAACACACATTCCATGTAATAAATATCCTAATATGAATGTGTATCTAGAGATAATATCTTTGTGAAAACCTATGGGATGATAATTAGTATGGAAAGGTAAATAACTAAAAAGACATTCCATTTTATCAACAACTTGACTATTATAACTGGATAAGGAATAATCACTATGGAAAGGTAAATTATTGAAAACACATTCCATTAAATCAATAAATAAAAATTAAATCAATCTAGTGATAATATCATTGGGAAAATATTATGGGTAATAATACATGAATTCTTATTAAAGAAAATTCATAATGATTGGACGTCATGATCTCAGGCATCATGATACCTCTACCATCAATAGCTTTCACAAGATGGTTTTAAAACTATATGTAAAAACCTATTTAACACTAGATTACTAATTCATATCATGAGAATACTAATGCATCAAGGGTTTATATAATTCTGGGTTCCACCCATCACTGTAGGTCTAAAACATTCCTTATATATCAAATGACTAATTTAATTCATGAATCAATATTCCTTTTCATCAAATATCAATATTGAGTAAAGAATAAGAATTTTTAATATATCCCTAGATCAATAACTTTAAAATTAGAAAACTATATGTTGAAATGATATACTGTTTAAGTAATAAATATATCCATGATAAATAATAAATATATTTAGAGTAAATTTGATTTTGAATGATGAAAATAATGTGAATATTTAAAGGGAAAGCTAATGAATATAAAAATGAATCAAGAAAGAAAATGTAAATAATTTACTTGATCAAAATGATAATGAAAAATAAATAGAAATAATAAGGATAATATTTATCCCACATATACCCATTGGAGTAATAATAAAGTGGTTTTTCATTTATAAATATAAATACCATAAAAATATATTTAAAAACATTATTGAGAAAGGTGTACTTTTTATTTTTTAAATCATTTTTTATTCCTAAAAGTTCAAAAAAACTTTTAAAAATATTTTTATTTTAAAATATTCTATGAAACGTATAATGAAATATTTAAAACATTGAGTGGTCATGATGGAAGGAAATTCCATACATACCGAGTATGATAAAAAAATATTCCTTTCAAATTTTCAGTAAAATCCAAATGAGGCTTGTTTTCAAAATGACATGAAGATTCCATTAATTTTAAAAAAAATTCAAAATGGTTAAAAATTTCATTAATATATCATTTTTAAATGGTTAAAAACTTTTTTGAAAACACTTTTAGAATACATGGTTTTAGAATAAAATGGATTTTTGACTGAAGAGAGAAATGAAGTTAGATTTTTTTGAAAAAAAATTCTTAATAATTTAAAGTACCAAAGATTGTAAAATACTAGTATAATTAAAAAACTTAATTAATAACCATAAGAGAAAAAAATTAAGGGGTTTAATTATTAAATGATCAAATAATTTCCTTTAATGGAAATCCAATCATAAACAATCACGATTAAAATGAGATTGTGAAATAAATCCTTACAAAGATCAAAAAATTGAAGTGAGAATTAACTAATGAATAAATTTGGTGTGTCAATTTTAAATCCAAATAAAATAAGTTTAAATAAAAAATAATATAGTCAAAATTAAAAATGAACATTATCATACACTATCAATGACAAAAAAGAAGTAATATAACCCAATTAAAAGAAATTTAGTTATGAAATTTTTTACCCATTGGTAACTTTTAAGTCAAATAAACATAGATAAAATAATTCAAATTTAAAAATAATGTATATTGAATTATTAAGGATTAATGATATGACATGTTAAAGTCGTAGTATTCACACAATATAAATGAAATTAGGTGAATAATAATAAAATATGTCTCAATGAAAGGAAATTGATATGATGTCCCTTACCTAAAGATTCCTTTTTGTTGAACACACATTAAACTACTATATAGTGGTTTTAAACATTTAATTAACTAATAAAATAACCATATTAATTTGTATGATATCATAAATGATCATTTTATTAAATTTTATCACTCGTTCATTAATAATATTTCATTATTTTCATTGTTTCAGGTGTTAATTTCCTTGTTTCTCATTTGTGATTTGTCATGAAAGTTATGATTATTGAGTATTTGATATATATGCATAATCTAAATAATTATATTAATTATATAATTATAATTTTATTTCATTATATATAAATTTAGAAAAAAATTTAAATGTGAACATAGATAATGGATCACATCGCTTCGTGGAGACGGTAGGTCGTACGTACACACATGTGAAATTATCATTTAATTAATGGATTAAAGGGTTGGTAAGTGGTTGATATATTTATTTCTATGAGTTAATATCATATCAAATATATCACAGATGTTTATTAAATTTATCTTTTTTACTTTCTAAATAAAATGTAAGTTAAAAATGAATCACATCTCTTCGTGAAACATTAGTCCATCGTCAACACGAGCGGCATTATCGTAATTTAAAAGGAAAGGAAAGTAAGAAGGATTATGTGATATTATAATTATATAATAATATTTATATCAAAAATATTATATATAAACATTAATTACATCATTATATCCAACCTTGATAGGTTTTGATGGAAAATGAGTTATGTCGGTATGCAAGGCAATAGTCTTTCGTACACACAATGAATGATTTATTTTACCATTTTAAGAAGGATAAGATGAAAAAAATATAATTCCATAAACATAATAACAAATAATTTATGTTATATAATGATTTTATTATTTTTTACATTTTAATAATTAATTTAATTTGTAAAATGAATAAATAAAATGAAAGATAATTTTTAAGACAATTACCTTCTCTAAGAGAAACCTCCTTTGGAACTTCTCTTAAGGACTCTAAGGTTGGTATTTTGGGAAGACCATGAGATCTAAAATCTATATAAGGATGTTTTGGTGTGATTTAATTAGGGGGTTTTCAAGATAAATTTTATTATAAATGTGGATAAATTAAGGGAGTGAATCCCCTTTTATAAATGGGGAAAGGGAACCCTCTTAAAAATTACATGAAAAGTTCCCAAAATATTCCAAATTAATAAAGAAATTCACATGAAAATAGCTTTAAAATTGACATATAATTGAAATTGGGAAGCATAAGGTGTAAATATATCCATAAAATATGGTATTTGTGAGTTTCTAAGTCATTTTAACCCTTATCATATCATTTTAACCCTTTTAAACCCATTTTTACCTTCATCAAGGTAATTAATTTGTTTATTTTCACAATTCATTTCAGAAAAGATATAAGTTTTCCTTACTAAATTATATAGATTATTATGATTCCAAATATGTAATCCATTTTTAAAAAATTTCATTTACATAATTGGAAAATATTATTTTAGAAATAATCCTACAAACACAATGAGAAGGAGGATTTTCAAAGAGAAAATGTTCAAAAGTTTATAATGTTTTTATACAAAAATTCAATATGAAAATGATTCAAATTCCAAAAATTTAATTAATAATTATATAACTGAGATAATTTTACATTAAAACAAATTTAAAATATAATTTTACTTTATAAATAGTTTGGATGAAAAAAAGTTTACAATTAAAATTCAGTATTTTTCATTATTCATTGAAAAATGAAATATTTTTTGAAAAAAGAAAAAAAATAACCAAATTTAAATTTGTTTTTATAATTTAAAAAATAAATTTAATTTTAATGAATAAATTTTTTACAGTTGGTACAAATTAATTTTATATTATTTTTGAAAATCTCAACAAAACCAACTTTGAAAAAAATATAGTTTTTTTGGAAACATTTCTTTCTCTTCTAAATGTTTCTTATTTTAATTAATAATCAAATGATAACCATAATTTTTGTAATTTAGTTAGTATTATTCATACCTTCTAATTTAACGACTAGGTTATTACCGTATAATATATTTTTTTTCTTTTAGACATCGGGTTGGTTGTTTTTCAAGATATCCAAGAGATAACATTTAAAGAAATACATTTCGTGGGTTGTTTAAGCTCAGTTTTTCGTGTCACAAATTTTATCAAATACAATTTTATTATTTTATAATTTTTAGTGTGTTATAAAAAGGGAGAATATTTGAAATTATTATCACCACAAAAAACTGTCTACACTTAATTGTATAGGGGGATGATCATATTATTGATGGAAGGTCTTAATAAAAATAAATTATGGATTAAATAAATAATACCTTGAATTGATGGTAATGATTATGTGTACTGGAAACCAAATATCTAATCTTTCCTAAAGAATATATACTTTGAACACTGGACATCCATCGTAAAACAATATAAAATAGCTGAGGCTGATCCTGATTCCCTGACTAATAATGTTGCTACTATGTACGTTGTAAATTAAAAAGTTATAAATAAATTAAATTTTTATATTAGTAGGGATGTTTTTATTCATGTAATAACTTGTAAATCTACTCATTGTATATGGATAAGCTTTCATGTCACTAAATATGGTATAAAAAATTGAAGAGAACCAATTTGGTATATTGAGAGAGGAATATAAATACTTTTTGATGGGAGAAGAATAATTCTTTATTGAGTAGCTTCAGATATTTAAGAGAATAGTAAATGTAATGTTTTATATATGTAAAAATTTAGAAGAAATTGTGATGGAAAAATGAGTTTTGAGATATTTACCCAATAAGTGGAATCCCAGGAATGTTTTAATTGATAAAAACAAGAATTTCGATGAGTACACACTTAATGAGATTATGATATCAATTATGAAGTTTGTGCATGAGATGAAAAATATAACGACTCATGTTTTTTTACTATTTAAAAGTCCATGAGAATATAAAATCTCTATTAAGTGGATGAGTAATTTTCTAAAATCATATTTGGAATTTAAATACGAGTGTTATAGAATATAGAAGTGTTGATTTTAAAAGGAGTTTGAGGTCTGAGAGGTGTCTTGGGTGTTTTAATGTGTTTTAGAAGCATCAGAGGTTAGAAACTCCATTTTGAGAGAAGAAGGTTGAGTCCCATAGTTTACACATGGTTATTTATAATATTTTGGCTAAAACAATGAAACTTGTTTTCTATAGGGACATGATTTTTTGAAACTTTATATCCCCTCAAGAAAAACTGTGCAGCTCTGTAAGGGGTGTCACACGATTTGTTTAACTATGCTAGGAGGGGCACACAACCATGAATTAACTATATAGTTTATTGTAGAGGTGAACCTCACTATTTCTACATGGTTTGTCTAATTGTTCACCAGGACCATGTGGACTATGGAGTTGGATAGATCCAAAGCCATAGTTGGTTCACTTTATGCTTAACCATTTGCATAAACCATACAGGGTATGGATCCTAATCAGAGGGGTATGCACAGTTTGTGCACGGTTTTGTAAACCAACATCCAAACCGTTTGAATCATTAATAGGCCAGAAATTATAGTCTTCCCTTGTAAACTATTTATTTCCTTTTCTTATCTTTCTCCTCCCATCCACTCACAACATCCTACTTGTGGGTTCCCACTTACTCTTCTCTAGGCATAGAGATATCTCTTTTATCTGGTGTCTGAATCAAGTTTTATAAAGTGATTTGGAAGCATATCATTAAGTATATAACTCATCTTGATTTTTTTGATTTACCTCATCATAAAAAATGATAAATCCATGAGAGATAATTCTTCATATTTTAGGGAATTTGAATATTTCTTCAATTTCTCTCAAATTGAATCAAATCAAATCCTGATGTTAAATGTGTAAAGCATCTGATCCTTGAGGTATGTGGTATACATGACTTCCCTTAATGTCTCGTCAGTTATATTAGGAGACATTGTTCCATGTTATGGACCTTCCGTGTATCTTTTCTAAAACATGAATTAAATTAAATTAAATGATTGGACCGTGACCTAGTACCCTCTTAAATTGTTGGAGGTTGGAAACCATAACCTAAACCACTTATTGAGGTTAGTTCGATTATATACTTAGGTATCATTACTAAATATTGATTCAACCATCCCTTGGGCGTTTTCCTTAAATGTCTTCAGACATTTATAAATGAATAAATTAATGAAATGGTTTAGATAAAGCCCTTATTCCTTAGTATCTTGATCTATGACCGACATTGAAAATCACACAATAATATTAATTGGGATGAATTGGAATATATTAAATAGATGTGTCTTGATGAATTAAATTATGGAACATGTTTTTTTATAGCATTCTTATTATTACAAATGGAATGTATAATTTCATAGATAAATTGATAATGATATGGATTGTATCCCTTAACCTAGTTTTGTTATATTCCACCTTCTATGGTGAACTACATTCCTAAATAAAAAGGGGAAATTAAATGTAAATTATTGATATGAAAAAAGGCATGAAGCTTCCTATTTAATTCTAAATTTATTTGTAAATGAAATGACCCAAATTCTATAATCGAACTATGATATGGTATGTTTATTGAAATTGACTTGATTATTAATTATAATTTAGTTGTGACATGGCATGGATTATCTAATGGACATTTTTATATTATCAAATGAATTATTTACACCTTGATAAACACTCTGGTCTCTTTTTATCGAAAGCCTAGGATGATCTTGTAGGCTATAGAGATTATACGTGTCATGAGTGATACCTGTTTCACAATATTAAAATTACATGGAAGGGATCATAGGTTACATTAATTATATTATTCCTTGAGCAATAATTGGGGTTCATTTTTATGGAACAATTTAGATGAGATCATAGACTAGTTGTTTTCATGCTGATCAAATAGATATATGGGTTTTCTTTTTAAGGCTTTCCTTGGATGGGATCATAAGTAATGTGGATGTTATGATAAATACTTGGGTTTACTCTTTATAGAACTCAATTGATAGACTCATAGAATAAAAATAATTACATTACTCCTTGGGTGATATATGGGGTTCCCCTTTACAAATTTCAGTGTAAAGGCTCATAGGATAATGAATTATATAATTATTTTTTATTAATACATATGAATAGTGGTATATGCTTATGATTATTGGATTACAAGGATTCTCTTGCTATGTGCCTTAGGTTCCCATCCTGTTAGTAGTCTTATGTTCAGATACTTATGACTATCGATAATTTCTGTGTGGTTTAGAGATACTAATGATATATGGATGATGTGGGTTTAACATTGTTCCTATAAAGCTCTTATACTTCTATGTTCTCCATTTAGGATGTCTTGGAATATTTAATTATTTAAATAAAAGATCATTGTTCTTATTTTTTGTGGATTACATGAACTTATACATCGGGTCTTCACAAATTACTATATATCTGGGAATATATATATACATGTTTACATATATTCTTATATATACATGTGGACATGTTCATAGATATTCTGGCTTAGGTCATATCGGGTATGGTCTTTAAGGTGTTCTTAAAGAACTTGAGACCAACTTGTTCACATTTATTCATCTTATACACTAATTTAATTTTGATATTCCAACACACTACTTTATTATATACCCAAAAAGCAAATAACATTAGACACTGTTGGTGGTATCTTAAGGAGTAAATCTTATGCCCTGTTCGGGCCACCATTGTACTAGGGCAGCTGAAATCACCTCATGCTTGCAGTTTCAGGTTCTTGGATTATCCTTGTTCTGTTTCATCTGTACAAGGAATCATTTGGGCACAAGACTAAGTCAGAGTTCATGATGCTCATGAAGATAGAATTTGAGGATTTTTTTCTTTATTTTTTATCATATATTTATTACATGACGTGTGACTACTTCTTTCATATTATAGCATCACATAGACATGCATAATTTTATGCTTAGCGTTGGCCAATTTATCCATTATTTATATTATCAGTTATTATTTTCTTCCACTATAATTCATTTATATTGATTTATATTTTGATTGATTTATTATATTTTATACCCTTATGATACTCTGATTAGGAGGGTATAATCTCCCCAACATACCACCATTGGATGCTCTCTACTAGTCAGCAGCTGCTGACATATTGTGTGGTTCACTTGAGGCCATGTGGCTGACCATCTCCAGGCACTATTTTAGTGGATCTCAAGTTGGGACATTACAAAGTGGAATTTGAGAATTCTTTTCCATTGTATTACAGTTTTGGGTTGGTCAATAGGAGACTTGGAATGTGTAATTGGTTGGTAAATAACCGTGTTAGGGAGTGATCATCCAACCCATGGAGAATATAACAAGTGGTCAGGTATGGAAATTTTTTCATGATATTCATTTTTGTAGTTGATTATTATTTCACCTATTGTGCTTTATGTACCATCCTATTCTCACTAATTTATGATATTTATTATATTTTACCCTCATCCTAGTATGATAAAGAATAGTTGATGTATAAATCATTAAAGACACATAGAGGTTCTCTTTCCATACATATCCCATTCCATTCAGGATTCATTAATTGAATTCCTGATACATTTTATATGTAATTTCCATGTTTTTACAACATGATTATTTAAATACCAGGTTTTAGTGATTATTTTTCTTACTTGTCTATATGCTATGATTGTGTGATTTCTTATTTATATGTCTGTATTTTTTATTTCTAGGTGGTAGCATTCCTTGACATGATTGTAATATAAATTTTTTTATTAAATTTCCAACATTAACCTAAATGGTGTTTTCCCTTATGAATTTATAGTGGAGACTTTACTAACTAATCTAGATATTTTTGATCGATGGATAATTGGTTTCATGGTCTGAAACATTAATGGTCATAATTAAATGGTATCTAATTTTCTAATTTATAAAGTTTATGGGACTTTATAAATTATAGAATGAAATCCATATAATTGAACCAAAATAAATTTGATTTGTTATAGTCTAAAAAAAAGGTAAAAACCTCATTGTAGCTACAAGAGTTGAAATTGTAACACATAAAGGAAAATACCTTTATAAATTGGGAGGTTGTGATTTATCTTAATGAACTATGGTGATTATATTTATGTATGATGATTTGAAATACTTGAAGAAAATTGTTGGATTTATAAAGGCTTATACCACTATTAAATGAGAATGGATCAAATATGACTAAATTCCTAAATACACAACTTGAAACAAGTAGGCAAGTTGGGGAATAGTTCTTATGAGATAAACGCACTAAGGGTGTTATTACTAAATCAAATACTATTTTATTGCATTTAAATGAACCAATATTAACTTGAAGGGACCCTTGTAGTCCAACTTTACCTTGATATGCCTCAACACTAAACCCCATGTGGGTATATTCATGATATGCAGGGATGATTATTTAATGTTTCAATAAACACTTATTTGGGTTATCTGTAAATTTATGGTGGAATTATAATGAATTAATCCCATTTAATTAATAAAAACCAATTACCAAATTTTTTACCACACTTATATGAGACGTTAGTTAATTAAAATTCAAATTAAAACCCAAAGGGAATTTTCCACTAGAGAGTGGAATTTAAATTTTCTTTAGAAAAGTACAATTGTGAGAACCTTATGGATAAATAAAATAGATAAAAAGAAATTATTTGATGAATATTTTGTGTTTTCAATGGATTTATGCTAAATATGTAATGTTTTAAAGGATGTTTTACAGAATTTTCCTATGCCTCATTTAGAATTAACTAAAAAAATACCAAGTATAGTGGTCTCTTATAACATCTACTTGTAGTTTCTTAAATTAAGGCTCCTTATATGATTGAAAATAAAATTAATCGGTTAAAATGGGTTGAATGAAACCTTTTAGTGTTGTCCTTACCCTGTATGCTCATGTAAGGGGTTAGTTGAATGTTTCCTTGAGATATGCCTTGAATGGGAATGTGGACATTTCCCATGGATCCATTTGAAATTTCATTTTTGTTGATCTAGAAATTAGGCTATTAAGCCGAGTGAGATTTTATGGAATGACCTAGTTATATGGTTGATACATGTGAATTAGTAAGGGTTTAGACCAGTTGCGGTAGAACCCTAAGAACATATAGCCTTTCTAAATTCTTGTGAACCATTTCAGATGTGAGGCACCATTGTTACCATTTTTCCAGATTAGGACTCTCAGTTTCTAAAATGACACCTACATTAGATGGGGGGTCATGTTGGAAAGTCGCCCTTGTTAGGAATGTGGGAATCAGGTAATTCTAAAGTTCATCATGTCACACATGCCTAGGGCATGATCATCTTATTAGTAGGTCATGTGTCCCTTCATCTTCTTAATAACGGGAAACTAAAAAAACCATCATCTATATATGATAGTCATATAGATAAAATGACTCCAGGATAAGGATTTTGTATGGGTCATCATATACTATGATACATAAGGTTGATGGGGATCAAGAAAATATTGATTAGTGTGCCACTATAATGATGAAACCTTATGTTGGTAAGCATCAAAATAGGCGGTACCCATATCATTGATAAAATTGTACAATGAACCAAATGATTTTAGTGGAAATCATTAAGACATTATATATTATGATTTGTTTATGGGTCATATTCATGTTAGATTGACTTGGGAATTAAAAGAAAATATGACTTGTTACAATGCTGAGGATGATGATGTTATAAAAGTATTGGGTTTTTTAATGAAACTAATTAGTTTAGTTTTGGACTTTATGCCTGATCCTAGTCACAGACATGATCAACGATCAGGATTGTTTCATGCATACCTCTAGAGTAAATCTGATCTAGAATTATTTTAAGAAGATAATTTTCCTCTATTTTCAATGGGTCCTTGGTAAAAGTGCACTGACCCCATCCATAACCCGTGTCTATTAGTGGATGGGGAATGCACTATGAGATGACTTTCAACTCTGAGTAAAATATTACTAAGAAACTCCATTATAAGAGAGTGTAACGTCAAATATGTTTTAGTGTGTTCTTCGAAATATATGGAACACAACCATAAATGACCATTTGGGAGTGGTAACATTTTTTTAAGGTTTTTGAGGCTAGTGGTTTGGGTTATCCAGTCCTTGAGATTCTGCTCTAGATAAAACCCAGTTATGGGTTGGCATCAAATCTATATGCTAGATTTAGACTTGGGGCACATGAATGACCTAGACATAGTAATTCCTCAAACACATGTTAGTGGTTACATGGTGGTTTGAAAATAAATTTTCTGCCTATGTGTGCTTACTTTGTAGAAATCCCGATTCGAGGATAGACTATGGTTGGAGTTTTAAAATTAATAACATAATGTCTTGATGGAAAAGACATCAGGGTTGGTTAATGATGACGCATCAGTAGTTACAGACAATATCTTGTAAAGTAAGAAAACTAAGTGTGGTTTTATTATTCTTCATGTTATTAATTGGATATAGTGGGTTAGAAACCATGTCTGACACTTCTTCTTATATATGATGAAATAATATCTAGTCTTATTGACCATAATTAATAACCTATTAGTATAATATCGACTTAGTGAAGATCATGACACTTATCTTGAAATCGTCCATGGTACACTGGGAAAACATCAGTTACATATTGAGAAAAATAGGGACATAAAACTCCTTATTGTCTTGATAAATAGACTATTTTTAAAGTTTCAATTGGGTAGATTGGATAATATTATATTCATGGAATGTCTTGAGTGATACTGGGATTCCCATGTTAGATGGACTTAGACAGACTCATGAATTCTAGCTAATTCATTGGCTTAATTTATAGGTGAAATACCACTGTTAGGCTCTGTCACTATTCTTGACACATGAATGCCTCGACTATATACTGATGTATCACTTGTAAATGAAGGAGTATGGACTACATTTGATGAGATCCATGCACACCATTAAATAATTCTAAGGTTACCTTGGACATGTAGTCAGGATTAGATGATATATTTTGATTCTGACGATCCAAGGGTGTTGGATTAGGTACACACCAACATTCATTTTGTGAAATGTTGACCTAAATGAATAGTTGGGTGATGGAATCATTAGAACCTTACTATGGGTTCCAGTGTGCATGATCATGATATGCCTAAAAATGCCTTGGGATATAGGTATCGTACTAAGGTTTCATATGCATTAGCTACTAAAGACAAAAATTTTAAGGGATAGTTGGACGGTAGTGGCATGACTTGATTCCATTATTTAGCTACTTGTGGTTGATGAGAAACCAATCCAAGAATTCTATTTGGATGAGAAGAGTGAAGTGAAATTCCAACCTAGGATTTTTATGGAAGATACAATAGGACCAGGATAAATAATTTCAATTGTAAATCATGTATGATTTGGTTTCCTAGAACCAATTGGTTATACTTTGATTACATGAATATTTAATATATTCAAATATTAAACATCTTATTATAAATTGTTCATTGTTCTGAATGACTATAGTTTAATAATATCAAAGAGTTTTTTCCACATTGACAATGACACAAAAGTTCCCCACTATGATGAGAACCTTGAAGTTCTATGAAAATATTATTAAATATAGTTCTTTGGTTGGATAAAATATATTTATGGGACACATATCATACAGACCTTTAGGTGTGAGTACTCATAAGAAGATGAGACTTCCTCTCATGAAGTTCACTCCTGGTAATATCCAATACAAAAGATTATGATAACAGACTGGCCAGTATGAATTCTGCATGTTTTGGTGTCATCATATATTCTTATCTGTGAGCATGTGTAATGATCCTTATACTTTAGGATTATCATTTATACCTTTCATGACTTGCACACTTTTATTTACTGATGAAAATAGTTACACAAATAGTTGGTGGGAATTAGGGTACGTTGTGTGCATCACGAGTGGATTTTTATTAATGGATAAGTCGAGGAAGGATTTGTACCTTCCATTTATGGAAATTTATATCTCATCCCTTTGATTGAAATAAAAGCATCACATGAAATTCCATGTCCATGGTGTAACAATGAGTTTATTTCAGGTATTCAAAGAACGATATATCAAGCATAAAGGTCGATGAAACTATCATGAGACCAGCTTGATTAGATATTGAGACCAAGGGTTTATATTACATAGTGAGAGTTTGTATGTGGATTTCGTTTTTGCAACTTTAAGTTCTTTCTCTTTGGTTATTTGACCCATTTATAGATAGTACTCTTGGACTTTAGGAAATCTTGCCTAATGCCAATTGGAATGAATCCTAGAGGGTCACACACTATGTGTTTTTGTGGTCTCGGTTTGTTGGTCGGAGTGGATACTCAAGAGGGGGGGGGGGGGGTGAATTGAGTTCCAATTAAAATTTCTCTTAAAATATTTTCTATTTAAAATACCCCAATTTATAAAACAAGTTAAACTGTAGTGAATTTATACAGATTATAAATGTTCACTTAGCTTCTCAAAGAGTGATTAGGTCTCAGTTAATTTAACCACAAGATTAAACTAACTTTTGAAACTAACCTACTGATTTACAATAAGTGTAAACACTTACTAATTTAACTATCAAAGTAGCCTTAAAATAGTTTTGTATTTAAAAGTAATAGCAACGAAATATAAAATATATATGTAATATACTTTAAACTTAAACTAAAGATGCACAACATATGTAACAAGATGTTTAGTCTCATGCTGAGACTTAGTCCTCTCAAATTTATATAAATTTGATCCACACCCTGGATCGGGGTTAACAATAGTTTACAAAACTATCAAGGCCACGCAGGGACTTCTACCACAGTTCTTAGTGGGAAACAAAACAAAGACCAAGACAAACAAGGACATATTCCATAGTTGACATGGGTAGACAATAGTTAAGAGTTTTGAAGTGAGGATTTTGATATCCTCCAGTTCAGTGCAAGATACAGTGTGTGTGTAAGATATACAATGTACACCATACTGCTCAAAAGTAAATAAACAAATAACTTAGAGAGAAAAGATAAGAGTTTAGAAAGCTCTAGTGGTTACCAATGCAGCTCTGGACTTGTTGTATTCATCAGAAATGCTTCTAAGTCCTTCTCTGGTTTTTCTGTTGAAAAACAGAGTTTCGTAGTCTAGCTTGTGTTTTATAGAAGTTAAAATGATCTCTTGATTCATTGTGTGTTCTTCAGTGGTGTTGGATTTCACTCATGAGTGTTCATTGAAAGTCATGAAATCTCCTTCTTGGTCAGGATTGTTCTTCTTATTCAGCACAGTTCTCTTGAGTGTATGTAAGTTCTTCTTATTGTATCGTCACACATTCTCTTTTTTTTGTGTACTGCATCTCAATATTCCTTATATTCCACAAGTTCTGGCAGTAGGAATGATTCCATTTTCATAGGTATGAGATATGGTTTCCTGACATGCTAACCACTATCATTAAATAACATAAATTTCATTAAAAACGTCAAATATGACCATTAGCATTATTTAATTAATATTGACAAAAAAATTAAGAAATGGTGTCACATTGATTATGTAAACGATGTCTTCTTCACGGTATGGTCTTCACGGTAAGTGCTTCACGGTATGTGGTTCACGGTATGTACTTCACGGTGTCTCCATGTCATGGTGTGTAGCTCATGGTGTTTGGGTCACGGTTTGTCCTTCACGGTGTCTGGGTCACGGTTTGTCCTTCACGGTGTCTGGGTCACGGTTTGTCCTTCACGGTGTCTGGGTCACAGTTTGTCCTTCACGGTGTCTCTATACTTAGACGAATATCTGTATTTAGACTTAGACAGTAATATGCAGAATATGAATTAAGTTTAACTAGTAGAGAGTAAGAGAACTTGAATAATAAATATAAAGTCTTGATAATATAAGTGAGATTTGTGATCATGCATAATACTTTTAAGTAATAAGGAGAGTAATTAACATGAATAAGATTTGTTAGCATTAAAACATGATGTGTAGTTAAGATTGAGATTAATTAACAGTAATAATATTTGTGATCACTAAAAAATGATTAATACATGAGGAGTCCAATAATCTACCCCTTTTTGATGATCAAAAATCATATATAGAAAAAATATAAATGAAATGTAACATTAAAGAAACTAGAATATTAGAATAAAAAAAATTAGAGAATAATAGATTCGATAATAACATATCTCATTATAGTATGGATACTTGTAGTTTTTCTCCCCCTTATGGGATTATCAAAAAGTAGAGAAAATGAAATGAAACACATCATTTGTCATTAAAAGGGTTCAGAATATAACATACAAGATAAATAAAAATAGTAAACAACAAATGACATCCCATCAAAAAGAAAATAGTCCATGGAGTCTTCAGGGATCCACCTTTTACTTGCCTTTATCAGCAGCAGGAGCTGGTGCTGAAGTAGAAGAAGGCATAGATGTGGTAGATAAAGAGGGTAAGGGTAGACCTTCAAAAATGGATGGAGCCAAAGTAGGATCAGTAGAATATCTAGGCTATTTGGTCAAGAATGACTGGACGGATTTGAGAAAGAGCTTGGCTGACTGACATGGTAGTTGAGGCTAAGGCAGGTAGACCTGGTCTAAGGGGTGAAGCAGCTGGAGCAACTATAGCAATACTCTGCACAAGAAGATATGGCTTACAAATATTGATGAAATCAGTAATGATTTTCCATCATATTGAATAGCCTTTTCAAAATCTCCCTTATTCTCCATGAATTTGTCCAACAGTCTGGTGATCTCTGTAAGCTTCTGAACTTGAGCATTAAAAGCTTCAGTTACAGGAGGGATCTTCAGGTTTTCCACAAGATATCTAAAGTGATCTTTCATATCACTTTTGGAGAAAATCTGGGTGAGATAAAAATCAATTTTCTTAGTGATCTCCTATTGAGAATCATTGGATATCTTATAATGAATTCTAACCAAGTCCAATACTTGATCACTGTTCTTAACCACTTCTGACAAAGAAGATAGATCCAAGCCACTGAAGGAATTATGAAGTTCTTCCTTGATTATGGATCTCAGCGGAGAATCATCCAAAGGAGGAACAGAAGGTTAACCTGAAGCAGGAGAAGCTTTTACGGCTATAAATAGAACATTGAGTTGTTTCAAAACTTTTTGCAGGTACCCAATGTACTCATCTGTGAGCTTATTCAAATTTTCCACAAGCTCCCTCATGCGTTCCAGCATTTTTGTGTGTATTTTTCCAATATTTTAATCAGAGGACAGTAGATATGGATGAACTTGAGACACAATTTCCCTAGCAAGGGTGGAAACAGTTGGCTCAGGAAAAGTAGCAATAGGTGTAGGGGCAGAAATAGGAGAAGTCTCTAATCTCAAAGACAACTCATTCTACAGGTTTGCTACCATACTTTTTAGGTTTGAAACATCAGCACTCAGTAGCTTATTTTCTACTCTAGCTTATTGAATTTCTCAGACCATCCTTGATTTAATATGCAATATAATATTTTCCATGATAATTGATGCATCTTCTTGACTTAACTGAGTCACTGGATGAGGTTGAGTGGATAATATTTTCTCAACTCCAGCTAACAGAGTCTCTCCAAAAACTTTCAGATCATCTTTAGTTACAAAGGAGTGTTGCTTGGGTAAGAGTGAAGGTAAAGGTAGTGGAGCAGGTTCTGGTTGCGGTTCAGAGTCATCTTCAAAATCAGATTCTGATTCAGATTGAGGCTCTGGTTCTAGTTCTGGTTCTGGTTCTAGATTAGCTACAGGCTTTAGTTGAAACATAGAAGAGAGATCCATTCCAGTTGTAGTCACTTGTTCTGACTCATTCACATCATAAAATATTGGGAAAACATAATGGGTGTACACAAAATATGTGACAATAGGTTGAGAAGGTTCAGCAGATCTAGCTTATATAATCTCAAGGTTTGGAGGTTCCTCCCCCACAAACTATGCTTCCATTTCAGAGACTATAGGCTCAGTAACATGGTCAAGATCCATAGGATCATCTCTAATCTCTTCATAAAACTCTTGCCTTTCCAGCTAAAAGGCAATTTCCATCCTCTCTTCAGCATAGGGAATTATCTCAGGAACCGATTGTTCCACTGGTAGTGCTTCTAGATTGACTTCTTTCTCAACAGGGAGGTCCTCTTCAACATGATCTGTCTCGACCACTTATTGCTGCTCTAAATCAGGAAATACCAATTTTCTTGCAGCCATAGGCTGAGTTTCTAGATTGAAATCCTCACTAGAAGCAAGAGCTTCCTCTTCTCTCAAACCAACAACAACTTCCTCTCCATGAGGTATTTCAGTAGGGACAACAGCAAGGACAACAGTCCTTTCTTTTTCAATAAGATTTGTTTCCATTATAGGTATTCCAACTTCTTCTCTAGGTGAAACTTCAACTACCACTTCCTCTTCTTCTTCTTCTGAATACTCAGCCACTTCATCTAGTTCCAAACCAGGATCGGTTAGATTCTTAGGCCTTCTTGGGTAATCAACAGGATTAAACTTTTTATAAAGTCAATCATTATCCTCATCCTACTACTTCTTCCAGGGGTTCCAGCTAATCTTCATCCTTCTGATGATAGGCTTGGATAAGCATAAATCAAAGTCCTCTAGCTTTTCTTCATTTGGTCCAACCATCCCTTTGGAAACTAGCATGGCTGAAATTATCCTTGAGTAAAATAAGGAGTTGGATTTGGAACTGACTTTAATCAGCTCACAGATATGGTTAATAACATACTTGCATTGTTTGATCTTATGGCCATTCTTCAAATGGTGAATCAGGAACACATCCTGATACTTCATTTCAGCAAAATCCCCTTTTCTTGGACTAATCAAATTCTGAACAAATTTAAATAGAAGTCTAGTTTCTCCATCTAATTCTGCAGCTATAGCCCTTTGCTTGGTGCCATTACCAGTTAAAATTTCCAAGGCATTTTCTAGATTGAAGATATCAAATGATGGAGGAGGGTCTCTCTGGTAGTCTTCACAAACTTTTTCATGAGGAATCCGTAGGCATGTATCCCATAACCTTGAGGTGAAAGAACACTTCTGACCATTGATCCAGCTGGTCACCATAAATTCTTCTCCAAACTCAAAGGAAAACTTCACATATTGATAGAATTGAGATACCAGCCTTGGGTAAATCAGTCTATTTTTCCAGAGAACCATTCAAGCCATCCTTGTTCTCTTAAAACTTTCAAAACCAATGACTTTATAGACAATATCCACTTAAGGCAAATATCTTTTTCAGGTACAACAGTATGAATTACCAAGTTTGGGTTTACAGGTCATTCAGAAGCTATCCTGAGTATTCTATTCTGTTTCTTAAAGCGGCACTTCTCAAACGAGGGTGAAGACGGACGCTTCATCCTTGGCATCCACTAAAGGTTCGGGTGAGATAGGAGAAGGTTTTATAGAGTGAGAATATTCAGGAGAGAGTTCAGGTAAGGAATCGAATGAAACCCTTAAGTTTTATCCTTTGGGAATGTCAAACGTCATAAAAAAACATGGGAAATTAGATACCGGTGAAATAAAATAAAACAAATTACCGTGATACTGGTTAAAATAAGAATATAAATAATCTTCACGATGAGACCGTGAGTATGCATTACGGTGTGATGAAAACCAGTCATCACAGTGAGACCGTTGGTGGTCGTCACAGTGAGACAGTTGGTGGTCGTCACGGTGAGACAGTGACCAGTCTGTGCAGTCACGGTGAGATAGTGAGTTGACAGACCGTGAGCACAAGGTCTTAATGGTGAGACCGTATGCATGAAACAGTAATTTTAAAATAGTGAGCATGAATCCATAATGTAAAATATAGTAAAGTATTAAACATTAAGATCAGTAAGATATCTATTTATGATTAATCATACCAAGATCATGTATGATGTAGTCTAATCTTTCAGAATTTAATGGTTTAGTGAATATATTAGCAAGTTGATATTCAGTAACAATGAATTCCAAAGTGATATCACCTTTTTGATAATTATCCCTCAAAAATTGATGTCTTACATCAATATGTTTTGTCCTAGAATGAGAAACAGGATTCTTAGAAATATTAATAGCACTTGTGCTGTCACAATTTATTGGGAGATGTCTGAATTGATATCGATAGTCTAGTAATGTGTGTTTCATCCACAAAATTTTCGCACAATAACTACCAGCAACTATGTATTCAGATTATGCAGTAGATAATGCATCACAATTTTGTTTCTTACTAAACCATGATACTAGTGACTTGCCTAATAGGTGACATGTTCCAGAGGTTCTTTTTCTCTCTTACTTACATCTAGCAAAATCATCATCAGAATAACTAACTAAATCAAATGATTGTCCTTTGGGATAGAAGAGACCTAAATTGGGAGTATGCTTGAGGTATTTGAAAATCCTTTTTACAGCATCTAAATGTGGCTCTTTATAGTTTTCTTGAAAATGAGCACACTTACACACACTAAACATAATATCAGGACAACAAGAAGTTAGGTAGATTAGACTTCCAATAATTCCTATATAAATGGCTTGATCAACAAATTTACAATCTTCATCATGATCCAACTTACAAGTGGTACTCATGGGAGTGTCATTACTTTTTGTGCTATCAAATCCAAAACATTTTAAAAGATCTCTGGAATATTTACTTGGATTTAAAATAATTCTATCATCATTTTGAAAGATTTTAAATCCAAGTAAAAATTTGAGTTCACCCATTAAATTCATTTCAAATTAATTTTGCATTATTTTAGAAAAATCATTACATCATTAATTTCTTGAAGATCTAAAAATAATATCATCTACATAAATTTGTACAACTAAAATATCATTAGAAATTCATTTTATAAAAAGAGTAGGGTTTGCTATACCTTTTATAAAACCTTTAGAAATTATAAAAGTACTTAATCTATCATACCAAGCTCTTGGAGCTTTCTTTAAACCATATAAAGCTTTTGATAATTTAAAAATATGATTTGGAAAATGAGGGTTTGTAAATCTAGGTGGTTGTTCAACAAAAACATCCTCAGAAATATATCCATTTAATAATGCACTCTTGATATCCATTTGATATAGTTTGAAATTTAGATGTGCAGCATTAGCAAGTAAGATCCTAATAGCTACTAATCTGGATACTGGAGAAAAAGTCTCCTCATAGTCAATTCCTTCCTCTTGACTATAGCCTTGTGCAACTAGCCTAGCTTTGTTTCTAAATATGTTTCTAGATTCATCTACTTTACTTCTAAACACCCATTTAATACCTATTGTGAATGTGTCCTTAGGTCTTTCAACAAGATTCCAAACTTTCTTTCTTTAAAACTGATTGAGTTCTTCTTGCATGAAAATCACCCAAAATTCATCATTAATAGCATCATCAATGTTTTTAGGTTCAAGCTGTGACAAGAAGGCTTGATGTTCAACCTGATTTCTAAGAGAAGCTCTAGTCTGTGTCCCTCTATCCATATTTTTTACAACAACATCTAAGGGATGATTCTTTAGAATTCTAGTTGATCTAGTAATCGTAAGACTGGAAATTTCTGATTCTTCTCTAGGTTCGGGTTCATTAGGAGCAGATTGTGGAATAAGTCCAGAACCGGTTGTCTTTATAGCAGGTTCTTTAGATTTTTCATTAAGGTCCAGAACACTCAAAGCTTCTTCAATATTTTAAAGAGAGTTTTTAGATTCATGTGGATCAGTTTCATCAAATTTGATGTGAACATATTCTTCCACACACTTGGTTCTCTTATTGAAAACTCAATAGGCTTTGATAGTTAAAGAATATCCTAAAAATATTCCTTCATCACTCATAGAAGAAAACTTATCCAGATTATCCTTTGTATTAAGAATAAAGACTTTGCAACCAAATACTCTAAAGTAATTGACTTTAGGTTTTCTATTGTTCCCAAGTTCATATGGGGTCTTCTTAAGAACAGGTATAATTAAGACTCTATTGATGATATAACAAGCTGTATTTACAGCTTTAGCCCAAATATAAATATGCAAGTCATACTCATTAAGTATAGTTGTAGCTATTTCTTGAAGGGTTCTATTTATTCTTTCTACTGCACCATTCTGCTGAGGTGTTCTAGGAGAAGAAAAGTTGTGATTATAGCCATTGTGTGAGCAAAAGGATTCAATGTCTTGATTTTCAAACTCACGACCATGATCACTTCGTAGAGTTTTAATCTTAAGTCCAATAAGATTTTCTATAGACTTGGAGTATTTAATAAAGTAAGAACAAGATTCACTTTTGTGAGCTAAGAAGTATACCCAAGTATATCTAGAAAAGTCATCTACTAAGACATAGGCATAGTGTGTCCCATTTAAGCTAGAAACTCTAGATGGTCCAAACAAATCCATGTGAACCAACTCGAGAGGTTGAGAAGTTGAGAATTCTTTCTTTGGTTTAAAAGAAATTTTGTGTTGCTTTCCCTTTTGATAGGGATTACACACTTTGTCATTTGGAAACTCAAGTTTAGGTAGGTCTCTAACCAAGTTCTTCCTAGTCTGTTTTCTAAGTGAATAGATGTTGCAGTGTCCTAATCTTATATGCCAAAGCCAAGACTCTTTGTGAAAAGCATTTAAACATGTAACATTTTTCTTAGCTAAGGAATTTAAATCCACATCATACACATTTTCATTTCTTAAATCAGAAAATAAGAAAACATTCTTAGAATTAAAAACATTAAAAGAATAATTTTCAAATGTGACATTAAAACCATCATCACAAAATTGAGAAATACTTAACATATTATATCTCAATCCATCAACAAATAAAACATTGGAAATTAAAACTGAATTAGTGTTAGAAATTTGTCCTAGGCTAATGATATTTCCTTTAGAATTATCACCAAAGGTGACATAGCCTCTATCAACCTTTATTAAACTCTTGAAGAATGAGTAATCCCCATACATATGTCTTGAACATCCACTGTCCAAATACTGTGTCTTCTTGTGGGAAATCTTCATGCAAGTTTCCTAAAAAACAGATTTAGATAGAAAATGATTTTGGTACTCAGATCTTCTTGGGTCCAGATAGGTTAACATTCAATGCTTTAGGTACCCATATTTGTCTTATGGGTCTCATAAAATTTGTTGAGTCAAAATATTTTGAGAGAGAAACTCTATTTGATTGATAACTATGTGAATAAATAGTTGAATCATATGAATGTCCATAACTAGAACTAGTAGTATTCTATCCAGATTTAGGAATAAATCTATTCTTAGTAATCTATCTCTGTCCAAGTTTGTATCCTATTCCAGTAGTGTATTTAGGTGCCACTTGCTTTCCTAGAATTTGAGTTAGTGTGTCCTTTCCGTTTGTGATCTTCTCTATGTATTTTCTAAGTTGCTCATTAGAAATTTTCAATTCAGTGTTATCTTTTAACAGTTGATAATTCTTCTCTTTTTCGATAGTAAGTTTGGTTTTAGTAGTTTTAGTGAGAGAATGCTATTTCTTCAATGATTTGTATTTATCCTTAAGTTCATTGCATGTCTCTTCCAACATATTACAATATTCAGAAAATTCAGCTTTAGTCATGTCTTTAGAATCAGAATCAGATTCTGCATCATCTCCAGAATAATAAGAATTTAAAATAGGAGTATCTAAGGTTACCTCAGATGTGTTTGTTATGAAACACATGTTGGCACAATTTCTTTCAAAATCAGACATTTCATTTGCACTTGTGCTGTCTTCAGAAGAACTCCAGGTAGCCTTCATAGCTTTCTTGTACTTACTATCCTGGTAATAATATTTCTTCTTGAATTTTAGCTTTGGGAAGTCTGCTTTAATGTGTCCTTTTCTTTTTCACTCATAGCAAACAACTTCATCAATTTTATCTAGATTTTTCTAGTCCTTCTTACAATGTCCCTTATTGTCATACTTACCCTTGTAATTTCATTTTCGGAAAAATTTCTTCTTCATATAAAATTTCTTAAACCTTATGGCTATCTGAGTCATTTCAGCATCATTGTCAGAGTCTGATCATTCACTTGTTGAACTAGCAGTTTGTATTTGATCTTTTTCATTGTCCTTGTTCTTTGAAGCAGTTGTCTTGAAATCCATTGATTTCCTTTCTAGTTCACCCTCTTCCTCTTTATTCACCTTGAGTTATTCCTCATACATCATAAGCTTACCAATGAGTTCTTTGATAGGTAGAGTAGAAATGTCACATGACTCTCTGATTGAAATAGATGTGCCTCTCCATCGGTCTGGTAGACACCTCAATATCCTCATAATTTGTTCCTTTGTAGGAACAACCTTTCTAAGTGAATTCATTGTATTGAATATCTCATTGAACATGAGATACATATCAGAAATGGGTTCATCAGTCTTAATTTTAAAATTATCATATTTAATAGTATAATTATTAAACACATTTCGTTAACATTAGTTGTTCCTTCATGAGAAACACCCAAAGTATCCCAAATTTCAAAAGTAATTTTACAGGCAGAAATTTTGTTAAATTCCTCATCTCCTAGAGCACAGTACATGGCATTCATGTATTTACAATTATTATAATAAGTAGTCTTTGTAGGTTCATCCCAAGTTGTTCTTTCAGTTTATGGAATTTTATATTGAGATTCTATAGGAGTCCAAATATCAAAACCCATGCTTTCTAAATGAATTTTCATTTTCAATTTCTACTAAGCATAGTTTGTTCCATTGAAGAAAGGTGGCATATTAGTAGTAGCACCCTCTAGTCTATTTTCCATAACTAGATTCTAGAAAGTAAATTGAAAGAGATAAAAATTTAGAACTAACAGAAATTTAAGATCTTAAAAGAAGAAATTAAAATCACAATTGAAAAACAGAGTATTTCAAAGATCCTTTAACAAAAACAAATCCTCTGATACTAAATGTTGGTCGGAGTGGATACTCAAGAGGGGGGTGAATTGAGTTCCAATTAAAATTTCTGTTAATATATTGTCTATTTAAAATCCCCCAATTTATAAAACAAGTTAAACTGTAGTGAATTTATATAGATTGTAAATATTAACTTAGATTCTCAAAGATTGATTAGGCCTTAGTTAATTTAACCACAAGATTAAACTAACTTTTGAAACCAACCTACTGATTTACAATAAGTGTAAACACTTGATAATTTAACCATCAATGTAGCCTTAAAATAGTTTGGTATTTCAAAGTAATAGCAGCAAAATATAAAATATATATGTAATATACTTTAAACTTAAACTAAAGATGCACAACAGATATAACAAGAGGTTCAGTCTCAAGACGAGACTTAATCCTCTCAAATTTATATAAATTTGATCCACACCCTGGATTGGGGTTAACAACAGTTTAGAAAACTATCCAGGCCACACAGGGACCTCAACCACAGTTCTTTGTGGGAAACAAAAGAAAGACCAGGCCGCACAAGGACCTCTTCCACAGTAGACGTGGGTATACAATAGTTAAGAGTTTTGAAGTGGGGATTTTGATATCCTCCAGTTTAGTGAAGCAGATAGTGTGTGTCTAATATATAAAGAGTACACCACGCTGCTCGAAAGTAAATAAACAAATCACTTAGATAGAATAGATAAGAGTTTAGAAAGCTCTAGTGATTAGCAATGAAGCTCTGTACTTGTTGGCTTCAGCATAAATGCTTCTGAGTCCTTCTTTGGTTTTTCTGTTGAAAAACAGAGTTTCGTAGTCTAGCTTGTGTTCTATAGGAATGAAAATGATCTCTTGAGTCATCGTATATTCTTCAGTGGTGTTGGTTGCACTCATGAGATTTCTTTGAATGTCTTTTAATCTCTTTCTTGACCAGGATTGTTCTTCTTATTCAGCACAGTGCTCTCGGGCGTATGTAAGTTCTTCTTGTTGTATCGTCAAACTTTCTTATTTTTTTGTGGACTGCATATCAATCTTCCTTATATTCCATGATTTCTGGTAGTAGGAATGATTCCCTTTTCATAGGTACGAGATACAGTTTCCTGACATGCCAACCACTATCATTAAATAACATTAATTGCATTAAAAACATCAAATATGATCGTTAGCATTATTTAATTAATATTGACAAAAAAATTAAGAAATGGTGTCACCGTGATTATGTAAATGGTGTCTTCTTCACGGTATGGTCTTCATGGTATGTGCTTTACGGTATGTGGTTCACATTATGTGCCTCACGATGTCTCCATGTCATGGTGTGTAGCTCACGGTGTCGGGGTCACAGTTTTTCCTTCACGGTGTCTGGGTCACGGATTGTCCTTCACGGTGTCTGGGTCACGATTTTTCCTTCACGGTGTCTGTGTCACGGTTTTTCCTTCACAGTGTTTCTATACTTAGATGAATATATGTATTTAGACATAGACAGTGATATACATAATATGAATTACGTTTAACCAGTAGAGAGTAATAGAACTTGAATCATAAATATAAAGGCTTGATAATATAAGTGAGATTTGTGATCATGTATAAGACTTGTAAATAATAAAGAGAGTAATTAACATCAATAAGATTTGTTAGCATTAAAACATGATGTGTAGTTAAGATTGATATTAATTAACAGTAATAGGATTTGTGATCATTAAAATATTATTAATACATGAGGATTCCAACACGATTAAAATCTATTTGAATTAATTGATGAAATAAATATTATTGTCAAGAACTTGGAATAATTTTATTCGAGTTAAAATGATCAAATAAATTAAATAAATATTTATTCACTGGATTGTGAGTAAAATGTGTTTATTTTCTTGAAAATTTATTAAAATTTATTTACTAGTTTTAAAATAAAATATTTATTTAAGAGAATTATTTATGTATTTATTTATTCGGGTGTTCAATAAATTGAAGTAGAGTTTGAGCGTACCAAGACTGGTCTAGTAATAAAATAATTATTTGCAAGATGGTGACTAATTATTTAACTAGTTGGAACAAGTTGAAAGAACAATAATGCTACTATTATTTTATGACATGGTATTTTATTTATAATTCTTTTTTTTGAAAGTTGACGCATCATAAATAATATTGTACTATTATTATTAAAATAATGGGTTTTATCTATGGTTATGAATGTATTTAAATTATGTTATGCAATTAAATATTGTAATGAAATCCCCATGTCAATAAATAGACATGTACATATATTGTTCCATGTACCGAATTGCACACCTAGTGAATTGAGAATTGTTAAGATAAAAAATTCTCTCTCGAATCCTCTTCCTTCCCCTCTTAAGAACAAGATATGTTTTTCAAGTCCAAAGAACAAGTGATCAAGAACGACCGACACAAGACACTCACTTCACCATGCTAACACCCAGAGAATGAGTGGTGTTTATTGGAGGACATCGAAGCACGTGTGGATCACTGATAGAGGGATTCAAGTTTGGATCCTTGAAAAAATAATGAGATAATTTAGAAGTGTAATTCGGGATTATCAATATCATCAACAAAGAAAATACAGAAGATCCAAATATTCTTTTCTTTATGAAATAAATAAAAATAATTATAAACATAATGTGAATGATCCTCTCTAAAGGTATCAGGCCTCTTCATTATTTATCTAAATCTTTAATTTTATTCCATGGATACTGGCATTCATCGCTATATCGATCCTAGAATAATTATTGATCATGGTAAAAATTAATGTTGGGTGTCAGCCCAACCTCACTTTTGTTTTGCTCGAAGCCTTCAAGAGGTATCAAAGGGATGAAATCATAGTTTATAACTATTTAAATAATTTATTGACGATTTAGGGTTTAATAATTTAGTTTTTCAATTCAATTTAATCATTCTGAAAATCTGAATCTCATGATCTATTCCTCCTCTTTTTTTCTCATTCACCTTACAGAAATGACATTTTCTTTTAATTTTGATTAAAATAAAATAGATGATCTCATCCAGAGGTGACAAAGGTTCCGAACCATACAAAAAAATAATACATGACATATAGTTGGATTCACATGATATGTATCAAGGTTCAATGCATCTTTACTGGTTTGTCAAACAAAACCGTGTCATTGGAGTTTTTCTAAGTCTTAAAGACTCTCTGTGTTGACCCAGAACATGTGGCACATGGTTTCTAGATTACTCGATGTGTGGCCCACTGGGCATGATGTGTAGTCCCTTCAAGATAGGGTTGGACCATGTACCCCGTACACGGCTTGACTAACTGGAGCCCGTGTAACCTGGATACTACACGGTGTGTGGACCACTGGACACACCTTGTACTCAATGGATTTCTGAAGTACATATACATGTTGTATGCTTGGGCTCGTAATTCTGATGGATGGTTCATGATAGTACACGCTATTTTGTAGGAACTACACACTGCATACTCATCTGAATTACACATATTTATTAAAATTTATTATTATATTATACCAACCCTTGAGACAAGTACCATGGTGCAAGAGTAAAGCTGGGGAATAACACATGCCAGGTGTTATGTTTATATATATGTGTGTGTTTCATTTAACATCTACGTAATGTTAATTCCTACTCAATGGGTAGTTATGAACATGAATTCATCAGGTTTCCTCCAAGGAACAAGTTACGTACAAAGATAAATTTAAATGAATTTATTTGATTAAAATTATGATATATTAGAATCATAAGGAAATATAGAAAGAGGGTTTAAGATAAAAGGATTGATTAATTAAATATGATAATTAATTGATTCAAGTGTTATTTATCTTAAACAAGAATGATTAAATAATTGAATGCCAGTTTTATTAAATGTGTAACTCATGTCATCAATGTGGGTGATCATGAGACAGACTAAGACCTTTTTATGTGATTGGTTTCATTTTAATATATTTTTAAAAAATTTTGGCATGCAAGACATCTCTCCTCATTAATATGTAGGTCATGCGTGCCCATGGTTTCTTTTATATAAACCCCCCTTTTACCCCTCACCTGCATGTGAGTTTAAAAGCATACGTAATAGATAGAACTCCTAAGATAGTGGTGATTGTTCAAGATGGATCCAAGACAAAACTAATCCCAAGATATATATAGGTGGATAAGTGGAAAATTGTAAACACATACCCTAAAGGTTCAATTTGTTTCTCCCCTAGGTCAGGGTTAGTTTATGAACTGTTAGATAAAATAACTATTAAAAAAGGTAATGATAAATCCCTTTAATTTATTTTATTTGTGTCAGTTTCATGGTTTATCATTATGGATATGTTTTCATTATCCCATAATTAGTGAGTTAAACTGGCATAGAAGATGGAACTAAAATAAACCAGGCTTATACTTCAATATTATCAAGAAATTTTTATTCAATTAAGTAATTCTCACATAATATTAACAATAATGTGAAAATGATAATAAAAAATTTATGCATAGGAGATAAAATCCATCAAATAAAATATTAAGTCAGAAAAAGATTACCGTTACTTGATTATGTAAAAAACTCAATAAAACTATGTCTTGGACCAAACCTTGTTGGGACACTTACTTTTACACAGGAAGCCATTATAAAAGGTTTCAGGTTAAATTAACCATATTTAATCAAGAGGAGTATCCCTTGCTAGAATTGGTGAAATATTGGAAGTAAGAGTTGAGGAAATCTAATGTCCGGATTTCAAGATTTGGGAGTCCACTCAATAGATCAAGAAGCTGCAAGCCTATAGTTGCCAAAGACCTTCCATCCTAAATACCTTTAAATAGCTTGACCAACCCTTGTTGGGGTTATGCGAAGGGAAATATGGAACCCTGCCACTATAATGTAATGTAAACTGAACATTACATGTTCAATGGTGAAAGCCATTCAGACTTGATAAAATAGTGGGTGACATAATAAAATTAATTTATTATTTCTCATAAAATGTAATCAAGAAATTACTAATGATCTGCTCTTTTAATTGTAGAACAAAAATGACAAGCTCATCAACCACACTATCCCTGTGATAAATTCTACATAAAGATTACATCATCATTGAAAATAATGTCTAGGAATGATTTAGACTCCTCTGATTTATCCAACACCATGAAAGGAAGTCTTATATGTGGGAGTCAGCATTACCTAATACGCCTGCCAAAGATGTGAGTGATAAGTATTTCATGGTCTATGAGACACATATGAACGACATTGTCAATGATCAATCTTTGATGATATCATCAATGTATAGTGAGCTCATGAAGTCTCACAAAAAAATGGATGCTTATAGAATGCTTAAGCACCTCCGTTTTATTTACTAGGAGAGAGAAAGATAGGAAAGGTTTGAGATTTACAAGGCACTATTTCAGAGTAAACATAGAGAGGGTGCCCCATTTAGGCCTAATGTAGTCATGCTCATTGGATACATTGAGGATCTAGATGTTCTAGAGTTTAAAATCCCAAAAGAACTGGTCACCTATCTCATTCTAACATCACTCCCTTAGAGATTCTCATGTTTGGTTATTAATTTTAATATGAACAAAATTTAGAATTCTCTATCTGATCTTCTTATCCTCATTCACTAAGTGGAGAAAGATTGGATGTGAGACAAGCCTTATGTGCTTATGATGAGTAAGAGAAAAGGGAAGGAAAAGAGATTTAATCCCAACGCTTCTTCACAACCTTACAAGAAAAGGAAGATAAAAGGGGAGGCAAGGGAATAAGAAGCTTTTTTTTTGAATGTGGCAAAAAGGGACATTAGAAAAAGAACTGTTCCCAGCCTAAGAAGCAAGGGGAAGCTTCTGGTGTGTTTCTTCATTGAATGTAATCCATCTGTTTCTATAAATTGGGCATTAGATACAGCTTGTGGTTCTCACATATGTATCCAAATATAAGAACCAAGTATATTAAGGAATATTGACCAAGGGGAGGTAGATCTACAAGAATCCAATAGAGCGAGGCTCACTACTGTAGCTATCCAGGACTACTACCTCATATTTCAAACTCGTATGTTCTTGGTGTTAATGTGTTGTAATTATGTGTCATCTATTACTAAAAAAAATTATTTATATATCTAGATTAGATACATATGGCTTTGTTTTCATATTTTTAAATGAATGTTGCTTCTTTTACAAGGATAGCATTTGTTTTGGTAGGTCACATTTATAAAATGGTCTTTACATTTTGGATTACACAAACAAAGTAATGTTAATCAATAATAAAGATACATGACATGACTCATAATACAACCAACTTTGTCATCACATTCTAGGTTATATAAATGAGAAATTCTTGAAAAAGATACATCAAGATGAATATTTAGTTTCTTTCAAACTAAAACCACTTGGCATATTTCATGTATGTTTACAAGGAAAAATGACCAATTCCCCATTTAGTGAGAAAAGTGAATGGGCTAAAGAGATTTTTGAATTGGTTCATACTGATGTGTGTTGATCATTTCCAGTTGAAACAAGAGGAGGGTACTCATTCTTCATAACTTGTACTCGTGATTTTAGTAGATATGGATATATATAATTAATGAGGTATAAGTGAGATTATTTTGATAAGTTCAAAGAATAGAAGAATAAAGTTGGGAACCAGATTTGTAAGAAGATTAAGAAAATCATCTTAGACTGAGGTGGAGAATATCTTAATCAAGACTTCATTGATTACTTATGGGAATTTGGGATCATATCCCAACTAACTCCTCCTTACATGCCCCTGTGGATTGGTGCAAGTGAAAGGAGGAACCACACCTTGTTGGACATGGTGAGATAATTGATGATTGATGCGAGTCTTCTATTATCCTTTTGGGGATATGAGTTACAAACAACAGTGCACATGCTAAACCAAGTACTAACTAAATCGATAAATGGTATTCAATACAAGTTCAAGAGTTGAAATAAATCCATGTTATCAAATTTACATGTTTGGGGAAACAATGCGTTTGTTAAGGCCTCTTAAGGAAAAAAACATTCACCTCAAGACACAAAGTGTATCTTTATAGGATACCCTGAGGATACAAGGTGATATTACCTATACAAACCCTAAAAAAAAGCTTAGAGTGAAATGACACTCCATATTCCTTGAGAGGGAGAAAATCTTCAAAATAGATAGTGGTAGCGAGATTGAATTTGATGAAGTCAAGGCTCAAGGTACATAAGAGCTTGTACATTAACAAATTACACAAAGCCCCATGGAAGAAAGAATTGTTCTAGAGGGAAAAGAACTATATAGGAGTACAAGAGAGGTTAGAGAACCAAAACAGAGTAGTTTTCTTATTACTGAGGATGGTCAATCATTATTAGTGGATAATAATGATCCTCTAACCTATAAGAAATATGTAAGTGGCCCAAATATTTCTAAGTAAGAAGAATCCATGAATTCTGAAATGGATTTCAATTTCCAAAACAAATTCTATATTTTGGTATATCCTCATGTTTTTGTAATGACCGTTGGTTAAAGATGAGTTCTTAAGAAGAAATTGGATATGGAAGGAAAATTCTATACCTATAATACATGACTGGTTGAAAAAGGGTTCAAGTAGTGTCAAGTCCTTGACTATGACGAAAAATTTTCTCCAGTTTCCACTCCCACTTACCAGGGCTATGAGATTTGGAAAATGGATTTCAAAAAAACTTTCATTAACAATAACCTTCCATAAGATGTCTACATGACACAACCTAAAGGGTTTATGACTCAAACAGATTTCAATAAGGTATGGAAGTCGTAGAAATATATTTATGAATTATTGAAAGCATCCTGGTCAAGGAACATTCATTTCGATGATGCCATAATGAAATTTGGTTTTATCAAGAATGAATGTGATCCTCGGGTCTACAAATGGTTTATTGGGATTATAGTCGTTTTCCTAATAGTATATGTCGATGACATATTACTTATTGGAAATGAGATACCAGTATTACAGTCTGTTAAGACTTGGTTAAATAAATGCTTCTCTATAAAGGACTTGGGTGAGGTAGCATATATTTCTGGGATCAAGATCCATCGTGATAGATCCAAGAGATTACTTGGCCTATGTCAAAGTACATACATTGATAAGATACTGAATAGATTCAGCAAGGAATAATCCAAGAGTGTATTATTTCCAACATCACATGGAATTCATATTTCCAAGAAAATGTGTCCTTAGACACATGAGGAAAGAAATATAATGGTACAGACTCCATATGCATCATCAATTGGGTCAGTCATGTATGCCATGCTATATACTAGGCTAGATGTCACCTACGCATTGAGTGTGGTAGGATGATATCAAGTTGACCCAGGTTATTGCCATTGGATGGAAGTCAAGACTATCCTAAAGAATCTAAGGCTCACTAAGGATATATTCCAGGTTTATGGAGAATATGAGGATCTAGTCATCACAGGATATGAATATTATATTTTCATGACTGATAAAGATGACATTAAGATGAAAATGAGATACATATTCACTTTGAATGGAGGTGCAGTGTGCTTGAAGAGCTCAAAGCAGGGTGTGTTAGAAGATTCAACAGCAGAGTCTGAGTATATCATAACTTCTGAGGTAGCTAAAGAAGCAGTTTGGTTGTGAAGCTTCATCCAGGAGCTGGATGTGATAGTTAGCACTAATGATCGCATCACACTGTACTATGATAATACTGTAGCAGTATCTCTGGAAAAAGAGACCATGTCGCATTAGTGGATGAAGAACTTACTTCAGAAGTATATCTCATAAGGGATTTTTCTCAGGGAGGTGAGGTTGTAGTGAGTAGTATTTCCACGAAAGACAATGTGGTGGACACATTGACTAAATACTTAACTCAAAAGAAACATGATCATCATGTGAAGTCTAGAAGACTGAAAATTGTAGGTAGTTTGATCTAGTACAAGTGGTAGTTTTTAATATTTGGTGTCCTAGAACCAACTATTTGTACTTTGATTACATTAATATTTAATATATTTAAATATGAAACATCTTATTAAATATTTTTCATTGTTCTACTTGACTATAGTGTAATAATCTCCTGGAGTATTTGTTGCATTGACAAGGTTGTAAGAGTTCCCCACTATGATGAGAACCGTGAAGTGAAATCACAATATTCTTAAATATAGTTCTGCAATTGGATGTCATACTATGATGGGACATATATCATACATACCATCAGGTGAGAGTACTGATAAGAAGATGAGAATTCCTCTCATGAAGTTCTCACTTGGTAATCTCTAACACACTAGATTATGTGAATAAACCCGTTAATGGGAATTCCCCATGTTTTTGTGTCATTACATATTCCTATCTATAAGTGTGTATAAAAATCCTTAGACTTTAGGATTATCATTAATACATGTCAGGTCTCATGCATTGGGATTTACTGATGAAATCTGTCACATAGACAGTTGGCACTAAGTAGGGTACGTTGGGTGCATCACGAATGGAATGCTATTAATAGATAATTCAAAGAAGGATTTGTACCTTCCATTTATGGAAGTTTATATCTAAACCCTTTCATTGAAATAGAACCATTGTGAGAACTTCAATGGCCATGGTGTAATAACGAGTTTATTTTAGGTAGTCAAAGAAGGACATGTCAAGCATAAAGGTTGATGACACTATCATGAAACCAGCTTGATGAGAAATTGAGACAAAGGGATTATATTACATAGTGATCGTCATATGTGGATTTCATTGTGGTGACTCTAAGTTCTTTCTCTTTGGTGCCCTGACCCATTTCTAGATAGTCCTCTTAGACTTTAAGCAAGCCTGCCTAATGCCAATGAGATATAATCCTAGAAGTTCACACCCTAAGTGTTTTTTTGGTCTCAGTTAAATTCAATTTGAATTTAATTGATGAAATAAATATTATTCTCATGACCGTGGAACAATTTTATTCAAGTTAAAATGATCACATAAATTAAATAAATATTTATTCACCTTATTGTGAGTAAAATATATTTATTTTATTGAACATTTAATAAATATTTATTTTCTAGTTTGTAAATAAAATATTTATTTCATAGAATGAGTGATTTATTTATTTATTAGGGTGTTCAATAAGTGAAAGTATAGTTAGAGTGGACCAAGGTTGGTCCGGTAGTAAAAAAAATATTTGCAATATGGGGAAAAATTATTTAACTTGTTGGCACAAGTTGTAATAATACTAACACTACTATTATTTTGTGACCCGGATTTTTTTTTATAATTTTGTTTTGTGCATGTTAACGCACCATTAATAATGATGCAGTATTATAATTAAACACATGGGTTTTCAAAAAGGTTATGAATGCATTTAATTTCTATTACACAATTAAATATTTTAACAAAATCCCGATGTCAATAAATAGACATGTATGTCTATTGTGCCATGTACTGAACTGCATGCACAATGAATTGATAATTGTTAAGCTAAATAACCTATCTATGGAATCCTTTTCCCACCCCTCTCAATAGGGAGAGATTTTCTTCAAGGCTAAAGAACAGGAGATCAAGAATGACTGACACAAGACACTCACTTCACCATGCTAGGACCTGGAGAACGAGCTGTATTGATTGGAGGCCATCAGAGCACGTGTGGATCACCACAAGAGGGATTCTAGTTTGGATCCTCACAAGCACAACGAGATAATACAGAAGGGTCATTCTAGACAATCAACATCATCAATGATGAAAATACACAAGATCTAGTTATTCTTTTCTTTATTAAATTAATTAAATTATTTATAAAAAAGATGTTAAATATCCTCTCTAAAGGTTCTGTGCCTCTTCCTTCTATATCTAAATCTTTGATTATATTCTGTGGAGGCTCATGCACATCATCGCATTGATCCTTGAATAATCATTGATCATGGTAAAAATTAAAGTTTTGTTTTGTACCAACCATGATTCCACTACTATTGGAACCTTCAAATCAACCATTTTTTTAGTTGAGAATCATATCAGCAGTGTTATTAGAATTCTAAAAGGCTTGTTTATTGTAAAATTATGATTGTGGGTGTACCATGAATCAGAATTGGCTATTCAAAGTTAGAACACATATTAGGGAGAATCAACGTTTGATTGATGAAAGATATGATGATGTGATCATTTACGGGGTTAGAATTTCTTGGATAAGCACTATATTAATGTTCAATTTTGAATACAATCATTTTCTTGAGTTTCAACGACTTTTGTATTGTACACCTTAAGTAGTTGTTATAGGAGTTTTGGGAATTTAAAATGAAACACAACCATTTTAGCCAAATTATCATGACCCAGGTTGGTCTAATGAGTCTTAGTTGTTTTACCCAAAGACTCTTGGGGGAAATAAAATTTAAAGTGGGGAGCTTTTAACATCCCGTGTTTTTGGACCATCGAAAATTCCATCGGAATGCAAAATTTATATTTGGTAGGTGGTTTATTTTCAAATCAAATCTCCAAAATGTTATTACAAGTATTTTAACACCTAAATTTTTTATATTTTTATGGTTTTTAATTACCAAGAGGTATATTTGTTGTTTTTGTGAGTCTTATACTTTTCAGACTCTGAAAACTCTATTTCGGGAGAAGCAAGGAGAGAAAAACAGTTAACGTACTATTAGTTCTATTCACGAAACCCATTCCATGTGGAATATTTTATATAAGGACATAGTTTTTTGATACCATGTGGCCCCTCATTAGAGACCATTAATCCTTGTTAGTGTTTTCACATAGTTTGTTAAATCGTTAAAGGAGGGGTGCATGACCATCGGATGCCTCTACGATTTATATCAGAGGAGGACCACACGAATTGTGCACATTTTTTATCAACAAGAACCTCACCTATGTAGCGTGTGAAGTTGGATGGTGCAAGAGACATGGATGGAACAAATTTTCATAAATATTCACACAAACCATGTAGGGTATGGATCTAAGGTAGTGGAAGATGCACAATCAATGTACAGTTTGGAAAACCATTTAGCCAATCTGTACAACTCATTAGTGGGATAGAAATTATGGTTTCCACATCCATATTATTCCTTTACATCTCCTATAATTCTAATACCATTCACATAAAACAACCCTATCATAGGCTCCCTTATCATATCCTCTAGGCATGGAGTGATTTTAATCATCAAGTGTTCAAATCAAGTGACGTCGGGTGCGTTGGAATCATTTTGTTAAGTCTACATCTCCTCTTACTTCCATTATTTTACCTTGTCAGTATATAATTTTGAGTTTATGTGCGATAATTATGGATATTTTCATGGAATTTTTATTTTTATTCTATTTATCTATAACATTATTGAATAAAATAATGATATTGGATGAGTTATGTGTCATAATCATAAGGTAATAGGTCCATATTTTTTTACTTAAAAATTATTCCACTTATAATATGCACTCTTATGCTGCATGCTAAACCTTCCATGCATTGATTCTCAAAAAAGAAATTAATTATGTCAATTATTGGACTATGACCTAGTACCCTATTATATGGTTAGAGGTCAATGAACTCAACTCAAACCACCTTTTGAGGTGAGTTCAATTATATGCTAAGGTACCATCATTGAGTATTGATTAAATTACCCTAAGGGTGTGTTCCTTAAATGTATTAGCACATTTATAAATTCTTAAATTAATTAAGTGGAATTGATAAAACCCTTGGCCTATAGAATATTACTTTATTATTTATGTTTCAAATCAGTCGATGATATAAATTGAGTTGAATTAGAACGTGTTCAATGGATGCGTCCTGATGAATTAGATTATGGAACATGTTTTCCTCATCGGCTTCATATTTTTATAAATGGAATAGATAATTTAATAGTTATATTGATTATGATATGGGTTGAATACATTTCCCCCTACTATGTAATAAAACTACATATGATGTGTGTAGTCATATAAAATAAAAGGGGTAATTAGATAGAAATGATTGATATGAAAAAGGCATTGATCTTCCCATTGAATTATAAATTTATTTATAAATGAGATGACCTAATGACATAACTGAATTTTTACATGGAATGTTTATATACATGTCATTAATTGTTAATTAAAAATCAGTTTTATTATGGAATGGATTATCTCATGTTTGCTGTTATATTATCAAATGAATTATTTATGCAATGAGCGACACTCGAGTTGATTTTTATATAATGCCTTGGATGGGTTTGTAGGTTGTTGAGATTATATATTCCATGAGAGTTGCCCGTTTTATCATTTTATAATACCATGGATGGGATCATAAGTTACTTGAAATATATTACACCATGATTAATACCTGGATTTCCTTTTTATGGAACTCAATGGAAGAGTACATAAAGAAATTAGAAGTTACAAGTAATACTTGGATTTTCTATTTATGGAAAATCATTGATGAGATCCTAGAATAAACAAAATTATGTTACTACTTGGGATATACTAGGGTGTCTTCATTATGAAATTCCTTGTACGAGATCATCAGAAAAAAATTATATCATCATTGTTTATTAATATATACAATTAATGGTATCTTATAATGATTTTGTGTTTACTAGGATGCCTTGTCTATATACCTCAGTTCCCTGACTAGAAAGTGGTCTTATTTTCAGATACATGTGACTACCCAATGTTTATTTGTGATTTATAGAAACTACACCATGGGTTTACCTTGGGTCCTATATAACTGTTATACTTTTATATTTCATGGTTAGATTTTCTTGGAAGAGTACCTTGATTAAATAAATGATCCATGTGATTATTTTTTTTGGATGCCTTGGAATTACAACTTAAGTCCTAATATGTGAATTTATATCTATATATATATATATATATGCATATGTATGCATATATATACATTCGGTAATGTTCAGATATATTTTGACTTAGCGCAAAGCAGGCATGATCATCCAGGTGTCCTTAAGGTACTTAAGCCCAATTTTTTTTTTCATTTATTCATTTATTTCCCTACTTTACTTTTGATATTCCTACACGCTAATTTATTTTATACTCATAGACTACATAGAATTATACTTTATTAGTGGTTTCCTACTGAGTATATCACACACCCTGTTTGGGCTTCCATTGCACAAGGGTACCTAAAAAAACCTCATGGTTACATTTTCAAGTTCATCGATCGTTCTTCTAATATTACATACATAAATGTTAGCTTAGGTGCATAATACCAAGTCGGATATTAGTATTCTCATAATGAATTTTTTTTTGGATTTTGTCTTTTTTTTTTATTAATTATTTATTACCTGATGTATGACTATTTCTTAAATATTTTAGTATCACATGCACATGAATGATTATATTGTTGGTGTTGTCCATTTTATGAAAAATTTATTTTATTAGTAATTATTGTGTTCCATTTACATTAATTTGTACCTATTATTCTATTTATTTATTTACTATCTCTTATACTAATGCGTTACTCTAATCATGAGGGGATAGTCTCCCCAACATACCACCCTTGGACCCAAGCTGTTATTCAATAGCCTCTGGCATACAAGGAGGTGCGCTTGAGGCCATGTGACCGACTAGTCCGGGGCACCATTTTGGTGGCTCTAGGTCCAGGACATTACAAAAAACATTGATAATGAATATGATGATAAAAATAAAGGTATTGATTTAAAAACAATTTTTAATCTTTCAGTTCCTCTAATAATGAATTGGGTTATTCAACTGATTAAAAAAAGAGTATTAATAAGGTGTTGAAAAACTTATACATGGGGATAAATAAAAAATGTTGTATAGGTATTATAATAAAGACATTTAATGATAAAATTAAAGGTTTTTGAAATTTTAAAATAAGTAATTTAGATACCATGAGTTATTTTTTCAAGAACAAAGGCCACATCAATCCAGACTTCCCAATTCTAATTAATAAAAGAAATGAAAAATGATTCAAGAACAAAGAAAAGAATGTTTTGGATGAATGGTGTGTTAGTAATGATTCATATTTATGTGATAAATATAGATGTAAGAAGGTTACTAGTAATATTTTCATTTTGGATAAATATATTAAGATACAATTTTCCATATCCCACTCTTGTTCATCAAGTCACATTGGATAATCTATAAGTAATGATGGAAATAAAATTTCAAGGGATTTCATAGATTTTGAAAATGAAAATTATTCTAATTACTTTATCCATGATTATTATTATAAATGATATGTTATTAGAAATTTGGAAAATAATGTAGATGAGTGAAAGGATTGTGTAGTCACAGTTGGATATATATACATCAAACTAAAGAAGGATCAAATTGTTTTGGTATAGGTGAAAAAATGTTTTTTCCCAGATCATAATTTTAAATAAAGAAAATGTGATGCTAAAGAATAATACATTTGGCTCTAATATATAACCATGTGATTGTTTAGTGGTTATTAATAATCATAATCGTATAATAAATGGTAAATTTTAATGTTTGAAGAAATATTTTGGAAAATTTACTATTTGAGGATAAAGTTTTGATCAGTTTTTTAGATTGAAAAGGATAGATAGAACAAAAAACATGAATTATAGTCATGGTTATGATAGAATTTTCCCTTATATGTAATTTTTTTTTGTGAAATGTAAAACAAAAACAATTATAATTGTTAACTGTTTTAAATGTTTATTTCTTTGTCATTATAAAATTGATGATTCATTGAGATTTTTTTCACTCTCTTGGTCCTAAGAAATGATTTCTATGTAAACAAATTTCAATCTTAAAATAGACAGCTCTTATATAAAATGGGTTCCTAAAGGTTATTATTGAAACCCTATTAGAATTAAACAAGTTTATATTCTCAGTTAAAATGTTTTATATGGCCAAAAAATATACACGTTAACTTTTTATTCTTTGGTATGTTGGCATGTGTATAACTATTAATTTCTTTTTTAGCCAGTGAGAATTCATTAATGGTTTTATTAATTTGTTAACTTGTATGTGTTTTAATGTTACATATCATAATTGTTTGAAATGTTTTTATATTTAATAAAATTCTTATATTTGGTTTCATGTATCTTAGTTTTTATTTTATAGGAAGAGTTTTTACGAGTTTGTACATGATTAGTTTGAGATGTTACAATTAATATTATATTTTTTAAAATTAGAGAAGATTTAGACTAGGGGTGAATTTTTTATTCATTTATTCCTTAATTAGGCAATTTAACATATATATTCTTTAAATTTAGGGTATTTGGGTATTTCATTGATTTATGTTTAATCTTATTGTATCTCACTATTTATGCTTGTGGTTTTTATTTTTTCATCAAACTAATATAGAATGAATTGAATTATATTTTAGTTTAACAATTTATATTTTTATTAAGAATATTGTAGATGTTGTATATTCACTTTACTTTTATTAATTATTTTAAGAATTATGGTCTTTTTTAGTTATTATTATTTTAATCAATTTATGAATGCAAGATATTATAATCATTTAATTACATACATATTGGTATAAACCATGGGGAGAGTTTGATTTTTTGTGTGGAGAGTATTCTTTTAGTTATGTTTCAAAGTAACTCAAGGGGTAAATTGAGTTCTAAAATTTTTCACCAAATTAAAACCAGCCTATTAAAATATTATTCCTTAACTCTTAATGATATTATAGTAGAATAAAATGAAATGAAATTTCATGACATGGAGAAATTTTAGAGTGGTTTTGGGAAAGGGAAATTTCCTTTAATCCATGATACAAACACTCAATACAAGTTTAGTAGATTCTAGTCATCTAGTCCATTTACTAGTGTCTACTTAGATGATTTTACCTAGCTATCACATGTTACAAAATATCTAAGATATTTCAACTAGGATATACCTTTACAAATCCTGTCAACAACCTTAACTAAACTTAAGACGTAGACTGCGTACTTTTATAGAGTAATAGATATAGAAAATAAATTTTATTTGGTATATTGTTGTAAAAAACTATGGACTATAGATGAATAATCTTTATAGAATCGTTAGGTCTTAAAAATTTGGATCTGAAAGTTTATTAAAAAGTAGTATATTTTCTTATGGAATAACAAAAACAACATGAGTTTTTATTTTCACAATTATAAAACAAGAGTAATCATTAAAAAATAGAGTATTTAGTTCTTATTACATAACAATTTCTCTTCTTATTTTTATATTTTAACTTACCTCTTAATTCAAATGGATAGTAGAAAATATATAATATCAATGAAATTAAGTTCTATCAATTTTCATGTGACCTTATCCTCTAAGAATATTAAAAAAATTAGTTTTTGAGTGAAGCTACGGTTTCCCTAGGATATATATGATTTCTTAGAAATAAATGTTTAATTAACTAGGTTTTTACTTATTCATAAATATCTAACTTTGATAAAACAACATTAGAAGTGGACTTCACACATAACAATGCATTAGTAATAAGTTACAAAAAATGTAATTAAATATAATAAACACACAGGTTCATAAGACATTATCTTTTTAATACTAAATTTTATAATTATTTATATTTTTTATGATGTCACTTTTTTTTGACTTTAATGAACTTTATATGACTTGTTTCCTTTCATAATACTTTTGTAGTATTGTTTTTTACTTCAACAATTTCAAAATACATAAGTCATTATGAAATACTTTAATGTATGAATTTCTTCAATTTTTTTGACTTTAATTATGATTGTATGACTTTTCTAGTATTGTAATACTTCATTCTGGTCATAATACTTTTTTTATCATATGGATTCATCTCTATCTTAAGATTTCATTGTATTACTTTAATTACATTTCAAAAATTTGGTGTATGGTTTTTAATTTTTTTTATATATTTAATGTATGAATTGAAATTTAAAAAAATTTCTATTTAGAGTAAAAATAGCTTATCAAAATATTTATCACGTTTTGAAATTGATCTTCAAATTTTAAGAAAAAATCATCAATATAAAAATTATTGGTTTTGTGAGCATAAAAACTTATCACTAAAGGGGATATGTGGGAACAACATTAGGTTTTCCAAAAATATCCCCCTTTTTATGATAAAAAACCCATAAGATTTAAAAAGCAAATTTAACACACTTCAATAAAAGGATATTGATTTTAGTATGGGTGAATTATTAGTTTGTAAAAATTAAAGATATTATAATTTCCAAAATATTCTTCCTTAAAATAATTTTCTATTTAAAATATTAATTTTAGTAATTGAATAAGTATATATAAATGAATAGTAATATAGTAGTACATATAGGTCATAACCAGAGATATAATTTTTTTACTCAAATATTCTCTCTACTATTATGATATAAAAAAGATAGATATAGGCATGAGATAAAATTCATTGAATATAGAAAAATGAAATCGGTATACTATGAGAATATGAATCACTAAAATGAATTGTATTTAGTATTTTTATTTTCATCAAAAGAAATAGAAATTTAGAAGTGAATGAAATATTGAAATTATAAATAGAAAAAATAAAAAAGAATATCAATTAGTTGGATATTGGTTTGGTAGGTTTTAAGGTTTAGTATATAAAAGTTTTAGTTAAGGAGGTAGTTTCTTAAAAGGTAAATAGGAGGATTATAGTTGTGGAGACGGTAAGGTAAAATGATATTAGGTTTAAAATGAATCTATGAGTACAATTGTATATTATTATTCTCTAACACCGACTTTATCCTTCTTATAAATATTTTCTGTACCAACAGTAATTTTATCGTTGATTTTTTTTATGTTTTTCCTTATCATACTTGGATAAAGTAAAAATAGGGAAATTTTTTAGAAGGAACCAATGGATAATTTTTTCATGCTTCCTTATCACTTATACTTTTTTACAAGAAATAATTTGGATCAGAAGTGTTCTTTTACTTTCATCTTGATCCATGATATCTGTCGACAAGTGTATGACCTAGATCTATTCTTCCTCTAATTTTAAAAATATCAATAACAAAAATGGTAATTCATTTGTTGAAATATTCTATCTATAAGTCTAGGATGAAATTTTATCTTTTCCACTACTTTTGACCAAACATTTTGAGAGATTCTTGAATATATAAATTTAAACCACACCTAGATATAAGAGTCATCGAAACTACCCCTGAGTTTCTATAAATATTTTAGGAGATACCATATGGATAGATACTAGTTGTGTTTAATTTATATGAGGCACATATTTTACTTTATATTTATCCCTCCAAATCAAAATTAGAGAATGATAGGATTCATAAAAAGTAAAATATTCAAACTAAAATTAAAATCATTCTCAATATCTATAAATACCAAGACTCTTTGAAATATAATTGTTTCCTGAAAATGTGTTTTATATTTTTCTTATTCACAAAAAAACATGTTTTTTAATGAAGTGAATATAAAGGGAAATGTGATCATCTAGATTCGACCATTATATGACCATTGGTCAAATATTACCATTTTTCAATATGGCCATTGGTAAAAATATTCTTTTTTATAATTTTACGATTATCATTAGATTTTAAAAGTAAAATTTTGATAAAGGAAAATTGATATAGAAAGAAGAGTTGATGACCTCAAACAATGGAGTCATTTTTTTGAAGCCCATATATAGGAACATAGGTGGGATGTATCATCACTTTGGTTCACCCATGACCAAGACCAATCTAAAATTCAATAATTGAATCTTGAAAAAAATATCATATGAGATAAGTTCAAGTAATTTAATATTAACAGTTGACCGATGTTAGCCAAGGAACCCCACCAAACTACCACCATTTCACACCTTACTCTTAGGTAATACATAGGTGTAATAAAGGGTTATGTTTCAGGGTAATAGTGTAATTTTATTTTATAAATAAAATTATTATTCCATCATTTCTGTTTTAAGAATAGCTTTTCATAACAAAATTGGGATGGAATTTGATAAATTGATTTTCCAGATAGAGATTTTACTTTTCAAAAAATAAATAATTATTATAATAAATTAAGTTATTATGAATAATGTTATTTTTAATGAAATGGTATGATAAAAACACTATTATTTAATTATATGTGATAAAATTGTTTTTTTAATGTTTCATAAATTTTACTATGCATTTTCAATCAGCTGTTCTTTTTAATAAATACGGATTTTTGTGTTTAAGACAAAAAATTATCATATTTATAGAATTATTATGAGAAAAAAATATTATTTCTAAAAATTGTAATATCAAAATTATGTTAGGGTTAATTGATGATAATTTTCTAGAATACTTTAGTTTTTTATGAATTGTAAAATTGTTGTTTGGTTTTTTTCTATGATTAATAAAATCATAATTATTTCATAATTATGTAATAATTAATTTACCATAATCCATGAATTAAATTATTTTATTTTATTAATATCAAGTATTTTAATGTAATTTAATCATTTTATAAATATATTATTTACTTTCCATATTCTAAAATGGAAACATTAACTTAAAAAATGTTGTTTTGTGAATAATTATGTTTTACTTGGCACAATATGTAATATAAAATTATGATAAACTCCACTGGATTAAAATTAAAAAAAGGTTTCTAAAGTGTCGAATACCATGAGAAAATACCATGGGAATGCCCATGGTTTTTCATTTACCACTACCTAGGTTTCCTAGGCCTTCATTTTGAAATTAATAAACAAATCCTCCACTTTTGTAATATATACCCACCAATTTCTCCATTTACGTTCACCCAAATTTAATCCTCTAGGAATATAAAATATTTTTACTTCCCATGAATTCCTAACTTTGTTTCCGAAATCCCCAAGGTCTCAATCCTCATGTTTTAGGGACAACTATTCAAGGTAAGAGAATTGTTCTTCTTTTCTCTTTGATTCAAGATCCTTTTTTGTATATACAGTCTAATGATTATTATTAATCTATTTTATTACCCTTTTATTCATTCCCTTACTATAAAGTTATGTTTTATCAATGGGAGACCCTTTTCCCCTCTCTTTTTACCCCATTCTAAAACCATATTTTATACCTATTTGTGGTCGATTTTAATTATCAAAATGTCTCTATTCTCCTCATGAAATTCCTATTTATTTTCCTTAGGTGAATAAAAAACTATTTATTTTACAATAGTATTTAAAATGATTTAAAAATGATTTATTTGTTTCTAGTATTTATATACATAAAACCCTCATTTCCTTTTCTGTGGGTTATAAATGACATAATGATCTAGTATTTAATCACATTTTAAAACACCCTGTTTCTTGATATGAAACCCATTTCTTTTATTTTCCAAGGGTTATTTATAAAATGTTTTATTATTATATATGTGGATCACATTAATTAATAAATATCAAGGGTGTACCCTGAAAGTGCTCCAGTGCCTTGGGAATATAATTTAATCTTTATATATGACATGTTTTTTGATACCATGGAGAAAAACCATGGTAATTTTAATGACACCTTGGTGAAAAAAACAGTTTTATGTTTCTGATTTTCTCATTTAAATGTTTTACCAACATTTCAATGTTATGAATAAAGTTCTTCTTATTATTATATTCCCCATTTTCTTTCTCTCTGACTTTATGATATTCTTTAAATTCTTATTAATATTTCTCAAGTATTCATGTAAATTGTTTCTTTTATTTTCATTAACTAGGCCTTATGATCACCCTTTCCTTTTTTGTATGTCCCTAGGTTTTGAGATGCATTTAAAGTAATTATGATGAACTAATGAATAATACTTTCACATTTTTTAGGAAAATATTTTAATTTTTCATATATTTTTTACCTTGTTTCTAAGAAACTATGCTTTAAAACATCATCTACTTTATATAATGTAATAAAACGTTTATGTAATATGAATATAAGATTCTATAATCTCTGTCAAAATATTCTTGATCCTATCAAACATAATATAAAATATTTCATTCTAAACAGGTCGCCACCAACTTAACATGTTCAAATTTATTTTAAATAATTTATGATTATCCAATGAAATCTGTTTCAAATAATCATGTCATTTTCAAGATATTTAATACTTATTTTGGTAACCAACATGGATATCCTTGAATTCAGAAATGATGTCTTATTTAAACACTTTAAGAGTTGATAGTGATATATAAACACATTTCATAGAACCAATGTTTTAATTTAAAGAAACTAAATATGATGAAATATTTTGTATCTCTTTAAATCCCTTATAAACTAGAATATGAGACAGGTTTTGAGTTGGTTTGAGACCTTTGATGAAATATAATTGGGTTGTGATCATATTTTTTATTTAATAAAATTCATTCATAGAAACCATATTAGCTATAATTCCCTTAAAAACGGACTTAAATAAAATTTTAGTCTTTATATTAGAAAAATAATCCCTTAGAACTAAGTTTTCTTTGAAGGAACTTATCCTTTTTCTACCCTCCTTATGATCAGACTTTAAGTCATTTAATTATCCCCACATATTTTAAAATTAATTGAAAATTTTAGCATTAGTATTTTAATAATTTCATTAAATCTTGAGCTACAATACTTTTTATAAGATACATCACCAACCAGTGATGATATTTATTTATATACAACATGTTTCTTATCCTTATAAAAAGGTTTCATACTAACTCTAGTTTAGAATTGTAAACAATTTATAATAGATTCTCAATAGATTCTCTAACAACTGTAACATCTTGTTGAACTTCTACTCTATCAGTACCAAGATATAAAAAATCTTTATCTCAAGCCTTATAATTTAGTCCACCTTTAGGAATTTCAACTATTGATCTAAATTTAATACTAGATAAAACAAAAGTTACCTCTATAATCATATTTCTCTTCTCATTTACATCTCCATAATTGAAAAATTCAAGTTCAACATCAATTTTAGGCCATTAATCATTATTATATCCAACTTTATTGGTTTTTTCTTGTCATTGGTTGATAGTTTCCCTTTATAACTAGCATTTTACATTTCATTTTCCCTAATAAAAATATTTATATATTCTAGAGGAGGGATATTCGACCTTTCTATATCATTGGTTGTATTAACTTATTCTCCAAATGGATTCCCTTGAGCTGAATTATGTCTTCTTTCCTCAACTACGAGTCTATCAGTTAAATGATTATCTATATATTTAGGGGAGTATAAAAGATTTATAATTACTTCTGCATGGTTCTCCCACACAATATGTAAATGGTTATCTATATCATCAACTTCTTCAACATCCATTCCCCCTTTCTTCTTCACTACTATCTTATTAATGGAGGCATTCCAAGATAAATCCAATCCTCTTAGAATCCCACTAAATAGGGCATGATTCCTTTATCACTTGATAATATCAGCTTCATTTAGTCTCACTTACTTCTTCTAAAAAATTTGGGACAATATCCTTCCGAAAGGATATAAGTTGGGGTTATATATTTATTGAATTTAATAATGTATATGATGTATAAAAAATAAAAATCCATTCTCCTAGTTTTGGTGATAAAAAGATAATCTATACATTTACGGATTTAATACCAATATACATAACCCAATTTTATCTATCTAGAACATAAAACACAAAATTAAAATATTGGATCACTTTCACACCGAATGCCTTTTTTGGTTGAGAGTTTTAGGGGATTAGGAAAAACTCTTAAATAATAATACCCAAGTATTTAACTCAGCATTGATAAAAATATATCCTTATTTATATATTCCACATAAAGAATTATTTATCTCCCATATGATACCCTTATATTCATATCCTACTTAATATCTAAATTTTTTATTTGTGGAAAATAAACACAATAAGGGTGAGATCAAATGTTCAGTAAGGGAAAACACATACACTAATAGTAGAATATCTTGGGTGATTACAAGATGAGAATAAGGGTATTAGAATATATTTAAAGTGAATGAGCATTTGATATGTGAATTCATTACCATAAAAATGCAGATCATTAAATATTTAACATGGAATATAACATTAATAATGGAAAAGTTCATATGAATCAATAAACATGAGCCATGTAATGAGAATCATGATCAAAAGAAACATTGAAAAATCATAGTAATCATATATAAAATATTTTTTTGTCTAGGAACAATATCTTCATCATATTTTTTCCCTAGTTTCAGAAATAACTAGAACCCAATTAAATTCATAGGAGAAACCTTAGAGTTAACTCATTTTTTCATTCCCTTAAAGGCATATAATTTTTTCTACTTCATTTAAGAGATATATCACGCTTAACCATCATCACGAGATATATCAATCTTATACGTCATCATCAATAATATCCAAGTACTATACATGTTTATAAAACATGAAATATTTAACTTTCAATATCATTTAAAAAATATTCATTCCTGTATAGTTTGATATACCCATGGAAAAGAAACAAGTTTCATGATAATATATTTAAAATTTTTCTCTCAATCCATCTAGAGAAAGAATATGTATTGTATTTTAAGGTCATATTCCTAGAAAAGTATTTTAATCTTAAAAGGACATTGGAATAGATGAAAATGCATTCAAAATGACATTTAAATAATTTCTTATAAAATATGGGAAAACCTCCTTTTATTTTAGTAATATTTTATAAAAAACTATAAAATATTAGATGAAATGATTTATTTGAAAAAACCCGTATAAATTTCTAAAAAAATATTCATATAAAAAAATCATTCATGATGGTAGAAAAATCAATTCATGTAGTACACACTACAAAAAACATTATTTTCAATGTTTTGTATGTGGATTCAAAATTTTCCCATGTAGAAAATGTTAATAAATTTTATTTTAATCCTTTTAAAAGAAGGTAAAATATCACGAAAAATGAATTCAGAAATTAATTTATTTCTACAAAATAAAATTATTGAAATAAGATAAAGAAGATGAAGGATTAGTTTGGTATATATCATTTAAAAACATAAAAACAACATTTTCAAAGAAATAACCCTTTTAAACAAAAACACATAGAATAAACAAACATAAAAAAGAATATGAAATACCATAAGTATAAAAAGTGGCATGATATTATTCCTAATGATTTAGTGAATACACCATATAAATTAATATAGGTTCTCAATCAAAACATGTCTCAAATTAGGTAGTTTGATAAGAGAAGCCCTTGTAGCATGGCTAATGATTATATAAAAAATCTATTGAATGAAGGAATATATCATGAATATATAAAAAATTAAATTAATTAGTATGTAAAAATACATTCATGGTTTAGTATGTATACACTATAAAATAAAACATTTTGAATAACCATAATAATGTCTCAAATAATTTAATGTGAGACCTAGAAAACCCTTGCAACTTTAAAAGCATTATAATTAATATATCATGAGATAGAGAGAGATTAAAATGTAATTCAAATACAATTATGAAAGTTTAATTCATTATATAATATCTCAGTATTCAGTATATAATCTTTATCAAATTAATTAGGTTCATAATATGAAAATTTTATCAAATAAACAATATTAAGATGAATAATCCTTACAAAGATCATATAATTGAAGTTAAAATTAATCAATGAAGTGATTATGTGTAAAAATTATAAAATGAAACAAAATATTTAAATAAAAAATGATAAAATAAAAATTAAATGCACACATAATCATGACATAATATATCCAGTGAAGATGTTTTATAACCTAATGAATGAAAATTCAGTTAAGTAACCCATTACCTCGAGTCCCAACTCATTTATGTATGTAATTGAAATCATGTACTATAAAATTGTATTTATTATTTTATAATTTAAGAAAAATTTCATCGGTTACTACCATGTAATTTAACCATTTATTTAATTAATTTCAATGAATTATTTAATAATATAATTGTTTAAGGTTACATCGTGGGTTTTGAGGGTGTTAGGTTCATTATTACAAAACGACTTCATTATGTTGACCATTGCCAAAGTGGTAATTATTATATCATATAAAGATTAATAATCATGAAATAATTTTAATTTTTATACATTAAATACAATTTTATGTCCAACCATGAATGGATTATGTGAAAAAGAATCACATCGCTTCATGGAGGTGGTAATCCACACGTATCCACAAACAATGTTATCCTTTTTCCAAAAGATAGAAGATTAAGAAGATAAATGATATATTAACTTTCAATAATTCTAATTATTTATTTTATATCATATACATACATTTAATTAATCATTATAAATATCCATCTGAGTTAGTTATGGAAAATGAAACACATCCCTTTGTGGAGGTGGTAGTCTACATATACGCATAAATGATGTTTTTGTTCCCTATTTGATGAAAAAAGGAAAAATGGTTATAAAACAATCACAATAAAATTTTAGTATAGTTTTATACTAATTTTATTATATCATTATGGATTAAAATTTTTTGAATGATGTATACGAATAATTAAAATCAAAAAACCCAATTAAGAGTTGTGCCTCTTCTTCAGAAAACCACCTTTGGCTTACACATTAAGCCTTATAGGTTGGTTTTGTATGAGAACAAGTCCTATATATCATGTATATGATGTTTTTAATGTATTTATTTAGGTCTCGGAAGAGATATAGTGCTAAAAACATGGTATAAATAAAGAAGAGGAGGTCCCCTTTTATAAGTAAGGGTATGTGTACCCTCAGAATTACTTAAAGTATTAAATAATATAAATTTATTTTCATAGACACATGAAACTGAAATGAGATAATTATAAAATATGATAACTAATATCTAAAATTATCAAATTCAATAAACTATATATAATTTAAAGTGATTTTTAACCCTTATCTCTTATTTTAACCCTCGTAAATTGTTTTGACCATTACCATGATATCAATGTTTTTTACACTTTAGGGGTTAAGAAACATACTAAAAAATAAATAGTTAACCGTAAGTGGAAAATGGTTGAAATTATAAAACATATGAGAATTAATGTTCCAAATATAATATTTCTATGGAGTTGGGGTCATTAACTAAAATATTATTTAACATAATATACAATTAAAGTCATTTTCAGGAAAATTCACATTGTTTGAATTTACTTAAATTGTGATAGTAATGGGATCCAAATATAAAATTTTAACACATCACTAATATGTTATATTTGTCATAAAAATAAATGAAACTCAATAATTCATCCAAATTTTATTAATTTTTATGTTTTTAAAAATCATTTACTTGATTTCCCCATTACTCTAACAAGTACTCTCTCAATGTTGCAAATACTCCTAATAAAATTATTTATTTTCTAAATATTTAAGGTCAACATCAAGGAAAAGTGGAAACATGTTTCCATATACTTGATTAATGGATGATTATAGTTTAAATAATCACATATAATATCAATAATTCTGGTATAAGATATATTTTAAATCCTTATCACATTATTTTAAACCATAATTACATGATTTACCATTATTGAGGTGACAAATATTTACCACGATTACTATTCATAATGAGTACAACTAAAGTTAACATATATTAAAAATTTATACATTTTTATTCAAAATGTTAAATATATTTTATAAAATTCAATTTTTATATGTGGACGAAATTTATTTTTAAATTAACTAATAAGATATAATGAAAAAAACTTTCCCATAAAATTACATTTGAAGAATAATTGTTTTTTCAAAATTAAGCATAATGTTGATTTATATGAAATTAATTGGATTATATATAAAAAATAGGAGTTAATGATATTTTAAAACCAATTAAAAAAATGTGACCTTGAAAATAATTGAAATGTAAAGACGGTTTTTTATAAAATCAATATTTCTACTATTCACAGAAAAAATCAATTTGTTTAGAAATATCCCAAACATTCACCCTAGGGTAAGTTTTATATGCTTATTTTAAATATTATATAATTTTTATCAAATAAAATATCTAAATTTATTATAGATTTATTATATTATTTTCTCAAAAAATTAAATAAAAACCACTTTTGAAGAAAAATTTTTTTTGATGCATAAAATGTATTTACTAAAAATGGGGAGTTAATTTCCAAAGATTTAATCAATAAAATTTTATTAATTATGTAATATATGTATATATATGTTATAATTTTATTACTTAAATTCATATCTATTAATTTTGTGTCTATGTTATAGTGTTCATATTTAAAATAATAATATTTTGTGGTTTTATTAGGATCAGTGTTGTGTGCCGTATATGTTATGGAATATATTTATCTTTTAAAATCACAGGGTATTATATTATACCCACTAAAAAATATTGAAACCCTTAAATTTTATCTTCAACTTGAAAATAAAAGTTTTAACATTTGAAAAATATATTTTTATAAAAACAACACTTTTAAAAGGTTAAATAAAACATTGTTTTAAAAATTTGAAAGGGAAATATAAAGTTCATCTATAATAACACATAAATAGGATTTCAAAATATAAAAAATTGGTGGGAAATAGAAATATGGGAAAGGAGGAGAAAATTAATCTATATATAATGATCTAGAGGGATAGAGAAAATAGATCAAATGAAAGTGAATGACCATGGGAAATTCTATGACCACAAATCCATAAATGAATAAGGTATTAAGAATACAAATGTTTAATCAGAAATAAAATTAATAAGACAAATGTTTTTTTATGGGGGATTATTTAATAAACTTGAGTAAGATAATTTTGAAATATATATACTAAATTTTTTCAAATCCATAATTGCGATTTCATTCGTTGGTTGATTGTTTTAACCCATTTATTCATGTATCTAATCACATTTTCTCATATATGAGTATCCTTGATGAATATTTATTATTCCTAAATCAATAACATTTAAATATCATAATATATATTCAAATATAAATAGATAAATTTATTAAATCCAAAATAGTTACCATAATTTATGATGATCCCCAAAATCAATAAAAATTTATATGAAGAAATAATTCATTTATCTCTAACATTTCCACAATAAAACCCAAGGTTCCACTAAGACAACTCGATAAATAAATAACCTTATATCCCAATTAACCTCTATAACCTCAACATTAAATATTGATTAATCCTATAATATTATATCAGAAATTTCAGCTTATATCAACAAAAATATAATATAATACTTATGAAATAATTCCTCTTCTTAAACCTAGGGGTTATATATAAATCAAGACAAAAACAAGCTCCCAAAATATCATTAATCACTTTAAAATACCATCACTTAAAAAATAAAGAAGGGGTGTATACGCCTTTGAACTTCTTATCAACCTTTAAATATTAAACATGTGATGATATTTATAACTCTTAATATAACATCACATTAAAACATAAAATCTTTATTGTTACTTAAACCCTACTCTGATACCAACTATAATATCCTAGAATCCAGACTCCTGGATCGAGTACTAGAATCATAATCCTTACATTTATCGATTTTATACTAACAAATGTGACCCAATTTTAAAATCCATAAATATAAAACATCAATAAAAATTGACCACTTACACACCTAATAAAATTTTATGATTAATGATTTAGAGTTTTAAGAAAAAATCTTACATCACTATACCCATGTATCTAAGTGAGAATTTTTTCCAGTATATTCGGATTCTCTTATTCCATGTTAAGTATTCATCATCTCTCACATGAATACATTCTAGTCATATACTACTTTAACAACTTACTTTATAACCTCTGGAAAATAAATATAAAAAAGAGTGAGTTGAATTCCTCAATAAGGGTAAACATATGCATTTAAATTTGAACATCATCAGTGAAGACAAGAATAAAATAATTGTATGAGAACATATTCAAAGTGAATGATCATTACATAGGAGAATTCATACCCATAAAATAGTGGATCATTAAATATATGATAGGGAATAATTCATCAACAAATGAAACTATCAAAATAATCAATAATCATGATCCTTGTTACGTTAATCTTGAACAAAATAAAAAAAAACCATAGCAAGCATTGAAAAAATGGTATGTTTTAACATTTTATTCATTAGTAGTGTTCACTCATGTTATAAATAACTTGGACCTAGTTAATGTTTTAGGAAAAACTATCTTGGTTAACTCCCTCCTTGTGGTCTTTAGAAATAATGAACATTACCCAAATAATTAGAGAGTAATATCAGGTTCGCCTATCGTATAATCTATATCGGGATCACACAACATAATAAGATATTTCAGGATCAACTATCATCATCAATAATGTCCATGTAATGTAAATGAATATAGAACATGGGATCCTACAATTATTATTATTAGTTTTCTTTAGTTTAACTATAATTCCTTTATATCTTGTTATACCCAAGGATAGTAAATTGGTATAATGATAATCACATCAAAATATTTATCAAAATACATCCATAGAAAGAATATGGATGGTATAATAAGGTCATATTTTCAGGGATTAAGGGGAATAATTAAAGTATATTAAAATAGATTAAAATAACTTTAAAATATCATATAAAAAATTTAATTGGGAACAAAAAAAATATTTTTTTGGGTAATTTTTTATTAAAATAATGAGAATATTAGGAAAAATATTTTCATTAAAAAATATCCATGTAAAATTATAAAGTGATATTAAAATAAAATAATGGTTATTATGGAAAGAAAATCCATTCATCTCATAAAATTTAAAAGTAAACATTCTTTCCAAGCTTTTATAAAGAGAACAAAAAAATACTCATTACAAAATATTAAGATGTTTTCTTTCAAACCTTTAAAAAAAGGGCCAAATATCAATAAAAACAACTTTAGGATATATTTTACATTTATAAAATAAAATTAATGAAATAATATAATGAATTTAAAAAAATGTTTTAGTAAAAAAGACTTGAAAATTTTGAAAAAACATTTTTTAAGAAATACCCCTTTATGACCTTTTAAAAACAAAAACCATTTGAAATAATGAACATGAGAAGGAACATAAAATACCTTGAGTATAGAAAGAGTCATGGTATTATATGTCAAGATAAAGTGTATACAAAATATAAATAAATACATTTGCATTAATAAAAACATATCTGAAAGTAGGAAGTTTGATATTAGAAACTCTTGAAACATGATTAATTCTTGAATCAGACATCGTAATCATGGAAAAACAATGTCAATAGAGAAGTGTTATAACATAATAAAAGGAAATTGAGTTATTCCAAGAGTCCCATCATTATTTTTATGCACATTAAATCCTATATAATAGATATATTTTATTTTTTAATTATTTAAGAAACTTCTATAGGTTTATTATCTTACATTAAATAATTTATTTTATTTACTTTAGTGACATATTTAATTACTTAATCAGTTAATTCCATGTCCTATGTTCTGATAATATTCAGTTCATATTTACAAAATGACTTCGTTATGTTGACTATGGTCAAAGAAGAAATTGTTTAACCATATATAGTGTAATAATCAAGAAATAGTTATCATTTTTATAAATTGAATACAATTTAAGAAACATTTATCAATGGAATACATGAAAAAAGAATCACTTCTCTTCATGGATGTGGCAATCCACACGTATGGACAAACAACACTATCATTTTACAACATATAGAAGGTTAAGATAATAGATGATATATTTTATTTAAATAATGGTATTTATTTTATTAATATAATTTATATATATTAAATCTACCGTAATAAGTATCCATTAGAGGGGGTGGAAAAAAATTAACACATTGCTTCATGGATGAGGTTTTCAACATGTATGCATGAATAATGTTTTTTGTTCCTAATTGATGAAAAAGGAGAGGAAACATTATTTTATCATAATAAAAATAAAATTTAAGTATAGTTATTATAAATATTTTATTATAACATTATTTATTAAGAATATTTTAATGAGGTAAAAGAATAATTAAAATGAAAATTCTTAGTTAAGAGTTATACCTATTATTCAGAAAACCACCTTTGGCTTACTCCTTAAGACTTAAAGGATGGACTTTTAATTAGATCAGAGACTCCAGGTCATGAATCAGATGTTTTGTAATGTTTTTGGGTATGGAACTGTCTGATCTAGATTGATAAAAATGTGTGAGGAAGTGTGTAGTTTAGGTTCCCTTTTATATGTGAGGGGAGGGGAACCCTTTGAATTAATTAAAGTGTTAAATTAATATAAATGTATTTTCATATAGAGGTAAGAAATAATTATATATTTATATAATATAATAATGATGATCCCTAATTTTCTTATTAAAAATAATTTTGAAATGTTTAGGTGATTTATTAAAGCTTATCTCTTAGTTTTAACCCACGTCAACCCTTTTGACCATTGTTGTGATATCAAACTTTTTTAGTCTTTAGTTGTCATGAATGTTACTATAAAAGGGAAAGTGACCAATAAGTAAGAAAAATTGAAATTATATACCATATCACATTCAATTACATATACATATATATAATATTTATATTAATTTTAAATGATTAAATAATATATTATTTAACAAAATATACCATTATCTTCATTTTTAAGACTATCCACATAGTTTGACTTGAATGATATCAAGATAGTAAAATAATTCCAATGTAAACATCTAACACATCAATAATATGATATATATATATATTAAAATTTTTATAACTCAATAATTCATCTAAATGTTATTAATCTTAATGTTTTTAAAAACCATTTACTTGATTTTTCTACTACTTGAACAAGCACTATGTCAGTGTTGCGTAAGAACTTGAGGCAAATATTTCGTCACTAAAAATTAATAATAAATTAACATGATAAAATATTTTTGTAATATCTAAAATAAATTTTTATAACTGAAAATAAAATATCTTTATCAATATGAAAAAATATTATACATATTAAAACAACGAGAGTGACACTTTGTTTTTATTATTTAACAAATAAATATTAAGGTCACTATCAAAGTAAAATGTAACAATGTTTCCATATCATTTAATATTTGATGAATATGGTAGAATGGAACTCATACAATAGTAATAGGTCTTCTGTAAGACAGATTTTTAATTCTTTATCACATTATTTTTAACCTTAATTATCTGATTTACCTTTACTAAGGTGACAAATATTACCATAGTTACTATTCATAATGAAGAAAATAATGATTTAATATTTTTAAATTTTGTGAATTTTTATAAAAAATATTTAATTTTTTTTAAAAAAAATCAATTTCTATAAGTGGTATATATTACTTTTAAATAAACTAGAAAAATATGATGAAGAATAGTTTTCTAGGAAAACACATTTAATGTAAAAATGTTTATATAATAGAACTAATCATAATGTTGATTCTAATGAAATTAATTTGATTATTTTTATTGAAAATTAAGTTTTCAAATGTTTAATCCAATTCATGAAATTTAATTTTAAAATATATTAAAATAAAATACACTTTTATTTAAAATCAGTATTTTCCATTATTCACTGAAAAATCAATATTTTTTTGAAAAAACCAAAAAATTAACCCTTTTGAAATTTTGATAGGATGATTTAAAAAATTATATAATTTTATTTAATATTATTTATTTAATTTTAATAAATTAAAAATAATATTATCTCAAAAAAGTAATAAAAACCATTTTTGAAAAAGCCTTTTTTTTGGAGAATAAAATAATTTTTTAAAACAAATGTGTTCCATTTTATAATGAATTAATTAATAAATTTGTATTGAGTAGAATCTATATATATGTATATAAATTATAATTTGGTTACTCATATTCATGTATTCCAATTAAATGGATAAGTTATAACAAAAATATTTAAAATAATATTATTTTGTGGTTTTCTTATGCATGATATTGCATGTCATATATTCTATCGAACATAATCTACTTTTCAAAACATAGGGTATTACATAATTCATTATATATCTATATTAATTTAAATTATTCTCATTCAATGATATATAATTTATATTAATGTGTTAAAAGTGTATCTTTTCAAACTCACCAACCCTTTTGGCGATCCTAGTCTAAATAAACTTGAATTGATCCTTTTGATCAGACAGTAGATCCTTTTGGAGATTATTATCTATAAAAGGAGATCCAAATAGATATTCCATGATAACAAAAGGTATTATATCATTACTATAGATTAAGGAATGATTTTATGGATTCCTACCATAACTAGGACAATGGAAAGCCTCAACTATTTCCATAGAATAAATAGAAATATATTTTCCATTCACTTTTGACCGAACTATATCTACAACCCGAGAAAATAGAAACTGAGAATTTCTATAAAACACATAGAATTAATTTCCAAAAAAACTTTAGTTTTATTTACATCAAATATGTATTCACATTTCCCATAACTCAACACTTTATTTAATTGAATATTTATAACATTCAACAAAGAAAAATTGATAGATGTTCGAGGAAATTTCCATCATTCTCCACTACTCGACTTTTCTTATTTAATATTCATAACATTCCATAACCACCTCTCATAGAATTTCCAATACTCATAAATGAAATAATGATTGGATAACATAAGATTTAGGGTTTTTATTTGGGTGAAGAATAGTGTAATATCCAATCTATTTCACGGTTTTTTCCACTTAGTGTTTTTTATTTGATCCTTTTTTGTGGGAAATTATCTAAAGTTTGTGGATATATATTTTTAATAATAAACATCAACTTAGGTTGATAAGATATTTTAAAAAATGGAGAATATCAACACAGGGACCAGTTTGGGGATTCTGTTTGAATTAGTGGAGTCCATGTATAAATGGGTCAAGTGTTACCAAGGGTTCTTGGTAAGTTGAGAAGCCTTAGAGGGGGTTAAGGTTTTTATAAGGAAATTGGGATAAAAGCACTCTGCAAAATAACTACATTCCATGTAATTGTATTACATTCCTTATAAATGTTTTTAGGAACATGTTGTGAATGGTTACAATCCATGAACTGATTCATGACATGAAGACAGTACATGTCATGTAATGATATTACATGGCGTGTAATTATATTATATGTCATGTAATTATATTACATGTCATGTAATTATATTGTACATCATATTGTATTTTATAGAAATAAATAATAATATGAGGTGATCAGTTTTTCAGAATATACCTCTAAAAAGAAATACAAGATAAGTAACCATATTACATGCCATGTAATTACCCAAGAAGAAAATTTAAAGGGTATCTTGCGGCTGGTTTTATATACACGTCATGTGGAACACTTTCTTATCAACCCTATGGTGGATTACAATAAATTTTGAAGTGCCTATTTTAATTTCAGACACCCCTATCACACATCTAATACATGTTAAGTGGTTTAGGTTATTCTTTACCTTCCATCCCCTATTTCTCTAGTCATTGTGGTGTAATCTTTTGACTGTGGTCATTATTGGTTTTGATATTGATCAGTTTTTATGTAGGATACTTCTTGAGATAATCTGAACCTTCTTCCTCATGAGCATTTTCTATTGGAAACATTGGATTATCATCAGTTAAACAAACGTGGTCTATAATTCAAGCCTATGATTTAATAATTATCTAGTATGTGCAATATTGAAACTATGACTATATATGTGTGCTTGAATTAATTACAGAATAAATTGAATTTTTCTTGGATCCCCTTAGGATCAAATTCTTTATTGACATAGTTTGTGGATACCATTTAGGTGAGCGAAGCCTTGATTATAAATGACTTTTTAATGGATTAAAGTGTGTATGACATGGAATTTGTGTGATTTTTGGATATAGATTCACCTTATCTTGGACTGATTATTGAAGTGATTGAAATATTTTTGGTTTAAGACCAAAGTATTAAATTAAATGGAAAATATAAATATAAATAGAAATTTCTTAATTAACCATTTATGATATGATATTGTGATATCATTATTGTTATGACATGTGTTGTGATAAATGTTAGGATGCTCATATAGTGTGTTGGCCCAGATGACATAGTGAAATGATTATATAGAGAGATATTCCCAGTGACACATGTTAATATGATTATATACCTAGCTTGACCATCATAAATTCTAAAATGAGTATATTATAGGATCGTTCATGATAAATGCTGAAATGGGCATATATCATTATCAGCACTGAATAATTACTCAAATTATCATATAACGGGTTTTCACATAGATTTTTTTGATTTATACCATGGTTATAACATTATGTTTTACCATTGTTATATTATTGAGGTTGTAATAGTTGTGATAAATTCTTAGAGACATTTCTACATGATTCAAATGTAGGTTATGTTTTGTTGTGTTTATATGGATTTGGTTAGCATGGTCGTCAGACATGCTCAATGATATTATATAATTGAGCTGATGTGGGTTGATGTGGAATAAATTAAATTGCTTAAATTATTTAATACAAATGTTAATTACTTTATTTAATACACTTATTATCAAAATGGTTATTATTAGACATAGTGGTGTTGATCTACTAATTTATACTCACACTATATTCGGGTTACCGTTTGATACCTGAGTAGAATACATAGATGTAGGTTTGGACTAGGGAAAAGGACCTTACTGTTGATTGTATTTTCCAGAGGGGATGGAGTTTGGAGATGGGATTGACATGGGGTTAGGGACTTGGGAATTTGAGTCTGTATTTGTGTCTATTGGTATTTTATTTTTATTATTTCAATAATGAAATTTATTTATATTCCAGCACATCATTACATTATTCCTTTATTATTTATTAGATTATTCATTTGGATTTTATTGTTTCTATTCCTCCATACTATATGGTTTCTATTATTTATGTACTATGATATTTATTATTACTATTGGATTGTTTCTCTATGTTTCAACTTCTAACTAGGTGTTATAGTCTCCCCAATATACATTCACACCCACACTAGAAGTTGGTGGCCTCTGGAATACGGGGAGGCATGCTTGAGGTCTCATTACTATTCCATTTTGGCCTTTTGAAAGAGTTCTGGTTTAGGGGATGTAACAATGTTGTATCAGAGGGTATAGTATTTATTTACATTTACTTACTATTTGATAAAGGTATAAAGGAGACATGGATGTGTCGGGACTTGGTATCAAGTTTTTTCATGGGAGTAGTTAACCCATGTATGAGAGAAACTCTGAGACCCTAGGGGTAGATTATTGATTATATTGTTTTCTTATAATAGTTGATTTTATTTAACCCTAATTTATTCACATGTTGTGTGAGGTTATTGTTTTATTATGTTATTAGTTCTTGATATTTATACTCATGGTCTGGTATGGGGATGGATGAGTATGCATGCATCATAATGGGCATAAAGGGACATATGTCGACATACATTGTTCATGATAGGGACACAGTTATTGTCATGTGATATATACTTTCCTATTGAAATGTGTTATGAGATACCTATTATATATGTGAAATGAAATAAATTAATTGAAATTTCATGCTACAACACTTATAGTCCATGTTTAGAGAGACAATGATTTAGCGGTTCTCTATGGTTTTCAACTATTCAGGTAGACCCTGTTGTTATAGCCACTACTCAAGGGAGTGTGTTTTTATTGTAGATAAAATGCCTCATCACCATATTGAAATTGTGATTATAGAGAGTGGAAATTATCATGATCTTAATATAGATGAAGTCAATATTCCTTTAGTTCTTGAGGATCAAATGAATGTTCAGCTTCGTGAAAACTTTTTTAGGGTCATTCGATCCACGAAAAGAGAGACTCTTCACACTGTGACTTCAATTTCTAAGCAGATGAGAGAGTTCCATCTGCATCATACACCTATGTTTACTATTGAGGGAGGCCCCCAGGAAGCCGAGTCCTAGATATAGTCTGTCTAGACAATCATTAAGCATCTTTAGACACCTGTAGATATGAGGGTGAAGCTTGATGCATATATTCCTTGTGGATCAGTCATGAATTTGTGGGACATTCTTGAGTAAGTAGGGAAGAAGTATGAGATATCTTGTGAGGAATTCAAGATGAATTTCCGAATCAATTTCTATCCTAATATTTTGAGGGATGAGAAGGTTTGTGAGTTTATGCACGAGACGTATAAGTGCATGTCAGCACTGAACTGTCCTAAAAATTTCATCAACCTACACTACTTTTCACCTTCTTCAGTAGATTATGAGATCTCCAGGGAGAGACATTTTAAGGATGATCTTTTCTATGAGATCAGGTCACAGGTGAACTTGTTCTATCTGAGAAGCTTTGTATATGTGATAAATCAGACACTCATCATGGAAGGGAATATGAGGGATCCCTTGAGAAGTGGATAGGATGTTTCAGCAAGGAAAAATATAAACTCTTATTCTAGTGGAAACATGTATCGCTATGATAGTTTTTTTAATGGAAGTAGTGGTCAGAGCAGTCAGGGTAGTGGGAATCCATCTCAAAATCATGTTCCATTACAATGATATCAGTGTGTCAAGATGGGCCACAAACAACCTCATATTATTTATCCTGATTTAGAGTATTGTTTTTGCGGAAGGGTGGTCCTCCTATAGAGGTTTTTAGGGGATTTTCACAAAATATTAGTGGAAGGAGAACATTACAAATACCAGAGTATGGGAAGGACTAAGCTACTTCTCAATAGATAGGTAGCTAAATTTCCACATGATTTTCAGGTTGATGTAGGGAACGTGGTACCACAATGAATGAATGAAATACTAGGAAAATGGTATAACTTAGTGGAGTCAGGATGAAGCCCAATGAAGAGGGGATTGTTTAGCTTCATGTTATGTAGACTACTCTGGCAAGTGTGGTTGTAGGACCATCTATCATTATATGTATGATTATTATATCATCTACACATGATCGTGTTTTCTTTGACATATAATAATTAAAGTTCTTTTTTATATACTATTTTTGTAAATGGTTTGGTCATGGATTTAGAAAGATTGTATGGTGTATTGACCATCGACACACCATTTGGAGTGCATTCAGAGAATATCAAAGGTTACAAGGCATTTTTTCTAGAGATAAAAGGTTACCATTTCTTTTGGAAACTTTTCATGTTTGAAATTTTAGTTTTCTATTTGATTCTTGGGTTGGATTTTTTATTTCTATACTAAGATAGTATCGACTGTTAATGTAGGAGAGTTACCTTTTTATCTCTAGAAGGATGAATCTACTCTCAACAGAGTGAGTGGGATCTTTAGGATGGTCATGAAATCCCAATTCAGTGAAGATTAGATTGTCTCATGGATCAAATAGCATGTATTTATCTAGAATATTAGTGAATTTAAAAGGATTATTTTACACCAACTGTAGAGTATTTTCATGATGTCCTTCCTAACATGTTCTGTGGCTTACTACATGAGTGAGAGATCATGCTTATGACCGAGTTGGTACTACGAGCAGGGCTAGTTCCTATCCTACCTTATATAATGACATATGTAAATCTTTGAGATTTGAAAGTTCAGTTGGAATATCTTGAATCGAAAGGTTTCATATGGACAAGTATATCTCTTTAGGGTTCTCCAGTTCTCTATTCCATGAATGATGATGGGTCTTTGTGATTACATTAGGATTATAGAAGATTTAACTTGATGAAAGTTAAGTATTGGCATCCCCTTCCATGCAATGATGAATTTTTTATCAGTTGAGAGGTGCTCATATTTTCTTCAAAATATATTTGAGATCAGGACACTTCCAGTTGTGCGTGAGACCATCATACATACCTCATATTTTTTATGAGAAGGTTTGGATTTAATGAGTTTGTAGTGATACAATTTGGTTTGACTAATGCACCAGAGATATTCATATCCATGAAGAATCAGATCTTTCAACCTTTTCTAGACTAGTTTTTGGTGGTTTTTGTTGAGGGTATATTTTTTTTACTCCCAGTCAGAAGAAAAACATGTCAAACTTCTTCACATTGTACTAATTAGTTTTGGGAGAGAATCATCTTTACACCAATCTAGCCAAATTCAGTTTATAGTTTGATAAAGTGAAATTTCTTGGAAATTTCATTTCAAAGGAAGGAGTTTTAGTGGACCCAAAAGAAAGTTACAATATGGGTATATTTGGAGAATCCTAATAATGTCTTTGAGATTTAGATCTTTCTTGGTTTAGCAGGTTATTATCAAAACTTTATCCATGAATTTTCCCATTTTGAAGAACCAATATCAAGGCTTACCAATAAATTAGGGAAGTCTGTTTGGTTTCATGATTTTGATAGAGTTTCACATTAGCTAAAATGAAGGCAGACCAAAACACCTATGTCTGATAAATCCTATAGATGTACTGTGATGCATCCAGAGTTGGACTGAGAGCAATTATAATGTTGGAGGATTGAGTGGTTTCTTACAGCTCCTGGTAGCTGAGACCTCATTATAGTTATTTTCCTACCCATAATTTGGTTTTAGTAATAGTGGTACATGACATGATACGTTGGAGACATTATCTCATGGTTGAGAGGTTTTTGGTATATACACACTACAAGAACCTCTAGTACATCTTTTCTCAGCAGGACCTAAACCTTCATTTGGGGAGGTGGGTCAAGTATTTTTAGTTTTTCAACTTCATGTTGGCTTATAAATAGTGAAAGGGAAATTTTTTGTTGATGTATTGAGCTAAAATAAATATAAAAAGGATGTACAAGAGATTTGTGAAGAGAGGTAGGTAATGACCCTCTTTATAGACATGCATTTAGATGTTCAAGAGACTTAAGGATGGGTAGCTCTTACTTATACATCTATTATAACTTCTATTTTAGAATAGACCAAAACTGACTAGTTTTCTAATTTAGAGGTATTATTTATGATAGAAAAATTATATGGTGGGGATACACCATTACGATTGTCTCTTAGAAATGGAAGTTATTTCCTTTTCCTTGGCTGGGTATGGGTTTCTACAGGATTGTATGTAAAGATAATGAGAGAGTTTCATTCTTCTAGATGAGAATTACATCACGGTTGGACAAAGATGTATCATGATATTTGTATAAAATACTAGTGTTCATGAATGGGGAAGGAGGTAGGAAGATTTTTGTCAATATATTTCACATTCTAGAAGATGAAAGACGGGCATTAGAGGCCAGTTGGGATTTTATATCATTTTCTCATTCCTGAGTGGAAATGCGATGATTTCACTATTAATGTTTTGATAGGATTACCCATGAAAACCCATATGAATTATGATATTTGGGTGATTATATATTTAATGAAGAGTACATCCCAATTTTCATCTTCTAGGGAGACCATAACAGTTGATGATCTGGTAAGTATTTACTTGCGTGAGGTAGTTTGGTTGCATATTGTTCCGAGGAGTACTATTTTAGAAAAATATCATTGTTTCACATAAACTTTTTGGTGGGTTATTTATAAGGATCAAGGATCATATGTTTTATTGGGTATAACCTATCACCCTCAGACTCATAGGCAATATAATAGGAATATTTATATTTTGGAGGATATGTTACGAGCTTGTGTTTATAATTTTTTTGGTTCGTGGGAGTAACATGTGAAACTTATTGAGTTGTCATATAATATTAACTTTTAAGCATAAATACAAATGGAACCTTTCAAATGTTTTTACTTAAGTTCTTATTGTTTACCTCTTTCTTTACGAGTGGCAGGCGAGTTTGTGCTTGTTGGGCTTAGTCTCGTATAGAAAATGTATGAGAATGTTTAGTTGATTAGACAAAGGTTGGGGATCATGTAGATTGGGTTGGAACATTTTGATGAACATCCAAGATGACCTATGGAGAATGAGGTTGGTCAACATGCTTTCCTTCAGGTGTCTCCTAGGTTGGGGAAATGCCGGATCCAGAAGAAATGTAAGATAACAACCAGGATTTTTTGGTCATTTGAGACAGTGGATAGGGTCGGTCTAACAGCATACTGATTAGCCCTTCCATAGAACTACAGTTCCATGAATGAATTGTTTCACATGGAGGAACTTCAAATATATTATTCATACCCTTATCATGTGATAGACATAGAAGAATCCGATCTTATTGATGATGTTTCCTTTTAGGAGCATCCAATATGGATTGTGGACCCTAGTGAGAAGTATCTATAGGGTAGGGAGAATTTTTGGTTCATGTTTTATGGAAGTATGAGTGAGTTCAAGAGGAGACCTAGGAGAGGGAGTATAATATGGAAGAATAGTGTCTTTACTTGCTCACTAATACCCCATAAATATTTTTAGAGCATCTTGAGGTTGATCAGTTATGTGGTGGGGAGGTTGTAAGAGCCTATCATTTTTCAGGTAAATCTCTCTTTGAGTTATTCGTTTAATCCTTTGTTGGGGAAATTAATTAATGTTCATGGATGCCTGGTTAATGGAACAAGCATATACTTGGGTTCTGAGAAAACATAATAAAATCATAGATGATCCATGTGTGGACCAGTTCAGGGATTCTGTATGAATTGATGAGGTCTAGGTATAAATGGGTCACATGTTACCAAGGGTTCTTAGTAAGTTGAGATGCCTTAAAGGGTGTTTGGGGTTTTATAAGGAAATCAGGATGAAAGGCTATATTAAAAATAGTTACACTCACTGTAACTATAATACATAACATGTAATTATTTCATGACCCATTTCATGAACATTTATAGGTCCTAAGCCGATTCACAACACGAATAGAGTACATGTCGTGTAGTTATATTAAATGTCATTTAATATTCGATTGGAAAAAATAATAATTTTAAGAGATGGATATTTTGATTCATCCCTCTTAAAAGAAATAAATTATGTGAAATTGTAATACAAGTTGTGTAATTTTCCAAGAAAAAATATTAAAGGGTACTATGCGACTAATTTTCCACTCACCTCACTTGCAATTCTTTACTTTTGATCATAGTGTAGCTTCATGTGATTTTGGAGCACCTCTCTTAATTCAAGAAGTTTCAATCATGCATCTGATCCTCGATAAGTGGTTTTGGTTTGTTTTTACCTTCTATCCCATTATTTCTCCATCCATTTCAGTGTAATATTTTGAACATTGTTGTTGTTCATTTTGATATTGATCAGTATTGATCTAGGTTCCTTCATACGATCATCTTCACCTTCTTCATCATATAGGTTTACCATCAGATGTATTGGCTGATCATCAGTTAAAAGTAGGGGGACTAAAACTTAACCCAATGGTTTAATAATTATTGAGTATGAAAAAATATTACAACTCCTCTAACATACATGCACCTGAATTAATTAAATGAAAAATTGAATTGTTCTTGAAGTACCTTTTTATCCAATTGGTTATTGACATATATTGTGGCTACCATTCAGGTGAGAGAACCCTTAATTACAAATGAATTGTTTAATGACATAAAGTGTGTTTTTCATGACATGATATTTGGATGATTTTTTGATATAGATTCACCTTGTCTTAACCTAATTATTAAAGTAACCGACATGTTGTTAGTTTTGGACCAACAGATTACATTAAAAATTAAATTGAAAGATAATTGATAATTTTTATAACTATCCATTAGTGATGTGATATTGTGATTACCTTGTTTTTATGACATGTGTTTTGATAAATACTCTAATGCTTATATGGGTCATTGGTCTGGTTTACACGATGAAATTCTTATTTAGCGAGCTATGCCCAATGAACATGATGAAATGCTTAAATACAAGGCTTAGCCTTGAAAAATGATGAAATGATTATATACCAGGCTCAAAGTAGATAAATCTTGAAATTATTATATTCTGGGTTCGACACATGATTATATAGTAGGTTATGACCCATATTTGTATGATTTATACGTTGTTTATTGGGTTATATTTTACCATGATTATATGTTTGATATTAGCAGGGTTGTGAGACTTTCTCAGAGACATTTTGAAATGGTGTTGAGGTAGGTTAGGTTTTACCATATTTATATGGTTATGGTTAGCATGGTTGTGAGAAATTTTTAGAGATATTTCAGCATGAAGCTGAAGCAGGTTGATGCGGTATTATTTTAATTGCTTAATTAATTAATACACATGTTTATTTCATTAACATATAAAATTATTATCTGATTTGTTATGTTTAGTCAAGGTGGTGTCAACCTTATGAGTTATAATCAAACCTTATTCGGGAATCTGTTTGGTACTAAAGTAGATTACATGGATTCTTGTTTAGACAAGGTAAAAGGACCTTTGGTTGATTGTATCTGTTGGATGGGCTGGAGTTTGGAGATGAGTCCAACAAAGGGTTTAGGATAGAAGACATTGATACTTTATTTTACTATAATATTATTTTATTTGTATTTTTTCTAACATGAAATTTAGTTACATTCGATCATTTTATTACATTATTCCTTTACTATTTATTGGATTATTTAGTTAGATTTTATTGTTGGTATTCCACTATCCTATATGGTTTCCATTATTTCCGCACATTGATACTTATTATTGGTATTGGACTATTCTGTTGTGTTGTAACTCTATAATTACAGGGTATAATCTCCCCACTATACATACCACACCCCTGATTCTAGTTGAGAGACAATGGAAAATGAGGATGCGTGCTTGAGGTCTCGTAACAAACCCATTTCTTCCATGTGAGATATTATTGTATCGAGGGATGTTACAAATAGAAGTATTTCTAAAGGTTCTCAAATGAGTGGGTTTTATGAAAATATTGATAAAAATTATCTAAAATATTATGAAAGAATAATATTTCCATGCATCACTTTAGAGATGTGTCACATGATGTTTTTAAATAAAATGAATATACATTAAGAGGTAAAAAAACTCTATTCTCTCAACAGCAACTTAGGTAGACAAATTAATTCATATAAATAAATTCTTAAGTTTGTCTTTTGAGAAATTTGGATAGTTGAAAAAATTACTTAAATTAAAATAATATTAACTCTATTTTAATGAAATAAAATGCTTCAATAGGAATTGAATTTTCCAATAAATCATTTAACGTATTTTTTATATCAATAAATTCACATTAGATATCACCCTTTTGTGTGTGATCTTATAAAAAGTAATGTAATAAATATATATGATTTATTATTGGATAGAGTATCAGATTCTTAGAAATGTTGATAGCTCTAGAATTATGACATTTAATTGGCACATGATAAAAATGAAATCTAAAATCTATCAAAGTATACTTCATCCACAACACTTGCACACAACAACTTCCATCTATAATTGGTTCAAATTTAGTAATTGACCACAGATCTGAGTGTTATTTCTTACTTAAACAAAAAATTAATGATTTGTATAAAAATTGGTAAGTTTATAAATTAAATTTTCTATCTAACATAAAAAATCTCAAATTAGCATCAGAATTTAAGATCAATTCAATTCTATTAGTCCTTTAAACAATTAAGAAAGAGAAATAGTTCCTTTTAAATAAATTAAATAAAACACCTTGACCCATCCATCTTGAATGAAGTTTGAGTGGGGAATACTAAAAGACCCCATGTGCACCACCATGTATTATAGAGGCTGAAAACTAGTGGAGAGGGCCTAAAATAGTCATGGGGAGACTATGCCCTCAAAAATGATTCCCAATGATCATTACCAAATTTACTAAAAATTCAGCAAAACCCATCCATATTTTAGACATCCTAAAAACCAATAGGCCTAAATTTGGGAGCCCACTAGACCCTCACTATATAAAATATAAAATAGGATACTATGTATATGTTGCATAAAAACAAAAAAGAGTGGAAACAACCAATAAAAAATTGGAAGGTATCACTTATAGTAAAGGTAATCCGGCCAGTACATGCTGACAATAAATAGAAATAAAAACACTATCCTTAGGCTCAAAACTCTACCATATTTCCATGTCCATGAACACCATGACATATTATCATATACGATGACATCATATCTACATGATACATGTTTCTTGAAATAAAACATGAAGCTATAACCACATACACCTGAACCCATGCCATGTATGTGAATATAGGGTGGGTGCAATGACCCAGTAGGTATTCCCAGTTCCTCAACAATGATGAGTGTTTTCGTGATCCAAAGAATGTGTATGAAATATATATTTGAAGAGTGTGGTCATTATAATGAAACTCATCCACACATAAATATGTCACACAATGCATATACAAGCATAATTTATTCGACACAATGTTAATATCCACCTTGCAACACAACCCACATAGTACCTGATTCAGTTCCATTCTGAAATCTATGTTCTTTCATGATCCATACAATACCTTCCATAGAACCATACAGGAAAGAACATCTATTAGTAACCCTATAATGCATGTATCCATTGTCCCTCTCACTTAGGTCATGACCTCAAAAAGTACCCCAACCCATCCCTATATACAATGGGATGTCCATCATGTTACCCTGACACATCCCCGTAGGTTCTAGGGAGGTCATCAATCACACCAACCCATCGTCATAGGTTATAGGGAGGAAACTACCAGTAATACTAGCCCATCCCCATATGTTTTTGGGAGGCTAATTATAAATTAGTCGACCCATACCCACGTGTTAGGGTGAGGTTATGAGGAAGTACCCCGAACCATCCCTTCACACATAGGGAGGTCACATCAAGCATAAGGCTAGTAACATAGAAAATAGAAACCATATAACACAGCCCATCCAACAACACACCAACACATTTTTAGGGCACCAGTCCCTATGTACTTAGTCCCACATGCATGCATCCTCTTAGGTCCCTTAGACATGTCCAACTATCTTGTGGTTCATCACTTCTATCATGATCAACCCACCCCATTGGTACCGTGAGATTTTTATTCATGACACACAACTCATGATATGTGAAAGAAGATATACTATTATTGGAACAAAAACATAAACAACCATTTAAAAAGAGACACATCAAGGCTAATGTCTCCTACAAAAAACATTCCATTAGATGTAATTTTAGGGCCTCACTATCGCTACCTCATCCCACCCAATCTCAAAATTAACTTAGGCATCCCTATTTGGAATAAAAAATCTAGAAAATTAATTATAATAATTTATAATTTTTTAAAAAAATTAATATAAAACAGGCCCAATACCTCAAAACTCACCAAAAAATTCCATAAATTGACCCAAGGTTTGTACCAACCTTCAACCGACCAATGAGGACCTACCTCACCCATAAATTTCATGAAATTAATTAATTAATTAACTAAAACCAATATTAAAAATTAGAATAACTTGATAAAAACACATTAGGAAATCCCTTGATGTTAAAATTGTGAGAAACTGGGTGTTTTCTACACCCAACACAGCACTGAATCCATGACTAGAAAATTAAAAATCTATAAATATTAATTATAGGCCTATTTAACTGATATTTGTTAGAAAACATTATAAAACTCAACAAGAAACATAACTTACTATGAAGAGTGAGTGATAAATTAATTTGAATCATTTTTTATATCCTCTATAAGCCGTAAAAGAAAGAACTGTAAGGCATAATGATTTATCCAAGGTCCTAGGAAACCATCAATCCAAAACCTATCCAAATCAAATTAAATTCATTGAAGAATAGAGGATGAGAATAAGGGGAAGAAATGTGGAAAACATACCTTTAAATATAACATAGAGTCCCTCTATAATCACCTGAGTCAAAGGCACACAAAGGGAGATCAAATAAGGGATATCCCTGTAATTTTTATAAATACAGGAGAATAAAAGCAAGGGGGTTACTAGAATGAAGCATAAAAAAGACCAAAATTCTCCTCACTAAAATGTGGTTTCCTAGAACACACGTGTTTGCTAGTAGGGTTCAACAGTGAGATAGTGGGTTCAGATAGTCTTCCTAGAACACTTTACCACCCACTGGCTGGCCGATGGTAGCTCACTGGCCAACCAGTTCACCGAGACAATATATTGACCCTTACTTTTCAAACATAAATATTACATATTTTATATTAAAATCCAATACATTTCATAAATACATGTCAAGGATTACAAAGAATAAGTGTCATTTGAGTCTGAAAAAATAGTCTTCTTATTTCATGAAATATTTTCAACATCTCCCACAAATATCTTCCCATTTTGTACTCTTTATAGAAACACCCTACTTAGACATTTCTTTATAATGTGGGGAAACAAAACATAAGAAAGGATGAGATCATATTCTCAGTAAGGGTAAATATGGGAGATATTAATTGAAGAATATTTTAAAGTATATGATAAGAATATATTCATGAGATCATGACTATAACTTACAAATTTCATACCCAATATACAGTGGATTATAAACAAGATTCATTGCATAAAACTTTATCATTTCCAAATAGATGTTTGATAAGAGTGAGAAATAATCATAAATAAATATTGATCTATAAGATAATGTTATAAAATTGAAACATCATAATAACTATAAAAAAATTTCTTATCTCATGGTTAACTAGTGAGATCATAAAATCATAATGAATCAGGAATCAACAATTATTTCCCATATCGTAATTCATCATGAATCAAGACCAATTTCACATAGTGGATCAGGAACATCGACTAATTCTAATAGTGGATCAGTCACATTGCCTTATTTTCTATAGTTATCTAATGAGATATAAAACATTACCCAATTAATTAGAGTGCTATATAATTATATACCCACCCATCACATAATTAAAACCATACATATGTATACCACAAGATAATGGTGCAAAATATAAAAAAATATGTTTTTTTTGAAAAATACATCTTTAAGCATAAAACTTGATTTATATTCTTATCTCATGACTAAAAAATATATTATATGATTGTTAAATAAGTTTATTTAATACATAATATATAAATTTCATGAAAATGTTTCACCAATAGTGATAAGTTTAATTTATTTTTATAAAAACACATCGTACGGATGAAAATAGTTTTTCAGAAAAACATCTCTTTTAAATTAAAATTATTTTATTTCCATTTGTAATAAATTGACAACCCATGAATTTATTTTAGAAACATGTAAACCATAAATTTTACCAAAAAAATAATCATATTCACTATCTCCAATTTATTAGCTACATTATGTGATATAATATATTACAGTACATTGAGACATGGAGTTTTTTGTATCACAAGTTATAAAAAAAATTTATTTTTAAATGAAATTTATCATAAAATCTAAGGGTGTTACATTCAACCTCCCTTAAAAATTAATTTTAACCTAAAAATTATATTACTTTGATTAAAATAAATGTTGATATATATATATTTTATTACATGATTATTTTGACAATTATATTCTTTGATTTTTTGATTCATCTAAAGAACATTAACCAGATGAGTAGTATTATTTCACAGAAAATTATCTCCACAATCAATGATTTCTATCAGTTGTTCTTCATAAAGATGAACTAGATCCAGTAGTATGACCCATGATTTTAAACATCTGAACGATCATCTTTGTACTATTTAAGGACATATGTATGTAGCACATCATGAACTTGAGATATATTTATTCGATGCACAAAATGATAAGTTACTGCCCCTACTCGATCAAGAATATTGAATTGGGAAATATACCTAGGTATCGGAATTCACTTGTTTCTAATTCCCACAACCTTATTCTATATAGAAATTCATAGAAATACCTTCTCCCAAACTTCTAAATCTTGATCACGCCAATGATTATAAGTATAACTTTTTTTTGACTGTGACCTACCTTGACTTGATGTTGATTGAATCTAAATATCTCTATCATTTTTCAGCAATCTAGGTCCCAATTAATTTATTTCCCTAACTTAATCCTATCACATTAGAGTTATACACTTATTTACATAGATTTACCCATAAGGATGCATCTAAATCCTTGAATTAATGATATTATTGTCAAAAAACCGATGTAGAGGATGATGTTGATCTCAATGCCTATTAAATTTATAGAATAGGATCTCAGAAAATACTATTGGTTTTTAATGTGTCTCTCAGAATTACCATCCATATAAAGAAGATAAGAAGTACTAAAACTCAACTCTGTATCAAGATCATGCAGAATACATTTTTAAACTTGGTGGTAAACCTCATATCGCGATCAGATACAATAAAATATGGTACTCCATACAACCTTACCACTTCCGTAATATATATTTTTGAAAGTTTATTAAGAGATAAATCTTATATAATGAAAATGAGTGTGTTTGAGTTTTCAAGGTGATCAACTATAAAACAAATACAATTATAGAATTTAGGTGTCGTAGGGAATCTAACGAAGAAATCCACGGTGATGTTTTCCCATTTCCATTTTCATATGGGTGATGGTTGTAAAGTCCCATTATAATTATATCCCTCAGCATTAAATTACTAAAATATTGAGCACTGAGATACAAACTCAATAATATCCCTCTTCATGTTAACTCACAACATAAAAAGTTTCTCATATCTATACATATTCATACTTCCAAGATGAATAGAGAATGAATAACTATGTGCCTCACCCAATATCTCCTTCTTCAAATCTAGTAAGGATGAAACACATAAAAGGTTCCTAATTTTGATCATTCTATAATAATCAAGGCCAAACTCAAGAATATTTCGGAACTTCTTTTGTAGTTACACATATTCCTTAAACACCACTTTAATCCTCACATGTATATACGGTTGAATACTCATTTGAGAAGGTTAATATTTCTTACCTTCCATCAATATATCTAGATACATATATTTAATATCTAGAAATATTGGATCTTTTTTGATCCTCATCATGAATAATATAGCATGATCCTTTGGACTCAAAAGAATCATACAAGTTTTCTCTTTCATAGGGTGGTAATGTATTTTGTAGTAATAATCATTAGTCTCCTCTAACCATCTTCTATAGTGCATATTCAACTATTTTTATTGAATATGAACTTTAAGATTTTATGATAATTATACATATCACATATTTATACATAAAGATAATTTCTCCATATCATTAATTTAAAAATTTCAATAGATTACTCCAAATCATTAGTTGTGTAATTTTTCTCGTGACCCTTTAATTTTTATTAAGTAAAAGTTATAACCATATCATTCTACATGAGAATTCATCCTAGTCCATTCTTGGATGCGTTACTATAGATTATGAACCCATCTTCAGTATAGGGTAACATAAGTATAGGTTCACTGACTATCCTTCACTTATATTCTTTTATTTTTTCCCCACATTCATCTATCCATAGAAACATGGATCTATTCTGAGTTAATTTAGTGAGTGGATTAGAAAACCATGATAAAGTTTCTAGAAATAATCAACAATAACCATCTAAACCAAGGAAAATATTGATATTAACCACCTTTTTTGGTATGGTCCAATGTAAAATAATCCTCACATTTTATATATCCATTGATATTCTTTCTCTTGAAAATATATGACCCAAAAGTAATAAACTTTATAGGCAAAATTCACAGTTTGTAAAATTTTTATATAGGTTCTCCCTCCTTTGGGTATTCAGTACAATAATAACGTGATATTAATAATATTAATTTCTCTTTGAATATATAAGAATATCATCTATAAATATTAACCCAAACAAATAAAGGTAATCCCTAAGGAATCTATTCATTAAATCCATAAAGATAGAAGTGTAATTAGTATGACCATGTGGAATAACTATATATTCCTAATGGTCATACCTTGTATGAAATTCTTTCTTGGGTATATCCTCCTCCTGAAACCTAATTGGTGACATCTAGAATGAATTTTAATCTTTAAAAAATATTGAGCTTCATGAATTTGATAAAATAAGTTCACATTATGGATTAGGGAATAATTGTTCTTGATTACGATATGTTTAAGTTCCCAATAATCAAAATAGAGTCATATTAATCCAGAATTCTTATTAACAAAAGAGCAGGTGCTCCCCAAGGTGACACACTTGGATGAATAAATCCCTTTTATTGATTCTCCTAGAGTTTATTATTCATTATTTATAACTCAACTAGGAAAATTTAATATGGAGTCATTGAAATAGATGTAGTACTAGGTATGGGTTCTATTGGGAACTCACCTTTAAGATTCAATGGAATATAAGGAAAGACTTTGAGAAAGACATTAAAAAACCACACAATAGAAATATCATTGATTTTGAGTTTCTCTCCAACCATATATCATAAACACCCATTATAATAGGAGTCATGACCTATATAATAGATGTTATTTTTATCATAAATTTATATTTAGCATCATATTAATAGATAATCATAGGATAGTTTGGAATATAAAACATGGCTTATGTTCCTTGACAATTGATGTGATATTTATGTAAATAAATATAATTCATCCCTAAAATAACATTAAATTAAATTAGTTTAAGAATAAAGTGTACAAATAATGTCTTCATCCAATGTACATTTCCAAGGGAATTTGAATTTTGGCATTTAGTGGACGAGCCTTTATTTGAACTGAGCTTCGAATTTGAATTGGATGAGTTAGAACACAACAATGTGTTTTTTTAGTATTTTTTGGAAGAATAGGAGGATAATACAGTGCTATTTTTGAGTTTTTGGAGCACCAATCCTGAAAAAATCAAGTTAGAGGTGGATTGTTAAAGAAACATGGTTTATTTGAAAGTTTAGGCCCACTAGTGAAAACCATGCGACACCTGTAGGTGAGTAGATGTGATATGGATGGGATAAACATGGTTTCCCAAACTATACACCTAAACAACATTATTTGTTCCACATAGAAAGTGTGTGTTCATTATTCAGCGCACAGTTGATGCACAGTTAGTAAAAACTGTGCAAGACAACCATGTGGGGTTAGGGTTCCTATGCCGTGGGAGCCGCATGTTTGGCACATGGTATGACTAATCACGTGGAAAAACAATGCACCCTATTTGGGGGTAAAATTACCCTTTTGTCCTTAATGAAACCGTAAAAACTATTTTATTCTTTATTTTTTCTCCCTCTAATCGCAGGAAGCTCATCCCTCCTCCCATGGAGCTCTCGAGCTCCTACACCTAAAGATGATGATATTTCCCATGTCTCAAGTTTGAATCATGCTTCATCGATCATATTGGATCTGCATCAGTATTATTTCAAATTAGTTTCCTTTCATTCTATGTTTCTCTTCACCTCAGTTGGGCTATTTGGGTGTGAGCTCATTCACCCTATTTTCAGGGTGGATGTCCATTTCTTAAATTTCTTTTAAAATGGAGTGAATCAAACCATAATATTGGATACGTATATCATCCTAAGAATGAGGTAACAGGTTTTTGTCTATTTACCCAAGTTTCCATATTTTTATAAATATTTACATTGTTCCACATGCTATTATTTTCCATGTGTCACACTAAAATTGAGTTCTTATTTTTTAAATCATCATATACACCTTGTTATACACCCATTGATTTTTGTATATATTTTGAGGATGCCAACCTCGGTCTCTAACACCCCTTGAGTGCTATGACATAGTTTTACCCTATATATTTAAATGATTAAAATCCATGAATTCCTTCTAAGTGTTCATCTTGGATTAATAATGGAATTTCCCATTATAGATAATCATTCAAATGATTATAGAACCTCCTAAGTGCTACAATGAACCTTGTAAGTTGATTTTACATGTACTTATTTATTAATTAATATGTATTAATTCTAATAGATTATCCATAATAGATTACTTCTCTTTAAATAAGTTTAATGATTTAAATGAGTTTTTTTTATAAAAAAATCATGTTTTTTAATAATACCCCTTAGATGAGGTGCATTTTTTTGTAAGAAACAATTAGTGATTAGTGATTTTAAATCATTCTTGGACATATGGAATTAGTGTTTTTACATTTCCCTAATGTTACTACCAGATATATGGAATGTTTAGGACATGGCCTCGATTGAGGTTCTTAATTGAGTTTTCTCTCTTATATATAAATGTTTATTGAACCCACGTAAACTCATAAGTTATTAGACCATCTTATAAATATAATTTCCCATGTAGGTAATTTCCTAAATGACAATGACACCTTCTAAGTTCCGTTTTGATCCTCATAAAATGAAATGAAATTTTTTAATAAATTAAAAGACATGTATTAAAAATAATGGATTGTTAATGATGGTTTCCCATCCTTTTTTGAATTAAATTATTTAAATGAAATTAATTATAATGGGTGGAAAGGTAACACGGATCATTGAATGCTTTAGTAGATGCTTAAAATTGAATTATTATGCCCTTGAATGTATTTGGGATTGATAATTATAATGAATGATAGGTAATTCCCCATGGATACTATTATTATAAATATGATTACACCTTGATATAATATATGGAAGTATGGTATGGGTTTTTCTAAGCATGGAGGCATCATGCTCCCTTATATCAGGTGATGCCAATGACATCTCAAACTATTGACACTATTTGGATGGTGGGCATGATGCAGCATGTCCCTTGTTTCGAGTTTTGGAATGATGGAAAACTCATGATATCGAGTTAAGAGAATAAAGTCTACCAATAATTACGAGATATAGTTAATGTGCCTTGTTTCTTGAGCTTATAGGCTCATTTAGACTTGTTGTGGACGACTAAGTTTCACCCTAGTCGAACCATTACCTAGTATTACAGGTTTATGACCACTTACATCCACACATACTTGGCCAATATAGGTAGATGAAATATATAACTATAATATATAAATATATATATATTAATACTCTATATATAGTAATTATTCAGGAACTCATTCTGGTAGTGAGACGAAACTGGTAGAGGCATCAGGTGTCCTTCAGGATCCTTAGCGGGTTAGTATTAACTTATTCATATTTGTTTATTATTCATTATACATGCACACTAATTTAATTTATATTCATGGATTGAATTTAGCTATTGGAACTATTGGTGGGGTCTTATTGGGATTTTATCTCATACCCAGCTTGAGCCACTATTACATAGGGTTACCCAAGAATATCTAATTTCCGTAGAACCATGTATGTTTACTTACTCTATCATTCTTATACCTAAGAGTTAGGATCAAGGGACTAATATGAGGCTTAAGAGTATCCTAGAGTCCACCTGTGAGAATTTAATTTTTATTCCTTATTCATGTACTACATTGTATTAGGTTGTGTACTATTTTATCTATGTATCATCATATATACATTCATGCATTTCTTTACTTTGCTTTTGGATATATTTTATATTCAGTTTATATTATTTTTTCCCTGATCTATATTTCATTTATTTATTCTTACTCTATGTTTTTTTGTTACTTACTGATATACCACTTCACTAATAAGATCATGAGGGTATATTCTCCCCACTATTACCTCTTTAGAAACTCACTACTAGTAAGCATCCTCTGGAATGCGGGGAGGCTCACTTGAGGCCATGTGAGCCACCAGTCTATGTGGTCAGTTGGGCTTGGAGGTTAGAAAGTGGTATCATATATTTGTTTTATCTTTTCTTTTGTCTTATTGTTTAGTTCTGATAGACACGAGACTTCAAATGTGTTGGCTCTTAGTAAATTTCGGTGTTAGGGAGTGGTCAAACCACCCAAAGGGGAAAGTCAAGGTGTACATGGATAGTATTGGTGATCTTGTTTCTTCCTACTATAGTTGATTATTATTTAACCTTGAGTGAATGTTTTACTTTTTATACTTACTAATTTATGAATTTTATGTTATTTTTCCCTTATTCTGGCATGAAAAGGAAATTACCATTACATGAATAATTATAGGAACAATGATCCACATGTCATTCATATTTCATGCCATGTAGTTTCATTTGTAGGCTACTTGGTGATTGTGATGATGTTCCTTGTGTGATTATTAGTCTTTCTATTCTATACCATGTGAGGTATATTAATGATGTTCTTAGATTTATTCCTTATTAGGTATTTATTATCATTCATATTTATATGTCATCATGGGTTATTTATTTATCATGTTAAATTTTTTCAAGGATTAGGTGATTATATGCCATACTACCTAATTATTTAGTCTTTCTTGCCTATATATCATGCTTTTGTGCTTATTAGGATGTTTATATGTGTTTAATACTTATTATAACATGAATAGTTTTTTTAATACGTTATTGGTTGAAGTTGCTGAATTTATTGTTTGTTATTAAATGGGAACCAGTTTTCAATTTTAAAGTGTATGCATGCCTTATCATTGGGAAAAGGTAACTGTTGTATTTGAAGCATATTTTGAGATTTAAATATATCTAGAGGTTATTTTTAAAATGTAAAAGCTTATAGTTTTAAAATTTCTAAATGAATTTCTTTCAATTGAACGGAAGCTAGTCAACCTATCTATAAAGTGTATGGGAGATTTATAGATTGGAAGATGGAAAACAATATGATCGAACCATTCAATAAGATATTGATATATTTTGAAATGGTTATAAATGTAAAATCTTTTTAATTTTGATCAAAAATGAATTGGTTTCCTCTAAAATGTCTTGTGAATATATCACCTGATCGTGATGATTCATTTTATTACCTTCCTGAATGTACAACTAGACCCAAGTAGTCCAGTTGGGGCATGATTCTATTGAGATATCCCATTACAGGTGTTTAAAACTTTAAAAATTAAGCAACTACTATTGGGGTTCATTCTGATAAACCCATGTTGGCTTAACAGGACTCTCACTGGCTGCATTATATGTTGAAGGGAATATATATGATAAATTTTCTAATTAGAATGGGGCATCAATAAATGATTATTGGTTAAAAAATAAAGTTTGATAAATCTTGGATGGTTTCCCCTATGACATTAGATAAATCAGATACCAAGTGATTTTGCTTTATAATTGGTACTTGATGTTTTGTTTTGAATATTTTAAATATTTAAAAATTGAATTTTAATCAATTTCATGACTTGAAAATGGAACTTTAGGTGGTATCCTTAGTTTACACCATCATATAAATATAGTTTAAGCATTTCTTTGATTTTCCTTGGAACATAAACATGATCACTATCTGTAGGCCTCTTTCCTTCTAGAAAATGATTAAATGATAGGTGTAGGGCCTAGTGAAATATTTTGGCATAACCTAGTGATATTCTCAACACTAATACTTTCTTAAGGGTCTATCTAGGGGTAGGTATAACCCTTATAAATTAAATACCATGCTAAATGTTGTGATATTTATGATATACGGTATCGTTTTAGTGTTCTTGTCCCCAATTGGACTCTTATCTTCTAAATGAAACCCTTGATTGAGAGGGTGGTCATGGTATCCCTAACCCTGCTAAGGGTGTGATAATTAGGTAATGCTCAATTTCAATAGGTTAAACATGCCTAGGGAATGGTCAACTACTTAGTAGGCCACATGACCCTCTTGTCTTCTTCAATGATGGATGAATTTGTATGTCATCATACCAATTAGTGGTTGTATAGGGAAATAAGTCTCTGGTATAAATATCTTGTATAGACCACCTCATACTTGAATGCATAGGAAGAATAGAATATGGTTAGTATTGAAGATATATAGTCACTACTGGAAATTCGGGCTATAGCCACGGTTCTAAACCATGGCTATAGGCCCTAAAATCGTGGCTATAGGTAATAGCCACGGTTCCTCAAACCATGGCTAAGCTTGGCGTGGCTATAGGCCTAGAACTACAGCCACGGTTCCAACCGTGGCTGTTTACCTAATGCCACGGTTGAAACCGTGGCTATACTAAAGGCCGGACAGAATTAATTGCCACGGTTTTAAACCGTGGCATTATGTCTATAGCCACGGTTAATAACCGTGGAAATAAACCAATAGCCACGGTTTAAACCATGGATATAGGGTGTCCAAATCCATAAAAAATACCCCAACCCCCTCAAAACCCCCCTAGACACCCCCTCGACATCCCCTGGACACCCCCCTGGACACCCCCTGTCACCCCTGCCACCCCCTGCCAGTCCCCCCTGCCACCCCCTACCAGTCCCCCCTGCCCCCTGCCACCCCCTACTAGTCCCCCCTGCCCCTGCTAGTCCCCCTTCGAGTCCCCCCCTGCCCCTGCTAGTCCTCCCCTGCCACCCCCTTCTTGTCCCCTTGCTAGCCCCCCTGCCCCCTGCTTGTCCCCTACTAGCCCCCTTGCCCCCTTGCTAGTCCCCCCCGCCAGCCCCCCCTGTCCCCTGCCAGTCCCCCCTGCCAGCCCGACCTTCGCAAGGATGTGTTCATGCTGAAACTGGTAAAGCACAATTCTGCTGGATATATTCTATAAGCAGATCCTCAACACATACTCACAACTTGAGCACCTTATAAAAGAGGGTTCTCTACCGCAACTAGAATTAAGATGAAACATCCTTTCAACATGGGGTACCAACACCCAACATACATGAATCAAGAAATAGAAAACAGAGAGTTCCCAACATTTTTTACACAACCAGAACATGTCTAGGAGCATCATTACAGACCTCACCCTATAGGTTACACATGACATATACTTATAGGGCTGCCACATTTTACTCTACCTGATGTTACACCTATTCATGATCGTTCTCAACTAGACATTCCTCAAGGACAACCCCTCCGCCTCTACTGGACAACCCCTCCCCCCTGCCTAGACACCCCTCCCCTCTACTGGACACCCCTCCCCCCTGCTGGACACCCCTCCCCCTTGCATGACAGCCCCTCCCCCTGCTGGACAGCCCCTCCCCCCTGCTGGACACCCCTACCCCCTGCTGGACAGCCCTCCCCCCTACTGGACAGCCCTCCCCCTTGTGCTGGACATCCCCTCCCCCTGCTGGACAGCCCCTCCCCCTGCCTGGACACCCCTCACCCCCTGCTGGAGAACCCCTCCCCCTGTCTGGACACCCCTCACCCCTACCTGGACACCCCTCCCCCTGCCACCCCCCTGCTTGTCCCCCTGCCTTTCCCCCCCTTCCCCATGCTAGTCCCCCCTACCACCCCCTGCCAGCCCCCTACCCCATGCCCCCCGCTAGTTCCCCCCTGCCACCCCATGCTTTCCCCCCTGCCAGCCAGCCCCCCTACCCCCTGCCAGTCCCCCCTGCCACCCCCTGCCAGTCCCCCTGCCATCCCCCCTGCCCCCTACCAGCCCCCCTGCCAGCCCCCTACCCCTGCTAGTCTCCCTACCCCCTGCTAGGCCCCATGCCCCCTGCTAGGCCCCTTCCCCCTACTAGGCCCCCTACTAGGCCCCCTCCTAGGCCCCCTGCATATTTACCCCTGCTGGACACTGGACCCCTGCTAGACACTGGACCCATACTCCCCCCACCCCTACCATCCCCCTTGTACCCCTGCTCGACACAGGAATCCCCCCTGGAAAATAGTTCTTGGGATGCCAAAATCATATTTACCCCTATTGGACACTGGACTCCCCCCTAGACACTGGACTCCCCCTAAATATTTACCCCTGCTGGACACTAGACCCCTACTAGACACTGGCCCCATACTATAGGTTCTTAGTAGGACCACCCCATATTATAGGTTCTTAGTATGACTTGGGAAACAGTTGAAACAAAATTCCGAAGTAGCTATATATGAGTAATCCAGGAAAACATACATATAATAAATCTGGAAAATAAAATAGAATAAAATATAAAATGTTTATGGAAATAAAATAAAACATATTTGAAATTGGAAAACATTACCAGAAAAACTTTTTATCAACTAAACAAACTACTTGGTGAAATCATGGTCACACATGCTCATACTTAGATAAAATCTGATTGCATTTCATGTAGTACTTCATTAAACAAAACATTGGAATTATGATTTGAAATAGAGTTACCAGATTTTATAGCATCGTGATCACTATCTATAGGTGGTGAAATAGTTATACCTGGTGCCTGTGAAGTATCTGTGGGATGTTTTATGATATTTTCCAGATCTGGACAGCACTGTATTTTCTCTATAGAGGCATTCATAACCTGCATGGGCTTAGGTTCCTGGACAAATCTTGCACCCCTTGCAACCCCCTGGACAGCCCCCTTGAACACCCCCCTGCACCCCCCATGCCCCCTTGGTCCCCCATGCCCCCCTGCACCCCACTGGACAACCCCCATGCCCCAACTGGGCAGCCCCACTAGACAGCCCCACTGGACACCCCCTGCACCCCTGGACATCCCTCCCCCCCTGTCGGACACCCCTCCCACCCTGCTTGGACAACCCCTCCCCCTGCTGGACACCCCTCCCCCTGCTGGACACCCCTGCCCCCCTGACCCCTGACCCTGGACACCCCAGGACAGACCCCACCCTAGGACAGACCCCCCCAGACCCTAGACACCCCAGGACAGACCCCCTCCCCAGAACCTGGACAGCCCCCCTAGACCATGGACACCCCCCAGAACCTACCCCCCCCAGAACATACCACCCCAGGACAGACCCCCCCCCCCCCCCAGACCCTGGACACCCCAGGACATACCCCCCCACTGGACCCCCTAGACACCCCATGGATAGACCCCCCAGGACAGCCCCACCAGACCCTGGACACCCCAGGACAGACCCCCCCACCCCACTGGACCCCCCCTACTGGACCCCCTAGACAACGGATGGATGCCATGGGATATTTCTAAAAGACCGAATCTGGCTGCTGAAATCAGCAGTAAGTAAGAAGAGGTAAATGAATAAAAATGAATATAATTCTCCCAGTATACTTGGGGAATTTTATTCATCACCAGGAAGAAGAACAGAAGAACGGTAGCTGAGAGTTCCTTCCCCGGAGGTGGAGAATGATTTTTTACATAAGATCTGTCTAATATTTAATGGAGGAAAGAGGGAGAGGAAATTAAGTACCTCATTACAAGTGGCATCATTCAAAAAATTCTCTTCCAATGGAATAAAATATTACAAAAAAATCTATAAACCTTCTCTCTCTTCTTGTGGCTTCCAGGTGTCCAAGTGCTTAATAATTTGGTTGAGGTGAGGCTGTCGACTCATGGGGGCAAGCATGAAGGAAACTAAGTTGGACTGGATTTTAAGTAGGCTGCACTTGTTTTTTTAAAGTGGCAGGGCTGATTTGGTCTAAAATAAGTGAGTTGGAACAGGAATTTAGATGAGGGATTCAAATGTTAAGGGGTCTGGTTTAATTCGTTAGAATTGGGTGAGGTTTGGAATGGTTTTAAAGTGGGATGCCTGGTGGAAAATGTGGGGTTGGTGGCTTAGAAGTTGAGAGGTGGGTAGGCCTGATTGGTGGTCAAGTTATGGATGGGTTGCCTAGGTGGATTGAAAAATGGTGGGGGACTGGGAAGGAGTTCATAGTGGCTAAATTGAAGTGGGAGCTTGGAATTGTAGTAGGGCTTGAGTTTGGATTTTTTTGTGAGAGTGGAAATGGCCCTAGAATAGCTGGTTTGATTTTGGTGGGTTTGGCATGGGATTTTTATAGTGCATTGAAAAATAGTCACTAGCAAGGCTTGGTTTGGTGTGAAATTCAGTCAAACGATTGTGGGAACCATCATGGAAGAAACTACCAAATACAGACCAGAGCTAGTCTCCTCTAAAGTGAAGACCCTTCATGGAAACTCTTCAAGCAAACCAGGTCTCCAGTTGCATCTTTGTCCATAACAAACAAGCCCTGTTCATATAGGCCCCAACAAACCTCCCTTTGCCAGCTAGTGGGGGAAATGTGGGAACTACAGCATGAAATAGGCCCTCAGAATAGAACATCCTCTTTGTAATTGCATCAAACAGATTGTGTACAGCCTTTAAAACTCAACGTGTCAGTGATCATCCTCCTCAAATGATTGCTACATGAGATGAGGGAATTATGGAAGTAATTTCATCTAAAACATCCAAAAGTAGACATTGAATTTCCATCACAATAGGCTGATCCAGTTCAGACAACATGTGCAGAAGATGAGGATGATCTGGTTTGGACAACATGTGAAGAGGATGAGGAAGAAGAAGAATTACCGAACAAATATTATGTGATACATGTACAATAAAATATGCCAGACAATTCCAGACCAATGTTTTCAGTTGAATTGAGCCTTTATACCACCTGCTATGCACATTTTGTGGAAAGATGGATGAGAGGCAGCGCTGATAGGAGATATAGTTTAGGAATGAGGAAATACGAAAAATTATAGAGCTAACCAATCAATGTTTCTCTAAGGAGGAGTAACCACCGTAGGGTGTCGTCCGGGAGCAAGGCCAAATCACGGCATGACCGTGGTGTGACCGCGGCGTGACCGTGGCGTGACCACGGCGTGACCGCTACAGGGTGTCGTCCTGGAGGAGTAACCGCCGCAGGGTGTCGTCCTGGAGCAGGGCCAAATCACAGCGAGATCGCCGCAGGGTGTCGTCCTGGAGGAGTAACCGCCGCAGGGTGTCGTCCTGGAGCAGGGCCAAATCACGGCGTGACCGCGGCGTGACCGCGGCATGACCACGGTGTGACACCCCCTACCCCCTGCTGGACACCCCTCCCCCCTGCCGGACACCCCCTCCCCCCTGCCAGATTGCCCGTGACAGCCCGCCCCCCTTGCCGGACAGCCTTCCCCCCTGCCAGACAGCCCGCCCCCCTGCCGGACAGCCCGCCCCCCGGCTGGACAGCCCCGCCCCCTGCCTGGATAGCCCTCCCCCTACTGGACAGCCCTCCCCCCTGCTGGACACCCCCCTACTGGACAGCCCTCCCCCTGCTGGGCAACCCTCCCCCCCTGACGTGGGGCTGCATGTTACTAACTGCTGTCGTGTGGCTGGAGAGGAGCTGGTGAGGCGAGGCTGGAAGTCCTCTGCCTAGGCTGCGAAGGGTCCTGGGATGCACCTGCCGTTAGGGGTCCTGGGGCTGGGTGCTGCTGGGTTACGGTATGTAAAGGGGTGTGTCTAATAACCTACTAGGGGTAGTATGGTATCTTGTGTTAAATAGTTGTTAGCTGTCAGGTTTGTTAGGCGGTGTTAGGTGGTGGGTGGGGGTTATTAAATGGAGGGGATGCTGTTGGTGGGGGGATACGAATTGTTTAGTATTTCTTTCAGCTATAGGAGCTGAATTGGATAAGGTCTCCAAGGCTAGATGAAGCGAGCAGGTATAAAATCTTCTTCTAGAAATAGTGGAATCATTTTGTTTATTGTGTGTACAACAAGGAATTCAAGGTTGTTCAATAATCAAGAACTAATTTTTCACCTCAGCATGACGGAGCTGCTTATGGATTGAGTCTGACTCATAAATTGATTCCAAGACATTATAATAAAGATCATGGAATTTCCCATAGAGGTTTATTAGTCATCGGATCGAATATCTCAAGAATATCACTCGACTCAATCTAGTTATTTCACCTGAAGAGGTGAATTTCACAAGCATTCTCAACTTTAGGAATCAAAGTGATAAATTGGGCATTGAAACCATGGGGATGCACCCCTGAGGTGAAGAAAGAAGAGACCCGATTACAAACTTCCACCAACCCCCCCCCCCCACCAGCCCCCAACCCAAGCCCCCACCAGCCCCCTGCCGCCACCAGCCCCCAGCTGCACCAGCCCCCTTCCCCCAACAGCCCCCCTGCCACCCCCATCCCACATCCCCCCCCGCAGCCCACCTGCACCAGCCCCCAACCCCAACCCCTAACTACCCCAGCCCCCCCCCCCAGCCCCCTGCCACCCCCCAGCCCACTAGCTTCAGTCCCCCTCCCCCGCAGTCCACCTGCACCAGCCCCCAACCCCAGCCCCCAGCTGCACCAGCCCCCCCAGCCCCCTGCCCCCACCAGCCCCCCAGCCCCCAGCCCCCCAGCCCACTACCCCCACTACCCCCTGCCCAACCCCAGCCCCAACCCCATCCCCCAGCTGCACCAGCCCCCCTAGCCCCTTGCCACCCCCAGCCCACCAGCACCAGTCCCCCCCCCCCCCACAGCCCACCTGCACCAGCCCCCAACCCCAGCCCCCAGCTGCACCAGCCCCCCCTCCACCCTGCCCCCTCCATCCTGCCCCCCTCCACCCTACCCCCTCCACCCTGACCCTTGCCCCCTGCCCCCCTGCCCCTTCCCCCTGCCCCCTACCCCCTGCCCCCTACACCCTACCCCCTTCCCCCTGCCCCCTGCCCCCTGCCCTCTGCCCCCTGCCCCCTGCTCCATGATTTGGCAGTTTTCAATCATCTCTAGCAAAGGCCTTCTCTTGGGCTTGTTATTTCTTTTTTGAACTGAAAAAGAATGGCCCCATAACCCCCAGCCCAGCAGCACCAGTCCCCCCCCCCCCGCAGCCCACCTGCACCAGCACCCAACCCCAGCCCCCAACTGCACCATCCCCCCCTCCACCCTGCCCCCTCCACCCTGCCCCCCTCCACCCTGCCCCCTCCACCCTGCCCCCTGCCCCCTGCCCCCCTGCCCCATTCCCCCTGCCCCCTGCCCCCTGCCCCCTGCCCCCTGCCCCTCCCCCCTGCCCTCTGCCCCCTGCCCTCTGCCCCCTGCCCCTGCTCCATGATTTGGTAGTTTTCAATCATCTCCAGCAAAGGCATACTCTTGGGCTTGTTATTTCTTTTTTGAACTGAAAAAGAAAGGCCCCATAACCCCCCTGCACCACCACCACCCCTTCCCATGTACTAGCCTCCCCCCACAAAACCAGTCCCCTACCCCCAAAACCAGTCCCCTCCCCCAAAAGCACCCCCGCCCCTAGCATCCACCAGCCCCCCATCCCCCCACCCCTACACCAGCCCCCCCTACACCACCCCTACCCCTAGCCTGCACCAGCCCCCAACCCCCTAGCCTACACCAACCCCCCAATCCCCTGCACCACCCCACCCCTGTACTAGCCCCCCCAAACCAGCCCCCCCCACCCCCAAACCAACCCTCCCTAATTAAAATGAGTTATAATATTCATCTCGTTTTATCCTTATTTATATAGTAGTGTATCAATAATATATAATTAACCTCCCCATACATAAATGTTCTATAACTTATAAAGTGTCCAATTTATATAATGTAATCAATAACTAGAGGATAGGTGTGTCCTTTATTTTTCTTCTAAAATGTTCAAAACAAAAATTCAACACAGGTATTATTTTATAAATAGAAGATAGAATCATGAATACTGGAATAATACCAATCCATAAATGTATTACAATAAAATGAAAGAGGATATAAACATGACATATAATAAAACCTCACATAATGAGGAAAATGAGTCACCTTATGAGGCAAAAAGTGCCGCAAAACTCCATACAGAAAATCTTACTTCAACATCCACTTTTTCTGCTCTTTCATAATTAGAAGTGCTTCACTTAATCAACAAAAAGTCTTCATATTCCTCTTGGACCGACCTAACAATCATGTAAATAAGCACTGTTCAGCCCTCTGTCCAAGTTAATCAAATGTGGATTCAACTGAGCATTATTATATGAAACAGAAATTTAAATCATTCTATCAGATAGGAATTAATAGATAGTCTTCATTAGGAATGTCCTTAAACAAAATAATGATTCCAAAAGGATGAAAAAAGTGCAGTATGCAAAACACCAGTGATTTCTAATTCAATAAGTAGATCTGATGAAGACCTCAAAACATGATTGAAACTAATTTGCAACTATAATCTGGAAATGTAATACAATAGAAAATTAAAAATACTACATTTTATGGTAAAATGATATAGGGAACCAATGGCGCGTGGAAGGATATAATCATTCATTCTCCCCACACCTACACTAATATAACAATATTAATTTTAAAATAATGAAATAATGAAGGAGTGGAACCACAAGTGAATAGAAGAAATAAAATAAAAGTTAAAAATGATTAATATAATGAAGGGTGACCTTATATAATTCTCTCATCAATTATATAATAATCTATTACAAAATAAAATCAACCCCCAAAATAATACCCTGTAATGACCCAAGATCTCAATCAATTCACTCTCTCTTCAGTGTGTTAGGTTTTGTAGTGAAAAAAATGATTTTTGATACACTACATTCACCTACCCATGGTAATTCAGAATTCTTAATCACCCCTTAATCACTCTACGCTCCCCTGCATCATATTATAAATGAATGAAAATTGTGGTAGAATTATGTGTAAACCAAATTAATTGAGAAAATCATGATAAAATTTTAAGGCGCATGGATAATAATCTACTACTCATATGGAAATAATCCGATTTCATAAAAATTAAACTAGAGAGATGAAAATAAAAATTCATTTAAATCAATGGATTTTGATGGGGGAATGTCTCTCCTTTTAAAGTAAACAATTTTAAGCTGTATTTTATTATTATTTTAAGTTATATTACATATTAACATAAACTTGGTTAACATATATCAAGAAAATAAAAATTGACATAAATACAGTCATATAACTCTCAATTTTAACTGCAGCCATACCTAACTCTTGAAGAGGATTCTTTCCACAGCTGTATTCACCACCTAATGCTTATAAAGTAAATCTGCCCACTGTGAGCAAATATCTTCTTTAACGGCATCCCTGTTATTCCCGTTCAACTTGAAAATGGATACCCCTGGATGTCTCCTTAATTCTGCAACTCCAGCAATTTCATTTCCTCTTTTAGATATGGGGATGGAAAATAGTACTGGGATATCTGAATTGAGAACACTTGATACTTTTGGAAAGAAATGAGAACTGCACATCTCTATTTTACCAACTTCATCGATGACGAAGAGATCAATATTCTAAACATCATCACCAAATAAAATAATTAACTAATCAAAAACCATTATGATATATTATAATTTTGTTTGATATCAATCTATTTATAAGTGGGTATGGGGTTATTTATCTAATGGACACATCAAGGTCATCTTCCATGTATTATTTCAGTATCGATAAGAAAGATCAATCTCATTATTCATTATATGGGTTACATGTGTCTATCTATGAGGGTTGTTATGTGTTTATCTAAACTCTTTAATATCCTATATTTTCATGACAATCTCCCATAAATAATACAATAATATTTAGAAAAATCATTCCAAGATGTCAAATTTATCTCATTTGAATATAAAAAATCAGTTTTCTCCATATTTTAAAACCCATCAACAATTTCCACATGTTCTTCTGGTTGAATTTCAATATTCCCTAACTGATTCACTCATTATCCAGCTCTAATTTTTCAGTTTCTAATGTTGGTTATTCAGTTTTTTTCCTATGATTTTTAAGACTCTAATTGTTTAGGAATCAATGGTTTAGGTTTTAAAATAGTTTTCCAACTCTTGGGAATAGTAACTACATTGAGTTATTCATGAGAGGGTTGTATCTGACAAGATTCTTATAAGATATTAAGGAAGGGTATACCTGAGTGGGAATGGATTCCATAACCATTTCAATGTTTTATATATCTAATCACAATGATGAAAATTGACAATTCATTTTCAACATTTTTTTAAAAAATTATTCTAATAATTTATATTGAAAAGATTGGATTCGATGTTGAGATGGTTGGGATTAAAATTGGCCATGGGTTCGAAAATTTTCCAGATGGATAAGATTTAGACCGTTTATTTGATTGGTTAATTGATTATCCAACCAATTCAATTTAGTATTTTCATTGTACAAGTGATGGAAATTGTTTTATTCATAAATATCATGATTATTCAGATCATTCTCCTCCATTAATGTTATCCCTAGAAGAAATTCCTGGATTGATGTAATAGTTGGGATATTATTGATCACTCATGAATAACCTTTTATTGGAAAATATTGCACTTTGGGAGTCTAAATTGGTGAATAATGATGGTTTCGCCACTAACAATAATTTCATTGTAATGTGGAAGATCCCCTGTAATGTGATAGATAACAAGAATCACATAAGGTATCTCTTTACTGGATAAATTTTATGCAGAAAAGTTCCCCTCCCCCTAAGTATGAATGATATTTGTGCCTTGATCGATGGGGGGCCTAAAATTCCTAATATTATAAACCGAATACTAAGGAGCACTTGCATCATCATGTAGGAGTCTTAAAAGAATGTTGGAGTTCTACTCAACTATAAAAATATTGAGGTTATCTATCATTCAAATTTGAAGACTGTTGAGTAAAGATCTTTTCTCTACCCAGATAGAATTACCTAAACCATAAAAGAAACTATATTCGATAACCATATATCCCCTATAATCACGCACAATCCCTCCTCATAACTCCCTATTTACATGACCCATTCCCATTATGTTTTAGTCCAACATTGGGGGGTATCCACTTGATCGACCACCCTAGAGGAGCTCTATCATTTGTAATCACATCCCTAGGGAGGATCCACTTACTAGTAGCCATTCCCTTTTCAATAAGAAGAAGGGAACCTAGTTTTTCCATGAGAGAGAGCACATGAACATGAATGAATATAGGGAGCTATTCTTTCCTTCACGACCCTTGTTCCTTGTCTCCTAAACCACCCAAAACACCACTGAAAACACTATTACATAAAGATAAACTATATATGAATGTTTCTCAACACTTTGAAATAATGTACACAAAAAGTCAGAGATGTATCCCCCCTAAAATTGAAATCCCATAAGTTTCCCAACAAGGTCCCAAGCAAAGAGGGCCCATTCTACATCAAAAAATATGTTCTAGACTAACTCAGATTTTAGCCTCTCACAAAACATACATGGTGAGGGTATCTAAATTAATTTTCTATGGATATTAATTTCATTTGGTATTCCCTTACTACAAAACCACCAAAAATGTATTTTCAACTTAATTGGGATTCATTTAGACAAGACTTTGCTCACCCACTCATCATGCTCCAGGTTGGATCTTAATAATAAGTTAAACTCTAAAGCATTTAATTACCCTAAGGTAAACTTTGAGAATGTGGAAATATCCGGTTCATAGAGCTTATTAATCCTATAATAAAACATCTTATGATCCTCATAGAGGGATGCTGATATAAACCGAAGGTTTATTCTCACATTTCTAGAGTAAATGTGAGGGATTGGGAATCTAGGGATGAAGTGAAAATGAAATAAAATATTTTCATTCTAGTAATTGATGTCACCCCACCTGCAAACCAACAAACAATTTCGGGATCCTCTAAGTAATTTCTTTGAATAAAAGGAATGAAAATTGATTTTAGGATGTCTATTTCAATTTTTGGGTATTCTAGATTTTAATCCCCACTGTCAACCATACCTAGAAACTTTTCTAAGTGTGGGATCATACCTAGATAGGGTACCAATGAAATCAACACTAGATAAATGTACCTTACTCATGGATCGATCACATGTATGATCAGTGCCAGCCCTAGGTCAAGCCCCGCAAGCTCCCGGGTTAGGGAAACAAGCAGGCTGGGGGCAACCAGCCACTCCTTTTCTTCGCCTGCTTCATCTCTATCTTTGCACGCCACCCATCCTCCCTACGATCCCGACAACCCCGACCTCACTGCCATATACATTGTCAATTCTAGGATTTAATTTGAGAGTAACATGATGTTCATCCAGGTCACTGCCTGCAACATGTTTGGACCCTGCCACACCTTTGCCTCACTCATCGCCCTTGTTGCGGCTGTCATATACATCACGTCCATTTTCACTGCAATCACTTCCTCCTTATGAGATTTTTCACTAGTTTAACCTGGCCCAGTTTCTTTATTTATTTATTTATATTTTTTGGCTTAAGAACCTAATTATAGAGGTTGGAACGCGCAATATTAGATGGGGATACCCAAAAATGAAGGGGATGAATAAGGTTTCCAGTCTAGGAAATTACTACTATTGAAGGGGATCATCACCTGGTCTTGATTGTCAAGACGCCCATGTTAAACCCCTTTGATTCCTTTGAAATACAGATTATTCGTGCTAATTTTCTAACTAAATGAATGGGAAACAATTTTAGGACCTACCTTGGGCAATGACGTTTCCTGGGCCGGCCTTGTGTATGATGAGAATCCCTAGAGTTGGGGTGGCCGTGTCGAAGGAGGAGGATCCCAGGAGGTGAGGTGACTGTGTCAGAACTGTGTTGGAGCCTCATCGTAGAAGGAGGGTCACGGGGAGGCGGGGTGGTCACGGAGACGTTAGGAGTGGAGGAGGATCGCGGGGGTGGGGGGGGGGGGGGGGTGGAGGTGGTCGCGTCGGAACCGTGCCGGAGCCGCGTCGGAGAAGGACGGTCGCGGGTAGGTGGGGTGGCCGCGTCGGAGACATCGATAGAGGAAGAGGATAGGGAGTATGATTGCGGGGCAGTGGGGATCGGAAACTCGTGAGGACGAGGAAGGAAAAGGCTCACGTAGGGAGCTAATTCTACGTAGAGCAAAACAGCTGTGCGTATAAGTGATCTATAACCACAGTTTGTATTGTTTGTGGCTATAGATCTGTGGCCGTAGGTCCAAATTCTAGTAGTGAGTCTTTCTTCTGAAACGATATGGTAGTGTGTATTTATATACGCAGTACCCACTAAATTTTTATAAGATGTAAAACACCTGTTGAGTTCAGTGGAATCATTGATACTTGAGATTTTTAGTACATTGTTAGGTTATCTATGAAGTAGAGTGACCTGGGTGTTAAAGGATTCAAGTTTATCCTAATGCTCAGGATGGTGTTCCAAGAGGATCATGTATTTTTACACGCTAGTTAGGTTGGTTTTGTCTTTTGTTCCAAATTGTATGACATTGTGATCATGACCCAGGGAAGTTTCACTCAAGCGTTTAAGGTAAATTTTGTCTAGCACACTTATGAGAAGCTAGTCTATCTTTCCTTTTGATTAATCGGATACTCCTAAGGTGGGGAGCTTCCTATCAGTTATAGTGAATGCAAATCATTCTAGGCAGAAGGAACACAACAAGGAGGACCACTGGGAATGTTTGTTCTTGCTTGAATTACCTTAAGGATTGCATGTTTTGAAACATTTTGGAACTTTATCGGTAGCGTGACATTGATGTGGTTGTTTTTTTATGAAACCCTTGAGAAACACCATTGGTAATTGATGAACTCTAATAGAAAGGGCATGTGATCAGTTAATGTTGATGTGTTAATAGGTGAATCTGATATCCTTCTTAAATAATTTTCCTAGAAATGGTTAGAGCACCTTTTATTTTTCTATTTGGAGTATGGTTGGTCTGAAATCATACCGAGCACTTTATCTTGGACCGGATAGAAGTGTCTCAAATCTTTTGGGTAATACTCAATATCATGTTATTGTACTATTACTTAATAGATGAGCATGTCCCCCATCTTGATGTTGTCTTTGATATACTAAGAGAGAATCTATTATACTCCAAGAAAAAAATGTTTATCAGATTTCCTTCCATTTTAATAAATGATGTTTATCATAGTTGTGCCCTAGGTATGAAGTTTTTATCGAGGCATGTTTTTCCTTAATTGAAACTAGGATTCTATGTATGAAATCCATGGATAGACTCTTGGAAACTATCCATTTTTATCCGACATGTCTGCAAGGTGAATTCCACTCTAGGCCTAGTTCATATTCTAATGTAGACATCTTGGCCTTGTACAAATATCTCCCTTATAAACCTGGGGTATTTTATACCTTGGGATAGTTCATTGGATTCTATTTTAATGAATCTGAGATTTTCCTATACATATTTTTAGGATCATAGGTGATGTTTAAAGGGTGAAAATTCTATTGGGATGGACATGGGTTACACCCTTGTTTGTGTCGAGCCACACCAGATTAATGTTTAGGTGCTGGTTCAATGAGAAAATGTCACTGGAAGTTAGGTATGTGATTTGGTAAATTTGATCATTGTAAATGTGATATGTATTGGAAGAATGTATTGCAGTTTAGTATATATTTCATTGAACATCTATGTCAAGCATTCAGATAATGGTAATCGAGGGTGGATTGACTTGTTTTCTCTTGTATTAAGGAATACAGTCAGTGAAGAACCATTTAAGAATATTTTCAGGTGGAGGAGGTTGTAGCATATGTCAGCCGAGGCTTTTCATGAAAATCCTACTGGACCTAGCTAAATGGGGATGATTGGGAACCAACCAAATGACCAGTTTAGTATCACGCCAGGAGCTTTGATAGAATAGTTAGGGTGTTCCTTGTAGGTTATTCTGATGGTGGAAGTTCCATGATCTAGAATTGCCCATTAAATGTTAAAAAAAATGGTGGAGAGACCCATAGGCCAGACTTTCAAAGAGATGATGATATAATAATGTGTCTATCCAGAATATCTCGAGTTTGCACCGTTTAGTTTTGTAGTTCATAAAATGAGTGTTGGATCAATTTTTTACTGGTTATCTGTCAAAGACATAAGTAATTCTTGGAGGTGTGTTGGAGTTTGGGAATTCAACGTGACCATTTGAACAAGACTTCATGACCCCCATAAGATGGGTGATATTTTTATGGTTTCCCCGAGGCTTCTAGGGGAAGAGAATATAGCGACCAAAGCATTTTACATAAAACATTCCATGATTTTAAGATTCATTAATCATCAGAGTACAAGACAAGGATCATTAAGTCTAGTATCTTGGAAGACTAGGTACATAAAACGTAAAACATGGGGCTAAAAAAACTTCTTTATTTAATCTCCATAAAGAGCTCCTAACTTCCTTTGAGCTCTTACATCTGAAACAGGGTACCCAGGGGAACACATGAACAAAGGGACGAGCTAAAAACCCAGTAAGGGAAAGAACATAAGAATAAACTTTAAGAACATGAGTTAGGAGGCTTGACATGATGATATTGGAAGCACGAAACATATGGAATTATAACATATAAATATGGGATCATAAAAACATGGAATATAATAAGCATGAGATCATATAAGCATGAGATTATATAAGAATAGGTTCATAGAGAGGTGGCAGCAACATTTAACATGACATTGGTAAGAGTGAAGGCTAACCACTAATCTCATTTCCTATAGAAACACAAGCCAAGGCTAACTGCCCGGACCAATTTCTCGTAATATTCTCATGAGACATTTTATTTACCCAATGCATTTGAGCACTATTTGGACGCACTCATCTAATCTTATTCATGTATATGCTTTCCATATAAACAATCTCACATAATCAATCATACATAAACATAAGAGTACCCAAGGAAAGAAATGGGCACACAATCACGTCATGAAGCATAATAAAAAGGGACGTAACATACAAGCATCCATGAAAGTAAGGAATTAAATCATAAATAGACATTAATAATGTATAAAGGCATAAATCATGACAAGAGATAATGAACTGAAGTGATAACATGTAAAAATATTTTTTAAGAATCATTGAGTCAATACATTTTAGTGTGGTTTAAGAAAACATCGAATATCTCTTAAAATGAAAAGAGGCATAATATTTTTTATAAATCCCGAAGTAAACCAGGAGTGTTTTAATAATAAAAAGACTGATTTAATAAAGACAAATGCGACATAAACATAGGATAGAGTACACTTGATAATAGGAAAGAATTCAGGATGTTCCCTTAAAACGGGTTCACTTATCGGGAAGTAACGAGGAGAGAATCGCTTAAAAACATGCATATCCCCAAAAGAGAGTGATGAAATATTATTGATAAATAAACTTGGAACATGTACACAACATTTATAGTGTTCAAATAAAAATATAATATAACATTATTTTGGTATAAAGGTAGATAATACAATCTGAAGGAATAAAAGAGGTTCGGGTAGAATTCTTTATAGATTATCAGCATGGTATAGGGAGTACTTTAGGGGGATTAGTGAGAGGGGATATGGAATTATCATAACTTATAAATAAAGAGGGTAGTATGGTGGAGGTGCAAAATCAAACCCCATAATTAAAAATTACACACAACATGTCCTAACATAGTGAACAATCTTGAATAAGAGTGAAATTGGGAGGATCCCATACCTTAGGTCTGTTGGTGTACTTCCACATGATATTAATGAACTGTATAATCAAATTAAGTTTATTAATAAATAGTTATAGAACCTTATATATTTAAAATATTCATTATAACCTTTCTAAGTTCATTTATACCCATTTTTATTGATTACAAGGTTCAATTTCGTTGTTCGGATCCGTTTGTTTCATTTGTTTTAATGATCGGTTCAATTGTATTTAGGTTCAAATGAAAATTAAGATGAAAGAGGTTGTCCAGAATTTAAGTTATATAACATTATTGGAAATCTAGTAGGTTAAATGGTTACAAAATTCATTTGGTTAATTAGAGTGAAAGAGAACCTTTACATTAAACATTAATGATAAACACTTGAAATAATTTTAACGATTTTTCCCATAATTGACTTGTTTTGTATTATTGTTTTATATCATGAGTGTATTAGTATTACAGAACCTCAGATAAGACATATAACATATATAATAATCTGGTTCAACCGTAGAATAAATGGTTTCATGACCAGAAACAAAACGATAAAAGAATTTGAAAACACATTTTCCATGATGTTGGTAATTTGACACATCACGGGCGATGTTTTAATTCTAGAACATGAGGGAGAGGAGGAAAATCATGATGATTGAAATTTTCCATAAACATTATTATCATACAGAATATATTATATTATGGATCTTTCTTGCCTTTTGGATAAGGGAAGGGGAATAGGGTATAAGAAAAGAATGAAAATGAAAACAAAACACTTGAAAGCGAAAGAGGGTTCTTACCCTTTGATCTCCTCTCTTTGAGACTCCTCTTAGGGTCTTTTATTTTGATATTTTGGAAAGACCAGAAAGCCTTGGATGTGGGGAAGAATCTTGGGAGGGTATTTGGGCAGAATTTAGGGAATTGAGAGGGGTGGAGAAAAGAGGGAGTGATGGGGGGGAGGGGGTTTATAGTGGAGGAGAGAGGGGTTTTCATAATATAAAATTCATTAGTTTATTAATTCCTCCCTTGACAAGGAATAGTGAGTCTTATATGACCAAAAATAGTAGTTGTATAATGTAATCCCTAACCAAGTGGGCTTACATCGACATAACATCACACATGACTCAATTAATCCATTATTTATCATTTATTGTGAATTATCGGTTTCTACTATCCATAAAAAATTCAAGAATTTCAGAAAAATCCCAAAACATCACCCAAACCATTTTTTGACGCGTAGAATCCAAAAATGAAGTCCATTTTTCAAAAATTATTTTCTAAATATGAATATTTTTATATTTAATTAAAATAATAATTTATTATCAAAACTAGTTTTAAAACATTCATTAACTTATTCTAAAATATAGGTTTATCGTACTTCCAACATGAATATTATTTATACACCACCATAGGTGATGTTAATATTCATTAGGGTATATCACTATTCATAAGGTATTTTACTATTCATTAGGGCAGGTTACTATTCACAAAAAAATATTTTTTGTTTTATTAGATTCTAAAAAACATCTTGAACACAACCGTGTATGCCGAATTTTCGAAATTCCATTCAAACTTATGTTTAAAGGTCACTTATCTCTTAGTAGTTCATTATGTTGTGTTTTCATGTGATTTTATGATATAAATATAAAAAGGGAATTTCCATTGAAAAACTTCGGGTCGTTACATTCTTCCCCCCTTAAGAAAGTTTGCCCTCAAAATTTCATTTTACATTCTAGGGAAAAAATAAATGTGGGTGCTTTTCCTTCATTTCTTCCTCCAATTCCCATATTGCCTTTTCGTACTTATGGTTTCGCCATAGTACCTTGACCATATGAGTAGTCTTGTTACGTAGAACTTTGTCTCTACAATCCAGGATCTTCACTGGCTTCTCCTCATAGGAAAGTCATCCTCCAACTGTACCACCTCTGAAGAGAGTACATGTGAAGGGTCTGGTATGTACTTCTTTAAGAGGGATACATGAAACAAATCATGTACTTTCGACATGGTAGGTGGAAGTGCTAGTCAATAGGCCACAGCTCCAACTCGATCAAGGATCTTGAAGGGGCCGATGTACCTAGGACATAACTTTCCCTTCTTCCCGAACCTCATGACCTTATTTCATGGAGATATGAGTAGAAATACCAAGGATCCGACTTTGAAATCAAGGTCTCATCGATGGTTATCTGCATAACTCTTCTGTCGACTTTGGGCTGCCTTGATATGCTGCTGAATGGTTTTCACCTTCTCCACTATTTCTTAGACCATTTTAGGTCCAAGCAGCTTATCCTCACCATCTTCATCCCAATATGCCGGTGTTCTGCACCATTTCCGATAAAGGGCTTCATATGGTGCCATTTGGATTCTCTATTGGAAACTATTATTGTATAAGAATTCAACCAGTGGAAGATGTTTGTCCCATCCTCCTTTGAATTCCATAGAACACGCTCTCAACATGTCTTCTAGTGTTTGAATAATTCGCTCAGACTGGCCATCAGTTTGAGGATGATAGGCCATACTGAAGTTCAGTTTAGTGCTCAACACATACTGGAGACTTTTCCAAAACAGTGACGTGAATCTCGAATCACGGTCAGATACAATATATAGTGGTACTCCATGCATCCTTACCACTTCTTTGATGTAAATCCATGCAAGTTGATCCCATGGGAAGTCCACTCGAATCACGGTAAAGTGAGCTGTCTTCGTAAGACGATCCAAAACGACCCATATAGCATTGTTTTCTTTGGTTGTCCTTGGAAGTCCAGTGACAAAGTCCATGGTAATGTTCTCCCACTTCATTGCTGGTATGGTTAGTGGTTGCATCATCCACTTAGTCCTTTGACTCTAAGCCTTCACTTACTGACATATGAGGCACTTTTATGTATATTCGGCAATCTCCCTTTTCATATTTTCCCACCAAACATTTTCTCGGAGATCTTGATACATATTTGTGCTTCCTGGGTGGATAGAGAAGGTCGACCTATGTGCATCATTTAATAACTCATTATTTATCTCTGGATCGGATGGTACACATAATCATGTCCCAAATCTTACAACTCCTTCCTCATCAATTTTGAAATCAGAGGATTTCCCATTTTCAACAGCTTCCACCCTTTTCTGAATTTCCACATCTTCTCTTTGAGCATCCTTTATTTTCCCCAAGAGGGATGGTTGAGAAATCATTTGAGAGAGGATTGATGATGTTCCTCCAATAATGATTCTCATGTCCATCCTTTTCAAATATATGAATATTGGATCCTTTTCAATTCTCATCATTGATAAAGATGCAAGATCCTTTCTATTTGAGCATCCACCACCTTGTTTGCCTTACCGGGATGGTAGTGGATTGAGCATTCATAATTCTTGATGAGCTCTATCCATCTTCACTGTCACATATTAAGCTCTTTCTATTTGAATATATAATTGAGACTCTTATGGTTAGTATATATCTCACATTTTTTCCCATAGAGATAATGCCGCCAGATTTTCAAGGCAAATATCACAGCCGCTAACTCCAGATCATGTGTTGGATAGTTTTTCTCATGGATTTTCAGCTGCCTTGAGGCATTGGCTATCACTTTATAGTTTTTCATTAGCAACAAGCCTAATCCCTTCTTATAAGTATCACTATACACCACAAATAGTTCCCCACTGGTAGGGAGTGTGAGTACTGGTGTAGTGATAAGCCTCTTTTTCAACTCCTTGAAACTGTCTTCACATTCCTATGTCCAGAAAAACTTTACTCCCTTCTACGTCAGCTTGGTCATTGGGCTTGACAGTCATGAAAAGTTCTTTAAGAATCGCCTATAATACCCAGCTAGACCCAAAAATCTATGGATCTCTGTTACAGATGTTGTCCTAGGCTACTTTTCAATTTCCTTTGTCTAGGAAGGGTCCACAGATATCCCTTTGCTCGTGATAACATGCCCCTGAAATGATACTTCCTCCATCCAGAATGCACATTTACTATACTTTGCATACAACTTCTCCCATCTCAATGTATTTAACAGAGTTTTCAAATTCTCCTCATGTTCCTCCTTTCTCTTGGAGTATATCATAATATCATCAATAAAGACCACCACAAATTTGTCGAGGTAATCTATAAAGACTCTATTCATTAAATCCATGAAAATTGTTGGAGCATTAGTGAGTCCAAAGGGCATCATTATGAACTCATAGTGTCTATACCTCGTTCAAAAGGCAGTCTTGGGAATATCTTCCTTCCACACCTTTAGTCGGTGATATCCCGACCGAAGGTCCACCTTAGAGAAATAACTTCCCCCATGTAGCTGATCGAACAAGTCATCTATCCATGGAAGGGGATACTTGTTCTTTATCGTGATTTTATTGAGCTCATGATAATCAATGCAGAGGCGCATTGATCCATCCTTCTTCTTGATGAAGAGGACTGGAGCACCCCATGATGAAGCATTCGGGAATACAAAACCCTTCTCCATATTCTCCTATAACTGCTTCTTCAACTCTTCCAGCTCTATGGTGTCCATTCTACAAGGTGTCTTTGAGATTGGCAGAGATCCAGGGATATGTTCAATTAAGAACTCAACCTCTCGGTCTGGAGGAAGACCAGGAAACTCCTCAGGGAATACATCAGTGTAATCCCTCAAGATGGGCATGTCTTCAAGAATGATTCTCTCCTCTGTGTCAATCATTTGATCTAGATATGCTTGTTCACAAGGAAGCAGTATCCAAACTTGAGACAAAGATTATAAAGGAGATTCATCTTCCACATTACACTTGTAAAGAATCAGAGGATGATTCGGGATGTGAAAATTGATCTCCATTTCATGACATTTGATATTGGCCTTGTACAAAGATAGCCAATAATTGCCCAAGATGGTTTCAAACTTCACTAAAGGAAGCATGGCGAGATTTTCTGAGAGGTTCAGTCCACAAATGTTAATCGGGGAGGAGTGATAAACCATGGACGCAACGATTTACTCGTTCTCTGTTCTCATAGATAACTTTTCCTCCAAATTTTGAGGTGGTGTTTGAATAGTTCTACTAAACTTGCATGATATAAAAGAATGTGTAGAACTGTAATCAAATAGTATGTTCACTATTATTGAATGAATAACAAGCATACCTATCACCACATCATTTTTCGGCTCCACATCATCAGTAGTGATAGCATAAGATCTTCCTTGTTGCCTTGGAGGTTATTGCTGATTGCCTCCGACAACCCTCGACTTAGGACAATTGTTCACATAATTCGCAAGCTCCTTACAGTTGACACACTATACTACAGGATGAGTGTTGATATGAACCTTCCTTTCTTCTTCAACATTAGCGGGATTTTTCATATCCCATCGGCAGTTCTTAACCAGATGACCAAACTTTCCATATTTGATGAAATTCTTGGTTCCTTTCAGATAGTTACCAGTATGCTTCTTCCCAAAATTTTTGCAAAGGGGAAAGTTGGGATTCTTTCCATCATGGGATTTTTTTTATGAACCACCCATGTTGTTTTCCATCTTTTTCTTCTTGTCACTAGGCCCATTAGACCACTACGAATCTCCGATCTCCATTTCCACCTTGAGGGCACAATGAACAATGTCCTCATAAATTTTGAAGTCTCGAATCGCCAACGCTTTTCATATACTCAGCTTTAGTATGCTAAAGAAGCGATCCACCTTGCTTTCAGTGTTCATGACAAAGCCATAGGCATACCCTACAAGCCTTGTAAATTTTTCTTCATATACCCTAATGGACTCATCTTCCTTCTACTTGAGTTCGAGGAATTCTCTTTCCATCTTGATACGGAGGGTTCGAGGAAAATATTTGTTGAAAAATATATTTTTGAATTCCTCCCAATCTATGGAATCGATTTCATCTTAGGACATTGTATTCTTGATCGGTGTCCACCACTGATTAACATCCCCATCAAAATGATAGACCTCCTGTACCTCCTTCTCTTCTTCTAATCATTAGAGCATGGAGAATATCTTTTCAATGGAGTTAATCCATTGTTCCGTGAGGAGGGGATCAAAAGATCCGCTAAAAGTGGGAGGCCTTTGACGCAAGAAGGATTCCACAACAACTTGATCTTTCTGTGGAGGAGGAGGACGTTCCACCTGATTCAAGTTATTATTCATAACTCTATCCAGCTGAGCAAGTACTACCATGAAGTTTTGAGCACCCGATTTCATCACCTCAGGAATATCATTAGGGAAATTATCACATTACCTATCACGTTGAATGTTGGTACATGTTCTTCTATTTTCCACCATTAACTAAGATAAAGAACATATAATTAGAGGTCTTGAATACTTATCTATCGAGAAAAAAAATAAACTTTGAACATAAAAGGATAAACTTATAAATAATAAGTATATCCTAACTTATGATTCCTCAGGTTAAATCTAGGTTATCCTCAATCTACTTCTTAACTTATATTCTTATGGAATTTTTTGTACCCTAATAAAGGTTTATACTATGATTTTGAATCTAACAAATCATATCCCCTAGGAGTGTCGTAACCAAGAGCACAGTAAGGCCCATTTCTGTGAACTAGTTCCCATTCAAGTGAAGCTCAAAGCAGTGTTTTTGGGTTTTACCCCTAGGATACATCTGTGCCAGAGCCGCCTCTACCTTCTCATATCCAGACATGGATTTATTTACTTGATAAAACACTTAATCAATACTCACCAAAATTTTGGGAATGTTTTCTAATACTTAGTATCATACTTGAGGTTCCCACTAAGGTGCTCTATTCATAATCTCCAACATAACTAGACCAATCTCTGATACCAACTATAGCGACCCAAGAATTTTACATAAAACATTCCGTGATTTTAGGCTTAATTAATCATCAGAGTACAAGACAAGGATCGTTAAGTCTAGTGTCCTGGAAGACTAGGTAAATAAAACATAAAACATGGGGCTAAAGAAAACATTTTTATTTAATATCCACAAAGAGCTCCTAACTTCCTTTGAGCTCTTACATCTGCACAGGGTACCCTGGGGAACACATGAACATAGGGATGAGATAAAAAGCCCAGTAAGGGAAAGAACATAAGAATAAACTTTAAGCACATGAGTTAGGAGGCTTGACATAATGATATTGGATGCATAGAACATATGGAATTATAACATATAAACATGAGATCATAAAAACATAGATAAAATAAGAATGATATCATATAAGCATGAGATTATATAATCATAGTTTCATAGAGAGGTGGAAACAACTTTAAACATTACATTGGTACGAGTCAAGGCTAACCGCTAATCTCGTTTCCCATAGTAGCACAAGCCAAGGTTAACCTCCCGGACCGTTTGACCATAATATTATCATGAGACATTAACTTTACCCAATGAATTGGAGCACTATCTGGTCTCACCCATCTAATCTCATTCATATATATGCTTACCACATAAATAATCTCACATAATCAATCATACATAAACATAAGAGTACCCAAGGAAAGAAATGGGCACACAATCACGTCATGAAGCATAATAAAAAGGGACGTAACATACAAGCGTCCATGAAAGAAAGGAATTAAATCATAAATAGATATTAATAATGTATAAAGGCATAAATCATGACAATAGATAACTAACTGAAGTGATAACATGTAAAAATAGTTTTTTAGGAATCTTTGAGTCAAAACATTTTAGTGCGGTTTAAGAAAACATCCAATATCTCTTAAAACGAAAAGAGGCATAATATTTTTTATAAATCCCGAAGTAAAACTGGAGGGTTTTAATAATAAAAAGACTGATTTTATAAAGACAAATGTGACTTAGACATAGGATAGAGTACACTTGATAATAAGAAATAATTCGGGATGTTCCCTTAAAACGGGTTCACTTATCGGGAAGTAACGAGGAGAGAATCGCTTAAAAACATGAATATCCCCAAAAGAGAGTGATGAAATATTCTTGATAAATAAACTTGGAACATGTAAACAACATTTAGAGTGTTCACATAAAAAGATAAGATAACATTATTTTGGTAGAAAGGTAGATAATACAATCCGAAGGAATAAAATAGGTTCAGGTAGAATTCTTTACAGATTATCAGCATGGTATCGGGAGTACTTAAGGGGGCTTAGTGAGAGGGGATATGGAATTATCATCACTTATACATAAAGAGGGAAGTATGGTGGAGGTGAAAAATCAAACCCCATAATTAATAATTACACACAACATGTCCTAACATAGTGAACAATCTTGAATAAGAGTGAAATTGAGAGGATCCCTTACCTTAGGTCTGTTGGTGTTCTTCGACTTGATATTAATGACCTGTATTGTCAAATTAGGTTTATTAATAAATAGATCCATAACCTTATATATATATGTAAAAGATTCAGTATAACATTTTTAAGTTCATTTATACCCATTTTGATTGATTACAAGGTTCAATTTCATTGTTCGGGTCCGTTTGTTTCATTTGTTTTAATGATCGGTTCAATTTTATTTAGGTTCAAATGAAAAGTAAGATGAAAGTGGTTGTCCAGAATTTCAGTTATATAACATTAGTGTTCATCCAGTATGTTACATGGTTACAAAATTCATTTTTTTAATTAGAGTAAAATAGAACCATTACATTAAACATTAATGATAAACACTTGAAATAATTTTAAAGATTTTTCCCATAATTGAATTGTTTTGTATTATTGTTTTATATCATGAGTGAATGAGGATTACAGAACCTAAAATATGACATATAACATATATAATAATCTGGTTCAATAATAACATAAATGTTTTGATGACCAGAATCAAAATGCTAAAATAATTTGAAAACACATTATCCATGATGTTGGCAATTTGACACATCACGAGCGATGTTTTAATTCTAGAACGCGAGGGAGAGGAGGGGAAGCATGATGCTTGAAATTTTCCATAAACATGATTATCATCCAGAATATATGAGATTCTGGATATTTCATGCCTTTTGTATAAGGGAATGGGAATAGGGTATAAGAAAAGAAAGAAAATTAAAACAAAACACTTGAAAACGAAAGAGGGTTCTTACCCTTTGATCTCCTCTCTTTGAGACTCCTCTTAAGGGCTTTGATTTTGGTCTTTTGGAAATACCAGAAAGCCTTGGAAGTGGGGAAGAATCTTGGGAAGTTATTTTGGAAGAATTTAGATAAGGCTTGGAGATTGAGAGGGGTGGAGAAAAGAGGGAGTGAAGGGGGGTTTTTATAGTGGAGGAGAGAGGGGTTTTCTTAATATAAAATTCGTTAGTTTATTAATTCCTCCAAAGACAAAGAATAGCGAGTCTTCTATGAACAAAAATATTAATTTTATAATGTAATTAAGAACCATGTGGGCTTACATTAGCAGAACATCACACATGACCCAATTAATCCATTATTTAGCATTTATTGTGAATGATCGGTTTCTACTATTCATAAAAAATTCAGGTATTTCAGAAAAATCCCAAAACTTCACCCAAAACATATTTCGACATGTAGAATCCAAAAAACAAGAACATTTTTCCAAAATAATTTTCTATATATGATTATTTTAATATTTAATTACAATAATAATTTTTTATCCAAACTAGTTTTAAAACATTCATTAACTTATTCTAAAATATAGGTTTATCGTACTTCCAACTTGAATATTATTTCTATACCACCATAAGTGATTTTACTATTCTTTATGGTATAGCACTATTCATAAGGGTATTTTACTATTCATTAGGGCAGGTTACTATTCACAAAAAAATATTTTTGTTTTATTAGACTCTAAAACATATCTTGAAAACAACTGTGTATGCCAGATTTTCGAAATTCTATAAAAACTTATGTTTAAAGGCCACTTATCACTTAATAGTTCATTATATTGTGTTTTCATGTGATTTTATGACATAAATATAAGAAGTGAATTTCCATTGAAAAACTTTGGGTCGTTATAGAGAAGTTCTATGGTGGGTAGGTTGTAATGACATGTTTTTTGATCCAAGTTAGATTTCCAAGAGAATTTGAATATTGGCATTTGGGGGATGATCCATTCATTGAACTAAGTTTTGGATTTGAATTACATGAGTTGTAAAACATAAAATTGTTGTTTTTGGACTTGGATGGAATCCTGAGAGGTTCCTCAAGCGCTTCATTGAGTTTGAGGAGAAATGGGCCCCAAAAACTCAAATTTAAGGTATACTAGTAATGGCACATAGTTTTGTGAAATCGTGAGGCCCACTAGTGAAAATTGTGTGGCACTTGCAGGTGAGAAGATGTAATCTGCATGGGCTATGCACAGTTTACCAAACTGTGCACCTATCCCACACATATTTTTTCACTTTGGAAGAGTGTGTTCAATAATCAGTGAACATTCAACGCACAGTTATGGAAAATAGTGTACGAAAACCATGCGTGGTTAGGGTTCCTAAGTAGTGGGAGTTGTATGGTTGGCTCACGGTTTGGGCAACCATGCGAACAAACCATTTGACCATGTTTTAAGGGTGAAATTAATCATTTTTCTTACTAAAATATTAAATTCTGTTTTATTATTTATTTATTCTCCATCCAAAAGTGTGAAACTCCTCTTTCCTCCCATGGAGCTCTCAAGCTCCTCCACCTTGGGATGATGATATCTCTCTTGTCTAAAGCTTGAATCAAGAACCTTTGGTTGCACTCGATCTTCATCGACAAGCACTCAAATCTTCTTTCTCCCATCACGAGTTTCTCTTCACCTCATTTGTGATTTTTTTTGTGACATTGTTATCCATATTTTCAGGGAAGATGTTCATTTATTCTATTTTTTCCAAATCGGAGGAAATAAAAACTCGATATTGGATGAGTAGAGTGCCCTAAGCACGAGGTAGGTGGTCTATGAATCAGTCCCCAATTTCCCCTCATTTTATAAATATTTCTATTGTTCCACATGCCTAAATTTTTCTTGAATCATCCTAAAATTGAGTTCTTATATTTAAATAATCATATGAAACTTTTTATACACCCATTGATTATTGATTAGTATTTTGAGTATGCTAACATTGATCATGGACACCCCTTGGGTGTGCCATATTAGTTTTCCCCTTTATAGTTAAGTGATTAAAATATAGGAATTGTTTTTAATTATTCACCTTGGATTAATAAATGAATTCCACCTTATTTATAATCATCCAAAGGATTATATTACCTCTTAAGTGCAACACCATACCTGGTAAATTGGTTTTCCATGTCTTACTGCATTAATTAACATATATTAAATTTAATGTCTTATTCATAATGGATTTCTTCGCCTTAAATAATTTTGAATGATCTAAATTATTTTTTTGATAAAGAAAGACATTTTTTATAATAAAACACCTCAGATGAGGTACATTGTCCTCTAAGCTAAAAAAGTAGTGATTTGTGAATTTAAATCAACCTTAGACTTATAAAATTAGTGTTTTTCCTATGGATTTATGTTATTACAAGATATATTTAATGTTTATTCCATGGAATCAATTGATGTTATTAAGTGGAGTTTCTATCGTTCTATATAAATGTTTATTTAACCCAAGTCACCTATTAAGTGCTTCACCAAACTTATAAATGGAATATCCCATGTAGGTAATTTAATAAATGAGAATAACACCTTCTATGTGCCTCTTTGAGCATTATAAAACGAAATGACATGTTTTGATAGATTAAATGATAGGTATTAAGAGTATTGGATTGTTAATGGTCGGTTTCATTCCTTGGTTGAATTAAATGATTTACATGAAAATAATCATAAAGGGTGGAAATGCCATATTGATTATCACATGATATATTACATTCATAAAATTGAATTGTGGTGCTCTTGATTATATTTGGTCTTGTTAAGTATAATTAATGAGAGGTAATGTCTAATGGATATTATTATTGTAAACATGATTACGCCCTGATAAATTATGTGGAACCATGGTAAGGGTTCTGTTGAGTATGGCGGTATCACTCTCCCATACATCGGGTGGTCAGCATGATGTCTCACACCATTACAACTATTTGGATGGTCGGCATGAAACACCACATCCCTTGGTTTGAGTGTTCGAATGATGAAACACTCACCATCTTGAGTGAGGATCATAACGCCTCCAACTCATTATGAGATTTAGGGTGTATACCTTATTTCATGAGCTTATAGGATCGTTCAGACTGGTTATCGATGAATGAGTTATGCCCTAGTCTAGCCAACATGTAGTATTCTATGTATATGGAGACTTATGTAAGCATTAAATTAGTCAATTAAGTTGTATGAAATATATTAATATACTATTTATATTATTAATATATATTTAGTAACTGGTCAGACCCAATTCTAGATGTGAGACAAAGTAGGTAGAGCCACCAGGTGTCCTTCGAGAACTGAGTGGGCTGGTATTTATTTATTTGGCCTTGTTTATTATTCATTATACATGCACACTAATTTACATTATATTCAAGTATAAGACATATATTTATACACCATTGGTTTTGGCCTATTATAATTTTATCTGACACCCTTCTCTGGCTACTATTTCACTAGGGTATGCAAGTAGATATCATGTTTGTATGACCATGGATTATTACTTGTGTTTTCATCCTTGTACCTGGTAGTTAGGATAAAGGGACTGAGCTGGAGCTCATATTTCTCATGGAGTTTTCCCTAGGGGTTAATTTATATTCCGTATTTATATAATGCATTTTATCATGAATTTTACTATTTTAGTTATGTATCATCATATGGAAATGCATGCATTGTTTTACTTTGGTGTTGTCCATCTTTTTTATTCAGTTTGTATTATTCTTTTGATGCTCTTTCTTTCATTTATTAATTCTTTCACTATTATAAGTTTTTAACTAATAATATATGTCTATGATACTATGATCATGAGGGTATATTCTCCCCACTACCATCTTCCTAGAAACTCTCCACAAGTTGGTAGCCTCTGGTATATGTCGAGGCATTCTTGAGACCATGTGACGACATTTATGGCTACCATTTTAGTTGTCAGTCAGGTTGTGATGTAATATAAAAAGATTCAAAAGAAGCACATTCTCACAGACTTTAATTAGAGAATAATCATATACTTGATATGTATCATCATGTCCTTCAGAGTTCTCACTACTAATTTAGAATCTTATTAGGGAGGATATAAAGTCCCATTCTTGGAGACTTTCATGAAATAAAAGAATCCATATAATTTATATAAAATTGAATATTTAAATATTTGAGAATACATGTTACCAACTAAGATTCTTCATTTTATATTTAGCCCCTTAGTAAAGAAAAAATGGTTATCATTACCACCAAGAATCATTGATCAGGGAGATCAGTCATGGAAAATAATTCAGAAGATTTCTCAATATTTTCACCTTATTTTCATTCTATGACTCCTTGTTTTAATCCTGGGTCCTTTAAGGTCATCATCTATAAAAATATATTTTGATGGTTCATAAATAAAATGTGAATTAACCAATATATATGACTCATGTGTGTCCAACTATGTGATAACTAAGGGAAGACTAATTTCCCACTAGAATAATGGATGAGATATTCTCAAACAACTTTTTTGGGGTTACTACCCCAAGACGCATCTATTCCAGAACAAGGACCACATATAATATCTTGATTACGATGTTTTTATAGTATAATCACACTCTACTCTTTAACATTACATTAGAAATTATTATATATATCGGATTATACTAGGGGTCTTCACTAAATTTTTCTCATCCTGGTTTGAAAAGATTCACTAAACCAATGTTTGATTCCAACAACAATGACCCAATATTTTCATATATAAATAATAAATCTTTTAGAGGAAAAATTATTACATTTCACAAATAAAAAAATAAGGTCCATGATGGTATAGTGTATTTGGAGACAAAAAAACAAAATATTATTATTTTAGGAATGATATTCAATATCTCTCAAAATGAACTTTAAATTTAAAACTCTTTATAGACATACTCTAATTAAAAATTCTATATAACAAAGGGAAATGAAACATAAGAAATGGTGAGATAATATTATCAATAAGGGTAAACGAGAGAGATATCAATTGATGATAATATAAAATCATAAGATAAGAATAATAATATGAAATCATTAATTTAACTTACAAAGTTAATACCCAATCTATGATGGATTGTAGACATGGTGCATAAAATAAAACATTATAATTTCAAAAAAAATGTATCATAAGAGTGATAAATCATCATAAATAAACCGTGAACCATAAATTTATGTCATAAAAGTACAGAACCATCATAATTTTATAATAAATTTCATATTTATATGTTAAGTACTAGGAATATCAAATTATAATAGATTAGACATAGAGCCTTATTTCCCTTATCATTGTGGATCAGACATCATCACCTATTCCCCATAGTTGATTAAGAAAATAGGCTTGTTTACCATAGTATATAAAGCACCTAGAATTGTTTTCCATAGTTAACTCGAGATATTAAAAACTTTACACATTTAATTGGAGGGATATATAATTCCTATAACACCCTTCACATAATAAAAACCATGCATATGTGTGACATAAGAGCATAAAATACTCATTATTTCATCATAGCATAACCCATATAAAATAAATGGGTTTGAAAAACAAATCACCATAATAATCATAAACCATCTAGAGAAAGAATAATGATAGTATCATTAGATCATATCCCTATTAAACTTCATTAATCTCAATGGATGTTATTATAGATGAAAGATTTTTTAAATGAATCGTTGGAAAATTTCTTGAGGAAAAAAACATTTTCATTTTGAAATGACTTATTTAAAATAAAAATAATTATAAAATATTATGAAAAAAAATTTATATGAAAATAAATATCAAAATATTTAAAAGAAAGCATCAAATAATTGATTAGTCATGATTATGGTAAATTTAATTAATGTATTATAAGTTAAAAGAAAACATTTCATTCATATTTTTGTAGAAAGTTAAAAAGTAACTCGTTTGAAAAGAAGAAGAAGATTACTTTTAAACTATTTTACAAAAATTCAATCATGGGTAATAATTTATTAAATTTTTTTTTATTACATTTAAAAGAGTACTTAAAACAGTTCTAAAAAACATGGATTTGGAAGGAAATTTTTTTTGATAAAAGAGATAAATAAAAAAGGTTTTACTTACGAACATTATTTTAATATCTTTAGTACATTAAGAGAAGAAAATAAAATAAAAAATGAATTATTATTAAAAAAACAAAGGAAAATAAAAATTAATTGGATTCATATGATAATTATCATATGATTTCATCAATTAAAATTCAGGTGTAAACAATCCTGATTAAAAATAAGATTAAAACACAAATCCCTTACCTCAAGTATCATATTTCTTAGTAAATGTTAAAAAAAATTATTATAAATATAGGTTTATTATAAATATATTCCATAAACACAATCATATATTTAATACAATTTAGATTTTAATTATGACATCTTTCACCCATTTAATAATAATTTTTTATTAAATTCAACGTACTTTGTGATAATGACTTTGTTTTTTTTATTTTAGTTCTGAAGTCTCGATCCTTGTAATTTTATCATGTTTAAATAATATCAACAAAATTAATCATTATATTAATATCATATATATATTCATTATAAAAATATTTATATTCCTCCATAATTGGTATAGATATAAAAATTAATTACATCATTCATGGAGATTGTAAGTCAAACCTATGCAAGAGTGCTATTTTATATTTATAATGGATGGAACAAAAGAATGGTAAATTAAAATTCTCCTTTATGGGATTAATATTATATCATATACATTATATATTTTCATCAAATAATTTTTTTACCGACCATGTAAAACCAAAATTAAGAACAAATAACATCACTTCAGGGAGGTGGTAGTCCACACGTATTCATGAGAAACATTATCAATTTTCAATATACTAGAAGGTAAGAAGGTAGATGTGATAATATAGTTATAGAACTTCAATTATGTAATATATATAATATATAAACATTATACCCATCATAATTATCATTTATGAATGTTGGTGATGGAAAATGAATTATATCTCTTTGTGGGGATGATAAGTCGTACATACACACGAGTCTTACATTCAATTCCCATTTGAAGCAAAAGATAGTGAATTAATTTGGTTTTTAAATCATAATTATAGTTAGTATATTTAGTATTATTAATTTATTATTTTATGATAAATTACATTTATTTATTGGTGGTAAAATAAGAATAAAAAAGAATGTGATTGGATAAGGTGATTACTTCTTCTTTGAAAGAACTCATGTGTACCTCCTCTTAAGGACCATAGGGTAGGTCTTTTTAGAAGTAAAACATAGATATAACATGTATAGGGATGTTTATAATATACTTATCCAGTGGTTGGTCAATATATTTTGCTCTATGCGGTGTTTATAAGAGAAAGGTGGCGTGAGGTTGGGCGAGGATACACTTGAAATTTCTTAAAATGTTATATTTTAACAAAGTAATTCTCTATAAAAACGATTCAAAATAGATAAAGATTTGAATATTATGTATTATTTGGTAAAAATGTCAACAATTAATATTATTTGGAGAGGTTTAAGTGGTTTTTTAAAACTTATCTTTTTATTTAACCCCTCAATTAGCCTATTTAAACATTAACTGCAAAAACATTTTTTCACTTCTAAATTGTTGTAATTTTACCTATATGGTCAAAATTCTATCATAAATGGAAATGGGAAGAGAGTTTATACCATATATTATCAAACTTTTCATTTTCTGGTTTTTTATGGTTTTAAATTAAATTAATAAAATAATAGTTTAATAAATATCATTTACGCCATTTTTAACCTAATCATTTAATTTGATTACAAAAACAACTAGACAGGAAATTGATTTGAATATAAATATTTCAAACATTTCTAATATGTTATTTTTATGTTCAATTGTTATGTAATATAATATCTCATGGAAATTATATTACATTTAATATTGTTAAAGTCGGTTTTTTATTTTTAATTAATTGAATAATTATTGTTTGAGTATTGTGTAATAATTTAAAGTAATTATATAATTACAACAAACCAGAAATAAATTTATATAAAAAAATAATTTTATTATTCTCAAAAAAACAATTTATGTTAATTAAAAACTGGATTTTTACAATATGTTAACACATAAAATATATTTTAAAGTATTAGAGTGATGTTTTTTATTTTTCATTGCATTAAATATTATATTGATCATTTTAATGAAACGTTTCCCTTATATAATAAAATTTCATTCATAAGGTGATAATAGTAGAATTTATTTTATCTAATAATAGTTAAGACTAAACATTGTTACCTTAACATTTAGTTTTAACCTAGGTTAACACAATTTACCATTTACTGAGGTGATAAATTTTACTATAATTACTGTTCACAATCCCTTAAAATAAAAGTGACATATTTACCAAATTTATATTTCATGATTCCAAATATGGAATCCATTTTTACCAATTCAATTTCAATAATTTTTGGAATTTCATATTAAATTAAGGGTGTAAAACATGATGAAAAATGTTTTTTATAAAAAATACCTTTTAAGCATAAAATAGGATTTATGTCCTTATTTTATTACTAACCAAAATATTAGATAACTATTAATAAATTTTATTGAATAGATAATATATATTTCAGTAAAATAATTCACTAATAGTGAAAATTTTAATTTATTAAGATGAAATAAAACTACGTGAATAAAATCATTTTTTTATAAAAACCACATCTTTTACTTAAAAATTATTTTTATTTTCATTTCTACTCAATTGATAACCAAAAAATTCATTATATACATATGAAAATCCTAAATTTCTAATAATTCAATTATTAATATTCATACACATCAATTTTACGGTTTTTTAATAATTATTTACAATATAATAGTTTATTTTGGTTTTAGTTTGCGTGTATCACAATCTATTGAAAAATAAATTTATTTAAAAATAAATATATCATACGATCATGGAGTGTTATAGTTAGTGTTACCAGTATGCTTTCCCAGCCAGAGAGAACCATACCATTAATTTGAAACCCCTTTTAATGTCTAAAACCTCAACTGAAACTCAATGTATATCTAAAAAAACCATTCATATTTCTAATTTCTTAGAATTACATTATGAATCTTAGTGCTTAGAACAATGATTCCACCAAATGATCAAATTTTATTTACCTTGGAAATTTCCAAACCATAAAAATGTGGGTAATTAAAAACCTCCAACTATTATGATTTTTTTCTTCATGAATCCATCATAAAGACAGATCCCTATCTCTTTTCCCATTATAGTTATTAAAACACTGAGAAATTTCCACATTCCATCTCCAAATGGATAACCAGATTCTGATGCACTTCTCTAAACACCAAGACCAAGTACACTAGCTCCCATCTAGTGGGATTGATTCGATCTTTAAACCTCATCAATATTACCCCAAAATTATTCTAATAATATGACTTCCAACACCATGTCTAATCTCACATGACATCATCAGTTGGTCTCTCCCTAACCAACATTCCCCATGAATTCACATCATCACTCATAAAGGCATCACCAATACCTTCTAATCTAGATTCCTAGATGTGAAGGAATCCAATGACTATCTATGTACGTAAACCACCATCCATACCTGAATTTTAGTTCTAAAACCTTATTAAAACCATAATCAACTTGAAAAACCATCATTCCATACCACGATAACTAATTATCCATTGACCTAACTCTCATTTGTATCACATAAAACCATCAAGGGTATTAGGCTGAATTTTGGACCCCACCTAATTTCACATCTGATTCTAACTAAAGATTATATGAGGATTCTATTAAACCTGACATCATTGGTTCACTAGTAAAAAAATGAGATAAAAATCATCCATATACTGACGTTATACACCTGTAACCTACCTTAGATGAGTGTCGCATCACCAAGACTTCTATTCCACTCCCTGCTATAGGAAGATCCTTATTATTACATCACTATACAATTTTTTTTCATCTTTAGTCTGCCACCCCCATCCATCATTGAACGTGGTAACGAGATATGGCTGAGTCTTCTTATCCTTATGAATCAACATTGTAGGTAATTCATCACCTATTCCATGTTTATGGGAATTCCATTAGTGATTTCTTTTAAATGTCCCACCATCATTGAAGGAAACACTTTAAATGTCCAATAATATACTCTTTACCATCTAGAATGTCCTTTAACTACCCTTAAGTTCCAACCAAGATGGGTCTTATCATAATGATAAATATGTCTCTCCTCATGATCCACAATTCCACATTTTCCATGTCTACCCCCAGCACGACCATAGAGGTTTAAATCCTAGATTGACCATGTCATCGCTCCTGATTTTCTGGTGCTCTTGTTTCCATTATAGAACATCATTATTCTCAATCCAGTCCATAGAATTCCACACCTGTGATACCCTCGTAAAAAACTGGTTCCCAACACACACAATTTTACTCACTTATTAGGAGTCTCATATATACACTTCCTTTCCACCCAAAAAACAAGCCCAATGGGATAATTCCTCTCTAACATGTGCATATCCCCAAGATTCCATTTATTTTAAATGGTTTCACACTACCATGTAATCTGAAAAAAAGTTCCCAACTAATCTCTATTGAGAGATATCTCATCAAACTCAGCTTATGCATCTAAGCAGTTATACAGTCCCCTTATATAGGCTAGTTTTACAATGTAAAATAACCCTTAGTGCGATCCAAAACTAGAGTATCTCATTATGAAAAAAATCACATGTCTACTAAACATAAGAGTTGTTCTGTAATTTCACTATAACACCTTTATGATCTAATAAAACACAATATCTCTTAACTTTGATAAATAGATTCTGAGAATATATCTCTTTGGAACCACCAAGTACTGACATGGTGATCAACCATACACATCAATTCCAATACAAAAAATGAAAAATATCAAAATACCCTGAGGCTTATGGTGCTCCCCACTATAAGAATCCACTAAAAATGTATGATTCTATCTAGTGTCTCTACCCATGGGAAGATTCTCCTAGAAAGTGAACATATCAACATGTCCCAATAAGGGGTTCTAACCCAATTCACATCAATCAGTCCAACTAGAAAATCCAAAAAAATAGCATAAAAAAACCTACCATGAGTACATCTGATAAATTCACCAAAATCAAAATAGGCTTTTCAAGACTCATGTAAAAGATCCATGAGCCTTTTAAATAGGGATCTATCAAAACATCAACCTCACGAGGCCTACACAAGTGGCTCCCACTAAGAATATATATCACAATTTCACTACAAGATTCTCCAACATGAATAAATCTTAATTGCATCATAATTGGTTCCATTGATACATACATATATCAAAAAAATGAATCAACCATAGGGGATCTCTTAGTCAACCACTGAATATACATGAAATTTTTCTATATAGGCCCTACATACTTCTCATGCACCATGCCAAACAAAACCACAAAAATCCCTTGAATTAACTTTATGATTTCCAAACAGACTTGAAACACAGGATGGGCACATAATTTAAGCATCTAGATCACCCCAACCAACACATAAAATCTAAGAGAAATATTTATTGTAGGAACATGTAGTATAATTTTAAAAGTCCATTTCCAAAACATTTATAAAAAATCACACACACAAAACTCCCACAAGTTTTCCAGAACACCCCTCAATATCGAAGGGGTTTCTATCAAAAGAAAAGTCAACCAATTTTCCCATCCTAGTAGGTCCATTTCCAAAAAATATTTACATTTCCCAAAAACCCTTTGAAATAAAACTTCAAAACACATTTTTGAATTCTATTTATATAATTTTATTTTCTATATATTTTCAAAAATCCAAAAAATCTCATTCATTTTAAATTTCCTAGCTCCATGAGCCATATTCATAAAAACCCACCCATAAAACTATTCACCCAAGCCTCTCTCAATTGTATAAGTTTTTATTTTAAAAAAATTATTTTTTCATTCTAAAAATTATAAATTTATAGACACATTAACCTATTGAGGACATGAAAGAACAAAACCATCATTATCAAATCCACTTATATCCATATTAATCTAAAACTCCCTTATAATATAAGCGAGGAAAAAACTTCGTTTATACTATAAGATTCTTAAATTACTATGGATTTTGATGAGGCTTCATGTGAAACAATACTACTCAGAGGTGACTGTATCAATCCACTATCATTATGTATGTACCTCTCACTCACTCTTAGCTGAGCCCTATGAATCATCAAGAGTTTCATCCATCCCAAATTAAGAATCAATATAAAACTGAACACCTCACTCATCGTATAATTCCTAATACCAAAATTTGACATATCCTTTCAATTCATGTTACAACCAATGTCTTACTAGACTAGACTATGCATGATCTGTCTCTCAATTCTTGATATCCTATATCTACTTATAACTATTATATCTATATAAAAACTTGATCTTATTACATAATGTGGTTCCCTAGTATAGGTTTACTAGATGATGTCCATGTGAAGAGATCCACATTAGCTATGGTGAACCTCCCTATAATCCATAAGATTCCGACTAACAGTCAGGGCCTAACACAATAGAGGGGACACTATTCCCTCCAAAATGACTCCTCAGGATCATGCCTAAATCTAAAAAAATTAGTATTACCCATTCATTTTGTGTATGTCCCACTGACCTATATTCCTCAAAAAGAGATCCCAATGGGCCCTCATAGTCCAGATTATAAAATAGTAAACTATTTATATGATCCTTCAAAACAAAAAAGAGTTTTATAACCCAATAATAATTAGATAAGCATCATATACACAAAAGGAACTCTTGCTAGTACATGCTAATAATAACTAAAAAAATACACTATCCGTCATCCCAACTCTCGTACCATCCAACCATGTCTATAGCCTCCATGAAATTTGATAATGTACTACGATATATTCTCCACATGGTACTTATATCTCAAAAGAAAACATAAAAGTCAACACATGTACAATGGAACCCCTGATGTGTATGTGAATATAGGGTGAGTCCAACAACCCATTAGCTATCCCCAGTGCCTCAAAAATATTGAGTACTGCTGTGATTAAAAGGATGTTTAGGAAATACTTATATATTTTTATTGTGTTCTTTTCCATAAAACATGTAGTTACCTTGGATCAAATATAGGATCACTGAGTGGGGGAGGGGTGAATCAGTGATATCTATTTCTAATATAAGAAAAGATTCTTTACATGTTAAGGAAACATTTATTGACCTGTGAAAATTTGTTAGAGTTTTGTTCCAATGAAATATATATCTTAAACTCACCTTTCATATGAAAAAATATACAATGGGATATCAGAACACTATATTTACAAGGTTTGGTACAAATACCTACTCCTTTCTATTTTCGTTATCCCCCCCCAACATGGATTCTTTTACTAACTTCGTTAACGATTAGAAATAAATAAATAAAAACTAGTTATACACCCCAAAATTCATTTTCAATCCACCACTAATTCTACCCCACATAAATAAGATCATACACCAAAGTTGGTTATATCCAAAAACCTTCTTAATTATAACCCTTGAAGTAACAACTAGTTATAGGCCCCTAACCAACAATCCTTTTTAGCAACTGGTTATACCCACAATATATAAGCTCAAAACACCTTCTTTTTTAATCCTCTGTAGAAAGATATTCTCTTCCTCTAAAGTAATGTTGGATCACCTTCACCTGTCTACGATCTTTAATATCTTATAGAAATCCTTTATGAGTAGATTGTCCTTGAAACTTCCTCTCTATCTTTGTAATACTTCGACATACTTAAACTTATCTTTTTAGATCGTTTTTAGGAAATTTCATAGAGAATGTTTCTCTGAGGAATCCATCTTTTCCCCCTCTATACATTAGGTATCAATCCATTGGGTCACCATCTGATGTTCCACACTATCCTTTGGTCCATTTATATCTACTAAATCACCTTCATATGGTGTTCTCAAACCACTACACTTATGTATAATAAAAATCACTCTGATGAACATTAGTTCGTTAATATTTCTCAATCTAGTGAACTTCCTTTAATTGATTAATAAATATATTGGATACTCCAAAAAATATATCTTGATCAATTTTAATGTTTTCTTGATGAGAATAGAGTAATTTCATACCATACAAACACCCCTTTATGTAGGTGTGCTTTAGGAATATTTGGCAGGACATTAAAATGAATTTCCAAATTATCCAACTTCAAAAAACAAACAACCCACTCAATTTAAATTTCACTAGAATAATTATCAAGTCTCACAAAAAATTATTTAATCCCCTTTATGTTTCTTGAAATCTTCCACTTTCATTGAACTTCCTTAAACTTGGTGTCTTGGAAATTTTGTAAACTTCATTATCTAATCTGTAGAAAAAAATATAATAGTTCATCTCAGTATCATTAATGTTAAGGGATTTAAAATATATATGTACATCTTCTTAGGATTATTCTTCCACATTTATCTCTACCTTTTTCCATGTTAGGACTTTTATATATTATGGTACACATTTATTAATCTCTCTCTAATGGATCTATCAAGTTCTCATCATCCGATGTACCATTTTCTCGATTCCTTTTTTTGTGAAACCTACATTTGTTAACCTCTAATTTATCTCACTGTTCTTACACCCTTTCCATCTCATATTTCCTTCACATTTCTTCATATAATTTCAATGAGAAATCTCCATTCATTGATATTAAAAAATTTCCATCCATTTTATCTTTACAGTGTCTTCTCAATGGATGTTCATTTGATGGATTTTTTTCGATGGATCTTTGTCTGATGGACTCGATCCACTAGCCTTAATTCAATAACTCACTTCATAACTTTTCAAACTCAAACTTCATATATCCTTTAAAAAAACTATTTCCCAATTGACTTCATTCATTTTTTTTAGGATCTCTATATGTCCCTTTCTAATAAACATGAGTTTTTGAAGATGGTTGACAACATAATTGCTACATATAATGAATTCTATTACTAAATTATTATTTTTCTATCACATGGATCCATTTTTTAAATCACCATTTACTTTTTACTCCTACTCAAACATTGTAGAGTCTTTATGTCAAAAAATCTCCATATGGTAATCTATGTCCTAAATACTTGATCCAATACCTTGAGTCTGGTAACATTATTTTGTTGTTAGATAGTGAGCTTCTTCCACTACTTAATTCACCCTCTTTAATATTATTTTAGTAGTGTTGGACTAATTTAATATTCAACTAATAACATTGAGTATTTCCATCTCTTAAAATATGTTTGATGATCTATTTCTAGTTTCCTACAATAGGAACATCATTATTTCTATCCAATTATCATTATGAAACATTGTAAAAATAGTCTACTAGAATGATATTCATTCAGTAATCTCAATATCTTTATTTGTATGTTTCTTCAATTGGAATAAAATTTTATTGAATCATGATATGATTTATGATGTTACAAACATGGTAGAGTAGCTAGCATTTTATGACTTACTTAAGAAACTTTCTTATACTCCTTAAAAAATGTTACTGCATCTTCCTTAAGTAAAATTATTATGAAACATACTTATGTAACTTTTTAGTGAAAAATTATCCCAAACATATATTGATATATTCAAAACTAATGATGCAAAAAATGACTTGGTCCAAATAGAACACACCCACCATGAAACATGTCATGCAATGTACATACAAGCATACTTTCTTCAACACCATTTCAGGATCCACCTTGTGCTACAAACTATAGAACACCTTATTTATATCCATTTTCGAATCCGTGATGTACCATGACCTATACACAACATTTATTGACACTATTATAAAAGATTTTTTCTAAAAAAACTCTGTAACACATGTATCCCAGGCTCCGTGATTGTCACTCAAGTCATAACCTCATCATGTGCCTCGACCCAATGCTATGTACTTAAGAAGAACCATAAAATCACATTGAACCGTCCTAAAAGGTTCTAGGGAGGTTATAGAACACACCAACCCATCCCCACAGGTTCTATAGAGGTCACCAAAGTAACAATGTCCCATCCCCAAAAGTTCTAATGAGTGAAACTTTTAATTACACTAACCCATCCCCATAGGTTTTGGGGAGGCCATATTCAATAACACTTGACCATCATTGAATATTCTAGAGAGTCCATGAATAAGTATCATAACCTATCACTACAATATCAGGGAGGTCACATCAAGAACAATTTCATTACTCATAGAAAATAGAAACCAACTCACATGGACTGTCCCAAAACTCTACAAATATTCATCAGGGAACCAATCCCTCAAGACCTAGTCTCATATGAATGGATTTTCCTGGGTCTCTGAGGCTCGTCGGACCCTCAAGTGGTCTACCACTTCCATTGAGATTGACCAAAAAATTTGATTCAGTGAAAAATAATCATTAGTATAAACAAGAAACACCTGAAACATGTATAAAACTATATTTATTGATTCACATGAATATAAGTAACCAATTAACAAACAGATGTAGAGAAGTAAACCCCCCTACATCAGAAAATCCATTCATTTAATTTTGCAGTTTGGCCATTATTGGTTCAGACCACTCAAGATCATCCTCAACTCCCGAGTCCTTATCTCACATCAAGAATCTCAAAAAATAAACTATAATAATTTAAAATTAATTTAAATATTAAAAAATAATAAGATTAATGACTCAAGACTCACAAGACGGCCCACTAAATCACCTATGGTCTGTACCAACCTCCAAAAAGCCAATGAGGTCCTTCCTCACCCATAAATCCCATCTAATTAATAAATTAATTAAATGAAACTAAAATTTTAAATTTTTATATGAAAAAAACTCACTGGGTTGTCCATCGATGTCAGAATTGTAACTGCATGAGTTCCACTCTCGAAGGATCTCAAATCTATGTTAAGAAAGGATCTAATTTATAAATATAAATTAATGGAAAATTTAACTCAAATTTATTATAAGACATTCAAAAACTCACTAGGAAACATACCTTATAAGGAACGATGAGTGATATCTTGATTTCATCCTCTTGATAAGTTCCCCCGAAATCCACACATGGAATCCCATTTTTGGAAAAGTGAATTTTAATTTCTTTGGGAAAAATTTCCTTTGAAACCCCAGAAAAATCAAATGAAATTATTTGAAAAATGGAAGTAGTGAAAAGGGGGGGGGGGAGAGGGGAACATACCTTAAAATTATATGTCAAATCCCTCTAAAATCGTACAGATTGAAGGCATGCCACAATAGATCAATAGATATCAAATAAGGATGCCCCCTTCTACTCATCCTTCTAGAGTATTAAAAAGCCGAGGGAGTTCAAAACAAGAACCCTTGGATAGGAGTAAAATGAAGATAATTAAAATGAGGGTTCCTATAACCCACTGTATGGATTATAGGGTTCACCAGTTACCTATTGGTACAAGACATTATACCCCCCACACTTTCTTTCCGACCAGTCGGTGGTAGCTCACTAGCAAGATGGTGGGCCCCGAAAGTGTTCCCAATACACTGTATGACCTACTGACTTGCAATTGGATAGATTATGTATTTTAGTTGTATAACCACCCAACCACTAATATAAAACCCATAAAACACCTGAAACTTACCCAAAAACTCAAGATACACCTAAAAAACACCTTTGATAAATCCAAAGGCTTTCAATTCCATTTCAAATCCCACCTATCAAAATGAAGGCACCACTAAATAGAGAAATTAAATTTTGCTTTTATTTTGAGAGAATGTAATGACATGGTTCACTACATTAAAATTATTTTAATAGATTTTAGATGTGATTATTTACTTTTTTCTTGAAATATTTCACAAATACATAAAAAAATATAAAAGTTGGCCTACTAGAAGTAAAGTATTTCAAGTTCCAAATTTTTCAACTATATATATTTTTGTTCAGTAGTTTCCTAGATTCATCTATGTCATGTTTAATATTTTAACTCTTAAGAGTTTTATAAATCTTACTATTCTCAAGTCTAAACATTTTATGTAAATCATGTATGTATTTAATTTGATTCAATAAATTCCTAAAACATATTTGATAAATTTGAAAGAAAGGAAATTTATCTCAACCATTATGCTCATGTCAAAGAAATTATAATATTGTAAAAAAAGCATTGAATAATTTTTTGTATATTGAGTCCATATCACATCATCAACATAAATTGGTAAGAGTAAAATATATTTTTATGAAGGTTTCTTAAAATAAGTGGGGTTTACCAAGCCCATTAAAAAATCCATTTTTCAAAATAAAAGAGATTAATTTTTCAAAGCAATTCATTGGTTCCAATTTAATACCACATATAGATTTAATAAATCTTAATAAATATATAATTTATAGATTTTTTGAATCATGAGTTTGTTCAGCATAGACTTCCACCATAGGAAAACCATTTAAAAATATAGATTTAACATCCCTTTAGAATAGTTAAAAATTCATATGAGATGAGTAAGATTAATGAATATGAATAGATTTTATTATAGCTATAGGGGACATTTTTTCATGAAAAAATATTCCTTATTCTTGGTTATAAATTTTAGATTCTAATCTATCTTTATTTTTAGTTATCATAACACCATAATATTGGTTATTTACTGAAACTCATTTAATTCCAACAACAGGATAATCAGAGGGTCTATCAACTAATTCCCATTCCATTTTTTCTTCGTGAATATTATTAACTCTTATTAAATTTCTAAAAACCAAATTCCATATCCCAAGGCTTCTTATATATTTTTAGGTTCACGAAGGAATAAAAAAACCATAAAACTTATAAAGGTTTTATGTAATTTTTATTGTTATAACTCCCACATCTAATTTTTTTTTTATACTCTAATGGATTTTTTTAAAAGTTATATGATATATATTATGTATACTTTCAGATTATTCATATTCTACCCATTTTGTAAAGTATTGTAATTGATCAAGTTCTAGATCATCAACCCTTTTTTTCAAATAGATAATCAAGTCTCAATATTTATAAATAATCACTAAGGTCATTAATCAGAATATTTGTATGATAAAATGGATCACTTTAATAGAATTAAACATGAACAAATTATTTAACTATCCTTTATTTTATTATAAAATCTTGAGACATTAGAAGTTGTAGAATTTCCAAGGAATATTCATTCAATATCCCTTGGATAAAACTTACCAAGATTATCATTAATGTTCAAAACATGAACTTTAAATCCAAAAATATTTAAATATCAAAACATTAGTTTTCTATTATTCCATAGCTCATATGGTGTTTTTAAGATAATATATATTAAATATATGTTAATGACATAGATTTTTGTGTTATTTGCTTCAACCAAAAAATGAGTAAGCATGAAATTTTCACATAACATTAATCATGAAATTTCTTTCATAGTCTTAATCATACATTTAAATTTACAATTATAATAAAGTGTACTAGGGTTATATAATGTTTTTTAATTCCATGTTATTGGAAAAGTGAATTAAATTCATTATTCTAAAATTTTACCTCATGGTCACATATCAATGAGACAAATTTAGTGACTTTATTTTTATGTACTATATTACACAAATTTATTAAATAATATCATGATTAGTTTTTACGGATAAAAAATGAAAACAATATAAATCTTGATAATTCATCAAAAAATTCATAAGAAAAATATTTCTCAACTAGGATTTCAGTTTTAGAGGGTATAACAAAATTCATGTGGATAAGTTCTAATGGTGTAGAAATGGAAACCTAGTCAATTGATTTAATGAAAGATTTTTGTTTCCTTCCCATTTGAAATATATCACCGCACTTATTTTTATCTAATTGATGTGGATGTAAATATGGAATTAAAATTTTCATAAGGAATCAATGTCCAGGTCTCATATGACATAACCAATATTGATTATTCTCATAATTAAAATAGTTTATAATAAATTTACAGTAAGAGTTATGGTATAAAGTTTAAATAGTTTCTTTTTTTAGTGCCTTAAACTTGAGTAAATTATAATAAAAACAGTGTAATAATTAGTCAAAATAAATAAAAAATCATTAACACAGAGTGGATATATAATTATAAGGTTATGTTTTAAATTCTCAATATAATGAAATTTTTGGAAAAGGATAATTTTTTTATATTAAAATAACCCAACATGAATGATTTTTTCCTCTATAATTTTCAAAAAAACTGACTTGGACTACATCAATGTTTGAGAATGTATGAAATTTTTCATAGTATCCACTTTGATTCATTGAACATCCACTATCAATGTCCCACATTACATAGTTTTTCATATGGATTTTCTCTATAAAAAGGTATTAAATAAGTTTATTTTCTGGTGATCAAATGTTCTTGGGTCTGGTTGTGTCAACCACTAAAGATCTAGTCACCTTGATTTGTTTGATTTTTCTAGAATTTATAGCCTTTACATTATATTATTTTAGAAAAAAAAGCATGTTTACAACCAAAATATATATATTTTTTAAAAATTGGTTGGTTTAATTTCCATATTTTCCTTATGGAAAATATAAAACATTAGATATATTTTTAATACTTTTTTTAGGCCAAACTAATTTATCTAGAGTTTTTGTTTTTCACCATTACTTCCAATGATTTTTTTTATGATTTTTTATCTCCATGAATTTGGTTAAGGAAATATGCATATGTAGTAAATAATATTTCAACATATTTTTATATTTTTAACTATTTTAATAATACTTTAATTTTAATATTTTTGATATAACCTATATAATTAGATTCATCCAGTTCATTTTTTAATTTTGAAGTATGTTTAAGCAGTTCATTATTTGCAATTTTTGAAATATTAAATTTTTTCAAAGAGATTAGTTCTTCTTATTAAGTGATTTGTATTTTTTACCCATAAATAAATAATATCTAGTTAATTTTTAATTTAGTAATTATCATATTCAGTATCACAATCATGGATTGAAGAATAAAAATATTATACCTCTTTATTTTGAGCCATGAAGCACATATTAGCATTCTAATTTGATTAATAATTATATGAAACAAAATTTGAGTAATCACTATGAAATTTAGAATCACTCCATGAATAATTCATATCCTTATCATCTTTCATCTTATAAATGGTTTTTATGTGAAAATTCTTCCCAAATTTATTCTATTCCTCCAGCCAAGGATAGTCATGTTTGATGTGTCAGATATTCTCTCACTCATAACATCTGAATTCATTTTTGTTTATATAAATATTTATACTTATTGGAGGATTTTTCAAATCCTATCATCTTATTATAATACATGTTGAACTTTCAATCTATCTGATTAAATTCATTTTCAAAATATAAATAAATTAATTCTTCTTTATTTTATGAGTTAGATAATATTTGTTATTTTGTTTTCTTCTAAAACATTTAAGAAGAAACAAATATGGAATCATATTAAATCTTAAACATATTATGACTATAGTGATTTGAATTAATTGTAAATTTATAAATCATTTATGTGATAATATTTTTTTATTTTTAAATCCTTACTAGAAGTAAATTTTTTCACAACAATAGATATTCCACTCCATAAAGATGGGAATAGTCTACAAACTTTTCATTATTGATTTGATTTAGGAACAAAAGTTAAAAAGGTATGAACATCATTTAAAACCCTTAAAAAAGTTTCATTATTTGAGTAATATTTATCACTCATTAATTTTTATAGTATCAAATTTATGTTTAGTAGCATTATACCTCAGTTTTCAACCATTATCGATACCTTTATATGTAACTAAAATAGTTTCTAAATTTTAAAATCATTAAGACACAATAAAGATCTATTGAAATAATGTCATTAACAATCCCTCAAAATATACCAAACCTTGGTCAACAATGAAAGAAGGAAGATAATGACACCTGAATCACATAACCAATATGCTACAGGTTAGATATTTTTCTTGAGGGTACATCAATCACACACATCAGAGGAATTGTCCTCAATAATGATTAGGGGTAAATAATAAAATATATAAAATACCAAGAAAACATGAATAAACTAGAAGAAATACTAATACATGTAATTTCATATATAAACTAAAATGGAAATGGTTGGTTCTAAAAGTAAAACAAGATAGAGACCATGAACTCCAGAAGCTCCCAACAACATCTCAACAGCTCCTCTAGGTTCGTAACCTTCCCTATCTCCAACCAATTACCAATAACATTAAAAATAGATTATGTGCATAAGGTTAGCATAAATTTTATACTCAGTAGGACCCTCTGAGGAACATCTCATGTAAAATTTGAAAGAATAAAATTTAATTATAGTAGATAAAACATTAAACTAACCCATCACCTAAATAGTAATACTTTCATTCTTTCATCCTAACCATGAATAACTCATCAAATAACACATATAAGTGAACCATTATATAATATAAGAATATATATAAATTAAGGCACTCTACTACCACTTATCCACTGGGTTTTCTCTCTTATACCCCAATAAATACATATTATTCACATCCCTACTAAAAATTACCCCACATCTCATATAATAATACCGATTCCTTTACTGCATCCTGTGTAGCCTGACATCTTATCATCCTAATTTTATAGTAGAAACAGATTTTATCCCTAGATTCCTCTTCAATTTATGTACATTCATTATACCACAATTCATTACAGCATATAAAAGAACACCTTAGGGAAGCCAATATCACAATGTACATATATATATGTATGTTGTATTCATCAAGAATTTATAGATGGCACATAAATTTATAGAAAACGATGAGCCATAAATTTACTGCTTGGAGTTCAGCCTTAACCATAAGACATCAGAGCCCAGTTTATTCCTACTCATCTATGTCTAGTATGGGAGTGGGGGAGTGGGGGAGTGGTAGAAGTCATTTGTAAATTCCCTTGACATCCTATATATTGGAGAAAATATCCCCAAATATGTTTTGTGTCATTATCCCTTTTGATGTAGGCATGGTAGCATATGAAATTAGAAAAGGTCGAATAATATCACACACAACTAGACTAATGGAAACTACCTGACTTTAGAATCATCTACCTCTATAGACACAAAGGAATTGATATTAATTATGAAAACAATATTCAGGTTTGTTTATAATTAATTAAGAAAAAATTAATCCAAATTAACATTTACTGTGGTTGACATTTTAATATTATTAGGGCATGTGTCGGTGATACTATTAATTCTATATATTATATCATTAAGTGTTCCATCATATATCGTGAACATTGTAAACAAAACCCATTCATTTATTAGTTAATTTAGGAATTATTTATCATCTGAATACTCTAGTGATCTGCCAATTCTATCATTTAGATGATGCTATCATAGTTCATATCATCAACTATATCCCACCACTAGAAACTGATCAAGAAAAGGTCATCCATTCATTGGACCATCAAGATAGAATTAATAAAACATTAAGAAATAATCATGATAGATTAATTATATTTCAATGACTATCCCATACTCTATGTGAAGGTTCTAGGAGCAGTGGAAGCCCGTGGGTGGATGTGCCCACTTGGCTTTTTTTTCATTATCAATGATCAATCCGGGATCAAAACGATGATAAATTCCAGTCTCCACGGATCAAATCACAGAAAAAGACAAAGAAGATGGTTTGTCCCAGAACCACAAACAAGGATCGTGACAGGTTGATTATAATTAATTTAATTAATTATAAAGAAACACCTTTTGGGTGCTCTTTCTTTGTTGATGTTCTTGATCACATTTTCGATGTGATCCGTCGTTGCATCGTAGAAGCCAAGTGTAGACTCCCTGTAGCGGTGATCCACACGTGTACCTCGTATCTCTGGACGTCGCCAAAGGATTCTCCGGGTGCTAGCGTGGAGAATCGTTTGCTTGCGTTGTCTGCCTTAGATCGTTTTGATCTGATGGAAGAGGATCTCTCTCGGTCTTGAGAATGTTCTTGGAGGAAGAGGTTCTTTCAGCCATGAAATAATTATCCAGAGATGTTGTGCAAAATTATTCGCTTGTGTAGGAAAAGTGTTGGAGTTGTGAGGATATATATAATCGAGTATGAGGTTGTAGAGTTATGACAATAAATAAATGCGTTACGTGTTTCATTTATTTCATTAACTCTTATTGAATACCCCCATGTCGAATAATTAATTCCTTGACATGCACTCATGCTGATTATAATAAATATCATTTAACAAAACGATATTATATCCTCAAAATCCCGACTGGAAAAACTACACGGCGTGTAATAATAAATACATGGCGTGTACTTGTTTTTCATTGAAAACTACATGGTGTGTAAATTAAATGTACACGGTGTGTATATCTTGTTTTAATTTATTCATTTCCTTTCCAAAATAAAACTACACGGAGTGTACATTTAATAATACACAGCCTGTACTTGTTTTATTTTATTTTTCCTCCATCATTTAAAACAACTTAGGCTTACTTGAATAATTATTAAACCACATACTGGAATAATCGTTTTTCAACTTTAGATACTTGGATACACTTTGTGTCTGACCCTCTAGGCCTCTTTCTTGTTGGCATTAGGCAGGCATGCCAAAAGTCCAAGATAACTATCTAGAAATGGGTCAAGGCACCCAAGAGAAAGAAGTTGATGCCGCATTGACGTATCACCACATATAAATTCTTACTGTGTAATTTAATCCCTTTGTCTCAATATCTCATCAAGAAGGTTTCATGGTAGTGTCATAAACCTATATGCTTGATCCATCATTCTTTGACTACCTGAAATAAACTCTTCGTTTACACCATGGCCATGTAATTTAATGCGACAGTTCCATTTCAATAAAAGGGCCGAGATATCAACTTCCATAAATAGAAGGGACCAATCCTTCATCGACTTATCCATTAACAACATGTCACTCATGACGCACCCAACGTACCCTACTTTTTTCCAACTGTCTGCATGACGGTTTTCATCAGTAAATCTAAGTGTGTGAGTCATGACATGAGTTAATGATAATCTTCCAGTCTAAGGACCATTACACACGCTCAAAGATAGAAATATCCGATGACACCAAGACATGTGGAATTACTACTGGCAGGTCTGTTCTCATAGTCTCCCATCTTAGAGATTACCAAGTGTGAACTCCATGAGAGAGAGTCTTGTCTTCTTACAAGTACTCGCACATGACGGTCTGTATACTATGTGTCCTATCGTAGTATGTCATCCAACCAGAGAACTTTATTTAAGAATATTGTTATAGTATTTCAAGGTTCTCGTCATAGCGGGGATCTGCTATGACCTTATTAATGCAACAAATATTCTAGGACATTATTATATTATAGTAATGCAGAACAATGAACAATATATAATAAGTGAACATTCATGTAATCAAAGTACAAAATAGTTGGTTCTGAGGACACCAAACCTTACAAACTCCCACTTGGACTAGAGCCAACTGCATACGACTTTTAGTCCAGTAGACCTCACATGATGATCATGTTTCTACTGAGTCAAGGCTTTAGTCAATCGGTCCGCCACGTTGTCTTCCATGGAAATACTGCTCACTGCAACTTCACCTATCAGAGAAAAATCCCTCAAGAGATGATACTTCCGAAGTATGTGCTTTGTCCGCTCATGTGACCATGGCTCTTTTGCAAGTTCCACCACTAAAATATTATCACAATAGTGTGTGATAGGATCTTTACTACTCGGTACAACATCCAGCTCTTGGACGAAGATTCACATCCATACTGCTTCTTTAGCTACCTCAGAAGCTTCGATATACTCAGACTCCGCTGTAGAATCTTCCACCACACTTTGTTTTGTGCTCTTCCAGGTCACTGAACCTCCATTCAAACTGAAGATGTATCCAGTTTGCGACTTCATGTCATCTTGATAAGTCTGTAAACTAGCATCTACATGTCCTCTACTGACTAGTTCCTCATATCCTTCATAAACCAGGAACATATCCTTAGTACGCCTCAGATACTTAAGGATAGTTTTGACTCCCATCCAATGGAGGTTTCCTGGATCATCTTGATATCTGCTTACCACACTTAATGCATAAGCAACATCTAGCCTCGTACATAGCATAACATACATGACTGAACCAATAGCGGATTCATAAGGGATCCTTGCCATTCTCTTTCTTTCCTCATGTGTTTGAGGACACATTTTCTTGGAAAATGAATGCCATATGACATTGGAAAAAATCCCCTCTTGGAATATTCCACACTGAATCTCTTCAGTATCGTGTCAATGTATGTACTTTGACTCAGGCCTAGCATTCTCTTGGATCTATCACAATGGATCTTGATCCCAAGAATATATGCCACCTCACCCAAGTCTTTCATGGAGAAGCATTTATACCACGATGGCTTAACTAACAGTAAGACAGGTACTTCGTTTCCAATTAGTAATATGTCGTCAACATATACTATTAGGAAAATGACTGCACTCCCACTAAACCTCTTATAGACCCAAGTCTCACATTCATTCTTAACAAAGCCAAATTTCGTTACAGCTTCATCAAAATGAATGTTCTATGATCTTGATGCTTGCTTTAATCCATAAATTGATTTCTGCAACTTGCATACCTTGTTGGGATCCTTTGGAGTCACAAACCCTTCAGGTTCTGTGATGTAGACATCTTCCTGGAGGTTCCCATTAAGGAAAGCTGTTTTGACATCCATTTTCCAAATTTCATAGTCATGGTAAGAATAAATGGCCAATAGGATTCTCATATATTTCACCATCGCAACCTGTGAAAAGGTTTCATCATAGTTAATTCCATGATGCTGTCTAAAACCTTTTGCAACCAGTCATGCCTTGTAGGTGCTAACTTGCCCTCCATGTCCAGTTTCTTCTTGAATACCCATTTATTAACAATAGGCTTTACATAAACTAGAGGATCTTCCAAAATCCAGACGTGGTTTTGGTACATGGAATCCATTTCAGAATTCATGGCTTGTTTCCACTTGGCAACTTCTTCACCTTCAACTGCTTCCTTGTAGGTAACAGGATCATCATTGTCAACCAATAATGAGTCACCATCCTCGGTGACAAGAAAACCATATCATTCTGATTCTCTCACCTCTCTTGTGCTCCTACACAGTTCTTGTGTCTCTGGAACAGATTGTTTTTCCACGGGGCTTTGTGGAATCTATTCTTGTACCAACTCATGTGTATCTTGAGCCTCGACTTCATCGAAGTCTATCTCTCTCCCACTATCTCTTTTGGAGATGTGCTCCCTTTCAAGGAATATGGCGTGTCTTGCCACTGTAACCTTTTTGTCTGAGGGGTTGTATAGGTAATATCCCCTTGTTTCCTTGGGATATCCTATAAAGATACACTTTGCGCCTTGGGGTGCAAGTTTGTTACCTGAAGAAGCCTTAACAAATGCTTCGCTACCCAACACACATAAATTCAATAACATGGCTTTGCGTCCACTCCATAACTCGTATGGAATACCATTTATCAATTTAATTGGTACTTGGTTTAGTATGTGTGCTGATGTTTGTAATGAATATCCCCAAAAGTATAATGGATGACTCGCATGACTCATCATTGATCTCACCATGTCCAACAGGGTTCGGTTCCTCCTTTCACTTACACAATTCCACTGCGGTGTGTAAGGAGGAGTGAGTTGAGATAGAATCCCAAAATCCTGTAAGAAATCAATGAAGTCCTGATTAAGATATTCTCCTCTTCTGTCTGAGTGGAGTTTATTAATCTTCTTAACAAGATAGTTCTCAACATCATTCTTGTATTCTTTGAACTGATCAAAAGAATCTGACTTATACCTCATTAAAAAAATATATCCATATCTACTAAAATCATCAGTAAAGGTTATGAAGTACGAGAACCCACCCCTTGCTTCAACTGGAAATGGTCCACACACAACTTTGTGAAGTAATTCTAGAAGCTCTTTAGTTCTTTCACCTTTCCCACTAAATGGGACTTTGGTCATTTTTCCTTGTAGACACGCATGACATACACCAAGTGGTTTTAGTTTGAAAGAATCTAAATACCCATCTTGATATAATTTTGTCAAACGTTTCTCATTGACATGACCTAGCCAGTGATGCCAAAGTTGGGTGTGGTATGAGTCATGTGAATTAACTTTTTTATTGATTTCCATTACTTGGTTTGTGTAGTCTAACACATAAAGGATGTTATATAAATGTGCCCTACCAAAACAAATGCTATCTTTATAAAAATAGCAACATCCACTTCCAAACTTGAAGATGAATCCATCAGTACCTAATTTGGATACTGAAATAATGTTTTTGGTTAAAGAGGGTACATAATAACATCCTTTCAAAACCAAGACCATCCCCATAGGCAATGTGAGGTGGTAGTCCCCGATAGCTACAACAGAACGTCTAGCTCCGTTGGCTGCTTGTAGATCTACCTCCCCTCGATCAATCTTCCTGAATCTACTTAGTTACTGTATTTGGATACTGATGTGAGAACCACAAGCAGTATCTAATTATCAATTATTAGAAAAAGATAGATTTCATTCGATAACAAACGCACCTGAAGCTTCCCCTTGCTTCCTTAGGTGGGTGCAGTTTTTCTTCCAGTGGCCCTTCTTGCCACATGCAAAACAAACAGCATCCTGTTCCTTTTCCACCCCTTTGATCTTCCCCTTCTTGTAAGGCCTTGAAGAAGCTTTGGGTTTAAAGCTCTTCTCCATCCCTTTCCTTTTATTCACCATGAGGAAAAAAAGCTTTTCACGCTTCATGTCAGTGTCCACTTGGAGAATGAGGATGAGAAGATCAGATAGATACTTCTCAATGTTGTGCATATTGAAGTTCACAACAAAGTTTGACAAGGTCTGGGAGAGTGATGCAAGAATGAGATCGGGACCCAGTTCTTTGGGGAGTTTAAAACCTAGAACCTCCAAGCGCTCAATATAGCCAATGAGCTTGACTACATGAGGCCCGGCTGGGGCACCCTCTCCAAGCTTGATCTGAAATAGAGCGTTGGAGATCTCAAACCTTTCCTATCTTTCTCTCTCCTAGTATAAACCATGGAGATGCTCGAGCATGCTATAGGAATCCATGTATTCATGAGACTTCATGATCTCACTAGACATTGTTGATAACATCAAACATTTAACGTCGAGTAAATTGTTCAAATGTTGATCACAGAATAGGAAATCTTCATCACTCGCCCCTGGGGTAGGGGAATCAGGAAGTGAGGACTCCAGCACGTAAAACTTTTGTTCATGGAATAGGATAACCCGAAGGCACCTAAACCATTCCTGAAAGTTACTGCCAGTGAGGATACTGTCATTATCCATTATTGATTACAGAGAAAATGTGGTTGATGAGTTTTTCATCTCGATTCTACAATTTAAAAGAGCAGATTTAGTAGTACTTTCTTGATTACAATTTATTATATATAATGAATTAATTAATTAATTCTCCCACTATTTTATCAAGTCCCAACGGCCCTCACCATTGAACTCGGAATGCCTATTTTCTTTGACATTCTAGTGGCAAGGATCCATATTTCCCTTCGCATAACCCCAACAAGGGTTGGTCAAGCTATTTGAAGGTATTTAGGTAGGAAGGTCTTTGAAACTGTGATCTTACAGTTCCTTGACCTATTGAGTGGACTCCCCAATCCTGAAATCCTGACTTGGATTTCCTCAACTCTTGCCTCTAATATTACATCAAGCCTATCAAGGGCTACTTCTCTTGATGTAATATGGTCAAGTCAACCCGAAACCTTTCATAAGGGCTTCCTTTATAAAAGTAAGTGTCCCAACAAGGGTTGGTCAAACACATAGTTTTATTGAGTCTTTCCCTTAATCAGGTAATGGAAGGCATGCTCTAACTTAATATGGTATTAAGGGATTTTAGTCTTTATGCGTAGTTTTTCATTATCACATTGTTGTTAATATTAAGTGATGTTTTCTTAAGTGATTAACCATGTTCGGATAATGTTTACGCATAGTCCGGTTTTTATTTTATTCCATCTTTTCATGCTTTTTCATTGTATTAATTATGTGATCGCGACAACACATACATAATAAATAAACCATGCAATCAGACAGAAATAAAATAAGATGGCATGATCATGAACTTCTATTGGTTAGATTATCTAATGGTTTTGATAAGCTAACCCCGACATAGGGAAAACACCTTAAACCTGTTGGTTCGTGTTTTGAAGCTCCCACCTGTCCACCTTTGTATCTTCTTGCATCGTTTTCGCCTCCGCTTCAGGATTTGAACCATCTCCTCTATCTTGGGAGATCCTCCATTACATGGGTTTACATTAAAGAAACCATGGGCATGCAAGCCCTACATTTTATTGGAAGAAGGCTCGCAGGACAACAAATTTAAATTAAATAAATTTAAATGAAACCATACACATACAAAGGGTATTTGGTCTAGATCATGATCATCCACATCATGCAACGACATTTACGCATATTTAGAATTCAAATTCTTTTAATCGCTCTTTCATTTAAGATAAGTCGCGCTCGAATTCAATTAATTATGATCTTATAATTAAGCAATTATTTATCTTAAATTCCTTTCTGAATTTCCTTGAGATCCTTCTCAACCATATTCCTTGTACGGGTATTTGTAAATTGGAGGAAACCTGGTGAAATTCCATTTCTGGAAAGTACACGGTGTGTTGTTTATATTTACATGGCGTGTATTTCTTTTCACCTTGTTTCCAAAGTACACGTCGGGGCTTTGGCGTGTTTTCTCTAATTTGGAAATTTTGGAGTACACAGCATGTAGATGAATCATACATGGCGTGTACTTCCTTGTTACACAGTCACTGGCTTGGAAATCCTGTGCACACAGAACACGGCTTCTCCTTGTACACAGTTTCACCTGGACCGGATCGGACTACACGGTATGTTGTTCCAACATACACGCCATGTATTCCAGTTCCCACGCGTCGTTCAATTCTGGTCAACACGGCGTGATTAATACGTAGGCATAATCAATTCACATGGCGTGGTTTGGCAGACCAGTGCCGGTTCATTGAACCTAAGTACACAGCATGTAGTTTTAATTACACGCCGTGTAATCCCGTGTTGTACAGACAGAAAGAGTGACTCCTCCGGATGAATTCCTCGTTTTTATTTTAATCAAAATTAAAATTAAAAGGTCATTTCTGTGATATGAATAGCGAAATGAAGGAGGAAGAGTAGATCTCATTTATTTAGATTAATAGAATGATATATTTTTAATTGAATCAAATATAAATGCATAAATTATCAACAAAAATTAAATAACTATTATCAACATTGTAACCTCCCTCTGATACCATTTGAAGGATCCGGGCATAGCGGAAGTGCATGGGTGGATGTTCCCACTTGGCTTTTTGTCATTATCAATGATCAATCCGGGATAAATAAGACGATAAATGCAAGTCGCCACGGATCGAATCACAGAAAAAGACAAAGAAGACGGTTTGTCTCGGAACCAAAAACAAGGATCGTTACAGGTTGATTATAATTAATATAGTTAATTATAAAGGAATACATTTTGGGTGTTCTTTCTTCGTTGATGTTCTTTATCCCGTTGTCAATGTGATCCGTCATTGCGTCGCAGAAGCCAAGTGTAGACTCCCTCTAGTGGTGATCCACATGTGTACCTCGTATATCTAGACGTCGCCAATGGATTATCTGGGTGCTAGCATGGAGAAGCCTTTGCTTGCGTTGTCCACCTTAGATCGTTTTGATCCGATGGAAGAGGATCTCTCTCGGTCTTGAGAATGTTCTTGGAAGAAGAGGTTCTTTCGGCCATGAAAGAATTCTCCAGAGATGTTGTGCACAACGATTCTCTTGTGTAGGAAAAGAGTTAGGGTTTTGAGGATATTTATAATCGAGTTTGAGGTTGTAGAGTTATGACAATAAATAAACACGTTACGCGTTTCATTTATTTAATTAAATCTTATTGAAAACCCCCATGTCGAATAATTAATTCCATGACATGCACTCATGCTGATTATAATAAATATCATTTAATAAAATGATATTATATCCTCAAAATCCCGACTGGAAAAACTACACGGCATGTAATAACAAATACACGGTGTGTACTTGTTTTTCATTGAAAACTACACGGCGTCTACATTAAATGTACATGACATGTATATCTTTTTTTTCATTTATTCATTTCCTTTCGAAAATAAAACTACACAGCATGTGCATTTAATAATACACGGTGTGTACTTGTTTTATTTTATTTTTCCTCCATCATTTAAAACAACTTAGGCTTCCTTGAATAATTATTAAACCACGTATAGGAATAATCTTTATTCAACTTGAGATACTTGGATACACTTAGTGTGTGACCCTCTAGGCCTCTTTATCATTGGAATCAGGTGGGCTTTCCTAAAGTCCAAGATTACTGTCTTGTAACGGGTTAAGGCACCCAAGAGAAAGAAGTTGACACTGCATTGACATATCACCATATACAAATGATTACTATGTAATTTAATCCCTTTGTCTCGATATCTCACCAAGAAGGTTTCATGGCAGTGTCATAATCCTATATACATGATCCGTCGTTCTTTGAATACCTGAAATAAACTTGTCGTTTACACCATGGACATGGAATTTAATGCGATAGTACTATTTCAATCAAAGGGCCGAGATATCAACATGTCACTCGTGACGCACCCAACGTACCCTACTTTCTGCCAACTGTCTGTGTGACATTTTTCGTCAGTAAATCTAAGTGCGTGAGTCATGACATGAGTTAACGATAATCTTCCAGTCTAAGGACCATTACACACGCTCGCATATAGCAATATCCGATGACACCAAGACATGCAGAATTACTAATGGCGGGTCCGTTCTCATAATCTCCCATCTTAGAGATTACCAAGTGCGAACTCCATGAGAGAGAGTCTCGTCTTCTAACGAGTAATCACACATGAAAGTCTGCATACAATGTGTCCTATCATAGTATGTCATCCAACCGAAGAACTTTATTTAAGTATATTGTTATAGCATTTCAAGGTTCTTATCATAGCGGGGATCTGCTATGACCTTATTAATGCAACAAATATTCCAGGACATTATTATATTATAGTCATGCAGAACAATGAACAATATATAATAAGTGAACATTCATGTAATCAAAGTACAAAACAGTTGGTTCTGAGGACACTAACTGTTGCACTATGCTCATCCAGACCACCCTGGTGCCCAACACCATTGTGCATAGTATAATTCGTCCCACCAACATGGACATCAATCATCACTAAAGCTCATCCTCTCAGTGCATAGCTCATTTATCAGATCAAACATAAAAAATACCCTAATCATACTAGTTATTGATCATCAATGTTTTTAACCACAAAAAATAATTCATTAAAAAACAAGTCTTTAAATCTAGGTCGACATATAAATTTATAAAGAGTATTTTTTACACAAAGGAAACATTGTTATGGCCAACAGACTAAGGTATATAATCCTTCCACATCAATAATGCACTCACATAGCCCAAAGAAATTTATTCTTTAACAAACACCCTTTTTAATTCCATACCATCATAATTATTTATTCATGAAAGAAAGAACTCGGAATAAGGAACCATATGAACTTTATTATGGGGGTATGGAATAGTGAAGACCAAGGTCATCTCCCCTAACATGTTTCACCCCCTCAGGGGGGAAACAACTTCAAGAAAGATAATATAGAATTTTGTGTAGCATGGGACACTGAAGAATCAAGAAATAATGCTACATTATTGCCTTCCATTCAAGTATGATTAACACTCATCTGGATGTTGATAAGACCTATGCGCTTTCAAATGATATAAAAAATAGGCCAGGGAGGGTTAACATTTTCCTTCAAACACTCATGTAGGATAAGATAATCTATTTCCACCACTTTCATATTAATCTTATTTGGTTGAAAAGATGAAGACCGGTGAAGATATCCATGGACTCTACTTGGAGAGAGTGTCACTGACTAAATAAAGCACTAAATGAAAAAAATGAGAGAACAATGGATATCCCAAACTACGTCCCGATCACTTATCATTCCCAGGATGTAGGATCTTTCTGTGTTGAGATTGAGACCCTAGGGATGGGGTTTCCGGGAAACCTAATTCCCCAAGAGGCTAATATTGATAGTAGGAATGAAAAAATTACATAAGGGCCTCAAAGTGGGTGTGTCCTTCCAATCCTTCATAAGAATCACCATGTCCATGTAATTTGATTCATTCCAATGAGTAAATTAAAAAATATCATGAAACAAATCATTTTTTACTCCATAAAATATTACAAAAATTGATTAACCATTCAGCATATGATTCAATTTTCGGATTATTATCTTATTGAGTAAAATCAAACACAATTGGACAAGGTTTTAAATGATGATTAATTTAAACATGCACATAATGAAAATGAGAAGTAACAAATCCCATATGTAAATGAAAAGATAAAAATTCTACTATAAAGAATGAAAAATTATGGAATAACTACCACCTAAGGAAATGATACAAAAAGTTAAGGGAAACACTAAAATAAACTAAACATTGAAGCCACTATCACCACTAGTTTGAATCCTCAACCAAAAATAGTGTAATATTTACAAAATGGATTTATGGATGGAATGAAGGGATAGAGAATGATAAATAGGGACAAAAGAAGAAGATACATTGATCTGAGACTTTAATCTTTCAATATATGGGGTTTAGACCATTCAAGGAGTGGTTTTCATTGGCGAGATCCCTATATATCAGTTAGGATTTTAGAGAATGAGTAAAAATATAAAAAATTATTGTTTGAGACTTCTATTTATACATGAATCCTGAAAGACATCAACATATTGTGGTGATCTACCAACATTCATGTGGTTCCCTAAATTAATGAAAAATCTGGTTTGTAAGGATTTTGAACTCTATAGATCACATGTCTTTGAAACCATTACAAAATAGCTTTGACTACTATCATAGCCTCCACTATAGTATTGAAAAAATTACCATTTTATTTTACCATAACCATGCCCATCACTACAGCATGGAAGACCTTAAATTTTATGTGTCTGCCATTGGGACTCATAGAGTTCCATGCCTTGGATACATTTCCTAATATGGCCTATCCAGAAGTCTTCCCATCCTTGGGTTTCACAGGAGTTTATCCTTGGAAAAACACCTTGAATAATATCCAGACAATCCATTTTTATTGTCATGGTTCACTCCAGCACAAAACGACCAACGCCATGGACAAACACTAACCGCTCAAAGACAAAATAGAATGCCCCACATCAAATCCTCTAGGAATCTTCTAAGGGGACATCACCTCCCCCCCAAACATGGTATAGTGAATCTGAAAATGGAAAACATAATTTTATAACCTCATTAACTCCTCCAATGTATCTCATGACACCTTCAATACAAGGGAAAATTTAATGGGTAGCACTTTAGAATTCCTATATCTTACATTAGATACCTCTAAAAGAAATCTCATCCTTTAGAATTTAAAAACAAGACCTAGAAGAATGAGGAAGGGGCTCTAGAAAACCACCCCATGATATACCTATAATTCATCTTTCTATAGTATGAACATGAAAAAAACACACAACACAAGTAAAGAGTGTATAAACATGAATCATTTCCAAATGAGGATTGGAGACAGACTTATATATCAACATAATGAAAAAACACATCATCTTAATAAAGGGAAAATAAAAAGGAATAAAAAAACTCAGTGTACTGAGAATGCATTTGCAACTCCCACTCCCAAGTGATCTTTTCAAAACCACTATTTTTCCTAGGACATGAACCAAAGGAATAACACGCCTGGATAACATCTTCTCATGATGGTGTTGAATCCTGATAGAACACTACTTGAAGGTTACACTGTATTCAACATCCATCTAACCCTTATTGATGATATGATTATCATCATGAATATATCAATGAAGCTATGATATTTGGAAAACATCATGAATCTGAATCATCTAATAGATTATTTCTAGTTGAAATTCCTTTACACCAACCTAGGATAACACCTATAAAGGCCCAATGAACCTAGAAGAAATCTTACACCCATGATTCAACCTTCACTACCGTTAAAGATAAGACACCTTTAAGATAATGCGATGTATGATGTAAAACTCTAGTGGCCTCCACCTAAGGTCAATATTAATTTTTTGAAAATCCTACAGTGCCGTCATTAGACCATGGTCACCTATACATTCCATGTCTTACTATACACTAATTCCAGTACAAGTACATCTATCTCTGCAACTTCATACCATCACAAAATAGATTTCTAAATTCATCCATACCATGTTATGAATGGTTCAATACCATTTGTGGAGTGATAACTATTGTTGTAGGTAAATTACTCTATGGGAAGGTGTCCCACCCATATGCCTCCAAAATTCAAAATACATATGAAAATTTACCTTCTAGTGTCTATATAGTTTTGTGTATTTAACTATCCTTTTTGTGGATGAAAAAGTTGTTTAAGGCCTAAATGAAAGGCTAAATAATTATAGACACCTCTACATACACTAGATGTAAAACAAGGATCATGATAAAAGATGGTTTTATTTGGAACCCGATGATTCCTTACTATCTCCTCCAGGTCCTGCCTCAAAAACACCTCCACTAATCTCGAATCCTTGATCACTAAGAAGTTATCTGACTTCATCAAGTGGTATGTGATCACCTATATTGAATCATAGCCACCATGATGTCTAGGAAAACTGGTGAATATTCCCTTAAAAATTTTCTCCCACATCAATTAGGGGACATCAAGTGACTGATGAAAACCACCACAAACATGATTCCAACTCTTCAACTTTTGGATGAAAAAACATCTAGAGGAAAAATAAGAAATAGTGTAATGAAAAATAGACCCTTGAAACTAGTTTCTCAATATTTGATACATATTATACACTCAAGGGAATACAAAAAAATTTGAACTCATAGAGAACCACATTATTCATCAGTCAAGGCTCATAAATCATTCCCTATAAAGGAACACAATGCAAACCATCCTTAGAATATCCCTTAATAGAATCAGCATAACCAACTTGATCATTCAAAACCTCTATCTCAAAACCACCAAGCCATTACTCATCCACAAGTTTCACTAAGAATAACTATATTTCCATTAGGTAATGAAAATAACTACTATTAAAAAATCAATTTTCAAGGTGCATCACTAATAACAATTCCATCACTCTCCAAGAGTCTGTAGAGTCACACACAATATCAAATTGGGAATTCCTACTCATGGAATCTGAAAAAATAGTCCATTTACTTGGAGTAAATTACATACAACAGTCACCATCCTATAAGAAATCTATACACTGTCACTACTATTGATTCAAGGTGCATTGGGAGAATACATTATGATTTTGTGATATGTGGAGACCATAAAGTGTTCACCAATAAAGTAGTGTCTTGATAAAATAAATGAAAAAACTACCATAGAAAAATCAAGATCATGGCTGGAATAGTTACATTCATGAAGGCGTAACATCTGGTTTATATAATATATTACTTCCCTATTATCATCAACATGTAACCCAAACAAAGACATGAAGAATCATAATAAACCTTGAACATTATACCTTATTATAGAAGATGACGAGCAATGTAACTGACCAAATTTTACTTTAAATATGTGAAATAGTCCTAGAACTAGTAATTCCACACCATGTTTTATTAATTTATAGTCAAAATTATCACAAGATTTATATTATGGGAGACATTAGGTGAAAATATTATACAATAACAATTATAACCAAGAAAACTCCACACCCCCGTAACATTCAAGGGGGATACCCAAGAAACTACCACCATAAATTTTGATGGAAAAATGACTACTCAATGATAGTAAAATACAATCCCCAAGAATTTGAACTCACTTACCTGGAACTCAAACCTTTACTACTACCCAAAAAACTGATGAAACTAAAGGACACACAAAATTTCATGCAGATACTCTATGATCTCTTACTCTAATGTATAAAATACAAAATTTTCTTTGGTAAATGTCACCATGAATCAATATATAAACTCATGGAACATATAATTCATTAACCCCATTAACATATATGAAGTGTTTGTTATATTGAACTACATCAAAATGAACTCCTGATGCACATAATAACCCCTATAATAAGTCTTCTAGATATCCTCATCCTTTACTCACCTGTGATGATACCATGACCAAAATTTGATCTTAAATAGATATATTTATCCATTAAAATAATCAAATAAATCTTCAATTCATGGTTGAGGGTAGTAGTTATTCACCTAATTCAAATGGGATTAATCGACACACAACAGGAAACTACAATCTACCTTTATTGTAAACAAATATAAAGATCTATATGTAAAAAAAGAAGGTAAAAAAATAGTCCTTATAATAGATCATCAATATAAATATATAGCTCTTGTGATGAAGAAGAGGAAATATGATTGATAGAAATCAATATCAAAGAAACACCTCACTATAAATCAATCCCAAACATGATATATAGATGGGATGGTAGTTCCACAACATCTTCGAGAATGAAATATGTGTATTATTATATAACACTAGAAAAAACTACTGTTTTAACCTCTGATGAACTCAACATTTACTCTTACATCAAAAAAATAGAGACTCAACATGAATCTAACGCATCTGATGGTCTCTCCGACGAACTAACATTTCTTTGTCTTCATCTGTATCATACAATATGAAACACCTACTAAAGAAATCCAAGATAACATTAAATTAATAGAGATAATACATTATAAGGATGATGTAATATGGATATATAAATAAACATATTAAATCTCCCCAATAGTGGTGTTTCCATAGAACTAATTCATAGTCTCTGTGCACATCAAACAAACTAGCTTGACCCCTTGCTGATTTAGTCAATGCATAGGGAACTAGATGCCTATCCATATTAAGTCCAAATCATGGAATAAAGTGGTAAAAATAAATTATATCATAACTATTAAATCAAAAAAAAGAATAAAATCCAGTATAAAATTGGCTGATAGTACCTCATGTGACTTCTAGCTGGCATGGGACTGATAGTACTGAAGCATCCATATGAGCACTTCCTACTCTATGGTCTCTTTGGAAATAATGTAAAACACTAGAACTAACTCATTATTCATAAATATCAATGCGGTTTGGGTATATCCTAGGTCTATCCTCTCACATCCTTATCCCCTTTGTGGACAAAAATCTAGAATGTTATGTCACTGTTTCTCCCTTGGCTGAAACTCTGGCAAAGGCTTGGCATGTATTTGGACACCCGCCACACACTCACTATTGAGAATTTTTTTTTCTTTCACTTATAATGTATCTAACCTCCAAAAGAGAAAAAAATATGTTTTATATACTATATAGGCTATGATTACTTTCGGATCCAGTGGGATGAGTTCAACAACGATGAAACATGCACCCCGATAAGGAAAGCTTCTTCTAACGGCCTGAAATCTGAGAACTAACATCCATAGTTATAATTTATAAAATTTATGACATACTATTATATCATTTTTATATGGTCCTTTACAACATCCTCTAACTTACATCTTTCCTCATTGGTACCGTAGTATATGAATCCAACAGAATAGAGTGACCTGGCACTTGATCTCTAGAACAAAGAATTGTTGGACTTCCTCACCCTAGATTTATCATCTAGTAATTTGTCTAAATCATAATTTAAAATTATATTTCAGTGGATACTAAACTAATAGACATAATAACTCCCCCATATAGGGGTATGTATCTCCTACCGACATGCCAACTCAGTGATTGAAGATAAAAACACTGCCTGAAACTAATCGTTAAATGTTTTCCATGAAATTGTTGAATCCTTATGACCCCTAATGGAAATAATCCACCACTATAGAGATGACCTCACAACATTTTCATTATATATACCTTCACTTTCCATAAATTAACATTTGGTAACATTTTTATCATACTTAAAAACATCTCAAAATGAGATTCCCAAAGACTGTATTAGTCCAGTGCGTTTGGAAACATGGAAACATGAACACTGGTGCATAAGTGAGCTAAATTATCCCCCACTAGGTTATTCTTGACTTGAACACTTCTTAGACACATAAAACATAATAAATATCATCATAGATTAGTAAATGACACCCTAAAAGGGGTGAGTTCAGATTCTTAGTAAGGGTAAACAAGGGATACATGTTAGCATAAATATGAGAATAGGGGTGTAAAAAGATTATCTTGAAAATAGAAGGTCATACCTAGAATATCAAGGATCATAAACAAGAACCAGGAAATAAATATTGATAGTTCATAAGAAATTAATCATAAGTAAATAAAGAACATAATCCATGAAATCAAAACATAGAAATATAACATTGAATTGTGGAAGATGCATAAACATATAATGATTTCCATATTAGTATAGTCATTACTGTCGAGACCATATTAATGGAAAAAGTCCTTTAATGAACTTTGTTGATACCCCATTCTATCATTGTATTACTAAACTCAGTCCAATCCTCATTCCATACCTCTAACACTGAATCAATTTCATTTCTTATTCCATCCATGTCTGTCTCACGAGATATAAATCATTACCCAATTCATTAGAGGGAGATATATGTCCCACCTATCTCATAATGAAAACATATAAAAATGTGACAAAAATAAAATTTTTTTATCTTAACTCATGAAATGAAATGGGTATCATCAAAATGTAAACATATCATAACCTGTGGAAAAAGATACATGGTGCATAAGTATTCATCATAAAAATTACCCTTTAAAAGAAGCAGGTTTCAAAAGAATATAACCCATGAAAGAGAAACATTGTAACACCCGAGACTTTTATGAGAAATATTTTTGTTTTTATAAATCATAAAAGGAATCTTTCACCACACACAACACTAGCTTGGATTGCTTTAAAAGCAATCGTGACCTTCCTCGATAGCTTGCGTCGTACGCAATACCGAGTTTCACTAAACAATGATATGCTGTTAAAATATTATTAAAACTAGCCGTTATGAATATTAATAACCACTTTTTGAAATTTTATAAATTTTATTTTTCAGAATGGACATAATTTTTGGATTCAGAATATCGAATTAGCCTAGGGTAAAATTTTGGTATTTTTCTGAAAACTTTCAATTTTTGATGAATAGTGAAACCACTAAGTGGTAGTTAAAAAAACTGAATTTTTCATAAAACATAATTTTACCACTTCTGTGAGTGGAATTTCAAAAATCCGAGAGACACAATTGATGTCAGTAAGTAAAATGTGGTTCCATGAGATAAAAATAATTTTTGGTGAATAGTATCTTTTTACTTTTATTTACCACAGTTAAAAGTAAATAGGGTAATTAAGGGTAAAAATGATATTATTACCCAAACACATGTCCTAATTCTATTGGATAAGTGTAATTCGACCAAAAAAAAGTTAGGAATAAAATATGACCATTTAGGCCCACTTGGATTAGATTAGGACATTTATTATTAATTTATTTAAAGAAGGGTTAAAATAGTTAAAATCAATGTTTAATAAGTAAATAATTTTTAATATAAGGTTATACATAAGATAAATTCGACTATAAATATTCATTAGAAATCTAAAAATATTTCCTACATAATGGTATTTTATTTGTAATTTTTAGACATTAAATAATTTAATTTATATATGACACAAAGATGATGCAGTAATTATCTTATTAATGAAATATTGACATAATTGATGTTATAAATACCAAAATAATTGAAATTTGAGACTTTTTATGAATTCTACTACTTTTATAGGTTAATATGACATGTTAGTATTGATATAATTAACTTTTTTAGAACTAATCATTCTGTTATGAGTTTCAAAAAAATTAATTACTAAGTAGTGTCAAAACTGACATAAAATAGTTTTTAAAACAATATTATATTATTAATTGTTATTTTATTCCTAAAAATTTAAGTTTCGGCTAAATGACTTAGATAAGGTTATCTATATTAATTATAAACAAATTGGGGTTCGATTGGATTCTTATAGTAAGTTTACTAACCTTATAGTATACGAACACAAGAAGACACGGTAAAAGTAAAATTATTTAACTTAATGTTAAATCTAAATGATAAGGTAAAAATAGGAACCTAAACTTGTCTAAATTCTATTTGATGAGAGGTTTTCGACCCATACCCACCTTAACTTCTAAATAAATCAATTTGTAGCTATTTAAAACCGAACTTGACTTTATAATAAAATAATAATTTTATTTTTTCCAAAGGAGCCCCTCTCCTCCCTTATAAAAGGGCACCTCCTCCCTCTCTTCCTCACACCACATTGAGCCTTCAAGCTCGGCCAAACCCTGCCAAATTCTCTTCTCCACTTACCTAGAAACATCCTAGAGGTCCTGGTCTTCTTCAAATACTAATTTTAGTGCCATAAGAGGTGGACTCAAAGAGGCGCTTCAAAGAAGAGGTAATGTCTGTTACTGATTCTTTTAACTTTATTTCTTCTTCCACTTCTTCTTCTTAGGTTGTTTCATTATGAATTAATAACATCAGTATAACTCATATACTGATATGTTATTATAATTATGAAACAAACCTATTTCCCCATCTATCCATCCTATGGAAAATGAAATCACCGTGCGTGCGTACGTACGGAATACCGTCTCCACACCATGGTGTAATCTATTTTCCACCACCACCATACTTGGATGGGTATAATGGTGTAAATAATAACTATATATGATTATTGTAAAGTGATATTTATTCTGAAATAGTATACATACACTCCAATACAATTCCACGATCATGAGAACGATATCATCACTCATGTGTACGTACGGACTACCGTCTCCACGACGCGATGAGATTCATTCTCAACGTTAACCATTAATGAATGATTATAAAGTATATATAATAAGTAATCATGAAATATATGACATAATAATGATACTGGATTTATGTGTATATAAATGTATGTCATCTACTTAATTCCATTCAACCCAATAAGAAAACGAAAACAGCGTTCATGCGTACGTACGGTCTACCGTCTCCATGAACGGTGTATTTCTTTCCATTTACTGATCTATTATATATATGTATATTCTGAATATATATTATATATAAATCATGTTTTATATTCTAGAATTAAGTAATCATGATCTATGTAATAATATGAATAATTACAAGTCAAAACACTGACGACAAATGAAACGATTTTACCCAAAACGCTCATTAACATGGAATTTACAAAAGAACGGGTAAAATAAAGTCATAAGTGAACCATATATGATATCATAAAAATGGGTTTGATTCTGTAATAAGTCAATGACATTATTTAAATCATTATATTGGAGGTTCGGACACTTACGAAGCAAAATCGGACCTAAGGTAAGGGAAATATCACAATCTCATTTTTATCCGAGATTGTTTATACTTCGGTATTTACTGGGGTGTATTTTATCATCCACATCCATGTTTCCTCAATATGTAATATTATTTCCATCCACCTACAATTGTTTAAATCCAATTTTACCCTTCGGTGAGTTTTTAGTAAAATATATGAAAGGAATCTTTTGTCGTTTTTCATACGAGATACTTTTTGAATTTTCCGAAAAAAGTACGAGAAAATGTTTTTTTAACTTATATGGCATGAATGTATTTTTAAAACATTATTTCCGAGAAGCTTCCTCTACATGTTTTAAAGATTATTATTAATCAACTTCTTTTATTTTATAATTTTATGACATGTTAAGAAAGGAAAAGTGTTTTTTGAAGTAGAAAGGATATTTTCCTCAAGAATGGAGTTCAAGTGTTTTATCAAAATTATTTTCCATATAAGATAATAAAGGGTTCTGTTTCTATACCTATTATTACATGGATTTGATTATTTTTTGATGGAAATATTTCTTTTATCTTATATGAATTGTTTTATGATGTCACGATGTTTAAGATTCCCATTTTTATTACATGGGTTATGCTATGATGTATGTTTTATGATTTTGTGGCACACATAAAAATGGTATCATTATGAGATGGGTGGGACCTATATCTCCCTTCAATGCATTGGGTAAAGATTTTATATCTCATGAGATAGACATGGCTGGAACGACAGGTTAATCCGGTTCAGTTAAACAGGACTGAAACAAGGAGTGAACTCGGTTCAGAAATGGACTTTGTCCACTAAGATAGTCTTGGCAATGAGTCTTGAATAATAAGAAATCATTCTATATGATTATATGTGTATGACACAAAGTTTCATGTTTTATGTTATGATTATTGGGATTACATTTCACTACTATGATTTATCCCATGTTATGAAATTATGATTTCATTTGCAGGTTAAGATTTCCAAAAGTTATGTTCTTATGTATATGATGTGATTGATATTTCTTTTGTTTACCCTTACTAAGCATTTGAGCTCACCCTTTTGTATGTTTTATTTCCCCAGGTCAGGAAGAAGGTTATAATGTAAGATATGCCAAAAGGGACTATAGATATGATCTAATAAATGGGAGACCGTGTAGACGCTTTATGAACCAGTTGTTTATGTTTCCGAGTTTCTAAAGACACTATACATATACGTTCCTTTCCTGGTTTTGTGATATGTTGTAATAACTGTGCTTCAATTCTGATGTAATAACAATGTATGTAATGTTTGAGTCGCTAAAGTTAGTATCAGAGGAAAGGTATAGTCAACCTTTGGAAACTAGGATGTGAAAGCCTTAGTAAGAATCCTAAGGATAAGTCTAAGCATAGAACACAATCTTAGTGTTTTTGAAATGGCCATGAATAATCGAGGATAAGACCTTAAGTGTGAAATTTTATTCTTTATTATGTGTTTTTCCTATTATAATTAGTGTTTCTCACACTATTCTTCTTGGTTTTAGTCAATGGCTGGAACCCAAAGGAACTGTGTTAATGCGGAATGTGAGGGGCAATGCAATGATTGTCCCCCTGATCAACCAAACGTTATGGGAGTTGGAATGAAAAATATTGTAGCCATGCTCACACAAATTTCTGAAGCTATGAATCATGCAGGACTTCCAAAAAAGCAAAGGAAGGAGCAACATTTTGTTAAATCTTTCATGAGACATCATCCACCTTCATTCAGTGGGTCTACTGATCCATTAGTTGCTAAACAATGGATTAGTACTACTGAAAAGATATTTTTAGTTCTTCAATGTTATGAACATGATAAAATCATCTTAGCAGTGTATCGTTTGGATGGTGATGCTGATCAATGGCAGAATCTTATTAAGAATACGAGGCAAAGGGATGAAATTGAGTCCATGGAATGGGACGAGTTCATGAACTTATTTTTCAATAAGTACTTCCCTCGTATTCTACGAACAACGATGGAGAAGGAGTTTCTTGAACTAAAGAAAAATGATGATGAATCTGTTGGTACCTATGAAGAAAATTTTACAACACTTACAAGGTACGCTTCTGGTATTATTATCCAACCTGAGAGTAAGATCGATCGATTCTTTAGTGGCTTAAAACCAAGTCTTTGAAGGGCGTTAGACATAAGGGAATTAAATAGCTACGAGGAAATCATTCAATGTGCTCTCAAAGTCAAGATGGAGATTGGAGTAACCCATCAGTCATATGGGTTTGATAAGCAGAGGAAAATGGAATTCAAAGGAAAATCTAAAATGCACACTGAAAAGAAGATGAGATTTCCCTTATGCTCAAAGTGTGTAAATAAACATGGAGGGAGTTGTCTTAAAGGGACAAGTAAATTTTTAAAATGTGGAAAGGAAGGTCATAGGGCATTTGAATGCCGCAATGATGGGAAGATGATGTCTAATGATGAAAACAAAGGAAGGGATAACAATAATGAACCTAATACACTTCAATGTTTCAAGTGCAAGGAGATGGGGCATTATGCCAATCAATGCCCAAATCCAAGGGTTGATGATGATGGTCAATGTCAACAAACTCTTAAGGCTAAAGACAAAGGAAAGTCACATGAAATTTCTATCAGTGATGTGGAGTACGATAACGATGTGGTGAAAGGTACACTTACTATCCACTCTAAAGTAGAAAATGTTTTATTTGATTCTGGATCCACCCACTCTTTTATTTTTGAAGAATTTTCTAAGGATATCACCGTATTATCTCAACAATTAGACGTTGAGTTGGCTGTGAAAACCCCTAATGGCACAACAGTCACATCAAAAGTTTATAATTCTTCTCTGATCGAAGTTTGTGGGAAAGTGCTTCCTGCAAATATTGTGATCTTTCCTATAGTGGAATTTGATGTGATTCTTGTCATGGATTGTATTTCATTATATGGATCTCATATCAATTTCCAAAGAAGGGAAGTCACATTTCATATTCAAGATCAATCTATGATCGTCTATCAATGCAAGGATGAACATAACCTTCCAGTGGAAATTTCTTCCATCTTACGGGTCTTAATTCCACTAAATGAAGGTTATTTATCTCAAATGGTTGGTGAGAAACTCACGATTAAGAATATTCCCATTGTACGGGAGTTTTATGATGTCTTTCCGGACGAATTACTGGGTCATCCACCAAATCGTGAAGTTGAGTTTTCAATAGAACTCGTGCCGGACACTTTGCCTATTTCAAAGACACCTTATAGAATGGCCCCAATTGAGTTGTATGAATTGAAGAAGAAACTCCAAGAGAATCTTGATAAGGGGTTCATACGCCCAAGTGCGTCACCTTGGGGAGCGCCTGTTCTGTTTGTTAAGAAGAAAGATGGATCTATGAGACTCTGCATTGATTATCAAGAACTTAACAAGATCACTATCAAGAACAAATATCCTCTCCCACGCATTGATGACTTATTTGACCAACTACGCAGAGCTCAATAGTTTTCCAAGATTGATCTTGGTTTAGGGTATCATCAATTAAGGATCAAAAGGGAGGATATACCAAAGACGGCTTTCCATACAAGGTATGTACACTATGAATTTATAGTGATTCCATTTGGTCTTACTAATGCCCCTACTATCTTCATGGATCTAATGAATAGAGTATTTAGAGACTATCTTGATCAGTTTGTGGTAGTCTTTATAGACAATATTATTTGATATTCAAAGAGCAAATAAGCACATGAAGATCACTTGAGAATTATATTGAAGAAGCTGAGAAAGGAGAAGCTTTATGCCAAATTTACCAAGTGTGAATTTTAGCTTCAAAAAGTTTCATTTTTGGGTCACATAATCTCAAAAGAAGGGATATCTGTGGATCCAGCAAAAACAGAGGTTATCGAAAGATGGTCGAGACCAACAACAGTAACTGAGATCCAATGTTTTCTTGGTTTGGATGGAAATTATCGACATTTTGTGAAAGATTTTTCAGGATTATCTAATCCACTCACCATGTTTACTCGGAAAGGAGTTAAGTTTGTTTGGACGGAAGAATGTGAAGAGAATTTCAAGGAGTTGAAAAGAAGGTTATCTAGTGCACCTGTGCTCACACTACCTTGTAGTGGAGAAAGGTTTGTGATCTACAGTGATGCATCCAAGAAGAGATTGGGGTGTGTAATTATGCAAAATGATATGGTGATAGATTATGCCTCATGACAATTGAAAATACATGAGCAAAATTACCCAACTCATGATTTGGAGTTAGCTGCGGTAATATTTACATTAAAGATTTGGAGGCATTATCTTTATGGAGAATGGTGTGACATTTATACTGATCATAAAAGATTAAAGTATATTTTCACACAAAAGGAGCTGAATATGCGCCAAAGAAGATGGTTGAAGCTGATTAAGGATTACGACTGCTCAATCCATTACCAGCATGGGAAAGCAAACATTGTGGCAGATGCATTAAGTCGACAAGACCATGCCAGTTTATCTATGATGAGGATCACAAAAGATCCAATATTTATGGATTTACAAAGGATGGATCTTGGAATTATAATGAAAGGGAAAAATCGTATCTTTCTCAAATGAATGTTCAACCATATAAACATTTGAAGATTAAAGAGGCACAGAAAGAAGATGTTGAGTTACAAAAGAAGGTGAGAAATGTTCCTAAATTCAACCTTGATTGTGATGGGATAATAAAGTTCAGGAATCGGGTTTGTGTTCCTCCCATCCCTGAATTAAATAAGGAGTTGCTGGATGAGGCTCATAGTTCTTCATTCTCCATTAATCCTGGAAGCACGAAGATGTATAGGGACCAGAAAGAGTACTTCTAGTGGGATGACATGAAAAGAGATGTTGCTGAATATGTCTCTCGATGCTTGGTTTGTCAGCAAGTTAAAGCTGAGAGACAAAAGTCTAAGGGGATGTTACAACCATTACCCATACCCGAATGGAAATGGGAAAACATCACTATGGATATTGTCACCGGACTTCCTAAAACATCCATATCCAATAATGCTATCTGAGTCATAGTTGATTGTCTTACAAAGTCTTCACACTTCATCGCTATTAGAGAGGATTTCTCTCTGGATCAACTTGCTAGGATATATGTGAAGGAAGTGGTAAGATTGCATGGAGTACCACTTTCTATTATATCTGATCGGGATCCGAGGTTTACCTTAAAGTTCTGGCGAAGTCTTTAGCATACTCTGGATACAGAGTTGAGTTTTAGCACTGCTTATCATCCTCAGACAAACGGTCAGTCTAAGAGGACGATTCAAACTCTAGAAGATATGTTGAGAGCTTGCTCTATGGATTTCAAAGGTAGTTGGGATAAACACCTACATTTGGTGGAATTTTCTTATAATAATAGCTTTCAATCTAGTATTCAGATGGCTCCTTATGAAGCTCTCTATGGAAAGAAATGAAGGACTCCAACTTGCTGGGATGAAGTTGGGGAAAGAAATCTATTAGGAACCGATCTCGTTGATGAAATGGCAGAAAAGGTCAGATCTATTCAATAACACATAAGAGTAGCTCAGAGTTGACAGAAAAGTTATGTCGACAACCGAAGAAAAGACCTAGAGTTTGAAGTGGGTAATAAAGTGTTCTTATGAATATCTCCCTCGAAGAGGGTCATGAGATTTGGAAAGAAGGGGAAGTTGAGCCCTAGGTATATCGGTCCATTCGAAATACTGGATTGTGTTGGGAAGGTAGCTTACTGATTGGTGCTTCCACCAAATCTGTCTCAAGTTCACGATGTCTTCCATGTATCTCTCCTGAGAAAGTACATACCTGATCCTTCACATGTACTCAGCTCAGAAGTTGTACCGCTAAAGCAAGATATTTCTTATGAAGAACAACCGATAGAGATTCTGGATCATAGGGAAAAAGTCCTACGAAACAAGACCGATCTATTGGTGAAAGTTTTATGGAAGAACCACCAATTAGATGAAGCTACATGGGAGCTTGATGATATGACGAGGGAGAGGTATCCTCATCTGTTTTTTACAAAGTGACGAATTTCGAGGGCGAAATTCATTTTAAGGGGGGTAGAATGTAACACCCGAGACTTTTATGAGAAATATTTTTGTTTTTATAAATCATAAAAGGAATCTTTCACTACACACAAAACTAGCTTGGCTTGCTTTACACGCAATCGCAACCTTCCTCGATAGCTTGCGTCGTACACAATACTGAGTTTCACTAAACAATGATATGCTATTAAAATATTATTAAAACTAGCCGTTATGAATAGTAATAACTACTTTTTGAAATTTTATAAAATTTATTTTTCAAAATGGATTTCATTTTTTTATTCGGAATATCGAAATTAGACTAGGGTAAAATTTTGGTGTTTTTCTGAAAACTTTCAATTTTTGATGAATAGTGAAACCACTAAGTAGTAGTTAAAAAAACTGAATTTTTCATAAAAATTAATTTTCCGCTTCTATGAGTGGAATTTCAAAAATCCGAGAGACACGGTTGATGTCAGTAAGTAAAATGTGGTTCAATGAGATGAAAATAATTTTTGGTGAATAGTAACTTTTTTACTTTTATTTACCACGGTTAAAAGTAAATAGGGTAATTAAGGGTAAAAATGATATTATTATTACCCTAACACATGACCTAATTCTATTGGATAAGTGTAAATCGACCAAAAACAAACTTATGAATAAAATATGACCATTTAGGCCCACTTGGATTAGATTAGGACATTTATTGTTAATTTATTTAAAGAAGTGGTAAAATAGTTAAAATCGAAGTATAATCAGTAAATAGTTTTTAATATAAGGTTCTACATAAGATAAATTCTACTATAAACATTCATTAGAAAGATAAAAATATTTCCTAAATAATGATATTTTATTTGTAATTTTTAGACGTTAAATAATTTAATTTATTTATTACACAAAGATGATGCAGTAATTATCTTATTAATGAAATATTGACTTAATTGATGTTATAAATACCAAAATAAATGTAATTTGAAACTTTTTATGAATTCCACTAATTTTATAGGTTAATATGACATGGTAGTATTGATTTAATGAACTTTTTTCGAACTAATAATTTTGTTAGGATTTTCTCAAAAATCAATTACTAAATTGTGTCAAAATTGACATAAAATAGTTTTTTAAAAAAATATTTAATTATTAAATGTTATTTTATTCCTAAAAATCTAAGGTTCGGCCAAATGACTTAGATAAGGTTATATATATTAATAATAAACAACTTGGGGTTCTTTTGTCTGATTATAGTAAGTTTATTAACCTTATAGTATAAGAACACAAGAAGACACGATAAAAGTAAAATTATTTAACTTAATTTTAAATCTAAATGATAAGGTTAAAATAGGAACCTAAACTTGTCAAAATTATATTGGATGAGAGAATTTCGACCCATCCCCACCTTAGCTTCGAAATAAATCAATTTGGAGCTATTTAAAACCAAACATGACTTTATAATAAAATAATATTTTTTGTTTTTCCAAAGGAGCCCCTCTCCGCCCTTATAAAAGGGCACCTACTCCCTCTCTTCCTCACACCACATTGAGCCTTAAATCTCGGAAAAACTCTACCAAATTCTCTTCTCCACTTCCCTAGAAATATCCTATAGGTCCTGGTATTCTTCAAAGAACAATTTTAGTACCATAAGAGGTGGACTCAAAGAGGCGCTTCAAAGAAGAGGTAATGTCCGTTACCGATTCTTTTAACTTTATTTCTTCTTCCACTTCTTGTTCTTATCAGGTTGTTTCATTATGAAGTATTAACATCAGTATCACTCATATACTGATATTTTATTATATGTATTAAACAACCCTATTTCACCATCTATCCATCCTACGAAAAACGAAATCACCGCACGTGCGTACGTACGAAATATCGTCTCCACGCCGTGGTGTAATCTATTTTCCACCACCACCTTACTTGGATGGGTATAATGGTGTAAATAATAACTATATAAGATTATTGTAAAGTGATATTTATTCTTAAATAGTATACTTACACTCCAATACAATTCCACTATCATGGGAATGATATAATCGCTCGTGCGTACATACGGACTACCGTCTCCACGACACGATGAGATTCATTCTCCACGTTAACCATTCATGAATGATTATAAAGTATATATAATAAGTAATCATGAAATATATGACATAATAATGATACTGGATTTATGTTTATATATATGTATGTCATCAACTTAATTCCATTCAACTCAATAAGGAAACGAAAACAGCGTTCATGCGTACGTATGGTCTACCGTCTCCATGAACGGTGTATTTCTTTCCATTTTCTGATCTATTATATATATGTATATTCTGAAAATATATTATATATAAATCATGTTTTATATTCTATAATTAAGTAATCATGATCTGAGTAATCATATGAATAATTACAAGTCAAAACATGGACGACAAATGAAATGATTTTACCCAAAATACTCATTAACATGGAATTTACAAAAGAACGGGTAAAATAAAGTCATAAGTGAACCATATATGATATCATAACAATTAGTATGATTCTGGAATAAGTCAATGACATTATTTAAATCATTAAATAAGAGGTTAGGACACTTACGAAGGAATATCGGACCTAAGGTAAGGGAAATATCACAATATCATTTTTATCCGAGATTGTTTATACTTCGGTATTTTCTGGGGTGTATTTTATCATCCACATCCATGTTTCCTCAATATGTAATATTATTTCCATCCACCTACAATTTTTTAAATCCAATTTTACCCTTCGGTGAGTTTTTAGTAAAAGATATGAAAGGAATCTTTTGTCGTTTTTTGTACGAGGTACTTTTTTACTTTTCCGACAAAAGTACGAGAAGAATGTTTTTAACTTATACGACATGAATGGATTTTTAAAACATTATTTCCAAGAAGCTTACTTTACAAGTTTTCAAGTTTATTTTTAATCAACTTCTATTAGTTTAGAGTTGTATGACATGTTAATAAAGGAAAAGTGTTTTTTGAAGTAGAAAGGATATTTTCCTCAAGAATGGAGTTCAAGTTTTTTGTCAAAATTATTTTTCATTTAAGATAATAAAGGGTTCTTTTTATATCCCTATTATTACATGGATTTGATTATTTTGTGATGGAAATATTTCTTTTATCTTATATGAATTGTTTTATGATGTCTCGATGTTTAAGATTCCCATTTTTATTACATGGGTTATGCTATGATGTATGTTTTATGATTTTGTGGCACACATAAAAATGGTATCATTATGAGATGGGTGGGACCTATATCTCCCTCCAATGCATTGGGTAAAGATTTTATATCTCATGAGATAGACATGGCTGGAATGACAAGTTAAACCGGTTTAGTGAAATAGGACTGAAACGAGGAGTGAACTCGGTTCAGAAATGGACCTTGTCCACTAAGATAGTCTTGGAAATGATTCTTGACTAATAAGAAATGATTATCTATGATTATGTGTGTATGACATAAAGTTTCATGTTTTAAGTTATGATTATTGGGATTACATTTCACTACTATGATTTATCCAATGTTATGAAATTATGATTTGTTTTCCAGGTTAATATTTCCAAAAGTTATGTTCCTATGTATATGATGTGATTGATATTTCTTTTGTTTACCCTTACTGAGCATTTGAGCTCACCCTTTTGTATGTTTTCTTTCCCCAGGTCAGGAAGAAGGTTGTTAAGTACGATATGCCAAAAGGGACTATAGATATGATGAAATAAATGAGAGATAGTGTAGAAACTTTATGAACCAGTTGTTTTTGTTTCCCAGTTTCTAAAGACACTATACCCATATAGTCCTTTCATGGTTTTGTTATATGTTGTAATAAGTGTGCTTCAATTCTGAAGTAATAACAATGTATGTAAAGTATGGGTCGCTACAAACATGTTTCATAAACATCATGCTATCAAAATATAAACCATTCAGAGAGAGAATATGAATGGAAAAAATGAATAATTTCACCATAAATTCATGAGTAACACCAATAGAGGTTATATTTTATTTTAAATAATTTTGAAATATCTTTTAAAAAAAATTCTTAAGGAAAATATCCTTTCTCCACTAAAAATTATTTTTAAAACAAAAAAACTTCTTGAATACATTATTCATTTAAAATAAATCTAAAAACATATAAAGGAACATTGAAAATAATAAAATAAATTTAAAATCTTTTTTAATTGAAAATGGGATTCAAATATCTTTTGAAAACATTTTTGAAAACATGGTTTTTTAATACAATAAATTTTCGACTAGAGGGAGAGATTGTATGATTTTACGTAAAAACATTATCTTAAGTACCAAAGAGTTGGAAAATGGTACTAATATATGGAAATGTATTGAATAAATAGGGGATAAGGAAAATCATATTTGTTATTAAGATATGGATCATAATATTTTATCAAATGAAGCATAAATATAAACAATCTCAAAAAGTGATGAAATTGTTTCAATAAAGACTTATAACATGGTAAAATGGGATCATACTCTCCATTTAAGAAAATGAAATTACATGAATCTTAAAATATCATAAAAATAAGGAAATTCCTGATATCACATGTAAAATTTAAGTATATTCACATCGAAAATGTGTTTTCGGGTATAACAAAACACGATTCTCAAGAAGGAAAATTGAGACAAAACTATTTTACCGATTTGGTATCTTTTGAAACATAAACCCCACGAAAGAAAGATAATGAAATTCATATTTAAATAAATATAAATTAAGTTATATGATAAATATAATACAATCATGGATAGTATATGAACCGTAAAAAAGTAAATATTTTCAAACATAACATGTATCTCATGGAAATAAAAAGTGATATGAAATCCCATTACCTTGTATCTTAACTCTCACTGTACTCTTTCAAACACATGTATAATAAATATAAATTTATCATAACTATTTTAGTGAACCATATTGTTATATCTAATACATTATATGGTTTGATAATGACCTTATATTACTATATTCTTAACAATCTTATGTTAAGGTTTCACTTCCGGTAATATTCGCTTTGTTCTTCGTATGTGTCTTGATTTGTTATATATTTGGTCCTTATAATTATATACTGATTCTTAAATTGAATCCATTATATAAATATAATTTATATTCAGTATATTTTTATTATAATATTATATATAATATGAAATTATGAAATGGAATATACCGTTCAGGGAGACGGCTAGTTGTACATATGCATGAACGATGTTTCCATTTTTATTGTCATATAGAAAGAAAGAAATAAAATAACCTATATGAATATATGAATATAATATAATTAAGGTAGAATTATAAAGTTATATATATATAATATATTTTAACTAAACTCATACTTAATACAATCCATGTAGTGTGTGAATGAATCACACCACCTTGAGTGGGTGGTAGTCTACACTTCCTCAAACGAAATTATCATATTTACACCAAATGGAAAGTTAAACGATATGTGTTTTAAAAAAATAAATAATCTTAAATACAAAATATAAATAATATATAATATAAATAAACATAGATTCCATCATAATTTCCACCATGATAGGTGGTTATGGAAAAATAAACAATCATCATTTAGTGAGGCGGTAGTTCACTGAAGACGTAAATAGTATGTTCGTTACACATTAGATGGATGTTTATGTAAGTATAAGTTTAAAAATTAGCATAAAAATACTAGTATATTTATGATTCCTTTTTTATTAAATAATATAATAAAGAGAGTGGAAGGGTGGATAAGGAAAAAAAGGAGCTTGAGAGGAAGGTGTTGCCTCTTAATTGAGTAACTCCATTTGGTTTGTGCCAAAAGGAATCCTTGGAAGACTTTATGACAAAAAGGACGCTTAAAAGATGAATATAGGGATGTTGGGAAGTGTATTGGTAATTTATTGGAAGAACCTAAGTGGTTTGAGAGGTTTTAAGAAGAGGGACAGGCGGTGGCCTTTTATAGGGAAGGAGGAGCGACACTCTTGTAAATATTTGAAGAGAGAATTTCACACAAGTTTTTCATGTTGAAAGTGGATACAATAATGATACATATAGGAGAAAATAGAGGATATTGTAAAAATATGACCATAAAATGTATTTTGGACAAGTGTAATGGTCATTTTGGGCCTCAAGGTTAGGATTTAGTCCATTATTATGCTTAATTTAACCTTAATCAATGTATGTAATTTTAATCACTTTCATTAATATTTTTGGTCAAAAAATAAGTTTCACTCATTAGAAATTTTAAATTATTATGATTCCAAATATGGAATCCATTTTTATAAATTATAATCATAGACGTAGAAGAATTTAATTTAAAATTAATCTAACGGTCAGGTCGACAATGTAGGTTTTTAAAGTAAAAATGATCAACCGTTTACTATGTTTTTATTTCAAATATAAATGTTAAATTGGTTCCAATTACCGGCATTGTATTAATTTTTAAAAATAAAATATAAATAAACTTTTAAATTAAATTAAAATATAATATAACCATATAATTAAATTAGATGAAAAAACATTTTTTGAATTCAAATCTAGTATTTTTCACTATTCATCCAAAAACAAAGTTTCTCAAGAAACCAAATATTTACACTAATATAATTTCGAAATTATAAATTAAAAAATTAAGATTATTTTATCAAATTAAGTTTATAAATATGTATAAATTTATTTTATTATATTTCACAGAAGCACATTAAAAGCTATTTATTCGAAAAAAATGTATTTTTAAACATATAAGGACATTACCAAAAATCATATCTATTGTTATCAATATGTTTTATTTATATAAAAAAATTATAAAAAAATTTTAAAATTAGTTTTTACTATTCATGTAAATAGGTTTAACGGCTTGGTTATAATTATCTCATTTAAATAATTATAACTATAAAATTATATTCTGTATAAACATTGCTGTTGCGAGTATTGTACACCAAGTTGTTGTTCCATGAATCATATACCAAGTTGGTTCCATGTAACGCATGCCAAGTAGGTTACGTGTGAATTTAATGTTTGAATTAGTGAATTCCAAGACATAAATTAATATTTAATTTATTCGAAAAAAGGTCCATAAAAACTCGGGGTGTTACATTCCTAGATAAAGAAACCAAATGATCCTTTTATGAATGGATAGAACATAATGTTATCTCCACCACATATAGAAATTATTCTATCTACCAAGATGAAACAATGACTTTGTGCTTCTAGAGACCCTAGTTTTGAATCTGTCATAGTTTCCTACTATAAATTTCCTAATTATTTATGTCTACTCTATATTGATCAAATTGAAGATCCTACTGAATGACTTCTATAAGAACATGACGGGGACATAAACCTGATGTCATATCTAAAAAATAAAATACACTAATTATCTTAAAATCAAGAAAAAATAAATTTTTCTAGAACATTACATAATTCATTAATTTATATTAAACTATATCCCATTGTCTACCAAATTTCATACATATGAACAAAATAATATTGGTCAATGATCCTTACATAGGTGTCTTCCCTATAAGAATCATCAATTTACATATAATGTTTAGTAAACTTGATTTTCATTCCATTTGGTCACATGTGGATATAAAATCTCATACCACACCTGGTCTCCCTTATTTACAACTCTTAAAAAAGTTATCTAACACTTTCTCCCTGCAAAACTAGGGATCCATAGCCTTTTAAATCTCCAAAAATAATTATATATATTAAATATATTTGTTGATAACATTATATCACGTCCCCTCATTCCAAAGGTAACCCACAAGGGAAAAAAATTAAGGAAGAGAGAAAATGATACCCAACTACCATATCTAATAATTTCGGGGGTGGTGAATAACACTAAGGGTACATCAATCATATGCATGAGTGGATTTACCTAGTATAAATTTTTAGGCTTAAGTGAAAAGAAATAAAAACCTCCAATAAACACTATACATAAACAATAATAAACCTAATATATGCAATTTTATACAAAGGTAATGGAAAATAACAAGTACTAAAAGTAAAACTAGGTAGTGACCATGAGCTCCAAAAGATTTTGATCACTAATAAGAAAACCCTATGAGGTGGTAACATATAGACTAATCTCCAACTAATTATTTATGATCTAAAAAATATTTTATATATTTACATTGATCATAACTTGTATACTTAATATGAACCTCCCTAAAACCTATTGTGAAATTATGAATAAATTATACAAAATCATAATGGATAAATAAATTCAGATAACTCATCACCAAAATAAGAATATTATACCTTTAATATCCTCTCCATGGATCACTAACTAGATAAATCCTAAAATTAAAGCACTCTATAACATAGGAATAAATATATACATACATACAAAAAACACACATATAAATGAAGGTACCTTACTTCAACTTCAGTACTGGGTTTTTCTCTCTCACGCCCTAATGGCTACATCCTATTCTCATCCATCCTATAAATAATCATGAAAATCATGTAATAATGTCACTTCCTTTACTGAATCAAATTTATCTTGATATATTATATTCTTAATATCATAGTAGTAACCATGTGTATGACTATAGACCACTACAACATATGTAAGTACATTATACCTCAAGCTATCACATTCCATACAAGAACACCCTCAGGAATCCAATAATTCCACATCCAACTACAAGTATGAGTTATAACTCAAACCATTATAGGCCACACACAAACATGTATAAATCAATAAGTCATCATAAACCTGTTAGGAATAAACCTACTACCATAAAGCATTATTTCATGGGATACACATACTCATCTACATCTAGATAGAGAGTGGGGGATAGGAAGAAGAAAATCATCCATTACATCACTTTCCTAGTTATTAGTGATATAAACCACAAAAAAATTGGTTGTCGCGTTCCCTACTATATTGGGTGGGTATCATATGAAATCATTCAATATAGAATAATATCATGCACAACCACAATAAGAGAAAATGGTTACCCTTAAACTCATCTCCCACTATCATTGAATATATCCCATGGATTCCACTACTAACTACTAGACATAAAAAGATTCCTATAGTAGGAAATTGATCAACAAAACATCATCCTTCCATCAAGACATTAAGTAAGAATTAATCAAGAAATAATAAATTGACAAACACAATTAGTTATATATAAATGATAAATCCATACTCTGATCTTGACCTAACCACCATAGTGTTCGGAACCATTACAAATATTATAATCCATCCTTCAATCATAAACATCGACCAACACTGTATCCCAATAACACAAACCATTCCTCATCCATCAGATAAAACATCAAACAATACAACCTTGGGACTCCAGAACATTTCTCATCGTGTTTTACCAACATAAAAACTTTATCATTAAAAAAACAAGGCCCTAAATCCCGAGATCACACACACATTTCAAAACGATATTTTGAGCACATAGTTAATGGTGTTAAGGACAAAGGACCAAGTCATAAAATCCTTCTACATAAATAATGGGATCACACAACCTTTTGGAATTTATTCTTTAATAACACCATTTTTAATTCTATATTGAATTAAGAGATTCATTAGGAATATGTTATATTTTAAGGAAACCTATAAGAATTAGTTAACCATAGATAACCATAAACTTATTTTCAAGAATTATATGAAATAATCAAATTCAAAATGAGTAATAGAGAAATTACTCATGTCTCTCCCATTTATTATTAAAACCTTTCTTTACTTTGTTATCGTTTTAAGAAATTAACCATGAAAAAAACATAACAAAACACTACCAAACATATATAACATGATCTTAGTAAAAATCAAGATGCAACATATAAAAAAACCACAAGATATCTCGAAACCCATCCATTAATTTAATTCTTCAAAAAAAGTAATTATCATGATCATGGGCTACTTTTGTTTTATTTCATTATATGTTTGAATTTTAACTAATATCACCATAAAAAAACTGAATAACACTAAAATATGTGATAACATCATTGATTATAATAAATTTATGTATTTAAATAATATTGACTCTTTAATATGTTTCATAAAATTCATGTTCGAGAAAAAATATTGAATGAATGAAAAAACCATTAATTTTATGGAATGTGATTAACTACAATGAGTAAAATAAACAATAGAATTAAACAATTACTTTTTAAAACATAAAATTTCTCAACATTTATTAATAATTTAATATTAAATTATTTTTATATATTATTACCATGTTAAGGTCAATCGTACCAATTTTGACATGGATCTAAATCCTGACTAAGTCAAACTTTCATGAAAATAAAACGACATGTAACATATCACAAAATTATTCAAGAAGAATAATTTTCTCCAAGAAAGAAAATAAAATATTGGAATAACCACAACTATATGAAATTATACCATATACAAAGGGAAATTCCATCAAAACTTAAGAACAAAAACAACCATCAACATTATGTTAAATCATCAACCAAAAATAGTGATATCTTACCAAAAATGGATTTGTGGTATAAAATAATGAAATATGAATGAGAAATATGGATTAAAGAGGTTGTTACATTGATATAAGACTTAAAACATTGATAAAAGGGGTTTAGACCCTTTATGTCATGGTTGGAGTATGTGGGCACCATTGGGTTTAGGTAGTGTTTTAGGGAAGGAGATTTGTTTTAGCAAAGACCACTCTAGATTTCAATTAATAGAAAATTACTGAAATTATTCACAATGTTACAGTGTACACACAAAACACCCTTATTTACCTCAATAAAAGAGTGATAAAGTACTCAAGCTATTTGAACTCTATGGATTATGACTATTAAAACCCTCTCTAAACTGGTTTGATCAACACCAAGATATCCATTATGGTATAGAACAAAATCCCAAGTTTTTCACCTAACCACACGTAGAACTATAGTGTGGAAAGCCCTACATTACCCCTATCTGATAGCGGGACTCATCAAGAATGATTCCTATCCTACCTTTCCTAACATGGCTTCTCATGCCATGTTCCTATCCTGATGTCCGATAGGAGTAACCCCAAGAGAACACACCTTAAAAAATGGATAGACGAGTCATTTTTTTCACCATGGTTCACTCAAGAACCAAATTACATAAAATAAAGTGAAACTCAAATCATTTAATGTAAAAAATATCTTAAAATTCTCATTAATCCATGAATATTCAAAATATCTACCACTAATGCCCACTACCACATCTTAGTGACCCTCAAATAGCCAAAAATCTTTTTAAATATCCAGAAATCCCCAAACTTCATCATGATACCACCAAGCCCAAGGAACCTAAAAATGTTATAAATTTAGATATCAGAGACCTTACAACTAATTATAAACAAATAGACAAATAAAAACATTCATAACGTTAATATTTAAATTGTATTTTATTTCTTGAGAAGTACTCTATAATTCAAGATAACTAGTATAAATATTTTATGTTCTTAAAAAAATAAAATAGTAATTCAATAATAGGAAAATAAAAATATATTTTTCTATTTTCCTCCTAGAAATGTTAATTAATTCAATTAACATATGATTATGTACCAATGAACATTCCTTTTTTTACATTCCTTTTTTTATTACCCTGATGCTAATTATTATCCCAGTTTTGTTGCATAATAACCTAAATGGGTGAGGGTGAATTGAGTTCATAAAATTTTCACCAACATAGAACCACCCACTTTAAATCTTATTCGAATCCATCCTTAACCCTTAATAACATATGTATGAGAATAAAAATAAATTTAATAGTAGTGTACATAGGTTTTTATAGAGGTTTAAGGAATTCAAGAGTAACCCTAATCCACTCCACCAAATCTCAATGTGTGTTTGATAATTTTTAATCTACCATACCTTTTTATAAGAGTTTCCCATATACATTAAAGTAGTTGTTACTTTGTATAAAGTACCCAACATATTTGATCAAATATATCCATTTTAAAGACGTTCCCAAGATGTTTATTGCCCTTAGTAAATGTATTTTTTAATTTTATAGATAAATATATCTAGAAATGAAATATATTTTGACACATAGTTATAAACAATAACTAATAGTAGATGAAGAACCTTTAAAGGATTAACACTTATTAAAAGTGTAGTTATGAGAGGTAATTCAACTATAATAGTTTTTCTTATAGTTTAAAATCAATAACAATAGTATCAATTTTAACATTCACATAGCATGAGTAATCTTGAAAAATAGAGTATGTGGTTCTTCGTTCTTTTTCATTACTCTTCATATTTTTATTTTTTAACTTCTCTCTTAATTCAAATTGTAAATAGTAAAATGTAATACTATGAAAATTAATCTCTATCCTTTTTTCCTATGAACAAATCTTCTAAAAATAATGAAACAATGGTATCAATTGAGTGTATATATTGACTTCCTTGAAACTATATGATTTCATGGAAATAGAATCTTTAATTAACTTGATATTTTGTTATTTAGATATAATTTTTTTATAAAACAAAAGAAGGAATGAAATTCCCTTGTAAAACTGAAATAATAATAGGTTCCTAAAAAATTTAATTAAACATATAAAATACCCTTATTCATAATACTTTATCTTAACATGAATTCATTTCATACGTCTTTATATTTTTAATGAATTTATTTACTTTTATGGATTTGTGGAATTTTGTCACTTATTTGATTTTTTAGACATTAGCATAACTTCATATGAATTCAAAAAATTTGTTAGACTTTTATCTTAGGGAAATAATTTAATGTAAAACTTTCTTATGGTTATATGACTTTAGTTATGATCATGTGAATTTTATCTAATCACAATAATTCATTATGATCAAAATAAATCACATATAATTACATGTATTCATCTCTATCGCATGAAATCATTATATGACGTCGATTGTAATACATGACCTTGGTGTATGACTTCAACACTTTATATGACTTTAACATATGAATTATATCATATAAAAAATTTCTTATATAGAATAAAAACATATTGTAAAAGTATTTATAAATTTACATAATTCACTACACACTTTATGAAAAAGTCATTAGTAATAAAAATGAGGTGTTTTAGCATCAAAACTAATGATTAAAAAGGATATTTTGGACTATTCTTAGTGTTTTCAAAAAAATTATTCTTCTTTAAATTTCATAAACAAGTGTTTCTTACCTTTTTAGTTCTTACAAAATGGGAGAAAATTTTTAAGTCATTCTAATGAATGGGTTTTTTAGTTATTATTATGTCACTATTTATTCTTTTGTTTATATTGGTTATCTTTATTTATAATTCAAAATTATTTTTATTTATATATTCTCAATGTTTTACTATTGTTCTTACTTTTTTATCTTGAATTATTTATTATTTAGAAAGGGTTATTTTGATTTGAAATTATTCTGTAATCTTGAATTAGTTTATATGTTGCATGTATTTTCCTAGGTATAATATCTTATGTATACTAGATTAGCCTTGATTAATGTATTACAAATCACCCAATGTTTTTATGTTTTGGTAAAATTGGATATTTTGAAGGAGAAAATATTTTACTTGTGAGAATTATATTGTGAAACCAATTTAGGTTTTGAAAAAACATACCTATGATTCTATGGAAATAAAAAACATTATATTCAATAAATTAGATCAATTGAAATATCTTATACATGTGGAATTATGTTATAGATTGGATATTAAAAAATTAAATTATCTCACACATTTAGGGAATAATATTAAATGATGAGGATTTTATTTCACATCAATATTTCATTAAGACAAATTTATTAAAAATCTTATTTGAAGAAAGAAATATTTTATATTTTTACCAAGAACCAATTTTTTCTTATTATAAAATGTCAGCAGTTATATTAGAGAACTATAAATATGTTACATAATAATTTTTGGTTATGTTAAAAATGACACATATTCCATTGGAATATATATAATATATTTCATATACAACCCACTATGGGGATTTCAATATATAGATAACATAATTTCACAATATTTTTCAATATTTCATTATGAGGAGATCATATTCTTATGAAGCACTGCGAGTTTACATAATATGTTGAACATATTGAAATTCATGAATATAAATTTATATTGCATCGATAATTATATATTAATTTTTATAATGAGGATATGTTGAGAAGAACATATTAACAAGACTTAAAATATCAAAATTATTTTATCAGTTATAGATTATATTTAAACTAATGTAGCTATTATATTTACATGTTTTATATCTAGCCATTTTGAGTATAAGATGTAATGGTAATTCAAGAAAGACCCATGTGAATGAATATTGTAAAGATTATACTAAAGAAATTAACTCTTATATATTTTGTATAAATAAAGGTAGAATCAAATAAAATCGCGAGAGAGAATAAGATTATATATACTGAAGTGATGAAAGGTTTGAAGGATAATTGATTCATGCACTGCTGTTCTAGATTTATAAGGCATTTGCTGGATTCCCCATAGTTAATTGTTATTTACCAATACTAAAGGGTTAAAGCCACTTAATTCTAGAAAAACACAATATTTTCATATTTTATTGGTGTATGAATTCTATCATTTCATTATACTATTATTGTCTATGTTTTAGTGTCTTTATATAGTTTAACTTTAATCTTAGATATGATTGTACATCCATTAAAAAATAGTGTCTAGGTTATGATAACATTATAAAAAAGACAGGATAACATAGGTTCTTCCTTATCTCCATAAAATGGTAGGAGTTTTGGTTTATGCCTCCAGATGTGTAAAAAGAATGATTTTGGGTCATGACTTGGTCTGAAGAAGGTAAAATTTGTGATAGGGTTGTTACTCCCTTAAAAAGTGAGATAATAGTAGATTCCCATATCTCACAAAAGAGTTAGAGATTGTGTTAAGTGTATATGTAGGATATTTTAGATCCAAACTACTATAAATCCTTATGTTCTATGATTTTTTTATTGCTTCAAATTTTCACTCACTACCACAGTGTGTGTTTTAAATTATTTTATCTTATCTACCAAATTCCACTTTGCAATTTTAGCAACCAAGATTATTTTTATGATTTAAAATTCATCCCACTTTTTTCTTTCTATTATCCTTGATTGGACCTAAAAACTAGTTATTGTTTAGATCTACTAATGTTGGTCAACGTCTAATGAAGGGAAATCCATATTAGATTTTCTATTTAATCCAATTTTTATTTAGTTGTTTGGAAGAATATATTGGAGATTATAATTTTTGGAACACTATATTAATTCCACATTAAAAATTATATTTATATCAATTAAATAATTAAACTATATAGAAAGTGCCTATAGAATTTGACGAGTTCACTATCACCTTAGGGTGGTATTCATATTTTACATTTATATCTTTTAGGACACCCATTCAAAAGATTATTGATGATTCCAACTGCACAAGTGAAGAGTGTTATTATATATTTTTTAGATTTGGGGTTCTTTCAAACAAAATTGATGATACCCTTATCTATAAATCCCAAAAATATGTTTCTTTACAAAATAGTTTATAATTCCATGTGGATTCATTCCATTTCCTTACTATAGAGTTTATAGTAATAAATATCTAATAGATATATAGAAGTTCTGTTATAAATTGTAACACGATGATAAAATTTTGAAATCATATGAAAAAATATTAGTTCTTTAATTGGTTTTTTCATATAATAATCCTAAACATGGATCATTATTGAACCAAATGAAAATATAATGATATTTTTATATCAAATAAATAGACCAAAAATTCATAATTCTTATGATAAATAAGTCATATAGGTAGAGTCCCAAGAGGGAAAGACCTCCTGACTAAGTGTTTGAGGAAATATAGAGATTCTATACTCCAAAAAACATTACCAGGTGTATAAAAAAAATAAATGTAAATGAAATATACAATTATTAATCATATATTTCTACTTACTCCATTGGGAAAGGAATTGACACATTCACTGAGTGTGGTACGTTGAATTATGTTCATTGTGAAAAAACTAATTTTTCCGCTTCCCAAGTCAATGTTTTCAATTATCAGTCCCTATATCCTATGATAAAAAACACAGTTTCTTCTGTAGAGGTTTTTTTTCAAGATTATCTGATATTCTATATGACAAGGAATGGGTTTTCATGAAGTTTTTACTGAAAATATATATGTGAGGAGATAGGTTTGCTTAATCCTCTATATAGTGATCACCATAACACCTTTATAGGAGACAATTACTAAATAATACCACCTTTTCTAATTTTTAGATGGCATGACAATGTGTATGATTGATTATAGAGTTCTTAATAAAGTTATTCAAGAAATTATTATGGTTTAGGAGTGGTTAGTGATCTAATAAAATAATTTTCATGAATAAAAATCTATTGGTGGATATGCTAAAACCTTGCAGCAGGATGAACACGAGATGTGTAATTAGAAGATGATGAATCTTAGCTCTATTCTTGAGTTAATAACTAATAGAATAAAATAGATTAACCTGATCTATGATTGGTGTATTCATAAGAAAAATTCATAGAGGTTATTATAAAGACTGTAGTTGTCTGCAAGAAATTATAAGAACTAATTATAGATTTTAAATAGTTTCATTAGTGAAAGGAGATGGATAATGTTGATCCAAAATATTAATAATAATGGGTTGATAAATTATCTTAATCATTGATCAACATAATTTTGTCAAATAACCAAGTTGTCGGAATTAATGTTATCTATATAGTTTTACACCTTTATCATTTATAATAATTTTGAAAAGTATTAGGGTTATAAATTTTATATTTATATTTATTTTCTTTTAGATAAAAAATGAATGTATTTTGAACATTATTATTATATCACCCTTAATTGTACACACCAATGTATTTATTGAGTAGGTAAAAACGTGAGTCATCATATGGTTTTAGATAGAATATTACTTTATCCATTTTATTTCATTTAATAAGAAAAGTATTTGTAATTTAATATATATATTTACATCGATGTATTACGAAAAAATATATAAGAGAAAAAACTAAAAGAAACTAAATTTAATTGAATTTAAGGAAATTTATTTATTTTAAATACATATTCAATTTACTTTTGTAAAAATATGGTTGGGGATAAAAAATCAATCGTCTATTGAATAAAAATGGTTAGATAGATATACATTTGCATATATGAGGCACAAGTTCCACCAGTATAACCCAAGTATGGAATGTTAGAACAAGTATAAATGTTCAATTTTTTCTAAGGAACATATACTTATATTGGAGTTGGTTGATCATATATTTTTACAGCTTCATCATTATAACAACCTATGATTTTATAATTTTTTTTAAAATAAATTTAATTCCTTCGATAACATGTGTTACACAAAACACTAAGTTTTAAAAAACCACAAAAAACTATTAATATTATTATTTGAACATGACCTTTATTACCCATCCATAAAAAATGTATGAATAATTATGAATAACTAAATTTTAAATAATAAGTATAACATTTTTATATAAATAAATCATATCGATAAAAAGTACATGATTTTCAAGGAATTTTTTATATATTTCGAAAATACCATTTTCTAAAAAAATGTTCTTTATTTCTTTTGTGAACAATAATGAAAAAAAATTTGGGAAATTTTAATGATAATTATATAAAAATAATAGTTTTTTAAATAATCATGTAAAAATTAGTTTAGGTTTAATTTTTTTTTAATTTTCCTGAAATGGTTTATTTTTTGATGAATAGTGAAAAATACTCGTTTTTAAGAAGACTTACTTTTCATATAAAAATGTAAATTTTTTCATTTTTTAGAAAAATGGGTATAAAAGTAAATTTAGTTCAATTATATTTCAATCAATACATTTTAGGTTATTAGAATCATTTTTATGTAGGATTTTGATAAAAAAATGTTAAACTTATGAACATTTTCTCTTTAGAAAACAACTTTATCATGGGATAACAAGATTAATTTTAAATTTATTTTTGAAACTTATATGAATGGAATTTGAAAAAATATATTCCGTATTTTTAATTATCATAAATAAAAATATATAATAATTTTAAAAAATTGTTCAAAATTTATAGTGAAAACAATTAAAATTAATTAACATGTTTATCCTTAAAAAAGGTCTATTAGCGGTTAAACTAAAATGATAAGATGTAAAATCACCGAGAAAGTTATCCAAATACTATTTGATATACATATATCAACCTTAGAACCTATAATGATCTTGAATTATCCATTTTTGAGTGTTTTGTAATGTAAAAAACATGGGTAGAATTTATTCCTTTAAAAAATACCTACCGTGTCCCCACCCCAACTTATAAAAGGCCACCCCTTCTCATATTCTCTTAATAAGTTCAAAACTATTTGTATCATCATATTATTTCAAAATTTACTTCACGAATTCCATCCCCACATCCTTGAGGACTTATTTTCATTATTAATCCCTCCTAATAAGGATTTAGGTGTATACCTAAAGACTCTCTCCGAAGAATAGGTAAATTATAAAAGTTATGTTTTTATATTTTATTTATTATTATACCTTATTAGAATATTATTATATTATTATTATACAATAACAGAAATATATTGCATATACTAATATGTTATTATGTTAAATTAATATCATATATATATCTTTACCTTTATCATATGGGAAACGAAATTATTGATCATGTGTATAGAGAACTACACCCTCCAGAACTGATGTTATTCGTTTTCCATCACCACATCTCACAGATGGATATAATTATTGATTAAATGTTTATATAATATATTTATAATGTTATTATTATTTTTCAATTATTTTCTAAAATATTTTTTTTACTTTCTGTATGTGGTAATATGATAACGTCAGTTATATGTACGGAGGACCACCACATCACGAAGCGACTTGATTCGATCACAATTTACATGAAGGGTAATAAGGACGTGTTTAATAAAAATATGTGATATATGTGGAATGTAAATTATTTTTTAATGGTAATATAGTATTTAAATTTATTTTTCAAACCCATCAAGAAAATGGAATCATTTTTCGTGCATACATATAACCTACTGTCTCTATAAAAGGTGTATTTATTTTTCTATTTATAACCTTTATGTATTATTATAAATACATATATACTGAATATAGATGATATTTATATCATTGCTAAACTTTTTCAGATGATGGATCCGTGATCAATTTAAGAGTACAAAAAATAATAAATAAAAACATACCTGGAAAAGTAAAGTTGTTACTGCTCGGAATATGACTTTAACATGGAATTTTATATAAATGGGTAATAAAAGCTCATAAATAAATCTTATATGGTGTGATATATATAATTTTAGTTCTATAATATATTTATAATTTATATATATTCATTATAAATGTGGTTTTGACATGTAATAAAGAAGTCAAGATGTAACGTAAGATATTTTTGTCTCAAATTGCACTCTTTGAGGCATAAATTATGTTATTAAAAAATATTATTTCATGATGTGTATATACTACTATTTTAAATTTTATATAATGAATAAAAATATTCCAATGATAAAAAAATTTCATTTTATGTTGATATTTAACGATTCTTATGATTCAAAATATACAAAAAGTGGTAACGATTTTATGTTCCAATATTATCATTTATCAGGATTGTTTATGATTATGTTTCCAATGATAAAACACTATGATACATTTCTCATGAAAATAATATATTTTCTTATCCTATGGTTACTTATTTATAATACATGTTTTTATTTAATATTCATCTTTTTATGTACCCAAGGGATAAATTTTTTTTTAAAATAAAATATATTTTATTTCTATCTTCGTTCAAAAACACTTTTTCTTCCATATGTATGTTTTTAGTAAAATGTTTTAAATGTGTTTTAAAAAGTCTCCTAATATTTTTTGATGTCATTTATAACCCTTATTAATGTTTTAATTTTTTTCAAAATAATATCCTTTTCTTTTTATAAATGAGGTTCTTTTTTTTACTTTCACAAAAAATGTGAAAGTAATAATTGTTAAAAAGTGTACTGGATGAATAGAATTTTATACCATCATAAACCCTCAATTTTTTAAATCATCCGTTATTAGTTTCCATATTATTTTTCAAGGTAAATTTTTTCATTAATATTTGGTTTTATTTTTATATTAATGAAGTGTTTTGAAAATAGAAGGTATATTTTCCTAAATAATATTTTAATGATTTTTTGGAATTTCTATTCATAAATGTTAATAAACTTTTGTTTTACTTATGTTTTACAAGGTATATGATACAGTTGAACTATCCTTATTATGTATCTAGAGGTTTTATTATTATTATAATGATATTTTATTTGGAACCCATATCTTTTCCATGAGTTACGCAACAATGGAATGTATATGAAACCCATTTCATTACCATGGGTTATGCTATGATACAATTCCTATGAAACCCATTTATTTTCATGGGTTCTGGTATAATTAATGTTTTATGATCTTATGAAAAACATATATAATATTTTCAATATATGATATGTGGGACCTATATCTTCCTCTAATGCATTGAGTAATGATTGATATCTAATGAGATAAACATGACTATAATGAGGAGTAAACCCAATTCAGCAAGGGACTCTGTCCACTATAATAATCTTGGGAGTGAAACATGAATACTATGATAGTTTGGGGAGTGGACATATTAAATATTATAGTCTTTTAAATGATCCTTGAAATTATTAGGAAATGATTATTTATTCTTTTGTGTATTCCCAAAATCTATGACTTATGCCAATGTTATATTCTGATGGTTCATATTGTTTGATTCTATTATGTTTCATGCATTATAAAATACAAATATTTTTTCCATGACTCATGTTTGTTACCTATTATATATAAGGTATGTTTTTCAAATGTTATTCTCAGATTCTCATACCCATATGCTCTTGATATGTTGATATTGCCCTTTTTTGCCCATACTGAGGATCTATCTCACCCTTTCTAATGTTTACTTTCTTAGGTTATGATAAAAGGTATTATATATGATTATTCAAAGAAGTGTGATATTTTTCAAGAAAATATATGTATAATACATAACTCACATATGGACTAGTTGTTTATGTATCCATTTTCCCAAAGGTACTGGACTTAAACGAATCTGATGTGGATCATTATCTTATTAAATGAAGATTTTTTCTATTAAGTTTTAATATTTATGTTTCGGAAGTTTGGGTCTTTACTGGTGGTATCAGAGTAAGGTTCATCTAACCTTTAGGAACTAGGATTAGAAAAATTTAGTTATATATCTAAGTATATGTCTAAGGATGAGTCAAAGTATAGGAAAATGTAATGAATTTTGGTAAAGGATAGACCATTTATTTTCCAAGAAATTAAATCCATGTCCGAATAATAAAATTTGATGTGGATCAAGGACAGAGGTTCCTAGGTGTAATATCCATGAAAAGGGCACATTAATCTAGACTCGATCATCCCCTACTGCAAGACAATGAGACTTTTTGTACATTTGGTTCGACACTCCTAGTAGAAAATCGTTGTAAATTAAAAAAATCCCTATGAACCACCATGAATTATTTAAATACATTAATCATATAAGTAAATTATGATAAAATAATGGTTTTCTAGATTTAAAATAATTTGTCATGATTTGGATATCCTATAAGTATTTTTTCAATATTATTTTGTTCCCTACTATGATTACAATTTCATAAAATTTTCATTTTTTGTTTTATAAAATACATGGACCATGAAGGAATTTTGTTAATGTTGAGTGAGAGAGAAAATGAAATGATCATACTCTTGAGTATCCAAACATTATTGAAGCTCTAATGGAAAATCTCATTGCTATTCTCACAAAAATTTCTCAATCCCAGAATCATTATAAACATCCAAATGAATAAAATAGGGAATAATTTCTTATTGAGTTATTCAGGAGGAAACATCAAACTTCTTTTGGTGGTTCTGTTGATCCCCTAGTTTCTAAAAAATGGACCAGTACAACTAAAATTATATTTTCCAATCTTTAGTATTCAAAACATGAAAAAGTCATTTTGGTTGTCTATTATTTGTATGGTGAAGCAGATTGATCATGTAATCTCATCAATAATACAATATAAGATGATGAAAATGACTCGATGAAGTTGGATGAGTTTAAGAAATTATTTTTCAATTAGTAATTCCCTCACATTCCTCATTTAAAATATAAAAGGATTTCTTTTATGGTAAAATATAAGGATGGTGAATCTATTGGCACCTATGCCACAAATTTTACAAGACTTGTGAGGTATTCTTATAGTATTATCATCCAACTTGAATTTAAGGTTTATCAATTATTTAGTGGCTTAAAATCATGTTTCTGAAGGGAGTTATCTACAATGGACTTCATTAACTATTTATAAACGTTTTATGTGCTCTCAAGGTGGAACTAAATATCAGAGTTACCTATCAATGTCATGGTTCTGATAAGAAAGGGAAGATATATTTCCAATGAAACTCTAAAAACCATGTATAGAAGAATTTCTTATTTCCTTCATACTTAAAGTTTGTAAGGAAACATGGATTAAATCACCTTAAGGGAACTAGTAAATATGTTATGTAGAGAAAGGAATGTCATCAGAAAATAAAATGCTGAAGTGATGGGAAAAAGTTAAATACTGACAAAAATATCAGGAAAGCTCTAAAAAATGACCACCTGAACCATAGTATTTCAAATGATAGAAATTTTCACATTACGGATACTAGTTCCCAAATTCAAAGGTCAATAATGATTATCAATTTCATTGATATATAATGTTGAGGGAAAATTGGAAATCTCATAAGATCATTATTTTTGACAAGGGGTGTGATAAAAAACATAGTGAGAGGTACACTTACCATTCACTCTAGAACTACTAATGTGTTATTTTACTCTATTTATAACCATTTTTTCATATATTAAGTATTTTATTAGTTTATCAGGATTCATTCCAAACAATTGGGTATATATTTTTTAGTGAAAACCCCTAGTGGTACGATGATCACATATCAAGTATATCCTCCAGTTGAATTTTTTTAGAATGTGCTTCCTACAAGTATTGTCATTGTTCCTTTGGTTGATTTTTTCTTAGGAATGGATTTAATTTTTCTATATAAATTCCAAATTAATTTCCAAGGATGGGAAGTCATATTTGATATTACAAACCAACCTATTATTGTCAATCAATGAGATGGCAAATATGAAATTATGATGTAAATAACATCTATTTTATGTGTTTAGATTCTTATTAATGAGGGGAGTATATCATATATGTTTTGAGAGAAACAAAACATCGATGATATTCCTCTTATGTGGTAATATTTTAATATTGTTTAATAATATTTTTCTATCCTTCTAGAAAAACATGAAGTTCAATTCTAAATATAACTCATACCTACTAGAACACCTATTTTAAAATAATTCTTATATAATGGCCCCAATTGAGTTTCATGAATTGAAAAAGACAATCCTAGAGAACCTTCACCAGTGATTCATTCAGTCAATTGTATCATATTAGGGTTCACTTTTTCTTCTGGTAAAAATGAAAGATGAATTGATGTGAATTTTAATTGATTATTGAGAGCTAAAAAATATCATGATCAATAACAAGTATCCTCTACCTTGTATTAATAAACTATTTGTTCCACTCCATGGAGCTAAATACTTTTCCAAGATATACCTTTGTTTTAGATATCATCAGTTAAGGGTTAATAAGGAGGATATACCCATCAATACATTTTTTAAAAGGTATAGACATTATGAATATATAGTGATTCCATTCAATCTTACAAATGACCCTGTTATATTAATGGATTTAATGAATAGGTTTTCTAGAGATTACCTAAATTAGTTTGTGGTTATATTTATAGATAAAATTATTACCTATTCATAAAGTAAGAATCAATATCAATATCGGTTTTTAAATTGTACTAAAGGCACTTATAAAGGGTAAAATATATGAAAAATATATGGACTATGAATTTTTAACTGCAAAGTGTTTCATTTTTTGGTTATATAATCTCATGAGAGGGTAGATCCCTAAAATTTGGAGGCTATTGAATGTTTTTCCACACCAAACATTGTAATAACCCATTACCGATCTATCATGTATGTCTTTAACCTCATCATGTTTTTCCTTTTCTCATTGTTTGTTTAGGGAAAAGAATGAATTAGATGTATACCTATAACTATGAATAAGAAATTTTTTGGACACGTAGATTTAACCAGTTTTTTCTGAAGGCTATAGGATAATTTCATGTCATGTTACTAGGTTACACGTTATGTAAGAGTTTTTGGGTGCATATTTTGAAAGGCTTCATGCAGTGAAAGATTACATGACATGAAGAGATGTTTGACATAATTAATGTTTTAAATAACATATTTTTGATTTGTTATGACTGGTTTTCTAGCGTATGTGAGACTTTGATGGTTACGTATTGTGTAACTTTGTTGCACACCATGTAATGGCCCACATACCGTTTTTAAAATAGGTGTGATACTATTTTGTTTTGGTTCCTTCTCTATACACTCTTGCTCCCTACCTGGAGAAATTCCTAGGTGATTGTGGGAGACTCCTCTAATTTTAGAATGAACCGATCGACATTCAATCTTCATTATGGTGTCAGTGCTTCTCTTTGAGTAAGTGATCATTCATTTTCTTCATTTTTTTATCTCAATAGAACCCATGGGTTTCATTACTAGGTTATTTAGTTTAAGTTTTGGTAACTTCATGACTTCTTCAAGATCTTTTGTGTGAATCTCATTATGAAGTCCAAACGTTTATTGGTCATGGTGTGGTGGGTGTTCTTTGTTGAGGTATGAGGGTTTCCTCCTTTCCTCTGAACCCTCATTTTCTAAATTGGATCAATCCTATGATGTGGATTCTATTCTCTGGACTTCACAGACATTTTTGGATTTTTCATAGTTGGTGGATCCCACTGTAGGTGTGTGCGACCCGAGTTTTGAGTTTGATGGTTTCATATCTTGCCTATGTTGATGAAATTTATTGTTCATGATTTATAATCTAATTTATACAATGAATTATCATGATTTATTTGTGTGTGTTGAGAATATTTTTTGTTGAAATTTTTTCCCCTCTATTGTAGATAAATGTAAAGAAAAAGTGTAATTTAAAATAATTTCAATGGATTTTTATAATGGGATTAAAATGATTTTTGAAACATTGAGATGATTGAGAAAAAATGAACATGGGTTACATTAGGTACTAGTTGGAAGGTTTTTCTTGAGGCGATTATCCATTATGTGGGTTCACTTTATAGGGTGTTCCTCTTGTCATAGAGTTTAGATTATAGACTCTAGGTATGTATATGATGTTGAGGTTTCACTTTTTGGGGTGTCACTCAGGTCATGGAATGTAGATCATTGGATTCAGGTACCATAGTAGACTATTCATAGATTTTGGTATGAGTAGTCTACAACCAGACCTTTTGTATTAGGTGGTATTGAGATGTCTATGATGCTACTATTGTTTTGTATTTCTTGGATTTGTACTATTTAAACCTTGATATGAATGTTGATGCTTGTGATAGTTGATATGAAAAAATGTGATTTTAAATTGATATACCTACTCTATTTAGAATTGTGATAAGAGAAAATGTTTACCATGTTTTCTATTAAAATTATTTACTAATTATCATTCCATGTTTTATTTAAAAATATCATCAATAATCGTTATATAGAGACTTTACATGGAATACCTGGGTGGGATAATATCAAGCATGTTATCTCACACCCTGATCACCTCTTCGGTGGTGCGTAGAACTTTTTATATCTTTAAATATGGGGAAATTCAAGGTGCCACAGTGAGGTGACGATGTTTCATGCAACCTGAGTTGGGTAGCTGGTGGTGATATGGCGAGAGTTCGTTCATGCCATCACGTATAGTAGATCTTTGGTTATAGTCCTTTTTAGTTGGACTTTTGTTTTGGAGTTTTAGCAACTTTTACAGTTTTTTGTTTCCAATGTCTTTTTTACAATAATGGAATATATCTGTTGGATTTACACTATTTCTTCTTGCTTCATGTATATATATTCTATGTGTCTATTCAGTTTGGAAAAATCCGTTCCCTTTAGTTTATCGTTCTTTAGCCAGGTGATTTTCGCCAGCCCGTGGGGATCGAGAATACCCTTTGGGTATGTGATGGATCGGGTCAGGTGTCAAGTTTGAGGGAAACATAAATTGATTGATTACAAAGTGAAATAAATATAGATCTATCCTCAAGAGTCCTTATATTTGTATGTCTTTTAAATTAGAGATAGAATTTTCCAGACTTGAGAGTTATGTTTCGATAATTCCTAGCCAGCTCTTGTCGTGACAAGAATGAACTTAGCCTGGGATATTGGGATATGTGTCTATAGTGTTTGGTTTTGTTTTAAATACCAGTTTATAATTATGGAGTTTTTAGTTAAATAAAATATTTAATATGTTGTGTGATCATTCCTTCTATTTTAGTGTACATCATTATGCCTATGAGACATCTTCCATGAGTTCCTCAGGAAGGTGTATCTGATGGTGCACAAGGAAATACAACAGTGGATCAAAATCTCATTGAGAATATCATACATGTAGTTCATGTTGTTAATTAAGATTCACCATGTGTTCATAATGTGATTGTTGAGGTACAACCATGAGTTGGAGGGGAGAAATTTAGTTTACAAGAATTCTTTCACGAGAAGCCACAAACCTTTAAAGGGATAAATGAACCTTGATATGGGGAGGAACATATGGATATGATCGATCAAGTCATTGACTTCCTAGAGAGACCTGAGAATATTTGGGTAAAATGTGCAGTGTTCAGGCTTGAGGGTTCTAGAAAGCGACAGTGGGATTCTATGGTCTAGGAATATAGACACATAGAACTAGATTATAAGGGTTTCAAAACCCTATTATTTCATAATTTTTGTCTAAATTAATTGATGTTGGAAAATTATTTGTAGTTCCTGTCTTTACAATAGGGAGAGTGTTTAATGTCAACGTACACCAATAAGTTTGCTGAGCTTGTCCATTTTTCTCCGAACATGGTGAAGAATGGACAACTGAAGGCTCAAAAGTACCTGTAGGGTTTATAAATGGATATAATATAGCAAGTATATGTTGATACATTCTACCTATGTGGAGACGGTTGAAAGATCTATAATGACAGATATTGATATGAAACACAAGGAGAGTTTTCCAAAATCTTCTCTTCTATCCAGTGGTAGCTTCATTGGAGTTCTTTGGAAGAAAATGAAGTGTAAGGATCATCACAGAAGTGGTGGGGGAGGGTCTCAGCAATGAGCCTCCTCCACACCATCTTCTAAAACTAGTAGTTGTCCTCTCACTTGCTATCAGTGTGGTAGGGAAAAACAAACTAGATATTTTTTTTAACTATTCATGAAAATATGTGCAAAAAATATAGACTTGTTGGTCATATACAATGCTTATATTAGGCTATGTTTACACCTCATTATAGTTGGTGTTCGTTTCCTGCAAAGGCTAATACGGTGCAGTAAAAATCTTCAAAGATTATAAGACTCCAGGCATATTCCTCCAGAGTGAAGCACTTTCTAGAAGTAAATGAGTGTCCAATGGAAATTAATGAAAGTCCAACAACAACGAGAGGTACCCTACATTTTTCATCTTTTTTAAAAATTTCATTTTTTAACACCTGTGCCTCCCACTCATTTATATCTACACATTTTGTTGATATGATTAAAATTCCAATGGAACATATGTCCATTGTAACAGAGTTAGTGACACCTCTTAGAAAGAGTAGAGATTAAGGGTTTTGGTTTCATTTTTTTTCATTAACGGTTGCTGATATGGATTTGTTCTGGGATTTCATCATTCTTGATCTCAATCTATTTTACGTCATCATTGGTATGGATTGGCTTGTCACTCATTGACTAGAGGTTGATTGTTATCATTTGTGTGTCTCATTTATTTTTACTGATGAGATTTGTCATGTGTTTCAAGGGGACTTGGACCGATGATAGGGATGAGCATGGCCTTCCTGTCCAAGTCTCAGGAGTTTATTTTCTACTATTACGTTTGATATTGATAAAATTTCTGATGTTTTTGACCTTCCTATTATTGTTTGAGATTTTCCTGACATTTTCCTAGATGACTTATCCAGTCTTCCTACATTAATAGAGGTAGAGTTTAAAATTAACCTGATGCTAGGTACACAACCAATATTGATACCTTCTTATCATATAGAACCAGTAGAGTTGAAGGATATCAAAATTTAGTTTGATGACCAGTCAGAAAAAGGTTTCATTTTGTAAATACCCAAAAACAGACACACAAGGACCATAATAGTTTAGTGTCTTTAGAAACTTGGAACGTAATCTTCTAATCATGGTGAAAGATATTCAACATCTCCCATAAAATTATTCCCTTTTTTTCTAACCTAAAACCTTTCCCTATATCATGGGGAAAAGAAAACATAAAAAGGGTGAGATCAAATGCTCAGTAAGGTTATACAAAAGAAATATCAATCACATCATATTCATAAGAACATAACATTTTGGAAATCTTAACCTGCAAAAGAGATCATAATTTAATAACATGGGATAAATCATAGTAGTGAAATGTAATCCCAATAATCATAACGTAAAACATGAAACTTTGTGGCATACACACATAATCATAGATAATCATTTCTTAGTACTCAATACTCATTGCCAAGACTATCTTAGCAGACAAAGCCCATTTTTGAACCGAGTTCACTCCTCGTTTCAGTCCTGTTTCACTGAACCGGTTTAACCTGTCGTTCCAGCCATGTCTATCTCATGAGATATAAATCTTTACCCAATGCATTGGAGGGAGATATAGGTCCCATCCATCTCATAATGATACCATTTTTATGTGTGCCACAAAATCATAAATCATACAACATTGCATAAACCATGTAATAAAAATAGGATTCTTAAACATCATGACATCATAAAACAATTCATATAAGATAAAGGAATTCATAAAAATAATTCTATCACAAAGGTAATCAAATCAATGTAATAATAGGGATAGAAACAGAACCCTATATTATCTTAGATGGAAAATTATTTTGATAAAACACTTGAACTCCATTCTTGAGGAAAATATCCTTTCTACTTCAAAAACATTTTTCCTTTCATAAAATGTCATACAATTCTAAACTAAAATAAGTTGATTAAAAACAAACTTGAAAACTTTTAAAGGAAGCTTCTTGTAAATAATGTTTTAAAAATCCATTCATGCTGTAAAAAAACATTCTTCTTGTACTTTTGTCGGAAAAGTCAAAAAGTACCTCGTATGAAAAACGACAAAAGATTCCTTTCATATCTTTTACTAAAAACTCAAAGAATGGTAAAATTAGATATAAACAATTGTATAAGGATATAAATATTACATATTTAGGAAACATGGATGTGGAAGATAAATATTCCCCAGTAAATTCTGAAGTATAAACAATATCAGACAAAAATGAGATTGTGATATTTTCCCTTACCATAGGTTTGATTTGCTTCGTATGTGTCCAAACCTCCTATATAATGATTTAAATAATGTCATTGACTTATTATATAATCATACTCATTGTTATGATATCATATATGGCCATATTTGTAGCTTCTTATTAGTAATATTTCATTGCTACTTGTTATTCGGGTGTTTATTACTTTTTGTTCTTATGCGTATTTTGTGGAATAAATTATTATTCTTCACTTTAGGTTATAGATACCTCATTTACAGAATGGTATTAGTGTAATATATATCATATTAATTCATTTATATAATCATTATGCAATGAAGATCATGTAGAACTATTCGCATCACATCGTGGAGACGGTATTCCGTACGAACGCACGAGCGATCATATCGTTCCCATGATCATGGAATTTTATTGGAGTGTATGTATACTATTTCAAAATCAATATTACTTTACAATAATGATATATAGTTATTATTTACACCAATATACCCATCCAAGTAAGGTGGTGGTGGAAAATAGATTACACCACACCATGGAGACGGTATTCCGCATATACGCACGCGCGGTGATTTTGTTTTCCGTAGGATGGATATATGGTGAAATAGGGTTGTTTCATACTTATAATAACATATCCGTATATGAGTGATACTGATGTTATTACTTCATAATGATACAACTAAATAAGAAGAAGTAGAAGAATAAATAAAGTTGAAATAATCGGTAACGGAAATTACCTCTTCTTTGAAGCGCCACTTTGAGACCTCCTCTTAGGCACTGAAATTGGTCTTTGAAGAAGACCAGGACCTCTAGGATGTTTATAGGGAGGTTTAGAAGAGAATTTAGTAGGTTTTGGCCGAGATTGAAGGCTCAATGTGGTGTGAGGAAGAGATGGAGGAGGTGCCCTTTTATAAGGGAGGAGAGGGGCACCTTTGGAATAACAAAATATATTATTTTATTATAAAGTCATATTCGGTTTTTAATTGCTCCAAATTGAGTTATTTAGAAGTTAAGTTGGGGATGGGTTGAAATACTCTCATCCAATAGAATTTAGTCAAGTTTATGTTTCTATTTTTACCTTATCATTTAGATTTAACATTAAGTTAAATAATTTTTGTTTTACCGTGTCTTCTTGTTTTCTTACACTATAAGGTTAATAAAATTACTATAACAAGCAAAACGAACACCAAGTTGTTTATTATTAATATATATAACCTTATCTAAGTCATTTGGCCGAACCTTATATTTTTAAGAATAAAATAACAATTAATAATATAATATTTGTTTTAAAAACTATTTGATGTCAATTCTGACACTATTTGGTAATTTATTTTTGTGAAAATCATAACAGAAATATAGGTTTGAAAAAAGTTAAATAAATCAATACTAACATTTCATATTAACCTATAAAATTATTTTAATTCATAAAAAGTCTCAAATTACATTTATTTGGGTATTTATAACATCAATTATGTATCAATTTTGACCTAAAATAAATCTAAATAAAATAACTAATTATTTAAATAAAAAGTCGGGTTTTGAATAGTAACCGAGTGTTTTCACTATTCATCAAAAATTGAAAGTTTTCAGAAAAATACCAAAAATTCACCCTAGGCTAATTTCGATATTCTGAATCCAAAAATGAAGTCCATTTTGAAAGATAAAATTTCAAAAAGTGGGTACTACAATTCATAACAGCTAGTTTTTATAACATATCGTTGTTTAGCGAATCTCAGTATTGCGTACAACACACGCTATCATGGAAGGTCGCGATTGCGTGTAATGCAAGCCAAGTCAGGGATGCATGTTGTGAAAGCTCCTTTTGGTATAGCGTACAACACAAGAAATTAATGAAATTAAAAAGAATATTTTTCAAAAAATCTCTGGGTGTTACACATTTTCCTTAGAGTTTTGACTTGGACAACCCTTGTTCTCTTTTCCAAGAAAGAATATGGTTCACTTTTATAGAATATGCACTATTAGAAGTTTAAATGAGTAACAGTTAATAAAAAACATCATTTGCCTCATGTGAATGATTTTTTTGATCTGTTAAAGGGGGAAAATTGGTTCTCAAAGATTGATCTTTGGTTATCATCAACTCATAGTTTGGGAGTCTCATGTACCAAAGAAAGTTTTCAGTAGTTAGTATGTCCATTATTATTATCTTGTGATGAATTTTGGTATGACTAATGGTCCTACAGTTTTTATATATTTAATGAATCAGATATTCCATAAATATCTTGATACTTTTATGTTAGTGTTCATGGATGATATTCTAGATTATTCAATATTTGAGAGTAAGAACGAGAAAAATCTAAGTTCGGTTCTGAAAATTTTTAGAAGTCAATGATTGTATTGAAAAATTTCAAAATGTTGTTTCTGGATTTAAGAAGCGAAGTTCTTAGGGAACAAAATTTATGAACATGGATTATTTGTTGATTCAGAGATAGTGAATGATGTTTATTCATGAAAGGAACCTGAGAATGTCTTTGAAATTTCGAGCTTCCTTGATCTTGATGGATACTACTGAAGGTTTCCTTAGGATTTATCTAAGATGATGTCAACTTTGAATACTCTTACCTAGAAGGTGGTCAAATTCACCTGGGATGAAAAGTGTCAATCTTATTTAGATGAACTAAAATGACTTCTGACATCACATCATATTCTGACCTTATAGGATCTAGTTAAGGGGTACATGGTATTTTGTGATGACTCTAGTGGTGGTTTAGGATGTGTTCCTATGAAGGAAGACTTTGTGGAAGCTTATGGCTCTCATCAGCTTTGACCACATGAGATAAATAACCGTACTCTTGATTTAGAGATTTTTGCAGTTACGAATGCACTTAAGTGTCGACGAAACTAACTTTTTAAGGGAGAGGTTCACAGTATTCTCTGATCATAAGAGTTTGATTAATATCTTTTCTAAAAAATACATGAATTGTTGACATAGATGTTTGTTAGAATACCATTTGATGTTTGACTTCAATATCTCCTACATCACGGGGAAGGAGAATGTTATTGTAGATGATCTTAACCAGAAAGTAACGTCACAGGCTGTTTTAGAATCAAAGGAGGAGTGGAAACTTATGAGGCATTTTTCTCAGTTGCACAAGTAGAATGTTTTAGGTATGGTTCTAAAATGTGTCTAGTTTTCATCATATCTCTTGGAGTATATCTTTAAGAGTTATCAGTATGATTTTGAGATTATAAAAATTCAAGAATGCCTTTATGGTGGGGAGACTATTTTTGGTTGGTCACTCTCTTTTGATGGTATACACGACTTGGGGAACTGAGTTTTTTCCCCAATAATTATGAGGAGTTTAGTTTTGTTTAATTGTCACATCTCTTTGTGGGCCATTGATCCATATATTTAAAATATGTATTATGACATGGGGTGTTGATTCTGGTTGCTGGGTATGAAGCATGACATTGCAGATTATGTGTCCCAATGTTACACCTACCAACAAACAAAGGTAGAGCACTTGAAACCCTCTAATTTCCTTTAGCCTCTTCCAGTGATGGTCTAGAAAAGGGATGAGGTATCCATGGATTATGTTATTTAATTAATAAGTAATCCCCAAGGGAGTAATGCTATCTATGAGGTTTTTGATCGATTGGCGATGTCTTCCATTTCACTACGATCAAGGATACCACTAAGGTTGAGGAACTGTGTATGTTGTATGTACATGAGATTATGATGTTACATGGAAGTCCTTCTTCTGTTGTTTCAGATAGGGATCCTAATTTTATCTCAAGGTTCTGAAGGAGTCTCTAAGTAGAAATGGGAACTTGAGTCAAGTTAATCCCAACATACCATTCACAGATAGACAGTCAGATGGAGCGTTTGATTTATATCCTCAAGGATATGCTTCATGCCTGTGTCTTAACTTTTGATGGATGATGAGATAACCATCTAGTATTGGTTAAGTTTTTTATAATAATAGTTATCATTCATTGACAATAATGGATCCCTTTGAGTATTTTTAGAATTTTTAGTGTAGATAACGTCTTTGTTGGGTGGTGGTGGGCGATGTATCTTTAGTTGGACCAAGTTTGGTCCAAGAGATGTCAGTAAAGATTCTCGAGGTACATAAACATCTAGATATTTCCCAGATATGAATGAAATCAGATACAAGTTGTCAATGTCATCCTATGTATTTTTTTGTTGGGGATTAGTTTTTCTGGAATGTTTATCCTCAATCGGGTAACCATCATCTTGGAAGAAAAGGAATGTTGGCTCTGAGATATGTTGGACCGTTTGAGGTCACTGAGTGTATTAGGACGGTTTCTTATAGGTTAGTATTTCTAGTTCATTTGATTGGTATTCATGAATTTTTCCAAATATATCATCTTAGGAAGTACCATTATGATCATGGTCATATTTGGAGTTGGGAATAAATTTTTTTAGAGATAGATGTTTCTGTTATGGAGAAACCCATTGAGATCATTGACAATCAAGTGAAATTCTTGCAAGGGAAGTCGATTAGGTTGGTCAGAGTAATATAGAAACATGAATCAGATTCTCATGAGACATGGGAACGTATGTCTATGATGAGGGAGTATTGGAATTATATTTTTATAGTTATTACTCCTTCCACATGACTTCCTAGGGATAAAAAGTATTTTTGGTGGGGAGTTTGTAACATTCTGTTACCGATCTATCAGGTACATCTCTAACCTAATAATGGTTTTCCTTTTCTCATCATCTATTTAGGGAAAATAAGGAATTTTGGGGATACTTATAATTTTAAAATTCATTGATTTTTTGGATTCTTATCTTTTACAGGCTTTTTTGTAGGCTATAGGATGATTTCACACCATGTAACTAGGTTACACATCTTGTAATTGTTGATGGGTGTAAGTCGTGAAAGGCTTCACACTGTGAAAGGTTACAAGATGTGAAGAGATGTTTCACATCATGAATTTTTTAGATAATTCATTTTTAATCTGAGATGATGGGTTTTTCCGACGTATGTGGGACTTTGACAATTACGCATCGTGTAACTGGGTTACACGTCGTGTAACGACCCACGCATAGTTTTTAAATTAGGCATGTGATAGTTTTGTTTTGTTTCTTTCTTCAGAATATATTTCTCTCAAATTAGGGAAATTACAATGTGATTTTGTGAGACTCTTATCATTGTATAATGATCTGATCGGTGCTTGATATTTATTGTAGTTACGGTGTGTCTCCCTGGGTAACTGATCATTCAAATTCATCATTGTCTTTGATTACAGTAGATCGCTGGGGTTTTATTGTCGGATATGTTGGTATAAATTGGTGTTTATTCATGAATTATTATAGATATATTGTGTGATATAATTTAGGAGGCCATTCCTTTGTTGGTCATGGTGCAGCAGGAGTTCATTCTTAAGGTATGAGGGTTTCCTCCTTTCCGCCGACCCCTTGTTTTCCAAATTGGATCAATCTTGTGATGTGTATTTTATTCTAGGGCCTTATTGGAATTCATTTGTATTTTTAGTTGGTCAATCCCATTTTGGGTGTATGATAACCAAGTTTTGAAGTAGTTGGTACCGTCTCTAGCCTATGTTTATGAACCATATTGTTCCCACTTTATAAACTGATTTGGATAAGGAGTTGTAATGACTGATTTGTGTGTGTTGAAAAGAGTTTTCAAAGAAAAATAGGGTTCCATTAATTGTTGATAAATGGAAATAAAAATGGTATTATCAAATTATTTAAATGGATCTATGAAATGGTTTTGTAATGATTTTCAAAACATTGAGATGAATGTGAAAATGAGCACATGTGTTACCTTGGGTATGAGGTGAAAGGTTAAGCTTGATTCATTACCCATTATGGGGTTCATGTTTTCGGTGTTCCTATTTTCCTAGAGTGTGTATTATTTTCTCTAGATAGGTATATGATGTTGGGGTTTTACTTTCAAGGGATTCTCATATATCATGGAGTGTAGATCATTATCTTTAGGTACTACCGTGCACTATTCATAGATTTTAGTAGGAGTTGTCTGCTGCCTGATCTTTTGTATTCTAGGGTATTGTTATACCTGTGATACTACTATTTATTTTCATTTATTGTATTTTTACTATTTTATCCTTGATATTCATATTGATTCTTGTGAAATATGACATTTTTTTTTGCAATTGATATACCTACTTTTGTTTCAGAACTGTGATAAAAGGGGAATTTTTAACATGTTATCTATAAAACTACCTTGCTGCTTATCTTGATGTGTTTTATTTAAAAATAGAATAAATGTATCATTATATAAGGAAATTATATGGAACACCAAGGTTGGTTCCAATTGATCTGGTTAGCTAACAACTTGTGCATCGCTTTGGTGGAGTGTGGACATTTTATGTATTCCATTGCATAGAATGCGCCAAATTGAGGTAGTGTGGTTTTGTGTCAGTTGAGTTGTGCAGATGGTGGTGAGATAGTGGGGGTTCGTCCAAAACATCCCATAGATTAGCTATTAGGTTCTAGTCCTTTGTATTTGTTCTTTCCTTTTGGAACTTAGCTACTTTTATTTTTGTTTGTTTCTATTTTCTTTCTTAAGTTTATGTAAGATATCTAATGTATTTCCCCTATTTATTATTGATTTTTGTATATATATGAGATCTATTTGTTCAGGTTGAGAGAAATTGTTCCCTATGGATTTTCATTCGATGCCTGGGTGATTTTCACCAGCTTGTGGGGATCGGGAATGCCCTTCGGGTATGTGATGGATCGGGTTGGGTACCATGTTTGAGGGCAACCCGGGTTAGTTTGTTATAACCATGGTGATTGAGGTCCTTAGTTTTCTGGGTTTAGTTGGATATTATCCAAGGTTTTTTTAGAATTTATAATGAATATATTATCCTCTAAACATTTTTTCTTGGAAGGGAGACAAGTCTCTCTAGAAAATAAATGTGAAGAAAATTTTAAGGACACGAAGAGAAGATTAATCCGTTCACTTGTTCTTAAATTTACCTAAATTGGATAAGGGTTTTAATCTATTTTGATGCATAAAATAAGGGATTAAGACACATTGTTATGGAAAAGGACATGGTTATAACTTATACTTCATGAAAATTGAAGGTTTATGATAAAACTCACCAAAATTATGATTTATATTTAGATGTGGTAATTTTTTCATTAAATATATGGATAAATCACATTTATGGATAAGATTTTAATATATATACTATTTATAAAATATTAAAATATTTATTCACATAGAAGTAGTTGAATATGTGAAGGAGAATATGGTTATAGTTGTTTAATGATTATTATAACCCAATACCTTACCACCTTGGGAAAGTGAAAAAGGTTTCCAATGCTTTAAGTTGACAAGATAATTCTAACTTATCCATGATGAGGATAAAATGGATCCAATAATTCAATTTTGTTAAAGGATTGATTTGAAAATGTAGAAGGATGGGGAGAAATCGTATATTTATCAATTTGAAGTTCAACCATATATCCATGTAAATATTAAAAAGATACAAAAGGATGATGTAGATATACCAAATAAGGTTATAATATTTCCAAAGTATAACTATGTTCATTATGTGATTATTAGGTTTAGGAATAGTTTATGTGTTCCATACATACCAAATTTCAAAAATGAGTTTTGATTGGAAGCTCAAAGTTCCTCATTCTCTATTCGTCTTGGATTTATGAATATGTATTGAAATTTAAAGGAGTACTTATCATGGGATCACATAAATAGATATATCACAAAGTTTTCATCTCGGTACTTAGAATATTAGCAAGTTAAGAAATTGTGAAAAAAATTATAAGGTGATGTTACATCCATTACCCATACTAGAATGGAAATGGGAAGAAATCACCATGTATTTTATTGCCAGGATCCCCAAAATATCTAAAGGGAATAATTTGATATGGGTTGTAGTTAATCACCAAAAAAATCATCTAACTTCATCACTATTAGTTAAATTTTTTCTATACATCACCTTTCCAAGATATACATTAGGGAAGTGGTATGGTTACTTGGAGTACTACAGTCAGTTGTATTTAATTTGGTTCTGAGGTTTAGCTAAATGATTCAGTGGAGTATTTACCAAGATATTGATATAAATTTGAGTTTTAGAACTATGTAGTATCCCATGAAATATGGTCCATACAAGAGAAAAATTCAAACCATATATTATATTTTTAGATCTCATTATTTTTATTTTATAGGTGTTCGAGATCAACACCTTCCTCTAGTTGAGATTTCATACATCAATAGCTTTCACTCAAGATTTCAAATGGCTCCTTATGAAGATATATATATAAATAAGTGTTCAACTCCAATGAATTATAATTATATTTAATAAAGAAAGATATTGGGTCTTGATATAGTTGATAAAAATTAAGATAAGGTTATATCCATGAAAAAACACATAATATTTTCACAAAGTCGATATAAGTGTTATGATGACAACTGTCTACATTATTTGGAATTTCATGTTAGAGATATAGTGTTTCTAAGAATTTATCCATTTAATAATGTAATGGGATTTGGAAATAAGGTAAATATATTCCCCATGTATATCAGTCACTTTGAAATTATTGATCTTATTGGGATGGTATCCTATCAGTTAGAGCTTCCACCAAACCTCTCCTAAGTTCGTGATGTGTTCTACGTATCTCCCATGAGAAAGTACATTCAAGATCCTTCATATATACTAAACTCAGAGTTAGTACCAAAGGGGTAGGATATTTTATATGAGGATTATCTAGTAGAGATTATAGATCATATTGATTGAGTTTGAAAAAACTATACTACTATCCTGGTCAATGTTTTGTGGAAAAACCAACAATTGAGGAAGCTATGTGGGAAATTGGGGATATGATGAGGTAGAAGTATCCTCATTTTTCTATATTATAGTCATTAAATTTTTAGGAAGAAAATAATTTTAAGGGTGGGGGTATAATGTGACACCCTGTTATTTTATAAATTTCTCTATGAATAAATTTATCATTTTTTGATATCCTGCAATATATGCAATATAATGTTTTAAAAAAACATGAAAAAATATTATTATTATTATTTAAACATTACAATTATTACCTAGATTATAAACATAAGATGATGAATAAGAATAGAAAAATTTTAAATATTAATTATAATTATTTTATATAAAGAAAACATATTGATAAAAAGGTACATAATTTTTGGAAAGTCTTTATATTTTTTAAAAACATAATTTTCTCAAAAAAATGTATTTTAATTTATTTTGTAAAAAATAATAAAATAAATTTCTAACACTTCGAAAAATAATCTTATAAAATAAATATAATTTTTGACATCACGATGTATGTATTATCTTAAGTCTAATTTTCATGATTTTTCAAAAAAAATAATTTTTTGATGAATAGTGTAAAATACTGCTTTTCATTGAAAACTGCCTTTTAATTTAATGAATTTATAAAATTACATGATATTTTAAAATGGGATTAAATGTTAATTTTTTTAACTATACATAAATTAATCTAATTTAATTTATTTTAATCATTTTTATATTGATGTTTTATATTAATTATTTTTATAGTTTTGAAAATTTTATTTCTCAAAAACAACTTTCTTGTCGCGTATACAGGTATAATTTTAAATTAAAAAATTCTACTTAAGTTAATGGAATTTAGAAAATTGGATTATATATTTTTAATCATAATAAATTATATTATATAATAATTTCAAATTATTTTTTGGTCCAAATTAATAGTAAATTTTTTTGAAATTAATTACCATTATTAAGGTTAAGATAGGTTTATCAGGGGTAAAACTAAAACAATAAGGGAAACAATTTAATATAAAAAAGTTATAAATCCCATTTTATGGACATATATTGACCTTAAAACTTCTAAGGTTCAATAATTATTGATTTTGAAACATTTTTGAATGTTAAAAATGTGGTAAGACTTTATTCTTTCCAAAAATACCATGTGTGTCATCTCCCCCACTTATAGAAGGTCACACCTTCTCCTCTCCTCTTCACACTTTTAAAATACTCCAGATCATCCAATAACTAACAAAATTAATTCAATAGTAACCTACCCACATTATAGAGGCCTTATTTTTATTAGGAATCCCTCCTATGAATGCATTTAGTTATAGACCTAAAGAAGCTCTTCGAAGAAGAGGTTAATTCTTGAACTTTTATTTTTGTTTTATTTATTATTCCACCTCATTAAAATATTATTGTATTATCATGATATAATTAATACATTATATAAGTATATTGATATTTTATTATGTTATTTTAAGAACCTGTATATATCTCCACCACTATCAAATGGGGAACGAAATGGTCGATCGTTTGTATGGAAGACTACCACCCCACAAACTGATGTTATTTATTTTTCATCACCACATCTGACAAGTGAATATGAGAATGGATTAAATGTTTTTATATGGTTTTTATTATATAATTATACTTATTTAATTATTATATTACATAGACCATCTTATATTCCATTCTATCTGAATATGATAACGTTGCTTACATGTACGGTGGACTACCGACTAGCGGAGCGATGTGATTTCTTAACACATCACATGGAACGTAATAAGGTTGTGTTTAATAAACATATGTGATATATATGACATAAAATTATTATGGAATGGTAATATATTATTTAAATTTATTTCTTCCAACCCATTGATAAAATGGAAACATCGTTCAAGCGTACGTACTGTCTTCCATCTCTATGACTAACATATTTTATTTTTTATTTGTAATATTTTTGGATTACTCTAAATACATATATAATTAATATATATTTTATTTATATCAATGTTAAAAATAATATTATAAAACCATGATCTAATTAAGAGGAACAAAAATATAAAATTAAAACATACAAAAAAAATAATGTAGTTATTTCCAGAAATGTGACCAATATGGAATTGTTAATAGAGGGGTAAAAATATTCATAAGTATATCATATATAATATAATATTTATATATTTATTTTTCATTAATCTAATTATAATAAACAAAAATTTTTATAGCTTATGTTTTAATGTGTATAATGTAAATTTAGATTTATGGTTAGGGGTTTTTATCTCAAATTGCCTTCTTTGGGACATAACATATGTCATGAACCTATCTTTTTCATGAGGTTTATATACTAATATTTTTGATAAGTTATATAAAAAATATAATTGTTCTCATGATATTTAAATTTTTATTTTATTTTTAACTTAATTTTACTTACAATTTAAAAGATACAAAAGCATTAAATATTTTTTTTTGCAATCTCGTCATTTATTATGATTTTTTTGATTATGTTCCTGGTGATAAAAACATATGATATATCAGTAAAGAAACTTTTTAATTTTATTTTTCTTAGGTTAATTATTTATAATAAATGTTTTATTTTCATTTTATGATTTTATATACTCAAGGTATCAAAAATATTTTTTTTATAAAAACAGATTTTTTTTCTCTCTTTTATAGAAAATGATTTTTATTCTCTATCAATGTTTTCAAAACTGTGTTTTAAATATATCTTTAAAAATATTATATTTTAAATTTATTTCTACCCATGTTTCTCATTTCCCAATTTTTTAAAAAGGAATCATATTATCTTTTTCTGAATGAGATGTATTTTACCTTTACCAAAAATGTGAAAGGAGTATTTCTTTAATATGTATGTCATGTATAGATTTTTCCAACCTCATAAACACATAATGTTCTAAATATTCCACTAAAAGTTTCAAAGATAATTTTGAAAGATAATTTTTATATTTAATATAAGGGTTGTTTTATGATTTTAAAAAAGTATTTTAAAAAAATGGAAAAGATATTTTTTTAAAGACGTTTTAATTATTTTTTGATGGAATTTATATTCATCAATGAAAAAAAACTTCGGGGTTTATTTTTTTTACTAGGGGTGTGATCAAGTTGTACCATCCATATTATTTCCCGGTATTTTTTATGAATATGATGAAGATAGTTTTATTAAACACATTTCTTTTCTATTGGTTATTCTATGATGAATTCTTTAAGATAACCATTTTATTTCCATTGGTTATGAAATGATGTAATGTTTATTAAACCCATTTATTTTCATGGGTTATGATATGATGAATATTTTTGAACTTTTTGAACAAAAGTGTGTCATTTTGATTATATGGACTGAGGGACCAATATATCTCTCCATCGCATTGTTTAAATATTTATATCTTATAAGATAAACAATACTGAAATGAAGAGTAATGCCAATTCAGTAAGGGGATATACCCACTTTGGTGGTCTTTGGATTGATCCTTGACTAAAAAAATGGTTTTCGGAGTGAACCCAATCTACTATGATAGTCTTTGAAATTAGACATGAACTATTATGGAAATTACTTTTTATGGTTATGTGTAATCCATAACTCTGCGCCTTATACCAAATTATGTTCTAATAGTTCATTTTATTTTATCCCATTAATATTAATGTCATATGAATTCCCAAGATTTATTCCATGACTATAATATATGATATATAATATGTAGGGTATGGTTTTAAAATGTTATTATCATGTTCTCATACTCTTATACTCATGATATGTTGATATCTCCCTTATTTACCCTTACTAATCATCCGAGATCACTATTTTTATGGTTTTACCCAGTTTAAGATTAAAGTTATTATTTATGATATGTTTAAGAGGGGTAAAAGTTAATGAGAATAAGAAAGTATATGAGATAACTCACTTATAGACCATTTATTTACATCTCTTAGTTTTCAAAGGCAAAATACCTAAATGATTATGGCATGAATTATTATGTTTTTTCAGGAATTTGATATTTATCTATGATAATTTATGTCTTTAAAATCATGGAATATGGTTTGTATATTTGGAAATGAATTGAAAATGGATTATTTACTCCCATATGTTTTTATTTGTATGAATATAGGTGGATTGTATATAGATTGAATGTTCCATTATTTTATGAAAAGCTTAGTATGTATTTGGAGGGATGACTGGAATAAAGGTTGCTGAAATCACAATATATGATTAGTAGAAGGGGGATTTTTTCAATAAAGATTAGGTCACATGGGTTGTTTCACTCTTCCTTTAGCAGGTCATAATAATAAGATCATGAGGAGAAAAATACAGAACTCTAACTGTTTCCTAGATCCAAATACATAGTGAGTGTAGTTCAACTTTATTCTAGGATAAATTTAGGTCTTTAATGATTTTTCCTCTTTTATTTTGTATGTCTAATATTTATCTAAGGAATATATTATTTTAAGGTATGTAATTTTGGAATAAATTTTTTTGATTAGAGTATAACAACATATATCCTAAGATAAGTTATGATAGAATCTTATGGTCATATATATTTAACTAAATGGAGACTGAATTTTATGCTCACATAGGTTAAACTAAAATGATCTTTATGATTATGGTAATATATATTATATGAGAAGGTTCTTTATGTTTAAGACCATATGGATTAAATAATATACTGGAATCTTATTATAACTATTGTTCACTAAAAAAGATAATGTCACCTTATTTGTGTGAGAAAAGTCAACTAAATGTGATTGATAAACTGAATATTTATATATAAAAATATAAATTCAAAAAAAGGGTTTTGAGAATGTATAATTAAAGGTTATGTAACCTACATAAAATTTGGTGTCTCTTAGTTTATAGTCCAGGGGTTCCTACCAAAAGGGATTGATGTTAACATAAGATATCTTTGATGAAAATTTCATTTAGTTTGTAATTTTGTGAAAGGGATCATTTTTAGAATAGGTATGTTCACCCAACATAATTAAATTTAATACAAAGTGTATGTAGGATTGAATCTCGTTACAGGGTGAATGACTGATGTAGAGAATTCATCATCCTAAAATGGATGTATCTTCTTCATAAATCCCAAGACCTATAAGTGTATCGTTTTTTAGGATGTTTTTTTCACCATAATAATAAAAAAAATAATAAATTTTATAAAATTTAAAATATAACATTTTATTTAAATCATAAGATATTTAGTGGAACAAACCTTATAAAAAATTCCACCATTCTAGTGATGGTAGTCTCAAAAAATTAATCCTAAATCACAATTTCCACATTTATCATGTCCTTTTTGATGATGAAACTAAATTTATGAATTAAAAATCTGAAAATAAAAAAATAATGAAATATAAAAAATTATTGACTTTACTATAAACTATTTATAACTTGAATTGAAAAAAAAATAATTTCATTTGGTTTTGTTATTAATAAGTGTTTTTTATTAAACACATTCATTGAATTGTTTTGTTTTAATATTTTATTACTAAAACATATAGAGAATGTAAAATTTTAAATTAAAAAACTAATCAAATAGTTAAAACATTATGGATTCTAAAATTATTGAAAACTACTATGCACTTTTCCTTGTAAAGAGAATAACTAATATGCTAAGCATTTACGTGGTTGGAATATTCATAACATCCAATGTTCATTAAAAAATAAAATTTTTAGAATGAATGAAATTATAGTAAATAGTAGTTCATAATTATATGTCTTTTTACTCTTCATGGAATGGAAGTAACCAACACTTAATATATATTTTTCCCAATCATTCATCTATATATTTCAATATAATATTCTACCTCATGTATTTTACAACTTTTTAAATAAATCAGGCATCCATAAATTTATAAACAAAAGTACCCACATATTTTAGATTAGAGTTTGAGGATAACTAATTAGATAATTGATAAACTAAATCACTATAAGTTATATTTATTTTTAAAAATGAAAATTTAAATTGAAATTTACTTATATGGATGAAAAGTACACCATGGATGTGTATATATCATCACCGGTTACAAATTCTGTAATTACGTTTTTAAATATTCTTAATGCATATTCCCATCTAGATATTTCTATAGTCCTTGGATACTTATTATAATTGTCTATCATAAAATAATTAATTGTTAGTTTGGTTAAACATTTAGAAATTTGGGATATATATAATGTTTTTTTTTCAGTTCTTTAAAAACAATTATTTTTAAATGATTCCTTAGATTTTAAATACTGTTATATAAGGTAAATTTATGAAAAATTATATTTAAATTTAAAAATAATCTATTTTAAGAAACAATTCATACCTCGTATGTCAACTGATTACAAATAAGATCTATCCAAAGTTAAAATATAACCCATACTCTATTCAAATTTGGACACCACCTTTATAGGAAATGACACTGGATCTGTTGGATCATTAATATATTGTTTCACTACTCCTACATGATCCAACTATAAATTTATTGGTTTACTTAATCCCCTTGATTTTTTATGAATTTTTTTATACATTATTTGAATGGGGATCCCCAGTTTGAAACCCATAGTATATATCCAAGACTGAATAATAAGGTGAAGGATCATGAAAGGTGGGATGGGTAGGATGGGGAGGTTTGGAAGGCATTGTATGTTTCATAATTTTCACAATCATATCTAATGAAAATGATTTAATTCAATTCTTTGTTGGCTAATTAATCTCTCTCAGATCACCCTTCAATGAAGATATTTTTCATATGTATTCCAACCCCTCATTGTTATACTAGGATGTACAAAAACTTTTAAAATATTAACACCCATCGCATATCCTTTTACAAGGCCCAAGTGTTAAATATGTATCTAGATTTTTTATCCTTCCCTCATGGATAAAGGCCCCCCATGTCGATTTCTCCTTAAGTGAATCCTAAAATAATATATTAATATATTCAATTAGTGTAATGAATTTTTAAAACACCTATATTTAATAAAAATAATTTTTTTGTTATTAAAATATTATAAAATATTTCTCTTTATGGATCTATTAGAAACTCCCCCTTTTTTCACCCTTGATCTTTTAAAATTTTCAAGGTGATTGAGGGAGATGGAGGAAAGAAATAAACACCTTCCTACCTACTATAAGATTTTTCTCTAAATTCCTCAAAATATTCAGCAATCATTTTTTCCTCTAGTAAATAATACCCACCACAAGATAAGTGTATATATTCTAAAAATAGATCTATTATTGAGGTTTCTTATATGAATTTTTTACAATAATAAAGGAATAGTTTTTTAAGTAATTAACATAAAATTTTACAAAAAAAGTTTTATTAATAAACATCATACTAGAAAGGATCTCTCCCACTAAATGGTGAAAAGTTTCACCTGGGTATCTATACATAAAAACATGTATTTAAGGTGTGGGTTTTTAGTCTATTGATAAAAAAAATGCGAATTGAATTATTTTTTAAATTATATCCATCTAGATAACATATAATATATCCTCCTCTATTTTATTCATATCGTTAAATTCAAATGATATATGCAATCAAATAAATTAAACATTATTCATGAAATATAAACAATATTAATATTAAAATCACTATTCATGGACATATAACTCTAAAACTTATTTGTATTCAGGACTCTTGGATTATTACTACCATCAAATTCAATTTCAAATCTCTATTCCCCAAGGGAAAGTGAATGTTTTAGTAAAAATAAAATACCCTGATGACCAATTATGGGTATCATCTTCTATGGAGAAGAAAAAGACATTATCGCGGGAGGCTCACCAGTAATACTACAAATAATTCTGACAAATAATAAAATGATTTCATTAACTAATTTTATTATTTTAGATATATTACTATACAAAAATTTACACATAGAATGGTAAATATTCCTCTATGTTTATATCCAGCATCTAAAAAGATGAATGAAATGAAATTCTATGCATTGATATTTTATAGAATTACATTAGTTTTAGAATTAATTTTTTATCTATTAATAATAGAATAAAAATTATAACAATTCTGTTACCGAATAAAACTTAATAAAAATAAATATATGAAAATTATAAATAAAAAAAAACTTTCACAAAATAATAATGACATAAAGATTTAATAATAATAAAATATGCAACTAAAATTAATGAATATATATATTAATATACAAAATGAAAAATTATCAAAATTTAGGAATTTATATATCTATGTTAAAAAATAATATCATGATAAGTTTCGGTTTCATAAAAAAATTAATGATATCATGATAGTTTAACTAAAAATTGTAGGTAAAATTGATGAATATAAAAATTAATCTCAAAAATGGAAGAAAAGATCAACATCTATAGACATATATATCCAAATAAAAAATGTTTTTAAATATGTATATTTTATATAAAATAAATTAAATTTTTTAACATAAAATGTTTAACTAAAACTAATGAATATAAATTTTAATATAAATATAAAATAATGATTAATATCTATAGATTTTAATATCCAAGATATAAATTTTTCAAGTATATGTTTCCAAAATGTAGAATATATATATTTAAAAAAATAATTTAGAGACCAAGGGATAATTTTTTCTATATCCCTTCTATATGATCATTTTGTATTTTATGGACTATGTATCCCTCATAATATTATTTATCCTTAAGTGGTCATATAAAAAATTAAGAGATATCACAAAATTACTCAATATAATCATCATTCACATCACCCAAATTATTATTTTTTAATTTGGAAAATGATGGACCACTGGTTATTTTATGGGTTAAGGAAATAAAATATATTTTTCATGTATAACCAAGATAAATTATTTCTATTTGTAAATAATTCTTCATAAATCAATATGTGTAAATCTATACTCATAATGTTTCAAATCATTTTTGTTTTCAACCCAATTGCACATAAATATTGGTTCACAAAATTTATTATTATCATCCTCCCATACATCCTTTAAAATTCCAAAATATTTTTCTATTTTAAAAATGGTTTTTTTTCTTTTCACATTGAAAATGACGTGATTAAACATATAACATTACTCCACTATTTTTAATATTTATTGAGAAATATTTATTTTTATTTAAAAATTTTAATCATTGATATCAAATCTAGAATATCTTATCTCATTAATTCTTGGTCCTCTTGATAAGTTTTTTAGTACTTCTAATGTAAATAAACCAGTGTTTAATTTTTACATAAACCATGAAAAATGTATTTTTATATTCACTAACCAACTAATTTTTATTTCTTCTTAGATATCATATATTCTATTCTAAAATATGTGATGATATATATCTTTGAACCTCACCTATGTTGTGAAAAATGTATAAATTTCTCACATAATTTTCATACATGAAATTTACATTACATTTAGGTCATGGATATCTTTAACTTCCCTATAAACAACTAAATATGAAGAAATGGAGATACAAAGATTCTACAATCCATAAAAATAATCAGTATATAACTCAATCAACTATTTTGATATATATTTTTTAAAAATAGTGGCCTCTAGTCCAAAAGTATAAAATCAATGTAAATAAATAGGACAATATAGATTCTTATCTCTTAATCCAAATGAATCATTAGATGAACCATTATGTCAAAAAATGATAGTGGAAAATACATTTTTAGTTGAAAATATATGAGTATAGTTTCAATATAAAATATATCTAAAAAATTTGGATCTATGAATTTTTTATAAGTGGAATTGAAAAAGTAACACATCTTGATTATAGACTTTCTAATAAGTATTTAAAATATTTCATGCAGATAAACTAATAAAAACTAAAAAATAAATACATGACATTCATGAGATTCCATATTTTGTAAATTTAAATCATTCAATGACACCAAACTTTTCACATTTGAAGAAAACACACCAGGTATTTTAATACAGTGAAAATAATAACAAATAATTGTCTTCTCACCCTTTCTAATTCAATGATAAGATTGAGGTTAATATGTAATGTTTCCTTTCATAGTGGGAGATAACTATAATTGTATTTCCAAGGATATCAAGTCCATTCATGAATTAAATCGATCTATAATATTTCATTTTATGTTTAAGAAATCTCCAACAAAACCATCTCATATGTTTTCTTCAACATGAATAACCTTAATGTTATATTTCTCTTATAAAAAATATAATAAGGTAGTTCAAATAATACAGGATATTTATTCCATGTAATTACATGATGACTAACATTTCCATTCATTCCAGTTGGGGCATCAATGTTCTTCAAATTTCTATAAAATCCTTACATTGAACATGGTTGTAAGAAAAATCCTACTCTTTTAAATCATTAATTTCATTTTTTACTCTTTCATGAATGTGTTCTATTAAAAAAATATTTTATGTCCCATGTACATTGTCTTCATACCATTATAGAATATATAATAGGAAATCCATTATTCACAAGTTAGAGAAGATTTATGACCCATGAAAATATATAGAGATATTTTTACATATAAAAGAAATTAATTTATAGAGAAAACTAGTGTAATACATAAACAATTATCTTTATAGTATACATAAAAAAGTTAACACCTTTTTCATCTAAAATCATCAAGATCATCATTAGATATTTTATCTTTATAAATATGTATCGGAAAAACATTTACAATATAAATATTACACTATATGATCTATGTTAAAAATTTATAATCTGATATAGATTCATTCTATATATGAAAAGTTCTATTTTTATATTTTAAAAACCATTTCCAAAATAAGGGGTTTTTTTATCATATCTGTACTATTACAATGAATCAATATGGTGACTTAGGTTTCCACCATAGATTCGATAATCTATATTTAATCTTATCCTATTAACAGTAATTTAATTTTCAAATAGATAATTAAAATTTAGAATCATTATAAGATATCATATTTATATTGTGACCACATATTATTTTGAAATAATAAAATTAAGTTCGATAGCGTGCATGATGCACAACACTAATCTTAAACGAACCATTAAATATTATTATTTTTATATGCCCATTATAACCAAGTCATTGAATTGGAAGGTATGGATAGTATTCACCAAAATATAAATTATCTATAATTTATCAAATCAATAAAAATCTATTGATTAATTCATTGGAAATAAGTACTCAATATTTAGTAAATTTATTTTATTCGTCAGAAATATTTTTTCTTCAAAAATAAATTTTATTGAATTTTATGAGAAAATTTTGTAATAAATTTTTAAAAATTCAATAAATTGTAGTTTATAAATATAATATTATTTTTTAAATCACCATATCAACATTTTATTAGTTGAAATTGTCATATATTTCTAAAAAGGTTAATTTTACTACAAATTGTCAAAAATACTAATTTTTATTCAAAAGTGTATTTTTATTTCAAGAATTCAGAATGTTCAATTTTTAAATATGAATTAAAAATAAAATAATTTCTTTTATTTTATTTATAATCTTATAATATTCATTGGAATCAATTTAATGGTTTAATTTATTATAAAAATGTTTTGGTACATAAAAGGCATTTTATTGAAAATATTTTTTTCATCATGTTTTGCGCGTTTATTTAAAAAATAATTTATTATAATTATAAAAATTTAATCTTGAAAAATTGATTTCATTTTTTATCTAAATATTTCAGTTTGGTAAATAGTTACCTTTTATTTTTGTTCAATTTGAATAGTAACTATGATAAAATTTATTACCATGGCGAAAGATAAATCATGTTAATCTTGGTTAAAACTAAGTCATAAGGCATAATATTTCATATTAATTATTATTGGATGAAGGGAATTAGACCCTTATTATATTAGGATCCACATTTATATTTTTAATGTACACATTACCTTGAATATTAAAAATATAATATTTAAATCAATGAATGTTAGAAAATGCCACTCTCTTAGTTTAAAAAATCCATATTGTGTCGACATAGAGGAAAAATAATTTTTTTGTGTGAATATAAATAAATTTTTTTCATAATGAAATTAAACTAATTATTCCTATTTATTTATAATTTTTAGTGATTATATAATTACCTTAAATTCTTTCACAACACTAATACAACGTTTTTAATTAATAATAAAATAAAATAAATTATATTTAAAATATAAAAAGTGGTATAATTTGAATAATATATATTATTACATGAATTATTTAGGTGAATATGATATATTAGTGTTGTTTAAATGAATTATATATTTGAATTCCAATTTTTATTGATGTATTTGAAGTCAAATTAAATGATTAGTGTTAGAATTCACAATATTGATAATTTAACAATTTTTTTAAAATTTATTTAAAAATAATTAAAATATTTAATGAGGAAAAGGTTAGGGGTGGTATATGGTATAAAAATTAATCCATTATCTATTTATGATTCATTATTTACCTTATATATCAAATTACAACCCTTTATCAGTGAAAAATATGTAACGGTGATTAATGTATAAATAGGTAAACTAAGGGGCTAAATCAAAAGATAAGGTTTAAAAAACCACATAAACCCATCAAAACTTTATTGGTTGATGATATAATAACCATATATTACTCTAAGTTCAAATACATATCCACTTGGAATCATTATACTTAAGGATTAATTTATTATAATTTAATATTTTGGAAATTATAACATTTTCCCTCACCTGAATTATAAAAGAGAGCATCCTTCCTCAAATATTTCAACCACATTTATCATCATACATTGAAAAAATACTATGTAAATTAATTCTAAAATTTTTTATCCACATTATATAGGTTCTTTTCATCCAATAATACCAACCCTCAGAATAATAAGAAGATATTTAAAGGAGTTCTTTCAAAGGTGAGGCAATATCCATAACCAATAACATTCATTTTAATTCATATTTACATCATTTAAATTTTTTTTATTTATCATAAAATATGTAAACTATTATCCTAAATATACTGAAATTTTATTATGATTATGAAAAAACCATTATCCACTATCTATCCCATCAATTGGTAAGTAAAGGTATCACTTATGGATGCGTACGACTTACCATTTCCACAAAGTGATATGAATCATTTTACACCGCCATATATAATGTATGGTTGTTAAAATGGGATTAATATTTATACATGATAATTATCACATAATTAAATCCTTGTAATTATAATATAAAATTTACCTTCTTATGTTTCAATCAGTTGCAATATAAAAAGGACACTCTTGCGTACGTGTGATCTATTATCTCCATGAAGCGATGTGATTTTTTTTTCATTTTAATTTTACTTGGATGTTATTAAGGACGTGTTTGATGAATATATTTAAGTATATGATATAATACTTAATATTTAAGTGAGAATTATAATTTTACATTATTTCATTCCATTGATCGAAAAATGAAAATTTGGTTCATGTGTACATATGACCTACCATCTCTAAGAACGATGTAATTCATTTTTCAGTCTAGAAATTTTAAGTATGAACATGAATATGTATAAGATTTATATTAATGAAAAATAAAACATGACTCAAAATTGTTAGATTATGGATCCATGATTATATTATAATGGTTGAAACTTCTAAACCAAAACATACATGAAAAATGAAGTAGTTACTACATGGAATAGTGATTTAGCTGAAGAATTGTTAATAAATGGGTGATAAAAGGTTTTAAGGAAATCATATATATTATGATATACATTAATATGGGTCTATTATATATTTATAATTAATATATATTTATTATATGTGAGTTTTAAATACATAAAAAGGAATCCAAACCTGAGGTAAGGGTTTCTCACCGTACTATTACTTTCGTGAGACATATACCATCTAAAAAACTTGTTTATTATGTGTTGTGTACATACCTCCCCATTGATATAATATATCATGAATATATTTATCTTCTATATGTTTAATGTTTCAATTAAATTTATTTATTCCATATGTATTACGAATCAATATTTACCAAAGTTTTAAAGGTTGATTTTATAATCTCATCACTTTTCAGGATTGGTAATATTAAAGTATAAATTGGGAAATAATTTTCTTCCATTTCCATATTTTTTATAATTATGTTAAATAATAATATTACTTTTATCTAATGATTTATTAATGAAAATTTATACCCATGTTTTACTTTTTATAAAATAGTTTTTAAAGGAGTGTTCTTATAGTTTTCCAAATGAGGTACTTTTGAATTTTACTAGAAGTGTAAAAGGAATGTTTTTAAATTATAAAACATTAACATAATTTACATCCATCATGAAAACTAAAATATTTGAATATTAATTTATAATAATACACATTTATATTCAAATAAATTTTTTTATTTAATATTTGGGATGTTTTTTATTAAAATATGGATTTTGAATGTAAAAAGTGTATTTTCCTCAATAAAAATTCCAGTGATCTCATTAACGTATTTTAAAATTATTCAAAAAAAATGATGAATATTATTATTAGGATGTAATATATTGATTCCATTTTCAAAAAAAATTAGTTGTTTTATGATCAATTTGACTATGAAATGCATTGATATTTCATTTGACTAGGTGGATGTTTGTTTCGTTTGGTCTTGTAGTTGTTCCGGACATCTTTTTTATTACGTATTGTTACCCATATTGTAATAATTTTACTATTTCCCATTTTTAAAAGGGGATATTCCTTTGTTCAATAAAATGGGGCTTGACCCAAAATCCTTATTGAAAAAATCATTTGATATGTTCTTCCAACATGGATGATTATTGATTTCTAAAGCATATTAATTAAGTTGTATTGTTTATTCATATAAAGAATTCATTGGACTTATTATGCGATTTGTGGGACATATATATCCACTTTATGCTTCTTTAGGTATCATGAGACCAAATATATTGGGTTTTGGACAAGGCCTTACCCATTTTTTTTAGAGGTCACGGCATAAGGCCTCAATGATGTTTTTAGATGTATTGTTCAAGGCCTCATTGGTAAGTCTTAGATCGTCCGAATTATGCATTCCCTCATTATGAAATAATTTATTGATTTCCATTTGATTTTATGATATGTTATTTCATCCATGAATATTTTCCAAGCCCATGTCATTATTTATCTATAATTATTTTTACAATCATTTATTATTGTTGAATTGTCCATGGATTATTTTTCTTCAATTGTATGCATACCCCTAATGAGGATATGATCTCACACTTTTATTTTTTTTATTTTCCCCAAGATTTGAAGAAGGATATTATGAATAATATATTTGAGGAAATAATTATTTTATTCTATTTATTTTGTATTTCCAATGTAATATGAGAATCCTATTTGTATTTAGTTCTTTAAGACTACTAAACTAGTCACTCCTTTGAGATGTGATTACTTGTTTATAGTTCCTATGTAATTAATTAACCACTATATCTAGGATATTGGGTTTGGGGTATTTATTGTAGGTAATATATGAATTTTAGAAGAAACATTGGGAACTAGATTTAAAAAAAACATAGATTAGTGAACTTAACCCTATGAGAAACCTTCTAAATATTCCTAATGAAACTAAGATTCCTTTTCGAGATTATATATAAACAAATTATAAATTTACATATATTTCTCACTAGTTTTGAAATTATAAATTTTGGTTCATAATGTTTTGATCTAATCTAGAGTATGTCATTGTTTAGAAATTGATCCCAAGGGAAGCAATTGAAGCTGTATCAATTTATATAATCCATGCAGGGATTTACCTTTATGACAAGATAGAGATGTTAGACATGGAACATTAGCTGGAGATTAATACATTATAACTATTTTGAGGTAGTATACTTAGTTTATGACCAATAAACATTCTCTTATAAAGAAACCTACTAATCGATAATATAATATAATAACTTTATACCAATTTATAAGTAAAAAACATCCTTCATTCAATGGGACTAAAAATCCATTTCTAGTTGTGAAATAGATACGATCATTAGAGAATATATTTTTCACTTTGGAATTTAATGAAAGGGGGTAGGTTGTCATGTTAGTTTATTATCACTTATTAGATGTGGATCAATGGTAGTTACTGATTCAAAACACTATGGATGAGAATGAAATAATAATAATAGAATATAAGGATTTTAAGCCAAAAATATTGGGAAATTAATTTACTTGTGAAAAATGAGAAAATATGGAATTAAAAGTCCTAAATTAGAGAAAAAATAGAGGAAATTTTTGTTATAAATTAAGCAAACCTTTCAAGGATATCAAGGCATGTTGTGAACTAAAAACATTATCCAAAAGAAATATATATAATTTATTTGAAGGGTTAAAGAATGTCTTTTGAAGTGTGCTTGTATCTCAAACATTCTCATAATATGAATATATAATATATTTCTTTTTCAATATAGAGAATGAATTATAAAAATCTTATGGATATTAAAAAAATTAGGAGAAGAAGAGTATAAAAGATAAAAAATACAGAAGGGGAAAAAGATAAAGGGGGATTTTCCCACATGTGATTATTGTAGAAATACATACCATGGAAATTTCTTGAAGGGAATGAGTGTTATCTTAAAGTGTGTAGAGAATGACCCTACAGTAGATGAACGACAGTGTAATAAAGAAACCAATAACATTCAGTGATTCAAATGTAAGGATATGGGGAAATATTAAAATGAATTCACTAAGAATCAAGAGGATATATCTCATATAAAACATAAGAATAAAGGTCAAGATTATGTTATTACAATAACTGAAGTGTAAAAATTAATGTAATTGTGTATTTGGATTCATGATTTATGTTTTGGGTTCATGAATTATTTTGTTTAAGTATTTTAGAAATTATATTCTAATTATAAGAATTATGAAATAGAAAAGGATTAATCTTCTATGGGGTTTTACTTAAGGATTTGATAAAATATATAAAATGGTAATGATAACCAAGAAACATGATTTAGTGGTATGATGATATTTTTAAAGAATACAGGAATAAAGGAATAATAACCCTTAATATGTTCATTATGTTGAGTTAATATTGTTTATTTGGGATAATTATAAGATTGAATAGCTTGAAGCACGAGGGGGTAAATCTAATTAAAGGGGATTCCCTTGTTATTCATTATTTTAGGCCTCCTTAGTTTCATGTTCCTTTTTCCTATGGTGGAAGATTGGGATTTTCTCATACCTTCCTTTTCCTGAATAAAAATTTATATGATGATGATGATAATATTGACATTTAATAAGAAAAATATATTTTATTGGTGACCATAAAAATGATTAGTGATTTCATGAAAAAGAAATTCATGGTAGTGTTTATTAAATTTTTGGATTTATATTCAGTAACATTTTCTTTTATTTAAATAAAAAGGATAGAGTTATTTCTTGGAAGCATGTGTGCTTTCATTTAGGTTTTATGGATATTCTAGTTATTGTCATGTGATCAGTGTATTTTAATCTGAAATTAATAGAAACATTATGGGGGATTAATGATAATTTTATTTAGGATGTTTAGTGACAATATTAATAATTTTTTTTTATTTTTTAGATATATTTTGGAGGAGCGTTAAGGTTTAATACTTATTAAAGTATTCAATTGGAACATGAATATTTTTTTTTGAGGTTAAAGTATGATATATCATATTGGATAATCTATAATAACAATTTTTTTGGTAAATATTTTGAGGCTAAAGTATTGATCTTACGGAACATATGATTCATCAAAATATTATTTTAGTGCCTTAGGCATAAAAAGTCATCTCCAATATCCATTTCGTAGAATAGGAGATGGAGTGAAAATTGATCGAAGCAAAACCAAATTATGATATTGTGCTTATGAAATGGAAATAAATCAAGATATATTATTTTATAATTTTATTTATTTTTATAGTAGAATAATAAGTTTAATTTAGTAAAAATACATTGAAATAAAAAATTATCATTTTAATTTTCTTACTGTGAAATCAATTGACTTTTAACCTATCATAGGTTTATAGTTCTGTGTTGGTTAACATTATCATGACCATGTTCTCCATTACTATATACTAACCCATGGGTGTTAGTTTTCACTCCCACATCTAATTTTTCACTTTCCACTAATTTTATTATATTTTGAATCATTGATATGTGTTATTCAATATGAAATTTATATTTCCTTTTCCATATTTTAAGGGAAAGTTTTATTATTCATTTTTACGATGTGGGTTTTCCACAAAATAATTTTCAAATTTCATACCATGATTACTGAATACAAGTTTAAATTGAATGGTAAAAAATTTATTAAAGTGTATGGTATAAAATTTTCACTACAAAATTTTAAATGATGAAAATTATGATCGATAGCGTACTCAACGCACAAACTGAAGCTGAAAGGGGCGACAAAATATTACTATTTAAATATGACCATTATAAAATAGACGTTGAATTGGAAGTTATAAAATGAATTTAAAAAATTACAAAATATATATAAAGAACCTATTTAATACAAATACATTGATTGATTATTTGGAAACAAGTACTCAATTTTCTATAAAGTTATTTTATGCTTCTGAAATATGATTTTTCTAAAAATGATCTTTATTCATTTTTGTGAGAAAATACTATAATTAATTTAAATAAATTCTATAAATTTTGTTTAATAAATATAATATAATATTTATATCATTATATAAAAATTATTTTGGGGTGAAATTGTTATATTTTTCTAAAAATATTGAATTCACATTGAAATGTAAAAAATAATTCTTTTTATAGAAAACTATATTTTTATTTGAAGAATTTTTAGAGATAAAATTTAATTTAAAATTATTTAAAACAAAAATTAATTAATTATATTATAAATAACCTAATTATGTTCATTTTAATCAATTTCATGATTGAATTTAGAATAAAAAAATATATATAAAAGTCCTTTTTTAAACTATTTTTCATCACATTTCATGAATTTTTTTTAAAATCAATTACTTCCACTTATAGAAATTTATTCATGAAAAATGTATTGATTATTTATAATAAGGTGGTTCATAATTGAAAAATAGCTCCCTTTTATTTTTTTGTCTATATAAATAGTAACTATGGTAATATTTATCACCTCTATAAAGGGAAAATCGGGTAAATATTAGTTAAAACCAATTTTAAATTTTTTGAATAATGAAATTATCTTCATGGTGATAATTAATTTCCATTTTTATGGATTATATATTCTTATATTCTTACACAATTGTAATAGAGTATTAATTCAATTAGTAAAAAAAATAAATGATATTAAAAATATTTTAAGTGATATAATTGGTGTGATTTATAGTGTTATGAAAATATTCTAGCTTAATGTGATATATTTATGATCTTGAAAATAATTATATTAAAAATAATACTTTTTATTGATATATTTAAAAGAAAATTAAATTAATAGTGTCAAAATTGTCAATAATGATAATTTATGCAAATTATATTTTATTAAATTAATTAAAAAAATTAAAATATTTAAACGGAAAAATAAGGGTTCGATATGGTCTATAATTTCTTCAATTTTCCAATTATGAGTCAATAGTTTCCTTTTATGTACCTTTAATAGTGAAAAATAAGTTATCATGGTTAATGTAAATGTTCATTAACAAAGGGTTTAAATGAAAAGATAAGGTTTAAACCACCTCATAAACCTATGATTATTTTATTTTCGGATGGTATGTAAACCATAAAATACAAAAATATATAATCCATATCCATTTGGATTTATTTTTCCTGATAATGAATTTATTCAAATTTAATCCTTTAAGAAATCCTAAAAGTTCTTCTCACCTCAATTATGAAAGCAGACCTCCTCCCTCACTTATTTACCCCAGATTTATCCTTATTTCTTGATAAAAACTACAAAATAACCTATAAATCTCAATTATACATATTTTGGAGGCTATTTTAATTCCAAAATACCAAACAAATAAAATTTAAGAGGATATTTAAAGAATTTATTTCAAAGGAGATTCCATCTCTATAACCAATCACTTTAATTTTAGTTAATATATACCTAATATAAACATTGTTATTTATCATAAAATAATAAATATAGTATCCTTAAAATACTAATCTATTATTATTGTTATTAAATAAGTTTTATCCACTCTCTTTCCCATCTAATGGGAAGTGAAGATGTTGCTCGAGCGTACATATGACTTATCATCTCCCCGAAACGATACAATTAAATTTTTACCACCATACCTAATGGATGGTTAATATGATGGAATTAGTGTTTATATATTATAATTTTGAAATAAATATACCCATGTAATTATTATATGACATCTAACTTCTTAACTTCTAATCTGTTGGAAAATAATAACATCACTCAGGTGTTCGTGTGGACTACTCCCTCTATGATACGATGAAATTTATTTTTTATATCTATTTTAATTGGTTTGAAATAAGGATCTATTTAATGAATATATATTATTAATATTATATAATAATTATTCTATAAGTTGGAAATATTTTTTACATTTCTTTTTATTCCATTCTTTGAAAAATGAAAACAATGTTCATGAATATGTACGACCTACCCTCTTAAGGAACAACATAATCCATTTTTCTATCAATAAATTTTAAGGATAAACCTAAACAGGTATATAATGAATATAAATGATAAATATATATTTATTAACATTATACAGATTATGGAATTTTAATCAAATTGCTGGGACTGAAACTATATAACCAAAACATACATGAAAAACAAAGAGATTACCATTTGAATGAATTATTTTATTAAAGTGTTTTTAATAGACAACTGCTAAAAGGTTATATGTAAATCATGTAAGGTATGATGAATATATATATATATGATTGAAATTATATAATATATATATAATAATTCTATATTTGTTCTATAAAAGGTTCAAAAATATACGAAGCAAGTCAACCCTGAGGTAAGGGTTTATCGCGTCACTTCTACTTTCATTTACATATGACATATAAACAACATATTTCATTTGTGTGGTGTATATATTAGCCATATGTTTTTTAATATCATGAATAAATATATATTCATGTAATTTTAATGTTCATTGGTGATTATTTTTTTCACAAGGATTACATTTCAAAAGTTACCAAAGTGGTAAGGGTTTATTTCATAGCCTCATCACTATTTTTGATTAGTTTTCATAAATTCTTAGTGGGGGAAGTATTTTATTACATATCCATATTTTCTCAAATTTTTTTCATTAATGATATTACTATTATACAATGTTTTATTTAATATAGACTATACACATTATTTACTTTTTATAAAATGGATTAAATGGAATATTGTTTTTGTATTCCGAACGAGGTACTTTATGACTTTTCTCAAAAGTGTAAAAGGAATGTTTTAAACTTATATGAAATTAATATAATTCTATAATTTCGTTAATAATAAATTAATTAAATATTAATTTATAATTCTTCAAGGTTTTCTTCAAATAAAATGGTTTCTTTAATATGTGTGAATTTTTTTGATAAAAAATGACATTCAAAGTAAAAAGTTATTTTACTCAAGAAATATTCCAGCAATCAATTTAATGTATTTTCATATTTGTAAAAATAATTTATTAAATAATATTTTAATTATTTTATCTAATGATACTATTAAATATATTTCTATATAAGTATTATGATTAGTTTTATTGTGAAATGTATTTATTTTCTGCATGACTAGTTCTTCCAATATAGTCTACTATTGATTTTTAAGGGATATTGATTATGCTATATTATTTCTTTATATGAGGAATGAATTGGACATGTTAATTGATGGTAGTGTCATACTATATCACATTGATTCATCGGTAGTTATCATTTGACAAACTAGACTGGGTTTTGGATGAGGGGTTACCCATTTCTTTTTAGATATCTCGGAACAAGGCCTCAAAGTTGTTTTCTTATATCTTGTTCAAGGACTCAATTGTAATCTTCAAAATTCTAAAAATATACATTATATAGTCATGAAATTAGTAATTGATTTATTTGTGATTATTTTATTAGTTATGATATCCATGGATATGTTTTTTACTCATGTGATAATTTAAATGGAATTAATTTGACCATCATTAATACTTTGCATATTATTCATTCCTTATTATATTCTGTCTTACACATACCCTTATTGTGAATAAAATCTCACCATTTTATCTATTTTCTTTTACCTAGTATATTAAAGAGGTTGTGATTAATAATTTGTACTATTAATGAATGATTTTAATCTATATTTTTTACATTTTCATTATCATATGAGAATCGTGTTACTATTTGGTTCTTCAAGGCTAATAATTATTCAATCCTCTGAGATGCAATTGATTTTATCTAGTTGCAATGTAAAAATATTACCATTAAATCCTAGATAATAGGATCTAAGATATTATATATTTATTAGGATTTTTAGTTCTTTTTTTGAAAATGAATTACAGTTTTTATTAGCTATTTAAAATAGTGTAATCCCAAATTTATGAAATTATAATTAACTTTTATAATATTTTCTATAAAGTAAATAGTTCCAGGGAAATAATTTATTTTCATGTAACCCATACCCATTGGAAATAATATTATTTCAATTAAAAATTGTAATTTAGAATCTCACTGTATTCTGGAAGCAACTCTTTCAAAAGCTCGAGCATATTAGTGATACGTTTTTCACTCTAATCATTTTTGTATTTAATGTTAACTAATATTGTCATTAATAAAAGAACTGTGAATTAATTGACACCTAGTAATTATATTTTCTCTATATCTTTATATTATTTTTGAACACTTTTTTGCTCAATTTTTTCATTGGCAGTATTAGGTATTAATTCTTCATGATGATTCTCTTTCTCATATTGAACATCTCCATCAATATTACATTGTGAATACATTTTTATTTCACCATTATAGATCCATTTTGAATAACAATGATTAAAACAATAGAAAATTAGATGGCCTTTGATTTCTATGTACCTCAGTTTTCTCATAATGAAACACTTCACACATGGACAAAAAATCATATACCTGTTTCAATATTGTTTATAGAAAATTCCATCTAATATTCAACCCCTTTCTCATATTCATCACTAGTTCTTCCTGAATTTATCAAATTATGATCCATTAAATACCTATAATTATAATGAAATAAATTAATATATTAAAACATATAATCATATATATATATATAAATAGATAATTTTTTTAAAAAATAAATTTATAAATATATAAATTTATTATAATTACAATTTATAAATTCCAATTATATATAGACATATATAAAACATATAATAAAAAAACAATAAATTATCCATTTTTTATAAAATCTTAATTAAAATAGTCAATTATAAAAAATAATCATTATTACAATGAATAAATCATTAAAATTTAGTAAAATAATTAACCACTTATTTATATTAATAGAAAAATAACCAACTAAATATTTAGAAAAAAAATACAATATAAAATTTAATAAAATTAATAAAATTAATAAATTAATGGAATATTATAAATATATATCATTTATATGAATAATGTATAAATGTATTTAATTTTAATTTCTTAAATGTTTGAGAAATATTAACCAATAAAAATAAAAAATTAACAATAAAAAAGTATAGATACTTAAAATATATATATGATGAATATATAAAAATAGAAGTAAATGAACATAATATTAAATGAAATTAAATTGGGGGAATTCAATAACAAATAAATAAATACAATTTTAAAATCATAATAATTTTACAAATCTTATAAATTATTAAAAAATAAATTTTACAAACAAAAAATATAGATGTAGAAAGTATATCTATGAAAAATAGATAGAAAAAAAGGGAGTTAATTTAATTTCTTGTGTAATTAATTAGGTGTGTGTTAAACAATTATTATATGAAAAAAAACTAAAATCGAAAAAATAAAATATATCTTAAAATTAATTAAAATAATAAAAACATACAAAAAATGTAAATATAGGTTTTATATCAACGATGAATCGAAGAAAAATAGTAGAAAAAACCCTTATATTGAAGTAAATTAGGTGGGAAAACAATTGAAAATGAAAATCATTGAATATAATGGTGGAACTCCAAAGAGAGTTGAGAATGACATGAGGTTAGTGAAATGCTGCAAAAAATGATGAAATGGTAATGAATGAACTGGAAAATCACATAATTGGGGGATGAAAAGGATGAAACATGATGAAGTAAGGTTTAAGGACCTAGGCTTTAACATCACATATTCTTATGATTGTGACTAGAATTCACATTTTTTAAATCTGGAGAATATTTTTGGTTTAGTGTTTTAGAGAATTAGAAAAAACTCTTACATTGTAAACCCATATTTTACAAATAGTACACTTCAAACTAGTATCCATTTTTTTTACCAAAAAAACTTTTAAAAAACATGGTTTATTTTCATGATCCATCTTCAGAATTTTCATAATTACCTTATCGTTGTCCTCAAACTTCCTCAAACCTTGTGATTTTTTTTAAAACAAGTGATATGGACAAAAATATCATTAAGGGGCATAAAAATAGGAAATTTGTTATCCCCTTGAAAAGTAAGATAGCTCGTGAAATATTTACCTTTATTAAAATTTGCTTTATGAAAATAAAATAATTCATTTTAATATGAAATCACACACACTTTTAGCTCAAAAAGTAATTAAATATCATAGCAAGAAAAGGAAAACCCATTTTGGAAACATTGAGATTGACATTCATAAATTCCAATCAAACCCCTTTTATTGGAATAACCATATGGATTACTACCAATATAAGCATTAAAAAATCTATTGGAGAGCTATAATGGGGCTCACCCATGAGATTTAATGGGGATCAAACATTCATATAAGCTATATAGATCCCACCTGTGAGTTATAATGGGGATCAACCCTTCGTAAAAATGAAAATACCAAAATTGAAAACATCCGACTTCAGAGAACCCAATTTATTTGAGGTTATAACATAACCATCAATCCTTGGTTTATCCCAAAATCACCCATAATTGGTTAATAACATAAATCAAAATCGTTGGTTTTTCATAGAACCACCTATCATTGGTTTATAATGTAACCACCATTTATTATAGATGTTGGTCAGATTAGATTACTCAAGAAGGGGTGAATTGTGTATCTATAAATATTTATATTAAAATAGTTTCTTTGAAAATATCACCCAATTAAAAATATAATACAAGTCAATTTTTAGTGAATTTATAAGAGTCCTGAATGTTCGATTAATTTCTCAAAAAATTGAATAGTTCTCATCTATACTATTCTGAAGATTAATATAACTTTTGAAACTAATATACTCATTCAAAACAAATATAAACACTTGATAAAATAACTATCAATGTACAATTAAGTTTAATGAAAAATGTAATAAACACATAGTACAACTAAAAGGTAAAAACATAGTGGATATAAACAAGAGGTTCAATATAAAGATGAGACTTATTCCTATTCACTAGGTGATCGCATATAACCAAGATGTTTTAATTAATAAAAAGTTTGTTCCACACCCTAGATCGGGTTTAACAATAGCATACAAGGCTTTATAGGCCACACTTGACCTCTACCACAGTTAATTATGGGAAACACAAAAAACACGTCACACTTGACCTATTCCACTATTCTACGTTGGATAAAAAGAATAATAATGAGAGTGAGTTTGAGGATATGAAGTATCCTCCAGTTATACATAGGAGTTAGTATATGTGTAACAGACAGATACTCATACTCATCAAAAATATAAATAAAAGAACACTACAGAACTAAAGATGTAAATAAAGGTTTAGAAGGCAATGTGTGTTATGTAGTTCAGTTCTGGACTCGTTTGATGTAGTGAAATATTAATTTGAGTATGCTTCTGGATGTTGGCTCCAAAACATAGTATCGTAGTCTCTGTGCATTGGATTCCAGAAGTATGAAGTGTTCATCTTCTCGTTGTTAGGATGTTCATGTTAGCTCAACAGGTTTATCTTGTCTTGTTTATCTCCCCATATGTTATTCCTTTTGAGTTCTTGGGTTCTTGAAAAATGATTCAATGGTTGCAGGTTATTATTTCCTTGATACTCTCACTTGTATGTACATAATATAGCTTGAAATTATTTCATAATTTGAGTTCCATCAAACATGAAGATCTCCCCACGTGCATGTACCTCGTACTGTCTAATGAATGTCCTACAGGCAATTTTAAATAATGTTATAAACATTAATTTTTCTAAATATTATTGTTAGTGTCATGATCCCCTGCCCAAAAAGTTTACCCCTCCTGGTCCATAAACGTGAGATGGGAGATAATGACCCCTGAGTCCCGTCTCCAGTAGGCCCTTGGTTGGAGACTTGCATTGAGGGTATAGAAAACAAACAAGTGGGAGGCATTACCCTCTAAGAGAACACATGCGGAAGAGAGAGATAAGATATACACCAACCAACTCCAACTCAGATAGAAATATAAATGAAAACCCAACTACGCATATGAAATTTCGTAAAAAACTACTACAACTGAAAGGGGAAAAACTACAAGTACCCAAAAGAAAGTAAAACAACATCATCTGCAAGCCCGAACAGCTCCTGCAAACCCAATCTTGTAAACACAAGCCTGATCACCAACCAGCTCCAAGTAACCTATAACATAGTTTATATAATATAATAAAGAATATCAACAGTACCCCACTACTACATCCCCATTGGTTTTCTTCTTTGCTACAAAATCACATGTCCTAAGCATATCTCTCCAAAAAGGTTTTCCCACAGACACCTGGGAGAAGCACTAAAACATGCACCTCATGCAACAAAACCACCACATCCACATAAGAAAAGTAACCAGATAGTTTCTGGGAGCCACCATATCCCGCATAACTTGTATCATACGTTGGGTATTATACCAGATCCTATTACAGCCCATACAACAAGTAAGGATCCTCAAGCCATCACATCCTATACCCATTACACTTATAGTAGTCCATAGGAATCTATATCCAGAATATATGTGTGTGAATAACCACAAGCCATTATATCTCTCTACACACACATATGGGGAAAACTAATTGATGTTCCTACCAGAACAAGTAACTACCAATAGAAGAGAGTGGGCCCAAAGGGGGTAGTCATCCATTCATCATCCCACCAAAATGTTTGGGAAAACACCCCCTAGGATTTAGAATCCCCAGGGTGTCAATTTCCCATACTGACAGGGTGGAGTAGCATATAGAAACACAAAAATTTCATAATATATTATATCTCAAAACCACACTATGGGTGTAACCTAGTCTTAGATTCAACTACAACAAAAATCTCTCGGACTCCGGGCTGCTACTACTAAGACTAGGTATCCTATATGCACACAACCATTTAAAGAGCTTTAATACCTAATTTCTTTTCCTTTTTAGCTGTTTTAATTTATGTTAATTAATTTTTTAAACATTAATTAACCAATACCAATTCCACATTAAGTTTCATTCGTGTCACACCCAAAGTCCACTGTCCCTTTAAAATTACAACCTCGTCGTTATGTTCCAGCAAACTCCAACCTCATGGGTTAACAAAATTTATTCAATTATTCATTACAGAAATACTTTCCTATATTCCTAGGCATTCTTAAAAAAAAACAATCTATGCTACTATACACAAGGGGGCTCAACACGGTGAGTAGATGTACTACCCATCGTGTCTTTACCGCCTCTAGCATGAGCGTAGACCCATCCTCCTTTGAGTAGCTATACAAGGAAAGCACATAGCATACCCTACATATCTTCACCTCTTTTGGAAGAAGGGTAAGTAATAACTGCTACCTTGGGATGTGGGGAAAACTAAAGAAGATAAAAAACCAATAAGAATTAGCAAGCATCCAACATTCATATGAATCCCATTCCATCATCCCTAGTGTCCTCCCCAACACCCACATGAATAAACTAATGCATCTTGCTACTCTAGGAATTATCTGGTGCCACATCCAATAGGCCTCCATGCCCCACATATTAAAACAACCATCCATGCTGACATCACAACACAAGCTGAATGAAAAAACATCTTAACAATTGGGCTCTTGTCCCTTTAACATTCAAGAGGGTAACTCAGAACCCTTCAAGGAATTTTCAAACAATCAGTTGTTTAATCTATCTTGAATTAACCCATTTATTATTTGATGGTTCTAAATTCGGGAGACATAATCAGTAAGCTATCAAAAAAATTAAACATTCTTATGGTGCCAATTATATTAACATCAAATTAAAACAAGGAGAACTAGATTCATTTACTTGCCTATTTATCTTTTAACCAAACAATTATCAATTAATTTTGGTTTACGTTTTTTACCAATTTCCATCAAGAACGAACAGTTAAACAAAGTAAGCATAGATATCACACTATCTAGAAAAAAAGAGGCAATAACATACGATCGATATCAATTTATTTATCCAGTTCAAATATTTATTATGTCAATTCCTTTGTCATCATGTGGAATAAAACATGCTAACGATACAGTTGCACATAAAATAAGAGAGAAGATACGAATCTTCTACCTCAAACAGTGCTTGATGTTCTTTATATGAGAACGGTCCACACAACTGATTACGATCGCCTCCTCTTGTGACAACTGCATCCACCCAAGGATGGCACAGTTTGACCACACCAACCAAAAAAATCCATTAGAAGAATAGAGATCACATTCTATAAGATAGAAATTAGAAATAGGAGAAGATGAACCCCAAAATATTGACGGCTAAACATACCTTATATCGAATTTCGATGGATACTCCTTGGTTTCACTGAAACAGGGAAACCAATCCACTGGGAAAAGTTGGATCTCATGATTCCTACAAGAAGGAAGGAAATTTTGAGTGTATCGCACCAAAGAACATGGAGGAAGAACAAGTAAGGAAGATATCTTGTCCCTTTTTAAGATTTAACGGTGCGATGGATAAAGATACGCTTGATTTTCCATTAAAAGAGGATAACATTAAACCACGCATTTTGACCATGTAAACACATCCCGATCCTTAGTAATAATTAATATAGGAGTTATAGACTTTGAATGGTCCATAGAGTCATGAAAACAAGGCTTTAAATAAATTTTACATCAAAGGAAACGTAAATGGGGTGAAACATTAGGAAGCTTGAGACACTGTTCACCGTTGGGACCTCACCGTTATGGAAACAATGTTCACAAACCTCACCATTGGAACCTCACCATTCTAGAAACACTGTTCATGAACCTCACCGTTCTGGAAACACTATTCACTAACACACTGTTCTAGAAACACTGTTCATGAAATCAAAATTTGGTAAAGGAAACTGAGGCTGCTGTTAGAACCTCACTGTTCTAGAAACACTCTTCATGAACTCGAAATTTGGCAAAAGAAATAGAGGCTGCTATTAGAACCACACTGTTCTGAAAACACTATTCATGAACTTGTCATTTGGAAAAGGAATGAAAATGACATATTTGGAAGGTCACCAATGCACTGTTCACAACAGTCTACCGTTGGAAGTGTTCACCTAAGGTTACCGTTTCACTGTTCACAACAGTCTACCGTTGGAACTGTTCATAAAAGGTCACCGTTGCACTGTTCACAATGGTCTACCATTGGAAATGTTCACCTAAGGTTACCATTGCTCTATTCACAATGGTCTAACATTTCATTGTTCACAATAGTCTACCATTGGAACTGTTCATAGAAGGTCATCGTTTCACTGTTCACAATGGTCTACCATTGGAACTGTTCACCTAAGGTTACCATTAAACTATTCAGAATGGTATACCATTGGAATTGTTCTTAGAAGGTCACCGTTTCACTGTTCAAAAGGGTCTACCATTGGAACTGTTCACCTAAGGTTACATTTTTACTGTTCACAATGGTCTACCATTGGAACTGTTCACAGATAAGTTACCATGACCTCCCAGAACAGTCAGACACAAGATTTTTTGAAAGGAAAGGACAAGAGAGTTCTGGGACATTACATCAGATACCTATAAAAAAATTACTGTCCTGGAGAATTCAAAACCCACCTAATGGGAAAAGGAAACGGGGTCCGAACAACCACCCATCGAGATACTTCTCAAAAAAAAGTAAGACACAAGAATCAACAAAAAAAATTCATAATATAAACATGAATGGTTTAACAAAAATGGTGCATAGTTACATGAAAAGAGTTAAACATCAAACAAATCTGGGTAATGAGCACGTATATGTGACTCACATTCCCACGTTCTCTCCTCCATGCTACTGTGTCACCACAAGACACAAACCAAGGGGATAGATCACTCGCACAACACCTTCTCCTTACAGTCTTGGATCTTCACAGGTCATTCCTCAAAGGTAGCATCATCATAAACATTGATCTCTCCCTAATCGATGACGTGAGAGTCATCATGATGATAATGAAGAATCTATGATACATTGAAAAAATCATGTATCTGACTCATCTGTGGGTTATGTTCTACTCAATACGCAAAAACTCCAAATGAGGTAACACCTCGAAAGGCCCAACAAACCTGGGAGAATGCTTACTCCCATGACCAAACCATTGCTACCCACGATGGGGTGTCACCTTCAGAAACACGTGATCCCTAACATTTAACTATAAGGGTATCCTCATTTGATCAACATATGATTTCTGATGATCTTGTGTTGTCTTCATCCTATCAAGAATCACTTGAACCATCTCTGTTGTATTCTGCACAAGTTCTGGTCTGAGAATTACTGACTCTCCGACCCCAGTACATCATAATGGAGAATGGAAAGGTCGACCATACAAGGATTCAAATGGTGCCATGCCTATAGTGAAGTGAAAACTATTATTATAAGAAAACTCCACCAAGGTTAAGTGCCTCATCCATGAACCTAAAAAATCAAGAACACAAGAGCGTAATATTTCTTCAAGAGTCTGGATGGTTCGCTCTGTCTAACCATCCATTTGAGGATAAAAAGCAGTGCTAAGGCATAGTTGAGAACCGAAATCATTTTGGAGACCTCTATACACCCTAGAGGTAAAATGAGGATCTCAATCAGAAATTATCGTCCATGGGACTCCAAGAAGTCTCACCACCTCCTCCAGATATTGACTCGACAAAACATCTAATGAGCTTGACTCCTTGATTACTATGATGTGGGATGATTTTTTTAAATGATCCACTACCACCCAAATAGAATCATGTCCTCCCTATGCTTGAGGTAAACCAGTAACAAATTCCATTGAGAGGTCCTCCCACTTCCACTGAGGAATATCTAATGGTTGGAGACGACCACCAGGAACATGGTGTTTGACCTTCACCTTCCGACAGACCAAACAACGAGACACAAACTCCGCAACCGCTTGATTTAGCCCCGGACACCAAAACTGGCTCCTCAAGGCTCGATACATCTTTTTTACGCTAGGATGCACCGCTAATGGAGAAATATGAAAATCTTTGAGAACCATCTCATGCATAATCAAAGGAACAAAAATCCTTTCATGATACAACACTCGTTGTTGTTCATCCTCCAACCAACCATCAGGGGCCTCGCCACAAACAACTCGGTCTCTCCAGACCTCCACCTCTTGATCCCCCAACTGGGACTCTTCCACCTTCTGCACCAGGGATGGTTGTACCTTCATCTAAAAAAGACAACCTCAGCACCCGAATTCTCCCATATCAATATGTAATGCTGATAGTTCTTCCATTACTCTCCAAGAATCACCGGACTCACGCACAACATCTCTACGTGACATTCGACTCAGCACATCAGGTAGAATATTCCCCTTTACAGGTGTATATGATATCTCGAAATCATATTCCTATAAGAACTCCATCCACTGATGCTTTCGTAAGTAAAAGTCATGCTGGGAGAAAACATACCTCAAACTCTTATGATTGTTAAAAACCACAAAGCGCTCTCCAATGAGTTAATATCTCCACAACTTCCGAGAAAACACTACGGTTGCCAAATAAAGATCATGGGTGGAATAGTTACATTCATGGGGACGCAACTGCGGATACCCATAAGGAACAACTGATCTCTACTGTATCAGAACACAACCTAACCCCAGATGAGAAGTGTCGCAGAAAACATCAAACTGAACTCCCTCTGCTAGAAGACAAAGAACTGGAGTACATACTAACTTCTCCTATAGATACTCAAAATCTACCTGACAATAGTTAGTCCATATGAACACCTGATCCTTCCTAGTCAAAGCTGTTAGTGGAATCCCAACTTGAGAGAAATCGGCTACGAACCTCCTGTAGTATCCTTCGAGACCAAGGAAACTTTACACCTCTGACACTGTCTTGGGGGCTGCTGAAGACACAACTGCTTCTATATTCAATGTATCCACAATTACAACTATTGAGTCACAACATGACCTATGAAACAGACTTCTCAAGCCCAAAACTCACACTTCGACAACTTCCCAAACAACTGATTTTGACGAAGAACTCTCAAAATAGCATGTAGATGATCTGTATGCTTCTCATCAAACGTGGAGTACATAAGTATTTAGTCAATTAGAACAAGGAACTCATGAAAAACATCGTTCATCAATCTCGTGAACACAGTTGGAACATTTGTCATGCCGAATGACATTACAACTAACTCGTAATGCCCATGACGACAACATAAAGCAGTCTTCGGGATATCCTCATCCTTCTCATGCATCTGAGGATATCCTGACCACAAGTCGATCTTTGAGAACCAACTTTCACTCTTCATGTGATCGAATAAATCATCAATCCATGGAAGAGGATAGTGATTTTTTATTGTCAAATTGTTTAAGTGACGATAATCGACACACAATAGCAAACAGTCGTCACCCTTCTTCACGAACAAAACTGGTGAACACCACGGGGACACACTCAGCTAAAAAAACTGCACTATAACAGAACATAAAGCTATATACGTAACACTTGTAACTCAGAATGGGACATCCTATATGGATACATAGATAATGGAAATTCTCTTGGTTTTAGTTTGATCAAAAAATCGATCTCTCATCGAGGGGGTAATGCTACAAACTCTTCTGGAAAGACATCACTGTACTCTTCTAAAACCTTAGGAAACACCAACTATAGAACCACTAAAGAACTCAAAATCACCTCAGCCATCATGGATGATAAGGACAGAACATGCATATGACCTATCTGAGGATCTCGATCATGAACAAACACCACCGGATCTTTATCCGCATCGAAGAACACAACCTGCCTCCTGAAGCAATCCATGATAGCTTTCACCGAATACAACCAATCCATGCCGAGGATGACATCATATGGTTGTATTTTTAAATATATGAAATCTCCCCATGAATGGTGTTTCCCTAACACTAGCTCAAAGTCTCTATATACTTCAAACAACTCAGCTCGATCTCCAACTAGAGTTGTCAATGCCAAGGGCACTGGAAGCCTCTCTACCTCAAGTCCCAAAGCATGGACAAGTGTAGGTGATAAGAAGGAGTGTGTCTCTCCAAAATCAAACATGGAATACACAAAGGTTGAAAAAAAGAAAAGGGTACGTCGAACAATTTCTGGCTTGCGTGGTGCTAGCAACGCTAAAGCATGAAGCTGAACACGACCGCCTCCACGGCCTCTCCGACCCTGATGATGACTACCACCATGGCCAAAATCTACTCTTTTTGGTTGAGGAGCATCACATGGATTTCCTATTCTTGCACCGTCTAACCTCTGCTGATCTAAAGCTGGTGCAACCTGCTGTTGCTGCCTCTATAGGAACTGCCTCAATGAAGGAACCTGGAGTAGAACACCTGGTGCACGATGACTACTCTGAAAGGTCGAGCACTATCGCTACTGATAACCTTAACCACCATAATAAAAACAAGCTCCCTATCACTTGGAATAGTCCTAAGAGTTGATACCTCCAGAGAAACGAGATGTGAAGGGGTGGGACCGACCCCCGGCTAAATGAAAACTCTTCTTCCCTGAAAACTGAGAACCCTGAATCACATCTCTGCTTCATGAGAAATCATGATGACTCCCCTATTGTGATGATCCAGTTCTGGAAAATGTCCTCTCTAAAACCTCTTCCCTCACTAGCACCTCAAGATATGTCTTCAACATAAATGGTGTGACCTAGAGCTGGATCTTTAGATGAAAAGCCTCCTCAAAATGCCTCACCCTGGCCTCCTAATCTGGAAATAAGTCCAAAGCATATCGTAAAAGGTTCCTGAAACAGATTCCAAACTCTCACACAATGGAACTCCCCTGTTGAAGGTTAAGAAGTTCCTGGAAATTAGATACCTTCGTAGCCAAAGAAAGAAAATCGACTCTAAACTTGTCTCAAAACTCCCCCCATGAGATAGCTGACTCCTCGCGTTCCCCGAGGAACAAGGACCACCACTGCCTCACTGCTCCATGTAGAATCCTCACAACCAAGGACACTCAGTGCTCCTTCCAAGCATAGATGGAAATGAAGCCGATCTTGACCTGCTCTAACCAGTCTTCCATGAATTCATCGGAAACAGAGCCCTCATACTTCTGTAGACTCTGGCACTAAAAATATCGGAGTGTCTTCCTCCAAGTGTCATCATCGTCATCCTCTACCCAACAGGGATCTACTAGAACAACCTGTTGGACATCTTCCATTCAATACGGATGGGGATGTAACATGAAGGAATACCTATAAAATAAAAGTCAGTTAGGGCTCATAAACCTGGAATATGGAATAGTCAACATTAATTAATTAGTTTCTTTTTCTTTTATTCATTTTAGGTTATCATATCCCAACGTCTACCCATTCAAACATTGGCACAAAGAAGAATGATGCATGATCCTTTCCTAGGTCTCTACCCTGAAACTAGTATCACACCATTTAGTAGCCATTGTAAATAGAAAGGTACGTACATCAGATTATAGGGGGCCCTAAACGCCTATGTCTCATCTGGTCTCCAGTGTTTACATCACTTACTAATCTTGAATGACACTGTTTCCCTACCATCCCATGGAACCTTTCTTGTGCCTAACACCAATCTCCATCCTATCCATCAACCATACAACTTATACCACTTTGTCATGACCCCCTCCAATGTCGGAAATGTTAGAAGGTAGATAATGACCCCCCAAGTCCCACCTCTAGTAGGCCCCAGATTCGAGACTAGCACTCAGGGTATAGAAAACACACAAATGGTAGAAAGTAGCCTCTAAAAGAATACATGTGGAATAGAGAGATAAGATAGACACCAACCAACTCTAACTAAGATAGAAATATATATTAAAACCCAAGTACACAGAACAAATGTCATGAAAAACTACTACAACTGAAAGGGGAAAAACTGAAAGTACCCAAAAAAAGTAAAATAACAGCAACCACAAACCCGAATAGCTCCTACAAACCCAAGATAGTAACCACCAGCCTGATCTCTAACTTGATCCAAGTGACCTGAAGAGCATTTTATATAATATAATAAAGAATATCAAGGGTACCATGCTACTACTTCCCCACCGGTTTTCCACTTTTCCCGAACGTCGCACATCCTAAGCATCTCTCTCCAAAAATTCTTACTTGGAGACTCCTGGGTGAAGCACCACAACATGCACCTCGTGCAACAAAACCACCACGTCCATATAAGCAATGTAATCAGGTAGTTTTATGGAGCCACCATAGCCCGAATAACGTGTATCATACGTCAGGTATTGCACCTCAAGCCATTACAACCTATAAACCGAGTAAGGATCCTCAAGCAATCATATCCTATACATGTTAAAACTATAGTTGTCCATATGAAACAATATCCAGAATATATGTGTGTTAATAATCACAAGCCATTACAACCCTCTACACACATATATGAGGAAAACTAACCACTATGCCTACCAGCACAAGTAACTACCGAGAGAAGAGAGTGGAGCCAAAGGGGGTAGTCATCCATTCATCCTCCCACCTAAATGTTGCCGAAAAAACCCCCCAGGTCTCAAAATCCCTAGATTGTCAGTTTCCCTTACTGATAGGGTGGAGAAGCGTATAGAAACACAAAAAGGACATAATATACTATATCTCACAACCACACTATGTGCATAACCTAGTATTATACTCAACTGCAGCTAACGTCTCTTAGACTTCGGGCTACTACTTATTAGACTAGGTATCCTATAATAACACAACCATTTAAGGAGCTGTAATACATTATTTCATTCCCTTTTTACCATTTTCACTTTACATTAATTAATTCCATAAACATTAATTAACTAATAATAATTCTACATTAAAATTCATTCGCATCACACCCAAAGTCCATTGTCCATTTAAAATTACAATCTAATCATTATGTTCTAAAAAACTCTAACCCCATGGGTTAATATCATTTATTCAATTATTCATTACAGAATTAATTTCCCATATTACCAGGAATTCTAGAAAAAAACAATATATGCTACTAAACACAATGGGGCTCAACACGGTGAGTATATGTATTACCCGTAAAGTCTTTTCTGCCTATAGTAAGAGCGTAGAACCATAATACCTTGACAAGCTAAACATGGAAATAATGTGGCATACCCCACGTGTCTTCTACCCTTTAGGAAGAAGGGTATGTAAGACCTGCTGCCTTGAGATGTGGGGAAAAGTAAAGCAGATAAACAACCAATAACAATCAGTAAGCATCAAATAATCACATCCATCCCATTCCATCATCCCGGGTGTCATCCCCGACACCCACATGCATAAACCAATGCATCTCACCACTCTAGGCGTTATCTGCTTTACAAAACAATAGGTATCCATGCCCCCACATATCACATCAGCCATCCATGCTCACATCACAACACAAGCAACATGAAAACAAACATATTAACAATTGTGCTCTTGGCCCTTTAACATTCAAGAGGGTAACTCATAACCCTTCATGTAATTATCAAACAATTGGTTATTTAATCCATCTTGAATTAACCCATTTATTCTTTGTAGGTTCCAAATTCGGGAAACCTAATCTGTATGCTACTAAAAAAATTAAACATGCTTAGGATGCAAATTTTATTAATATGAAATTACAAAAAGGAGAACCAGATTCATTTACATACCTATTTATCTTTTAAACAAGGAATTATCAATTAATTTCGGTTTACGTTCATTACCAATTTCCATCAAGAATGAATTGCAAAAAAAATCAAGCATATATATATAACTATCCAGCAAAACCGTAGGCCATTACATATGATCAATATCAATTTATTTATCCGGTTCAAATATTTAATATGTCAATTCCTTTCTCATCCAGTGGGATAAAACATGATAAAGATACAGTTTCATGTAAAATAAGAGAGAAGCAATGAATCCACTACATCAAAAGGTTCTTGACATTCATTATACGAGAAAAATACAAACACAGGACTACGATCTCCTCCTCTTACAAAAACTGCATCCACCTGAGGATTCCACGGTATGACCACACTAACTGACCATAAGAAACATCTATTTGAATCAAGGAGATCACATGATATAATATGGAAAAGAGAAACATGAGAAGATGAACCCCAAAAGAATGATGATGAAACATACCTTATATCAAAGCTCAATGGATACTCCTTGGTTGCACCGAAACTGGGAAACCAATCCACGAGGAAAAATTTGATCTCAGAATTCCTATGGGAATGAAGGAAATGTTAGACCATCTCGCACCATAGAATAAGGAGGAAGAACAAGGGAGGAATATATCTTGTCCCATTTGAAGATTTAACAGAGCGACGATTTAAGATACACTTTATTTCCCATTAAAATAAGATCACATTAAACCACATGTTTTGACCACATAAAAACATCCAAATCCTTAGTAATAATTAATATAGGAGTTATATCCTTTTAAATGGCCATAAAGTCCTTAAAAAGGATTTAAATGCATTTTACATCAAAGCAAATGTTAAAAGGGTGAAATAGTAGGAAGCTTGAAACACTATTCACCGTTGGAACCTCACCCTTCTGGAAACACTGTTCTTGAACCTCATCATTGGAACCTCATCATTCTCAAAACACTATTCATGAAACTCAAAATTGGAGCCTCACCGTTCTAGAAATGATGTTCATGAACCTCACCATTGGAACCTCACCGTTCTAGAAATAATGTTCACGAACCTAACTATTCTGGAAACACTGTTAATGAACTAGAAATTTGAAAAAGGAAATAAAGGATGCTGTTAAAACCTCACTGTTCTGGAAAAAATGTTCATGAACTCGAAATTTGGAAATGGAAATAGAGGTTGTTGTTAGAAACTCACTGTTCTGGAAACATTGTTCATGAACACGAAATTTGGAAAAGGAAAGAAAAGGTCATCGTTGGAAGGTCATCGTTGAACCATTCACAACAGTCTACTGTTGGAACTGTTTACCTAATGTTACTATTGCACTATTCACAATGGTCTACCATTGGAACTATTCACAGAAGGTCACCGTTGTACTATTCACAATGGTCTATCGTTGGAACTATTCACAGAAGGTCACCGTTGCACTTTTCACAATGGTTTACCATTGGAACTGTTCACCTAAGTTTACTGTTGCACTGTTCACAACAGTCTACCATTGGAACTATTCACAGAAGTTCACCGTTTCATTGTTCAAAAAGGTATACTATAGGAATTGTTCACCTAAGGTTACCGTTATACTATTCACAAAGGTATACCATTGGAACTGTTCACACATAAGACGCCATGACCTCTCGAAACACTCTAACACCATATTTTCACAAAGGAATGGACCAAAGAGGTCTGGGACATTAAAATTAGATATAAATTTGAATTAATAAATTAAAAATAGGTTTTATGACTATTGGTGAGTCATAAGTATCGGTGAATCATTGCCATCAGTCTATCATCATTAGTGACTCTCTATATCACTGAGTCCTTTCCATTAGTATTAGTGACTCTGGGAATCAGTGAGTCATTTGTGTTATCAGTCTGTTAAGAAATTGATGAGTCGTCATTTGTGACTCATTTAGAACTATCGGTGGGACTCCCATTGGTTACTCATCCATCAGTAAGTCCTTTAAACTAACAGTGAGCCACCCATCAGTGAGTCATTCATCGGTGAGTCTCTTGATCTATCAGTGTGACCGGTCATCTGTGAATTGTCCATCAGGGTGTCATTTTTTCTATCAGTGAGTCGTGCATCAATGTCTTCTTCGATCAGTGACTTCCACAATTGGTGACTCCTTTGATCGATGAGTTCTTTGATCAGTGATTCCTTACCTGTGAGTCAGCCAATAATGACTCCTTTGAACTATCGATGTCAGGGCTTTGAAGAAACTTTCAAAGTGTCTGTCTTATACAGAACATCACCAGGTTAAGTGAAATTCATAATTACATGTAAATATACACTTTTAAATATATTGAAACATAAATATCCATAATTTATCAAATTATTGAAATTTATTTTAAAATGTGACATAATTTATTCATTGATAAATAACCATTGACATGATTTTCATGAGTTATGAATTAATATATGAATTAATAAGATTTCTAGATTGGTATGATTTGTGATTATGAAAACAACTATTTCACAAAGGGTCCAATAATCTCCACCATTTTGATAATCACAAATTATGACATTAATGACTTATAGAAAATGTTAAGTAATAAAAATTAATTGTCTTAGCATACCAAAGAGTGAATGTGAAATCAGAATATGACTAAGGTCATTCTTTTTAAGATCCCCCCAATTTTTCTATCAGGGGAAAGATATATTAGGTTACTTTATAGTGGAGAATTATCATTCCCCACCCCCCTTTTATTAGAGTAGTCTGAGTGAGGTGTATCTGATGAGTACATTCCATTTTTCAAATGCCAAAGTTACTCCCCCTTAGATTAAGAGTTTATGCGATCCCATCTGTATATTTCTTTTAATTTAAGAGTTTATTCATTCCATCAATAGATTTTCCCCCTTTTGGGATTAATGAAAATTTTGAAATAAGGATAATGAATAAAGAGAAAAAACATAATGAAAATTGGAAACACATGGAAGGAAAAAATTAATATTTTTTAAAGTAAAATGAGTATCATTATCAAAACAAAATTAAAAAGTACAAAGCTGTATCATATAAACAATCAACAACTAAGGCTTTGGATTTTGAAGTTATTTCCATTTGTATGAATGGTGAAGTGGAGGTTCAGGTGGTGCTGTTGTGTCTCTAGGATGGGAATGTATAATGAAAAAATCAGGTAAGACAAGACCGGTAGGAATATTAGCTGTAAGGCTTGGCCTCCTCTCTGACCAAACATGACTTTGAGGTTACTCCTTGATCACTGTCTTGATATGAGTTAAGGTTTGAGGTATTATCATCTGAACAGGAGGAAGAGAACCAGGTGCAATGGAAGCAGTAGCTGGGACCACCATTGCTTCAGCTTTCACAAGAAAGTAATCCTTCAATGGTTGATGAAATCATTGATGATTTCACCTCATTATTGCATTTCCTTCTCAAAATTTTCCTTGTTCTCCATGAACTTTTCCAAAGTGGGAGTAAAATCTTTTAACTGACCCACATTCCTGTCAAAGGCCTCAATCATAGGTGGTATCTTAATATTCATATCCAAGTACTTGAAGTTGTTGATCGTATCAAACTTGGTGTAAATTTTTGAAAAATACTTTTCCACCTTTTCTCTTATCACTTTTTGAACAGAAGATGATTCATTGGTACACTATCTCAACATATTATAAACACAATCAGTATTGGTGTGAACATTGAAAAGGGTGCCCTTATCAGAATCACTTTGAATACACTTTAGATCTTCCCTCATCATATCCTTAAGGAACTCTATATCAGCATCATCATGTCTAATACATTTAGAACTTGAGGCACCAAAAATCATTTTTCCAATATCCTCTTTTAACGTCTTCAAATATGTACTTAGTAGATGTGTAACCAAGTTCCTAATAACCACCATAACACCATAATGTGTGGTCTTGAAATTAGCGGTTAGTGATTCCAACTCATTACCCATCCCCTTTACTTCTTCTCTCATCATTTTATTGTTTTTTAATAGTAGTCTTGGCTATACTGATTAAGTTAGTATGAATCTCCTGAATCACCATTCTTACAATATTAGTAGCACTAGCCTTTGAAATACTCATGGATGTGGAAGCTACATTTCTAACTCCAATAGAAAATCTCACTGACTAACATATATAATTCTTGAAAAGCTCTAGATCATCCTTGGTGACATAGTCCCTAGGCACTGACTGAATAAAAGGCTCATCAGCATGTGGTACTATAGGTGAAGTTGGAGAAATCGGTTCCACATCAGCTTGTGGAGTAGGAGGAGGAGTTACCATCCCCTCATCAGAATCCTAATCTAAACCAAACAAAATGAAACCTGGATTTCTATTCCACGTGAGAGAACATGTCCAATCTCTAGGATCCACTATATCAATCTTGACTCCTCTTCCCTGATGCTCAGGTGAAATCTCAGTTTTATCTTATTCTTCTTCTTATCCTCTATCCAAAACAACATTTCTAGGAACTGGAACAATTTTAATTTCAGGTTCTACTTGAACTCCAGCCACTCTAGCTACTCTAGGCACTTGAGCCACTTCAGCCACTTGAGGCTCTTCCTCATACTTTGGTATAGGTGCAATTTGATCCTCAAACTCTTCTTCTTGTCCTCTAGCCATAATTTGATTAAGCTCTTGAATAACACCTTGAGAATAAATATTTGTATGGTCATGCCTATCATCATAGCCAACATCTCCATCACCATCATGACCAGCAACATCATGTCCATCAAGATCCACATCCTCCTATCTATCAGCCCCATCATCAGCTCCATGTACAGATTCCTCACCAGAACTGGTTCCATCCTGTCTATATTTTAATGAGTCGTTAACATGTTCACCATTATCCTACTCCACATCATCATCATCCTCGTCATAATCTTATTTACTCACATATCCTTCAAATCCAGAGACCTCAGTCTCTTCTTCATCTTCATCCCCTAACAAAGGCTCTCGAGGGGGTAATTCCAATCATGGACTGGAAGGTCCATATGACATGTCCTTAGTGAATTTAGCAATATAAGGGTCCCTACTGTCATCTTTAAGTGACCCCTATTCCCCTGATAGTGCATGATCATCTTCCTCAATAGAATAAACAAACTCCTCAACAGGTTTAAGACCTGGATCAACTCGATCCCTTGGTCTGGTAGGATAATTAATGGGATTTTAATCCTCATATATTTTATCATCATCAGCTACCCAACATATTTTCCATGGTTTCTAAAAAATCTTCATCCTTTTGCATATTTACTTGTATAGGAAGAAGCCACTAATGCCAGTGATTACTTCATCTCCATCCTCTACACAACCTCGCTTCTTCAGCATTGTCCAAATCATCATATGGTGATATAAACAGGTTGCTTTCTTGGATGGTTTGATCATATCAGAGTTGTATACCATGATGTACCAACATAAGTTCACCTTCACCCCATTCTTCAGTAAATAAATCAGGAATATATTCTGATACTTCACAGCTACAAAATCTATCTTCCTTGGGTAGATTGGATGTAGAATAAACTTGAAAATTAATATTCCCTATCGATACAACTAAGTGGTTGTAGCTCTACTTGACTTCTCGTTTGCAATCAACTCCTTTAAAAACATTTCATAAAAAAATAAGTCTGAGGTTGGAGGAATGTTTCACTACTAGAAATCCTAGTTTTACCAACGGTTATATCCCAACGGTTTACTAAACCGTTGGGAATAGCAATCTATTCCAACAGTTCTCAGAAACCGTTGGTATATATGGTTTTATAGACACTTTTACCAACGGTTCATTACAATCGTTGGTATAGAGGGGTTTTTACCAATAGTTCAATGAGAACCGTTGGTAAAAGTTGGATTTCAGTGACCTTTTACCAACGGTTCTCGTTGAACCGTTTGTAAAGGTTTGGGCTGAATGTATATACCAACGGTTTTTAAAAACCATTGGTAAAAATTTCCCCCAAATTGGCAGTAGCCCGTCCTCTCCCCCAGTCGCGATCCAGAGCCCTAAACGGGAGCTATCAGCGATTTTGGAGGTGCTTCCGGTTCTCATCCTCCATCCCATCCAGGGTGAGTTATTTTCTTTAACATTCAGTTTTTATTTTAGATTTTTATGTGTATATATTTCTCTTTAGGATGAGACCAATTTCTATTCTCATATTCCCACCTAATTTATGTTCCATCCCTATTTATGTTTTAGTTCTTTGTTAAATTCCATGCATATTCAAGCCCATATAGATTGCATTAGATGATTGTCTAATTTTTTGATGTGCCTTTCATGTTTCATTACCAAGAAATTTCTATTATATGTTATAAAATTCAATCACATGTTTAGTTTTAACATTCATATTTAAATTATTATCTTATTTCAATAATTTATATTAATAATCTTTTCATATATTCCATCATTGAGTGTTTTTACTTGTGCAATTGAATTCCAAGCTCATGTTACTTCATTGTGATTATTTAGATTTCAAAGTGTTTTATTTTTCATGTTAAATTTATTAAAAAGTTTTGGGGACTAATTAAAGTTATTAGATTCCAATTTCCATGCATCTATGCTTGTTATGAATTAAATGAAATATGATGGTTGTAATTAAATGAAATTGAATGTTAAATTTTTATTATGTATGGGTGATTAATAAAATGGAATGTGATGAACTATATAATTGAACCATTGCTGATGAAAATTATATACCAAAAGGTTATTGAATAAAAGTTATTCTTGTGAATTTCGTTACATCATAGATAAAATAGTTGTGGTTATATGAGAGATACCTCCGATGGTTCTTTGATCATTGTTTTAGGGAGAATGAATGGTTTAGGTCCAGTATTAATAGTAGCTTCCAGTGAGACCATTATAGTATAAGGGGAAACGAGATTATGATCTTCAAGGGGGTGAATGAGTTGGTAGAGACCAAACATTGTTTTTTTCCTTCTGTTAAAGAACCATAAATAGAGTGTTCCAATTAGGTGGTCATCAGTAAAGTCGTAGGTAATATTTCCAAGTCCTGTTTCATGAAGTTGAATATGTGGTGCTATCGTGGTTTTGGATTGTTTGAGGTACTCTTAGTGTATTATAAACCCTCATTTATTCTATATTCATTTAAATTGATTTAATATCATTTTTTTCACACACACCATTATATCCTCTCAAACTATATTTAGAGTGTATTTTCATTCCAATGGTGTTAAATATTTTAGTAAATGTCCATACTAGCTTCTTTTATGTGTTCTAGGGGTTTAGAATAATGATAGGGCTGCATGATTATTTTGGGGGTATTCATTTCATATAAATATACCTATACACCTCGACCCCCTTGGACAACCTGACCACCCCCATAGACAGCCCACCCACCTGGACACCCCGACCCCCCTAGACAGCCCCCCTCCCCCTGGACACCTCCGACCCTCCGGACAGCCCCACCACCCCCTAAACACCCCGCACCCCCTGGACACGCCACACCCCCCTTGGACAGTCCCGCCACTCACATGATCCTCAATCTACTCCTCATCCTGATCTACTTGGAGAAGTTAAAGTATAAAACTCATATACTCTTAACAAGACCCTTAGGGATTTTGTATTCCTTGATCCACTTCCAATGTCTTATTGGTCAATCCTTGAATATAGGCATTAGAAAATTTGTATCTTATTTTCTTATATACACTATTTTTTGTTGTATTTCTTAATATGATTCTCATATAGAGTAATGTGTCAGTTATAATTTTATATAGAGTAAACAATTTTCATTTACGTAAATATTTATTTGATTAAACTTTAATATTATTGAATTGCTTTGAAATGACTTATTGTGATTTTTTTACAGAATGGATAGAAGTTGGATGTACGAAACTGATCAGATTTCAACCGATTTTCAAAATAATTCGAACAACTTTCTAGATTTTTCATTTGACAAGGCTTCAGATAGTGGTCGCATACACTGCCCATGTTTTAATTGTGTTGGAAGACCATGGTTGAGCTGTGAAGAATTTAGCTATCATATAACCAAATATGGTTTCCAAACAAACTATTATGTGTGGTATCACAATGCAGAGAAAATGGAATCTCAAAATGTTGATGATCCAAATGATAGGACTAAATTGGAGAGTTTGATATATGATCTGTTTCCATTTATTCGACATCATGAGAAGGAAAGGATGTCCAGCCAACAAGATTTCGATACAAGCATACATGATGCATCCAATGAAAATGATGATTTTGATAGGGTGAAAAAATTGAATGATGCTGCGACGACTCCAGTATATCGGCAATGTGATAAAATGAAAAAGTTGGAATTTTTAATCCGATTGTTTTATGGGAAAACCCTGTATGGGATTTCAAATACTGCAATTTATTACATTATTAACTTCTTGAAGGACTTACATCCAGATGATGCAGATATTCTCTCAAACCACTATATGGCATGGAAGTTGGTTGATGAACTTGGATTCTCAAAAAAAATTCATGCTTGCCCGAATGATTGCAGCTTATTTTGGGAGGAAACTGCTGAAATAAATGATTGTATGAAATGCGGAACCTCCAGATGGAAGCCAAAAGATGATGGAACACCATCTCATGTGCCACAAAAAGTAATGTGGCACTTTCCATTGATCCCCAGATTACAGAACCTTTTCATGTCTGATAAAATATCAGTAAAAATGCGATGGCATGACACCGAGAGAAAAAAGAATAATGAAGAGTTGGTTCACCCTACAGATGGATTTTCATGGCAGAGACTTGATGCTCGATATCTTGAATTTGCAGCCAACGTTCATAATTTGAGACTGGGTCTTTCATGTGATAGTTTTAATCCATTTGGACAGATTCTTACTTCACACAGCACATGGCCGGTTTTCATACACATTTATAACCTTCCCCCTTGGTTGTGTATGAAAAAGCCTTACACTTTCTTAAGTATACTGATATCTGGCCCTTCTGATCCAGGAAATGATATAGATGTATACATGAAACCTTTAATAAAAGAGTTGAAACTTTGGGATGTGGGTGTGCCCACATACTATGCATGTTCGAAAGACATATTTCAGATGCATGCTGCACTTATGTGGACTATCAATGATTTTCCTGCTTATGCAATGATGTCTAGATGGAGCACAAAAGGAAAATTGTCATGTCCTATTTGTATGAAGAATACTCGATCGAGAAGACTGAAATATCGTTGTAGTTTTAATTTTATGGGACATCGACGATTCTTTCCAATGAACCATCCATATAGAAACAATCGTCGAAGATTTGACAATACCATGGAGAATGACAATCCACCTCAGCGTGTGTCTCGAACTGATGTGCTTAATGAATTGAAATATTTTAGTTATTCATTTGGGAAGAGTGTAATGAAATCTAGAAACATGAAACATGTTTCCAATGATACCTGTTACGATTGGAAGAAGAAAAGTATATTCTTTGAGTTGTCATATTGGTCATCCATCTTGTTACGTCATTGTTTAGACGTAATGCACACTGAAAAGAATATATGTGAAATATTGATTTCGATTCTTCTAAATGTCAAGGGGAAGACAAAAATGATTTATGATCTCGGCGCGAATTGGTAGATTGGGGGATCAGACCAAAATTGCATCCTGTCTGTATCAGTGAAAATAAATGGCAAGTTCCATGTGCTTCTTATGTGAGGACTCCAGCTGAAAAAAATCAATTTCTGGAAGTGCTAGAGACTATTAATGTTCCTGATGGCTATTCAAGCAATATATCAAAATGGGTCAACAGGAAAGAGTTGAAGTTGAAATTTTTGAAGACTCATGATTATCATGTCCTTTTCCATGAGTTGATTCCAACAACAATCCGTCATCTCTTGTACAATAATGTTAGAGTATCAGTTATTCGGTTGTTCTATTTGTCTGAGATCTTTGTTCTAAGAGGTTGTCCAAATACCTCGTGCAAAAATTGTTGGCAGAGACACCATTAATTTTGTGTGAGTTAGATAAAATATTCCCTCCATCATTTTTTACATGAATGTTGCATCTGACTATCCATCTTCTGACCGAAATATTTCTTGGAGGACCCGTTGCTTTCCGTTGTATGTACCCAACTGAAAGAAACATTTGCACATTGAAATCATTTGTTCGGAATAGGAATTATCCAAAAGGTTCTATTATGAACGGTTACTTGGCTCAAGAATGTATGGATTTCTACTCAATGTATTTGTCTTATCATACTAAGAGAATAAACAGACCAATGAGAAATGAAGAAGAACAGTATGGGCAAATTGAACCCAGTTTTCCATCACATCCTCCAATAGGAGGAATTCTGGGATCATATACATTGACAACATTAAGCCTTGAAGAGTGAGAGATGGCACATCGCACAGTGTTGTTCAATTGTGATTTGTTCGTTGAGTATATCAAGTAAGTTAATTGTACATGTATCTCTTATCTTATCTCTTGTAATTTTAAATATTTGTTAATCTATTATTATTTTTATCTACAGGGAAAATAAAGAATTGATATATAGAGAGCATCATTCTTTATCTTTCAGAAAGAAGGAGGCTTTTCATAGCAAAGGGTTTTCTGCTTGGTTGAAATTGAAGGTAAAAATATTTCTGTAATAACTAAATAAAAATAATATTTAATAAAGTTTACTATTTGTTTATATTTCAGGTATCGAGTTTGCCTACAGACTCTATTTCTGAGGAAATAAGAGCTTTGGCTTTTGGTCCTAATACCATGGTTCATTCTAGTAAATCACTTGTGATCAATGGATACAAATTTATTATCACTGAACGAGCAAGAAATAGGAGAACACAACATAATGGTGTTATGCTAACAGCCACAACAGACTGTTATACCAGTTCATTGGACACTAGACCTTGTTCTGAAAATGTTTCTTATTATGGTGTCGTGGAGAAAATAATAATTTTGGATTATTATTCGCATGGTTGAGTCACGGTGATGAAATGTCAATGGTTTGATTCAATGACGAGGCAAGAAACCTTTATTGATGATTGTGGACTTCGAGTTATTGACATGACTCGCACTCTTGCCACCGATGAACCATATGTATTGGCATCAATGGTGAAAGATGTTTTTTATGTCAAAGATCATCGTCATCCTAAATTCAGTGTAATTATTGAAGTAAATCCCAGACATGTTTTTGATGATGGTGATGATGAAGTTGACACTATCCCTACTGAAATTGGAAGCAATCTGTTTATTACTTATGATGACCCCAATAGCTCAATTTTCAGAGTTGATTGTGAACACGAAGTTGTAGTGGGAAATATATAGAATCATATAGTCGTGTTCTCACCTACATGTTTCACCTACATCATTCAGAGTGTGTATCCTAGTACTAACCTTCATAACACCATAAATCTTCTGTATCATTATGTTGTTTTTATCATAATGGTTTTTCTATATATTTTTTTGGGTTACACATTAGTTATCTGTTTCTAATTACTTCCATATTTGTTTTCATTGCAGGAAATGACACCCATTGAAGAGAAGCGGCAGAAAAAGATGACAGATAATAATCGTCTCATGGTACAGATTGGTGTTCCTCCACTCATCCCTATTGTGAGTATTTTATTTCAAATATAAATATTTCAATAACTTATAATATCATGTGTTTACTTTTCTGTCAAACTTTTTTTCAGGATCCACCCACTTGACAATAGATATGTGACGAGGAGCTTGATACTGCTCCCAGTAGAGAGGTTGATGGTAGGAGGGGCGGTGGTGTTAGAGATGGACGATCATCTAGTGGTCCCGGTACTGAGGCCGGTGGTACGAGGGCTCGTGGGGTGAGAGTTAGACAACCCACTACCACAGACGTATCTTCTACGCCCTATTTTGATCCTGGCGTGTCTTCAGGGACATATGGGATATTTAGACCTCCGATGTTTACACTACCAGTTGGCCAGACGTCTATGGAATCATCTTTTTCTTCTGGTTCATTATCTCTGGGCTATTATATTCACCTTCTTTGACTCCTGCTTCGATACAGTATGTGGATGAGGAGCATACACTGAGGGACACTCCACCTGTACAGGATATTCCTTCAGCTTCTGCACCCACTGATCTGACTACCACATGTATATTTATATAACTCTATCAAATTTTTATACCATTTTTTTTATTATAACTTGTATTAATATTATTTTTCTTTAATAACAGATTCATCTACAGATAGGAGGCGAGGGAGGGGGTGTACTTGCTTGCGTGCGGTATGGAACCGCCAGACATAGTTGATGGTTGAATACAATGTTTATGGACAAATGATTGAGAAATCTGGGCAGCAATGTCAAGGTTTTTTTGCGACGCTAGACAAATACTCCGATATCATTCCGGTCAGCCCTCTCTCTTGGAGACATCTGCCACCCGAAGTCAAGGATAACGCCTTGGCACAAATATGGGTAAAAAATCTATTGGATTTAATGTAGTATATTTTTGTATTTAAATGAACTAATCAATTTGGTTTCAGCTTCGATTTAACTTCCCTGATGGAGAAGGTGCACGACCAGTGTGTTTAAAAGAGCTAGGAGAGCTTTGGAGAGCTTATAAGCATGAGCTGTATGTTGGCTAGTGTGATAGAGTGGGCACGGAGTTAGAGACATTACCTATCGTGGATGACTGCCCGATAGAGCAATATCGCCAAATTATTACCCATTGGGCGACTGCCAAATTTAAGGTATTAATCTTATTTGAGTTATTTAAATGAGAGTTTTCATATTTTTCATTAATATAATCTTATTAATTATTAATCATTATTTAGGAATCTTCTGAAAAAAAAACAAAAAAACATTGATTCAAAGCAATACCTCCACACTTTGGGGAACACAACTATGTCAGATCATGAGAGGCAGCAGGTATGATATAGTTGTTTATAATTTTTCTTTAGGACTTTCCCTTTTTAGTGGATCGTACTTGAATTATGTGATTTATTGAATAATGAATATATGATTATACTTTCACTTTATATTGTTTCAATTTTATTACAAAAGCAGAAAATGAATATTGAAGGACGTATCCCTCGAGCAAAATTGTTTTGCTTGAGTAGAAGAAAAAAAGATGGAACTGTGGTAAATGAACCGACCCAAGAGAAGATTGTAAGTTTTAGTTTGATTATTTCAGAGTTTAATATCTAATTTGAAATTTAATAATCTATTAATATTTTTTACAGGCTCCTTTATAGGCTCTTGATGCCCAGGAGCCTGACAATTTTGGGTCACACGATCATTTATATCAGGTTTTGGGAGATGAGCACTCTGGTCGAGTACGCTGCCGACCTGGTATGAATATAGTCCCGACGAGGTATTGGTCGTCTCCAGGTATCAATTCTAGTACCACCGAGTTGGAACAGGTCAAGGAGTATGCAAGACAGTCTGATAAAAGGGTCACAGAGTTGGAAGTTCAAGTTCAAAAAAGAGATAGAGAATTTATGAAACTGATGAAAGCATTATCTTCATCACTTCTGCCAGAGGCTAGTATGGATTTACAACTGTTTATGTCGTCGATGGGTGCATCATCCAATGCACCAGGCGGAAACTCTAGTAGCGATCGAGATGATGACGTTCCTGGTGATGATGAGGATGCTGAAGAGGAAGAGGGTGAGGATGAGGATGTGGCTGAGGGCGAGGATGGGGCCGAGGGTGAGGATGGGGCCGAGGGCGAGGATGATGCTGAGGATGAGGATGAGGCTGACGATGATCATGGGGATGATGATGAGGATGACGACGAGGGAAGAGATGGCGGCGAGGATGAGGATCATGATGATAGTGGTGATGGTGATGGTGATCAGAGTCAGATTGATCCATTACATTTTTGAATTCTGTATAACTATTTATTTTTGATCATGGTTTTCCACTTTGCGGTTTTCCTCTGCTTCATAGGGACGTTGCATTCAGATTCTATTTTTTGCACTTGATTCTTATTGTATGATTAGTCTACTACCTAGACCTTTAGTATTCCTTGGTATTATGATACTCATTTTTCTATTTTTTTTACTTAGCTTTCTAATTTATCCATGTATTTCATGTTTATGCATGTGGAAAATGATATGGAAAATGTGATTTGAAGTAGTGGCCGGCACCACTCAAAGTGTCTAACTTTTATTTGAAATGGACAAGATTTTAAGTGAAAACAACAACTGGAATACGGAAAACAGACCAAACACATTCAGATTCTGTTTAAACTACAAGAAAAGGATCCATGGGTCATATGTGACACGTACGAGTCAACCACGCCTCAATCTGAGGGCCGGTGTGGCCGGTACCACTCAAAGTATCTTTCTTTTGTTTAAAATGGATGTGCTTTTAAGTAAAAAAACTACATAAGGAAAATGGACCAAACACATTCGGATACTATTGATACATTAGGACATGTATCCATGGGTCATATGTGACGTGTACGAGTCAACCCCACCTCAATCCGAGGCACGGTGTGGCCGGTACCACTCAAAGTGTCTAACTTTTATTTGAAATGGACATGATTTTAAGTGAAAACAATAACTGGCATACGGGAAACAGACCAAACACATTCGGATTCTATTTAAACTATAGGAAAACGATCCAAGGGTCATATGTGACGTGTAAGAGTCAACCCCGCCTCAATCCGAGGGCCGGAGTGGCCGGTACCACTCAAAGTGTCTTTCTTTTGTTTAAAATGGATGTGCTTTTAAGTAAAAAAAACACATACGGAAAACCGACCAAAGGCATTCAGATACTGTTGATTCTTTAGGACATGTATCCCTGGGTAATTTTTTGGCGTGTAGGAGTCAAACCCCCTCAATCCGAGGTACGGTGTGGCCGACACCACTCAAAGTGTCCAACTTTTACTTGAAATGGACAAGATTTTAAGTGAAAATAACAACTGGCATACGGAAAATAGATCAAACGCATTCGGATTCTGTTTAAACTACAGGACACAGATCCATGGGTCATATTTTATGTGTACGAGTCAACCCCGCCTCAATCCGAGGGCCAGTGTGGCCAGTACCACTCAAAGTGTCTTTCTTTTGTTTAAAATGGATGCGCTTTTAAGTAAAAAAACCACATAAAAAAATGGACCAAAGGCATTCAGATACTGTTGATACATTAGGACATGTATCCATGGGTCATTTGTGACGTGTACGAGGCAACCCCGCCTCAATCCGAGGTGCGGTGTGGCCAACACCACTCAAGGTGTCTAACTTTTCTTTGAAATGGACAACAATTTAAGTAAAAACAACAACTGACATACGGAAAACTGACCAAACCCATTCGGATTCTGTTGAAACTGTAGGAAAATGATCCATGTGTAATTTGTGACTTGTACGAGTCAACCCCGCCACAATCTGAGGTGCGGTGTGGCCGACACCACTCAAAGTGTCTAACTTTTCTTTGAAATGGACAACAGTTTAAGTAAAAACAACAACTAACATATGGAAAACTGACCAAAGGCATTTAGATTCTATTGAAACTTTAGGAAAACAATCCATGAGTCATATGTGGCGTGTACGAGTCAATCTTGCCGCAATCCGAGGGCCAGTGTGGCCGACACCACTCAAAGTGTGTCACTTTTCTTTAAAATGGACAACAGTTTTAGTTAAAAAACAACTGCCATACGGAAAACGGACCAAAGGCATTCAGATACTGTTGATACTTAAGTACATGTATCCATGGGTCATTTGGAACGTGTAGGAGTCAACCCCTCCTCAATCCGAGGGCCGGTGTGGCCGTTACCACTCAAAATGTCTTTCTTTTGTTTAAAATGGATGCACTTTTAAGTAAAAAAAACACATACAGAAAACTGACCAAACGCATTAGGATTCTATTGAAACTTTAGGACAACGATCCATGGGTCATTTGTGAGGTGTAGGAATCAACCCCACCTCAATATGAGGTGAGGTGTGGGCGGCACCACTCAAAGGGTCTAACTATTTTTTGAAATGGACAACAGTTTAAGTAAAAACAACAACTGACATACGGAAAACTAACCAAACACATTCAGATACTGTTGATACTTTAGGAAAATGATCTATGGGTCATTTTTGAGGTGTACGAGTCAACCCTTCCTCAATCCGAGGCATGGTGTGGTCAGTATCACTCAAAGTGTATTTCTGTTGTTTAAAATGGATACCCTTTTATGTAAAAACAACCGGCATATGGGAAACCAACCAAACACATGGGGATTGTGTTGATACTTTATGAAAACGATCCATGGGTCATTTGTGATGTGTACGAGTCAACTCCGCCTCAATACAAGGCGCAGTGTGGATGACACCACTCAAAGTCTCTCTTTTATTTCAAAAGGAAATCATATTAAGTGAATAAAACTGAAATTTACACTCATCAACGATAGTTGCAAACTATTTTTCATGAGTTGGTTAGTTTCACTAATGGGGTCATAAGTGACGAGAATCCTAATAAAATACCTTTTCACCATATATTATAAACAATACATGTTCAATGCAAAATTCATCACAAATCATTACATACCCAAACCTAGGATCACAAAAAAAGGGATTTTAGCCAATTTGAAATTATTATTCAACTCTAATAGATATTTATCAAACCATTCTGCCTATTATAATTTGATAGGGAGGTGTGCTGGTTGGGGGGTTGTGCATGGGTGAGGTGAATTACCACCAGATGATTGTCGTCATATGTGTTTTTTGGGATATTTTCGGTGTTTTTTATACTGTTTGAAATATGTATGTGGTTTTTGTGATATTTTTTATACAGGTGTATAGTGGAGGGTATATTGAGGGCTTTTGTGCAATGTTTTTTTACGAAGGTGGATGGTAGGGCTACTAGAGGGATTCTGGGGGGCTGCTGTGCAGCAGCTCTGGAAAATGTTATACCAACGGTTCAGAACCGTTGGTATATCTTTTTCTAGAATTCTGGAAAAGGCTATACCAGCGGTTCAGAAGCGTTGGTATAAGATTTTCTAGAAAAAAGCTATCCCAACGGTTTAGAACTATTGGTATATCCTTTTACAGAACTCTGGAATGCTTATACCAACAGTTCAGAACCGTTGGTATAGCTTTTTCCCGAATTCTGGAAATCTTATACCAACGGTTCTAAACCGTTTGGGTATGTTTTTCGGCAGAATTATGGAAAAGATATACCAACGGTTCTGAACCGTTGGTATAAGTTTTTCCAAAATCCTCGAAAGCTTATACCAATGGTTCAGAACCGTTGGTATAGACTTTTCCATAATTCTGGAACACCTATACCATTGGTTTAAGTGAAACCGTTGGTATAGGGCTTTCCTCACGGCTTACTAGCCAACGGTTTGGAAAACCGTTGGTATAGTCTATACCAACGGTTTTCCAGCCTATACCAACGGTTTTAAACCATTGGTATAGCCTAATTTTCCAGTAGTGTTTCCCTGGTAATCAGCATAAATTCCCTCATGTGGCATCTCCATGCAGTCATCTCATTCTTTTGAAGAAAAAAAAATTTCTTTTCCCTTCACCACATACTTCATCTTATCCTTCTTAACTCCTTCCAAAGATACATTTAAATTAATTTAGAACTGATATACCAGAAGAGGATATAATTCTCTCACATTATTTTCAAACCAGGCAATACATCCTTGTGATTCCAACACTCTCATCAAGAGCACATTTCTTAACAAAATCCACTCAGCATACATATCCTTCTGAGCAGTCACTATGCGACTTCCCAATCCTGGCTTCACAGAACCTGAGGCAGTAGTAGATTCACCCTTCTAACAATTAGATGATGATGATTCACTTGGTCCTTCCATCATTTGCTTCGTCCATTCCATTCTAAAGGCTCGGGTTCAAAGGAGGAAGGTGAAAGGTCAAAGGTAGATTGGTAGAGTGTCGAAGGGTGGAAGGTTCAAAGTTAGTGGGGGTAGTGAAGAGTCATGGATCAAATTAAATTTATCATTTATGGATTATAACTTGTAAAATAGAATATATAATAATGGAAAAAATAATAGAAAAAAATCTATATTGTTTCATTTAATATAGAAAGATTTATATTTAAAAGAAAATTTATCGATATCAGTTTCATACTAACAGTATCTATCTCACTTGACCAACTTCGTGAGATCAGTTTTACATGAACAGTCTCAGTTGAACTGTTTCACAGTTTGGCTTCAAAAATTGGTTTCACCAGATCGGTTTCACCTGATCGGTTTGACAAATAGTTTTCACTTGATCAGATTGACAAATTAGTTTCACCAGATCGTTTTGAAAAATCAGTTTCACCTGATCGGTTTGACAGATAGGTTTGGTGGTGATCATTTTCCTAGATGAAGTGATTATTCTAAAGGGATAACATGTGAGAGTTTTTATAGTTTTATTATTTCTAGTTCATGTTTGATGTAGCTCATTCTCTCAGATTTTAGGGGTTTGGTAAACATGTTAGTAAGTTGATGCTCACTCCAAATAAACTAAAGATTTATATAACCTTTTTGATAGTTATCTCTCTAAAAGTGATGTCTAACATCAGTATTTTTTTCTAGAATGATAAATTGTATTTTTAGAAATGTTAGTAGAACTTGTATTGTCATAGTTTATGGGGATATGTCTGAACTAAAATTTATAGTCTAATAAAGTATGTTTCATCCACAAAATTTGTGAAAAACAATTACCAGCAGCAATGTTCTCTTCTTGAGTAGTTGATAATGCAACCAAAATTTTCTTTTTTACTACACCATGATATTAGAGACTTTCCCAAAAAGTGACATGTTCTTGAGGTTATTTTTCTATCTAACTTATGTCCACCAAAGTCATCATCAAAATAGCTACCCAAATCAAAAGGTTGTCCTATTGGGTAAAACAATCCTAAATTAGTTTTATATTTAAGGTATTTGAAAACACTTTTAACAACATTTAAATTTGACTCTTTTTTAGTTTTCTTGAAATCTTGCACACATACAAACACAAAACCTAATGTCTATCCTACTTGTAGTTAATTAAAACAAACTCCCAATCATTATTCTATAAGTAGTTTGATCAACAGATTTACCACTTTCCTAAATATCTAACTTACATGTAGAACTCATGGGTGTTTCACTACTCTAAATGTGGTCAAATACATATCTTTCCAAAAGAGCTTTAGTGTACTTACCTTAATTTAAAATAATACCTTATTTGTTCTGAAATTTTTGAAATACAAGAAAATATTTAAGTTCACCCATAAAAATCATTTCAAATTCACTTTTCATCATCGTTGAAAAATCATTACATAAATAATTTTTATAAGATCCAACAATAATATCATCTAAATATATTTGAGCTATTAAAAAATCATTAGAAATTATTTTTATAAACAAAGTAGGATCTTAAACTCCTTTTGTAAAACCCTTAGAAATAAGAAAGTTACTCAAGCTGTCATACCAAGCACTTGGATCTTGTTTCAAGCCATATAAAGCATTAGATAATTTGAAATATTGATTTGAAAATGTGGATTTGTAAAACCTGGGGGTCATTCAACAAAAACATCCTCAATTATATGACTATTTAGGAATGAACTTTTGACATCAATTTGATAAAGTTGGAAATCCAAGTGTGTTGTATAGGAAAGTAGGATTTTAATAGCTTTAAGAATAGTTGTTGGTGCAAAGGTCTCCTCATAATCAATTCCTTATTCTTGATTATAGCCTTTTGAATCCAATCTAACTTTTTTTCTAATTATATTTCAGGCTTTATCCACTTTATCGCTAAACAACCATTTTGTTCCTATGGTCAAGGTATCTTCTGGTCTATAAACAAGCTTCCTGAATTTATTTCTCTCAAACTGGTTAATATCTTCTTGCATAGCCATCTCCCAAAATTCATCATTGATAGAATCATTGTTATTTTTAGGTTCATGTTGTGACAAGAATGCTTGATGTTCAACCCTATTTCTAAAGGAAGCTCTAGTTTGTGTTCCTCTATCAAAATCTTTAACTAAAGCACCTAATGTATGGTTTTTAAGGATTCTAATTGGTCTAGAAAAAGTAGGAATAGTTATTTCAGGTTCATTATTTTGTTTTGGTTCATTATGGCCAGATTCTAGAGAATTTCCAGAACTAGATGTTTTTGCAGATTTGTATACAATATAATTTGAGGGTTTTGCATTAATGTCTAGATTGGACATATCTGCTTCAGGATTCCCTAGTGAGGTCTGAGGTTCATGTGGATATGTGTCATCAAACATAACATGTACATATTTTCCACACATTTGGTTTTCTTATTAAATACTCTATAGGCTTTTCTTGATGTAGAATATCCAAGGAATCCTCCTTCATCACTTTTAGTGGATAATTTATATAGAATTTATTTAGTGTTCATTATATAAAATTTTCATCCAAACACCTTAAAATAATTTACCTTGGGTTTCCTATTATTCCACAACTCATAAAGAGTTTTCTTAAGGACAGGTCTGATTAAGACATGATTAATTATACAATAAGATATACTAATAGCTTCAACCCAAAAATAAATTGGTAGGTCATGTTCATTAAACATAGTTCATACAATTTCATGTAGGGTTCCATTTCTTCATTCTACTACATCATTATATTGAGGTGTCCTAGGGGTAGAGAAGTTTTTCCTATAGCCATTTTGTGAGCAAAAAGATTCAAAGTATTTATTTTCAAACTCACGTCCATGGTTACTTCATAGAGATTTAATTTTAATTACATTAATATTTTATAAAGTTCTATCATACATGGTTATGAGAGATAAAGATTTACTTTTTTAAGCTAAGAAAAAGTTCCAAGTATACCTTGAAATTTCAACTAAAAGAACATAAACATACTGCTTCCCATTAATACTTGAAAATATAGATGGTCCAAACAAATCCATATGAACCAACGTGAGAGATTTAGAATTAGTAATATCTTACTTTGGTTTCAAAGAGATTTTATGTTGCTTTACATTTTAACAAGGATTTCACACTTTATTTTGTTAAAACTCTAGTTTGGGAAGGTCTTTAACTAAAACGTTTCTGGTTATCTTCTTAAGTGAGTGTACATTACAATGTCTTAGTCTTCTATTACAAAAGCTTGACTGTTTATGAAAAGCACTTAGACAAGAAACATTTTGTTATTCTAGTGTGTCTAAGTTTACATCATATACATTATCATTTCTAGGAGCAGTAAATAACAAGTTATTCTAGTCATAAAAAAAGACATGAGTCATTTTTGAATTTAATATTGAATCCATCATCACATAGTTGAGATATTCTAATAAATTTATACTTTTATCCATCAACATACAGTACTTTTCAAATTGAAATAGGGTTAAGGTTACCAATCTTGCCTAAGCCAAATTTTTTTCATTTACCATTGTCACCAAATGTTACATGTCCTCCATAAATCATGATGAGACTCTTGAAGATTGAGTATTCTCCTATCATCTATATTGAACAAACACTATCCAAGTACCAAATATTTCTACGAGAACTCTTTAGGAAGTTTTCCTAAAAAATAGTTTATCCAAGAAAAGATTTTGGTACCCATATTTGTATGGGTCCAGTCACATTATTAATAAAATCATTATGAACCAACAATTGTCTTATGGTTTTAGTATATGTAGATTACAAATTATTTTTTAAATAAACCTGGTTTGGTCTAGAAGAACGTGATGCAGTAAAATCATGATTTTTGTATAAATAAGAAAATTTTATAGATTTTGGTATAAAGTGTGGTTTAGATAAATTCTTTTTTCATGGCTGATATCCTATTCCAGAAGTGTACTTAGGAGCTATATGTTTACCAAGCATTTGGGTAAGTGTATTTTTACCATTGGTAAACTTTTTCTAAATCCTTATTTAATTTCTCATTAAACATTTTTCACTCATTTTTTTCTTTGAGAAGTTGATCATGTTTCACTTTTTTAGTAGAAATATCATATTTAATAGTTACAGTAAGAGTATGATGTCTCTTTAGAGATTTATATTTATATTTTAGTTCATTACATTTTTATTTGAGCATATTACAATACTCAAATAATTCATCACATTTCATACTTTAAGACTCACTTTCATTTTCAGAATAATAAGAATTATGTGCAGGAGAGTCTAAGGTTACCTTAGATGTGTTTTTCATAAAACACATATTTGTTATATCTTCTTTCTCATCATGAGAAGAAGTATATTCACTATATCTATTCTCAGAGACACTCCTTGTGGCCTTTATTTCGTTCTTATATTTCATATCCTTATTCTCATACTTATTTTTATACATTAATTGTAACACCCCGAGCTTCCACGATACGCTTCTCATTAAATAATGCAATAGCTTTCATTGTACGCAAATTCGAGTTCTAAAACACCGCGACTAATCAAAGTAGCCGTTATGAATATTAATAACCACTTTTTAAAATTATAGAAATTTTATATTTCAAATTGGACTTCATTTTTGGTTTCGGAATATCGAAATTAGCCTATGTTGAATTTTTGGTATTTTTCTGAGAACTTCTAATTTTTATGAATAGTGAAAAATACTTTAAAACAACTTTTTTAATCAAAATAATTTATTATGATAAATTATACTATTTAGTGGTTTTAAGGTATAATTAGAATATATTTTTACCATTTTATCGAATGTTGGTCATTAGAATTAATTTAACATTGAAATTGGACATAAACAATTGCCAATCTTTTGATATAAATTGTTTCTTAAAAACACGCTATTTTTCGTAACAGCGGGAATTAATTATAAAATTAATTAATGCAACTTATATGTTTGGAATTTTGTAAAATAGACATCATTTTTGAATTCGGAATATCAATTATAGCTTAAGGTAAATTTTGGCCTTGTTCTGAAAAACTTCAATTTTTGATGAATAGTGAAACCACTAAGTGGTAGTTAAATAACTGATTTTTCGTTTAAATGAAATATTACCACTTATGTGATTTGATTTTCAAAAATCCGACATAAATAGTTGTCATTAAGAAGTAAAATGTGGTTCAATGAGATTAAAATAATTTTTTGGTGAATAGTAACTTTTAGGTTCTTAATCGCGATTAGAGGTAATTAGTGTAGTTTAAGGTAAAAATGATGTTTTAATAATATGAGGATGAGCTTGAAACTTGTCCTACTCCTATTGGATGAGTCATGGCCGACCAATACAACCCATGGGTCAACTTGGGGACCCCATGGAGCCACATTATTTGGAAAATGACATTAATATATATTTATTTAATGTTAAAATTAAATTGACACAAACATGAGTTGTTTTACTAAAACAGTTTTTAAGTGGGGTTACAAAAGTCCGAATTTTGATTATAAATATTAATTAGAAAGCTAAAAAGATTTCCTTCATCATAGTATTTTTTTATAATTTTTAGACATTAAATAAATTAAATTATTTATGACATCATTATGATGCAGCGATGACCTCATTATTTAACGATTTAAATAAAATGAGAAGATAATGCAAAATCAAAGGCTTATAATTGTCCAAAGCCTATTGGATGAGGAGATTTCGAAACCTTATCACCTTATCCTCGAATTATATAAGTGTGTGACCTTTAGAATCCGAAAATCATTGTGAAATAATGTAACATTTCAATCTTTCCAAAAGTGCCCCTCCTCTCCACTTATAAAAGGCCCCCACCTCTCCCACCTTATTCACACATTCAAGCCATTTGGCTCGGCCAAACTATGCCCAAATACTCTCCCAACTTCCCCCTATTACTCCTACAAGCCTTACTTTGGGCAGAACTCTTCCCAAGGAAGCCTTTGGCTCAAATCAAAAAGAGTTACCCGATTTTGAGGTAATGTCTTTTCTAATGTTGTTTTGTTTTATTTTTCTTCTCCAACCCCCTAAACTCTTTTTATTCATTTATTTTGTAAAAAAACCAGTATCCTCAATATACTAGGATGTTGTTATAAGAATTATTCGAGCTACACTAACACACACCTACATCTAATGGTTAAAGAACATACGGTTTCTGTGGATGGCGAATTTCTGCCTCACGAAACGATGATTGTTCAACACACATATAACACATTCAAAGGTGGCCATTAAGATGTCACTATTTTTATATATGATATATAATATGTTTATGTTTTACTTATGCTTCTGTATTTCTCATTTATGGAAAACTTTATGATTTCCATTATGGGTAAACGCGATAATTTCATTTTAGGAAGTGCGGACTACCGCCCCCTCAAAGTGATTTGAATCGTTAATGCCATATGTGGGATGTATAAAGGATGGAGTAAATGGTATTATACACTATATAATACTGGAATTATATTATAAATTTATATCATTATGATTTAGTACCATTAAATATGAAATTGAAATGAAAGTAGCGTTCATGCGTACGTACGACTTACCGTCTCCATGAACGGTGCATTTCATTTCTTACCTCTAAATGTTACGTAATATTATAAATGAATGTATAAACTGGATATATAAGATATATATGACATCTAAATCATGAATATAATTCTGGATATAATGGATATTCTACCACATGAACAACTTGTAATTATAAGAAGTTTATTGTTGACTCAAGTTACCAAAGATCGACAAAACAACCGTTATTAACTTAAATAATTACATAATGTTCATATCATTGTAATAAGTGATATAATAAGGATAATGAAATTGAAAAGGGTTCTTAATAAGGTATATATTAACTCTAGTTTATTATTCAGGAGGTTAAAGAATGGTTGAGTCAAGTCAGACACGAGGTTAGGGAACTTCTTAACCCAATTTCTATTCTTTGGGTTAATCTCCTACTTTCAAATTATGTCATGATATTATTTTGTCCTATCTTGTATTTGTACTTTATTTATTTATAATTATAGTGAATACACATTATTTATGTACTTTATTTAAAAAAATAATCTTTTTAAGGGCTTCATCTCAATCCCCTTTCATTGAGGCATATTTGGTTTTATACAGAACTTTCTTTTATACGGTGTATAAACCCCTTTGACTTTTACGTTTATTCAAAAGGAATTTTTTTTATACGAAGCGTTTTACTAAACGACAAAAAGGGAATGTTTTTATTTCCGTACTTATGCGGCGACAACGACTTCTCCGCCGCTGTGACCATTATTTGAGTTTCGGCTTCCTCTACAAACCATACCTTTTTATTAATGAAAAATAAATACCATGTTATACTTTTCTTTAATTTTGGTATTGAAAATGGTTTTGAAAGCATTTTTATAACAATGTGTTGTATTGATATCTTGTGATTGAAATGTGGAAATGTTATGTTTCCTTTATGCATGTTTTATGTGATACGATTATGTTATGGTTTATGATATGTTTAAACCTATTCGTATGAGGAATGTATTGGACTTAATGAGTGACGGGTGGAGCCCGCTATAGCTCCTCGATGCATCGGAAGGTCTCATGAGACAAACTAGTGTCTTGGCACGAGGCCTTGACAAAATCTTATTTGTGGTCTTGGCAAGAGGCCTTGGCTACGTGGTTATGATAGTCTGGCATTATGCATTCCGTCATTATGAAAGTGGTTATTGATATTTCATGTGATTATTCGACCAGTAGAATATCCATGTGAAGAATTAAATGGCATTATCTCATTTTACTTTTGCCATATTATGTTGAAGTTCATGTTTAAAAGGCTTTTGTTTTAGTTATACATTGCCTTAAATGTTTATGTTTATTTATGAAAGCTTCCACAATATTGTTATCCTTACTGAGCATCTGAGCTCACCCCTTTCAATGTTTTAATATTTTCCAGGATGTGAAGAAGTATTTTATGAATGACCTGCAGGGATAGTCTGAAGAGGATAAAAGTGTGGACTATGGAGACTATGTTATTATAGTTTTTCACTTTGTGATGTAATGTAACATTTATGAATGTATCTAGTGTTTCCATGGCTACTAAACTAATCGGTCTTTCGAGACTTGATCTTTTGTGATAATGCCAATGTTACGAAGTAATGCACCGGCTCTGGGTAGCTGGGGTTGGGGCGTTACAGTTGGTATCAGAGGCAGTTTAGTACTAACCTTGGAAGCTAGATTTAGATAAACTCTGATTAGAGAACATATCCGAAAGATAGACTTTGAGGATTAGTATAGAAGAACTTCCTAGAATTTTGGTATTATAGAATGTTATGAGTTTCCGAGCAATACATCCCTGTCTGGATACTAGCAGGTAGAGGCGGATCTGGCACAGATGTACCTAGGGGTAAAACCCGAAAACACCGCTTTGAGCTAGACTCAAACGGGAACTGGTGCACGACAACGGGCCTTGCTGCACTCTTGGTTACGACACTCCCAGGGGATATGCTTAGGATAATTCTCATTTTCTTTACAAACAACTATGAATGGTTATGAGTATATACCTCCTCAAAGGAAACATTTCTTTTTATGATTATGGATTATATCCATAAATAATTCAATTTATGTAAAGTGTTTTACAAATATGGAATTATGTATTTTATTTCATAAACTAATCTAGTTTATGACATTGTTTAGAAATGGCGCCTAGTGGAAGGAATGGAAACCGTATCAATGCACGCACTCCGTGTAGGGATTGCCCTCCTGATCAAGATAATTATTTTCGATTTGAAGATACAACTGGTGCTGATCAACTTATTACCATACTGTGACAACTCACTCAGGTTATGAATAATAACTTTACTCGTATGGAGCACCCTGATCCGCAACGTGGAGGATCAATGTTAGACTGCTTCATGAGGCAACAACCACCAACATTTAATGGGAGTAAAAATCCTATAGTAGCTGGGCAATGAATAAACTCCTTAGAGAAAATATTCCACGCCTTGGGGAGTAGTGAAATGGAAAAGGTTATCATGGCAGTTTACCGCCTCACTGGAGATGCTGATCAATGGTGGTCATTGATTCAAAACACAAAGGAAGATGATGACATATCGAATATGAAATGGAGGGAGTTCAAAGATCTTTTCTTAGAAAAATACTTTCCTCATGACCATAGAGCAGATATGGAAAGGCAATTTCTGAGTCTGAGGCAGAAGGAGGATAAGAATGTCGCAAAGTATGAGGCTAACTTTACAAGGTTAGCAAGGCATGCTGCCGATTATATAAGTTACCCAAGGAGTAAGATTGATCATTTCTTTGATGGTTTAAAACCATTTCTCCGTCGAGCTTTAGTATCACAATCATTCTCATCATACGAAGATATTGTCTCGTGTTCTATCAAGATAGAAAAGGAATTCTCTAAGTCTTATGACAACAAAGTAAAGAAAGAGAAGAAGAGAACGGTGGAACAAGAGACAGATAATGGGAAAAAGGGAAATAAGGATTTTCCATTATGTGATAATTGTGGGAAGAATCACCCTGGTACTTGCCTAAAAGGAATGGGAGTTTGTTATAAATGTGGAGAAAAAGGTCACCAGGCGCGTGATTGCAAGGGAAAGAAAGAGGCTATCAATGTTGAATGCTACAATTGTTGGGAAATGGGGCATTATGCAAATGAATGTCCTAAGCGTCAGGGAAACATACCTCAGAAAAGGCCAAGGGATCAAGGAAAATCTTATGCTGTTACTAAAGTTGAATTAGAATAATTAATGTATTGGTGCTTTTGGACTCAAGGATTATATTCTGGTTATAAGAATAATGTGATATATATATAAGGATTGTACAACAGTACCTGTTGATTTCAGTAAGGTTTTAATATGATTAAGGTAATTATATTTTTAGTATGTGACAATAAGAGAAACTTTACTATGTTTGGGGAATCTGATAAATTGATTTTGGAATTAAGAGACCTTTTAGAGAAAGTCTGGACAGAGGTATGTTGGATAACTATAAAGGTTGGAGTGGATTAAGTTGTACCATGGATAGTATTGTTTAAGGTTAAAGAATTTCTGAAGATTATTTTTGTAGTATTATAATACTATAGTTTTAGGAAAAGGACAACCTGCAGGGTGGGGAATAACCCGTCGCGTCGGACAAAGCTGCAGGAATCGAACCCACAACCATAGTGCGACAAGCCTTTATTTCCTAACACTAGCCTACAGGAAGTCCCTGGTTATTACAAAATAGTTTTACTAATCTAAAAGGTATGTGTTAACATTTTGAACCTTATACAATTAGGATAAATAGAATATTTTTGAGTTCCGTTACCATTTGGAGGAAAAGTTGGGTTTGTGGTAAAAATTTATTAACGAATGAAAGTATACATAACAAGTATGTATATTCCCTTACGTTCTTAGTAAATCTCCTAAATAAATTCCTCAACATTATAAAAGGTAACTTAAAACAAAAATGTTGTCGGTTAACATTTCCAACTGGGGATTCAATGATCGTTTAACCAATCACAAGTTTGTGATTTTCTTGTGGTTAAACTTTCTCCTAATCCTGTTTTCTATAACTCTCCATCAGACCTTGATAGTTTGTTTCTCCTCCATATCCATATTTTCATATAATCCTAGAATGGGCTATATCGGGTGACCTTTGTACTTATCCTGCATTCTTTTATTGTTATATATTTATGAACCTTATTTCCGATGTGGGTTTTCCTCAAAGGTATTTTCTCTTTTCAACCTTTTATTTTCAAAGAAAAATTTCAAATTGCGAGGATGCAATTTATTGAAGGAGGGGAGAATGTAACACCCCGAGCTTCCACGATACGCTTCTCATTCAATAATGCAATAGCCTGCATTGTACGGAACATCGAGTTCTAAAACACCGCGACTAATCAAAGTAGCCGTTATGAATAGTAATAACCACTTTTTAAAATTATAGAAATTTTATATTTCAAATTGGACTTCATTTTTGGTTTCGGAATATCGAAATTATCCTATGTTGAATTTTTGGTATTTTTCTGAGAACTTCTAATTTTTATGAATAGTGAAAAATACTTTAAAACAACTTTTTTAATCAAAATAATTTATTGTGATAAATTATACTATTTAGTGGTTTTAAGGTATAATTAGAATATATTTTTACCATTTTATCCAATGGTGGTCATTATAATTAATTTAACATTGAAATTGGACATAAACAATTGCCAATCTTTTGATATAAATTGTTTCTTAAAAACACGCTATTTGTCGTAACAGCGGGAATTAATTATAAAATTAATTAATGCAACTTATATGTTTGGAATTTTGTAAAATAGACATCATTTTTGAATTCGGAATATCAATTATAGCTTAAGGTGAAATTTTGGCCTTGTTCTGAAAAACTTCAATTTTTGATGAATAGTGAAACCAGTAAGCGGTATTTAAATAACTGATTTTTCGTTTAAATGAAATATTACCACTTCTGTGATTTGATTTTCAAAACTCCGACATACATTGTTGTCATTAAGAAGTAAAATGTGGTTCAATGAGATTAAAATAATTTTTTGGTGAATAGTAACTTTTAAGTTCTTAATCGCGATTAGAGGTAATTAGTGTAGTTTAAGGTAAAAATGATGTTTTAATAATATGAGATGAGCTTGACACTTGTCCTACTCCTATTGGATGAGTCATGTCCGACCAATACAACCCATGGGTCAGCATGGGGACCCCATGGAGCCACTTTAGTTGGAAAATGACATTAATATATATTTATTTAATGTTAAAATTAAATTGACACAAACATGAGTGGTTTTACTAAAACAGTTTTTAAGTGGGGTTACACAAGTCCAAATTTTGATTATAAATATTCATTATAAATCTAAAAAGATTTAATACATCATAGTATTTTTTTTATAATTTTTAGACATTAAATAAATTAAATTATTTATGACATCATTATGATGCAGCGATGGCCTCATTATTTAACGATTTAAATAAAATGAGAAGATAATTCAAAATCCAAGGCTTACACTTGTCCAAAGCCTATTGGATGAGGATATTTCGAAACCGTATCACCTTAGCCTCGAATTATATAAGTGTGGGACCTTTAGAATCCGAAAAGCATTGTGAAATAATGTAACATTTCAATCTTTCCAAAAGTGCCCCTCCTCTCCACTTATAAAAGGCCCCCACCTCTCCCACCTTATTCACACCTTCAAGCCATTTGGCTCGGCCAACCTCTGCCCAAATACTCTCCCAACTTCCCCCTCTTACTCCTAGAATCCTTAATTTGGGCAGAACTCTTCCCAAGGAATCCTTTGGCTCAAATCAAAAAGAGTTACCCGATTTTGAGGTAATGTCTTTTCTAATGTTGTTTTGTTTTATTTTTCTTCTCCAACCCCCTAAACTCTTTTTATTCATTTATTTTGTAACAACACCAGTATCCTCAATATACTAGGATGTTGTTATAAGAAGTATTCGATCTAAACTTACACACACCTACTTCTAATGGTTAAAGAACATACGGTTTCTGTGGATGGCGAATTTCTGCCTCACGAAACGATGATTGTTCAACACTCATATAACACATTCAAAGGTGGCCATTAAGATGTCACTATTTTTATATATGATATATAATATGTCTATGTTTTACTTATGATTCTGTATTTATCATTTATGGCAAACTTTATGATTTCCATTATGGGTAAAACGCGATAATTTCATTTTAGGAAGTGCGGACTACCGCCCCCTCAAAGTGATTTGAATCGTTAATGCCATATGTGGGATGTATAAAGGATGGAGTAAATGGTATTATACACTATATAATACTGGAATTATATTATAAATTTATATCATTATGATTTAGTTCCATTAAATATGAAATTGAAATGAAAGTAGCGTTCATGCGTACGTACGACTTACCGTCTCCATGAACGGTGCATTTCATTTCTTACCTCTAAATGTTACGTAATATTATAAATGAATGTATAAACTGGATATATACGATATATATGACATCTAAATCATGAATATAATTCTGGATATAATGGATATTCTACCACATGAACAACTTGTAATTATAAGAAGTTTATTGTTGACTCAAGTTACCAAAGATCGACAAAACGACCGTTATTAACTTAAATAATTACATAATGTTCATATCATTGTAATAAGTGATATAATAAGGATAATGAAATTGAAAAAGGTTCTTAATAAGGTATATATTAACTCTAGTTTATTATTCAGGAGGTTAAAGAATGGTTGAGTCAAGTCAGACACGAGGTTAGGGAACTTCTTAACCCAATTTCTATTCTTTGGGTTAATCTCCTACTTTAACATTATGTCATGATATTATTATTTCCTATCTTGTATTTGTAATTTATTTATGTATACTTATAGTGAATACACATTATTGATGTACTTTATTTAAAAAATTAATCTTTTTAAGGGCTTCGTCTCAATCCCCTTTCATTGAGGCATATTTGGTTTTATACAGAACTTTCTTTTATACGGTGTATAAACCCCTTTGACTTTTACGTTTATTCAAAAGGAATTTTTTTTATACGAAGCGTTTTACTAAACGACAAAAAGGGAATGTTTTTATTTCCGTACTTATGCGGCGACAACGACTTCTTCGCCGCTGTGACCATTATTTGAGTTTCGGCTTCCTCTACAAACCATACCTTTTTATTAGTGAAAAATAAATACCATGTTATACTTTTCTTTTATTTTGGTATTGAAAATGGTTTTGAAAGAATTTTTATAACAATGTGTTGTATTGATATCTTGTGATTGAAATGTGGAGATGTTATGTTTCCTTTATGCATGTTTTATGTGATACGATTATGTTATGGTTTATGATATGTTTAAACCTATTCGTATGAGGAATGTATTGGACTTAATGAGTGACGGGTGGAGCCCGCTATAGCTCCTCGATGCATCGGCAGGTCTCATGAGACAAACTAGTGTCTTGGCACGAGGCCTTGACAAAATCTTATTTGTGGTCTTGGCACGAGGCCTTGGCTACGTGGTTATGATAGTCTGGCATTATGCATTCCGTCATTATGAAAGTGGTTATTGATATTGAATGTGATTATTCGACCAGTAGAATATCCATGTGAAGAAGTAAATGGCATTATCTCATTTTACTTTTGCCATATTATGTTGACGTTCGTGTTTAAAAGGCTTTTTTTAGTTATACATTGCCTTAAATGTTTATGTTTATTTATGAAAGCTTCCACAATATTGTTATCCTTACTGAGCATCTGAGCTCACCCCTTTCAATGTTTTAATATTTTCCAGGATGTGAAGAAGTATTTTATGAATGACCTGTAGGGATAGTCTGAAGAGGATAAAAGTGTGGACTATGGAGACTATGTTATTATAGTTTTTCACTTTGTGATGTAATGTAACATTTATGAATGTATCTAGTGTTTCCAAGGCTACTAAACTAATCGGTCATTCGAGACTTGATCTTTTGTGATCATGCCAATGTTACGAAGTAATGCACCGGCTCTGGGTAGATGGGGTTGGGGAGTTACATTAATTTAGGAAAGTAATATTTGACATGTCCTCTCCTTTTACATTCATAGAAAACTATTTCTTATGGTTTTTTAGGCTTCTTCCAATTCATTTTCCAATTTCCTTTGTCATCATATGGTCCTTTAAAGTTCGGTTTTTTAAGAAGAAAAATTCTTGCTGTAATTTTTTTAATCTCCTAGACAGTTGGTCCATTTCATCATCACTACTTGATGCTAATACATAAGTACTTGTGCTTTCAATAGCATCTTGAGATTTCAATTTGAACTTCCTTTTGGAAGTGGTTTTCTTGATGGCCACATATTTTCACTTTGGCACATCTACCTCTTCTTTGTTGACTTTTAGAACTTATTCATACATCATCATCATTCCAATGAGTTATTTGACAGGTAATTTTATAATGACACACTATTCCCTAATTGAGAATATTTTTCCTATCCATTTATCAGGTAAATATATAAGAATCCTCATGATCTGCTCCTTTGTTGTGGAAACTCTTCCAAAAGAGATCATAGTTTTCACTATTTCGTTGAACCTGAGATACATTTCAAAAATAGATTCATTAGGCTTCATTCTGAAATTATCATATTTAAAAGTATAAGTATTTAATCTCATTTCCTTCACATTTGTTGTTCCCTCATGATAAATAGACAAAGTGTCCCAAATCTAATTGGTAGTTTTACAAGCAGAAATAAGATTAAAATCTCCATCTCTTAGTGCACAGTATAGAGCATTCATGACTATACAGTTATTGTTATAGGCAATCTTGGTAGGTTCATCCCAAGTGTTTCTAGCAGTTTTAGGGATTTCATATTTACTTTAAATAGCAGTCTATATTTGAAATCCCATGCTTTCTAGATGTATTTTCGTTTTATGCTTCCAATGAGCATAATTGGTTTCATTAAAAAAGGTCTTCTATTAGAAGCACCTCTTTATAATCTATTTTCCATAAAATTTAGTTTAAAAAAATTTCAAAGAGATAAAAAATTATAAATAACATAAATTTAAGGATATTCTAAATACAATTACAATCACAGTTGAAAATGGTTTGAAAAAATATCTGAAAATTGAAAAAAATTCTAAGAGTCTCTTTTACCAAATATTGGCAAGAGTAGATTACTCAAGAGGGGGTGAATTGAGTATCTATAAAAATTCCTGTTAAAATTGATTCTTTGATAATTTCACCCAATTAGAAATATAATACAATTTAGTTTGTAGTGAATTAACAAGAGTCTTGAATCATCAATTAATTTCTCAAAAGATTGATTAAATCCCAGATATACTAATCTAAAGATTAGTATAACATTTGAAACTAATCTACTGGTTCAAAACATTTATGAACACTTTCTAAACTAACTATCAAAGTTCAATTTAGTTTTATAAAAATGTAATAAACAAATATTTAAACCAAAAGGTAAAAACACAATGGATATATGCAAGTGGTTCAGTCTCAAGCTGAGACATAGTCCTCTCCACTTGGTGATCACCTACCACCAAGAAGTTTAAATTAATAAATTAATTTATCCACACCCTGGATTGGGGTTCACAACATCACACAAGGCTTTACAAGTCATACATGACCTCTACCACAGTTATTAATGGGAAAAACAACAAACAGGTCACACTTGACCTTTTCCACTATTCAACATGGGATACAAAGAATAATAATGAGAGTGAGTTTGTGGATATCATGTATCCTCCAGTAATGCATTGGATTCCGTGTGTGTGTAACACACAGATACCCACACTACTCAAAAATGTAAATAAAAGAACACTATAGAGATAAAGATGAAAATAATGGTTTAGAAGGCTCTGTGTGTTATGTAGTTTAGCTCTGGACTCGTTTGATGTAGTGAAAATTGAATTTGAGTCCTCTTCTAGAATTTGTCTCCAAAATAGAGTATCGTAGTCTCTATGCTCTAGATTCCAGGAATATGAAGTGTTCAGATTCTTGTTGTTAGGATGTTTAGGTTAGATCAGAAGGTTTAGCTTGTCTTGTTTATCTCCATGTATGTTCTTCCTTTTGAGTTCTTGGGTTCTTTAAAAATGCATCAAGAGTTACACGTTTTTCTTTCCTTGATACTCTCACATGTATGTACATAATCCATCTTGTGATTATTTTATCCTTTGAGGTCCAGTAGACCTGAATATCTCCCCATGTGTATGTATATCATACTATCTACTAAATTTCTTACAGGCAACATTAAATAATGTCATAAACATTAATTTTTCTAAATATGACTGTTATGTATAAATTTGAATTAATAAATTAAAAATAGTTTTATGACTATTGGTGAGTCATAAGTATCAGTGACTCATTGTCATCAGTCTTTCAGCATTGGTCTGTCATCATCAGTGACTCTCTGTATCGGTGAGTCCTTTCCATTAGTGTGGTGACTCTGAGCATTATTGAGTCATTTATGCTATCGGTCTGTCTCGACATCAATGAGTCGTCATTGGGGACTCATTTATAACTATCAATGTGAAGCCCATCAATGAATTGTCCATCAGTTAGTCCTTTTAAATAATGGCATGTCTCCCATCACTAAGTCATTAATTAGTGAGTCGAATGAACTATCAGTGTGACAGATAATCAGAGACTTTTCCATCGGTGTGTTGTTTGTTTTATCTTCGGGTCTTGTATTGGTGTCTTCTACAATCAGCGAATTCCACAATTTATGACTCCTTCAATCGGTGAGTTATTTGATCAGTGAGTCAGCCAACGATGACTCATTTGAACTATCGGTGTCAGGGACATTGATGAAACTTGCAAAGTGTTTGTCTTATATTGAACATCACATGATTAAGTGAAATTCATAATTACATGTAAATATACAATTGTAAATATATTGAAACATAGATATCCATAATTTTTTGACTTATTGAAATTTATTATACTATGTGACATAATTTATCCATTTATAAATAGTCATTGACATTATAATCATGAGTTATAACTTAATATATGAATTAATAGGAGTTGTTGATTGGCATGATTTCTGATTATGAAAACAACTATTTCACAAAGGGTCCAACAATAAACAATTCCAAAGAATGTTATCATAAATATAAATCATGGAATATTTCATTGTAAAAATAATGTTAAAGGAAAAGACATTTTTAATTTTAAATAAAATATTCTTATAAAAACTCTACACATATAAAGGAAAAAATTTCCTTCAAAATAACTATATATTGTTTTCAAGTTATCATCAATGCATTAATACATCATAAAGGCAATAAATTTTGTTCATGTTGTATATATAAAAATGAATTCCTTTTGACCTTTGTAAAAATATCTGTAAATGCAACATTAAAAGAGATTTTTTAGAAGAAACCCCCTTACATATAACCATTAAAGAATTCCTTTTTGAAAATAGTTGATAGAAATTTAAAAATTTTATTTTCAAAACATTCGTGTAGAATTAAATAAAATCATAAAATAATTTTGAAAACACATATATTTAAGATAAAAATTAATAAAATAAATCATTAAAACATTTAAAATGAGGCTTTTAGTTAAAGGTTCCTCTAATATGAGAAAATCATTGAAGTGATAATTAATCAAATAAATCTATTATGTATATAAATAATAAATCCAAATAAAATAATTAGAAAAATATTATTATATAATGAAAATAAATTTCACTCATAATCTTAGCATGACAAAATTAATAATGTAGATGATTAATCCAATGAAAGTAAATTGAGTTAATAAATCCCATACCACTTTGTAATAATTTTAATTGTATTCCCCATGAGTGAACAACCTTTAACATCACATTAAATATCATGAGAATAAATAAATTCGTGATATAACCTTTCAAAGTGGAATTTTACTCACTTCATTAAAGAATTTAGTTACACAAAATCAAAATATTCCTTAATGGAAATAAATTGAGATGAAGATCGTTACTAAATTTCGATGTCTTTATAATAGTACTTAATGATTCATAGAATGGTATAACGAGAGAGAAATTTGTCTCCCATCCTTTGAAAATCAAAATAATAGTAAGAGGGTTGTGAAAGAGTATATACCATAAAAATTAATTAGAGATCTGATGCATACAATAAGGGAGGCACTAGAATAGATAGAGAGACATGTGTCCCTTACCTTGTGTACTGATGTGTTTTGCACATGATATTAATGTCTTGTATAATCAAAATAGATTAATTAATTACTTTATTATAAAACTTTTCAATCTATATTTGATTTAATATAATTTTATTAAGCTTATTTATGTCCATTTAGATGAGTTACAAAGATCAATTTCGTCATTCCAAGATCATTTAATTCATGGTTTCATGGTTGGTTCACTTATGTACAATTATGGATGTTTTTTTCAAATGGAAATAAAACTAATGAAATGAAATGGAAGGATTCCATTTCTTTTAACATGAGGAGATAATAAAAGGGATGGATAGAGTATATTTCATTAGTAATATAAAATTCTAGTATATAAATGATACTTGAGTTGTTATTTCTTGATCGATGAAGTAGGTGAGGATAAGATATAAGAATAAAAGAAATTAAGAGTGGTGGTTTGAGAAAGATACCTCCTCAATATCACCTCCTTTAAAAACCCCTTAAAGTTCATGGAATTGTTATTTAGGTGGTACTAGAAACATATGAACGTGGGGGAGTTGAGAGGAGAGGTTAATGGAGATACTTCAATTGATTCAAGGATTTGGAGGATAAAGGGTGTGGTGAGGAATGATATTTATACTTGAGGATGAGTGGTTTTAAGTGATTAAATAATGATTATTTAATATTTAAAGTCAACCACAATTGGGAGGAATTAATTACAATTAATTATAATGATAATTAATGTTTTAAAGGGTGTTTAAGGTTGAGAAACACATAAACCAATTATTTAATTCTATTTTTTAGATATTTTAATCTTTTTATTTTTTACTTTAACATGTTTCATTATTTTACATATATGGCGGTAAATGTTGTTTTTACCACGATAACATTTTTTTATGAATAAAAATGAAAATTAACATACTACCAAATTTGGATATTTTGATTTCAAATATGGAATACAATTTTTATAATTCAAAACATAGAAGTGGCATAATTAAATTTAAAATTAAATCAGAAAAGCGAAATAAGAAACTGTTTTTTCAAAAAAAAATACACTTTTGAAATAAAAAATGTTTTTATACTAAATTAAATTATAAAATATATTTCAAAGACCCTAATCAGATTATTATAAATAAAAATTTACTAATTAGTATTTCAAAATAATCCAAATCATATTTTTACCTTGTAAATTAAATTCATATTTTATTAAAAACTAGTATTTTCACTATTTATTAAAAATGTATACTTTCTAGAAATTCTTCAAAATTTGACAATTGACTAATTTTTATATTTTTATTTAGAAAATTAAGTTCATATAAACAAACACATTTTATAAAATTTTAAAAATTTAATTATATTTTTAGTACATAAAAAGCAATAAAAATATTTTTTAAAGAAAATATATTTATTTTTAAGGATATAATGAATTTACAAAAAATCATTTTATTTTTTCCTATGATCTTACTAAAACATTCTTATTATATTTGAAATTTATATTTATTTTATAAATAATTTATTATTATTCATACCCTCCAATTTAATGTCTAGGTTATAACGTTTAAAAGTGAATAATGATGTTTACATGTTATTTTAAGATCAATATGGATTATCTTGTATGATATTGAACATTGTGCTTCTTTTTAAAATTAAGGGATGTTAAATTATCACACTTTTAATAAATTTAATCCTCTCAATTTGAAATTTATCTTAGTAATAAAAGTACATATATTTGAAAATACATTTTTTGTAAACCCATGTCATATAAAGGGTTAATTAAACATCCTCTTAATTAGAGAAAAACTGAAGTAAAGGGGAATATAAAATATAAAATAAATAGTTATCTGGGTAGGATATCATTAGTGTAAATTTAATACATTTACATGAAAGAAAAGAGTAAAAAAAGGTAGAGGGTGATCAAGATTTTTAATCACTAGAAAGTGAATGATCATTGGAAAGTTAAGGGCCTCCAAACCATAATAATGTGATGATCTAAATGACTATTTGATTCATCGAACATTAATTTAATAAGATAATTTTTATGGCTAAATATCCTCTTCCTAAAGTTGAGTAATACTTTTATTATCTAAAAATATATGTAGATATATATAATTGATTCATTTCTACTTCATAGGAATGATTTAATCATTTGGTTCTTCTTCGATCAATTTCAAATTCATCCATCACTATATGAAACGAATATCCAAAAATGAAATTTTTATTCCCATGGAACTAAAATTAACCTATAATGGATCATAAGATCTATAAAATATTGAAAAGGATTTCCCTATGTCTCTAACAATTTTCCAAAAACTAATATGGTTACTACAAGTAATCAATATAATAATTTAACCTCTAATCCTCAAAAGTAACATCACTAGTTTATCATTAATATTTATTCAGATAATTTAACAAAAAAATGTCATATTAACTAGTACATTGTGTTTTCCAGTGGTAGGTGCTGAACCCTAATCATCATTTGGTCATAACTGTAAGCCCTTTGTCCTTGTTGGATGTGATGGGTTGTCACCCAGCTTTCAAGTTGTCATTTTTTCTTAAGATTACATTCTTATAAAAGATAAAATGATATGTAAAGGATATATATAGATTAAAACTCATGTCCAAAAAAATTAAAGGCATAAATTCATTAAAACAAACCGTTACACTTACAAAAACTCAACAAAACATAACCCAAAAAATTTATTATTCACTTAAATATATCATTACATAAGAGTCAAAGGAGTGTCTATGACTTTTAAATTATATTTAATCTCTGAAAAATATTGAGCTTTCTATAGGTGTTACCACTTCACTAGATATCCAAACATCAATGATAGTAGAAACAAATGATCTTTCCAGACCTTTTTTATTCCAATGATGATGATTTCTACCCCGAGTAAGTAACTTCAGACACATGTTAACACTATTTCCTAACTTATTCTAACTAAAACTCTTACTATTGACTGGCTATTTGTTGTCTCATTTTTATATTGTTCAAGAATCTTTTGTTTGTAGTCACAGACCTTGTGACCAAACTTACCACATCGGTAATACTTTATATCTCCTAACATACATTTCCCAAAATGTATTTTGATGCACATGGAACATGTTCATGACTTACCTACAAGATTCTTAGTTTCTTTATTCTCTATTTCCTACCACCTTGAACTTTTCTTACTCTAGTCATATCATGGAACATAACTATTTGAAAATCCATCGCAACTTTCTCAATACAATGAACAAATTTCTTATAACATTTAAATTTTATTGAGGAAAAATATCTTCATCAACTTGGTTTCAATCCTGATTAAAACCTATTAATTTTACTATCGGGGTCCCAAATAAAATCTGGAATACACATAGTTAATCTTTTGATTTTTGATTTATATAAATCCACTGAATCATCATCCTTTTTCTTTAATTATAAGAATTGATTCCCTATATTAAGTCCAAAAACTGTCGGGAAATATTTCTTGAGTGATATATTATTAAAAGTATCTCATTACATTGAATCAAGATCATATTTATATCTAGAATTATTAAAAATAAACCACCATCAATCAAATTAACCTTAAAAATAATACATAGGAAGGTTATCCTTTTAACATTATTAACACCCCATAACTTCAAATATATTATCTAGGGAATTAATCAATACTTCAACTACTACAGGGTCAGATGATCTGCTAAATAATGGTGGATGTTGTCTCATGAAATGATTTAATACTGGAATTTTTATTTTTATTAGATGTTTCTACTCCCTAGCATGGATAAAACCTCCATTTATAACATGTATCATCTGATCCATTATTGCACCAAACTATTCTCTTCCAATTATTACCATCTCAGCATATTGATTTGGAAGGATCTTTTCTTACTTATGACTTCCCACCAAAAGATTTTTGATTTATTATATATAAAATCAGAGCATAGATGGATCAACATGGTAATATTCAAATACTATATTATTTTAACATAAAAATAAAGTAAAAATAATTTATGAAAATTTTATTAACATTATCCAGCCCCTAAGTTTATCTAAAATATCCTCTGATACCAACTGTAGGGACCTGACCTTAAATGCTACATATTCTAGTGATTGTAACTAGAATTTACATAATTATAAAATTGAGGATTTTTTAGGATTAGAGTTTTAGATAATTAGAAAAAACACTTACATAATAAAGAAATATTTGAAAAATTGTACATTCAACCCAACATCCATTTTTCCACCAAAAAAATAATTTTAAAAACAAAACATGGTTTCTTTTCATGATCGATCTTAAAAAGTTTCCTATTGTCCACATCCATGTACCTACTCTTTCTTTAAGCCCTATGAAAAAAATTTTAAAACTTGGGATGTTCAGAAAATGCTAAGTAATGGACATAAAAAAAGAAATTTGCTAGTCTAGTTAAAAACAAGATAGCCCATGGAATATTTACCTTTGCCTCAGTGTTATTTTGGAAAAATTAAATAATTCTTTTTTATATGAAATCACACACACTTTTAGCTCATTGAAAATCATTAAAACCCATTTCAAGAAAAATAAAACCCTTTTTTGAATCATTGAATATCACATTCATAAAATCATCTTTATTGGAATAACCATATGATTGACTTCCAATATAATCATTACCTAATGTATTATAGAGTTATAATGGGTCTTGAAATTCGTATAAGCTATATTAGGATCACCCATGTTGTATAATGGGGCTCAACCATTCATATAAGCTATATCGTGCTCACTCGTGATCTATAATGGGGCTAACCCTTCATATAAATGAAATAACCAATATAATAAACTTCCATATTTGGAGTACCCCATAAATTGAATATTATAACATAACAACTCATCCAAGGTTTATCATTTAATCACCCATCACTGGTTAATAACCAAATGAATAGTCCTTGGCTTATCATAGATCCACCTATCATTGGTTTATTACGTAACCATCCATCACCATAAACAATTTTGAAGAACTATATAATAAACACAAATCATGAAAAAAATCATCTTAAAAATAATCATAAGAAAAATAACATTTTAATTTTTAAATCACATATTTTTAGAAAAACCTGTACACATACAAGGGATACAATTTTTTTGCAAAAAACCATGTAAAATTATAAAGGAAAATATAAAGCATTAAGGAATCATTAAGGTATAAAATTCAATTCATTCCACATATGTAAAAAATAATTCTATTGGACCCTTTTAAACATATTTTAAAATGGAATTTAAAATATTATTTTTAAAATAAATTCCCTTACATTAATCATTAAAAATAGTCCTTTTTGAAAAAAATTTATAGAAATTTAAAAATTACATATTTAAAACAATCATTTCTACATAAATAAATTCATAATAATAATTCTAAAACTTTTAAATGAAATAAAAAAATATAAAATAAATCTTTAAAATATTTAAATTATGGTTTTTAGTTTAAGAGTCCCATAAAATGATAAAATCATTGAAGTGATAATTAATCTAATAAAACTATTATGTTTATAAAATGTAAACAATCGTAAAATAATTGTAAATACATAAAAAGAAAATAAAAATTCATTTCACATGTAATATTATCATGTAATAATCAATTAAGTAAATGTTTAACCTAGTAAATGTAAATTTAGTTAAGAAATCCCTTACCACTTTGTAATGAGTTGACTCGTATGCTCCATGGATGTAAAACATATAACACAACTTTATATATCATGAGAATATATAAATTCATGATATAAAATTTTAAATGGTAATTTTATATGCTTCATTATGGAATGTAGGTGCATGATATCAAAATATGGCTTAAAGAAAATAAATTGAGATGATGTTCCTTACTAAATTTTTGCAGCGTTATAGAAATACATAAAGATTCATGAAATGGTTTAATTTGAGAGAAAGGTGTAGCTAATAATTTTTTCATAAAAATTACATTAAGTGGGATTTTTTACAGAATATCCCAACAAATGTAATTGGAAATAAAATTCATAAAATAGAGTGGGAGCTAGAAACAAAGAGAGAGAGAGAGAGGTGTCCCTTAAGTTCGGTCTGAATGTGTTTTGTAAGTGATCTTATTTCAAGGATAATCATATGATATTAATTAATTAAATAATTAAAAACATTTATTGAACATATTTTATTTATTAAAATTTTATTAATTTCATTTATGGACATTTAAACGAGTAATAACGATTAATTTATTCATTCTAATAGCATCCGTTTCATGGTTTCATGGTTGGTTTACTTGTGAATAATTATGGATGTTTTTTTCAAATTGAAATAAAACTCCATATGTAATATGGAATGGAATTAAAGAACTTGTATACTTATAAATCATCACATGCATCATTTTGATTTCTTGTATGAGTATGATTTATTTTATAAAAATGTTAATGAGAAATGGTTAGTTTATTTTGACAGTTTTTTCGACCATCACAAAATGATTTTTTTATTTTATATTATGCATATATATTAGTTCCAGAACATGAAATAAGTTATAATATACCTATTAATATCTGATTTAATGAAAATAATATTTTTTTACTAGCCTTAAATGTGATAATGGAAAACAGAAACTCATTATCCATACAGATGGTTAACTTCCATAATTTGGACAATGGTTTCTTTTCTTTGAAAAAGAGGTGATAATAAAAGGAATGGCTATAATATATTCCATTATAAATATAAAATTATAGTATATAAATTATACTAGAGTTATTATTCCTTTATTGATGAAGTACGCAAGGAGAATATAGAAGAAGAAAAGAAATTAAAATAGGTGGTTTTAGAAAGTTACATCCTCAATATCATCTCATTTAAGGAACCCTTAATGATATTGGAATTCGTCTTTTGATAATACCATAATAAATTTTCTGTGGGGAGAGTGGGGAGAATAGGTTTTTTTTAAATATTTTAATAACTTCAAGGCTTTTTAGGTGAAAGGGGGTGGTAGGGAGTGGTATTTATACTTGAGGAGGTGTGGTTCAAAGTGATTAAAAAGATCATTTTATATTTAATGCCAACAACGTTTGGATTGAATTAATTTCCAAAAATTAGATTGATAAATAATGTTTAAAATACTGGTTAAGTTCTTATAAACACATAAATAACCCATATAATCTTTTATTTTTTAGGTATTTTAATCCTTTACCTTTTAACTATGACTCATTTCATTATTTTACCTATACTGTAGTATATATTTTTTTACCATGGTAACTTTTTTATGTATAAAAATGAAAACAACCTTATTAAATAATCAAGAAATTCAGATATCAAATATTTATCCATTTTTCAAAATTTAAAACACATAAGTTGGCATTATTTTACCTTATATTCTAGTTCTTTAGGTGATGATCTAATTGAATTTTGAGATTGAGAATATAAATAGTCTAGTGAGAGAAGGTGGAAAAAAAATAAAGGGGAGAGTTGTTGTCGAATCATTAGGTACCAGTTTTCATGTATGAGGTACCTGGTGGTATTTTAGTGATTCAGGTGGTTTTATTTGAGCAACTGGGAGCTTGATGGCCTTATTAATTCTTCTTGACAGACTTTTGGGTTGAATTATTTGAAATTGTGGAATTTTGGATATTTCATGTTCTAAAAATATCCTCCAAGTTAAATTTTTCTTGAGTTTTAATCTCATTTTTCTTGGTTCCCCCACCCTTAGGTGTTCCTAAAATCTTCCTATACTCTCCAACATTTTACCTCATTAGTCTTTGTTCAAACTTCCTATGATTTTTTATAAGAGATACTTCACAAGTCGGAGATGGTTGGAACCCCCTTCAAACCCCTTTCTTTTCTATTTTCCCATGGTAGTGACAAAATGTTATTCTTACTTAATTTTTCATATTGTGAATTTCATCGATTATTTTAGATTCCCTCTTGTCTAGAAGCAATAATATTTTAGCTTAAGTGAATACAAGGTGATATTATTTTACCACATTTTGGATTACTCTTATTATGCTGGAAACAATTAAATCCGTAAAGTTATTTTTTTAATTTTTTGTATAATATTTATCATGTTTTATTTCTCTCAATCTTATTCTGTGTAGTTCAATTGTGAGTTAAGGTATAATATTGGTTTAGGTAGGTAAACCAATTATTACATTTATCTTTTTTAATATTTGGTCAAAAAACCATATTGGGATTATCAAGAGTTTCTTTTTTGATATAGATTTTATTTACATGTTGGTGCATAATAAATATAACATTTTTCCCATATTTATACATTATTGGTTTCTATACATTCCTTAGATATTAATCATGTCATGGGACTTATTATATAGATATTTCCATGGATGAAAACTAACATCGACCTTGAATTGATAACTATCCTAAGTTAAAATATAGAATTGGTCAAAAATTGATTTATTATTTCCTAATCATGTTATTCATTTTCTGATTTCTATCATTTCCCTTGATTTTTAGGTGGATTTCACATTTTAAGGTTATTGAGTGATAGTTCTAGGTGCATAGTTGGCGTATGGATTACACAACTCATGTGGAAACTCTGTGAAACCTACAATTCCAAAATAGTGTAGATTATCATGATTTATAAATAGTTTATAAATCCATAAAATGTTCTCAAAGTGATCACGTGGATTTGTTTTTGTATAGGAGTGACCAGAATGTATGGAACACCATCACGATAACCCATGAATCCCAAATAGAATGTGGTGTGGTGATCAAGTTAGTATCTCATTAAAGGTCCAAGATTTAAATTTATATAGATTGGAAACATAATATCCAATATTTTTTGGGATTCCACCTTCATAGGTAACATTATTTTCTTATTATAAGGTATATGTTTCTATAAAATCCCTTTGCTTCTTATGTCTTAGATGATTGGGTTTTTTCAAAATCATTTCTCAAGAAATTATAAATATTTATTTTTACCTTGATGTGTTTTAAAATATTTTTCATAGAATTAATCTCATGGAATAAAGGGTTCTCTATGGTTTTTATGTTTTGAATCTTGAAAGTGTTTGTTTAACCTTTCAAGTGAATAATTAAACTTCCCAAGGGATATTTTAAGATGGAATCAATTTTTTTTGGGTGTTGGACACCAATATGACATTATGTAGAGGTTCTTCTATAATTAAATAGAGTTTTGGTTTTAAAAATTCCATTTAATTTGGATTGTTCTTATTTAAATGGGTTTAGGTATTTGAAATGGCTTCTAAAATGGGTGTTTGTTTATAAAAGGTTTCCAAATGTTCTTCTAAATAATTTTTTTATAAATTGACTTTAAAATATTTTTGATAAGTACTAGAATCCCATGATAAATTTCAAAGGACAGTTTAGAAATTTCTAATTTGAATTTATGTTAAATTTATATAAGATCCTCAAATTTAAATCCCTATTTTGATATGCAATTTTTAGGACTTTTCCCTTTAATGGATGGTTATTACAAGTTCTCTGATTCATTTGTATATTTGTGAAAGATTTGTTTTCTTATGAGGGTTTTAGAATTTATATGAGATTTAACGTTTAAATTATATTGATTCTTTTGGGGATCATTGGATATTTTATCACTTATAATTGTTTGACTACATGAAAATTATTATCACTAAAAGAAATATATAGATGTATTATAAAATATTTAGCTCAAACAAAAACTGTTTTCCCCTAGTTTTGTGGTTTTCTAATACAAGGGGAGTCCCCCATCAAGGAATGTATGGGTAACTTTGGTGGATTGTGTTTCTAAGGATGTAATGTAGATTTAAAGTTATTCCTATATTACAGTAATATCTTAGACCACATTTTTTTAACACCATTTTAGTTGACCGTGTAACTTATTCATTATTCAGAATTTGATCTTGGGTATTTGGTGATTGTTTGTGTCCCTCTATTTAGTTGGGTTATGTGGCACCCATAATCTTCTACTTTTTATTTTACTTATGATTCATTGACATATAATTACATCTTGATTATTAATATATTACTTTTATAGTGTTGTTTATGTTTTAATTATTTTTATAAAAGTTGGGTTTTAGATAAATTTGATTAATGGGAAAGGGTATTTGAGGGAAATGTTTGATTTTATATAAAAAATGATGGTTTTTCATTCATGGTTCAAAAATGATATCTTTTTATGTCAAGTTTATTTTTTGATTTAAAATGGATGTTTATTTTAATAAGGTATTTTCATTGAAAATAAATGTTTCTTGTTTTAACTTTTGAAATCCTATGTAAAGACTATTTTCTATGTATAGTTAAAACTAGAATCATTAAAATTTATTTGGTAAGGAATTTCATAGACTCCATAGTGAGAATCTATTGGGAATGTTTATCTCACACCCTGTATGCACCATAGGCTATATAAAACTCTTATTTTTTCATGTTGTAGCCCAGTAGTTGCCTCTTGTTACTTCTTGGATAATTGTTCTATAGAATGTTGTAAAGGGAGATAGTAAACTGCCACATTCCACATGTATTTTATTTTTGTGGGTTCGGGTTTTCTTTACTTTTTTTTTGAATTTCATGGATCAACCATCTTGGTCTATTATTTTTATATTCCCATTAGCCTATTTTTTATATTTTTTTATTCATTCTCTATATATTTAAATTTATAAATGTATGTTTTGGATATTTTTTCTTATTTAATGTTAACATGAATGATTTGAATCAAATAAATTGGTTAGGAATTGTTTATTCCTCCATTTATCTTGGTATATTATTTCTCATGAATGGTAGTCCAATGTATAGACATACCATGATGAATAATATATAAGTTTACATTGGATTTTTATTGTTATTTAAGGTTGAAACCATTTCCAATAGTTTTCTATTTAATTTCCAGACATTTGTTTCCAGCCTTTGGGTATCAGTAATTCCAATCAGGCCTAGTAGAAATCTATGTAATGGGAGGTGTCAATCGTATGGGGGTTTGTTCATTGCAATTGGTATTAGAACTTATGTTCTTAGAATGACCAAAGTTATTGATAAATCCTATCATTATTTATGGTGTGTATTGGTAGAAATGAAAATATGATGGTCAAGACTCAATAGTTGAATCATCAGTTGGTGCTTGATTATTACCTTTTCTTATGAAACTTGAGTTTCCCTGAGTATTTAGGATTTGTATTTTGATTCTGAGATCCTTTTTTATTTCTAATTTATGTTTTTTGTAGGCAATTAATTGAATTTTAAGCCTAGAGTAGTTTTAAGGGATATTGTAGAGATTACTTCAGTTTTTGGTGAATGTGGGTGAAGAATTAGGGTTTTTTGGGTGGTGAGATAGCCCAAGGCCTATCCACCCACATTTGATTATAAAATAATATTCATTAGAAATTTTCATTGATACCTACTCAACCAACCCAATTTTAATTATCCATAATTACAAAATAAATGTCCAATATATATTTAGTTACATCCAAAAAACTTTTTTGTTTTTTTAGTTTTATAGAATTTGGAAGAAACTCTTTATGTAGTAAAACTAAAGTCTTTCTCATCAAATGATTATTTTCCCATTATACACATATTTTCTTATTCCATAAGAAGTCATCAACATATAACAAAAAATTATCCACACATGATACCATTTTAGAAATATATTATATAATATCATTATTCATAATCCAGGTAAATATAAATATAAGAAAGGGTGAGCTTAGATGCTATGTAGGGAAAAAACATGAGATATAAATTAATGATAAAAATTGATCAAAATATAAGAATAAGGTTATGATAGTATGATCATAAGTGAAAACAGTCATCTCTAATCTATCAAAGATCAATAATCATGAGCATAATTATTTTTCATAACAAAATAAATAAGTCATAAGAGTGTGTAATCATAAATAATTAACCATGATACATAAGAACTCATAATAAGAATAAGAAATAAGTTTAAGTTATACAAATAATCATGGAAAATGATTTCCATAGTCATGTATCACCTCCAAGACTATCATAGTGGATAGAGTCCCATAATGGATTGGGTTCACTCCCCATTATATCATTTCCTTATTAAAGGCTCACTACCAAGACTATCATAGTGGACATAGTCCCATACTATACTCAGTCTACAATCCATTTCATTTCATATTATATCATGAGATATTATTATTAACCTAATGCATTGGATGGGTATAAAATTATTACCCCACCCATATCAGAATGATAACTATACATAAATGTTCTATAATATTATAAAAATATTCAGCAATTCATCATTACAATACCTATGGAAAAGAAATATGTTTCATAAAGATTTCATAACAACTTAATTAACCCACTATAAAGAAAATGGTTTCATAGAATCATCCAAAAACATAATCATAATAAGGAATATCGCTAAATTAATTATATGGAATCATAATATCATATACCCTATAATGTATTAAATTTTTTATAGTATGTTTATGTAGAATAAAAATACCATTGAAGAGAAATTTCATATTTCATGAAAATAATGAAAATATCTTTCTCTTTCAATATCATTAAAAAATAAAAACTCCCAAAATATATCATCAAATATTTTATCTTAAAATAGCTAGGGAAACATTTAAAATTAATCTTCCAATAAATTAATTGTCATGATGGTAGGAAAATCCGTTCATTCCACATATGTTAAAAGAGAACAATCTTTTCATACATTATTAAAAAAATCAAAACAGAGTCATATGTAAAATATTTGAGAATATTAATTGTGATAATTTATAAAAAATGTCCATGGAAGTAAAAATAATATTTATATAACATCCATGTAAATATAAAAACATCCATAAATCATTTTGAATAACATGAACATGGAGAAAAATAATATTGAATTGAAAATAATAAATAAGGTTGGGTTTTCATAAAAAAAATATTCTCTCATTTAAAGTACCAATAAGATTAAAATTAAAATAATAACTAAAAAATATATAAATTACTAGAGTATAAAAAAATATATGGGTTTTAAATTAAAATTATTCTATAAATTTCCTCAAAGAAAATTTATGATAAATTTTTTGAAAAGGGAATGAGATTGTAACATAAACCCTTAACAATTTGGAAACTATTGAATCATAAACCCATAGAAATAAATAACATTAAATGAATCATAAAATATAATTAATATATATATATATAGATTCATGACATTACATATCAAAGGTATATATATTCCATATAAATATATATAGGTGCACAATATAAAACATATCGTAATGAAACAATAATAAGATTAATAACCATTACAAATTTAGTAATATCTGAATTAAAACCGAATAAAAGTGAGGAAATTATATAGATTTTAATATACCAATAATTTTTATGATAAAAATTGTAAAATTAATTCATTTATAGTATATAAATTTAAATAAATAAACAAGTCATAAATATGATTCATGTTTCATAAAAATAAAACTGATACTGGAAACCCTTACCCTAGGTTATTAATATGATTGTATGCACTCTTAAGTACATTTATAATAATTTTATATTTATTATAAATTTATACCATAACCATATTTATACTTATGTTACCATAAATTATTCACTTATTATTTCTAACTAGTCATTTTTCTAATAATGCCTCCTTTATATCATCATTTTGGGTGTCACGGTTCAATTTTTCATACATGTTTCAGTTTGAAAGTTGTATTCCATGAACCTTGGATATGATTTCATTATTTTAATAATATTATTCATGTAATTAGAATAATATATTTATATTATATAAACTTTTTTAACCATAATTTATGTTGATGGTTAAAGATTAATGACATCACTTCATAGAGGCGGTCACCTTCATGTATACACCAGTAATTTTTTCAATTTTCCATGGATTTAATGAAATAAAAGTACATAATAATTTTGATTTCTTTAATAAAAAGTAAATAATATATATCATATATATTCAATAAATGTATCTTTAGTATCCTTTATGTAAAATAGAAATGAAAAATTAATCTCATCGCTTCCTAGAAGTTGTGGTCCACACGTACGCACAAGTGATGTTATTATCTTATAAATGATGGGAGGGTCAAATTTTAGATAAACTTTTAACATAAATGAATCATAAATATGTCATAAAAAAATATAATAAATTATTCCTTATATTTTACAAACCTTGAGAGGCATTGATTAAAAATAAAATACATCAGCCTTGAAGAAGGCAGTCTGTATGTATGCACAACTACATTTTTATTTTCCATTTGGATGGTAGATAAAAAGATACTGGTTGTTATATAAACATAAAGAAATTTTAATGATATAATATTAAATATTAAACTATTTTAATATGGTTAAATAATATTTTGAAGAAGTATAATAAGAAATAAACTTAAAAGGATTTTGTGGAGACGATTAGCTCTTATTGGAGAAACCTCCTTTGTATATTTTCTTAAGGGCCTTTGGGATGATCTTTCATGAATACCAAAACATAAATAACGTGTATAGAAAAGTTAATCAGATATTTGGTTAGGTTTAGGTTGAGCTAATTGTCTCAATAATGTGTGAATAATAAATTCAGGGAGGTTCCCTTTTATAAGCGAGGGGAGTGGCACACCGGTAATTATTCTAAACATTAAAATAATTTAAGGTCACTTTCAAGGAAATATGGATCTAAATTTGAATAATATAAAATATTGGATGATATAGTTTGCAAATCCACTCAAAAAATTGGATTTAGACAAGTTATTAGGTTATTTAGACTCTTATATCTTTAGTTTAACACCTAATAAACCCTAATAACCCTTACCTTGGTGATAAGAAACAGAGTCTGGAATAGTTAATAATGTCATTATAAAAGGGAAAATGGATTATAAGTGGAAAATGGTTGATATTATAGACCATTTCCCATTATCTAGACAAAATAAAACATTTTTATTATTTTCGTAGTAGTTATATAAATATTATTTAATATAAAATATCCATAAAGTTATTTTCACGACTATTTACATTATTTTAATTTTAAAACATCAATATTACCATGGAGTTTGAATTTAAATATTTAAAACAATAATTAAATTTCATTTTTTAAATATAATTTTTATGTACTTGAAATTATAAAAAACATATCACTCCTAATATTTTAAAATAATTTACTTTGATTTTTTACACACTTGAACAAGATTTTCATCAGCGAAAAATAAACATGTTTGTTAATTATATCATAAAAAATTAAAGAATATATTTATAACATACAATTAAATTATTCATAATGAAAATAACTATTTATAACCATTTATATCATCTTTTTATTTTTATTAAAACATTTTCTTGATATTAAAATAATGAGTTTGAGATTTTGTAACATAGTTTTCTTCAATAATATAAAGGTCACTATCGATGGAAATTGAAAAAACTGACATAATTTTAAAAATATGATGATAGTTTTAGGAATAAAATCATATAATTAAATAAATTTAAGTTTTTAAGATATTTATTGACCTTATCACATAGTTTTAATCCCATTTTACCCATTTTACTCTTTACCAAGATGTTGGAATTTTATGATGGTTACCATTAATTGTTACTAAAATTCAAGTTGAACTCAATACAGAAATAAAATATATTTATCCGAAATATGGGATCAATTTTTTATAATAATAAATTTTTAGAATTGGTTAAAATTTCTTTAAATATATGCCTCAAAATGAAACAAAACACAGTTTTAAAAACAAAATAATCATTTTATGCATAAAATGATTTTATACCAAAATCATGTTTAAGGTTGATAACCATGGAATAAATTGGTTTATTTTCAAAAAAAATTGAATTATTTGTCTTTAAAACAAGTTAAAAATTTAAATGAACATTATGAAAAATTGATTAAAAGATAACATTCAATTTTTTGTTATTTGAATAAAAACACTACATATATTTCCAAAATGTAAGAGATAGATTTATAAGCTCAAATTTATATTTTTAAATAAATTATATTACTTCATAAATATATATTTTTTCTTTAAAAAGGAATCATAAACTTACAATTCATTCTTATTATAATGATATGGGACCCGCACTCCCAAATCCGGTGATAAAAACATAAGCTTTACATTTCTATATTTGATATTGATAAATGTGATACAATTTTACCTCCTCTAAAACATACAAAATCTGATGGATTTTTTGGATCATATACATACCTAAGGAAATTTTAGGTTTAGAGTTTTAGATAATTTGTAAAAAATATTAACAAAATGGATTCATAAACAAATAGCTGATAAATATCAACATTACCTCCAACTATACCAAACATTACATATTTCATGCTAATTCATCTAAGTCTCAATTAAAATTCAATAATTATGGAACCTTTCTAAACACAATTCATTTAGAATCATTCTTCATATCCTAGGGAAATAGAAATATAAAAAAGAGCAAGCTCAAATTCTTTGTAATTGTAAGCATGGGAGATATCAATAAATGATCATATGAAATCATAAGATAATAATAAGGGCATAATATCATGACCATAACATAAATGTTTTCTAAAAAATCTGATAAATATCATTAAAATGAGTTATGGCGTAAACTTTAACATTTCAAAAGATATAAATAATAAGATTTATAAATCATCATAAATAAATCATGAATCATATATTCATTTAATAATTATGTGTAGATTAATAATAAGTGTATAAACTATTTGAAATGTTAAGATTAATTACCCAGATCATCAGATCAAGTATCAACACCTATTTCCTGTATTAGATCAAGCACATCGACTTGTTTCCCATAAATTATCTAGCAATTCGCCTTGTTTCCTATAACAGATCAAGAACAAAAACTTGTTTCCCATGAATTTATCACGAGATAGAATACATCAACTAATGCATTGGAGGGAGATATAGTTTTGATTTATCACATAATGAAAAACTTATATTGTTTTCATACTATCACAATCCATTCATCATATTAGAACCCTGGAAATGAAATGGGTTCCATAAACATATTTTTATTATAAATATAAACCATCCAGAGAAAGAATAAGGATGGTATCCTTGGATTATATTCCCATTAAAGCTTAAATAACATCAAATTATGTCATTTTAAATGGGAAATTATTTTTAAATACCACTTCAAATAATTCTTGGGGAATACAACCTCTCTATTTTGAAGTCATTTTCTTTTTAAAAAGTTGTGCAATTAAAATGAAAACATTTTCTCTATAAAGAACAGTGTGAAATTTTAAAGGAAGATTGAAATAAAAAATTAGTCCTGATGGTAGGAACATAGTTAATTCCATATAATTTAAAAAACTTTAATTTTTTTCTTTGTTGAAAAATTCAGAAAGTAACTTGTCTGGAAAATGAAAATAAAATATCTTTCAATTTTTTATAAAAAGTAAAACATGAAGAAATATTATTTAAAAAAACCATAATATATTCATATAAATGTTCTCCAAATTTTTTTTAAGAGAATATGGTTATGGAATAAAAATATTCCCTAGTGGAAACTTAACTATAAACAATCTTACATATTGATGAGATTGTGAATGGAAACCCTTATTTCTTTGAAAACTTTTGAATTATAAGCCCCATGAATGAAATAATACTATACAAACATTGAAATACCTATAAAATTTCAAATAATAATTATAAAATATATTCAATGGTAGTATATACACCACACAAATGAAACAATTGATAAATATTAAATATCTCCCATGTGAATAAAATTGAGATGATAATCAACTAATTCGAGATTATTTTTCTTCAATAGTACTCTAAAATAATCTATAATAAATTTCAATATATTATAATTATATTAAAGATAAATTTTAATACATATAATATCATATATGATCCCTTTATTAAATTTCAACACACCCATTATCAATAATTTCTTATTAATTTTCTTATTTTTGGGTGTTAACTATTTCTTTTATCTTGAGTATTTCAGTTTTGATTTTCTAGTCCTTTGTTGAAACCCACTAAATGAGCACCATAAATTCAAGAATTGATGAAATTCATAAATCATGGGTATTAGTTTTCTGAAAAAAAAATTAAATAAGTATCATGAAATCCAAGAGGCTGAATCACATGGATCGTGTAACCTTTAGAGGGATACACGATCCCTTGACCCTAGGAAGCTCATGTGAATAGATCATGTACTGCACATGATATTCCTATGATCACATGTGTCCCATATAAAAACTCATCATGTTCCTATTAAGGTTTCCAAATAAGCATTGATGATAATGCAGGGGTGGCCTAATGAGATCCTTTGATCATGCGATGTACCATGCGACAGAGGCATGGAAATCATTCAAAGAACCATATAAAACAATGGAAAAAATGTGGAAGCTTCATGTGGTTGAGAGTTTCATTAATATTTTTGCAACGTGATTATGAGATTCATAAGACCACATGTATCCCCTTAGGAACATGTCGACCATGTCACATGAGATAAAATTTTCATTCCACCATCATCATGTAAAGGATGTCAAACATGTCAATACGATGCCCCTTCAGATCCACAGACTAGAATAGGGATTTTCCAGGACAATCCTCATAGAAAATCACAAGATCAATCATTTATCACCTAGTGCATCACATGCAAGAAGAGTAGATTTATGTGACAATGCTCGCACACCATCATGAGATCCTTTACTAATTATGAGATTCCATATTGGACAACCAATGGAAAAAACACATAGGAATTGGAAAATAGTAAAATAAAAATTAGAAAATGTGGAATCCTCTTGTAAGTTTAATATATATTTATTTTCATGTAAAGGGGGTTTTATTCCTCATTTTACCGTCAGTCATCACATGAAGACCCTTTGTCAAGACAGCATGATCTCAAGAGAGGGCCCTTGATAAGTCATATTTATATCATGAAAGGCCTATGAAAATCCATCTTAGTCTCATAGAGAACCCTAGAAAATTATTATTAGATTGCATGATAAACTTTTTGTAGGTGTCAAAATCTCGAAAATACTATTAGATATGTAAGATAAATGGTTAAAAGACCATTTGACATGTCCACATTATCACATAAACTCCATTTTATAATCCACGATTCCAATAAATATTGTAACGAAATAGTGTTCTTATATTCACGGAATGTCATGTGATGCCTTAAATGACCTATTATGGGATCATGTGAAGCGCATGATGTGATACTTGTAGGTTCTGGGTGCAGTAGAAGCGCGTTGGTGGGCGTACACAACTTTAATTTTAGCATTAACAATGATCAATCCGAGATCTGTCACGATAACAAAATGTTGGATCTTCAGAATGGAACGAAGAACAAAAAAGAAATAGGGGAGTCTCAGAACCATAAATAGGATCATCATATATTGGTTATAATTAATTTAATTAATTGACAAGAATTACCTTGATAAAATTGTTTCTTCTTTGATGTTTCCATTCACAATCGGATGTGATCCATCACTGCGTCGTAGAATACAAGTGTAGGATACCTCTAGCGGTGATCCACATGTGCTCCACATATCTTTGGACATCGCCAAAAGGATCTCACTATGATAGTGTGGAAGAGACTTATCTTGCGATGTACGCCTTCGATCACCTTGATCTGGTGGAGGTGGATCTCTCTATAATAGGTTAAGAGCGTTCTCTGTGGAAAAAGAATTATCTCTTGGCTTGAGAGCTTTTCCAAATCCATTGTGCACAACCATAAAAATGGCTATGTTAATGAGAAATGTATAATTGGGATTTTTAAATACATAGAATAATAAAATTAATTAATTACCTGAAACCATTTATTCATTTCATTTAATTATTAGTAATACCCCATGTCTAATAATAACAGTTGATTATTATTATTAACTGACATGCACCCAGAGAATTATACTTAATATTATTTCTCATAAAATCCCAGAAAAAATACATGGAGTGTATATTTAATATACACAGTGTGTAATTTTATTTTTCCATTTTTATTTATTTCCTCCACCAAATTTATTAGACAATGAATAATGGATAATTATTTCTAAAATAAATATCACAGCATTACTCAATAATAAAAATATTATTTCTCCCACAATATATTCTCTCAAATAACTAGTGTCAAAATAAATGTGATCAGGCATCCTTAAATAATTATTAAACCACAATAGAGAATAATATTTATTTAACTGAGATACTTGGACAAACTTAGTGTGTGACCCTATAGGCCTCTTTCTCAATGGCATTAGGCGAAGACTACCTATAGTCTAAGTTTAGTGTCTAGAAACACGCCAAGGAACCCATAGAGAAAGATTTTAAGGCTTTAATGATGTGTCACCACCTATGAATTCTTTCTGTGTAATATAATCCATTTGGCTCAATATCTCAAATCAAGCAGGTTGCATGCTAGTACCATCAACCCATGTGCTCGATTATTCTTTCTTTGACTTTCTAAAATTGAACTTTCCCATTCCTCACCATGGCCATGGATTTATTTAGGCTATGTCAATTCCATCAAAGGGCCTGAGATATCTACTTCTGTTATGGACCATAAGGGAAAAATCCTTTCTCGCATTATCTATTAATGTAGTATCACTCATGACACACCGAACGTATCCTACCTCGCTGTGAATAGTGTGTCATCACAGTTTTCGTCAATACATCTAAGTGTGCGAGTTGTAATACCCATTAACATTAATCTTAAAGTCTAAGGACCAATACACATGTCCGTATATAGAAACATCTAATGAAACTATGAAATGTGGATTTCTTATTGGCGGGTCTCATTCTCATAATACCCTCCTAGATATTACTAAGGGCTCACACCATGAGATGGTGCCTCAAAGTTTTATGATTCCCCACCCCTAATGGACTGTATTATTTGTGTCCTTAAAATAACATCATCTGGACATATAACATATATTCTAGAACAATGTTACAATACTTCCAGGTTCTCATCATAGCAGGGAACCACTATGACCCTTTAATGAAAAAACTATCCCTAGAACATTATCACATGCATTGTCATGCAGAAGAATAGTCAATATGTGATAAGGTATTTATTAATCAATAAAGTACAATGTAGTTGGTTCTAAGATGCCAATACCAATAGCCTCCCACTTAGACTAGATCCAACTGCTAACAACCTTTAACCCGCTGGCTCTCAAATGATATTCATGCTTCTGCTAAGATATGCCTTTAGTCATGGGGTCCGCCACGTTCTCTTCGATGGACACTCTGCTCACTACAACTTCACCCCTTTGATAGAAATCCCTCAAGAGGTGATACTTCTAGAGTATGTTCTTTTTCCTTCGATGCGACCTTGGTTCATTTGCAAGATCCACAGTTGCAGTATTATCACATTACAACGTGATAGGATCTTTACTTCTAGGCACCACATCAAGCTCCTGGACAAATCTCTGAATCCAGATGGATTTAATAGCTGTATTAGAAGCCGTTATATATTCAGACTCTACTATAGAATCGACAAAAACTAGATTCTTTGAACTCTTCTAGCTCACAAATCTTCCATTGAGACAGAAAACATATATAGGTCGAGGCTTCAGATCACTCTAATCTGTTTGAAAACCATCATCAGCATACCATCTGATGACAAACTCCTTGTATTCTCTATTGAGATATAAAACATATCCTTAGTTATTCTCAGATACTTAAGGATAGTCTTAACAGCAGTCCAATGCTGTTCTCCTAGATCTACTTGATATCTGCCTACCATGCTCAGTGCATAGGCAACATCAAACTAGGTAGATAACATAGAATACATGTTGGATCTTATAGCAGAAGCTTATGGGATCTTTCTCATTCTATCTTTCTCTTATTGTGTCTGAGGACACATTTTCTTAGAAAGATGTAGGACATGTGACAATGGAACCAATCCCCTCTTGGATTGTTTCATTATAAATATATTTATTATCTAGTCAATGTATGTACACTGACATAGTCCAAGAAGCCTCTTGGATCTATCACGAATGATCTTGATCCCCAGAATGTAGGCTGCTTCCCCTAATTACTTCATTGGGAAACATTTGTTCAACCAGTCCTTAACTAGCTATAAGACTGGTACATCATTTCCAACAATCAATATGTCATCAACATATACCACTAGGGTAACAATCGCATTCCCATTAAACCACTTATAAAAATATGGATCACATTCATTATTAATGAAATGAAATTCTTTTATGGCTTCATCAAATCAGATTTTCCACAACCTGGATGCTTGATTTAATCCATAAATGGATTTATACAACTTGAAAACCTTTTTGGCTTCACATGGTTTCACAAACACTTTTGGTTGTGTCATATAGACATTTTCTTAATGGTTCCCATTAAGGATTGCTATTTTGACATCCATCTATCAAATCTTGTAGTCATTGTAAGATTATATGCAATGTATGATTCTTATGGATTTAAACAATGAGACTAGAGAGAAGGTTTCATCATATTCAATTACTTAACGCTGTCTGAATCCTTTAGACACTATCCTTGCTTTATAGGTGCTAACATGACCTCCAATGTCCAGTTTTCTCTTGAACACCCATTTTCATCCAACAGGATTTACATCAACTGACTCATTGAACAGAACCCAAACTTGGTTCTGAAACATGGAATACATCTCATAATTCATATATTCTATCCATCTTGGAGCTTCTATGCTTTCTACTACTTTTTTATAGAATAGAGGTTCATCATTGTCCAACAATAATGATTCACCATCCTCAGTGACTAGGAAACCAAATCTCTCTAGTTCCCTTACCTGTCTTGAGCTCCTACGTAGTACTTGTGTTTATGGAACCTCTTCCACAGGGACCTTTGGAACTTGTTCCTATACCAACTCCTATTTATCTTGAGCATCAACTTCATCGAAGTCAATCTTGCTCCCACTATCCTTTTAAGGATGTTATCCCTCTCAAGAAAGACAGCTTGTCTGACGACATTCAATTTCTTTTCTAAAGGGTTATATAGGTAATATCCTTTCGTTTCCATGGGATATCCTATAATGATACACCTCATAAATAGGGTTCTAGTTTGTTTCATGATAAGGCCTTAACAAACACCGTGTATCCCCATACATGTGTGTGTGACAAAATGGGTTTCTTTCCATTCCATAACTCAGAGGTAGTTCTATTTTCCACCTTAGTTGGTAATCGGTTAAATGTTTATGCTGTAGTTTTTAATTCATATTCCCAAAAGGATAATGGAAGATCTATATGACTCATCATAAACCTCACCATGTACAAAAAGGTGCAGTTCCTCCTTTCAATAATAGCATTACACTACGGTGTATAAGGAGGAGTGAGCTGAGATACAATCCCAGACTCCCGTAGAAGATCGATGAACACTTGGTTCAGATATTCTCCACCTAGATCCAATCGAAGCTTCTATATATTCTTACCAAGCTTATTCTCTACTTCATTATTGAATTCCTTAAATTTATCTAAGGCTTCTGACTTATACCTCATTAATTATACATAGTGATATCTACTCAAATCATCAGTAAATGTAATGAAGTAAGAATATCCATCTCTAGATTCTACTGTAAATGGTCCACACAAATCCATGTGTACCAATCCTATAAGCTATGTGGCCCTTTCACCCTGTCCACTGAAAGGCGGATTGGTCATTTTACCTTATAAACAAGAATGAAATCTATCAAGTGGTTTTATCTTAGTAGAGTCTAAATAGCCATCTTGGAAGATCTTTGACAAGTGCTTCTCATTTACATGACCGAGATGGTGATGCCACAACATGGTGATGTATGGGTCATGTGAGTCTATTTCGTTATCGATTTCCAACACTTGGTTTTCATAATGTAATACATACAAACCATTATTTAAATGTGCCATACCATAACATGCATTGTTCTTATAAAAGAGTCAACCCTTATTTCCAAACATGAAAATAAATCCATCCATATACAAAAAGATATAGAAATTATGTTCTTGGTAACACTAGGCACATAATAACAGTTATGTAAAACCAAAGTCATCCCAGTCGACAATGAGATGTGGTAATCTCCAATGGCTAACACATCTAGCCTCGCGACATTGGCAGCTTGATAATCCACCTCTCCTCTGAAAATCTTTCTAAATCTACTTGGTTCTTGCATTTGAATACATATGTGAGCCCCAAAAACTATATCTAATACCCAATGTGTAGAAATTGAAATATTTCACTCAATAAAAAGAACACCTTTAGAATCCACGTGATTCTTGGTGTAGTTCCTATTCTAGTGGCCTTGGTTGACACATGAAAAACATACCGCCTCCCATTCCTGGCCCCGCCTCTAGATCTTCCCCTTATTGGAGGGACGACGCTTGGGGGATTCAAACCGTGTATAAGTCTTTGGACCCTTTGCCTTGATCTTCCTTTTATTACTCACCATAATAATTGCAGGTTTGTAACACCCCATGTCCTTATCTACCTGGTGAATTAAGGTCAGAAGTTCTGATAGACTATTCTCATTGTTTCTCATGTGGAAGATGACAATAAAGATAGATAAGGTCTTGGGTAGTGATGATAGGATGAGATCTGTACGCAACTCATCCATGAACATAATCCCTAAGATGTCCAGGTGTTCAATATAGCCAATGATCTTGACTACATGAGACCCAGCAGGCACAGAATCTCCATGTTTAGTTGTAAAAAAATCATTGGAGATCTCATATCTCTCATGTCTCACCATCTCTTGGTAGAGATCCTTATGGTGAGACATCATGTTATATGCTTCCATGTTTTCATGTTGCATCAAGAACTCATTAGAAATGGATGATAGTATGAAAAATTGGACATCTATGGCATCATCCATATGTTTCATATAGAGAGACAGTTCCTCATCACTGGCCTCTATTCTAGGTGCAACTAGAAAAGGCTCTTCCAGCACAAACAATTTCCTCTCGTTGCGAAGGATGAGGCGTAAATGCCTCTGCCACTCATGGAAATTGGTGCAAGTGAGAAGGTTTTCCTTCTCGAGTATGGTTCCCAATGTAATGTTTGAACTCATTTTTCTTGTTGTTTCTACAAATTAAGATGAGGAAAGGTTTAGTACTTTATTATGATAAAACCGAGGAAAACAAATAAATTAATACTTATTAGTCTCCCACTATTTTATCAAAATTCAATATCCATCACCATTAACTTTGGAATATTCAGTTGCCTACATATTCTAATGGAAAGGAACCTTATTTCCCTTCACATTACCCCAACTAGGGTTGGTCAAGAAACTTGAAGGATTTTGGGTAGGCATTTAAAATGCCAACTGCATTAACTCGCAGCTCCTTGATCCGCTGAGTGGACTCCCAAATCCTAAAATCCTTTTATTTTATATTTCCCCAACCTTTGCCTCTTGGTCTTAGCAAGTATTATTGTAGCAGTCAACCCTTGATGCAAACCAAGTCAAGTCAACCCAAAACCCTGAATTAGAATTCCCCAATAATTAAAAGCACCCCAACTAGGGTTGGTCAATCACTTTGAACTATGGTGTGATTCTAACCAAGATTATGGAAGGCTATACCAACTTAATATTTATTTGAGAGATTTTATCCTTATACATAAATTTGTATTTTATTATCATTGATTACATGATTTTTAATAATAAGTGGGATATAATTCAGTTATTAACCATGTCTAAGATAATATTTTATGCATAAGCCATTCTTATTTTAGTTCCATCTTGCATGATTGTTTAATTCATTAATTGTGTGATCGTGACAAAACACCCACCATAAATAAACCATGAAAATGGCAGAAATAAAATAAATGTTATGATCATTAGCATTTTCTATTTGTTAGTTAACTAGCAGTTGATAAACTAACCCATGAACTATGGGAGAAACACCTTGAACCTTTCGGGTTCATGTTTATAGCTTTCCACCTTTCCACCTTTGCATATCCTTGGATTGGTTTCACCTTGTCTCCTGAATTGAGCTACCTCCTCTAGCTTGGGATCTCCATCCATTACATATGCATTTATCTCTCACATAGGTGAGGGGTAAAAAAGGTTTTTACATAAAAGAAACCTTGGGCACGCATGCCCTACATATTAATGAGGAGAAGGCTCGCAGGACAACAAATTTAATTTAAATAAATCAATTAAAAGAAACCATTCACATACAAAGAGATTGGTCTAGCTCATGATCATCCATCCATGCAACGATATTTATGAATAAATAAAACTATCATTCAATTTTTTAATTATTCTTGTTTAAGATAAATCACGATTGAATCAATTAATTATATTTAATTAATTGATCTTTTTATCTTAAACACTTTTTCTGAATTTCCTTGAAATTCTCATCCATCATAATTTTAATAAAATAAATTCATTTAAAATTATATTTGTATGTAAATTGTACCTTAGAGGCAACCCCGTGAATTATTGTTCATAACTACCCAATGAGTAGAAATTAAAATTACAAAGATATTAAATTAAACATATATATATATAACACCTATCATGTGTTGTGCCTCGGATTTATACCTACACTATGGTACATGTATCAAGGGTTTGTGTAATATAATAATAAATTTTAATAAATCTTTGTAATTTGGATAAGTACACGACATTTAGTTTCGACTACCCGGCATGTACTTTTGTTCACCGTCCATCCGAAGTACATGCCTGGGGACATGGTGTGTAGATGTACTTTGGAAATTTTGGAGTACATGACGTGTTCAGTGGGACACACACTATGTAGTATCCGTGTTACATGGTTTCCAGTCGGGAAATCTGTGTATGAGGTACACGGTCCAACCATAGCTCGAAGGGACTACATGTCGTGTTCAGTAGACCACACGACATGTAATCCAGAAACTGTGTGCCACCTATTCTTGGTCAACACATGGTGTCATTTATGACATAGGAATACACAAACACATGCCCTGATTTGGCAGACCAGTCCGATGCATTGAACCTAGACTACACGTCGTGTACTTCCGAATACACGCCGTGTATTATAGTGTAGTATGTAAAGGAACATTTGTCACCTCTAGATGAGATCCTCTATTTTATTTTAATCAAAATTAAAAGAAAAAATCTTTTCTATAAGGTGAATGAGAAATGTGAGAGGAGGAACAAATCTTTAGATCATATTTTAAAAAACGATTAACATGAATTTAAACAACTAAATTATTAAATGCGTAAATCACCAATGAAAAACATAAATTATTATATCCAATGATATTAACCCCTTTGATACCACTTTTAGGTTCCGGGTGTCACGGAAGTGCATTGTTGGGTGTACCAAACTTTAATTTTAGCATTAACAACGACCAATCCAAGATCTGTCATGATAATAAAACACCTGATCTTCGGAATAGAACTATAAATGAAAATCAAAGTGGGGAGTCCTGGAACAATAAATAGGATCATCATATGTTGGTTATAATTAATTTAATTTTTTTATAAGAATTACCATGATGGAATTCATTCTTAGTTTATGTTTTTGGTCACGATCTGATGTGATATTTCTTTGCGTAGTAGAATCCAAATGTAGGATTCCACTAGTGGCGATCCATACGTGCTCCACGTATATCTAGACGTCACCGAAAGGGATGTTTGGGTGCTAGTACGGAAGATCATTCGCTTGCAATGTCCACCTTCGATCGCCTTGATCCGGTGCAGGTGGATATCTCCCTCGTAGCTTCAGAGCGTTCTCTGTGGAAAAATAATTCTCTTTTAGCTTGAGAGCTTTTCCAAATCCATTGTGAAAACCACAAAAAAAATGACTAGGATAATGAGAAATATATAATTGGGATTTTTAATTACATAGAATAATAATGTTAATTAATTACCCTAAAAAATTTATTCATTTTATTTAATTCTTAGCAATACCCCATGTCTTATAATAACAATTGACTATTATTATTAGTTGACATGCACCCAACGAATTAAACATAATATTATTTAGTTAAATAAATATTATTATTTCTCATAAATTTCCAGAAAAAATACACAGTGTGTATATTTAATATACACAACATGTACTTTTATTTTTCTATTTTTATTTATTTCCTCCACCATATTTACTAGACCTTCAATAATGGATATTTATTTCTAAAATAAATATCACTGCATTACTCACTAATAAATATATTATTTTTCCCACAATATATTCTCTTGAATAACTAGTGTCGAAATAAATACGATCAGGAATCATAAATAATTATTAAACCACAATCGTGAATAATATTTATTTAACTTTTCAAATAAATATTTAACTAAGATACTTGGACACACATAGTGTGTACCCCTCTAGGCATCTTTCTCAATGGCATTAGGCAGAGCGTGCATAAAGTCCAAGGTTAGTGTCTAGAAACACGCTAAGGCACCCATATAAAAATAAGTTAACTCTGCAATGACGTTTCACCTCCTACGAACACTTACTCTGTAATATAATCCCTTTTTCTTGATATCTCGAATCAAGCGGGTTGCATGCTAGTGCCATCAACCCATCTGCTCGATTATTATTTCTTTGACTTTCCAAAATTGAACATCCCCATTCCTCACTATGTCCATGTATTAATTTAGGATATATAAATTCCATCAAAGGGCCTGTGATATATACTTCTATTATGGGATAAAAGGAACAAATCCTTTCTCACAGTATATTTTAATGTAGTATCACTCATGACGCACCCAACGTATCCTACCTCACTAAGAATAGTGTGTCATCACAGTTTTCATAAATATATCGAAGTGTGTGAGTTGTAATACCCATTAATAGTAATCTTAATGTCTAAATACCAATACACACGTCTGCAGATAAGAACATCCAATGAAACTATGAAATGTGGATTTCCTACTGGCGGGTCTCGGTCACATAACATCCTCCTGGATATTACCAAGGGAATAAAACATAAGAAGGTGCCTCAAAGTTTTATGAGTCCTCACTCCAAATGGATTGTATTATTTGTGTCCCCCATATAACATCTTCCGGCCATAGAACATATATTCAAGGATAGTGTTATAGCACTTCTAGGTTCTCATCATAGTAGGGATCCTCTATGACCCTTTATTGAAACAGTTATCCTTAGCACATTATCACATGCATTTTCATGCAGAAGAAAAATCAAGATTTGATAAGGTATTTATTAATGAATAATGTACAAAGTAGTTGGTTCTAGGCCACCAACTCCAACAATACTCCATCCACCGACCCCAAACAATATCTAAGAGTTATCCTCGATTAAAGGAGGTGTATAAACACATTGGGGAGGCCTATATAATACCCCATCATCACAAAAAAAAAACTCACAAAGATTATAAGATACATGATATATACCGATGAGAGTGCAGAAGAGTGGACTTTTCGGAGTTGAAATACTTATCATCTAAAGGGTCTTATACCAAGAAAAAGATGGGTAATAGACTAAGGGATCATGTGTCTTGAGTATGTATTTATCCTAATAATAAAATATATCACAAAAATTAAAAAAATCATTCTATTCAGATTAAGTGAAGAAGTTTCTGCTTGTTGACTTGGTCATCAATGTTTAAACAAGTGAATTCTTGACAAACCTTGGGGAATATTTGAAATAAATAAATAAAGTGTTGGAATAATTAAGTTAAGTCATAATGAAAATCAAATCACCTATCTAGATCATTATGGGACACCAATTCATGTCACCTAAATATTATGATGTCCTCTGGACATGTTTCCAAAGTCAAGTGGTAGAATAATGACATGTCACCCAAGCCTTGAAAATTCCATCATACTTGTTGCCCAAGTAATAAAATGACACCAGGACATATAACTCTAGTCTTTTGATTCCCTCAATAAATGTCTCCAAAGTCATGGAGCCGAACCGAGACATGTCACCCATGTCTTATGAAGTCCTCTAGATATGTATCCAAAGTCATGCAGCAGCACCAAGACATGTCACCCATGTCTTGTGAATTCCTCTGGACATGTCGACTAAGTCACAAGACAACACTAGGATATGTCACCTATGTCTTTTGAAACCCTATGAACTTGTAAACCAAATCTTGATAATTCCTATGGACATGCCAAACAAGTACTATGAGTCCCTCCAAACATGTCACTAATGTTATGTGATGTCCTCCAAACATGTCATCTGAGACACGCGACAGTCCCCTAGACGTGTTAGTAAGATCATGCCATAGAACTCCAATGTGTCTGCTTTAATCATGTGAAGCACCATGAGAAATATCTAGAAATTTTAGATACAAAATCAAAATATGTCGGGTAGAATATCATGAAATGTTAGATAGACAACCAAGGTTTTCAAGATAGACAATCCAGAAAATTCAGGAATAGACCCTTCGACATGTGAAACATGACACGTAGACACCCCAAGACAAGATAAAATTTTCTATTAAGGAATATTTTGACATGTAGTGAATTAAAATATAAGGAAATTGATTACTATTATAAACATGGTATTTATAATTCCATCATAATGCCCGATCTCCAAAACAGTCATCCACCTTGATGTATGTCCCTCTATATTTCAAACACTCTAACCTATGTGACTGGAACTGTCCAGTGGGATTATAATTCTTTATCATCCATTAGAAAATTTAGAAAATTATTCGAACTATGAGGACTAAAATTCTTGCTATAAATAGGATACATGATACAACTTCTAATGTCCCGATCTTCAAATGGGAATTCACATCTGTGTAAGTCCCTCTATATCTTAGACACTCTAACTCATGGGACCTGAACTCTCTCATGGGATTATCATTATTCCTCATCCATCAATTTATTGAGAAGATTTACTAAACTATGAAAACTATTATTCATATACAAATAGAATTTGTAGGATTCCTTTTTAAGGTCTGATCTCCATATTGAAGACCTTATACAGGATACCCCAGTGCATAAGTATTGAGTCGATATGAAATGAGACTGATCACATTTTATCCCTTGTTTCTCACACCGAGCATGGATCATATGGGATTAGGGATTTTCAATGATCCTATCATTCACATAATACCTTTTCCCACTATAGGGAAGCCTGAGTGTGTCATACCCATTCAGTGGTATAATATGACTTCCCTCATATAAGGGAATGCATCTTAGGGTAAGACCCCAATGATAAATAAAATCATGATGACTCTAAAACTGATTATTAATAGGATATGTTGGATTCCTTCATAACGATCGAGATCTACACATGGTGCCTAATTTACATTATATATGTCTATTATTCATGACATAAACATGCATGGTTTAAAAAAGTAAAAGGATTTTGATTCCTATTATAAATAGGTTATGTAGGACACCTCATAATGGTGTTGTCACATCCTCAAAATATCAATCAGCTACCTAGATGGAAGAAAACAACCCAGTGTATCATTATATCACTTTAATATATAAGAAGAGAAACATTTCAAATAAATAATGGGAAATATATGCGGAACCTTAGATACAAACAAAAGGTTAAATTAATAGAACCCCCATAAAACAATGAAGGACACAACTCCCGATTATATTTATAGGGTAAATGGATTTTTATTGGTATTAGGAAGTGATTTTTGAACCTATCTTAAATCTATAAGAGATTCCCAAAATATGCATCAATCCCCCCAAAAATGGTGTGATAGGCCTGACCTTCCATCATCATGGGCAATGTGAGTTTCTAATTTCCTTTAGGTCTAAAACCCCACATGACTACTTTCCTTTAGAAAGAATGTTTATACCATGTTATGGATGTGGGAGCCTTTGGAAGTTTCTATGAAATAAAAATGGTGATATGAGAGTGAATGATTTTGAAACCACAGTTGAACCCCCAAAATCACATTAAAAAATAAATAAAAAATCTTAAACCCAATCTAAATGAATGTAATGATATATTAATTTAATCATTATGGACTTTGGGGAAATTTTCTCCTAAACTCAGGAAAACCACACATTTCTATGTGAATGAAATTTAGTGAACGCGACATTAATATCTAAAATACAAAATAGCAAGTTTACCATGCGTTAATTTATTTCATTTTGTGAAAATGGTTTTCTTAACATGAAATCTTACTCAACTAGGGTTCCCATGAAATAATCCAATTCTCACTATGAAATGTCCAAACGAGAAAAAAATGAAAAAAATGGGTATAAGAAAGGAATTGTTTTACCTATGTGTATATGATAGAGCGTGTTTCACACTTGTGATGATGCATTGATCAGTGAAATTTTTCCTTATATTCTTTGTGACACAAGATATTTATCTCTCAAACCCAAGATCATGTCTTCATCGACTTAGTATTTTGGAATATCATCTATGGATGCAACCCCTGCAGGTCATAGAATAACCTCGCCCACCCAACACCTTCAGATTTAGGTGGAGAATGGAATTATTTAGAAATACCATCAAAATGGTATGATCCCAACCCTGAAGGCTTAATGAAAGGGTCTCTATATGCTAAAGATAATGAGTTGTCCACATACAAAGGAAGATACAGTGAAAACAGTGTCACTTGTTTCCACAACCAATTTCTTTATAAGATTATCCTCAGAGCATATAAATAAACACCATCTATATCTAAGAAAGGTGGCCCAAGGAGTTGACATCGAATATATTTTGGTTCATGAGCCACTCAATAGGGATTTAGTCCATAACCATCACCAATGTCATCCCATAGGTGCCCCTATTAACCTAATGAGGGAACGACCATACATATTAAAACACTGGATACTAAGGCATTGGTACCAAAAAATCTTGAGTGTGGAATGATGTTGATAAATTGGAGTGGGCTCATATTCTCTATTACTTTGAAGAACCCCACTGACATATTCTAACCATAGATAGTGGGAAGGCTCATATCCCAACCCCCATGGATCAAGTCACCATGTGTATTCCTAAAACAAGCATTGGGGAGGGTCATATCCATTCCCCCATGCATGAATCCCCTCAACATGTTCTGACGGAACATGGAGGAAAGGAGTGGGATTATATCAACACTTCAATAAAATATTTCTACCAACAATTATTAGAGAATAAAAATATTAGGGCGTTCATTTATATGCACACTTTGATAAAGAGTCCCTATAGTCTAGAAATAGCTGAAAATACCCACCGAAATATTCCAGAACTAATACAAATAAAAGGACAGACACATATTCCAATATTGATAGCCAGGGTAACATGTAACCATGATTAGTATGAGTAGGTGGATACCCTTAAGAAATCATACTTTATTTTTCCTATATAAAGGACTATCATCTTATTATGGTAAAAGATCATGCACAAGAGCAATTTCATATTCCCTCTCCAATCGTGGATCACCAAATAAGAGTGTATCATGCCTCAGGAAAGGTGAAAATTTCTATTAAAAATGATTTTTCATATTCCAAAGCTACATGACTAGGGTCATATTCTTGTTCCGATGGTGGATCACCAAGTGAGACCAAGAAATACATTGGTATATGATCATATTCTTATTGAAAAAGTCATTCGGTACATTCCAAAAGAACAGGTCTGGGATCATATACCCATTTTAACAGGGGATCACCAAGTGAGATTGGAACATGTCTCTTGACAGACTCATATTACTGTCAATGAAGATACTCAACATACTTTAATTGCTCATGAAAGCAATGCTCATATCCCTTCTACCGCTTAAGAATTATTGGACTGACATACTTTAAAATCCATAGAGGAGGAGTCTCGTGTCCTTTATCCCATACCAAAGGTCCATTGAAACATTATGACGGGGAATGAATTTTTGAACCGGGTTCATATCCTTTATTCATCCATGGTTGACCAGAAAATTATGGATAGCACCCACATGCAAGCTCATATTCCTACCATTAGAGAAAATGATCACAAGAAAACTATAGATTATTCTTCATTGTGGGATTATAATACCCAAACACCTAATAGTTTTCAACATATTCTAGAAGCCATCATGTACTAGGATCATATACCTACTGAACCCCAAAAGGGAAGTTGGAATATTCCTACCACGACAAAGAATTTGGCTCATATCCTTGATCTTTTCAATTCTAGTGTCCTTGATACAGTTTAATGCATTTTTGCAACTCCTCAAGGATCCATTGACTATTCAACCAAATAAAAAGGAAACAATTATCTTGATAGTCCTCCTCATGGTAGGGTAGTTATGGAGCATAGATACTTTAATTATGTTATCCTCTTTGGTAAAACTCTCTATGGATATTTCTCCCTCAGAGAAGGAAATGTCCCCTTTCCCCAACAAATATGTATAGAGTGGTGCTCAAATCACAAAATCCTTTATATAGAGAGGATCTCAAAACATTAATGGTATCCATATATAGCTCCCTATCAATTATCAGTATCAGTTCACCACAGTCAGTATGCAACCCAAGGAAGTGAACTCCGTTGTCTGACTAGGTGGAGGAAAATAAATATAATGATGAGGAAGATGAAATGGATATATGTAGAGATTTATCCAGAAAAACCCCCCCAACCATGTTTTAGCCTCTCACCACTTCTTATTATGAGATCCTAGATGATATAAAGAATGAGTGCGTGGCGTACCTATGAAAAAATATAGGGGAAACACATTAGCGGCTATGTGAAAGACACCTACCTTATCCGAGATATTATGATTAGATTTAGACCATACATATACTCTATTGTAAAATTGACATGGCTGCTATCTCCATGGATTGGGACCTAATATCATAAAATCACAATGTCAGTATACAATAGTCTTTCCTCTATTCCATCAGAACACTTCGAAAAATAATTGTTGAAGCATCTTATGTATCAATATCATAGTATGTGAAATGTATAAGGAATTTATCTTCATCGCATCCCTAGAAAAATAGAATTCCATAGATATGGAATCCTATAATTTCATATGCACCAGAAATATTAGGGGACTAGGTAACACATAATCCAGTTGTTCAATAAAATGTAATACCCCTGCATTAATGATGGAAATACATCATGATCATAGGGATAGGGAATCCAAAATATTTTTAAGTATCCCCCCTCAAGTAATGGGAATGAATTTCAGACACAAAAGATGAAGTTTTGTTTTACATAACAACTTACAATAGAAAATATCTCCCATTTATTGAAATTGGGTTCCTAGACCAAAATTTTGATGTAGATTGATTACGACAACATATATACAGTTATATATATATATATATATATATATATATATATATTCTTATCTTTCCATAATTTAGTTGAAACTTTTTCATCCTCAATATTTATGGTAATGTCCTTAGATTACTTTTCATATCAAAGGGTAATAGTATATCCCATGCTATAATGAGAACTTAGAGATACTTTGATGGTAATACTAAAGTAATTTCATATGGTCGAAATACATCATATTGATAGGATACTGATGATGTGCGACTCTTAGGTGCTGGGGGCTCATAAGCATCGAGACTTATTTTCATGAAGATCTTACATGGTGATCTATCATAGTTGACATCATGATGATAGACCCGCCAGTAGGAACACCACATGTTTTTGGTTTCATTAGTTGTTCCTATCTACATACATGTGTTTTGGTCTCCAGACATGAGATAATTATTGAAGTGTTCCATTTTATCACATACTTTGATGCAAAGTGAAAACTATAGCAATGAAGCCAGGGAGAGGTAGTTTGTGTTAGGTACGTCGTTGGTGGTGTGACATTGATTGAATGATTAAGATATGATTTGTGGCTTCTAAACTGACGAAGAGATATATTTATCTCGATTGATCAAGATGGTAGTAATTTAATAAATCAATGGAAATAGTAGTTGAAGGTAAGTCTGTGCGGTTAGATCAAAAAATATTATTGTAAGAAAAGGATGATGGAACAAGTGTGCATCCTACTTCATGAGATATAGTATGACAAAGAGATTATATTACATAGTGTGTGTTCGTAGGCTGGATGATATTTCTATGAATTTTACTTATCTCTTTAGGGTCCTTGATGGGTTTCTAGATGTCACTCTTGGTATGTGAATATTATTCACTGCTATTGAGATAAAGTCCTAGAGGGTAACACACAATAGTGCATTCGAGAATTTGACCTATTCTGTTGAATTGGAATATAATACATGGTGGGCCCCACTATAGAGTCCTAAAGTAATCCATGTTCTATAGATCACCAATAAATAAATTATTATTAAAGTAAAGCATAGTCATATTGAATTTATTTGTTACATGTATTCACAGGTGATTTAAGTAAATACAATGATTAATATTATATGAACAAATATTAATATAATATTCCTAGTTCATTTAATATTATGAGGTGTTACAAGTTGAGTTAATGGCTCAGGATTATCATGTAATATATTTAATATATGGTATAGTTATGTGATAAAATATATATAATATTTATGATTTAGTTTATTTAGAAAACATTAATTATTTATGACACTTATTCAATGAAATTTTATTACACGGGGGATGAGAAACCTAAATAGTTATTTTGAATATCCACTATATATGTAGAGATAAGCTCTTCCTGGATGAGTATTCACTCTATTGGATATGAGAGATTCTCTCCCCCATGATTTATTTGAGAGATAATTTCTCAAATCAAGTGAAAGATCCATGTTTTTTTCATGGGTCGAAGATAGAGGATCATAGTGATCATCACTCTATCCCAGTGATTTTTAGAGCCCCGTGCTAGCACTCAAATCCAATGAAAAGAATGCATGCAGATTCAAGAGGCATGTCTGGATGATCTAGAGCTATTCAATATCAGATCCTTCATATAATATATAATAGAAACATTCCACATACTTGTGCACATAAAATCATAACAAGGTATTCTTTTATTTTGTTTTCATGATCTAATAAAATAATAAATGATCCTAAGACAGTACTAGGGCTCGATCGCCTAAGAGGAGGATACTTCATTACTCCAGTGATGAAATTTTTTATATTATCATCCCATAGGCTACTGCTATGTGTCCCAGTACCTTTAATTGGTATCAAAGGGACACATAATTTTTATGAGTCAAGATAAATTAAATTTATTTTAATTTTAAGTAGAGGATGATAAAATGGTTCGGAGGTATTCAACTGTGCATCAATCCGATTTCGATGGAAAGGTTACAGACATCAAGAAAAACAATTATAGATCCCCATGGCAGTTCTTCATTTTAGGATTCTGGGATTTTAAGACTTTGGAAGAACATTATATAATCATTTTTGAATATATTCATGAAATTATCGCAAATTTTATCCATGAAAGAATTGAAATCCTGTCATTGGGTTTATTACATCCATTGACTCGGTTTTTCACCAGCAAGAATAAAAAATTATCTTTTAAGACTATCCTTAGGCTGTGGAAATTTTATCTGGGCGTGATTTTTTTAAGGAAAAAAATTAGGTGCTTTTTAATGCCAACTTGAATGACAAAAAAAGGAACTCATTATCGTCTTTAATGCCACAAAATAATAGATCTTCCAGTAACGCGCTGAGATGATGATATGTGGTATTTTTTTTCCAAATGGAACGATCGGTTAAGGGAACAAAATGATGGGTAAATTGATATTGTGAAAAAAAATATTGTGGGAGATGATATGCCTCTCACCAATCAATGAAATTTCCTATTTTCAGTTCATAATATTATATTATATATTAAACAAATAATAAGAATTGGGATATATGTTAAACTGAAGATATTTTTAAATGAAATTATATTTTTCCTATATAAAAACAATATTAGGAACTTCTTAAAATTAACTAAATAAAGTCAACATATTTTAGTTAATATTTTTAAGTGTGTGAATTTTTTAAAAACATGTTAAATATCAATGATATAATTATATTTTAAAACAAATCATATTTATAATCAAATGATTTTTTTGTTTAAAAAACTACATTACATTTAAAAAAAAGAACTATAAAGTATGAGATAAAGATATATTTTTAATCATTTATCAGAAAATTAATCAATTTTATTTGATATCATTAATGTCGTTATTTATTTTAAATATGTAAAATAATATTGAGTTTATTGTATTGTAAATAAAATTATTGTTGTACATGAAATGATTCTTTTTGTGTAAAATTTTTTTTATAACATTTACAAAACACAATAATTTATCTTTAAAAAATAGTTTTTTAATTATTTGATTAAAATTAATAAATTTTCTTTAATATTTTTAATGTCATGAAATTTTATTAAACGTATAGGAATTATTTGTTTTTTATGTTCCAATGAAACTTATTCTAAATCAATTTATAATTGCTATTAGTATAGAGGTTGAATAAAATACATTACATATATAATATATAATTGAATTTAATATAAATATGTTTAATAAAAATTAATTTTTATTAATATATTATATAGTTTTATGAATATATACTTTTGTTGTATTGTCGAACATCCATTGAAACTTAATAAGGAAATTCCACTGGAACCTTCATTAGAACCTCCATTGGAACCTCTATTGGAACATCCACTGGAACCTCCACTAGAATGTCCACTGGAACCTCCACTGAAACCTCCACCGGAAACTATACTATAATATTTACTAGAACTTCCACTGGAACCTAGAACCTCCACTGAAACATCCATTGGCACCTCCACTGAAACATCCACCAGAACCTCCACTAGAATGTCCACTAGAACCTCCTCTAAAACCTCCACTGGAACCTCCACTACAACGCCCTCTTAATAGATTTATAATTTTTATTATTATCAATGTTGAATTAAATATATTACATATATTATATATAATTGCATTTAATATAAATATGTTTATTAAAATTTAATTTTTATTAATATATTCTATAGTTTTATAAATATATACTTTTCTTTTATTGTGGAACATCTATTGAAACTTCAATTGGAAATTCCACTGCAACCTCCGCTGGAGCATCCATGGGAACCTCCACTGGAACCTCCATAGGAAAATCCACAAGAAGTTCCACTGGAACTTGGAACCTCCACCGAAGCCTCCATTGGAACCTCCACTAGAACCTCCACTGGAACCTCCACTAGAACTGGAACCTCTACTGGAACCTCCACTAGAACCTCCACTGGAACCATTACTGGAACCTTTACTGGAACCTCCAATAGATCTTCCTCTTAATATATTTATAATAGTTATTTGTATAGATGATGAATTAAATATATTACATATATTACATATAATTTCATTTAATAAAAATATGTTTTTTAAAATTTAATTTTTATTAATATATTCTATAGTTTTATAAATATATAATTTTGTTGTATTGTGGAAGATCCATTAGAACATCAATTTGAAATTCCACTAAAACCTGCACTAGAACTTCCACTGGAACCTCCACTGAAACTTCCACCGAAACCTCCACTCGAACGTCCACTGGAACCTCCACTAGAAATTCTACTGGAATGTCCACTAGAACGTCTACTGGAACGTCTACTGGAGTTCCATTGGAACCTGAAACCTCCACTAGAACCTCCACTAGAACCTGCACTGAAACCTCCACTAGAACCACCACTAGAACGTCCACTAGAACTAGAAAATCCACTGAAACCATCACTGGAACTGCCACTGGAACCTCCACTAGAACTTCTTAAATATGAACATTTTATTTACATTTTTATTTATGTATTATATATATTTTTAAATGGTAAATTATATTATTTTTATAAAATTTATGTAAAAAATTTAATACTTATTATATGTAATTTCATTTAATATAAATACATTCATTAAATTTTAATTTACATTTTAACCTATTTTTTTATTTTTTTGTTTTTTATAATGAAAATTATTCATTGACATTTTCCTGATTAAATACAAATGTGATTTTTTCTTGAAATTGGTATTTTTAATTTTTAGTTCCATTAGAAAATATATTCTCATTATGATTTTAGAAGATTACATCATAAAAATGGTTATACATTTATAAAATAACGAGTAACTCTTTATTTGAGAAAATTTTATTATTTCGAAACAATATTTTTATTTAACTTTTAAATATAATAATGTTTTGTTACATTTTTCTAAGTACATATTTTTAATTTCTTTCATAAAAAATATTTTTTAAACTTCTAAAGATTAATAGTTGTTTATAATATTATTTAAGAAATACAACATTGATATATTTTAAAAAATAACAATTTATATGAAATTTATATTTTTAAGTTTTATAAATTTTTTATAAATTGATACATTTGAAATAGTAATTTATATCAATGTTTTTTATATCTAATTTTTGGTTTTTATATGTTTATGTTTTGTATCAATGCTTTTTTTACTTTTTTATATCAACGTTTTTTATATGTTATTATTATTATTTTTGTAATTACTATAGTTTTATAAAATTTTAAATAACATTTTATCATTCAGTGTTTTTTTTTTGATATGTTTTTTTAATGTTTTAATTTGTTTTTATGATGTATTATAGCTGTATGGTGGTAATAATAGCAGAGGGAAAAAAGAGATTTTAGTAAAAATTCGCACGTCATTTTTGTTATTGAATTTCAATCCAACGACCACTTTTTTTTGACAAACGTAATTTTATCTCGAGTAAAATCGATATTGGTTAGGGTATTAATGACTAAGGTGGTCCAAAAAAGAGGTAGGATTGTGACTTTCTGGTTCTTCCTCACTCCTATTCGTGGACGACCCCTCCACCCTGGATGGACCCTTGTATGCAGGTTCCCCATGGGCACCCCTCCCTCTTGATCGAAACTTGCTGGTGGCCTCCCTAACTTATTCTATGAACGTTGTTTCCATTCCACCGTGAGGACAATCTAGGTCACCATGATCCCTAATTGGCTCCCTCCTATCATGAAGGCCAAACCCGACGACCCCCTCTCCTTCACCGAGTCACGAGGAGAACCCTAATTCATCGGCGACTGCTAGTGTCGATCCGAGGACGAACCATCACACATCTCTGTAGGATGCCACTTCTTTTACGATATGGGATAACCATCCATCGATGCCTCTTCTATGGGATGCCACCTTTACCCAGATCCCAGTCACTGCCGATTCCGGATGACCTCCACAGGATGTTGCTGTTGACCAGGCTGGCCCATCGTAGTGTCTACCTTTGACATCCACCACAAATCATGGATCTGGCCACCCAAATCGGTCCCTCGACTATGCCACACCTATGCTCGGCCACCTATTCCAGGAAAGCACATCCGTGCCCTCTCACTGACCTAGATACCCTGCTCCTCCTATGTATATCCTCACCCCCTCAGTAGCTCATTCCACCTCCACCAGTCTGTGTCTAACCACATTGAGCAGAGACAACCATTAGGTCGAGCTCGCCCCATCATCATCCGTAGCTGAGCCGACTCGGTGTGATTTATTCTTTGCGATGTTCATGGGTCTAACCAGACTCAATGTGTGATTTTTTTTCATTTAATTTTGAGAAAAATTGAAAATACCACTAGGGTAAAAAAATTTATTTTTTTATCTCCCAAAGGCGGCACCTGGTATGCCGCCTTTTGGGGGTTTTCCACCCAGGGCATGGCGGCACATGGTGTGCCGCCTTTGCCCAAAAATTAACTGCAATGGTGGCACATCCGGTGCCGCCTTTACAGAAATATACTTTTTTTAAAATTTATATGTTATGTTTTGTTTTGTTATATATATATATATATATAAAACAAAACTTTTCAGTAGAATTTTTCTACTATTTAATGTCCCTTGGTTCTGCCATTACAACAGTCTGGATTCTGAATGATACACGCACCCAGGAATCCCTTTTATAAGGGGGTTTTCCCTGAAAACCATAATTCATTTCCGATTTGGGATTCTGGTTCTCCTTTTCCTGCGCAAAACTTTCGGCATTTCCGATGTGCGATTCTATTTCAAGTACACGACTTTGAAAGACTATAAAACATAAACTATAAGACCAATATAAATGAAACTTTAAACACTGAATAAACATATAAGAAATAGTTAAAAAAAATATTTTCATACAAAATGTTGATACAAATTAATTTAAAAGATTTCAAAACCACCTTATTGAAACATAAACATATTTCAAGTACGTGACTTCGAAATCCTATAAAATATAATCTATAAGACCAATATAAATGAAACATTAAAAACTGATTAAAGACATAATAAATAGTTAAAAAAACAATTTCATAAAAAAATTTGATAAAAAATAATTTATAAGCTTTCAAAACCACCTACATGAAACTTAAACATATTTCAAGTACGCGACTTTGAAAACCAATAAAATATAAACTATAAGGACAATATAAATGAAACATTAAAAATTGATTAAACATATAATAAATAGTTGAAAACAACAAAAAATTGTAAAAAATATCCATGAAAAATAATTTATAAGCTTTCAAAACCTCCTTCTTGAAACTGAAAAATGTTTCAAGTACACGCCTTTGAAAAACTAAAAAATTTAAATTATAAGACCAATATAAATGAAACTTTAAACAATGATTAAACATATACGAAATAGTTGAAAATAAAAATAACTTCCTAAAAAACTTCGACGAAAAATAATTTATAAGATTTCAAAACCGTCTATTTGAATCTTAAACAGTTTTAAGTACGCGAATTTGAAAGAATATAAAACATAAAATATATGAGTAATATAATTGAAACCTAAAACGTTGATTAAACAAATAATAAATAGTTAATAAATAATTAGTTAATTAGTAATATAATTATTAATTATATAATAGTTGATTAGTAATATAATTATTATTAAATAATTTTCATCAACATTTTTTAGGAAATTCCATTTATTTTCAATTATTTTTATATGTTTAATAAATGTTTAAAGTTTCATTTATATTGGTGTTATATTTTATATTTTATAGTCTTTTGAATTCACAAACTTGAAACAAAATCCCACATCGGAAATGCAGAATGTACTACGTAGGAAAGGGAGAACCTGAATCCCACAACAAAAGTGCAGAATGATTTCTAGGGAAAGAAATCTTAATTATTAATATAATTATTAATTATATAATAGTTAATTAGTTCATTATAATATAATTGTTAATTATAATTATTCATTATAATTATTAATTTTTAATTATTAATAATTAATTATAAAAAAATTAGTTAGTTAATTAGTAATATTATTATTAATTATATAATAATTAATTAGTAATATAATTATTACATATATAATAATTATTTAGTTAATTAGTAATATAATTAATAATTATAAGTAATTAATTAGTAATTATTAATTATTAATTATTAATTAGTTAATTAGTAATATAAATATTCATTATAATTATTCATTATAATTATTAATTAGTAATTAATAATTATTAATAAGTAATTATTAATTATAAATTTGTTAATTAGTAATATAAATATTAAATATAAATATTAATTAAATTATTAATTGTTAATTATTAATTATTACTCAATAATTATTATTTATAAAATAATTATTTAGTTAATTATAAATATAACTATAAATTATATAATAATTAATTAGTTTATTAATAATATAATTATAGTCTTTCAAAGTCACGCACTGGAATCATTTTTATGTTTCAAGTAGATGGTTTTGAAAGCTTATAAATTATTTTTCAACAACATTTTTTATGAAATTTTTTTGTTTTTAACTATTTATTATTTTTTAAACTAATGATTAATGTTTCAATTATATTCGTTTTATAGTTTATATTTTATAGTCTTTCAAATTCGCATACTTGAAACTTTTTTAAGTTTCAAGATGGTGCTTTTGAAAGCATATATATTTTTTATAATCAACCATTTGGATGAAATTATTTTTGTTTTCAACTATTTATTATATGTTTAATCAATGTTTAATGTTTCATTTATATTGGTCTTATAGTTTATGTTTTATAGTATTTCAAAGTCGCATACTTGAAACATTTTTACGTTTCAAGTACGCAGTTTTGAAAGCTTATAGATTAATTTTCATCAATATTTTTTAGGAACTTCATTTGGTTTTGTATTATTCTATATATGTTTAATCAGTGCTTAATATTTCATTTATGTTGGTCTTATATTTTATGTTTTATAGTCTTTCAAATTTGTGTACTTGGAACATTTTTAATTTTCAAGTAGATGATTTAGAAAGATTATAAATTGATTTTTATGGACATTTTTAGGATTTTTTTTTGTTTTCAAATATTTCTTATATGTTTAATCAATGTATAAAGTTTCATTTCTATTGGTCTTATAGTTTATGTTTTATAGTCTTTCAAAGTCGGGAACTTGAATCATTTTTAAGTTTCAAGTTGATGGTTTTGAACGCTTATAAATTGTTTTTGGTCAATATTGTTAATGAAATTATTTTTGTTTTTAACTATTTCTTATATGTTTAGTAAATTTTTAAAGTTTAATTTATATTGGTCTTATTGTTTATCTTTTATTAGCTTTCAAAGTTAGGTACTTGAAATATGTTTAAGTTTCAAGTAGGTGGTTTTGAAAGATTATAAATTAATTTGTATCAACATTTTTTATTAAAATTATATTTCTTTTCAACTATTCCTTAAATGTTTAATCAATGTTTAAAGTTTCATTTATGTTCATATTATATTTTATGTTTTATTGTCTTTCAAATTCGCATACTTGAAATAGAACCCCACATCAGAAACACAGAATATACTCCGTAGAAAAAAAGAACCAGAATCCCAAATCGGAAATGCAGTATGATTTCCAGGGCAAGACCCATTATAAAAGGGGGTCCAGGGTGAGGGTTTCTGTCAGAATCCAGACTGTTGTAATGGCAGTGCTGCTGGATATTAAATAGCAGAAAAATTCTGTTGAAATGTTTTGTTAAATATATATATATTTATAAAACAAAACAAAACTAAACAAATAAAAATAAGAATATTTTAAAAAAATATATGCAAAGGTGCCACCTGGTGTGCCGCCTTTGTGGTTTATTTTTGGGCAAAGGCGGCACACCATGTGCCGCCTTGCCCTGGGAAAAAAACCCCCAAAGGCGGCACACCAGGTGCTGTCTTTGAGGGGTAAAAAAGTATTTTTTTACCTAGATATATTTTCAATTTTTTTTGAAAAAATGTAAAAAAAACACCTCTATGTGCCCTGCGATGATTTTGGGTGGGTCTTCCCAAATAGGTCACCAGGTCTTTGGCTTAGTCCTCAAAGGGCCTAGACGGGGTTTTCAGGTCCTGTCGAAATTAATAATGAAAATGAAATTAATTGTATTAATTTGATTTTAGTTGAAAAATAAATAAATTAAAATTAATTTTTGTTTTAATATTTAATAATACAAAATATTAATTTAATTTCTAAATTTAATTAAATTAATTTTATTAACATAGGTTTTTGTATTTAAAATTAAATTATAGTCGGAACCGAATAAAATTAATTATTTGAATTTATTTAATTTCATTTAATTTATTTCAATACTCTCATAATGTTAAATTTTTCAAAATATAATTTTTATTGCATGTTTATTCATTTATACTGACCGGACTTTTTCTAGTTAACCACCCATGTATGTCTGGACTATTTAATTAATTATTTATTGTCTGTGATGATTGAAATAAATAGATAATTAAATGATGGTCTGCGCAACATCTTAATTTTAATCAAATATATATAGAGGCATGTGTGTCCAATGAAAATGATGTACATTTCACCCCTAGACCTCCTCACACTCACTCAAGTATATTTGTACATAGATGATAGTGTTTTGACAAACAATCCCCATGAAGTCAAGGTGATAATCCAAACGTGAATAAAATACATTGCATAGGGGGCGTGCTACGATACGATTCAGGAGTCGACTTAGGTATGAAGCCCCCTAGGTCAATATTGATCTATTATTGATCAATAATAATTAGAAACTCAAGAATAGTCAGTTAGAATTTATTTTTTATGCATTGTTTTTCATTTTATGAAAACACATGATTATTTCACAATAACATAAAATAAAAAACAAGATAAAATGCATAAATCTACAATGTATGTTTTTTTATTTCATGTTCTGTTGTGAGAATGAAAAGATAGATTTAACCTATTTAATAGATATGAATTACACTACTAAATAAGTATTAAAATCCTTCAAAGATATATCAAGTCCTAATGCTTTCCATTACTCACATTTGTACAAAACTGGGTGTTCATCATCCATAGTTGAGAGTGCCACTTACTTTTAGGGAGTTTAAATGAGAGTATTGGGTCGACTTAATTAAAGTGGGTAGTCTTATATTAGTCATAGCTAACTTGCTATCACTTTAGAGGCAAAAAGTATAGGGAATCAAGTTACTGTTCCAATAATTTGGGACTTTTCTAAAAAAATCAAGGAACCACTAGTTAATGTTGTTGGTCGGTCTATAGCCTACCTCGAAACCCTCAAAGTAGTGGCACCGCCATAGCTTGTGGACTATGATGGGAGGTTTAGAAGGTCATTTCCACTAGAATTCTCAAGCGATAGAATATTCAAAATCTACTAGTGAGGGATATTGAGGTTTGATAAACTAGTGAGGGACATTTCAACAATATATTAATTAATTTGACATAAATATATAAAAGGTAATGATGATAAAGTACTGGCTGATAAAATTTATTTGTTGTATATATAAAATATAAATAACTAACACCACAAGTACATTATCTCTATGATCAATTTTGGATAATGAAAATATTCTAACTGAGGAAAAATTCCAGGAGTGGTTCATGCGCTTGTGCATAGTACTATTCCAAGAATGGAATCTATATATTCTATAGTCCTCAGTTTCAACTGAGCCTCCTTAGGGAGAAAGAAATGAGGATATAAAAGATGGAAAAATCATGTAGATGATTCACTAGATGTTTATTGCATCCTGTTTTCATCCATACCCAATAAATTTTAGAAATTGAATGTGGGTGAGGATTTCTATAAGATGTTGACTCATCTCCAAAAATTATATCAAGAGAGAGAAATTCAAGAAAGGTATGAGATTTCCAGATCCCTTATAAATGACGACTAGTAGAATGAAATCAAACTAGACCTCATGTACTCTAGATGATGAGGTACATTGAGAGGCTTGAAACCTTTGGGTTCAAACTGAATCAAGCACAAGAAATGGATCCCATTCATGCTTCTTCATCTTCCAAATTTTCTAATTTCAATGTTAATTATAATGTGAATTACCTAAAAATGTCACTCTCAAAACTTTTGGATTTAGTTCACCAGGCATATAAGGAAATGAAAAATACCAATTCTTTAGTTCTTAGGGTGAGCAAGAGAAGGAATGGAAAGAAAAAGGCATTTAAGGCCATGTTCTGGCCGAATACACCAATGCACTATCCTTCCAAGAAACCAAAGATACATAGGAAGGGAAATGAGTTGGAGGATTTATTCTTTCTATGTGCCAAGAAAGGCCATTAGAAGAATAATTTCAGTGTTGGGAAGAACAAACAAGATTCAACTTCTTCTATATTGATTTTTTTCATTAAATGTAATCAATCATTATCTACGTGTTGGTTAATGTATATGACATATGGGTCACACATATGTATTCATATATAGGAATAAAATAGATTTAAGAAGATTACAAAGGGTGAATTAGATCTTCAAGATGCAAATTGTGAAAGTCTTCCATCCTTGGATGTGAGAGACTATCACCTTACATTTCGTAATGGTTTGGTTATTGTATTAAATAATTGTTATAATGTACCCTATATAACCAAAAGAAATAATATCAATTTCATATTTGGACATAGTGGTATTTTATTTCATGTTTGGAAATAAATATTGTATCTTTTATAATGATAACATGTGTTATCGTATGACACATATTAATAATGGATTATATATACATGAACATGAAAACCTAGTAATGAAAATCAATAACAAATCCATGGTGGATGACTCATATATAACATACATATGGGACTTCAGGCTAGGTCATGTAAACAATAAGAAATTATGAAAATTACATAGAGTATGGTATTTGGAATTGGTTCTGTAAAAACCCTTAGATGCCTATCATGATTGATTATAAGGAAAAATGACCAAATCACCCTTCTATGGGAAGGGAGAAAGAGACAATGAATTAATGGAGTTTATTCATACTGAAGTATGTGCACCATTTCTAGTAGAGGCATTCGGTGGGTCTTCATACTTCATTAATTTCCCAGATGACTATAGTAGGTAAGGCTATATCTACTTAATGTGGTATAAGTAGGATTCCTTTCATATGTTTAAGGAATATCACTATGATGTAGAAAACCATCTTGGTAATAGGATTAAGGTACTCTGCTCAGACCGAGGCAGAGAGTATCTTAACCAATCATTTATAAATCACTTGAAGGAGGAATAAGACCTTTATTGACATGTCCAGATCACTAACAAGTGATACAAATATTCCATTATTCTTTTGGGGATATTCTTTTCCAAATATAGTATATACCCTTAACTGAGTACCAAATAATGATGCAGATTGGATTCCATGTGAGTTATGGTATAGAATGAAACCCAGTATATCACACATACATTTATGGGGATGCATGGGTTTTTTCAAGACTATAACTAGTGACAAATTGGAACCCCGAATAACTAAGTGCTTCTTTATAGGTTGTTCTAGAGAAATGCAAGAATATTATCTATATAACCCTTTAGATAGAAAAGTTATTATAGAAAGAAAATCTACATTTATAGAAATAGAACACATTTCCAATGGAAATAGTGGGAAAAATATTGACTTTGATGAAGCTAATGTTCTCTATAAACATGATTTGGTATGGGAACAATCTCCATAAGAGATAGTAGGTTATGAAGATGTTCCCAAGACACAAGTATAATGTAGGTCAAATCAAGAGGTTAGAGAACCAGAGAATTATTTGTAACAACCCAAAGTTTCATTAATGGAAATCCCTCTTGATCAAATTAAATGTCTCTTTATGTAAAATGTTTATATAAAATGTCAACTTCTTTGGTTTTATGTTAAGAATTGTGACCATTTCTTTTATAGCCATTGAACAGTGATCGCATGATTAGTATAAATATAGGGCTTTAACAAACCCAATTTACTCAAACAAAGGAAGCGATGGCCTCATCCAGTAGAATTGCTCTATACGAAGCCCATTTTTCGGAGCTTAGAAAAGAGGTGGTGGCTTTTGGCTTTGCTCTTGACCAAGCCTAAGCTGAGCTTCATCATTTCAAGCTCGAATGAGATCGTCTACGGAAAAAGTAGAAGTTGATAGAGATTACCACTCGAGCAATGTTATCTAAGCCACCCAAGAGTCTTTCACCATCGCACACCTTACCCTTAGGTCTTATGCGGCGATTTTAAGGGTTTATGTAACAAATATCTAGTACTATGTTCATGTACATTATTTTTGTATATAATAATGAATATACTTTCTGGTCATTATTGATACATTGTAAATTATTTTTAAAGTACAAATTGTGTTTTTAGTTATTATTTAATTAAGAATTCTATTTTATTAAATTAAGGGATTTTTGAATTAAATAATATTTAAATAAAATATTATTATTATTACTGATTTATTTTATTTATTAAATATAAATGAGCTTATAATTTTATGAAGGCAATTTTAATTTTTAGTAACGTTTGAAAGCCATTTTTGTCAAAACCCGTGATTTTTCAATAAATCTCAGTTTTTATTTTAAAAGTGAAAATTAACATATTTCGAAAATTATTTAGATAAAATAAATGTTATTTCTGGAATCAGGACGTCGAAATTATCTAACGGTGAATTTTTCATAATTTTATGAGACTGTCATATTTTTGGGTAAAAATTAAATACCGTTTAAATATATAATGTGTTTTATGACATCATAATGACCCAATAGTGATGTAATAAAATACTATATGCTCTATGTTCGGCCAATATATGTTTTACCATTAATATAATGTTTTTTTGGGTTTTTTTGACTTATTTTACAAAGCATTAATGGACCCCTCAAGACTTATTAAACATCATGTCTTTTTAAATTATTTTCCATGAGAGTGTGACTCACCTCCACATAAGAAACCCCATTATTTTAAGAAGTTCGGACTTTCACATTATAAAATATTTTTTTCCTCTCCCATTTTCCAAAAACCATGGGAAAAACCCATGAGCTGATTTGTGGATTGGATTAGTTTAATGTAAGGGGTCCCAAAACTAAATAATAAAGAATTCACTCACCTTTCCTTTATAAACCCACCCAAGCTCCCACTTCCTCCTCACTCAAATTCTTTGGAGTTCATCCAACCTATACCCTACTCTCTCTATAATCCTCCCAAGGTTTCCCATGCTCCCAAGAAGCCTCTCTCAAGCCTATCTCAAGCCTTTGGAAGCACACTTTGAAGTAAGGGTTTTTCTTCCTTTCACTTTTTGTAATATTTTATAAATTTTGTTATGCCCTTTTAATTTGAATTATAAATGCTGGGGGTATGGTTTCTCACCTCCCCCATACTGACCTATTATTTTTTGAATGGTGGGGGACCCATTTCTCTCTCATTAAATGCCTCCCATGTACACCTGTTACTATGCCGAAATTCCGAAAGGAACTTCTCTCTCCTCATTTAGATTCAAGCATTACTTTTGTATCATGAATCTAAATTCCATTACAATTGTTGGGACATGTATCTATATGACCCCTTACTATCTATTTCATGTATATATGATGAGACACCACTTTCTATCTCATTAACCATTTTTTTATGAATTCTTATATCACGCCGTTACGCCGCCGAAATTGCACCGATTTTCTAAGCTAATGCCATTGTGTAGTGAATACCATGCCCATCCCCCCTTAAAGGGTATTCACCTTCATGAACATTTACTTATTGATTATAAAGTTTCATTACACATTCCTTGGTCATGGAATAAATTATTATGTTTTATGAATCTATGTTTTATGATATATGTGGCACACTTATGCATGAAATAAAATGTTTAAGAAGGGTGTGCCCTTATAGCGCTCCAATACATTGGGTAAAGTATAGTATCACGATACATCATGTGAAATGAGTGTTGACTCATGATAATTCAAGTTCTATTATGGTTTAATCATGCTTCATGTTCAATGAGTATTTTCTCATGCTTCATGTGTAATGGGCCTTGGCTCATGCTAATTCCATGTTAAGTGTTGGTTCCACATTTCCATGTTATGATTATCATGCTTTATCAGGCCTTTATGTTCAAGTATCTATTGTTCTCTATTGATATGCATATTTTCTAACATGTATTGTACTCCTCATGTATTCCATGTTTATTCCCATACTGGGCTTTATAGCTCACCCCTTTTCTTATGCATGTCCTCAGGTTTTTTCATGCAATGCTAAGTACGAGGGAATGTAGTGGTCATGTAAAGGATGTTTTCAATAAAGATGTTGTATTTCATGTTATAAGTTGTTATGTAATGATCCTAATCTCCAAAGACACTAGACCTCTCGATCTTCCATGTTGTATCAAGTGAGTATTTTATGAAATAAATCATGTTTAAGTTTGTAATAAAAGCAGGGTTGTCATAGTTGGTATCAGAGGATAGGTTTAGTTATTTTTGGGATTTGGATTAGAAACCCCTAGTAAAGCCTTAGAGAGAAGACTAAGTATAATAAAAACATCCCTATGTTTTGGTAAGTTCTGAGTAAGTGGTTTATCAAAAAAATACATCCCTGTATGGATACGAGCAGGTTGAGGAGGCTCTGGAACAGATGTATCCTAGGGGTAAAACCTGAAAACACCGCTCTGAGCTAGAATCGAACAGGAACTGGTGCATGTCAACGAGCCTTGCTGCACTCTTGGTTACAACACTCCCAGGGGATATGTTTTGATAAATTTACAAGCTTAGTATGAACCCTTATTAAGGGAATAAAAAAATGCCTTTAAGAATATATGTTAGAAAGTATATCATGAAAATCCTAGATTGAAAAATATAGACTCATGAGTTAAGAAAATAAAAGTTTATTTATAAGTCATCAACTTTTGTTTTTGGATTAACCTTTTTGTGTTACCCCTAACATTCCTTTTATTCCAGCCAATGGCCAGTAATAGGAGGACTCAAGCTAACAACCGATGTGAAGATCAGTGTGATGACTGTACTAATGAAATCCCCAATAAAATGGGAGCGGGAATCACACACTTTTTCACGCTTCTCTCTTAGATAACTCAATCTTTGAATAGAAACACGGGTCAAGAGGAACTTCCAAACCCCCCTAGGAAGGAAAAAGTGGCTATCAATAGCTTCATGAGACAAAGGCCTCTTACTTTTAGTAGATCATCCTATCCCATGATCGCTGAACAATGGATCAACTCCATTGAAAAGATCTTCTCCATCCATCAATGTTATGAACAAGAGAAGGTTCTCCGAGCAGCATATCGTATGGAGGGTGAAGCTGATCAATGGTGGACGTTGATCAAATATAAAAAGTATGAGTAGAAGATCGAGGTGTTGAAATGGAAGGATTTCCAGAAGATTCTTTTTGATAAATATTTTCCCCGCACCCTCTGGCTTATGATGGAAAGGGACTTCCTTTCCCTCAAGCAAAAAGTAGAAGAATATGTTGGAGCGTACGGGGAAAACTTCACAAGGCTTGCAAGATATGCTTCCAGCTTCATCATTACCACTGAATTCAAGGTTGACCGCTTCTTTGGTGGGATGAAGCCTAGCCTACGGAAAGCATTAGCGATCTGTGACTTCAACAGGTATGGGGAAATTGTCCGATGTTCCCTCAAGGTCAAAATGGAGATCAGAGAATCCCAAGGGTATCATGGGGACAAGAAGCATAAGGTGGAATTCAATGCTGGCGGTCCCATGGATAAATTCAACGGTGCTAAGAAGGTCTAGCACCCCACTTTCCAAAAGTGCAGAATGAAGCACCCTGGAAATTGCCTCAAGGGGACGAGTAAATCCTTTAGTTGTGGAAGAGAAGGGCACCTAGATGTTAACTGTCGGCAAGAAAGACCTGCAGCTGCGACAGAGGAGAGGAATGCTCCGTTAGAACCTCAACACGTTGTTCATTGCTACAACTACAAATAACTAGGGAATTTTGTAAATTAGTGCCCTAATCGAAGGGTTTTTGTAGGCAACCAACAACCTCCAAGGAAGCAAGGAAGAGCTTTTTGCCATCACTTCTGCCAATGTGAAACCCGACAACGAAGTGGTGACAGGTATGCTAGTTATTAATTCAAGAATAGTGAACATACTTTTTGATTCAGGTTCTATACATTATTTTATATCTCGAAAGTTTAGTATAACAATCCCAGTACCACCACAAATCATGTAAGTGAAGATGTCGGTGAGTATGGAAAATGGGGCAATCATTGCATCCCATGGATATAAGTCCTCCCCTGTTATAATCTATGGATTGAACTTCCTGGCGAACCTCGTCTTACTCCCTCTAGTGGAATTTGATGCAATTCTTGGCATGGATTGACTTTCCTTATATAGAGCCAACATATATTGTTAGGAGAGGAAAATAACACTCCCTATGGAGAATCGACCCCTGATTCATTACATGTGTGAGGAGGAAGATGAATCTCCTTTAGCTCCATCATCTCAAGCATGGATATTACTGCCGTATGAGCATGCATATCTGGCTCAAATGATTGAGCTCACGGAAGAAACCATCCTTGAAGAAATGCCTATTGTGAGGGAATTCGCTGAAGTGTTTCTCGAGGAACAGCCTGGTCTTCCTCCTAGAAGAGACATTGATTTCTTAATTGAACTTATACCTGGGGAACTACCAATATCCAAGACTCCATATAGAATGGCTATCGTTGAGCTTGAATAGCTGAAGAAACAACTACAAGAGAATCTGGATAAAGGGTTTAAACGCCCAAGTTCTTCACTATGGGGTGCACCAATCCTCTTCATCAAGAAGAAGGATGGGTCAATGCGGCTTTGTATCGATTATCATGAACTTAACAAAATAACGATAAAGAACAAGTATCCTCTACAACGGATCGATGACTTGTCCGATCAGCTGCGTGGAGCACAATACTTCTATAAGATAGATTTGCGGTTGGGATATTATGAAGTAAGGGTGAAGAAGGAAGATGTCCCCAAGACTGCTTTTTGTACAAGATACGGGAACTAGGAATTCATAGTAATGCATTTTGGACTCACCGATAATCCAAAAATCTTCATGGACTTGATGAATAGAGTCATTAGAGATTACCTAGACAAATTTGTGGTAGTATTTATAGATGATATGATAATATACTTCAAAACCAAGGAGGATCATGAGTAGCATTTAAGAACTGTACTAGAGACATTGCGAAAGGATAAGCTCTATGAAAAGTGCAACAAGTGTAAGTTCTAGTTGAAGGAGGTCTCATTATTGGGCCATATCATCACAAGAAATGGGATATCTATGGATCCCTCCAAAACATATGCGATTGAGGGATTGCCGAGGCCAACATAGGTAACAGATATCCGTAGCTTCTTGGGGTTAGCTGCATATTATCGATGATTTGTGAGAAATTTTTCATGATTGTCCAACCCTCTTACCAAGCTAACTCCAAAGGGAGTAATGTTTTCATGGAGTGATGAATACAAAGAAAAATTTAAGGAGTTGAAAATGAGGCTTATCACTACGTATGTGCTCACTTTACCCACAAGTGGGGATCCTTTTGTGATATTCAGTGATTCTTCGAAGAAGGACATAGGCTGTGTGCTGATGTAGAATGATAAAGTGATATCCTATGCCTCAAGGCAGTTGAAAATCCATGTGCGAAACTATCCCACACATGATATGAAATTAGCGGCGACGATCATTGCCTTGAAAATCTAGCGACATTATCTCTATGGGGAGAAATGTGAGATATATACTGACCACAAGAGTCTTAAATATATATTCACACAGAATGAACTTAATATGCGCTAGAGAATATGGATATAGCTCATCAAGGATTATGACTGTTCAATACATTACCACCCTGGGAAAGATAACGAGGTAGAAAATTCCCTAAGTATAAAGGACCCAACAATTTTATCAATGATGAGAATTGAGAAGGATCCAATCTTCTTAGACTTGATGGAGATGGACATGGGAATTATAAAGAAGGGAACATCATCAATACTTTCACAAATGATTGCTCAACCGTATCTTTTTGAAAGGTTAAAGGATGCTCAAAATGATGATGTGGGAATTCAGGAAAAAGTAAATGCTATTGAAAAAGGGAAATCCTCGGAGTTTAATGTTAATGAAGAAGGAATTGTGCGATTTAGGAAAAGACTATGTGTTCCATCATGTCCGAAGCTGAAGAAGGAACTTTTGGATGATGCACATAGTTCAAATTTATCTATTCACCCAGGGAGCACAATGATGTATTGAGATATCCGAGAAAACGTTTGGTGGATAATATAAAGAAAGGGATTGCGGAATATACATCAATGAGCATGGTTTTCCAGCAAGAGTATGAAGAGAGGCAGAATTATAAGGGGATGATGAAACCATTTCCCATACCAGAATGGAAATGGGATAATATAACCATGGAGTTCATCACTGGACTTCCGAGGACATCCAAAGGCAACAATACAATCTTGGTTGTTCTTGATCGTCTTACAAAGACTGCACACTTCATTGCTATTCGAGGGGATTTCTCATTGGATCAATTGGAACAGATATATATCAAGGAAGTGGTAAGGCTGCATGGAGTACCAATATCTGTTGTGTCTGACCGAGATCCAAGATTTCCCTCTATGTTTTGGAAGAGTCTTCAACATGCTCTGAATACTAAACTGAACTTTAGTACAGTCTATCATCTCAAACTGATGGCCAATCCGAGCGGACTATCCAAACATTTGAGGACATGTTGAGAGAATTATCAGTGTACTTTAAAGGAAGATGGGATCAACATCTTCCTCTGATTGAGTTCTCTTGTAATAATAGTTTCCACTCGAGCTTCCAAATGCCACCATATGAAGCCCTTTATGGGAAAAGGTGCATAACACCGGCATGTTGGGATGAGGTCGGTGAACGTAAGCTGGTTGGACCAGAAATGGTCAAAGAGATGATAGAGAAGGTGAAAACTATTCAACAACATATCATAGCAGCCCAGAGTTGACAGAAGAGTTATGCAGATAACTGTCAATGAGACCTCGAGTTTAAAGTTGGTGACATGGTTTTTCTACACATATCTCTGTGGAAGAAGGTCCTGAGGTTTGTAAAGAAAGGTAAGTTAAGTCCAAGGTACATCAGTCCCTTTGATATTATTGATCGTGTCAGGGATGTGGCCTATTGACTAGCACTTCCACCTACCCTGGCCAAAGTACATGATGTCTTTCATGAATCCCTCTTAAGGAAGTACATACCGAACCCTTCACAAATACTGTCTTCTGAGGTGGTATAGTTGGAGGATGATCTTTCTTATTAGGAGAAACTAGTGAAGATCTTAGATCATAGAGAAAAAGATCTACAAAATAAGACAATGCCCTCGTCAATGTTTTGTGGCGAAACCACAAGTTTGAAGAAGCAACTTGGGAATCAGAGGAAATGATGAAGCGGAGTTACCCACATCTGTTTTAGTGTGGGAAAAGAAAATTTTGAGGGTGAAATTTCTTAAGGGGGGAATATTGTAATAAACCAAAGTTTAATTAATGGAAATTCCTCTTGATTAAATTAAATGTCTCTTTATGTAAAATGTTTATATAAAATGTCAACTTATTTGGTTTTATGTTAAGAATTGTGACCGTTGCTTTTATAGTTGTTGAACAGTGATCACATGATTAGTATAAATATAGGGCTTTAACAAACCCAATTTACTCAAAAAAAGGAAGCGATGGCCTCATACAGTATAATTGCTTCATATGAAGCCCATTTTTCAGATCTCGGAAAAGAGGTGGAGTCTTTGGGCTTTTCTCTTGAACAGGCCCAAGCTGAGCTTCATCATGTCAATCTCAAACGGGACCGTCTATAGGAAAAGTGGAAGTTGATAGAGATTACCACTCGAGCAATGTTATCTGAGCCACCCCAAGAGTCTGTCACCATCGCACACCTTACCCTTAGGTCTTACGCAACTGTTTTAAGGGGTTATGTAAAAAATCTCTAGTACTATGTTCATGTACATTATTTTTGTATATAATAATGAATATACTTTCTTGTCATTATTAATACATTGTAAATAGTTTATAAAGTACAAATAGTTTTTTATTTATTATTTAATTAAAAATTATATTTTATTAAATTAAGGGATTTTTGAATTAAATAATATTTTAATAAAATATTATTATTATTATTAATTTAATTTTTTAATTAAATATAAATGATCTTATAATTTTATGAATGCAATTGTAATTTTTATTAAGGTTTGAAAGCCATTTTTGTCAAAACCCGTGAATTTTCGATAAATGTTGGTTTTTATTTTACAAGTGAAAATTAACATATTTAGAAAATTATTTAGATAAAATAAATTTTATTTCTGGAATCAGGACGTCGAAATTATCCAACAGTGAAGTTTTCATAATTTTATGAGACAGTCAAATTTTTTGCTAAAAATTAAATACCATTTAAATATATAATGTGTTTTATGACATCATAATGACCCAATAGTGATATAATAAAATGATATAAGCTCTATGTTCGGCCAGTACATGGTTTAACATTTTAATAATGTGATTTTTGGTTTGTTTGACTTATTTTACAAAGCATTAATGGACCCCTCAAGACTTATTAAACATCTTGTCTTTTTAAATTATTTTCCATGAGAGTTTGACTCCCCTCCGTATAAAAAACCCCATTATTTTAATAAGTTCGGACTTTGGAATTATAAAATATTATTTTCCTCTCTCTTTTTCCAAAAATCATGGGAAAAAACCATGAGATGATTTGTGGTTTGGATTAGTTTAATGTAAGGGGTCCCAAACCTAAATAATATAGAATTCACTCAACTTTCCAATATAAACCCACCCAAGATTCCACTTCCTCCTCACTCAACGCCTTTGGAGTTAGTCAAATTTCTAACATAATCTCTCTATAATCCTCCCAAGGTGCCCCAATCTCCCATAAAACTTCTCTCAAGCCACTCTCAAGCCTTTGGAAGCCCACTTCCAAGTAAGGGTTTTTCTTCCTTTCACTCTTTTCCAATTTTTTTAATATTGATATGCGCTTTTAATATCAAATATAAATGATGGGGGTATGGTTTCTCACCTCCCCCATACTTACCTATTATTGTTTGAATGGTGGGAGACCCCTTTATTTCTCATTAAATGCCTCCCATGTACACCCGTTACTATGCCGAAATTCGGAAATGAACTTCTCTCTCCTCATTTATATCCAAGCAATACTTTTGTATCATGAATCTAAATTCCATTACAATTATTGGGTCATGTATCTATATGACCCCCCCTTACTGTCCATTTCTTGTAGATATGATGAGACACCCCTTTCTCTCTCATCAACTATTTTTATATGAAATCTTATATCACGCTCTTACGCTGTCGAAATTGCACTGATTTTCTAATCCAATGCCATTGTGTAGTGAATACCATGCCCATTCCTCCATCAAAGGTATTCAACTTCATGAAAATTTAATTATTGATTAGAAAGTTTCATTCCACATTCCTTGGCAGTGGAATAAATTATTATGTATTATGAATCCATGTTTTATGATCCATGTGGAACACTTATGCATGAAATGAAATGTTTAAGAAGGGTGCGCCCTTATAGTGCTCCAATGCATTGGGTGAAGTATAGTATCATGATACATCATGTGAAATGAGTGTTGAATCATGATAATTCAAGGTCTACGAGGGTTTACTCATGCTTCATATGCAATGAGGATTTGATCATGCTTCATGTGCAATGGGCCTTGGCTCATGCTAATTCCATGTTAAGTGTTGTTTCCACATTTCCATGTTATGATTATCATTCTTTATCATGAATTTATGTCCACGTTTATCTTGTGCTCTATTGAGATTCCTATGGTCTAAAATGTATTGTACTCCTCATGTATTCCTTTTTAATTCCCTTACTAGGCTTTATAGTTCACCCCTTTTCTTATGCATGTCCTCAGGTTATCCCATGCAATGCTACGTACGAGATAATGTAGTGGTCATGTAAAGGAAGTTTTAAATAAAGATGTTGTATTTCATGTTTTAAGTTGTTATGTAATGATCTAAATCCCCAAATACACTAGACCTCTCGATCTTCCATGTTGTATCAAGTGAATAGTTTATGAAATAAATCATGTTTAAGTTTGTAATAAAAGTTGGGTTGTCATATTATTATTTTCTTATCACCAAGTTAGGAAACACAATACTCCTTGAAGATGATTAACCACTAACCTACAACGATGATGTAGAAGGAAAGGATGATTATAAGTGGAAGGATTCCATGCATTCTGTGGTAATGTATTTATACCAAAATCATGGTTGGATTTTGGTATAACCTATATGTGATGAAAAACCCATTGGGAGAAAATCGGTATTCAAGAAAAATATGGAAATGGATGGTAAGGTTAGTACCTATAATATAAGACAAGTAGCAAAGGGTTTCAGAAAACATCATGGAATTGATGATGAAAAAACCTTCTCAGCAGTAAGAATGCTGAAATCCAACAAAATATTTCATACAATAGAAGTATTGCATGATCATAAAATTTAGAAAATGGATGTCCAAACTGATTTTCTAAATGGGTTGTTTGTTGAAGAAATCTATATGACTCAACCTGATGGGTTTGTTAGGTTAAAGAATTCCAATATGGTGTGAAATATATAGAGATCCATTTATGGGTTGAATAATTCCTCAAGATCTTGGAATTTTAGTATTTATGAGGCCATAAGAGTATTTTGTTTCATTAAAAATGAAAGAAATCTTTGTGTTTATAAGATGGTTTATGATAATCCCATCATTTTCCTAGTATTATATATTTATGACATATTAATTATGGGGATAAGTTATCCGTATTAGATCCTGTTAAGAATTAGTTAAATGATTTCCTCTCCATGAAAGAATTAGTTGAAGTAGCCTACATTATAGGGATCAAGATCTATCAAGATATATCTCAAAGAATTATTGGGATAATTCAAAGTACATATATTGACAAGGTACTCAAAAGGTATAATATGGAACAATCTATGAGAGGGTTGTTTCCTATGTCAAACGATATCAACCTCTCCTAGAAAATGTGTCCACAAATATAAGAGGAGATTAAAAAATTGAGTAGAATCCATTATTACACGGTAGTGGGTTCTACCATGTATGCTATGTTATGTACTAGGTTTGATGTTGCCCTTGATTTATGCATATTGGGATGATATCAAGATAATTCGGGAGAGCTATATTGGTAAATTTTAAAAACAATCCTGAAGTACTTCCAAAGTAAAAAGGATATGTTCCTCATGTGTGGAGGATATGAGGAACTAGTAGTTAGAGGAAACACTGATGCTAGTGTCTAGACATATCATGATGATCTGAAATCATGGTTAGGATACATAGTTTTCTTGAATGGTGGTTTAGTGAGCTAGAGAAGCTCGAGGAAATCTATGGTTGTCGATTCTATAGTAGAATCTTTGTATATAGTGGCTTCTAATACAGAAAAAGAAGTTGTTTGGATAGGAATATTGTTCTCATACATTAGTGTTGTATCTAGAAGTGCAAACCCAATTCTAGTTTATTGTGATAACACAACAACATTGGTTCTTTTTGAGGATCCTAGGTCACACTAGACGACAAATCATATACTTCAGAAGTGTCATCTCTTTAGGGATTTTATGTAGAGAGGAGAAGTCATAGTTTGCAGAGTATCCACAAAGAACAATGTAGAGTACCCCCTGACTATAGCCATATCTCAGGACGAGCATGATTCTCATGTGAGAGATAACATATTGAGGCTTGTTAGAAGTTGGCACTAGTGAAATTTGGAGTGTTGAAAGTGGATTCCCTAAACCCATTTTGAGATATACATTGTTTAACACTATATAAATAAAGTTTGTTATATATAAATTTTATTATCGTTCCATAATAGTGTTGATACTTCAGCATCCACTATATTTTTTTCGTAAATTTCGTATATTATGGGTCGTATCAATGGGTAATAGATGATCCCATGCTATAATGAGTACGTAGAGATAATTTGATAGCAATCTTAATTTTTTTCATATGTTTCATATACGTCATACTAATAGAACACATATGATTTGTGACTATCATGTGTTTGGGGGTCATAAAATTGATACTTCTTTTCATGAAGTTTGTACTTGGTGATCTCTTGTATTTGAGATCAGGAGGACTTACCTGCCAATAGGATCACTACATGTTTTAGGTGTCCTTGTTTGTTCCTATATATGAACATGTATATTGGTCTCCTGAATTGAGATCATTATCTAAGTATGCCATTCGATCACATACTTTAATGCAAATATAAAACCATGAAAATGAAGTCTTAGTGATGTAGATTGGGTTGGGTACATCATTGGTGGTATTACTCTGATTGTATGGCCAAGATATGATTTTTCACTCTGGAGATGAGGAAGAGATATCTCAGGACCAGTTGATCTTGATGGTAGTACCTTCATAAATCCATGGCAATGTTAGTCCAAGGTAATTCCATCTAGTTCGATCAACAAATAATAAAGTAAGAAAAGGATGATGACACAAGTGTGCATCTTACTTTACGAGATATCATATGACAAAGAGATTATATTACACAGTGTGTGTTCATAGGTTGGATGTCATTGCAATATCTTTTCCTTATCTCTTTAGAGGCCTTGATGGGTTGATAGACTCCACTCTTGGTATGTGATTATTATTCAATACTATTGAGATAAGGGCCTACAGGGTCAAACACAATAGCTAATTCATGAATCTTCCATATTTTGTTGAATAGGAATATAGAACACAGTGGGACCCACCAAGGGGTTCGACTATTATCCGTGTTCTATCGATCACCAATAAATAAATAAATAAATTATTAATTAATTAATTAATAACCAGTTTGAATTTATTACATATATTTACAGGTGACTTAGAAAAAGAAAGTATTAATATTTTATGAGCAAATATTAATATAATATTAAAGGTTTGTTTAATATCACCCTGATTTTGTATTCAATTTAATGGATCAGGATTATCACATAATATATTTATTTTATATTACAATTGTGTGATATAATATTAATAGTATGTATGTTGTAGTTTAATTCAACATGATTAATTATTTATAACACTTATTTAGTGGACGTTTATTACTCAGGGCCAGGAACCCTAACCAGGTATTATTAATATCCACTATATAAGTGGAGAGAATCTCCTAACAAATGGATATTAACTCCATTAGATTTAATAGCTTCTCTATCATCCTATTTCATAGACAGATAATTTATCAAACTGAGTGAAGGATCCAAGTTTTTATTTGCGGAACGAAGATAGGGGATCATGGTGATCATCAATGTGTCGAAGTGATCATCATAGCTCTGTAATAGCACCAAAAATCTGTTGAACGGTGCATGTGTAGATTAGAGAAGAGATTGTGGATGGTTTAGAGGGATTTAGTGTCAGATAATTCAAGCAATGGATATCAGAAACTTACCACTGATTTGCACGCATTAAGTCAGAATGAGGTATTCGTTCATTTTATTTTTGTGCTCTGATAAAATCACGCATGATCTTTATATCATACTTGGTCCAGATCATGGGAGATGATGATTTTTCATCACTATGGTGATGAAATAATTTAAATTCTTGGCCAGCCATCTTCCACTGTCCACCTGGGTACCATCACCATTATGGGATGTCATTGCAGCCAACTCATACCTGAGCACAATTATGCCAAATAAAACAGATCACAATATCATCCATCATTATAACCATCTAAGAGTGAACCCAACCACAATTTCTAGATTAATATCTATAGACTCCTCTACTCCTTGTTTTATCATACCCTGATCCGATCCAAGATGTATCTGCGACAACTATAAACTAATCCCATCTCATAGGGTTGGGTGTATTTTTATCTCAATGGCTATAACTATGTTCATCACACCCTTGGAGGGTCCTAGAGAAATCTACAGTGGTTCTAGATCAACCCCATCCTACAGAGTTAGTAGAATTTATATCCCAATTCCCATCTTAAGAGCTATCAAATCTTTTATTGGAATTATCAAATCCTCAACAATATGATGAAAAAGATCCAATAGTGGCCCCGAATCACCCCATCCCAAAATAATAGAAACCATTACTATTTTGGGCCAGTTTGACAAACATGACTGTAAACTCCCTCAATGCTAGTATTTATAGACAGAGATAAAATTATTTTATGGAAAATGAAATAAAATCCCATCAGGTTCATAATAAAAAAGGTAAAATATGTAAAAGTATCATAGAAATGACCTTGATGCCAGTGGTGTAGAATCACCATATTGCATTAAGAGTAATGGGATAACTAATATTTCCGGATACACCTTAGTGAATGTAGTCACATAAAATAGAATAGATGATGTGGATCAAGACAAAAATGAAGAGGGAAAAAATGTAGAAAACATACCTCAATTTGTGGGTGATCTGGAGGCACCAACCAAGGATGTACGGAAACAAAATTAGTAGAGGATCCAAAAATTGGCACCCATGAATAATGAGTTTTTACCTCTATAGAAAAACACTTAAAATAATAATGGGAAAGGTGTGGATACATTCCAATAACCACCAAGAAGAGCTGAAATTTCATCTCTAGGGGAACGAATATCATAATATGGGAATGAGATACAAAATCTCACTCAACATAATGTGGACCTACTATGGGGAAAAATTCCCACTTGGTGTCGTCTTTAGATAGAGATCAATATCCCTCGACCCACACATTAGAAAAGAGGGACCCACTTGAAAGACCATAATGTACGCATTAGACTTCCTCATAAACAAGTCACCCAGTCTATATAATTGATAAATTTGAAAATGATCAGGAATTTTCTCCATTATGAACATATCCTCTCCCCCACCAAGGCAATAATTCAGTCTTGGAACATATTGAGAATTAGGAAGACATGAAAACAACTCCACTTCATCATGCCTTTCCCAATCCCTCTATATGGGAGGTGACTAAGAAAGTGGTTCCTCTAGAAATTCTCAATGCCATCAAATCCATAGAGACTCAAATGAAAGCTGTAGAAGGGAATAACAAACCTATGTAGCCCGATAGGAATCCATTTCCTAAATGGATGGATGACACCTTTCCACCACCCAATTATGAAAATCCAACCTTCTAAACATTTGAAAACATGGTAGATCTAGAACGGTATCCCACACACATTGTTTCCTAATGAGGCATGATGGTGGGTCCTCAAGATCAGCAGGAGGTGACCAAACTGATATTTTATTTTATAGACGCTGATAGGGGAATCATTCATTTTGTAAATCCACCTTCCTATAGGATCGACTACAGGATGGGAAGAACTTGGTCATAAATTCCTCTATCTCTTTAGCTAAATTCTAAGAAAAACTATAATTTTAAACCTCAAAAACTGAAAGAATTGTGAAAATGAAAGGGGTTTTGAATTCATAACTAGATGGAAAAGGTAAAATAATTCACTCGTTATCCCTCTATCGCAAGTGAAATTACTGGAACATTATTTTGAATTTATTAGGGATGATTTTCAAATATATTTTATCCCAATGAAGTATCCTAGTTGATTTTGAGATTTCGTTGAAATAACACAATGGTTAGAAGATACCATTCAGTAGACCCAAGTTAAATCTCTTCCCATGATCTCAACATAGGGAAAATGACTTGGTAAAGAATAAACATTGGTTGTTACACTAAAACTAGGGCCAGTTACCATTCAAGAACCCATGTATACCTTGAATCATATGAAGAATTATTTTTAGGTAAAGAAAAAAACCATTGACTAGAAGAAAAATTAGATCATTGTTGCCCTTTATTTAAGGAATAGATGAGTAAAGCATACTCCTTCCGAAATGAGTAGGTTCTCATTTATTTCTATAAAACAATGTAAAATAACCCACTCAAGCTACCACATCCTAGGAAATCCAAATAGGTCAACCTCAATAATCTTCCAAACTAATTCTCTTTCTAGTTGAGGTTAGGTCACACCATCCATGATTTCTTCATTGTCAAAGACTTTCTCCAAAGAATTGTTGATTTTGGAAAAGTGATGCTAGAGAATTCACAATGTTGGTGACTAATATAACACCCCAATATTTTATAATAATTTTCATTTAGAATAAATATAATTTTTGTTAGCATTCTTTATACACAAAGTTAAGAATACACTGCCCACAACACTAAATTAGATTCTATTGTACAAAAGATTTAGTTTTACCACCCTTTAATGGTGAACCTATTTTAAAACTAAAATTTGAAAAATTTATGATTTTTTTAAAATATAAATCATTTTTGATTTTTGAATATAAAAAATAGGTTAGGGATAATTTTTTTTGAGAGACATCATTTTTTAATAGTAAAAATTACTGATATTTTGCCAAAAAAACATATTTTTTAAATAATGATTATTGTAAAATTATATTTTAAATTTGTTTCTAAAGTCACAATAGATCAATAATGAGTATATTAATCCAATTTAGTACATTGGAATCATTTTTATTTTTAAATTAGATATAAAAATTTACTTATCTTTTGAATATTTTTAATTGAAAAACCCACATTCTTACCACATCATTGGGAGTAACGTTAATATTAATTTTCCAACTTATGTGATATGAATTTGAAAATGGACATACACTATTATAATCAATATAATATTTTTGGTATAACAAGATCAACATAATTTTTGACCAAAAAGATTATTGAAAGGGATTAAAATAAATTACTGTGATTAATGTAAAAATAAGCTTAATAAGGGACTAAATCATAATATTAGGGACCGAAAAGACCTGAAAACTTGTCCAAAAGACATTTGATACCCATAATTAAAACATATACCCTCTTGGATATAAATTTATATTTTATTAGGGTATTAATAAATATAAGTTCCCTATATAAAAGGTTAAGAAAGGAAAAAAGACAAAAAGGGAACGTTTATTACTTTTAACATTTATAAAACATCATATCTTCAGTTATACATATCCTTTTATGTATAAATGGGTTATTATAATAATTTATCAACAATTTTAGAGATTTTTTAGTTTCTAAAAATTCTGATGAAATGCCAACGTAGTGATTATTTAGGTAATAAGTAACTAAAATAAATGATATAATAAGTATTAAAAGTGAGGTATATTGATTAAATTATTATCATTATTTATTTTTTTATATTAATATATCATGTTAAATTGATTTAAAATCATTATATTTGAATTAAAATATTTTTTTACAATCTAAAATCAAATTTTACAAAAAATTTCAAAATTGACATTATTTTTGTTTTACAATAAATGATATTTTATTTAATGATTTAAAATTAATAAAAATTATATATTATAGAAAGTAGTTTTTAAGTGTTATTAAATAATAAATATGTTATGTTAATGGATAAATTTATCTTTTATTAATTATATATTCAACCATATATTGTAAAAAAATTGTTAACACGACCCGAGTTTAATGAGTTTTTTAACATGTCACATACATTTTTTTAAAATTATTTTCCAAAAAACATCATTTCATTTTTTTATAAATTATTTATTATATTAATAATGCAGTGAATCTATATTTTCTAATAAGTATGACTTATTTTATTCTTAATGGTAAAATTACTTATGTCGGAAAACTAGATGCTTTAATAAAAACCCAAAAGATAAAATTGGGGAATCACACAAATTGTGGAACTAAATTATTAAAATGCACACTTTTTTGGGTTTTTGAGGTTTTTATGAGAAATTATTATCCTATAATCCACTATTTTTCCATTTTGGAGACACATTAGTATGTTAGTCCTCCCATTAATGAGTAACTTTTTATATTTACAAGAGTGACACTCCCCCTCCTCTATTAAAAGTAAACACTTTACCCATTCCTAACAACTATCAAGACACATTGGATAATATAAAATCTTCCAAAGTAGTATATAAACATCCATAACCTCATCATATAATCCTTACTTTGGGAAGGAATCAATCCAAGTAATCTTTTTGGTACAAACCAAAAGAAGTTACCTGATTAAGAGGTAACAAACTTTATTACGTTGTTTAGTTTTATTTCTATTCTCCAACAAATCAACTATTATTATTCTAAGATTTTATAGAAAAAGTATACTAAATATAATAGGTTTTTTATGATATGTTTTATACCTAAACTTACACACACATACATTCAATGGGTAACAGACACATTGGTTCTGTGTATGGTGAACTACAACCTCATGAAATGATGACTGTTTATTTTTCCTTTACAAACACTAATGGTGGAAATTATGAGGGAAACTATGTTATTTATATGTTATATATGATATTTATTATGTATTAATGATTATTTAATTCTTTTATACCATATAACTCTATACATTCCATTTTATGAAAATACGATAACATCGCATGTGGAAGTGTGGACTACCACCCCCTCAACGGGATGCGATTCATTCAATTTATACATGGACTGTATTAAGGATGATATTAATAAACATATATGAAATATGTTACGTATATATGATACAAGAATTATAATATACATATGTATCATTTAATTTTATTTCTTTTAATACGAAAAGTGTCTGGATGTAGAGTTTATGCGTACAAACGACCTACCGTATCCATGAACGGTGCATTTCATTTCTTATCTTCAAACGCTATAGATTATTCTAAATACATATGTACTAAATATATGTGGTAATTAAATCTTGTTTTAAATTATGGAAATTATGAAACCATGATCTAATTAATAATAACAACAAATAACAAGTCAAAACATACTTGAGAAAACTAGGCATGTAACACCTGAAATAGTTAAAATTATGAAACAATGTTAACAAAATGATAATAAAATATTATAAGAATTTAATATATGATATAATAATCATGAGTATAGTTATGTTATAATTTATTAACATATTTTAAACAACAACAATGGAGGATAAATAACACTAAAAAATAATGTTTAAGGTAAGGGATTTCGTCTCAATTTACCTACAATTGAGACTTATTTATTTTTATGCACCTAGTTTATTTTATATAGTGTATATATTAACATTTGAAATGTTATACCATGAAAAAATTAATTCTCATGATATTATAAGTTTCATTTAATGTTTAATCCTTTATGTAGATTTTTATTTAATTGTTTCAATGTGTCATGAGACACTTTGGAATATTTAAATACTATGTTCCTCAAGAATGTGTTCAATGATCACCTATGCAATATCAAAATTTATTGTTTGTAAAAATTCTCTTGAAACAGTAAATTTATTTAAATATACAGAATCTTTGGTGATGTATATTATTATTTCCTAAACCGTATATCATTTTTACATTCTGTGTAGTTTTATTTATTATTTATTCATTAGATTTTTCATCGACATATCTATGGATATATTTAATGATCAGTTCATTCAATAAATGGAATGAGGTTCAATTTATTACCTTACCATATTGAATTTTAATTAACTAGTTATTTTAGTGGCATGTTTAATGAGTTATTTACCTTTCCACGTTGATTTATTCTCATTGATTCATTATATCTCTCACTTTACATACACTTAATAAGAATTTGAGCTCACCCTTATTATGTTTCCTTTATCTAGGTAATGAAGAGGAATCCTTTAGATAAGATTTCAAGGATTCTATTTATTTCATTTTTTATGCATGATGTTTTTATTTTATATTACTTAGTTTGTTATGGGTATCTTGTATGTAATAAAAATTTCTAGGACTTCTAAACTGATCGGTCCTTCAGGATTTCATTCCATGTAATCATGCCAATGAAATAAAAAAATACACTAGATTCAGAGATTTTGGGGTGGGGTTGCTATAGTTGGTACCAAAGTAATATTTTTAGTAACATTAGAAACTATATTTAGAAATCATAGATTAGTGGGAACAACATTAAGATAGACATTGAGGATAAGTATACAAAAGTATCCTATAATGTTGGTATGCTAGTGATTATGTGGGAGTTTCTAGAAATACAACCCGGTCTGGATACTACAAGTGGACGTGGTTATGGAATAGACGTACATAGGGTTAAAAATTCTAACATGTTGTCCCGGGCCTAACAAAGGGTAACCCGTTACATTAAATCAAGCCTTAATGTAGACAAAGTTTGTCACTCCCAGGGGATACACCTAAGATATTTCACATTTTCTTTATTGAATTTTATAATGGATTTGAAATTAAATATTTCCCCAGAGTCACTAAAGATTATGATTCTATGATATATGATGAATATATTTATGTCATGTGGTATTACATATTTATAGTTATATAAACTTCATAATTTTATTAGCTAAATTAGTATATTCAATTTTTTTGAAATAAAACTTGGAAGGATAAACAATGTCAATGCTCGTGGAAAATGTTGGGATTTCCCTATAGAGGAAACCAATATAGCCGATATTAGAATAGAGAAAATCATTCAAATATTGACAAAAAAATAAATTGCCTTTATTGGTAGTCATTTAATAGCAATTTATTAAAAACCGCTGCTAAACCCACCATTTTTTACAACAACGACGCTCCTCCTCCTCCCCCCCAAACCCGTCCCCGATGCCATTCCACCCCCCCCCCCCCCCCCCGTGAAGCCATTTATCTCCCTAACCAGAACCCTAGATCGGCTCCCCACATGTCGCTGGTGACCTCACCGCCCATAAGTGCGCCCCGTAGCCCATTCACTCACCTCATCGACCATTGTTGCTGACCCGCTAAAGCCCTACAAGTATGGTTTGTGAAATGCTTCTTCATTCCATGTAGGTTTTCCTTAATTTCTCTTTATGTGTATCATGCGGGATGTGTTTATTATTGTTAACTCTTGTGAAAATGGTTTTAATCATATTAATCAAGAAAATGAATTTGTTTAAATAAAATTTAAAGGGGATAGGAAATGTGGATAATGATGTTACAACCATTTTTTATTTAATTTGAACTTATTTGATAGTACTATTTTATGGGTGTAATGCTTTGATAAAAAACTATGATTGTTTATGGAAAGATTATGTTTTAACAACTTATTTTTTAAATCCTCTATTTTTTGGATTTAATGGTATCTTCATAAATAAATAAATGATTAACCACATTAATTCTGTTAATTAAATAGATTCCCAAGGAACATATGGCTTCTATGATAACAACCTTAAATGAAGAAGTGAAATTGAATAAGATCCCCCTTTTCTAAATTTGAATGTGTTGTATTGTGATATATGATGTGATGTGATGATATTTTTGGGTTTTTGTGTGTGGGGATAATCTAATGAGGAGTTGATATATTAATATGTGCTTGAGGGAAGTGGATGGCATGTGGTAAATAAGTGGGGATATGATGGGTGTGGTATGGTCATGCAGCTGGGCTGTAAAACTGGATGTGGCTTTAAAGTGATGAAGATATGGATGTTGGGTTATGGTGTTGTGTTTATGTTGTGTGGTTAGTTATGTTTTATCTACCAAAGTTTCAATTGAGTTAATATTTTATGTTATAAATTTTAAATGGGTATGTTTAATGTGGAAATTAATTATGGGTTTTGTTGTTTAACTGGTTAATGTTTAAAAATAAACTAATGTGCTGTAAGTATGAAATATGATTTCATTCTAAATGAAATGGGCTTTTTAATGAATGTTGGTTCCACAGATCAAAGTCACTAATAAATTAATGATGGGTTGTGTGAGCCAGATCATGATTAATCTAGCAATTTTTTTGTCATTGACATTGAATTTCAAAAACCAATATGGACATTAATGAAAAAAACATAAGGTTTTATTTACTTGATTCATATGCACTAGGTTTCATCTAAATGGAACACACATGATGATGTTTTAATATAAAAATATTCCCTATCAAATAATTTTTCTATTAGATAAAAATATTTTAGTTGTGTCCAGTACATTCAAAGGAAAATTTCCTTTATAATTATTTGGTTTTTGATCAATAATCACCCAATTGAATCTCCCATTGATTAATTCTACACACACTAATTCAAGGAAAAAATTGGTTTATACAAACGTATTTATCTTCCATATTAGTATAGAAAGATAATTTTTTGTAATTATTTAATCATAGGTTTTATGTGGTGTCGATCTCCATGTTTTTGTGACCTTCTTCTTCAAGGATAGATGATATCATATTCTTGATGAGAAAGTTGATTAATTTAACTCCACATAATGAAAACAAAAAATATATAAAATTCTATATAAATAATAATTCTATCAATATAATTATCTTATTTTGCTCTATTTTAATCAGAATCAACAATATTAATCATTGTAACTCAATAAAAAATAAAATGTTATCCTCAAACACCTCATTATGGGTCTTTAAAGTTGGTTTAATCTTAATTATTTATTTTCAATCTTGATTTTTGTGGTATGTTCTTCCATTTATAGGTTCCCATTGTGGTGAAAATTCATGTGATCACAATAATGGTCATCTATGATCAAGATCTTAATTTACCTCCCAATTATAGAAGATTTTGTGGTAAGGTTTTTTTCATTATTTTTTTCTAAGTAGTACTTTTCATCTTCATATGGAAGGTCAGATAGAGAGAATGATCCAAATTTTAATGTATGTATTGAAGATGTTTATTATTTATTTTATAGGTTCATTGGCGAATCATTTCTTTTTGGTTATGTTTTACTATGATAATAACTATTGACTAACCATTGGTAAAACTCAATTTATAGAATCATATGAGTGTTCTTACATATCTCTTTTGTGTTAGAATGAGGTTAGAGAGTTAATTAATATTAGACCAAATTTGGTGAAGAGAATGATAAAGAAGGTGTGGTTGTTCTATGAGAAAATAAAATTTGTTCAAGACCATCATTTGATGGACCCGAGTATAGAGTTGTTTAAGTCAGATGGGTTTGAACCAGTGAACAATAATTCATTTACCTTTTTATGATTTCATGCAAAATAAACCTAATTTACCTATTAGAGTTAGAAAACTCACTACTTAACTCACACACACTATGGAAACAAAATATAAAAAGATACTTGATATATATGTTTCACCACCCAAATTGATAATTTAACCCTGGGCATGATCCAGAATCACCTAAGCCTATAGGATCCACTATAATCACCATGATGGATGAAATGAGAAGGTTATATCTTTAACTTGTATTATAACATTAATAACAATTTCATCACCCAAATTATATCATTATTGTCTTCACTACCATTCCGAGACAGTACACACTAGGACCAAGAGAAAAAAATATGACAACCCAACCTCTATATCTCAAATAAGACATGGATTTTCCATATCCTGTTTATTCCATTTATACATACCCACCAATGGGTCAAATATACATTGTATACTTACCTATCTACTTAAATAAATATCCATTTTAAGGTAACAGTTTGTTTCCATTTCATATTATTAACTTCTATTCAAGTATTATATCATTTATCAAGTCCTTAACTTAGTGATATCAAAGTTATGGCATCATTAGTTTTTCCATCTATTTTGGTGGAGCACGACATACAAAAAACTAAATGGATGGGATCATTGTTCTTGTCTTCTTTTATGGATCTTCTTAATTTTCATGCTTTGGTTTTTATAATGGGTGATTTACCATATGTATTTATATAGTAACAACTTATGTAACATATTTATATATTTTTTCAACTAGTATATAAGAATCTCTTTCCGTATTTAGTAGTAACTATGTGTTTTAATTTTTTTTAATATTGTGTAGGCACATTATGATACACATGGATAAAACCTGGATCACATTATCGAGGAACACACCTCAGTATGTTAAGGGTTTGAATGAGATTTTATATTTTTTAATTTTAATTGATCTGTTGAAGGGAGAATAAGATTTCCATGTCCTAAATGTAAATTTAGATGATGGTTGAATAGAGATGAAGTTTATGAGCATTTAATACTGAAGAAATTCCCTGATAAATATTTGTGTTGGATTTGGAATGGAGAATTGAACGTTACAGAAAGGTTGAGCACTGATGTTAATCCACATAATGAGATCCCAACATCTTCAATAATGGAAAATTAAATGAAAAACCACATAAATGATTCATTCAGCACTAGGAGACACCACTATCAAAATCAAACATAACTGAACAAATAGATTAGGGTGCTACAATTTGCAACGTGATAAGTGATGTTTTTGAGATTGTAACACAACTAGATGAAGATTGTAACATATCATTGGATCCTACTATTGATTATGTGGAGAAAAATTTAAGAGAAAACTTCCCTGAGGAAAATATGTTTCATGATTTAGTTGACGATGGAAATTTAGAGTTTTATAGTGGATGTTTGAAATATTCAATTTTTTCTTTTCTACTGAAGTTGTACTATATCCAATGTCTATGTTGAATTACAAATAAGGAAATGTTTATGATATTGGAATTTTTTCATGATGCATTTCCTGAAGAAAAAATACTTGAGACTTTTTATGTTATGATTAAGTTGTTAACAAGCTTGGTCTGAATTATACATAAATACATACATGTACCAATGATTGAATGCTTTATTGGAGAGAGGATTCAAGTAGACAGAATTGAAAAAATGTTCTTCTTCTAGATGGAAGTCAATAGCCGATTTTGGAAGATTTAATCAACATACATTCAGGAATAATAAGAAAGAGTACACACCTATAAAAGGTTTTGCATTACTTTCCTCTAAATCATCGATTACAAAGATTATTCATGTCATCAAAAACCACCGAACACATGAAGTGACATTTTGTAGATAATAACAATGATGTGTCAATGATTCATCCATCAGATTCATAATCATGGAATACATTTGATTCATTACATCCATATTTATCAACTAATCTTAGGAATGTTCGATTGGGATTGGATGATGATGGATTCAACCCATTTGCGACTTTGAGTACCAGTTATAACATTTGTCCAGTTGTTTTGATCCCTTACAATCTACCTCCGCAAATGTGTATGAAACAAACATCTTTTATCATTTAAATGATTATTCTTGGAAAACGAATTTTTGGAAATGATATTGATGTATACATGTACCCTTTTATTGAATAATTACATAAGTTATAGTGCAACAGTGTTGAGACATTTGATTCTTCTTTTAAAATAATGTTCAAAATGAATGTTTCTTTAATGTGGACCAGTAGTGACTTCCCTGGGCTTGGGAATTTATCTGGTTTGAAAATTTACAATAGTTTGTCTTGTCTTGTGTGTAACTTTGATTTTGAACCCAAACAGCTACCTCAAAGTAGAAAATGGTGCTTCTTGTGCCATCAAGGATTTCTCGATGAATCTCATATATTTTCGATGAACAGATCAAAATTTAATGGTTTCATTGATCATATACCACCTCCAAAGTTTTTAACTGGTTCTCAAATATTGACACAACTTGAAAATGTTGAAACAGAATTTGGGAAGGTTCATCATTTGAATGATAACGGGAAACAGGTTCGAAGTGCATCATCAAGTGAAATCAGAACACAACAATGGAAGAAAAAAAGTATATTTTTCAAACTTCTGTATCGAGAATTTAATTTGTTGCGGAATAATCTTAATGTGATTCATATTGAGAAGAATGTATGTGAAAATTTGATTTTCACATTTCTTAATGGGCTTGGAAAGTCAAAGGATCATCTCAATTCTCAAAAATACTTACAAGTAATGAACATAAAACATGATCTCTGGCCATATGAGGATGAAAAGTATGCTCCGACAATTTTTGCAATGAAAAATAGGGATAAATATACATTCCTTATTTTTTAAAGAATGTGAAGGTATCTGATGGGTATTCTAGTAACATCTCGAGGTGTGTTGACTTGAATAATCGTAAGATACATGGATTGAAAAGTCATGATTCACATATTTGGTTACAATAGTTACTACCATTGGAATTGCGTATATTATTACATTAAAAACTTATTGCTATTATACTCTAATTCTGCACAATTTTTCATACAGCTATGTGAGAAATCTCTACATCTATTTCATATTGAAAACCTTCAGGAGAGGTTTGTATTGACCCTTTTTGCAATGGATATGATCTTTCCACTGTCATTTTTTACTATCATGATGCATTTAACTATGCATTTGGTTGATGAAGTTAAATTAGGAGGCCCCGTTCCTTATCAATGAATGTATCCAATTGAGATGTACTTTAATTATATATTTTTCATTAAATTAATCAATTTTTTTTCAGCTAATTAAATGAATTATTATGTTTTTTTATTTCACATATATCTTGGGAATTTGAAATAATACGTGAGAAATAAAGCTCATCCAGAAGGCTCTTGTAACGCCCCGACCCCAGTTACCCGGAGTCGGTGCATTATTTTAATACATTGGAATGATTACAAGGAATCAAGTCCCGAAGGACCAATTGGTTTAGCAGTCTTGGAAAATAGATTACATACATTAACATTACATTACAATTTCAAACATAAAACATAATGTATATAGTTCTTTGATAACACCATTATTCCCTTTATATTAACCCTGCATATCAATCATAATACACTTATTGGAATCCCGGGAAAAATAAAACATTGAATGGGGTGAGAACAAACCCTCAGTAAGGGTAAGAAATAAAGTGGAAAATGACATAAATATTAAGCATGGTGAATAATTTAAACCACATGCCTTTACCAATAATAAACATGAATACTTTTATGGAAAGAATATGAGTTGATTATCTAATGCCATAATAAAACATAATCATGGGTATTCTACTAGTTGAATAACCACATGAACCGTCAATATTATTTCCATAATTAAATAATTTATAATGCTAGACATTCTAAAACATCTTGTCTAGGTCTCAACCAAACCGTCTAAAAATGATTAAGGCCTCGGCCAAAACCATATATCAAATTGGGAAAGGGCCTCGGCCAATTCCACGTCTAGTTGTCTCATCAGACCTACCGATTCATCGAGGAGATATAGTAGGATCCACCCATAAATTACAATGTCCAATACATTCCTCATATAAAAAGGTTGAAACATAACCTAAAACTCCGTATTTGGACTAGCATAAGAAATGTCAATAATTTAACCATAAACCATGAATTGTATAAAAATAGAACATCCACAGTCAAACATATCATAACTCATTCAATACAATATGGAATATTTTATTATAATAAATCAACCTCAATCAAAAATAATATCCATTAAAATATGATGAAATAGTTTAAAATTATGAGTAAAAAATTTTGAGAGAAATATCCTTTTTGTAAAATCATTTAAAAGTCACACATTTATAAAGGAATAAATTTAAAAGCGATTTCTGAATCAAAGTGTCCCATACCCCTTTGAAACTTTTGAAAAGGAATATCATTTCAGAAAATTAATACCCATATAAATAAATACTTAAAATCATTTTGAAAACATGGAAATTAATTAAAAATATTTAGAAAGATAAATCATTAAAAAATTTAAAATCCAGATCTTGATAAAGTGTACCTTTCAAAAATTCATAAAATATTCATTTTGAAATAATTTAAAGGTCACCTAATTAAAAAAATAAAACATTTACTTTCAAAATATTCTTATAATCTTGTAAGGGAAGCTTTAACGATTCTATAATGGTGGAAAATAGCTGCACCCTTCGTATAAGTTAAAAAATACATTCTTACCTTCATTCTGTCGAAAAGGATTAATACGACCTTTTTTGGAAAATGACGGAAAGATTCCTTTATAAAATTCTTATAAAAAGTCAAATAGGGTATAAATGACTTCAAAAAATATTTTTTAAATTATTAAGAATGTTTTGAAATACATTTATAAGAAATATGGATGTGGAAGATAAAGAGATCCCAATAGATAATTACATAAAAACAACCTCAGATAATGAAGAGATTGTGAAATAAACTCTTACCAATTTGGTAACTTACAAGACATATACCCCATGAAAGAAGTATCATACAATGAATATGTAAATAAACATAAATTAAAGTTTATTACACAATGAATACAATTATGTGAAGTACATACACCACAAAAAAGGTAATAGTGGCAATATGGCAAGAATCTCACAGGAATAAGGAGTGAGATGAAAACCCCTTACCTTGCACTTTCCTTTAGTCGAGTGTACGTTTAGCCTCTTGTATGAAGACTATAGTATGTTATTAAATTATACCAGAACCATATTAATATTTATGATATCATAAATCATTCATTTATGACTTTATACTACCCATTTAATAATAATTTGCATGTTATATTAATATTTCGGGTAATAATCGCTTTCTTTATCGTACATGTTTTAACTTGTGACTCTTAATTATATGTCCTAGATAATGATTTAAATACTTCCAGAATATAAAACATGATTTATTTATCATAAATATTTTGAATATAAAAATTTATAATAGTCGTATATATGAAATGGAAAACACCATTTATGGAGACGGTAGTCCGTACATATGCAAAAATGATGTTTCCATTTTCATATAATATTTAAAGTAAGTGAATAAGATATATGTAAGTATATAAATACTTATATATATAAATATAAATATATCCAGTAGCATTATTATGTCTTATATTACATACTTATTAGTAATATATATATTTTATAATCATTGATGAATGGTGAACTTGGAAATGAATCTGATCGCGTCGTGGAGACGTTAATCTGTACGTACGCACGAGTGAAATTATCATTCTTTTGATATTAATATAATATATAATTGGATGGTATATAATATATACAGAATCCTTATCATGTTATATTTATTATTTACATCAAATAAACATCATTATTATACTCATCCAAATAATAATGTATTGAATAACAATTACACCACGATGTGGAGACGGTAAGCCGTATGTACGCGCGTATGGTGACAGGTCATTCAAAGAATGGATAGAATACTGAATATGGATGTACCATATTTATAATAACATCAAAGTATATAGATGATACTAGAGGTATTATTTTAGAATGGAAATAACCAAGAATGAAGAAGTGGAACAAGAAAGGAACTTGAAAGAGGGAGGCGAAAACATTACCTCTTCTTCGGGTTCTTCCATTTGATTTGATCAAAAGGGATCCTTAGGTTGGATTTCTGATAAAAATAAGGCCTTTATGTTGAATTTAAGTAAGTTTATAGAATATTTGGGTAGGGTTTGGCTGAATCAAATGGATTTGAAGGTGTGAAGAATTGGATAGAATTGGTGTCCTTTTATTAGGGGGAGGAGGGGCTCTTTCGAAAAAAAATAAAGTATTAATTTATAATAAATTCATATTCGGTTTCTAATGGCTAAAAAGTAGATTATTAAAAGTATAATGTGGGGATGGGTAGAAATACTTTCAAAAAATAGATTTTAGATAGGTTTGGGTCATTATATTAACCTTATCTTTTATTTTTAACTCTTAGTTAATTATATTGACATTTACTAAGTCACTTTGTCTTTTTATATTATATCATTAATAAACATACTATATACATAAAAACTACCTCAAGTGGTACAATAATTATACAAACATCATGATTTAAGTCCTTTGTCCGAATATTAGATTTTTAGGAATATAATATCAATTAATAATATAATATTTGTTTTAAAAAATCATTTATGTCAATTTTGAAACTATTCAATAATTGATTATTGATAAAGTCATAAAAAATTTATTAATTCAAAACAAATTCATTTAACCAATCATATCATGTAATATTAACCAATAAAATTCATGGATGTAATCAAAACAATCAAATTGTATTTATTTTAACATTTATAATACCAATTATTTGATTCTTTTATTAATAAGGAAAATACTGCATCATTATTGTGTCATAAATAAGTTTAATTATTAAATGTCTAAAAATTCTAAATAAAATTCCATTGTTTAGGAAATGTATTCATATTTATAATGAATAATTATAGTCCAAAATCCAACATATATAACCCTATGTAAAAATTGTTTTTATAGAAGATATATGCTTATGTCATTTTTGTATTTTTTTTAACTTAATTAATATAAAGTGTCATTATAACATACATTTGGCTCCATGAGCTCCCAAAATCAACCCAAAGATTCCCATGGTCAGACATGTATCATCCAATAAGGTTAGGACACGTATATGGTAATTTATTATTATTATAATATTATTTTTCCCTTATTTACAGGATTTACCCTTTAACCGTGGTAAATAAAATATTTAACGAAGTAATTATTCAAAATGTCTAAAAATAAAAGTAACCTATTTACACAATTTGGACATCCTAATTACAAATATGGAATCCATTTTTCTAAATTCAAAACACATAAGTGGCAGAAATTAATTCAAAAATAAATCCAACTGTCAAAACAAAAAGCGTGTTTTTAAGAAATAATAAATATCAAATGATTAACACTTGTTTATGTCCGGTTTAAATGTGAAATTATGTTCAATGACCAAAATTTTATTAAATTGTAAAACTATATTCTAAATATAATTTAAAACCACTAAAATTCATAATTTATCACTATTAATTATTTTGATTAAAAAAGTTGTTTTTAATAAAAATTAAGTAATTTTCACTATTCATCAAAATATAAAAGTTACCCGAAAAGTAGAAAAATTTCATCCTAGGATAATTTTGATATTCCGAATCCAAAAATGAAGTACATTTTAAAAGATAAAATGTATATAATTTCAAAAAGTGGGTATTACTATTCATAACAGCTACTTTGATTGGTCATGGTGTGTGTTAGAACTCGAAGTTGCGTACAACACACGCTACTGTATTATTCAAAGAGAAGCATACCGTAGAATCTTGGGGTGTTACATTCTCCCCTCCTTCAATAAATTACATCCTCACAATTTATACTCAGTATTGGAAACTTGGGGTTGACATTTCAAAATATCTTAGTTGAAATCCCACGTCGAAAAATGGATTAATGAGGCCTCTATTTAGAATAAAGAGTGGTAAGTATGAAGGTTACTGAAAATAACACATACTAGGGTTCCATGTAAAAAAATATAGATATGGAAGAGAAATCTAACCATCAATATCTGATGGATAGTGGTAAAGAACATGGCTATGAGAAGTCCAACAATCCCAAATCCATAAATTTGTGATGATCTAAGGTACCATGAAGGAAAACATTTTTATTCTAAGTTCCTTTTCGTAATGTTGAGAAATTTATTTATGATATTGGATAATATCATAAGGAGATATAATTACTTTATAATTAGTGTTTTCTCCATTAATAAATTTCTACCACAAACTCATCTTTCACCCAAAAAAAATAAAACTAAAAAATACTATATTTGACCCAATCGTATAGGGTTCTAAATATAATGAATTTATAATTCACATATCAGAAATTTTAAAAATAATAAACTAAATTATACCATTCAAGAACTTTTTGTATTCTAGTGGTAGGCGATAAATCCCAATTGCACTATAGTTGTGGGTTCGATTCCCACAGCTTTGTTCGACGTGACGGGTCGTAACACGGTCTGCGTGTTGTCCATTTATAAAAATCCAAAAATAACATTTCAAACTTAATACCTTCCAAAATTTAGACTTGTCCAAAATAAATCTATAAACTCTTAGTCCAAAATTTATATAAAAGATAACCATAATGTAGATCCTTTTTACTCCGTAATAGCATGCGAATTCCTTCATCATGTATTCCTTTAAAACACTGAAACATCCTGAATTACTCTAAAACATTATTGATTACATTCATGCTCCCTTATTCCTTATAGAATACTAGATATACATCTTCCATCCAAAAATGTTGTAAACTCCAATAATAATGGAATATACAAATATTTAATCAGTTTTAAGGTAGTCAAGAATATCCAATATAATTTACCCAAATCAACCATATCTTATTCCAAAATCAATACCTCAATATTAGGACCATATTAAGGTTTGTCTTTACTTCAACCATGTAATTTACAAAACTTTTAACTCACTGTAGAGTCACATTTCCTAGTACCATAAAATCTCAAATCCTCTATGAAATAGTACTGCAGTATAATCCTTATTTATTTCTAGTACATCGTTGATATAACGCTTCAATGAAATAATTCCAAAATAACAACATAATAACACTAGTCATTTGTCTTCTTCTGTGGTAGTATCACAACTTGACTATTATCAAATATCATCATTTGCGGCATAGTCTGATGACAGGGACATTGGTTCGCGTAGTGTCCAAACTCCTTGCAGATGAATAATTGTACATTTGAAACCTTTTTCTTACCCTTGAAGTCATGTACTTGATGTCCTTTTTCTCTACATTTATAACATAATCCCACTCCCTTAAAGCATTTCCCAAGGTGATTCTTTCCAAAGTTATCACATATGGAAAAATGCTTATTTACCTTATTCCCTTTATCTGTCCTTCTCTCTACCATCCTTTCCTTTACTGGCTTCCCTTCAAAGCCATATGACTCCGAGAATTCTTTATTTATCTTATCAACACATGATACTATTTCTTCATATAATGATAATATTTGGGAGACTATTTCCCTTCTAAATTCTGGCTTATAACCATTAAAGATATGATATTTCTTACTCTTTGGATCATGCGTATTGCTGGAGTTCACATTACTTCTACTATGCGCCATTTCTAAACAATGGCATACACTAGATTAGTTTATGAAATGAAATACCTAATCCAGAACTTGTAAAACACGTAACATAAATTAAATAGTTTATGGATATAATCCATAATCATAATTTTTTTTCTTTGAGTGTGTATATACTCATAAGCCCTTCATAATGGTTTGTAAAGAAAATGAGAATTATCCTAAGCATATCCCCCGGGAGTGTCATAACCAAAAGTGTAGCAAGGCCCATTGTCGTGCACCAGTTCCCTTATCCATGAGAGAGATGATTTTACCTTTTTCTATCTTTAGTGTCAATTATAATAATTCCAAATGGAATAACACAAGCGAGATATGATTTTACCTAATTCTTATATTATGTTTCATTTATAATAATTCCACACGGAACACCAACATAAATTAATCCCAAGAAAATATTACCACATCATTATTTCCATGATAAAGGGTCTACCACCAATATACTACACCCCAAATTTTTTCAGTAACTAAGTAATAAATAAATAACCACCCAATCATGATCCTAAAATACTGTAGGAATGATTAAATTTATCGACACATAGATGGAATAGAAATCTAAATAGTTACTATATATATAGTAGTAATATATATAGTTTTATTTATTTCATCCACCTATATTTTCATGGTATGTGAAGATGTATGTGGCCATATACTTATAATAATACTGATGACTAGATCATGGAATAACTCAGACATCCCTAACCAGTCTAATGAGCCTATGTGATCATGTAATTGGGTACATGCCCTATATCCCAATAGAGCGAGAGATGCCATGAAACAACACATGGGACGTTGAGTGCGCCATCAGGTCAAAATTCTAGTCATGGAACGTGGGAGTATATCAAAATACTTATATAGTAACATTTTTGTGATACTAGGATTATGCCATTTGATATGTTTATTTTTATTCTTTTACTCACTGAATGATGCATTTGGTTGTGCTTAGTTAATCATCTCTTTTAATATTGACTTTAGTATGTATTCTATTGGTGTTTTGGTATTATAGGAATGGTTTTTTTCAGGGCACTGGAATAGGGGATCCAAAAAAAATTTCTTTTCTTCTAAATCGGCCTTTTTGCGGCGGTTTTAATTGTTTCTAATTGTAAGAAGCATATAGAGGTGGTTTGAACCACTGTCATAGCAAAAAAAGGGCCGCTAAAATGCAATGTTACTATAGTGATTGAGGAAAATTAATCAGGTTTTGAAAAATAACATTTCCAAAATGGAGAAACCTATTCCACATAGATAATATCTAATGCTGTATTGATTTATGAGGTAGTAGCCCACATCATTTAGTGGGATTACTAATCCAATTATAGCTGAAAAATGGATTAAATTTCTTGAGAAGATATTCATAGATTTGAAATGCTACGAAAAGGAAAAGGTAACCCTTGTAATCAATTATATCCATAGTGATTCTGATCAGTGGTGGTCTCTTATCCAATATATAAGAGATGAATATGAAATTTAACTCATTGAATCGAGGTTTTTTAAATAGAAACTATTCAATAAATATATCCCTCGATAATAAAGAAAATAATATAAAGAGGAAGTTCCATAAATTAACGCCAAATGAAGAAGATTGTGTTGAAGATTATGAATCTACCATTACAAGGTTATCTAGGCATGCTATGGATTACATATGTAGCATGGAGTGTAATATTGACCATTTATTTGAAGGTCTTGAGACTAATATTCACAGGGAACTAGATTCTCAGGATTGTTTATCCTATGAACAGATAGTTTCATGTTCCATCATTACATAAAAGGAATTATCAAGATCCTATGTATTGAAGGGAAAACAATAGAAGAAGAGATCTTATGAATACCATGAAATAGGGAATGATTCAAAGAATATAAGGTGAAAGAAGGATTTTTGACAAGTGATAACTATGGAATGAATCACCCAGGTAAATTCTTGAAAGGATTGGATGTTTTCTATAAGTGTGGAAAATAGGTTCACTATGAAATAGATTTCAATGTGAATAAGGAAGACACTAATATTCAATGTTACAACAACAATGTGATTTGGTACTATGAAAATGAATTCCCCATGTTTCAAGGGAATATACCTTCAAGGAAGCTAAGGGATCAAGGTCATGCATATGTTGTTGACCCAATCGCAGTGGAATAATTAATGTACATAAGTATTTGGATCTATGAAATATTTTTTAAAAGTATTTTATTTATGATTTTCTCATCATATGATGTATGAAATGTTTAAGGATTATACTGCATTACTTTTTCATTAAGGATTTTAGAAAATATTCTAAATGGTTCCATGAAAATTTATTTAGTGGAAAGGTAAAACTTTCATAAAACACATGATTGAGGAGAATAAAACCATTAATATGTTCCTAATGTTAATATAACGATGAAGAAATAATTTATTGGTTATATGCTAATATCCTAGGAAATTATCAATAACTTTTCAAAAAGTGGTGTATGATATTATTGATGGAGTTTACAACACTTTTGGTTTTAGGGAATATATACAAAAACATTCATCTCACTTAAGGAATAAGTAAAAAATCATGGTAACTCATGTTATTACTATGTTTCAAGAGAATAAATGATGTAGGTGTTCACATATTTTGTATGTGATTATTCATGAGTTATGTCATTAATATTGAAGGATAATGATACGTTTATTTCGGAAATTTTGTGAACTTCCTTCCAATGTGTTTGATCATAATATTTTAAAATTTTAACAATTTATAGAATGGTTTTAGATGATAATTGGTTGGGATTTTAGAGGGTAATGTATTGATTCACCATACGATGCATCATGTGCTAAGAGATGAAGTAGAAATGGTTCAAGGTGTAATCAAAGGAAAATAGTATGTTTATAGAATATATATTTACATATATTCTTAATGAGTGAATGAATTCCACAACCCTGGAAAAAGGGTTTTTCAACAATTTGTTTCTTATTATCATCATTTTTTATGATACCTGTGATCTTCAATCACACCTCTTCTTTATGGTTTTGTGGTCTACAAGTTTTAGCTAAACATGGTCTCTATCACTCTCCACCAGAACATGATGGTTAAGTTTCTCTTCTATGTCCAGGTTTTCACTAATTTTATCCTATTCTAAAGCCTAGTTTTGTGGTGAACTTCACATTTAATTTTTCATCTTATTAATAGTTTGTGTTATTGTGCCTATTTACAATGTGTGTCTTTCAATAATAGTGTTTTCAAATATCAATCACTTTATTACCAAGATCAAGATCGAATTGAGAAGATGAAATTTAATTAAGAAGTGGAGAATGTAACACCCCAATTCCTTAAAATATTTTACTTATAGAATAAATATAATTTTTTTAGTATCATGATTTATACATAATGTTAAGCTTATGGTAGACACAACCTTGAATTAGCTTGTGTTACATGCAAGATCGAGTTTTGCTAACTTTTAATAGAGAAACTATTTTAAAACAAAAAATTGAAACATTTATCAATTTTGTTTTTATAACTAGACATCATTTTTAAATTTAGAAAGTCAAAATTATATTAGGTTATGTTTTTTTGGATTTGTATGAGAAACCTCGTTTTTTGATGAGTAGTAAAATTTTTTGCGATTTAGTTAAAAATAGCCTTTTCGTTTAAATAATGAGAAATGTTAGATTATATTATAAATTTGTTTTTAAAGTCATAATTGATCAATTATTCATATATTAGTCCAATTTATGTCATTAGAATCATTTTTATATTTAAATTAGGTATAAAAACCAACTGATATTTTAAACATTTATACTTTACAAACTCACATTCTCACCATATCCACGAGATTGACGATAATCTTAATTTTCCCACATATATGATTTTAATTTTGAAAAATAGGCATAAATGGTTTTAATAAGTTTAATATTTATGGTAAAATAAGATCTATTTAATATTTGGCCATAAATATTAGTAAAAGTGATTAAAATAAATTATGGTTATTATGGAAAAATTAAGCATAATAAGGGACTAAACCTTAATATAAGGGACCAAATTGACCTAGAAAATTATCCAAAATCCATTATATTCCACTAATTTTTCCATATATATAATTCGTTATAATTTTATGGGTTATTGGGATACTATTAAATGGAAGTTCCCTATATAAAAGGTTAAGTAAGGAAAAATGCCAAATGCGACCTTCTATAACTTTAACATTTATAAAACATTGAGATACGTCCAAAACGACACATATTTGGTTATAAATATACTTTTTAATTATAAATGGGTTGTTTTAATAATTCATCAATAATTTTGGATAAAATGTTAGTTACTTAAAATTCTTAATAAATTCCAACGTTGTGATTGTTTAGTTAATAATTAATTAAAATATATGATACTATATTTATTAAAAGTGAAGTATATTTATTGAATTATTTTCAATAATTGTTTTTTAGAAGAGTATATATTTTAATATTTTTTAAACTTAATATATTTTAATTTAATTTTGTTTGATATTTTATAATTAAAATTAAACAAATTATGTCAAAACTGACATTATTATTAATTTACAATAAATGATATTTTATTAAATGATTTAAAATTAATAAAAAACATATATTATTCCATGTATTTTTTAATTTTTAATAAATATTAAATATTTTATATCAATGGACTAATGGGTATTTTATAATTAATATATTAACCCATATATTGTAAAAAAATTGTTAATAGTGGCTAGGTTTAAGCAGTGTTTTAGCGCGTCACATGCCCTTGTTTTAAAATTAATTTTAAAAAACATGGAATTTTTATTTTATAAATTATATATCTTATTATTAATTTGGTGGCTCTGTATTTTAGGACATAAATAACTTTAGTTTAGTCTTAATGGTTAAACTACTTAGGTTGGAATACTAGATGTTTAATAAAAACCAAAATGATAAAATTGGCGAATCTTGGAAGTTAAGGAACAAAATTATTAAAATGAACATATTTTTATGCGGTGGAGGATTTAATAGACCATTATTATCCTTTAATAAATTATTTTTCCATTTTATATATATATTAGGTAAGGCAAACCTCCCATTAATGAATACCTTTTGGTATTTACAAGAGTGACACTCCCCCTCCACTATAAAAAGGCAAGCACTATACCGCTTCCTCACACATATCAAGACACATTGTCCCATAAAAACTCTGAAAAAATAGTATCCCTACATACCTACCATAATAATATAATCATACCATTGGTATGGAAGTAATCTAATGAATACTTTGGGTTCAAACAAATAGTAGTTACCCAATTAAGAGGTAACAAATATCCTTGAGTTCTTTAGATTTATATCCATTCTCCAACCCATTAACTATTATGATTATATGATTGTATACAAATTTTTTTATATAAATATACTAGGATATTGTTATGATATTTTTTCTAATTAAAATTATTTACACTTCCATCTAATGGCTAGCAAACATACTGTTTCTCTGTACGACGCACTGCAACCTCATGAAATGACGATTGTTCATTTTTTCTTTACCACCTATCATGGTGTCCGTTGTGATAGAAAATATGTTATATATAATTTATATATGAAATTTATTATGTCTTTAGGAATATTTAATTATTTTATAACACATAACTCTATACATTCCATTTTGCATAAATATGATAACATTACTTGTGGAAGTGTGGACTATTGCCCCCTCAATGCGATGTGATTGGTTCATGTTATAAATGGAACATATTAAGGATGATATTAACAAAGATATATGTCATATATTACATATATATGATACTAAAATTATAATATTCATATGTATAATTTAATTTTAATTTTTGTAATATGATAAAAAATTGAAAGAAGTGTTTATGCATAGGAATGACCTACTGTCTCCATAAACGGTGCATTTATTTATTATCTTAAAACTATATAGATTATTATAAAGAAACATTTAATGAATATATATGATAATTAAATAATGGTTTACATTGTAGATATTCTTAAACAATTAAATAATTAATAATAAAAACAAATAATAAGTCAAAACATATTTGAGAAAACAAGTTAAGTGACACCCAAAGTAGTTAAAATAATGAGTGTTAACAAACGAGTAATAAAAAATTTCAAGAACATAATTAATGATATTATAAAAATTATTTTGGTTATGATATAAGTTATTAACAAATTCTAAAATACTATACAGAATAATAAATACCATACAACAAAAATGACGATTGAGGTAAGAGATTTCATCACAATTTACATACCATTGAGACTTATTTGTTGTTATGAACCTAGTTTCTATTATATAGTGTATATACTTCCATTTGAAATGTTATATCATGACCCTCTTAATTTTCATGATATTATAATTTTTATTTAATTATTATTCCCTCATGGATATTATTATTTAATTATTTCAAAGTGGTATGAGACACTTTGGAATGTTTAAATATTATTTTCCACAAGAACATGTTTAATGATCACCTTTACAATATCACATTTTTATTGTTAACTTTCTATTTAAATAATAACTTTATTTCAATATCCACATTCTTGGGTTATGGATATTATTGTTTTGTAAGTCATGTACCATTTTTGCATACAGTTTTCACTTTGACAGTTATTTGATTAACTGAGGAATTATTGATAAATCTATATATTTTATTCAATATAGATATTTGATAAGGAGTATTATTTATTGATTAAATCAATTATTAGATATGAGAAATGTTTTGGATATGTATTACATAGATCAGTACCATTTTTAGATATCCCCCAGATGCAACTATAGTCTAATGAGACGAAATAGTTTTCTAGATACCTTTAACAGCTTTTACATGATAACTAAAACATCTTGTGAAGGGTCTTAATGGTACTGGTTCTATGTACCCAAGAAACATTATGTCCAATAATTAAGCATTTAACTCATTCAGTTTTATTTATTATTCATCAATGAGATTTTTTATCGACATATCCATGGATATATTTAATTACCATTTAATTGATTAAATGGAATGTGATCAAATTCCATACCTTTCCATATTGAATTTTCTCCTTATCTAGTTATTTAAATGGAATGTGTTATTAGTTATTTTTCATTCCATGTTGATTTATTCTCACTGATTCATTATTTATTCCACTATACACACCATTAATGATAATTTCATATCACCCTTATTATGTTTCCCTTCCCTGGTATTTGAATAAGAATCCTTTAAATAAGTTTTCAAGGATGGTATTTATTTTATTTTATTATGTATCATGTCTGTAATTTATATTTTCTAATGTACTATGTGTATCATGTACGTAATATAGAATTCCAAGGAAACTAAAATGATTGGTCCCTTGGGATTTCATTCCTTATAGTCATGAAAATTTCATAAAATAATGAACCAGATACAGGACTTCTAATTTGGGTGGATACAACTAATATAAACATCACCCAACCAGAAGAAGAAGAAGGTGACGTGAAATAAGTTCTTCCCATACATGGGAAGAGGTTTGATGACTAAACGACTCAAAATACATTTGTCAAAGGTCATTCAATCCTATGAGTAAAACTCCACAAATTGATAATGATACCATATTTTATGTAGGTGACATCAAATACACTTCCTAGAGGCAGATGTATTCATAAAATACAAGAAGATACGATAGATGAAGATTCATATTTACCTCCCACACAAACTCTGACTCTTATAAAATCTTTTCCTTTAATCAAGAGAATGAGAACCGCCCCAAAAAATGAAACCCTAATTTGATGAAGATATCATATTTAGTTCTTTTAACATAAACAATTCAATAAACCCTTTATTATTTGATTAATATGACTCTGAGTATCAGTCCCCCATACCTAACCATGGATTTTGGGGATGAAGGCACATGCGCTGAGGAAACTATGGAAAAATCAGGCATAGTTAGACGCAATATCTCAGTCACATTCACACAAAGGATATATATGAAGTTGATACCCATGGGAGAGTTCTCCAATTAGACAAAAAAACATATTTGTGGAAAATCCCTCTAACGGTCGTCCAATCCAAGTCCTATTATACAACTGAATGTAAAGGGTGAGATTGTCTAATCAGTGTAGATAAAGGGGAAGGCCAACATGACTTACGTCACTAGAAGAAGATTCCCCCTCAACCTCTGTACAATCTCTTTTACTATAAACCATAAATACATCAACTCATAAGCCACATGATATGGTGAAATCCAGCCTTGTGAAGTGATAACGTATGGCACAAAAGTACAAAATTGTCACGTAGTTTGAAGTTATACCTACCTAACTCTTGATCCGAGATTTTCTCCATATTTTCAAATAACTGAGAGAGGAATTCATATAAGAAATACAAATCCCATAGGATTTTGAACGAGAATCCACTATAGATGAGGTTTATTGAGTGGAAACTATGCAATTAGAATTACAAATTTCTATCTCATTCATAGAACAAGGTCAAGAAGAGGGAATCTATGGACATGTTAGACCAATATATATTCTAGAAAACTCAAATATGTTGATATTAAATGTTATCTGATTTTCAGTGGTTCCAATATCAACATCTTCCCAATTTTAAGTAAAACAATTTACAAAATAGAGAATGAGATTTATCCTTGAAAAAGATAACCATTCTTGGGTATGATAAGAGAAAGAAAATCCCTCTCGGAAGATCAAGCTGGTGGATAAGTTTAAAGATCTCACATTTAATTATGGGTTCATGATTATCTATAAATATACAAAATATAATATACCGATCAAGAGACCTTAGAGTCATAGCGATGAGGTGATACATTCAAAATTTCATTAATTCATGAAATTATCGATTAACGAGAAGGTATAAAAACTACATTGTAAAAAATACCCCTTCGAGTATTGTGAAGCTTTATATTATAAGAAATCCTTATAAAAAGGGTGGAAAAAAAACAAATGGTTAAATATAATATTAAGGTTTCAACCCCTGATGACTTGGGGACCACCCCTGCGAATCCTTGGAGTATGCTCCACGGCATTTAACGGCTGCCCATATACGTGATTGTTGTAGTAGAGATAATTTAATATTCCTAATCTACCACCATCCCTATAGACAAAATGAATGAAAATAACTAGCTCTGGATTCTCCCCACAATGACTCTCATAGTTCGAGATGGCAATGTCTCTTACCATGTCCTCTCTCACCTTGACTATAACAAAGATTCTCTCAGATTACCCACCATGTATAAAAATTACATAATATATTCATAGGTGGATGAACCAAGGATGACCTTAGGAATGATCCACCCACATTTGAGTTAGGCATCTCCACCACCATCATCAGATCAAGCAAGTGAACCTGGTACTATAAGAAGTCATACAACCAACATTTATTATGATAAGGAGATATATATTTCATTTTTAAAGAAACATCAGTAAATTATCCCTTGGAATTATATGAAAATTCCCATGCTAAACCCTGATGTGGCCATACATCATCTAAGCTTACCCAATGTCCATTGAGGTTTCACACCAACATCTAGAAGGATACACCCTCTTATGATTCTAAAGTAGAATCATAAGTAAACAAATTCATTAAATACAACTTTCTTTGCAAAGTGAAATACCCAAAATGGCCTACAAACATCAACCCTATAAAGAAAAAGAACATGCATATTAGTGTCTGCATAAATTTTAGATACCATAATTGACACTATTCTAAGTAGAATTTCTCATTTCTGATTACGGATCTATTGATCAATGAAACTTTTGGATTCTAAGACCTTTCCTTTATGGATTAGTATTAAAGGTAAAATAAAATAAATATATCATTGAAATTTGAGGAATCCACCATATCTAATGCACCTCAGGGGATATTTTATATCAAGTCATGCCCTTTGGATTAAAGAACCATAGAAATAATTACCAACACAGTACAGATCTTATATTCAATCGCATATTAGGATGAATATAGGAATTTTATTTCAATGATGTGGAAGTTGAATCTAGACAACATTTTTATCACATCACAAATCTTTAAACAATATTTGACATGTTTCATTAGAACATTTTGAAGAATAACCTACTGAAGTGATACTTCAGGGTAATGTTAGAGATATTCCTTGGATTTTTGGTATGACACTATGTCATTAAAGTTGACCCATAAAATACTAGTGTAATTATAGAAATGTATCCACCTCAGAATCTCAAATAACTGACATGGCTCTAATGGAACCTCACTTATTATCGGCGTTTGATAACTAACATGGCTAGGAAATCTACCCCCTTCTCTAAATTAATATAGAAGGGAGTCACATACCAATTTGATGAGGATTTCTAAGAAGATATTGAGATTATAATGTAATATATTTTGCACATACCTTTCTTGGTGCCACTGGTGGAAGGAAATAAACCAATATTATATGTGGCCGTGATGGAACAAACACATTATCCTCACCTCAAAAAAATTGATGCAGGGAATTCAAATAATCTCTATTACCTCAATCAAAAAATGCTAGGTAATGAGACATGATATATCGATGTCAAAAGAACTTCCTCACATACATCCTTTTAGTGAAAAGTTTGAGACATGTATGATATCATCACTAAGTCAACATGTTCTCTAGTATTGAACTGATCATGTAAATCCTTGGCTACCCTATGATTACAAGGAAATTATCATGATGATCAATTATTCTATGGTTGTATGACATCCAGTTCATGTCATAAATGGTAGTGAAAGGCCATTCCCTGGATTATTTACTTGTGGTAAATCCCACCACAAACAAGTATTGAAGTGGACATTGAAATTATATTCAATGATATTTTTTACACCATTGATACTCCCCAGACACATGAGATATATTTTGGCAGTGATTGCTTAAGGATTATTGGTCAGAAGATAGAAAACCAAAAGTTCAATGGGTTCAGTCTGGGGATTGTATTTGTTTCATCAGACAAAGAATCTTTTCTATACTCCTTCTGAATCTAAAAAGGATGAACTAATGATGACTAAGAACACTATTCCCATATCACTAGCTTAAAACTATCCCTAAAACTATAGATATTCTTGATGAACATCAAAGGGGATTCTAAAATAGTGATAACAACATCAATAAAAAATATGCCATCAAGATGGAATAATTTTCCTCTTCCATTAACTACGCCAGAGGAGTGATGGAAGAGTTCCATTATGAATCCACATTTCACAATTTAACTTAATCAAAAAATGATCATGCTGATACAATGGAAAATTAATCAAAATTCCTAGCTGGCCTTGATCAGGATGAGTGATTTTATGCATTACGCACTGAAGGATAGTCTCAGTAGTCATTGTCTACAACATTGAGGAAATAAACCAGGCCAACACCACTCTATAAAATTATGAATGATTATCTACCCCATGATGAATGAATCTTATAATTTATTATCTCCAAATGGTACTCTCCCAATAGGCTGATATGATAAAGAGTAGAATTGACACCAAACATCGAACAGTACCCTTCACGATATGAAAAATAAGAAAAATATCTCTATAAATAATTCTTGGATGAAATCCTTATCAAATTTAATATAGGATGAGAGAGTAATTCCATCATATAAGAAGTGTACATAATTTATTTTTGTTTTCATCAGTATTGGACTATTATCTTCCATCAAAACATGAGGATTGGTTTCTACTAGAAAACCATTAAACATGACTATGTGGAATTCGACATAAAATGTATTGCATGAATGATTCATGAAAACTTCATCCATAAACCCCCATTACTTCTATATAGAGCTAAATATTCATATTCATTTCCTATATGGGGAATGAATGTTGTGGGGTTATATACCCCACCCAGAACTAAGTAGTTTATATATATCCTTCTACATAATTATTTTCCAAATGGGTTGAGGAAATTTCACTTATGAAATTCAGGATGAAGTGTATCATTAACTTCCTAAAATACAATATCATCACCATATTTAGAGTCTTCAATATGATATTGATAAAAAATAGAGCCAAATTCTATTCTATCGAGTTTTATAAATTGTACCATATGTAAAACATAGAGTCCAACCTTTCATATTGCTATCTTGAGATGGTAAATAAAAAAATTGAGACCCACAATAAAATTTCAAAATATACTTCAGAAGATGGTGGATAAAGGCAAGAAGACCTGTCCAAACATGATCCTACACGCAAAATGGTCCATTTATACCTCCACGTGCACTACTACAGAAGAAACTGTGTTTTCCTTCGTGTACATAACCAATGTAGTATTTCCCATAAAAGCCTAGTGACCCTCACTTCGAATAGATATATGTAGAAAAATCTTAAGCGATGATCAATCAAAAATTAATCAAGATAATTTGAAAAAACATTGTAACATCCTAAGATTTAAAGGAAATATATTTTGGTTTATGTATTGCATTACATGGAAGACCGTGTTAGTTTACATTACACACAATAATAAGTTTCTAAAAACATAATATTATTATTATAATTATTTAAAAAATAATATTATAACCTAGAATATATAATATAGGGTTTGAATATAAATAAATTTATTATGAAAGTATGGTTTACACATGTAAAACCCTTTTTAAATTAAATGCAATTATTTTTCAAAAAATTATTTAAATGTGCATAAGTGTGTTTTTCCCGAATAAAATAAATAAATCAAACTTTTTGAATTGTATTAATGAATTATATATTTAATATAATGTTTAATTTTGATCTTATGTTTTTTCTAGTCATGATATAAAAATAAATCCAATTTTACAAATAAAATTTTTTGTTTTCTAAAAACAATGTTTTTCCTTTTTTTGATATCGAACTTATTTTGAATCTAGTTTTTTAACCCTAGATAAATTATCTTTGAAAAAATAAAATTTCTCTTCGAAAATAGAATATCAGAACATGATTTTTAGGAATATTTTGTATTTTTATGAAAATCATCATGTTATGATGAAGAGTGGAAAATTCTGAATTTCAATTGAAAACAATTTTTTTCATCGAAATAATTTATAGGTATAAATAATATTGTTGATTAGTTTTAAAGAATACATAGATAAATTTTATGTCAATTAATCCAATTTAGATAATTGTAATTAATGTGACATTGAATTTGTATTTAAAAACATTTCAATCATTGGAATGTTTTTCCATTAAAAAAACTCATTGTTTCATCATATATATTTGATTAAATTTAAATTAATTTATCAAACTTATGTGAATTGAATTTTGAAAAATTTATTCCATATTTGTAATTATAATGTCTAAATTTAGCAATTAGATGAATTTTCTTTCTATAAAATAATAATAGAAACATGAGTTATTTTTAATACCATAGTTAATGGTAAATCGAGTAATTAAGGGTCAAAATAATATTATAAATGTTATAAAACTACCCTCTCACTTACCAAATTTTATTGGTTGAAATTATTTCAAACCATAAAACTTGTGGATTAAAATTTAATTATTTAATGGATAATTTTCTAGGAAAATGACTTAGATATGATTAAAACCATAGAACGTGACAAAATTTCATATTCTAAATTTTAATAAGTATAATATTTTTAATATAGAGATAAAAAGAAGATATCTTTGATAACTAAAGGTACTTGGAAAGATAAAATATATATCTAAATCATGATAATTTATTTTTAATTTCTAGTGGAAAAATAATTACCTTTATTTATCACATAACTTTTTTACAATAATTATTTTATTAATTAAAATACCAAATAAATGATATTAAAAATATTAAAATAAATATACATTGTCATAATTAATGTCATTAAATAATTTAATAGAATACCATGATATGTTGAAGATATAATTATTAATTATTATTTATCTTATTTTTTGTATATTTTTAATATTCAATGTAATGAATAGTATCAAAATTGTCATTGATAATATTTAAAAATTAATAATATTTTATTAAATTATGTAATTTTTTTAAAATTATTAAATTCATCATAGTGAATGGAATAATGTTAAAAATTTTATGAGTGATCCATTTATGGGTCGTTTGGAATTTTATAGTCAACATTTCATTTTTAAAATTGACATTGATATAATTAATAGTATCAAAATTGACATTGATATAATTATTATATCAAAAAAATTTAAAATTATTAAATTCATCATAGTCATCATTTCATTTTTTTATAAATTATTTGATATATTAATATTGCAGTGAATCTATATTGTTTAATAAGTATTACTTATTTTATTCTTAATGGTAAAATTACTTATGTCGGAAAACTAGATGCTTTAATAAAAACCCAAAAGATAAAATTGGGGAATCACAGAAACTATGGAACTAAATTATTAAAATGCACATATTTTTGGGGTTTTGAGGTTTTTATGATAAATTATTATCCTTTAATCCATTATTTTTCCATATTTGAGACACATTAGTATGTTAGACCTCCCATTAATGAGTAACTTTTTGTATTTACAAGAGTGACACTCCCCCTCATCTATAAAAATGAAACCCTTTACCCATTACTAACACCTATAGAGCCACATTGGATAATAAAAAATCTTCCAAAGTAGTCTAAAAACATCCCTAACCTCATCATAGAATCCATACATTGGGAAGGAATCAATCCATGTAATCCTTTTGGTACAAACAAAAAGATGTTACCTGATTAAGAGGTAACAAACTTTATTAAGTTGTTTAGTTTTGTTTCTATTCTCCAACCCATCAACTCTCCTTATTCTATGATTTTATAGAAAAATTATACTAAATATAATAGGTTTTTTATGATATGTTTTATACCTAAACTTACACACACTTACATTCAATGGGTAACGAACACATTGGTTCTATGTATGGTGAACTACAACCTCATGAAATGATGATTGTTTATTTTTCATTTACAAACAATAATGGTGGAAATTATGGGGGAAAATATATTATTTATATGTTATATATGATATTTATTATGTATTCATGATTATTTAATTCTTTTATACCATATACCTCTACAAATTCCATTTTATGAAAATACGGTAACATCGCATGTGGATGTGTGGACTACCACCCCCTCAACGGGATGCGAATCATTCAATTTATACATGGACTGTATTAAGGATGATATTAATAAACATATATGAAATATGTTACATATATATGATACTAGAATTATAATATAAATATGTATCATTTAATTTTATTTTTTTAATACGAAAAATGACTGGATGTAGAGTTTATGCGTACAAATGATCTACCGTATCCATGAACGGTGCATTTCATTTCTTATCTTAAAACTCTATATATTATTCTAAATAAATATGTACTAAATATATGTGGTAATTAAATCATGTTTTAAATTATGGAGATTATGAACCCATGATCTAATTAATAATAACAACAAATAACAAGTCAAAACATACTTGAGAAAACTAGGCATGTAACACCTAAAATAGTTAAAATTATGAAACAATGTTAACAAAAAGATAATAAAATATTATAAGAAGTTAATATATGATATAATAATCATTAGTACAGTTATGTTATAAGTTATTAACATATTTTAAACAACAAAAATGGAGGATAAATAACACTAAAAAATAATGTTTAAGGTAAGGGATTTCGTCTCAATTTACCTACAATTGAGACTTATTTAATTTTATGCAGCTAGTTTATTTTATATGGTGTATATAATACCATTTGAAATGTTATACCATGAAGAAATTAATTCTAATGATATTATATGTTTCATTTAATGTTTAATCATTTATTTAGATTTTTATTTAATTGTTTCAATGTGTCATGAGACACTTTGGAATATTTAAATATTATGTTCCTCAAGAATGTGTTCAATGATCACCTTTGCAATATCAAAATTTATTGTTTGTAAAATTTCTCTTGAAACAGTAAATTTATTTAAATATACACATTCTTTGGTGATGTATATTATTATTTCCTAAACCGTATATCATTTTTACATTTGGTGTAATTTTATTTATTATTCATTCATTAGATTTTTCATCGACATATCTATGGATATATTTAATGATCATTTCATTTAATAAATTGAATGTGGTTCAATTTATTACCTTAAAATATTGAATTTTACTTAACTAGTTATTTTAGTGGCATGTTTTATGATTTATTTACCTTTCCACGTTGATTTATTCTCAATGATTCATTATTTCTCTCACTTTACATACCCTTACTAAGAATTTGAGCTCACCCTTATTATGTTTCCTTTATCTAGGTAATGAAGAGGAATCTATCATATAAGCTTTCAAGGATTCTATTTATTTCATTTTTTTATGCATGATTTTTGTATTTTATATTTCTTAATTTTTTATGGGTATTTTGTATGTAATCCATATTTCCAGGACTGCAAAACTGATCGGTCCTTCCGGATGTCATTCCTTGTAATCATGCCAATGAAATAAAAAATGCACTAGATTCGACCCTTTTGGGGTGGGGTCGCTACAGTTGGTACCAAAGGAATATTTTTAGTAACATTAGAAACTATATTTAGAAAACATAGATTAGTGGGAACAACACTAAGATAGATATTGAGGATAATTAAACAAGAGCATCCTATAATTTTGGTAAGCTAGTGATTATGTGGGAATTTCTAGAAATACAACCCTTTCTGCATACTAAAAGTGGATGTGGTTATGGAATAGACGTACATAGGGTCAAAAACTCTAACATGTTGTCCCTATCTTAAAAAAGGGTAACCCGTTACATTAAATCAAGCCTTAATGTAGACCAAGTTTGACACTCCCAGGGGATACACCTAAGATATTTTACATTTTCATTATTGACTTTTATAATGGATTTGAAATTAAATATTTCCCCAGAGTCACTAATGATTATGATTCTAGGATATATGATGAATATATTTATGTCATGTGGTATTACATATTTATAGTTATATAAACTTCATAATTTTATTACCTAAATCTGTATATGCCATTTCTTTTTGAAATGGAACCTAGAAGGATAAACAATGTCAATGCTCTTGGAAAATGTTGGGATTTTCCTATAGAGGAAACCAATATATCCGATATTAGAATAGAGAAAATCATGCAAATATTCACTACAACATAAATATCCTTTAGTGGTAGTCTTTTAACGGCGATTCATTAAAAATCGCCCCGAAAACCACCATTTTTTACAACAACGACGCTCCTCCTCCTCCCCCCAAACCCAACCCTGACGCCATTTATCCCCCCCTTGAAGCCATTTCTCTCCCTGACCAGAACCCTAGATCGGCTCCCCACATGTCGCCGATGACCTCGCCGCCCATAAGTGTGCCCCGCAGCCCATTCGCTCGCCTCACCACCCGTTGCCGCTGACCCGCTGAAGCCCTACAAGTATGGTTTGTGAAATGCTTCTTCATTCCATGTAGGTTTTCCTTAATTTCTCTGTATGTGTATCATACGGGGTGGGTTTATTATTTTTAACTCTTATGAAAATGGTTTTAATCATATTAATCAATATAATTAATTTGTTTAAATAATATTTAAAGGCGATAGGGAATGTGGATTATGATGTTACAACTATTTTTTATTTAATTTGATCTGATTTGATATTACTATTATATGGGTGTAATGTCTTGATAAAAAATAATGATTGTTTATGGCAAGATTATGTTGTAACAACATATTTTTTAAATCCTCTATTTTTGGGATTTAATGGTATCTTCATAAATAAATAAATGATTAACCACATAAATTCTATGAATTAAATAGATTCCCGAGGAACATATGGCTTCTATGATAACACCCTTAAATGAAGAAGTGAAATTGAATATGATCCCCCTTTTCTAAACATGAATTTGTTTTATTGTGATATATGATGTGATGTGATGATTTTTTTGGGTTTTTGTGTGCGTGGATAATCTAATGAGGAGTTGATATATTGATATGTCCTTGAGGTAAGTGGATGACATGTGGTTAATAAGTGGAGTTGTGATGGGTGTGGTATGGTCCTGCAACTGGCCTGTAAAATTGGATGTGGCTTTAAATGATGAAGATATGGATGTTGGGTTGTGGTGTTGTGTTTATGTTGTGTTGTTAGTTATGTTTAGTTATGTTTTATTAACCTAAGTTTCAATTGAATTAGTATTTTATGTTAAAAATTTTAAATGGGTATGTTTAATGTGGAAATTAATTATGGGTTGTGTTGTTTAACTGGTTAATGTTTTAAAATAAACTAATGTGTTGTTAGTATGAAATAAGATTTCATTCTAAATGAAATGGGATTTCTAATGAATGTTGGTTTCACAGATCAAAGTCACTAATAAATTAATGATGGTTTGTGTGATCCGAATCATGATTAATCTAGCACTTTTTTTATCATTGACATTGAATTTCAAAAACCAATATGGACATTAATGAAATAAACATAGGGTTTTATTTACTTGATTCATATGCACTAGGTTTCATCTAAATGTAACACACATGACGATGTTTTAATATAAAAATATTCCCTATCAAATAATTTATCTATTAGATAAAAATATTTTAGTTGTGGCCACTACATTCCAAGGAAAATTTCCTTTAAAATTATTTCGTTCTTGATCAATAGTCACCCAAGTGAATCTCCCATTGATTCATTCTACACACACTACTTCAAAGAAAAAAATTGGTTTATACAATTGTATTTATTTTCCATATTAGTATAGAAAGATAAATTTTTGTAATTATTTAATCATAGGTTTTATGTGGTGTCAATCTCGATGTTTTTGTGCCCTTCTCCTTCAAGGCCAGATGATATCATCTTCTTGATGAGAAATTTGATTAATTTAACTGCACATAATGAAAACAACAACAATATAAAATTCCATATAATGAATAATTCTATCAATATAATTATCTTATTATGCTCTATTTTAATCACAATCAACAATATTAATAATTGTAACTCAATAAAAAATAAAACGTTATCCTCAAACACCTCATTATGGGTCTTTAAAGTTGGTTAAATCTTACTTATTTATTTTCAATCTTGATTTTTGTGGTATGTTCTTCCATTTATAGGTTCCCATTGTGGTGAAAATTCATGTGATTTCAATAATGTTCATCTATGATCAAGATCATAATTTACCTCCCAATTGTGGAAGATTTTGTGTCATGGTTTTTTTCATTATTTTTTTATAAGTAGTACTTTTCATCCTCAGATGGAAGGTCAGATAGAGATATTGATCCAAAATTTAATGTATGTATTGAAGATGTTTATTCATGATTTTATAGGTTCTTTGGTGAATCATTTACCTTTGGTTAAGTTTTACTATGATAATAACCATTGACTAACCATTGGTAAAATTCAATTTATAGAATCATATGAGTGTTATTATATATCTCTGTTGTTTTGGAATGAGTTTAGAGAGTTAATTAATCTTATACCAAATTTGGTGAAGAGAATGATAAAGAAGGTGTGGTTGTTCTATGAGAAAATAAAATTTGCTCAAGAGCATCATGTGATGGACCTGAATATAGAGTTGTTTAAGTGAGATGGGTTTGAACTAGTGAACAATAATTCATTTCCATTTTTATGATATCTTGCAAAATAAACCTAATTTACCTATTAGAGTGAGAAAACTCACTGCTTAACTCACACACACTATAGAAACAAAATAGAAAAAGACACTTGATATATATGTTTCACCACCCAAATTGATAATTTGACCCTAGGCATGATCCAGAATCACCTAAACCGATAGGATCCACTATAATCACCATGATGGATGAAATGAGAAGGTTATATCTTTAACTTGTATTATAACATTAATAACAATTTCATCACCCAAAATATATCATTATTGTCTTCACTACCATTCTGAAACAGTACACACTAGGACCAAGAGAAACAAATAAGACAACCCAACTTCTATATCTCAAAAAAGACATGGATTTTTCATATCATTTTTATTCCATGTATACATACCCACCAATGGGTCAAATATACATTGTATACTTACCTTTATACTTAAATAAAGATCCATTTAAAGGTAAGAGTTTGTTTCCATTTCATATAATTAACTTCTATTCAATTATTATATGATTTATCAAGTCCTTAACTTAGTGATATCAAAGTTATGTAATAATTAGTTTTTCCATCTATTTTGGTGGAGAACGACATACAAAAAACTACAAGGATGGGATCATTGTTCTTGTCTTCTTTTATGTTTCTTATTAGTTTTCATGCTTTGGTTTTATAATGAGTGATTTACCATATGAATTTATATAGGAAAAACATATGTAACATATTTATATATTTTTTCAACTTGTATATATGAATCTCTTTCCCTATGTAGTAGTAACTATGTGTTTTAATTTTTTTTTAATATTGTGTAGGAACATTATGATATACATGGATAAAAGATGGATCACATTATCAAGGAACACACCTCAGTATGTTAAGGGTTTGAAGGAGTTTTTATATTTTTCAATTTTAATTGATCTGTTGAAGGGAGAATAAGATTTCCATGTCCTAAATGTAAATTTAGATGATGGTTTAAGAGAGATGAAGTTTATGAGCATTTAATACTGAAGAAATTATCTGATAAATATTTGTGTTGGATTTGGAATGGAGAATTGAACGTTACAGAAAGGTTGAGCACTGATTTTAATCCACATAATGAGATCCCAACTTATTCGATAATGGAAAATTAAATGAAAAACCACATAAATGATTCAATCATCACTAGAAGACACCACTATCAACATCAAAACATAATAGAACAACTAGATGAAGGTGATACAAATTGCAATGTGATAAGTGATTTTTTTGAGATTCTAACACAACTAGATGAAGATTGTAACATATCATTGGATCCTCCTTCTTGATTATGTGGAGAAAAATGTAAGAGAAAACTTATTTGAGGAAAATAAGTTTCATGATTTTGTTGACGATGGAAATTTAGAGTTTTATAGTGGATGTTTGAAATATTCAATGTTTTATTTTCTCCTGAAGTTGTACCATATCAAATTTCTATGTGGAATTATAAATATGGAAATGTTTATGATATTGGAATTTTTGCATGATGCATTTCCTGAAGCAAAAATTCTTGAGTCTGTTTATGTTATGAAAAAGTTGTTAACAGGCTTGGTCTGAATTATACATAAATACATTCGTGTCCCAATGATTGTATGCTTTATTGGCGAGAGGATTCATGTAGACAGAATTGAAAAAACGTTCTTCTTCTAGATGTAAGTCAATAGACGATGTTAGAATTTTGAATCAACATACTTTCATGAATAATAATAAAGAGTACACACCTACAAAATGTTTTGCATTACTTTCCTCTAAATCATTGATTACAAAGATTATTCATGTCATCGAAAACCACCGAACACATGAAGTGACATTCAATAGAAAATAAAAATGATGTGTCAATGATTCATCCATGAGATTAATATTCATGGAAGACATTTGATTCATTACATCCGTATTTCTCAGCTGATATAAGGAATGTTCGATTGGGATTGGCTGCTGATGGATTCAACCCATTTGCAACTTTGAGTACTAGTTATAAAATTTTTCCATTTGTTTTGATCCCTTACAATCTACCTCCGAAAATGTTTATGAAACAAACATCTTTTATCATTTCAAGGATTATTCCTGGAAAACAAATTTTTGGAAATGATATTGATGTATACTTGTAGCCTTTTATTGAATAATTACATAAGTTATAGAGCAACAATGTTGAGACATTTGATGATTCTTCTAAAACAATGTTCCAACTGCATGTTTCTTTAATGTGGACTAGTATTGACTTCCCTGGGCTTGAGAATTTATCTGGTTTGAAAATTTACATGAATTTGGCTTGTCCTGTGTGTAACTTTGATTTTGAACCCAAACAACTACCTTGCAGTAGAAAATGGTGCTTCTTGTGCCATCAAAGATTTCTCGATGAATCTCATATATTTTGGATGAACATATCAAAATTTAATGGTTTCATTGATCATAGACCACCTCCAAAGTTTTTAACTGGTTCTAAAATATTGAAAGAACTTGAAAATGTTGAAATAGAATTTGGGAAGGTTCATCATTTGAATGATAACGAGAAATGGGTTCGAAGTGCATCGTCAAGTGAAATCATAATACATCAATGGAAGAAAAAAAGTATATTTTTCAAACTTATGTATTTTGGGAAATTAATTTGTTGAGGAATAATCTTAATGTGATGCATATTGAGAAGAATGTCTGTGAAAATTTGATTTTCACATTGCTTAATGAGTTTGGAAAGTCGAAGGATCATCTCAATGCTCAAAAATACTTACAAGTAATGAACATAAAACATGATCTCTTTCCATATGAAGATAAAAAGTATGCTCTGACAATTTTTACAATGAAAAATAGGGATAAATATACATTCCTTAGATTTTTAAATAATGTAAAGGTATCGGATGGGTATTCCAGTAACATCTTGAGGTGTTTTGACTTGAATAATTGTAAGATACATGGATTGAAAAGTCATGATTCACATATTTGGTTACAATAGTTACTACCATTGGAATTGCGTACATTATTACCTGAAAAACTTATTGCTATTATACTCCAATTCTGCATAATTTTTCATAAAACTATGTGAGAAATCTCTACATCTATTTCATATTGACAACCTTCAGGAGAGGTTTGTATTGACCCTTTTTGCAATGTATATGATCTTTCCTCTGTCATTTTTTTCTGTCATGATACATTTAACTGTTCATTTGATTGAAGAAGCTAAATTAGGAGGCCCCGTTCCTTATCGATTAATGTATCCAATTGAGAGGTACTTTACTTATATATTTTTCATTAAATAAAACAATTTTTTCACTTAATTAAATGCATTATTATGTTTTTTTATTTCAAATGTATATTGGGAATTTGAAATCATACGTGAGAAATAAAACTCAACCAGAAGGCTCTTGTAACGCCCCGACCCAGTTACCCAGAGTCGTTGCATTATTTTAATACATTTGAATGATTACAAGGAATCAAGTCCTGATGGAACAATTGGTTTAGCTGTCTTGGAAAATAGATTACATACATTAACATTACATTACAATTTAAAACATAAAACACAACGTAAATATTTCTTTGAGAACTCAATTATTCCCTTTAGATTAACCCTGCATATCAATCACAATACACTTCATGGAATCCTGGGAAAAATAAAATCTAGAATGTGGTGAGCAGAAATTCTCAGTAAGGGTAAGAAATACAGTGGAAAATGACATAAATATTAAGCATGGTGAGTAATTTAAACTACATGCATTTACCAATAATAAACATGAATACTTTTATGGAATGAATATGAGTTGAGTAACTAATGCCATAATAAAACATAATCAAGGGTATTCTACTAGTTGAATAATCACATGAACCATCAATATTATTTCATTAATTAAGTAATTTACAATGATATACATTCTAAAAAATCTTGTCAAGGTCTCGACCAAGATGTCTAAAAAAGATTAAGGCCTCAGCCAAAACCATATATCAAATTGGGAAAGGGCCTCAGCCAATTCCACGTCTAGTTGTCACATCAGACCCACCGATGCATTGAGGAGCTATAGCGGGATCCACACGTCACTTACTATGTCCAATACATTCCTCATATGAAAAGTTTGAAACATAACATAAACCTTCATATTAGAACTTGCATACGAAATGTCAATGCTTTAACCATAAACCATGAATTGTATAAAAATTGATCATCCACAGTCAAATATATCACAACTCATTCAATAAAATATAGAATATTTTATTATAATAAATAAACCTCAATCAAAAATAATATCCATTAAATGATGATGACATACTTTAAAATGATTAGTAAAACATTTTGAGAGAAATATCATTTTTGTAAAATCATTTAAAAGTCACACATTTGTAAATGAATAAATTTAAAAGCAATTTTTGAATCAAAGTGTCCCATACCACTTGGAAAAATTTGAAAAGGAATATCATTTCAAAAAATTAATGTCGATATAAATAAATACTTAAAATCATTTTGAAAATATGGACATTAATTAAAAATATTTAGAAAGATAAATCATTAAAACATTTAAAATCCAAATCTTGATAAAGAGTACCTTTCAAAAATTCTTAAAATATTATTTTGAAATCATTTAAAGGTCACATTATTAAAAAATAAAACATTTACCTTCAAAATATTCTTATATGCTTTTATGGGAAGCTTAAACGATTTTATAATGGTGTAAAATATCCTCACCCTTCTTATAATTTAAAAAATACATTCTTACCTTAATTCTGTCGAAAAGGTTTAAAAGGACCTTGCTTGGAAAACGACGGAAAGATTCCTTTATAAAATACATATAAAAAGTCAAACAGGGTATAAATGACTTTAAACCATATTCTGTAAACTAGTAAGAATGTTTTGAAATACATTTATAAGAAATATATATGTGGAAGATAAAGAGGTCCCAATAGATAATTACATAAAAACAACCTCGGATAATGAAGAGATTGTGAAATAAACTCTTACCAATTTGGTAACTCACAAAACATACACCCCATGAAAGAAGTATCATACAACGAATATGTAAATACACATAAATTAAAGTATATAACACAATGAATACAATTATGGGAAGTACATACATAACACACAAGGTAATAGTGGCAATATGGCATGAATCTCACATGAATAAGGAGTGAGATGAAAACCCCTTACCTTGTACATTCCTTTAGTCGAGGGTACGTTTAGCCTTCTATATGAAGACTGTAGTATGTTATTAAATTATAACAGAACCATAATAATATTTATGATATCATACATTATTCATTTATGACTTTATACTACCCATTTAATAATAATTTTCATGTTATATTAATATTTCAGGTAATAATCGCTTTCTTTATCGTAAATGTTTTAACTTGTGACTCTTGATTGTATCACTTAGATAATGATTTAAATACTTCCAGAATATAAAACATGATTTATTTATCATATATATTTAGAATATAAAAATTAATAATAGTCGTATATATGAAATGGAAAACACCATTTATGGAGACAGTAGTCCGTACGTATGCACAAATGCTGTTTCTGTTTTCATATAGTATTGAAAGGAAGTAAGTGAATAAGATATATGTAAGTACATAAATACTTATATATATAAATATATATATATCTCTAGTAGCATTATTATGTATTATATTACATACTTATTAGTAATATATTTTTTTTATCCTTGATGAATGGTGAACTTGGAAATGAATCTCATCGCGTCGTGGAGACGTTAATCTGTACGTACGCACGAGTGAAAATATCATTATTTTGATATTAATATAATATATAATTGGACGGTATATAATATAAACATAATCCTTATCATGTTATATTAATTATTTACATCAAATACACATCATTATTATACCCATCCAAATAATAATGTATCGAATAACAATTACACCACGACGTGGAGACGGTAAGCCGTATGTACGCACGTATGGTGACATGTCCTTCAACGGATGGATAGAAATCTGAATATGGCTGTACCATATTTATAATAACATCACTGTATATAGAATATACTGTATTTATTATTTTGGAATGGAAATAACAAAGAAAGAAGAAGTTGAAGAAGAAAGGAACTTGAAAGAGGCTGGTGAAAACATTACCTCTTCTTCAGGTTCTTCCTTTTGATTTGATCAAAAGGGATACTTAGGTTAGATTTATGATCAAAATAAGGCTTATATGATGAATTTAAGAAAGTTTATAGAATATTTGGGCAGGTTTTGGCCGAACCAATTGGCTTTGATGGTGTGAATAATTGGATAGAATTGGTTTCCTTTTATAAGGTGGAGGAGGGGCTCTTTAGAAAAAACTTAAAGTATTAATTTATTATAAATTCATATTCGGTTTATATTGGCTCAAAAGTAGATTATTAAAAGTATAATGTGGGGATGGGTCTAAATCCTTTCAACCAATAGATTTTAGATAGGTTTGGGTCATTATATTAACCTTATCTTTTATTTTTAACTCTTAGTTAATTAGATTGACATTTACCAGGTCACTTTGTATTTTTATATTTTATCATTAATAAACATACTATATACATACAAACTACCCCCAAGTGGTCCATTAATGATAAAAATATCATGATATAAGTCCTTTTTCCGAAAATTAGATTTTTAGGAATATAATATCAATTAATAACATAATATTTGTTTTAAAAACTCATTTATGTCTATTTTGAAACTATTCAATAATTGATTTTTGTTAAAGTCTTAAACACATTATTAATTCAAAAAAAAAATCATTTAACCAATAAAATCATGTAATATTAACCAATAAAATTAACTTATGTCATCAAAACACTCAAATTGTATTTATTTTAATATTTATACTACCAATTATTTGATTGTTTTATTAATAAGGAAAATACTGCATCATTATTGTGTCATAAATAAATTTAATTATTAAATGTATAAAAATTCAAAATAAAATACCATTATGTAGGAAATTTATTTATATTTCTAATGAATATTTATAGTTAAAAATCCAACATATATAACCTTATGTAAATGTTTTTTTCTAAAAGATATATGCTTATGTCATTTTTGCATTTATTTTAACTTAATTAATATAAAGTGTCATTATAGCATAACTTTGGCTCCATGAGCTCCCAAAATCAACCCAAAGATGACTGTGGTCAGACATGTATCAACCAATAAGGTTAGTACACGTATAGGGTAATTTATTATTATTATAATATTATTTTTTTACCCTTATTTAATGGATTTACCATTTAACCGTGGTAAATAAAATATTTACCGAAGTAATTATTCAAAATGTCTAAAAATGATAGTAACCTATTTACACAATTTGTAAATCCTGATTCTAAATATGGAATCCATTTTTCCAAATTCAAAACACATAAGTGGCAGAAATTAATTTAAAATTAATTCCCACTGTCGAAACAAAAAGCGTGTTTTTAAGAGATAATAACTATCAAATGATTGACACTTGTTTATGTTCGGTTTAAATGTGAAATTATGTCTAATGACAAAAATTGTATTAAATGGTAAAACTATATTCTAAATATAATTTAAAACCACTACAATTAAAAATTTATCACTATTCATTATTTTGATTAAAAAAGTTGTTTTTAAAAAAAATTAAGTAATATTCACTATTCATCAAAATATAAAAGTTACCCGAAAACTACCAAAATTTTATCCTAGGATAATTTTGATATTCCTAATCCAAAAATGAAATCCATTTTAAAATATAAAATGTATATAATTTCAAAAAGTGGGTATTACTATTAATAACGGCTACTTTGATTGGTTGTGGTGTGTGTTAGAACTCGAAGTTGCATACAACACACGCTACTGTATTATTCAAAGAGAAGCATACCGTATAATCATGGGGTGTTAAATTATCCCATCCTTCAATAAATTACATCCTCAAAATTTATACTCAGTATTGGAAAGTTGGGGTTGACATTTCAAAATATCTTAGTTGAAATCCCAGATCGAAAAATGGATTAAGGACGCCTCTATTTAAAATAAAGAGGGTTAAGTATGAAGGTTACTGAAAATAACACATACTAGGGTTCCATGTAAAAAAATATGGATATGGAAGAGAAATATAACCATCAATATCTGATGGATATTGTTAAAGAACATGGCTATGAAAAGGCCAACAATCCCAAATCCATAAATTTGTGATGATCTAAGGTACCACCAAGGACAACATTTTTGTTCTAAGTTCCTTTTCTTAATGTTGAGGAATTTATTTATGATATTGGATAATATCATAAGGAGATATACTTACTTTATAATTAGTGTTTTATCCATTAATAAATTTCTACCACAAACTCATCTTTCACCCAAAAACAAAATACAACTCTAAAATACTATATTTATCCCAATCGTATAGGGTTCCAAATATAATGAATTTATAATTCACATATCAGACCATTTAAAAAAAATAAACTACATTATACCATAAAGGATCTTAACGTAGTCCAGTGGTAGGCGATAAATCCCAATTGCACTATAGTTGTGGGTTCGATTCCCGCATCTTTGTTCGACGTGACGGGTCACCACACGGTCTGCGTGTTGTCCATTTATAAAAATCCAAAAATAACCTTTCAAACTTAATCACTTGAAAACTTTAGACTTATCCAAAATACTTCTGCAAACTCTCAGTACAAAATTTATATGAAAGATAATCATAATTTAGATCCTTTTTACCCCTTAATAGTGTGTGAATTCCTTCATCATGTATTCTTTTAAAACATTGAAACATCCAGAATTACCATAAAAACTTATCGATTACATTAATGCTCCCTTATTCCTTATAGTATACTATATATAATTCATCCGTCCAAAAATGTTGTAAACTCCAATACTAATGGAATATACAAATCACTAATAATTTTCAATGTAGTCAAGAATATCCAATTTAATTTACCCAAATCAACCATATCTTATTCCAAAATCAGTACCTCAATATTAGGACCATATTAAGGTTTATCTTTCCTTCAACCATGTAATTTCAAAAAATTTAACTCACTGTAGAGTCGCATTTCTTAGTACCATAAAATCTCAAATCCTCTATGAAATAGTACTACAGTACAATCCTTATTTATTTCCAGTACATCATTGATATAACACTTCAATGAAATAATTCCAAAATAAAAACATAATAAAACTAGTCATTCTTCTTCATCTATGGTAGTGTCATAACTTGACTATTATCCAATATCATCATTTGCGGCATAGTCTGATGACTAGGAAATTAGATCGCGTAGTGTCCAAACTCCTTGCAGATAAAGCATTGTACATTTGTAACCTTTTTCTTACCCTTGCAGTCACGTACTTGATGTCATTTTTCTCTATACTTATAACATAATCCAACTCCCTTCAAGAATTTCCCAAGGTGATTCTTTCCAAAGTTATCACATATGGAAAAATGCTTATTTACCTTATTCCCTTTATCTGTCCATCTCTCTACCATCCTTTCCTTCTCTCGCTTCCCTTCAAAGCCATAAGACTACTAGAATTATTTATTTATCTTATCAAAACATTATACTATTTCTTCATATAATGATAATACGTGGGAGATTATTTCCCTTCTAAATTCCGTCTTATGACCATTAAAGATATGATATTTCTTACACTTTGGATCATGCATATTGCTGTTGTTCTCAATCCTTCTACTGCGCACCATTTCACAACAATGGCATACACTATATTAGTTTATGAAATGAAATACATAATCACAAACTTGTAAAACACTTAACATAAATTAAATAGTTTATGGATATAATCCATTATCATATTTTTTTTCTATGAGTATGTATATACTCATAAGCCCTTCATAATGGTTTGTAAAGAAAATGAGAATTATCCTAAGTATATCCCCCGGGAGTGTCGTAACCAAAAGTGCAGCAAGACCCATTGTCGTGCACCAGTTCCCATTAGAGTATAGCTCAAAGCGGTGTTTTCAGGTTTTATGCCTAGGTACATCTATGCTAAAGCCACCTCTACCTATTCGTATCTAGACAGGGATGTATTGTTTGGAAAAGTCACAAAATCTCTACAAAATCAAAATTCTAGGATGTTATTCTATACTAATACTCAAAGTCTATCTTAGGGTAATGTTCTATAATCAGAGTTTATCTCAATCTAGTTTCCAAGGTTATTTCTAAAGTTCCTCTGATACCAACTGTAACGCCCCGACCCCAGTTACCAGGAGTCAGTGCTTTATTTTAATACATTGGCATGATTACAAGGAATCAAGTCCAGAAGGACCGACTAGTTTAGCAGTCTTGGAAAATAGATTACATACATTAACATTACATTACAATTTCAAACATAAAACCAAGCATAAATAGTTCTTTGAGAACACCATTATTCCCTTTAGCTTAACCCTACATATCAATCATAATACACTTTTTGGAATCTTGGAAAAATTAAAACATAAAAAGGGGTGAGCTCAAACACTCAGTAAGGGTAAGAAATACATCAAAAAATGACATAAATATTAAGCATGGTGAAAAATTTAAACCACATGCCTTTACCAATAATAAACATGAATACTTTTATGGAAAGAATACGAGTTGAGTAAATAATGCCATAATAAAACCTAATCATGTCTATTCTACTAGTCAAATAACAACATGAACCATCAATATTATTTCTATAATGAAGGAATGTTTAATTCTAGACATTCTAAAACATATTTTCAAGGCCTCGACCAAGATGTCTAAAAATGATTAAGGCCTCGGCCAAATCCATATA